>CM060932.1:263094554-265785110 GCA_030765085.1 Allium cepa
TAGCAGTTCGAGTTGAACTGAAATTGATGTTTTGGGTTCACTCTGACGATCAAGTTGATCGGAAGGCATGGGGTCTTGCCTGGAGATGAAGGAAGGATTGGAGATTGAAGAAAAAATGTCAGGTCAGTGATTAAAGCACTGTGGCGACAATGGGAGATCGGTGAAGTCTGTAAACCTAGTTTTGAATAGGTCAGGATATTTGATCGCTGCGACTTCAATTGTTGATCGAGTTCTATAGGGTTTAAGTAGATGATAGCTGGGGTGTAGGCGAGGGATTGGTCGGAAATTTAGACTCTCTGGTGGTCGGAGTTCGAGTGCGAGATGATTTTAGGTCTTGAAGGCTGTTCCAGTTTTGTGCTAGGTTGCTCGAATTCGTTTTCAAGTAAGATTCGAATTAGAGACAGTCGGAATCGTGAAGGAGGTTGGTTGCCGACTTGTGAGGTTCATCATTGATGGTTGGAAGCAGCGGCATCGCTGGTACATGTGCATGGTGCACCTCAATATCTGATGTAGTTTGGCATTCGAGAAGAAGCTGGGTACTCGTGTTCGTTCTCGTGCAAATTTGATGCTGTCTCGAAGTAAGCAGGCGAATACGTATTGTACTGTGTTGGTACGAGAGGGGATCAAGTTTGACTCGGGGACGTTGATGTTGCGTACTGTTTTGATTTAGAAGGAGTAATGTCAGTTATTTTTAATAATAAAGCATGACCAATTTGACGTTTTAAGGTTTAAGATATTCTTGCTTTTAAAGGAAATGTTTCTAAGTTTAAAGAGCTAAGTATAATCAAGTTTAAACATAATTAAAGTAGATAGGTTTTTGTTAAAAAGATTTGATAATCAAATTTTGTTTCAACGATGAAGGTTTAATCAAGTTTAAATATGTATAGTTGATTAATAAATCAATTTTAAAGGATTATTAAAAGGAATAGGTTTTAAATATTATAAAATTTGAATGTTTAAAGTACTTTTATAGGTAGAAAATTCCTATGTGTTTTAAGAGGTGATTTAAATGATGTTATTAGATAAAGTATAAATTATTTAATAAGGATGGTTAATGGATTTAAGGTAATCAGTTAAATGAATAATTAATAAATTTAATTATTAAGATAATTAGTTGATTAGTTTGTGAAATCAATTTAAGGTATTGACTTATTAAGGTGATTAATTTAATTAGGAAGTTGACTAATAGAGGGGTAGTTACCCAATGTAATCTATTTAATGATAATTACTTAATGAAGTAATTAATGGGTAAGTATAGGCAGTAATTAATCAATGGGTAATTATTTGATGGAAGTAATTAAAGCAATTTAGTGGTAAATATCTAGTGTAATTAATTAAAGAATTTATTAATTAATTAAGGGGTAAATTAATTAATGTAGGTAATTAAGAATGATTCATTTACCGAGTGTGATAAATCAAGATTGATAGTGAATGTGGTAAATTAATTAAAGGCTAATTACTGAATATAATTAGAAAGGATAATTAAGGGATGATTAATTAATGGTTTATAATTAATTATTGGTAAGTAAGCAAAAAATAATAATAATTTAAGTAATTAATTTGATTGATTGAATTAAGTAATGGGTGACTAATTAATCTTGTTTATAAATGATTGGTTGATGTTTCTGATATGAAATGTTTGTCTTGAACAGTGATTATGTGGTTATTTGTCGATAGTAAATTGCTGTATAAGAGTGACATCTTGTATTTAAGGTTAAATTGTATTTCACTTGAATAACTTGGATTAAAATGGTAATAAATTCGAAGAGACCGGAGTCGGGTATTAGTAAATACCCGAAATCCCTTCGATTTGTAATCTATAATAATTCTGTACAGATCTGATATGTGAAATAAATAAGTGGGGTCTATAACAGCTTGTGAAGTGTAGATTGATACAAGTTACCCCGAGTTTATATAAGTTGTATTCCTTTGTATTCCTTGTTAGATGAGATTACTCACACTGGTTTCCAACCTGACCCGGGTGTTACTTTGATGTAATGCTCGGGTCAGACCGAGTATTACAGATTTTCAAGTGAGGACGTCCTGGAGCTCAGGATACGAGCTGGATGGCAGAGACGTATGGAGTGTTCCGCTGTGATATATTACAGTTTATCTGAGACATGTTGATTTTAACTGTCCAGTGTATGTATAAATGTTGTAACTCTGATGTAATGATATAAATTAACAGATTCATTATTCTTTTGTGAACTATTATTATTTGATATTATATTTTGATCCGCTGCGAATGTGAGAATCTGTGTTGTGTTTCTGAATTCTTTTCTTCTATCTCTTTCTTCTATTTCCTAACTATCTGGAATTTTCGGGATCGAAAATTCTGGGTCGTTACAAATTTTTAGTCCAATCAAAGATCGTTCGGCAACTTGTTTTATATCCGAAATTTGAACCCAAAAAGATTTTAGACCTGGGTATTATTTTTCCCAAGTGTTTTTATGTTCATTTTTCATCCGATTTTTGACTTTTACTTCTTTTTTTGTGATATTTCTAAAGTATTTTGGGGGTTATGATACCTATCAATAGGTTAGCCCGGTTTTTATGAACTTGGAATTAAATTTTGAATTATTTGAATTTAATTCGAATTTAAATTTGAATTTCGGTTTGAGTGAAATTTTGCTTGTTTTTGGTCATTTTCGAGCACAGTTTTCTCCAAAATATTTTTGAAATGATTATTAAAATTTAGAGGATTTAAAAATAATTATTATGTAATATTTTAAAGTATTTTTAAGTATAAAACCTATTTATTCTTTATAATAAGGGAAATTTTCAAATATGGTTTCCAAATGGTTTTCGAAATCGGTTTTCAAAGCTTATTTTCAAGATAAATTATTTTCTATAAAAATTACACATTTTTGCACTATCGAGCGAATGAGAAGGAGAGTTAAACGATTGGGTAAAACGCGTAGTATGGGATACATGCGTTTATCCTTTCGGTTAATTAATGACTTGTCTGTTTGATCGTTTTGACCTTCGAGTCGCGTTTACCGATGATATGAGGTGAACCTTGTTATCCCGCCTTTTTGGCAAGGCCGTGATAGCAAAAGATTGATTGAAAAATAAAGATAGTTCGTCTCAAAGATTGGTTATACACTGCTTCGTTATGGATATCGATGAATTTTGTCCGAGACCGGATCAGGCTACAATTGATAGGACACGACAAGTAAAGCCATAAAAGCTGGCGTTTCAAATTTTAGATTAATCGGAGTTCATATGAATGAGATATGATCGATACAAGTTAGCTAAAATATGCTGTTCGAATCCATCAAAAAGTTTAGATGATGTCCTATTCGAACCCATCAGGTTCGTATCCATCGGAATGGCATCGCCTCAGTATGTTCGAATCCATCAAGTTTTGTACAATTCAAATCCATCAGGTTCGAATCGATCAGATTCGCGCATGCTCGGTTGTTCGTATCCATCATGCTTCAAATCGATCTTGTTCGGTGAATAGTTCGGACCCGCCTGGAGCTATGCTATTTGTATCGGTATCGAGGGGCCTAATTCGTATCGACCGAACATCAACAGTTCGTATCGGTCCACCCGTGCATTTATTCGTATCGATCGCGAGGGCTTTGTTCGCATCCATCGAACGCTAACTGTTCGTATCGATCCATTGCGCAACGATCGACCGATGCGAACGCTTATAAATGACCGATGTGAATGGCGCCATGGCTATCGATGTAAACAGCACGAAGTGGTTGACACGAACTCAACTCCGATGTTGGATGCAAATAAGACTCCTTCAACGCGGCATAAAAGTTGGAGCGATCCATGAATCTTACACCACGTCACTGCGCGCTCACGTGTCCAGGTCGATTCGAAATGATGGATATGAAACCATGGATTCGAACTCAGCAGCACACGAAAATCACAATCTTGCATCGATCATATCTCACAAACCACCGGTCCAAATGTAACGAAATTTTCACAGGAGCTTACGTACAAGCTAAAGAACAATCCTGCCAAGTTTCAGCTCGATTGGATCATTTTTTTATGGATACGAAATTGTTTCGTATCGATCACAGATCGAGTCGAAACTTGGTGGGGTCAGTCTTGTGGGCCCACACTCACGTGCCAGAAGAAGCCTCCCAAAGTTTGAGCGTGATATCAGCCTTCTACGCCTATAAATAGCACCCTGAAGCCTACAGGAATGAGATCTTTTTGCGATACGACGTCCAGACTCTGCCGGATTCAAGTCTACATCTTTCTATCACCATTGTATTTTGACTTCAGAGCTATAATCTACTGTAATCTGCTGTAACAGATTGAAATCATCAAGTGAATCAATAAAGCTATCAAGTTCAGAGTGGACATAGGCAAGATCGCCGAACCACTATAAAATCTGTGTTGTTTACTGCTTTCTTTTGAATATTTTGAGTGATCTGCATCATTATTCCTATACTTGCTTGTTACTTGTGATCTTTGATTATGAACTGGCGCTTTCATTGGCAATTGGGTGTTTGTTATCAATTTTGGTGCAAATATTTTGGTGCTTTCACAGAGAAGTCTAATTCAGGAGTTCTATCGTTTGAAGAGTTGGATCAGAAGGTTTAGAAATTCAGATCAAAAGAATCATGACAAGGCAATCTAGCAGAAGGCAGAGACCAGAGAGGAGTCAACATGAAGGGAGTCAAGAGGCTTCCTCAGGAGCGAACCAAGCTTCAGTCTTCATCACCGGGGATGAAATGGAGGCAATAATGAAGAGACAAGAAGAGATGATTCAGAATTTATTTCAACGGATTGGGCAACTTGGGGTGCAAAATCGAGGAGAAGATGGAGTTCAGAATGGAGCATGACCATCCAGCGTAGCACCAGGACTGGGAGGCGCACACTTAGAGCATGTTGATCCAATCCCGGGGAGAGATACATGAGCATCTGAGCAACCAGATGGTAGTTGAGGGACGAACGCTCAACCAAGGGGGCAGATTCCTGAAAGCTCTTATGGACTAGGGGCAGGTCGAAGGCAATGAACGAGGACTACATCTTAGAGACAATGACAGATTGGCAGAGATGGCCAGGCGAGCCATGAGGGGCGGATTTGTAAACAGAGATCTTGAAGACGTGAACAGGAGTCCTTTTTCTCCTGTGATCAAGATGGCTAGGAACCCACCAGAGTTCAAGTTACCAATAGTGGAGATGTATGATGGGAGGACGGACCCCGCGGTCCATTTGACGAAGTATATGAGGCATATGGAAGTGTTGGGGGCATCACAGGAAGTCATGACCTGGTGCTTTCCATTATATCTGACGGATATTGCAGCACTATGGTTTAGGCAGCTGGAGAGAAACTCCATAGGAACGTGGGCTTATTTAGCCGAGAGGTTTATGAGGCAATTTAGGGTTCACATCGCAAGACCCAAGAATGTGATGAGTTTGGCAACTTTAAAGCAGGAAGCTGGGGAGTCTTTGAGGAATTTTCTGACGCGATTCAATGCGGCAGCAGCATTGGTAGATCGACCAGATCCATCCACGGTTATGATGGCAGCTGTGTCCGAAATATTTGATGGCACAGAGTTCAAAAATTCATTAACTAAAGATCCGCCTATGGATCTAGGAGAATTCTATCACGAGGCAGAATTTTTTTTGCGATTGGAAGATGCTGGTGCAGAAAGAGAAGAAGGAATCGACGTTTATGCGATCAGGGGTGGAAATCCACCTGGAAAGGGTGTGGAGACTGGTAAAGGGAAACGAAAGGCTGAGAATAATGATGACAGGTCAAAGCGGCCGCGGAGGGAGCCGCGATTCACCACTTATTCGGAGTTGAATGAGAGTTTGGAGCGAATCTATCAGGATACCAGAGAGCAAGTTCCCTATCGTAGACCAATGCAAAGGGATCCAACCGTTGACGAGAGGAAATCAGACAAATATTGCTTATTCCATGAACTGAACGGTCATAACACAAACGACTGTAGACATCTGAAGGATGAGGTGGAAGGGCATATCAGGAACGGTAGGCTACTTCAGTATGTGAGGAGGCGAGCTCCAATGGTGGAGCCAGAGCGACCACCGTCAACATCAGCTAGGGGTGACCCTGAACCGGGACACCATATGGTTATCAATTGATTGAAATAATGATGAACAAGTTGTAAACTTCTCACTGACACGGTTAAATCATTTACACATGTATGAGATCGCGAACAATCCACAGGCATGCTCTGAATGACTACTGACCGCACCATAGTAAGAGTTTACACTTTGACCTCCTCATCTTGCTTTTGTTTTGATTTGATTTGGACATTTGGACTTAGTTTGTTTGAATATTTCTGTTATGAAATTCATGTCAACATTGCTTTAATATTTGCAATTCTGTGAAAGAATTTACTTGTATACCCGCTGAATCGCGAACGGTCCACAAGCACACCTTATATGGCGATGAACTGCTAAAGTCATTAATTCAGAAATTCACCCGAACGTGATATCTGACTCTAGTAATGCCAAGTCCCCCTCAATATTCGATCGCGAACGATCACAATTTGCCTCGAATGACACTCGACCTAGAACGGTCATGATTCGCCTCGTGCGGCATTCGATCACGAACAATCACACTCTGCCTCGTGCGGCACCCGACCATGAACGGTCACAATTCACTTAGTATGATATCCGATCGTGAACGATCACATTCTGCCTCATGTGGCATCTGACCACAAACGGTCACTATTCGTCAAGAACGACGCCCGATCGTGAACGATTGCAAATCGTCTAGAACGACATCCAACCTCAAATAGCCGCCCTTCATTTGAAGTGGTATCCCGACCGCGAATGGTCCCATTTTACCATTTGCCGTAAATGGCATCCGACCGCGAACGGTCCTATTTCACCATTTGCCACGAACGGCATCCGACCGCGAACGGTCTCATTCCATCATTTGCCGCGAATGGCATCGACCGCGGACGGTGTCGTTTCACCTCAAATGGCATACGATCCCTAACGATCATCATTCGAGGTCATATGAAACTATCAAGCTCTTTACTGATTGTTGCAAGATATGAACATCCAGCTTATCATATTACAAAACACACCTTCCTTTCGCAAGGCATGTTTTGGGGGGCGAGTGTTATCCCGCCTTTTTGGCAAGGCCGTGATACCAAAAGATTGATCGAAAAATAAAGATAGTTCATCTCAAATATTGGTTATACACTGCTTCGCTATGGATATCGATGAATTTTGTCCAAGCTCTAATCAGGCTACAATTGATAGGACACGACAAGCAAAGCATAAAAGCTAGCGTTTCAAATTTCAAGTAAATCGGAGTTCATATGAATGTGATATGATCGATACAAGTTAGCTAAAATGTGTTGTTCGAATCCATCAAAAAGTTGAGATGGTGTCCTATTCGAATCCATCAGGTTCGTATCCATCGAAATGGCATCGCCTCAGTATGTTCGAATCCATCAAGTTTTGTACAGTTCGAATCCATCAGGTTCAAATCGATCAGATTCGTGCATGCTCGGTTGTTTGTATCCATCATGCTTCAAATCGATCTTGTTCGGTGAATAGTTCGGATCCACCTGGAGCTATGATATTCGTATCGGTATCGAGAGGCCTAATTCGTATCGACCAAACATCAACAGTTCGTATCGGTCCACCCATGCATTTATTCGTATCGATCGCGAGGGCTTCGTTTGCATCCATCGAACGCTAATTGTTCGTATCGATCCATTGCGCAACGATCGATCGATGCGAACGCTTATAAATCACCGATGTGAATGGCGTCGTGGCTATCGATGTAAACAGCATGAAGTGGTCGACACGAACTCAACTCCGATGTTGGATGCGAATAAGACTGCTTCAACGCGGCATAAAAGGTGGAGCGATCCAAGAATCTCGTACCACGTCACTGCGCGCTCACGTGTCCAGGTCGATTCTAAATGATGGATACGAAACCATGGATTCGAACTCGGCAGCACACAAAAATCACAATCTTGCATCGATCATATCTCACAAACCACTGGTCCAAATGCAATGAAATTTTCACAGGAGCTTACGTACAAGCTATAGAATAATCCTGCCATGTTTCAGCTCGATTGGATCATTTTTTGATGGATATGAAATTGTTTCGTATCGATCACAGATTGAGTCGAAACTTGTGGGGTCAGTAGCGTGGGCCCACTCACGTGTCAGAAGAAGTGCCCTGAAGTTTGAGCGCGATATCAGCCTCCTACGCCTATAAATAGCCCCCTGAAGCCTATAGGAAAGGGATTTTTTTGCCATACGACGTCCACACTCTGCCGGATTCAATCCTACATCTTTCTATCACCATTGTATTCAAACTTCAGAGCTATAATCTACTGTAATCTGCTGTAACAGATTGAAATCATCAAGTGAATCAATAAAGCTATCAAGTTCAGAGTGGACGTAGGCAAGATCGCCGAACCACTATAAAATCTGTGTTGTTTACTGCTTTCTTTTGAATATTTTGAGTGATCTGCATCATTATTCCTATACTTGCTTGTTACTTGTGATCTGTGATTACGAACTAGCGCTTTCACTGGCAATTGGTTGTTTGTAATCAATTTCGGTGCAAACAAACCTTTTACTGCTTTGAGTGTGAAATTTACTCGCAGTTAAAAACTATTTAGTGCGAACTGGTGGTGTGGGACATACGTTAACACTTTTTGGGTTCCTTTTCGAGAGTTTGTGACACATTTGCCTGTTGGCGTGCCAGTACTGGACCTTCAGTTCATTTGCCATTGCGGCGTATTTGTCTTCGGGCGTTTCCAATTACGGCGTATTTGTCATTGCGGTGTATTTGCCTTTTGATGTTTGCTTTTGGGCGAGGTACCTATTATGTGATACAGTGCTCGGAAAAAATAGCACGTGCAAAACCTTTTTGAGATAGTTTTTTACCATTGTGTGTCATCATTTTGGAATCGGTCCTTTAAACCACTCGGTGGCGATTACTTCGGGATTTTTGGACTCTTGGGAGTTCTTTTGATATTTTCATTGCCTACATTGGCCTGCTGAGGTTTGCATTTTGACGTATGTATATTGAGATTTCCTATTGGTGTTATTTATGAGATTTGCCTTTGGCGTTATATGAGATTTTTATCTCTTTGTTGACATTTTTCTTATGGCTTATGTCAAGATGGCTTGTGCTTATGTTTTCCTTGGAGTTGCCGATATGGCGGGTTTGGGAATTACTCTTGTAGGAGTTTACATTTTACTATTCCCTAAACCATTCTTATTTGATTTATGATTGCCGATGATATAAGGCATGCTACATTTTAGCGATTCATGAAATTTTTCGTCTCCTTTGTGTTTTATGCTTATTAAAGCAATAGTGTTCTATCACCTAGTGTAACCATATATGCCATATATGATGCGTATCCTCCATATGTCTACAGTTAGCTTTCTTATTATTTCTTCTTGTTTAAGAAGAATATCACTATGCTCTTATGCTCTATTATTCTTCTATCCCCTTTTGCTGATTCGTTTAGCTAGACAAACCCGTGTATTTTATACAAGGGTCAGACCGAGGTGTTTCAGGTTAGGTACTTTTGGACTTAGCATATTCTGCTTCTGCATGGACTATTCTGCTAGCTAATTTTGTTTTAACTTTTTATGTAGTCCTTTTTGGTTTGCTTCTCTGATATATATATTCTTTTGACTCGTGTTTGTATTGTGGTCGTCATACCACATATGAGATGCATGATTTTGTATACTCCGTGATGTATCTATATATGTATGTATATATTGCAATATCTGCTGTTCTGTAATGTATTTTGCATTTGAGTTATTGTATTTTGTTCTGATAGGTCCTATAGCCACCTATGGCTTTGTATTAAGTATTTATTGGACATGTCGATACACAAAAAAGAAAAAATGGCATTTTCGACGTATTCAATATATATTTAAGACAAGGCTATAGATGGTCGTTCCTATCCAGCCCTATTCTCTACATTTGCAGACAGTATTACCAAGTAATACTCTTTGTTAATGTGGGTCTTCCCGTCACAGCTTGGTATTAGAGCTGAGTTTAGAACAAAATATGATAAACATAGAACAGAAACACATATTATGGTACATCAAAGGATAATACAAATGTTATGAATCCCTGAATCATCATGCTTTTGTTCTTTTCATGTCCTTGGGGTAGATAGAATTTTAGGAATACATCTAGGAAAGCATTTTAATTCCATAGTATTCCATATTTTAATTAATGATATCTGCCTTGTGAATAATCTTTAACTTATCTTAACTTTCAGTTAATGGCTGGAAGAGGCAGAGGGCGACGTTCGGATGCGGGGCAGTCCAGTGGCTCCCATCCGGATGGAGTACATATGTATGTCGATCAGTTTATGGAGCTATTTAGGAGCACCCAACCTCGAGCTCCTACTCTAGCTTCTCCTTCGCGCATGTCTCCTTTCGCACACATGTGTAGTGATTTTGCGCATCTCGGAGGCAAGCCATTCAAAGGGTTCTTATAGCATCCAGCATGTTACAAGAGAGTGCTCTTGATTGGTACGAGCTATTCACTGCTGAGCTCAACGAGTCCACTCTTACATGGACTCAGTTTCAAGAACGATTCGAGCTTAAGTTCGTTCCAGAGTCTAAGAAAGCATCTCTTGCCCGTTGTTTCCTCGAGCTAAAGCAGGGGAAATCTTCTGTTTCTGATTATGTGTTCTTTCGAGGCTCTTTCTAAGTATGGCCTTGAGTATATTAACACTCCATACAAGAAGAACCTTAAGTTCGTTTTCGGCCTTAAGAAGTATTTAAAGAAATATTTGATGTTGCGGCTTAAGCTTTCTTTTGAGGAGCTAGTTGACTCGGCGCTTCATCTTGAAGCTGTCGAGAAGGAAATCGATAGTGGTGATGATGTTGAGGTTCGCAAGAACCCAAACAAGAAGTGGTTTCCTTTTTAGAAATCCAAGTTCTTTCTGTTCAAGAAGAAGAAGCCAGTTGGTTCTACTTCTCAGCCTCAGTCTCGGCCTCAAGCTCAGCCTCAGTCTATTGGAGCACCTCCCTCTCGCAAGGGGTGTTTCAATTGTGGTTCACCTGACCATATGATTTGAGTTTGTCCTAAGCCTCTCGTCTGCCGCTATTGCAAGAAAGAGGGCCATCGTATTGCTACTTGTCCTATTGCTCCATCTAATGCCAAATCTAGCAAGCTGAATGTAGTGGATGCTTCTAGAGGTTCTTCTCAACGCAAAGGTACTTCTCCTTTTATTCTTGAAGGTTCATTGTTGTTTCGTGATCGTTTTATTCGAGTCCTCTTTGATACGGGTGCGTCGTATTCATTCATATCGAAGAAGCTCATCGATGATTTGTCTTTAGATGTTTCTTGTATGGTTACTTCATTGAGGATTGCGAATCCTATCGGGGGTTCTACAACCCTTAGCATGCTCTGTGATGATGTTGAGATTGTTTTATGTGGATTTTCTTTTCGTATGAATCTACATGTGATTTCTTATTTGTGTTTCGACATGATTTTTGGTATGGACTGGCTAGTGCGATATGATGTCAGGATTGTTTGTGCTCAGCGGATGTTATATCTTCGACATCCTGATTCTCCATCTCAGCTATCTCTAGTGCTTGGGGATGTGGATAATTCTGAAGTATCATATATTCTCTTGACTCACAAGATGATGATGATATATCTCGTATTCCTATTGTTTGTGAATTCTCTGATGTATTTGAGCCTGTTTCGGGTTTACCACCCAAGAGGGCGATTGAGTTCCACATTGATCTCATTCCAGGCATGTAGCCAGTTAGTCGTCCTCCCATGAGGATGTTTACAAAAGAAAATGAGGAACTCAAGAAGCAGCTTTTAGAGCTTGAGTCCAAACAGTTGATTGGGTCCAGTTCTTCACCGTGAGGTGTCGCAGTCGTCTTTGTGAAGAAGTCTGATGGACTCTTTGGCTTTGCATCGACTATCGCAAGCTTAACGAGTTGACCATCAAGAATAGATATCCTTTGCCTAGGATTGACGATATGTTTGATCAATTGAGTGGCGCTAAGGTCTTCTCTCAACTCGGCCTTGCTACTGGTTTTCATCAGCTCTGAGTTGCAGAAGATAGCATACCTCTTACATCTTTTCGCACTCGATATGGATCTTACGAGTGGCTCATTCTGCCGTTCGGTTTGACGAACGCTCCTTCTTTTTTTGTCGATCTTATGAATCGAGTATTCTAGGAATATCTCGATATGTTCGTCCTTGTGTTCATCGACGACATCCTTGTTTATTCGAAATTTAAAGCCAAGCATGCTAATCACTTGAGAATTGTCTTGAGTACTCTTCGTCACCATTAGCTTAAAGCCAAATTCTCCATGTGCCATTTTTGGGAGAATAAGGTTAAGTTCTTAGGCCATATTATTTCTTCTGAAGGAATTTCGGTCGATCCTTCGAAGATCGAATCTATCCAGAATTGGAAGAGGCCTGAGAATGTTCATGAGATTCATAGCTTCCTTAGATTAGAAGGTTATTACCGCCAGTTCATTAAGGATTTCTCTCGTATTGTGCTTCCTCTCACCAGCCTTACTCGAAAAGGCATTCAATTTATTTGGTCTGACAAGTGTGAGGCTTCTTTTCAGCAGTTGAAGGAGCTATTTACTAATGCTCGTATTCTAGTGGTTCCCGAAGGGAATCAAGACATTGTTGTGTATACCGATGCTAGTAGATATGGCCTCGGTGATGTGCTTATGCAGAAGGATCGGGTAGTTTCTTATGCTTCTAGGCAACTGCGACTGAATGAAGTATGCTATGCCACTCATGACCTCGAGTTAGCCGCCATTGTCGTTGCCTTGAAGATTTGGCGCCATTATTTATTAGGCGTGCACTTCATTTTATACGCCGATCACAAGTCCTTGAATTATCTATTCACATAGAAGGAGCTCGACATGAGGCAACAGTGTTGGCTCGAGTTCATTGCCTCTTATGACTTCGATATCCAGTATACCCCTGAAAAGGGTAATCGTGTTACTGATGGGCTTAGTCGCAAACATCCGGTTGCTGTTCTATGATGCTATCCGAGTAGGATTTTCTAGAGACCTTATCAATTTGTGATATTCGAGATCGAGCTCCATCTTCTGATTCACTTATCTTATTATTTAGTTTGGAAGCTCGACCCGGCTTATTGGATCGTATTGCCGGTGCTCAGCGGCGTGATCCCAATCTTGTGCACCTTATTCAGATTTGTGAGTCTGAGTCCCATAACGAGGAGTTGAGGGATTTCAGCATTGATTCTCATGGGTGTCTTCGCAAGAAGAACCGTCCTACCGTGCCTTCTGATTCTGCACTTAGGCATGACATTCTCAATGATTGTCATCGTTCTAAGTATACCATTCATTCTGGCAGTAGTAAGATGTATGCCGATATGCATCGCCTTTATTATTGGGAAGGCATGAAGCGCGATGTGGCGAGTTATGTGGGTAATTGCATGACTTGTCAACGTATCAAAGCCGAACATCAGCGCCCTTCTGGTCTCCTTCATCCTCTAGAGATTCCATTGTGGAAATGGGATCAGATTTCGATGGATTTCATTGATGCCCTACCTCATTCAAGATCGAGCCATTCTAGAATTTGGGTTATTGTTGACCGCCTCATCAAATCAGCTCATTTCATTCCTATTAAGTCTAATAAGAGTGCTTCTCATTTGGCCAAGTTATATGTCAAGGAAATCGTGAGACTTCATGGTGTTCCTAGTTCGATTGTTTGTGACCGTGATCCGCTATTCACGAGTCATTTTTGGTAGAGTCTTCAGCAAGCTTTGGGAACAAAGCTTAATTTTAGCACAGCATATCATCTGTAGTCTGATGGAAAGACTGAACGGGTGACTCATATTCTCGAGGATCTTCTCCGTGCTTGCATTCTAGATTGCGGTGGTAGTTGGGAGATCGCCTACCTCTTGTGAAATTCTCCTATAACAATAGTTTTCAGTCCAGTATCGATATGGCTCCTTTCGAAGCCTTATACGGAAGGCCGTGTCGATCGCCTTCTTGTTGGTTGGAATCTGGTGAGAAGCTTATTCTTAGCCCAGATTCTGTTCGTGATTCTTCTGAGAAGATTGATCTTATTCGTCAGAGAATGAAAGAGGAACAGAGCCGCCAGAAACCTTACGCGGACAACCATAGGAAGCTCTCGAGTTCTCGGTTGGTGATCTCATCTTTATTCGTGTTTCTCCACTAAAAGGGGTTTTGCACTTCAGTGCGACTGGGAAATTGGCTCCTCGCTTTATACGACCATTTCCTATTACTGAACGTATTGGCTCTGTGGCTTATAGAGTTTCACTTCCACCTCATCTATCTGGCATTCATGACGTGTTTTACGTCTCTCAGCTTCGAAAGTGTCTTCGAGAGTCAGATTCTGTTATCGATTCTCCTAAGTTGCTAGAGCTTGAGATCTCACCAGACGTATCTGTTGTGTAGCAGCCTATTCGCATACTTGCTTCGGAGGTGAGACGCCTTCGAAACAAGGACGTGCCGCTTGTTAAAGTTAAATGGTTCACTAATCCCAATGACTGCACTTGGGAAACCAGAGATTTATCGAGCGATCCTACCCTGGTTTTCTTTCTTCGCATAGCGATGGTGAGAATCTTTTTATCTCAAGCTTATTCCTTTTTTTTGACTGATGAAACAATTGTGTTGAATACAAATTCTTCTTTAGAAATTGGAAGGATACAATTTTGTTAAGGGGAGGAGTCTGTAACAACCCTGGTTTTGGAGATTACCTGTAAATATTAAATTATAATGGTAGTTATGATTTAATATTGTGAACTAAAATCAAGATTTGAAGATTTTAAATTGCTTATTTGGAATAAACAATGAAATTTGGGAAACAAAATGTGAAAATAAAGTTCAAAAGCTTTATTTTATTTGTTTGGGTTAATAATGAGTGGAAAATAATTTTTATTTAGAGAAAATGCAATAATTTTATTAATTATTGTCAATTACTTCTTTTAATAATTTTTAAAAGGAAGTATTTGATTTTTTTTTAAAGGTTGTTTATTTAAATAAACAGGTGGAAATTGGTTTTAAAATGAGTTTTAATTATAAATTTGAGTTTAGAATGGTTAGTTATATTTTTATAAGAAAGAAAAATATTTTTGTGGAATTTTAGAAGTTAAAAATAAGGATTTATGCATTTATTTGTGTAAATTGTGCATTTTTGTAAAATAAGATATTTTAATAATAAAAATGTTTTAAAACAAAAATTATTTTTTATATGATGTAAAATATTTTATTTAACATGTATGTATGTTCACATAAATTATTTGGGTTAAAACTTGAAGGAAAAAATGTCATTTATTTTATAATTTAAGTGTATATATTTGGTTTAGTGTTAATATGTTTACATAGCTGATTTCTTTTCTCTAATTTGAACCCAAAGCCCATTATTTCACTAAAACCAAAAATTAAGAAGTGAGAAACATTACATGTACATACTTCACTTCATCTTCTCCAAATAGCCAGAAACCAGAAACAGTGAACAAGAAACAAACTCCACCAATTTTTCAAATCCAAAGCTTTAAACCTCCAATTTTCTTCAACAAGTTGCTATTTAATCTAAAGGAAAATACAATAGGTAATCGCTTCCAAAAAATAATCTTTTCGTCAAAAATCTTAATTTGTGAAATGAATTGTTTTTTAATGGCTTTTCTTCCTTTTGCATGCATCTACTTCTCACTTTTACAGGTTCTTGAAGCCAAAACTTGCAAAAAGCTTCCGTCTTTCAACTCAAATCCAAGTCTATCCATTGTATCGACAAGGTGAGTTCCTAAAACTCACAACTGAGCAAAGCTTAAATCGCTCAAAAATGTGAAATCTACTGCTGCACAAAATTTTCTATAGTTGATTGTTTGTTCATAATCTGGTTTCTGTTGCTACTTGAACCCTTTGTAACTTTTGATTCCGGCAACGAAATGCTGCCGGATTTCTTGCATATGGTATCTTGCATGTTGAACTTCATTTCTGCAAAGTTTGGTTAAAAACTATTGTCATGTGAGTGTTCAAACCGTTGTTGCAAAATCAACAAAACACAGTTTTTCTGCCTGTAGAAACTGTGTTTTGTTGCTACAAACATGGCCTGAGTACATGTTTGCGATGACATAACTCTTTTATTTCTTATTGAAATTGCATGATTCTTTTTTTATTGAAAGATAGAGTTTTCTACTATATGCGTATCAAATTTCAGGTCATTTAGATTTAGAGATCTTATAGAAATATGCTGCTAAATATTGACCTGGACCATGTTTTTTCCCAGAGTTTTACAGTGAAAAGATTGTCTGGGTTTAATCTTGACACATCATAACTATCTCCTATTATTTTCAAATTGCATTATTCTTTTTTTGTTTGAAATATTAAGATTTCAACTACAAGCTCACCAATTTTGAGAATAATCTGATTCCATTTGGACCTCTGTTTCATGCCTGGAAGTTGAACCCATGGGGGTTTTCAGGCCTGTGCATTTTGGTTTTCGAACTGTTGCAAATATGGCCTGAGTGAATGTTTGAGACAGTGTAACTTTTTAATTTCCAGTTGAAATTCAATGATTCATTTTTTGTTTGAAAGATGAATTTCTCTAGTTTGTGTAAACCAATTTTTAGTCCAATCAAAGATAGTTCGACCACTGTTTTATATCCGAAATTTGAACCCAGAGAAGATTTCAGACCTGGGTATTATTTTGCCCGTGTTTTTATGTTCATTTTTCGTCCGATTTTTGACTTTTACTTCATTTTTTGTGATATTTCTGAAGTATTTTGAAGGCTATGATGCATATCAATAGGTTAGCCTTGTTTTGATGAATTTGAAATTCAAATTTTGAATTATTTGAATTGAATTTGAATTTTGGTTTGAGTGGAATTTTGCTTGTTTTTGGTCATTTTCAAGCACAGTTTTCTCCAAATATTTTTGAAATGATTTTTAAAATTTAGGGGATTTAAAAAATAATTATTATGTAATATTTAAAGTATTTTCAAGTATAAAATCCATTTATTCTTTATAATAAGGGAAATTTTCAAATATGGTTTCCAAATGGTTTTCGAAATCGGTTTTCAAAGATTATTTTCAAGGTAAATTATTTTCAATAAAAATTAAACATTTTTGCACCGTCGAGCGAATGAGAAGGAGAGTTAAACGATTGGGTAAAACATGTAGTATGGGATACGTGCGTATATCCTTTTGGTTAATTCCTGACTTTTCCGTTTGATCGTTTTGACCTTCGAGTCGCGTTTACCGATGATATGAGGTGAACTTTACTGCTTTAAGTGTGAAATTTACTAGCGGTTAGTAAACTGTTTAGTGCGAACGGGTGGTATGTGACACATGTTAACACTTTTCGGTTCCTTTCTGAGAGTTTGTGACACATTTGCCTATTGACATGCCAGTACTAGACCTTCGAGTCATTTGCCATTGCGGTGTACTTGTCTTCGGACGTTTGCCATTGCGGCATATTGTCTTCGGACGTTTGCCATTGCGATGTATTTGCTATTGCAGCGTATTTGTCTTTTGACGTTTGCCTTTGGGCAAAGTACCTATAACGTGAAATAGTACTTGGAAAAAATAGCACGTGCAAAACCTTTTTGAGATGATTTTTACCATTTATGTCGTCATTTTGGAATCGGTCCTTTGAACCATTCGGTGGCGATTACTTCATGATTTTTGGTCTCTTAGGAGTTCTTTTAAGATTTTCGTTGCCTACACTGGCCTATTAAGGTTTGCCTTTTGGCGTATATATATTGAGATTTCCTATTGGTGTTATATATGGGATTTGCCTTTGGCGTTGTATGAGATTTATATCTCTTTGTTGACATTTTTCTTATGGCTTTTGTCGAGATGGCTTGTGCTTATGTTTTCCTTGGAGTTTCCGATATGGCAAGTTTGGGAATTACTCTTTTTAGAGTTTACATTTTACTATTCCCTAAACCATTCTTATTTGATTTATGATTGCCGGTGATATGAGGCATGCTACATTTTAGCGATTCATGAAATTTATCGTCTCCTTTGTGTTTTATGCTTATTGAAGCAATAATGTTCTATCACCCAGTATAACCATATATGTCATACATGATGCGTATCCTCCATATGTCTATGGTTAGTTTTCTTATTATTTCTTCTTGTTTAAGAAGAATATCACTATGCTCTATTATTCTGCTGTCTCCTTTTACTGATTCGTTTAACTAGACTGACCCGTGTATTTTATACTTGGGTCTGACCGAGGTGTTTCAGGTTAGGTACTTTTGGACTTAGCCTATTCTACTTCTGCACGGACTATTCTGCTAGCTCTTTTTGTTATAACTTTTTATGTAGTCCGTTTTGGTTTGCTACTCTAATATGTATATTCTTTTGACTCGTGTTTGTATTGTGGTCGTCATAGCACATATGAGATGTATGATTTTGTATACTCTATGATGTATCTGTATATGTATGCATATATTGGAGTATCTGCTGTTCTGTGATGTGTTTTGCATTTGAGTTATTGTATTTTGTTCTGATAGGTCCTATAGCCACCTATAGCTTTGTATAAAGTATTTATTGGATATGTCGATCCACAAAAAATAAAAAATGGCATTGTCGACTTCAATAGATATTTAAGACAAGGCTATAGATGGTCACTCATATCCAGTCCTATTTTCTACATTAGCAGACAGTATTACCCAGTAATAATCTTTGTTAATGTGGGTCTCGGGGTGAGGCGTCACAAATGCCTTCAGTTTGTTCAGACCCAGAACAACTTATATGGATGAATGCTTGCACTGCGTTGTCACTTGGCAGGCAGTGTTGGCATTTCAAGTGGGAAGTGCTAGAGAAAGGTAAGACATAGCCTCAAACCTCATCAACCGAGAATGACTAGAATCAAGGGAGATGCAGTAGAGTAAAGTGGGTTACAACCATTAGGATATGCCATCACCCTTAAAGATACAGATATACATATTTATGGAATTGGTTGTGCATGAGAGCTCTTGGGAAAATGCTGCAAAGTAACCGAGGTGATAACATATTTGGTACTAGCTAATAAGGGGTAGGCCGGTGAGGCCCTTGGTACATTTTAGAGGTGTATTGTGGTAGGCGGTACCTCGGTGCCTTGTCATTATATGGAATCCATTCTCCAATAAGCACCGTACGGACTTAGTTGTGCCCAACTATGTTGGAACATGAGGTGCAAGCATTTCAACTATTTTGTCTATTTATTTTCAACCCTTGGACATTATTATAATATCACTGGATTGTCTATAAAAATGTTTTTGTAATCATAAGATAAAACATGTCCGTGTTTATGTGCGGCATGGTCTTACAAGATACCTTCATTTTAAAAGGGTATTATAAGTTAAAATAAAATTCCTTGTGATTTTAATTTCTCACGCTGGTTTTACCGGACTGATCCGGGTGTTGTTTTATTTTAATGCTCGGGTCAAACCGAGCATATTTTTCAGATTAGTTTTAGATGTATTGGAGCTCGGGAGACGAGTTAGAGGCCAGGATGTATCTACTTGTTCCTTATGTTCCCCTGCATAGTTTGTTATATTTACCATAAATTGTAAGGACACATGTTATAACTGTACAGGTAGATGATAGGCTAGTACTCTAATGGATGTATGTATACAAAAGTTTTCTTTTCTAACGATCATTGTTATATTATAGATTACTCACTGCGATGTGAGATTCTATATTTTTTTAGTTTCTTCTTAACATATTTCTTCTTCATTCCCCTAACCATCTATCTTTTTGACACTTGGTTGTTCGGTACATGAATATCGTGAATGTATTAGTGTTGATTTCTAAGGATCGAAAAGTCATGTTGTTACACTAACATTGCATAGAATCTCTTTAGACCACTTACTGCTTCAAATATGAAGCATATCCTCTTTGAGATATCCTCTACCGTGCCAATCATTTACTATGACCATTTAATACTTCTACTATAGGGAGGAGGCGGGCCCTAAACCAGCCAATTACTATCTTCAATCCCTAAAGCAAGTCCATTATATTATGACCTATAACCCAACGGTGATACCTCACATTAGTCCCACTATTAATAGGTACTGGTAGCCAGATTAACTCGGCAGGTTTAACATATAAAATTGGAACTAATCTCGCGTCCTTCGTGGTTACTTATTATGGATGATGTCTCACATTAGCTCCAAATTCACATTGTTGATAGCCAAATTAGTTGGGTGGACTTCTATATGCTTTTGACTCACCTCGCATCCCTATAACTTAGTGATAATCTAAAACATTCTCTTCTTACATTGTCCTATATCTCATCGCATTACAAATCAAGGCCTTGTAATAAAAATTCTTATTTCGCCTTCATAGTTAATTATTTTCCTAAGAGGGATTTAATTATATTAAATAATGCAACTAATACATTACAACAGTACATTATTTATGGTTATACACACACACATACACACATCTAAAATAACTACGCGAAGATTGCGCCCTAAATTATCGTTTAAATATCAAAACCTCAAATTCATACAAGTTTAATTTCATATCAACACATATTTCATAAATCCAATATCCATAATTAAATCAACAGACTTATAAAACATAGAATCCATAATCAACTTATTTTATACTAAAATAAAAGAATCAATCGTTAATAAAAACTAACAATTCAAATACTCCTATGCTCTATTGAACTTCTTTGTATAAAATTGAAAAATAGAATTTCTATTTAAATTGCGAAAATAGGAGATGTAAACTATGAAAAAAATAATTTATACGTACACACCATTTCTAATTTTTTTCTTTTCAAAACCCTTAATTAGATCCAAAGAAAAAGATAAGAAGTGGAATGGAATGTAAAATGTTAAATTGCAATATTTAGACAATTCCATTATTTTAATTTAAAATAAATGAGATTCAAACTAATGACATTTCGCTTTAAAGGAATTCTGAGGTTTTATTGTGATTTTTGCATAAACAAAATTCCACAAAAGCATATAGAAGATCCAAGATATACAATAAGATTATTAAAATAGGAAAACTAAGATTTCTACTCATAATCAATCTTTAGCCCTTCTTGTTTTGGATTTGATATTCCTGTTATAATCTCGTTTAGATCTCTCCTTTTAGAAATGTAGAAATGTATAACGAGGGTATTATATACGGATTAGATTCAAAAATTAAGGGGTTGGAGGAGAAAAGGAATAGAAATTGAATAATTAAACATCTAAAATTCCTACCTGAAATCCTAAAGGATTTTTCTGAATCTTCAAGGAGAGAGACCGACAGAGCTTTGCTTGGTTCCTAAAATAATTTGTGAATAAAATTAGGTAGACAGGCACTTATTTATAGTGGCTAAAAAGCATCAAAACCATGTTATTTAAGTCGGTTTAAAATAATAATAAAACAAATGTTCAAATGCAAAAAACCCTAATGTCACCAACTGCTAGCGTTTAACCGTTCGACTGCCACCAACACACACCAGTTAATTTATTTTTGGAACCGTTTAATTTTTTCCATTATGAATTCATTAAATTTCTTAATTAATTTCAATGTTAACGTTAATTAAAACATTTACTTAACCCCTAAGTTTACCTTTTGAATTTAAAATTTAAGAATTATTTATTTTTTTGAATTTCAAGTCCATTTAAATTATTTTGAATCCAAAAATTTCAAATGCCCATAACTTTTTCGTTTGGGCTCCTTTTTTAAAATATTGTATATGAAAATTGACTATAAAATCGCTACAAATGTGTGGGATAACTCCCGTGGTTAAATTCAAACTTTTAAGATATTTCTATTTTTAGCCTTATTATTACTTTATTAATTAATTCCTTTCTTATTATTAATTCCTTTTTTATTAGTTAATTTCTTATTAATTTTTACGGGATATTACAGATCTCATATAATGATTCTAAATAATATTTATATTACAACATAATCTAAATATAACAAAACAACTTTCTCAAATATTATATCATTAACATGTTCTATTATTATGTCGATAACTTTGACATAAACCGTATTTCTTTTCTTTTTGAAACTCTTTCTGCAACTTTTAATTCTACAATATTTGGATGGTCTACTAGGTAGTTATTAAAAGTACTAGTCTACCAGGTAGTTATTGAAAGTGCGATGAGGATCTAATACTATGAATAAGTAATATATAACAATAAGCTAAGTAAAGTAAATGAACAAGAGCATCGGTGAATTTTATACATGTTTAGACTTCTTGTCTTATGTTGGGTCCCAAACTCTTTTTGGAATTTTTTTTAACCAACCCTCTTTTGACCTGGAGGAATGAATATCTATAACACCATTTGAACAAACCAAATAGGACTTCGACCTCTTTAGAAGATCTCCAATAGGGCTTCACTTAGAAGTATATTTCCAATCTCCTTTGGTTTGTTCTTGTACAGCACTGTTAAGCCACTTTTCAATACACCCTTCATATAATTTCCTTTGATAATATGAATTAAATATGCATAAAATGGAAGGAAAATGATAATTTTAAATCTTTTATAAATCTTAGAGAATCAAGAATATAGAGAGTAGAGTAAGCAAATTTAAGTTCAAACGATCAAAAATAATCTTTGTATAATGTTTGAAAAGTCTGAATTGAAGAGGCATAACCATTAGAGTAGACATAACCTTTGATTAAAGGAGATGACTTTCCAAGTCAAAACTGACTGTTCAAAATATAAAAACCCATGTAGTTATTTATACTTCAGAATTCAAATTCATACATTTGAATTTATACAGGTCAAAAGAATCGGTTCAATATCACTCTTATTTAAAAATTTCAATCTAACATCTAAATCATTTCTCAAACGACTGGTTTAAAATTTCAAATGTCTGAAACTATAGTTTAAAAAATTGTTTCAATGGTTATTTAAACGTTTGAAAATATTACTCAAATGTCTGAAAATTCATTCAAACATTTGATTAATTTTTAGATATTTGTTTCATATAGGGTATGAAATAAGAAAGATCTTGTTTATTTTAACCCATTTTCAAATGTTTGAAATAAATTTTGAACATATGATTTTTTTTTGAAAATTGTAGTGATTTTTGAAAAAAAAATCTAAGTATAGAACTAAATAAAATTCAAAAATAAATTCTTTAAGAAATGAAAGATATGTGTGTAAGTATTATCAAAGGAAATTTTATAAGTTTTAACCAAGACTTACGACTCATGATAATTCTATACTGATCTTCAATCTTCGAACAGCTTGAGTAGTATTTTAAAGCCTTCTTAATCCCTAAGATTTTTTTATACCTAAAATAATAAATTGTACAAAATATTTCTAAATGTATACTAGTCACTTCAAAACTAGAGAAGGAGGTGTTAGGAAAATTATTTCATTATTTTGATAATAACAACATTACATCACAATAAAGCTATTGATGATTTTATCAAGTATCCAGGTGATTAAAGAAGCAAATATATGTTCACAATTCAACACAATAACACACACATACAGAGATACACACACATACATATATATATGTACAAGATATGAAGGGTACTAATCAATTAAGGAGTGTTCAAGCATTCAAAGATCAATTTGTGGAGTTTAAAAAGCTATTTAGACTCGGATACATCAAGACGATAAGAAGTGATGGACTCAAGAGCTTCAAACAAATGTATGTCATAAGTTGAGTCTATATCGGGACATTGTAGTCTAAAACTACTAATACCCCGCAAACAAACTCCAAATCACTTCAAATTTCTGCAAAATGTCTAATATATCCTAAAATATGTTTAGGATTTTTTCTTGATTTTTTTGAAATTTTCAAATGCAAGAAAAATCATAAAAATATCAAAAATTGCAAACATATACAACAGTGTGTTTCACAGCAGCAAAGAATAACGTTTCGGTAGAAAATCATACCAAAGGTTCCACAAGGCAACATTCTAAGTAGACTTTTGGTTCTTTTCTTAAGCAAAATGCTCGTATACATGGCTATATTTCGTAATATGTGACTTCGATTTTTCATTACTCTTTTTCGAATTTGTTACCTTTCTTAAGGGTTATGGCTATTCGAATGGCATCCCATCATCATTATATAAACCCCAAATATCTCCGTTAACCTAACAACACTTACTTAGATCAAATCCATCGATTTTGCTCTAAAATTTCTCTTTAACAGTTACTTTTTGAAATTCAACTATTAGATCAATTATTTTCAGTTATGTCATTTATAATCAATCTAATATTAATTCTAGCCTCTAGACGTCCACTAAAATACTATTTGTGAGGGTTATATGATCGTTGTACAATAGTTTGACAAGTCAGTGTATTGAGACATAACATATGGTCAAAGAAGTTTGTATTCTTAAAATCCGAGAAGTTGGCGAAGTGAAGTCCAATATTGGGAGTCTTCAGGCAGTGTTACTGTAAACCTATTCCTTCGAGTACAACAAGGATTTTCTCTATTAATGAAATACCAAAGAGGAGATATGGTACTAAAGGTAAGACGAGAGGTCCAAATCGACTTTGTGATCCACTTTTCTATCTTCGCTGCATTTATATTATCTCTTATATATTGGCCATCTTCGATCCATAGTGACTTAAGAAGTGGTATCAAGCTTGAAATTTTATCGATCATCACAACATCATAGAATAATCGCCAGAAAAAGATTTGGTCGGAATATAGCAAGCAAAATTCCTGGTACTAAAAAAGCCATGACAAATTAGGACCAACAAAGGTACTTTCTGATTTACAAATTTAAACACAAGATAATAACGAATTAGTTAGTCTATGCGATAAGATCTCAAAGCTTAATTTTTTTTATTTTGGAAAAGATGAAATCTATCAAACTTAAAAATGAGAAATTGAAAAAGAAAATCTCAAAAATTTCTTCTTAGAAAAGAGAACTATATGTTAAATAAAAGAACTCTAAATTAAATAAAGAGACTGATATTTGAAGAACAGTAATATTTCTTTTCAAAATAATAATTGTCACTTTAAAGATAAATTTGAAAAACTTAAAGACAAAATCATAAAATTTAATAAAGGTCAAAATGATTTAAATAATATTTTATCTAATTCTAGACTTTTACTTGATAAAGGTAAAATAGGAAATATTAAAACGAATGATAATAATAGCATTAGACAAGCTTTTATGTATTAGAATTATGCTAGTACTAGACATCGATTCAATTCTCTTAAAAACAAGTATTTCTACATGTTATATGTCATATTTTTATGATAAAAATATAAATATAACAAGAAATAGAAATTTCAAATATTTAGATATATGAGTTCTTGTGAAATGGACAAATAGAGATACATATAATGTGTTGCTATTGCACCCAAAATTATGCTTATGGCTATCGATAAAATTTTAATAGGTATTCATTTTTTATATGTTATCTAACAACTATTATCCCGCTTTTTGGGCAAAAGCCGTGATACCAAAGGATTGGTCAAAAACAGAAAACAGTTCACCTCAGAGATTGGTCGTATTTCACTTCACTATGGATATCGATGAATTCTGTCCGAGCCCGGATCGGGCCGCAATTGATAAGGCATGACAAGAAAGACCATAGAAGCCAGCATTTCAAATTTCAAGTCAATCCGAGGTCATACGCTCAAGTTATGATGGATTCAAGTTAAGAAGGTGCACATTGCTCGGTTCGAACCCATCATGTTCGAACCCATCATATTCGAACCCATCGTGTTCGAAACCATCATGTTCGAAACCATCTATTTCGAACCCATCATATTCGAACCCATAGGAAGAGGCGACATTCGAATCCATCTGAGGAACTCCCTACTTCGAATCCATCACAAATTCGAGTCCTTCCTATGCTTCGAATCCACCACAGCTTCGAATCCATTAATAGCTTCGAACCCATCACAGCCTCGACTCCATCGGTCACCTTCGAATCCATCCATCATCTTCGACTCCATCACTCACCTTCGACTCCATCGACTTCGACAACTTCGAATCGATCCAGGGCGCATTTGGATCGATTCGAACGAATCCACTCCATCGATTCGAAGACGACCTTCGAATCCAACAAAGCGGCTAAGCTAGCACGAACATGGATCGGCTCGAAGACAGGCGCGCCCCAATCGATTCGAAGTATTCGCTTCGGCCATGCATCGATTCGAACGAATCGATTCCATCGATTCGAACCAAACAGCATGCCGAACACCCAATTTCGAACCGATCATAACTCCCAATCTACTGATCCAAATCCCATGAAATTTTTACAGAAGTTTGTCTACATGATGAAGAACGTCCACGCCAAGTTTCATCACAATTGGACAATTTTTTGATCGATTCGAAGTTCACTTCGAATCGATCCCAAACTGGGCACGCACTTCAAGAACGCGGGCCTGTGGGCCCCCCGTCACGTTCCAAGCAGCCTCTCCATGATTTAGGCGGGATTTTGGCCTTCCACACCTATAAATAGAGCCCCTGGTCATTCAGAGAAGGGGTCGGAGAATTTGGAGAAGAAGAACAAGCCTAAACGCTGCCAGAATCACTCCATACTATCTCAATTGCTGTTAATTTCGAATTTAAGTCCATTTGCTGTTGTAATTTGCTGAAAAGCACTTGTAATCTTCAAGTATTAAGAAATAAAGTGATAAAACTTCATAGTGGACGTAGGCGCATGGCCGAACCACTCTAAATCCTTGTCTTCTGCGCAATTTACTTTTCTGTGACTTGGAGTTTTTGTTAGATAGTCCCTATTTCCAATTCAAGTTCTTCATTTACTATCTCTTCAAAAACTTCCGAAGGGTGTTTGCCCAATTTTGGTGCAAACATTTTGGTGCTTTCACTGAGAAAGAAAAAGAACCAGTTCTTTCTCCCGCTCCGTGGATCTATCTTCGATACCGGATTGCACAAATCTAAGAGGGAGATCCAGACTTCAAATTCAGATTCCATCCATTCTTTTCAGGTTTGCTCAAAATCTAGGACAGGAATCCAACCTTCAGGATGGTTAGTACGAGAACCACTTCCAACATTGGTAACCAAGAAGGTCACGATAGGCAGAATCCCGCACAGCTACAGTCAGCCAATCAGGATGCCGTTGGGCAAACGGATCAGTCGGGTCCGGTTACAAGACAGGAGTTCCAAACATTACTGCAGGAATTAACTAAAAGCCGACAACAGCTAACTGAGAAGCTACGTGTCAATGCTGAATTGGCTAACCAACTAAACCACCAAGGGCGAAGGAGATCAAAGAGGGACCACGCTCCGCATTCTTCCACGGAAAGCTCTGCCTCATCCGACTATGACGGCAGATCTACGCGCCCCAGGCTAGACGGAAGTCATGCGCGTGCTTCTGGTCTCCGGCAAACGTTGACTGTTGGGAAAATAAGAGTTGGCCCCTCTGCCAGTTTTCATACGGGACCCTCCTCTTGAGGAGGCACTGTCCCACAGCACACTGCAGATAACCAAGCCACCGCAGTTGACACAGGAGTTGACACCCGAAATCACTCCAGTCCAAACTACCACCCACAGGAACGTGTCCCAGGACCGAACATCCCAGAAGATGTCGAGCCAAGGAGGCGAGATTCGGATCGTCGACAGCGCCCGATCCCACCTCGCACTGTGGAACCAGACCGCACTTTGGCTCGACACCCTTCGAATACAGCAACACCTGATCTCTCAGCTATGGTCCGCCAAATGGTTCGCGAAAGTCAAGGTTTGACAAATGACGATTGGGGGATCTCTCGAAGTCACACCCCGTTCACTGATGACATATTGTATGCTGATCCTCCCCGGCGATTCAGAATGCCGGCTTTGCCCATGTATGAAGGAAACTCCGACCCTAGCCAGCATATTCTAAAATATGAATGGTCAATGACTGCTGCAAGAGCTGATGATGCAGTAAAGTGCCGTAGTTTTCCTATTTCCTTGGGGGGGATTGCGACAATGTGGTTTACACGATTACCACCACGGTCTATCTCCTCGTTTGACCAATTGGCAACCAAATTTATCGAACAATTCCGTATGCACATCGCCAGGCCTAAAGATGTAAACACTTTATCTAGTGTCACTCAAGCCCCTGGGGAGACACTCAGGCGATACCTGGAAAGATTCAACGCCGCCTGCGCAGAAATTACTAACCCCAATGGTAATTCAATCTTGATGGCTCTGACTAAGGGGATTGACCCCGACTCTGATTTTGGAAACTGGCTAGCTGGAAAACCTCCCGCATCGTTGGATCGTTTCTATTCCAAAGCCGCCCAATTCCTGAGGCGTGAGGATGCGAAACAATCTAGGAAGCAGGACGATGCGAGGCCCAGCAATGAAGGGGTTCAAAGCAATGTGGCGGTTAAACAGTCAGGAGAGGGATCAGGAAGAGCGCAGTTGAATATTCAGAACAAGCAACCCCAGCCAAGGCACGGCGATAATAGGAGTAAGAAGCAGGATCAGAACCGTGGCCCGCGACGTAGGGCGCAAATGTTTGAAAGCTATACACCACTGAATACGACATTGGAAAACGTATATCTACAAACCTGTAATGCGATGCAATATAAGAAGCCGACTCCGAAGCCATCATTAGTGAAACAGATCCAAACGGGGAAGTTTTGTAGATTTCACGAAAGCTATGGGCACAACACCAATGATTGCAGGCATCTGCAAGACCTTATTGAAAAACTGATCAGAGAGAGGAAGTTGGATCAATTTGTGCGGGCACCGCAAGCCGGTGGTGTGGGCCCATCAAACCAAAATCGTGCGCAGAACCAGGAAAGACAGGAGGAGCCCGCTCGTACAAGCGGAAGGTTGGTCATAAATACAGTCAGTGGTGGCCCTCATCCAGCGGATCGAAGTTCGAGGGAAATGGAATCATACGCCAATTCGATCAGGCACGTAAGTTTTGAAAGCTGCAGTACACTTGATGAAGGGGCTCCGGCTAAGCAACAGAAGACGATGGCGGATGATATCGTATTTAGAAACCGAGATGCTGACAAAGTCGAAGCCCCGACCATAGACCCACTAGTCATATCCGCCCAGGTTGGTCCTGCTTGGATGAAGAGGATCCTGGTAGACAGTGGAAGCTCAGTAAACATCTTGTTTAAAAGGGCATATGATCAGATGAAGATGGAAGCTAAGGATCTAAAGCCTTGTCAATGTAGGATTCACGGCTTCGATGGAAGTGCTAATATACCCACCGGGATGGTGGAATTGCCAGTAGAATTGGGAAACGGAGAACGCCGTAGAGTCCGAATGTTACAGTTTGTTGTCCTGGATATCCATTCACCCTATAATGCCTTTTTGGGCCGACCAGCCCTTGCAGAATTTAGGGCAGAAATTGCCCCGTGGTGTTTGACTCTAAAGTTCCCTACTGACCACGGGATTGGGGTCATTCAAGGGGACCAGGCTGCCGGGAGAGCCTGTTATGTTGCTGAACTACGAGAAGCACAAAGGAGGGAGAAAGGAAAGGGCGTGGGGGAATCTCTCCGCGTCCGCTTTACCGATGATTGACAATTAGCGCCTGGGCCTCGGCCAGGGCACCACGGCCAATTCCAGAAGGATCTTGACCCTCGAGACACTGAAGATAATGATGGATCCAAAGAAAGTCAAGCTTCCCCAGCCGAGCTGACGATCGATGTTCCAATTGATGACAATAACGATTCGAAAATATTGAAAATTGGGTCTCAGCTAAACCTGCAAGCACAACAGGAATTGGTCGAATTTCTCCAAGCGAATCTAGACGTATTCGCCTGGACGCACTCCGATATGTGTGGAATCTCGTCGGACATCGCGAGCCACACCTTAAATATTGACCCGCGGTACATCCCGGTCAAGCAAAAGAGACGCGGTATGGATCCAGAGAGATCTGCCGCCCTCAAAGAAGAAGTCGACAAGTTGAAAACGAATGGGTTTATCCGAGATGCTTTGTACCCGGAGTGGGTATCCAATCCTGTACTTGTCCGCAAACCGAATGGAAAATGGAGAACGTGCATCGACTACTCTGACTTAAATAAGGCTTGTCCAAAAGACAGTTTTCCACTTCCTCGAATCGATCAACTTGTGGATTCGACGGCCGGACATGAATTATTGTCTTTCATGGATGCTTACTCTGGGTACAATCAGATACCCATGCATGTGCCCGATCAAGAACATACAAGCTTCGTAACTGACCTAGGACTATACTGCTACATGGTCATGCCTTTTGGCTTAAAGAATGCCGGAGCAACTTACCAACGCTTAGTCAACCGAATGTTTGCCGACCAGATCGGGAAAACCATGGAGGTCTACGTGGACGACATGTTGGTAAAATCACGATACTCCACTGATCATGTCAAGGACTTGGAGTCAATGTTCAATGTCCTCCGGAGATATGGGATTAAGCTAAATCCGTTAAAATGTCATTTTGGGGTTGCTTCCGGAAAATTCCTTGGGTTCATCGTCAACGCCCGGGGAATAGAGGCCAACCCCGAGAAGATCTGGGCAATCAGGAATCTTCAAACCCCGAGGACCATAAAACAGGTTCAAAGTCTCAATGGAAAGGTTGCAGCGCTGAGCAGGTTCATCTCGAAATCAACGGATAAATGCATACCCTTTTTCGATCTGATCCGAAAGGGGAAACGAAACTTCGAATGGACTACGGAATGTGAGGGCGCGTTTCAATCACTAATCCAGCATCTTTCCACACCACCGATTCTTTCAAAACCTGTTGATCACGAACAATTATACCTTTATCTGGCTGTATCTGAAAACGCCATTAGTGCTGCATTGGTTCGAGAGGAAGACCGAACACAGAAACCAGTCTATTATGTCAGTAAACGATTGACCGGGGCCGAGAGAAATTACCCAAGGCTAGAAAAGTTGGCATACTGCCTAGTCATCGCCTCGAGGAAGCTCCGTCCATATTTTCAGGCTCACCCTATCATTGTGTACACCGACCAACCGTTACGACAGGTCCTCACACGACCTGAGACGTCTGGCAGGTTACTAAAGTGGAACATTGAGCTGAGTCAATTCGACATCACATATGTTCCAAGGAGAGCCATACATGGTCAAGTCTTAGCAGATTTCATTGCTGAATTCACTGTTCCTGAAGACTTACCTGAAACTAGTAACTCCCCCGAATATATATGGAAGCTATACACTGATGGCGCATCCAACGATCGGTGCTCGGGCGCAGGGATTGTGCTTGAGACTCCCGAGGGCCGATCCATCTGCTACGCCTTAAAGTTTGATTTCCGGGCAACCAACAACGAAGCTGAATACGAAGCCTTGCTCACCGGGTTGAAGTTAGCCCGAGACCTGAGAATTATCGCTGTGGAGATCTACTGCGATTCCCAGTTGGTGGTATGCCAAGTTCGGGGTGAATATCAGGCCAAGGATCGAAGGCTAGCCGCTTATCTAGCCCAGGTCCGAGAAATACTGGATCAGTTTGATTATTATACCATTTTTTACATACCCCGAGAGCACAATCAGAAAGCCGATTCATTGGCAAAGTTGGCAAGTACAGGCGAAGCTCAACACTTGGGGCTCGTCCCCGTCGAGACATTATCCTCTCCGAGCGTTGATCGAACGGAGAATGATTTCACATTAGAAGCTACCTCCGAGAAGGAATCGTGGATGACTCCATACCAAGATTACATTGAGCATGGCACCCTGCCTGAACGACGAAGTGAAAGAAGACAGGTTCTTCGAAAGGTGTCACGATTTGTCATTCAAAACGGAGTTATGTATCGGAGAGGATACTCTGTTCCTCTTCTCCGATGTATCGCGCATGACGAAATCAAGCGAGTGTTGCGTGAGGTGCACGAAGGAGAATGTGGCGATCACACTGGGGGGCAAGCGCTTGCCAAGAAAATACTTCGATACGGATACTATTGGCCTACCGTTAACCGCGATGCTATGGATTATGCCAAAAGATGTGATAAATGCCAAAGACACGCTCGGGTCCCTAGAGCCCCGCCTTCTGAAATAACCCAAATGGTCAGCCCGTGGCCATTTGCGATGTGGGGGATGGATATAATCGGTGCATTGCCTTTAGCTAAAGGGGGTGCAAGGTACGCCATAGTGGCGGTTGATTACTTCACCAAGTGGGCTGAGGCCGAGCCTCTTGCAACGATAACAACAAAAAAGGTAATCAACTTCGTGGTACGCAACATCATCTGCCGATACGGTCTCCCGCATACTATAATCACCGACAATGGAACCCAATTCGACAGTGCCGAATTCAGGGACTTCTGTCAGCGATTTCACATCCATAAGAGATTCTCAGCAGTAGCGCACCCGCAAGCGAATGGTCAGGTCGAGGCCGTCAACAAGGTTATCAAGTCTATATTGAAGAAAAGACTGGAGAAAGCCGGGGGCAAGTGGGTTGATGAGCTACCAATGGCCCTGTGGGCGTACAGAACGACTCACAAAACTGCAACCGGGCACACCCCTTTTTCTCTATCCTATGGCTCCAAAGCAGTTATCCCGGTCGAAATGGAAGTTCACTCTCACCGTGTGACATACTACGACCCAAAAACGAATGCTATATTACTTGCTGAATCCCTAGATCTGCTTGATGAGAAACGTGAAGAAGCCGACGTGAGGGCAGCTGCATATCGAAGTCGAGTCGCTCGAATATACAACGCCAAGGTCCGCCCACGAACTTTTGAACCCGGCGACCTGGTACTCAAAAGAATTTACCCGTTTCCTTCGCACATGAACCCAAATTGGGAAGGGCCGTATATGATTTCACAAAAACTCAGAGATGGCACATTCAAGTTATCGACCGTTGATGGTCTCACTTTACCAAGAGCCTGGAATAGCGGAAGCCTCCGTCACTACTACACCTGACAGGCTTTATTTATCTTTCTATCAATTTCTTCCTTAGCATTTTGTTTTTTGCATTTTGAAATTTGAACTTGTAATAAGGCAACTGATGTTGCCATGCTTCTTTTGTTTCAGCAATAAAACGCCATCTCTTCGAGCCAAAAGTTGTGATTCACTGAAAATAACACATAATATCACATTGCACTAAGAGCTAAATTCCATCACACGGTGGGATTTATCCAAATAGGGAGTAACTGTGATACGACCAGTCACTCACTAAATGAGACCCGAGCTCAGGGGCAAAACACAATACCAGCATTCACAGGGATTGATACACGACAATCCTTTTACTAACTCCAACTTCCCAGAGTGCGAATTGGAGTATAAAACATCCAATAAATCGTTCCCAGAGTGCGAACGGACTCCAACTTCTCAGAGTGTGAATTGGAGTATAAAATAAGTCGTTCCCAGAGTGCGAACGGACTCCAACTTCTCAGAGTGTGAATTGGAGTATAAAATAAGTCGTTCCCAGAGCGCGAACGGACTCTAACTTCCCAGATTGTGAATTGGAGTATAAACATCCAATAAATCATTCCCAGAGTGCGAACGGACTCCAACTTCCCAGAGCGTGAATTGGAGTATAAAACATCCAATAAGTCGTTTCCAGAGTGCGAACGGACTCCAACTCCCCAGAGTGTGAATTGGAGTATAAACATCCAATAAATCGTTCCCAGAACGCGAACGGACTCCAACTTCCCAGAGTATGAATTGGAGTATAAACATCCAATAAGTCGTTCCCAGAGCGCGAACGGACTCCAACTTCCCAGAGTGCAAATTGGAGTATAAACATCTAATCCAGATTCCCGAAGCGCGAATCAAAGTACAAGTAACAGTTCGAAGTTCCCGAAATACGGGCCGAGATATCAACATCAACTCCCAATTCCCATAGCGTGGAATGGAGTGTAAACATCGATAACCCTCAGATTCCTAGAATGCAGGACAGATTATCAATCTCAAATTGTCATGAATCCCCAGAAGGGGGGGCATGTGCTCAGGGCTTGCAATAAACGCAATCAGCCGCCAGAATATGAGTATTATTCCCCGCAACTAAGGGGCAAAAAGCTGGGTGCTAATCGCTGGCTTAAGTGATAATATACTCAGAATCTGACTCATTCATTAAATCACGACACGAAGCTATATAAATACTGAGCGGATACAAAACAAATACTGCAAGGCATTCAGGTAAGAAGAAAAGTGTAATTTCCCATTTCATCAACCAACAAAAACAAGTTTGATTACATGGCAAGTAAAGATGTTTCAATTAAGTGGAGGCCGCATCCATACATACACATGGCCCAAGAAAGAACAAAAGAAGAGGCAAAAGAATTGTTATCCGTAAATCTCACGACAAAGCGAGGGGCTCACTCTTTCTTCCTCCGGTGTTTCTTCCTCGGAGTCGAGCCGCTAGACCCACTGCCTGGCTTCCTACGAGACTTTTTGCCTTTCTTTGGAACATCCTCCGGTTCCGGCATGATATCAACATCTTCCTCAGAACTGGAAGGGATGGAGATCCTTTTATGAGGACGAACCGAGGGCATGGGAGCAGTAACAGATACTTGTTCAGCAACACTCGAGACGGTTACTGTGCCACCAGGAGAAATCATCATTAGAGAAGATAAGCTTGAAGGAACGGCGTCACCACCGGGACCAACTGTCACTGTCTTGGCCATCTCGGCACTTATCTTCGCTAAAATCTCCTCCTCTCGAGACAGTTGAGCTGCGCTAGGTACGCCAGTGGTCGTCACGATCGAACTAGAAACTGGAGCAGCTCCGCTCGTCACAAAAGAGAGGTCGGGCATGGGATCAAGAGGATGACCAAATAGCTCTTCAAACATTTGAACATCGAATGACATTGAGCCTCCCTCTCCCATATCACCAATCATGGCGGCAGTTGAAATCGCCACGGTGACAATAACTCCACGTGTAGGATATAAAGCCGAAGGAACAGGGAGCACGGGTGCGACACTTTCGGTCACTAAACAACCAAAATTAGAGCTATCAGACCAAGAAATTCCCTTGAAAATCAATGTTTTAAGACGTAAAGGGAGTAATCAAAATACCTACTTTACCTTGCCTTGGAGCTTGAACAAGCTCGGGGACGAGCGTCTTTCCCGAAGACAGTTCCGGTTGGTCCGGATTGTAGGCTGGAATAGCTTGTGGATCAACCACGGCAGCAGCTTCGGATGAAGTCGAAACGGGGACTTCAGTATTCTCGCTGTGGTGCACGATACCCGAACCTTCGCCAACCTCCGTTTGATGGACGACAAGTCTTTCTTTTTCAACAGAAATGATTGCTTCATGAAGGGTCCTCCTCTCATCCTCGCTGAGCAGACGTGACTCAAGCTCAAACTCATCTAATACCGAATCCGGACAAGACATCCTCTTGTTTTCCACTAATTTCTTCCAAGCATTGTAGAGAGGCACCGAGTAATCCCCTAGCCAGGAGAGATTTCTATGCTCCAATACATTGGCATTATATGTGTCCAAAAGATCGTCGAATTCGGCCTCCATCTTGAACCTCTCTGGTTGGACTCTCTCCTCCAACTCCGATTCAACCTCCTTAACCCTTGCAATTGCCGCATCGCGCTCAGCCCGAAAAGATACAGCCTGCTCACACGCCTCTTGCGCAGCCACGTTCGCGTCGTCTTTTTCTTTATTCATGTCAGCGAACCTAGCCTTTAGCTCCTCTAGTTCCTTCACTGCCGCATCCCGCTCAGATTCAACATTCTTGTATCGATGGCCTAAGTCTTCAACTAAAGTACAATGTGCCTGTTGCATTTTCGCCATTTCAGCTAATGTCTCATCAACCTTCTGTAACGACTCGACCTCGGCCTTGCGGGAAGATTCCGCCTCAGATTGGAGTATGTCGACAATACGACTCTTTTGAGCCAAGTCGGCCTCTAGCTTCTCGATGATTTGGGCCTGGTCGAAGGCAGCTTTGGAAGCCTTAACAGCCGCTTTATACCATTCTTTGTACTGAGCAAAAAAGTCACGGGTGTAGCTGAGCGCCGTAGTCGCGGCATCATCGGGAATTCTTTTAAGGTTGGGAGGAAAAATACAAGCATCAAAGCAAATCTCTGGAAAATCTTTCCTCAGTTGAGCAAGCCTGATGGCCCCTTCGCCAGAAGACTCAATAAGGGTCTCCTCCCCAGACACAGACGTTGCGACCCCGGTTCGAGAACGATGTGGCTCAAGCCTCGAAACCTGCGAAGATGACTGATGTCGCAGAGGCTCGGATGCCTGGACATGACTTCGGGATTGCGGAGGAGATCGAGATGGGGAGCGATGCCTACGATCTCTGTCTGATCGTTCCTGGCTGGAGTTACCACGGTGATGATCCTTTGCATAATACTCCTGGCCATATTGCCTCCGGTCACGATCACGATCGGGGCCTCCACGACGAGATTCATAATAGGTTGAGGGGTGATGCACTCTCCGGAGTTTGTCCAATGTAGTCTGACGACCAGCCATATTACCTGGAAAAGAGATAAAGTTCAGTTAAGTACCAGGCAAAATCAATAGGGCGAGTGAAGCAGTCATGTAGTGTCATGAAAGTGTATGCAAATGTGCAAAGCCCCCGACCAACCAGAAGTATCGACTGCACTAATGGGTAAAAGCCCGCTTATGTCTAACGCTTCCCGGAGCTCAACCAACCCGGACTCATGATAAAGAGAAACGCATTCCGGGATGGGAACGTCATCCAGTCCTGCGAAAATGTTTCCTGATTGACAAAGAGCAGAGTCAGAAGAAATAATTCCAGGAATCAAGCGAGACACGATTACAGACTTCCGTCTCGCAAATTTAGGAACAACAGCCTTGCCTTTCCGCTTTTTTCCTGCTTGGGGAAAATCAGCCGCTAGCCCAGTGTCAGTAGGCGTCCTCTCATCATCGCCCATTCCTCTTATCGCTACACCAGTCTTCTTCTTTGCCTTCGGAGCCGATTTCACAAACCCTTCAACGACAATACTCTGGTTCGTCTCAATTAAACCCAGCATCCTTAAGTTATCATCGGTTAAGACCAAGTCAATGTGCCGCAGATCACTCGGAACCTCTTGTAGACTTCGGATGACGTTTCTGTATCGACCACCGTCTGGCCTTGATATGATAGCTGCAAGAAAAAACACCTGATGTCAGTTCGAGTGTTGACAATGACCATTAAAGAAGGCTAACACGATTTACGACACTTACGTCTGGACAGCCATCGCCTAGCGAATCCTGGGGGGCATCGGACAAAGAACCATTCATTCTTAAAGTAACTGAGTCTGGTCCAGGCTCCCGTCACAATCTGGCAGTTTCTAACTGCCTCAAGAAAGGTGAACGATGGACTATCACCCCTGCTCTTGAAGTTGAATATATGTCTAATCTCAGCTGGCCTAGGCGGACGAAAAAGGCGGTCCATGAATAAGATGAAAACACTGTTCAGTAACGCGTCCCCGTTGGGGTGAAGTTGTGCGGGAGCGATTCCAATGAACGATAGCATCTCCCTGATATATTGGTTAAACGGAGGGAGAGTTCCAGCCGCACAAGCGTGGCGATAAAAAGCAGTATAGCCCTCGGGTGGATTGTGAGGCCTATCATCAACTCCCGGTAGCAAAACATCATCCGGGGATAAGTTATGTTTCGAACATATCCGACCCAATAATGCTTCAGAAATATTAGATCGGACGGAGTCTATGGGATCCTCGATAAGTAAGGCCTCCGGCAATTCGTCCGGAGCAGGATCTATTACTTCAGGAAGGATCTCTGGAATTTCTAGCATTGGAGGAGGCAAGCTTTGTAACTCTTGTTGTTCAGAACCCGAAGACTCCATAATTAACTAACTCACGAGAAAGCAGCGTTAAAAACGAAGAAAGCCCGTATATTCCCCAGTGTGAAGCATATGGATATGCCGTGCAGTGCAAATACATAACTAAAACAAATTTTACAAGAGTAGAACACGGTGTCTGAACGACTAGGCTTTTGAATCAGAGAACGAAAACGACCGTCATCGCTGACCGTCACTTTCGCGTCCCTCGGATACTACTGACCAATTCAAGTATGAATTCGTTATATGTGTTTAAGTCATGGTGCCATCGACGAGCTCCAAAAGACAGGTCAGGTCAACTTTGATCATGCGAAGGACGAAGCTCGTCGGAATCAAATATGCTAAAAATTTAGTGAGTTTGTTAGAGTTCGATTTAAAGGTGGTCGTAGTTCAGATATTGGAACGAATCGATGAGGTGGAAGTTCCAGAAGCAAGAACGTTCGAATCGATCGACTCGATTCGACACGAGTCAGATCGATGAACCTCGAATCGGCGCAGTTCGAACCCATGGAGCCCCACCTGACTTCGAATCCATCGAAGTCAGACTCCTTCGAATCCATCAAGAGCGGTTCGAATCCACGGAGCCCCACCTAACTTCGAATCCATCGAAGTCGAGCTCCTTCGAATCCATCAAGAGCGGTTCGAATCCACGGAGTCCCACCTAGCTTCGGATCCATCAGAGTTGAACTCCTTCGAACCGATGAACGTATCATTGCTTCGAACCGATCAGTAGTGAGCTCCTTCGAGTCGATCAGAATGCCACTGTTTCGAATCCATCACCGCACGTCTTTTTTGTTGTGTTCTCCTGCAAGCATCGATTCGAAGCTGCACATTCGAAACCAACTCAAAGCGCGCACCCCTGATCGATACGGCTCAAAAGTTTGCATTCCTCAGTTCCATGGAGTCGGCCTACTTCGTTCAAACCTCATCACTCTCCAAAAATTTCCAGAAGAAGGGGTTGAACCAATGCCAAAAAAGATTACGGTTTCTATCATTCTCAAATCGAATCGACCCCTTGGTTACCTGATTTAGTTTGATTACAAATGGAAGCTTGAAGGAATTTGGTCGATTCGTGAAAAAGCACGTTTGATTTGGCTCTGGGAAATCGATTCGGAGAGGCAGCTAAAGCAATGGTAAAAGGTAAAAAAGTGAAAATGAAGTCTGCCTCATGTATTTATACGGATTCCAAAAGGGATAAGTGTCACTTCGACTCCCATCGATTCGAAGAACCACTTCCGAATCCCTTCTAAGTTTCGAATCCATCCAAGTTCCGAATCCCTTCTAAGCTTCGAATCCATCAGGAGTTTCGAATCCATCCAAGTTTCGAATCCATCAGGAGTTTCGAATCCATCCAAGTTTCGAATCCATCACAGCTCCGAATCCCTTCTAAGCTTCGAATCCAGCAAAACGGCATCGATACAAGGCAACATTGATTCGAAGAAGCACATGGGCGAAGGATGGATCGAAGGTCCGATCGATTCGAAGCGCGAGGCCCATCGGGCCATCGATTCGAAGCCATCAACTCATACAAGCATAACTTCGAACCCATCAAAAACCACCGATTAACAACACTTTGGCTTGAATCTAAAATCGATTCAGGAGAAAATCGAGACGGAGTTCGGCAGCAAACAAAGACCGACATGACTCATGGACACACGACGTTAATAAGGGCGGAGCTAATGTATGTGCACACATAACGAACTAACGTTCGATTTTGAACATTCACAGGGATCAAATATTCACCCTGTTATAGCAACGACAGCCAACGATTAAGCACAGTCGCACAGTAATCAATCATATCAAGGCAAGGTTACGGCAATACGGTATATGAGTCTCAACGAAAAGGGAGCAATAATCTTCAGAATAAAATGGCGACTATTCAAAGCACGTCATGTTCCCACAAGACGTACTTTGGGGGGCAAAATGTTATCCCGCTTTTTGGGCAAAAGCCGTGATACCAAAGGATTGGTCAAAAACAGAAAACAGTTCACCTCAGAGATTGGTCGTATTTCACTTCACTATGGATATCGATGAATTCTGTCCGAGCTCGGATCGGGCCGCAATTGATAAGGCATGACAAGAAAGACCATAGAAGCCAGGATTTCAAATTTCAAGTCAATCCGAGGTCATACGCTCAAGTTATGATGGATTCAAGTTAAGAAGGTGCACATTGCTCGGTTCGAACCCATCATGTTCGAACCCATCATATTCGAACCCATCGTGTTCGAAACCATCGTGTTCGAAACCATCTATTTCGAACCCATCATATTCGAACCCATAGGAAGAGGCGACATTCGAATCCATCTGAGGAACTCCCTACTTCGAATCCATCACAAATTCGAGTCCTTCCTATGCTTCGAATCCACCACAGCTTCGAATCCATTAATAGCTTCGAACCCATCACAGCCTCGACTCCATCGGTCACCTTCGAATCCATCCATCATCTTCGACTCCATCACTCACCTTCGACTCCATCGACTTCGACAACTTCGAATCGATCCAGGGCGCATTTGGATCGATTCGAACGAATCCACTCCATCGATTCGAAGACGACCTTCGAATCCAACAAAGCGGCTAAGCTAGCACGAACATGGATCGGCTCGAAGACAGGCGCGCCCCAATCGATTCGAAGTATTCGCTTCGTCCATGCATCGATTCGAACGAATCGATTCCATCGATTCGAACCAAACAGCATGCCGAACACCCAATTTCGAACCGATCATAACTCCCAATCTACTGATCCAAATCCCATGAAATTTTTACAGAAGTTTGTCTACATGATGAAGAACGTCCACGCCAAGTTTCATCGCAATTGGACAATTTTTTGATCGATTCGAAGTTCACTTCGAATCGATCCCAAACTGGGCACGCACTTCAAGAACGCGGGCCTGTGGGCCCCCCGTCACGTGCCAAGCAGCCTCTCCATGATTTAGGCGGGATTTTGGCCTTCCACACCTATAAATAGAGCCCCTGGTCATTCAGAGAAGGGGTCGGAGAATTTGGAGAAGAAGAACAAGCCTAAACGCTGCCAGAATCACTCCATACTATCTCAATTGCTGTTAATTTCGAATTTAAGTCCATTTGCTGTTGTAATTTGCTGAAAAGCACTTGTAATCTTCAAGTATTAAGAAATAAAGTGATAAAACTTCATAGTGGACGTAGGCGCATGGCCGAACCACTCTAAATCCTTGTCTTCTGCGCAATTTACTTTTCTGTGACTTGGAGTTTTTGTTAGATAGTCCCTATTTCCAATTCAAGTTCTTCATTTACTATCTCTTCAAAAACTTCCGAAGGGTGTTTGCCCAATTTTGGTGCAAACAACAACAAACTTGATTTTTTTTCATTCGTCCATAAAAGACCATGCATCTTTGATTTTCAACCACCATTCATTGTTGCATGATGATAAACAGTCATGCAACTTTGATTCAATGGTCATTCATCATCGTATAGTGATAAACAGCCGAACAGTATTTGGGTGCCTATTTGAAAGAATAAAATAATGCATGGTATTAGTAAGCACATAAATAAATTTTCTATGGAGACCATTAGATATGGTAGCCAGAAGAGTTTTTCTGGGTGCTTTTAGCCATACACAAAATATATTCATGATTATTTCATTGATGTAGTAAACAATGAATTATATTTTCAAAGTTTCTACCACCCCTCTTAGGTATAGCTACCATTTGTCTAACCCCCGGACCCTACTGTAAGAAGTGTGTGCTATAATATATTTTCAATTTTTTGCAGGTATGCCTCATATTAATGGAGAGATTGGTTCTGAATTTACTGATGCATGTGGATATGAGCGACAAATAGAGAAAAAGCAATGATATTTGGGATGTGCATCATACATTGCAAAATTGAGGAGGAGCCACGATTTACCTACATATACTCTAAGTTTTATGTCGTTTTTATAGGATCATTTTCACACTTTTAAAGGGGTGAATGGGTTGATACTAATAATAGTAAAAAATAATGTGGAAAAAAATAGAAAATAGAAAATAATGTGGAAGAGATCACACACAAAGTTACCCAGCTTCGGAAAAATCCTGCCTACGTGCTACCCCCAAGGTTTCTACTAGAAATAAAGTAGTTGGACGCTTACACACGTAAACTTACGACATCCGCTAATGACTAACCTAATTCTACCTTCAAAACCCTACCATAACTCAGCCACTAAGTTCTGAATTCTCGAACTACACCGCCATAGTTCGTAACCTAGTTACAGAACTAGAGTTTCAAAAATTTAAAAGAAAATTACTAACTGAAAATAATAACTAATCTTAAAACAAAGCCCTATATATAAGTTTAAGTCCAAAATAATAACAACGGCCCACTTAATTAATAAAAAGCAGTCTTCCCTTCTATTTTATTTTGTGTAATATCTTCTGCCGTGTTCTTGTTTTCCTCTTTTAAAATTAGGGCTTTGAAATCGAAGTTGCCGCCCTGATGATGTGATCGGTTGAAGTATACTTTTGAGTTGAATTGCTTTGTCAATCGTTCCTGGCTTTATTCGCCGCACTTTAATTCTCTTAGGCTACTTCATTTGATTCGAGTTTGAAGGATTCAAAATTGGTATGTGATATATGCTTCTTTTATTTCCTTAAACTAAAATGAATAATATGGAGATGATGAATTAGGTTTTATAGGGATTAAAGCCCGGAAATTACGTTCGTATATTTGAGTTGAATTCTTCAAATATTTTTGCTTGGCCGTTTGATTTTGCTTGAATACTTGTAATAAATCTGACTTGTCCAATTCTTATTTGTTATTTCGTGATTTTGAATTTTGCTCCGTTCTTTGGGTCGGTTTCTTCTTTTGCTCCTATTACTTTGCAATTTGAAATTTGGGATTACTTGACGAACTTTGAATTTTCATCCACTGTTCCATTTTTCTGAGACTTGTTCATCTGATATGTTGGTATTAATACGATTGAACGCTGTTGATTTTTATCTCGATCTACTGGTTTGAATTGCTACCGGGCTTGGTTCCTCATGCTTTTTGGTTTACACTCCATTGTTTTCTTGTGCACTTGTATTCATGGTTGTATTCAGTTTTGTGTGTTCATGCTGAAAGTTTTGCGTTACTTCAGTTACCATTTTCAGCTGCTTGCTTATTCACTGTCTGCATTTATATGTATATATTATGTGAGTTACTTGCTACTTCTTCCTTGGCTTTTGAAACCGGTTTTGTTATACTTGTGTTCCGTCCCATTTGTAGCTTGTTGTCATTGCACTGAACTTGTATTCTGTTGATCATCTCCATATGTTCATATTGCCTTTGTTGCCATATATGTTATCTCTATGCACTTGTGTCATGTGGTCTGGTGTTTGTGAGTCTGGCTATTGCATTACAGATTTCATGTTGCCTTACATGTACATTTGTTTAGTTTCATGTGAAGTTCCTTTTGGTTATGACTAGGTCTAGTCAGATTTCGCTCATTTAAGCTGTTGTTTGGTTTCTCTTAAGATCATGTTGCATACTATTTTCATACATCGAGTTAATTGTGTAGTTTCTTCGAGGCATTTCATTTTGTACTCAGTTTAGTTTGATGTCACTGTATATCAACCATTATATTGCTTATGCTATTGCATCCATTGAGTTGCTATAATCACTTGTATGTGTGTCTCGTTATTTTGTTGAGTCTAGATGCATGTGTGGATTTGTGTTTTCATGTGAACATTTTCTGGTCAGTGTTGAACCTCTTGTTTTCATATGACTTGTCTGCTCTACTCTGATCACTACTGTGTTGCCTCTCTTTTGATCAACTAAGTTGTGTCTTCATGTATACATTATTGAACTAATTATATTGCAGTCTATTGTATGCATGTACACTGCTTTGAGTCCAGACATTTGTTCATGCCTGTCTCTGATGTGAATTATTGTTGGTGCACTTGTTCCCTGCTTTTGTGCACTTTTTGTTCAGGAAAGTGAGTTTGCCTGATCCGGCTTTGTTTAGATGTGACCTTGAAGCCTATTCAAGTTGCATGAACATAATTCTGCTCTGACCCATTCACTTGAACATGTACATGACTTATGGCATCTGTTTCATGTGCAATACCCTAGTGCCGTATGTATTTCATGAATTTGTATGCCTCCGTTGTGTGCTTTGTTGAAATTTGAGGTGCTGCGGCTGTGCACATGTGTACATGTACATATGTGTACATCCAGGCTCTTGTGCATTTGAAACTTTGTGACTTGTTTTTGTATTGCACCTCAGTTGAATCCAGCCTAAGCTCGGGTTTGACAAGTGCTCACCTGTCCCTACAATTTTAACAAGCAAGTGTATATCGGTGTGTACGGCCTTATGGCATGTACAGTGATACATTGTGCATGTCACAAGTTGTTCGCGTAAGATAAAAAATGATGACGAACAATCCAAACAATTGAGGCAAATATTATTTTTAGAACACATACTTTATTGATTACTGCAAAATGTTTTCTTTTTCAATTTTACTGCATTAGTGTTCATTTTGCAGATGGTTCAGATGTTGGATACAGGATGGAATGGAGTTGAAGATAAAATACGAGTGTTGAGTGAATATGTAGTGTGGTTTAATATGTAAATTGAAATTGTGTGGAAATTGAAATTGTATTGTATTTAAAAATGTGTAAATGTAGTGAGAGCTCAAATTTGTACTACTTGAATTTGTAATAAAATATTTGTTTAAATAAATATTTGTTTAAATATGAATTCTGAGTTATTTATTTTATTCAATAAATATTTATTTAATTATGTGAAAAAAAATAGTTCAACAACAAATACATTTAAACAAATATATGTGTGTGTGTTTATTATCATCAACAGAAACCATGTGTTATTGTATTCTACAGTTTTGATGATGCTAAATATGGAGAAATGTGTAGAAAACACGAGCATATTGATATGGGAAATACATCGATATAAGTGGAGCATATATTAAGAGGGAGCATTATTATACAAATTTTACTTTATATAAGTTTTATGGTTGTCATCATCAAAAAGAGGGAGAGCGTTAAGAAAAGTATTTCAGTATTTCGAAGATAACAACATTACGACAATGTTATTGATATTTTTATCAAGTATCTAGGTGATTAAAGGAACATGTGCATAGAAAAAAAATTCTTTCTTTCTCTACGAAGCAGGCATTACCCTTTCTTTTCTTCTTTCCTATAGGATAAATTAATTATATCTTACTCATGGGGCGGTGAATTCTTGGGCCGAGCTGGATTTGAACCAGCGTAGACAGTCGTCAACGAATTTACAGTCCGTCCGCATTAACCGCTCGGGCATCGACCCAGGAAGAATTCTTTATATGCTTATTGATAATCCATGATCAATTTCCTTTCGTAGTACCCTACCCCCAGGGGAAGTCGAATCCCCGCTGCCTCCTTGAAAGAGAGATGTCCTGAACCGCTAGACGATTGGGGCATATTCGCCCGATCGTCATCATACTATAATGATATTATGAATAGTTTTTTGGAATTGTCAATATAATCTAATGGTATGGCTAGATTCGAATAGTCTTTTTATATTCTGATTCTATAGGATTTTCAACACTATAACATACATATGCACAAGTACAACATATGAAGGGTAGTAATAGCCTATGGAGTGTTCAAGCATTCAAATACCAGTTGTAATATTCAAAAAGCTATTTGGACTTAAATACGTCAAGACAACAAGAAGAAATGTACCCAAGAGATTCAAAAGATTGTATGTCATAAGTTAAGTCTATATTGGGTCATTATAGTCTAGAACTGTTAACACCCTACAAATAAACTTCAAACCACTTCAAATTTCTACAAAACCTCTAATATATCCATATATACACACACATATATACATACAAACATATACATATATATAAATATATATATGTTTATATCATATATAGAATTTTTTCTAAGTTTTTTTGGAAATTTTAAATGTATGAAAAATGAATAAAAAATGTAAAAATTGCAAATATATATGGCAGTTTTTTTGCAACTGCAAAGAACAGTGTTTCGACCGAAATTGCTTCCAAAGGTTCCAAATTAAAATATTCTAAGTAGACTTTTAATAATATCTCTGAAGCACAATGCTACTATACCATCGTGTCTAAAATCCTGCGTTTTAAATTTGCATAAGGTCATATTTCATAAAAAGTCACTTCGTTTTTTCACCACTCTTCTTCAAGTTTCACCTTTCTAAAGGATTGTGACTATTCTAATGACATCCGATCATCGCTATATAAACCCTAAACGTCTCCATTGTTCTAACAACACTTACTTGGATCAAACTTATCTATTTTGCTGTAAAATTGCTCTTTAACTATTATTTTTTGAAATTCAACTATTAGATCGATTGTTTTAAATCACATCCTTTATCATCTATTTGATATTAATCCTAGCCTCTACATATCCACTAAAATAAATTTGCGAGTGTTATAGGAGTTGTTGTACTATAGTGTGAAAGTCATTATCTTGAGACACAAAATATTATCAATGAAGTTTGTATTCTACCTTGTTTTAAAAGTCTGAGAAGTCGGTAGAGTGAAGTCCTATACAAGGAGTCTTCGGGAAGTGTTGTTTTAAACATGTTCCTCCAGGTGAAACGACGGTATTTTTAGTTAGTGAAATACTAAACGGGAGCTTCGGTACTATATGTATGACAGGAGGTCTCAACCACTATAAATCGACCATGTGATCTATTGTTATATTTCCATTACATTTATATATTGGTTATCTTCGATCCATAGCGACTTAACATGAGGTTCTGAAATTATCCTCCTTTTTTATGATGACAATTATACATTTTCATAAAGGTATGAATATGTAAAATATATTTACTCCCTCTACCTATATGCCTGATTTCCTTCCCCTTTGTCAACATTAAAGACAAAACTAGATTAGGAGAGAAAAGTTTATTGAAGGAGTAAAGAAAATGTCACAACACATATATGACATCATGACAAGCAGAAAATTTCAAGACAATCACAAATTATCACAAACTATAGACCACAAAGACACAATATATTACAAAGTCACACAACACAAACCATTAATTCCACAAATTTTTTATAATGTTAAACAAACAAAAACAAAATAGTTGAACATAAAACAAATGAAACAATATCATAAAGCACGAAACAGGTCATAATGTAGACTATCAATAAAAGCTTATAACAACCATGCATATGAAAGTATATAAAATAAATTAAAAACAATTTTTGTAGAAGAAGAAGAATAGAAACTTTTGTCTCAACCTCAAGGCATCCAATCTTGATTCTCCATTGCATCTTAATCGATAGAAGGGGTTGTAGAAAACCTAGACTTCCCACTTAACTTTTTCTAAATTTTTCCCAAGAAAGTCATTATGCTACGCACATCCTTTTCAGTCTTATCTACTCTTGATATAAGTGATTTAAAGCTTCTAGACATGTCCTTTTCGAACTTCTTTTGATTTTTAGAAGTTAGCATGGCGCTTTGATGTACTTGACTCCATCCGAATTGAGAAAAATTTGGCACAATAACGTTAACGGATGATGCATCACTTTGCTCACTTTCTTCATTACTGCATTCTTCTTCTTCATTTGAATCCTCTTCTTCAATCTCATGAATTATTCCTTTTCCTTTGTCATTTAGAGTGGAAGAGGATGGTGTTTCTGGTACTAAAGGAGAATTTTCCTTTTTCATATATTCCTCAAACGACATATATTTAGGAACAAAGTCAGAAAGTTTCATCAAGCTAAATTATTTATTTGTTGAATAAGTCATTTCCATAAGAGCGTCCTCATACCTTTGAATACTCGAGTCATTTAAAAGCCGCATAATATGTGGAGCATAAATGATAGTTTTTCTCTTTTAGAAGAAGAAAGTTCAAAGCTCGTTTAATGAAGCTAGCCAATTTACTTATGTATCTTCAAAGATAGCATAAAGAGCTTTGTAATCCATATCGTATATAAGCTCATGGCTTTTGGTTCTTGTTATAAAAGTATTATTGATCATCCTTTCTAAATAATGAGCCCTAGGTCTAAGACCTTTTTACTTTCCCTTACCTAAGATATCATTCCATATATGGTGGCTCATTGTATCCCTTAGTTTATCATTAATCTCTACATCTTGTAGATCAATTCCCTTATATCTACTTTTTAGAATTTTATCAACATCGCTTATGTGTAGTTTGATAGCTTTACCATATGCACTAAACTAATGACATCCTCTATAATATGAAATTTAATATATTTTCCATTTATATAGGCTACAAAGAGTTGTACGGTCAAACTGTCAATTTTAACTTTATTGTCTTCAAACTCAATCAAGGAAGTTATTTTTTTCCCTATTTGTGAAATCTTTAATCCTATATGTCAGGAAACCATCTAATTTATAAAAAGTACCAGCAGAAAATTTCATTGAAGATAAAGATTTGAACCTATATATAGCATTGTTGTAACAATAGAGCCACTCTTTGATTATTTCCTAATTGATATTCGGATGTTGAGTGGAAGATGCTTCTGTGGGCCTCCTCTTCTTTGATGTGATTTTTGGAGACATTAAAAAAGAAAAACATTTGGGGGCCAGGGTTTTTAAGGATAAAAACCGGATCTTGATTTTAGAATATGAAGTAAAGAGAAAGAAGAGTGGGGTAAATGGTTAAAAGAGGGAAAAGATGTACGGGCAGATGGTTTTTGACTAATCAAAAAGGTAAGTTTACAGTCGATAAGACATCTAAAACCAATTTTTGATGTTTGATTATTACATAGTTTTATCCCGAAATTTTATAGTTCTTTATAGACATTTTCAGACGTTTGGATTATATTTTAAATGTTGGAATTTTAGTTTAAAAAATGTACAGAAGACGTTTGTAAGTCTGGCAATCCTATTCAGACATCGAATTAAATTTCCAAACGCCTGAATATATTATTAGGCGTTTATTATACATAATGCTTAAAAAATTAAAATTAGCTAAAATCCTTATATATATATATATATAACTTTATAAAAAATACTTATAATTTTTTAAAGGACTCTCTTACATTTATTTAATAAAAACAAATATTTAAAAATCTATTGAATAAAATCTCATCTTCAATTTATACAGATATTTTCCCATAATTGTTTGTAATAACATCATCAATTTGATTTTCTGAATTTATAAAATCTAGCGATCCAATGATTTTTCCTATGTTATCTCTAAAAAAGTGATGTCTAATATCTATATGTTTTTTGTTAAATGGTTGATTGGATTTTGTAGCAAATTTATAGCACTAGTGTTATCACAAAATGTAGGTGATTTAGATACATTTATACAAAAATCTTAAAGTGTTTATTGCATGTAAATGACTCAAACACAAGCCAAAGCTGCAGAGATATAGTCTGCCTCACACGTCGAAAGTGAAACAATTTTTTTTTTCTTTCTAAGCCAAGAAACTTACACTTTTGTAAAATGACAAATCGCACATGCTTTTTTCAATCCATCTTACATCCTCTAAAATCAACATCTCTATAAGACACTAATTCGAAAAGACAACCTTCCAAATAAAAAAGTATGTAGTCTCTAGTGTTGGTTAAGTAACGCAAAAATCGGCTTGCAAGTATGATTCTCTAGGATTTGCTTGGAATCTACACACAAGCAAACACTCATCGGCTAGTGTATTTGCTGTTAAATAAAGCAAAGACCATACCATACTTCTGTATAATTCTATTCTATATCTTTACCATTCTCATCTTTTTCTAAATGTAGGTTAGTACTCATTGGTGTTGGTTTGCTAGAGGTATTTTCCATTTGAAATCTCTTGAAAAATCATTATAATATTTATCTTGGTGAATAAAAATATCATCTTTTAGTCGTTTAATTTGTAGCCCTATAAAATAAATTAATCCACCCATATGGGACATTTAAAATTCCTTTTCATAATGTTTGAAAATTAGTTACATAAATTTTCATTGGTTGAACCAAATATCGTATCATCCAAGTAAATTTAAACTGTTAAAATATCATTCTTTACCTTTTCAATAAAAAATATAGAACTAGCTTTTCTAATTTCAAAACTAAAGTTTATAAGATAACTCTTTAGTTGTTCATACCAAGCTTGTGGTGCTTATTTGAGTCCATAAAGATCTTTCTTAAGTTATTAACATACTTTGGAAAGTTATTACGCACAAAAGGAGGAGGTTTTTTAAAAAAAACATTTTCTTTTATAAAACCATTTAAAATACACTTTTCATATCCATTTAAAACAGCTTTAAAAATGATGGTAAGTAAAAGCCTGTAAATTTCTTATAGGTTCTAAATAAGCAACATGGGCGAAAGTTTCTTCGTAGTTAATTACTTATCCTTGATTATACCCTTGTGCTACTAATTTAGCTTTATTTCTTAATCTGCATCAACTTTATTTTTGAAACATATTTTGTTCCTATAATGGTTTGATCGTTTGGTCTTGGAACCAATTCTCAAACATCATCTCGTACAAATTGATTTAATTCTTCTTATATTACCAATATTCAAAAATCATCATTTGAATCTTTTTTTTAATTCTTTGGTTCTATTAGAAATCAATGTTATATGTCCTATTTGATTTAAATGACTTCTAGTTTTAACTATTTACTAAATTAATAATATTACCAATTAGATGATCTTTTAAAATACATGATGGTGATTTAAAACATTTTTATATTTGTAACTTCTTGAGAAACATTTACGAAAGAAGATGGTTTGTTAATTAAAATATTTTCTTCATTAGCATTATTAATTCTTAAATATTCATCGAAAGACACATGTAATGTTTATTCTATAGTATTTATTCTTTCATTAAATATCCTATAGGCCTTATTTCTTTTTGAATATCCAATAAAGATTTCTTCGTCGGCTTTTGAATCAAATTTTCCTAATTGATCCTTAGTGTTTAGAATAAATACATAATTTTAGTTTACATAAATAAATAAAATTGGTCTTGCTCTTTATTATCTTCCGGTAAACAACATATCATAGTTTCTCTTCTAAACACGGGGGGATCCCCTCTAGTTATTTCATTTATTTATGTATAAATTATGAAAATCGTAGAAAAAATCTATGGGACAAACTAGAAATGATAGTGCATCAATTAACTCTATATGGTTACTACTAGCTGATTTCAGTTGTACGAGGTCGTTAAAAGAAAATTTAGGGGTAGATGTTTGCCAATAATTAAAACTGATGAACTGAATAATTGCTTAATCAAATGTGGTTTTATGGAGCATGATGTTAGTGGTGTAAAGTTTACTTGGAAATCAGGTCTGCTTTAGCATCAATGTCTAGTGATCATTCGCCTTTGACTGTGTGGTTAAATAATAACTTAAGCATAGAAGAAATCAAACCTTCAAAGATTGCAATGATTGATGCCATTATAAGGACTATTTGTCTATAAGTGAAGATTCCTGGTTATTCCACAAGTAGGCAATAATCTTTTCAACTTACTGCAAGTTTAGAAGAATGTTAAATTTATTTTGAAGAATTGGAGCTGTAACAAAACTAATTTGTAGAAGCAAGTAGAAAGATGCAGAGATAAATGTAGATGGCATTGGATGAATATTGTGACACAAACAATTCAAAATTGTACTATGGAGAAAAGGTGGATTATCAGAAAAACTGCACGTATTAGCTATTTCATTAAAACAGAAATTCAAACATGAATAGTTAACGCAAGCAGATGACGACACAAAATTCTTCTACACTATCTTGTCTAAAAGGGCTCATAAGAATTCTTTCATTAATCTGATATAATCAAATGGTGAAAATACTACAAATGAAGTTGAGTTGGTAATGGAATCGGTCACATTTTTCAAGAGTCATTATAATAGAAGTGGTTGTTCCAATGAATTTCCTGAACAATTTGCAAGGCAAAGATTTCTGAATTTGGGAAAAATTATATGACTGCTTCACTTACACTTGATGAATTATGCGGGATTTAGTACCTATGAAGACAAAGCTCCTAGCCAAGATGGTTTTTCTTCAAAAATTTATCACTTGCGTTGGCGTAAACTTGAAGAACATCTACGTGCTACAACGTAGAGTTGCTATGATGAAGGAAAAATTATTAAAGAAATCAATCACACTTTTTTAGCTTCCATTCCCCAAAAAATCCCCTAGATTCTATGAATGATTATAGATAACTAGCTATAAATTTGTATACAAAGCGTTGTCCAAACTTTTGTGCTATAGAATGAAAAATACTCTGAAGCTTCTTATTTTAGAAAATTAGCATGCTTATTTACCAGAAAGAAACATTGTAGAAGGCACAATGGTTGCACATGAGAAAGTCAGAGGCTTTAATTCTACTAGTGCTAGTAGAATGTACATTAAAGTTCATATCTAAAAAATCCTATGACATTGTCAACAGAGATTTCATAGTTCATATGATGCATCAAATGGACTTTCCACGCAAATTAATCAAAATTATCATAATTTTTAGTTTTATCCAAAGGAATTCCCAAGGGTCAGTTTCACAGCAGTAATGGTATCAGACAAAGGGATCAATAGTCCCCTTATCTTTTTACTATTATAATCGAGTATTTTACCATTCTCATGGATTTTAAAGTTAGCATCGACAAGATCAAACTCATTCATAGGTCGAGCCTGATCTTACACATCTTATATATTCGGATGACCTTCTCATTTTTTATAAAGTTGATTGCCAATTAGTCCGTGCACTTAAAAAAGGTTTTAAGAAAATGCACAAATTTGCAGGGTTATAAATGAATGTGTAAAAAAAGAATGTTTTTTCAATGAAGGTTGTTTTCAAAAAGATGAGATACGTAATATATTAGGTCTTCAAGAAGGTGAACTACCCATCAATATCTAGGTCTACCTTTATCAAGTCAACTCTCAAAGCAGACACATGCAGCAATTTAATAGACAAAATTAGAACAAGAATGGAAGGGTAGGAATGCAAGTGCTTAAGCATAGCAGGCAGAATTCAACTTATTCAATCCGCTATTTAGCCTTTAGTAAAGTTTTGGAGTCAAAGTTTTGAAATTCCCACTGCTGTGCTGAATAAAATAATAAAATATGCTCTGTTTTTATTTGGAAATGAAAATTCAGTAAAATTTCCTAGGAAATCATCTTTCAAAGAAAATAAAAAGGAGAAATGGGCTTTTACAACTTTCAAGAAATCAACTGTAGAGTTGTATGTGTGAATAGTTGTTCGTTTCTCTTGTTCTTTATTTTTACTTTTCTTTGGGATTGTTTTGTAATTTCTGTTGGACCAGCTTTTAAGCCCAATACTGTTGTACTGTATATAGGGTTGGAAACAAAGTCTCTCTGGAATGATTGATTCTGAAATGAAATAAAATAAAACATTGTCTTTACTTTTTTCTTGGTATCAAAGCAACGGCCGATCTCAGATATTGATTTCTTTTCTTTCTTCTATTCTACTTTCTGATGGCGAATAATGGATCGGATTTGTCTCTTTCTGGATTTCCTCCTCACAATCAGCCGATCAATTACAATGATCCATATTATCTCTCAAATTCAGATCATCCAGGTATGCAGCTTGGAAATCATAACTTATCTGGTACGAATTATCTGAAGGGGTTTTAGGCTCAAGGAAAAAGTTAGAGAAAAATTTAGTTTCAAGGACAAGAAGTTTGTTTTTTAGGCTGAATGACACTTTTTAGTGTAAATCATAGAATGATAGTTGTAACTATCATTTTCAGTCTACACTAAAAAGTGTCTTTAAGACTAAAAAGCAAACTTGTTGTCTTTAAGACTAAATTTTTTTGCAACTTCTTCCTTATGCCTATTTACCTGTTATTCTGAATTGGTCTAGAACTGTTAGAATGGCCTTAATTGCTAGAAATAAGTTGCAATTTGTTGATGGTAGTTTACCTATGCCCTTGGCTGATTCGGAAAATTATCAAAAGTGGATTAGAAATGATTATATGGTGATGTCTTGGATCTTGAATTCTATGGAGAAAGTCTTGTCAGAAAGTTTTATGTTCGTTGATTCATCTGCGCAATTATGGAAAGAATTGGCGGAAATATTTGGGCAAACTACTGCTCCAAGATTGTTTGAACTACATCAAAGCTTAACTTCTACATATCAAAACGAGTTTAGCATTGCTGAATATTATTGTAAATTGAAAACTATATGGGATCAGTTGCAGATTCTTGAGGGATTTCCAGAATGTACGTGTGGTGTTTTGAAAAATTGTTCGTGTGGAATTTTAAAGAAGATACTTGACATTGATCAGAAAAATAAACTCATGCAGTTGTTATCTAGACTTATAAAGGAGTATGATCAGGTTAAGACGAATATTTTGAGTTCTGATCCTTTGCCTACAGTCCATAAAGCATACTACATATTGCAGCAAGTTGAACATCAGAATAAGTTTGGCGAAAAGAGCGCTAATTAGCCAGAGATGAATGCTTTTAATGTCATAAAAACATTCCCTAAACCAAATTTTCAAAACACAAAGAAAAATAAAAATAAAGAACAAGAGAAACGAACAAGTATTCACACATACAACTCTACATCAACAAAGATGTGGACTTAAATTGGTGTAGAATTTCTTGACCAAGAAAACTATATGGTCCAAATGGATGAGAACCAAATACTTACAGCAAGGCATTTTTTTAGGATTGTTCTATGAATGCACCACAATCGGACAATTGGAGAAGAATGTTAGGTTTAAGAAAACTTTCTCTGAATGGTATAAAGAGAAGAATAGTTGATGGACAATCTACTTGTCGATGGTTTAATCAATGGATCAATGGGTCAAAATTCCATGACAAGTTAGGTCACAATTCATTGTAATTACTGGGAGGTAATGATCTTAAAGTCTGCATTATAATTAAAAATGGCGAATGGCAACTAGGAAATTTACTTTAGACAGTCTCACTTTTTGATGAAATATAGCAAATCATGATTTATAAGGCAAAGTTGATTTTTGGCACTAGTTAAATGAGGCAAATGGTTGTTGTTCTTTCAGATCAAAAATTGATCTCATTAAACCACAATTTAATAATGTCAATTGGAATGAGTCTTTGTGGGCAGAATTCATTGCTCGAAGATGAGAATTCGTTTGTTTAAAGCCATTACCAATAGAATATCAACAAAGTAAAATCTTAAGAAAGGCATGTCATATTTACAATGATAAATGTGTCTTGTGTAATCAGGATATAGAAGATACTAATCATTTATTTTTCAGTTGCAACTACGCTACTTATATATGGAGTTGGTGTAAGCTCAAATAAAGTTTGCAAGCAAGTAGTAGTTACATTCTTCGGAATGAAGTCGAATTTTTCATTCAAAATTTCAAGCATAAAGACATATATATAGACGTTATCAGATTAATAAATTCAATAGTAGTACGGTATATTTGGAAAGAACGAAATACCAGAATTTTTACTGGCAAACCAAATGATAAATTTGCCATTTGCAAGGAGATTGAGTTATACTTAAAGATCTTATGCTCAAATCCAAGAAAAAAAGCAAATTATTTATTATAGTATTGTAATGTGGTTGAATTTTGTGAAATTCCTTTTGATTTTAAAGCCAAACATGTTGATTTGTCTTAATGATTCCCCCCAATCCCGGGCATGAGTTAAGTTGAAAGACTCTACCTTCAGAAGAGGATACACTAGTATAACCGCACAACGGTGGAGAAACCGAACGTTCGATTGTATGACTTTGATAAGAAATATACATTTAAAATTTTTGTTAATATTACTTAAACATTAAGTGATAATATGTTAGAAAAGAATAAATTGAGATTTGAATCTGAAAATATGAATTTCAAATTTAAATATTAATCAAAGCATTCAAAATTCTCGATTTGAAATTCAAATTTTAGAATTTGAAAATCATAATAGATTTGAATTTGGAATCTTTGATGCGCGAAATAAAAGGAGGAAGTTTAGGGAAACCGCGATGAGACAAGATTCACGTTTTTAGCGAAACCGCGATGAGACAAAATCCACTTTTTTGGCTTCAGAAAAATTGATTTTGGCCAGTGACAGTAAGCAAACCTCCCTAACGATCGGTTTGATGAAAGTTTAGCACCTGTGGTTCCTATTAGTTCGGATTATCACCGTTTTTGGGGTAATTTTCTCAACGGCCACTTTATGGAATAACCTAGTCTTAGTAAGCAAGCTATGCGTTCTTGCCTATTTTGTACAACTTTTTTTTATTTGGCATTTTATTAGACAAGCCAGTTTTGATTTTTTTTTTTTAATTATTGGGACGAGCTGATTTGTATTATTTTGTTCCCAATAGCAATAAAAAGCACCTTCATCTAAAATAAAATATTTTGAACAAAAAATTCTGAAGTAAGAAACATAAGGTTTTCTTCTATTGAAAATTTCGTATGGGGTATGCTTAGTCAATGGTCTTAAAATACGATTAAGAGCATAACAAATGATAGCCACAGCTTCAGGTAAAAATTTCTTAAGTAATTGGCTACCACTTAATACGTTCTTTTGCCTTCCTATAAGGTCCTATTTTTCCTTCATACAACTCCATTTTAATGTGGAGTTCAAGGAAAAAAGGACTTATGGCCCTTTTTATTGCAAAATTCATAATATTTTTAATTTTCAAATTCTTTGAATTTTGTTTTCTTTTTGTAAAAAAATTAAAAACTTCAAAAGCATCACTTTTATGTTTTACATATAAAGTCCAAGTGAATCTAGAACAATCATCTACCATAGTTTTTATGACTTGGTGACCTTACCTGTGTAACGACCCAAATTTTTTAACTTTTCAAGTATGAATATTTAATTTGTTCAAATACTCAAATTTGATTCAATTTTAATAAATAATAAAAAAGATCAATTTTTAATAAAACGACTTGATTTTTAGACATATTTTTAAATCAATTTATAGGATTTTTCCATAATTTTTAATTTGGAAAATGTTTAATTATCATTTGATGTATTTTTATACAAACGACGGTATTTTTTAAATTTCACAGAATAAGGTAATTAGCGTATTTTATTATTGTTTTGGGATCGTGTCGCATTGTTATGTGGTCATATTTTTATTTCTGTCGTTCGCTCTCTTAACGCAACGAAATACTATATAGCGAAATGCCAAAAATCATAAAATAAACTATAACCCAACGCTTCACTTTCCTCTCCCACTTTCTTATTTTTCCCTCTTCCTCTTCTTTTTCAATTTCTTATAACATTTTACCTAGCCACTATAAAGAAAAATTAAAATCAATTAATTTACTTAATGAAAAATATATAAAACTGGATCTATTAAGTATGTAGTGATGAGAGCTTTGAATTCATAGGCTCGAATAAGGGTGCGACATCATTTGGGATGATTGATGGTGTAGGGAAATAGCTACGATTTTGATTTGTCATTAATTAAGGGCGTTTTGGGCAAATGCGTTATTGGATTTGAGTTTCTTTCATGAAGGGAGTCAGCAGCGACGAAGTGGGGTGGTTCGATCATCGTTTGGGAAAGGCAATAGGATTAATAGTAGGTCGTGAGTTGGTGGGATGGACCGAGCTTAAAGTGAGTGGGTCAGGGAGGGAGCTCTCACGAAGTGGAGCGCAACAGGATTAATAGTGGTCGATTTTATGGAAAACCAAGTAAGGAAGAGAAGAGAGGATGTGCGACACTTGGTTGGTTTGGATGTACAAGTGCACATGTGCACTATGCATGTTTGGGGAAGAAGAATTTTTAGTATGGCTAATTAAACTTAATCAAATAATTAATGTAATTAGTTGTTTTAATTAATCTTGAAATCTTATAAATTAAATAACTTCTTAATACAAGTTCTAATAGAGACGCGGTCTTTTGTGTTGCATTCGTAGATGTGTTATATGTAAAATCCATCCTTTTCGCACGCTTTAAATCGACACACATGCCAATTCGAACCATACGGAAGGACGGATTGTTATGGGTAAATAAGAAAAACAAGAAAGAAACAAATTAAAATAGAATCTCACAGCGGAAGGATAAAATATAATAATCAAATATACAGTTCATGAAGCTGTTTACAAAATATATAATTTTTCTTATACAATATATATCAGAGTTGCACATACCAACGAATAAAAATCGATGCAGCGGAATACAGTATGTAGTGGAACAATATAATATAATAATAATAATAATGAAATCTTCGTCTTCGTCCTCCAGAAATAAAATCTTCAAACCTGATATGCTCGGACTGACCCGAACGAATTGAAAAGACAAAACACTCGGGTCAGAACTAAAAGATCTTATGTAAGTTAAATTAACAAAAATAAATATGAGTGCAGTAACTCAGGAGATGCTCCTGATTTACATCTCCTAAGGATCCGTTAAACTATTTACTATGTAGTATATTTCGCTATTATAATAATGTCTATAGTAAAATAAACATACTTTTAAATAGCGTTAAGGAGTGACCCAATATTCCCCTTAACATGTAATAGTTCCAGTACTCCATCCAGTATCAGCGCATCTCCAGATCGAAAGACTACCCTAAATACTCCACGGGCTACGGGAGAAAACCAAACTCGTACAAGGTGCGATAGGGTAGGTGACACGGCACAACTAGGCAATGCCAGGGTAGATATACCAATTACGCTTCCGGGTCGGTGGTAACGCGTAGCTGCTACTACCACCCACCTCGAACAACACCCCCAAATCAAAGAAATCAAAATTGGCCACCGAATCAATTCAAAAGTCAAAGTAGAATATCGAAGGGATGTGTCTGATCAAAGGTGCTACCTCAATTAACCCGTCAATCGCTCCTGTTTTAGCCACCTTATGCCAACTCACGAGAGTTGGATCCATGTATTTACCTCAAAGGAAACGCCGCCACCATCCTAATTCATTCTTGAATCTCCACTGCGTACACGGTTGTTAAAGTGGTTTTCGGAGTTGGCAGGGAGTATGACAACTTCTGATCTCCGTCTCTTCAACAACCAAACGTTATTATAACACCGCGGTTATTTCAAATTAATTTATACTTTAAAAACCAGAATATAATATCCCTTTCAAAACCATATAAATACGATATCATATCTATTTTAAAAAATCAAATTAAAATGATATCATTTTTATTTCAAATATATCCTCTTTCAAAATTATAGCATTTTTAAATCTATATACCTTGAAACCCATAGCTTTGGATCATAACTCTTAATACTTAAATGGTTAAAATATTAGAAATACTATATAAAATAAATATTGTTTCTTTAATATCCTAAATAAATTCCAAATATCGATTTGAATATCCAAATAAACCATTTTTATTTTCCATATTTTCAAATCTTTAAATATTCCACCATTTCAAAACAATTCTTTGATAATTCCATATATATCAAATTCAATTATCATCATTTAGATTTGAAATGTTTACTTAATAAATCAAATATCATTTAAGTAAATCCTTTAAACTTCAAATAATTGGATGTTCTTTAAATTTTATTAACTTGATATATTCATTTAAATCAACTCGATATTTATTTAAATCACTTTAACCCAAAATCAAGTTATAAAATCATACCCTTTTAAAAATCTCAATTTTTATTTAAATTTCACATCCATTTTATTCAAGTCAAATTCTTAAATCCTTCGATTCAAACCAATTTCATAATTATCTTCCAGCTTAATTTTTATTTAAGTCACCAAAACTCTACATATACAATATCTTAAAAAGGTACTTAACCATATAAAAATAAAACAACCAAACTCCGTTATTCAACTTATTTTTATTTAACAATTTTATACATATCTTACATTCAAGAATTTTAACTATATATAATAATAATATTTATATAACATCAAAAGTTAATATTTATTAAACCGTATATTCTTTTCCAAAACCATAGAAAACATTTCAAAGCATTATATATATATATATATATACCGCAATGTCTGTATATAATTTTCTATCATATGGTCAAGTGATATGGATATTTATCATTTCAATCCGCAATTTAAAATAAAAATGTGGTTATATAAAATACAACATTCATTCATCCAATATCAACCATCAACCATTTATCACAATCATCATCCAATTAAATCAATAACATCAATATATAACGGAAAATAAACAACAGGTATTAAATAGCAGTTTAATTCAATAATATTTTAAATAACCGTTTAACTGGCAGTTTATATGCAATGAATAATTAATTTACAAATTTAACTGGCAGTTTAAATGCAATGAATAAATTAAATAGCAATTTAATTTAATTAAATGAAATTAACTGAGATGATGATTAAAAATATGCCAAACAACCATAAATAAATTTTAAATCACATCATAGATCAATTTAACAAATATAAGAAATTTTAGAAGTTGTGAGTGGGTTAAAACACTCACCTTTTGAATTTAAATAGAATTTAAATCCGATTTAAACCCAAAAATTTCAGAGTCTCCAAATCTTTCTAAACCAGTGCCAGAATGTTTGAATTTTGTTACGATCCTAAAAAAAATCGTGCGTGAAACGGAGTTCGTATGCGAAAGATATTGCAATAAAACGAGTTGAAATTGAAAATTAAATTTAAAACAGACAAAATAACTCACCCTCAACATAAATGGCCACGTCACCATCTTTTATACGCATAGGACCGAACCCTAGCTCCCTCAATTTTGAACGCTCAAACCCAATATGTTGTCCAGCCACCACAAACGCACGTCAACTCGAACCACCGCCGCACCAAGCTAGCAACATCGCCGCGCCCCTAGCCTCCGCACACCCGGAACCCCCCATGGCCGCCGCGATCGGCCCCACGCTCGAAAATCACACAACCGCCAACCCTATGCCGAAACCCTAATTCGAAAATCCACCTCGATCTAACCGTCGAATCAACCCACAAACCACATAGATCGACTCCCCTCAGTCCCCTCTACAAAACCCAGAAACGGTTCGTCGATCCGTCGAGTTTGATTTCGACGTGATGAACGGCCGAGCCTACTTCGATTTTTACCGGTCAAACGACAATCCAAAATGAAAAACGAATTTCACCAGAAGATTACGCACTTCGAGAGCTTCAACATATTTTTTTAAAATTTTTCTGAGGAGTTTGGATTTTTAAGTTGATTTTTGATTTGAAATTTGAATTGGATAAATTAGGGTTTACAGCCAATGAGGAAGGGGAGCACAGAATTTTCTATACGTATAGAAATGAGGAATGGAGCCTGCTAGGGTTTATAACTGGATATTTATAGGCAAAGTTGAAATAGGATGGATCGGATAAGATAGATGTACGCGCTAACGACAAGGTGGCCCAAAAAGCCCTTTCTGACTCCGGAACAAAATTGGGTCAACCCATATATCAAAATAGGTGTTTTAAAATATTCTAAACGCAATGAAAAAGGTTTCAGGTTCAAATTGCATTGTATGAATAAGTTATGCTCAAATTAATATTTTCAAATTGATTTCAATTAATCGATTTCAAGGCGTTTCAAGCCCATACGATCAAACGACAAGCCCGATCGATACGAAACTTTAAATCCTACAATAATTCATCGTTACGGATCCGATGAAACTTGTTTCGTCGAAATTCGAGTCAGTGGCCAAAATGGCTATTTTTATATTAAATAAATTTAAAATCAATCAATAAAATTCAATTTTTAATTTCGCTTCTAAAATCGACAATTTTATCACCTTATATTTCTCAATCATTTACAATGATTCAAACAAATTTATATGTCAATTTAGAGTTGATAAATTTATAAATTTCAGTGTTAGCCTTAATTCCTTTAACTTCAGAAATTATAAATTTAATTTCCAAAATTTCTATCAAATTTACTTTTCATTACATTATTCAGTTCATTGGTAACAATTAGATGAAATTAACATCGGATTCATACTTTATTACATAAATATCTTAAATTTCATCTAAATTGATATTTACGCAATATTTAAATATTTAATTTCAATTGATTGCAATAATCCCAATTACCTTAATTTTACATTCAAATAAATAAATCCGGATTTCCATTCTTATTACTCAACAAACATTATACTATAAACATATTTAACATTTGTTTACGTTTCATTACACTGATACTTCCAATTTCACCTTTGTTCGTATTAACTACTTTATTTCCACTTATTGTGTAATAAGTACTATAATTCAATCATATTTAAGTTTGTTAATTTAACCCATAAATTAAGATTTTAAATCCAATTAACTAATTTACCTTGGTTCCATCCTTTATTATATCAATTGTTACTTCAATTTACATTAACCAAGATTAAATTAAGATTTATTTTGTCGATTCCCCAAAATTTATTTAACCCATTAAATAAACAAGCAACCTATATAAATTGCAACTTACGTGCTTTTAATTGCATTTGTACCTTTGTTACTTATCAATCCGGATTATAATTCCATATACAACGCTAATTTTATTTCATTACATTAATTACTATTAAATGTTCTCAAAAATTTATTTACTTGGTTTCAAACTTTCTTTACATCAATTCCTACCCTATAAATAAATCTATGTTTCTATTTAATTTACATTTATTAAAAATTCATTTCAAATTCAATTAACAATAGGTAACATACAATGAGCATTACTGTTACCCTTTATCACATAAATAAGCTTTTATTTTACAAATCAATGTTGCCATTTATTTTCATACTATAAATTCTTTTTTTCACACTTCCGTTACTATATTAATAATCATTAAGGTAATATTTATTTATCTTATTAGTAATAACCTTTTATCCGCAATATATTCTTTATAATACTTGTATGTTTATCCTTCACACAACTACTATTTGATTATATTTATTGAAATTTATTTCAAATTTTCTAACTACAATCAATTACAACCTTACCATTGTTGTTGGGATTGTACTAAATTGGTTATTCGTTAAGCTGCCATTAACATTACTACCCAAATTTACATACAGATTACTATTAATCAACGTATTATTTCATTTGTAAATTAGATGCCTACTTTTATTTACTTATTTTTAAATTTTATATCCAAATGCACAATCTACACTTTCTATAATTATATTAATATTAATTTGAATTCCATTCTAGTTAACATTTTATTGATAATTCACTAATTCGACATTCCCATTTGTTCCTTATATTAAACTTATAACCAAGCATAGCATGTTTAAATACAATGAATTGGAGTTTCATTAAGATTGTTGACGATTAACTTGTATTAACATTGCTTCATTTTAATTTAGTTATTATTCCATTATTAAATTACAAATTTTTATTTATTTCAGTATTAACTCATAAAATATTATTAAATTAACAAATTTTAAACATCGAAAATTTATGGGTCGTTACACTCTCCCCCGCTCAAAACTTTTCGTCCCCGAAAAGGAAAAGAAGGGAAAAGAAGAATTAAATAAACAATACGTCTTATTCGAAATATTAACTTTATAAACAAATTATTTACAAAATTTATTACTTTAAATAAAATATACCCATTTTATAACCATTAAATCTTTTATACTTAAATAAATAAAGTTTGGAAATCATTTTCAAAAAAATTCTAAGTCCAAAATTTACGAAAAATTTCGGCAGAGTCTCCTTTGTACGGAGATGCTCGGGAGAAAATATAATATCAAATATAACAATACACAACACATATTTTCCAAAATAATATATATATCCCAACCCGGGAAAAATAATAATAACGCTTTAAACCGTAATTCGAAAACGTACATATTTGGTGGGAAATTTACGCTTAATTATGAAACCAAAAGCAGTAGCAATTGCTTCCATAACATGTATTTTACTTATATGATCCAAAAGGTTAACCATTATATAAATGAAATATTTAATGGTTCAACTATAAACGAACAAATCAATACAAACAACAACCACTTGCAACAAGGCATCTTACACATCAAACACAAATCAACTATCCAATCAACAAAATAAATAGTTGTTCGGGTTAATGACTTTAAATCGTACGGAATGAAAAATAAACTACTAAGTGCATCTTTTACTCAATAGTCCTAGGTGAAACTAAATAGATTATTCATTCATCCAAATAATTTTAAAGTATCCTTACCCAAACAACCATAAACCAAAACAAACGACAATTTCCAACAACAAATTAAATTTACTTATTATTAATTTCATTTCATGCATTAGTTGTTTGATTTCTTTCTTTTTCTTTTTCTTTTTCTTTTTTCATCCTTACAATGATTTATCTTTAAATCTACATTTATTTCTTGCAAAATTTTCATTTTTTATTTATTCCTATCAAATAGTTTTCATTTTATTGCATTACTTTCATTCATTCACTACTTATTTCCAAATAAATAACTTCAACTTTTACTTAAGTCCATACTTGCTTACAACAGTTACCTTCTATCGTATTTTATTATTGTAAGATTTCCATTATAACCTCAGTTGATAACAATTACAACATCAATTCTTATAGATAAAAGCAATTTATTGAACACTTTCATTACATACTTTTACTTGTACAATTTCCATTACATTTCTTATTAAACATTTCAACTTTTAATTATTTGGTAAGTTGTGTATATGCTTTTAAAGAATGTAATTGAAAGTTATACAAGTTTTCTCATTTCCTTTAATTTACTTAATGTTCCATAATTATATCTTTTTTTTAATCAGTTACAAATTCAACTTCATTTAATCCCATCAATAACTTATCATTAAATCTATTAATTTAATTAGAGGTTTCAATTATTTATTAGTTACATTCCATTTCACTAAAGCGATTAAAACCATTAATTGATGGAAACTTAAGAATTTAAATACCGGGTAAAATTTTAAATCATTTTAAAATAATAGACAGATGTATACACTTAATATATATATATATATATATATATATATATATATATATATCCAATTATATTCAAAACAATTAAAGATTTATATTTGGTTATCAAAATAATCTGTAGTAAACTACAACAGTGCCCTTCCCACTTCGAAACTCGAAAATGAATGTCGATGATGCGTTTACTCATCATCGAAATTATTTTCCAGCGACAGAGACGGGAGTACAAAACTTATTATTATTTTTTCTTTTTAAAACACTTCTTTCAAATTATATTGAAATATTTATATCAGAAAATACTTCTAACAATATTATTATTATATTCCAAAATCATTTGAAAGAAATTTCCAAAAATCCCGAATTCTAGATTCCCAAATTTCATTTATTTATTTTAAATCTTATTTCAACTATTATTTATAAATTTCATTACTTAACAACCAATATACTACAACCAAATATAATCTTTATAAAATTTATTACTTTATATATAGAAAATATAATAGGCAAAATTATTTCATTCACCTATATTAAAAACAAATATTATGTCGGCCTGTCCTATTAAGTGTTTAGAAACCCCTATTGATGTCATAGCGTCCCATGCATCAACCAAAATTAATAAATACAAAACGGAACAGATTAACACAATATTAAAACATTTTTATAACACTAACAAATACGCTCACTCATATATACATTCAGCGACTCTCATAGGGTATTACTACCCTATTAATAAAGAGTCAAACCCCACAAAGCTAAGGTTTATCACTAAACCTCGCTCTGATACCAGATGTAACATCCATCCTTTTCGCACGCTTTAAATCGACACACGTGCCAATTCAAACCATACGGAAGGGCGATTGTTATGGGGTAAACAAGAAAGAAATAAAATAAAATAGAATCTCACAGCGGAAGGATAAAATATAATAATCAAATATACAGTTCATGAAGCTATTTACAATATATTTAATTTTTCTTATACAATATATATCAGAGTTGCACATACCAACGAATAAAAATCGATGCAGCGGAATACAGTGTGTAATGGAACAATATAATATAATAATAATAATGAAATCGTCATCTTCGTTCAACAGAAATAAAATCTTCAAACCTGAAATGCTCGGACTGACCCGAGCGAATTGAAAAGACAAAACACTCGAGTCAGAACTAAAAGATCTTATGTAAGTTAAATCAACAGAAATAAATATGAGTGCAGTAACTCAGGAGATGCTCGGGATTTACATCTCCTAAGGATCCATTAAACTATTTACTATGTAGTATATTTCGCTGTTATAATAATTTCTATAGTAAAATAAACATACTTTTAAATAGCGTTAAGGAGTGACACAATATTCCCCTTAACACGTAATAGTCCCAGTAGTCCATCCAGTATCAACGCATCTCCAGATCGGGAGACTACCCTAAATACTCCACGGGCTACGGAAGAAAACCAAACTCGTACAAGGCGCGATAGGGTAGGTGACACGGCACAACTAGGCAATGCCAGGGTAGATATACCAATTACGCTTCTGGGTCGATGGTAATGCGTAGCTGCTACTACCGCCCAGCTCGAACAACACCCCCAAATCAAAGAAATCAAAAGTGGCCACCGAATTAATTCAAAAGTCAAAGTAGAATATCGAAGGGATGTGTCCGATCAAAGGTGCTACCTCAATTAACCCGTCAATCGCTCCTGTTAAGTCACCTTATGCCAACTCACGGGAGTTGGGTCCACGTATTTACCTCAAAGGAAACGCCGACGCCATCTTGCTTCATTCTGGAATCTCCACCGCGTACACGGTTGTTAAAATGGTTTTCGGAGTTGGTAGAGAGTATGACAACTTCCTATCCCCGTCCCTTCAACAACCAAACGTTATTATAACACCACGGTTATTTCAAATTAATTATACTTTAAAAACCAGAATATAATATCCCTTTCAAAACCATATAAATACAATATCATTTCTATTTTAAAAACCCAAATTAAAATTATATCATTTTTATTTCAAATGTATCCTCTTCCAAAATTATAGCATTTTTAAATCTATATACCTTGAAACCCATAGCTTTGGATCATAACTCTTAATACTTAAATGGTTAAAATATTAGAAATACTATATAAAATAAATATAGTTTCTTTAATATCCCAAATAAATTCCAAATACCAATTTGAATCTCCAAATAAACCATTTTTATTTCCATATATTTCAAATCTTTAAATATTCTACCATTTCAAAACAATTCTTTGATAATTCCATATATATCAAATTCAATTATCATTATTTAGATTTGAAATGTTTACTTAAGAAATCAAATATCATTTAAGTAAAACCTTTAAACTTCAAATAACTAGATGTTCTTTAAATTTTATTAACTTGATATATTCATTTAAATCAACTCGATATTTATTTAAATCACTTTAACCCAAAATCAAGTTATAAAATCATACCCTTTTAAAAATCTCAATTTTTATTTAAATTTCACATCCATTTTATTCAAGTCAAATTCTTAAATCCTTCAATTCAAACCAATTTCTTAATTATCTTCCAGCTTAATTTTTATTTAGGTCACCAAAACTCTATATATGCACTATCTTAAATAGGTACTTAACAATATAAAAATAAAACAACCAAACTCCATTATTCACATTATTTTTATTTAACAATTTTATATATATCTTAAATTCAAGAATTTTAACTACATATATGTATAATAATATTTATATAACATCAAAAGTTAATATTTATTAAACCGTATATTCTTTTCCAAAACCATAGAAAACATTTCAAAATATTACACACACACATATATATATACCGCGGTGCCTGTATATAATTTCTATCCTATGGTCAAGTGATACGGATATTTATCATTTCAATCCGCAATTTAAAATAAAATTGCGGTTGTATATCATTTCAAACCGCAATCCCGAATGAAATGAAAATGCATAATAACTTGCAATTTATAACAATATAAAATACAACATTCATTCATCCAATATCAACCATCAACCATTTATCACAATCATCATCCAATTAAATCAATTGCATCAATATATAACGAAAAATAAACAATAGGTATTAAATAGCAGTTTAATTCAATAATATTTTAAATAACTGTTTAACTGGCAGTTTATATGCAATGAATAATTAATTTACAAATTTAACTGGCAGTTTAAATGCAATGAATAAATTAAATAGCAATTTAATTTAAATAAATGAAATTAACTGAGATGATGATTAAAAATATGCCAAACAACCATAAATAAAATTTAAATCACATCATAGATCAATTTAACAAACATAAGAAATTTTAGAAGTTGTGAGTGGGTTAAAACACACACCTTTTGAATTTAAATCGAATTTAAATCCGATTTAAAATCAAAAATTTCACAGTCTCCAAATCTGTCCAAACTACGGCCAAAATGTCCGAAATTTTATTACGATTCTAACAAAAAAAATCGCGCGTTAAACGGAGTTAGTATGGGAAAAATATTGCAATAAAACGAGTTGAAATCGAAAATTAAATTTAAAACAGACAAAATAACTCACCCTCAACATAAATGGCCACGTCACCATCTTTTATACGCATAGGACCGAACCCTAGCTCCCTCAATTTTGAACGCTCGAACCCAATACCCTTTCCAGCCGCCACAAACGCACGTAAACTCGAACCACCGCCGCACCAAGCTAGCAACGCCGCCGAGCCCCTATCCTTCGCCGCCGCAAACCCTGGAACCCCCCATGGCCGCCGCGATCGGCCCCATGCTCGAAAATCACGCAGCCGCCAACCCTATGTCGAAACCCTAATTCGAAAATCCACCTCGATCTAACCGTCGAATCGACCCACAAACCACATAGATCGACTTCCCTCAGTCCCCTCTACAAAACCAAGAAACGGTTCGTCGATCCGTCGAGTTTGTTTTCGACGTGATGAACGACCGAGGCTTCTTTGATTTTTACCGGTCAAACGACAATCCAAAACGAAAAACGAATTTCACAAGAAGATTACGCACTTCGAGAGCTTCAACATATATATTTTTTTGAATTTTTCTGAGGAGTATGTATTTTTAAGTTGATTTTTGATTTGAAATTTGAATTGGATAAATTAAGGTTTACAGCCATTGAGGAAGAGGAGCACATAATTTTCTGTACATATAAAAATGAGGAATGGAGGCTGCTAGGGTTTATAACTGGATATTTATAGGCAAAGTTGAAATAGGATGGATCGGATAAAATAGATGTACGCGCTAACGACAAGGTAGCCGAAAAAGCCCGTTCTGACTCCCTCCGGAATGAAATTGGGTCAACCCATATATCAAAACAGGTGTTTTAAAATATTTTAAACGCAATGGAAAAGGTTTCAGGTTCAAATTGCATCGTATGAAGAAGTTATGCTCAAATAAATATTTTCAAATTGATTTCAATTAATCGATTTCAGGGCGTTTCAAGCCCATACGATCAAACGACAAGCCCAATCGATACGAAACTTGAAATCCTACAATAATTCATCGTCGTGGATCCGATGAAACTGGTTTCGTCGAAATCCGAGTCAGTGGTCAAAATGGCTATTTTTATATTAAATAAATTTAAAATCAATCAATAAAATCCAATTTTTAATTTCGCTTCTAAAATCGACAATTTTATCACCTTATATTTCTCAATCATTCACAATGATTCAAACAAATTTATATGTCAATTTAGAGTTGATAAATTTATAAATTTCAGTGTTAGCCTTAATTCCTTTAACTTCAGAAATTATAAATTTAATTTCCAAAATTTCTATCAAATTTACTTTTCATTACATTATTCAGTTCATTGGTAACAATTAGATGAAATTAACATCGGATTCCTACTTTATTACATAAATATCTTAAATTTCATCTAAATTGATATTTACGCAATATTTAAATATTTAATTTCAATTGATTGCAATAATCCCAATTACCTTAATTTTACATTCAAATAAATAAATCCGGATTTCCATTCTTATTACTCAACAAACATTATACTATAAACATATTTAACATTTGTTTACGTTCATTACACTGATACTTCCAATTTCACCTTTGTTCGTATTAACTACTTTATTTCCACTTATTGTGTAATAAGTACTGTAATTCAATCATATTTAAGTTTGTCAATTTAACCCATAAATTAAGATTTTAAATCCAATTAACTAATTTACCTTGGTTCCATCCTTTATTACATCAATTGTTACTTCAATTTACATTAACCAACATTAAATTAAGATTTATTTTATCGATTCCCCAAAATTTATTTAACCCATTAAATAAACAAGCAACCTATATAAATTGCAACTTATGTGCTTTTTATTGCATTTATACGTTCGTTACTTATCAATTCAGATTATAATTCCATGTACAACGCTAATTTTATTTCATTACATTAATTACTATTAAATGTTCTCAAAAATTTATTTACTTGGTTTCAACTTTCTTTACATCAATTCCTACCCTATAAATAAATTTATTTCTATTTAATTTACATTTATTAAAAATTCATTTCAAATTCAATTAACAATAGGTAACATACAATGAGCATTACCGTTACCCTTTATCACATAAATAGGCTTTTATTTTACAAATCAATGTTGCCATTTATTTTCATACTATAATTTTTTTTTTCACACTTCCGTTACTTTATTAATAATCATTAAAGTAATATTTATTTATCGTATTTGTAATAACCTTTTATCCCCAATATATTCTTTATAATACTTGTATGTTTATCCTTCACACAACTACTATTTAATTATATTTATTGAAATTTATTTCAAATTTTCTAACTACAATCAATTACAACCTTACCATTATTGCAATTAGATTGGGATTGCACTAAATTGATTATTCATTAAGCTGCCATTAACATTACTACCCAAATTTACATACAGATTACCATTAATCAACGTATTATTTCATTTGTTAATTAAATGCCTACTTTATTTACTTATATTTAAATTTTATATCCAAATGCACAACCTACACTTTATATTATTATATTAATATTAATTTGAATTCCATTCTAGTTAATATTTTTATTGGTAATTCACTAATTCAACATTCCCATTTGTTCCTTATATTAAACTTATAACCAAGCATAGCATGTTTAAATACAATGAATTGGAGTTTCATTAAGATTGTCGACAATTAACTTGTATTAACATTGTTTCATTTTAATTTAGTTATTACTCCATTATTAAATTACAAATTTTTATTTCTTTCAATATTAAATCATAAAATATTATTAAATTAACAAATTTTAAACATCGAAAATTTATGGGTTGTTACATTATACGTATTGGAATTGATTTCATCGAGTTTAGAGTAAGTGGAATTTTGAGCTAAATTCGGACATCACTCGATTTTAGATCGAACTAGAACTCATAAGCGCCTACTGAAATTTGGGTGAGTTAACTCACCTTTGGATGAACATTTTATGATATATAGTAGATATAAGTTATTGTTTGTATGCTTGAATGATTTATTGGTTTAGTTTGGCTGAATTTTCAATTTTGTAAAAGGATGACGTATTAAAGGAAATATAGGAAATTTTTGTAGAGGGGTCTGAATTTCTCACTATTGTTGATTTCTAATTTCATTTATATACTTGTTATATAAATTGTTGAATATCAAAACCATTGGATATGACATAAATATGTGTTAAAAGTTGAACCTTTTTAGTGATAAAGGTAGCGACAGCTTTGACTACATGCAATGTTAGTTATTAGCCTCATTATAGTTTTTTGAAAATGTTATTAATCATTGTTTTTTATTTTATATTGGTTTTGACTAGGTGAATGGTTTAAATGTGACTTTTGGAATTTTCTATGCCAAGTTATTTGGGATTTATTTTTGAATTCCTCTATTTTACTTCAACTTTTTTGTTAGCCTTTTCTAACATATATGTAAATGTTTTAAAAGCATTTTGGAAAGTATTTATTATTTAGAAAAGTTAATGTAATTTTTATTTTGAAAAGGGGGATTTATCTTTTAGAAATTAGTGATTCTGTTTTGATAAAAGAAGATAGAAATATCTTGGAATAAATATTAGTGAAACATTTTATATAAAATGTTGTATAAAAGAATAGATTTATAAATGGAATTTTATAAATAAAAGAATACATTTATAAATGGTATTTTATAAATAAAAGGGAATTTTTAAATATTTTATAAATAAATATAGATTTGTAAATGGTATTTACAAATAAAAGAGAAAATTATAAACAATATTTTATAAATAAATGAATAGATTTACAAATGGTACTTTATAAAAAGGGAAATGAAATAAATTTTATAATTTGGTATAATAAATCACATTTATGGATTAATAGTAATATATGGAATGATCATTTGATGGAAAATATCGAGTACTATCTTAAAGCCGAAGTTTTGTGATATGTATATGAGATAAATAATTTTAGAGAGTTTTATAAATAATTTTATAGATTTATAAAACGAATTTTATAAATTAATTAAAAGATTTATAAATCGACTTGTAAACATGGAATGGGCTTATAAAAGGAATTATATAAAAGGAATGAGATTTGATTCCTGTAACCGATTATTTTAACTTCTAGTGGTATGGAAACTATTGCTTTCATACTTAAACCAAAAGGGAAAGTGTTTTGGGTTTATTCTTATCAATATTTTAATGACATTTGTTTTAACCCACTCAAGTATGGTTTTGGAAATGAAATCTTTCTCAAGTTTTGTGAATATGCTTATACCATTGAAATAAGTATATGGTTACATTTTCTAAGTATTGAAAGTGTAGTGGTTTATGAATGTACTTATACTAATGTGATAAATATAAGGATATTATTTCAAGCAGTGAAAGAGTATAAATGAGTAGTGATTGAGTAATATACTTGTGTATATCTTTTGTAGAAGTATTTTTATGTAAGAATTTACAAAGTGATTTTTAACTAACAAAGGGATTAATTAAAGAGGCTTAGTGGTTGCTTATGTGCTTAACCATGTTTGGTTCCCCTATAAAATTAAATTTTTAATTGGATTGTTTGTTTGTTTGATAATTAAATAATCAAATACCAAATCTTGACCATTATTGAAACTATCGGTTGTTGGCTCGGAGAGACTGAGATAGGGTAAGTATGAGTTATCCAAAAACCACTTCAAAAAAGCATAAGCATTTAAATTGAAGACATCGTAAAGATGATGGAATTGAAAATGGTGCTTTTTGAAGTGCAAGGGCTACTTGATACTAATCTTGCGGATGTAGTAGAAGTAATGCATTAAGTTTGTTCATATCCTAAACAAATTGTATGGATGAATGCTGGTATTGCATTATTACCTAAAGGGCAAGCACTGCAAGAGAGATTTTCTAGAAACATAAAGCATAGCCACAAGCTTCACAACCAGTAGTGACTAGAACATGGGATATGTCGCAAAGCTATATGGTTCGCTACCATTCGGGTATGGTCATCACTCGATCTAGATCAATATTGACCCATTTATGTATGTTAGTGACTCGGTATAGTTTTTGGCTGGCAACCGAGGTAATGACATATTCGGTACTATCCAGGAAGGGGTAGGCTGATCTTTCCATACAAGGGGTTCATATGAGGCCCTCGGTACATTTTTATAAAGGTATACAATGACAGGTGGTACCCCAATAATCTTATCATTGTATGAAAAACATTCTCCAATAAGTTCCCTTATGAACTTATTATGCTCAAATAAGTTGGAACGTGAGATGCAAGCATTCCAGCTAAGTTATATGTTTAATTTAAACCCTAGATGTGATATCCTGGAATTTCAAACCAGATTTAAATGTGATAAAATCCATTTTAAATTAATTAAAATTGATAAAATTGTTATTTTAAAACAATAATAATAAATTATGTTTTATGTTTATATATTTTAAATAGAATTATTATATACAAATAGAATTGTATTTGTTTAAATTATATGTATATCCAAATTGGATTTTTAAATTTAATTTGAAGTTGGATATTTAAATTGAAATTCAAAATATATCTATTTATGTCTTAAATCATACTTTGGTTTTAAAATGTATTTTCATGATTTTATTTGGAAAATAAAATAGTTTTATATTAATTTCTTTCTAAAGAGTTTTATTTATATAAATTAAATATGTATTTATAAATTGGAAGATTAATTTTAAAAGCTTTTAAAAATCTAATTTTCATGAAAGATACATGTGTTAACTTGTAATCACTCCTAATAACTTGTGTTAAGAGATTAAATGAGTTTAGTGACAAGTGTCACATTTTATTTTATTTTCTTAATTTTAATAAATCAAGAGTTAAATCTATATAGCTTTACTTCTTTATCTTCATTCATTTTTTTCCATCTCATTTTCTAAAAGCAAAAGAAAATAAGCCATTAATTACAAACCTGGAATTTTATCAAGTTCCACCTTTTCAACATAAAATCAAGTTCATTTCAAAAATTCCAAATCTTCAAACAAAATACCAAAGCTTGTATATCAAATTCAGTAAAAGAAAATTCCAATTTCAAGCTTAAAGTAGTTCTAACTAGAAGTTTTCAAAAAAATCAAGTCATCTCAACAACTTCAAATTCCAGCCTAAAGATCATCAGCAATTTAAAGTTTTCCAGTTGCAAAGCATAGCATTTTAGCTTTCTAGCATTTCCAGTTTTAAGGATCAGCAATTCAAAGATTTCCAGTCTGTAAAATTATTTTTAGTCTCTGCTTCAAATAGTCAGGTGAGTAAACTCTGTTTTGTTTTAACTTAAATTTGGATGCATGAATAGAAGTTTGCTATTCTACTGAATGTATTTGAATATAAATCTGGTTGCATGTGTTGAGATATCAAAGTTTATCTCTGTTTAAAAGTGCAGAGTACAAATTTAAGAAAAATTTCAATTTCTCTTGATCTAATCTTTGTTAGGCTAGGGTATTTAAACAAAATATGTTAGTCTAAGATCAAACTATAATTTAAAAATATTTTTAAGTTTAATAAATTAAAATATTGTCTGGAAAGGTAAAAAAGAACAGAGTAACTGCAGTTTTGATTAAGAATCAAGTACATTGATTTATTAATTCACATTTATAGTCTGAACCAACTTTGCAAAATATGTTTTTTAAAACAAAAATCATTAGTTTTAGATTGGGATTGATGAGGCATTTCTGGGTTGACCAGAAATGTGTTTTTGAGCAAAATCAGGCTATTGGTTGTTTTCTGGTGATCGGGGTCTTCACTGGAGAGGGTCGGGATGAAGGAGGACTTGACAAAAATGCCTAGTAGGTTTATCTTTCTATGTGGCATCGTAAATCGACCGATTTTTTTTTAACCCTAATTCTAGGTTAGGGTTGAAAGTGGGATGATGGCATCATCTCTGGCGCATTGAATGGCTTCGGACCAGGTTCATGGTGGCGTGAAGGTCTGGCGAGACTGAGGGTGGGATTCTTCGGCCTCTGATGACCGACGTTAGGTGATCGAGGCGTTTTCAGGCAAAGGGGTGGTACCTAGAATGGTCGAACTGCCTCGATTTTGTTTTGGTTTTGGGGGCAGCGATTTGATGCCGGAATTGCATTGTCGCAACGATAGGTGACTTGTTAAGGATAGTCAGGAGGTGCCAGAGCATGGTCGGTGATGGTGCACGTGCACCATGTTTCTGCGTGCACTGATGATTGGGAACGATAGAGTTTCCTCGGTCGTGGCTCGTGTATTTGAGCATTGCACTCGAAGCGTTTTCGAGTAGTTCGAGCTTGTGCTTTTGTGAACTGTTTTTTAAAATTAAACTTTAAATAAAAAGAAAAGAAAGGGGAGATGAGCAAGAAAACTCGAGTCACTACTCGAGGTAGAAGCGGGTCGAACCCGAAGCAAGGTTAAAGTGTTTTAAAAGTTTTATAAAAGCTAGTTTTAAAATTTAAATTCAAATTAGTTTAAACTACTTTATGATAAATGTTTAAAAACTATTTGATTTAAAGAAGTTTTGTACTTTGTTAACTAAAATTTGAGATGCTTAAGTATTCTTTAAAATTCAATTTTTCTAAAAGTAACTAAGTTTGAATAAAGATGAAATGTTTTAAACATGTATTAATTGTAAGTAATTAATGAAACTGCTTTATTTTGAAAGTTAGTTAAGTTTTTATGATTAAAGATTACTTTAATTAATAAGGTAATTAAAGTTAAATTAATTAATAATTTTGGATTAATTAATTTATAAAGGTTTAGTTAATTGATTATGGATTAATTAATTAATAATTAAGAATTAATTTAATTTAGTAATTAAGATTAATTAATTTATAATTAATAGTTAATTAATTAAACAATGAAAGATTAATTAATCAATGATTAGTGATTAATTAATTAAGTGATTAGTGATTAACTAATTAAGTAATTAAGGATTAAGTGATCAAGTAATTAGTAATTAATTAAGTAATTAAGCATTAATTAATTTATAATTAGTAGTTAATTAATTGATGAATAAGAATTAATTAATCAAATGATTAAGGTTAATTAATTATAATTAATTAAGTAATTAAGATAAATTAATTTATAATTCAAAGTTGATTAATTAAGTAATTAAGATTAATTAATTGTTAATTAAGGATTAATCAATAATTAAGGAATGATTAATTTAAAATTAAATTTTATTAGTTAATAATTAAGGTTATTAATTAATAGTTAAAGAATAATTAATTAATTAATTAAAGAATAATTAATTGATTATGAGGTTAATTAAGAAGTGATTAATTAATTAATTAAATGATTGTAATTAATTAATTAATGATTTGTTAAGCAAGATTAAGTGATTAATTCTTAAGTAACTAATTTAATTTGAAATAATTGAATTAATTATAATATGGATTAAAGATGCTTGCTTATGGATGATTGTTTTGAGTTGAATGTCTGGATTTGGTCGATGTCTAGTGGATGATAATCTGTGATATTCTGTGATGAGATATTGAATATATCTGTGACAGATGTAAGTAATTATCTATGGATAATGTTGTGTGAATTCAATATTTAAATTGAATTGAATTGTTTAAATCTTTAAACAACTTTACCTTTAAGATGTCGTTTGGATTTCGATGAGACTAAGATCGGATATCAAGTTTGATTATTTGAAAACCACATCGATCCAAGTTAAACGTTAGGTCGTGACATCTCAAAGTGAAGATCGAGATGGAGTTTCAAAGTGCCAGGATTATTGCCGTTAACTCTGAGGGTGATTCCAAAATGAGTGTAACGAGATAATGCCTTCGGTTTCGTTCGAACCCGGAACGAACTTGTATGGATTGAATGCTTTCAGAACATCGTCAAGTGGACGACGAGCATTCTAAGATAGATGTGTTCTATAAAGGTAATCGTATCCTTAAGCCTCATCAACCGGGAATGGCTATAACAGGGGAGGTGCAACAAGGTTAAGTGGGTAGCACCCAAGTAGGACGAGATTTACCACTGTCTAGAAGTTCCTTATTATTTCGGCTGTGTGGGCAGTTGTTGGCCACAACTGCAGGGTTGTCTTGTTCAGGACTGTCCAGTAAGGGATGGTTCCGGCCTTGTGTTGCAGGGGATCGGGAGCGATCCTCGGTATGATGATCTAGGCCCCGTACTGTGACGGACGGTACCCCTGTAGCCCTGCCATTGATGAAACCCATTCTTCCTACGTGCCCTTTACGGTTTTGATTGTATAACCCACTTTGTGGCTAGTATACTGGGATTTAATCATGTAACGATTTCAGCTATTTCTTATTTACTTGAAAACCCTAGACCCTATTATAATATAACTGGATTTCCTATCAAATGTTTTGGTTAGCGTAAGGTAAAAACTTTCCCATGTTAATGTATAGGGAGTCATACGTGATACCTTTTTGATTTCAAATGATTTTAAAGTTAAACAACTTTAACCTGTTTACTCACACCAGACCCATGTCTGACCGAGAGTTTATTTTGTTTTTCTTAAACTCTTGGGTACTCAAATTTTTATGAGTAGCCAAGTGATCAGGTTAGGATTGTCAAATATTTTGGAAGCTAGGAGCTGGAGTCAAGACGTATCTCTCTATCTATCTATCCGATGTGTTGTGATCTCTTGATATTGTATTTTGGATGTAATGGTTAGACAGACCTTATAATTGTCTAACGTAATGAAGTCATATTATTTTGTGCACTCTGATATGTAAAACTATGTAATGGATATGTGTAATATTATATTTTGTTCCGTTTCCGCTGTGAGATTCTGATGTTGTTGTTCTTTCTTTCTATCTTTTCTATTTCATCTCTTTTCTTTCTTATTAATGATACGTTTTTCTGTGGAATGAAAGATGGGTCGTCACACTAGACATTATTATGATATCACTGGATTTCTTATAGAAATGGTTTGGTTATCGTAAGCTAAAATCTCATATGTGTTTATGTGCGGCATGGTCTTACAAGATACCTTTATTTTTGAAAGGTTTTATAGTCTATATGATTTTTGTTTCTCATGTTGGTTTTCCAAATTGATCCGAACATTATTTTCTTATAATGCTTGCGTCAATGAAAACATATTTTCAAATTTAGTTATGGATGCTTTGGAGCTTCAGGAGACGAGCGGGATGCCTCCATGATGTATTCACGTATCTTTTATTTCCACTGCATTTTTTGTTTTATATTTATCAGTATTTGTGAAGAAAGGTTGTTATAACTGTACAGACTAATAATAGATTAGTTTACTCTGATTTATGTATGTATATTACAGTTTTCTCTTATAAAGATCTGTTGTATATTACATACTACTCATCACGATTTGAAATTATATTCTGTCTTTTTTTCTTTCACAACAATCTATCTTTTCGGCACTTGGATGCTCGGCACGTGAATACCGTGGATGTATCAATATTGATTTTTGCATATTGAAAAGGCAGGTCGTTTCAACTTAGGTTGGTCCAAATAGGTCTAAGTGAAATAATCTAAGAGGTTGTAAAGTACAAATTAATTATTTAGACATAAATGATGATTTAGTAAGTTTTCTTAATTGGCATGCGTTACATAAATTATTATCATTAAAATTTATTTGACAAACCTTTTACTAAATCATGTTTAGAAAGTTTGTATGTTTTAAATTAACGTGTAAAACCTATTGTGCCAAAACCATGGATTATTATCATTTTCTAGTAAACAAATCATTATTATAATTAATTTCATGTTTAAAAAATAAATATTGTTCTCTTTACCTTCAAAAATTAAAATTTTAATTTGATAAAAATATATTGCATTTATCTTTTTCGAAAGAAAATTGCAAAACCTTTGTCATAAAGTTGGCTTATACTTAATAAATTATGTTTTAATTTTTTGACAAGTAGGACATTTGTAATAAGAGGAGAGTTAGATATACCATAATTGCACACATTGCCTGTGCCCAATCTTACATTCTTTGAAGTTGTGTCCAAAAGTGATGGTGCCTTTACGCATGTAGACTATACTGATGAGCACAGCTTTGTTTCCCGTTATGTGTTTTGAGCAACCATTATCAAGTATCCATCTCTCATTTTTATTGTCGGGTACCTACAAAAAATAAGAACTTGAATTGGTATCCATTTCCTACATTAGGGTTTTCCGAGTTAGGTCCTAGAAAACCATACACATAAGAGTTAGATCTTAAGGACTCAAATTTATATACGTATCTCTAACAAAGTAATTGTTAGTATTTGGAACCCATATTTTTATAGTTTGATCATTTGTGGGTTTTTCCTGACTGATAATTTTACCTTTCTTGAAACTAGTATATAATGTGCTATATTGTTTACGAGAGAATTTCTTTTTACTTGAATTTTTAAATCCTAATCCTCTTTTATTAGAAGAAAATTGTGTGATTTTAATAATGCTAAATAAATTTTCTCTACCCTTTTTAAGCTTTGAAATATTTTTAGAAAGACTTTGAAAACTTGTTTTTAGCTCTTTTAATTCTTTGCTGAGAATATTAATAGTAGAGCCTAAATTATAATTTTCATTGGCTAATTTGACATTCTCATATTATAAATTTTTATTTCACCACTTAAAGTATTGATTTGAGATGCCAAGCTAAATTATCACATGAATTTTGTGATTTTTTAAGTTCTTCTTCTAACATAATCTTTTAATCTTTCAGCATAGCAATTTTGAGTTTGGCTCCATTCAATTTTCCTAGTGTATCTTTATGAGTTCTTTTAAGAGTCTTAATTTTTTAAGAAGTTCAGAATTTATTTCAATAAGATCTTCAAAAGAAATATCAGAACTTACATCATTGTTTGTAGCCATGAAGCACATGTTTGCCTGTTCCCTATCACTTTCACTTTCGAATGAAGAAGACTCTGAATCATTCAAAGTCACTTGAAAAGCCTGCTTCCTTTTCATTTTTGAACTTATACTTATTCTTTTCCTTTTGAATATTATGGAAATCTTTCTTCATCTGTCCTATTTCATCACACTTATAGCATTTCGATGATGAAGATGAGTTGTTATTGTTAGTAACTTCTTATTCCTTCTTAATTTCATCTTTTTTAAGTTTTTGGTAAGAAAAAGAAAATCATCTTCATCCATATCTAATGTTGGTTCTGATTCATCTTCGGCTTGAAAGACGGTTTTTTCTTTCTTTCTGGAGCTTGATCTTTTTTTGCCTGAAAATTAGCTTCATATGACATTAGCTTTCCAATTAACTCTTCGAATTTGAGGGTCGGAAGATCATTAGCCTCTTCAATAGCCAACATCTTTTATTCCCATTCATCTGTTAAAGAGTTAAGGATTTTCGAGATAATATCAAAATTTGTAAAACTTTCGCCTAAAATCATAAGAGGACGAGTAATGCCTTGAAACTTAAAGTTCATATCAGCCACATTTTTATTTTGTTTCATTCTAAAATTTTGAAACTAATACTTTAATATGCAAATTTTACTTTGCTTAATGTTAATAGTACCTTCATGTGTAACTTGAAATATTCGCCATATGTCATATGTAGTATTACACACACTAACTCTGTTAAACTCATTCTTATCTAATGAACAAAATAGATCATATTCATAGCTTCAGCATTATTGGTCACGTTTATATTTTGAGTGTTAGATCATGTAAAGTACTCGGTTGTGGGTATAATATATTAAACTTGTATTGCACTCCAAATTTCATAGTCATCTGCTTGCATATAGATTCTCATTTTGGTCGACCAAAAAGAATAATTAGGCTCGGTAAATAGTGGTGGTCGTGCGGTAGATGGACCTTCAACAAATGTGGCAATAGTGTTATCCGTATTATTTGCACAAATTTCACAAACTTTGTGTAACGACCCAGGATTTTTAATAATTAAAATTTGAATATTTAATTAATTTCAAATATTAATAAGTGAATTTATAAGTCAAATAAATTTTATTTTGAATTATTGGATTTAATTGGATTTTTAAATCGATAATTTAATACGTTAAATTATGGAAATAATTGAAAATATAGTTAAATATGATTGAAAATGATTTGTAAAATTTTATTTTATCATATGGGAGTTAGAATGATATTTTAGAACTTTTAAAATCGAATTAAAAGTTAATTTGTGAAAATTGAATATTTTAATATTAAATCGACTAGTGAAAATAGTCAATTTTTGAACAGTCTCAGAATTGAACGAAACCAGTTCCATTGGATCCGTAATAGTTAGTTATTCCGGATTTCAAATTTCGTGTCAATCGGAGTTACCGTTTGATCGTAGCAGCTCGAAACGCATCGATTTATTTTTAATTTAAATTTGACGAGCTAAAATAGCCATTTTTCAAAAAGTCTCGGATTTCGACGAAACCAGTTTCATCGGATCCGTAATGTGATATTATTGTAAGGTTTCAAATTTCAAGTCAATTGGATTTACCGTTTGTCCGGTACAAATTAAAACGCCTAGAAATCGACTTAAATCGGTTTAATTTAAATTGAGCGTTTATAGCCATAACTCGCACATACTTCCGAATTAGCTTCCGAAACCTATTCCATTGTGTCCGGAACGCGGGATAAACCCTAGAAATGCTGGTTACGGCGCCTAAATCGGAGTTTGGAATTTCCGGGATGAATAGTGTTTCGATTTTCTCTATAAATAGCACCACTCTCTTCATAATTTGATAAAAAAAATAAACAAAACCCTAAATTTTAACCCTAGCCGCCACCCCCTATAAGAACGGCCAGAAATGATCTTCCTTTTCCCCTCAATCTCTCTCAATCTACAAAGAATTAGCCTTAGGTTTCAACTAGAGAATTGAAGAGGGCGATGAGAGCTAGAGATTCAACGGTTATGATCGAATATGGAGTCGTGTGGAGGAAGCTACAGGGCCGCGTCCTCCATGGCCTGCGCACGCGTTTCTAGGTGGAAGGGGGGGCCGAGCTTGCTCTCCTTGGGGCCGAACATGGTGGAGGAGATGAGCTTCGAAGTGGAGCTTCCTGATCGTCGTCAAGTCGAGTATAGGAGGAGCAATTTGAAACCCTAGCTTGATGGTTGTGGGTTCTTATGAACGGCTTTGGACCTGTAGGGTGAACGAGAGGGGGAAGATGCTATGCACGGCCAGATTTGCATGGGTGATGGATCTTGTGGCCTAGATGGTTTTAGGTTTAAATTTAAAATTAAAGTTGTAAATTTATATTATGTAAATTCGTTTAAACTTCAAAAATCAATATCTTTTTCATACGAGGTCGAAAACGCGCGAAACCAGTTGCGTTGGAATCGTATGGACGAGCACTACGCGATGGAGTTGGTTTGGAGTCGTTTGGAGTTAGTGAGAATTTTGGGTAAAATTAAACGCGCGTTAAATTTTATTCGAAATAAATCGCTAAAACGGAAATAAAATCAAGGTGAGAATTTCTCACTCAATCGAATCAGTTTCGATTTTATTTTAAATAGTTAGATTTAAAATATTTGAATGCATGTTTGAATGTTGATTAATATCTATTGATTGTTAAAATAGACATTATACGCCGTTAGTAAGCGGATGTTATTTAATAAAAACATATACCGCGAATATTTCATAAACAGTGAAATTGGTATTATATATAATAACAATATATATATATTGGCATATGTATATATTGGAGTTGTTGATTCCCCGCATTTTTTGTTTAGCGGATGAGACCCTATTACGCCGTTATTAAGCGGATAATATTTTAAATCCCATATACCGCGATAATTTCGTACTGGAGCGAAATTGGTATTGTGCTAATGTTTTTGGATGCAGGAAAACAGGTTGGAGGGATCCAACTGGATTCCTCAACAGTATTTATTTGATTTCAGATATTTTGATATTTGATGGATTTTCATATTGATATATGATATCGTTGTAGTCGTGATTGACTATTTGGTGTGTAGCATCATTGGACCAAATTTGGAAATTTTAAAATGATTTCAAAGTGATTTTTGAAAGTATACGTTTATAAAATATTTTTGGAATTGATCCATTTTAAATAAATAAACGTCATAATTTTTAATGTTATAAAAATTATGATTTTTGAGAAAAATAGTTAAAAACTGATTTTTGAGAATATGATGCTAACGATTTTATAAAATAGTTTAATCGGGATTTTTGAATTTATTGTGAAAGGCTTAAATATAGGATTTATAAAATTTAAATTATTTTATGAATCAAAATGGTGAAATAATAAAGGAGATTAAAGTCGTTTTAAAGAATAATATAAATTGATTTATATTAAGAGATTTATAAATGGATATTTATAAATTGAAATATTGACATTATAAAACGAGTTTTTATAAGTGTTTGAATGAAGTGAAAATAAATTTTGTAAATGAATGGAATTTATAAAATTATAAATGGTGAAGTTATAAATGAAATTTATAAATAGTAAGATTTATAAGTTTTGTGAAATTATTAAAGAATATATTAGGATGAATAATTGAATCTTATAAGTTATAAGATTTATAACTATGAAGTTTAAAAGAACGATTTTGTAAAATAATCGTTTTATAAGTATTTAACTTATAATATGAACTTTTAGTTTATAATTAAGTTATAAACTGGAATAGGTTAATAAAGGAATTTATAAAAAGGAAGTTTTTATAAATAAATAGAAATGGAATTTATAAACGTTGTTTTATAAATTTGCAAATGATTTATTTTGACAAGAAAATTTGTTGAAACCTATAAATGGAGTTATATTCACATTTTTGAATAGTGAATAATCCTTTGAATTAAAATGAATAAAAGGATGAAATTGTTAACAAAGTATATTCACGTTTTTGAATAGTGAATAACACGTTAAAGAAATTGTTTTGGATTTGGATGTTTTAAATAGAATTAAAACGATCTAACGATGTTTTAAAAATGTGTTGAGATTCGAAACCATAGATTTCAACATTTATTGTTGAAATAGACGTTTTCGAGAAATAAAAGGAGATGATGGACTATAACACTGTTGTTATAGTAAATGATTTCCGAAAGGAAATGTTTTGTATAGTATTGGGATTTATATATCTATTTTAATTTCGAATCCCTATACTAGTGATTTTGGGTTGTCGTAACGATGTTTTACGCAACATTCGTTTTGGCCCAAATAAATATGGTTAAGTGAATGATTTCCTTAAAGAATGAAATATATACTTAATTTCGATTTAAGTATATTGAATATTTTCCAAGTGTTGAAAATAAATAAAATTTGTGATTTACTTATTAAATAAGTATGGAATTGTTTTCCAATATGAAGTGATATTTAGAATTTATCTTTTTGAAGATAAATTGAAAATGGATAATTGAAAACGTATATCAATAGATATTGTGAAATATAAATTCACTATTGAATTTATAAAGGAAAGGAGAATTTGTTTAAAAGTAAATATTGATTTATTTTTGAAGTGTTGAAATTATATATCTTGTAAAGATATTTTTGGAAAATAAATAATTTGGAAAATTATTTGAAAACTGGTGATGTGTGCATATCCAGTGATAGTTCAATAACCGACTATCAATATTTCCCTTTGAATGGGTAATTGATGTGATTTGTTTGAATGTGAATGCTACACTTATTTTTAAATAAGCGCTCACTATTCGGGTTAACCGGGAAAGGACCATGGGGTCGTATAACCCATTCCGAATATGTGATACGTCGTTGTGAATTGCATTGAAGATCGGTGTTGAAGACCGGTATTTGCGAGAGCGATAGGATGACCTATCGATTGTCTCTGCACTGGGTAGCTCCTGGTATAGAGATCTCCTAAGTGATGGGAAATTCGATCGGGATTGTGAATATCCGGATTGCAAGGACTTCTTTGTAAGTGCCTTCGGTTTTGTTCGAGCCCGGAACAGACTTGTATGGATTGTATGTCTGACATTACAAGTTGAGATATAAAGCCGATTTCATTCAAATATATTTCTGTTGGTGGCGAAGAATTTATTCTTTTAGCTTAACACCCTTCTCTGAGACGTACGAGCTCAGAGGTTATGTAGTTGAATGTTATCAGCGATATATTCCCAATTTGGTAATGTGATATGCTGAGTGATGCTGAAATGATCATTGTGTTGATTATTGTGATAGGATCATTTATTTGATCGTCTATCTTAGTGATCATTGTGTTGATCATTTGTTGACCCAAAGCATGGCTTTTGTATAAAGTATGTTTTTGTGGACGTGACTTCGTCGAACCTCACACCCCGGAAATGGTCAAAACAGGAAAGATGCGGCAATGTTATGAGGGGTAGCACCCTTTAGGGTATGTACATTTCCTTCTGGATAGAGGTTGTATCATGGTATGGAGCCCAGATATTTAACCTATGTGGTTACTGCGAATTTATTACTTTGTGGTTGTTGGCTTTCGGGATCCCGTGAGAAAGGTCGTTTACGATCGGGGAATGGCGTGCTCGTGTCAGTAGTTACCCAGTTAGGGGTAACCCGGCCTTGTGTTGGCAGAGTTCCGGTTTGGTTCTCGGGGATGTCTTTCCAGAGGCATTCTCATGTGGCAATGGGAAGTTCCTTGGCCTGACCATTTGTTGGAAATCCAAAGAAACAATACGAAACTTTTACGGTATTAGTTGTAGAACCTGCCATTTACTTATGGTGGTCACCACTGTTTAGATGGTAGCTATAGTAGGCATACGATAATGGTCGTATGTTGGCTAAGATTTATATTCTACTTTCGAACTAAATTTTTCCTACACTATGCACTAGTAATAATATAAAATGTTCTTTTAAATGCGTATCAAGCATCTTTGACTATCATAAGGAGAAATCTCCTCCGATTCTGCGTTTGCATGTGTGTGTGTGCGGGAGGCCTTATGGTAGTCTCATTTTTAAAAGCATTGCGAATTGAAATAAAAATATTCCTCTATTTTGATTATAAAGATAAATAAACTGTTTTGAGTTCTCACACCAGTCTTGTTAAGCTATTGGGCTATGTGATGGGGGGTTCTCGCTTCGCGGTTAGGTGGCGAACGGGCGACTCTTACTCCCACACATCCTCTTTTAGGGGGTTGGTTAGGTGTAACCTGAGACAGTCGAGAGGCTGGCTGTAAAAGCAAGGTCTGGGGTACCAGTGTAAGCCACGGTGGGGCTGGGATGGTTGAAAAGCCTACCGGTTTTCTTCTTTCTGTTCTATCTTCTATTTTTCTTTTCCCTCTATCTTTTCTGCCTTTTTCTCTGCTCTTTTCTTAATTTCTTTTTTTTTAAACCCATAACTATTCGGTTTTTCGGCAACGAAAATCCGCAAGCGTTACATTTGGTATCAGAGCTTATGGTTAAGCGACAACCATGGTTCTGTTGGGTATTACTCATTAGAGATAGAGTCGGCAGTACTCTAGATTGAGTTTGAGTGTAATAATAGCTATGAGAGCGTATTTGTTAGTGAATATAAAATTGTTTTATATTGTGATGATTGGTTTGTTGAGTGGTATATAGATTCTGGTTAATACGAGTAATTAACGTTGTTGATAGGGATCTCTAAACACTTGTACAGAACAATTCGACACAGTATTGTTTTAAATTGGGTAAATGAAATAATTTTACCTTGAGTATATTTTGTATATGAAGAAATAATTTTTCAGAGTTATTAAAGTGTATGTAAGTTGATTGTTTAGTTGTTTGAATAATCTAAATAAAAGAATAATTGTATAAGCAAATGAATTATAAGAGTTAAATTATAATTAAAGTGATTTACAATTGTGAAATAAACTTATATATATATGAGAAGTGAAACTAATGAATATATTTATGAATATGAGTTGTAAATGAAAATGAATTTAAAGTTAAATGGAGTATAACTTAAGTGATGTTGAATGAAGTTGATATTGGTGTCAAAGTAAATCAATAAAGTAAATGAATATAAACTTAAGTTATTTAAAATGAAATTCAACTTTAGAAAAGGAATGGATTGAATAATAATCAATTGAATGTAAATTAAGTTGATATGGAATAATGAATAAGTGTTAATTCATTAAAATCAAATGTTATTGAAAGTTGAATAATTGAATGAAAATCAATTTAATGTTAAACCAAGATGAATATGAGCAAAGTAATTTGGTTGAAATTAATATACTTTGATTGTTATATGGTTGTTATATGATTGATTAGTTGATTGTATATAATTCATTAAGTGTTAATGAAATTGAAAGCTAAAGTAATTGAAATTCAATTGGAAGTTAAGTGAAACTTAAATAGAATTGAATTTGAATTGGAAGTGAACCAACTTGAATATGAATTAGTGAATATAAACTAATTGAAAATGAATGCTAGTAAATCCAATGTTAATGAATCTAATGTGATTTAAATTGAAAACCAATTCATTTAATATTAATGAGAATATAAATGAATATATATTGATTATGAATTTGTTGAATGCTAGTTGGTTGATGTTTGAATATGTTGCATTTGCTATGTTGGCATATAAAGTTATGGAGATATATGTTGTATATTGATTCTATTTTCATATATGCATGTTCTCATGTTGTTTGTTGAGTGATTAGTAGGTGCGGATCGCGTTTGCTTCGCATTTGGAGCTCGCTTTCGCGCTATATTAGCCGTATATGCTTGCTAATAAAATATAAGGTACATATCTCGGATTAAATATCGTACTTTTACACTTTTTTCCCTTCGGGATGCCTCATTACTTGATGAGATGTATATTTGTGATATATATACTGTCATTTTTTTTTCGGATCGAGCCGCGCAAAAGAGACTATGGCGAATTTTTCCGAAAATTTAAGGCGTTAGAAAAATTTTGAGAAAATTGGAAAATTTTGAAAACTTTAACTTAGTTTTGAAGTTGAAAGTTAAACAATAGTAGTTGTTTTTGAAAAGATAACTAAGTATGATTTTGAAAACTTAGTAAGTATTGTAAGAAGTTTAACTATGAATTATGGAAAATTAATAGATTCTGTAACTTTTCTTACTTAATAATTTCGAGGACGAAATTCTTTTAAGTGGGGAAGATTGTAACGACCCAGGATTTTTAATAATTAAAATTTGAATATTTAATTAATTTTAAATATTAATAAGTGAATTTATAAGTCAAATAAATTTTATTTTGAATTATTGGATTTAATTGGATTTTTAAATCGATAATTTAATACGTTAAATTATGGAAATAATTGAAAATATAGTTAAATATGATTGAAAATGATTTGTAAAATTTTATTTTATCATATGGGAGTTAGAATGATATTTTAGAACTTTTAAAATCGAATTAAAAGTTAATTTGTGAAAATTGAATATTTTAATATTAAATCGACTAGTGAAAATAGTCAATTTTTGAACAGTCTCAGAATTGAACGAAACCAGTTCCATTGGATCCGTAATAGTTAGTTATTGCCGGATTTCAAATTTCGTGTCAATCGGAGTTACCGTTTGATCGTAGCAGCTCGAAACGCATCGATTTATTTTTAATTTAAATTTGACGAGCTAAAATAGCCATTTTTCAAAAAGTCTCGGATTTCGACGAAACCAGTTTCATCGGATCCGTAATGTGATATTATTGTAAGGTTTCAAATTTCAAGTCAATTGGATTTACCGTTTGTCCGGTACAAATTAAAACGCCTAGAAATCGACTTAAATCGGTTTAATTTAAATTGAGCGTTTATAGCCATAACTCGCACATACTTCCGAATTAGCTTCCGAAACCTGTTCCATTGTGTCCGGAACGCGGGGTAAACCCTAGAAACGCTGGTTACGGCGCCTAAATCGGAGTTCGGAATTTCCGGGATGAATAGTGTTTCGATTTTCTCTATAAATAGCACCACTCTCTTCATAATTTGATAAAAAAAATAAACAAAACCCTAAATTTTAACCCTAGCCGCCACCCCCTATAAGAACGGCCAGAAATGATCTTCCTTTTCCCCTCAATCTCTCTCAATCTACAAAGAATTAGCCTTAGGTTTCAACTAGAGAATTGAAGAGGGCGATGAGAGCTAGAGATTCAACGGTTATGATCGAATATGGAGTCGTGTGGAGGAAGCTACAGGGCCGCGTCCTCCATGGCCTGCGCATGCGTTTCTAGGTGGAAGGGGGGGCCGAGCTTGCTCTCCTTGGGGCCGAACATGGTGGAGGAGATGAGCTTCGAAGTGGAGCTTCCTGATCGTCGTCAAGTCGAGTGTAGGAGGAGCAATTTGAAACCCTAGCTTGATGGTTGTGGGTTCTTATGAACGGCTTTGGACCTGTAGGGTGAACGAGAGGGGGAAGATGCTACGCATGGCCAGATTTGCATGGGTGATGGATCTTGTGGCCTAGATGGTTTTAGGTTTAAATTTAAAATTAAAGTTGTAAATTTATATTATGTAAATTCGTTTAAACTTCAAAAATCAATATCTTTTTCATACGAGGTCGAAAACGCGCGAAAACAGTTGCGTTGGAATCGTATGGACGAGCACTACGCGATGGAGTTGGTTTGGAGTCGTTTGGAGTTAGTGAGAATTTTGGGTAAAATTAAACGCGCGTTTAATTTTATTCGAAATAAATCGCTAAAACGGAAATAAAATCAAGGTGAGAATTTCTCACTCAATCGAATCAGTTTCAATTTTATTTTAAATAGTTAGATTTAAAATATTTGAATGCATGTTTGAATGTTGATTAATATCTATTGATTGTTAAAATAGACATTATACGCCGTTAGTAAGCGGATGTTATTTAATAAAAACATATACCGCGAATATTTCATAAACAGTGAAATTGGTATTATATATAATAGCAATATATATATTGGCATATGTATATATTGGAGTTGTTGATTCCCCGCATTTTTTGTTTAGCGGATGAGACCCTATTACGCCGTTATTAAGCGGATAATATTTTAAATCCCATATACCGCGATAATTTCGTACTGGAGCGAAATTGGTATTGTGCTAATGTTTTTGGATGCAGGAAAACAGGTTGGAGGGATCCAACTAGATTCCTCAACAATATTTATTTGATTTCAGATATTTTGATATTTGATGGATTTTCATATTGATATATGATATCGTTGTAGTCGTGATTGACTATTTGGTGTGTAGCATCATTGGACCAAATTTGGAAATTTTAAAATGATTTCAAAGTGATTTTTGAAAGTATACGTTTATAAAATATTTTTGGAATTGATCCATTTTAAATAAATAAACGTCATAATTTTTAATGTTATAAAAATTATGATTTTTGAGAAAAATAGTTAAAAACTGATTTTTGAGAATATGATGCTAACGATTTTATAAAATAGTTTAATCGGGATTTTTGAATTTATTGTGAAAGGCTTAAATATAGGATTTATAAAATTTAAATTATTTTATGAATCAAAATGGTGAAATAATAAAGGAGATTAAAGTCGTTTTAAAGAATAATATAAATTGATTTATATTAAGAGATTTATAAATGGATATTTATAAATTGAAATATTGACATTATAAAACGAGTTTTTATAAGTGTTTGAATGAAGTGAAAATAAATTTTGTAAATGAATGGAATTTATAAAATTATAAATGGTGAAGTTATAAATGAAATTTATAAATAGTAAGATTTATAAGTTTTGTGAAATTATTAAAGAATATATTAGGATGAATAATTGAATCTTATAAGTTATAAGATTTATAACTATGAAGTTTAAAAGAACGATTTTGTAAAATAATCGTTTTATAAGTATTTAACTTATAATATGAACTTTTAGTTTATAATTAAGTTATAAACTGGAATAGGTTAATAAAGGAATTTATAGAAAGGAAGTTTTTATAAATAAATAGAAATGGAATTTATAAACGTTGTTTTATAAATTTGCAAATGATTTATTTTGACAAGAAAATTTGTTGAAACCTATAAATGGAGTTATATTCACATTTTTGAATAGTGAATAATCCTTTGAATTAAAATGAATAAAAGGATGAAATTGTTAACAAAGTATATTCACGTTTTTGAATAGTGAATAACACGTTAAAGAAATTGTTTTGGATTTGGATGTTTTAAATAGAATTAGAACGATCTAACGATGTTTTAAAAATGTGTTGAGATTCGAAACCATAGATTTCAACATTTATTGTTGAAATAGATGTTTTCGAGAAATAAAAGGAGATGATGGACTATAACACTGTTGTTATAGTAAATGATTTCCGAAAGGAAATGTTTTGTATAGTATTGGGATTTATATATCTATTTTAATTTCGAATCCCTATACTAGTGATTTTGGGTTGTCGTAACGATGTTTTACGCAACATTCGTTTTGGCCCAAATAAATATGGTTAAGTGAATGATTTCCTTAAAGAATGAAATATATACTTAATTTCGATTTAAGTATATTGAATATTTTCCAAGTGTTGAAAATAAATAAAATTTGTGAGTTACTTATTAAATAAGTATGGAATTGTTTTCCAATATGAAGTGATATTTAGAATTTATCTTTTTGAAGATAAATTGAAAATGGATAATTGAAAACGTATATCAATAGATATTGTGAAATATAAATTCACTATTGAATTTATAAAGGAAAGGAGAATTTGTTTAAAAGTAAATATTGATTTATTTTTGAAGTGTTGAAATTATATATCTTGTAAAGATATTTTTGGAAAATAAATAATTTGGAAAATTATTTGGAAACTGGTGATGTGTGAATATCCAGTGATAGTTCAGTAACCGACTATCAATATTTCCCTTTGAATGGGTAATTGATGTGATTTGTTTGAATGTGAATGCTACACTTATTTTTAAATAAGCGCTCACTATTCGGGTTAACCGGGAAAGGACCATGGGTTCGTATAACCCATTCCGAATATGTGATACGTCGTTGTGAATTGCATTGAAGATCGGTGTTGAAGACCGGTATTTGCGAGAGCGATAGGATGACCTATCGATTGTCTCTGCACTGGGTAGCTCCTGGTATAGAGATCTCCTAAGTGATGGGAAATTCGATCGGGATTGTGAATATCCGGATTGCAAGGACTTCTTTGTAAGTGCCTTCGGTTTTGTTCGAGCCCGGAACAGACTTGTATGGATTGTATGTCTGACATTACAAGTTGAGATATAAAGCCGATTTCATTCAAATATATTTCTGTTGGTGGCGAAGAATTTATTCTTTTAGCTTAACACCCTTCTCTGAGACGTACGAGCTCAGAGGTTATGTAGTTGAATGTTATCAGCGATATATTCCCAATTTGGTAATGTGATATGCTGAGTGATGCTGAAATGATCATTGTGTTGATTATTGTGATAGGATCATTTATTTGATCGTCTATCTTAGTGATCATTGTGTTGATCATTTGTTGACCCAAAGCATGGCTTTTGTATAAAGTATGTTTTTGTGGACGTGACTTCGTCGAACCTCACACCCCGGAAATGGTCAAAACAGGAAAGATGCGGCAAGGTTATGAGGGGTAGCACCCTTTAGGGTATGTACATTTCCTTCTGGATAGAGGTTGTATCATGGTATGGAGCCCAGATATTTAACCTATGTGGTTACTGCGAATTTATTACTTTGTGGTTGTTGGCTTTCGGGATCCCGTGAGAAAGGTCGTTTACGATCGGGGAATGGCGTGCTCGTGTCAGTAGTTACCCAGTTAGGGGTAACCCGGCCTTGTGTTGGCAGAGTTCCGGTTTGGTTCTCGGGGATGTCTTTCCAGAGGCATTCTCATGTGGCAATGGGAAGTTCCTTGGCCTGACCATTTGTTGGAAATCCAAAGAAACAATACGAAACTTGTATGGTATTAGTTGTAGAACCTGCCATTTACTTATGGTGGTCACCACTGTTTAGATGGTAGCTATAGTAGGCATACGATAATGGTCGTATGTTGGCTAAGATTTATATTCTACTTTCGAACTAAATTTTTCCTACACTATGCACTAGTAATAATATAAAATGTTCTTTTAAATGCGTATCAAGCATCTTTGACTATCATAAGGAGAAATCTCCTCCGATTCTGCGTTTGCATGTGTGTGTGTGCGGGAGGCCTTATGGTAGTCTCATTTTTAAAAGCATTGCGAATTGAAATAAAAATATTCCTCTATTTTGATTATAAAGATAAATAAACTGTTTTGAGTTCTCACACCAGTCACATGACTGACTCGGAGTTTATTGTTTTCCTTCCTAAACTCTGGGTGCCCACCAATTTCACACGGGCAGTTAAGAGTAAGGTTTATCAGGATATTCTGGATATTCAGGAGTTGCTGGAGGCAAGCTGGATGGCATGGCGTATTACTAGTTTACATAGTATTTCTTTTTCCGCTGCACTGTTTGTTGTATGTTGTAGTACACTCTGATGATATGATGTAATGAAATGAAATGTAATGTAATAACTGATATAGTTCTTTGTTTAAAGATTATTCATTTATTATTATATGTTGTTCCGCTGTGAATTGTGAGATTCTGATGTTGTTCTGTTGTTTTCTGTTCCGTTCTATTTTCTATCTATGTTCTCTATTCTCTTCTCTATTCTCTTTGTCTTCTATTTTAAAATCCCGTTCTATTTTCTTCTTTCTGTTCTATCTTCTATTTTTCTTTTCCCTCTATCTTTTCTGCCTTTTTCTCTGCTCTTTTCTTAATTTCTTTTTTTTTTAAACCCATAACTATTCGGTTTTTCGGCAACGAAAATCCGCAAGCGTTACACTTTGTAACGGTTTTATTGAAAAAATTCTTTGATACCAGATGAAATCGTGTTAAGGATCTAATAATATGAATAAGCAAAATATAACAATAATTTAAAGTAAGGTAAATGAACAAGTGCACCGGTGATTTTTATACTGCTTCAGACTTTCTGTCCTATGTCCAGTCCCGAACTCCTTCTAGAATTTTACTAAACAACAATCTCTTGACCTAGTGGAACATGTATCTACAACACTGCTTGAGCAAGCGAATAGGACTTTGACTTCTTGCCTGAATATCTCCAAAGGACTTCACATAAAAGTATAATTTCAATCTTTGTCATTGATGTGTTCTTGTGCAACTCTGGTACGTTACTTTTCAGTGCACCCTTTCCATGATTTCCTTTAATATTGTGAACTGAATGTGCAGGAAATGAATGGAAAAAGATTGTTCATGAAAGCTTTTGGAAATCTAAGAGAATCATGAATAATAAGAGTAGATTAGGCAAAGCTAAGTACAAATGATCAAAACAAGCTTTATATAGTGTTTGAAAAGTATTAATTACTGTTTGGAAAGTATTAATTGAAGAGAAGTAACCATTAGAATTGACATAACTTTTGATTGAAGAAGATGACTTTTTTAATCAAAAGCAACATTTTAAGATAAAAAGGCCTGTTACTAGTATTTAGACATCTGAATTCAAATTCAAACGTCAATTTTTTTTATACATGGTCGAAAGAGAAAAGAATCTGTTTAAAATTACCCATATTCAGATGTTTGAATTTTCAGTTAGACGTTTGAATCATTTTTCAGACGACTGGTTTGAAATTTTAGATGTCTGAAACTATAGCTTAAGAAATAGTTTCAACAACCATTTAGGTGTCTAAAATTATCAGTCAGACATCTAATAATACATTTAGACATCTGATTAATTTTTAAAAAATCTTTCATATAGGGTATGAGACAGAAAAGAACTAGCTTATTTTGACCCATTTTCAAACGTTTGAAATTAATTTCAAATGTTTGATTTTCTTTGAAAATAGGTAGTAATTTCTGAAAAAAGTTCTAAGTATAGAATAAAGGAAAGTTTAAAATAAATTCTTTAAGAAATGAAAGATGTGTGTGTATTATCAAAGGAAATTGTACAAGTTTTAACTAAATCTACAACTCACGAAAACTGCGTTCTGATCTTCAATCTTCAAGCAACTTGAGTAATATGTTGTAGCCTTCTTAATCTATAGGAGTTTTCTTATACCCAAAAAAATAACTTATATAAAATATTTTAAATGTATAGTTGTCACTTCAAAACTAGAGACAGAGGTTTTAATGGTCTCTTCTATTTTGGCGGACGCAGTAAAATTGTCTACGGAACTTCATTTATATTTTGTAAAGTTGGAATTGTTTTGATATTATGAGAATAAGCTAAACGAGAGTAGAGTGTCTAAAAATAATCCTCAATGTAATCATAAACTATAAAATTTTGGCTCAATATAACCATAACTACATGATCGCATTGGAAGTTATTAATATGCAAGATATTACAAAAGCATGTAAGAAAGTTAATATCTACACTTCAACATTTCTTTTTGTTCTTTGTACTTTGAAAACATAATTAAACGATCGGTTCACTATCCAACTCATGCTTAGTATTATGAACTTTTTAGTTTTTTGATTTTATACAAAAAGTAGTATTCCAATCTTTTGACCTTCTCGTCGATTTGACATTAAGAACATTTTGTTTCAAATAGCACCCAAGGATGGAGTTATTAACAAACTTCTTTCTTTAATATCCAACTATTAAAACATTCTACCATATTTGATGTCATTTCTTCATAATAATTTTCGGGAAATAAAGCAGAGATGTAATATTCAAAAGGTAAATTTAAAATAAATCTACCAGCAAGTTTTCCAATTTAATATATACATGTCTTGATAGCTTTATTATAACAACCTGCAAAATTTATCACTTTGATATATTTATATTTGAAATATCCAAATACAAGATTTTATAACACAAATTATAATGTTTCGGACCATAAATAATGATGGTAAAGTTGTTTTAAAGGTATATTAACAAATATGGATATTTGGGGGTTTTAATCAGAAAATGACCAAAAATCGTTTTATCAATAAACAACTTTTTAACCATCAAAAGTCGTGCATGAATTTTTTTACATACACTTGTTTCTCCATTTAAGCAAGAATATGCAATAATTTTTTTTTTGAAATAAAACGTCTTTATGACATCATCAATGATGCCATCATTTTTAAATAATCAGTTTTTGAATTTAAATCGAGTTTAAATGATTTAATAATAAATTTAAATGATAATAATTCATTTTAATTATAATATAATGATAATAATTAATTTTAATTATAATATAACGCTAATAAGTGATTTATAATGGTTTTATAAAGATTATGCTTATTTTAAAAATATAAGAAATTCATAATGCTATAACAGCACTTTTTATAAACACTTGTTTAATATTGGTTTGTACGGTTTAAAATTTCAAATGTGATCATTTTAATTAATTAATGATGATGAGAAATTATTTTTTAAATTTTTGTTTGCATTTGTATGTAATATATTTAATAGGTGAAAATGTGACTGTGAATCAACTTTCAAATTTTCAACGGTTTAATGAACGGAAGTGGTTCAAGGTGATTGCAACATTGTTGATATATCTTGTGACCATATATAACATACACATGCATGTCCTCACATATAAATATACATATGTATACATACCAAATAGATACATACATATACATATATAAATATCACAAAATATCATGATACTTATACAAAAGTAATAAAACAAGACTTCACATCACCTTACACACTTACACACCACACAGAGGTAGCACAGAGGAAGGGGTATAAGGGAGGAGGTCATGGCTATGCATGATGGGCGAGGAGAGGTGTGGGCTAGCGGTAGAATGGAGGAGGGGTGTGGGCGAGGGGTAGAACGATAATTATACCATTTAGATATTTTACATTTTTTTCTATAAATACCCATCCATTCTCTCATAATTTTATGCACCAATCATTTTCGTCTTCTTTTTCCACTTAAGCTATTTTAATCGCTACTTACCTTAGAGAAATATTGGTGAAAATCATGACAAAGAGAAAGTAAATTTATATAAGTATACACATATTATCAATCCACTTCAAAAACAATTTCAAACCCCTTCTCTTCTCCTTCTAAACCCACAGCCACCACCTCACAAGTCAAGGCCAAGCCCATCTCTCCAATAAGCCTAGGCCATCCAATTCTAAAGGGAACCGGGATTGATTCCATAAGCTTCGGTGAGATAATAACAAAGCAATAATCTAATTTAGAAAATATAGAAAACAATGAAGGTCAGAAACTCTACTATTAAATTTATAAATTATACGATGATACGATATTTTTTTTGAAATGGTACTTTATATACAATATGTCACTGGGACAACATATCACATGTCAACAAACGTTCGAATCACGCTAGGTAAGTTTCGAACTTGTGACCTCTCGCACCAAAGCCGAATCACTTAACCACTTGGACAATGATGCTTATCATGATACGATATATTTGATATGGATGTTTTCTATGTTTGATCGTCATGTTTTGGATGTTGATGATATGTTTGTTTGATGTGGAAATGATTCATGGTATAATACACGTCGAATATACACCAAGGAATCATTTTCCTTTATAAAATGAAATGGCATATATTGCATTATTAAACCTCTTTAAAATAGTTTAAAATGATTTATAAATGGTTTATAAACATTAAAACTCATTTTGACAAAGTTTGAAAAAGTTTGAAAAATGGAGTAAAAACAAGCTATCGTGATTCGGCGGTTCGCGATCTGAAAAGTTAGACGGACGTGTAGAATATAGTATGAATCGAAATTCTCCACAATAAGAATTTTCCAGACTATAATGAATATAGTTTTCAAAAAAATCAAGATTTCATTTAGTAGAGTTTGAGATATGTTTAAATCAGGTTTTCAAAAATGTCACGGTTTGGCAGTTCAAAAACCAAAGTGGCAAAATCTTGAAAAAAATATTTCTAAATCTTTAAAAATATGAAATAAATTCCATAAACATATTAAACTACTTTAAAATAGGGAGTTTTTAAAATAGACATACGTGGAATGAAATTAGCATTTTGATCAAAGAAACTTTTAAAAATACTATTCGTAGCACTTTTGGTAACTTTTGAAATTAAGATTTAAACTTGGGATTTTCTTCCCAAATCTTTTTTCAAATGTTTTACGAATAATAAAGGGTGTGTTTGGCTTACATCCTTGGTAAGGTTTGAAAATACACAAAACGTCCCTTCGTTTTTTCAATAAGTTTCCGGTCCTTGTTTTCAAATTCACATGCGCATAAAGACATACCTATTACGTTTTTAACATTTCAAATGCGTATAACTTTTTGTAGAAACATTGTATTGATATACTGTTTTCACCAAAAATCATAAAATTTATGATCTTTAAAATGAGATCTATTGTTGATACCAAAAAAAATCATATTTGCAGTAAAGGTGCAATTAAATTCTGTAGATTTTAAACATCTTCCATTTTCTACAAATCTGCAATTATTGCATATAATTATAGATATTTCTGCAATTATATAGAATAATTGCAGACATGTCTGTAATTATTTCATATAGTTGCAGAAATTTCTGCAATTATATGGTATAATTGCAGACATTTCTGCAATTATATGGTATAATTGCAGACATGTCTGCAATTATTGCATACATTTGCAACCGTTGCATACAGTTGCAACTATTGCATATAATTCTAAACATTTCTACAATTATATGGTACAATTCGCAGACGTGTCTGCAATTATTGCATATAGTTGCATACAGTTGCATGCAGTTGCAACTATTGCATATAATTGCAGACATTTATGCAATTATATGGTATAATTTCTGTAATTATTGCATACAGTTGCAAATATTGCAAATAATTGCAGACATTTTGCAATTATATGGTATAATTGCAGGCATGTCTGCAATTATTGTATATAGTTGCAACTATTGCAAATAATTGAAGACATTTCTGCAATTATGGTATAATTGCAAACATGTCTGCAATTATTACATAAAGTTTGATTTAATGATGAAAATGATTTGTTAATCCGTATATGCTTGTCCTATCGTTTTCTTTACATTTTCATAATTCCACCCATTAGAAAGATAATAAAATTTGTGATTTAATGATGAAAATGGTTGTTAATCCATCGTTTCTATTAGAAGTTATTGTGTTTTAAAGATTATAATTGATGGGGTACAAATTTTAATTACGAATGTGAGAATAACATGCATATATATGAAGAATCAACATGGCTGAATGGAGAAGAGAGGTATTGTTGGGAAGAAAATTGTTGTATTAGAAAATGGGGATGCAATTTATATCTTTTTTATGAGGAGGATGTTTTGTATATTAAGTTTGATTTTAGGGATATGTCCCTTATTTTCACAATAATAAATCAAGAATTTTAAAGAGTTTAGAGTTGACGGGTTGAACTTTAGCTATAAGGACTAACCTGACGGGTTCCCCTTTAGCCATAAGGACTAGCCTGACGGGGTGACAGCAAAATTTTATTTTCTCTGACCATATCTTCCTAAGATAAAAAGAGATTCGGAGCTTTTCAAAAGTTAAAAAAAATAGGATTTTGATTGTTAAGAATTCTAATTAAACCCCGTATTAAATTCCGAAGAGGGAACTCATACTATCTGTATGAGTTTAAAAGCGATTTCACGTTATTCGATGAATAGTACAGGTTGAATACGGTAATTAGTATTGGGTATAATCATTCTAAAAATTATGGATCCCTGTTATTCAATACTAACTATTTAAGGTTTACAGTAAACGATGTTATGAGTTTTCTTGGAGCAATATCATTCGAGCCAAAGCAAGTTCTGAGTTTTCTTGGAGTAATATCATTCAGGGAGAGCTTCAGGTATGTAGCCGCATGACCTGAAGCATAATAGCAGTTTTCAGGTGCTCGACACGAAGTAGGGACTTCGTCGGGCTTGCTTCGGGAATGTTGTCGAATGACCCAAAGCGCGCTTCGAGTTTTCCAACATGCAACTCGAAGCACCTGCACCCAAGTGCCTGCTTCAGTTATGTAGCATAGTGACCCAAGGCCGTCGTCATGTTTGCTTCGTGTAAGTTACGCTCCGACCCTAATGCGCCCTTCACTTAAACATCGGGTCGGACCGGAGCGAGCACTGGTTGATTGCCAACTCGAGCGGTTCCCAAAAGCTTATCGATTTTCCAAACGCACAGCCGAGTGCACGGTTATGGATGATAGCGGACATGTTTATCGACCCGACTTTCGGCTTGACTCGGAGCATGCTTCAAATGTTCGTACGCTCGATTCGTATGCTCATTCCTGACCCAACTTTAAATTTTCGAATGCTCGAGCAAAAGCAAGTTCCTAGTTTTCTCGGAGCAATATTGTCCGAGGTGAGCTTTCCTATGTAATTAAAGATGAAATGTGTTGATATTCCAAAGTTAAAATGGGGATTCAATTAACCAAAGGATTTGATAAAAGAGGTTTAATTATCCCGTATATACTGAAATAGAATATGTTTTAAAGATGTAGTCTGTAAATAGATATTTTACTAAGATAAAAGATATTGTTCAATTGAACAATAATCACATATATACTTAACATCCTTTATTGATAATTGGATCGAAGGAACTAGGGTTGTATTTGGATGATTCCTATCCGAAAACCACTTTGAACCAATATACGTTCGAAAGTGAAAATATGTTGAAAGCAATGATTTTGAAGACGGAGATCTTTATAATGTAAGGCTACTTGTCACTAACCTCTGGGGTAGTTCCTTTATCATATATATGGTGGCAGTGGTTCCTTCAATATGAAATCTTCAATGCAAGGAGTACTCGCTACTAATCCTAGGGGTGATTCCCAAACCGGATGTAGCAGGAGAAGTGCCTTCGATTTGTCTTGTGCCTGAACAATTTGTATGGACGAGTGTTTGACATTGCATATCTAAGACCACGTAAATTGTTTTTGTACAAATGTACATCTATGTGGTGGTGTAAAAGGTAACCCCACTTACACTTAACACCCTTCTCTTAGATGTACGAGCTCAGAGGTTGTACTTATATGGAAGTGTATTGTTAGAAATGAAAACGTGGCATTCAAAGTGAGATTTGTCATGTGAAAGGTAAAACGTTACATCGAGCGTCACACATAGGTAATGGCAAAAACAAGGTAGATGCAGTAGGGCTAAGTGGGCCGCATCCATTAGGACATAGTCATCACCTTTCTATATTACCCTTTACATTTCGGGTTGTTGTGTATGTTGTGGCCACAGATAGGTCGGGAAAGACCGAGGTGATGGCGTATTCGATACCATCTATGGTAGAGGTAGGCTGAATCTGTATTGGTAGAGGTTGGAGTCTCAGGTGCATCCCTCTAGAGATGTACTATCAGAAGGTAGTCCCTTAACTTGTCATTGTATGGAATCCATTCTCCAATACGAACCTTCACGTTTTTTGTTGTAGAATCTAGTATGCTGGAATTTAATTAATGTAACAATTTCGGCTAAGATTATATATATTTATTTGAAAGAGTTTTCAAAGAATATCATTAAAAATAATATCTCTGTTTTGCGTACCAAATGTTTGGTTACCATAAAGTAAAAATCTGTCTGTGTTTATGTGCGATGTGTTATTATAAGATACCCTTTGTTTTAAAAAATATCCATGTTTTGTGTTTTCTCACACTCATCTCATGACTGACACTGAGTTTATTTTCTTTTCCTTTAAACTCTGGTACTCTATTTTTTCGGGCAGCCAAGCAGTTCAGGTTTAATTGGAACATTTTTAGGAGTTTGGAGCAGGCGCTTGAGTTTCCTCTAAAGGTGGTTATCCATTTCCATTTCCGCTGCATTTGTTACTTTTTGTATTCATCACTAGTAGGGACAGAGATTTATAACTGTTTAGGCTGAGATTAGGATAGACTCTGATGTATGTATTTGAAATTTCCGCTGTAAAGGTTATATATATTGAAATAATATATTTTATCCATTCGTGTAAGATACTATTCTATCTTCCTTTTCTTCTTATCCTTAATCGATCCTTCTTTCCAGCACTTGAATTTGCGGTATGTGAATACTGGGGACGTATTAATAATGATTTTCTAGGGTCGAAAAGGCGGGCAGTCATGTTTATAATATTCAGAAAAAGTTAGTGCATAAGTACATTTTGTGAATAATCTTTCTATCCATCCTCCATTACTTCCATAGCTTTTCGAAGAAGCTATCAAATTTTGTTTCAAATGATATAAGCAACAGTTATGATAAGCATCTGAGAAATCTTTTAGAATAGAAAACTTGATTCCATGATGTCTATCTAACACAAATTCAATATGTACAAGAGAATCCACAATGTTAAATACAGAATGGCACAACAAAGCTTGCAAATCAAAATCTAATTCAACGGTTCTCTTTATTTTATCAATGTAAGACAAATCCCATGGTATAGAGTTAAAAATTTTCTACTTCGAAAATATTAAAGCTCTCACAAATTCTAATTTTGAATCCTGGAAAAGATGAACAGCATAACTATTTCCTTTGTGCATGAAACTAAAAAGAATTAAACATGTTTCTGACCTGCAATTATAATAAATAAATTCTTTTAACTATGTTAAAATTTAGTGTATAATGCAGTTAAAGGTACATCAGTTTAATGAATAAATTTAATATAGTTAAATGCATATACTATAATTTAGTAAATTCAGTTTCACTGCATAATTCTAACACAGTTAAATATGAACAATGAACTTTTAAAGCTTATGTATCACTAACACATTTATTTAATGTATTTTACATTTTTAAATGTTTCTAAAGATAAAAGTATAAATATTTTAATTTTATTATTTAACTGCATAACTCTAAGGCAGTTAAACTTGTAAATTAAACTTTTTAATTTATATACAATTATATATGTGTACGGTTAACTATTTTTAAGGCTAAAAGTATAATTACTTCTGAATTAAGTTACATAAATAATTTAACTACATAAGTCGAATGTAGTTAGACTTGATAAGTAAACTTTTGAAGGTTATTATTTAACTGTATGAGTCTAGTGTAATTAATTTTTTTTAACTATTTTAATGATAGAAGTATAAATATCTTTGATGTAAGTTAAATTAGTTATTTAAATGCATACGTCTAATGCAGTTAAACATATAAATTAACTTTTTAAAGCTGATACACTAAAAAATATTTATTATTTGAATTTTATAATGCAGTTAATGTTGATTGTTTTGTAAGATTTATTTAATAGTATAATTCTAATGCAGTTAAATATATAAATTAAACCAATGAAGCTGATATATTACATATATATTTATTTGCCGCATTTCAAAATAAAGTTAAAATTTTAAACGTATTTAACGCTAGATATATGAGTAATTTTTAATTAAATTAAATTATTTATTTAACTGCATAAGTTTAATGCAATTAAACATAAATAGTATACTCTATATCTTGTAATTTATTTAACTGTAATGCGGTTAAAAATGAACATATAACTACAAAAATTTCAATACATGTGTATACTAGATTCTGTAGCAATAATAGGAAGTTCATTTAAATCCAACAAACATATTAAAAAACTGGATTCTTCTCAAGATCTAGATTCTAACGGTGTATGTTGGTTTAAATCCATTGAAATTTCTAATCTAATGATAAAAGTAACTGAAATTATTAACAGTCATGAAATATAGTATTTGATTTAGCGACTGAGTTAATTTTTAGCCATATCTGTTTTATAAAATCAATTAGATGAGATACTCTTCGATGGTAAACTAACATTTTAGATTGGGAATGAATTTAAAATATAGGAAGAAGATAATTTGTATGAAGATGGAAACTAATACGGAAACAGAATGTAAATGAAGATGTGTAATTTTTAAATTTTAAAATGGATTGTTTACTATTTTTAGTTTGTGAAGTTTGAGGGAGATCTAATTTTTATAAATTTGAATATGCCGGCTATGTTACAATTATTACTGGGTAACTATATTCAAATTCCCAACACAATTTTTTTTTTTTTACCCCGATACTCCCAAAAATACTATGGTCAAGCTCTTTCGTTCCTCTAAGTTCCCGCTCCTACATTCTCTCCCGTATTTACCATTCTACTCCAAAAAATTAACCTTAAAATCGCAAGCTTTAATCGACGTCGATCATGTCCACGACCTTCACATTCCACATCATCATCCTCCTATTTCTAGTTCCCAACATCATCGCCGCCATTGAATACAGCAGCGACGCCGAAGCCCTCCTTGCCCTAAAATCCAAATTCACCGACCCCTCCGTCCTTTCCTCATGGAAGCCAAACACCCAACCTTGCGACACAAAAGCTCCGTGGCTCGGCGTCCAATGTGACGCCACGTCAGCGATAATCGGTCTCAACCTCGAGAACCTTTCCCTCTCCGGCACCATCGACGTCCCCGCCCTCGCCAAGCTCGAATCCCTCCGCACCCTATCCCTCTCCACCAACATCTTCGTCGGCCCCATCCCTCCCTTCAACACCCTCGTCCAACTCACCACCCTCCATTTCTCCCTTAACGGGTTCTCGGATATTATACCCCATAACTACTTCGAAAAAATGGTGAACCTGAAGAAACTGGACGCGTCCAACAATCAATTCACCGGTTTGATTCCTCCTTCCTTGTCCAAATGCACGCTGCTGAAGGAGCTGCATCTGGAAGCCAACGTGTTTTTGGGGGAGATTCCGGATCTGGATCTTCCCAATCTCGAGGTTTTGGATGTTTCGGGCAATCAACTGGCCGGGCCCATACCCGAATCATTGGGGAAGAAGTTCAATGTGAGTTCGTTTGCGGATAATATGGGTTTGTGCGGGCCGCCGCTGGTGGGGCAGCCATGCCCCGATCAATCGCCGCCTCCGCCACCACCCGGGATAACGAAAAATAGCACGATTGCCGGCGGGGTTGTGATGGCAGTGATGTTGTTTGTGGTTTTGATAGTGTTGATGGTGAAATTGAAACCAGAACCGCAGTTTGATACCTTGAGAAATCCAAAGAAAGGGTACGGGTCAGGAACGGATATGTGTTGATTGTGTTTTTGACTGCTGTGGGGGAGGAAAGGAGGGGGCGGAGATGAAGGGTGAGAATTGGTAAAGAAGCAACAATCATGCTAGTACAATCGGAAAGAATGGAACAGCAAAGAATTGATGTAAATATATATGATTAGACGCATAAGAAAGTGAAATATATCAAACAAATTTTACTCTCATCCTAATCTTCACTGTCCCTTGCACCGGATCGATCAATAAAATTATATCTTTTTGCAAACATATCAAAGTGAATTTATTTGGAAGGCTTTTGGTTGTTGATAATGATTATCATATCTTATCGGTTAAACCATCTGGGTTGATGTCGGTTAAGTTGATTAAATTGGTTAAGTCGGTTAAATGTCTACATCGCATCTATGTACACTTGAAATGTTAAAATCTTGTATATACAGAGTACCATTTATGAATATACCTATAATTAAGATATCAAAACAGTTGATCCACATCTTTAATGGCTTGCATGCAGTATGAATTTCTTTCTCTATGTGACTCTGTCTAGATTCTGATTTAGTTGGGGTTCATTTATATGTGTTTATATTAATCCCTTTTCATGCAGAATGATGGTTACTATACTGGTTAGTGGGATAACCCATATTATTTGGTCTTCCTTCATTGTATTCATGTATAATCCTACATGCACAGGTTCGATGTTTGGTGGCTGCCAAGTATGAGCCGATGTTTTGTGTTTATGAAGTATGAACTGATGTTGTATCCTTGGTGAACTCAGGCATGGGATCGTTTCTTCCTTTCTTATTGTTTGGTATATTCAAAATGGAGCAGCTGTTGTTTAGTTGTTTAATTATGAACCGACTTCATAATGTTGTATTATGAGCCGAAAAACTGTAAATTTGTAATCATGTACTTCAGTTGCTGTTTAGTGTCTGAAATGATGTTGTATATGATTACATACATTGTTCATGTATATGACATGCAATGTTTTGTTGTTTACACGTGTGATATTATATACCATATAGAATTGTGCTGTTCTGTTGACTACATGCATTGGTCATGTATGACAATGATGAACTGAACATATTTTAGCGTGTGATAATTTGTTTGAAGTTTGAAATGACTATCACAATGTTTAGTGTGTGTGACAATGTTTTGTTCTGTCGATTTTATATTACAGATACCAGGTGCATATGATGTATCTGTAAATTAACATATTGTTGTCACTTGTCATTGTGATGTACCTGTAAATCAACATGTTGTAGCTGTAGCGCTGTTCTACTGTGTACTGACTGCTAAATGCAATTTGGTTGTTGTATTATGGGCAGACTTTGACTTAACCTGTATATTAATTCTTCTACATGGCCGGTTAGCAATTGGTTAATCGGTTAACTGATCGATTGATTAACCATTCGGTTATAAAGGTTAACCGATTAATTAACCGGTTAACCGCGGTTAATTATTATTCGGTTCGATCGGTTAAAACCTTTCAGAATTAATCGATTCTCGATTAACCGAACCGTTGATATCCAACGATTAACTGTTTTTTTAACCGATTCATTCGGTTAACCGACCGTGCCCACCTCTATTTCACAAGTTTGTTGTGATCCGTTCAGGTTTACGAAAAAAATGATTAGTCCCTTTCCAAGCCTGATTTGATTAATGTTGGAAAATTTAAAAGCTCGTTTTACCATTTTAATAATGTAAATTAATAAATTTAAATTTTTATAAATTTCAAAAATTAATAATACGTGCAAATGAGGTCTGTTTGATACGTGATTCTTTGCGTTGTGATCGTATCGAATTGCTCTAAGGAGTTAGTTTAAACTTAATTTGAGCAATTTAAAATTTTACAATCTATTTATTTGAATTTAAAAATGTATTTGTTTATTTTAATGAAATTCTGCAATTTACTCCGTGTTATTTGCAATTATTAAACGCATAATATACAACTAAAAATAATTAATTAAATAACCACATGTCAATTGAATAAAAAATCACAATCTAAATACTCTGCTCAAATCTTCCGTTCGTATTTAAACGCATTCCTCGTTCACTCAAATACTCAGTTTAAATGTCCCTTTTTTTTTCTATCGAAGACGCATCCTGCGCATCCTTTCAACTGCGTTCATTTACACTTTCAATTTTTAAAGTTACAGAATTGGAATCAAATGACAAATCATGGATATGTTCTTAGATGTTTTATGTTCATTTTCACAAAAAGTTAGGTTAAATTGAATAATCTAAACATAACCAAAACAATAGCTAAAATCAATCGTTAAAATAAATATTAATATTTATGCTTTTTATTGGCTTTATATGCGCGTGGGATGTAGCATTTGCTTTTTACAGAATTAGCCTTAAATTGAGGTGTGCTCTTGCATTGTTGGTGTTGGTGAGTCGTGCGCTCTCTGTTTTGATGTTATGTTGGTCCCGCTTATATTAATCATGGAGTTGTTTTTTTTTGTTAATGATGTTATGATCTAATGAATTGCCTTATATGAGTTGTCTTATTCTTTTTCTTTATTTCCGTACACGCTAGCAACTAGGGCCCATGAGGGGTTTTTATTTTTCATATTGTTGCAAGAATTTATGAAAAGAATTTACATGAATAATATTTTGTATTAAACCATACTTAGTTGTAATTAATAAAGGAGTTTTGGAGTTTAGTTTTAATTCGGTTAATTTATTAAGGCTTTTATGTTAATATATTATGATTTAATTATAACGTATATCATAGGCATATCATTATTTAATTAATCTTATATTTCAATTTGTAATATGTTTTGCATTCATAATGCATACATTATAACTATATTGAAAATGGTCTACTAGCCTAGGGTATACACGAGGAATAAATATCATAGATGTACAATTATCCATTAGGATCTATGGTTAATACATATAAGGTATAGTGTCAACGAAATGGTAATTTAACATGGAAATGTTAATGAATAAGCATACATGGAAATGTTAATGAATAAGCGTGTGTGTGTACATATAAAATTTTATTCGATCATCATTTAATTTAATATTTTTTTATATTTATTAAATTATATATATATGTTTGGTTTTAAATTAATAATTTTGATTTTTTTAAAGCCAAAGTATGTATTCATATAAAAAAATTGAATTTTAAAAATACATTTACTTAATTAAAAAAATGCTTTTAACATAAAGTCGTCATCAAGAAGATTTTGTTTTTCAAACCGTAAATACAACTTATATATATATATATATATATATATATATATAATATTTATTTTAGTTAGTAAACCAAAATATCTAAATATTATATACCTGTATGTGTGTGTGTGTCTATATATATATATATATGTATGTATGTATGTATGTATGTTTATAAATTTAGATCTTAAAACTATTCTTTTGTTGAAATAAGAAAACCAATCATTATTTATTTATTTTAAAACTAAAAGCTAATTCTTCTTATTTTGACTTTTTTCTAAAACTAGGGAATCGTATTCTATAAATATAAATTATGATAAAAAGATTCTATTTTTTTATACTGAGATGTCAAATTCATCTAATAAAAATGAAAAATCGAATGGTTTAGTGGTATTTTCTAAGTGCAATTATGTAATTTGGTACATATATAACTTTGTAGTCAATCTTTTTCGCATTACCAATGTTTATTTTTCTTTATATACTTTGTTATATTATGATACAATTAATTAAGTGATTAATTTGAAGTATATTTAAGAAGGAAATCCTAAAGAAAAAGGTAATGTGATTGCAGTTGAAAATAGTTACAAAATTAATCATGAAATAAAATGACAATTTATTTGAAATTTTCCCAGTCAAGATGTTTCGAGAAAAAGATATTGATTCATATGTCTAAACCAGAGTGCATAACCGTTGCTCAAATTTCTTGCAAGCATGATTGCTGGCTAGCACATCAAGGCCCGGTCCCGACCTAGGTCCGCTAGCACTTGGGCCCATTTTAGATTGGCCTATGATCAACCTTGCTCTCGAAAGATCCAACAAGCCAGTCACAGATGGATCGACCCAGGTTCCTATGCTAGGCCTGACCATGCACAAGTCGACGCAACCAACTCATTTAACTAGACCTGGCTCGAGCACGATCCATTTTTGGTTTGGCTTCATCTCAGCTCGCCTTCATTCGGTCCTAGGCAGACCGTCTCGTCGTCCCATGAACGGCTAACCACACCTCTTACGACTTGATCCTTAACAATATTTAACTTCACTCAATAATCTTTAGCAACAAGAGACCGGTCACTAAGCTTCTCATCCGCCTTGCCACTTGGGAAGGCAAAAGAAAATGTTGAATAGTACAACCAACATACTAGGCACTGTAAGTGTCAGCCAAAAGCATGAATACTCTTGTAGCAAGCCACCTTACTCAGCTCAAGACATGCGTCTGGTACGACATACAGTTGGCACGCTTCTCAACCACATACCCATAGTGCCTTTATAGTTGTAATCCATAAGCATGTATGACCAGTTCGACAGCTTGGAGCATTTCCCATCGATTTTACTATGCAATCTTAGTCATTTATAATACATATCAACTGGTATAAATACCCCATGCTACATAACATCAAAGGGGTTGGAATTTAGCTAATTTATATGCTTAGAATTAATTTACACCAAGCAGCTCCTTTCAAAGCTCTTACGTTTAGGATCATTGTAAACTAAATGCTAAATTTCTTGTTATTAACTGTAAGAGATAAACATAGTAAGATATCTACGTTATGGATGTAGGCAAGTCTTTGTTGAACCACTCTACATCTTGTGTTAACATTATTTGTTTGTTTTACCCCTCATTTTACATTAAGGCTAGTATTGGTAAGTAACCATTTACTAATACAATGCATTAATCTAATTCTGAGGTTGGCTAATTTTTTAGTCAAAATTTTGGCGCTGGAAGGAGGCCCTCACCTAAAAGATCTTACCATTCTCCACTTTTTCACCTCTATAAACATCTATTCCAATCACCATATCAAATTCTAATGGTGAGAATGAAGTCATCAACTCTAATGAACGTGAGAATAATGGTAGCACTATCGCCAATGCTACCAACCCTATCCCTGGGCTCACCAATGACATATGGTGAAGTACGCTTCAAGGCCTGACCAACACGGGAAATCTAGCCTTCGAAATGTCAAACTTGAGGACGAGGTTGGATGCTCAAATAACTGTGAACTTTGTTCCACTAGCCCTTCTAGTGGTTGAACTTACACCCCTCCAACCTTTTCTTCCCAATGCTTACGACTACATGAACACCTCTGATGCCTAAGGTAGGATGGTGCCTAAAACCCCAAATGTGGATATAATGCTCATCCAAGAAGTCATGGTGCGAGTTGGCTAAGTTGAATTATTGGCATTAACCCAAAAATGGTCGTGCTTATGGAATCAAGACATGGTCATTCTCCTTCAGTAGAATGCCAGTCGACTTTCAGATGCCTCTAGATGGAAAAAGAAGCTCTTAAGGTTCAAGCATCTTAATAGTGGTATGTATGCCATCGACAGAGAGTCAAGGGCCCCATTGGTGCACTCTCAATCCCATAAGGGTGTAGCCAGGCCTTTAACTAAAGTAGGGCGGGTCGGTCATTCACGATCGCCCTCTATGCATAGGGAAATAAGGTCTCCCACTCTAGCTCACCACTGCTATCACTCTCTCTCACCACATCATCGTCGATTACCCGCTTTATAAAGCTTCGGCCAATCCCATATCTAGTCATTGAATCCCATGGTAGGCCGATGCTGGCCTCTGGGAGGAAATGAACATCCTTCCCCACCAACTCAATAGAATGCAAGCTCGGAATACTGAAGGTGAAGCTTTTGTTGATGATGAGAACGGAGAGCCATTTTCCAAGGAAATCTTGAACACTTGCATCTACTTATGGTATGCATTGTCGGTTATTGACAAGTACGATGAGAATGTCGACCTATGAGATCACATTATTTCTTTCAACTCTATCACTCGTGCCGGTCAATATCTAGCCTAACAAAGTGCCTACTCTGCCTCTCCACTCTTATAGGAATGGCCTATCATTGGTTCTTGCATCTATAATCGGGCAGCATACATTCTTAGGCCCGGCTATGTGTAGGCTTCAAGAGGTGGTTATTTACCTCAAAGACCAATGTTATAATGGTTAGTGAGCTAGGTAACATTAGCCAAAGGCTAATCGAGACTCTTCGATCATATGTGGATCACTTTAACAAAAAATCCCTCGACAAGGGCTGCCAATAAGAATAGCCTGGTCATGGCCCTTTGCTTGGGGGTGGTACATGTCGAGAATATGGAAGGAACTCCAAAAGAAGTCGACTATGCCCTCAACTGACTATCAATGGGTGAATGAAATTACGAGGATAGAGGATGCTGATCATTGCGACAGCGATAATGAAACCCGACGTACTAGTTAAGTCAGTCGCGCGAAACAACCAATCGATAAATCCATGGCGGTAGAATAATGCCAAAGACGAGCAGAGAATGGCGGCCAATGCAGGTATAAGTGCACTAATTATGCTACTAGAAGCGGAAGAAGGGTGGAACCTTGCGGCAATAACAAATAGTGCCAGTTCTATCAAAAGAACGACCACTCCACCAGCGAGTGATAAGTGTTTAAAGTCGAGATTGAAAGAGTAATCCAAGAAGGGACAATTTTAGGAGTTATTTTGGCATCAATGGAGAAATGGAAGGATCTTTACAAATAGCTGGCTCCACCCGACAACCAATTGGAACGTCGCATCCATAACCGACACCTTGACCATATGCAAAGGCCTACATATGGCTGGAAGCAGCCAGAAACCATAGACCCGGTGTTAGAGAGAAGTGGGTTTAGCTTGCCAGATCTAATCCCCATAGCATCGAGCATCTAAAAACCCATATTGGAAAAAGATCAATCCATCGCGTTCACTAATGAAGATAGGGAAGTTGTGTCTTACCCCTACCATGATTCAATGGCCATAACTCTTGCAATAGCCAAGGGATCTAGGCAGCTCAGTCAATGTCATGTTCAAACATGTTTCAAGGCTCTCAAGCTCCCTTCCTCCAGGCTCACCCTCCGTGCCTTGCCCAAATATGGTTTTGGGGGAATGGATATTGTTTTGATGGGTATAACCTCCCTCATAACTATATTTAGCAAAGAGCCCCCAGTTGCAAAGATTCATATAAACTTTATAATAGTTGGTTTCCCATCTGCTTACAATCTTTTGACATGTAGATTGGAACTTGTGGAACTGGACATGATCATCTTCTATAACCGACTCATAATGAAGTTTCCTATCGAAGGCAAGATCGGTGAAGTCTAGGATAATCAGCATAAAGCCAACGAGCGGTATGGTGTAAGTCTACAGGGTGGATCGTGTAGTGTATATGCAAGTATATGTGACAAAATATATGATGTAACTAAAACAATACCAATATAGGTAAATATAGAATAAGCACACCAGGATTTTATACTGGTTCGGACCTCCCGTCCTACGTCCAGTCCCGAAGCTCCCCTTCAGAATTCGACTATCAAACACCATCACTTCGCCCGGAGGAATAGGCTTGGTTACAATAGCTTGTTCTTGTCAAGTATGTGTTCTATAACATGGATATTGACTAATAAGTATAAATGCTTCCAATATATATCTAGAGAATTTTGATTGTGAAGAACTGAATATATGGAAGAGTGAAATACAAGTATAGATTGCTAGAGATCAAGAATATAATAGAGTATGTGAGTAAAGAGCACAAGTAAGTAAGATGAATGTTCTCTTTGATTCTTGATGATATATATAGTTGTAGAGAGGTTCCTTGAGTAGTTGCATCCATTAACAAGTGCTTCTACAGTTGCTTCTGTTGATGATGAAGGGTTGTAGCAAAGAGAAGCGAAGATGTCTTTTCAAATGTGCCAGATGAATTTTAAATATAAATTCTGAGTTCAAAATCAAACGTCGGGTATTTGTATTAGACGTCTGACACTATATATTTTTTGTATATAGTAGTCTTTCAGACATCTGAGTGCATCTACCAAACGTCTGATCCTTTCTGTTTTGTTGTTCCAGAGGGTTTTTCCAGACATCGGGCTAGTGCACCCAGATGTTTGATAGCTGTGCATGTCTGCTTTGTGCATCTTTCTTGTTGCTTCTTTGATCCTATCGACTTGTAGTCTCTTGTAATGTTCTTTGAGCCTTGTTATTGTTTTTCTAGTGGTGTTACTCTAGCAAGTACCTGTTATTAGAAATATATATATATATATATATATATATATATATGCATATTTGATTTTCATTGTATAGTTGTTGTCAAGGAAACCATAGATTTGATTTCCTAACAATCTCTCTCTTTTTGATGATGACAACTATACAATGTACTTATATATAATTTTATAAATCTCCCCTGAATGTGTGCTTATTATTATTTTTTATTTCTCCCCCTTTGGCATTATAAAAAAGGATACCTAACTCTTTAAATGTAGAAATTATTAAATATTGACCAATCGTTGTAAGATATAGATATACACAGAGATAACACACCAAAAGAGAAATTTCATTAATAATTATAATCGAGTACATTCATAGATTTTTTCAATTGCACATAAGATGAAGTACTAAAAATCTATGAGTCTTTCAGGGAAGCTTTTTCTTGATCATCTCCTTTGTCTTCATTTTTAGAAGAGCTAGGTTGCTTTATAGGAGATGTCGGAGCTTGTTCTAGAGGTTCGTTCTCCTCTAAAAGTTTGGAGTGTTTCGAAGGAGGAGAAGGCACTGGGGTTGGCCAATCTTCAGAAGGGAGTGTAAGGCCATGAACCTGTGAGAAATGCTGATTATGGATCTTAAGGCTAGAATTAACACTAAAGGGGGTGAATAGTGTTTTAAGGAATTACTAATTCTTTTTAAGTTTATATTAATTTGAACACAAATGTATGCAACATTCAGACACAGATATGATCATAGAATCAAACACAGATGCAGATATAAAGTAAAAGCAATAAAGGAAAGAACACACCGAATTTCATACTGGTTCGGAGTTACCCTACATCCAGTCCCGCAACACAAGTACGGATTTTCTTTCAAAATCAATTCTTATAATTACACCCTCGATTTCAAGGCCATGAGGTACACCGCTCTAGATTCACAATCTTCTGGGTAGAGATACTTGATTTTACATGTAACAAGTTCACCCGATTGATTTTCCAGGCTACAATCACACCTTTTCTCGCTTGATTGATTTTCCAAGCTACAATCACACCTTTTCTCGCTCGATTGATTACAAAGAATCTTTAACTCTGAATAGCAATGTGATCTTGTTGAGATAGTGATAGAGAATCAAACCGGAGATGATCTAGTTAGATTCAATGCTGATTTCGGCAGAGTAATGGTAAAAATGTATGTAAAGAAGCGTGGAAGAAGAAGAGGAGTGAAATTAGAGAATCTATGAATGTAAATTCGTTTAAAACAGCCCCTATTTATAGTAGAACAACAGCCATGTCCATTTGTGAAAGGATATGACAATAGACACTTCCTTTGAAATTCAAACTTTTGAAATAAACTATCACCTTATCGACAAGGGTTCTATAACAACCCTAGATTTTTATGTATATTTTAATTTTGACTTTATTTCATTTTGAAATTATTTTAAACTTGTTTCATTTCAAACATTTCATTTTTATATATAAACTTTGATTATTATGTGAATTATAATTCCAACTGGTATAAATTGAATATTTTACTAAAAAGTGGATTTCTGGTCAAAATGGTCAAAATTTGACTTTTAAATTTCAAATTTAAATATTTAAATTCTTAAATTTTATATTTTATTATGAAAATAGATTTAATAACTTGAATGCTGCTTTTCGTTTCACTGAAAACGGATTTAAATGTGAGAGTTATGTATATTTCAATATTGAGTGCAATTTGTTTTATTTAGCAATTTTGTCTATTTTAAATTATATAAATTATATTTTCTTTGCCATATTTTATTTTAAAATGTATCATTATGTTATTTTATGTATATTTTTGTCTTTTAATATTTTTGAAGCGATAATAAAACTTTTCCAAAATTTATTGCATTTATTTTCTATTTTTAAGGCCGTTTTCTATTTTTTCTGCTATTTTCTTCATTTAAATTTATATTTAATTAAATTTTTTTTTGTGAATTAATTTTTATTTTATGTTATTATATTTTTTATAAATATTTTTACAAGTACATATAAAATTTCCAAAGTTCATTCTGTTTATTTTCCATTTTTCTAGAGTAGTTTGCAATTTTGTGCTATTTTCTTGTTTTAATCTTATATAATTAACAAATATTTATACATATTTTATATTTTGTTACATTTTCGAATTTGTGACTGAAATTATTATTATTTTCAGTAATATAAAATTATATAAATAAATTTAAGGTAATTTGAAAAGTTTGTGACTCTTGATTTGCTTTTGTCTCTTTGTTTTCCCGTCTCTTCATTTTCCAACCTCTTGCATTTAATTTTCTTTGGCTGACCTTATTCTTTCTCTCAGCCGCATATTCTCATTTCATTCACATAAACCAAGCTTTCTCAATTCAAAAATCATGGCCATCATCATCATTTGCAAAGAGTTTAGGTAAAAATTCTTTTCTTTTCCATGTTTTCTTTTGTTCCTTACGAGGTTTTGCACTTGTCTTCATCCCTATATGACTCAGCCCTTCCCTCCTCCAACCTCTAGGCCACCTCCACCACCACCCTCTCTGTTCAACCCTTCCTCCAGCCCCTCCCCATCCATAGACGTGCACCATAATGATGTTGATCCACCTAAAAAAATGAACCAAACATCTCCTAAATCCCAAACCGAGCCTACCTAGCCATCACCACCTCCAAACTCCTCCTTGCCGCCACTTGCTCCACCTCCACCAGCCAAATTCAGACTTGACACAACTCTGCACACCCTACCTGACCCCATCTGAAGTGGCCGTGCTCCTCCATGCCTTGGCCGAGCACTGTAGTGGCCTTGAACCCATGCAAATGCCTTGTGTGTTAGCCTCTTGCCTCACAAACTTGTGCACCACTTTCCCTAGGCTAGGCCGACCCTTTTGAGTCCACAACCAGACCTTAGAGCAAGCCTTTGGTCGTGCATTTTCCAGCCATGGCTAATCCTATGCTAGATGAAAGCAAGTGCAATAGTTTTGGATTTGTTTTATTCAATCCATTTCTAACATTGTTTAAGTATATCTTGTTTTGAAACTTATGTTTATATATTTGTTTGTCTCATGTATCCAAGGAGAATTAATCTTTGGCTCTTCCACTCATCTTTGTGTCGTGTTATCGTGCTTGTTTGGATCTCATTCGTGCATTCTTCGTTGTGTCTCCAGCTCAAAACAGTGAGTTATTCTCACCAGACAATATGTACATATATAACTAGTAAATTGACCCCTTTTGAATCTATAAAATGCATTATCATGTTACACCTTCTATATTATGATTATATGATGTTCACCCATGCTTAAACACCTGTTATAACATCTGTTACTATTATATTATGATGTTCTGTTATTTTTATCAGTTTATCACATTGCAAGTTCCCTTTAGATTAGAATCACTATGATTTGAAATGATACATACCCGAACGGACTTTAGAATAGGAGAAAATCATTATGGGCTGAAATGATAGGCCTGAATGATTTTCAATTATTTTCATTTACTTGGGATTGCGGGTTTGAAATGATCAAAACCGGGTTTTCTTTGCAAATTATGGGTTGAAATGATATATTAACCGTATCACTTTACCTAGGCTAGAAAAAGAAATACAGACACGTTGTTAAAATATATTTTTCTAAAAATTTTAAAATATTTTAGAAATGTAAATATTATAATATTTTGATTTAAATTTGATTAAAAATGATTTTGTAAAGCATTATTGATTTTCTGAAAATTTATAAGTGAAATAAATAAATGGTAAAGTTAGAAAATCTGAAATGTAAGTTATTTTGGAAATTATAATTTGGTGATAAATGGAATTTAAATTAAATATGAAAGTATGATATATTTATGATATTTTGAATTAAATGAATTTAAAATGATTTTATAATATATTAATGATTTTTGAATAAAGTTAAAAATGTGAAATGAATGAATATTTAAGTTGAAATTTTGAAATATAACTAAAATTGGAAATTTTTGAATTTGGCTTAAAAGCGAATTTTAAGTTAAGTAAATAAAAATGAAATTAAGTTATATTTGAAAATTTTAAACTTAAGTGTTAAGTTAAATTTAATTTAATGAATTTAAAATTTAATGTTGGAATTTAATAAGTGAATTATTATTAAATTTTGATTTTTGAATGGAGATTTAACTTTATAAAATCATGAATATAAGGGTATTTGAATGATTGTTTTAAAAGTGAAATTATATGATTTTATAAATTAAAAATGATTTAAATAAAAATATAATTTTTGTGAAATTATATTGAATATTTGAAGTTAATTAATTGCATTTCTGAATTGCTATTAATTCTAATGTAAATGATAATACATCATTTGTAAATGCTGTAGTTGATAATAATGAACCAAATGGCTAAGTTAAATTAAAGGCTATTATAGCATTTTTGTAAATGTTAGAATTGTTGAATTTAACTAATTTTATTTGAAACTAATGTACCCCTTTACAGCATTTTTAAAATGCTATCTTTTGTTAAATTGAACTGTTTTGAATGTAACTTTCTATAGCAATTTCTAAATTCTGCGAAAGTTGAATTTTCATCTGTTTTAATAAATTAAGTGAATAAATGAATTTTGAAAGACTAAAATTTTGGAAATTTAATAATTTAATTGTTAAATATAATAACTTCATTTTATGATTTAAAATGAAGTACTTTGTTCGAAATATAAGCTATTTTGAAATGTGTTTTGTAATGGTAAATAAAAATGAATGTGGTTTGGAAGATATGATATTTTGATATTTTGAAATGGATTTTGAATGATATTGAATTTTGAAATGATATTTTATTTTGAAGTATAAAATACCATTTTGAAATTTTAACCACGAGGTGTATTTAATTTATAGTTTAACCGATTCTTAAAGGATGGGTGATCCCAAGCATCCTTTAAGTTATTGTGCATTTCTACTACAGTTCACTTGAGTTGGTTTACATTGTATAAGTATATATGTCCTGACTCGAATATTTTGTGTTTACTTTACGCTCGGGTCAGCCTGAGTATTCACAACTTTGGATTCTCTTTCTGGAGCTGGTCTTTGCTGGAGTTTCTTCTTATCTACATTTATATCAACTTTCTGTTTCAGCTGTTCTCGTTTATCTCATGTATTAGTGAACTTCTATGTATTTGGGATTTCTATTATGTTGTTTTCAGACTGTATTATGTATTTGGTTTGAGACTCTACCGTAGTAGCTTCATGAACTACTATGTATTTTATATCCGCTGCGAGTTATTCTGATGTTTCTGTGTCTGTGATTCTGTGATTGTAATTCATTTGCTCCAAATTTATTTACAATCGGTATTTTGAGCAATTCAAGTCCAACGTGTGTGTCTACCTATGCACTTACAATGGATACGAATGGCAAAAAATAACGGGTTGTTACATTTGGTATCAGAGCCAGGTTTTAGGCAAACCTTAGCCTGTGGAGCAAAATCTCATTAGAGATAGGGTAGAATACCCTAAAACGAGTGAAATCAATCTCAGAATCCTTTGTGAGAGAGCGTATTTTCGAAGTATAAAATGATTTCCAAATGATTTTGAAGTATTTTCAAAGATTATTTTTGGTATAAAAAATTTCTTATTTTGAAACTAAGATTTTCTAACCTTCATCCCTTCTGAATCCACCTTGTTAGAAATCTCTTGGTTAGGATTCTTATCGACTAGGATTCCTTGAACTTTGGAACGCTCCCACTTGTTCTGAAATCCAGTCTTGTCTTCCCTATTTTACCCATTTGATTTTGGGGCATTCCATAATTCCACTTTGGAATGACCTCTATAAAGATCGGTGATTCCGCCAATTTTTGAATGATTTGTAAAGGGTTGAAACTCCCTTATATTTGGCATTGATTCACCGGAGATTTCTATGTTCTCGATTTACGATGCTATCTATCTCCTGCTCTACCCAGATTCTATCTCTGGCAATTGAAGGTCGATTTGCCTTAGATTTTCGCATTAGATATATTCCTGAAGTCACGGTTGACCAGTTAAGGTCGCCCGCGATTTATATAGGCTTATCCATCTTCTACTTGGTAATTAAATTATCTCATCTTCGTTCGAGCTTATCTTCGAATCAGAATTCTGTTTGATTAGAGTTCCTCTAAATTTGAATATCTGTTTGTTGGGAATTCATCCTTGAATCAACCCTTGGAAATTTGTGTTTAATTGTATTTTGAATTTGTGCATACATCGAAATTATTATTTTGATAAGGATGGCCATATTTTATATATAAAGTAAAATGTTATCGATAAAGGTTTTATATCTTTTAAAAAAAATGAAAATTTGAAAGGATTTGAAATTTTGAAAATTTATGAGAAATTTAAATTTATAAGAAAAATGATTTATAACTGAAAGGTTTTGAATTTGAATTTCGAGGAATCGAACGTTGGTGTTTTGAAATCGGTTTTAAGATTTTGGAAAATATATAATAATAATAATATGATTTAAAGATATTTTCTGAATAAGAAATGTTTCAAATGTATTCGAACTAATCCCAATGATTTCGAAGAGATTTCAAAGATGTTTAAAGAAAATGAAAGTCCAGAACCCACTTATATCGTTGGAAAATAATTTCGGTGATGAATGCATGCATCATCGACATTGATTTTCGAGTTTCTGAGTGGGGGAGAGGCCACCCTAGTAGCTTTGCTATGCGAGTGATTTTGTGAAATAAAATTTTGATTTCAGATTTCGAAGTATGGTTTGATATTCGAAAGATATATGTATGTATATATATTTGAAATGATTTAAAGTAAGTCGGTGTTTTGTCCTCGAGATTCAGATTTGTTTTGGCAGAAACTTATCTATTGGAATTGATTGGTTGATTTATTGGTGATTTCCAACTCTTGATTTGAAAATATGATTTCTTCGACTATTTCGAAGGTTCAAGCACTTTAAAATCAAGGTTAACTTTTCAAAGCTAAGAAATTTTGAAAGGTATAAGGTATTTGATAAAGAATATAAGTTTAGTTTGTATGTTTCACGTATGAAATAATATGATTTGTATAAGTTGAAATTGTTTTGTTAAGTAAATAAATAAGACTATTTTGAATTATACTAATATGAAATTTAGTTTTGAAATGTTTTGGATAAAAATTAGTCTTCAAATGTTTGAGAAATAAAATTGGTTTTAAATGTTTTAACTTAGTAACATCTTTATGAAACTATTTATTTAACAAGTTGGAATAGATACATAAGTTGTACATATGCCGTTTTATTCGCATAATTAATTTGATCCAAGTTTGAGTACATAAGTTCAAGGTGAATTACACCATTTCTTGTTAGGATTTTTCATTTGATTCTTGATGGCGAATATTTGATATGGATTTTGGGCTTGATTCTAGAATTCTCTATCATAGTATATGGCTACGCAAGGAGACTGATGGCTTCTAGTCGAGAAACCATATCGAAGTCCGCATTAGGGAAGTCGAATGGACAATACTAGTTCGAAAGCGAACTTGGGTGGTCGAGCGAGCGGTCGAATGTAATATTGCGAAATGATGACATATGTACATCTTATGTCCTAATATCATTGGTATACTTGACGCTAAAATTGAAAGTTGTGGGGTTGGATATCTTTGTAATTTAATTGGAATTTTTCTTTTATGAAAAACTACTATCAAATTTAAAACCATTTTTCCAAACTATTTTTCTTTTATTCTTATTAAACTAACTGTTTTATTCTATTTTTCATACAAACTTTTTTATATACAAAACTATTTTTAATTAAAATCTTTTAGTAAGCGAAGATGTTCAATCCCATATGGCTTTTCATGCAGCGAAATTTATTTTTTGAAAATTTTGATCCTTATATAAGATAAACTTTATGTAAGTATAAAATGATTTTGAAAACCACTGATTTTGATAAACGAATAATTGAAGCTTATATTATTATGAAAGGATATTTGGTTTACCTGTAATTTGAGTTTATTTAAAAATAATGGATTTATGAAATAAATATTTCAACACTAAGTAATAATGAAATAAAATTTGAGATATATGAAATTATAAAATTTAGTTTTGAAATATGATATATTTAAGATTTGAAATATATTCAAGATTGATTATTTTGGATCAAATTTTTATTTAAAATTTTATAATATTTGAAATGGTTTTGTTGAAAACTAAATTGAATTGAAACTGATGGTTTGAATTGAATTAGAATTGAAAATTTTAGATTTGGGCTTAATTGAATAAATTTGTGAAATGTAAAGAATTAAAGGAATGTTTTATGATTTCAAATGTATGATTTCGGAAGGTTATGATTTTCAAAGTGTAATGATTTCAAGTATTTTGGTTTCGAAAGATTTACAACTTTGAAAATATTATGATTTTCGATAGTGAATATATGTTTGAAATAGAAATGAATTTGTTTGACATAAATTTTGTTGATTTGGAAATTTGGATTATTTTCTAAATCTATTGTTTGAGAAACTTTGAAACTGAATATATATAATTAGAAAGAAATGATTTGGTGAAATCATATATGATTTTGAAGATGAATTGATAAAGAAATGGTTTGAAATTGAGAACCTTGTTTTTTTAAATACTTTGATTTGGGAGTTATTGAACTTATATAAAAGTGATTTGTATAAGTATGAAGTGATTTGAAAACTACTGATCTGTAAAGGTACTAAATTTGTAAATTGAGATCTTATATAATCGAAGTCTACATAAGTGTGATTTGATATACTTTTGATTTTGGAAAGTACTCGATTTGAAATGAAATCTTATATATAATGGACTTTATATATATATGATATTTGAAAGTGATTTTGTAAGGTACTATATGATACATATTTTCGAAGTAAAGATATGAAAAGTGCCTTCTGCTTGATATCCGCTTGGTGGCCACACTGTGAATTCATTCTATCGATATTATTCTCTCTCTTTGATTTGGGTTTTCCGGATATGATACTCGAGTGTCCATCGAATTCCACGGCGATCTCCATGGTCTTATGATCGCGACTGCATAGCGCAACTGCCTGGTTGAGCTGGCCTGGGGGTACGGATTGTTTCCTGGGGGATCCAAGCGCAACCATTGTGTATCATGCACTATATGTAGGTCGCATTAGTAGCGAAACTGCCTGGCTGAGACGGCCTGGGGTACGGATTGTTTCCTAGGGGATTCAGGCGTAACTATTGTGTATCCTGCACTCTACTAGTTATCATGGCGTAACTCGTAGGGCTGAGAAAGCTTACGGATACAGATTGTTTCCTGGGGGATCCAGGCGTAACCATTGTGTATCTGCGATCCATGGTTAGACAACTGTTTCGGTATGGTTGATTTGTTTGGATTGTACTTTCCATATCTTTTTTAAATGAGTTTTCAAGTATTTTCACTGGGTGTTGAAACAAGTCTACTAAGTGCATGGAGAAGTCTAGCTTTGCGCCTGATCAACGCACTGCCAGAATCTATAGGAACGAGGATAAACTTGTTAAGACATCGAGTTATAAAAGTATTTTGATAAAGTATTATATGAAGAATATTTTGATTAGTAATTTTACCTTCGGAAAATTTAAAATGTTTTAAATATTGTTTACTTTGAACCATCAGATTTGAATCAAATGACTATTCACATACTATAAAAAAAAATTGAAATGTATAATGGTTCGTCCTTGTCTTTCAACCTACTTTCCCTCCTAGCTACTTTCTCCCTACCTTCTTCCGGGATGTCTTCCAACCTATTGTTCTTTCTAGTTGTTTCTCCGCTTCCTTCCTTTTCGAGGACGAAAAGATTTGATGGGGGGAGAGTGTAACAACCCTAGATTTTTGTGTATATTTTAATTTTGACTTTGTTACATTTTGAAATTATTTTAAACTTGTTTCATTTCAAACATTTCATTTTTATATATAAACTTTGATTATTATGTGAATTATAATTCCAACTGGTATAAATTGAATATTTTACTAAAAAGTGGATTTCTAGTCAAACTGGTCAAACTTTGACCTTTAAATTTCAAATTTAAATATTTAAATTCTTAAATTTTATATTTTATTATGAAAATATATTTAATAACTTGAATATTGCTTTTCGTTTCGTTGAAAACGGATTCAAATTGTGAATGTTATGTATATTTCAATATTGAGTGCAATTTGTTTTATTTAGCAATTTTGTCTATTTTAAATTGTATAAATTATATTTTCTTTGTCATATTTTATTTCAAAATGTGTCATTATGTTATTTTATGTATATTTTTGTCTTTTAATATTTTTGAAGTGATAATAAAACTTTTTCAAAATTTATTGCATTTATTTTCTATTTTTAAAGGCTGTTTTCTATTTTTTCTACTATTTTCTTCATTTAAATTATATTTAATTGAAATTTACATTTTTTTTGTGAATTAATTTTTATTTTATGTTATTATCTTTTTTATAAATATTTTTACAAGTCCATATAAAATTTCCAAAGTTCATTCTGTTTATTTTCCATTTTTCTAGACTAGTTTGCAATTTTGTGCTATTTTCTTTTTTTAATCTTATATAATTAACAAATATATATACATATCTTATGTTTTGTTATATTTTCGAATTTGTGACTGAAATTATTATTATTTTCAGTATTATAAACTTATATAAATAAATTTAAGGTAATTTGAAAAGTTTGTGACTCATGATTTGCTTTTGTCTCTTTGTTTTCCCGTCTCTTCATTTTCCAACCTCTTGCATTTATTTTTCATTAGCTGACCTTATTCTTTCTCTCAGCCGCATATTTCTCATTTTATTCACGTAAACCAATCTTTCTCATTTCCAAAGAGTTTTGGTAAAAAATTCTTTTCTTTTCTATGTTTTCTTTTGTTCCTTACGAGGTTTTACACTTGTCTTCATCCCTATATAACTCGGCCCCTCCCTCCTCCAACCTCTAGGCCACCTCCACCACCACCCTCTCTGGTCAACCATTCCTCCAGCCCCTCCCCATCTATAGACGTGAACCATAATGATGTTGATCCACCTAAAAAAATGAACCAAACATCTCCTAAATCCCAAACCGAGCCTACCTAGCCATCACCACCTCCAAACTCCTCCTTGCCGCCACTTGCTCCATCTCCACCAGCCAAATTCCGACCTGACACATCTCTGCACACCCCACCTGACCCCACCTGAAGTGGCCGTGCTCCTACATGCCTTGTCCGACCCCTGTAGTGGCCTTGAACCCATGCAATTACCTTGTGTGTTAGCCTCTTGCCTCACAAACTTGTGCACTACTTTTTCTAGGCTAGGCCTACCCTTTTGAGTCCACAACCATACCTTAGAGCAAGCCTTAGTCGTGTATTTTCCAGCCATGGCTGAGCCTATGCTAGATGGAAGCAAGTGCAATGTCTTTGGTTTTGTTTTATTCAATCCATTTCTAACATTGTTTAAGTATATCTTGTTTTGAAACTTATGTTTATATATTTGTTTGTCTCATGTATCCAAGGAGAATTAATCTTTGGCTCTTCCACTCATCTTTGTGTCGTGTTATCGTGCTTGTTTGGATCTCATTCGTGCATTTGTCTTTGTGTCTCCAGCTCAAAACAGTGAGTTATTCTCACCAGACAATATGTACATATATAACTAGTAAATTGACCCCTTTTGAATCTGTAAAATGCATTATCATGTTACACCTGCTATATTATGATTATACGATGTTCACCCATGCTTAAACACCTGTTATAACATTTGTTACTATTATATTATGCTGTTCTGTTATTTTTATCAGTTTATCACACTGCAAGTTCCCTTTAGATTAGAATCACTATGGGTTGAAATGATACATACCCGAACGGACTTTAGAATAGGAGAAAATCATTATGGGCTGAAATGATAGGCCTGAATGATTTTCAATTATTTTCATTTACTTGGGATTGCGGGTTTGAATTGATCAAACCCGGGTTTTCTTTGTAAATTACGGATTGAAATGATATATTACCCGTATCACTTTACCTAGTCTAGAAAATGAAATACAAACCCGTTGTTTAAACATGTTTTTCTAAAAAAATTAAAATATTTTAGAAATGTAAATATTATAATATTTTGATTTAAATTTGATTAAAAATGATTTTTTTAAAGCATTATTAATTTTCTGAAAATTTATAAGTGAAATAAATAAATGGTAAAGTTAGAAAATCCGAAATGTAAGTTATTTTGGAAATTATAATTTGGTGATAAATGGAATTCAAATTAAATATGAAAATATGATAAATTTATGATATTTTGAACTAAATGATTTTAAAATATATTAGTGATTTTTGAATAAAGTTAAAAATGTGAAATGAATGATTATTTAAGTTGAAATTTTGAAATATAACTAAAATTGGAAATTTGTGAATTTGGCTTAAAAGCGAATTTTAAGTTAAGTAAATAAAAATGAAATTAAGTTATATTTGAAAATTTTAGCTTAGGTGTTAAGTTAAATTTAATTTAGTGAATTTAAAATTTAATGTTGGAATTTAATAAGTGAATTATTATTAAATTTTGATTTTTGAATGGAGATTTAACTTTATAAAATCATGAATATAAGGGTATTTGAATGATTGTTTTAAAAGTGAAATTATATGATTTTATAAGTTAAAAATGATTTAAATAAAAATATTTTTTTGTGAAATTATACTGAATATTTGAAGTTAATTAATTGCATTTCTGAAATACTATTAATTCTAATGTAAATGATAATACATCATTTGTAAATGTTGTAGTTGATAATAATGAACCAAATGGCTAAGTTTAATTAAAGGCTATTATAGCATTTTTGTAAATGTTAGAATTGTTGAATTTAACTAAATTTTATTTGAAACTAGTGTAACCCCATTACAGCATTTTTAAAATGCTATCTTTTGTTAAATTGAACTGTTTTGAATGTAACTTTCTATAGCAATTTCTAAATGCTGTGAAAGTTGAATTTTCATCTGTTTTAATAAGTTAAGTGAATAAATGAATTTTGAAATACTAAAATTTTAGAAATTTAATAATTTAATTATTAAATATAATAACTTCATTTTATGATTTAAAATGAAGTAATTTGTTCGAAATATAAACTATTTTGAAATGTGTTTTGTAATGGTATTTAAATTAAATAAAAAATGAATGTGGTTTGGAAGATATGACATTTTGATATTTTGAAATGGATTTTGAATGATATTGAATTTTGAAACGATATTTTATTTTGAAGTATAAAATACCATTTTGAAATTTTAACCACGAGATGTTTTTAATTTATAGTTTAACCGATTCTTAAAGGATGGGCGATCCCAAGCATCCTTTAAGTTATTATGCATTTCTACTACAGTTCACTTGAGTTCGTTTACATTATATAAGTATATATGTCCTAACTCGAGTGTTTTGTGTTTACTTTACGCTCGGGTCAGCCTGAGTACTCACAACTTTGGATTCTCTTTCTGGAGCTGGTCTTTGCTGGAGTTTCTGCTTATCTACATTTATATCTACTTTCTGTTTCAGCTGTTCTAGTTTATCTCATGTATTAGTGAACTTCTATGTATTTGGGATTTCTATTATGTTGCTTTCAGACTGTATTATGTATTTGGTTTGAGACTCTGCCGTAGTAGCTTCATGAACTACTATGTATTTTATATTCCTCTGCGAGTTATTCCGATATTTCTGTGTCTGTGATTCTGCGATTGTATTTCATTTGCTCCAAATTTATTTACAATGCGGTATTTTGAGCAATTCAAGTCCGACGTGTGTGTCTACCTATACACTTACAATGGATACGAATGGCTGAAAATAAAGGGTTGTTACTTCCTTGGGGTTGTCGACAGGCCCAAGTTATTTTTGGTAATTTTTTTTCTTTGAAAATAACTTCTCTCTTGTATTAAAACTATTTTAAACTTTATGAATATACTTAACTATAGTTAAAATACATAAATAAGTATAGAGGATAATATTTTGGTATATATAAAATTTTACTATAATTTTATATATAAATCTAAGTATAAATATTAAAAGTTAAATATATTATAATTAAAAGATAGTTTAAAACTAAGGATAATTTGATATTGAAAATAAAGATTGTTTTGAGGCTAAAAGTATTTTAAAACTAGGATGGATGTTTTTTATTTAAAAACGAAGATTTTGAAATCATTTTGAAAACAAGATATAATTTTGTAAAACATTTGAATAAAAATTAGTGGATACAAAACAATGTTCCACTAGATTTTTCGTAGGTTCTATCCTACTTAGGGTTCCATCCCTTTAACGGGCTTGAAGTGGATTCCATTCCATGAATAAAATGGATTTTAAGATGTCAGTTCTTTTCTAGGAGTTTTAACCAAAATCCTAAATAAATTACTTATATTGAAATCTTGAACTTTTGATAATCTTGGTACTCATGAGTCATGAATCTTGATATCTTCAATCTTAAGTTTATCAGTTCTTGAATCTCTATATTGTACAGTCTTCATTCTTTGGTACCTGTATATATATCATGCATATACATATACATCTAAATAATAATGTTAGTATTTATATTTTATAATCTTATTCTAAGGTTGTTGTCATCAAAACCAACTTCTCAGGGACTAACAATCTCTCCCTTTTTGATGATGACAACCTTTGTTTATAAAGTATTACTGCTATCCTAATAACTCCCCCTAAAACTAATAACTCCCCCTTAATCTATGCCTAACTATCCTATTTTATACTTCTCCCCCTTTGTCATCAACAAAAAAACTAACTCCATACGATATAACTCCTCCTTATTCTTTTACTAAAGTACCTGCATTAATAAAATATACAATGGAGTATATAATAGACAGATTAAGAGATAATTATACTGATAGACATGATAACTAATCAAAGATCATATAAATATCAATGTGTTTTTATACATATTATGTTTTGCACACCAATTATCAATCCAAACCAAACCAAATCAAATCAATCCAAGCAATCAGTTCAAATCAAACAAAGCAATCAAATAAAATCAAACATTACGAGGAACTTCCACCCATCCTTCTTCTTCAAGTATAGGGTATGTTTTAATGGCATCCCAATTTTCATTTTCATTGGTGAGAGAGACTGGAGGATGTGCTCCATTATCATTTTTGTGCAGAGAGGAAATCATCCATTGTATCGTATCGAAATGCTTTTCTTGCTCCTCGATCATCTGCATTTGACTCAACTCTAAGTGTCGCTAATTACGAAGAATGAAAGAAAGAATATTTTTGAAAGAATTAAGGGTTTCTTCAAGATTCTTGGTCAAACTATGAATTGGATCAGCCATATTTGAGTTTGTGAGAAGAAATATAGATAAAGTAGATAAGAAATGATTTGAGTGATGAATTCTGGAAGAAATATGTATTTATAGGTGTAGAAATTCGTTTGAAATGAATAAACACAAGGTAGTTATTCAAATTTCAAATTTCAGATGAAAATTCATTTCTGACCAGTACTTGTCGACAGGGTCTCTAGGGGGTTGTCGACAGGGTCAGTTAATTTTGATGACTCATTTTGATCTTGTGAATAATTGTGTGTGTGTGTATATGTGTATATATATTTATATAATATACTAACATTTATTCTAGAGATAGGATAACCTAGATAATAGAAAAGTAATTCAATTTCATTCCATAATAGAACGATTCAATGATTAGACATTTAGAACTACGCAAACATTCAAATCAAAACAAACTAGAACCAATACAACATGACATGAAAAGGTAGAACTAGTTAGAGGATGACAAAGATGAAGATAATCCAAGCTTCTTGCTGACTTTGGAGATAAACTTGTTCATCTTGAATGACATTTTATCCAATTTCTTACTAACGGACTGTTTAAGAGTCCGTTGATTCTCAATAACGGTCTTTTGATTTTTGGGTAAGGTTTTGTTGGTTGGATTAGAGGGATAGTAAATACTTTCCAAGGATGTTTCACCTTCTTCTTCTTCTTTTATTTCCATTTCATCCCCTTCTTCTTCTTCTTCCTCCTCTTCCATCCCCTCATGAGCCAAAAGCTCTTCCTTTTCGGCAAGAGTCTTATATGGTTGAAAAACATATGGAATCTTCATAAGAGAAATGTTTGAGTGATTAAAAACTTTTCTTCAACAAATTCTTCTCCTTTGAAATCTACTCCAAAATAATTAAAAATCCGAGTGAGATAGATTCCATGATACCAAGTGTTTTCACACATTTAAATTTTTTTGGGACGAAGTTCATTCAAAATAACTTGCGCCTAATTTATATCATAACTTTCAAAAATAGCAAAAAGTGCTTTGCAAACTTTTGAAGTTGGATTGTTAAAACTCCTCGATCTTGTGGTCAAAGTATGTTGTAAAAGAAGATTAACAATTCTAGCTTTTGGTCGAAAGTTTCAATTTATGAATTCAAAGTTATCATTTCCTTCGAAAATGTGATGAAATGTCTCAAGATCATTTTCATCTATATTAAAACTAGAAAGTCAGTTCCCGTGCTCTTGCAATTGAGAATGGTACTCAAAACATCACAATTTAAGATGATTCTAGTGCCTTTGACACTACTTCAAATTTGATCATCATTTCCGTTATAAAATCCACGGTTGAGATTTACATAGAAAATTTTAACAAGATTTGGATAGCAAACAAATTCATTTTGTGAAGAATGAACAAGACTAAGAACTTGGTTGTTTGCAAAAAGAGAATCGATTTCATAAGTAGAGAAATCTTGAAATAAAGCAAACCTTCCGGGATGGACTTTTCCATAGTTGACATAGTTGATATATGCTTTTATAGCCTCCGGATTATTGAAAAGTTGCTCTTTTATATTTCTGGAAAGTCTCATTGTGGAAGGGTTGCTAGAAGAAGCCATTAGAGTAGAGAGAGAGAGCTTGATATTTTGAAATAAGAGTTTGAATTTGAAAATGAAAGTGAAAAGTTGTGATAAGAGATAGTAAATAAATAGGTTCTCAAGGGACTGGCTCTCTGGTCAAAAGGTGACTTTTCAGAGACTTGAATGAAGTGAAAAGATGGGGGGAAATTCAACATTTGAATTCACATTTGAATTTCAAATTTCTGTACCCTTGTCGACAACGAGGGGGGACCTTGTCGACAGGTGTCTCTGAATTTTCATGATTTATTTCTCTTAAGTATTCTAATATATATATATATATATTTATTTATTATTTTTAATATCTATATATATCTGGAATATTACCAGAATTATAGTATATTTCATAAAATATTATGATACTATTTAAAAATAAAAATAATAATAAAATAGTAGTAAAAATATAATAACAAAAACAAAAATTTTGAAATTCAAACGACACACTAATTCAAAATCATCCAATCAAACATCCAATCTAAGCATGCAATTTCAACCAATGTATTGTAAATGTGTACCTTTTTCTGAGTCCGTTTCTCTGAATTCGTCTGAGTCGTAAACTGCCGTGAAACACATATTTGAATTATCTGTCTTTTGATCATCATCGCTTGAGGACGAGTTTGAGTCATCTACAGTAGCACTAAATGCACGTTTTCGTTTCTTTGCAGAATCATTGTTTATAGGAAGACTATGCTTATCTGGATTTGAACAGTCTCTTTTGATATGGCCTAGTTCGTCACAGTTGAAACATTTGATATAGTTTGGCACTACATTCTGATTACCAGAGTTCTTATAGTTGTTTCTTTTGAGATTATTCATCTTTCCGTATTTCAGGAATTTCCAAAAATTCCTGGTCATAAAGGCTACCTCTTTATCATTATAGCTGTTTGAGTCTGATCCATCGGTTAATGCATTGAATGTAATTGATTTCTTTTCAGATGCTTTGCTTTCTCTCCTCCCAGTCATTTGGACTTCAAACGACATTAGATTTCCAATTAATTCTTCTATCTTTAAGGTACTGATGTCATTTGCCTCTTCGATCGCAAGTGTCTTTTGATCTCATTCTGGGGTAAGAGAATTTAAGATTTTTCTGACTTGATCTTTTTTCGAAAATTCCTTTCCCAAGGATATTAGAGAATGCACAATATTCTGAAATCTACTATACATGTCTGGAATATACTCATTAGAATTCATTATAAATAATTGAAACTGATTTAAGAGCATGGAAATTTTGGTCTGTTTAACTTTGCTTGTTCCTTCGTGAGTAACTTGCAAAGTTTTCCAGATTTCGTATGCAGACTTACAAACTGACACTCTATTAAATTCATTCCTATTAAGTTAACAAAACAAAATATTCATAGCTTTAGAGTTGTTTTGTGTGACGGTCTTTTGCTCAGCAATCCACTGTGCAAAACCAGTTGTGTGTTCAAAATATTCAGTCTGTGTGATATTCTAAGTGTCTAATCCTACAGATTGTAAATATATTTTCATCCTACATGCCCAATATGCATAGTTACTGCCATTAAAAAGTGGTGGTCTGACAGTAGACTGACCTTCTACAAATGAACTAGTGACAGGGGTAATAGAACCAGTGTTGGTAGTAGTAACAGTACCAGTGTTGGTAACCATTTTGAAATTTTTTTAAAATTCAGATTTTGAAACTTTGAAAACCTCGCTCCGATACCAAATGTGAGAAATGCGGATTACGGATCTTAAGGCTAGAATTAACAATAGAGGGGGGTGAATAGTGTTTTAAGGAATTAATAATTCTTTTTGAGTTTATATTAAATTGAACACAAATGTATGCAATATTCATACACAGATATGATCACAGAATCAAACACAGATGCAGATATAAAGTAAAAGCAATAAAGGAAAGAACACATCGAATTTTATACTGGTTCGGAGTTACCCTACATCCAGTCCCGCAACACTAGTACAGATTTCCTTTCAAAATCAATTCTTACAATTACACCCTCGATTTCAAGGCCACGAGGTACATCGCTCCAGATTCACAATCCTCTAGGTAGAGATATTTTATTTTACGGGCAACAAGTTCACCTGATTGATTTTCCAGGCTACAATCACACCTTTTCTCGCTTGATTGATTTTCCAGGCTACAATCACACCTTTTCTCGCTCGATTGATTACAAAGAAGTCTATAACTCTAAATAGCACCGGGATCTTGTTGAGATAGTGATAGAGAATAAAACCAGAGATGATCTAGTTAGATTCAATCGTGATTTCGGTAGAGTAGTGGTAAAAATGTATATAAAGAAGTGTGGAAGAAGAAGAGGAGTAAAATCAAAGAATCTATGAATGTAAATTCGTTTAAAACAGCCCCTATTTATAGTAGAACAACAACCATGTCCATTCGTGAAAGGATATGACGAATAGACACTTCCTTTGAAATTCAAACTTTTGAAATAAACTGTCACCTTGTCGACAAGGGTTCCTTGGGGTTGTCGACGTGCCTAAGTTATGTTGGTAATTTGTTTTTCTCTGAAAATAACTTCAATCTTGTATTAAAACTATTTTGAACTTTATAAATATACTTAAGTATAGTTAAAATGCATAAATAAGTATAGATAATAATATTTTGGTATATATAAAATTTTACTATAATTTTATATTTAAATCTGAGTATAAATATTAAAAGTTAAATATATTATAGCTAAAAGATAGTTTAAAATCAAGGATAATTTGATATTGAAAATAAAGATTATTTTGAGGCTAAAAGTATTTTAAAACCAGGATGGATGTTTTTATTTAAAAAAGAAGATTTTGAAATCATTTTGAAAACAAGATATTATTTTTTTAAACATTTGAATAAAAGTTAGTGGATACAAAACAATGTTCCACTAGTGTTTTCGTAGGTTCCATCCTACTTAGGGTTCCATCCCTTTAATGGGCTCGAAGTGGATTCCATTCCACGAATAAAATGGATTTTAAGATGTCAGTGCTTTTCTATGAGTTTTAACAAAATTCGTAGCTAAAATACTTATATTGAAATCTTGAACTCTTGATAATCTTGATACTCATGAGTTTTGAATCTTGATATCTTCGATCTTGAGTTTACAGTTCTTGAATCTCTATATTGTACAGTCTTCATTCTTTGGTACTTGTATATATATCCTGCATATACATATATATTTAAATAATAATGTTAGTATTTATATTTTATAATATTATTCTAAAAGATTGTTGTCATCAAAACCAACTTCTCAAGGACTAACAAAACCTTTTGAAGAATCTCTTTGAGAACCGATAATACAGTTGAAAGTGGTGTTTCAACTTTGGCTAGGCGAGTGGCAAAAGATGTTTCAAAGCTGTCAATATGCTTAGCCAAATTTTTTGATTTCAAGACAATATATGTTGATTTTGAAGAGTGAGATCTCGAATACTTTCATTTGGAATCGTCTCTATTTGAGTCTCCAAAATCTCATCGTGGTTCGTATAATCAAATGGTGTAGGAGGAGGAGGAGGAGTAGTAGTCTCACGATGTTGTTCCACCTCTTGTGATGGTTCATGGTGTGGTTGAGGTGGAGGCCCAGCTTGTCTGGCATGACGACGTTGCGTCCACTCTTCAAAAGATATAAACTTCGAAGGATTTTTCGGTAGGTGCATTAGTGAGAAAAACTTCATTGAAGCATATTTTGGAGAAATTTCATCAAAAGAGGATAAATAGGAGGGGATATTGTGAGCACATAGAAGTCGCATGATGTGTGGGGTAGATAATTGAAGGCCGTGATCGAGTCCAAAAATGTTTGAGCTCGTCGAATATAAATTTGGCCCAATTTACCCTTGTTCCGCTAAATAGAGCATATAGAGCCTTGTGTTCTAACTCGTTTATCTGCTCATGACTACCTAGGCGAGGGATGATAGTGTTGATGATCATTCAAGTTAGAAGTCTTGCCTTAGGTCATAAAAATTTGGATTCGAATTTAGGCATTTCACCCTCCCATATTTGACGTGTTATATTGTCCCTTGGTTTGAAACGCATATCGGAAATATTATATAAATCTTCGCCCATGTCAGAACATCCGAGAGTTCTGCCTATGATTCCTAGAGTGAGCCGAATCGTATTACCATAAACGCTAGACCATAGCCAATTATCTTCATTTTCAGTGTTTCAAACCGCTGTGCTATCCAAATTAGCGTAGAATAGAAATATAGCCAACCGATCAATTTGGATGTTATTCGGATTAAAAGATATCAAAGTTTCTAAACCGGCATTCTCACACATTACATCTAAATCGTACATGGGAAACTTGAGTAAGTTATAAAATGGACCTATGTGGAGTTTCTTCTTCTGAATATCCTCATATCCCTTGAGTGAATGTGGTGCTCGATTCATCCATCGTTCGATTTGATCATCTGAGCAAACTTGAGTGTTTGAGGAAATTGGTTGGCCTTGTTTTCTCTTGGAGTTTTTAGGATTTTTTGTTTTGGGAGCCATTAAATTCGTTTGAGTTTGAAAGATAAAAGTTTTTTTTGAGAAGCGAAAATCAAGAGTGCTGTAGAAATAGAATGAAATGAAGTAAGAAAGGTAAAAAATAGATGTTATCTGGGCGTATAAGAGTGTCGATTGAATTTCAAACGTGTGGAAGGTAATTCGGATGTCTGATTTAACCTAATTTTAATACAGTAAATAAATTTAGACGTCTGGTTTGCTTGGTTAGACATCTGGATTTGTTCGAGTTGTAAAATTTGATAGTCAGAGAGATGTTTCAGACGTCTGTTTGTATTATCAAACATCTGGAATAGATCGAATTGTCATTTCTAAGTGACGGATAGTTTTCTTAGACGTTTGGTTTAATATTAGACGTCTGAAATTGATCGAATTTTTATAATATGGTGGCAGAGACTTTATTCAGACGTCTGGTTCATAGTTCAGACGTCTGAAATAATCTGGTATCGATTTTTAACTAAGCAAAGACAATTTTCAGAAGTCTGGAAGGTTATATTAGACGTCTGACATATGCACAATGGTATAAAATTTGTGTGATATCAGAGTGTCAGACGTCTGAGGGCATTGTCCGGACGTCTGAAATGATCAATTTTTCTAAAAATAGCCTAATTTTGTAGGGTTTTGCTTATTTTCGACCTTCTATATTTTTTTTTAAATGTAGTATTATTTTTGTTGAAATAGAATTACAAATATACATAGATACAAATACAATAATTTAATCTATTTAGATGGCGATGGAGTTTTGCGATCTTCTGACTTGTCATCCCTCCATGGCTTGAGTGGAGACCATATATTTCCACGTTCGTGGGTTTTCGGTAAACCAAAAAATCGCCTTGGAGAAGGATCCAAAGATGTACGATACAAGGATGAGGGATCCAAAGAATTACAAGAAATCGGAAGTGGTTCATGTACATCCTTCATCCGAGAATTACAAAATTTTATCGCTTCTTGCTCCAGAAAACTTAATCGTCGCACCATGAGTTTTTGTTCAAAATATAATTTCCGTTGTAGACCTATTTGTTGCTTTTGATAGTTATGTATCTCATCAATTTTCTCCTTGGTGTTAGGAGAAACAAATAGAGCTCGTTTGGACTTCTTGTTATCGGGAGTGAATCTCGTGTGATAGGAAGACCACCTATACGTTGGTTTCTGATTTGGTGTAGGGGTAGGAAGCCATTGAGGTGTATCCGCTGAGCCATCCATTGTAGGTATCGAGAAGGATATAAGAGAATTTTCAGAAGACATGCATATATTTTCTTGTTGTAAAAAAAGATGAAATGTATATATTTTTTCTTCTTGTTGTATAAAGATTTATGCATAATTTCAAAAATTATTTATAGATAACTTTTAGAAACTAACCACCTAAAAAACTTCAGGTGAAGGAGTTATGAATTCTAATTTGTGGATAAATTTTTTTGAGCTAAACATAGAATGAAAGAAGATGTGGTTATTAGTTTAGAAGATCATTAAGAGAGCATATTCCTAAATCGCATCGCAATTTAATAAAAGTTTGTTCGTTTAGTGGTTTTGTGAAAATATCTGCTATTTGATTCGCGATATTTACGTATTCTAATGAATTAATTCCTTTTTCTACATTGTCACGTAAAAAATGATGGCGTATATCTATATGTTTAGTTCGCGAGTGATTTACAGGGTTTTCTGTAGATTTATTGCACTCGTGTTATCGCAATATATTGGTGATTTAATGATAACTTTGCCGAAATCCGTAAGTGTTTGTTGCATGTATATCACTTGTGCACATGCTAGAGCTACTGAAATGTATTCGGCTTCGCAAGTAGACAAGGAGATATAATTTTGCTTTTTGCTAAACCATGAAACTAATGATTATCCAATAAAGTGACATGTTCCACTGGTACTCTTACGATCTGTTTTACATCCACCGAAATCCACATCACTATATGAAACTAGTTCAAAAATGATCCCTTAGGGTAAAACAAACCATAATCTCTAGTACTAAATAGATATCGTAAGATACATTTACCAGCTCTTTGGTGAGATTATTTTGGTTTTTCTTGAAATCAGGCACAAAGACATACACTCATCATAATGTCGGGTCTACTAGCTTTCAAAGAGAGTAAGGAGCCAATCATGCTACGGTATAATTTTCATCGAAATCTTTTCCTTTATCATCTTTTTCCAAGTGAACGCTAGTACTCATCGGTGTTTGTTTGCTTGAAGTTTATCCATTTCAAAACGACGTAATAGATTGTTACAATATTTTTCTTGCTGAATAAAAATACCATTTTCAAGTTGTTTTATTTGTAAACCTAAGAAGAAATTTAATTCTCCCATCTAAGACATTTCAAATTCATTTTTCATAATATTTGAAAATTGATTACAAAGATTTTCGTTAGTTGAACCAAAAATAATATCGTCTACATAATTTGTACAACTAAATATCGTTATTTTCTCTCTTAATAAATAAAGTTGTATCGATTTTACCTATTTGAAAACCAGATGTAATTAAATGATTTTTAAGACGTTCATATCATGCACGCGATGCTTGTTTTAAACCATATAAGGCTTTTTTGTAGTTTAAAAACATGGTTAGGATATTTTTCATGAACAAATAATAGAGGTTGTTCAACATATACGTTTTCTTTAATAAAACCATTTAAAAAAGTACTTTTGACATCTATTTGAAATAGTTTAAAATTACGATGATTTGCAAAAGCAAGTAATGTACGTATGGCCTCTTGTCTCGCTACTAGAGCAAAGGTTTCTTCATAGTCGATACCTTCTTCTTGATTATAGCCTTGAGCAACTAAACGTGCTTTATTTCTAACTATATTTCCATTTTCGTCTGCTTTGTTTTAAATACCCATTTTGTTCCTATAACCGATTAATTTTTGGTCTTGGTACTAATTGCCAAACATTATTACGTTCAAACTGATTTAATTCTTCTTGCATAGCTATTATCCAAAAGTTATCATTTGAAGCTACCTTATAATTTTTTGGTTCAAAATTTGACACAAATGTTATATGGCTTATTTGATTAAGTTGATTTCTAGTTACTCTAGAATTGACATCTCCAATGATATTATCTTTTGGATGATCCTTAAGAATTTTAGGAGATGATATTAAAGTATTATTTTGCGCATTTGTGTCATTATTAAAAGAATTCGTTTTATTTGTTTGGAATTATTTCTTCATCGTTATTAGTATGATGGTTAAGAAGATTTCATCGAACGAAACATGTAAACTTTCTTCAATAGTGTTATTTCGTTTATTAAAATTCTATATGCTTTGCTACGATCCGAATATCCAACAAAGATTCCTTCATCAGCCTTCGAGTCAAATTTTCCTAAATTATCTTTTGTATTTAATATAAAACATCTTGATCTGAAAGTTTTAAAGTATGAAACTTTAGGTCTTCTTTCCAAAAATATTTCAAAACAAGTTTGTTTAGGCATAAGTCATGTGGTTACTCGATTCAAAACATAACAAGCTGTGGCAATAGCTTCAGCCCAAAAATGTTTTGGTAGACCACTACTATTTAATAGTGTTCGTGCACAATCTAGCAACGTACAATTTTTTCTTTCTACTACACCATTCTGTTGAGGTGTGTGGAGAAAAGAAAAATTATGAATTATACCTTTTTTATTGCAAAAATTAGTAAAAAAAGAACATTTTTGAATTCTCCACCGTGATCACTTCGAATATTTTTAATTTTCAAATCCATTTGTGTTTTAATTATTTTAGAAAAAAATTTAAACATACCAAAGGTGTCACTTTTATGTTTTAAAAACAAATTCCATGTATATCTTGAAAAATCGTCAACTATTACGAAAACATATTTGTTGTGATTTATAAATCGTACTTGCATTGGACCAAATAAATCTAAATGTAATAATTCTAATGGTTGTTTTGTAGAAATATTATTTTTAGATTTAAAAGAGCTTTTCTTTAGTTTTCCAGTTTGACAATCATCACATAAATTTTCTGCTTTGTAATTTATTTTAGGTAAACCTCTAACTAGTTCATATTTTGCTAATTTATTAATATATTTAAAGTTAATATGACAAAATCGTTTATGCCACAATCATGGATCATCATGTTTGGCGGTTAAACATGCATTTGAATTTTTATTTATGTTCATGTTTAAGACATAAATATTTTTGTTTCTAAGATCCTCAAATATAAGTTGTTTATTATTATCGAAAATATTACATCTATCTTTTTCGAAATTGATTTGAAAACCTTTACAGTATAATTGACTAATACTTAGTAGGTTGTGTTTTAGATTTTCTACTAACAAAACATTTGTAATAACAGGAGAGTTAGAAATACCAGAGTTGATGGCTTCTCCAGTGCCCACGACGTATCTTTTGACTTATCTCCAAAATTTACCGTTCCACCATCGATGTATGTTATATTTGATATCATTTTTGAATTTTCGGTCATATGTTTGGAGCATCCTCTATCTAGTATCCATTTCTCCTTATTTTTTATTTTGGGTACCTCAAAATAAAAGATGATTTAATTGGTATCCATATACTTTGTTAGGGTCCAAGATGTTAGGAGAAGTAGGTATGTTACCCAAGAAGGTTTGGTACCTTTATGAATATAATTCTTGTTATTGACTACATTCTCTAAAAAATTATTAATATGTTTTTGTCTAATCAAATTATTATTTGTCTTAGGTATCCAAATTTTTATACTTCTGGTATTCGTATTAGACTTAGATGAACTTTTTAATCTTTTTATAAATGCAACTATATTTCTTAATATCATTCCCTCTTTGTTTACGAATATTTTTAAATCCTACTCCATTTCTATTACCTGATGTTTTTTAAGTTTTGATAAGATCTTCCAAATCTTATTTCCCTTTATTAAATTTGAAACATTATTTGTAATTTTATCTAATTTCTCTTTTAATTCTAAATTTTCAATTGTCGATATTTCCATATTACTCTTTATGTTGACATTTTCTTTTAACAAGTTATCATTTTCTAATTTAGTTTTATCAAAATCAATAGCAATAGCCTCATTTTAGACCAAATTATTTTTGATTTTTTCTTGAGATAATTCTAGTTCCTCTTCTAAAATAATTTTTTCATCATTTAACATTCCTACTTCAAGTTCTAATCTGTTTATTTTGGCTATATGTTCTTTGTTCAATTTTTTAATTTTTCTAAATTTATCGTATAATTCCATGCTAAGTTCTAATAATTCATCATAACTAAGTTCGGGACATACTCATCAGTTTGTGCCATAAAGCACACATTAGCTTATTTTCCATCACTATCGCTATCACTATCTGATGATGATGAAGAATCCGAGTCATCCCGTGTTACTTAAAAAGCCTTCTTTTTTTGAATTTTTCAAATTTGTTTTTATTTCTTTCATTATTGAGCCTGGAACAACCTTTCTTTATATGTCCAAATTGATCACATCCATAGCATTTGATTAATGTTTGATTTTTTGAGCTTGATTTTCCTCCTTTCTGAAATTTAGTCATTTTCCTAAACTTCTTGAATTTTTTTTATAGTTTTTGACAATAAATACAATTTCTTCTTCGTCTAAGTCGGAGTCTTCATTTGTTGCTAGGAATGCTATGTTCTTCTTTTTCGAATTTACTACTTTTCATGCCTGCAAATTAGCTTCATAAGACATTAAATTTCCTATCAACTCTTCAACTAAGAGTGCTGAGAGATCATTAGCTTCTTCGATAGCTAATACTTTTCTTTCCCACTCTGGGGTTAAAGAATTGAGTATTCTAGATACTAAATCAAAGTTTGTGAATTTGACACCAAGTGCCATTAAATCGTGTTGAATAGTTTGGAATCGAGAGTACATGTCCACTATAGATTCGTTTTCATTTTAAAAGATGAAAATTCATTTTGTGAAATTGAAATCTTAGTTTGTTTAACTTTGTTTGTGCCTTTGTGTGTAACTTGTAAGGTATGCCAAATATCGAATGTAGTGACGTGAAAATTCATTTTTATCAAGTGAACAAAATAGGACATTTATAGCTTTGGCATTATTAAAAGCTGCAGTTTTTTGTGCATCGGTTCATGTGTTCATAGCAATGTCAAGTGCTTCATATTTCTTTTGAGTGGTTGATCAAATTTCTAATCCATTAGCTTCCATAAAAATTCTCATACGTATTGACCAATATGCATATATTAGAACCATTAAAAAGTGGGGGTCGTGCTATGGATTGTCCTTCTTGAAAAATAATTGCCATATTTTAGCGATTCAAAAATGTGTTATTGTATTTTGATCAAACCTTGCTTTGATACCAATTGTAAGTCTACAGGGTGGATCGTGTAGTGTATATGCAAGTATATGTGACAAAATATATGATGTAACTAAAACAATACTAATATAGGTAAATATAGAATAAGCACACCAGGATTTTGGATCTCCCATCCTACGTCCGGTCTCAAAGCTCCCCTTCGGAATTCGACTATCAAACACCCTCACTTCGCTCGAAGGAATAGGATTGGTTACAATAGCTTTTTCTTGTCAAGTATGTGTTCTATAACACGGATATTGACTAATAAGTTCAAATGCTTCCAATATATATCTAGAGAGTATTGATTGTGATGAACTGAATATATGGAAGAGTGAAATACAAGTATAGATTTCTAGAGATCAAGAATATAATAGAGTATGTGAGTAATGAGCTCAAGTAAGTAAGTTGAATGTTCTCTTTGATTCTTGATGATATATATAGTTGTAGAGAGGTTCCTTGAGTAGTTGCATCCATTAACAAGTGCTTCTACAGTTGCTTCTATTGATGATGAAGAGTTGCAATGAAGAGAAGCGAAGATGTCTTTTCAAATGTGACAGTTGAATTTTAAATATAAATTCCGAATTCAAAATCAGGCGTCTGGTATTTGTATCAGACGTCTGACACTATATATTTTCTGTATATAGTAGTTTTTCAGACGTCTGAATGCATCTACCAGACGTCTGATCCTATCTGTTTTGTTATTTCAGAGGTTTTTTCTAGACGTCTGGCTAGTGCACCCAGACATCTTAAAGCTGTGTTGTCTGCTTTGTGCATCTTTCTTGTTGCTTCTTTGATCCTATCGACTTGTAGTCTCTGGTAATGTTCTTTTAGCCTTGTTCTTGTCTTTCTAGTGGTGTTACTTTAGCAAGTACGTGTATATAAAAATATGTATGCATATTCAATTTTCATTGTATAGTTATTATCATCGAAACCAGAGATTTGATTTCCTAACATATGGGACCTCCCTCAGACAAGCCAAAAAGAGCATCCTCATGCTTCAGTAAGAACTTACAACTGTTAGCGGTGAGTCACTAAAAAAAACCTTTAAGCCAGTGTATGCTCTAGTTTGTGCTTAAGCAGCACAAAGCCTTGAAGCTCAGGTGCCAACATCAGAAGCTCCCTGTAGGCAGTGACCTAACTAACTAGGTCACAACAATCGAAAACAAGTCACCTAGGAGAATGCTTGTGTCGATCAATGCTCACACTCGTGCACGGGACCATCCTTGCCCTTGAAGATACAACTACTAATGATGTGTCATCCAAGAGTAACCTTGATCCCTAGCGCTTTGTTTCATGCCAATATCACCCAGGGAAGTGAAGCTGCATCAACTGGTCATGTATTATTCGAGCGCACCCTCGAGCCTAGCAGCTCTCAATATTGTGTCGAGGTCGCCTATCATAATGCTGAGATGGACAGAATCCTCCTCCTTGGCCATTCCCCAAAGAACAAAGAGCTTATTACGACATGGAATGAGCAAGTTGCACCTTATTGGCAAGCATGGACATCCAACAAAGAAACTCCTACTCTCTCAACTTCGACAGATTCATCTATAAAAGGTAGGGTGCAACCTCAAACCCTTGACTTGGGCATAAACATATGTCTTAACCATGGATGCTACACGCTGGACCAATGCGATTTAGACATTATCTTAGATATTGATGATGATCCGCCGGACACACGCATAAGAGATTCAAAAATTTAAGGTGGACCAATTACTCCATTAAAGTCGATATTCATAGACCATGCTGACCCTAGGAAAATTATTCAAATCAGCATAGAACTTGGCCTGAAATTTAGGGATGGGTTAGACAAATTTCTATGGTGAAGCAAAAATTCTTCGCTTGGAGGAACACTGGTATTATTGGAATTTATCCCAAAATCATTTGCCATGCGCTCAACATTCATCCTAAAACCACCCATGTTCATCGAGAGCATTAACCACTCAATCCGAAAAGGTACCGTGCTCTTAAAAAAGAGGTGGAAAAGCTATTTTTCAATGGCTTCATCTGCGAGGCAGAATATCAGGTCTCGGTAGCTAACCCAGTGCTAATTAGAAACCAAGTGGGACTTGGAGAACTTGCATTGACTTCTTTGACCTCAACAATGCCTTCCCTAAAGATAACATTCCATTGCCTCGCATCAATCAGCTAGTAGACGCGACTAGTGATCATTAGCTTCTTACTTTCATGGATTTTGCAATCAGATCACTATGCATGGTTAGGACCAAGAGCACACCTCTTTCATTACAAATGCTGGCCCATACTGCTATCATGTCGTGCCATTTGGACTAAAAAATGTGGGCACCACATATTAATGGCACATCAGTCGCATGTTCTTAAAATAGATCGGTCGACTATGGAGGTGTATATGGACCACATGCTAGTAAAGTCTAAGAAGGCCAAGAGGTAATACAAAACCTTGCCGAGACTTTTAGCATACTATGGTAGTACAATATTAAGATGAACCTAAAAACAATTCTCCTTTTTGATTGGTCTAGTAAATTACTCGGCTACATTGTGAGCACCAAGGTAATTGAAGCTAGTCCGAGAAAAACCTAGCCAACTAAGATATGCAAGTCCCAAGAACCATGAATCAAGTATAAAGCTTGAACGGGGTGGTTATAGCTTCTAGTTGGTTCATTTCTAAAACTACTGAACGATGTCTACCCTTCTTCGACTTCGTTAAGAAGGAAAGTTGTTTAGTTGGAGCAAAGAGTGCAACAAAGCATTTAAAGAATCGAAGCATCACCTAATAACACCCTCATACTATCCAAGCCCATCGACGGAGAGGATCAATACATTTACCTTGTAGTTTCTGACCATAAAATCAGCGCTACATTAGTCAAAGAAGATGAAAAGATTCAACGATCGATCTTCTGTGTCAGCAAAAGGTTGTCAAATACAGAAATAATGTACACATGGCTGGAGAAGCTCACTTTCTGCCTACTCATAGAATCCTGAAAACTCAAACTGTATTTTCAAGATCATTCCATCAAATTCTTCACCAATCAACCATTAAAGCAAGTACTAAGCTGACCTAACATAGTGGGTGGGCTATTAAAGTGGTCCATCAAATTTGGGAAGCATCACATCTCTTTCTAGCCTCATACATTCATCAAAACCTAGGTCATTGTAGATTTCATTATTGAATGCTCAAGCCCGAAAAAGGAAGAAGAAGAGATTGTCACAAGTTAACAATCTTAGTGACTATATGTGGGTGGGGCATTAACTAAGAAAGGTCCAAGGGCCAACATGGTCCTTATCACTTTTAATGGAAGAGAAATTTGTTTCGCACTCACCTCACTTTCAAAGAGAACAACAATAAAACCGAGTATAAAGCTATCCTGACCGGTCTTGGGATGCCAAAGGAGTTACACATGGATTCTATCCATGTATTCAGCAACTCGTCAATAGCTGTCAATCAAATTGATGAGCGCTTCCAAGTCAAGGTCAAGATACCGGCCTTATATGCTGTAGAGGCCAAGAAGTTAATCAACATATTCACAGAGTTCAAGTTAGGGCGGATACCCAGGGAGCGGAATGCCAAGACCAATCTGTTGGCCAATGGAGCAAGCAACCCAAAAGAAGCCACTTATCGGGTCCTATTAGAGATTTGAAGCACCCCTTGCTACGGTGGGGTCAACGGTGATGGAGATTGACATGTCATTAAAGGATGCTTAGATGGCACCCGTAATCAAGTACTTAAGTGAAGAACTTTCTACCAACCGCAAAGTAGTTAGAAAGTTTCTCTATTGGGATCTTTATTGCATGGTCATAGATGCAAAGCTCTATAAACGGGGGTACACAACACCATTTTAGTGGTACGTGTCTGAAGATGAATCCAGCTATATCCTAGAAGAGCTAAATTAAGGGTTTTTTGAGGATCATGCCGAGGGCAAAGCTTAGCAAAGAAGGTTGCCCTATACGGCTACTACTGCTTACTATAACAAAGACTTAATGGACTACATCAAGAAGTTCAACCGGTGTCAGTGGTTCATCAAGATTCCCAAAGCCTGTCCTACCATCCTTATCCCTTTGACCTCCTCATGGTCATTTAAAACGCAGGGAATTGACTTGATAGGAAAGTTGGAGAATGCCAAGGGAAGGTACAAGCATGATATAGTCATTATTGACTACTTCACCAAATGGGCCAAGGCCAAGCCCCTCACTGGGATCAATGCCCTTAGGATATTGAATCTCATCATCTGAAACATTGCTTGTTGTTTCATCCTGCTAAAGAAGATTATTATCGATAAATGCACTCAGTTCAAGGGTAGGCTCTTTCAAGACTTCTATGCCATAAGTGAGATCGAGAAACCCTTCTCTTATGTTTCCTATCCTAAGGAAAAAGGACAATTCGAGGCTTTCAACAAGATTATCAAATCCATAATCAAGAAGCGCCTCATAAAAGCCAAGGGAAACTGAGCCGAAGAACTGTCACTTGTTATGTGGTCCTGTCACACATCCAGCTGCACTTCAGCTAACCATACTCCTTTCTCGCTTTTATTGGGTACATGTCTATGCTACCTATTTAAGTAGATGTCCGTTCACCCTAGTATCTCACTTACGAGCCTATAAAATGTGAGCTCATCAAGCTCGGGCTTGACAACATAGAAGAATGCAGAGCTAAAGCAAAACTCCACACTGAAGCCTAAAAGACGATGTGGCCAAGCACTACAACTCAAGGGTAAAGTTCCGATAATTCATTATCGGAGATTTAGTTTTATGCCAGGTGTTTGAAAATACAAGAACCTGGCTAAAGGAGTGCTTGGCTCGAACTGGGAGGGTCTATACGTTATCAGCGCTGCTTTGACAAATAAAACCTACCACCTCTCCCACCCGGAAGGAACCCACATTCCTTGCACTTAGAATGCCTCGCACCTCCGAGCCTATCATATATGAAAGCTAAGCACAATTTCAAGGCTATGTAATACATCTTTTATGAAGAATACAACAAAGACTTTAGAGCCAACTTTGTTTAAAACAATCATCAAGGCTATCTAGTTAGGGTGATGACAAAGATAGGGTTATGCCCTAGGGGGAATTATTTAATCTGTTACATGTATCATATTCGATAACATATTTTTTCAAAGTAAAGGCAACTTTATTTCTATTATATACTCATAATATTGTGATAAAATTAATTAAGTAATTGACTTAAAATGTATTATTAAATAGGCAATCTTTAAATGATATGTTATGTGATATTAATTACAAGTATTCTAATGATGAGAAATTTATCATATTAAAATGACTTATTGTTTTAAATATTCCTAGTCAAGATGTTTCGTGGTGGGATATTGGTACATCCATTGAGATTAGAGTGCACAATGCTCTCCAAATGTTGGGCAGTGTTGTATTCAAGGTTTCTAAGAGGCACCAAGGAGTTACGTACAGATGGTTACTAGATAACTATGTAATGACCCACTCAAGAGTTTTCTATTGGTTAATATAATAAAGGTTAAATAGAGAACATTGACGATGTTATACAGTTCTCTCGACTTGAGAATACTATTAAACTTTAATGTGGACTATCCACTTTAATTATAGTTAAATCATGGCAGGGTGTGCATTGAAGGACTATAATTGGGTCTAAGTTGAAGCATTGGAAGTAAAACACTATTTATTAGGCAATTCATCTCCTCGGTTATATGGGGTTTCATAATCAACAGTAGTTGACTAAAGTTCAAAATCTATATGGTTTATAATGATTTTTATTTTTGAACCAATTTTTTTTGTTTGGACTATTCAAATTAGATGTGGGCAATGTTGGAATTTTGTTCAAAATCAAATTCTACAAGTCCTAATATGATACAGTGTTGAAGAAGTGAATTGATGTAAATAATCGTTACTACCTGGTACCACTTATAATAAGTAAATTTGAATTTTACCAAATTGGATGTCTAAGCGATAAATTTAACCAAAATATCATACCACTAGCTAAGGTGACATGTAAAAGCTAATATTTAAATTGTTCAATATTAATCGCTAACTGAATTTACATCTTTAAGTTGCACATAAATGATGAATAATCCAAATGAACCACACTATTTAATTAATTTATAATCATTTTAAATTAATTAACATTTATGAAATAATAATTACTAATTTTTTGATTTATTTGAATACCATTAGTATTTAATAAAGTACATATATAAAAATTATAAATACGCATACTAATATATGATATTGGTAGATTATTTAAATTGGATTTAAGAGAATAAACACTAAGTGGATTTATAAATAAATTAATATTTATGAAATATTAATTTTTAAATTTTTATTTGATTCTAATTGAATACCATTAATATTTACTGAAGTGCATATACAAAAGTCATAAATGCGCTATTCGATATATGATAACGATAGAGCGTTTAATTGGATTTAAGAAGATTAAATGCTAAGTGATTTTAGAAATTTTTTAGGGTGTGTGGCACCTATTATGGCTGGCTATAGATAATAAATAAAGGTGGATGATTCAATGATTTAAATAGAAAAGGTTTTAAAGGAGGTTACTGAAAGATTTCAATGTTTCCTTTAAAATATATTTATCATTCATTTTAGAATAATCTTCAAACAATTCATGTTTATTCCTCTCCTCTTCCATCCCGCCTAATAATAGTGGCTTCTAAAGCCTAAAAAATTACCAAATCAAAAACAAAAATGGTTCTCATCTCTTGATTATTGAAAATCTAGAGAACGGTTCAACTGAGTCTAGGAGAATTGATTCATCATTTCAAAGTATGGTTTTTAGAAAAATCCCTAGGTAATTATCTTATTTAATTTATTTATGCCACCCATGTGTTTGGATCCTATATGATACATCCATTGTTCATGGTTTATCTTATAACAAGTAGTTCAAACCCTTTTATCTATATCCATGTTGAATGTATGTTAATTATGTTGATTTAATTTTGTATTGTTTTTTCTCTTCATCTCATCTCAAAATATGTTCACTATTATTGATATGATTTAGTCTCACCTTCTTATTTGTTAACTTATTAATTTCTTTGTACTGTTTAGATTTATATGTTATCATCATGAATTTACATATGCCTAACTTATCTAATTCCTTTTCTATTGCATTGAAATTTTGTTAATACAAAAAAACTCAATTTGATTGAGAACTATTTTAGAATTTTATAATATTTGCATACATAAATATAAATAAACTATTCATGTTGATTAATTAACTTTTACCATGAATATTAATTCCTTTTGTTAAATTATTGATATTTTGAATATGAATGTTTTTATAATTGTTTAGAAAAAAATTCATTTTGATCCAAATTTTATAAATGGACTTCCATATAAATTCTAAATCCTTTATTTCTTTTCAACTTTAAAGTTTTTTGTATTTCCTTTCTAAACTGAAAGCTTATTTTAAAAGTTAACTTTAAGTTCCAATATATATATATATATATATGTTATGTGTGTGTGTGTGGTAATATATATGTGTTACTTCAGTTTGAAATCACAAGATGGATCTTGTGTAATAAATGTCATATTTAAATTTAAATATTTCTTTAATTAAACCCAAACTCACTATTATTAATATTGATTTCAAATAATTTAAGATTGTCTAATATGTTTTTAATGTGTACATTTGTATTTATATACTTCTCCACTTTTTTCATGTATAAATATTTTTAAATCAAAATCGTGGATAACTAATGCATATGTAAAGGGGGTGGATCTGCTAAGGTGTAAACCCCAGCACCTACATACGACCACATAAACTATGTACAATTCTTATCTATAACACGTGTACTTTACACATACAAGTATATTTGATATACTTGTAAGATAAACTGAAAAAACCATCCAAACAAAATTAAATAAAATAATGATTTTATTTAAACATTTACATTGGATTTAAAACTTTTAGACCTCAGACTCAACTAAGATAAAAATGGATTTTTTTAATTCACTTATTTAACTCGCTTTCGACTGACCCACTTTCGACAACGGTATTATAGTCACATAGTCTATGCGGTCTAAATTAGCAATATCAGGGCTAACTGATTAAAATCTACCCATTTAGTAGTGTGTCTAAAAAGGTTGTGTCGAAATATTGGGTTTAGGTAATCATTTATTCTTCCCTACCTGGTTACTTGCCTAGCCCAAAGGATAAAGAAAGCCAAAAGTTATCTTTAATCAAAGGCCCAAACTAACATTGGTCTTATACTAATTTTTCAAAAAATGTTTTGCAAAGTTTAAAGATCTATATTTTAAATTTAAAAGATAAGTTTAAAATATAACTTGTCATAAAACTTATAAGATTTTCTAAATTGGTTATAAAAGTAAATATATGAATTTCAAAATTCTTTTATCTTAATTATATATTTAATTAACTTAAATAAATAAATAAGTAATTGATTGATTAAATGTTAATTAAATAAATTAAAACACATATAATGATACGTGTATATTTGTCTTAAAATTACATTTCGTATAGAATTTTGAAATATACTTATATGGACTATTGAGTTTCATATAGAAAATTTACTTTTGTTTGTTATGATGGCTATAGAGAAATTAAGGTTTTAAACGCTACATTTTTTTAATCTACATCTTTTTGCACTTTTCTTTTCAATTTAGTAACATTCTTCTCCTTAAATCCCAAAAACATCTTCAATTCACAATCTTCTTCACAACAAAATTACACCTTCAATTTACAACCTTTTTTCCATACCAAAATTCGGTTTATACTAATAGGTCTGTAATTCCTATTGTAAAAAGGGGCAGGAGGTGGAAAGGAAGTGTAAGAAGAAGATTGGGTAAAGGTCGTAAATTGGAAGTAGAGGAGGCGGGGGAAATGTTGCAAAGGTAGGGTTGAAATAGGCAACTAAAATTAACAAACGTGGATGGAAAAACCAAATGAGATATAGTCATCTTGGCCGTTGATCTAGGGTTTTGGGTATCAGATTTTCAATTCCTAATAATGCAAAACAAGTCTCTTATTATGACACTGTGAGAGGGAGTGGATGAATGGGTAGTCAAACGGTGAATATGGAGTTCATTGAACCCATTATGGTGTATGACAAGAGAAATAGGGTAGTATATGTTAATGAAATGATGCAGAGAAGGGTGATAATTTTGTGCTACTTATATATGGTTGGTCCTACACTATACTTTAAGGCACTAGAACCCTACACTAAGCGGATATGGAAAATGGACTAGAGTGTAACTTTCCAAACTTGGGAGAATGGGTTCTTTGTAGCCAGGTTCGAAAATAGAGAACCTCCTTTTCTAAGTTGTTGGTAAATGCTAAAGTCAAGTTTCATTTCCATAATTATTTGAAGGCTGTAGGTGAAAATAGTGAAGTTTTGAACAAGAAGTGGTCTACGAGATAGCAATGAGATGTGATAAATGTTATTGTTTTGGTCATTTAAGTAAACAATGCCCAATGAGTAAGGTGTGGAAACTTAAGGAACAAAATGAGGAGTTAGGTAGTAGTAACAAAGTGGGGAGTGTTCGAGGGAGAATAATGATCATCCAATCGAGCTATGGACATGGTTTTAAATGGAAATGGAGCTATAGGAGAGAAATTTAAGCATGAGGATAAAATTAGCAATAAGTTGAAGTCTGATGATTAAGTGAATGAGGGTGCAGTGGAATAAAAATTATAGCATAAATCAGAGGAACTAACCCCAAAGAAGTCTCTCGGAGAAGTGGAAGCGGCTATTTCACAATTAAATTCAATGAAAAAAGTGTTGTTAACAAAGGTAAAAGAGAAGGAATCCCAAACAAGCAAAGTGAACAAGAAGTTGGAAAGAAATGGGCGAGAGGAGAAGATAGAAGGAAAGGCAAAACCAAAGGATGGGAGCAAAACCAAGGCTAAAAGTTCTGTAGGCTCGAGAAAGGAGTCACAATGTGATGACAAAGTATCCAACATGGAGAAAGGGGGTGAGACGTGTCCTAGGATCGATGAATGGAGGGAGCAACACCATGCATTGGAGTATCTGTCTAGAACTCTCGTGTAAAGGAATGTAGTAATGACATGGCACGACTGTTGCTCCAATTCAACATCGTAAACCTTATTCTTCATCATTGGTCCCTACCTTAGTCAAACTTTAATTTTATTCCCGATATTTCTCATTCTAATATTTACTACGATAACCGACTTTCCCAAAATGACTAATGTGATGTGCATGAAAAAAAAATCTGTTTTGTAGGTTGTCTAAAACCTACACTTACGGACAGAAGGATTCAGGAAAAAAGTAGGACATATAATCAAGCTATAGTAAAATAAAACCCAAAAAAAGAGGCCATGAGCCTCACCATCAAACCTAAAAAGCATGAATCCATCGAGGAGGAGTTACAGGTGAAAAGGAACCCGAAACAGGATAGGTCACACTCAGACAACAAACAAGAGAATAAACGTGCCATGCTTCTAGGTAGTGAGCTGAGAAGAAGGTCCAAAGTTACTAAATGACAACTTGAATTGGAAGGTAAGGGGGTTGCACAAATCCAACAGAGTTTTTGAATTGAAGAAATTGATTCTTAGACATAGGGTAAACTGTGCAAAGGTTTTGGAGAATAATTGAAGAGTTTCAAGTTGTGCAGGCTTCTAATTTTTTTGGGTGATAAATGGTATGATCAATAATGTCTCTTGCTATTACAAATGTAGAGTTTTGGTGCTAATTAATAAGGAAGTGTAGGATTTTCATATCATTAGCATGAGTGACCAACATTTTGCACTGGAGATGAGGAACATGGACGTGGCATTATGCAATATGACTTTTGTGTATGCCCAAAATGTTGAATACCTGTGGCTTCCTTTACTGAAACAGATGGAGGAAGATGCTTTCTCAATTTTCAAGGCCTAGATGATTATGTGGGATTTCAATTTCACAAGGGTGGATAGTGGAAAAAGTAGGAACACAGTACCTTTTAGTAAAATGAAAGAATAGACAACTTAATGATGAGTATTGGCCTATTCAATTTTGATGTTAAAGGTTTTAGAATCACTTGGTGGTTGGTCCCAAGTAAGAACATTATAACCAAAATAGATGGAGTCTTGATAAACTGGCTATGGATGGATAAGTTCAACCAAACATGTGCCTCTTATTTGCTAGTTAGACCTAGTGATCATAATCTAATTTTAATCTCACTAATTCATTGGAACCTTACCTTGGCTAAGCCTTTTTGTTAAATGAACCACTGGTAAACCTTTGATGACAATCAAACAACGTTTGAGAATGGGTAGAGCAGTCAAATAGTGGACCATTGTATAGGTTCGCACAAAGATATAAAGAAGTTAAGGACTTTCTAAGGAGTTGGAGTAAGGACAAGATTTGCACAAAAAAGGAAGTTGATTTCTACAAGGATATATGCGGTTAATTACAATAACATCTTGAGCTTGTACATGATGAGTTTAAAGGCTTGGAGCTATAGGACATGAAGGCTAGGTTGGATAGAGCCTTACAACAAGAGTATTTAAATGCTAAGTAGAAATCGAAATGCAATTGGCTGCTCCTAAGTGATGAATCCGCTGTGTACTTTTATGCAAAAAAGTCATCGAAAAAATATGTGAATAACTAGGACAGTATCATTTTATCTATAATAGTAAAATGGAGTTTGTTGACAAGGCCATAAAATACTATAAGCAGTTGTTTATTCGACCCACCATTAAATGTAGACCTAAAGTTAGGTAAAGTATTATTTTAGAATATGGTCAAAAAATTTAAATGATCAATTAGACTAGAAGGAAATCAAGGTAGCCATTCTTAGTATTCAGGACAGCACTGCCCTAGGTCTAGATGGTCTCAATTCTAAGTTCTACAAATTGCATTAGAACCAAATGATGGAGCTCATTATGGAAATGCTTAATGATGCATTTGATGAAGGGAAAATAATCAAAGAAATCAACCACAGTTTCATCCACCTTATTGCTAAAAAAATTTGCAAATATTCAACATTTTCGGCTATTTTCTGCTGCAACATGATTTACAAAATACCAGCCAAGGTGCTCTATAACAGGATGAAATTATTTAGAGACTTGAGCTTATCAAATCAACGGTGCATATATTGTACAATACTGGATGCAGTTTTTTAAAATCCTTACAACTACTATAAACATATGTGTCTAGGTTTTATATGGAGAGGAAAATCTAACCAAATCCCTTGGGAAGTCTTATGTAAAGAGAAGTGTGAAGGAGGACCGGGCTGAGAAAATTAGAGGATGTCAACAAATCATTATGCACTAAATTAATTTGGAAAGTTGTAACATGAAGGGAGTTGGTTGAGGCTTATGTAGGAGAAGTGCATCAAAGAAAAACCATTTTGGGAGGTCTCTATCAGAAATCATGATTCTAGAGCTTGGAAGTATATAACGCCAAATAAGGCGGAGGCTATCAAATATACAGGAAAAGAAATTGTAGATGGTAAAATTACTTCTTTGTGTTTTGATCTATGGTTGCAAAGGGGTAGAACCATAAATAGATTGGGAGGTGATACTCTAGAGAGAACTAGAGGGGAGAGAATAATGGTCAAAGATCTTATTGAGTATGTTACTTGGCGCACTGATAAGATAAGTTATATGGGTCAGCTAAGGGAAGAAGCGCTATAGAGAGCCAAAGAGGAGGAATGTTAAGCATGAACTTGTTTAAAAGATGGGAGGTACAAATTTTAATCTATCTGAAATGCTATTAAATAGAAATATGATAAAGTTGCATGGAAGAACTTTTATGAAACAAAATTTAGACACCAAAAATGGCTATGTGTACTTTTAAAGCCTATAATAATAACCTATTCCCATCAAAAAAAGACTTACAGAGAAGTGCATCAATATCGATCTTGTCTGTGCGCTATGAAATAATGTTGAGGAGGATACTAAGCATTTAATATTTCAATGTGAATCTTGGGCTTACATATGGAAATGGTGTAGAATAAAACTCCGATGACCCACCCTAAACATCAATATTAGATCATGAATGCAAAATCGAAAGCATGATCTACCATTTTAGTCATGAATGTAGAAGCAAGGATGCGGCATTAATCGTTTTTTGGACTTGCATTTAGTCTATTTGGAAGGAGAGAAACAACAGAATATTTGGGGATAAAAATTATTCAGAGCAGTCTACATGTAAGCATATCACAGATCTAATAACATTTGCATCACAAAATCGAAACATAGAGCATACCTCTCAGCAACCACGACACAAAAGTTTGCAAAGAGTAGGAGTAATCCTACCAACCACCATGTTGGATGGTGCTATCCTGTCGTTGATCATCTATACTACTGTCAAGATCCCAAAGTCACCAGGTATGGTCGTTTCTTCACCTATTTTAAATAAAATTTTCTCGCCCACTCATAATTTGTTTACAAAGATGCAACAATAGTTACAAAATATTCTGCATTATTTTATGCTAACTTATCATCCAAAGCTTCTCTCTTTTCATCACTCAAACTTGCAATTAAGTTTTTTAACAAAATTTGTTCAGTATTTTCCTAACAAGGAGACAATAACTTAAAAAGAGCTATAATGTCAAATACTTATCAGTTGAGAAAAAAGTTTTGACTTTGGCAAGCTAACTAGATGCATGCTAAAAATCTTGTTAGATTTATACAGATCTACACTTCTAACACCCAGATCTGAAACTTTAGTGATGCTCTTGCAAGTTTCCAAGGAAAGCGCTAAAAAATTTCTTTCCCATATGAGCTAATAGGAGGCTAGAAGCCATAGAAGTCTTAGGGTGGTGAGAAAGCATATGTAACGAAGTGGAGAAGAGGAATTATTTTCATATTTTTTAGAACTTGCCATTGCTGAGTTTCGTTTATATTGGGATAGTTTAGTATAGATGCAGTTGTATTGAGTAAAGGAAGCTTCATAAATGGGATGTGTATTACCCCTTATGTCGGTTTATTTGTTTAGTTTGTAGGCATATGCCACATGTTGTGGTTTTTAAAGCATGGAAATGCTTATTTGTTTTGTATCCCATCTTGTGAATATTTATGGTATTTGGACCATTAACAAAGTATGATTTGAACTTTGTTCAAAAAAATTATTTAAGGGAAATGAAGATAAAATTTTAAATTTAATTAATGTTATTTTAATTAATTAAATTGGTTAAATTTTAATTAATAAATAATGTACAAGTGCAATGATATGTTTAGTATAAATGTTATAGTCAATGTTTATCTTCAAATTGTTAAGGATGACTGAAATAAAATTCAACGATTGAATTTGATTTAGCTAATTAGATAAATTGATTAAACTAATCAAATATGATTTAATTAATAAAATTAAAACTAATTAAATAAGATTTAATTGATAATATACATATACATACATACATACGTGTGTGTATATATATACATACATGTTATAGGTAGATTTAATTGTAAAAGTTGTAAATAAATTTTTATTAAATTTTTTGCAAATAAGTTAATAACTATATATATATAAATGAGTGCTCTCCTCCTTAAGTGAATCACTCATTTTACTTAGAAAAAATAGCTATATATGTATAAAACTAAGTGGAACTGGAAACAAATCATTCCAAATTACATTTAAAGAGTAAATATATATGCATAATACATATGCAGTGATTTCGGTTGCATCTAACACTTGAGTCACGAGGGTGTTTCACAAGAAATATGATATACCCTAAATCGATAGCAATCAATATATGTATAACAAAGATTATGAACCTTTACTACATAAAAGTTATCCTCTTCTATTTATATATTAAAAGACTACTATCATACTATTTAGTTATTGATATTCCTCAAGCTAAAGATGTTATGTGTAGCACTATTAATATACTGACTAGATGAGGTAAGAAATATGCATGTATTCGTTGATATTCCTTAAGATATGACCATTATAACTAGGCCATCATGAAATGGTGGATACGAGTGAATAACCTCTTATGATTTATTGGTATTCCTCAAGGTCCAGATGAGATTAAGACAAGGACCATAGGTTAGGGGTTGTATATGATACAACCAATAAGGATTATCCATTGAATGTGGGCCTATGATTTGTTGATGTTCTTCAAAGTCGAAATCCCAAAGCATGCGAGTCGTAACACCCACTAGGGAAATTAAAAGATCTCAATGTTTTTTATTAGAATTTGGAGACATAAAAGTCTAGTGGGAGCCTTATTAGAAAATGAAATGGCAACGTTTAACCTTTCTAATATGGTAATAACATTTGCTACAAAATGTTAAAATAGTCTACATCGATAAATTTGTATAGCTAATAAAATTGGTAAAATGTTTATTAGTTAAGATATACAAATGAACAAAACAAAAGATTAACAAAGAAATATACTTACCTTAAATTATTTGGCATGTTGTCGCTCCAAGACCCATGCAAGAGCCTAACTTTACTGTACTGAATACATTCGTAACTTGGTTGCTTAAGTCATTATTTGTCCGAGACAGTGTATTGTCTTTTGTATGTTGTGAACTCTAGTAGCAATATAAGAAAATGGATATTTGATCCATATTCGATCATATATATAAGTCATACGGTGGATGGCTGTTGTTCATAATGTATGAAAATTGAATGAAATTAATTCATCAGAAATAAGCAAATAAATCATAATGCAAAATTCCTTACGATTGATTATAATTAGGATCTCCTTTGAATGTGTGACAATCTACCTTTCTTACACCCAAAGATGACACTTAATACATCCTCAGTATTCATGTGCTGATCATCTAAGTGTCCGAAAGACATGTCGTGGGATGAAGAAAATAAAAGACAAGGGAACAAACACAAATACTTCTCACAACGACATAGTTACATAAACTTCATCATGGGACAGCACAAATGGTTACTCGAAAATGTTACATTAAAGTTACAACAAGTACTATTCCTAACAAAGACAGCCATATCAGCCTGCCCAACTACTAATACATAATATACAGTCACAACGGAAATATAGGCAACTACAATATGATGATGAAAGCTCCTACTCCATGCTAATTCCCAAAATGCTCCAAAGAAGACTGACTACTTGGCTACTCATAAAATTTGAGTACCCAAGAGTTTAAGGGGAAAAAATAAAACTCTGGGTCAGACATGGGTCTACTGTGAGTAAAATATAAGTCTAACTTTATAAAAACCTTCAAATCAAAGGCATCTCATAAGACAACGCTTTACATAAACATGGACGGGTTTTTACCGTATGATAAATAAAAAATTTAATATAAAATCCTCTGATATATTATAATGTCTAAGTTTAAAATAAATATGGACTCAAAGCCAAAAAATTTACATTATTAAATTCTAGCCTAATAGGCATACAATCTAGTTTGAAGGCTCGTATTGAAAAACATATTCCAACTATGAAAGGATAAGGGTCTACCCACCGAATCAGTACACCTTTAGATAAAATATACTGGAGGCTACAAATCTGCTACTCAGGACTGCCCTACCCCTTACCTGGTAGCGTCGAATATGATCACCTCTTGGCTGCGATCAACAACCATAAATAGGATCCCGAATCATACATAAACCGTAGATATTGCTCTAGATTAGGCGATGATCGTACCCTAATAGGAGCGACCTACATAGCCCAACTGCACGTCTCTAGTTTAGTTAATTACCGGTTGTAAGGCTTGAGACTATGCATTTACCTTTTCTCCTAGAAAACCATCTTTGAATGCTAACACCGCCTTCTAGGCATCCAAAGAAATGATAGCACTTATCCATATAAGTTGTTCGGAGATCGAACAAACATTCAACATGGATGTCTTCCATTATGGAATCACTCTCAGGAAGAATAGCACAGTTCTATAGCATACTATATAACGGTCCATCGCGAACATTGTTAGTTTGGAGTGATTTGGATAAATCATACTTATCTAAAACCAGTGTCTCCAAACTAAGCGATAATCCTCCGCTAAATCAATTCCGGTTCTTTTTGAAGTATGCAACAAGTATTTGAGTCCTTAAAGCGGAGCTCGAATAAACACAACATACTTCATGTGTAAAAATAGGTCAAGCTATAAATAGTGGACAATATACTATTTAGGGTAATTATACAGAGTTCCTCATATGGATAATCATATACTTAATTTATACATGGCTCATTGATAGAAATTAACCCTCCCATATCTATCATGTTTGTGACATTTCGGCCTTACTCTATCTCTCGCCTAGAAATAAATTCTAGATCTTACAAATGGAGAATCAGCCTACTCATCGGCTTTTAGTGCTAAGTATGGGATGAATTACTTCTCATAAATGTGTCGCCACATTAACATTCGTTTCATATTTGTTTGAGGTTACTTAAGGGTGATCGACAAAGAAATCCCTTGAGTTAAAACACTTTTGAAAAATAAAACAGATTTTAAACAAAACTAATATTTAGAACTAAAGCGATTTTTAAAAATTAAAATCCTTATTAATTAAATAAATAAAATTAAATCCTTATTAAATATTAATTAAGTCCAAATTAAAATCTTAATTTAAATTAACTTAAGCTGTGATTAAGTAATAATTAAACCCTCTTTTTAAACCCTCTTGTTAATGAATGATAATTAATGATTAAATACTAATTACCTTAATTAATTAACAATTAATCGAATACTTAATTATATAATTACTTTTTAAAATTTAAATTATGTTCAAAAACATTTTCCATAAAGATTCCTAAGTGAAAACACTTTTAGGTTTCGAAAAGAATTCGTTTTCATGAACTGCACTTATAACGACTATCGCTATACGACCAGTAATTTTCAAAATTGAAATTTTGTTTCTAAGCCTTTTCTTTGACTTTGACACTAGGAAAACTTTACTAAAACATAATGGTATGTTGTTGAAAACTAAATAAGTTTTTAAACTTGAAACATTTGAAGAATTTTAAAACCAAAGATCATAGATTTTATTCAAGGGATTCTATGTCGTTTTAACTAGTAAGATGATAACTTTCTTAGAATACAATCATGTATTCAACATCGTAACATACCTAGTTACATCACAATACAAAACATAATCCAATCTCTCAACTTTCTAACTAACATAACCATCAGACTCATTTTTATGTCTACTTCCAAATCATGGCATACTAACACATATAAATTATATCCAAACATCCTTATAATCCAAGCACTTATATGTACATACAACCGACATTATCATCAACCAAAATACATGTCATATTTACAACAAGTTAAGCAATGATATATGTTTTAAACTCTTAGTAAAAAGGAAAGAACTTTACTCATCAAAAGCTGATAAAATAAACTGAACTTAAGCTAAAACTCAAACACGACCCAGACCTTTTCCTGCCTTTGGAAAATGGAGTTTTTAATGGTTTGAAGGTGAAAAAAATATTTCGGGCTAGGTGGGTAGGGGTGCTTGACCTATGAGGGTGTGGGGTGTATGTGCTTATTTAAGCAGGAGAGAGGTGTAGAAGTTGAGAGAAAAGGCTTTAAGCAAGGTTTTGAAAGTTTTGAAAGTGGAAAAACTTATACTTTTAAACTTAGAATTTTTTTTTTTGAAAGCCATTAAATGTTCATGAAGGCTTGGATAAGTTTTAGGAAATGAGAGTGAAGTGATAAAATAAGGAAAAATTATGAAAATCGATTTTTTACAAAGTGCATAAACCTAATTTCCATTCTAGCCACATGGTACCTACCCTTCACTATACGATTGCCATCCCCACCTTACGTGCTCCCTCCCTCGTTTCCCACGTGACCATGTCCCCTCTTTACCTTGCTTTAGCCAATATTCATTGAATGACTTAAGTACTTATATGTTTTAAAGATGTGATATATTATATCACCTTATTTTACAAATTTATTTTTAAACTTTCATAAATTGTCAAGCCATTATTTTTATAAACTTAAGTATAAACATATATGGATACTTTTATGTGCTAACTTATTTATAAATGAATGTGACTACTTACACCATAGGGTTCGCAATGTTTTTAACTACTTTTAAAAGACAAAAGGTCGTAATTCGGAAAATGATTTCCAACCACATTTTCGATTTTTCTTCGAACTAAATATATTTGTAAAAAAAATTGAAAACTATTTCACCATCTTTGTTTATTATTTAAAAGAGTAATTATTAAAAATATATTCAAATATCCATATTTAGAGTGATTGAATTCTGGGTTGTTACACTTTCTCCCCTTAAACAACTTCATCTCAAAATTAGAAAAGAAGAAGATAACTCAAAATACCTCAAAAGGGAATATATTATATATCATGTAATCCATACAAAGGACATACACCAAGCATCCATAACACAAACTTTACATACACAATGCATTCAAACAGTCAAAGAGCTATCCTAACATCATTTTTGGATAGGCTATCCACATATGATCTACAGTTTTCCAAGTACAATCCCAACGATTCTCACTCCACTGAATCATTGCTAATTTCTCCACATTATTTTGCAACCTCTTCTCATCCTGATCCACAACATGAATTGGATGTATGATCATCATCAAGTTTGGTTTTATTTCCAAATCCTCTTGAATAGTCGGCTCCACAATCAAGGATGAGTCATGAACATACTTTCTCAAATGAGACACGTGGAAACGTGATGGATCTCCGATAACCTTTCTAGCAAATCAACTTTATAGTCGAGTGGTCCAATCCTTTTAATAACTTTAAAAGTTCCAATATACCTTAGTTCTAACTTCTCGGTTCTTCCAAATCGAACAACTCCTTTGATTACGACAATCTTCACAAATATAGAGTCTTCGACTTAAAATTTCAAGTCCCTCCTCCTTTTATCCATATAAGTCTTTGTCAATCTTGAGCTTCTTTCATCCTTCTCTTAATCACCGCAACCTTTTTCATAGCTTCGCAAATCTTGTCTGGTTCAAGTACTAGTCTATCTCCATTCTCAACTCAATATGTCAGTGACTTGCATAGATGCCCATGGAGAGCTTTGTAGGGTGTCATGCTAATGCTTGCTTGATAACTATTGTTGTAGGGAAATTCCATGAAGTCGAGATGAACTTCCCATGATTTACTAAAATCCAGAATACATGCGCCCTTAGAAGATCTTCTAGAATATGGTTCACCCTTTCCATTTGTCGATCCATTTAGGGGTGATATGTCATGCTCAAACTTAGCTTTGTCCCTAAAGTTACTTGTAATGCCTTCCAAAAATGACTTGTAAAGATGGAATCTCAATCACTTACGATACTCACTAAGACTTCATGCAATCGAACAATCTCCCTCATATAAGCTTTAGCCAAGAAGCTGCAGTCCTTATTGGCTTTATTGGTATAAATAAGCATTCTTCGTTAGACGATCCATGATAACCCACATACCTTCGTTCCCTTTTCTGGTTCTAGGTAAACCATTGCTAAAATCCATTGGTATCATCTACCATTTCCAATTTGGGATTTCTAAGGGTTGATGTAAACAAGTCTTCTTCTTGTGATCGCCTTTTATCTATTGACAGATCAAACATCTACTAACAAAGATTAAGACACCCCTCTTCATTTCGGACCACCAAATACTTATTTCATATCGCGATGCATCTTAGAAACACCTGGATGGATATTAAATTTGGATCAGTGACATTTTTGATAAAACTTCTTGTCTAAGGCCATCGATATTAGGGATGCAGATCCTCTCACGCATACGCGATATGCCATAGTTATCTATCTCAGAACTTCCACACCGCCCCTCCTCAATATCCTTGACGATCTTCATAAAGTGTTTATCCTCCATTTTCTTGCTAGCAATCCTTTCCAATAGTGTTGGTGTAACCTCCAAGCGAGCCAACACTACATTCCTACTAAGAGCGTCTACCACCACATTTGCTTTTCCTAGCGTATAGAGAATATCCAAGTTGTAAGCTACCAGGAGCTCCAACCATCGCAGTTGCCTCAGGTTCAGATCCTTAGGAGTGAAAAGATACTTCAAGGACTTATGATCCATGAATAGCTCGAACTTTTCACTTATTTAAAAAAGAAAATTACTAGCTAGTAATGCCTTTATATCTTCAATGCAAATACTACGGCTAACAGCTTCAAGTCATGCATTGCATAATTCTTCTCGTGGGGATTTAACTCTCTACTTGCATAGGCTATAACGTTCCCATGTTGCATCAAAACTGCACCCAAACTAACTCTACATGCATCAGTATAAACAGTTAACCCTTCTTCTCCATCTATAATAGCCATGGGTCAATCTCTCTTTTAACTCGAGAATGCACTCTCGCACTTTGGATTCTACTTGAATTTAACATCCTTCTTTGTTAGCTTAGTAAGGTGAGAGGTAATCTTGGAGTAATCCTTTATAACTTTCTACAATAACCTGCCAGCCCTAAAAAGCTTTTCACTTCTGTAGGAGTTTAGGGTCTTTTGAAATCTTGCATCAAAACTGCACCCAAACATGTTGGATCAACTGAGATGCCATCTCCTGATACAATATGTCCTAGGTGTCTCACTTATGATTACTAAAAGTGGCACTTAGAAATTTTTGCACCAAGAATGTTTTTCCTTAACATTTCCAACACCACTTCCAAGCGGGGTTTGTGCTCTTCTTTAGTCTTTGAGTACATAATAATGTCATCAACGAAAATTAACACGAACTTGTTGAACACGTCCCTAAAAAATCAATTCATAAGATCAACGAAAAAAGCAGGTGCATTTTTTAGCCCAAAAGACATCAACCACTCATTGAAAAAGTCTGGTCCTCTAAAAGCAGTTAAGGGTGTATTATCCACCGCTACCCTTAACTGATGGAAACCCATAGCAAGGTTCATTTGAAAAATAATTCTCTAGCCCTATAAAGTTGGTCAAACATATAATCTATTTAGGGTAACAGATACTATATCGAATGGTCTGCCTGTTCAACTCCCTATAATCCATGCATAATCTTAAAGAACTATCAGACTTAGTTACAAAAACTACTGCCATTCCCCAATTCGAACGGCTTGGTATAATCAATCCTCTTCTTAACAAATCATTGGTTTGACTTACTAGCTCCCGCTTCTCTCTCAGGGACATTTTATGCAGGGGTTGAATGACAGGTTTCGCACCGAGAACTAAATCAATATGAAATTCAATTTTTTGACGGGTAGGAAAACTGCTAATCGGTTGAAAAATATCGGAAAAATCTTTAACAACTTCAATCGATCTCAACTCTTCCTGTGATGATTATAAGGAATAGAGGAAACAACCCATACGTTTGTTAGGCTTCTTACAAACTATCATTTCCAATGCTTTTCCGTAGTTGAGTTTTAAAACTACCCTTATCTTAACGTAGTCTAGAATAACTTCATATTTCAACAACCAATCCATACTAAGAATAACATCAAACCCTTTAAAAGCCAAGACAAATAGGTTACAAAAGAAAAGACATTTTTGGAAATCAATTTGTACTCTTTAACAAACCAAGCATAGATTAGTTATACCACCTATGGGTTTGGACATGCAAATAGGGGTTTCTACAAATTTAGGAATAAGTTGTAACCTATCTACCAATTCTTTAGAGATAAAACTATGAGAAGCTTCTGTATCAAACCAAACATGAACTAAAATACCATTAATAAGTAAAGTACCTTCCAAAATCCCTTCCCTTTCACGTCTTCAGAAGTTGAGTGCTCAACCTTAGTAGCATAGACCTTAATCTGTTGACCCTTCATCAACAGTGGCCAGTCCTTAACCATGTGTCTAGGCTGGTGGCAATTATAGCAAAGTATTTTCTAGACTATTGGAGAGATACCCTTCGCCTACTGATAGTGTGTTGAAATATGCCTATTTTCTTACAATTGTAACAAACAACATCTTTACACTTGTTTTCCATATCTCCTTCCACTAGTTTTCCCTTACCCTGCTTCTTTCTCCAATTTCGGTTAAACTTCCTTTTATTTGGATTAATGGTATCGCCACTAGATCCTGCTGCTGGTTTCTTATTCAAAAGCATTTCATATCTTAAGGCCATATCTACCGAATCTGCAAATGATTCCTTTACATGAGTGGTCATTTTTCATGAAACTCTTCTTTCATACCCAAAACAAACATCTCTTTTTTATTTAGCAGCGTGTCATAGGTCCAGGGTTGAAACGTGATAACTCATTAAACTTTGTCCCTAATTAAGCCACCGACAGATCTCCCTACTTGAGATCATGAAACTTCTATATAATCGAGTTTTGCCCATAGCTGGCATGAATTGTTCTTCAAATACTTCTTTGAATATAGCCCATAAGAACTCATCTTCTAAAACTTTTGCGGTAATAGAACCCCACCAAGCAGCCACACCCTCTTGCAATTGCCATGATGCCAAGAATCGTTTCTGATCGTCGGATATGTCCAAATTTTTGAAAGCCTTCCCACATGACCATAGCCATGCTTCTACTTCAATTATGGATTCAGTACCCTTGATGGGTTTTCCTCCTAGTTTTGTGAAATCCTTATACAAAGCTGTGAAGTTTACTCGAGGCTGCACTAGGTTTGCTTCTTCCATTATTCCAACCCTTTTAACGTTCGGGGTAGACCGTTTGTGGTTGTTGTGCTACCGTTTCCCCTTCCTCATCCTCTTCTCGTACTCATTCTTACTACCTGAATAAAGTAAGATATCTTTAGAATACATAGACGAGATTATCTTAGGGAAAAAGAGCATAAAACCAAAAATATTAATGCTGGTTAGAATAACATGAAAACACATTCTCAAGGACTGAACTCATTCTAGGGTACCACTAACCCTATCTCTAATGAGTTGACCCCTACTAAGGCCTAAGTGTTCGCTAAACCTAAGCTTTGATACCAAGTGCGATGATCTGCCTTTCTTACATCCAAAGACACTTAATATATCCACGGTATTCATGTGCCGATCATCTAAGTGTCTGAAAGACATGTCGTGGGGTAAAGTAAATAAAAGATAAGGAAATAAACACAGATTCTTTTTACAACGATAGAGTTATATAAACATCATCAAAGAATAGTACGTGTGGTTACTCCAAAATATTACATGAAAGTTACAATAAGTACTATTCCCACTAAGGATGGCTATATTAGCCTGTCAACTACTAATACATACTATGCAATCACATCATAAATATAAATAACTACAAGATGACGAAAGCTCCTACTCCATACTGCTTCCCAAAATGCTCTAAAGAAACCTGACTGATTAGCTACTCATAAAATTTGAGTACTTAAGAGTTTAAAGAAAAAAATAAAACTCCAGGTCAGACATGGGTCTGGTTTGAGTAAAGCATAAGTTTAACTTTATAAAATCCTTCAAATCGAAGGTATCTCACAAGACCACGTCGCACATAAACATGGACGGGTTTATACCTTACGATAACCAAAACATTTCTATCTAAAATCCTCTGATACTATTATGATGTCTAAGTTTAAAATAAACACAGAATTGCCAAAATGGTTACATTATTAAATTCGAGCATAATAGGTATGCAATTAAGTCCAAAGGCTCAGATTGCAAAATGGATTCCAACTATGAAAGGGTAAGGGTTTACCCACCGAATCAGTACACCTCTGGATAAAACGTACTGGAGGTTGCAATACATTGCATCTCTGCTACTCGGGACTGGCCCTACCCTTAATAGGTAGAGTCGAATTTGATCACCCTTTGGTTGCGATCAACAACCATAACAGGGATCTCGAAGCATATATAAACCGTAGATATCGCTCTAGATTAGGCGTTGATCATACCCTAATGGAGTGACCCACATAGCCCTGTTGCACGTCCTAGCTTTATTCATTTACTAGTTGTGAGGCTTGAGGCTATGCTTTTACCTTTCCTCCTAGCAGATTGCCTTGGAATGCTAACACTGCTTTCTAGGCATCCAATTCAATTATAGCATTCATCCATATAAGTTATTCTGGGATTGAACAAACATTCAACATTTACTATCTTCCATTTTGGGATCGCCTTCAACAAGAATAGTACAGCTCCGTAACATAGTTCATAACGATTCATGGAAACGTTATTACTTTGGAGTGATTTGGATAAATAATATTTATTTGAAACCGTATCTCCAACTAAGCGATAATTCCCAACTAACTCAATTCCGGTTCTTTTGGAAGTATGCAACAAATATTCGAGTCCTTACCGAGGAACTCGAATATAAACAACATACTTCCTGAGTTAAAACGGATCAAGTTATAAACAACGGACAATCTGCTATTTAGGGTAATTATACAGAGTTCTGCATATAGATAACTATATACTTAATTTATACATGGCGTGTTGATAAATATTAACCCTCCCATATCTATTACATTTATGATATTTTGACCTTACTCTATCCCCCATATAGAAATAAATTCTAGATCTTACAGATAGAGAATCAACCTACTCGTCGGTTTTTAGTGCTAATGATGTGATGACTCACTTTCCATAAATGGGTCATCGTATTAACATTGGTTTCATATTTGTTTGAGGTTACTTAAGGGTAATCGACAAAGAAATCCTTTGATTTAAAACACTTTTGGAAAAGAAAATATATTTTAAACAAAACCGATATTTAGAACTAAAGCGATTTTTAAAAATTAGAACCCATATTAATTAATTAAATAAATAAACTTAAATCCTTATTAAATCATAATTAAACCTAATTAAGTCCTAATTAAAACTTAATTAAAATTAACTTAATCGTAATTTAACTAATAATTAAAGCCTCTTTTTAATAAATAAATAAATAATAATTATTTTTAATAAATAATTAACTATAATTAATCTCTAATTGATAATTAAATTTTAATTAATTAACTAATTATAATTAACCTACTAAATTAACACTTAAGTATTAATTTCCTTTGTTAATTAATGGTAGTTAATGATTAAGTACTAATTACCTTACTTACTTAATTAATTAAGCAATCTTAATAAAATAATTACTTTTTAAATTAAATTATGTTTGAAAACATCTCCAAAAAGATTTCTAAGTGAAAATGCTTTTAGGTTTCGAAAAGAGTTCGTTTTCACGAACTTTACTTATATCGACTACTGTTATACGTCCCGTAATTTTCAAAATTGAAATTTATTTTTCTAATCCTTTTCTCTTGGAAAACTTTGCTAAAACACAAAAGTATGTTTTTGAAAACTAATTAAGTTTATAAACTTGAAACATTTTGAAAATTATAAAACCAAAGATCATAGATTTTAATCAAGGGATTCTATGTCGCTTTAACTAGTAAGGTGCTAACTTTCTTAGCATGAAATCATGTTTCATAACGTACATAATTACTTCACAACACCAAACATAAGCCAAGCTCTCAACTTTCTAACTAGCATAATCATTAGACTTCATTTCTAAGTCTACTTCCAAATCATGGCATACTAGCATATATAAATTATATCCAATCATCTTTATAATCCAAGCACTTATACACACATACAACTAACATTATTTTCACCCAAAACATACATCATGTTTACAACAAGTTAAGCAATGATATAGTTGTAAACTCTTAGTAAAAGGCAATAACTTTAACCCCCCCAATAGTTGATGAAATATACCGAACTTAAGCTAAAGCTGGAACACGACCTAGATCAAGGTGCAAAAGTATTTCGACCTAAATGGGTAGGGTTGCTCGGCCTATGAGGATGTGGGATGTATGTGCTTGTTTAAGGAGGAGAGAGATGTTGAAGTTGAGATGAAAAACTTAGATTTTTAAACTTAGGAATCTCCTTTGGAAGCCATTAAGTGTTCATGAAAGCTTGGAGAGGTTTTGGGAAATGAGAGTGAAGTGGTAAAATGAGGAAAATTATGAAAATTGATTTTTATACAAAGTGCATAAACTAAATTATCTTCTAGCCTCATGGTATCTACCCTCCACTACACAATTGCCACCTCACCTTGCATGTTCCCTCCCTCATTCCTTAAGTGACCATGTCCCCCCTTCACCTTGCTTTAGCTAACATTCATTAAATGACTTAAGTACTTATGTTTTTTAAAGATGTGATATAATATGTCACTTTATTTTACAAATTTATTTTGAACTTTCATAAATTGTCACACCATTATTTTTATAAACTCAAGTATAAACATCTATACATATGATTTCTAAAGTATGCTGACTTATTTATAAATGAATGTGACCATTTATTCATAGAGTTCACAATGTTTTCGACTACTTTTAAATGATGAAAATTCAGCATTTGCAAAATGATTTTCGGCTATATTTTCTATTTTTTCCAAACTAAATATGTTTATAAACCAATTTCAAAAACTATTTAACCATCATTAGTTATTATCTAAAAGAGTTTTATTTTTAGTTATAAAATAAATAAATAAATTACTATAAGTATATTTAAATATCCATATTTAAAGTGATTAAATTCTGGATTGTTATACTTCCCCCCCCCCAAAAGAATTTCATCTCGAAATTAGCAAATAAGGAGATAACTCAAAAGAACTCAAAAGGGAATATAATATATATCATGTAATCCATACAAAGGACATATAACAAGCATCCATAATACAAATTGTACATACACAATGCATAGAAATAGTCAAAGGTATCCTAACAGAAGTTTTGGATTGGCTACCCTCATATGATCCAGAGTTTCCTAAGTACGATATCTAGGATCCTCACTCCACTGAATCTTTACTAATTTCACCACATTATTTCGCAACTTCTTCTCATCTTGATCCACAATATGAACTCTGCCTCTAGGAATCCTAGCTATATAGCAGTTCTTATTTCTAGGAATCGATGTTTGGATGTCTAACTCGAGGCATCCGCTCTCGATCTTACCTATTATTGAGTGTCGATCAAGAGTATCCGTTGACCATCCGTACTTATCCTCGACCTAGCATATCCATCTAGTCCACAAGCATGATAATTAAGTTTCCAACTACGCACTAATTTCTATCTATAGAAACTAGCACTTTTAGGTATCTAACTTCGGGTATTCCTTATTAACCTTGCATATCTTCAAGCAATAGTCAATACCGAATGGATAGGTCAAATTATCTGATCGGCCTTTGTGATTATACTCCTTCATCCTAATGCTAAACTAAAGTAGTGGATCCCTATCTCTAGGTACCTAATTGCAATGCTAATCACGCAGCATAAGGTTTTTTTTACAAGAATATGGTACTGTTGGTTCAAGAAGCTAATTTTATTTATAAACGAAAAATGTGGCAAGTTCTGCCTTATTATATTTCCCCTAAAATTCTAGTGTGGTTTATTTGTAGAACAAAAAATCAAACTAGGTGAAATAGCATCATAACAAGTCACTATTCCATGCTCGTGGAATCGGGATTCCATCAACAGTGGCCAATTGAAATTTCCACCTATATGCTTCTGTTCGATTGCATAATGACCTTCCCTATTTGAACCAAGTGCCCCCGTACTTGGGAGAACTTGTTCCAAAATGAGATCCCCTACCTTGAATGTACGGTTCTAGACCTTGGTGTTGAAATCTCATGCGACTCTTTTCTAGTGACCAGCTACCCTTTATTTTGCCTCTTCTCATTTTTCATTAACCAAGTCGAGTAACTCAAGCGAGAGTTCCTTGTTGACCTTGGGATCATGGTGCTTTTTCAGTGAAAAGGAACTTCCTGTTTAATCGAGATCACAATCTCTAATACATAGCCTAAAGTGAATAGTGTATGTCCAGTCACGGACTTGTGAGTTGTCCTATAAGCCCATAATGCAAGTGGAAGTTCATCGACCCAGTTGCTCTTAGCCTTAGTTGACCGTTTCCTCAAGATGGACTTGATGATTTTATTCACCGCCTTTACTTATACATTTCTCTATGGGTGTGCTACTCTGGAAAAAAATTTCTCAATCTTGTAACAATTATAGAAATCCTTAAACTTGGTACTTTCAAACTGTACCACTTTCCATTATAATTTTATGGGGTATTCCAAATCTGTAGATTCTTCATCACAATGTTGACCACTTTCTTTGTTGTGATCATGTCAAGTGGCTCTGTTTTAGCCTACTTTATGAAGTAACCCACCGCAGTAATTATGTATTCAGCTCCTCATTTCGATATAGGTAGCACACTGATCATATCAATTCCCTAGACCGCAAATGGCTATAGGCTAACCATTTGTGTAAGATTCGTGGGTGGGGCTCTTGGAATTTTTGCAAGTCTCTAGCAGCGGTCACACCATTTGGTGTACTCAGCAACATCATAGTTTATTATTAGCCATAAGTATTCACAGTGATGTACCTTCTTGGCTAATGTCTACCCTTGGTGTGATCGCAGCTACTCGCATGGACGTCCATGATGATCTTGCTAGCCTCGTCCTTGATTGCACACTGAAGCAGGGGGTTACGAAACCTCTACTATGTAGCATTTTTCCATGCATTACAAATCACATTACTTTACAAAGGACTTTCATTTGTTGTTTCCTCTTGGGATAAGTTCACTTAGGAAAATAGTCCTTGATCGCAGTCATCCTTGACTCATTCTCCTCTTTGACCTTCAAAATCTAGTTGATATACATCTAGTTGATACTTGAAGCCGATAAAACCTCCACTAGAACTAATTGCAATGGTTATGCATCTCCTGAACTAGATAACTTGGTCAATGAATAGGCCTTTGCATTCTCCTCTTTAGGGATGTGTGTAATTTAATAATTCTCTATATCGTTCAATTGTTTTAATATTTTTGTTAGGTAATAGGAAATACTTGTACCCATAGCCTTGAATTCCTTTTTCAGTTGGAAAACCACAAAAAAGGAGTCACCGAATATAGCAGCATCCTTACTATCGGTTCCTTTGCTATCTTGAGTCCCGCTATCAATGCTTTGTACTCAGCCGCGTTATTTGTCATGGGGAACTCTAACTTCAATGCATAACAAACCGATCATCCTTTTGGAGTCAGAGTACTAATCCTGCCCTAGAATTATGCTCATTAGTGGCTTTATCTACAAAAAATTTCCATTGGGAAAGTGTGACCATATCGTCTTTCTCTTCACCATCTTATGCGGTAAATATAGCGACAAAATCCACAAATTATTGTCCATTTATTTCCCTCCTCGGATGGTAAGTGATGTCATGCTAGTTTAGTTCAATGTTCCACTTTAGTAATCTTCTTGAACTTTTGGGCCAGTATAGTACTTATTTCAAAGGTTGATCCGTCAACACCTTAATCGAGTGAGCTTAAAAATACGGTCGTAGCTTCCTTAATGAAATTAGCAAGTAATAAGTGAGTTTCTCCAACTTCGAACGGTTATTTTTAGCTCCGTTAAACCACTTACCGATATAGTAAACTGGCTTTGAATCCTTTGCCTCCTTACGTACCAATGTTGCGCTTAGTGTGTGAGCAGACATTACCAAATAAATGAACAAATCTTCCCCATCCAAAGGTTTGGATATAACCAACGGTGTTTCCATATGCCTCAGTAATCCCTCAAAGGCATCCTGACATTCCTTCATCCTTTGAAATTCCTCTTGCCCTTTTCAGGGTATCGAAGAATGGTACACACTTATCCATTGCCTTTCAGATAAACCGACTCAATGCGGCAACCTTCCCATTTAAGGTTTGCAACTCCTTCTTTATGGTTGGGGAAATTACATTCATCAAGGCACTAATCAGCTCTAAATTAGTTTTAATGCCCCTCTAATCCAAAAAAAGTCCCCAAAATTTCCCTGATGCAACTCCAAAAGAACATTTCAATATATTTAACTTATTTTCATACTTTCACAACACTTCGAACATCTCTGAAAGGTCATCCATGTAGTTCCTTGATAGTTCTGACTTCATGAGCATATCATTCACATACACTTCCGTCATCCGTTTGATCTAATTCCTAAGTATAGAATTTACCAATCTCCGGTAAGTAGCTCTTGCATTCTTTAGATCGAACAACATCACTTGGTAACCGTATACTCCAAAATCCATTAAAATCTCGTGTATTCTTGATTCGAAACATGTATCGGTATTTGGTAGCCAGAATAAGCATCCATAAAAGAGAGTAACTCGTCTTGAGCTGTCCCATCTGCCAACTGGTCAATCCTTGGGAAAGGGAAGCTATCCTTCGAGCATGCTTTATTCAAGTCTGAATTATCAATGCATGTCCGCCAGTTTCCATTTTCTTTCTTGACTAACATGGGGTTTGATGCCCATTAAGGGTCCAAAGCATCACAGATAAAGCCATTTTCTTTTAGCTTATCCACTTCCTCCTTAAACACAGTGGATCACTATGGACCCAGACCGCGCCTTCTCTTTTATACTGATGGATATCTCGGGTCGTGGCATGCTATTTCCTACAATATCATGCATATATCGAATGTTTTCAAGCTAACACATCTAAGTTTGTTTAAAAAAAACTAACTAATTCCTTCCTCAATCGTGCTCTATGTTGAGATCTGATCTTGAGAACTCAAGCAGAATCATCCAGATTGACCGGTACGTTAATTGTTAGCTCAGTTGGAGCACTTGCACTTCCTTCGACCTCTTCTTGGAATCCATAACATATAGAACTTGCTACGGTTCCTGAGCCAGGTGTTGGCCTTTGATTGCTTGCACCCAAGTTTCTAATGCAGAGAGCTTCTCTATATTTTCCCCTTTCTCCCATCGCTTTACCACTCTTAGCTCGACGATATAAAATTCTTGACCAGTGCTTTGGTTACCTCTAATCAATCCAATCCCATTCTCCATAGGGAACTTCATCATTAAGCACCAAGGAGCTAGTGTTGTTGTGAAATCAGCAATGTCGATCGACCCAAAATGGCATTTTACACTAAGTACTTATCCGCAATTACAAACTTATGAACTTGCAAAATATTGCGGTCCTCATCTCCTAATTCAATGGACAAATCAATTGTCCCAGTAGGTTTCTTTGCTTCGTCGACAAATCCTTGAATCCTAGATTCATAAGGCTTAACATCATTCTTACTTATTCTTATATGGTCAAATGTCTTTTTGAATAGAATATTCATCGATCTTCAGCTATCCATCAAGACTCGGTGCACCATAGCATGGCATACAATAGCTGTAATCAACCATGGGGTCGAAGATTGGCACTTCAACCCCATCAGAATCCCTATTCCAAACACGATATCGTCGTTCATCAACCTTTGCTGCTTAGTCAGAGCTCCATTCTCAATTGTGAAGTAGCTCTCTTATGACACATACCTCAACAAACTCGTGTACCGTTCCATCGCATTCCTAGTTTTCTTTTCTAGATAAGGCCCTCTGATTATGTGTTTATAACTATTCTTCCATCTGACCACCTAGCCCCTGCTCCACTGGGTCTTAGGTTGGTTCCCTTAGGCATTTGGCTCTTAGGGACTAGCATTTTGTCTACCATCCTACGGCTCTTTTACATGCTACTAGAGTTTCTTCTTTCCCATCAATTCTTCAATGTCTCTAAGATGTCTGCACTCATTTGTATTATGCCCATGAGTTTCATTAAAGCGACAATACTTGCCTCCTACGTGGAATCTTATACCTTTCCATGCCCTATGTGGCTAGGCATATGTTTTCAGGTGTATTGTTAAGAAGCACATACTCATCTAGCATCATTTTCTTTGGGCGCTTTTTGGCATAATTCCACCTAGCATGGTGCCTTGTTTCTCTTCCTTTGATCACTAGAATTACCAATGCTCATAACACATTATCAGAACTCTCAACTTTCTGCTTAATTTCCATATTACTTTGAATTACTTTCTTTGAATGTCTACCACCAATCTTCTCGACAACCTGACTTGCTTCTTCTAAATGAAAGAACTGGTTCGTGTTCCGGTAGAATACCTCCATAGTCATTGGCTGCTTCATCCTCAGCCATTTTATGATGTTTTGTCCAAATATATGCCTCGGACCCATTCCATCAACAATATACTCTCACTCGGATTGTTAACTTTAGCCATTGTAATATTAAATCTATTCAAGAACCCTTTACTGACATTTGAGTCCTTGAGAAAGGCTCGACAAGGACATTATGTCCTTAGGCTGGGCAGTGTGGAGCCTGAACTTCTCTAAAACTTCTTTGTTAACTTATCAAAAGTTGAGAAGGATTTTGGCATAAGCCAAGTAAACACATTGATGCAACCCTATCCTAAAAGATAAGTAAACACCTGCATCGAACTATATCTATTACTCTAGCACCATCCATGCGCCATACTTGAATAAATGTTGCCTAATGTCAGTAGTCCCACTATACTATGACATGCTAGGCATCGTGAACTTCTTGGGGGTACTCTTCCCTTAAGATATTTACCATGAATGGAATTCCACAAGGAGCAGAAAACTAGTCTTTATTATTTTTACACTTATTTTCCTCCAACAATCGCTTAATCATGTCTTCTATATGCTCCTCCCTAACTCGGTACACTGAAGAACTACTATCAAGAATTGGATTGCCTGTTTGACTCTGCAAACTATCTCAGTTTGCTCGTTGACGTCTAGGTTCTCCAGTCTTTGAGAGGATCATTCTTTCAATTCTTCTTTTACATCTAGTTAACTCCATAGTGGTTGTTTGAGCACTAACATCTTAAGCTTCAATATTTAGTCCATCATTATCACAGACTTGCTGAAAATCATCCTCGTCAGATAAGTTGATGACTCACCTCTCTGTCCCTCCAGGGGCCTCAAATTCAAGTCGGTACTGACCTAATTTTAGTCAATATCAATCCGAGTTCCATTGGTAGGTGCTCTTCCAATTCCTCCAGCAATTCTCCCTACTTCACTAGTAGTACGTTCCTTCCACTTTTGCTTTCAAACCTTTTTTTCTGACCAGAAGTAGATGATTTCTCCTCTACAGATCCAATAGGTGATGCCTCTCTCCTGCTGCTCCTAATCCTTTGCAACTACTGGATCAGCAAGACTATGCTAGCATCCATTTTATCAATATAACCTTGGACTATCCACCACTCAATATCACCTTCACATCCCATATTCTAGTCGAATAAACTCCTTAGCCTCTACACCTCCACTCAATATCATTTGGTTTGGTTATAGGAGTCCTTATACTAAAAAGAGACCATTTGTATATAAAAGATACATTGTGTAAAAAAGTAAATTTTTGTTCTGTTGGTAATTGAAGTCCTGTTTCTGCAACTTTAGGCAGTTTTTGTAAGCTTATTCCTCTAGGCTAGGTGAGGGTGTTTGAATAGTGGAAATTCGAAGAGGAGCTTAAGGACTGGAGGACGGACGGGAGTTCAGAACCAGTATAAAATCGATTGTGTGATCTGTTATATTATTTATATTGCATTTACATTGTTTAATACTGTCCATCTTTGATCTTGTGCATAGCGACTAACATACATAGATATTATTTCAATAACAACCTTTATACTAAAAAGGCATAAAGGATCTCATCTGTTTAGGAACGATCAAGTGTTGTGTTAAACACCCTATATCTATACCCATACTACTAAAGAGTATTACTAATTATTACTGTCAGATAATATGGAGAATGAGGCAATGTGCAGTACATATATGGATATTCCTTTGGACTAACATCGGTATGTATCTCAAATCATAAGGTACTTATCATAGTTGTACAGGTCTCAATACAAAGTAATAAACACAAATGCCACCAGAACAGAATAATACATAATCACAAAATATAATAGAGTACACAAAGTCAGAACGTAGGAGATAAAATATAATATATTACATAATACAAAGTTCAATCGAGCTATAAAATGATAGTCTCTAGCCCATTATATACATATCATCTAAAACATCATGATATATATATATATATATATATATATATATATATCCATAAGGCTACAAAATACATAGGGAATATATCATCCTATATAACCATTAGCCTCCCGAAACCCAGTGAATCCAACTAATTATGTTGTACAGATCCTGTATTGTCCTGGATTAACTTAAGTACTATAATTAATACATGGATCAGATTATGTCTGAATTCGAATCTAAGTGATATGATGATGATGATAATATCTAATGTAATGTAATAAAATATGTCACATAAGTGTAAATATATATGCATATATATCATGAGATAGCCATTCCAAACAACTAATCATTAACCAACATCAAGAGTAATATTTGGGTAAAACAATCAATACACTTATCCAGAACATCAATCATATACATCCATAAAATAATGTCTACGTCACAAATATAATTAAAATATAATATCAAAGGATAAGTATAGATAATAGAGGGACTGAGTACACTTTAGACACATGACCTATAGCATATTCATACTCATCATCTAGTCGGAATATAAATAGTATATCTCTATCTACTACACGCATCATAACTAGTCGAGAGACTAATAGCACATCTGCTAGCTCCAGGTGACACATGTATGTCCATTTAACGTGACTCCTACGGTCTTCGGTTGCCTTCCCTTGGTATATGATAAAATCCACCTTTGTTCTCATCTATGTAAGGACTCACTCGGTCATGACCCAATACATGCCTCAATGGTAATAGACTACCGGCTTAGGTGGCCATCACCCACAGCCTTAACGCATAGTTATAAGAATAAGGTATCACTGATTCGGGGCGTGACCCCACATTCAAGTTACCAAGGTGGATATTGACCTAATCTGGTTCACTCTCGAATCATAAAGGAAGTTGGACATAGATAGACATACATATAGAATCCATACTTAATGTCTAACACATAGCTCTAAATATATTCCAACACACTGGTCTATATACTTGCTGACTCATGGTTTAATACATGTATAAATGTTGCTCACTGCAGCAAGCTCCATTATACATAACAAATCCCTATATGAGTGACATATACTTATAATGAATAATCGAACAAATAACACTGTTGCATCTCATACCACCATGTATCATTCAAATGTTTATTTAATGCTCATAAAATTGACTCTATTCACAATATATTTCTATATAACAAGCCTTATGAATAACTAGAGAAATGTTACTGAAAGTCCTTTACCAGACAGTATTATAACTCTATTTATTCAAATTCCACATCACATTGAAATCAAAGTTACATAAATGATTTATAGAATATTTACATTTATAGAAAATGTTAGATGTTAATTTTTTGAAAGTATTTACAATAACTATGCAAATGAAAGATATATTTTATACTAAAATATTATAAATAAACACTTAATTCCATAAACAGACTCCTTTGGATACTATATTAGATTATATGCATCACTTCCAAATTGACAAACAAATATCACTATGCTTTTAATTAGATATTGGTAGTCAAATAGGATTTTTAAACTATTATTTTTTACTCCTAGTAATTTTCTAATTAATAATTCACATTAAGTAATTCAATAATTTATATAGGTATATTTTATCATAAAACAAGCTCAAATTTTCATATTTATAAATCTATATATTTTATATTTTATTTTGTTAGACTAAGTATTTACTAAATTTCATTAATATCTCATTTAAATATTTTTATTATCTAATCTCATATAATTATCAAATCATATTAATTTATATATAAAATAAGTATAAAGAAATAAGATTGTTATTATATATTTTATTTATATTTTATATAATTTATTTATGAGTTATTATTTTGTAACAGAACACTGGTTGTGCCATCCTGTGCACCATTGGTCGACCCCTAGCATTCAATTGGTAGCTCAATCGATAATCGACCGACGGATGGCCCTACCGGTGATGCAACTTCTAATGCCCTATTGATCTTCGATCATATTTAGACTTCCATCCTTATTACCGTCTTCTTTAGTTCGTTGCATACTCCTCTGTTTAACCCTATAACATTCCTATCATGTCCATATACATTCTGATACCATATATAATTCAAAATCATCACCAATAGGCAAAGTTTCATTTACAGTAAATGTACATCCATGATCATGCAAACATAACAATTGCATTCTAGGCATACTCAAATCAAAGTAGACATAGAAGTGAGTTTGATTACTCATCTTGAAATGCTGATCGCAAATTCCTACTTTAACTCCCTTTTTTACCTCTTCTTGCCTTCACTGTCAAATTTTCTTCTTCAAAATTAATGATCAGAGCCTGAATTTCAAGTTTCTATTTTGCGTAGAGAGATGTCAAGAATAATATATTTGAATTTGAAAACTTCTAGAATTTTATTTGAATTGATTTGATTTTTGGAGTGATATAATGTAGGAATGGTTTTGAATAATAGGAAGAGAATTAATGTTCTATAGTTAAACGTGAGTGTATATTTATAAACTAAAGTGAACAGTCTGGATATTGAAATCTCTAAATCTCATGAAAGGAGAATTTTATGTTTGGGATAAGTGAATTAAGCTTGGGCCTGTTTTATTACTGATTCATTTACTTTTACTTTCTTTCTTCATAAAACCAATTTACACACTTTTCATGCCCATATGCATATCAACTAATATTATATTATATTTTCTTAACATCTTAAATATTATTTACAATTTATAAACTATTTTCTATAATTTTATGCATTTAATGTAAACATTTATTATTAATTTTGTTTATTAACTAAATTCAAATAATTTAAACATTTTTTTGTTAATTAAATTTAGACTTCTTTTAATATTATAAAATAAAATTTCTTTCTATTCTTAAAAATAAATTCTAAAATTATTTATTTCACTTATTATTTAGTATAAAGATTTAATGTATCATTTTGTTTCAAATTATTAATTTATACTTTAAATTTTAATTTAACTTGATAAATTATCGATTTAATATTTATCAGTATATGAATTCTTTTAGCTTAATTTCTAAATCATTCCTATAATTTTCCATTTATTATATTAAATCGCATTTAATTAATTAATCTTGGCAACCGGTTGTTACGGACTTCTCCTCGTAAGAAAATAGCATCCTCACAATTCCTTATTAGGGAAAATCTATAACTAGCGAGCTAAATACTAGATCATCTACACAATTCATTAATAAATGAAAAAGAACAAGACACATAACTGACCTATGTGCATCGGAAAATAACTCAGGATAAGATCGTATCGTATGCTCTTGAATCTTCCAGGTACAATCCGACGGATTGTTGGACCACTATACCTTTACGAAAGGAACTCTCTTACTTCTGAGTTACCAGACTTCTGAGTTAACTATCCAAATAAGATGCTGCAAAAAGGTCAGATTAGGGGATATCTCGAGCTCCTGTATGACTCTTGGCTCCACTACAGACTCTATATCCTACAAACATATCCTTAGTTGAGAAACATGAAAGACATTATGGATTCTCGAAAAGAGATATGGAAGCAAAACTCTATATGCAACTCTTCCATTTCATTCAACAATCAGATACGGGCCAACTAAACAAGGTGCTAACTTCCAAGATTCACTAAATCTCACGTCTCCATAAAATGGAGATATCTTCACATAAACAAAATCTCAAACTTCAAATTCTATCTCCTTTCTTCTGCGGTCGGCATAAGACTTCTGACAATCCTTGGCCTCCTTCATCCTCATTCTATTTAACTTTACCTTCTCTGGATTCTGGACATAAAAAAAATTGATCTCCCATTTCAAGCCAACATGATGGTGATCGATATGGTTTACCATATAAAGTGTTAATCAGGTTTTTAACCCAATAGAATTCAAAGGAAGTTAGAACATCTTTGACAAGTCAAAACAACTCAAGAATTAACCAAAAAGACCAAAAGAAGGAAGGACCCAAAAGGAAAGGAGAAGAAATAGGCTAAGGGAATGGATTGCTAGCGATTCATCAGCTATGGATCGCTAATGATCCATGAGGATTCCTCATGAATCCTCGAAACCTCTTGCATCATGAACCAATATCTTTTCTAAGGATGTCTTCCAAGTTTCATGCTATTCCAAGCAAACTAGTTTGAGAAGTAGGCATTCATCTTCCGGTGGTATTTCAATGCAACCTATACACGAATCACCATCAAAACCAGGCAACTTTATCAAATTACATAGTGAGCATCTACATAAGGCAAGGAATGCAACGCAAGCAAAATGATCCAAGAATATTCTAACTGCATGGATTACACTATGGATTGCTAACAATCCTCAATTGAAGTCAGATCGTAATGAAATTTTAGGAGCACCTTCGTATCATTAAGTTTAAGCCTCTGGTAAAGCGGCCTAGCCTAATAGCTCAATCTCTATAAATACTCATCCATCTATAGCATAAAGGGGATCTTATGGACTGTCTGCTGAAACTGCAGAAACTATTCTTCACTCTTCTCCTTCTACACAACAGTCACCTAAGGGTTCACTATGATTCTTCAGTGAACTCTTACACTGTGACTTGATCTAAGTTATGCGATTCAATCATATTGTAATTTGGTTCCAATTGTAACAACAGTCAGTAGAAAGTTAGAAAGTGGATGTAGGCTTCATTAACAGCCGAACCACTATAAAAATCTTCTTGTTCCTTTATTTTTTCTACGATATACTATTGCTTTTTATAATTTATTTGCCTTGATAAACAGGTCTGGTGCTTTCATACTCAATCCAGCGTGTTGATCCATTTTTTGGGTTAACATTTTGGTGCTTTCATTGAAAGCCCAACTCAGGCTTAGATCTAGTTATCTACTTTAGATTAGACTGGTTCAGAAGTTAGATCCTCAATCTCTTCTTAAAAGATTTGCTATTCAGAATCAGTGGCACCAGGAAGAAAGAGAACTACTTCCGGAAAATCCGTAAAAGCTTTAATAGCTAGAGAGGAAACTAATCCTCTGTAAATTGAAGTCAACTATGCCAACACAGGAGATCAGATGTCGAAATCTTCTATCCAGCATGAAGTTGTCGCTAGAGGTGAGTTAAATAAGATGGTTGAAGAAATCAATCAAAAGATGGAGAATAGCCAAAAAGATTTTATAAAAAAACTAAATTCCCTCCTGACCTTGCAATCACTACCTGCTCCGAGAACCATGCCAGAGCCTGTGGCTGCTAGGAGTAGGAAAACTCTTCTGTTTTTAGCCTAAATAGAAGAAACGGAAAGCCACAGCGAAAAGGAGTAGTAGGTGAAATTGCAGGAATCACCATAGAAGGAAATGCGAGCACTCCACCAACTGCAAAGAAGCCCGCATTGAACTTGAATCTGGGGTTGAAAACCCCACGGGAAGATATAGCAGTGGATCTCTCTGATTCCAAAGATGGTGAATAACTTGATGATGATGACTTGAAAGAAAACAGTAACGAACTCAATACCGGTAGAGAGGTCTAAAATTCCCCTATACGACCAACCGCAAGCCAATGAAACTCTAAGGGAGTGGCTCTCCCGAAGATAGGAGGCCTAGGCTTCTGCCCACTTACCAAAACCGTTTGCAAAATCAAACACTTGGTATAGTCACTGACGGCCGACCCATAGATTACCGAACAACCAAGGCATATATAGCGGACATGATCAAGCGCCTAATGGACTAACGCAAGAATATGAGAGATGATGAATGGGGATCCTCTCCAAGCCAGACTCCCTTCACCGATGACATTTAAATTAACGATATCCTAAAATGTTCACTATGCCGACTATTCCATCCTACGATGGAACTAGAGACCTGAAACCTCTTGTACAAGTACAGTTGGTACTAGACAGAGAAAATGCTATAATTGTCGTTCGACGTAGATGAATTTCAATCTTTCTGGAGGGAATTGCTTCCACGTAGTTCACCAGGCTCCTACCTAAATCCATCTGCACTTTCGGTGAATTATCAACAAAGTTCCTTGATCAATTTAGGCTCCATAAGGCACAACCAAAAGATGTGATGTCCTTATCAGGCCTATTCCAGGGAAATGAATCTTTAAAGTATTTCATGAATCGGTTTAACACCGTGGTCACTTAAGTAAGTAACCCAAACGAAGATATGGTCTTCATGGCCCTGATCCATGCCATCCATCCTAATACTGAATTCGAAAAATGGATAGAAAATCCAAAAACCTACCACCAAGAAGGACTTTAATCGAATGGCGAGCCAGTACTTGAGATTGGAGGAGGTAGAGGAGCTAGAAGGAAAACCTACTAACCTACGACCAACTAATGTTGGGCATAATGGTATGGCTGCGAACCAAGACGCATATACCTCTAGGACCGCTATGGGAAAGGATGGAAATAAAAAAGGAAGAAACATAATTCCAATGAGTGAAACAGAAGTAGCAAGCGACTTAAAAGCTTGTGGTCTGAAGATTGCACTTCACTCAATGATACTCCAATGAACATCTACCTTGCGACACAAGGGATGGAAGAGTACAAGGAGCCGCCTAAAAAGGAAGCGACTGAACAGCAGATGCATTCCAAAAAGTATTGCCACTTCCATGAAATGCATGGTCAGAACGCAAATGAGCGTCGTCACTTAAAAAACATGATTGAAGAGTTTTTTCTAGAAAATAAGCTTCAACAGTATGAGAGGAAACCCCAAAATCCTAACCATCCTGTAGCACCCCAAGCTCCTAGAGATCGGGGAAACTAAGGTGGAACCAGTGAAGAGGGATCCAGATGGACCGATCAGAGACTCATTATCGGAACAATATCTGAAGGACCTCATCCCGTGCAGAGGAGTTGGGGAGAAATGGAGCGATATACAAGCTCATTAAGACATGTTTCGAAAGATTCGTGCTTCACGATCGAAGATGGAACTGCTGCCAAGCAGCAGAGAACCTTGAATGATGACATAGTGTTTTGAAATCGAGACACTAAAGGAATAGTAGCTTCGACCCTCGACCCCATGGTCATGACGGTGGGGATCAGACGCTGCCATGGTCCGACGTGTATTGGTGGACAACGACAGCTTTGTGAATATCCCGTTCAAACACACGTTTGACCAAACGAAGGCTATTATAAAAGACGTATCCGCTTGCCGAACGAGGATCCAGGGATTCATCGGTAAACCTAAGCAACTTGTTGGAACAATCGATTTACTCATAGAACTAGGAGAAGGTGACCGAAGAGTCGTCCTCATCCAAACCTTTGTGGTTGTAGATGAAATATCTGCCTACAATGCTTTCTTGGGTCAGCCCACTTTGGCAGATTTTAGGATTGCTTTAGCTCAATGATGTCTAATCATGAAATTTTCGATAGAGCATGGAGTTGGGGTGATCAAAGGAGACCATAGTGTCGCTAGAGAATGATACGTCGTAGAACTACGCGAGTCTAGAAGAAAAGAAAGGGGAAGAATATGGGGAGAACTCTCCACATTCATGAACCTACCAAATAGCAACTACAAAGCCACCCCTGGCTTAGGGACTATGGCTGATTCGACAAGGCTTTGGACCCTAGAAAGAAGAGTTCACGGGAGGAATGGGCAGCACCGTCAAAATTGACTGTGTATATCCCAGTTGATATGGATGACCCAACGCTAGTCCTAAAAATTGGATCACATCGTGGAAAAAAGATGCAATTGGAACTCGTCAAATTTCAATGCGCCAACCTAGACATATTTACTTGGACACGTTCCGATACGTGTGGGGTTTTGCTAGAGATTGCATGCCATACACTTAATATTGATCTCAAATATACATTAGTGAAACAGAAGAGATGTAGCCCAGGATCTGAATGGTCCAAAGCACCGAGGGAAGTGGATATGCCGATGGTGAATGGTTTTATCCATGATGCAACTTACCCCGCATAGGTATCTAACCCGTTCTTGGTCAAGAGGTCTAATGGAAAATGGCGAACTTGTATCGACTACTTGGACGTAAATAAAGCTTGCTCAAAAGAAATCTTTCCTCTACCTAGAATCGACCAACTTATGGATGGAACAGTTGGAAATAAACTACTATCATTTATGGATGCTTATTTGAGGTACTATCATATCATGATGCATGAAATGACTAGGAAAATACCAGTTTCATTACCGATCTTGGACTATACTGCTACAAAGCGATGCCATTCGGTTTAAAGAATGCTGGGGCAACCTACTAACGACTAGTGAACGCCATGTTTAAACATCAAATCAGGAAGTCTATGGACGTTTATGTAAACAATATGTTGGTTAAATCGTGCATAGCTACAAATTGCTTAGACAACCTCACTGAAATGTTTGAAATACTCCGCAAATATGGAATGAAACCCAAGTCATTTATTTGTGACTTTGGGGTAGCCTCTGGTAAGTTCTTGTGATTCATAGTAAGCGCCGGAGGCATCGAAGCAAATCCTGAACAAATTACCGCTTTACTGGAAGTCGAGCCCCCGAGGAACATGAAGGAGTTACAAAGCTTGAATGAAAAAAGTTGCAGTGATAAGCTGGATCATCTCAAAAGCAACCAAAAAATGTATACCATTCTTTAATGCACTAAAGAAGGGAAAGAAGAATTTCGAATGGATTCAAGCTTGTCAAAGTGCATTCGAAGAGCTGTTGCGACATATGCAAACCTTGCCAATCCTGTCTAAGTCGGTAGGCAGAGAAGATTTGCACATCTATTTAGTAGTCTCGCCCCATGTTGTAAGTGCCACGCTCGTACGAGAAGAATCTAAGATCCAACGACCTGTATATTACATCAGTAAATGGTTTGCTGAAGCCAAGAAGAACTACATAAAATTGGAAAAACTGGCATACTGCCTCTTGAAAGCATCCAAAAAGTTACGATTATACTACCAGGCACACCCAATCAAAGTGCTGACAGATCAACCCTTAAAGCAAGTGTTATACCGTCCCGAGATCTCTGGACAGCTTACCAAATGGAACATCGAATTAAGTCAGTATGAAATCATATACCATCATCAAAGGGCAATTAATGGGCAGGCGCAATTAGATTTTGTTGCCGAGTTTACGATATGAGATAACAAAGAAGAAATGGCTCCGGAAGTGGAGACACGTTGGAAGTTGTTCATCAATGTTGCTCTAACAATTTCTGCTTGGGGGTAGGAGTAGTGCTCGAAACTCCCGAAGGACGATCTGTTTACTATGCCTTGGCTTGGAATTCCCTACGATAAATAACGAAGCGGAATACGAAGCTGAACACAAAGAATTGATAGCCTGGTTGAAAGTTGTGAAGGAACTCGGAATAAAGTTCGTACACATCTACAGCGACTCTCGACTAGTCGTCTGCCAAGTGAAAAGTGAATACCAAGATCGGGGAGAGAACCTCACCTGTATCTATCTAAAGTGCAGAAACTGCTAAATGACATCGAACATTACACTATAACTCATTTCTCGAGGGAACAAAACACGAAGGCAGACTATTTAGCTAAGCTGGCCAGTTTCGAAGAAGCTTAGTCATTGGGACCGCTCCCAGTTGAAATGCTAGCTGCTCTAAGAGTAACCAAGATGGATATCGGCTGAATCTTTGAGACAACTGGAGAATCAGAAACATGGATGACACCAATCAAGACTACCTACTCAAAGTAACACTCCCTGTAGATAAGAATCAATGGAAAAAGCTCTTTCGAAATGCACCACGGTTCATAGTACATAATGGGATGCTCTACTAAAGGGGATTTTCCACCCCGTTGCTCAAGTGTGTGACCAACGACAAAGCCCAAGGAATCATCAGGAATATTTATGAAGGCGACTGTGGAGATCACATAAGTGGGCAAACCCTCGTAAAGGAAGTTCTCCTACATGAATACTTTTGGCCAACAGTAAACCGCATTGCAGCAAATTATGCCAAACAATGCGTTCAATGCCAAAGATTTGGCAAGGTCAAAAGAACTCCTTCAATAGAGCTAACATAGATGGTTGGTCTATGGCTATTCGCAATCTGGAGAATCAATCTAATAGGTGTATTACCAATGGCCAAAGGAGGAGCCAAATATGATATCGTTGTTGATGACTATTTCACCAAATCGGCCTAAGCGGAACCGCTGGCCACTATTACCATAAATAAAGTTATTGGTCTTGTCACTAAAAACATTATTTACTGGTTTGTAGTGCCGTAAAAATCATCACGGATAATAGGACTCAATTCGAAAGCGTTGAGTTCAAAGACTTTTGTAAACGCTTTCGAATTTAGAAAAGCTTTTCTGCTACTGCACATCCACTGGCAAATGGGCAAGTGGAAGCAATGGACAAGGTCATCAAGTCCACCATCAAAATCGGATAACTAAAGCTAAAGGAAAGTGGATTGATGAACTTCCACTCGCACTGTTGGCTTACATGACAACACACAAATTTACAACCAGAAACTCACCGTTCGCCCTGGCATATAGTTCTGAAGCAATGATCCCAGTTGAGCTAAAAGTCCCCTATCATCAAAGGCAAAACTTCAATCAAAGGAAAAACGAGCAGCTCCTACTCGAGTCACTCGATATGGTCGATGAGAAGTGGGAAAAAGCCAAGTTAAGGACTGCCTCTCACCAGAAAATGGTCACACGATATTTCAATTTCAAAGTCCGTAACTGTACTTTCGAAGTAGGAGGCCTTGTCCTCAAACGGGTCTACCTTATGCCAGAAACATTCATACCAAACTGGGAAGGGCCCTATGTGATCGTCCAGAAACTAGAGGATGGAACATTCAATCTAACAACCATTGATGGAACCCAAATTCCTCGAGCTTGGAAAAATGGATCGCTGCACTGTTATTTCATCTAAGATTATATTATGTATTTCCAAATTCCCACAAATAAGCCATCCTGAAATACCAGAGGCATTATAAATAGGTAGAACTTGCCCAACTTTTATCAATAAAATTTCTTTCTTTCTGAATCAATAAAATCATGTTATCAAAAGTAACCTGTTGAGTCGATGGGGTCAAATCGACTCAAAACCATCCCACCGCTGTTTGAGATAGTGGAACCATGCTCAAGTATGTCCCATCTACCCGTCGGTGGATGAAAGCAAATCGACTCACATCGTTGGATCGATGGAACTCGATCCCAGCCTTCTAAGGACTAGTGTTGCTCCAGCAACACCGAGAAGGCCGAAATCAAAGATGTGCACTGCTTCTTAGGTTGTGGAATCACGCCCAAGAAAATATAATTACTTAAGCTGGCACTCTCATAAGCCGCACATCACTTCTTAAGCCTTAGAACCACGCTCTCGAAGCACGAACTCTTCACGTTACCCAAGATCAGTAACGTCGAGAAATTTCAAACCGTTCTGGATCGATGGGTCATATCGATCGATCGTCGAGAACCCATAGTCCACACATTTCATAAGCTACGTGCTCTTAAAGCCGCGCATTTCGTAAGCTGTGCACTCTTAAAAGCCGTGCATTTCATAAGCTGCGCGCACTCTTAAAAAGTCACACTTTTCATAAGCCATGTACTTTGCACAAGCACTACTCGATGTTCCTTTGGCACCATTAGTAAGTACCGGTATTGTCCTGACAATACCGGGAAACTCATCTATTGCAGGACAAATAAGAATCCACAGCTAGAAATCGGCAAAGAATTTTGATCATTGACTGACATAATCTCTGAAATTGAGATGCTCAAGTCACAAGTTCCTAAAGGTAGGAATCGCAATGTAGATTTGGTTATAGACATTCGAGGAATCGCTCGGATCAACCGGTCATTTGTCAAGTGTTTGGAGAAAACAATCCTATAAAGTAAGGGCGCAAACATCCCAATATTTATTTGAAAGGAAAACTACACCACAAGCCCATTTCTCCAAAAAAAGAGAGTTTTGGCAATCATAACGGACCTAGTTAAGTTATAAAATGCATACATAATGCATGAAATCACGAAAACAAAGGCATCATATACCGCGAAACACGGCACCACAATGCGAAGTATAGAAATCACAAAATAAGCAATCGTGCCATGTGAAAACATAAGTGTATAAAAACCAAGCTAAGTACGTGATAAATAAAGAAAAACACATAAGAGATGACAGCTAAAACATTAACTTTTCATTTCGTATAACATTTTCTGTACGAAGTCAAAATTTGGGAGCCACACCCATACAATATCGGCCAACAAAAAGAAAAGTACAGATGTTACAACAATAAAGTAATAAGTGAATACTCTACACCTGTACAAAATACATATCAAACAAATCAGAATGAGTAATAAGTGCAGACTCTACACTTGCACAAAATACATGCCAAACAAATCAGAATGTTCCAGTATCAAGCTCCACTGTCACTCAAGCCTATCAATGTTTCTGTCTGCCACTTCCCTTCCATCCTTTGGTCGAAAGTTTCTTCTTCTTCTTAGAATCCCCACAAGGAGTTGTGTCGATGTTAGAAATATCAATTATAAACTCCATGCCCAAGTCTCCTCCTTATCCTTTGACACCCTTGGAAGACTCCCCTTTGATCTTGCGCTTCCAGGATTTGCGGGAGCTCGTTGAAGACTTTCTTTGCTTAATCTTTTCCCTCTTAACTACCACCATTTACTGTTCAGTCTTACTTAGCTAGCCAGCTTGTTCTGCCTACTCTCGAGTTAGATGCGGCTAAATGGCCCTTAATAGATACAGATGGGTTGTTCAAACCATGCAACATAGTAATCTTCTTGGATTTCGGCCCTGGTTGTGAGCGGACACGAGCGCGGTGATTGAACAAGCTAGTGAAACAAGTGTCGAAGCGATCGAAATAGCAGCAGCCCCCAGACCGAAGAAATTGGCATTCGATAGGCTAGGAAGACAGACCTATAAGATTAAAAAAGAAAGCATTCAATTCGTCTTGTCCATGCGGCGTGATCTGAAAGTTCTCAAACTTGGGAGAAACAAGAAGGTTACCTTCACTGGAAGTACGACCGAGAATTTTGACCTCATAGTCCTTACCATTTCCTTCTTTAGATAGCTGCACGATCTTTGGTGAAGTTCTAGGATTACCTAAAGCTTTCGAAACAGTGCCAAAGGGGCGGACAACAAAGTGGTGTCGGTTGAACCTAAAATAGTTCCTGACGGATCACGAGGCCGCTTTAATGATTCGCCAAACCCAAAAATGAAAGGATCTAATAGTGCTTTAGTAGTTGTAGTTGTAGTTGCATCAGCGGCATCCTGCTCCCTCTCAATCCGAATAATCTCCTAGCCCTCTACCAAAGCCTTCTTCGATTCTTCATTGAGATAGGCATCCTCCAAGTCTTGCTTGGTATATACATCCCTGCTTTCTCGAAAGTGGGCCAGAACTTCTTCTCAAACCACAGCAATAGTATGTGGGAATTTGGGGCCCAGATAGCTGAGGCTACCCTGATGTAGCAAGGAGTTAATGTAGAAATTCAAGATAGGGTGTCATCCACTTTCTCCATCTACCTTTCGAAGGTATCCTACAGCTCTAAGTAGTCCACCGTCATAGCGGCCTTCTCAACTTCAAGTTGGGTCTTTTCAATGCTAAGCTATGTGACTTTTTCCTAAAGCGAAGCAATCGTTCGAGCCTGGTCAGAAATGGTCTTTTCACAAGAATCCACCATTCTCATATAATCATCAATGGTCTTTTTATGAGTTTCGATCTATTCATCATAACTAGCGATAGTTCTCTTCTGAGCTTCGATGATCTTGTCTTGAGTTTCAAGCTCCTTTTTCAACTTAACCTCATCCACATAACCCTTCTTGATTTCATCTCTGAACATGATCTCAATTTTTGTGTGGGCCTCTCTCAATTATTTCAACAAGCTAACGTTGCTCTTACTCTTTCAAAGTATAGCATCCCTCTCCTTTGTCAATTTCTCGATTCTAGCATCACGTTCCGATAACATCCTCTCATAATCATCTTTTTCCAACTCGAAGGAAAGGATCTCTTAGTAGTTATTATGGTTTGTGTCCGCCAGTTCCTTACATAACTTCTCCCACCCTTCAACTTGATCTAAATCGCTCTGAATCTCCTGGAGATGAGGCATATAAGAATCTTTACGGATCAGGCACAGGTCATGATCAAATTTAACTCCCTTCAGAAACCATCCAGGGAGTGCGGCTTCAAGCTTAGGAGGACCAGACGGGAGAATATAAGTCGGCCTCCTATGGGGGCATGAAGAACCAAAAGCGGGCAATACGTGAGTTGATGGAGTCTGTGTTGATGGAGAAACTTGAGGAGTTGGAACTTCAATTCCAATAGAGACATGAGCCGGGTTAAATGCTTGGTGCTTAGAAGGATAAGAACCACAGTCTGCCTTCGATTTCTTTGATGGAACTTCTCAGTCTTTGGGAGTTTTCCTCCTCTCATAACCATTCCTGTAAACTCTGTCTCGGTCTTCGTCGTCCTGATAATGAACTTCAACTTCCAAATCTTTCCTCCTTCTCCACTCTTCCTTAGTTTCTAGGGGATGATAGCGGCTTGTAGTCCGTCTTGACCAGCATTGTGCATCATTAAATTGTTCAAGGTCCTCATAAAGTCCATGACCTCTCATTGTACTTGATATAAAATATAAATAAAGAACCTCAGTGAAAGAAAATGAACTCAAATAATGCATATCTATGTGTACGTGACCCAAATGAATTGTGCAACGTGTCATAGGCGGCCTAAAAGGACTTCACAAATCGGATCGGGAAGCGACAATAGTGGGAGTCAGGCCAACTCTAGATATAGCATGATTGGGGCAAGAAGACAATCCTTCGGACTCGAAATCATCTCCCATGAGTTCAATGTAACAACCCAAAATTTAAGCTATAATTATTAATTAATGAATAAATGAAATGATAAAATAAATTTGAAAATTTTTCAGAACTGAGCCATGGGAGTTACACATTATGTCTGCGGTAATTTTTTGGTCAATTTTCATATATAGAACATCAGAATCCGAGCTTACATGAGCAAGATATAGGATTGACAAGATAAAGGAATATATATATATATATATATATATATATATATATATATATATATATATATAGGGAGGTCGACCATCCCTAGGCCTAGGTTGACCTGTAGGTCGACCCGCCTACGTTTGTGAGGTAAAGGAATTTTACCTTTGTGCTGTGCGATTTTAACACGTCATTTTTATTCTTTTATTCAATATGGTTCCTTTGTGCTTCCATCCGATAACTCCTATTCAGCCTATTATGTGATTGCATCCTATTCAATCTTCAAATCTAACAGTCTGAGATCCACTTCTACACCTATAAATAAGACTCTAGGCCTAACACTTTTTTCATTCGAGGTTTTCTCCAATTGGATTCATCTTTTCAGGAAGGACCCTAAACGGAATAATTTTCCAAGGAGAAAATCATTTTGAATTAAAATATTTTAATACCCTCAAGTGGATCCGGAAGACCAAAAGCGAAGAGCATAGGACCACAGGTAAGTGATTGTAATTATTTTATATTTTTAAGCAATTTAAAACAATAGGGCTTCAAATAGTTGTAGTTTTTCTACGATTTTGAAAAAACCTTTTTATCAGTTATTTTCAGTTTTAAATTTATTTTCAGTCTATTTCATTTTAGCTATTCTTTTCAGTTAATTGTAGTTCATTTCTGTTAATTATAGCTTTTCCATTTAATTACAGTTATATATAGTATTTTTAACTATTTACTGTTAATTGCTATTTATTTACATCTTTTTCCACGTTTGGGATTTTCATTTATAACTGTCGGTTTTCTTCTATTTCTCTTTTTTCTTCGCGAATGGATTAGAATAGATTTAACACGAATATGGATTAGACAATAAAACTGAAATTATGTAAAATAAGATGTAAATTGAAACGACTATAATAAAATGGAATTGGTTTGAAATTGACTTATTTGCAAGCCTAATTATGAAGTAAAATTAGGATTAAAATGAGCAAATAAAGATGTAGCTTATTTTCACACTTAGACTTTTGGGTTAAGTAAATAAGCTAAATTATAACATAGGTTATAATAAAAAAACAAACAGAATGAGGCTTATTTTAAGACTTAGGATAAACTAATAAGCACAGATGGTAAGAATAAAAGTAAAGGCTTATTTAAATAATTTATCTAAGCTAATAAGCAAAGAATAAAAGTAGGACATGTACCAAATAACATTCCTCTATTATTTCTATGGACACGGTGTTTCACATAATCCTGAAGTGAGACGAGGGGCATGCTTATGCTTATAATAGCAGCAAATGGTCATTAAGTCGAAGTCCAAATCATGTGGGTTTGGGCAAGGGGAGCAACTAGATATTGTATAGATGACGGGCTAGTACCAACAACATTTCCACTATTATTTCTATGGGCACGGTGTTTCACATAACCCTGAAGTGAGACGATGTGTCTCACATAATCCTAAAGTGAGACGAAGGGCACGCTTATGATGGAGCTTGAGGTAATAAGAAGACCCACTAAGTGGAACAAAAGGAAACATGAGCATGATGGCGGTTACGTGTGCAACTTCCATTCGATTGCTCAATAATCGTTATGAGTTCCAAGCACTTAGTGTGTGACTTTCGTAGGCACCACTGTCTACTACGTAGCGAGTTTTAGCGTCCGGTCCATAGTAGATTCTATGGAATAGCGGGCCGATCAAAGGGTAGTATTAGGAATTTAGCCTAATCAAGCGGCTATCAAAAACAAGTATAAACAAACAAAGTTAATCACTATGTCAATTTAGTTAATTTGTATTTATTTCCAGCTTATTCCTTATCCCTATTTCCTCTGTTTCATTATATACTAGAACTGGTGTAAAGTACATTATCTTTACTTTACTTAAATATGCTAGTAATTACTATCATTCACCAGACTTTTAGTCTGACCCACTCCTCCATTTTTTCATTTTCCCCCATAGGCTAGCAAGAGCAAGAACGATAGAATGCAGACACTTGGAGACTTCTTTGGCGGAGACTTCTTATGTATTTCTCTTCTTTATTTTTTTAGTTTACTCCATGTACGGGCACTTTGTGATACTTTGATATTTATGAGACTGAGGTTTTGATTTCATGAGACATATATTGGTATTTTAAGACATATGATGTATTTGGTTTTATAATTCTATATTATAAAGTTTGACGTTTAGAACATTATTATTTTAATTATTTCTGCTGTTTTTATCAATTTTGTCTTGTGAATATTAGTATCTGCTAGTTTTAGTTATACCTACAACGCACCACATCTTTTAGTGTGTCCTTTTGGATATACTAAGAGGTGTGGGGTGTTTCACTTGGAATCTGAGCCTAAGGCTAGAGCCTAAGATTACAGGTTTCCTAAAAATTTATTTTAAAAGTAAAGAAATTTTCCAAAATAACTTGTTTTAAAGGTATTTTTTAGAAAAGAACTCTTAGAAGTGATTTTTAAGTATAAAAGAGTTTTTATAAAAATCCTCTCAAAAGTCCGGTTCAATCTTCCTTCGACTCTTTCCTAAACTGTCTTTTTCTTTGCATAGAATGGAGGATGCCCCTAAACTTCTTGGGGGCATTCCAGTCCCAGGTTGGTTTCAAAGGTATCACAAGCCATGACTCTAGAGGTGCAAGGGCAAGCGCCCAATCCAGCACCAGCGGGTGGGAATCCCATCAACCCACCTACAGCAGTTAATTTCTCTAAGCATTGTAAGGACTTTGCGATTTTGGGTGGAAAGATTTCTTTGGTATGGAGACTTTTATGGAGGCTTGGGCTTGGCTAAGGAACATAGAGAGGATATTCGGGCTATTGGCATTGGATGAACAACAACAAGTTCAGCTAGCATCTTGGCAGCTGAAAGAGGAGGCTTCTTATTGGTGGGAGTTATAGAGTTGGAAGGAAGGGAAGTCACTTGGAATGGATTTCAGGAGTGATTTGATAGGAAGTTTTTATCTCAAGCAGAAGTGAGTGTTCAGTTGGAGCTATTCATTAATTTGAAGAAAGGGAGTTTGGCTGTGAAGGAGTACATCAATCAACTTAATGAGTTATCGCGGTTTGGAATATAGTTGGTAAATACACCATACAAGAAGGCTATGAAGTTCATGAAGGGATTAAATCATCCCCTCCAAAGGTTGTTGTTATATACCGATGGGAGCTACCTGTGAGTCACTGGTAAAGGTGGCGCTTATGTCTGATGCAGCTAAGGAGGGGAGCCTAAAGAAGCTGTTAAGTCAGAAGATTCTAAGATGAAAGAAGAAGGTCCTTAGAAACGGATCAAGAAAAAGTGCAAAAGTTGTGGGATGATTGGTCAGGATGACTGGTCAGTTAGCCAAGGATTGTAGGAGAGGGAAGATGAAGGGAAACTGCTATAACTATGATAAACCTGTTCACATTAGTAAATATTGTCCCCAGAAGACAGGGTAGGGAGCGGGTGCACCAGCATCATAAATTCAGGCTTTGGAGGCAGCACCCTCCAGCAGTAAACTAAATCGAGGTAGGAAAATTTGATTTCTATTTTTGATTTCCCTATTTGGGCACTTTTTCGATTCTGGAGCATCTTACTCTCTCTCATCTCTAGTTCTCTAGTAGATTGTTTACACTTAGACATCTCTTTAGTAGCAGACCCCATTGTTGTTTCAAACCCCATAGGTGGATTGGCAAACTTTTCTATGGTTTGTAGGGATTTGCAATTTTTTATCCTAGGTAAATTGACTACGAAACTAATGTTTTGGGATTTTCGGTGTATGAGATGATTTTGAAAATGGAATGGCTATCCACATATGGAGCTATATTAGATTGTGAGAGGAGAGTCATTTGACCAGAGACATGCAGCGGTAGGACTCTCAAGGTTTCTTGCGACCCGCAAGGGTCAGTTATGTTGAGCTTCCTTTATTCCCTTGATTCATCATCATCAGAGTTAGATTCAGTTCCCGTCGTTAGAGATTTTTCAAATGTCTTTGAGGAGGTTAGGGAACTACCCCCTAAGAAAGAGATTGACTTCAGAATTTACTTAATGGATAAATCTAAGCCAGTGAGATTACCCGTTAGGCTCATGGCAGAGAGAGGAAGGAATTGAGCAAGCAAATCCGTGAGCTTTTGGAGAAGGGTTTCAAAGGAGCATATTGGAATGGGGAGCGCCAGTCGTCTTCCCTACTAAGGCGAACGGTTCTCTTTGACTTTACGTTGATTATAGAGAATTAAATAAGCTCACAAAGAAGAACAGATATCCACTCTCTAGGATTGATGATCTTTTTGACCAATTAGTTGGCTCTTCGGTATTCTACCAACTTGATTTAGCCATAAGATTCCATCGGCTTAGGATCGTCGATGACAGCATAGATAAGACTTCATTTAGAACACTAGACTATTTCTTCGAGTGGTTGGTTATGCCTTTAAGGCTAACCAATAACCAATGTCCCATCTTACTTTGTTGATTTGATGAGACATGTTTTTAGACATGTCCTAAATAAGTTCGTAGTAGTATTCGTGGATGACATTTTGGTGTTTTCCAAGAGTATGGAGGAGCTTGTTGTTCATTTAGAGGACGTTCTTCATCAGTTGAAAGAAAAATTCCTTAAGTATCACTACGAAGTAAGGAGGTGAGTTTCTTAGGGCATAGAGAAGGTCTACACATGATAGGGGTTTGAGAAATGGTTTTGTACACTTAGGTTCGGATTATGGAAATAAAGAGTGGTAGGCAAAGATTAGTAATATACAATAGATGCATTTGAAAGAAAAGAAGAAAACCCATGTGTAGATAATTGCAGATATTATAATTGTTTCATATAAATGGATTTATCGGTAATACCTCAGAATAAATATAAGCATATAAGAGGAATAGGAATAAAAGACTTTAGTTTAGGTAGGGTACTCCTAAGGTAGTAAGAAGGAAAACCTACTTTATGTCTAGCCCAATAAAAGGGAATGGTTGAAATTAGAAAGCTGATAATATAATTGATAGAATTGAAAATTTTCATTGTCTTTTAGGAAATGAATAAGGGGTTTTTGAAAAATGGTATGAAATTCAAAATGGTTTTTATATGATATAAATTTTGTTAAAAGTGAGATTCTTTTTGAAGAACTATAACTCGCTAAGTTTCTTTGTAGGAGAACAAAGATTTTAAATACAAAGACCTAGAGTTTATTAAGTATCGAAAACATAGGTTACAACATTTATTGTTGTAATAGATGTTTTTCTGAAAAATAAAGGGAGCATGGACTACAACACTATTGTTATAGTAAGTGACTGCCAAGAGAAATGTTTTTACATAGTAAATAGATTTATTAGTATTTATTTAAATCCATACACTTGTATTTTTGGGTTGTAGATTTACGCAGCATTTGTTTCAAACCCAAACAGAAATGAATTTTAAAAAGATAATTTCTAAGAGTAAAAATAAAAGTGATTTGTAAAATACACTTATTGTAAGGAAATGTTTTTGGTTATGGATATATTAAAGCAGTTTTGGAGGTGATTTTTTCTGATAAGGAAAAGGTAAGTTAGATATTAAAAGATGTCTATCATAAGATAATGTAAATTAAACATATTTGAATCTATTGGGATGGAAAAAAGTAATGGTATAATTTTCTATGAAACCAATAAAAATGTTTTGTGCAAGTAACATGGAATACATGAAAGAGATGTACAAGGGATGAGAAGTAACATACTTTGTATAACCTACTTCGAAAGGTATAAAATAAGTTCTTTGTAGTTTCACCTAAACATGAAGTTCAGTTTTAAAAAGGTTCATAGAAGATTTTAGGATTGATAATTTCTCATAGGAGAAAGTACTTTCTACATCAAGGTATGAGACAGTTAGGTATAATGAGAAGATGTTTTGAAAACACGTAAGGAGATTTTAAAGATATTCTAAAAGAAAATGGTTTGGTGAAAAAGTAAATAAGTTTTTTGGAAATGAAAAACTTAATAGAAGTAAAATTTAAAGATCCCAATTTTTATAGAAAGCTGCAAAAGTCTTTAAAAGGAAAGAGAAATAAGTTTTATACTTAGAATTTTGAGGTTTTCCCCTCTAGAGTGGGGAAAGAAGGTAAATTCAAAAAACTGTAAAGATGCAATTCTAGAAAAAAATGTGAAGCAACCAAGTATTTTTAAATTTAATAGAAACTTAAAAATAACACTTTTAAAGACAAAGATTTAGGGACTTGATATTTTAAAATTTTAGAAACCTTAGTTTTTGAAATGATAAATGCCAAACCAAATTTATAAGTGTGGAGTAGATAGGAGCCATTTCCTAGATATGATGGAAAAAGGTGACAACAGTGATTACTTTTAGAAGTGATAATGGAAGTCCCCGTAAAGTGTATCAGACACAAATGAGAACCTAGGAGTGTTGATTCATGTGTGCAGACTAAAGAAGAATAGTAAAGTGAATTTAGTAAGATTGTAAGGCACACATGGTTGAGGACGTGTATTTTTGATTTTGGAGAAACTTAGGAGAAGCATCTTCCTTTAGTGGGATTCTCATATGATAATAGTTTCCAAGCTAGCATTAGAAGTGGCACCTGCCGAAGCTCTTTATGGATGGCCGTGCAAGTCACCTTCGTGTTGGATAGAATCTACAGAGGGATTGCCTTGGTTTCATAAGGAGACTTTGGATAAGATTAGTTTGATTAGGAGGAAATTAATTTCTCATATCCACATCTCTTTGATAGTAAATTTTGAATTTTCTATTTTCATCTTTAGTTTTGAATAGGTTCTTTCCTTTATCATCCCTTGGGAGGGTAGAACTTAGGATTTAACCTATGGATGATAGGATTTGATGTAAACACGTTATTATAACATGTTATGTATGATGGATGCTAGTGGCTGCAAGTGTACGTAAGTGGATGCTAATGGACGCATATACTTACACTAGGCACTATTATCTCTTAGGGACCGGCCTAACTAGGACACTAGAGCATATGCATATGGATGTGTGTGCATTATATTATTTTCCATGATTGTTATAAATGGATGATTATCGCATAATTGTTGCATTTGGATGATGTTTGAAGCATGCATATAGAACTATCAGTTATCATTAGGAATTTTTGCATTTATTTGGATACATAGCATGGGCATGATTGCATAAAAGGAGGTCAACAGAATCAATGGACCGCATAATCTTTTGCATTGCTTAGAGACATCAACACTACACTAATTGCATAAGTAACATAAATCGCATTATAGAAATTAAGGACGATGGATGAATGGTTGATGATTGAGTATTTGGGTGGAGATATTGGATGAAAACATTTAGTTCATTCTTTTATCCTTAGAAATTTCGAGGACGAAATCCCTTAGGGATGGGAGAATGTAACAACCCAAAATTTAAGCTACAATAATTAATTAACAAATAAATGAAATGATAAAATAAATTTGTGAAATTTTCAAAATTAAGCCACGGGAGTTACACCATTGTGTCCGCGGTAAATTTCTAGTCAATTTCCATATAAAGAACGTCAGAATCCAAGCTTATATGAGCAAGATACGGAATTAAAAAAATAAAAGAATATATATATATATAGGGAGGTTGACCATCCCAAGGCCTAGGTCGACTGGCTGGTCGACCTAGCGCTATGGGCGGTTGAACCGCCTATGTTTGTGAGGCAAAGGAATTTTTCTTTCGTGCCGTGCGAGTTTAACACGTCAATTTCATTCTTTTGTTCAATCTGATCCCTTTGTGCTTCCATCCGATGGCTCCTGTTCAACCTATGACCTAGTAACATCATATTCAATCCCCAAATTTAACAGTCTGAGATCCACTTCTACATCTATAAATAAGACCCTAGACCTAACACTTTTTCTCATTCTAGGTTTTCTCCAATTGGGTTCACCTTTTCAGGAAGTACCCTAAACAGAATAATTTTCCAAGGTGAAAATCATTTTAAATTAAAATATTTTAATACCCTCAAGTGGATCCGAAAAGACCAAAAGGGAAGAGCTTAGGGCCATAGGTGAGTGAATGTAATTATTTTAGATTTTTAAGCAATTTAAAATAATAGGGTTTCCAATAATTGTAGTTTTTCTACGATTTTGGAAATACCTTTTTATTAGTTTTTTTCAGTTTTGAATTTATTTTCAGTCTATTTCATTTTAGCTATTCTTTTCAGTTAATTGTAATTAATTTCTGTTAATTATAGCTTTTCCGTTTGATTACAGCTATTTACAGTATTTTTAATTAGTTACCGTTAATTACTATTTATTTACATCTTTTTCCACATTTGGGATTTCTTTTATGACTGTCGATTTTCTTCTATTTCTCCTTTTTCTGAGCGAATGTATTAGAATAGATTTAATGTGACTATGGATTAGACAATAAGAAAAATGAAATTATGTAAAATAAGATGTAAATTGAAACGGCTATAATAAAATGGGATTGGACTGAAATTGATCTATTTGCAAGCCTAATTATGAAATAAAATTTGGATTAAAATGAGCAAATAAAGACGTAGCTTATTTTAACACTTAGACTTTTGGATTAAGTAAATAAGCTAAATTATAACATAAGTTATAATAAAAAAACAAATAGAATGAGGCTTATTTTAAGACTTAGGATATATTAATAAGCACAGACGGAAAGAATAAAAGTAAAGGCTTATTTAAATAATTTATCCAAGTTAGTAAGCAAAGAATTAAAGTAGGACATGTACCAAATAACATTCCACTATTATTTCTATGGACACGGTGGTTCACATATTCCTAAAGTGAGACGAGGGGCATGCTTTGTTAATAATGGTAGTAAATGGTCAATAAGTAGAAGTCCAAATCATGAGGGTTTGGGCAAGGGGCGCAACTAGATATTATTTGGATGACGGGCCAGTGCCAACAACATTTCTGTTATTATTTCTATGGACACAGTGTTTCACATAACCTTAAAGTGAGATGAGGTGTCTCACATAGTCCTAAAGTGAGATGAGGGGTATGCTTATGCTAGAGCTTGAGGTAATAAGAAGACCAAATGGGTGGAACAATATGTAACATGAGCATGGTGGCAGTTATGTGTGCGACTTCCATTCGGGTGCTCAGTAATTGTTATGAGTTCCAAGCGCTTAGTGTGAGAATGTCTACTGCTAGGGCAGTTTAGCGTACGGTCCACAGTAGATTCTATGGAGCAGCATGCCAATCAAAGGGTATTATTAGTAATTCAGCCTAATCAAAGCAGCTATAAAAAACAAGAGCAAACAATTAAAGATAATCAATTATGTTAATTTATTTAATTCGCATTTATTTCTAGCTTATTCCTTATCCCAATTTTCTTTGTTTCCTTTTATATAAAAGAACTATTGTAAAGTCTATTACCTTCACTTTGCTTAAATATGCTAGTAATTACTATCATTCACCAGAATTTTAGTCTGACCCACTCCTCCATTTTCCCCTTTTCCCTCCATAGGCTAGCAATAGCAAGGACGATAGATTGTAGACACTTGGAGACTTCTTTGGCAAAGATTTCTTCTGTATTTCTCTTCTTTATTTTCAATTTTTAGATTATTCCATATACTGGCACTTTGTGAGGGATAGTTTGTACTATGATATTTATGAGACCGAGGTTTTGATTTCATGAGACATATAATGGTATTTTGAGACATATGATGTATTTGGTTTTATAATTCTATATTATGAAGTTTGACTTTTAGCAACTTATTATTTTAATTGTTTCTGTTGTTTTTACATGTTTTGTCTTGTGAATCTTTGTCTCTAGCTTTAATTATACATACAACACACCACACCTTTTAGTGTGTCCTTTTAGGTATACTAAGAGGTGTGGAGTGTTTCAGAGTTCATCGATATCTGCATAGACGTTGCTCAAGTCTCCAAAGTTAATATTGGCCTCCGTAGGCGGAGAACCATGAAGTCGTTCAGATGCTTGGGGAGCATCTTTAGCAGCAATCTCTTGGGGAGGCGAATCCGATAGAAAAGGACTCATTCTCGGATTTTATTCACATGATTCGAAGTTTCCTTCATTGTAACTTGCATCAAATTCCTCATATTAGAGGAGGAATCATAACTACTACTCCCCTCAATTTTACCCTCCTCCCTTTCTGTAATCATCACGGCCTTGCCTCCATACTATTTGAACTCCACTCCCCCCTCCTCCGGGATCAAAGGCATCTTAATCGGGCAACTCTCTCTGGTCGTAACACCTTTTCCTTCATGAATTTCTTCAGTTGATCCACTAGATGGACCTTCTCCTTCTGGTAGATCCCCTCTTCGGAGTCATCCATGAAGAAGCGGATCATGTTCGAATCCTAGAATAGGAAGGAGTTGAATCTTCAATGGTGATGACATATCTCCTGGGATGCAACAACTCGTACCAAAGCAAATTCTCATCTGTTAGCAAAGACTTGACCAATATCTCTCTACTGCTCCATGGCCTTCAGAGTATGGAAGATAGGATCAAGTAATGGATCTTTGTTTGGCCTCAGAATAACTACAAGGAGTATTCGGTCTATTAAAAATCCAGCATCATCGTATCAAGTCTCAATGAGTAAAAGAGAAGACTTATCCCTACCATCCAAAGGTGATTAAATCCCTCATGACATCTGACGAACAAATATTGGGTCTGAGATTGGGACAAATTACTTTGAAGCTACAACACAATTTTGCAATTTTTTGAGCCTCGTTCATCACAAGTGACAGACATTCGTCTCTCTTCTTAAATGAGAGGAAATATCTCATCTCATCAAAGCTTGGGGCATGATTGAATGTGCATAAACAAAACGTGAAGTCAAGTCAAAATTGCATACCCGTTGGGGTGAATCTAAAATGGAGCAATTCCCAAGTTCAGAAGAGTCTTTCTTACGAAAGGATTGAAAGGGGGCACTACACCATTTTAGCACATATACCAATGGCAGGTGGTGTACCCCGAAGGTGGCATGTATGCAAACTCGTTTTTCAATGGAAGGCGTATGTCATCATCCAGATTTCCATGTTGTAAAAAAATGTTGGCAGGACTTTAGCAGAAATTATGGCGGAAGCTCTCTCCGAAGGGTTGAGTTAAACACTAAAGTTTGGAGGAGTTCGATCTACAACTGGACCAACTGGAACCAATAGACCATATTCTGCTAGTGGCGCCGAAGAAGTAGGCCCTGCTAAAATTCTTTGTGAAGGCATAACTGATGTTGATTCAGTTGTCGAACTTCCTCCACTGGATTTACAAAAGGATGATGGGTTCTTCATTCTATATAATAGAACTTATATCTAACGATGTCAAGTAATTATATTTATAACTAGAAGTCCCTAATGCTTAACACTAGAATTCTGGAAAATATTAATTTAAGCCTACTAGTCGAATTTTAAGCGTTGACTGGGGCAAGTGCAGTGTTATCTACGTGTGATGGACTCGGTATCTTGAACACTACGAATGCTCTATCCTATGTACATAGATCACTCATAACAAAGAAAGGAAAAAGCATTTTGTATCATTCATAAAAGTTATTCCTCTTACACTTTCCCGCTATCGATTAACGATCGATAACGGATCCGCTGTCTGAAATGATATAGGAAGCTCTTCCTATTCCAGGCACACCGATTGTGCAAGGACCAATCCAAAGTGAGCAGCTATAGATTGATAGGGCTGAATTGAATAGAAAATTATCAGCATAAGTCGATTTTTTTCTCCAGAAAGTGATAACAGCATGAGCTGCATACGAGAGGCTACCCGAAGCTATTATCACTTCCCAGTAAAACCAAAATCAATCCACAAGATGTCATGCCAGATTAACGATGTAACTCGATGCAAGTTAATTCTAACTCTGTGGATGAAGATAGCAAAACATGTCAAGCACCGGGGCAAACCCGAGTTTCATTTCGTGAAGAATTCAAGACTCGAATTACTATCTTCTTCCACAAAATCATAATCAACTCGAATTCTCTATTGCATCCATCGCCAACACAACTTCATCATTAAATCACTAAATAAGCATCGAAATCCACATCACCAACCTCAAGTCAGAAGGCAAATATGGTTAATCTCAAGTTGTTGGTGATCCAAGGTGGGCAAGGTCAGCGGCGATCCAGGTAGGTGATGTTTCAGGCACAAAGGGCTAGCTCGAGATGATGGTGACATCAAGTGAGGATGGTGGAAAAAGCTTCAGCAGTGGAGATTGATGGCGGCGATGGTGGGAGAAAGTTTAGGGTTTAGAGGCATTTAGATCAGGTAGCAAAGAAAAAGGCTCGGTTCGCAAATGAAAATGTGGAATGATCAAAGATCGGCTCGAACGAAGTTAATAAGTAGATTGTATGAAAAAATACTGCTAATTCCTTGGACCACTAGCCATCCATCAAGTTGCAATCAATCTCCAAACTCACCAAGTATGATCTAAGTGTTGCTTGCAAGCATTTGGAAAGTTGTGTGGTTGAATTTGATTTAACGTTACGAGCAATGACGATTCACACCGGAACTCAAAAGATGGCTGAATAACCAAAACCAAATTTGCATGATAGCCTCAACAAGATCAATTGAACTTTTCGAAATTGGAACTCAAAAGCAGTTACTTCTTGAGCACACCTTGTTCCTAACGAAGGCATACTTTGGAGGGCAAATGTTAACCGGGTATTTTACCCAATAGAATTTGAAGGAAGTTAGAACATGTATGAAAAGTCAAAATAACTCAAGAATCAACAAAAGGACCAAAAGAAGGTACTAGGAAGAAACAAAAGGAAAGGAGAAAAAATAGGATATGGGGATGGATCGCTAGCGATTTATCACCAATGGATAACTAGCGATCCATGAGGATTACTCACGAATCCTTCAAACCTCTTGCATCATGAACCAATATCTTTTCTAAGGATGTCTGCCAAGTTTCATGGTATTCCAAGCAAACTAGTTCGAGAAGTAAGCGTTCAACTGATTCCAGTGAGAGTTCAATATAACCTGTACACGAATTACCATCAAACAAGGCAACTAGTTACCAAACTACATGGAGAGAATATATATAAGGCAAGGAATGCAACCTAAGTGAAATGATCCAAGAATATTCTAACTACATGGATTGCTAGCGATCCATGCCCTATGGATTGCTAGCTATCCATCAATTCAAGTTAGATTGCCGTGAAATTTTTGGAGCACCTTCGTATCATTTTCCATCAATTCAAGTTAGATTGCTGTGAAATTTTTGGAGCACCTTCGTATCATTTTCCATCAATTCAAGTTAGATTGCTGTGAAATTTTTGGAGCACCTTCGTATCATTTAGTTTAGTTCTTTAGCAAAGCGATCTAGCCCAATAGCTCTCCAATCCCTGTAAATACTCATCTATCTGCAGCATAAAGAGGATCTTCTGGATTGGCTACCGAAACTCTGCATAAACTATTATTTACCCTTCTCCTCCCAAACAACAGTCACTTGGGGGTTCACTGTGATTCTCCAGTGAACTCTTGCACTTTTAACTTGATCTAACTTAGAAGATTCAATCATATTGTAATCTGGTTCCACTTGTACCAACAATTAGTTAATAGAAAGTTATAAAGTGAATGTAGGCTTCATTAACAGTCGAACCATTATAAAAAAGTTCTTGTTCCTTTGCTTTTTCTGTTATCTACTATTGCTTTCTGGTCCTTTCACACTTAATCCAGGGCGTCGAACCATTTTTTGGATTAACATAAAACTTCAAACAGTACCATGCCGCTCCTGGATTGATAACTGTTGTTGTAGGAAAACTCAACTAAACAAAGGTGTTCTTCCTAGCTACCACCAAAGTCAAACACACAAGCTCAAAGCAAATCTTCGAGAGTATGGTTTACCTGCTCTATTTGACCACCGGTCAGTAGATGATAAGTTGTACTGATATTCAGCTTCGTCCCCAAAGTTGCTTGAACTCCATAAAGTATAACTACTTTCTTCTCCATAGATATCCATATGAATCAAGAGAATAGTTAATAAGGTCTTCTACCTCATCGCCTGATTCCAATCTCAGAATAAGTGCTATAATATCTGATCTTTCCTCTGAGCTTCAACGATCAGATCCATTAAAGATTGTTTTTCCACTAGACTAGAAAGTATTGCTCCCAAATTAGTTACAAAACCTCTATCATGAGGCTTACATATGTATAACGTCTCCACATCCTTCCGTTCTGCAATCGTCATAGAAACCTCTACTTGGTGCTTCTTGCTCGGTGCATCTGCTAATTGATTGCCTTTCCTTGGTGTATACTGGATCTCAAAGTCATAAGCTGCTAGGAGCGCTAGCCATAGCTACTATCTCATATTGAGATCCTTGTAGGTAAATAGATATTTCAATGACTAGTGGTCTTTGTATAACGCAAATCATTCCCCAAGCAAGTAATGATGTCAGATCTTCAATGCAAAAACTATGGCAGTTGGTTCCAAATCATGAGTAGCATATCTAATCTCGTTAGTCCTTAGTTAGCTTAATGTGTATGCTACCTCCTTACCTTTCTGCACTAACACCACACCCAATTCAGAACCACATGCATCAATATAAACCTCTAGGTCTTGGTTATCTCCTGGAATAATAAGTACTGGTGCGTGAGTAAGACATTACTTCAATTTTTGATATGCATTCTTGCACTTAGCAGTCCATTGGAATTTAACGCCTTTCTTTCAGAGACGGTGAGAGGTTGCACAATATTTGATAAATCCTTAGTAAATCATCGATAATATTTAGTCAATCCTAAGAAATTGAGAATCTCCATAACCATCTTAGGCTGCTTACGGTTTGGAATGGCTTTCAGATTAGCTAGGTCTATAGAAATACCAGCTTTCAGAACAACGTGGCCTAAGAACTTAACTTGCCTCTGCCAAAAATGATACTTGGAGAATTTGACATTCAGCTCATTCTCCCTCACAGTTTCTAATACTATTCAAAGAGATTTATCATGTTCTGCCTTAGATCTACAATAAACTAGAATATCATCAATCAAAATCAAGATGACCTTGTCCAGGTAATTTTGGAAAAATCTATTTATAAAATAAAAGAAATAAGCTGGAGCATTCATCAATCCAAACGACATTACTAGCCATTCATAGGATCCATATCTAAACCTGAATACTATTAAAGGAGTATTATCCTCAGCAATCCTATGCTAATGAAATCCATTTGCTAAGTCAAGCTACGAAAAGATTTTATCTCTGCTTAGCTGATTAAACATATCATTTGTCTTAGGAAGGGGATGTATATTCTTGATAGTCAGCTCATTCAGCTTTCTATAATAAATGCATAGCTTGAGGGATCCATCCGCCTTCTTTACAGATACAACTGTGGTACCCCACAGAGAACTATTTGATCTAAAAAATTGCTTAGATTCCAATTCTAATAGTTACTTCTTAAGCTCCTTATTTTCCTATATGGACATTCTCGTCGAAAGTTGACTCATGATTGAGCTCCAGGAACCAAATCAATTTGTAACTTGATAGGTGGCTTAGAAGGTAAATCTGTAATTGGTTCAAACACATCTGGGTATTCTATAACCATATGTATTATGGTAATATCATCTTCATCTCTCACCTCAAGAGCAAATACTGATCCATATAAGTCTTGATCGATATCCCCGAGAACCAAACCGACTCAATTAATGGAATATGGATGGCTTAAGGTAACGACTCTCTTAGGGAAATAGAAATGAGCCTTATAATGGTTAAACTAATCTATTCCCAAAATAATTCCAAATCCCAAAATATATGTATACATGCAAGTTACAATGGAATGTCAAGTCACATAATATTAATTCCACATCCTTGTGCATCATCCTAAGGGTTGCGTATCCTCCAATAGGATTAGCGATCCTTAAAGATGTAACCAGACACATAACATCCAAATCAAGTTTATCAACTAGTTCTTTTGATGTAGAAGAATGAGATGCTTCCATATCAAAAAGAACTTTAATAGAAATTCCTCTAAATAAGATCATACCTTCCAAGATAACATCTTTCCCTTTCTCTTGAGGAGTACTACCAGTTGCCTCCATGGCATTCAGCTTCCTACTTTTCTTGTCAACGGTTGGACAAGTATAGCCGAGACGTTCCAGATTCTACACTTCTTCTAAAATGGTAGAGGGCACGGCTTGATACACTCCCTCAAGTAATGACTTTTCCTCCACGGTTGAACACTTTTTAACCTCTCTACCATGCTTTTTGTACTCTAGAACACTAGCTTTCACCTGCTTATTGCGTTAATATTGGGACTTCTGCTTCTTGAATGAAAACCTTTGCTTCTGCTCAAGAATCATTTTGCTCTTTGGTTCTTCCTCACCGCTTTCCTTTCCTCTTCTTATAGCCTCAGTGTCGTGTCCACCAACTACTCAAAGGTAATTTCCAATTGAGGTAGAAGGGTCTTTCTCAAAGTTTTATTCAATCCGTACATGAACTTTTGATTCTTTATTATTACAGTGTTAATGAGATCAGTTCCATACTATTACAATACTTCAAAAGTGGCGATGTATTCAGCTACCAGCATGTGACCTTGCTTCAAATCTATAAATTTCATGGTCGTTGCCGCCTTCTCAACTTTAGGAAGAAATTTCTGCTAAAAACGGTCCTTAAATTCATTCTAAGTCAGCTCAGCTTTATCTATCTCTACAACTAATAGCTCATACCAATCTAATGCTCTCTTCTACAGCTGGTTGGATGTTATTTGGACCTTCTGCTGGTCTGCAATCCCCATACATGTGAAAATTCACTCACACAGCTTAAGCCAAGTTTACACTCCAATCACTCCTTCCATGCCCTTGAAGATCTTACCTCTAAGGCTAGCATAATTACTACATAGTCTGGCAAAATCAAATCGGGGAGCGGAAGGATTAAGACTTGTGGAAGCAATAGAATGTTGGATGCTCCTCTTAAGCCCTATTAGCTGTTTTGTAGTCATATACACCTAGATCAACTAGGCTGACATGGGTTTGCATAACCAGCACGAGGACCAACCATCTCTCACTACTGCATAGAAGTGAGATTCAAAATTAGATATATATTTATATTTATATTTATATTTATATTTATATTTATATACATATATCAATCACACAAATAACAAATCACTTATATACCTCAGTAATATAAATATACAAATATATATAAGTAATCTACCCAACAACCAAGGGATAGGGAATCCTATGTCCGTTTGGCCAATGACTCATGTCTCTTTGGAACATGTTTTGTTCCGGCTCTACTCTAATACCAAATTGAAACACTCCATCTATATACACATACTACCCAAGAGTATTACTAAGTAATTCTATAGAAAAATATGGAGAATGATGTTAAATGGGGTACACATATGAATATATTCGTTTGGACTAATATCGGTATATATCTCAAATCATAAGGTACTTATAATAGGTGTACATGATATAAATACAAAGCAATAGACATGTATGCCCCCATAACAGAGCAATACATAATCACATAATGTCATAGAGTACATAGAGTTAGAATATAGCAGATAAAATATAATATATCACATAATACAAAGTCCATTAGGGCTACAGTATGATATTCACTACCTCACCATATACATACATCATCCAATACATTGTAGTATATGCATCCACGATGCTGCAAAATACATAGGGAATATATCATCCAATATAATTATTAACCTCCAAAAACTCGGTGAATCCAACTACCTGTGGTGTACCCTATCATGCAACGTCTCAAACTGACCAAAGTATTATAAATAACACAAGGTTTAGACTATATATGAATTCAATTCTAAGTGATATCATGACAATAATAATATCCAAGGTAATTTAGTAAAATATGGCACATAAGAGTGTGTGTGTATCATGAGACAGCTGTTTCAAACAACTAATAATTGACCAACATAAGTATTTGTAATTAAATTCAAACTCCATTTAATATTATAAAATAAAATTTCCTTTTTCCATTAAAAATAAATTCTAGAATTATTTATCTCGATTACTATTTGCTACAAAGATTTAATTTATCATTTTATTTTAGATTACTAATTTATACTTTAAATTATAAAGTAATTAAATTAATTACTAAATTAATATTTATCAATATAAGAATTTTTTTCATTTAGTTTCCAAATTGTTCCTATAATTTCATATTTATTGTATTAAATCGTATTGTATTAATTAATCTTTATTATTAGATTTATAATTTATTGCTTCTTGATAATGGGTTATTATACCATGTCGCACCATGCATGTGTTGGAAGTGACATGTCTCTGCCATAACTTGAGAAGCATAACTACCTCAGCCAAAAGCATAGTACCACATATGATGCATATTAAATACATAGAAAAGTGGCAAAATGGAAAGGCCTTCGTGATTTGACGAGGCTGCACCCACTTAGGACATGGACTTGGGGGCAGAAGGCTGCTCATTTTTTCATAAGTAAAAAGAAAAAATTAATCAAGGTTTCTTAACATGTCCCGGTCTGGTCTAGGCCGGCTTAGAGCCAGGCTAGTCGCCCGCAAACCAACCAATGTTGTAGGCAGGTCGGCTAGGCCCCTTTGGATGCATGCCCATTTCTAGGCTGGGCTAGTGCCAATCTATCTACTGAATAGCATATCAAGCCAGCTAAGATTCAACGTGCCCCGAAGTAGTTTCAATAGCCAACTCATCAAGCAAAGCTAGACCTAGGCATTACCCAGCCCGGTCCAAACTGATTCATCTCACATACGACTGACTCCCTCATGCCAAACTTCTTTCAGCATAGCAAGAAGCTACCTATTCAATCAAGCATCTCTCCGAGCTATTTCTTAACTAGCACAACTTAAGACCAACTTAAGCATGACCTGCCTTTAGCCTAGCCCCGCTACAAACTTCAACGACCGGCACACCATCTCATCATCTCATGCCCAGTTCGGCATGCTGTTGGTTTTGTCCTTGGAAAAATCATGTTATCTTCATGCCCTCGGTAGTTGGCTATCCACCCCAACCCATCTTGCCATCTAAGCATGTAGAGGTGAATGATAAAAAGTACAACTAGGCGTATCTACTTTTGAAAGATAGCATGAGGTATCCTTATAACATGCCGAAAAAGTACATAATGCAATAAATTTGTAGTATAGGAAAGTTATGCCCTTGCATAGTTCTCACATTAGCACTTATCTCCACCACACCTCAATCTCAACGGTTTCCAACACTAATTTCAACTACTATAAGTACATTATGCATTTCCACTTTACAAGGGTTGAAAAAAAATTAGCTTTCAAGTATCTTGGTATTTTTAGTCATTGTCTTGTAATTTAGGCGGCTGTAGTAGAAGTGGAATAGTAAGAACTTTCTGATGGTGGATCAGATCGTCGTAAATCTAACCACTCTAAAACTCTTATTTACTTTACTTTTTCAATCTACCAGTATCCCCTCATTTTCATTTTTAACCAAATATTACTTACCAATAGTTTCTAATACTTCCTCTTGAACACACTTTCGTGGTTGACAAAAGTATAGTTAACATACAATCTTGACCATATATTTAAGTAATTCTTTAATCATATGATTATGAATCAAATGACACTAGCGAAGCATATCTCAAGCGATTAAGGGAAAATCACACATTTAGTGTGAGAGATAAAAGAATTGATGAATCTTTGGCTTGGTACATATAGATGTATGCAGTCCAAGATCTAATGATACCAAAATGGATTCAATTACTTCATTAAATTCACTGACGAATCATTATAGACTTGAACATGTGTATCTAATACATAAGTAGTATATCTATGATAAGTTTATATAATGTAGAACAGAAGTAGAAAAACATAACGTGCAAAGGAAATAAAATAACTTGATTTGATCGAATAGGTGAGTATATTGGAGTTCTAAAGTACATAAAAGCATATAATAATCACCTCAAAAGTCACTCCTCTCAATGATACATAGTGATATATCGATACGACTAATCAAACTATGTTGGACAAAGTACGATTGATGATGAGTGATGTTAAGTTAATTTCTATCTATAAGGATGTCTTAAGAGTAACTACGTATGTTAAATTTAGTTTCATATAAAGCATAATTAACAAGCTCATATAAGATATGAATTAACATGAAACACCTACTTGTCCTAGTTCAAAGAGTTGACAGAAAGTGTGAGGTGAGTGGCTTCACGTAAAATTCGATCATGAGGGATCTTGTGTGAACCACCCTAACTGAGTTTAGGACCGACCAACAATGGTTGACTAATTTTTGTTATTAATACAAATTTGTAAACTCAAAATTGAATTGGTTTTATGCAAGTATTGGATATGCTCCAAACTCTCTAACATGGAAAATGATAATATAAGATGAAAAGAAATTAGCCAAGCCCAAAACATACATAATTCATTAGAACGTCTAATACAAATTGTTGCACAATAAAGAGAAAATATCAGTTTCATATCAATGTCAAGAAAAGGAATTTTTAGTAGTAACAATTTCTTCAACTATCAATGAGCCATAAAGATTATAGACTCTAACATGTTGCATGCTGCTTATATCTCAAATAGATTTCAGGTATATTATCAAAATATGATTTTGATAATTGTGCCCGAAGATATATGGTCCACAGGTCGTAGACGCGTCTTTAAAAGGTAGACCAATGTAGATGTAATATAGTATGCAACGTTGATAAGAACAACCTCGTAAAATCAATTGTTGAAATCAGCCAGATTCATTAGTCAATGTGCTTGAGTTAATTTAGATTCTACTTGCAATATTATCGCCTAATATGACTTTGAATTTTGGTACATCTTTTTCAAAATGGAAATTCTAAATAATGATTTTGAATACACTATTTTCATATGATAATCAAAATGTCAGGATGTTAATGGGAGCGATAGATGAGTTTGTAACTGATAGATAAGATCCAAGTACTGATATGACAATTCCATTCTATAAGCATTATAACTAAGCAAATATTTTGACAGAGAAATCGAATAGTTTTATTACCATTCAAAATGCAAAGGAAGCGTGTATTTGTAAGAAATAATATTAAGATCTACTAAAATATTTCTAAAATAATAAGTACGGACATTGGAATTGTCCTAAATGATATACACAGAGACCATATTAAAATGTTTAACATGGAGCATTTGATAAGTATTCCTTATGCATCAACAACTGTAATATAATATACGTTATGGTGTCTACTATATTACAATTTGCTTACCTAATTGGTGCATGTAGTGAGTATCAAATCCGAGCCGAGGTCGCTAAATGGCAGTTAAGATTATTCTTGAGTATTTATGAAATACCAAAGATTTATTTATAGAAATAATAAAATCCCTATGGGAGTTTGGACTTGAACTTCATAAGTGCTGTCAAATATAGTTTTTCAATCCTAAATTTGTATTCAACTTTAGTTAATGAGCTTTTAAGTTGGAAATATTCCAAACTAGAGGTGGTTGCTTATTAATTGAAGGCTAACTACATCACTTTGAATTGCACCACAATTAAAGCAGTTTAAATATAAATGCATAAATTTATAAATGAACCGAGCGTGTTCCTAAATTGTTGAGAATCGCATGACATTATTTCGTATGAGCAACGTCGCGATAAAGACTGTAAAAGAAACTAGGGATTAGAAAATTCCTAGAGACATGCTTTGAAGTACCACATGATAATGGCAGTTAATAAACGATAGAGAGATGTTGGCCGATAAATAGTTAATAATAAAACAATGTAGTTGATCTGATCACTGATGGACTGGCTTGATCATTTATGAATTAATCGATCCCGTAATTGACTCCTAGTGCAAGTGAGAGACTGAATGATTTAGCGGTATGCCATAAGGGCAATTATGTAATTTATTACACATATCTAACTTCATAGCCAATCTTGTCCGTTGTAACTGTGCTTGTTTTCCTTTATATACTTTGGTATATTATGATATAATTAATTAAATGATTAATTTAATGTATATATAATAAGGAAGTCCTTAAACAGAATGTTTTGTGATTGTAGTTGCAAACAGTTATAATTATGAGTTGTTAATCATAAGATAAAATGATATGTTATTTTAAATATTCCTGGTCAAGATGTTTCAAGAAAAGATTATCGATTTATCCTTGAGACCAAAGTGTGTAACTTTCTCCAAATGTTGAGTAGCAAATTACTCGTGTCCGGTGGAGGCACCAAGGGGTTACATACTTGTAGTTATTGGATAACTATATAACGACTCATCCGAGAGTTTTCTATTGATTGATAATACCTAGATCAAATATGAAATCTTAGTGTGACAATGTTACATAGTTAGCTCGACTTGAGAATATAATGGAACTTCATGTGATACTCCACTTTGATTACACATGGCATGACGATCCATTGTGTGACCAGACTTAGGTCTAAGTTAAAGCGTTGGAAGTGAAGCACTATTCAATAGAAAGTTTGTCTCCTCAACTGTTTAGTATAATGGTCAACTAGAGTAAACTCAAAGTCACAATCTTTGGCTAGAATAGAAAGGTTAGTGATAAATGTTATTATAGATACAATGTCTTTCTATAAATTAATCAAGTTTAATGTGGATAATATTGGAGTTTTGACTAATACCAAATTTCGTACATCCTAAAGTGATATGGTATTGGCAAACAGAACATGTGTAAATTATTGTCACCATAGGTATCACTTAGCACAAGATAAAGTATGTTTGTTAAATTGCTAAATTGGATATAGTATTAAATATTAGATTTCATAGGCCGATTATGATCCAAATATGAAAAAGAAATGAAATCTTCTCATTTCATGTAACAACCCGCTCCTCGTGATACCTAAGAATGGCGCCGTACATCATTGCACGACTTTTGTATACCATAAAAGATAGATCGTTGGGGTAAAATTAGAACAAAATACTAAACCAAGACGTTGATAAGATTTCATAACGGAATGATAACATATAATATACTAAATATATTCATGAACGGAATGGAATAACAATATATAAGAGATTGCACCAACGGAAGCAACTAATAAATAAATATCGGTATAGAAAATCGGAATACATCAACTTCCAAAAAAGCATGGAGTTTCGAATAAATATCTGATACAACAGTCTCCTATACAAATAACAGGTCTGTCATGTAAAAATAAAATAACAAGTATATATATATCCTAAAACCTCGATGCCACGCCTCCAAAATGCTCCAGCTGTGCATTGTGCTAGCATATACCCAAAAGCACCTGACTCTCAAACTACTCAATCGAGTGCTCGAGAGTTGTTATGACATAAGAAAACAAAGATAAAACACATGCCAGACATAAATTCTTGTGTGAGGAGAACTATCTCAAAATACTGTATATTAAACTATATAATAATAAACAGGAACTACTAAATAACAGCCGGTCCTCTCCACAAATGTGGCTCAGGGGTATCCAGACTACCTATAAACAAGTATAGTAAATCTATCTCAAAAGTAAGGGATCATATCATAACCTTCTCTTCTTCTATAACAAGTCAGCATAATATCTTTCATTGCACTACACTAGCCAAAACTACTAATTATAATGTACAAACGTACCATGATCAAACCGTGATCCCAAAACAACGATCATTACTGCTAAGATCGATAAGATATGCCCCAACGCATATGGTCACTTCTAGTAAGACCAAATAGGTATGCCACAACGTATATGATCACTAGTGCTAAGACCGAATAGGTACACCATAATGTGTAAGGTCACTACTACTAAGACCAAATAGGTACGCCACTCTGTATATGGTCACTGCTACTAAGACCAATCATTCGTAAGACTGTGAACATAGGACCAAAAAACATCCAAGCGATCACAGTAAGAAAAAGCTATTCATGGTCCCTCTAAGACCGTGTCGAGTGTGTCATAACCATCAACACCCTAGGTACACTACAATATGGTCAATACCTAGGTAGGTCATATAAGTCCATACCTTGGGTAGGTTACATGGGTCCATACCCTTGGTGTGTTACAACAATTCAACACCATACAAATTGTATATTACTCTAAGGTCAAAATCTTAGAGTATGGACTCACTCCGTATATAACGTATAGAATCGCCACGCACGGCTCTAATCGCCACGGCCTAAAACCCACTGAACGGCTCTAACAAACCCATACTAATCTAAATCACATTCAAAATGAAACGCATGACCTCAGTGTCATAATACTCCTCATATATACCTTCCTAGCATCCCTCAAAATCTATGATTTTGGAATACGTGCCAAAGTGGGTCTCATGTGGATCCTGAAATACAAATTATTCAAGACCTAATAAATTTTATAGGTTGTAGGTTTTAAAAATGGTGAATAATGGTCTAAACCTCACCTTAATCCGACTTTGTATGTAGAAGTTATCGTATTTTGAAGTTGTACAACACCAGGTCAATCGACTGATGGGTTCCGTTCAATCGACTGAACTAAGGCCGAGATATACTTTTTTCCTCTCGACCAATAAACTGAATGGACCAAGTTATTCAACTAAAAATGATAGGTTTCCGGCCATGAGCCTGGATAGGGAGTAGATTCCTCGAACGATCGTCAGTTCGCGCGTTGTTTCCTCCGACGCTTTACCCGATGAGTCGCCTTATTACTAGAGCCTAACATCATCCCATTGGACATCTATCGAGGTTCCTCTGTTGATGCTTTGGAAGTTGTTTCTTAGGCATACAAAAACTAGTTTCAATACCAAAATCCACTCTTTGCACGAGTGAAGTTCTACAGGGAAATTATAGCTACTCGGTTTCCTCTAACATGCCAAAACGACATACTTAGCCTTCTTGCCTTGTGTGTTGCTTATACATGTGTCGATACACTCATTTATTCACGCTTGGTACACATGTATGCACACATCTCAACACAAATTACATTTCAAGCTTCATCGTGGTTCTTACTCGACCTGGTACTCTCCCACGCAACTTAGCCCACTCGATGGTCGCTTTGACTACATGAGATCAACAATTCTGGTCACAATACTAGATTCATTTTGAGCGTTGCTTGGCTCTAAATACACATATGTGTATACCCATTCGTGCATGTGTATACACACGTATATTTACACAAGCCATTCAACTATCACTAGATCATTTATTACTTTTACCCACTAATCTTTTCAATAAAAATAAAATATCACTTTAAACCAATTTATAAAATTTCATATCTATTTTATAAATTTTATTCTTTATTTATAAAATCATGAAACTATTTTATAAATACTAATTAAGCTTCATTAGTCTCTAATCTTTTTAATAATGAGCGTAGTGTTCACAAACCACTTAAATTAGCTTACTAACATGTTATAAATTAATTCATATGGACTAATTAATATTTTCTAATGATGTGCACATCATTACACTACTTAATTAATCATAAATCAATAAAAACATTGTAACAAATCACCCAATTAGCCCAAATCAAATCTAGGGCTTACTACCTATTTTCAAAATATATTAGGGTCTCAAACAATTAATTTGCTAAGGGAAACATATTTAAACATGAATACAAGTCTAAACCCTAGCATAGAAATCTTCAAATCATTCCATGATACTTCATAATTATAAATAAACAAACTAATGAAGTAAAGTGTATAAATTTAATAGGAGAATCATCCCACTTAACTCTTCTTCCACAAATCAAGCTCCAAATCACCAAACCCAATCACATGCTTACTTTAAAGTTCGAAACCAACATCTACATCCTGACTCAAGATAATTCCTTCATGGATTTTATAAAGGGTAAGTAGAGAGGAATTGTGGTGAATTTTATTTGATTTTAGGAATTTTACTTGATGGGATTGGGGCTTGGGGATTAAGGAGGGATTAAGGAGTGATTAGGGAAGATAGTAGATGTAACAACCTGATATTTTCAACCATTCGCATCCGCACATGTCGGACTTGAATTGCTCAAAATACCGCGTTGTGAATAAATTTGGCAAATATCATAATATACAGTAAATAAAAATCACAGATCACAGACACAGAGTAATAGTAATGCAACGGAAGTAAAAGAGATAGTAGTTCATAAAGCTACTATGTTAATATATCAGAGTTACATAAGATACAATAGAAGCAATAAGGTACAAAAGAAGTCTCAAGATAATAACCAAGTACAAAATGAATACAACACTGGGATCAACAGGATAACTGGAAGTGAAACAGATAAAACTGGACAAGCAGATAATCTCCAGCGATTCCAATCTCCAGAAAGTGGAAATCCAAATCTGTGAATACTCAGGCTGACCCGAGCGTAAATAAAAATACAAACACTCGAGTCATGACATACATACTTATACAATGTAAACCAACTCAAGTGAAGAGTAGTAGAAGTACAAGTAACTTAAAGGATGCTTGGGACCGTCCATCCTCTAAGGATCCGTTAAACTATTTACTATATAGTATATTGCGCTATTATAATAATGTCTAACAGTAAAATAAACATACTTTTAAATAGCGTTAAGGCTTTACATTTTCCACCTTAACACAAATAATGCCAATAGTCTATATAATGCCTGCATATCTCCTGATCGGGAGACTACGAGAAGATACCGCATAGGTACGACACAAATAGAAACTCATAGTAAAGGCTTGATATGGTAGGTGACACGGCACACAAGGCAATGTCAGGGTAGATATACCAATTACGCACACGGGCTAGTGGTAACGAAGCAACCACATACGCCCACCCCGAAACACATTCCCAAAATCGATGGGGCGCCCAAACAATCATAAAAGCAATAGAATGGCATCGAAGAAATGTGTCTGACCAGAGGAGCTACCCCTTTTGGCCCGAGATCGCTCATGTTTTAGCCAACTTAAGCCAACTCACGGGAATTGGGTCCACATAATATACCTCAAGAACGTCGTCACCGTCCTACTTCATTCTGAAATCTCCACCGCATACATGGTTAGTCAAAGTGGTTTTCGGTATCGACAGAGAGTATGCCCATATCTGATCCCGATCTCTTTGCCAACCAATCGTTATTATAACCCGTGGTTATAACTTTAAAATAATATTTTATACTTCAAAATGAAATATCATTTCAATCCAAATCTTTATCAAAATAAAGATTTAATCATTTGTAAACCATTTCAATATATCAACATACCATATCTTTCAAGTTTAAATATTTATCAAAATAAATATCAAGTCATTTCTAACCATTTCAATATATTAAATTATCATATCCTTTCAAAACTTCCTTTCAAATCATTTTAATACCAAAATATCATATCTTTCAAAACTTCGAATCATTTTAATATCAAAATATCATATCTTTCAAAACTTCATTTCAAATCATTTTAATATCAAAATATCATATCTTTCAAAACTTCATTTCAAATCATTTTATAAGTTCAAATCCAAATATTAAACTTTAAATACTTTTTAAAATTCAAAGATATCATTCATTTATTATCATTCTAAATCACCTTTTAAATAGCATATATTTAATTAAAATAATTCATTTAAACTATTTAAAATTTAAGTTTATATACTTTCAAATCAAGTATTCAATTTCCAAAGTTTTAAACCATTATGAGTTCATTTGCCAAGTTAAAACCATAAACATTGAAAATTCCAACCTTTCACAGCATTCAGAAAAAGCCGCTATAAGTTATATTTGAAAACATTTCAATTTAAACCATTTAAACATTATAAAAATCATATTTTAACATTCAAAGATGTTCATTAAAATCTCTTTTAATTTATGATTTTTACAAACAAAACCTTTGCAGAAAAATCCAATTTTTTCAATAATTTCACTTAACAAATTCAATTGTACAATTTTCCCATTTTTACATTCGACACCTTATTAACACTTATATATTCAAATTTCCATTTCACAAATTAAAATAAATTTCCAATTTATTTAATTAGCTTAAACCTTTAAACCAAATTCCACATTTCCAAATCAAGTTGTATTTTAAAATTTCACTTTTAAGCATTCATTTACTTAACCATTTTAATTCATAGAAAAATCAATAATACTTTATTAAATCATTTAAATTCAAATTTAAATCAAATCATCATATTTACCATTTTCCAAATAAGAATAAATTTCCATTTTTTTATATAACTTAAATACCATTTTTAACCAATTCCAAATTTCCAAACTTAAGTTACATTTCAGTAATCCAATTTAACCATTCATTATTTACATTTTTAACCCATAGAAAAATCATAATTTATTTATTTTAAAACATTTCAAAAATCTATTTAAATAAAATTTCAAAAATTTATATTTTTAAAATACTTAAAATTTTATTTATATAACTTAAATGTCATTTTAAAAGCCAAAGTCCAAATTCCAAATTTAAGTTATATTTCAAAATTTCAATTTAATCATTTAATTATTCAACATTTTTAACTTATAGAAAAAATCAAAATTTCTTTATTTAAAACAATAAAATCCAATTTAAATCAAATTTTCATAAATTTACACTTTTAAGAATATTTAAAATATTCAAAATACTTTGTAAAATAACCACGGGCCTTGTATATAGTTTTCTACCTAGGTCAAGTGATACGGATATGTATCATTTCAATCCGCAGTTTACAAAGAAAATCCGGGTTCTATCATTTCAAACCCACAGTCCCAAGTAAAATAAAATAAATAAAAACCGTTTAGGCCTATCATTTCATCCCATAACGATTTTTCCCCAATCTAAAGTTCATTCGGGTATGTATCATTTCAACCCATAGTGATTCTAACCTACAGGGAACTTGCAGTGTGATAAACTAATATAAAAGAACAGTTAACAACATATAGCAGTAACAGATGATACGACATGAAATTTAACAGGTTGAACTTCAGATATAAATATCACATGGCAGTTATAACATCATATATTTTATCTACACGTTCAGATGTTGTTTCACAACTGTATAAGTATAAATGTCGCGTGAGCTTTACTCACCTCAAAATGCTGGAGATTACAATACAACTAACACAACGGAATCAAGAGCAAAATGACAAGCCTATGGACTTGAGTGGAGAGTGAATCCAAGCTAAAGATATTGTGTTACAACCCAAAACAAAATCAAAAAAATTATAAATTTCAATGCAACTTGAAATGGAATAACTTTAGAATGAAAACAAATATGAACGCAACGGCTTATGGAATAACTTTGGAATGAAAATAAATATGAATGCAACGACTTTTTCCTTGCTTTCCACAACTTGTTGCTCCGCCTAGGGGTGATATAGCTCGGCCATAACATGGTTTTGGTTAAGGTTTGGATCTAAAAGTCATGGCTACAAGGAATAGGAAGTGGTGGAGGAGTTATAACTCAAGAAGGTAAGGAGGCAAGGCTTTAAAGTGGAGTTTGGTGAACTTTTTGGGCTCGGCCATGGGTAGTTTGGCTCGGCCAAGTGGTGCTACAGGTCTGGACAGAGGAGATTGTGATGTTTAGTGGTCTGATCAGTGAGGTGTTGGCGACCAAAGGTGGTGGTTAAAGGTGGATGAGCAAGTAGTGGTCAAATAACATGTTTTTAGGCCTTTGGTTGCATTTTTGAGGGGTTTGGTCACCATGGAGGGCTCGGCTATGGTCATGGCCTGGAGTACAGGTGGTGGTGATAGCAGGAAAGAGATGTAGGAGTTTGTGGCTGCGGCTATGGAGGAGAGGCCTATCAAATGGCATGAGAAAACGAGACAATATGACATAAAAAATGAGAAGAAAAATCATAAAAGAAGTGGAGCCATTACCCAATTTTCCTTCTAGCCGTGAAGAAAGATGAAGATCGATATTTTTTTACGTGAAATACAAATGAGATACAGGGCTAAACAAGAAAAAATTACACGGCCAGAGAATAATAAATGAGGAGTTAAAGAAAATGAAGACTTTGGAAAATAAAAAGGCTTAAGTTTCAAAGCTTTTAAAACCTTTCATATTTCTTTTCTTTAGTTCAAGTAAAACCAAATTAAAATCAGAAATTTACTTTTATAAATCGAAACCAAGTAAAAAATATGAAAATAAATAATTAATTTTAAAGAAAATGTAAAAAGAATAAAAGAAATTGCTTAAAAATCCAAAACAGTGTCCAGAAATTACAAATAAATCACCATTGATTTTGGAAAATAGTTTACTTCATATTAAAAATATTCTAAAACAAAATTTGAAATAAAAAAAATTATTTATCATTTTTAAAATGAAATAAATAATTTAGATTATTGAAAATAGAAAAATAACTAAAGAAATTGTTTAAAAATTGGAAACAGGACTTAAAATTTACAAATAAAATATCACTAGCCTTATAAAATTTCTATATCACTTTAAAACAAATAAGAAGTCAAATAAATAAAATAAATTAGGCAAAAAATAAATTGTAAATGAGAAGAAAATAAGTTCTTAAGAAAATATAAAAATAAATAAAGAATTTCTTAAATTATTTGAAACTAGGAATTAAAATTTACAAACAGAATACAACTGACATTTGAAAATGTCAATTACACTTTTAAAATAAATGTTTTAAAACAAAAATATATACATAGCATGTTATTTTACCCATATAAACATAATTTAGAACATTACATGACCAATTAAAATATTATTTATATAATCTAAAATAACAATTTTGTTAAATACAGCAAATTACACTCAATAGTTAAAAGGCATAACTTTCACATTATAAATCAGATTTCGACAAAACGAAAAGAAGTATTCGTAAAATTTAATTTATTTTCATAATAAAAGACAAAATTTCAAACTTTTAAAATTTTAAATTAAAAGTCAAAGTTTGACTATTTTGACCAAAATTCACTTTTTGGAAAATATTCTTGTTAGTCATGCTTTGGAATGATAATTCATGTCAAAACTAAATTTTATATTTAAAATAACAAAATTAATCATTCAAAATAAATAAAATAAGTTTTTAAATCAAAATTCAATTAAAATAATTAAAATATACAATTAAAAATAATCACAAAATACAGAGTTGTTACACTCTCCCCCACTCAAAACTTTTTGTCCCCGAAAAGGACTGAGGTACGGGAAAGCACAGAAAAGATAGAAATGAAATAAGATTAAGACAAGGTAACAAGAAGATTGAGATTATACCTGCTAACTATTGTTATATGTAAGTTTAACAAGGTGGAGATGATCTTCTCAAGATTCTCCAGAATCAAGAACACAAGCACGAAAAAGATCCTCTAGAGTCTGAATCACCCTTTTCACTTGACCGACGGTATATGGATGGAAAACAGTGTTCAGATTCCAAAATGAGTAACAAAGATTATCTAAGAGTATAGAAAGATTTCTAACATAAATATTATATAAAAAATGCCTACACCAGTCTGTAGCAAGATAAGGATAATAAGGACGACCAAAAGATAGTTTGAAAACAAAATAAGATAATAAGTTTGAAACCATGGAAATTTCAACTTAAATAGATAATAAATTTTTCACAAGTTAATTAAACCTTAACTATCTCTAATTTCATTATCTTATCTTCTAATCATCTTAAATTAACAATTTCTAAAATCATGGATTTGAAAATCATTTATTATACTAAAAATGTACTCAATAAATTTAATTCCTCTTTATTCCTAATTAAAATTAAATTTATTCCTATCAGTATATTTTATCACCTATGTTAAATATACTTACACTTATTATAACTGCTTTACTTTATTCTTAGTCCTTTAACATCATCTTATATTGTAAATTATTCATTTTACTCTTTTATTCTATTTACCTCTATTAATCTTTTTATAACAAAATTTAAGTGTATAATATTTATTATGACCACTCAAATTTTATTTATAAAAACTTTTATATTGTATATTATCCAATTACATTGTTAACTTCTAAACATTAAGGTAAGTTATATTGGAATGCAATGGTATTATACAATTAAATCATTTCATGCTTGAATATTCATCCAAATTTTGGTTTTTTTTAATAATTGAAATTATTCTTTAAATAAAATTTAAGAATTAAATTTATGATTTCTTCAAACCATTTAGAGATAAATAAATGTATGTACACAATTTATCAAATCAAATTTAAATCATATATCTATATATATTATAAATCAAGTCATATTTTAGAAATTCAAATCAATTTGATTTCCCAAAACAAAGCTATAGAAAGACTATAGAGTGGTCTCTTCACTTCGAAACTTGAAAATGAATGTCGATGATGCTGCAGTCATCACCGAAATTATTCCCAGCGACAAAGAGAAGAGCACTGATCTTTAAACTTTAAAATTCTTTGGAAACATATTTCCATTAGAAAATACTTTAAATAATATACCCCTTTTTAAAACTTTAAACATAAGGTTTGAAACCATCGGAAATTGAATTCTCAAATTTCTTGTTTTAAACTCATTTCAGTTCCCAAATAAATTATAAACAACTATTTATAAATTCATTTATAGAAGAATACATGATAAATCAAGTATTATCATTTCAAATAATCAATTTAAATCAGTTTATAAGTTCCATAAATTTACTTATATATCAAAATTTATTTCATTAACCAAATTTTGAAATAATATTGTGTAAGTTTATTCTGTCAAAGTGTTTTAGAAATCCTATCGATAGCGTTGATCAGACGAATCGATCGGAAACCCAAATCAACATCAACAACTCAAACATCACAATATAAAAAACAAAACATAGATATACAAGTACAATTCAAAATGTTTGGAAGAATAGATTGGAAACAAAAGACAAGATGATTAATTAACAGAGTAGGGAGATGGGTAAGCTTAAGTAAATCGCGGCAACCTTAACCGGGTCAACCGTGACTTAAAGAATAAGATCAATGTGGATTTTTCTGGGGTAAATCTACATTCGATCTCCAGAGATAGAGTTTGGAATAACAAAAGATATTAGCATCTAAACCAAGGATAGATATAAATATCTGGTGAATCGATGCTAATTGTAAAGGAGTTTCACCCTTTTACAAGTAAATTTGAGATTGGCGGGACCGCCAACTCATTGTAAAGATCATTCGAAGTGGTGTTATGGAATATTCCAGAATCAAATGAAGTTGAATAGTGAGGGACCTAAATGGATTTTGGAACTGTGGGAAATGTTCCAAAATTCAAAGGAAATTCGAATCAAAGAGAAAGATTCAAACTCGAACGAAAGTGATTCTGTAAATACATTCACTCCATATGCTGAGTTTTGCCTAGAGCTACCAAAGCTCTTATACCAAGTGTAACAACCAAATATTTTCAACCATTTGCATCCGCACATGTCAGACTTGAATTGCTCGAAATACCGCGTTGCGAATAAAATTTGGCAAATCTCAGAATATACAATAAATAAAAATCACATATCACATACACAGAGTAATAGTAATGCAGCGGAAGTAAAAGAGATAGTAGTTCATGAAGCTACTATATAAATATATCAGAGTTACATAAGATACAATAGAAGAAATAAGGTACAAACGAAGTCTCAAGATAATAACCAAGTACAAAATGAATACAACGCTGGGATCAATAGGATAATTGGAAGTGAAACAGATAAAACTGGACAATCAGATAATCTCCAGCGATTCCAATCTCCAGAAAGTGGAAATCCAAATCTGTGAATACTCAGGCTTACCCGAGCGTAAATAAAAATACAAACACTCGAGTCAAGACATACATACTTATACAATGTAAACCAACCCAAGTGAACTATAGTAAAACTACAAGTAACTTAAAGGATGCTTGGGACCGCCCATCCTTTAAGGATCCGTTAAACTATTTACTATATAGTATATTGCGCAATTATAATAATGTCTAACAGTAAAATAAACATACTTTTAAATAGCGTTAAGGCTTTACATTTTCCACCTTAACACAAATAATGCCAATAGTCTATACAATACCTGCATATCTCCTGATCGGGAGACTACGAGAAGATACTGCGTCGGTACGACAATAGAAACTCGTAGTAAAGGCTCAACATGGTAGGTGACAGGCACACAAGGCAATGCCAGGGTAGATTACCAATTACGCACACGGGGTGGAGGTAATGCAGCAACCACATACGCCCACCTCGGAACACATTCCCAAGATCGGAGGGGCGCCCAAACAATTATAAAAGCAATAGAATGGTATTGAAGAAATGTGTCCGACCAGAGGAGCTACCCCTTTTGGCCCGAGATCGCTCCTGTTTTAGCCACCTTAAGCCAATTCACGGGAATCGGGTCCACGTAATATACCTCAAGAACGTCGCCACCATCCTACTTCATTCTAGAATCTCCACCGCGTACACGGTTAGTCAAAGTGGTTTTCGGTATCGACAGAGAGTACGCCCATATCCGATTCCGGTCTCTTTCCCAACCGATCGTTATTATAACCCATGGTTACAACTTAAAAATAATATTTTATACTTCAAAATAAAATATCATTTCAATCCAAATCTATATCAAAATAAAGATTTAATCATTTTTAAATCATTTCAATATATCAACATACCATATCTTTCAAGTTCAAATATTTATCAAAATAAATATCAAGTCATTTCTAACCATTTCAATATATTAAATTATCATATTCTTTCAAAACTTCCTTTCAAATCATTTTAATACCAAAATATCATATCTTTCAAAACTTCATTCAAATCATTTTAATATCAAAATATCATATCTTTCAAAACTTCATTTCAAATAATTTTAATATCAAAATATCATATCTTTCAAAACTTCATTTCAAATCATTTTATAAGTTCAAATCCAAATATTAAACTTTAAATACCTTTTAAAATTCAAAGATATCATTCCAAATCACCTTTTAAATAGTTTATATTTAAATTAAAATAATTCATTTAAACCATTTAAAACTTAAGTTTATATACTTTCAAATCAAGTATTCAATTTCCAAAGTTTTAAACCATTATGAGTTCATTTACCAAGTTAAAACCATAACCATTGAAAATTTCAACCTTTCACAGCATTCAGAAAAAGCCGCTATAAGTTATATTTGAAAACATTTCAATTTAAACCATTTAAACATTATAAAAATCATGTTTTAACATTCAAAGATGTTCATTAAAATACTCTTTTAATTTATGATTTTTATAAAGCAAACCTTTGCAGAAAAATCCAAATTTTTCAATAATTTCACTTAACAAATTCAATTGTACAATTTTCCCATTTTGTGACGACCCGGAATTTTGAGCAATGTCAATTTAATAATCTATGATAATAATTAAATTGATTTGATCATTTTATATTATAAATTGACAAGTTAAATTTATTTTAAAGATTGATAATAACAATTTGTTAATATCTATTAATATTTTTCTTAACAATATATACAAGCAAGATTTAATTCTTTTGAAAGTTTATAATAATTTGATTTGGAAATATTTATTTTAGTAAATAAGAAGTTTTAAGGTAATAAAACTTTATATTCAAATTATAATATATATATATGAATGTATATATATTGTGATTTGAGATTTGTTTTAAAATTTAATATGGAAATTAACAAATTTAATGTTAGAATTTTTCTATTTGAAATGTGTATATATATTTGTATATATATTTGAAATAGGGAAATTATTAATTTGAATTTAATAAGAGTTTTCAAACTTGAATATATTAGTTTTGAAATTTGAAATGATAATTTGATTTAATGTCTTTGAAATGATATTTGAAATTTAAATTTTAAATAATAAAGTTAATTTCCTATTTTATAAACATATATTTTAGCCTTTGTTTTTTTTAGATAAAATTGCTTTAAAAATTTATATATGGAGTTAAACTAAGTTTCTCAATTTATAAACAAATGATAAAGTTAAATTGATTAAAATACAAGGTATTTAAAAATGCCTATATGAGTTTGTTTTTAAGATAATGAAAGCCTAAATTTTATTTTTATAAGATGGAAGCATTTTATAATTATCTAACATTTCATAAATGTATGTATGTAGCTTAAATAGATTATTAATAAGGAAATAACATTTAAAATATTAATTAAATATTAAAAACATTTGTTAAACATTAAGATAACACCTGTAAGTATATTTGGCTTATTAAAAGACATTTGTTAGAATATAAACATATATGGGACAAGTGGCAATTCTATTGATAACTTAATTTAAAAATTTAAAATTTGTAAAATATGAAGAAGGAATTTACTTTTAATTTTCAGCTAAGAAATCACTTTCTTCTTTCAAACAAAAATACAAATCTGAAAAAAAATGCAAATCAAAACAAAGTTCAAATAAAGTAAATACTGGAATCTGTAAATCTAGATATTCAAATCAAAGATCATCTTCAAATTTATCAACCAACTCAGAAATCAACTGCAAGTGGATTGATTTCATCATGCAAGCTGGAAATTTATCATCACTTCAGCATGCAAAAAGGAATTGAAAGCCTGGGAAAAAAATATGCAGTTCTACTCTCTGTTTTCTGCAAATTTACAGGTGAGTAAATGGAATTTTAAAAACAGTTTTTATTCTGAATTTTAATTTTTTCTTATGATGAATATCATGATGTTGATGAATTCTTGAATTAAAAGTTTATGCATGTTTGAATGTTAAGCATTTTGATGCATGTGATGATGAAATGACTCTGTTTGTTTATAAACAGGCTTCACCTTCCTTATATAATTCAATAATTCAATTTTAAATCCAAACTAGCTTATGATTTGAAAATAAAGTTTGTTAGAAAACATGTAATCTTCCTTTTGAAAATGATTTGAGAATTTATTTATGGTTGATTTGGCCGTTAATTGTTGGATTAGGGTTTAACACCCTGAAGTTGATGTCGTTTTCATCTTGATTTTCACGGCGACGTGGAGCTACTATAGATGATCGCAGGGGTTGCCAAGGGATCTGGAGGTAGTGAAAGAGCTACGGTGGAGTCAGTGGGTTTTCTCGAGGTTTGAGTTGCCGTGGATGTTGGGTTTTCTGGCAATGGTGTTTCGAGCTGATGGGTTCGAAGGTGAATTTTTGATTTCCGATCAAAATTGATTTTCTGAATGGCACGATTTGTAGTAGAGGTCGTGTGCGACTTGGGGAAGATCGGCATGGAGTTCGCCGTTGACAGGCGGCGACGTGCACGTGAACGTGCACAGTTTTCGTGTTTCGGCTATGGATGTTGGGGTAGGGAAAGAGAAGAGATGGAAGACTCGGAGTATTCTTCGTGTAACTGCTATTTAGGCTCGAAGCAGGTTAGGGATGGATTTGCTCAGGTTAACGCGTGAGATTTGTGGGTTGCTCGGGTTGATGAGCGTGTTTTTGTTGTGAGTTCTGCAGTTTAAAGTTTGAGTTTAAAAGTTTTAAAATATTTAACAGTAAGGTTTCTAAAATTAAAACAAAGATAATATGATTTGTAAATGATTAAAGTTTTAAACAAAAGTTAAATAAGTTTATATATAAAACTAAATTTGTTTCAAAGTTATGTTTAAACAAGTTTTATATATAATAAATATGAAAGTTTTTCAAATAAATTAAGTGAATTTTGAAACTACGTTTGTATTAAAATTTTATTAAAGAACTTTAGAAAGGTTTTAAAGATTTAAAGGTTCAATTTAAAATGTGTTTAATTACAATTGATATATAAATGTTATATTTTATTTCAAATAAAGTTTAATGATTTAAATTGGGTTATCAATTATAATAAAGATTATCTTGAGTAATTTAGAATTTGAATTAATTAAAGATAAATAAATTTGTGAAGATAATTAAATCATTTTTAATTATCAAGAGTCATGGGTTAATAAATGATTTAATTAAGATAATGGTTTCTTAATTAAGAATCTTTATAATATAATAAGTTAAGAATCATTTAATGAATTTTAAATGATTAAGTTAAATAGTTAATTAAGTAATTAAATTGTGATTAATTAAGATAATCACTTATGGGTTAATCTAATATAATTACTTGGGAAGGTAATTAAAGTAATTAAGTGGTTAGTTACTAGAGGTAATTAAGTAAAAGTTAATTACTTTATTAAAAGTAATTAAGTAAATGTGATTAAGAATTAATCACTTAAGCTATTAATTAAAGAATTTATTAATAATTAATTAAAGTTTTAAATTATTTGATTAATGATTAATTAATAAAAGAATTAAGAATAATTAATTAAGTGATTAATTACTTGTTAAAGTAATTAATTAAGAAAGAAATTTAATTAATGAAGTAATCATTAATTAAGGAAAATAATTAATTAATTATTAATTTATAACTTAAGAATAATTAGTTTATAATTAAGTTTTAATTACTAAATGTAATTAAAGTAATTAATCAAAGGTGATTAATTAAAAATAATTAATTAAGTATGATTAATTAAGAGTAATTAATCAAGTGTGATTAATTAAAAGTGATTAATCAGGTGTAATTAATTAAAGGTAATTATGGAATAATTATTTGGATAATTAAAGAATAATTAATCAAGGTTGATTAATTTAGAAGGTAACTGAGAGGTAATTACTTAGTATAATTTGGAGTAATTAATCAGGATGATTAATTAATATGGTAATTTAGTGATAATTAATCAAGGAAGATTAATTGAGATGGATAATTAAGTGATGTTAGTTAATTAATTAATTTGTAATTAATTAATGAATAAGTAAGTTGGATTGATGATAATCCAAGTGATTAATTAAGAATTAATTTAATTAAGGAAGAATTAAATTAATTGAGTGTGGATCAAACTTTATATGAATGATGAATGTTTAGTTGATAAGTATCATTGGATGAGATAATGATATTGGTTATTGATGGATGATATTGATTGATGGGTGATGATGTGGATATGCTGATTATGATATATATGCTGCTTTGTGATATGTATAGATGCATGTGATAATAGATGCTTATCTATCTGTGTAATATGATACATCCATTTATGTTAAGTGATATTTCTAAATATCTATTATTAAATCCCTTAAGTACAACTTGGACATTAAAATGGCGTTTGGTTTCGGTGAGACCGGGATCGGGTTTCCATATTTGGATATCTGAAAACCACATCGATTCCAATTAAACGTTAGGACGTTAATCTAAGTGGAGCAAGTGAAGACTCGAGGTGTAACGGCTATACGTCAGTATAACTCTGTGGGTGATTCCGTAATGAGTTTGACGGAATAGTGCTTATAGATTCGAGATGGAGAATCAGAGTGCAAGGGCTATGGTCGTTGACTCTGAGGGTGATTCCAAAATGAGTGCAACGAGATAGTGCCTTCGGTTTCGTTCGAACCCGGAACGAACTTGTATGGATTGAATGCTTTCAGCACATCGTCAGGCGGACGATGAGCATTCTAAGATAATTGGTCCTATAAAGGTAATCGCAGCCTCAAGCCTCATCAACCGGGAATGGCTAAAACAGGGGAGGTGCAGCAAGGCTTCGTGGGTCGCTCCCACTGGAGAGCGAGATACATCCCTGTCTAGATGTCCCTTTTTATTTCGGCTTTGTGGGCGGTTGGAACTGCAGCCAACTGCGGGGTGGTCTTGTTCGGGACTGTTCAGTAAGGAATGGTTCCGGTCTTGTGTTACAGGGGATGAAGGGAGTAATCCTCGGTACGGTGATCTAGGCCACGTACTGTGACGGGCGGTACCCCAGTAGCCCTGCCATTGATGGAAACCCATTTTCCCTATGAGACCCTACGGTTTTGTTTGTATTACCCACTTTTGTGGCTAGTAGCTGGAATTTAATGAATGTAACAATTTCGGCTATTTCATATTTACTTGAAAACCCTAGACACTATTATAATATCACTGGATTTCCTATCAAATGTTTTGGTTAGTGTAAGGTAAAAACTTTTCCATGTTTATGTGTGGGAAGTCTTACGTGATACCTTTCTTTTCAAAGGATTTTCTAAAGTTAAGCAATCTTAAACCGTTTACTCACACCAGACCCTGTCTGACCCGAGTGTTTATTTTCTATTTTATTAAACTCTTGGGTACTCATATTATATATGAGTAGTCAAGTGATTCAGGTTATTCTTGACGAATTCTGGAGGAGCTTTGGAGCAGGAGGCTTCAGCGTGTAGATATATAGTTAGAGTTTCCGCTGTGTGTTATTCTGTGTTGATGTTCTTGTATTGTATATTAGACAGAAGTGTTATAACTGTCTAAATTGAGATATATAGTTGTGTACTCTGATGTATATGATACTATGTATATGTTCTATATTATATTTAAATCGTTCCGCTGTGAGATTCTGATGTGTTGTTTCTTTTTCTTCTCTTTCTTTTCCACTTCTATCCCTTTCTTTCTTAATTAGTGATGCGATTTTCCGAGAGTGGAAAGTCGGGTCGCTACAGCTGGTATCAGAGCGTTAGGTTGAGCGAATACCTAGGCTCTGGAGTGGTGTCTATCTTGAGAGAGCGTACTTGTAATTTTTATAAATATATATATATATATATATATATATATATATAACTACCTAATCTGTTGGGTTATCTGTTCGGATTTTCCAACATAGGTTATAAAGGTAGATAAGGTAGGAGTGTGTGGAACACAACTATCCTTAATGGTTGAGGTTCGTATGTTGTGGTTGGAGGTGTTTATCGAGATTGTAGACCTAATACTGTCTCGAATAAGTTTTGTGGATTGTAGAAAGGATTTCTTTAAGTCCAGATAAAGTATTTTCAAGAATTGGAATGTATTTTTGGGTATGAGGTTGTTTTGCTCTCAGGTGGACAGGGATTTCCAATAGTTGAGTTGTCAGCTGAGCAGAAGCAGTGGTGGTATCTTGATAACTTCAGGAAGGAATAGCTGTGTGATGAGATGAAGTTTCCATAGATGGTTCTGAAGATGTTTCTTTTGGAGCCAGATTAAGATGGTATTGGAAGAGTATTGATGTCTACTGTAGTGGAGAGATTCTCTGGATCTCAAGTAAGGGCGTCTTATCTTTATTAAAGTAGGAGACTAAGGTCGATGAGTAACCTCATTTCGGACATGGTCTCATTTGTTTTCTTAAGAGATAAGTGGTTGGTGTTTGGTTTGGAGCCGAGTTTCTTGAGAAGATGTCGACTCGTCTCAAGGATGTTTTAGAGGATTTGGGTGATAGTTTTGGGTTTCAGGAGCTTTTGGTTAAGGAAGATCTTTGGTTTAGCTGTATCTTTGAGGTGAAGTTTGGAAGCAGCAGCGTGACCTATTTCTTCGATGATTCAGTAGTCTTTAGGATTCTACTATCAGCAGACTGGGCGGATAGTGAAGACTTATCCTTTTCTTCGGGAAGCTCAACAGAGTAGGATATTTATTGGAGGTGATCTATCAGTTTTTCTGATAGGTAAGCCATTCTGGAAAAGTTTATCTTGAATAGGAAAAGCTATTCTAGTTAGGGAGACAGTTCTTTGGAAGCTGAACTAAGTGGGATCGCAAAAGTGACTTGCGATTAGTTTGGAAATCTTGGAATATTCTTGGTTTGAGATTGAGGCATCTCAAGTAGAGGTGAAAGATATGGAAGCTATGAAAGTAGTCAGAGATTTTCCAAATGTTTTTGGATGAATTCAGAAGTTGACCTGAATCAAAGATTGAGTTATCTTATCGACTTGGATTCCTAGAGCAATTTTGATGGTTCAACCATATAGTGGGATGACTCTTGGAGCGAGACGAGTTTGGTGAGGCAGCTCAAGATTCTTTGGAGAAGAATTGATCATCTTATTCTAAGTTAAGATTCTACTGAGATGTTTTGACCAAGAGGAATGGTCACTAAGATTTTATGAGTTGGATGAACTGTGTATGGAGAAAGATTTTGCTTATGTTCTTCGATAGCATTCTTATCTGCTCTAGATCAGAGTTGTCCAGCGGAAGCGAGTTGGCAGTTATTCTAGTATGGAGCAACCGGATGTGGTAGTAAGGGATTTCTACAGGAAATTCAAGTATGAAGGAATTTTATGGATTTGAGGGTAAGGTTGTCAATTGCAACTGTTTGGCTATTTCAGATATGAGATATAGATTTGAAGTCCATTGATGCTTGTGGTATAGAGTTGTATTTTGGATTTCAGCAAATTATTTATGGGAAAGCCACTATGTTGAGTAGGACCTGGAGATTTGGTCTTAGTTGGTGTTGTTGTTTCATGGAGCAATCAACAAGGGTTAGGCTGATCAGGAATATTGGTGGTGACTCAGGCTCATCTGAAGAGTTATGCAGTTAAGAATTGAGGAGATTCGGAATGTGCAGTTAGAGTTTGGATATTGATTTGGTTTTATCCGATCAAAGGAATTATAAGAGATTGGGTAAAACTGGAAAGTTCGCTCTGGAGGTATTTTAAGTTTTCCTGTGTCCTCTAGAAATTAGATTTTGGATCTACAGGATTTAATTGCCAGTTTGGATAGCTGGAATTCATTGAATTTCACATATCTCTGAGGAATATGTGTATGATTCTTTGAGTGATAGAATCAGTAGTTAAGAAGGATTTGGTAGTTGAGCGGGTTTTGAGTTTAGTCTGATTAGATTTGTAGGATCAGATGAGAGGAATTCTTGGTTTTAGTAATGTAGTTACTTAAGATTTGTAGAGCGAGTATTCCAGTATAAGAATCTGGAAACTCTTGATAATATTAGTAAGTTCTATTCAGAATTTTTCTGGAATAGATAAATTGTTTGTTTGTTTGAATTGGTTGCTATGATTGATTGTTTGATTGCTGATAGGAATTTAAATTCTTTAACAGGGTTATTAAATTATTTTTGCTTTTAAATTTCGGGGACAAAATTCTTTTAAGGGGGGAGGAATGTGACGACCCGGAATTTTGAGCAATATCAATTTAATAATCTATGATAATAATTAAATTGATTTGATCATTTTATATTATAAATTTACAAGTTAAATTTATTTTAGAGATTGATAATAACAATTTGTTAATATCTATTAATATTTTTCTTAACAATATATATAAGCAAGATTTAATTCTTTTGAAAGTTTATAATAATTTGATTTGGAAATATTTATTTTAGTAAATAAGAAGTTTTAAGGTAAAAAAACTTTATATTCAATTTATAATATATACGAATGTATATATATTGTGATTTGAGATTTGTTTTAAAATTTAATATGGAAATTAACAAATTTAATGTTAGAATTTTTCTATTTGAAATGTGTATATATATTTGTATGTATATATATATATTTGAAATAGGGAAATTATTAATTTGAATTTAATAAGAGTTTTCAAACTTGAATATATTAGTTTTGAAATTTGAAATGATAATTTGATTTAATGTCTTTGAAATGATATTTGAAATTTAAATTTTAAATAATAAAGTTAATTTCTTATTTTATAAACATATATTTTAGCTTTTGTTTTTTTAGATAAAATTGTTTTAAAAATTTATATAAGGAGTTAAACTAAGTTTCTCAATTTATAAACAAATGATAAAGTTAAATTGATTAAAATACAAGTTATTTAAAAATGCCTATATGAATTTGTTTTTAAGATAATGAAAGCCTAAAGTTTATTTTTATAAGATGGAAGCATTTTATAGTTATCTAACATTTCATAAATGTATGTATGTAGCTTAAATAGATTATTAATAAGGAAACAACATTTAAAATATTAATTAAATATTAAAAACATTTGTTAAACAGTAAGATAACACTTGTAAGTATATTTGGCTTATTAAAAGACATTTTGTTAGAATATAAACATATATGGGACAAGTGGCAATTCTATTGATAACTTAATTTAAAAATTTAAAATTTGTAAAATATGAAGAAGGAATTTACTTTTAATTTTCAGCTAAGAAATCACTTTCTTCTTTCAAACAAAAATACAAATCTGAAAAAAAAATGCAAATCAAAACAAAGTTCAAATAAAGTAAATACTGGAATCTGTAAATCTGGATATTCAAATCAAAGATCATCTTCAAATTTATCAACCAACTCAGAAATCAACTGCAAGTGGATTGATTTCATCATGCAAGCTGGAAATTTATCATCACTTCAGCATGCAAAAGGGAATTGAAAGCCTGGGAAAAAAAATATGCAGTTCTACTCTCTGTTTTCTGCAAATTTACAGGTGAGTAAATGGAATTTTAAAAACAGTTTTTATTCTGAATTTTAATTTGTTCTTATGATGAATATCATGATGTTGATGAATTCTTGAATTAAAAGTTTATGCATGTTTGAATGTTAAGCATTTTGATGCCTGTGATGATGAAATGACTCTGTTTGTTTATAAACAGGCTTCACCTTCCTTATATAATTCAATAATTCAATTTTAAATCCAAACTAGCTTATGATTTGAAAATAAAGTTTGTTAGAAAACATGTAATCTTCCTTCTAAAAATGATTTGAGAATTTATTTATGGTTGATTTGGCCGTTAATTGTTGGATTAGGGTTTAACACCCTGAAGTTGATGTTGTTTTCATCTTGATTTTCATGGCGACGTGGAGCTACTAAAGATGATCGTAGGGGTTGCCAAGGGATCTGGAGGTAGTGAAAGAGCTACGGTGGAGTCAGTGGGTTTTCTCGAGGTTTAAGTTGCCGTGGATGTTGGGTTTTCTGGCAATGGTGTTTCGAGCTGATGGGTTCGAAGGTGAATTTTTGATTTCCGATCGAAATTGATTTTCTGAATGGCGCGATTTGTAGTAGAGGTCGTGTGCGACTTGGTGAAGGTCGGCATGGAGTTCGCCGTTGACAGGCGGCGACGTGAACGTGAACGTGCACAGTTTTCGTGTTTCGGCTATGGATGTTGGGGTAGGGAAAGAGAAGAGATGGAAGACTCGGAGTATTCTTCGTGTAACTGCTATTTAGGCTCGAAGCAGGTTAGGGATGGATTTGCTCAGGTTAACGCGTGAGATTTGTGGGTTGCTCGGGTTGATGAGCGTGTTTTTGTTGTGAGTTCTGCAGTTTAAAGTTTGAGTTTAAAAGTTTTAAAATATTTAACAGTAAGGTTTCTAAAATTAAAACAAAGATAATATGATTTGTAAATGATTAAAGTTTTAAACAAAAGTTAAATAAGTTTATATATAAAACTAAATTTGTTTCAAAGTTATGTTTAAACAAGTTTTATATATAATAAATATGAAAGTTTTTAAAATAAATTAAGTGAATTTTGAAACTACATTTGTATTAAAATTTTATTAAAGAACTTTAGAAAGGTTTTAAAGATTTAAAGGTTCAATTTAAAATGTGTTTAATTACAATTGATTTATAAATGTTATATTTTATTTCAAATAAAGTTTAATGATTTAAATTAGGTTATTAATTATAATAAAGATTATCTTGAGTAATTTAGAATTTAAATTAATTAAAGATAAATAAATTTGTGAAGATAATTAAATCATTTTTAATTATCAAGAGTTATGGGTTAATAAATGATTTAATTAAGATAATGGTTTCTTAATTAAGAATCTTTATAATATAATAAGTTAAGAATCATTTAATTAATTTTAAATGATTAAGTTAAATAGTTAATTAAGTAATTAAATTGTGATTAACTAAGATAATCACTTATGGGTTAATCTAATATAATTACTTGGGAAGGTAATTAAAGTAATTAAGTGGTTAGTTACTAGAGGTAATTAAGTAAAAGTTAATTACTTTATTAAAAGTAATTAAGTAAATGTGATTAAGAATTAATTACTTGAGCTATTAATTAAAGAATTTATTAATAATTAATTAAAGTTTTAAATTATTTGATTAATGATTAATTAATAAAAGAATTAAGAATAATTAATTAAGTGATTAATTACTTGTTAAAGTAATTAATTAAGAAAGAAATTTAATTAATGAAGTAATCATTAATTAAGGAAAATAATTAATTAATTATTAATTTATAACTTAAGAATAATTAGTTTATAATTAAGTTTTAATTACTAAATGTAATTAAAGTAATTAATCAAAGGTGATTAATTAAAAATAATTAATTAAGTATGATTAATTAAGAGTAATTAATCAAGTATGATTAATTAAAAGTGATTAATCAGGTGTAATTAATTAAAGGTAATTATGGAATAATTATTTGGATAATTAAAGAATAATTAATCAAGGTTGATTAATTTAGAAGGTAATTGAGAGGTAATTACTTAGTATAATTTGGAGTAATTAATCAGGATGATTAATTAATATGGTAATTTAGTGATAATTAATCAAGGAAGATTAATTGAGATGGATAATTAAGTGATGTTAGTTAATTAATTAATTTGTAATTAATTAATGAATAAGTAAGTTGGATTGATGATAATCCAAGTGATTAATTAAGAATTAATTTAATTAAGGAAGAATTAAATTAATTGAGTGTGGATCAAACTTTATATGAATGATGAATGTTTAGTTGATAAGTATCATTGGATGAGATAATGATATTGGTTGTTGATGGATGATATTGATTGATGGGTGATGATGTGGATATGCTGATTATGATATATATGCTGCTTTGTGATATGTATAGATGCATGTGATAATAGATGCTTATCTATCTGTGTAATATGATACATCCATTTATGTTAAGTGATATTTCTAATTATCTATTATTAAATCCCTTAAGTACAACTTGAACATTAAAATGGCGTTTGGTTTCGGTGAGACCAGGATCAGGTTTCCATATTTGGATATCCGAAAACCACATCGATTCCAATTAAACGTTAGGACGTTAATCCAAGTGGAGCAAGTGAAGACTCGAGGTGTAAGGGCTATACGTCAGTATAACTCTGTGGGTGATTCCGTAATGAGTTTGACGGAATAGTGCTTATAGATTCGAGATGGAGAATCAGAGTGCAAGGGCTATGGTCGTTGACTCTGAGGGTGATTCCAAAATGAGTGCAACGAGATAGTGCCTTCGGTTTCGTTCGAACCCGGAACGAACTTGTATGGATTGAATGCTTTCAGCACATCGTCAGGCAGACGATGAGCATTCTAAGATAATTGGTCCTATAAAGGTAATCGTAGCATCAAGCCTCATCAACCGGGAATGGCTAAAACATGGGAGGTGCAGCAAGGCTTCGTGGGTCGCTCCCACTGAAGAGAGGGATACATCCCTGTCTAGATGTCCCTTTTTATTTCGGCTTTGTGGGCGGTTGGAACTGCAGCCAACTACGGGGTGGTCTTGTTCGAGACTGTTCAGTAAGGAATGGTTTCGGTCTTGTGTTGCAGGGGATGAAGGGAGTAATCCTCGGTACGGTGATCTAGGTCACGTACTGTGACGGGCGGTACCCCAGTAGCCCTGCCATTGATGGAAACCCATTTTCCCTACGAGACCCTACGGTTTTGTTTGTATTACCCACTTTTGTGGCTAGTAGCTGGAATTTAATGAATGTAACATTTCGGCTATTTCATATTTACTTGAAAACCCTAGAAACTATTATAATATCACTTGATTTCCTATCAAATGTTTTGGTTAGCGTAAGGTAAAAACTTTTCCATGTTTATGTGTAGGAAGTCTTACGTGATACCTTTCTTTTCAAAGGATTTTCTAAAGTTAAGCAATCTTAAACCGTTTACTCACACCAGACCCCTGTCTGACCCGAGTGTTTATTTTCTATTTTATTAAACTCTTGGGTACTCATATTATATATGAGTAGTCAAGTGATTCAGGTTATTCTTGACGAATTCTGGAGGAGCTTTGGAGCAGGGGGCTTCAGTGTGTAGATATATAGTTAGAGTTTCCGCTGTGTGTTATTCTGTGTTGATGTTCTTGTATTGTATATTAGACAGAAGTGTTATAACTGTCTAAATTGAGATATATAGTTGTGTACTCTGATGTATATGATACTATGTATATGTTCTATATTATATTTAAATCGTTCCGTTGTGAGATTCTGATGTGTTGTTTCTTTTTCTTCTCTTTCTTTTCTTCTTCTATCTCTTTCTTTCTTAATTAGTGATGCGATTTTCCGGGAGTGGAAAGTCGGGTCGCTACACATTTTTACATTTGGCACCTTATTAACACTTATATTTTCAAATTTCCATTTCACAAATTAAACTAAATTTCCAATTTATTTAATTAACTTAAACCTTTAAACCAAATTCCACATTTCCAAATCAAATTGTATTTTCAAATTTCACTCTTAAGCATTCGTTTACTTAACCATTTTAATTCATAGAAAAATCAATAATACTTTATTAAATCATTTAAATTCAAATTTAAATCAAATTATCATATTTACCATTTTTCAAATAAGAATAAATTTCCATTTTATTTATATAACTTAAATATCATTTTTAACCAAAATTCTAAATTTTCAAACTTAAGTTATATTTCAATAATCCAATTTAACCATTCATTATTTACATTTTTAACTCATAGAAAAATCATAATTTCTTTATTTTAAAACATTTCAAAAATCTATTTAAATCAAATTTCATAAATTTATGTTTTTAAAATACTTAAAATTTTATTTATATAACTTAAATGTCATTTTAAAAGCCAAAGTCCAAATTCCTAATTTGAGTTATATTTCAAAAATTCAATTTAATCGTTTAATTATTCAACATTTTTAACTTACAGAAAAAATCAAAATTTCTTATTAAAAACAATAAAATCCAATTTAAATCAAATTTTCATAAATTTACACTTTTAAGAATATTTAAAATATTCAAAATACTTTATAAAATAACCATGGGCCTGTATATAGTTTTCTACTTAGGTCAAGTGATACAGATATATATCATTTCAATCCGCAGTTTACATAGAAAATCCAGGTTCTATCATTTCAAACTCGCAGTCCTAAGTAAAATAAAATAAATAAAAACCGTTCAGGCCTATCATTTTAGCCCATAATGATTTTTCCCTATTCTAAAGTCCATTCGGGTATGTATCATTTCAACCCATAGTGATTCTAATCTACAGGGAACTTGCAGTGTGATAAACTGATATAAATGAACAGTTAGTAACATATAGTAGTAACAGATGATATGACATGAAATTTAACAGGTTGAACATCATATATAAATAATCATATGGCAGTTATAACATCATATATTTTTTCTACACATTCAGTTGTTGTTGTTTCACAACTGCATAAGTATAAATGTCGCGTGAGCTTTACTCACCTCAAAGTGCTGGAGATTGCAATACAACTGACACAACGGAATCAAGAGCAAAATGACAAGCCTATGGACTTGAGTGGAGAGTGAATCCAAGCTAAAGATCTTGTGTTACAACCCAAAACAAAATCAAACAAATTATAAATTTCAATGCAACTTGAAATGGAATAACTTTAGAATGAAAACAAATATGAATGCAATGACTTTTGCCTTGCTTTCCACAACTCTTTGCTCAGCCTAGGGGTGATATAGCTTGGCCATAATATGGTTTTGGTTCAGGTTTGGACCTAAAAGTCATGGCTACAAGGAATAGGAAGTGGTGGAGGAGTTATAACACAAGAAGGTAAAGAGGCAAGGCTTTAATGTGGAGTTTAGTGAACTTTTTGGGCTCGGTATGGGTAGTTTGGCTCGGCCAAGTGGTGCTACAAGTCTGGAAAGAGGAGATGGTGATGTGTAGTGGTCAGGTCAGTGAGGTGGTGGTGGCCAAAGGTGGTGGTTATAGTGGTGGTTGAAGGTGGATGAACAAGTAGTGGTCAAATAACATGTTTTTAGGCCTTTGGTTGCATTTTTGAGGGGTTTGGTCACCATGAAGGGCTCGGCTATGGTCATGGCCTGGAGTACAGGTGGTGGAGATGGTAGGGAAGAGATGTAGGAGTTTGTGGCTGCGGCTATCGTAACAACCCGCATATTTATCGATTTTTATATTTAAATATTTTATTTAAATATTTTATCATTAATCGGATTTTGGTCCGAAGCTACTTTTTGCAAACGGTCAAATTAGGACTCGAGACCACTTCCATTGAGTTCGAAACGTCGTTTGCAATCTTCTAAGTATAAACATTGATATGTTTGGGGTTAGTGGAATTTCACCACTTTTTCACTCGAGCCTTTGGTTTGGACTTTTAGCCCATTAGGCCCAAGTTCCACCCCCCTTCTTCTTCATTGCTTCATTTCATTTCCTAACACTAAAGCTTCAACAAAAATGGTGAATGGAATGAGAAATTAAAACTCCAAAGTCTTTGTTTTATTGCAACTCCAACATTCAACTCCAAATTCAAGAAGAAGACATCGGATTCAAGCTTGTGGTTGCTTCTCCATTTGCCTTCAAGCTTTGTTCTTCATTTTCATTGGGTTTTGGAGCAAAGGTGAGATTTTTATCTCACAAATCTAGTCTATAACTATATTGGACTATTGGGAATGATTCCCTATCACTTTTGCATGCACATTTGCATTTGGTTTGGATTGGATTGGCGAAAAACTCCAATTTTTAGCGTTTTGGTGAATTTTCTGCACTTAGGTCGTTCTGGCCATTTTCGTGTGTTCGGAGTTAGGTCGCTCGCGACCTAACCCTTAGGTCGTTCGCGACCTAACCCTTAGGTCGTTCGCGTGGAAAAGTCTCGGCCTTCGAATAGCTCGTTTCCGACCTAAAATGGCCTATAACGTTAGGTCGCTCGGCGCTTCGGAATTAGGTCGTGGGTCGTTGGGCTTTAGGTCGCAAGCTCCTTAGGTCGTAGGTCGTTCGAATGTTAGGTCGCTCAGCCCTTATCCAGTTAGGTCGCTAGGTCGCGACGTTTTAGGCCGCTAGGTCGCGACGTTTTAGGTCGCTGCATCCTATGCCTCTGTAGGTCGCTCGACCTCGTTTATGATCATAGGTCGCTCACCCCCTCTTCGTTAGGTCGCTTGGCCTTGCCTTCCATTTTTAGGTCGCATGACCTTCTATCCCGCTAGGTCGTTGGACCTATAACCTGTTAGGTCGCTCGACCGTTTACTCCGTTAGGTCGCCCAACCCTACTACAAGTATTAGGTCGCATGACCTTGTTCCACTAAGTCGCTCGACCCTTAGGTCGTAACATGTTAGGTCGCACGCCTTCCACACCATTAAGTCGCGAGTTTAATTAGGTCGCTCGGCCTTAAAACGTTAGGTCGCTTGACCTGTGCTATTGTTAGGTCGCTTGGCCATTTCAGTTAGGTCGCATGACCACAGGGTTGCTCCAGTTAGGTCGCTTGACTCCTTAGACCCCTAGGTCGCAACCTTGGGGGGTTGCCACCCCCCCTGGACCCCCCCTCCGTAGGGGATCTTATCTGAAAAACATTGAGCTGATTTCCTTGGATTTTATTCACATCTCCGTATGCGATTTTTGTGACTGATTGTTTCTACAATTGCTTCTGTGTTTTGTCACTTTAAAATATAAAGGTTTCAATACTAGTAGTAAATATCAAAACTCTTTTAACAAACAATTTCAACTCTATTTTTAATAACAAAGCTCTTTTCTTAAACCGTTTTCCAATCTATTAGTATATACAAGCCTTTACATCACTCGGATGAGAAATCTAATTAAACGACTTAGTAAAACAAGTGGTATGAAACGCTTGCGTTCACTTCGTCGGTTAATTCTTGGACTTGTTCGATTGAACCTCTTGTGACAATTTTATTAGTGAAAATTTACAGCTTGTTCGTAAATATTTAAGTTAAGCAAGTGGTTATGGGACATGAAGCTAAACTTCTATATTTACTAGCTTAGTGTAATTGACACTTCTCGTTGATCTTGATGATCGCTTTATGAATTAGACTAGCAATTGCGCGATGTCTCTTTCATTGCAAGGTTAGACTAGACACCACTTGTGTGATTCCATTCACACATACCTTTCTGCTTTTTGGTTAGTCTTGACCTCAATCTGTGTGATTCCACTCACACATGTGGGGTAGCTCCCCATGGTCTTCGGACCGTCATGTGATAGGCCTCTTTCCCTTTTTATGATTTCTGGATTTCTTTTGTTGATTTCTGGAATTTATCTCTTTGACTTGTCATGAGTACAAGTTTAGGGTATGATGCCCTCTTTGGATCTTTGAGAAGATTCTTGTGATATTGATTTATCTCTTATCGGTTGATCTCCTGTTGATCATTATTTGCATACTTATAGTAGTATGTCAGTATGGATATTTTATGTTTATGCCATATCTTTTATTTTATATCATGTCATCTGATATTTATAGCTAGACTGATCCGTTTATTATTTTCTTATAAATAATACTCGGGTCAGACCGAGATTTTACAGGTGCTACTGCTTGACTCCTCCCCCAGTGATTCACTACTCAGACTTTTGGCTACTTGTTTAGATTAGTAGCTTTTGTTGTTTACACTTGAGATATAGACTCATAGTTGTATTCTTTTGTATAGCACGCGCTGCTATTTCTTTTGTATTATCGTGGATCTTTTTAGACCACTACTCTGATGTACACTTTTATGTGATATATATTCATATCTCTTTCCGTCTTTGTGATATGGATATCTGTGATTGATTCGCATGTTATGCTTACTTCTATATTTGTTTCCGAAGATTATTTTATAGCCACCGTGTGATAAGAAATTACATGGATGGTCGCTCCTCAACAGCCTTATTCTCCGCGCTAGTTGACAACACTACACCGTAGTATTCTTGGCTAGCGTGGGTATAGAGGTGGGGCATCACAGCTATGGAGGAGAGGCCTATCAAATAGCATGAGAAAACAAGGCAATATGACATAAAAATGAGAAGAAAAATCATAAAAGAAGTGAGGCCATTACCCAATTTTCCTTCTAGCCGTGAAGAAAGATGAAAATGGATATTTTTTTACGTGAAATACAAATGATATACATGGCTAAACAAGAAAAAATTACATGGCCGAAGAATAATAAATGAGGAGTTAAAGAAAATGAAGAGTTTGGAAAATAAAAAGGCTTAAGTTCCAAAGCTTTTAAAACCTTTCATATTTCTTTTCTTTAATTCAAGTAAAACCAAATTAAATCAGAAATTTACTTTTATAAACCGAAACCAAGTAAAAAATATGAAAATAAATAATCAATTTTAAAGAAAATATAAAAAGAATAAAAGAAATTGCTTAAAAATCCAAAACAGTGTCCAGAAATTACAAATAAATCACCATTGACTTTGGAAAGTTGTTTACTTCATTTTAAAAATATTCTAAAACAAAATTTGAAATAAAATAATTTACTTATCATTTTTAAAATGAAATAAATAATTTAAATTGTGAAAACGTAATTTAATAATGTGATTTAACGTAATTGATTACTATTTTAGTGTAATGTCAATTTATTTTAATAATTGTTTGAATGTAAGTTCCATTTATTGTAATAATAGATGTTAATATAAGAATGTAATAATTTAAAAAATAAATGTTGGAATATATGATATGAACAGAAAACAGTTGTTGTATAATAAGAATCCATTTGAAATCTAATATTGAATATAAACTGCAGTTAGAGTTGTTGGGATCCTTTAATGAAAAGAAAAGACAAGTGCATTGTAATTAATAAGTTCAACATAAGAACTTACATTTTAAATTAAATGAAGATAAACATTTTTATGAAATTTAAGCGCTGACCTGAAAAGAATAAATTGTATGGTTGTCTCTAATCGAAATAACAAATGTTGAATTTGAATAGAGGATGGAGTGAATGTCTTAATGAAAGAATAACATAAGTTGTTATTTGATATGCATCTTGGAGAAGTTGATTTTCAATAAGATAAAGCATTTACTTTGTAAATAGTGTATAAACTTTGTTGTATACGAAATTTTATAAAACATGTTTGAATTGGTATAAAAGAAAGTAAAACAGTGTTTTATAATAAGAGTTTGTTTGAAATTAGTAATGAAATGAACTAGAATTAGATTAATTGAAATGTTTCGATTAAAAGGAAATATAAATGAAACTGTAATGAATGAGTTAATATTGGAACTTGCATTTTGGGTCAATATGGATCGAACATTTTGATTAACATAATTGCATGTTTTGAGACATATAAAAATAAAACTTTCATTTTGAATAAGTATGTTGGAAAAAAATTGTATTTTAGAATAATCTATATATACACACATTAATATTCAAATTTTTAAATATATCAGAGGGTTCGTGGTTGTGTAAATGTTGTGGAATCAATTAGAATTACCTTTACCTTGTATTAATAGTTGTACCTTAATTACATAAGTTTACGTTTATTTATTTTTCCATTTTATATATGGTTAAAACTTGCAAATTGGTTGCATTAATGTGACCGTCGGAGTAATTAAAAAAGTAAAGTTAATCATTTTTATAGTGCATGGATAGATATATATTCATTAATTAATAAAATTGGTTCGAGTGACGTAAATAAATATATAGATTGATTGGTTGATTGATTGATTGTTAATTGATGATTGCGTTAATGGAGTGTGCATATATGTTAACATAAAATAAATGTTATAATATGGAATTAAATGATATAAATATGTGTATACTTGGGTTTATTAGTATGAATTAATTGGAGTAGGTTTTGGAATTTGGACCCCAAAGGTTTGTTTATAAGATATAGGTGGTCCCTTCATTTGCTTTACATTTACTATTACGTCTCATTCTCTCTCATTTTGTTTTAAAATTCTCAACGTAGCCTCCACTTGAGCATCCATTTAATTATTAGACTACTCGTTTATTTCTTATTAATTAATAATAACCTCATTTGATTTATTTCTAATTAATAATTGCCTCATTCTTTTCATTTGTTTCTCATTTGTTTGTTTGCTCCTTTCAAGTGCTTTACTTAAAGTTTTTTTTTCCTTTTTTCAATTTTTAATGTGAAAATAAAAATTAATATTCATGCCATCTAATTAGCATTTACTATTCTCCATTTTTAAAATTTATTTTGTTTATTTGTTATTAGTTCTTGTAGCTTCCTTTCATTAGCAACTCTTTCTTCTGAAGCTTAATTTATTTCTATATTTTTTTCTTCATATATTTATTCCTTTACTTCACCTCTTTCAGTACTACCATTTTAAGGCTATTAATGTTTTTACTTTACTTCAATTCCTAGTTTGTTTATATATACTTTATTAGCTTTTCATTTGTTTCCATCTTCATTCCTGTAGCCTCATTTGATTTTTCAAATCTCATCTTTTGTAGCTTCATTTCTTCAAACAAAAGTCCATATCATTCTCTCTCTCTCGCTCTCTCTTCAATTTCCTCCTTCTTCATTTTTTTCTTCTTCAAATCTCCTTCTTTTCTTTTTTTTCAAAGCTTTCTTTTTCTTATTCTTCAAATCTTCTTCCTCAATTCAAAGCTTCGTTTTCAATTCTTCATCTTCTTTAAAAAAAATCTTTTCCAAACATTCTTCTTTTTTCAAATATTTTTCTTCAAATCCAGATCTATACAAACTTCTCTATCTCTTCCAAAACTTACTAAAAAAGGAAGATTTAGATTGTAAGGAAACAAATTGAAAGAAGGAAATGGTAGCAGATCCAAATCCGACTAGAAAAGGGAAATCCATAAGGTGAATGTTCAAACTCACTCACGAAATACTAAAATTTTATTGCAAGTTAAACCAAGTCATTTAATGATAAATTTTTTATTGTTGGTTTGGAATTTTAATTGATATTTAATCAGAATACCTAAACTCCAATATGTAAGAACTAATAATTATTGTGACATGTTATTGAATTGGTCGATTTGTTAAATTGGTTGATTTGAATGTTGATTTTATGTTGTGATGGATGCTATTGTGATTGAATGTGTATTTGTTTATTTATTTTGATATCCTTGTTATCACCCTATAGTTTATCGTAATCATATAAATTTTCATATTGATTATTTGAAAACTGAATAAAAATATAAAACCCAGGAATTTCATATATTTACATTATAAAAAATTAGTATGTTTAGGTTTACTATTTGAACCATAAAAATGATTTTTGAGATATAAAACATCGTTACCTTATTTTTAATTTTTCAACATTAAATTTTGAAACATTAGGAAGTTCCCATAGAATTGAATGTTGAAATTTTGGAACATTTATGAAATTTAATTGGGAATTTTTTTGTAAATTTGTAAGTTACTAGAATTGATCTATTGTGAAATCTATTGTATTTTGAATATGGAAACAATTCCAAAAAATTTGAACCTTCGAAAATGTAGTTATCTGCATTTCTTATTTCATCTAATTTTGATTTAATTTTCAGAAGACCTTTTAGTTCTTACTCAAGTGTGTTGTCTTTTCACTACGCTCAGGTCAGTCTGAGCTTTTCAGTGAATTGAAGACTATTTACTAAAGGATGAAGAGGAAGATTCAGTATATTATTGCTATTTATTATAATTATTCCGCCGCATCATTTGTTTATTCCTGCTGTATAACTCTGATTTGTGTTGTAAAGTGTAATCAAATGTTATTTTTAAAACAGCTTCATGAACTGTTTATTTGATTATTATATTTAGTCAATCCGCTGCGAGATTTTGTTTGTTTTTTCTTTATTTCTTATATTTTCTTATTAAACCCCATTAACAAACCTTCTTTTTGAATGGTTTGAATTAGACATGTGTGGTTTATTATCGATTTAAATCATCCAAAAAGGTGGGTCGTTACACTTAGCGTAATTCACTTCATCGGGCACTATTCATCCTCGAAATTCATCAACTCCAAACATAGTCAAGTTTATACTTGTAACGACCCGTATTTTTAACTATTTTAAATTAATAAATTTAATGTAATTATTAAATAAAAATGGTTAAAAATAAAATTCAATGATTTGAATGTAAATTATTGGATATGAACTTGGATAAAAATTTGAAATAAACCAATTTCGAAGATTTAAGTAATAACAAGTATTGAAAGGTAATACTATGTATAGAATGTGTTTACAATCAATGGTTGATTAAATAATAAATGTTATATTCATTAGATGTAAATATAGTACTTGATTGATAACTAAAATTCATTTAAAATCCAATTTTAAAATTTGTTGGATATTGAACAATTAAATTGTTTAAATTCAATGTTGTAAATTAATTGAATAATTAAATAACATGAGTTAAATAACTGTAAAATGGAAATGGTTGTTCTATAATTTGAATTTGTTTTAGAACTTAAATCTTGTAAGTTCATTTACATATATTTCAAAGATAGTGATTTATTGAATAATCCCAATTGTTTAAATTTAATATTGTGATTATTTTAATAATTGAATTATGAATTTAATATAATTGAAAATGAGACCGGAATTTGATGTAAATTTTATTTATACAACAATGATAATTGTTAACATTTAAAATTTGATTTCAAATTGAATAATTAGAAATTGAAAATATTTTATTTTAATTGACATATTAAAATAGCGATCCAGAGTTTCAGAATTCGATGAAACCAGTTCCATTGGATCCATAATAGTGTTTTATTATCGGATTTCAAATTTCGTAGGATTTGGAATTACTGTTTGGTCATACGTTACATAAATGCATTGAAATGAATATCAAAAATTTAATATGTTAATTCGATTCGAAAGCAATCTTTCACACGACCAAATTAGGTCCCGAAATGAGTTCCATTGTGTTCGAAACAGGGGTAAAATATTATAAACGCCAGGTGGCACGTCTCGATTGGAGTTCGTACGAAAAAAAAAGTAATTTGCGAAAATAATATTAAATTAATATATAAACATATACACACACACACATATATACATATATATATATGGAACAGTAACTAAACCCTAGCACTTTCTTCTGTAGCCGCAAGTGGCAAAAATTAATAGCCGAAAACATTTTTATTCGCCCTCAATTTTCTCCAAATCCACGAACTTTCGCAAGGAACTCTTAACATGAAAGTCGAAGAGCTCCTAGAGCTCGACACATCTAATGGTCATGATCCATTATAGTGTCCACGTTCGATCGTATTTGGCTCAAGAAGGTGGAGTTTTTGTTCATGTTTTCAAGCTAGGGAAGGCGCCGAGCTTCTCATGGCCGTAGGCGGAGGTGCGTGGCGCCTAGAGCTGCGAGATGGCGTCGCCCGGTCAACGTCGTGATGACTGATGGACGGGGCGGCAATCAACTTTCATTCGCGTGCGATGGTTTTCGTTCGCATTCGAAGACCTAGAAGAAGAAGGAGTTCACGTCCCTGATCTCCTGAAGCTAGAATATATGGCTGAGCTTTCAATTGGTTAAAAAAATATGTAAACTTATACATATTAAATTGTGCATTTTTTGAAATTGTATATCTATCTCAAATGAGGTCGAAATCCGGCGAAATGGAGGCACCGGAATCGCAGTGACAAGAATTACGCTGTAGTGCAGATCCAGAGTCATTTGGAGCTAGTTAAAATTTTAGGTTAAATCGAACGTCGTTCGATTTGATTTAAAACTGAAAACCCAAGGTGAGTGTTTTATAATGCTCACAACATACTAGAATGTTTTTATGCTAGTCGAATTTGGATTTATGAATTGATATGAATTTATTGGTCATTGTTGATAAATTTGGTTGTCTTTTGAATTAACCGTTATAAATTAAATTTGACAGTCAACTTGAAATTTGGATTTAATTTTCAGTAAATTACCTAAATTGACAACTGTGAAATTGTTGTGAATTATATGACTGTTTGGATAATTGATGGCGAATGGATGCTATTGATTGATATTTTAGATGATTTGGATGTTTATTTGTTCTAATATGGTGTGCTATCACCCTGTATATTATACAGCATATAAACTGTAAATCGAATTATTTCGAATGAATTAAGAAATAGGTTGAAACGATATATACCTATGACATTGTGATTTGGATTTAAATGAAATATATCCATCCCCGAAATTAAATTGAAATCACTGATCACTTGGCCATAGGATAGAAAATTATATATGAACACCGGATTGGTTAAATTAAATAAGTTTAAAAGTTCGGTTCTTGAAATTATTTAATGGTTTTGAATTTAAAGAAATGAAAATTGAATTTATGAAGTTTGAATTAATCACGAAGACGAGCACGAAATGTTGAAATAAATTTTTGGTTAAAAGGAACTGTTAAATAATTTAAGTTGAGATTTTGGAGTTAAATCGGAATATGATTGAATTCTGTAAATTGATTTGTTTTAAAAAGATTGAACTTTTATGCGAACTTTGAATATTACTAAGTGAAAGTGATATAAAAATGATATTTCAAAATTGAGCTTGGAATTGAATTTAATTGAAGATTGAGATTTTAAACCGAATATTGAAGAATAATTTGGTTTAGATGTTTTGAATCGATACTTTGAAAATCGAGCTCGAAACTGATATAAATTAAAGTTGAAATTGAATTAATTGGGTCTGAAAGTAGAATTGAATTAATTTGAAATCAAAGTTGAAACTGATTTGGATTAAAATCGAAATTGAATCGATTGAATGGGAATTGGGATTCATTTGAGTTGGGAAGTTAGAACTGGACCGGTTTGACTTTGAAATTATTCCAAATATATAATTTAATATAAAACCATTTAAAAGCAATCCTCGTAAATATACATATTATTTTGGTTTCCAAATTATTTTTCTATATAAACCATTTTAATACTTAATTTTTTTATATTAAACTATTTTAACCATTTAAACTATTTTATACTAAACTATTCTAACCATTTAAACTATTTTAAATATTTTAATTATTTAAACTATTTTGGAACTATTCAAACTATTTTTCAAAAATTCAAACTGGTCAGGGGTGAAATGTTTATTTTAAATCATGGTTTTAAACATGATTTGGGTTAAATGAAGTTGCAACCCAAATGTAAATTTGAAACCATTTTGGAATCAAAATTGCAATATTGAGACGAAAATGTTTCGGAATTGAAATGGTATATTTTGAGTAAATGTGATGACTTTGAAATTGATTTGATTTTGAAGCGAATATGATATTTTGATATAAAGTATGAACTGTTTTCGAAATGCAAAAGTACCAACTGGTGTATAAGACTACGTTTGGTTGTTAAAGAGATCTGAGCCGAATATGGGCATACTCTTGGTCGATACCAGAACAACTTTGACAACTGTGTACGTGGAATGATGATCCAAAACGAAGTGTTCGGATATGGTGTCGTTACTGGATTTGAAGAAAGAGAAAGATGATGGATTAGCCTGGCACTTGTGCCAATCTGAAATGACTAAAATAGGAGTCGTACCGGCCAAGTGGGTTAGTTACCCCCAGCGGGCACACTTCTTCGAATTACCATCATTTACATTATGATTGATTGGTGCACACCCTCTGATTTTATGAGAATGTTGGACACGGTGGGCGATCATGGCTATGATACGTTACTGCCAGCCGGGAAGGAAAAAAATGGTAGTATCCTACCTTGGGCATTGCCTCACGTGCCTTGTCATACTTTTATCCCTAAACAAGACCCATATAATTTTGGTATAGTGTTGTCGTATCATGGTGCATCCCTATCCACTGACCGTTTAACTGGTGTTTTATATGCAAACTGTACGACAATGCATAAAAATGCATTAAGGGTAATTAATGTAAAGCCTTAACGCTATTTTCATATTTATTTTACTGACTAGACATTATGTATATAGCGTATTCTACTATATATAAATATTTTGACGAATCCTTAAGAGCTGAAAAATCCCGTAACATCTCTTGATTTATTGCATGCACGTTATACACTAGATAGAAGATGTGAAAACTCTTAAACATCTCTGATGTCGTTACACTCTTGTTTATGCGATATCGATTTGACTTACATAAGGATATTTTAGTCCTGACTCGAGTGTTTTGTCTTTTCATTACGCTCGGGCCAGTTCTGAGTTTTTCAGCTTATTGAAGATTTATTCTAGAGGATGAAGACGAAGATTTGATATACTACTACTATTATTATTTCTGCATCATGTTGTCTGCTACATTATTTATTTATTTATTTATTTATGATGTATGTATAACTCTGATAAATATTGTATTGAATATAACAAAAAATATTGTATAAACAGCTTCATGAACTGTTTATTTGATTATTATATTTTATCGTTCCGCTGCGAGATTTTGTGTTTGTCTCTTCTTCTATTCTAATTCTTCTTAATTAACCCCATTAACAATCCTCCCTTTTGGATGGTTTGAGTTGACAGGTGTGGTTTATTTTCAATTCAAACTGTCCACAAAGATGGGTCGTTAATGTTGGTATCAGAGCTTTGGTTTAGCGATAACCTTAGCTCTGCGGGATAACTCATTAGAGATATGGTAAGTAGCACCCTAGAATGAGTATGAGTGTATTGATAGATATGAGTGCGTATTTGTTAGTGAATATGAAATATTTTACATTGTGTTGACTTATTGATTGAGTGTTTGTGAATTCTGATCGGTACGGGAAGTACAACTGTATCGATAGAGGTTTCTAAACTCCTAAACAAGGTAAACTGACACTGCATTGTTTCGAAATTGGGTAAATGAAATAATTTTACCCTGATTATATTTTATATATAAAGAAATAATTTTTTAGAAATTATTAGGATATAAATAATGTGAATTGGTTGTCATAAATGATAATATTGATAATTATCGTTTATTGTTTGAATAATCAATATTCCCAAACTATTAGCTGTTATATGATTTTAAGAAAATGGAATTGTATAAATGTGATTTATAAAATATAAATTGCAAACAAAATGAATATAAAGATGAGAATATGAGAAATATAAAATTCGGTGTTTTTGAAAAAGGTTTTCAAGGTTTGGAAAATAATATTAGTATTGTTTAAAAGTATATAAAAATACAAATTGTTTTCAAATAATTTTTAAAAGGAAAGAATTCAGTACACCCTTCTTCTGTCGCTGGAAAATAATTTCGTTGATACTGCGCAACATCATTGACATTCAATTTCGAGTCTCAAAGTGGAGAAGATGTCTGAGAAGCTTTGCATTGGAATTGTTTTGATAAATGGATTTTGGTTTAAACTCCAAAAGTTCGATTGATATATAAGATTTAGGTATACGTACTTATTTCAAATGATTTGAAACAAACCTGGTATTTGGAATTTTTAAGTTCTATTAGTTAACAATCTTCAAATTATTTGAATAAAATGAAATATTTGAATAACCAAAACTTATAAAATAAGAGGACTAAGAAATCTAAGCTAAATATTTTGAGAAAATTTAGAGTTGAAATTTGCATATCTTAAATTGAAAAGTAAGGAAAGTTTAAACATGTAAAATTGTGAACATCTTAATTAAGTAAAATGAATCCTATTAATTTGTATAATACCAAATTGCATTCTAATAACATATAATAAGGCTTATCAAATGTTAAAAGTTAAAATGATGATTTGGATATGTACGGGATATTATAAAAGTAAGCAAAACCCAAAAGTAATAGAAATATACAAGTAAGCAAAACTTAAAAGTAATTAAAATGTATATAAATGGAAATTTGGTTGTGACAAAAATGTTATATACTTAAGTATATTACGAAATGATGAATGGATACATGGAATAGGTAAGTGAACTTAAGAAAGTAGACAAATGAATTAAATGATATCTTTGTAAATTGGTCATAGAATTAAAAAGAAATTTGCAAAGAAATTGTGAAATTGAATTTGTAACTTTTGAGATGATTAGAAACTTAGATAAAGCCATGTAAGAAGTTGACTTTTATAGAAAGATTATAAACTAAATTGATGATTAATAAAATATTTCACAAATGAATCTGTTATTAAAGGACATGATGAAAATGAATGTAAATCAATTAAAACAAATGAATCGAATAATTAAATGGAAATTGTAATGGCCCGTTTTTCCGTACCATTTGAATCGACAATAAACCACACGTGTCCAACTCAAATTGTACGAATAAGCGGATCATTACGGGTAGAAAGAAAATAAAGACAGAACAGAATCTCACACGAATGGAATAACATATATTATTTCAATAATAATTTTTATAGAGGAAAATTTTAAATACAATATCAGAGTCTAACCTAGATTCAGCTTGGACAGTTATAACACCCTTCCCTTACAAATGCTGACAAACAACAAAACAAATGCACTAGAGGAAGCGGATAATAGAATACGTCCATACGATGATGAAGATCTCCAGCTCTCCTCTGGAATCTCCAACCTTCTTCAACTCAACCTGAAATTACTCGGATATGACTCGAGTATTAAAAATATGCGGATCAGGCTTGATAAACCAGCGTGAGATACTCGAAATTTGAAATGACCATGTTATCAAAACCTTTGAAAGAAGGGTATCTCATAAGACCACAACCACACATAATTATGGACGGGTTTTTACCTTATGATAACCAAAACACTTTTATATCAAAATACACTTGTCTAATGACATTCTTTTGAAAACACTTTTCAAATAAACTTATTCAAATAAGGTATCAATATCTGGACTAAGTCTAACAAAATATATCCGAACTGGGTCAACGGAATATATCGAACAGAATATATAATACCAAAATGGGGTAGCTGAAATGTTTGCAAGTCATTACAGCTATTTTGAGATTACAATCAAAATCGTAAATCTCGTATTGGGATTGGATTTCCAACATGATAGGAAACTAGTGGAAAGATCAATCTGTATCTACGGCTTACATCCATGACTCAGACGCCATTATACAACAACACAAATGGCTAAAAGTGGATGCAATCTGCGAATAACATCCAAGGACTCGGACTTCGTGCATCCCCGCCATGAGGCCCATACGTATCTGGTACCTGGGGCTCAGAATATCTGATAACCCAAATCACTACTATCTGAAATGCAAGCATACATCTGACCACATAGAATCCCATCATAACCGGGGGGTGAGGCTCGTGAGGCTACGCTCAATTTCTTCAAAGCCACACTTTTCATACAAAACCACGCTTTGATCATAACAAGTTCCATTTTGAATGTCACACTGTCATTCCACGTCGCACGACTGATTTCTAAAAAAGTATAACTTCCCGAGCTTTATGTCTCGGGAAAGGGTGTTAAGCTAAGAGAAGTTGCCTTATCCGCCACCAACTGATATACGTTTATAGAAACCACTCAAATGTGATTTAGAATACAATGTCAGACAAACATCCATACAAGTTCATTCTAAGACTGAACGAAATTGAAGGCATTTTCCTTGACCATTACTAGGCGAGAAGCCCTTGCAATCCGAAAAATCTCCATCATGAGGAGACTACTTCTATAAATAACTCTATAATGGAAGCTACCCAGAGCATGTTCAACAAGCAGTCTTCATGCTATAAAGATCCGCGATCTTTAATAATCATCATCTTCAGTATGTCCGAACATATACATTGGTTCGAAGTGGTTTTCGAATAGGAATCATCCAAATCCAACTCCAGTTCCTTCGAAGCCAATCATCGCTTAAAAAAGATGTTAAGCTCATACGTGAATATCAATCATCAATCAATTACTTCATCTTTTAAATCAAATATCTTTCTTATGTATAATCTTTTCCAGTTATTCCATTTTCTTTTCAAATGTATATGGAATCACTAAACCTCATTTATCAAATTATTTGATATATTAAATTTCTTTAGATCTTGGAATTATTCCAAATCTTTTTTCTCTTTTACTTAGAAAAACCTTTTCAAATCATTCATTAAATCTTAATCAAAGATTTCTTATATTCAAGTTATAACTTTTAACTTAGGAAAAATATTTCCAAATCATTCATTAAATCTTAATCAAAGATTTCTTATATTCAAATCATATTATTGCAAATCGAAGATTTTCGTAATTGAGTACCATTGCCATCTTATATAAGGTAAATTTCACCTCCAAGGACTAACGGCAAGTTTCACCTCCAGGAACTAATGGCAAGTTTCACCTCCATGGACTAATAGCAAGTAATCCTACATCATGAATATCTTTGTCTTTTAAGTTGGATAAACTTAAATATGATCTTTTAGAGCATCCGGGCTTTCCTTTCGATCTGTTCCACCCCTCGCCTAAGAAGAGAAAACAATGGCCAGGTAAGTTCAATGCACTGGTTGCTCCATACCTAAACTTAGTTAAACACCTTATTTCATCATCCCAGATCTCACAGGCGGGACAAATGTACTAGTCGTTTCCACATACTCAGTTTGCTATTACATTCAATATTCTTCACTTTTTGTTTAAATGGTATAAACAATTCATCTTAACAATTTATTCAAACTCTTATTAAAACTTCCAAATCATCTTTACATTACTTAATTATTCCTTTAAAGTCATTCACAAAAGATTTAGGAAATAATTGTTAAGTTTAAAACTGCATTTCAAAAGTTATTTCAAACTGCTGCGAAAATCCTTGCGAAAAGTGTTTGCAAATAGCGTTTTAAAAGCTATATTCTTCAAAATTACTTTTATATCATTTAGAAATCCATATTTTCAACTTAAATCTCTTTTAAAACATTTTGAAAGATTTTTAAGATTTATTTCATATTTTTAAAGCATTTAAAATATCAATTTTAAACTTTGATCACTTTACTACAAAAGCGCGATTTTTCTGAAAAATTATTTTGGCATATTTAAAATATACAAGATAAAATCATTATTTTCTTCCTTTATTTATTCATACATATTTAAATGTTTATAAAACATTTCTAATTCATTTTAAAACTATTTTCAAAAGGTTTAAGCATTCCATATACACCATTTCATTTTCAAAAGGAAAGTAATTTCCTTTGTGCTTATCAATGTGTATTAATGTGACTTGGTAAAAAAATTTAACAATCATATCAAACAATCAATACTTGATGATCAAAGTATATATAAACATCCATAGTAATCAAAACACAACATCAAACATGTATATATATAAATAGATGTTAAATAGAGTTTCTCACCATAAACCAAAGCGATTAACTTCCGACCAACATTCTAATCAACCAACACTTCATTAATTAATTCTTACTTTATTAAACACAAGGAAACAACACCTTCTCCATTCCAACAGCTTGGCCGAGCCTTGAGATGGAGGTTGGCCAAAAATATAGAGAAGAGGCGGTAGAGCTTTGAACTTGAATTTTTAAGATTTAGATCCGAAAAATAGATCATCTTCTCTCTTATTTTTGACTCTCTTATTCACAAAATTTGAAAAACTTGTTAACTAAAAAGTTGTTTCAAATTATTTTCTATTAAATTTGAAAAAAAGAATCATTTTAATCCAAGTAGTTTTGAGGGAGATATGATAGAATGAAGAAGAGGTACTGTCGAATTGACAAAAATGAAGCTCGAAAATGCACTTCAAAGAATTGAGTTTCAGGCATAGAAAATCCAAAACTGAAAAAAGTAATCAACATAAAAGTTGTAGCAACTAGAATTTTATATGGTTTCAAAAAAATAATTTCTTAATTTGGATCTTTGATGATCAAGTTATGATCAAAACAAAATGAGCTATTCTCTGGCTTAAAAACTGGACCAGAAAATGCACTAGAAAGAAATGTATTTTTGATATAGTTAAATTTAGAATTTAACAAAGTGGTAAAAATAAAAGTTGTAGCTACTAGAAAACTACATGATTTTAAAAAAATAATTTTGCATTTCGGTTCGATTTTGAAGAAGTTATGGCCGAGAGAAGAAGAGATAAAATATGAAGAAAAGACAAGTTTGATTTGAAGAGAATGGACATTGAATATTTTATAAATATTTTGATATAAAGAGAAGAGGAAGAAGATGAAGAAGCTTGAGAAAAGATGTAGAAGAAAATGTGAATGAAAGTGAAAAAGTATGTGGATATTTATAGAAAAAGAAAGAAATGGTAATTTTACCAAAATAACCTCCTACCAAATTACCAAACTAACCTTACTTCAACCTAAAGAAATCTCCACTTTTTCAAAACTTAACATCACCCTTTCACTTCTTACTTTATTCCTTAATCACTTAAGAACTAAGCTAAGTAAAATAATAATTATGTTGGCTTTTGATGTGATATTGATTTGATGTTTTACTTTTGACTTTTCTTACTTACTTTTGTTAATTCTTACTTACTTTTCTTAATGACTTCTAGAAGTTTTCTAATTTTATTTAGTAAAAGTAAACAAGTTTAGTGAATTAATTAATACTTGCACTATTTGAATATATGTTCCTATATAAGAAAACAAAGGTGCGTCGACGTTGCGATAACTTCTAATCGACAAAACGTAGTTTTTCGATAAAATGTTTTACGGTCACATTTTGACGTTTTAGTTAAACTATTTATTTATGTAAACCAAATTTAAAAATAAATTTATATAATGCTATTTAAAAATATAAACACTCATAAATTATTTAAGATAACTTATTTAACCATTGAAACATACTTTTTTGAAATCAGCATTTTGTCACTTTTGTCGTTATAGGCAAATGTCGCTATTTTTGTGTATATTTCTCTTTCCAAATCCTAAATAATATTGTTTGAATAATAAAACCTTACTATTTTACATTTAAAATTACTTTATATATTATATTTTAAAATGATCAAATTCTGGGTTGTATTACAATTTAATCCAGATTCGAGTATAAAATTTCGAGATAATTTATATCGATCCGAGTTAGGATTTTTCACTCGATCCTCGACGGCGAACCTTAGATATAGATTTTCGATTGATTCTGGAATTCTCTATCATAGTATATGGCTATGCAAGGAGAATGATGGTTTTTGATAAAAAAAACTAAATCTGAGTCCGCGCTAGAGAGTCGTGTGAACGATACTAGTTTGAAAGTGAAATTGTGTGATCGAGTGAGCGATAAGATTTGATATTGCATACGAATGATATATGTACATTGTACGGGCTTAAGTAAAGCAAGTATTGGAAATTGAAAATGCATAATATTAAATGCTTTTATATGATTGGATATCATGGGTAAATGAGATGCAGGTATTTGACATCAAGAAAATTTGGATAACCAGACAAAAAGGTACATGTTTATTTTATCATTGGATTTGGTGGTTATTTTTGATTGAGTAGCTTGACTTTTGGTTTCTTTTGTTGGTTTGGGGCCTATAGAGGCTTTTTTATAGTTGTGCCGATTGATCCGCACAAAGGAGACACTATCAAAAAAATTCATAAATCCGGGTGTTGAAAAAATTATGAAGTTTAATTTTTTTTATAACTTGTATTGATAACAAACTTGAAAATTTCGTAAGCCAATTGGAGTAGCATAGTGGAAGCATAGTAAAGGCCTTATAAATGAAACTTCGTTATTTTGTAAGTGATAACTTTAAACAAAATATATTAAATGTTGAATTCTTTACTTAGTTCCTTTTCGAGGATGAAAAGTTTGAGTGGGGGAGAGTGTAACGACCCGTATTTTTATCAATTTTAAATTTATAATTTAATGTAATTATTAAATAAAAATGGTTAAAAATAAAATTCAACGATTTGATTGTAAATTATTCGATATAAACTTGGATAAAATTTTGAAATAAACCTATTTCAAAGGTTTAAGTAATAACAAGTATTGAAAGGAAATTCTGTGTATAGAATGTGTTTACAATCAATGGTTGATTAAATAATAAATGTTACATTCATTAGATGTAAATAAAGTAATTGACTGATAACTAGAATTCATTTAAAATCCAATATCAAAATTTGTTGGATACTGAACAGTAAATTGTTTAAATTCAAAATTGGAAATTATTTGAATAATTAAATAACATGAGTTATATAACTGTAAAATGGAAATGGTTGTTCTATAACTTGAATTTGTTTTAAAAGTTAAATCTTGTAAGTTCATTTACATATATTTCAAATGATGGTGATTTATTGAATAATCCAAATTGTTTAAATTTAATAATGTGATTATTTGAATAATCGAATTCTGAATTTAATACAATTGAAAATGACACCGAAAGCTGATGTAAATTTTATTTATACAACAATGATGATTGTTAACATTTAAAATTGGATTTCAAAGTGAATAATTAGAAATTGAAAATATTATATTTTAATTGACATATTAAAATAGCGATCCGGGGCACAGACTCGGAGTTCGACGAAACAAGTTCCATTGCATCCGTAATAGTCTGTTATTATTGGATTTCAAATTTCATAGAATTTGGAATTACCGTTTGGTCATACGGTACATAAACGTGTTGAAATGAATATCAAAAATTTAATATTTAATTCGATTCAAAAAGCTATCTTTCAAATAAGATCGAATTAGGTCTCGAAATATGTTCCATTATGTTCGGAATAAGGGAAAACCTTATAAACGCTAGGTGGCATGTCTCGATTGGAGTTCGTTCGAAAAAAAAGTAATTTGTGAAAATAATATTAAATTAATAAATAAACATATATATATATATATATACATATATGGAACAGTAACAAAACCCTAGCACTTTCTCTTGTAGCCGCCGGTGGAAAAAAATAATGGTCGAAAACACTTTCGTTCCCCCTCGATTTTCTCCAAATCCATGAACTTTCGAGAGGAACTCTCAACGTGAAAGTCGTTGAGCTCCTCGAGCTGGGCACATATAGTGGTCATGATCGATTGTGATGGCCACGTTCGATCGTATTTTGCTTGAGACGGTGGCGGTTTCGTTCACATTTTTCAAGCTATGGAAGGCGCTGAGCTTCTCATGGTTGTAGGCGGAGGTGCGTGGCGACTAAAGCTGCGAGATGACATCGCCCGATCAACGTCGTGACGAGTGATGGACGGGGCGACAGTCAACTTCCGTTCATGTGTGATGGTTCATGTTCGAAGACCTGGGAGAAGAAGGAGTTAACGGCCCTGATCTCCTGAAGCTAGAATATACGGCTGAGATTTCGCTAGGTTAAAAAAATATGTAAATTTATACATATTAAATTGTGCAATTTTTGAAATTGTATATCTCTCTCTTACGAGGTCGCAGCGTCGAGATCTACGCTACAGTGCATATCTGGAGTCATTTAGAGCTAGTGAAAACTTTAGACTAAATCGAACGTTGTTCGATTTGATTTAAAATTGAAAACCCAAGGTGAGTGTTTTATAACGCCCACAATGTACTAGAATGTTTTTATGCTAGTCGAATTTGGATTTATGAATTGATATGAATTTATTGGTCATTGTTGATAAATTTGGTTGCCATTTGAATTAACCGTTATAAATTAAAATTGACAGTCAACTTGAAATTGGAATTTAGTTTTCAGTAAATACCTGAATTGACAACTATGAAATTGCTGTGAATTATATGACTGTTTGGATAATTGATGACGATGGATGCTATTAATTGATATTTTGGATGATTTGGATGTTTATTTGTTCTGATATGGCCTGTTATCACCCTATGTATTATTTACAGTATATAAACTGTAAATTGAATTATTTCGAATAAATTAAGAAATAGGCTGAAACGATATATACCTATGACATTGTAATGTGGATTAAAATGATATATATCCATCCCCGAAATTAAATTGAAATAACTGATCATTTGGCCATAGGATAGAAATTTTATACAAACACCAGATTGGTTAAATTAAGTAATTTTAAAAGTTTGGTTTTGAAATTATTTAATAGTTTTGAAATTAAAGAAATGAAAATTGAATCTATGAAGTTTGATTTAATCACGAATATAAGTTCAAAATGTTGAAATAAATTTTTGGTTAAAAGAAATTGTTAAATAATTGAAGTTGAGATTTAAGAGTTAAAATCGGAATATGATTGAATTCCACAAATTGATTTGTTTTAAAAAGATTGTACTTTTATGCGAATTTTGAATATTACTAAGTGAAAGTGATATAAAAATGATATTTCAAAATTGAGCTCGAAATTGAAATTATTTGAAGATTAGAATTTTAAACCGAATATTGAAGAATAATTTGGTTTAAATGTTTTGAATCGATACTTTGAAAATCGAGCTTGAAACCGATATAGATTGAAGTTGAAATTGAACTAATTGGGTTTGAAAGTGGAGTTGAATTAATTTGAAATCAAAGTTGGAACTGATTTGAATTAAAAATCGAAATTGAATCGATTGAATGGGAATTGGAATTGATTTGAGTTGGGAAGTTAGAACTGGACCGGTTTGACTTTGAAATTACTTCAAATAAATAATTTAATATAAAACTATTTAAAAGCTATCCTCATAGATATACAAATTGTTTTGGTTTCCAAATTATTTTGCTATATAAACCATTTTAATACTTAAACTTTTTATATTAAACTGTTTTAACCATTTAAACTATTTTATACCAAACTATTATAACCATTTAAACTATTTTAATTATTTAAACTATTTTGGAACTATTCAAACTATTTTTCAAAAATTCAAACTGGTCAGGGTGAAATGTTTATTTTAAATCATGGATTTAAATACGAATGGGGTTAAATGTAGTTACAACCCAAATGCAAATTTGAAACCATTTTGGAATCAAAATGGCGATATTGAGACGAAATTGATTTGGAATTGAAATGGTATATTTTGAGTAAATGTGATGACTTCGAAATGGATTCGACTTTGAAGCGAATATGATATTTTGATATCAAGTATAAACTATTTTCGAAATGTAAAAGTACCAACCGGTGTGTAAACGACGTTTGGTTGTTAAAGAGACCGGAGCTGGAGGGCGTACTCCTTGTCGATATCGAAACCACTTTGACAACTGTGTACGTGGAGGGATGACCCAGAACGAAATGGTTGAATTTGGCGTCGTTACTGGATTTGAAGAAAGAGAACGATGATGGATTAGCCTGGCACTTGTGCTAATTTGAAATGACTAACACATGAGCTGTATCGGCCAAGTGGGTTAGCTACCTAGAGCGGATGCACTCCTTCGAATTACCATCATTTACATACGATTGATTTGCAACGACCCGCCTTTTTGGACAATTTAAACCGACGATCAAATACACATGCCGATTCCAAACCATTCAAAAGGGTAGATGGTTATTGGGGTAAATAAGAAAAAGAAAGAAAAGAAATAAAGGAAATGAAACAACACAGAATCTCGCAGCGGAACGATAAAATATAATAGTCAAATAAATAGTTCATGAAGCTGTTTACTATACTTTGACAATTATTTATACAATATTTATCAGAGTTATACATATACAACAGAACAATTAAAATAATGCAGCAGATAGCATGATGCAAGGGTAATAATAGTAATAGTATACCAAATCTTCGTCTTCATCCTCCAAAATAGATCTTCAAAAATCTGAAAAACTCAGGACTGACCCGAGCGTAATGAAAAGACAAAACACTCGAGTCAGGACTAAAATATCCTTATGAAAGTTAAATCAATCGTAAATAAATATGAGTGTAATGGCGTCAGAGATGTTTACGGGGTTTTACATCTCATATCCAGTGTCAACGTGCGTGCAATAACTCAAGAGATGTTATGGGATTTTCCATCTCTTAAGGATCCGTTAAACTATCTACTATGTAGTAATGTACGCTAAGTAGATAATGTCTATCAGTAATATAAAGTATCAAAATAGCGTTAAGGCGTTACCATAATCCACCTTAACATATTTTTATAATGTCAGTCTATACAGCACCGTAAGCCCCACCGTAAACTGGTGGTTATCAGAGGGTACCCCATAGGTATAACACAAAACATAGCGTAGTGGTCGCGAATAGGATAATCAGTATGACAAGGTACATGAGGCGATACCAACTAGGATACTAGTAGTCGCGTGATCCAGACTGATGTTGAGCATAGCCAGCAGCTACCCCAACACCGCGAAACAACACTCCCAGATCAAGGGGTGCACCCAAATCGAATCACAAATGTAATAGATATGGTATCGAAGAAGTGTGTCCGCTAGAGATGGCGAACCTCAATGGCCCGGCGCGGCTCCTGTTTTAGTCATGTCAGGGGTCATCCAATATCGTTCTCTTTCTTCAGTCAACGCGTTCACCAAACCATCCACTTCATTCTGCATCAACACTCCGCGTATAATAGTTATTAAAGTGATGTTCGGTATCGACAGAGAGTATGTCCATATCCGATCCCGGTTTCTTTAATAACTACGTATTATTACACCATTGGCTCTTTTACATTTCAAATCGATTCCTAATTGATATCAAAATATCATATTCGCATCAAAAATCAAATCCATTTCGAATATCATCGTATCTATTCAAATGTCAGATTCCGTTTCAAAAATCATTTTCCGTCTCAATATCTTATTTCGATTTCAAAATCAATTCGGATTTCAATTTAGGTTCCAACTTCATTTAACTCAAGTCGTATTTAAATTCAAGATTTAAACATAAACACTTCACCTTATTGACCAGCTTAGAATTTTGGAAAATAGTTTTAAGTAGTTTAAAAGTAGTTTTAAATAATTAAAATAGTTAAAATACTTAAAATCTTAAAATGGATTTGAAATAGATAAATTAGTTTAAAATAATTTAAATTCGGTTAAGTAGATTTAAAATAGATTAAAATAGTTTAAGTATTCAAATGGTTTATATAGCAGAGTAATTTGGAAAACAAAATACAAAAGCTTCAAAACCAATCCATTTCAATTTATAACTTCCCAATTCAAATCAATTTCAATTTCCATTCTACCGATTCAATTTCGATTTCAATTCAAAACAATGTCAACTTTGACTTCAAATTTATTCAATTTTATATTCACTTTCAATTAATTTAATTTCAATTTATATCGATTCGGAGCTTGATTTCTCAAAATATCAATTTATAACACTTAACAAAATTATCTTTCAATATTCAAATTTAAAACCCAATTACAAATGTGATTCAATTTCAAGCTCAATTTCGAAATATCTTTTTATATCGTTTTTACTTAGTAATATTCAAAGCTCGAATTTAGGTTCAATCCTTTAAAACGAATAAATTTTCAAAATTTAATCATATCCGATTTTAATCTCAAAGTTTCAACTTAAATTATTTAACAGTTTCCTTTAACCAAAATTTATTTCAACATTCCAAACTCAATTTTCGATAAATTCGATTTCTATAAATTGATTTCTATTTATAACTTTTAAATCAAAGCATTTAAATAAATTTCAAATCGACGATCTTAAAAATTATTAATTTAGCCAATCCGGTGTCCGTATATAATTTTCTATCCTCTGGCCAAGTAATTAGTTATTTCAATTAAATGTCAAGGATGAATATATATCACTTAAATCAATCATAGTGTCATGTGTATGCATAACAGGTTATATATAAGAAAATAAACATCCAAACATTTAAATATCAACCAATAGCATCCATCGAAATAAATCATCCAATATCAATACAATTCATGGCAATTTCATACTTATCAATATCAGGAAATTTAATCGCAGTTCAATTTTAATTTCAATTTAACTGTCAATTTAATTTTCAACGGTTAATTCAAATGACAATCTATATGACAATTAAATTCTATCAAACAACGATAAATAAAATTCCTATCACTTCATAATATCATATTTAACTAGCATAAAGATATTTAGTACGTTGTGAGCGTTATAAAATACTCACCTTGATTTTTATGGTTTTAAATCAAATCGAACGACGTTCGATTTAACCCAAAATTTCTCTATCTCTAAATGATTCCAAACCAATTCCATAGCGTAGTGCTCGTCCATACGATTCCAACGCAACTGGTTTCGCGCGTTTTCGACCTCGTATGAAAAAGATATGAATTTTAGAAGTTACACGATTTAAACTATAATTAATTTACATTTAATTTTATAATTTTCAACCTAACTTGCATCTCAGCCCTAGATCCCTGCATCTCCAAATCACAGCCACACCCTGCTTCTTCTTCTCCAACCCAGAAACGTGCACGACAAATAACCCAAAGCCGCCACTTCCATTTGAATTGTCGCCACCACCACATGCGACTTGAAGACGATCAACTACCATCATTACGAAGCTCGCCTCCAACACCACGCTCGCCCCAAGCATCACCAAGCTCGGCCCTACCTTGGCCATGAAAAACGTCCCCAAACCCACTGCGAACGCGAGCAGATAACTCCCCCCATAGTTGACGATTTGACGAAGTAACCGTATGGATTGAAAGCTTTTGCTTAGCTCTACAACTTTCGTGTTGACAAGTTTTTCTAAAAACGTGTGGATTGGGAGAGATTGCGGGGAGAAGAAGGGAATATTCTGGCCATTTGTTTTATTGGAGGCGGCCGGCCATTATTATGAAACCTAGCTTGTTTTGGTTTGCAAATTAATGAAGAGAGGGGCTTATATAGAAAAATACGTGAACACTATTCATCCCGGATTTTCCAAACTCCAAACGAAGCGTGCCGGTTGGCGTTCCTAAGGTTTACCCCGCATTCCGAACACAATGGAACGTGTTTCAAAAGCTAATTCGATCATCTGTGCGAGTTATGGCAATAAACGATCGATTTTAAATTAAATCGATTAAACGAATTTCTAGGCGTTTTGGCTCGCCCCGGACAACCGGTAAATCCAATTGACATGAAATTTGAAATCTTACAATAATATCACGTTACGGATCCGATGAAACTGGTTTCGTCGAAATCCGAGACTGTTTGAAAAATGAGTATTTTAACTCGTCAGTTAAATATTAAAACAATTTCGATGCGTTTCGAGCTGCCACGGTCAAACGAAAACTCTGATTGCTACGAAAATTGAAATCCGATAATAACAAACTATTACAGATCCAATAGAACTAGTTTCGCCCAATTCTGAGACTGTTCGAAAATTGGCTATTTTTCAGTCGATAATTAAATATTAAAATATTCAATTTTCACAATTTACTTTTAATTCAAATTTTAAAAGTTCTACAATATCATTCTTACTTTAATATGATAAAATAAAATTTTAAAAATCATTTTTAATCATATTAAACCCGTTATTCAATTATCCAATAATTTCCAATTTTAAAACCTTATTAACTATATTATAATCCCAATATAACTTATATTCACTTTGGAAACCAATCTGAATCATATTAAATCAAATTTCAATTATTCACTCTATTTTGTATATTAAATTTCAATAATAAATTGATCATATCAAATTCGGAATTTAATTATTCAAGCATCTGTAATATTAAATTTAAACAATTTGATTATTCTTAAATCACTATCTTTTGAGATATTCAAAACGAACTTAAAAATTTAACAAATTCAAAATATAGAACAACCATTTCCATTATACGGTTATCCAATTCCCATTATTAAATTATTCAATAAGTTTTAAATATTTAATTTAAACAATTTACCTGTTCAATATTCGATATTTGATTTGAATAGATTTTACTTATCAATCAATTACTCTATTATACCCAATGAATTCAACATTTATTATTATTCCAAACGACTTACAAATTTTTTTCTAACACTAAATCACGAAATCTTATTAAATTAGCTATTTTAATTATCGAAAATTTACGGGTCGTTACATGATTGGTGCGCACACTCCGATTTCATGGGAGTGTTGGACACGGTTGGCTATCATGGCTATGATGCATTACCACCATCCGGGAAGGGTAAACTGGTAGTATCCTACCTTGAGCATTGCCTTATGTGCCTTGTCATACTTTTATCCCTAAACGAGACCCATACGATTTTTGTTTAGTGTTATCGTATCACGGCGCATCCCTATCCACCAACCATTTAACTGGTGTTTTATATGCAAACTGTACGACAATGCTTAAAAACGTGTTAATAGGGATTAATGTAAAGCCTTAACGCTATTTTAATATTTATGTTACTGATTAGACATTATATATATAGTGTATTCTACTACATATAAATATTTTAACTGATCCTTAAGAGATGGAAAATCCCATAACATCTCTTGAGTTGTTGCACGCACGTTATACACTGGATAGGAGATGTGAAAATCCGTAAACATCTCTAACACCGTTACACTCTTGTTTATGGGATATCGATTTGACCTACATAAGGATATTTTAGTCCTGACTCGAATGTTTTGTCTTTTCATTACGCTCGGGTCAATCCAGAGTTTTTTAGCTTATTGAAGATTTATTCTGGAGGATGAAGATGAAAATTTGGTATACTACTACTATTATTATTCCTGCACCAAGTTGTCTGTTGAATAATTTATTTATTTATTTCTGATGTATGTAAAACTTCGATAAATGTTGTATTGAATATAACCAAAAATATTGTATAAACAGCTTCATGAACTGTTTATTTGATTATTATATTTTACCGTTTCGCTGCGAGATTTTGTGTTTGTCTCTTCTTCTATTCTAATTCTTCTTAATTAACCCCATTAACAATCCTCCTTTTTGGATGGTTTGAGTTGACAGGTTTGGTTTATTGTCGATTCAAACTGTCCAAAAAGATGGGTCGTTACAATACTCATTTTACTCGTGTTGGAAAAGTGAACTCAACTATGGGTGTACTGAGTCCTAATTTGCTCATTTGTAAAAATCAATTACAAAAGGCATTCCATCGCTTAAGATTAAATATAATTAATCGTTTAAACATTCAATTGTTAAAATTATGGGGTGTTACATTTCTCGCGTGGTGAAACTGATTAGGTTCCTTCAAAGATAAGAGTAAATGAGATCATAAATAAAACAAATGCTCAAGACCAGAAAGGTTGCTTGCCTAACCACAAATTTAATGTTGAATAAGCTAACAAACTTCTACAACAAATAAGCGAACTAAATGTCAATGGATTTGGTGTATCTGAATGATAGGAGCCAATGAACATGCTTTATTTTACACTTAGTATCTTTGTGGTTTGGCCAAGAATACTACTTGTTCAGATACCATTTTCAAACCCAAAGAAGATAAAGCTAATCAATGATTGGGTGCAGATACAATATAATTCAAGTTAGTGGATATACGGAAGATTCATAGTAAGATCCAAATGACCTTATAAAAAATGTTAAAGGAATAAACCTGACCTAAGAACTACTCGCATACCTGATCAGTTTGTAAAGTGCTCAATCAATGTTTTCCCTTTGACTCGTGTAGACATTGTAGGAATTAATGCCTTAATAAATTGCCATGCACTTAACGATTGCCCAAAAGTTTATCTAGTACGAAAAAAAGATGGCATATAGATCAAGAGTGTACAATTCCATATGTGAATATATTTAAAAAAAATAAGAGTCGTTCCATTAGAGAAGTTTATTACTTAAAGTGGATTTACAACCTAGTACTAGTCAGATATCCCAAAGGTAAATGGAGAACATGTGTAGACTTCACTGATTTGATCAAGGCCTGCCCAAAAGATAGTTTCTTTTCTTAAAATGGATCAGTTAATGAATGTCATAAGTGGTCATGAGCTACTTATCTTTATGATCTCTACACAAAATAGCCAAATCCTAACATTTAAAAGTATTAAAAATAATTTGGGTAGCACTTTTTAAAGTGTTCTGGTGACCTACGAGCATCAAAGACACTAAACTAGTCACATTTGTAAGTGTTACTAAAATACACCTTGGTAACGCCTATAAGCTTTGCTATTGCATTATTTAGTAACACTTATAAGCATTATAAAATGTAGGTTTAGTAAGTTAATAAAGATAACAATTAATGCTTATAAGTGTTAATATCGTTACTACAGTAGCACTTATAAATGTTTGTGCATATAAATTACTTTATACATTAGTTGCCTACCATTTAGTTTAGTAGCGCTCATATGTGTTACTACCAACCTATTTTGTAATGTTTATCGGCGTTTCTAATCCATATATTTTTAACATTTATAAGCGTTACTGATGGTTACATAATTTTTTGCATTATCAATATTAAAATTCTTAAGGAAAATAGAAATAATATATAATAAACAATAATTTCCATATCGCACACATAATTTATCATATAGATTCAATGAAAATTCTAAAACACTACTTTTGAGTCCAAAGTTCCTAATTCTCAATACCAAGATGTTGTATTTAGATAATACTATGATATGAGGTATAGACTTTCTACTTCCAAGATACAACAATATCATATCCAAATCATAAAATAAAAAATCTTATAAATGATATAATTTTTTAGATATTTCAAACGCAAAACACTGGCCATAAAGCCAAGGAAGGAGATAAAGCGCGAACATGTGAGATATCTCTCACAAATCTATGCTTAGTCAAGATTGTTAACGATTTTCTTCATTAACACCCAAACGTTACAAGGAAAGAGGAATATGGTTAAGTGAAGTCCTAGTTTACCCTTATGGACCTCAACGAGTGTTAGCAAAAGTAACACTTAGTTGAGAAAGGGCTTTGGTAAATAGGTTTTTTATGTTCAAGTCCTCGATGATATTAAAAATTGTTCATATCAAAACTGTGCTCAAATTTTTTTATAATTCATATCACCAATATAGAACAATCTTATACTAATAGGAACTGAGACTATGAGTGTTTATGAAATCAAAGCATGTTATGATTAAATATCACAAGTGCTTTGGAACTAAAAACAAGCAATAAGTCATGAAATCTTCATTCATATGCTATGAAATAGTTGAATGTACATAGCCTTATGTGTACAAAGTTCGAGTGTTACAATCGGTAAAAATCCCTCGATCAATTTAGGGTTATAAAGTTTAAAATGTAAGAAGTTGAGAAAAGAATGATTCACCCCTTCCTTCATGCCCCTAGGTCGGTATTGATTAGGGTAGTAAGACGTAGCATAGATGTTATACGGCATGCTTGTTCTACTGCATTGAGGTTTCTCTCGATGGTGTTAAAGATATTACTTTGATTTGATGACTTGAGGCATTCTTTAGTGTATTGATGGACTATGGCATCATCAAGGAATGGTATTGATAATAAGCGGCATTGATAATAGGGGGCATTGATAACAGGTGGCATTGATAACTTGCGGTGATGATAGACGCCATTGATGATAGGTAGCATCAATAAGGGGCAACATCAAAAGGAAATGACATTTAAGAGATCCGATATCAACCTGAGGTGATATTAACTAGATGCAACATCCATTCTACCTTCATGGATGAAGTGCAATATTGATTAGAATGCAGCATCAATGAGGTGCGACATGGTTGATGCATCGTGCCGCTATGAAATTGATGGCTTATGCTATACGATATTATTGGTGCATGACATCAGTTCCTGCCTCGGTGAATTTTTGGATTTGTACGATGTCATCCATTGGTGAAACACGGATGCGGCATCGATGATACGAGGCATCATTATAGACCTTCAACATGGGCTCATTATTATGACATCATCTAATGGCCTTTATTGGAGAAGGGTGGTATTAATGGTATGCGACATTAATGTCGTGTGTCTGGTGGCATTCAATATTCCATATTGCATGGATAGCCTCTTTTGGGTGCAAAACATTTATCTCGGCACTCTTGTTATCAATATGCCCTCATACATTCGAGATCAATAATGATAGTAAAATTTTCCCTTACTATGTAGGAAGTGTTACCATTTCAAGTTAATATCTTCAGCGTTGGATCTTTACCACCTATTGGTATTCGTTACATATCCAACCGTATATTTAAAATTGATCCAATGGTAGTTGCATGTCTTCTCTTCCACTATAAATAGTTTAGCCTTTTCCTCCTTCCTCTTATACCTGCATTTCAATCTCAAGCAACGGAAATTTCCTAATTCTCAAAACCATTCAAATCTTATGTTTTAAACATTCGAGCTATTATTAAGGTTCGATTTTTGATTCTAATTTCATCGATTGTTCTGAATTATAGAGCTTTTTATATGAATCATCATTAGTGTTTTATTTGGATTTTTCGATTTCAAATTGACATTTGGGTTTTAGATTCTAGGTTACGATGTTTAATTTCATTTAGTCTTCATACTATTGGTTAAATTAATGATTGGTTACGTTCATAGAATTAACCTTGAATTTTATACCACTAAAGAATTTGGTGGTTGATTAAAGATCAATTACACTGATCAGATGCTTGGGAGTCTCTGATTTAACGATAAAGAGGATAGCCTATTAAATTCGAAACCCAATATTGCTTTATTTTATATCGAATCTGATGTTTTATGACATCATTATGATGTTCGGTATCAATTGGATATTTTCTTTGCTTATTATTCCAACAATCAATCATGTAGTTTAAAGAATTAATAACGCAAGGTCCATATGCCCCAGTTTAAATTATAATGCATCATTCTAGTATGTCAGCATTAACTAGAAACATCATCGTTTAAATTCTACACTGATTTATGGGGTTATTGTATGACATCGATAACCATATTTATTGCTCTTTTTTGGTAACCATTTTAAATATTTTAGTTTAATATTTGTCGACATTGTTATTTTGGGTCACAGCTATTGTAGTAAATTGATGGTCACCTTTAAAAATATTATTGAATTTTGTGGACCTTACTCATTAATGTTCGTTATATTATCATTTCAACATTAACCATGATTGTGGCATTGCTTGTAATTTTAAAGCGTAATTAATATAACATTCGACATTAATTCACCCATTTGATACAGATTTGTTGATGCAACATAATAGTTTGGATGTTCTTATGATAAATCTTACTTTAAGTCTATTGTAGACACATATAGGCTTAATTTCTTACCATAAGTCTAACATTTATTTTATACTCTTAATAGATCTAAAAGTTATGAGTTCGACATTGACTATGCAATGGTCATTGACTTGTTGTAAATATTATAGTGGAGTTTATACTTTAACATTTTTAAGTCATAACTTAGGTAATTTGCAATTAATGTGGTACCTTTTATTTTTGTGTTAATAGCCTATTTTATATCGTCAGCATTTAGAATTTCATGAAATATCTAATACTTCTCTGATTTGGAATAATATCACCTAGCAGGCAAATGGAAGGCAAGAAGAAAGTCCAAAAGGGAATCAAAAAAATCTAGTAAGGGCCCAAAAGCTTCTCTATCTGCTAAGAAAGGGGAAAATCTTCTTAACCGGTCATATATACTACCTGTGGAGAAGTGGACTCCATTCTCAAAAGTTAGGTATCATAGGCATAGAAGCTATTCCTGTCGCTCTTTCTGGCAGAAGTAACAACTCTCCAAAAGGGTATTTCGCCTTTACTCCAATACACATATGGCACTTAGGATACCTTCCTTCCCCTGACCTTCTCTTGAGATTCCTAGAGCACCTAAACATCGCTCCAATTCGATTACCTCCAAATTCATACACTTATTTGACTTGCTTGGAAATTCTTGTGGAGGAGGCCAAGTTTCCCCCTTAGTGCTGAGATTCTTCATACCATATCTAGCCATGCAAAAATAGGCGACCAGTAGAGTAATCCACTATATCGCATTCTTCCTCTTTCGAAAAGCTTGATCATCAATGCCGTCAACAAGACCAAGGAATGAGAAACTCGGTTTTTTATATCAAATGCTACTCCATTATTAGGGGAACCTACTCTATTACAAGTAAATTTTTATTTCTTATTGCGTATGTTATATTTATCACCCTTTTGAAATATATTTTTTTAGATTCAGCTTCTAAGCAGTTAAGCACCTCTGATAGCAAATCTATCACATCCCTGACTCTGGCATTCGATAACATGGGCAATAGACTCACATTTCTAATGGAAATGAACCTTCATCAATACTCACTGATTCCAGGCAGCCATATAATACTCGAGGATCCCCCGATAATGAAAGAGAATGCCCATGGGAAACATTCATTGGTTATCACTAACCGAAATGTACCTCTACTTCCTCTCCAGTTAAACTTGATCTTATTGGTAATTTTGCAATATAATTAGTGCGAAATTGCCAATGTTATTATTTTATAAACTCTTTGCTTTGTTTTTGGCTGTTCTGCTCTTGTCATTGCTTCTAAAGAGAAAGAAGTTAAAGATAATGCTCCCAAAAGAGGAAAAATAAAGATGAAGTTCGTACCTCGTCTCAATTGAGAAAACCTATTTCCACTAAGGACTTTGTTGCCAGAGAAATCGAAGCATTAGAAAAGGAAGTGGGCAACGATTCCCCTATTGATATTCCATCTCCTTCTCCAAGTAAAAGGCCCAAGCCTATGGGAGACTTTACTCTATTTGGCATAGACGAGGAGGAACATGTGACCATCGACTTGAGCCTTGATGCGGAAAATTTAGATAAAGCCTATGAGCACCTAAAAATCACCTTTCCCGCTTCTCTAACATCCATCACTCACCCTTGTGCTGATCTTGGTTTGTTGCCTACTCCAGATGATCTATTTTCATCAAGGCTCGGGCTCTGTCTCCTATCATTGGTTTTGAGGATTTACTCCACATGGTTGCTCAATCTCCTTTATTGACATCACTCACACCACCACAGTATTCAATTTACTCAAGAGACTATCTCAGTGTCATCCTTAAGCAACTTTTGTTGGTATGCATTCTTTATTTTCATTTGATTATTCTAATCTTTTAGCTCTGCGTTGACTATGTTTGCCACACATTTTAAGCGATCAAGCGTATGTTCCTCCTTCATGAAGCTTCTCTAGGACCTTCCAACGAAGTAGTCGATCTTAAAGGAAAAATCTCTTCTCTTAACAATAATATAATTAATATCACTACAGTAAGGGATGAAGCTATTTCTAAAATAGATAATCTCGCTTCCTCTGTCGAAAAAGAAAAGAAAGCTAGACAATTATTGGAAGAAGAGGTGAAAATTTTGAAAGTTGACCTTAAGAAGGCCAACAAACTCAAAGCAGATCTTGAGAAGGCAAATAAAGATAAGGCCGAGCTAGCTGATAAGAATAAATCCTTAAAGGACAAGCTACAAAGGAAAACTAACATCTTAGCATAGTTGCATAATATTATCAGCGACACCAAGGAGAAAGTTGCATCTTCCCTTAACAATACTCTCCCCAAGATGAATAAGAAGTGTTGCGAAGATGCCCTGTTTGTAGCATATGCTGATAATACCCGAAGGTGCTTAAAATTAGACTTTCCATCCCTCCCGGATTGGAATGAAAAGTTCAAAAGAAAGTTTAATCTTAAGCAGTAAAAAGATCAGGAGTCTCTTCAAAAAGAATTTCCTTTTAAGGAAAAGATCGACGCCAAAAGGTTGTTGACCTCTGGCGATCCTCTAATTGATGAGGACATAGAATCTGATGGAGAAGGAGATAATGATGGTGACAATGATGACGACGATAATGATGATCATAATAACAATGATAATAGGTGGCAATGGTGACGAAAAGCATCCTGAAAGACCAAAAGATGAGGGGTGATGGATCAAGTGATACTAACTTAGACTCATTTGCTCATGATGCGAGCTTTACCGAATTCCCAGAGCCTTAGGATGCTTCAAACATGGATTCTACTCCAAAAGATAGCATTCCCCCAAGCCATCAGCTGAAGGAGAAAACTTAAACTTCCATTTCTCATGTTCCGACCTCCCAGGTATGGATTTTTTCATTTAAATGCCTAAGATTACTTGCTTAGCACTTAATTGATAAGCTTACTATTATAATTAAGGAAAAAAGAACAAACACTATTATGAGATTCTTTATGAAAGATTGTGAATAAGGAGCAATAACTGAATATGGAGCTTGAAAGGCAACTTAATGAGTATAATCACTTATCTAACAAATACAAACATCTTTCTGATGACACTGCATGATTAAAGTTCTTTAAGGAAAAACAGGTTGCCTACCGCTTGAATAAATCTCGTCTAAACTGGGAAAGGATTACGAGAGAGAATGCTGAATGAATGACCCTTTTTTTGATGTTAAATGATGACAGAAATTATTTTGTGGAGTTTCTCTATAATGTCTACTCCAGCGGCAAATTTGCTGACCTCTCCTACTTAGGAGGGAATAATGGGGTTTAAATTAGGTGTCTCCATAAGAGATATTTAGATGATCATAGAAGCGAACAAGATCCTGGGACCTGTTGAAACCTGCCTAGGGTTGCTAATGTCTCTTCTAGTACTCTTCCTCCTGAAAAGATTAAGTATAGTAATGAGAAATTTATTTTGGAATTTTATAAGAGATCAACATTGTATGAACCTGAATAGTTATGATTGTAATATGTAATTCAAGACTTTATCGCTTTACTTTCCCTATTTTTAGTCTAATTTTCACATATTTTATTGATTAAGAAACCTTTAAATAGCCTTGTTCCTAGGAAATTTTGAGTAAGTTTATCAAGTTAAAGAGAGATTTTAAAGAGAAATCTTTAATCTTCAAAACATCTTGGTTGGCAAAGCATTGCTTTCTTAGATATCTACAAGAAATTTACACGTGATTTCCTCACTTTCATTTTGACTTCTTAAGCGTTGAGAAGGATAAACTACTTAACGAAATTTGAACTTATCACGCCAAATTGCATGGGGAAATATTTTCCTCTGGCCAGAAAATAAGACGATCATCAATTTTCTTCGGTTAACACCCCAGAGGGGGTTAAAGCTTCTTTGTTCTACCCTGCTTTATCTAATAGGTCATTTGAAAAGGCCAAAACCGCTATTTCGAAACTTTAGGAGTCAATTGAATGTTTAAAATTGAGTTATGATGTAATTTGAATTTCTTTATTGTTTGTAAGTTTCTGCTATTACTAATGAAAAAGCTTACTTCGCATGTATTAGTTTCCTTTTTTATTTTGAATAGAAAAACCAGCTAACACTCACATTTGGTGCTTTAAATGTTATTTCTCGGCTGAACGATATTAAAGATAGACTAATAGCCGATATTAAAAAGAAACGCTCTTCTAAAGATGCTTCGGCTTTATGGTTTTCAAACAATCTAGAAGCACAGGTGTGGCATAGAAAATATTATTAATTAAGATTAATATTCGGACGCTTCAAAGAAATGAACTCTAGCTTAGACATTCAAATTAACGAAAAAGACAGAATTTCAAGAGTTGAAAAAGAAGATAGACGTGGTCCTATAGTCTGGACCTTAAGTTGAGATCGATGTAGAAATGGCTAAATTACATCAACGGATAAATGACCTTGAAGTAGATCTCCTGAAGAGTCCAGTATTATGCCAATCTTTGAAACTTATTACAAGTGGAGGCGATTTTAGCCTTCCTACTCCTACTCCAGGGAGAAAGACAAGATCTTAATCTTTGACTAGTAAGGAATTTCCTACCTTGTTAAACCCTCCTACGGGCCTAAGTAATGAAGTGATTTCCAAATAGGGAAGTCAAATTTGAGTGCATATAGTTTTTCAAAAAGAAATGTAATGAAAAGGTTTTTCAATGTCTCAATGATTATAAAAGTCATGTTGAAAAGCTTGAGCATGAAAGGCATATGCTCGAGCGAGAGATTAAGGAATTTAAGAGCATGGTTCAAACATTAAAAGGAGCCAATAAAACTCTTAAGTGTGCATTAAAGACTCAAATTGATTCAGTTGATGATGTAGACACTATTTAAAGAAAAGAAAAGAAATTCAAAGATCTTTTGGTGTGGCCATTCGCCACATTACTGAATCTTCATCAATTACTGACGATCTGAAGAGGATGGAATAGAACATTGCCCTTTAATAGGAAACTGCTTATAGGTCTTTGAATAGACTCTTTTGTAGTTCAATTTATGTACCTATGATTTTTGTATTTAACATGTAAATAAACTCATATCTGAACGGTTGATATTCAGTTCTTTTTGCCTTCGTTTGAGATTGGCAATTAATTTACTAGTTGGAATTTGGTGCTTTGTAGTTGTTGTTTTAGCATAATCTGCATTTTTGTATTTCAAGCCATTAATGTAGAGATCAATAATCTGCTTGTTAAGGGAGCAAGGAATCTTGCAGATTGAGCATTCAGAATTTTAGTGGTATGAAGACCGTAGATTTTTATCTTGATGTAAGAATCTTCCTTTTCATTAATAAATATCCGATAGCTTATTTTGTAATGGAAATTCCAATTATTTTAGCAAGAAATCTGAATTCCAATCTGAGTTGACACTGACTTAATGCAGCCCCGTGTTGGAATATTTACAATGTCATCTGAATAGGGAACCAACATGCTGCATGGAGACAATATGAGACCAAAATATCATCCGATAATAATATGAATAGAAGAATAGAAAATCCATCTGGCGATGGTATGAATAGAAGACTAGAAAATCCATATGGCAATAATAGAAAACAAGAAAACCCATTTAGATAGAAGACCAGAAAATATATTAGGTAATATGTGAATAGAAGACCAAAAAATTCATCAGCAATGATATCTAAATTTCTATATAATCTTTTTCTAGAACATGCTTTGATCCTATTTTTGGATCAAGTTAGATTTGAGTCTGATTAATCTTCCTCTAAAAGGTAGCCTCAATACTTCTTTTGGATTGAGTTATAATTCAATTTTATTTGTCTTCCAATAGAAGATAGTTTTTTCTTTGGAGCACTGAAGACTCATTATTGACAGATCCTCTAGAATATTATTTTTGTTTTGGAGTGTTAACGACTCATTTTTGAAAGATCTTCCTCTAGAAAATTGTTTTGATCCATTCTCTTGGATAGAGTGTGATTGACTCGATTTATTTCTTTGGCACCATCTTAGGTGATGATCTAACTTGGATTATCCCTTATCATCGTCTTAGGTGATGATTTTTAGGTCTTTTGTGTTGTGTGTTCGGTTAGCTCTCCTCAGGCAGATACAAATACTTACCCGACTTCCCTCTAGGAGATGCTTAAGCAAGGCCTTGGAGATGGTATCGAAGGCTGGTTCAGTGCTTTGGTCACGCTACCTTAGACGAGACCAAAGACTTACTCCATCCTTCCTTTAGGAGGCGCTTTGACCAGACCGTGTAGGCGAGATTAAAGGCTTACAATGCTTTGGATGGGTAATTTTAAGGCAGGACCAAGGGCTTACTCTATACTCCCTCTAAGAGTTGCCTTAAATAGGCCTTTTTAGGCGAGAACAAGGGTATATGCTTGGTCTATGCCGCGTAGATTGGACCGAAGGCTTAGTCAGTGCTTTTTCCAGGCCATCTTAGATGAGACCAAAGGCTTACTCTGTCCTCCCTTTAGGAGGCACTTTGACTAGGTCATCTTGGTAGGATCAAAGGCCTTTTCCTTTATTTTAGGAGTTCTTTTCCTTCTTAACCATGTAGACATACTTATTTATGTAGAGAATTCTTCTTTCATTACCTAGTTCCTTAACGTCTTTTTACAAATTCTTTAGTCTTTACTTGTCTTAGGAAATTGTTGATTATCCCTTCTGAGCTTCGACATTGATTCATGTCATGCCCATTAGAACGATGATAATGGCAGTATAATCCTCTAAGATTCCCTTTATTCTTTGGTCGCTTCTTTTGTGAAGGCCAATAGTTGAGCTTGTCTTTGGTTAACAGTTAAATGTTCCAATAAAAAGTAGTAATAGAGTAATTCTTATAAAGCTGTTATCTTTTAAAGAATGATTCTAAATTCTTCTTGGCTCTTTTATTATATGCGAAGGGATCTCTAGTCTCTAACCTTTTTAAATCTTTGATTCTCCTTCAATCCATAGGAATGATTAGGCACATTTTCCATTTTTGAGTGAACCAGTCAAAATCCTTTGTAATAATTTTTTTTAAGATGGTACCTCATGCTTGGAGTTGAATTTCCTTTCTTATTTTTATAAATATGCCATCTCTTTTCTATTTTCCTCCCAGGGAAAAGGTTGGTGTTTGCCCTATGTGGACTGGATATAGACTCCATTTTTCTGGATTGTAAGGAGCTACTTGTCTCTTCTTATCTCCATTACTTGTTGTGCTATTAAGCTTAATACTTGCTCTTTATGAAGCTAAGGATCACTTGTAGTTTGGTAGCTTGGCCCAATTATTTGAGGGTCGGTGGATCATTGTTCAAAGATTTTAACAGTTTAATTGACATGACTAACCAAAGCTTAGTTGAAGTGATTAAATGGTGTTAAGAGTCAAGGGTAGGCTAGCTTGGAATGGTTCCTTAACGGGAGGTGCTTGTTAGCAATAAATCCTCTAAGCCCTATATATGCAGGTTGAGGTAGTTCCACTTAAGGGTTAAATGGAGGCGGGGGTTCGAGCCCTCCTTCTAGCGCCAAAATGTTAACGAATTTCTTGGTTAACACCTAAAAGTTGTAAGGGAAACGATATTTGGTTGAGTGAAGGCTTGGTTCACCCTTATGGTCCTCAATAAGTGTTGGTAAAAACGACACTTGGTTGAGAAAAAGCTTAGGAAAATAGGCATAGTATGTTCAAGTCCATGATGATATCACAAATTGTTCGTACCGAGACTATTCTCAAATTTACATAAAAGTCATATTACCAATATAGAACAATCTTATACTAATAAGAATAGAGACTACGAGTGTTTAAGAATTCTAAACAAGTTATGATTAAAAATCATAAGTGCTTTGGAACTCAAAACAAGCCATAAGTAGTGAAATCTTCATTCATATGCTATGAAATAAATAAATGTACATAGCAAAGTTCGAGTGTTAGAATCGGCAAAAATCCCCAAATAAATTTAGGGTTACAAAGTTTAAAATGTAAGAAGTCGAGAAAAGAATGATTCGCCCCTTCCTCCATGCCCTTAGGTCGATATTACAGGGTAGTAAGATGCGGCATTGATGTCATGTGACAGCATGTTCTATGGCATTGAGGATAACCTTGATGGCGCTAAGGATCTAGCTTTGATTTGATGACTCACGGAATTCTCTAGTGTATAGATGGATTATGGCATCATCAAGGCATGATATTGATAATACGGTACTGATAACATGGGTATTGATAACAGGCGGTGTTGATAACAGGCATTATTGATAACGGACGGCATTGGTAATCGACAACATTAATGATAGCCGACATCAATAAGGAGCGACATTAGAAGGAAACGACATTGAAGAGATGCAGCATCAACTTGAAGCAATATTAACTAGATGCGACATTCATTCTACTTTCATGGATGAAGTACGACGTTGATTAGAACGCATCATCTATAAGGTGCGACATGGATGATGCATCATGCCTCTATGATGTTGATGGCTTAAGATATATAATATCATTAGTGCATGGCATCAATTCTTGCCTTGGTGAAATATTGGCTTTGTACGATGCCATCCACTGGTGATATGCGAGATGCGGCATAGATGATATAAGTCACCTTATGGACCTTCGAAATTGGCTCATGAATGTGACATATTTAATGGCCTTTGTTGAAGAAAGGCGACATTAATGGTATGCGATATTGACGTCGCATGTGCTGGTATTCCATATCGCATTGATAACCTCTTTTCAATGTAAAACTTTTGTATCCTCACTCTTGTTGTCGATATGCCCTCATACCTTTAGAATCAATAATGGTAGCAACAAAGATGATTATATCTGTGTGTGTATGTTTGAATCGACCTGCTACTTTGGAGTTTTTATGTGATTGGCTTCACGTGTGTAGTACTGAAAGTGCATGTGTGTGTGTGTTGAGTATGAACAGAGGTGTGAGAGAGTGAGTATTAGGTTATGTATGTGTTTGTGCATATGTGTGTGTAGCTGTGTATATATGTATATATGTGAGTTATGTGGCTGTGTGTGTGAGTTGCATTTGTGTATGGGAACTACTATGTCTTAGTATGCGTGATGTGGATGCGTGTTAGTACATTTTTAGTGCAGATGCATGTGTTGTGTTTTCTTCCTGGTGTGTGATGTTGTGTATGCATACTATTTTATGGGTGTGTATGGTTGTATGAGTGTTCTGGTGAGTGTCAGTACATCTTGCCTGAGTGAATTTATGTATTCACAAAGCCGATTGTTGTATAAGTATGTGTGAGTGAATGTATGTGTTCAAACAGTGTTGTGTTCGTGTGAGTAATTTATATGCTTATGCGTGTCTTTTTCGTATTTATGGCCATGTTTTGGTGGGTTGAAATTTGTTAAGGGAACGCACATGTGTGTATCTATTTTTGTATATACGAATGTGTGTGGTGTACCGTGTTCTTGGCTAATGCACATTTGTGTTGTGTTTTTGAGTGAGTTAGATTAATATTGGCTTCATATACTTATATTGAAAATGTATAATTGCATGGTTATAAAAGTGTAAAATAAGCAAAGTAACATACAATAAATTAAATATATGCATCATGTGTGCACTTGTGAGTGGGTGATTCTATGCATCATTATGTTATAAGTTTTCTTTAGTTTATGCTATAAATACTTAACTCGGTTTTGTTGGGTATTTTCTGAAAAATCGCTATGGTCTGATACCAAGTGAAAATACGGTGCAGATCGTGCTATATGGAATTATACTATACTAGAGCGGAAATAAACTAAAATACTATAGCAATGTAAATAAATAAAAATAAAACAAGCACACCAGGAATTTTTATATTGGTTCGAACTTCACGTTCTACGTCCAGTCCCAGACTCCTTCTGGAACTTCACGTTCACGTTCTATCTCTGTTCGAACTTGATAGTACGAATTTATAATCTTCTCCTTTTGATATATAACACGAACAGAATGTATAAATTTGAATGCACAAAAGTGTTAGAATCAGAGTTGTATAAGAATAGAAAGAGTTAGATCGATTAGGTTAATAAAACAGATGATTCTAACTTGTTTATATAGAGTGTAAAGAGGTGTAATCATTTATGAATAGTTATCATGAAAGAGTATGGACATACCTATTAATAAAAGGTTGTATCTCTTCATGGAAGAGAAGTGTCTATTCAAAAATATAGCCGTTGTAGGAATTCAGACGTCTGAAAATAATAATTCAGACTTCTGAAATTGGTAACATGCAAACCAGAAAGCAAATAGGTCATTTTTGACAGATTCAGACGTCTGAAATTTCCAATCCAGACGTCTGAATATTGTCTTAAATTTCAATTTTGATTACAGATTCAGACGTCTGAAATGGTCAGTTCAGACGTCTGAATTTGACTTGTAACAAAAAATTACCATGGCTTAAATGGTTAGAGCACTTGCTTTTTGAATTAGTGACCCAGGTTCGAGTCCCGCTCCATGCAATTTTTGAAAACTTGATTTTTCATTTAAAATATGAATGTATATGTGTTTATACCATTTGGAGAAGATTTTAACATTTGTAAACTCTAGACACGACACTTTATGACTAACAAAACTTTGTTTGTCACCTTCGTCTTGTCTCTGTCGTGTATATCTCTTCTTGTATCTCCATATACATACTTTTGTACTGTGTATCTTCGTTTTGGACATATTTGATTATTTCTTTTTGATGCTCATGTACCTGCAAATTAGCTTAGAGATTCTTTGACATAATTGTATAGTTGTTGTCATTAAAATCCAATAATTGTGGTTCTGACATTCTCCCCCTTTTTGATGATGACAACTATACAATTTTAAAAAAATAATTCATTCTATATAAAAAAATATAAATATGTTTAAAGCTCCCCCTAGGTATAACATCTCCTTCTAAGTATAATATCTCCCTCGATTAATATGCATATGAATTTCTCCCCCTTTGTCATTATCAAAAAGAATGAGGGAATATTATAAATATAGTGAGATAAACTCAATATTAATTATGGAGAAAAAAAATAGATTTTTCCATATTTGCTGAAGTCCATATTTCATTGCAAGCATGTAATTCTATTAAACGTATGGATCATTCTTCAAAATTCCAAAATCTATCTTTTTCCTTTTGTTTCTCCGAGTACTTGCAATAAATAATAATCATTTTCGGTACACACTTACTATGTTAGGGTCCGAGGGGGTTAGGTCTTTGGAAACCATACCCATTTGGGTGTGGTTGAACCTTTATAAATATAATTTTCATTACAAATCACATTCTTATAATAGTTGCTAATATAAAGTTTTACCATGATCAATCATATTAGCTGGAATCCATATCTTAATACCATTAGTCATTAGCTTAGTACTTGAAGAATAATTTCTATCATTTCTAAACAAAGTACTATTATGACTATAACTGGTTTTAAAACTATCTTGGTTACTAGTACTAGCACTAAAATTAGTATACAAGAATGCATATCTAGTCCTTTTTTTACTTTTAGCTTTTTTATAGCCTAAACCGCTTTTATCATTGTGAGCTTTTGGATTCTTAACATAACCTAATCCCCTCTTATTTGAAGCAAGTTGAGAATTTTCAGTAATCCTGGATAAATTTTCTCTCCCTTTATTAAAATTGGAAATATTTTTAGTAATGTCATCAAGCTTAGTTTAGAGACTAGTGTTCTCTTACTCAACAATTTTAATTTTTGTTTTTAACTCGTGATTCTCAGATGCAAGAGCATTATTCTTTTCTTTTTGAGCTTCTATTTCTTGACTTAATAGAGGGAGTTGAGAATTGTCAGAGAGTGAATCTTGAATTTTCCCAAGTTCTTCTTCTAATATTTTCTTCTCGTCTTTAAGCATATCTCTTTCGAATTCTGCTTTCTTCTGATTTTCCAGATCTTCCTTATATTTTCTTTTAAGACTCTTTAAAGTGTCTAGAAGTTCTGAATTTATTTCTATCATACCATCAAAAGTTAGATCACTAACCTCATTTTCTTTTGCCATAAAGCATTTGTTTGTATGCGCCTTTGATTTTTCTATATTTCTCTTCCTCTTCTTATTGCCTTGACCAGATCCCTTTGTAGCCATTAATTTTAGGATGTTGTTACAATCTCTAGAATACCAGGCTCTGATACCAAATGAAAAATCGCTATGGCCTGATACCAAGTGAAAATACGGTGCGGATCGTGCTATATGGAATTGTACTATACTAGAGCGGAAATAAATTAAAATACTATAGCAATGTAAATAAATAAAAAATAAAACAAGCACACCAGGAATTTTTGTACTGGTTCGAACTTCACGTTCTACTTCCAGTCCCAGACTTCTTTTGAAATTTCATTAACAACAATCCTCACTTAATCCGGAGGAACAGGTTTACAACACCTGAACAACAGAACAGGATTTCGATGCCTCAACAACCGAAGAGGACTTCACTCGCCTGAACAGCAGAACATGACTTCAACTTATAAAGAAAGTATTTGACACAGTGTGTTCTCAATAACACGAATTTGTCTCTTGATAGTACAATCTTCCTATAATCTTCTCCTTTTGATATGTGTGTGTGTGTGTGTGTGTGAAGAATATAGAAGTAAATGAATTATTTTTTATAAATTTGAATGCACAAAAGTGTTAGAATCAGAGTAATATAAGAATAGAAAGAGTTAGATCGATTAGGTTAATAAAACAGATGATTCTAACTTGTTTATATAGAGTATAAAGAGGTGTAATCATTCATGAATAGTTATCATGAAAGAGTATGGACATATCTATTAATAAAAGTTTGTATCTCTTCATGGAAGAGAAGTGTCTATTCAAAAATATAGCCGTTGTAGGAATTCAGACGTCTGAAAATAATAATTCAGACTTCTGAAATTGGTAACGTGCAAACCAGAAAGGAAATAGGTCATTTTTGACCAGATTCAGACGTCTGAAATTTCCAATTCAGACGTCTGAATATTGTTTGAAATTTCAATTTTGACTACAGATTCAGATGTCTGAAATGGTCAATTCAGACATCTGAATTTGACTGTAACAAAAAATTACCATAGCTTAAATGGTTAGAGCACTTGCCTTTTGAACTAGTGACCCAGATTCGAGTCCCGCTCCATGCAATTTTTGAAAACTTGATTTTTCATTTAAAATATGAATGTATATGTGTGTATACCAGTTGGAGAAAATTTTAACATTTGTAAACTCTAGACACGACACTCTATGACTAATAAAACTTTGTTTGTCACCTTCGTCTTGTCTCTATCGTATATATCTCTTCTTGTATCTCCATATACATACTTTTGTACTGTGTATCTTCGTTTTGAACGTGTTTGATTATTTCTTTTTGATGCTCATGAACCTGCAAATTAGCTTAGATATTCTTTGACATAATTGTATAGTTGTTGTCATTAAAATCCAATAATTGAGTTTCTAACTTTTCTTTATTTTTGGACTTATTAATTTAACTATTTAGCTATTACAAAATTACTCTATATTATATCTTATTCGACCCTGATGTATTATCAAAAACGAATATTTTTTGTGTAATTTAAGAATATTTAAATATTGTTTGAAGAGTAATAAATAATTTTTTTAGCAATATTATTTAATGAAAAGTATAAAATAAATTTCAATTGATATTATGGGCTTTAATGTATTTGTATGAAACTTTAATCTATAACCTAAGTTTGAAGATGAATTAATCTAATTATGAATATAAAATTGATTTTGATGTTTTGTAATTATTTAAACTAGATTTATTATTTATAATTATTTAGACATTTTAGTGTCAATAAGTTATATTAAGGTTCTAAATTAAGAATGATTTTTTATAATATACTTATATATTTATTTGTTGTTATATACACATATTTGTTGGAATCGTCTATCTTTATGTTACTATTCTGATAACTCTTTTCTTGTTTATTGCTTTGAATTATATGAAGTAACTCCTGTATTTAACAACAATCTTTATAAACTATTATGGAGATTTGAAATGAGTTTTCAAATGTTATTAATAAATATTTAGTAATCGATTACTTTTATATAAGATTGATAAATTAGTTATTTATTATATAGAATATATTATATTTGGGTCTAATTGATTATCTAATTAATTCTAAAATATATATTTACTATTCATTATCCTACCCTATGCATTAATTTTTGCTATATAACATTTGTATTGTAATTGAATATTAATTTGTCTGTTTAACGCGTATATTTCTTTTTGATTAATCTATTTTATCTTGTTATTCTCATCCTACTTCTTTTATATATTGAATTGAATTATGAATAATTCACCCTTGATATTGGTTTGATTTTTGAATTTAGATATGATATGTTGATGATATCCTTTGGTGTGATTTGTGGTGTAATTATATGTGATGTAAAATCTAAATAAACGGGGTTATAATATCGTTTAGGATGGGGCCATTCGGTAATATTTCTCTGGTTATTCATTGGACTCGTTATATAGAATATTGTGTGGACAAAGTGTAGTTTATAAGCAGTGAATAAATGTTTGAGTATCACGCAGTGGTATAGGACGCTGTTGTGATATTTATTCGGTTATTAATTGTAAGTAGATGACACTCACATGAAGGGAATGGAGTGGATAGTGTGAGGTGATACATGTAGTTATATTTGGCTTTGTGCCTATATTTAACGAGCATGGTTGTGTGCCTAATGATGACCATGACTTCATGTCTATATGTATTGTGTTTATATGCCACTATTACGATTTGCTCCTATTATGTTTGCTGGAGAGGTCCAAATGGCCTACATCCACTTGGTGGCCTAATCGTAGGGTCACAAACCCATATCCGTGACACCTTATGTATATAGCTTGGTGCTTCTAGCTTAGTGCTTTAGCTTTGTGCTACCCTTATGCATGCATAAGACCTTTTGTGTTGCCAGGCCAGTAGTTGTTACCTATCAGGGCATTTATAGTGTTGTGGCTTAAAGTCCTCGCATTGGCGAGCACGTCAGTGGATACATGTCACGATAACTGTGAGGTAACTAGAGACTGTAGAGAATTAGTGTCTTTGGAGCTTGCTCAGTGCTACCAGTCTCCCTTCTCGTACTAAAGGAGTAGTAGGTTGACATATACAATTGATTCACCATATTGTAGCATGGATGTGGGATGGGTGCCATATATTATAATTATTATCATATATATGCGTGTATATATATGACTCTACTTAGGACTTCATGTCTGTCCTACAGTCATTTCCCTTCACGATACGATTTGATAGTATAAACATGAGGAGAAGAGATTATACCTTTGATATATAATCAGAGTATAGTGGATTCTCATTTATATTGATAGGCAGCCTGACATATTCTATTTTATATGTATTGATGATGATATTTTATTATTGAGAATGAGAGGTATATTTCGGCAGTGCTTTGTGCTAGCCCAGATATACTTGGTGATATCTCCTTTACTAATATTCATGGTTTTGATGATAACTCCTATATGTATAATTCACCCATTTGTATTGTTTTTGTGATTGCTGATTTGATGTGTTTCTTTATGGGTGATGACATCTTTTGATATTAGTATGACATCTTTTGATATTAGTGCATGATATATTATATGGGTTTGAGTTAGTTTAGAGACATACCTTCTCGATGATAAATTATGGTATAATAATATATATATATACACACATATATTATTTATTTAATACTCGGTCAGTCTGAGAGATTTTAGGTACATGGACTATAAGATCTTCATGAGTTTTAATGGGATTGGAGGAGATACAATAGGAGTATTGTAGTATTCTTATATGACATTGGTTCTCTGTATATTTTGATATTAAGTTGTATATTGATTGTTCATCGCATTATTTCGAAATAGTTAACATTTGATACATGCTGTATTCTAATGGTATTATTGTATTATATATTATATGTTATCATTGTATTTAACTTTAAGTGTTCTATGACTTACAATATATTATGTATTGTTATATCCTAGAAGCGTGCATGTTTATTGCTTTATACTGATAATGTGTATGTATAGGTGAAATATTATTTGATGTTTTAAAACGTGCCAATGTTAGTCCAAGGAAATATTCACATGTATACCCATATAGCCTAATTCTCCATATTATCTCATAGTATTACCTTGTAATACTCTTGGATAATATGGGTATAGTGGTGGAGTGTTACACATCATTATGAATTTTTATCTTTTATGATCTAATTTCATTTGATAAACAAGTGAACTTGCAACTCCAATGTTCATAGATGTTCCCTCCAAGCTGAAAGTAGTTTCCATTCTTAGTATCACATTATCTCCAAAAAGAATTATGGAAACCTCAGTACTATTCTAAGGAATGATGAAGAAAATTATTTAAGAGCATCATTAGTTTTATCGACACTTGGTTTGACATATGATTCACCGCTTGGTTTTGGAACTCCGATGGCGAATGCTAGAAATCTTCCGTTTTATGTTTATCTGCAATTATTTTGTTACTTGTATTATCTTTACTTGCTTTATGAAGGAAGTGGAGCAAGTTACACAACAATAATTTATCTTTTTATCAAAGCCAACAACTTTAGAGATACGGACAATATCAATATTATGTGTGCTTGTTATATCATCACCACCACCTTCCAATTTTTTCCTCTTTACCTCCCTCACAGGTGCCTAAATTAAATATGTCACAAATGTGAAAGTATTCGAGCTTAAAATTTTAATAGTAATTGATAAATTAGTTTTTAGCAAAAATTGAAAACCTTATGTCAACTCATTTGCAATGAAAAACAAACTTAAACGCGATGTAGAGTTTAATAACCGAGTTTAAAACTCATTAATGCACATATGTTGATTTAAAACTCAATGCTCTGATGCATGAGTTTTAACTTAATGTCGAGTTTACATTGAGTAAAAACTCAATGTAGAGATTGCACTGAGTTAACACTCAATGCAATAGTGCAATAGATAAAACTTAACCCTACATCACTACTAATTCAACGCTGCATTGAGTTATAGACTCAGTGTTGCTGCACTGAATTATACTCAATGCATTGCACTGAGTTATAAACTTAGTGTTGTAACATCGAGTTATAAACTCAGAGTATTACACTTAGTTATAAACTTAGTGCATAACACTGATTTATAATTATGCTACTACAACGAGTTAAAACTCATTGTTAATGCACTGAGGTAATCTCAATGCACTACACCAAGCTAAAACTCAATGTAGAAGCTTAGTTTGAACTTAGTGTGTAATAGCACTGAGTTTGAATTCAAGGTGCTGAATTTGTACCAAAGAGGTTGAAAAACTATATCTAATTTCGTTTTGACAACAATACACCTTAAGAATGCAAATCTGTATAGACACACACACACACACAAATATATATATATATACATATATATAAAGATACTTACATAGATTTTTTTTAAGATGGAAGAACTTGTCCGGTTTTCTTATTATGTGCTACCCTCCAAACAATAGTTTATGTAACATGCACTTTTGGGTTTTCATTAAATTGTAATAAAAAATATTGTTCAAAGAATTGACTATAAATTAATATTTGTAACAAACATGTTTTATACATTTTCTCACCATTTGTTCATAAACTCAATGTTTTAAAAAAAAATCCTACTATGTGTACGACAAAATTTTTAGCTTTGGCTTCGACATTTTTCCTATATTTATCTTTCTTTTTAATGGTATGTTCATTGTTAATAACCTTTTTCCACCATATTTCTTAAATGCCTCAGGGCACTTAGAAAAGGAAATATTTTATGATATAATTACTCCTCTAATTTTAAGCAAAAAAACCCATGGAATAGACTTCAATGTACGAAAATATTTTGGAATTTTTCTAAAATTGGTGAAGCTAGTTTAGGACCTATACTATTTCAAATTCATTTTGTTTTAATAAATAAATCTTAATATATGGATAATATTATACGTATGATAATATTATACGCAAAGAAGTAAATGAGCAGAACGGTTAAGTCAAATTTTAATATTCAATTTAACAGAGTAAAACAATTAAAAAGCTACCATGAGCAAACTTATTTCACTTCATTTTCTATTAAAAAGGCATGAGATTTCATGTATAATAAGTTACTATAATTTCTAGTTATATATGATAAAATATGAAATCAATTATTAATAAAAGAAGGGCATTGTATATGATGGAACTGGACTAGTTTGTAATAGGTGAAAAGGTGAAACTCCTCTCACTCCTTAGTATACACAATAGGGCGCACTAAATGATGTGGTGCGTTATAGGTAAAGCTAAAACTATGATTCACAAGACAAATAAATAAAATAGCGGAAATAGTAACTCATTAAAAATTAAAAACTTCATAAATAAGTCATAACCAAAAAATGTGTCAAAATACCAAATACATATGACCCATGAAAAATACCATCTCAGTCATAATATCAAAGTACATAAATAAAACCATCTCACTCAAATGTACCGGCACATCAAGTCCAAATAAAATAAAAACTGAAAGGGAGAAGAATACATGAAGAAAAACTCCATGGCTGAACCTTCAAAAAAACCCGAAATCTACCGTCCTTGCCTCTACTATGCTATTGGGGGGAAAGGGAAAAACATAGGAGTGGGTTAGACTAAAAGTCTGGTGAGTGGAAGTAATTACCAGTATTTTTAAGCAAGATAAAGATAATAGACTTAGCAACATTCTAGTATAAAAGGAAATAAAGGAAAAGATAAAATACTGTTTAACTATTTCTTTTGCTTAGATAATTTTGATTATTTCGATTGTTTGCAATTTTCTAAAACTGCTTTGGTTAGGCTGAAATCCTAATCCTACTTTAATTAGGATGAAACCCTAATTCAACCCTTTGATCGGCTTTCTATCTCTGTTATGCCACTGTGAGCTTGTCCCATCCTATGGGTTTGACAGCAAAAGGCACCTGTTTAGTGCACTGGTACTCAGTATTGAATTACATCCCTGCATTGAGGCTGCACGCTCGGCCACCGTCGGCTCGTACTATCTGTTGCTCCACCTTTTAACCTCTTTTTGGAACTCAATAGTGACTTAAATCCCTGCACCGAGGCCGCATGCTCGGCCACCATTGGCTCGCACTATCTATTGCTCTACCTTTTAACCTCTTATTTACCATTACTTCAGCATAAGCGTGTCCAGCCTCACCCGATCTGTTGTGAGACCATCAATCCTAGTCTGCTAAGGGAAATGGTGTCGGAACGAGTCTTATCAAACAAAATCTAGTTGCGCCCCTTGCCCAATTTTCATGATTTGAGCTTCTATCTATTGACCTCTTATATACCATTACTTCAGCATAAGCGTGTCCCATCCCCACCTAATCTATTGTGAGATCATCAGTTCCAAACTGAAGGGGAATGCTGCCAGTATGGGTCCTGCTTCTATCTTTTCTTATTATCTTAGTATAAGTTTTTAAATAAGCCTCTTCTGTTAATTCTGCTCTATTTTCTTATTTATTTATTCTAAGTCTTTAAAATAAGCCTCTTCTGTTATCTCTGTTATATTTTCTTATTAACTTAATTATAAGTCTAGAATAAGTCTTTTCTATTATCTCTAATTATAACATGTGTGTTATAATTTTACTTTTTAACTTAACCCAAAGTCTAAGTTTAAAAATAAGCTTCTTCTGTTATTTCCTCTATCTTCTCTTTTTATTTATAATTACATGTAAATAAAATACAAATAATTGTAAATAATAGTAATTAACTGTAAATAAATGAATAAAATAGCTGGATAAAATAGACTGAAAAGAACTTTAAAAATTAACTGTAAACAACTTACATAAAAGTACTCACAAAATTGCAGAAAAACTACAACTATTGAGAACCATATTATTTTAAATTACTTAAAAATCTAAAATAATTACTTAAACACTCACCTGTGGTCCTTAGCTTTTTTCCTTGGCCTTCCTGGATCCACTTCTAGAGTATAAAATATTTTAATTAAAAAGACCTTCTCCTTAGAAAAATATTATATTGCCTTAGGCAATGAACCCAGATGGAGAAAATCTGAATGAAAAAAATAGTTAGGTCTAGGGGCTTATTTATAGTGTCACTTGGGGATCTCAGGCCGTTGGATTTTGAAGAATAAATTTGGTATCACCACGTCATAGGCTCGCTGGGAACCGTCAGATGGAAGCACGAACGCATAGGATGAAGCAAAAATGGAAAAACACGTCATGTCGCAATCTGGATGAAACATCATCCATATATTGGGGCGGGTCGGCATGCAGGTCAACACAGACACATTAAGGGCCGGCGCTAGGGTCGACCTGGCCTATGTTATTTTTTTCTCTTTACTCTTTTATTTTCTGATTTCTTATTTCTTTCGTATCTCCTTCGTATTAACTCGGATTTTGACGAACTATCTATGGAAATTGTCCAGAAAATTACCCCGGACATAACGGTGCAACTCCCATGGCTCAATTCTGATAATTTTACAAATTTATTTTATTATTCAATTAATTCGTTAATTAATTATTATAGCTTAAATTTTGGGTTGTTACATTCTCCCATCCTTAAAGGATTTCGTCCGTGAAATCTCTAAGGATAGAAGAATGAAATAAATGTTTCTATCCAAATTCTACAACCAACTACTCAACCATCATCCATTGTCCTTAAGTTTTTCTAATGCAATTCATGATATATATGCATAAGTGCAGTGTTAATGTCCCTAACTAATGCAAAAAATTAGGCGGTCTACTGATTTAGTCGATCTTCTTGTTATGCAATCATGTCTATGCAATATATCCAAATGAATGCAGATTCCTAATGATAACTGATAGTTCTACATGCATGCTACAATCGTCAACCAAATGCAACAATAATGTGATAATCATCCATTTACAGCAACCATTGAAATAAAGTAAAATAAAAATGAAAATGCGCACATATCCAAATGCATATGCTCTAGTGACCTAGTTAAGCCGATTCCAAAGAGATAATAGTGCCCAGTGTAAGTATACGCGTCCATTAGCATCCACTAGCAAACACTTGCAACCACTAGCGTCCATCATGTATAACATGTTCTAATAACATGTTTACATTTGGTCCTACCATTCATAGGTTAAATCCTAAGATATACCCTCCCAAAGGATAATAAAGAAAAGAACCTATTCAAAACTAAAGATGGAAACATGAAATTCAAAATTTATTATTAAAGAGATGTGAATAAGAGGTACGTATCTTCTCGTAATCAAATCAATCTTTTTTGAAGTCTCTCTAACCATGTCAGGACCAAATATGTAGACTCTAACCAACATGAAGGTGACTTGCGTGGTCTTCCATAAAGAGCTTCGAAAGGTGCCATTCCAATGCCAGCTTGAAAATTATTATTATACGCGAATTCCACTAAAGGAAGATGCTCCCTCTAAGTTCCTCCATACTCAAGAATACACATCCTCAACCACATGCATCTTACTATCTTACTAATATCACCTTACCATCCTTCTTTAGTCTACACACATGATGCAACAATCCTATGTTCTCACTAGTGTCTTATACACTTTATGGAATCTTCTATTATTACTTCTAAAAGTAATCATCGCTATCTCCTAGATAGCCTGACACTTTTTCCGTTACACCTAGAAAATGATTTCTATCTACTCCACATTAAAAAGTTTGATATGGTATTTATTATTTCAGTTCAAAAATTAAAGCTTATAAACTTTTAGAACATCAAATCCCAAAATTTTGCTTTTAAAAGTGTTATTTTCAAGTCTCTATTAAATTCAAAAGTACTAGGTTCCTTAACAGTTTATCTTTCTAGACTTGCATCCTTACAGTTTTTTGAATTTACGTTATCCTCCAAACCTAGAGGGCAAAACTTACAAATTCTAAGTTCAAAACTTAATACTCTTTTTCTTTTAAAGACCTTTACAGCTTCCGATAAAAATTTGGATTTTTTAATTTAACTTCCACTAATTTTTTCGCTTCCAAAAACTTATTTACTTTTTCACCAAACTATTTTTCTTTAAGATATCTTTAAAATTTCCTCACATGTTTTTCAAAACATCGTCTTTGCATAGATTTTTAATTTAAAAAACTGTAGTAGATAAGAAAATTATTTTATTAAAAACCCTTATCTTTCCAGTTACCTAACCTTGGAGGAGTTTCTAACTTACAATAAATTGGGACTTTCTACAAAGTCCCTCTATAATATCTCTTCTTACCAACATTGTCTCTAATTATTACACTTCTAATTACACCAATGGTTTTATACCTTAATATATTGGAGCTACTTTCTTTTATAAGAAACAGTTTACACTAAAACCTTCTACAAATCCTTTGAAAGAGGACTTCATGTTTATGCGAAATTACAAGGAACTTATTTTATATTTTTCGAAATAGGCTATACAAAATATGGTGCTTCCGATACCTTGTTCATCTCTTTCACGCATTCCTTATAACTTGCACAAAAATCTTTATTCATGATTTGGTTTCATAGAAAATTATATGATTATTCATTTCATTCCAGTAGATTAAAATATGCTTAATCTATATTCTCTTACGATAGACAATTTCTATGAAGTTTGTTAATTTCCTAATATTTAACTTACACTTTCTTTTCAAAAAAACTCATTTTCAAAACTATTTTAATATATCCATAACTAGAAAACGTTACCTTACACTTGTTTAAATAATAATGTGCTTACAAACCACTTTATTTCTCTACTTAGAAATTATCTTCAAAATACATTTTTATTTGGGTCAAAATAGATGTTGTGTAATACACTATTACTACAGCCCAAAAATACTAGTGTATGGATTCAATTAAAATAAATACTAATAAATCTCATATACTATGTAAAAACATTTCCTTTGGGTGTCACCTACTATAACAATAGTGTTATAGTCTATGCTTCCCATATTTTTCACGAAAACATCTATTACAACAATAAATGGTGTAACCTATTTATTCGATACTAAATACACTCTAGGTTTTTATTTTTAAAATCTTTGTTTACCTACAAAGAAACCAGCGAGCGATATATATACTCCATAATTCTTCAAAAAAAAATTCACTTTTTCATCACATAAAAAAACTTAAATTTCATACCACCTTTTTTTTATTTTCAAACACCCAATATTTACTTCCTCAAAAATGTTAATAATTATATATTTCAACTTTTCAATTCTAGCAATTTCATTTTATTAGGCTAGGCATAAAGTGGATTTTCTTCTTACTACCCTAGGGGTATCCTTCCTAAACTTGGTAATCTCATTTACTTGCTAAAGTCTTTTATTCCTATTCCACTTTTATGCTTATATTTATTCCAAGGCACTACCGTTAAATCCACTAATCTGAAACAATTATAATTTTTGCAATTATTTACACATGGGCTTTCTGTTAGGAATAAGAGATTAGTGTTTCTGATGACAACAACCTTTGTCACTTATTTTATTATAACTTATATACTAACATCCTGGTTTAAAGACTCATGAGTATCAAGATCAAGATTTCAAGATATGTGTTCAGTTTTTGATAAAACTTCATAATAGCATGGAAACCTTCATTCCGAATTTTATTTTGGATGGAATCCATTTCTACCTTCTTAATGGCTTATAAACCCACGACAAGTAGCTTACAAACCTATGACAAGTGGCTTACAAACCCACGAACATCCTAGTTTGGTACAAATTTTCAAGTCCTGATGTGATGAGATATTCTGTAGGAAGAAGCTTGCAAAACTACTTCAAAATGATTTTTCAAAATGATCTTCAAAACTATTTTTCAAAATATTTTAGCTTAAAATTATCTTTTCAAATTATTTTAAAAAAGATGTTTTAGCCTTAAAATATTATTTGTTTTTGTTTTAAAATAAACTCTTGTCTTAAACTTCATTTTCAAAAAAAATTACACTATTTTTTAACATAGGTATGTAGACATCATAGGATACCACATGTCGACATGGTGGCCGTTGAATTCGAAAGTTTCAATTTTCAAAAGAAGTGTCCATTCGTTTAAATGTCTTCACAAATGGTTATGACCGTTGGTGCTTTATAAATAGCCTTCATAAACGAATTTTTTAATTAACTAATTTCTCTTTTAGTTCACTTCTTCTTCTCCACAAATCCATATTCTATAATTTTCATATTTTTAAGATCGTGTCGAAATTCTACCGAATTCTCATGTAAAACAAATTAGAATCTCATTCTTGTTTTATTCTCTGCCCTCTCTCGAAGACCAAAGTGCTATTCAGAGTTATAGGATCAATTTATAATCAAAAGTTTATCGAGTCTCTCTATAAGGTGTGGTTGTGCCTGAAAATCAATTGGGTGATCTTGAGTCCCTTAAATCAAGAGAGTTTGCCCCAGACTCGTGAGACAAGAGGGTACCTCAAGGCCTTTAGAAATTGAGGATTGTAATCTCGACATTGGTATAACAAAAATATATGTGAGGTGGTTTGCCTTGGTACGGGACTGGATGTAGGGTAACTCTGAACCAGTATAAAATCTAGTGTGTTCTTTCCTTTTACTGCTTTTTGTATACTTTCTGCATCTGTGTTTGATTCTGTGATTAAGTTCTGCATTTGTTTATATCATAGTTTTCAAATTAGTCCATATAAGTCTTAGAATCCATTAAAATCTATTCACCCCCTCTAGTGTTAAATTATCCTTAAGATCCTTAATCCGCACTCCCTTTCAATTGGTATCAAAGCATAGGTTTTCATAGTTTTCACAATCTGAAACTTGAAAAGTTAAAAATGGCATTTTTTACGAAATTTTGTTAATACTAATTTAAAATTATGCATTTCATCAGAGTATCATAAGTCTGCATATAGTTATCTACCGAATTGGTTCGTTATTCAGGGACAGACATGTTACATGGCTTTTGAAGAATCAACAACCAATGGACAAACTGTGCAAACTGAGAAAGATAAATGGATACTTGATAGTGGTTATTCAAGGCATATGACTGGAAATCCCAAGATACTTAATGACATTATATATCAAGATGGTGGATTGGTCAACATTGGAGATAAATCAAGAGGATATGTGATTGGTATCGACAATGTCGGTAATTCTAAAACTCCTCTTATTTCTGATATTTTGCTAGTAAGGAATTTAAAACATAATTTTCTTAGTATAAGTCAAATATGTGATAAAGGATTTAAAATTAAAGTTGGAAAAGATAAGTTTCCCACATAAGATAATAAGTCAAATATTTTCTTTGAAGGAATTAGGAAGAAAAACATTTACATCCTTAGTATGAAAGTTTTAAACGATCACTTATGTCTTTTGGCTAATACAAGTGACCCTTGGATTTGGCATAAAAGATTTGATCATTTAAATTTCAGACTATTATCTAAGTTATCAAAACTTGACTTAGTTAGAGGTTTTCCTAAGTTAAACTTTAAAGTAGATAGTATATGTGATGCTTGCCAATTTGGAAAACTTAAGAAAAGTTCATTTAAATTAAAAGATATGATTTCTACGTCTAAACCTCTAGAATTACTTCATTTAGATTTATTTGGTCCATCTCAAGTTCAATCAATTAATCACAATAAATATGTTTTTGTAATTGCAGATGATTATTCAAGATATACTTGGACACTTTTTCTTAAACTTAAAAGTGATACTTTTGAATTATTTAAAAATTTTGCTAAAAGAATTCAAAATCAACTTTCTTTAAAAATAAAAACTATCATAGTGATCACGGTGGAGAATTTGAAAATGAAATTTTTGAGAATTTCTGTAATCTGAAAGGAATTACTCATAATTTCTCTTTTTCAAAACTCCACAACAAAACGGAGTGGTAGAACGTAAGAATAGAACGATTCAAGAGTGTGCTAGAACAATGCTTTCTGATAGTAACTTATCTAAATTTTTTGGACTGAAGCAGTCGCTACAGCTTGTTACATACTAAATAGGATTTTAATTAGACCGTTAACTAATAAAAAACCATATGAATTACTTTAAAATAAGAAACCCATAGTTGCTTATTTTTAAGTTTTTGGTAGTAAGTGTTTTATTTTTAATACAAAAGATAATTTAGATAAGTTTGAACCTAAAAGTAAAGCATTTAGAGTTTATAATTTAAGAACTAACACTATTGAAGAAACAATGCATGTATCTTTTGATGAAAATTTTAAAGATACTGTACAAATAGAAGATGAAGATGATTTTGTAACTTTAAATAATGACCCTAATGAAACTAGTTGGGAAGTCATTCAACCTAATAAAAGAATTAGGCTATTAAAAGATCATCCTGTAGAAAATATACTAGGAAATATTGAATCTATTTTTAAAACAAGAAATCAACTAAATAGTATGAGTAATGTAGCTTTTATATCAACTATTGAACCAAAAAATCCAAAGGAAGCATCATCCAATGATTCATGGAATCTTGCTATGCAAGAAGAATTGAATCAGTTCACTAGAAATGATATTTAGGAACTTGTTCCTAGACCTGAGGATAAAAGTATAATTGGAACAAAATGGTTTTATAAAAATAGAATGAATGAACTTGGTGAGGTCATGAGAAATATGACTCATTTAGCCGTGCAAGGTTATTGTCAAGAAGAAGGAATTAATTATGACGAAACCTTTGCACCCGTAGCAAGACTAGAAGCTGTCAAGATTCTACTTGCTTTCGCAAACTACAATAATTCCAAGTTATATCAAATGGATGTTAAAAGTGGTTTTCTAAATGGTTTTGTAAAAGAAAATGTTTATGTTGAACAACCTCCACTTTTGAAGATAATAAATGTTCAAATCATGTATATAAATTAAAGAAAGCTTTATATGGTTTGAAACAAGCTCCTAGAGCCTGATATGAAAGACTAAGATCTTATTTACAACAATCTGGTTTTGAAATTGGTAAAATAGATACAACTCTTTTTATTAAAAGAAACAAAAATGATATTTAATTAATACAAATATATGTGGATGGTATAATATTTGGAACAACTAATAATATAATGAATAAAGAATTTTCAGATATAATGACTAAAGAATTTGAAATGAGTCATATGGGAGAACTAAGTTTCTTCTTAGGACTTCAAATCAAAGAGTTAGATAAAGGAATTTTCATTAGTCAAGAAAAGTATGCCAAGGATTTAATTAATAAATTCGGATTGACCACTTCTGGTGGGAAACCAACTCCAATGACAACTAAAGTAACTTTTAGTAAAGAAGATAAATCAAAAGATGTTGATCAAAAATTATATAGGGGAATGATTGGTTCACTGCTTTATATAACAGCAAGTCGTCCTAACATCATGCATAGTGTCTGTCTCTGTGTAAGATACCAATCTCAACCTAAATAAACTCTCTTAAAAGTTGTTAAAAGAATCCAACTCATCATGCTAAAACAAAACACATTGATATTAGACATCATTTTCTTAGAGATATTATAAGTAAAGAAGTCATAACTCTTGAATATTTTAACACTGAAAAACAAATTGCTGATATATTAACTAAACCATTAAATGAAAAAAACTTTACTAAATTTAGAAGAGAATTAGGTATATGTTCATTAATTGAAATATAAATTATAAATAATACAAGTATATTTAATAATTAATATAAATAAAAATTTCTAAAAAAACAAAATTTTATGTCGACCCATCCCCTATGTCGACATACAGGCCGAGATTTTCAAATTTAAATTTCCCTCTAAAATTAGTTATTAATTTATATATATATATATATATATATATATATATCGACGTTTACTCCTTTTCTATGTTCTATTCTTTGTAATAAACTTCTAAACCAGCAAATTAATGTATTCCTCTTCTAATAATTAACATTCTTCACCCATTTTCCTCATTCTGATCCTTTTCAACGTTTCACACACGTAGGAGTCATCAAATTACAAGAGAAGATGAAAGATTTGCTTCAAATAATGACGAAAATTCAAGTGAATCAACTGCGAATGGCTAAAGAACAAGATAGGCAAGCCAGAATCCTTAGGAATTTATTGAGCTTTCTTATGGATAACCATGTTAATCCCATTATCATTGAAGAATCATCACAAGCCATGGATTCTGAAGAAGAAGAGCCTCTAGAAGAACCACAAGAGGATCAAGAAGAAGAACATCCTCTATCGAATCCGGATGTTCATATGGACGTAGACGATAGCGTGATTTGCGTTGGAGAGGTCCTTTTCGATGCTAATGGGAACTTGGTCGAACTATGTTGAAACTTTAGACTCCACTATCCAAATTGTTCGGTCCACAAATCACCAATAGTTAAGGGTCCTCGCTAAGCGTTTTTTCGTTTTCTTGATTGTTTATTAGTTTGTTAATTTGTATATAAGTTTTATGTTAATGTTCTTCTAAATCTTTGGTGTATAAAATCTTGAATTCCATTTCACTTAGGATGCTATATTTCACTCATACATAGTTATTAGTCTTATGTCATACGTTTGATTTCATTTTCTATTAAGTTTAAGGTTTATAGATTATTATTATTTTGTTGATGACAAAGGGAGAGAAGTTATATAAAATAGTAGGCTTGGAGTAAGGGGGAGTTGTTGGTGTAAGGGGGGTTATGGTATGATCGAAGTGGTAAGTATATTTTATAAGGTTGTCATCATCAAAAAGGGGGAGATTGTTAGGAATTAAAGATAGAGGTTTTGATGAAAACAACCTTTATCACTTATTTTATTATAACTTATATACTAAAATTATTGTCTAGATATATATAAATGATGTTATGCAGGATATATATAAGGCATGTACTGATTATTAAAGACTAAACGGTATAAACATCAAGAATGAAGAAATCAAGTTTGAAGACTCATGAGTATCAAGATCAAGATTTCAAGATAAGTGTCTATTTTTTTTATAACTTCATAATAGAATGGAAATCTTGATTTCGAATTTTATTTGGGATGGAACACATTTCTACCTTCTTAGTGGCTTACAAACCCAGGACAAGTAACTTACATACCTACAACAAGTGGCTTACAAACCCACCAACATCCTGGTTTTGTACAAGTTCTCGAGTCCTGATGTGATGAGATATTCTGTAGGAAGAAGCTTGCAAAACTACTTTAAAATGATTTTTCAAAATGATTTTTGAAACTGTTTTTCAAAATATTTTAGCCTTAAAATTATCTTTTCAAATGATTTTTAAAAAGATATTTTAGCCTTAAAATATTATTTATTTTTGTTTTAAAATAAACTCTTGTTTTAAACTTCATTTTCAAAACAAATTTTACATTGTTTTTTAACATAGGGATGTCGACATCATGGGATACCCCATGTCGACAAGGTGGCCGTTGAATTCAAAAGTTTCAATTTTCAAAAGAAGTTTCTATTCGTTTAAATCTCTTCACGAATGGTTATGACCGTTGGTGCTTTACAAATAGCCTTCACAAATGAATTTTTTTAACTAACTAATTTCTTATTTTCTTCAGTTCTTATTCTCCACGAATCCATATTCTATAATTTTCATATTTTTAAGATCGTGTTGAAATTCTACCGAATTCTCAAGTGAATCAAATTAGAATCTCATTTTTTTTGATTCTCTTTCCTCTCTCGAAGGTCAAAGTGCTATTCAGAGTTATAGGATCAATTTGTAATCAGAAGTTTATCGAGTCTCTCTATAAGGTGTGGTTGTGCCTGGAAATCAATTGGGTGATCTTAAGTCCCGTAAATCAAAAGAGTTTGCCCCGGACTCATGAGACAGGAGGGTACCTCAAGGCCTTTAGAAATAGAGGATTGTAATCTCGACATTGGTATAATAAAAACCTGTATGAGGTGGCTTGCCTTAGTACAGGACTGGATGTAGGGTAACTTCGAACCAGTATAAAATCCAATGTGTTCTTTCCTTTTACTGCTTTTTATTTACTTTCTGCATCTGTGTTTGATTTTGTGATTAAGTTTATATTTGTTTATATTATAATTTTTAAATTAGTCCATATAAGTCTTAGAATCCATCAAACACTATTCATCCACACTCTAGTGTTAAATTAGCCTTAAGATCTTTAATTCGCACCCCCTTTCACTTTCCTCGCTTTTTTTCAATTGAATCTATTGTACGTTTCCAATCCTTGCATATAACTCTTTGGATTTTCAAAATTCGAACCTAAATGTACAAAACCGTTTCTCAGACTCTTTCCATGTATTGACCTTCTCTATCCCCTAAGAAACGTACTTCCTTACGCCAGAAAGTGACAATTCAAGAATTTTGCCTTCAACTGATGAATGTTAAGGCACAAAGAACCTCCTCTAGATGAATAGCATGCCCTTCCATATTCTTGGAAAACACCAAAATGTCTTCCACAAATACTACTACGAACTTATTTAGGACATTTTCAAAAACACGGCTCATCAAATCTTCAAAATAGGCTGGGGCGTTGGTTAGCCCAAACGGCATAACCAACCACTCAAAGAATCAATCGGGTATCCTAAATACGGTCTTATCAATGCTATCGTCAGTGACCCTAAGCTGATGAAATCCAGTGGCTACAAGCTGGGAAAATACTGAAGAGCCAACCAACTGATCGAAAAGATCATCTATCCTAGGAAGTGGGTAACGGTTCTTCTTCGTGAGCATATTCAATTCTCTATAGTCTACGCAAAGTCAAAGGGAACCATCCGCCTTTGTAGCGAAGACGATTGGTGTTTTCTACTCATATATACTCCTTTTGATAAAGCCTTTCTCCAATAGCTCACTGATCTGCGTACTTAACTCCTTCCTCTTCCTAGGAGCCAAGTGTCTAATGGGAAATGCCACTGGTTTAGCAATGTCATTCAGATAGATCCTAAAGTCGATCTCTGTCTTAGGGGGTAGTCTCCTAACCTTCTCATTAATGTCTGTGAAATCTCTAACGATTGGAACGAAATCTAGCTCTTCTGTTGATGAATCAAGGGAATAAAGGAAGCTCAATATGAATGACCCCTATGGGTCACAAGTAACCTCGAGAGTCCTACTGCTGCATGTCTCTAGTCTAAGGACTCTCCTTTCACAATTCAATATTGCTCCATAAGTGGATACCCAATCCATTGCCAAAATTATCCCAAACCCAGAAAATCCCAAAACATGGGAGTCATAATCAAACTATACGCCAAGTATATAAAAAAAATTCAAACCTATACAAATCATGGATAAATGTGTTGATTCTCCAATGGGGTTTGAAACAACTATGGGGTCTAATACTAAAGAGATATGTAAGTGCAAACAATTCACCAAAGAACTAGAAATGAAAGAGTCCGAATAGGAAAATCAAAAATAGATATCAAACCTTCTATAGAGAATTTTTTACCTCGATCTGGTCCACTACTAACAGGTGTTGTATCCAAAGCATGTACTTGCGCTGTAGGTGCGCCTGCTTTTTGCCTCGTCCAGTGAGGACAGGCTCTACTAAGGTGACCAGGCAACTCATGTTTGAAACACATTCCCTTCATCATTTTATTCTTACAGTCCTTTGCGAAATGCCCAACCAAACCTCAACTATGACATTTCCTGCTTTTCTTGATCCGCTTCTGAGGTCTTTATCCTTCTTGTTCTTCCACCACTGCTTCTTAGAGCTTTCTGACTTAGGAACCCCTTTAAGCTCTCCCTTCATCTGCCAAGATGCAGGCTAAACTTCCTATCGATCCTCCAATCCTAATAGTCTAAACATCATCTTTGTATTCCTTTACCAATCTCGTACCTCCATGAAATCCTCCATGCCAAAAAACATTCTGCTTCTTAGACTAGCGGAGCCCTTGCATAGCTTGGAAAAATTGGCTACTGTAGATGGATTAATGGGTTCTCCACCCGCTGGTGCTAGATTGGGCGCTTGCCCTTGCATCTCTGGTACCATAGTTCTGCGGAACTAGTCGGCCATTCTATGCAAAGAAAAGAAAATTTAAGTTCGAAAGGATCGAAAGAAGGTTGAACTGGACTTTGAGGGGATTTTTATAAAAACTCTTCTATACTTGAAAACCTATTTCTATAACAAGAGTTTCTTTCTGAAAAATACTTCTTTTTTGAAGATATGCTACTTTTAAAAAATGTTACTTTTGGAGAAATATTTTATTTTTAACACAAGTTTATAGGAATCCTGTAACCTTAGGCTCTGATACCAAATGAAACACCTCACACCCCTTAGTATACCCAAAAGGGCATACTAAAAGATTCTGTGCATTGTAGGTATAACTAAAACTTTATAGAGACTAAGATTCACAAGACAAATAAATAAAACAGCGGAAATAGTAACTCATTAAAAATTAAAAACTTCAAAATAAGTCATAACCAAAATATATCTCAAAGTACCAAATACATATGTCTCATGAAAATACCATCTCAGTCATAATATCAGAGTACATAAATAAAACCATCCCTCTTAAGAGTACAAGTACATAAGTTCAAATGAAATAAAAACTAAAAGGGAGAAGAATACATGAAGACAAACTCCATAGTTGAATCTCCAAGAAAATCCGAAATCTATTGTCCATGCTTCTGCTGGCCTATAGAAGGAAATGGGGAAAAAACAGAAGAGTAGGTCAGACTAAAAGTCTAGTGAGTGGAAGTAATTACTAGTATTTTTAAGCAAGATAAAGATAATAGACTTAGCAACAGTTTTAGTATAAAAGGAAATAAAGAAAAAGATAAAATTCCATTTGACTGTTTGCTTTACTTAGATAGTTTTGATTATTTCGATTGTTTACGCTTTTCTAAAACTGCTTTGATTAGGCCGAAATCCTAATCCTACTTTAATTAGGCCGAAACCCTAATTCTATCGTTTGATCGGCTTTCTATCTCTTCGTGCCACAGTGAGCTAGTCCTATCCTGTGTTTCCCGCTGCAATAGACACCTGTTTAGCGCTTTGGAACTCAATATCGGCTTATATTCCTCCACCAAGGCCGCATGCTCGGCCAACATCGGCTCGCACTATCTGTTGCTTTACCTTTTAACCTCTTACCATTACTTCAACATAAGCATGTCCAGCCTCACCTGATCTGTTGTGAGACCATCAGCCCAAGTTTGATAAGGTAAATGGTGCCGGTATGGGTCCTAACAAATAAAATCAAGTTGCATCCCTTGCCCAAATCCTCTGATTTGATCTTCTATCTATTGACCTCTTATTTACCATTACTTCAGCATAAGCGCATCCCAGCCCCACCTAATTTATTGTGAGATCATTAGTTCCTGACTGAAGGGGAATGCTGCTAGTATATGTCCTGCTTCTATCTTTGCTTATTATCTTTGCGACGACCCGCAAATCCGTACCCTTTGAATTGACAATAATCCACACATGTCCGACCCAAAAAGCACAGACTGACAGAAAGTCAAGAGAAAGAAAAGGAGAGAGAAGAAGAGAAGAGAAGAGAGAGAGAACCAAAAAGAACAATAAGAATCTTACATCACAACGGAAAATACATATAATATCATACCAACGATCTTTACAAAACAGAAACTGTATATATATACACATCAATCAGAGTTCAACAATCAATCAATGGTTATCAGCCTGAACAGTTATAATAACTGTCCTCACAAATGCTGATAATAACAACAACAAAGCAATGCAGTGGATAATCAAGCAAATACGGATGTACGAAAATGAAGATCCTCATCTTTCCTGCTGAAGCTCCAAAAGCATCAAATTTGAACCTGTAAATATACTCGGTCTGACCCGAGCATTGAAAGGGAAGAACGCCCGGATCAGTTTGGTAAACCAGCATGAGAATCGCATTCAACTGAATTTATTAAATTACCAAACTTTTCCTTAGTTTTCAAAACAAAAGTATCTCGTAGACAAGTCCACACATAAACACGGATATGTTTTTACCCTACGATAACTAAAACATATCATATCAAATCCTTTCATATCATAGTAGTGTCTACTATATACAAATAATATTAATCATAGCCGAAATTGTTATATTGATTAAATTCTAGCATATAGCCCAATTGGGTAATACAATCAAAATGGAAAACACGTAGTGGAGTTTGGATTTCCATACAAATGACCAGGTGAAGGGACTACCTTCCGACAGTACACCTCTATAAGAATGTACCGAGACACAGAACATCTGCCCTCTACCAACACAAGACCGGCCCACCTCTATAACTAGATGGTACTGAATATGTCATCCTCCGGTCGTTACCGACCTTTACCGAGGGCCCTCTAGCATACAAACCACAATTATCAGATACACGACGTCATTGCATGCAAAGATATATCTAGAAGAGGATGATCATACCCTAAGGGAGCGATCCACTTAGCGTTGCCGCATCTAATCCTGTTTTAGTCATTTTCGATTGATGAGGCTAGAGGTAACGATTACCTTTCATAATCACAATCACATCACATAGAATTCCACATGGCCATTTCCTTTGACTACTTATTGCCTTCCACAAAAATACAACCCTTAAGCTCATACGTCTCAAGGAGGGTGTTAAGCTAAGAGAAGTTGCCTTCTCCGCCACCACTAATGTACGTTTGTAAAAACCAATGTACGTAATCTGTAGAAATGCAATGTCAGAAAAACATCCATACAAGTTGTCTAGGAACAGGACAAACCGAAGGTACTTTCCTACCACATCCTATCGGGAAATCCCTGGGATTAGCAGCGAATTGTCCTTGCATTGGATATTTCATAATGAAGAGACCACTGCTACTGGATGTATATTGGGATTTTAACCCCAAACGATCAACAAGCAGTCCCCTAATATGAAAATCCAGAATATCAATATCATCACAAGCAATCTGCACAATCGTCGCATATACGTTGGTCCGAAGTGGTTTTCAGATAAATCTGATCCCGGTCTCTTCGCACCAACAATACAAAAGTGTTTCTCAACCTCACATAGCAACTAAGTCTCATAGACTTACCAGATCTTCCACTTTCAACTTGCTATCCTTCGGGCCAAGAAGGAAGCTCGATAGATTGGAGTAATACTCTGCACTATATGAATCAACATCCTCAACACAAACGATAATCAAGCCTACACAGAAGGCTACGTACAAAGTGTACGACTAAATAGTTCCCACATCAAGTCAGAGAACTAAAATTTGGCCAAGTTTGATAGTTGGTTATTTAACTATCAAAACAAACAAACAAATATTCAGCACCATAACAATCACTAGGCCCTTTTAATTAATCTTTCATTAATTAAATCACTTGCCAAATATTCACTTCAAATTATCTTTATAAGATATAATCTCAAAACATTTCAACTTCAATGTTGGAAAACATTTCCATATACTTGTTTAAAAACAAGTAATTCACAATTCAATTTATTTTCAACACTTAGATAATACTATATATACTTAAATCATGACTAAGTATATATTTTATTCTTTAAGGAAAACATTCTCTTTGAATACATTTATTTAGGTTAAAATGATTGTTGCGTAAAACATCGTTACGACAACCCAAAATCACGAGTATAGGGATTCAAAATTAGATAGACATATAAATCCCAATGCTATACAAAATATTCCCTTTCGAAAATCATTTACTATAACAACAGTGTTATAGTCCATCATTTCCTTACTTCTCGAAAACGTCTATTTCAACAATGAATGTTGAAATCTATGTATTCGATACTTAACACAATTTTAAAACCATCTTTAAGACATTTTATTCCATTTAAAATATCACTTCCCAAAAATATCCATTTTATTTAATATATTATTTACTGTCCAAAATCGTGAATATAATTCGTTCACTAAATTCATTGTTTCTACACATTTATTTAAAGATTATCCACTGTCCAAAATCATGGATAAAATTGTTTAACCAAATTCATTACTATTCCACTTTTAATTATAGGATTATCCACTGTCTAAAATCGTGGATATATCTCCTTTAGAAAACTTCTATATTTAACTTATCAATTTCAATTATTTCAGATTTATAAAAAAATGTTTATAAATTCCATTTATATTTTATAAAAAAACTTCAGTACACAAAATTCCTTTATTAACCAATTCCATTTATAACTCAATTATATACCAAAAGTCCAAATTATAAGTTAAATACTTATAATTCATTTTTTTACCAAATTCATTCTTTTTACAACTTCATAAATTATAAATCATCTTATTTATAAAATCCATTTATAACTTCATTTTAACACTTGTAAAAACTCCGTTATAATTTCCTCATTTTGATTTATAAAAATATCACTTTTATAAATCTTATATATATAAACCTTTTATAATAAATTCGAAAATAAACATTTAAACTATTTTATAAAATAATCAACTTCATATTTCCAAAAATAACATTTCAATCATATTTCACAAAAATCATAATTTTTATAACAATAAAAATTATAACTTCTATTTATTCAAAATAAATTCAATTCCTTTAACACTTCAAATTTCAACAAAAGGTATATTTTCAAAATCACTTTTAAAACCCTTTTAAATTTAAAAATCATCACTTTGACATTTTTAAATTGCCAAAAATAGGCCCAATGCTGCAACAGCACTAAATACAACAATCACAGCATCCAAAACATCATATATCATATAATAACAGCATATATCACAATATTTGTAAATAAATCAATATAGGTGAGGAATCCAGTTGGATCCCTCCAACATGTCATCTGCAACAAATATACATATTAGAATATGTGTACAATGTCCACTTCAAGGCAGACGCGCTTACAAAGGGTCATCTGCTCATACACTGGAACGTATAGGGTCATCTGCTCCACTAGGCAGGTATATATCCAAATACCAATCAATATATCATATATAATCCAAACAATCATCAATCAGCATAAATAATATTTATTCTCACTTATATAAAAATATCAGTGAGTCAGAAAGAGTGAGTTGTACTCGCATTGCGTGTAGACGTCGCGATAGCGATTTATTCCGATTAAAATTAAACAAGCGTTTAATTTCAACCAAAATTTTCACTAGCTCAAATAAATCCCAATCCTGCTTCATAATGTAATGCTCGTCCATATGAACCCAACGCAATCCGTTTCGTGCGAAATGGACCTTGTATGAAAAAGTCATGCAGTTTTGAACATTACATGATTTTTATATAAATTAAATTCACTACTTTTATTTCATTTTAACCTTAATAATTTTTGGCCGTTAGATTTGCCTTCTTTCCATCAGGGCCGCACCCCCATCTTCTTCCCCCTCCCCCAACCATTTTTACGTACGCAACAACCCAATGAAGCCGCCCTCTAACCCTAGTTTGACGCGCCAACTACGACGATCGAGTCGTCGATCAGGAACCACCATCGAATAGCCCATCACCGGAGCCAACATCAGCCCAAGCCTTGTGGCGCTCCTCCGTCTCCACGCATAGAAAAGCGAACTCGAATGCGTCAAACTCTCGGCCGAAATCTGGCCTCTACGATGCACCATTGACGATCATCTCCGTATGGACTGAATGATCTCGTCACACTTTATAATTCCTTAGTTGAAAGCATTTTGAATCGATTAGTGGATTGGAAGATATTAAGGAGGGAAAGAGGATGATTTTATGCCATTGAAATTAAGGCCGGTGGCTAGGATTTGAAGCCCTAATGTTTTGCAAATGTGAAAAATAAATGTCCTTTTATAGAAAATTTGACGACACAATTCATCCGAAAAATTTCCGAAGTCGAAGCAAAGTGTGCCGCCTGCCGTTTATAATATATTACCCCTATTCCGAACGCAATAGAATATATATCAGAAGCCAATTCGATCGTATTTGCAAGATATATTATTGAATCAACTATTTAAATTTAAAATTCACTTAAACTGATTTCTACGCGTTATAGCTGGCCCCGGACAAACCGTAAATTCGATTGACACGAAATTTGAAATTTTACAATAATATAACATTACGGATCCAATGAAACTCGTCTCGTCGAAATCCGAGACTTTTTGAAAAATGACCATTTTCATTTGTCAATTAAATATTAAAATATTCAATTTCTACAAATTAACTTCTAATTCGATTTTAAAAGTTCTATAACATTATTCTAATTCAAATAGAATTTAATATAACTTTATAAAACATTTTTATTCATTTTGAATCCAAATTTCAATTATTTACACAATTTCAAATATTAAATTAATAATTTAATTATCCAATTAAATCACTATATTCGAAATATTATTTATTCAGCTTATAAACTTAATTTTTAAACATTTAAAATTAACTAATACATGAATTTCAAATGACAAAAATTCTGGGTCGTTACATTCTCCCCTACTTAAAAGTATTTAGTCCTCGAAATTACCAAGTAAGAAAAAAACACAAAAGTCCATTAAATTTTCAAAACAGTTCGTTCAAATTAGATTTACCTAATCTATTTAAACTTTAACTTTTCCCAAGATCCAATAGTCAATCTTACAAAAACTTTTCTAAGTTTTCAAATCCATATATAGTTATCTTTTCAAAACCAACAAATATTGTTTAACTTTCAACTCAAAAACCAAAACTTTAGTTACCAAAAGTTTTCCGATTTTCCCAAAAAAATTCTAACACTTTAAATTTCAAAAAAATTGGTCAGCGTCTCCTATACGCGGTTCGATCGTGGTAGGATCACAACATATATATATACCACAAATATACATCTCATCATCAAAGATGAGGCATCCCGAAGGGAAAAAAGTGTAAAAGTACGATATGTAATCCAAGATATGTACCTTATATATTATTAGCGTGCATGTACGGCTAATATAACGCGGAAACGAGCTTCAATGCGAAGCATACGCCATCCGCACCTACTAAACACTGAATATACAAATGAGAAACATGTATATGTGAAAGTAATATCAATATACAACATATACCAACAACTATATATGCCAATATAGCAAATGCAATCACCAAAACAAATCTAACCATCAACCAACTATCATCCAACTAACATCCATAACCAAATCAATACACTTTCACTTCTTATAAATATTCATTAAATTGGTTTTCAATTTAATCACATTTGATTCATTAACATTGGGTTTTACTAACATTCATTTATTCAATTTCAATTAGTTAGCATTCACTAATTCATATTGAAGTTAGTTCACTTCCAAATCAAATCAATTTCATTTCTATTTATTCTTACTTCACTTTCAATTTGAACTCAATTATTTTACTTTCAATTTCATTAATTCAACTTCATTAATATTTAATGATTTTCAATTCAATCAACTAACAACTAATGTATAACCAATATTTATTTAATTTTCTTTACTTCGTCTACATTCAATTTGGTTTACCACTTTAAATCAGCTTTAATGAATTAACACTTACATCCACTATTCCACATCAATTCATTTAAATTCGATTGATTAACATTCAATCCATATTTCATTATTTCAGTTGCTAATTCAGTCTACAAATAAAGTTGAATTTATTCATATAACTCAAATTCACATTCATTACTTCATTTTATTAATTCGCTTTATTAATTTACTTCGATACCAAAATCAACTTGATTCAAAATTACTTAAGTTATATTTCATTTCGTTCTCACTTGCATTTGCTTTCCCTATACAACTTAAGTTCACTACTAATTTTAATTCAGCTTCTATCTTATTTAACTTTTACTTAAGTCAATTTTGTTACTTATTCAAATTAAGATTTTGTTTTCTAAACAAAACTGTTTAATCATTTTAATATTTGGTTTTACTTACTTTTTATCATTTTATAAGTTATACAACTTAATTATCTAAACTTTCAAATTCATGTTATATAATCACTTATTTGATCCAATTAAAATTCAATTCAATTTAAACCTTCCTTAGTTAAATTTCAAATCATATAATTCACTTACTAACTCAAATTTCTTTCAACTTTACTAAAGTAAATTCTTACTTCATATTATAAGTCCAAAACTCATTTCACTTATTTTTATCAATTTTAACTTGGATTTTAAATCAAATTTGTTTATCAAAACAAAACTTCAATTTCAATTTACTATTTGCAGCAAATCCGTTACACAGAAAACTCGAAAATGATACTGATGATGCTGCAGTCATCAACCTTATTATTTCCTAGCAACAGTAGTGAATTCAGTGCTTTATATTCTTTTATATTTACAAATCACATTTATTAATCTTTTTACTTATATACGATCATTTCAATTTATTTATCTTACTTAGATTCATAATAATATAATATCTTCAACCTTGAAAAACAACTTTCAAAATCAACAGAATTCAAGTTTTTCCCAATTCTTAATTTAAATCCATTTTCATTTACAACTTATTTTTATAAATGTACTTATATAGTTTTACTTCTTATATATAAGATTATTTCATAATTGTAAATCATTTTAATTATAATTTCATACTTTATAATTCATTTGCTTATATAATTTATTCTTCTACAATCGTTGCTTTTATTTAGATTATTCAAACAGCTTTTATTAACTTAAATATATTTACATCTTCAAACAACCAAACAATTCATTTATATACACTTTAATAATTTCTGAAAAATCATTTCTTTACATATAAAATATAACCTCAGTAACCATGCTCTTTCCATTGATTACATTGATAATGGAAGAATTGTGTTGCCCTACACTAATAACCATTTTGTCAGGAACTTTTGGAGCTTATTTGAAACAACCTCTTATGAATTGCATGACCATGACACTACTTTGTGGAATGGTCAGGGTCGTTCTATTAAAAAAGTTTATGCTGCCTTGATCGGTTTGGAAACTATGCCAGAATGGAAGTGGAGAAGGGTAGTGTGGTCAGCGGCTTCATGTAGTAGTGAAAATCTAATGTTTTGGAAAGTTGTTTCAAATGCCCTCTTGACTAGAGATAAGTTATTGTGATATGGTATGGCAGTTATTCCTGTGTGTGAGCTGTGTTTTCAACAGCCTGAAAGTGTGTTACATATTTATTTTGATTGCCCTTACGTACAGTTCATCTGGACTAGTATGATTAGTTGTATTCTGTGGGTGTATGTTCTTCCTATTGATTTAACTCCCTGGAACCTAATTGATAGTGAAATCTCTTAGTCTGATGATATTAGGCAGTACTTTTTTTTCAACCTAAAGAAACTAATGGTGAATATTTGGAAGGAAAGAAATAAGAGATGCTTCAATAGTCTCTGCAGAAGCAAGGAAAATTTTTGGTCTTTCTTAAAGCATGACATAGTGATGGGTTTGAGGATTAGCCCATACAAGTTTCTCGACATCCATTTTGAGCCTTGGACTCCTTAGCTGCTACTTGTAGTAGTTATTTCTTTTCTGTGTTGTTGAGTGTTTGCTGTTCCTTTTCTTCTTTTTTCCTTTTCCCTGTCTACTTTGTAATGAGCTCTTGCTGTTTTTTCCTTTTCGAGTTTTAATAAAGCCGGTAGGCGTCCAGTTTTAACCCCGCTTAATCTGCAAAAATAATAATAATAATTAAGGTAAATTATTTCATTTACCCAATTTAAAATGATACTATGTCGACTTGCCTCGCTTAAGTGTTTGGAAATCCCTATCAATAATATGGCGTCCCACATCACGACCAGAATTCACAAACAACTCAACGGATACGCAAACACAATATAAAACATTTTATATTCACTAAAAAATATGCTCCCATATTTATAATACACTCAAACTCGATCTAGGGTGCTACTGTCCCTATCTATATTGAGTACACATTAAAGCTTAGGAATATACAAAATCTAAGTTCTGATACCACGTGTGACGACTCGCAAATCCATATCCTTTAAATCGATAATAATTCACACATGTCCGACCCAAAAAACACAGACTGATAAAAAGTCAAGAGAAAGAAAGAAAAGAGAGAAGAAGAGAAGAGAAGAGAAGAGAGAAGATAAAACCAAAACGAACAATACAAAATCTCACATTGCAGCGGAAAATATATATAATATCATATCAATGATCTTTACAAAACAGAAACTATATATATATACACACATCAATCAGAGTTCAACAATCAATCAATAGTTATCAGCCTGAACAGTTATACTAACTTGTCCTCACAAATGCTGATAATAATAACAACAAAGCAATGCAGCGGATAATCAGACAAATACGGATGTACGAAAATAAAGATCCTTAGCTCTCATGCTGAAGCTCCAAAAGCATCAAATCTGAACCTCTAAATATACTCGGTCTGACCCGAGCATTGAAAGGGAAGAACGCCCAGATCATACTGGTAAACCAACGTGAGAATCGCACTCAACTGTGCTTATTAAATTACCAAACTTTTTCTTAGTTTTCAAAACAAAAGTATCTCGTAAGACAAGTCCACACATAAGCACGGACATGTTTTTACCTTACGATAAATAAAATATATCATATCAAATCCTCTTATACTATAGTAGTGTCTACTATATACAAATAATATTAATCATAGCCAAAATTGTTACATTGATTAAATTCCAGCATATAGCCCAATTGGGTAATAAATCAAAATGGAAAACACGTAGTGGAGTTTGGATTTCCATACGAATGACTAGGTGAAGGGACTACCTTCCGACAGTACACCTCTAGACGAATGTACCGAGGCACAGAACATATGCCCTCTACCAACACAAGACCGGCCCATCTCTATAACTAGATGGTACCGAATATGTCATCCACTGGTCGTTACCGACCTTTACCGAGGGCCCTCAAGCATACAAATCACAATAATCAGATACACGACGTCATAGCGTGCAAAGATATATCTAGAAGAGGATGATCATACCCTAATGGGTGCGACCCACTTAGCCTTGCCGCATTTAACCCTGTTTTGGTCATTTTCGGTTGATGAGGCTAGAGGTAATGATTACCTTTCACAATCACAATCACATCACTTAGAATGCCACACGGCCATTTCCGTTGACTACTAATTGCCTTCTACAAAAATACAACCCTTAAGCTCATACGTCTCAAGGAGGGTGCTAAGCTAAGAGAAGTTTCCTTCTCCGCCGCCACTGATGTATGTTTGTAAAAACCAATGTACATAATCTTTAGAAATGCAATATCAGACAAACATCCATACAAGTTGTCCAGGAACAGGACAACTCGAAGGTACTTTTCTACCACATCCTGTCGGGAAATCCCTAGGATTAGTAGCGAATTGTCCTTGCATTGGATATTTCATAATGAAGAGACCACTGCTACTGGATGTATATTGGAATTTTAACCCCAAACGATCAACAAGCAGTCTCCCACTATGAAAATCCGGAATATCAATATCATCGCAAGCAACCTGGACAATCATCGCATATACGTTGGTCCGAAGTGGTTTTCAGATAAATCTGATACCGGTCTCTTCATCCAACAACGCAAAAGCGTTTCTCAACCTCACACAGTAACTAAGTCTCATAGACTTATCACGTCTCCAATTTTCAACTTGCTATCCTTCGGGCCAAGAAGGAAGCTCGATAGATTAAAGTAATACTCCGCACTATACGAATCAACATCCTTAACTCAAACGATAATCAAGCCTACACAGAAGGCTACATACTAAGTGTGTGACTGAATAGTTCCCACATCAAGTCGAGCAACTAAAATTTAATCAAGTTTGATAGTCGGTTATTTAACTATCAAAACAAACAAACAAACAAATATTCAGCACCATAACAATCACTAGGCCCTTTTAATTAATCTTTTATTAATTAAATCACTTGTCAAATATTCACTTCGAGTTATCTTTAAAAGATATAATCTCAAAACATTTCAACTTCAATATTGGAAAACATTTCCATATACTTGTTTAAAAATAAGTAATTCACAATTCAATTTATTTTCAACACTAAAAAAATATCACTTCCCAAAAATATCATTTTATTTAATATATTGTTCACTGTCCAAAATCGTGAATATAATTCGTTCACTAAATTCAATGTTTCTACACATTTATTAAAAGATTACCCATTGTCCAAAATCGTGGATAAAATTCTTTAACCAAATTCATTACAACTTCGCTTTTAATTAAAGGATAATCCACTGTCCAAAATCGTGGATATATCTCCTTTGAATAAACTTCTATATTTAACTATCAATTTCTATTGATTTCGGATTTATAAAATAATGTTTATAAATTCCATTTATATTTTATAAAAAACTTCAATACACAAAATTCCTTTATTAACCAATTCCATTTATAACTCAATTATATACCAAAAATCCAAATTATAAGTTAAATACTTATAATTCATTTTTTTACAAAATTTGTTCTTCTTATAACTTCACAAATTATAAATATATAGATCATCTTATTTACAAAATCCATTTATAACTTCATTTTAACACTTACAAAAACTCCTTTATAATTTCCTCATTTTGATTTATAAAAATATCACTTTTATAAATCTTATATATAAAAACCTTTTATAATAAATTAAAAAATCAATATTTAAACTATTTTATAAAATAATCAACTTCATATTTCCAAAAATCACATTTCAATCATATTTCACAAAAATCATAATTTTTATAACAATAAAAATCATAACTTCTATTTATTCAAAATAAATTCAACTCCTTTAACACTTCAAATTTCAACAAAAGGTATATTTTCAAAATCACTTTTAAAACCCTTTTAAATTTGGAAATCATCACTTTAACATTTTTAAATTACCAAAAATAGGCCCAATGCTGCAACAACACTAAATACAACAATCACAGCATCCAAAACATCATATATCATATGATAACAACATATATCACAATATCTGTAAATAAATCAATACAGATGAGGAATCCACTTGAATCCCTTCAACCTATCACCTACAACAAATATACATATTAGAATTTGTGTACAGTGTCCGCTTCAAGGCAGACGTGCGTGCAAAGGGTCATCCGCACATACACGGGAACGTATAGGGTCATCTGCTCCACTAGGCAGGTATATATCCAAATACCAATCAATATATCATATATCATCCAAACAATCATCAATCAGCATAACTAATATTTATTCCCACTTATATAAATATATCAGTGAGTTAGAAAGAGTGAGTTGTACTCACATTGCGTGCAGTCGTCGCGATAGCGATTTATTCCGATTAAAATTAAACAAGCGCTTAATTTCAACCAAAATTTTTACTAGCTCAAATAAATCCCAATCTAGCTCCATAATGTAGCGCTCGTCCATACAAACCCAACGCAATTCATTTCGTGCGAAATGGACCTCATATGAAAAAGTTACGTAGTTTTATACATTACACGATTTTTATATAAATTAAATTCACAACTTTTATTTTATTTTAACCTTAATAATTTATGTCCGTTAGATCTGCCTCCTATCCATCAGGGCCGCACCCCCCATCTTCTTCCCCTTCCCCCCCCTCAGCATTTTTACATACGCAATAACCTAATGAAGCCGCCCTCTAACCCTAGTTCGACGCGCCAACTACGAAGATCGAGTCGTCGATCAGGAACCACCATCGAATAGCCCATCACACGAGCCACCATCGGCCCAAGCCGTGTGGCGCTCGGTCGTCTCCAGCATAGAAATACGAGCTCGAACACATGACACTCTCGGCCGAAATCTGGCCTCTACGGTGCACCATTGACGATCATCTCCGTATGGATTGAACGATATTGTCACACTCTACAATTTCTTAGTTGAAAGCATTTTGAATCGATTTGTGGATTGGAATATATTAAGGAGGGAAAGAGGATGTTTTTCTGTCATCGAAATTAAGGCCGACGGCTAGGGAATAAATGTCCTTTTATAGAAAATTTGACGACACTATTCATCTGAAAATTTTCCGAAGTCGAAACGAAGCATGCCGCCTGGCGTTTATAATGTATTACCCCTATTTCGAACGCAACGGAATATATATCGGAAGCCAATTCGATCGTATTTGCAAGATAGGTTTTCGAATCAACTATTTAAATTTAAAATTCACTTAAACTGATTTCTACGCGTTTTAGCTTGCCCCGGACAAACCGTAAATCCAATTGACGCGAAATTTGAAATCTTACAATAATATAACATTACGGATCCAATGAAACTAGTTTCATCAAAATTCGAGACTTTTGGAAAAATGACCATTTTCACTCGTCAATTAAATATTAAATATTCAATTTCTACAAATTAACTTTTAATTCGATTTTAAAAGTTTTGTAACATTATTCTAATTCAAATAGAATTTAATATAACTTTATAAAACATTTTTATTCATTTTAAATCCAAATTTCAATTATTTACACAATTTCAAATATTAAATTAATAATTTAATTATCCAATAAAATTACTATATTCGAAATATTATTTATTCAGCTTGTAAACTTAACTTTTAAACATTTAAAATTTATTAAATACACGAATTTCAAATGAAAGAAATTCTGGGTCGCTACAAGCTTAGTATAAGTTTTAAAATAAGCCTCGTTTGTTAATTCTGCTCTATTTGCTAAATAACTTATTCTAAGTCTTTAAAATAAGCCTCTTATGTTATCTCTGCTATATTTGCTTATTAACTTAATTATAAGTCTTAGAATAAGCCTTTTCTGTTAAGACATATTATAACCTGTGTGTTATAATTTTACTTTTTAACTTAACCCAAGGTCTAAGTTTAAAAATAAGCTTCTTCTATTATTTCCTCTATCTTCTCTTTTTAATTATGATTACATATTATGACTATGCTTGCAAATGTCTTAAATTTGCCTATTTCAGTCCATGTCCAATTTATTATAGTTCTTCTTACTTTACATCTAATTTCTATAAGTTTAACATTCTTATATTTTAGTTCATATTAGCGAATTATCCTCTTTTTATTATTTTATTCGCGTAAAAAAGAACAAAAGGAAACTATCATTTACAAGCTGAATTCTAACGGAAAACAGATGTAAATAAAATACAAATAGGTGGAAATAATTGTAATTAACTGTAAATAAACGAATAAAATAGCTAAGTAAAAATAGCTGGATAAAATAGACTAAAAAGAACTTTAAAAATAACTGTAAACAGCTTATATAAAAATGTTCTCAAAATTGCAGAAAAACTATAACTATTGAGAACCCTATTATTTTAAATTACTTAAAAATCTAAGATCGTTACTTAAACACTCACCTATGGTCCTTAGCTCTTTTCTTTGGCCTTCTCAGATCCATGGTATAGAATATTTTAATTAAAAAGACCTTCCCCTTAGGAAAATATTCTATTTAGGGTCCAGCCTTAGGTAATGAACCCAGATGGAGAAAATCTGAATGAGAAAAATAACTAGGTCCAGGGTCTTATTTATATTGTTACTTGGGGTTCTCATGCCGTTGGATTTGAAGATTAAATCTGGTGTAACCACGTCATAGGCTCGTTGGGAACCGTCAGATGGAAGCACGAACGCACAGGATGAAGCAGAAACGAAAAAACATGTCATATTGTAATCTGGATGAAACATCATCCATATACTGAGGCGAGTCGACATGTAGGTCAACCCTTGCATGTTTAAGGTCGACCTATAGGTCGACTAGACACATTAGGGGTTGACTTGGCCTATGTTATTTTTTTCTTCTCTCTTTTATTTTCTGATTTCTTCTTTCTTTCGTATCTCCTTTGTATTAACTCGGATTTTGACAATCTATATATAAAAATTGACCAGAAAACTACCACGGACACAATGGTACGACTCCCATGGCTCAATTCTGATAATTTCATAAAGTTATTTTATTATTCAATTAATTCATTAATTAATTATTATAGCTTAAATTTCGGGTTGTTGCAAAAATGTAGATTTAAAGAAAAAACATATATTAAATCATATTGAGCCTATCAACTCTAAAGGGTTGTACTAGGTCTAATATAATTAACTTGAATGAAATCATATTTTATTTTATTTTTCTACCTTATTTAATTAATGAATTTAATTAATTAATGTGTGTGTAGTTAATGAATGTGTCACTATATACTCATGAGTATATGTCGTGCATCTGCAGTATAACAATTGTGTGTATAGACAGTGTGTATGTATATAGATGTTGGAATTCACATCTATAACATATACATTCATCATTTATATATGCATTGGTTGTCTAAAAATATTATTTAATTTAATTACATATTTATAAAATAAATTTCAAAAATTATTTCATATTAAATATAATATCCTTTTATATTAGTATATAAATATATAATGAATAAGTCATTAAATTTTAAATTCAAAATGATATACAAAATATCTAATATTTGGACTTCAAAAAATAATTTTAATTTCAAATTTGGATCTATAAGATGCGAATTAAATATATTTTAATTATTTAATATATATATATATATATATATATATATTAAAATAGTTTATAACCAATTTTTGTTAATCATTTACAATTTTATAATAAACTAAAGTATATATGTTTATTATAGTAATATATATATATATATATATATATTACATAATTCCTTTTAGCCATATAAAATTTTTATTTTTATTATGTCAAAAAACATTATTATTTAGAACATATATATATATATATATCTGTGTGTGTATGAATTAATATGTACACTAATTTGAGTCATGAAATGTAATAAAACTATATACATACACACACATATACATACATACATATATATATATATATATATATATTAAAAATAAGCATTCGGATTTTTTAAGCTGAAACTATATGAAGTACATTATTAATCGTAAAACAATTTAAAACATATTATTTTTGTATAAATGACTTAAAATTACAAACAACAATTTTAATCGATAATTTTTTTAATATAAATGTTTTAAAATTCCAACTGTATTGGTATTCTCCTTGAATACGCATTTGTAGTCGATGGATCATTTACCTCTACAACTATTAAAACCATATTTTGATAATGTACTTCGAATCCATTCCAGATTTGTACATCATGCCATATGGCATTCTTTATGGTTTATTGAAAACTTAGGAAATTCCTTTCTAAACATTGGTAAGAAACTCATAGTTTCTCATTAATGTGTTAGAATTCTTACTAGACATTCTAATGTGTTGTGTCCATTTAGGTTTGGCTAATTTCATTTCATCCTTCATAATTAGTTTTATCCTTAGATCTTTTCCAAATCCATTTTGCTAGCAATAATCTTCTAAAAGATATTCCTTCATCGTGAAGTTCGCATTTCTTGAAACAGCGGTTGTTTATCAGTACAATGAAATAGGTATTCATAAATATTTTATGAACTACCATTATATATGTATAAAACTGATTTAATTTTTAGTTTATGAAACTTATGTTCATAACATAAATTGGTCAATCAATATTGGTCTACCCCAAACTACTTTGGAGTGATCCATAGAAAATCCCTTACAAATGAATACTATGTTTAGCATTTAGACTTACTCAAAAACTCCTTGACCTAAGATTGTAGGGGTTTCTTGTAAACTATGCTTTCGATGAAATTAATTTTAACCTTATGTACTTACTCTTAAGTACACGACCTTACAGAAAGAAGTTAACTCAACTTCACTCATCATCAATAATACTTTATCCAACAAACTCTTATTACTCCTTATCAATACATCATTATGTATCATAGGAAGGGGTGAATTTTGAGATAGAATTTTTATTCATTTTTAGGTACATTTGGTGCCCTTTTCTAATATACACACCTATTTGATCAAATCAAACCATTTCATTTTCCTTTGCATTTTATGTTATTTACTTATGTTTTATATTCTATGGACTTATCATAGGACATACTACATGTGTATCAAATACACATGTTCATGTCTATGATAATTCATCGATAAATTTAACGAAGTATGTTCAATCATTTGGTATCATTAGACTTAAGATTACATATATGTATATGCATCAATCTAAGAGTTCAGCAACTTTTTTATTGCTCATATTAAATGGATGCTTTGGCCTTAATCTTTTAAGATACAATTCACTATTGTCGTATGATTCACAATCATATAATTAAAGAATTATTTCTCAAAGATATTGCTTAGTCCATAATATCAAAATAATCTTAAAAATTTTAGATACTTATATATTTTCTAATGCGTCACTTTTGTTATGAAAACAAATAGCACTATTATAGAGTTATTTTAAAATGAATATTCATATTAACATAAAATTATTTCTATTTTTAGTTAATACTAGAATATTGTTAATACTTCATAAATAATACTAGGTATTTACAAAGATAATCTTTCATAACTTGATGGCATACTAGAAAGTGCCAAATCCTATGCTCTCATTATTTCTACTATTAATGTAAAAGCATACAAAATATGAAGATTCATTTAACCACTTATTATGGGATTTTATCTCATCCATTGGAACTGTAACGACCTGCCTTTTTGGACGTTTTAATCAAACACACATATCAGACTCAAATCATTCAAAAAGGCAGATTGTTATGGGGTAAATAAGAAAAAAAGAAATAAAACAAATATAGAATCTCACGGCGGAATGACAAAATATAATAATTAAACAACAGTTCATGAAGTTATTTTACTAATAACATTTGATTATAGTTATACAATACAGAATCAGAGTTACAGACAATCGAAATAAATAAATAAATGCAACGGAACAACATGATGCAGTGGAATAAATATAATAAATAGTAATAGTATGAATCTACGTCTTCGTCCTTTAGAAATAAGGTCCTCAACCCTGAAATGCTCAGGCTGACCCGAGCGAATTAAAAAGACAAAACACTCGAGTCAGAACTAAAAGGTCTTATGTAAGTCAAATCGACGGTAAATATGAGTGTGACGGCGTCAGAGATGTTTATGGGATTTGACACCTCCTATCCAGTGTCTAACGTGGATGCAATAACATAAGAGATGTTCAGGATTTACATCTCCTAAGGATCCGTTAAACTATCTACTATGTAGTACAGTATGCTATTATAATAGTGCCTACAGTAAAGTAAGTATTAAAATAGCGTTAAGGCATTACCCATATCCCCCGTAGTACATTTTTATATATTCCAATAGTCTATACAGTACCGTGATTCCTTCGTAAACTGGAGGGCTATAAGAGGGCACTTCATACGTATGGTACAAACCAAACTCATAGAAGGCGCTCTAGGGCATGTGAACATGGAACTCGAGGCAATGCCAGGGAAGATTTACCAATTGCAGAGCCGGGCTGGTGGTGACGCATGGCAGCTACTACCGCCCACTTCGGAACGCACTCCCATAATCAAAATCAAGGGGTGACCACCAACTAGTGACTAGTCATAATATGGTATCGATGAAGCATGTTCGATCAGAGGAATGACCTCACTTGGTCGTGGTATAGCTCCTGTTTTAGTCACATCTAAGTTGACTCACGGGAGTCAGGGTCACGTCATACCTCATACAGAAATCGTTCGCCAAATCATCCAACTTCATTTCTGGAATCTCCACCACGTACACAATTGTTAAAGTGGTTTTCGGTATTGGCAGAGAGTATGACAATATCCAATCCCGGTCTCTTTAACCACCAAATGCTTATTTCACACCGGATGGTTCTTTTACATTTTCGAAAAGTTAATTTACAATTGATATCAAAATATCATATCTCTTTTGAATCATATTCACTTTAAAATATATTCACCTTCAAAAAACATATTCACTTTCAAATCATATTCCCTTTCAAATCATATTCACTTTTGAAATTACATTCATTTTGAAATTATCGATAAGTTCTGTTAATTAATTCTTCATTTCAAAATCATCTTATTCACTCAGATATGTCATTTCACAAAAGGCTATCAATTCCAAATTCCAACTTAGGTTGTATCATCATCAAGGATTTAGATATCAGTACTATAACTTTATTTTAGAAAATTGTTTAAGTAATTAAATAGTTTATATAGTTTTAAAATAGTTTAAATAGATTTAAAATAGTTTAAATAGTAAAATAGTTTAAATAGGTTTGAATTTGATTAATTAGATTTTTGAAATGATCTATATAGATTTTATATAAATTAAATATATTTTATATAAATTAAATAGATTTAATAAGATTTAAAAATGTTTTAAATATATTAATTATAAATTAAATAGAGTTAAAATATATTAAGTAGATTTTTAAACAGATTAAATAGATATAAAATAGATTAAATATATTTAAATTATATTATATTAAATAGGTTATAATAGATTAAAATAAATTAAAATAGTTTAGATTGATTAAAATAGTTAATTTAATAAATTAGTTTAAATTAGTTTAAAATAGATTCCAAAGTTATATCCAAAATTTCAATAACTAAATTCCGATAAATTCACTTATATTTGACACCTCAACTTTAAGAATTCAAATTTTAATCCTCAGAACAATTCATTAGATTAATTCCAATTTCAACATTTATGCTTGGGCTTCGAAAATAATTCAGTTTATATAAATCAATTTCTATTTCAAAATACCAGTTAACTGAATTCACAAATTTTTAAGATTCAAAATCTTTTAATTTAACCAATCTGGTCTCCATATATAATTTTCTATCCTAGGGTCAAGTGACACAGATATTTATCATTTCAATCCGCAATGTAAATTTTTTTGATTACATATCATTTCAAATCGCAATCCCGAATTAATTAAAAAGCTATAAAATGATTCAAGTCTATCATTTCAACCCATAACGATTTTTCTCTAATTTATAGATCATTCGGGCATGTATCGTTTCAACCCATAGGGAACTTGCAATATTATAACAATATAAAATACAACATCTAGTCATCCAATATCAACGATCAAACATACATCAAAATCATCAACCAAATAAATCAATTAAAATCAATAGATAACTGATAATCAATACTGGTATTAAATTGACAATTTAAAATTCAATATTAAATTAAACGATGATCAAACGCAATAAAAGTCAAATTTAGCCAGAATGACAAATTTTACACACCAAACAGCAATCAATAAATTGCAAATCACATCATAAATTAAATTTAACTAACATAATATAATTTGGTAGTTGTGAGTGGGCCAAAACACTCAACTTTGAATTCAAATCGATTTGAAAATCAAAATAAGGCCCAAATTTAAACAGTATTATAATTCGTCGAAATCAGTGTAAAAATGTCTGAAATTTCAATACGGTCCCTGTGGAACAAGCCACGCATAAATCAGACTCATATGTAAAAGTTATGATACTTAGAACGATTGAAAATTAAATTTGGAATAAATAAAATAAACATACATTACCTTGCCACGTCATCACGCTCACGCGCGAATCCCAGCCGCATAGAGAAATTTCGCGATCGAACGAAGACAGCCGCCATGGAGCTCCGCCTTTTCCTAATTTTCGCTGTCATCACAGTCGATTCTAACCCAATCCACGACCAACATTAGTCACGCGCCGCCAAGCCGCTCCATCCATGCTGACGCTGCCATCTTCGGCTCCCCCTAGAACCCACGCCACCGTCGGCCAAAAATGGCCACTTTTGGTGAATCCAGGATGAGCTACGATACTACTCCATGCCCTGCTCGACACCACCTTCGCAACGGCACCACCCGATCGTCGACAGATGTAGATCCACCGTTGGATTGTCCAAAGTCCAATACGAACGACCATAATTAATTCGTGAAATCTAGGAAAACAACGAATCCGATCGAAAAACGAACCGCACCGATGAATTATGCTTGTCGAGAGCTTCAAACTGACATATAATTTGATATAGTTTGGAGGAGTTTGATTTTTTATTTGAATTTTGAAATAGGAATGTAGGGGTTGTAATTGGACATTTGCTTCTGCCATTGGAAGAAAGGAATAGGAAGATAGAAATTGTACGTACATCAATGAGAAATGAAAGGCTGCTAGGGTTTATAAGAATCTATTTATATTACTAAAGCCCGATAGGAAAAATAAACGTTTCAAACTGGTTCTAATTGGCAATAACAACCAGAAACGCCCATTTCACTTCCGAAATGAAAGTTGGTCATTCCATATATCAAAATAGATGTTTTCGATAATTTTAAACTCAATGGAATAGATTTCAAGTGCTAATTCCATCATATGAAGAAGTTAGCTTAAAATCAGCTTATTTCAAATTGATTTCAAATTGATTTCAATTGAATTGATTTTTAGGCGTTTCGAGCCCGTGCGATCAAATGACAAGTCCGATCGTTATGAAACTTGAAATCATACAATAATTCACTGTTATGCATTCAATGAAACTGGTTCCGTCAAAATCCACGATAGTTGTCAAAATGGCTATTTTCACATAAATCAAATAAATTAATATTAAATTAAACTCATCGCTTCTTATATTTAAATTAATTAACTAACCATTTTTATCGTTTTTGATTACATAGACATTTACAATAATTTAAAACAATTTTTCAATTCAATGTCAATTTTTTTACTAATTACATTGTTCAATTTCAACTGAAATTAAATCTAATTAATTATAATTCAATTCTAATAAATTGACTATACTTTGATTTCAATCTTTTTATTTAATCAACCAGTATTCTATAGACATATTTAACATTGTCTTATATTTCATTACATTAATATTATCTAATTTTCATCTTTTATTTGTATTAACTACTATATTTTCATTATATTGATTTTTTGTTACTTTTATTATAATTTAAAATCTCAATCAATTAATTTTTCTTTGTTTTACTCTTTTTATTTCATTAATTATTGCTTTGTAAATAAAATTAACATTTCTATACCTTTTATTACATTCACAACTTACAGTTATTATCTTAACTCACAGTAATGTAACATTCAATGACATTTATTTGTAATTGATTAATTAAATCGGTAACAAATACCAGTTGTCACCATTCTTACCTTTAATAACATTTGTAAGTTTATTATTTACATGTTATAACTACTACTACTCCACGACTATTACCAATTACAACTAATTACACCTTATTTCATTAATTAATCAACATTTGAATTTTCAATTGCTCTTTAAATCTAATTATCCATTAATACATACATTACTATAATTTATTTACAACCTATATCAATTATAACTCTTTAATTCTTTTAATTAATTAGAATTTACATTTAAGCAATTATCAATTTCCTTAATTAAATAATATTACATTCTATCCAATTACATTTTATTATTATCGTATCACTAATTTTTATTTCTTCCAACATTAAATCACCAATCTTCGTTAAATTAACATATTTTAATTATTGAAAATTATGGGTGGTTACAGGAACTAGTTTACAGTCAAGATATCTAGATCAAATATCTTAAACTTAAAGAAATATTTCCCAAAGAAAACAATAATGTATATATAAAAATATATTAGTAATAGAAATCACACTTCATATTCCATACTACGTATCTATTAGTATTTTATATAATTTTCATTCCCAATCTCTCTTCATGAAGCAGAGGTGACCATTCGCTCTCTTTATCCCAACTGTGCCTAATATATATCCATTCTTGTACACTCGCTTTCATTTCCAAATGTCGAACCATTTAAAGGAAATCTTTACTAGATGACCCCACCAAACTCTTTACAAAATGCATTTGGTCATCCTTAACATTGAATGGTATCACATAAGTTGCACTTTTCATAGATTGATCAAGTTGAAATTTTAGTGATCGAATTCCTAGGTTCATCTTGTAGTTATTAATTTATTGTTACATTTAACATAATAAGATCTTTATTGTAATCAATTATATTGAATACATGATCTCGCACTATGGTTTACTTACTTATTTCGAATGAACCATTCTCATCAAGGTTTCGTACATTATGAGTTGTGACTGTTCACCATATAACATTATATGATATGGATCAAATATCCATGTCATTCTATTATTTAAGAGTTCAAAACTCTTATAAGACAATGCACATTCTCGGGCAAATAAACACCTAAGTGACCAAGGTACAAATGTATTTAGTGGTTGCATAGTGTGGCTCTTGCATGGGTCTTGGAGTGACAACTCGTTTACCTTAGGATTCTTACCTTGAGTTTTCTCAACAAATCATAGAACCGTAAGCGATGGATAAACATTTTATCGATTGTATCATATATAACTCCGAACGTGTAGTCTTTATTTTAATCTCATCTCTATGTGTTTGCTTAACAAATCAAAAGAGATTATTCCCTCATACCTACCATTTCGTGATGGCCTAATTATAATGCATGTACCGTATCTTGAGTTTCAACAAATATATGAATGAATCTATTAATATATTAATGGTAGAAGATAACATTATATAGTTGAGGTTCATAATCTTTTTAATACATTTATATCGAGTGATAATGATTTAAGAAATAATGTATTTCTTATGGAACACCTGCATGATTCTAATGTCGGGCACAACCGAAATCACGATATATGTATCAGATGTATATAGCTACTCCACAAGTTCGCTTTCATTTATTTTAGTTTCACTTACATTATTTTATACATATATTGTTATACAAGTTCAATTTGTTCATAATTTTTATAGTATGATTAACTTATGTAATGTATATGTGCATTTTATTAATTGATTTTTTTAATTAATTTTAATTCTTACTAATTAAATCAAATTTAATAGTTTATTAACTAATTAATATTTAATTACTATAGAATTTCTAATAATTTATATTATCCATCTTATACTGTTTAAGATAAATAATTAACTATAGCATTAATAGTTTACGTATGTATATATGTGCACACACATATCAATATATCTATAAAATTATTTAATTAACTTTTAATTAATTTAATAATTTTTGTAATTAAATCATAAATTAACTCAAAATTTTATGTTAAAACTTTATCTTAAAAAAATTTAAGATAAATGTATAACTATAAAGATTATAGTTACATACATATATCGATATAAATATGTGTGGAGGGACTAATTATCTTTTCAAAAAAATATGTGTTTGATTAACTAAACATTAATTAAATTTAATTAATTAAATATATATTAAAAATTCAAAATTAATCATCTTATTCTTTCAAAACATTTTTGAAAATTTTATATTTATTTTATAACCTTTATAAAATTTCATTTTATATTTTAAATTTAACATTTAAATTCAAAATATATTTTTAAATTTTGAAATTTAATTTTGAAAATTAGCCCAAGGCCTAAATCAATTTGAATCTTTGCAATTGGACCAACCTTTTGATCTTACTCCACCCATTGGGCCAGGTCAGTAGCTAGGGAGGAGATAATACTTGATTATCCACCCTGAATCTAGACACTATTATTCTAGACACTCATTGGATATGTAGGCTTTGTTAGCTAGCCCTAAAGTTGCCGATTTAGACTACATAGACCATTTAGGTTTGAAACCATTAATGAACTTGGTAGGTCTACAATGGGAGAAATAAGTATATTTAAAGAAAAATCCTATTTTGAATTATATTAGATCTATAAAGTCAAAGGAATTGTTTTAGATCCAAACTAATTAATTTAAATAAAATCATATTTATTTAATAGTTTTGACTTATTTAATTGATCAATGTGTAGTTAATAAGTATATCATTATATACATATATGTTTACATAGTGCATGTGCAATAAAGAAATTATGCATATAATCAATGTGTGTGTGTGTATAGATATTGGAATTTGCATCTATAATGTATACATTCGCCATTAATATATGCATTGGTTGTATTGAAATATTATTTAAAATTTTGCCGGTCTTAAAATTTCAACCCACGCGCATTAGTAAGCACTGCTGTATCTAATATAGCTTGATCTCAATCTCATTTAATTTAAATGATGAGGTGCTTACCTATTAACCGAATGATTAGCTATTTGGCAGTAGAACTATTTTCTCTTCTTTTAAATTATATATATTTGCAAAATAAATTTGAAAATTATTTATAATAAATAAAACATCCTTTTCTTTTAAATATCTAACCATATATTGAATAATGCATTAAAGTTTGAATTTAAAATAATATATTAAATATCCAGTATTTTGACTTGGTAAAATAAGAATTTCAAATTTAGATCTATGAAATGCAAAATAAATATCTTTTAATTGTTTAAAATATGTATATGTATATGTGTGTGTATGTATAATGAAGTAGTTTATGGCTGATTTTTCTAACCATTTATAATTTCATAATAAACCAAAGCATATACTTATCACAACAAAATAAATACTAACGATATATTTATACTCATATATATTACATAAATTCTTTTTAGTTATATAAATTTTTTATTATTCTAGTAAATCTTAAAACATAATTATTATATTATATGTAAATGAATTAATTTAAGAACTAATTTTAAAACATTAAATATAAATATAATCGGATTATATATATGTGTGTGTATGTGTGAAAATAAGTATTCGAATTTTTTCTAAGCTGGAAACTATTTTAAGTATATTGTTAACTGTAAAATAATTTCAAAACATATTACTTTTATATAAATGACTTAAAATTACATACAACAATTTTAGATGATTAAAAATTTGGTATTAATTTTTTACAATTATAAATTTTATATATAATATATATAACATGGCCGAAAATAAAAAAGTGTTTAAAAATAAATAACAGTATTGTTAATCGTAACTCAATCGGTGATATTACATTACATATTAGACAGGAGTCAACTAATGCATGTATAAAATTGTTGCATATATATTACCTCCTGCATGACAATTATAATATAAATATAAATCAAATTCATACCTTTAGGATGTTGCCTTTGAACACATGTTGATTTATGAGATCTCCTATGTTCACATTTAATCGATCTTCGAATGTTGTAATGGCCTGGAGTACCATAAGTTTTATTTGATTTGCTGTGATGGGGATTTAATCACTTTCCGTCAAAAGGGGGGATACCAGCTCGTGACTATGAAGGGTTAAGGTGCAAGCGAGAGAGAGCATTAGCAAGGCATGAGAGGTATTCTTGTTTAATAGAGAAAGGGTGGAGACTATTTCTCCTCCTTTTACTATTTCTTTGTTTACCAATTCTATATTAGATTCATAATGAAAAAATAATCCCCCATCCTTAGGCTATGATCGGCCATGATATGGGCTTCACAGGCCATCAAATCACTCTTAACCCATTAAGTAATTAATATCATACATCGTATTTAAATTCATGTTGATATCATATATCAATGCATACATATATAACTTTTATATACATAACTAACTATTAATGGCACCCAAAAATAATAATAACACCCAATACCTCAAATAAATAAATAAATAATATTTTGTAAATTTTAATTAATTTACAACAATTATAAATCAGTTAAATCGTGTGGTATTTTAGAGATTCACAAATACGGTTGTGCATCTTATAGGTGTAATTTCAATCTGTGAATAATATCGATATATTCAAATATTAATGTTCTCCGATCTCCTTAGCTAGTAACGTGACAGTTTGGCCGAATTTATCACTTATACATCTTTATTGGTAAAATCCGACATTACGGTTTAAACGGTAACTTTTAGCAACGATCGTCCACATCAATTCTCTTTGTCAACACTATATCGCTTTAGGATTTATGGAATTTGGTTTTGGTAAAAACTTTGATATCATCCACATTCAACTCGATTAGTCCATAACCAAAGTCGTTTTTTCAATAATAACATTTATTATTAATTATACAATTCTGACCGGAGATTTTGATTTTGAGTTGACTACAGTTGACCATGATGCTAATCTCATACATTCGAGGATATGAATTGTCCATTGAATAGTATTTCACTTCATATGCTTTTACTCAGACCTAACTACAATAGCTCTTTGGATCGCCATGCCATGATTTAACTGTAACCAAAGTGGAATATATGCATATGAGTTCAACAATTTCTCAAGTCGAGAGAACCGTGTAATATCGTCCATTGATATTTCATGTTAGACCTGGTTATTATTAACCAATTGGAAACTCATGGATGACTTAATTTGGTTATCCGATAGCTATCAGCACGTAATCCCTTGATGCTTTTATTAGCCATTATAATACACTAACATTTTGACAGCCTTATTTACTCTAGTCTCAACGAGTGTATCGGTAACCTTTCTCGAAACATCTTAGGAAAAAAAATATTTAAAATGATATGTTATTTTATATTGTGATTATTTTATCATGATTATAAATATTTGTAATTATTATCACATAATATATCATTTAAGGATTTTATATATAATATACTTTAAATCAATTATTTAATTAATTATATCATTATATAACAAAGTATATAAAAGAAATTAATAATTTAATTACGAACAAGATTGGTTATAGAGTTAGATATATGTAATAAGTTACATAATCGCCCATTGAGCATACCCGCAAATCTCTTATTATAAATGTAAATAAGGTGAATTTTGAAATACTAATAGTTCTTACCATAAATTATTCTTGTAAAAGCCATCTTCATTTCTCCGCTCTTCGTAGCTAACTGGTGTATTAAAAACGATTTAGGCCCCATATTTGAAACTCTATTTAGTTTGGTCTTTACCTTTAATTCCCTCAAACCAACAACCACTGAGTACTTTTTACCACTTGGTGGAGGTTGATTATCCACTTCAAGCACTTCATCTAAACCTATATAGATGCACTAGCATTACAATTGTTTGACATTTAGAAATAAACATACATAAAGAAGATGTTCAAATAAATTGAAATTTAAAATCTCATTTCAATAATTATCATATGTTGGACATTAATAATACTATATTAATATAACAATCATGTTATTAATTACCTAATTAATTGCTATTAATTTACGATGATTAATTTAAAATTGGAATTTCGATTTAGTTTTGTTTGGTTTAAAAATGAAATTTGACTTGAATGAATAATTGATTTAGTCGAAATATTGTTTAAATCAATTATTGGATTTTTTTTCTTTTTTTTTAGATAAATTAATGAATGAATATTTACTTTTTCATTTAAGTAGAATCCTTTGTTAAATGTTATTTAAACCAAAGGGAAAGGATTTTTGATTTGAGTGGGCCTAAAGAAAGCCCATAACCTTATTTAAACTAAAATACATATACTTTGCTTTAATAAGACAATCATTTACCTTTTTCTTCTCATTATTAAAACAAAGGACAGCAACTAAATATAGGGTTCTCAAGCTAAAACAAATTCTAGAAACAAACAAGAGCAAGAAGTTGGTAGATCTCAATTTCATTCCAACCTATGGGAGACGTTGCGGATTACAGCAGTGATATTGTGGTGGTCGAGCTGTGTGACCAAAGATGCGGACGTTGGTGATGGCTGTGTTCAGGTGACGGCGGGCTAGGCTAGACGTCGGGTGGTAGTGTAATCATTTAACGCTGCTATTTAGGCATTTAAGGTGAGTTAAATCTCGTAAGACCTATCTCCAACCTTTTGATTTCCTATATTGAATTGCTATAAAGAATGATTGTGGAATTGGGTGATGTTTTGTTGGTTACTATGAAATATGAAATCAGTGTTTCTTCATCCGTCAATTATTTAGTGTAAATTAATCTGCTACCGATTTGTTGTGTTTTTCTATTGTTTGCTTTTGTGCATTCCAGATATCTGTTGTTTTGTACGCATCTTGCTAGCCTTATTTTATTTCATTTGCCCGTTGCCTTCTTCATGCATTCCTACCCTTTGATAAGCAAATGTACTACTCTAATTATTTATCGTGCTGCCTCTTTCATGTGGTCTCGAAATTTGTTTTTTTCCTCACCCTGTAGCTATAAAACAAGTCACGTCTTCTGCTTATTGCTTTGAGCTATCACTTCCTTCTATATGTGCAATTGTATACATTAAATTAGACTTAAGTGAAAAACTCCTTTATATGAATAGTAGCAAATTGTTCAACTTTGTTTGTACGTCCTATATGATTTTTGTTTCATTGCTTGCCATATTTACCTGTACACCTTTACGTGCAAACTTTCTATATAGTTTGCCTTGGAAATGGACATGCGCACATGGCTTGATGCCTTTTTGTTTTAAAAAGAGTAGCCTATATGTATTTAATTTAAGTAACAGGCTATGTATTATGAGCATGAAAATTTGAAACCTATATGTGTTATTTTATAAAGTTAGTATATATATAATAGAAAGCAAGAACAGCCACTAAGTTATAACTACTTATTCTTATACCTCTACCTATCTTGTTGTACTTGGTTTTCCAACTAAATTATTACTAGCTAAAATTTAGTATATTAGAAGCTAGGACAGGAAGAATTTTTTTTAGTTGTTTTTGATGAGTTAGTATCATGTTGTTGTTTTTTTTTTTTCATGCATTTTCCATATATTGTGTTGGCATTGTTTAATAGTTAACTTGATAATATAAACATTTATACAAACACTAAATTTCCAAGTGGTTGTAAAATATCTTATAAGAGAAGTTTTATTATAAAACATAGATTTCTAACTTAATGTTTGCAATAGAAAACTTAGTTTATTTCGTAATAAAATGGTTCTATTTTAATAATGAATTTGGAAGAGAAATAGTTGTGGTTGTATAAAATGAGTGGACTTAAAATTATGCTTTGGAATATGATTTTTTAAATAATTACAACTATATGGAGATTTGAGATAATATTCGGTATATAAGCGAAATCTTCGATTCGAGTTTATGGAATATTTTATCTAATAAGTGATCATTTAATTAAAAGTTAAATAATAAATGGGTTTGTGGAAAATTGTGACAAGTGTTTATAAATAATATAATCAATGAAAAATCGATTGAGAATTTTAGTTGTATAATTTGGGAAGTACTAATAATCGACTTAGTGTTATCGATTGGTTTAAATTCGACTTAGTGTTATCGATTGGTTTAAATGCTCTCAAATCATGCTTCGTCGAACATGGTACAACCCTTTGAATAGACCGTTGGAGTGGAATTTACTAGCAATGAGTGAATGTATGAATTTCACCGAGTAGCATGGGATGCTTTGATTAAATTCATTTGATCACTATAGAGAAGTAATTAACACTTTAGAGTTGTTTTCTTTTTAGGTGTGCGTCATGTGGTTGCGAGATCCAAAAAAAAACAGAACTCGGATTTTCCAGTGGTATCCGTAATAAGTAATATTTACTAGCTTTTAGTAAATACTCAGATTTCACTATACGGTGTGGGATGTATTGGTTAAATTCTAGCGATTACTGAAGGTGATAGTATTTAGCACTTTAGAATTTACTCCCTTTTGGTGTGCGGCATGCGGCTGCTAGATCCTTAAGAAGTTTATTCCTAAATTTCTTTTCGAACATGATAAAATAATAATAGCAAATAAATGTAGAGTTATCGAGTCATGGTTTCTACGATCACCTTTATCGGCATGGACTATCCTTGAGATCATTCTGTGATTCTATGTTCCCGGTTTGAGTATGATCCTTGGCATCAGATCAGTTCGAGCGATACCAATTTGTTTGTTTGTTTGTCATGGGTTTTGAGTATAATTATTGCGATTGTTTTAGATGATCATTACGATCGGTTTGGATTAAGATCTCTTGGATTCTGGAAATTGGATTTTTTAACTATTCCATGTTCGTGAAATATATGTGTGTGTGTGTATTCTTGCGACTTGATATTCTTGTGTCTTGCGTTCGTGAAATAAATATGTATTCTTGTGTCTTGTGATGGATGTCAAGTTAAGTAAATTTTATTATTCTGTGTTTAGTGACTAGTTTGTTTTTGTGATTCAAACTTATAACCCTTTTTTGAGTTAAATTAATTACCTAAATTATTATATCCTGGACATTTGTATTTACTTATATATTGTATGTTCGTGTGTTATATTTTGTTCTCACCCTATTGGATATTTACAGATAGTCTGACTCAGGTGTTATTTTACTCGGACTAGGTCAAGACTTTTTAGGTTACAGGACAGGTTGGCCTTTGAATGATTATGCTAGCAAGGAGATAAACATTTGGATTTTTAGTTTATTCCATTTAGGAATTTGGACCTTGTATATAAAATGTATAATTGAGATTAGAGAATTGTAAAACTTTTATATTATGCGAGTTTAGTATTTTATTTTGTAGACTCACAATTTGTATATGTATGTGAGATTATTGTTCCACTGTGATCTGTGACCAACGGTGATATGATATATTATTCTGATTTTGAGAAATTGGTGTGTCTATCACTTTGTATTAGTACTGTGCACATCAAATTGTAGTTCAGATATTAAGTAAAAAAGGTATAAATGACATATTAATGTTAGTATAAAGATATATTCATATTCGATTACCCTTAATAAGCCGTAATCTTTGCATGGGCATAAAATATAACTCTAATAACTAATTAATTTAAGAGCTATTAATAAAAAGATGGCTAATTTTGATAAAACAACAAACATGACCTATTACATCAAAACAAAGTATAAGAACATTTGATTCATTTTATTAAAAATGGAAAAAAAATCAACTATTAATTTCAAAATAAGGTATATTTCTTTCCTATAGTGGTTTTAAGTAAATAGTAATAAAAATATTCAAGACCATGACGTTGATTAATGGGGACTAGGGTTTTTGGTCATCTCTTCCTTCCTCTCATCTTATGCCTTTCCACACTATTCGTCTATATCCATCACCTACCCATCTCATGACTTCATCTTTCGATTTTCTCTCTATTATATTTTGTGCCATTATCCTCTTTTACTATTTTTATGTTTTCCTCCCTCTGTTGTACGTCATGTTGCTTGCAAATTTAGTTTCTTTCTTGATTTTTTAGATCTCATCTTCTTCCTTGGTTTTGACATCTTCTTACTTCTACTCCAATTTTTTTAAGATTTGGATCTCCCTAACATGTTTTCCACTCATCATATCCTTGTCTTATCTGCCTCCTATGCTGTGTCGGATATCCAACATGAGTTGGATCACCTTTGGTCTTTCGATGCCTGCTTTTCCTTAATCCTCTATTCCAGACTTCTAGATTTTCCCGAACTTCTTGAGGATGTGTAACATAGTAATCTTTTGAGTGGGTTTGTGGTTTGTTATTGTAGTTGTTTACAAGTTAACTTGGTTTTGTTTTGAGAAAACTAATGGTGGAGGATTAGAGTTCATCTATCTTTATGGATAACTAGTATGGGTCCGTGCTTCGCACGGGCTGTTTGTGTTATTGTATAGGTTGATTTTTGTTTGAGCGCAAATATGTAAACGGAGAGCAAGGTCATTTTTGGAATTTCAAAAAGACACCGAGTAAATTAGTTCAATGGATTTTCTTTATTAGTAGTAAAGATGGGTTATGGTTGTTGGATTTGCTTGTTATTGTTGGTTGAAGCAGCCTTAGCATTGTTGATGGCTGCCCTGGTATGGAAGTTTGGTTGTTTGTTTTTCCATAAGATCTTGATATTCTTGAAGCTTTTCCTCTTTTCTTTTCTCATTGATACTACTCCATGATGATTACCTTCTCTATAGAGGATGTGAATTTCCTTATTGGTTATTTATGTCATGCTTCATGTGCATGTTGGTAGATGGTGCTTGATCGAGGTGTCGATGATCTATAATCTTATCCAAGCTTTTGGGCATTGATTTTGGAGATTTATAGTCTTGGATTACTTTGGTAAGTGCATGATGAAAGGAATATTCTTTTAAGTTAAAGGTTGAAGCTCTACTTCTTATTTGGAATTGTCTTTGGAAGTTATGTTTTGGAATAGCACTGATGTCATAGTTTATGCATTGCATTGGTGTATTTTTCTAGTTTTACTCATAGTGGAAGCTTTATGCTTCTTGTTTGGCCAATGTATTCATGGTGTAATATATGATAGTCGTAGTCTAAGTTTGGTTATGTGATCTTATAATATGTTTATTGTTTGCATCTTAGGTTTAGGAAGTTTCATGTGATTTCCTTGTGCAACTTAGAGTGTGTGTATGTGCTGAAGTTGGTAAGGACATTCTTCCTCGCACTGTAATAATTATATTTATAAAAAGCAGGCGAGTCATTATAAAAATCAGTTTGCCTTGAAAATGGTACTAAGTAGGATTGTTTATTTATAACAAATTGAAAATCTGTTGTATGGTGTGGTCATTTATGTTGTTTGTTATGCAGTTTAGGGAGCATTGGATAATGAACCAATTAGTATTTTTAGTGTCTTTCACCTAGAAAACTTGACCTGCTTCAATCACTAGAATAGCTGGCATACTCTCCATTAGCATTCCTGAGGCTTTTCAATTTCACCATCAACAACTACAATCTATAAACCTTATAACCATTTATCTTATTCGTAATATTTATCCAATCATAATAGAATATTACATGTTAAAGACTATAATAATCAACCATTGCATCTATTTAAGCATACCATATCAAGTAATGTCACTATCTGTAGGATTTAAATCTCTTACACTTGCAAAAAATGTAGTGATTGCATCCTTTAAATACGACTATTATGGGTTGAATGACTGTCATGATAATGTTAAGAAAAGTAAGTATATCCATTCAGTCTATACTTGAGAAACCTTTTGGCTTCCCACTTTGGATCGATAATATATTACCACAACATTGTGTTCATGAATTTTCCTCAATCTCCATATGACATATTTATATGGTTTTGACAATTAGGTGACTTTCCTTGATAAATTCCTGGTCTACTTTTTGCAACTCCTCAACACTCTCTTTAAGAGAAAGCTGAAGTCGAATCAATGTTTAGTCATTCAAGTTATTGAAACTAACCCGTTTAGTAGCGGGTGAAATGTGTAGATTTTTTAAAAAATTCCTGTTTGAATAGTAATGGGCCTATGAAATCTATTATCCAACATTAGATCTAATCTGCATGTGTTAAAATAAAATAAACGGGTTGATGTATAATGAATAAAATAATGTCTTGCGTTCGTGAAATAAATATGTATTCTTGTGTCTTATGATGGATGTTAAGTTAAGTAAATTTTCTTATTCTGTGTTTAGTGACTAGTTCATTTTTGTGATTCAAACTTATAACCCTTTTTTGAGTTAAATTAATTACCTAAATCATTATATCCTGGACATTTGTATTTACTTATATATTGTATGTTCGTGTGCTATATTCTGTTCTCACTCTATTGGATATTTACAGATAGTCTGACCCAGGTGTTATTTTACTCGGATCAGGTCAAAACTTTTTAGGTTACAGGACAGGTTGACCTTTGAATGATTATGCTAACAAGGAGATAAACATTTGGATTTTTAGTTTATTCCATTTAGAAATTTGGACCTTGTATATAAAATGTATAATTGAGATTAGAGAATTGTAAAACTTTTATATTATGCGAGTTTAGTATTTTATTTTGTAGACTCACAATTTGTATATGTATGTGAGATTATTATTCCACTGTGATCTGTGACCAACGGTGATATGATATATTATTTTGATTTTGAGAAATTGGTGTGTCTATCACTTTGTATTAGTACTGTGCACATCAAATTATAGTTCAGATATTAAGTAAAAAAGGTATAAATGACATATTAATGTTAGTATAAAGATATATTCACATTCGATTGCCCTTAATAAGCCGTAATCTTTGCATGGGCATAAAATATAACTCTAATAACTAATTAATTTAAGATCTATTAATAAAAAGATGGCTAATTTTGATAAAACAACAAACATGACCTATTACATCAAAACAAAATATAAGAACATTTGATTCATTTTATTAAAAATGGAAAAAACAAAACAACTATTAATTTCAAAATAAGGTATATTTATTTCCTATAGTGGTTTTAAGTAAATAGTAATAAAAATATTCAAGACCATGACGTTGATTAATGGGGACTAGGGTTTTTGGTCGTCTCTTCCTTCCTCTCATCTTATGCCTTTCCACACTATTCGTCTATATCCATCACCTACCCATCTCATGACTTCATCTTTCGATTTTCTCTCTATTATATTTTGTGCCACTATCCTCTTTTACTATTTTTATGTTTTCCTCCCTCTGTTGTACGTCATGTTGCTTGCAAATTTAGTTTCCTTCCTGATTTTTTAGATCTCATCTTCTTCCTTGGTTTTGACATCTTCTTACTTCTACTCCAACTTTTTTAAGATTTGGATCTCCCTAACATGTTTTCCACTCATCATATCCTTGTCTTATCTGCCTCCTATGCTGTGTCGGATATCCAACATGAGTTGGATCACCTTTGGTCTTTCGATGCCTGCTTTTCCTTAATCCTCTATTCCAGACTTCTAGATTTTCCCGAACTTCTTGAGGATGTGTAACATAGTAATCTTCTGAGTGGGTTTGTGGTTTGTTATTGTAGTTGTTTACAAGTTAACTTGGTTTTGTTTTGAGAAATCTAATGGTGGAGGATTAGAGTTCATCTATCTTTATGGATAACTAGTTTGGGTCCGTGCTTCGCACGGGCTGTTTGTGTTATTGTATAGGTTGATATTTTGTTTGAGCGCAAATATGTAAATGGAGAGCAAGGTCATTTTTGGAATTTCAAAAAGACACCTAGTAAATTAGTTCAATGAATTTTCTTTATTAGTAGTAAAGATGGGTTATGGTTGTTGGATTTGCTTGTTATTGTTGGTTGAAGCAGCCTTGGCATTGTTGATGGCTGCCCTGGTATGGAAGTTTGGTTGTTTGTTTTTCCATAAGATCTTGATATTCTTGAAGCTTTTCCTCTTTTCTTTTCTCATTGATAATACTCCATGATGATTACCTTCTCTATAGAGGATGTGAATTTCCTTATTGGTTATTAATGTCATTGTGACGACGCGAAATCTTTGAGCAATTGAAATTGGAATATTCAATTGATTTTGAATATTTAAATGTTAATTTTTAACTCGAATTCAAATATCACCAATTATTTGATAATTAAAATTTAGAATTAAATAAGTTGAAGTTGGGTAAAATGTTGAATCTAGAATTTTAAAGCCTATTGAAAATAATTTGAAGGCTTGTAAAATTTATATTGTTAACACTGGGGATAGTAAAGGTGTTGGAATTAAATTTGGAAGTGTTTTGTTGAGGTTTGAAATTCATATCGTTTAAATTGAATTTAAAAATAGCCTTCCGAGGGACAGTCTCGGAATTCGACGAAACAGTTCCATTGGGTCCGTAATATTTAGTTAGTAACGGATTTCAAATTTCGTATTGATTGGAGATGTTGTGTGAGCATACGATAGGTAAACGCATTGAAATTTAATAAACTTTAGTTGATCGAATCAATATCAATTGGTGCCTTCTTAAACACGCTTCTCTTTTAATATCTACAGCCGAATTCCTGTCACATCTGTCCCCCTCTCTCTCTCTCAGCTTTTCCTTTATTTCAAATCACGGTCCCCTATCGTGTAGTATACGCTTCACTCTCCTTTACGTTCCTCTTCCCCTTTTTAAATAATCAATCAGCCGAGAAGCTTTAAAAGAAAAATATATGAAACAGGACTTGAGTTTTTCTCCCCTCCCTCATCCTCTCAGTATTCACGAAACCAAAATCCCCTTTCCATTCAGTTCGAAAACAATTTAAATCATGGCCGAAGCCGGCCTCTCACCTTCAATATAAAAAAATCGAAACCCTTTCCCCTTATTCGAACGCGAGATCCCCTTTTTTCTTCTTCAATATCACGGCTTCATGAGATTCAGGAATCGAGTGCCTTCTTCCTCCGCCTTCCTATTCATGCGATTCGAGCACGATTCCTTCCACGTCGGCTTATCGAGGTGGAGCATCGCGCGCAACAATATCGCGAGCGCTCGTGTGATCTTGGGTGAGAATTGGGGGGGATCGCGGCAGTTGTTTTGTGAATTGTCTTCGAAGCTGCTCGAATTAGGGCTTCTCTTGTGATGCTGGGCGAAAGGAAGATTCATGCTGGGCGAAGCGAAGCGAAGACGGGGTCGGTTTTGAGACGTCGAGGTCAGTTGACGAAGTGGGTTAGGGTTTGGGAGTATCGCGAACGTGGAGCTGAAGCCGGGGTTTCGTTGACTTCAACTGGGCAGTGAGGTATTGCAGTTCTTTTTCATTTAAGTATATATATATATATATATATATTATTAGAAAATTTTAATATGCATATATAGAAAGAAATTTGAAAACCCAGAATTTTATTTCACAAATATAAATTATAGAGGAGTTTTTAAAGTAAGCAAAATACTGTCCTTGTTAATTAACAGAAAAATATAAATTAATATATGGATAAATAGGGTAAAGCAGGAAAAATTTATATAGGTAAGATGTTGGAAAGTAGGAATTTTAAAATGTTTAAGGTATATATAAAAATTAGATCTTTAATTTTCAATATAGATTATAAGCCTACTATTTAATTTTCAAAGTATGGGTTATAATATTTTACTTGTTCAATTACTTTAGTTATTAAGAATAATCGGAAAAAGATAATTAGTTCAAATAAACTTATTGGTTTAAGTTAAATTGTTAGTTTAAATTTATATCATTAGTTAAATTAAATTATTAAATGATTTAATGGTAATAAATTGTTCCATTGATTAGGAATTAATTGATCGGTTAATCCGAATATTAATAAACTGCAAAATATTTATACAAGGTTAAAAATTTGAGGAGGAGTCAAGCTGGATTGGAATGGATGCTAATAAAATGAAAAGGTGAGTTAATCTCACTCAGTTTAAATTTAAATTTAAATGATTAAATTTAAATAATTGTTTGAATGGTTGAAATTGATTGACTGATGTGCTATAATATGATATATTCTGGAATTGGTATATTATGTTGTGCTAACGTCTGTGGATGCAGGGAAAACAGGTTGGAGGGATCCAACTGGACCCCTCAATATTTATTTAAATTATTTAATTCCCCCTGTTGTGATTTATTTGATATCTTATGATGATCTTTATTGGAATATTGAATGCTATGGTTCGATTGGATATAATTGGGTATGATGAATTACCAAAAAGATATAAATTGGATTTTTATTAAGATAACAAAAGAAGTGAAATTGTAAGTAAAATAATTATAGAAATTTGAATAAATTTTTGAATGAATTAGAAAGATATAAAGTGACTTAAAAATTCTAGTAAATAAATCTTGATTTTAGAAAGGAAATTTGAATAAACAAAGAGTTAATGAATTTTAATCTTCAGCGATATTAATTAAGGGAATAAAACGGTTATTTAAAATTTAAGATTTAAATTATTGGAAGGAATAAAGAAGTTGGGAAAAGCTGAAATCCGTATTTCACTTAAAAGGGGTTAAAAACAAATGGGAAATTATAACCTTAATAATAAGTCATAATTAATGAATTTTAAAATGAATTAAGAAAGTAAAGAAATTTATTTCAAATAAAATAAAATTGGAAATCAAGTTTGGAAATTTGATTTGAGTGATTGAAGTTGAAATTTCTCTGGATAGCCAAGTACATGTTTTTAAAAAGTAAATTTTTAAATATAAATTAAATGTTTTAAAATTGTTTTAAAGAAAACAAGTTTTGTAAAATTTATTATTTCTAATATTTAAAGTCTCAAGTAAGATTTTCTTTTAATCTATTTTAGTAGTAATTATTAAGATGTAACTTAGTATTTTGTTTTTAAAAAGTATAAATCTAGTTTTATATTTATTAAGTAACTTTATTTTCAAATATTCATATAGTATGTATTTTTAACAAATTATTAAAGTAGCTTTAATTTAAATGTTTTATAAGTACATATTTTAAAGTAAAGTGTTTTAAATTATTTTTAAAATCTAGTTTGTGCTTGGTGATTTCAGAGGAGATAGAAAATAATTGGGAAAGTTTATTCTGAAAGGAAAGATGGTTTTGAAACTGTTTTCAATGGATCGAAAATAGAAATATATCTTGTAAAGATATTTTGAGGTTAATAAATAATTTGGAAAATTATTTATTGTATGATGGATGTTTGTGAATGTTAATTGATAGTTAAATAACCGACTATCAATATTGGCCAACTGCGTTGATCGATTCGAAGAGACCGGGATCAAGATTTATTTCTCGAAAACCACTTCGATCCGGTTTGTACGTTTCGTGCGAAAAACATGTTTGGAGTCGAAGATGGAGCAGTGAAGTGCAAGGGCTAGTCGCTACTAATCCTGAGGATATTTCCAAAATGGATGTAGTAGGAATAGTGCCTTTGGTTCCGTTCGAACCCGGGACGGACTTGTATGGACGAATGCTTGCGAAACATCGTCAGGTGGGCGATGGGCATTCTAAGAAATATGATCTATAAAGGTAACGCTTAGCCTCAAGCCTCATCAAATGGGAATGACTGAAAATCAGGGGTTATGCAACAAGGCTAGGTGGGTAGCACCCAAGCAGGGTGAGGTCATTCCAGTCTAGATGTCCCTTTTTATTTTTCGGCTTAGTGGTGCGGTTGCTGATCCCAACCGCAGGATGATCTCACTCGGGACTGTCTAGTAAGGGATGGTTCCGGCCTTGTGTTGCAGGGGATGAAGGGAGTAATCCTCGGTACGGTGATCTAGGCTCCGTACTGTGACAGGTGGTACCCCAGTGCCTAGTCATTGATGGAAATCCATTTTCCCTACGAGCCTTGTACGAGTTTTGTTTGTATTACCCACTTTGTGGCTAGTAGCTGGAATTTAATAATGTAACAATTTCGGCTATTTTATAAGTATTTGTATATAGACCCTATTATAATATCAGAGGATTTCTATAAAAATTGTTTTAGCTATCGTAAGGTAAAAACCCGACATGTTTATTTGTGGTGTGGTCTTACGAGATGCTTTTGTTTTCAAAGGATTTTGAAAACTTTAATAATCAATTGGATGTGATTTTCTCACGCTGGTATTCCAGACTGACTCGGGTATTATTTAACTGTAATGCTCGGGTCAGACCGAGTATTATAGAATACAGGTTATGATGCTGTGGAGCTCAGGAGACGAGCTGGATGACGATACGTACTTACGTACTTGTATATATATATATTATTCCGCTGTTGAGTTGTTGTGTGTCCATTGTATGTTATTGATGTGAGCTGTGACTGATGTACTCTGATGATGTAATGTATGTAAACAGTTATATTTGATTTTGAGTAAAGATTATTTACTATCTATTATATTTTATTCCACTGCGATGGTTAGATTCTGATATAAATTTTGTTTTCTCTTCTTCTACCTCTTCTTCTTAAACCCAAATGGTTCGTATTTCTGTGCATCTTGAGTCGATTGTTGTAGAATAGTGTTGACTCAAGGGGTACGGATTTGCGGGTCGTTACACGTGGTATCAGAGCTTAAGTTGGTGATAACCTTGGCTCTGGTGGGAATTACTCAAATAGAGTCAGTAGTACTCTAGAATGAGTATGAGCGTATTAATAGATATGAGCGCCTATTTGTTAGTGAATATAAACTATTTTAATATTGCGTTGATTGGTTTATGGAGTGGCTTATGAACCTTCGTCGGCACAGTCTGGACAACTGTATCGAAGGGGTTTCTAAACACTTGAATAGAACAATTGGCACGATATTGTTTTAAATGTGGGTGAATGAAATAATTTTACCCAAAATATATTTTGATATAAAAGAAATATTTTCTTAAATTATTATATAACTTGGATGTTTGGATGATCATATTTTAAACAAATAAAATTATAAAAATCAGAATTACTTGTATGATCAAATGGAAATAAATTATATAATTGGGTTATAATTAAAATTGAACTCAAATTAAATTGGGAATTTAAAACCCCGGAGATTTTGGAAATGTTTTTCGAAGTGTTTTGAAGACAATAATAGCGTTATTGTTTTAAAGGTATTTCTGGAAGAAAATTGTTTCAAATAAATTTTGGGAAGGGAAATAGCATTAAATTCACTTTAGTCGCTGGAAAATAATCCTGGTGATGACTGCGCAGCATCATCAGTATTCATTTTCGAGTTTCTAAGTGACAGATTGCTGCCAAATGATTTGTTCATAAGAACTTGTATATTTTTGGAAATTTCAAAGGAAATTTGTTGGAAATACAAACCACGATTGGTTTAAAAATTTGAGAAATGTGATTTGGGATGTTGAAGATTTCAAAATGATTTGAAACCAAAGCCGGGAGTTTAAAAATCCTGATGAGATAAATTGTAAGCTTATAAATTGAGATGATTTTTAAATCAGGAAGGAAATATAAGCTTTGAATGTTGGAATTTAAATTTAAGGTGAAAGATTAAAACTGAAATTTACTTGGATTGGTAAATAAAATTTAACTGGATTGAAGATTTATTTAAATAGGCTGAAATAATATCCAGTTGTATTCGAATTAAGTTGAAATCGAATTGAGATTGAATAAATCCGAGTTATAATAAAATTGAATTGGAATAAGGATTCAATTAAGTTATTAAATGGAATTAGATTCTTACCTGAATAAATGGAAATAAGTTGGGTAAGGATTGGAATTGGAATAAATGAATAAGAATATCTTATAAGAGAATTAAAAATCTATGGAAATAAATTATGCTTGGGTTATAATTAAGCATAAGGCTTGAGTTAAAAATAAAAGAAGAATATATTCAAGCCTATAATGAATGAGATTGGGTAGATAATAAGTTGTGACTTATAAAATTTGAAAAGTGGGATAGGAAACCCAAAATAAATATTTTTGATGAATTGAAGAATTAAATGAAAATCAAAACTTGAATTATAAACTAATTGAACTAAGAAAATTAAATGAAGAGATTTTGAGATTAAAATCAAGTTTTGGATTATGAATTGGGGAAAGACTATTTAGATAATGAATTAGATAATAAAATATGTAATAAGAACCCAATGCAGTTAAGTAGAAGCTGAATTGTGAGATAATAATGAAGTTTGAAGATAAAACTCAAAGCATAAATCAAATTCGACTTGAAATCATTAGTGAGTAAAATATAATTGAAAATGGCTAGTGAATTCAGAATTTGAGTTACAAATTAAAATTTAACTTGAAGTGTTAACAAATTAAATATAAATGGGAAATGTAACGAATCAAAAATGAAATTTGATTAAAATAGAAATGGTATGAATTTCAAATAAAATCCAACTAAGTGGAAATAACTTGGAAATAGCTATGTAATCAATTGAAGGAGTTAAATCTGGAAATTTAAATTTTGTAATAACTGATCAAACGAGATTGTAGATTAAAATGAGATTTAACTGAGAGAGAAGTAAGTTGAATAGAAGAGAAAAATTTACTTGTAAAATGAAAATGAGCTTAAGTATAAAAATTTGAATAATTTGAAGTAAAGTAACTTAAGCTAAATGGATGGAGGAGAGTTGAATTGAATTCAACTTAAATTAAGTTTAATGTTATTGGATTGGATTTAAATCAAGTGAAGATAGATAATATTAATGGAAATGAAAATTCATAATGGAATTGGTTTTAAACTCGAGTTAAATAAAATAAATTGGATTATAAGAGGAATGGTTGAATTATAAATAAAATGCAAGTAAGTAGAAATGATTTGAAGTGGCATTGTTATTAATATAATACAATTCAGAAATAAATTATTGGATGTGAATAAGAATTGATATTGGATTCAATAAATATACCAACTAAATTTAAAATGGATTGGAGTTCAAAATAAATTGAATTGGAATCCATTCAAGTTGATTTTAAAACTCAAGTAATCATTTATTCACTTGGATATTGGCAAAATTGCATAAAATAAATTGTCGTTTGACGCAAGTAAAGAGAATTAAGATTCTATAAGTTGATAGAAGTTAAATAAATTGATTTTGAGATCAACTGGATTAAATATGAGTTTGTTTTGCTAAAATGAATTAAATGAAATAAATTTAGTGGTAAACCATTTGAATTGAAGGAAGTTGTATATAAATAGGTTGTGAGCAATTTAAATTAATGTTGGAACCCTATAAAATTGCTTATAAGTGTTGTTTAATCTACATGGTTTATTAAAACTGGAATGTTTGTTAGTTAAATATGTAAAATGTTGTTAAGTTGCATGATTTTGGCACTTACATGTTTAAATTGAGTAAGTACAGGTTCAGGGAAGCCGTTTGGCTGGTTTTGGATGCGCAAAATGCAAATTAAGTAAGTCGCTTGCTTAAAAATGCTAAATAAAGGTACGCTTACGCAAAAGAATTTAAAATAGGAAATATGAACTGCACATATTGATATATATTGTGATTTCCGGCCTGAGGCCGATGTATATATGTTTTTGTGCATCCTGCGATATCGCAGAAGTCTCTCCGTACAAAGGAGACTCTGCCAAAATTTTCCTTAAATTTTGGGAGTTAGAAAATTTTTGAAATTTTGGAAAATTTCGTTAATGATAAACAAATTCAAATTGGAAACTAAAATAAGTTGGTAAATGAAACCAATTTAAAATAATTAGTTATAAATGACAAATAAATTTTCATATTCAGAGTTAAAGATAAATTGAATTCATATGGAAATGAAAGAATCGATTTGAATAGAAATGGATATAAACTAAAGTGGTAAAGTGAGAATAAATATAAGAAACATATAAAATGCTTATGTTAACTTAAGTAAGGAATGGTCAATTCTTAACTGGAAATTTGATACACAAATATATTCTAAGATAATATTAGAATGAATAAGTATTGACAATTGTAAGGAAGTCGGTAAAATGTTTTGGAATATTGTGATTGGATATTAGTGCTAAGCAGGATATGCAGGTATTATAAAAGGAAAAGGAAATTGGATTTGATTTCAGAAAGATAAATTTGAGTTGCCCGACAAAAAGGTATGTATTTAAATTTGGTATGAAATTGATTGGGATTTTGGATTGAGCCACTTGGCCTTTTGTTTTCTTTTGAGATTTGGGAGGCCGTAGAGCCATTTTGTAGTTGTACCGAGCTAGCCGCGCAAAGGAGACGCTGGCGAAATTTTTCGGAAATTTAGAGAGTTAGAAAAATTTTGATAATTCAAAATTTGGATTTAAATTAAATTTGAATAGTTGAAACTTGAATGGTTAAACCAATAGTATAGTTTGAAACTATGGGAAAGTTGAGAAATTAATAAGAAGGATAATGGGTCTTTTATGAAAAATAGTTAGTTAGATGTTGAATTGTTTGGTTTTGGAAATAAGTAAACGGGTATTGGATCATTCTTCCTAACTAGTAATTTCGGGGACGAAATTCTTTTAAGGGGGGAGGAATGTGACGACCCGAAATTTTTGAGCAATTGAAATTGGAATATTCAATTGATTTTGAATATTTAAATGTTAATTTTTAACTCGAATTCAAATATCACCAATTATTTGATAATTAAAATTTAGAATTAAATAAGTTGAAGTTGGGTAAAATGTTGAATCTAGAATTTTAAAGCCTATTGAAAATAATTTGAAGGCTTGTAAAATTTATATTGTTAACACTGGGGATAGTAAAGGTGTTAGAATTAAATTTGGAAGTGTTTTGTTGAGTTTTGGAATTTATATCGTTTAAATTGAATTTAAAAATAGCCTTCCGAGGGACAGTCTCAGAATTCGACGAAACCAGTTCCATTGGGTCCGTAATATTTAGTTAGTAACGAATTTCAAATTTCGTATTGATTGGAGATGTTGTGTGAGCATACGATAGGTAAACGCATTGAAATTTAATAAACTTTAGTTGATCGAATCAATGTCAATTGGTGCCTTCTTAAACACGCTTCTCTTTTAATATCTACAGCCGAATTCCTGTCACATCTGTCCCCCTCTCTCTCTCATCTTTTCCTTTATTTCAAATCACGGTCCCCTATCGTGTAGTATACGCTTCACTCTCCTTTACGTTCCTCTTCCCCTTTTTAAATAATCAATCAGCCGAGAAGCTTTAAAAGAAAAATATATGAAACAGGACTTGAGTTTTTCTCCCCTCCCTCATCCTCTCAGTATTCACGAAACCAAAATCCCCTTTCCATTCAGTTCGAAAACAATTTAAATCATGGACGAAGCCGGCCTCTCACCTTCAATAAAAAAAAATCGAAACCTTTTCCCGTTATTCGAACACGAGATCCCCTTTTTTCTTCTTCAATATCACGGCTTCATGAGATTCAGGAATCGAGTGCCTTCTTCCTCCGCCTTCCTATTCATGCGATTCGAGCACGATTCCTTCCACGTCGGTTTATCAAGGTGGAGCATCGCGCGCAACAATATCGCGAGCGCTCGTGTGATCTTGGGTGAGCATTGGGGGGGATCGCGGCAGTTGTTTTGTGAATTGTTTTCGAAGCTGCTCGAATTAGGGCTTCTCTTGTGATGCTGGGCGAAAAGAAGATTCATGCTGGGCGAAGCGAAGCGAAGCGAAGCGAAGCGAAGCGAAGCGAAGCGAAGACGGGGTCGGTTTTGAGACGTCGAGGTCAGTTGACGAAGTGGGTTAGGGTTTGGGAGTATCGCGAACGTGGAGCTGAAGCCGGGGTTTCGTTAACTTCAACTGGGCAGTGAGGTATTGCAGTTCTTTTTCATTTAAGTAAATATATATATATATATTATTAGAAAATTTTAATATGCATATATAGAAAGAAATTTGAAAACCCAGAATTTTATTTCACAAATATAAATTATGGAGGAGTTTTTACAGTAAGAAAAATACTGTTCTTGTTAATTAACAGAAAAATATAAATTAATATATGGATAAATAGGGTAAAGCAGGAAAAATTTATATAGGTAAGATGTTGGAAAGTAGGAATTTTAAAATGTTTAAGGTATATATAAAAATTAGATCTTTAATTTTCAATATAGATTATAAGCCTACTATTTAATTTTCAAAGTATGGATTATAAAATTTTACTTGTTCAATAACTTTAGTTATTAAGAATAATTGGAAAAAGATAATTAGTTCAAACAAACTTATTGGTTTAAGTTAAATTGTTAGTTTAAATTTAAATCATTAGTTAAATTAAATTATTAAATGATTTAATGGTAATAAATTGTTCGATTGAATAGGAATTAATTGATCGGTTAATCCGAATATTAATAAACTGCAAAATATTTATACAAGGTTAAAAATTTGAGGAGGAGTCAAGCTGGATTGGAATGGATGCTAATAAAATGAAAAGGTGAGTAAATCTCACTCAGTTTAAATTTAAATTTAAATGATTAAATTTAAATAATTGTTTGAATGGTTGAAATTGATTGATTGATGTGCTATAGTATGATATATTCTGGAATTGGTATATTATGTTGTGCTAACATCTGTGGATGCAGGGAAAACAGGTTGGAGGGATCCAACTGGACCCCTCAATATTTATTTAAATTATTTAATTCCCCCTGTTGTGATTTATTTGATATCTTATGATGATCTTTATTGGAATATTGAATGCTATGGTTCGATTGGATATAATTGGGTATGATGAATTACCAAAAAGATATAAATTGGATTTTTATTAAGATAACAAAAGAAGTGAAATTGTAAGTAAAATAATTATAGAAATTCGAATAAATTTTTGAATGAATTAGAAAGATATAAAGTGACTTAAAAATTCTAGTAAATAAATCTTGATTTTAGAAAGGAAATTTGAATAAACAAAGAGTTAATGAATTTTAATCTTCAGTGATATTAATTAAGGGAATAAAACGGTTATTTAAAATTTAAGATTTAAATTATTGGAAGGAATAAAGAAGTTGGGAAAAGCTGAAATCCGTATTTCACTTAAAAGGGGTTAAAAACAAATGGGAAATTATAACCTTAATAATAAGTCATAATTAATGAATTTTAAAATGAATTAAGAAAGTAAAGAAATTTATTTCAAATAAAATAAAATTGGAAATCAAGTTTGGAAATTTGATTTGAGTGATTGAAGTTGGAATTTCTCTGGATAGCCAAGTACATGTTTTTAAAAAGTAAATTTTTAAATATAAATTAAATGTTTTAAAATTGTTTTAAAGAAAACAAGTTTTGTAAAATTTATTATTTCTAATATTTAAAGTCTCAAGTAAGATTTTCTTTTAATCTATTTTAGTAGTAATTATTAAGATGTAACTTAGTTTTTTGTTTTTAAAAAGTATAAATCTAGTTTTATATTTATTAAGTAACTTTATTTTCAAATATTCATATAGTATGTATTTTTAACAAATTATTAAAGTAGCTTTAATTTAAATGTTTTATAAGTATATATTTTAAAGTAAAGTGTTTTAAACTATTTTTAAAATCTAGTTTGTGCTTGGTGATTTCAGAGGAGATAGAAAATAATTGGGAAAGTTTATTCTGAAAGGAAAGATGGTTTTGAAACTGTTTTCAATGGATCGAAAATAGAAATATATCTTGTAAAGATATTTTGAGGTTAATAAATAATTTGGAAAATTATTTATTGTATGATGGATGTTTGTGAATGTTAATTGATAGTTAAATAACCGACTATCAATATTGGCCAACTGCGTTGATCGATTCGTAGAGACCGGGATCGAGATTTATTTCTCGGAAACCACTTCGATTCGGTTTGTACGTTTCGTGCGAAAAACATGTTTGGAGTCAAAGATGGAGCAGTGAAGTGCAAGGGCTAGTCGCTACTAATCCTGAGGATATTTCCAAAATGGATGTAGTAGGAATAGTGCCTTCGGTTCCGTTCGAACCCAGGACGGACTTGTATGGACGAATGCTTGCGAAACATCGTCAGGTGGGCGATGGGCATTCTAAGAAATATGATCTATAAAGGTAACGCTTAGCCTCAAGCCTCATCAAATGGGAATGACTGAAAATCAGGGGTTATGCAGCAAGGCTAGGTGGGTAGCACCCAAGCAGGGTGAGGTCATTCCAGTCTAGATGTCCCTTTTTATTTTTCGGCTTAGTGGTGCTGTTGCTGATCCCAACCGCGAGGTGATCTCACTCGGGACTGTCCAATAAGGGATGGTTCCGGCCTTGTGTTGTAGGGGATGAAGGGAGTAATCCTCGGTACGGTGATCTAGGCCCCGTACTGTGACAGGTGGTACCCCAGTGCCTAGTCATTGATGGAAATCCATTTTCCCTACGAGCCTTGTACGAGTTTTGTTTGTATTACCCACTTTGTGGCTAGTAGCTGGAATTTAATAATGTAACAATTTCGGCTATTTTATAAATATTTGTATATAGACCCTATTATAATATCAGAGGATTTCTATAAAAATTGTTTTAGCTATCGTAAGGTAAAAACCCGACATGTTTATTTGTGGCGTGGTCTTACGAGGTGCTTTTGTTTTCAAAGGATTTTTGAAAACTTTAATAATCAATTGGGTGTGATTTTCTCACGTTGGTATTCCAGACTGACTCGGGTATTATTTAACTGTAATGCTCGGGTCAGACCGAGTATTATAGAATACAGGTTATGATGCTGTGGAGCTCAAGAGACGAGCTGGATGACGATACGTACTCACGTACTTGTATATATATATTATTCCGTTGTTGAGTTGTTGTGTATCCATTGTATGTTAGTGATGTGAGTTGTGACTGGTGTACTCTGATGATGTAATGTATGTAAACAGTTATATTTGATTTTGAGTAAAGATTATTTACTATCTATTATATTTTATTCCACTGCGATGGTTAGATTATGATATAAATTTTGTTTTCTCTTCTTCTACCTCTTCTTCTTAAACCCAAATGGTTCGTATTTGTGTGCATCTTGAGTTGATTGTTGTAGAATAGTGTTGACTCAAGGGGTACGATTTGTGGGTCGTTACAGTCATGCTTCATGTGCATGTTGGTAGATGGTGCTTGATCGAGGTGTAGATGATCTATAATCTTATCCAAGCTTTTGGGCATTGATTTTGGAGATTTATAGTATTGGATTACTTTGGTAAGTGCATGATGAAAGGAATATTCTTTTAAGTTAAAGGTTGAAGCTCTACTTCTTATTTGGAAATGTCTTTGGAAGTTATGTTTTCGAATAGCACTGGTGTCGTAGTTTATGCATTGCATTGGTGTATTTTTCTTGTTTTACTCATAGTGGAAGCTTTATGATTCTTGTTTGGCCAATGTATTCATGGTGTAATATATGATAGTCTAAGTTTGGTTATGTGATCTTATAATATGTTTATTGTTTGCATCTTAGGTTTTGGAAGTTTCATGTGATTTCCTTGTGCAACTTAAAGTGTGTGTATGTGCTGGAGTTGGTAAGGACATTCTTCCTCACACTGTAATAATTATATTTATAAAAAGCAGGCGAGTCATTATAAAAATCAGCTTGCCTTGAAAATGGTACTAAGTAGGATTGTTTATTTATAACAAATTGAAAATCTGTTATATGGTGTGGTCATCTATGTTGTTTGTTATGCAGTTTAGGGAGCATTGGATAATGAACCAATTAGTATTTTTAGTGTCTTTCACCCAGAAAACTTGACCTGCTTCAATCACTAGAATAGCTGGCATACTCTCCATTAGCATTCCTGAGGCTTTTCAATTTCACCATCAACAACTGCAATCTATAAACCTTATAACCATTTATCTTATTCGTAATATTTATCCAATCACAATAGAATATTACACGTTAAAGACTATAATAATCAACCATTGCATCTATTTAAGCATACCATATCAAGTAATGTCACTATCTGTAGGATTTAAATCTCTTACACTTGCAAAAAATGTAGTGATTGCATCCTTTAAATACGACTATTATGGGTTGAATGACTGTCATGATAATGTTAAGGAAAGTAAGTATATCCATTCACTCTATACTTGAGAAACCTTTTGGCTTCCCACTTTGGATCGATAATATATTACCACAACATTGTGTTCATGAATTTTCCTCAATCTCCATATGACATATTTATATGGTTTTGACAATTAGGTGACTTTCCTTGATAAATTCCTAGTCTACTTTTTGCAACTCCTCAACACTCTCTTTAAGAGAAAGCTGAAGTCGAATCAATGTTTAGTCTTTCAAGTTGTTGAAACTAACCCGTTTAGTAGCGGGTGAAATGTGTAGATTTTTAAAAAAATTCCTGTTTGAATAGTAATGGGCCTATGAAATCTATTATCCAACATTAGATCTAATCTACATGTGTTAAAATAAATTAATATTTTATTTTAAATATTTTATATTTATACAATTAATCATATTAGTTAAGTTTACTTAGTATTTATTTTGAATATATCATATAAATTCATAACATAATATGATAAGATAAAATATACATCACACTCAAAGTATATTATCAATGTTGTGTGTGTAATTTAGGAGGTGTTTTATGTTCTATATTTAGGTTTGTGAAGGTCATATTATTATTTATGGGGTATAAATTAACAAATTCAAAATGTGACAAACATGTAATTAAGTAGGAGTGTTTTTATCAACTATGGGTATAAGAAAGGTCACACTGACATATGGTGAGTAAGTTGGAATGAATACATATGTATGATATGATAATATAACAATATATGAGCATGTGTATAACTATACACACACATATATATGTATATTGGGATTCATATCTATTGTATACATATATACTATACTTACATAAACAAATGATAAATTTGTATTCATTTCAAGAATATAAATGTCTAAGTATATACATATGTTTAAACATACTATAATATATGTATGTGGGCTGTATACAAATATTTGTAGCATTGTATATATAGTTTACACGCACACACACACACACACATATATATATATCTATGTATGTATATGTACATAGGTATATGTTATATATTTCAATTTTGTTTCTTAATATGTATATATAATTTAAAAAATAAATATATGTGATTAAAGTTGAATATATATTTAAAATGATATAGATTTGATTTAAATGTGTGTGTATAATTTTGAATATAAATGTAATATTATTTTTAGCCTATAATTTTAATAAAATTATATATGTAAATGTAATCATATATTATATCCAAAAATTAATTTAAAAAATATTTGAAATATATAATATCTAATTATAATACAACACATATATATAATATATCATTCATTTGCAATTTTATTTTATAGTTTTAAATAAAGAAATTTATATTTAAATCAACGTAGTGTATTACATATGATCGATGGAGGGACTAAGGGGTTACGTACTCATAGTTTTTAGATAATTATGGAATGACTCATTTGAAAGTTTCATGTTGGTTGACAATAGCTAGGTCAAATAGCGTGACGACCCGAATTCGGTGCTCGACAAACGACATCGAAATCCGCATCGCTGGAGCTTATAACAACATTAGATGAAAACAGCGAAAACAAAAGATGATTACATTGATATACAACAAAGATATAACTTTGATACAATATCCACTACAACATCGATCACCAATATCAGAGTGATGTACAAATGATACTACAATAAAGTGAAAACTCCACAGCGGAACAATAGAGACTTCACAAAATTTCCAACATACTTCAACTTTGATAAGGTCTTCAAAAAAGCTCCAAAACTCCAAGCACTTCGAAATATTTCCAAATCCAAAAGCTATCCAAAATCTGACAGCTTCCAAAAGACTTGCGAATCGAAGCTGGCTCCAAAACATAGATAACCTGCTTTTAGGCGGCGCGTGTGGAAAATTATGGGAACCCAAAGTTTAGGAAGGGAACAATAAACTCCAGGTCAGTCATGAGACTGGTATGAGTAAACAAAAATGGTTGTTTGCACAAAAAAATTTATAAAAAGAAATATGTTCATGCTTTTTTTGGAAAATGAAACTACCATAAGGCCTCCCGCCATACACACAATGCAATTGCACACTTGGAGGAGATTTCCCCTTACGACAGTTAAAAAATGCTTGATATGCGAAAACCATTTGATATCATTATTAGTTCATATTGCAAAAAACCTTTTGAAAATATAATATTAATCTTAGCCAGCATACCACATTTCGTCGTATGCCTACTATAGATACCATTTAAGAATGACAGGTTATACAATTGAAATCGTAAAGGGCGCGTATTGGATGATTGGGTTTCCAACAAATGGTCAGGCTAAGGAACTTCCTTACCGAAATGGGAACGCCTCTGGAAGGACGCCCCTGAGAACCTAACCGGATCTCTGCTAACACAAGGCCGACACTACCTCACGCTTTAACCAAGCTATAACATAGGTAGCTACCATACAAGTATGCCATCCCCGATCGTTACCGACCTTTATCCGAGGCGCCTCTCAACCACACAGCAATAAGTATGTAGCAACCACATAGGTTAATATCTGGTCTCCATACAATGATATCACCTTTTATCCAGAAGAAAATGGACATACCCTAGGGGCGCGACCCCTAAAAACCTTGCCGCAACATTCCTGTTTCGACCATTACTGGGTTGTGAGGCTCGACGAAGTCTCGTCCACAAAGCTACGCTTTTTCACAAAGCCATGCTTCGATCAACAATTGATCAGCAGCACTTCGTGTGCCACATTACCAAATTGGAAATGTATCACTAGTAACCATCAACTACATAACCTCTGAGCTCGTACGTCTCAGAGAAGGGTGTTAAGCTAAGAGAATAAATCTTCGCTACCAAACAGAAATGTATTTGATAGAAACCAGCTTTACATCTCAAAGTGTAATGTTAGACACACATCCATACAAGTCTTTTCCAGGTTCGATCAGGACCGAAGGCACTTCCAAAGAAGCCCTTGCAATCCGGGTATCCCCAATCCCAATCGGACTCCCCATCACATATAGAGATCTCTATACCGTAGCTACTCAGTGCAGAGTCATTCATAGGTTATCCTATCGTTCTTGAAGACACCCGATCTTCACCACCGTCTTCAAATGCTATCTATTTTGTCGTATCACTATTCGGAATGGGTTATATGACACAAAGGTCCTCTCCCGGCTAAACCGAATAGTGAGCGCAATATTTAAAAGCCATATGGATAATGGGATCTCCGTTAAGTCACAACTATTATCCAAAACCTTTCTTTCAAATGGTTTAAACAAATTAGCATTTCCAAGTCTTTAAACAAAAAGATTCACTTCACAAAGTTCACCAATCTTTTACAAAGATTCATTCATAGCTTTTTTTCAAAACAATTCCCCTTTCAAATCTTTTATAGAAAGGTTAAAAACCTTTCTTTCAAATGGTTTTAAACATATTAGCATTTACAAATTTTTAAACAAAAAGATTTAATTCACAAAGTTCACCCTGTCTCACAAAGATCCATTTACGGATTTCAAAGCAATTTCCATTTCAATAGGATTAACTCATTCAAACTTTAAATCAAAGATTTAACTTATAGCTTTCGAAACCCGTTTCCAAAGGTTCATTCATAACTTGGAAAACCATTTCATTTCAAATTGAAATCCCTTTAACACAAATGGAAATTCATTCCTTATATGAAAGCTTCTATTATTTGAAAACAAATAGTTTTCATTTCGGAAAAATCCGGTTCATTTATACAAGTTAAAGTCCTTGGGTTAAATTAAAATTCTCAAAACCATATGTTCGTCGACGGAAAATCTATCGGTTTAGAAAACCGTCGAACGAATTTTGAAATAAAAATAACCGCAAGCGCACGGTGTACGAATGTAGCACGTGGCGAATACGGGTCGATCCGCAGGGAATTGATGATTTTAAAATTCTATTCAATCAAATTATACCGAAGTCGAGAGTGAATAGCTAGAAATGTAAGAAACTAACAAAAAGAGAAGAAATGCAAATATGAGAGTTAAATGACAATTTAGAGAATAAATCCACTCTCTAGATCATGTAGTTCAACACATGAAATCATGATCTCTCTTTTATGGTCATTAATGTTTTAATTGATGTGTGTATCATAAGTATGACATATTTGAGCTATTGATTAGCCAACATAAGCCATCAAACTATAACACACCCCTTAAAACACTTACTAACTTTCATGAAACTTGACAAAGAAAATGAGAATGAAATCTATTTTAAGTATGGCCTATTAACTATTGATTAGAAACATAGACAATCAAATTTTAATTTCAAATCACTTTTTTTTGCCATAATCATATTTTGATGAAGAGGCAATTAGTGTTAGTGATTGTTTAAGCATAGCATATTTGGTGTCAACAATATAGGCTATCAAAATTCAAAGTAAAAAAACTAGTAAATCATTTCCATCATCATCATTAAGCACAAAAAGAGAGCATGAATTGACAAAATGTTTAAGCTACATTAATTAGAGAGCTTCATTACCCCTAAATTGAAGGGGTTTAGCCTCTCATATTTGTCATTTGATTAACAAATGTAGCTAACAACATGAAATAAAAAGAAGAGGAAAAAGAGAGCAAAATGGAAGGAAAAATTATTCTATTTGCATAAAAGAGAAGAGATCTACACTACAACATGAAAGTAAATGAACATGAAAAGGAAAGAGCATGTATTAAATTACATAAAAAAAAGATTACATAAAATAAAAATGGCTAAGTAGCCATGGAAAAAAAGAGAGCTTTGATTTATTTTCTAAACTAAAACTAACTAACTAAGAGGAGGGTGGCTACATGAAACATAAGGGGTATTTATACAAGTTAGAAACCCTAATGCATATTTTTGGGGAGTACCCAAAATGCCCTTGGAGGAAGTGTGGTGGCCAAGTTATCATTAGCTTTAATAATCCCCCACTTAAATGTACATGAAGCTTTAAATGTCTTTTAGCATGTGCATTAGCCTTTAATTTGTACATTAAGGTAGTGGGTAGGTGGGGTCCTCCATGTTTTTCAATTTGAATTATTTCCATCTTCATTCTTTTGTATCTTCTTTGTACATGCATATTCCTTCATGAAACCACTTGTAATTGAGTTTAAATTCCTACAAAATAATATAGAAATTTCTCATTAAATTTTCTCAATTTGATATATGCACAAAAATGACCATTTTTTCCCCTATATGAAGATGAATATGTGACAATTTGAAAACAATTTGAATTTGGTTTAAACAAGTAAAAATACCCAATATGATCATTTATTCAATTTAAATAGGTTAAATATGGTGGTAAAAATATGCATATTTAGGTGCACATCAAATACCCCCACACTTATCTTTTTATTCGTCCTCGAATAAAGTAAAACTAAGATAAATCCGTTTTCGTATGGAGCACGATTGCATTGAGCATATGCAATAAGCCGTTAAAACTCTGGGTGTCCCCAGTAGGATGAGTGTTGTCTCGTGAGGGTTTTCAGCGGATACTACCCACAAAATCCAAATGCAGGATGAAAATATTTACAAAATGCAAGATATATTTACAAAGAGATGAATGCAAATTTTTGAAAATATTTACAAATGAAGGATTTATTTTTAAATTGACACGAATAAGTTAAATATAGGTCTTGGTTATTATCTTGAAAATTTATGTCATTTACTCGTCAAAATTTCCAACAAAAATTAAGTTATCATATCAAATAGACTATAGTTTAACTCATTGTTTTGGTTAATAACAAAGTGTAACTATGAAATGGATCCTTAGTTGATTATCAAAGTTTATCAAAGTGGTATTTTCATTTCTTTTCAATAACAAATCAAATCAACTAAGTAAAAATAGTGCTAGGATTTCAATTGCTTGCTCTCTCGTTATTTGCAAGAAACATTACACACCTAGCTCAGGTAAACTGAGGCCAGATATACCACCCATGCACTGCCTTTTGGGTTTATGTGAGGGGAGTACAGAGCATGGCGAGTGCACACACTTTCGTGCATACACCTATCGACCGTAGGTGGTTTTTATTAAGTCTGTTTTTTTATATATATGTGTTCCATACATGCATAACCGTGAGGACTTTTAAATGAGTATGAAAGCACATAATCAAAGATTCCAAGTAATCCACTCATGCATAACTATAAGGACTTTTAAATGAGAGTGAATACTTGGATGTCATTATTTTTATATATATTTTTAAAAAAAGAGAGAGAGAGAGAGAGTTCTGCAAAATCATCTTAGCACCATTTAACTTAGAAGGCCAAAAAAATGTTATATCCTTTACTTTAAATCAACCACTTTTTAAAACAAAGATTTTCAATTAGGATGTACTTCATAATTAACACGTATGAATCTTCTTATATACTAGTTAAACCATTATTATTTGTAATCAAACTTCATTTTTATTTTTGTTAAGACAAATAAATTTTCAAAAATTTCAATTTAATAAACCAAAACCATATGTTTATCTCAGTGTTTCCTTTAAAAATAAATCAAAAGAAAATTTGTTTTTGTGATTTTTTTTTGAAATTTTAAAGCAAAAATAAACTATGAAAAATAGAAAAATTGAGGATGAGTCTCCCCCCACACTTGATTTTGACTGTGTCCCCACAGTCAACTCAAGTGGAAGGAGAAAAATAAAAATAAAAATCCAATATTTACATGAAAGATTATTATTTACAAGAGATGAGAAAGTATATAGTCAAAAAGTACATGAAACGGTCTTCTAAAGACCGATTCATTTGCCTCATCAAATGTGCGAGACACAACTTAAGCATGAAAAACCAAAACATAAATGATTTCGAAGTTGAATATGGATTTGGAAAAACGAATGTCGTCCTATTGAAAATCGTATGAGTTGTTTTATTTTCGACGATTATTGGGGTTGATAAAACAATTGATTGAAATTCACATTTATTTTCACCAAATTGAAATTCAAGTTTATCATTGAAAACTTCTTCCAAATTATCGATTTTAAAGTCAAAATTGTGATCGCAATCTTCCCCATCAGAATTTAATGACTCGTTTTCGAAAAGTCCATAAAACTCATGTTTGTTAAATTCGACTTCCTTTGTTGGATTATCAACAACTTCATCGTGTAAATCGAGTTTAAAATTCAAAGTTGTTGTATTCAAATTTTCAGAAAAAGGAAGATCGAAGTTTAAATCGAGTTTCGCACCCTCAAAAGAATTGAAATCCAACTCAATTACCATGTTTTCAACAACTTTATTAAGATCATTATTTTCAGTTTCAAAAGATGTTATTTGAAAATCGTCAATTGTGGTAAAAGATGGATCATTAATTGACTCGTCACACGTTGGGATTTGATTTTGTTTTTCACTTTGTTTCATATATGTTTCAAACAACAAATCCGTGTGATCATTGTAAATTTCGTTCATTTGTTCAACAAAATCCAGTTTATAGTTATTAACTTGAGAATTTTCGATTTGGATTTGTTGAGGACAAATTTTTTCAATCGCATCGTAGTCAAGATTATTCCCATTGCCAAAATTATTTGAAAAGTGGATCACATTTTCGTTTTGATTTTGAAATTCATTTTGGAGTTCAAAATTGAATTGGCATGGGTTATAATCGTAATCGTTTGAATTGTGAATCGAATTCAAATTTTGAAATCCTTGACTCGAGTTATTACACAAATAAGAATTACATAAATCATTTATCTCTTTATTTTGTCGTGTAGAAAGTTCGAGTAAAGATGAAATCATTTCAATGCTATTTTCAAGAGTCGAAGGTTGGTCATCGTTTTGAAAAAAAAAATTGTTCGAAATTTGAATTATTTACACAAAAGTTGTTAAAATATCCATACGAATTTGGAGTGAACTCATATGGATTATATTGATTTTCGCAGTTAAATTCAAGTGAGTAAGAAAAAGGAAACTCGGACATTTTCAAGATTTTTTTTTTGGTTTTTTTTATATAAAGAAAAAATATTTACAAGTATTTCAAAATGAAGAATTGATTTTTGTTAAGTTTTTGGATTTCAATTTTTTTTGTTTTTGAAAAGATTTTTTTGGATTTTTGATTTTAATTTTTTTTTTGGGATTTTTGGAATTTTGATTTGAAAATTTTCAAAAGAAAAGGAAAAAAACTAAGTTAAGAAATATTAACAATTTTTTTAGTTTTGGATTTTGAATTTTGTTTTTTTTTAAATATGCATGAACTAATGCAATTAAATCAATGCAGGGGCCTAATTACGAATTATTTATCCTAAATTAACACAAAATTGTATATTTACAAGCTTTCTTTGATAAATAAGATAGTTCTGAGCCAGGTAACGGACAGGGGTTATTAGTGCACCACAAATCACCGTAGCAATGCAGCCGAAGGTTTAAGTACCTTCAGAGGAACAACCACTATAATATTTATGAATCACCGTAATGTTTATAAATGGTTATTACTCTGCCGTAGCCTAGACACTAAGAAATTAAATTGTTCAAAGAAGACAAACTGTCAATATACAATTAAGAGCTGTCAATTTCTAACAGTTATTATTAATAAAAAATCTAAGATGAAATGCAAACTGAAATTAAACGTGAATTAACGATGCAACTACAATGAAATTTGCTTTTGATTTTGAATTTTTTTTCTTAAAATGCAAGCAAACAGCAATGCAAGACAACTAAAACATAAAATTTTATAAGCAAGCAAGCAGTTTTTTTTTTCGGCAAGCACTTCAAATCAAGCAATTTATTTAAGAAGCACTTCTGCTCTTTCTTCATTTCTGCTTTGTCAACCTGAAATAAAGCAAGATATATACAACTTTTTTTTTGAAAGGAAACTTAAAAGTAGGGTTTTACTTAAAAAAATAAAATTTAAGCAAAGATAAAGCAAAAACTAAACTAAAAGCAAAGAAATTAAACAAAACACATTTTGAAAAAAAAAATTATAATGATGATGGACTAAAATCAAGTTAGACAAAACACAATTAAAAACAAAAGAAAAGAAATTAAATAAGTAAATAAATGAAGTATACTCAAGCCCACCCAAAGTTTTGTACCCCGACCCACTAGCCAAACAACTGACCCACGTTCCTTTTTTTATTTTATTTTATTTTTAACACAGAATCAAATTCTCGTTTACACGCGCTTTTCCCTTAAAATACCAAAATCAAAAATCGAAACTTGACTGGAGGCGAGCATACCAGATTCAGAATCGAATTGGGTTTGGGCGCTAAAATTTTGGTTCGCGGCTATTCGATTGTTGTCGCGCGTGTGCGATAAGGCGCAAAGATTGATCAGAGGCGATTTTGATTTCGCGGTTGAGGAAAATGTCGCGATGGTTGTTCGAGATGATTGCTGAAGTCTAAGTCTGATTGTCGAAGAAGAATTGGAGAGTTGCTTCACTTCGGTGATGTTGATGGTTGCTTGAATTCTGGTGCAGTGGAGTGGCGGTGTATTGGGGCGATGTAGGCGACTGAATTTGGGGTGATTTTGTGGTAGTAGGGTTCGCGATTGTTTAAGGGGCTGGAGGTTCGGAGATGATTGTGGTGTTCGAGGTGGATGGTGCTTGCGATGAATTTTGATGTTTTGGTGTTGCGGAATTTGAGGACGAGCTGGGGTTTGTGGTGGTTGTAGAGCTAACGATGGTGAAGTTGCTGGGTTTTGAATAGTGCTGCAGTTTTGTATTTTTGGCTGATGTTAGCAAGTTGGAGTAGGGGATTGGGTTGTGGAAGCGATTCGTGATTGCAGCAGTGATGGTAGGTATGTAATGAATGTTTGGGATATTCGATCCTGGGAGCTCGAGCTTTGGTGGCAACTAAGCGTGGTGATGGTCTGTAGCGCTGGTTTGATGGCGGTAGTGATTTCGAGGGGCTGCAGGCAGTGGTTTTGGGGATGATGTTGAAGGTGGGAGGATTGTAGTGTAGAGTCGTGCGAATGTAGAGATGAACTGGAAGTTTTGAACTATGGGGATTTTGATGTGTGTGCGCACTGATATATGTGCACAGTTGCGCAGTTGTGGTGGTAGCAATTTGAAGAAGGAAGGAGGTTTCAGAAATGAGGTGGTTTCTGAGGTTGTGTGCTTTGGAAGTGGTGAACCGTTGGTTAATAGCAGGAGAAGTTGTAGGATGAAGGTGTATGTATGCAGAGGGGGGAGGAGTTTGTATGTGAGTCGAAGTAACAAGGAAGTGTAGCAGAGATGTTTGGTTGTGGTGGATATCAGAGAAGTGATGAATGTGTGGTAGAAAGTAGAGAATTGAGAATGGATTTAAATATGAATGTTGAGCAGTTTTGTAGATGTGGGTGGCAGATGAATGTTGAGAAGTTTGTTCACTGGTCAGAGAAATTAGGGTTGTATGGCAGAAATGAAGCGATTCTTTGGTGACAGAGGAGTTCAGTTGAATCGTAGGAGGCGGATATGTATAAATGCAAGTGTTGATGGAGTATGTAGGTGGAAGGTGTAGATGGATGATGTTGTAGTGAAATTTGTATGGTGTGAAGCAAGTCAGTGAGCAGTAACAGTGGAAGATGATGGTGTAGGAATGAATGTGCAGCAGTGTTGTTTGGAAGGTAGTGTAGATGGTAGTTTTGTAGGCAGAGGTGTGGAGACGGCAGATTGCGGATAGGGGAGCAGGGAGGCAGTGTGTTCAGGTGAGTTTGTTTCAAGTTGTTGAGTGGATGACTAGTAGGGAAGGGGAACAGAGGTGAGTTGCTATGAAGGTGGCACTGTGTTGTAGAGAATACAATGCAACAATGAATGTATACAATGCAACAGTGAATTGTAAATGTAAAAATTTGAATGCAAATGTAGTTGAAAATGGAAAATAATAAAGAAAAATTGGTTTTGAAATTGTGATTGTCTTTTTTTTCTTTTTGAATTGAAATGCAAAGCAACTAGAAGAACAAAAGCAAACACACAAATGGAAACAAAAATCAAAAGACACTCACACAAATTTCCTCTTTTTTTTTTTAAGAAAAACAAACACACAAAATAAAAACACAATTAAAATCACACAAAAATAATCCGAAGAATAGAAAATAAAAATCAAAACATTCCCCGGCAATGCCGCCAAAAACTTGTTCGTCGACGGAAATTCTATCGGTTTAGAAAACCGTCGAACGAATTTTGAAATAAAAATAACCGCAAGCGCACGGTGTACGAATGTAGCACGTGGCGAATACGGGTCGATCCGCAGGGAATTGATGATTTTAAAATTCTATTCAATCAAATTATACCGAAGTCGAGAGTGAATAGCTAGAAATGTAAGAAACTAACAAAAACAGAAGAAATGCAAATATGAGAGTTAAATGACAATTTAGAGAATAAATCCACTCTATAGATCATGTAGTCCGACACATGAAATCATGATCTCTCTTTTATGGTCATTAGTGTTTTAATTGATGTGTTTATCATAAGTATGACATATTTGAGCTATTGATTAGCCAACATAAGCCATCAAACTATAACACACCCCTTAAAACGCTTACTAACTTTCATGAAACTTGACAAAGAAAATGAGAATGAAATCTATTTTAAGTATGGCCTATTAACTATTGATTAGAAACATAGACCATCAAATTTTAATTTCAAATCACTTTCTTTTGCCATAATCATATTTTGATGAAGAGGCAATTAGTGGTAGTGATTGTTTAAGCATAGCATATTTGGTGTCAACAATATAGGCTATCAAAATTCAAAGCAAAAACAACTAGTAAACCATTTCCATCATCATCATTAAGCACAAAAAGAGAGCATGAATTGACAAAATGTTTAAGCTACATTAATTAGAGAGCTTCATTACCCATAAATTGAAGGGGTTTAGCCTCTCATATTTGTCATTTGATTAACAAATGTAGCTAACAACATGAAATAAAAAGAAGAGGAAAAAGAGAGCAAAATGGAAGGAAAAATTATTCTATTTGCATAAAAGAGAAGAGATCTATACTACAACATGAAAGTAAATGAACATGAAAAGGAAAGAGCATGTATTAAATTTCATAAAAAAAAAGATTACATAAAATAAAAATGGCTAAGTAGCCATGAAAAGAAAGAGAGCTTTGATTTATTTTCTAAACTAAAACTAACTATGTAACGACCCAGAATTTTATTAAATTAAAATTTGAATATTTAATTTATTTTAAGTATTAATAATTGAATTTATAAGTCGAATAAATTTTAATTTGAATTATTGGATTTAATTGGATAATTAAATCGATAATTTAATATGTTAAATTATGGAAATAATTAAAAAATAGAGTTAAATATGATTGAAAATAATTTGGAAAATTTTATTTAATCATACTGGAGTTATAGAGATATTTTAGAACTTTTAAAATCGAATTAGAAGTTAATCTGTGAAAATTGAATATTTTAATATTTAATAATCGACTGTAAAATAGTCATTTTTTGAACAATCTCAGAATTGAACGAAACCAGTTCCATTGGATCCGTAATAGTTAGTTATTACCGGATTTCAATTTTCGTGTCAATCGGAGCTATCGTTTGATCGTGGCAGCTCAAAACGCATCGAATCGTTTTAATTTAAATTTGGCGAGTCAAAATAGCCATTTTTCAAAAAGTCTCGGATTTCGACGAAACCAGTTTCATCGGATCCGTAATGTGATATTATTATAAGGTTTCAAATTTCAAGTCGTTTGGATTTACCGTTTGTCCGGTACAAATTAAAACGCCTAGAAATCGGTTTAAATCGGTTTAATTCAAATTGAGCGTTTTCAGCCATAACTCGCACATACTTCCGAATTAGCTTCCGAAACCTATTCCATTGTGTCCGGAACGCGGGATAAACCCTAGGTACGCTGGTTACGGCGTCTAAATCGGAGTTCGAAATTTCCGGAATGAATAGTGTTTACGCTAGCTTTTCTTATAAATAGCACCACACACAAATAAAAACAAAATAAAAACTAAACCCTAATTTGTTTGCCAGCCGCCATCTCTTATTTCAAGGGCTGAAACCTAATCTTCTTCATCCTCTAATTTCTCAAAATCCAAGCAATATTTTCAAAAACTTTCTGAAGCAAAGATGAAGAGCACGAGATGAGCTTTGAATCCATACGGATTTGATGGGGTTTGGAGCATCGGAGGAGGAGATAGGTGGGGCCGACACCCTACAGTCACGCACGCAATTCTATGAGAGAGGGGAGGCCGAGCTCTCTAAGCTTCAGGCCGAAGATGAGGTTGGTGATGCTCTTCGATTTGCAACTTCCCGATCGAGATATCGTCGAGTATAGGCGATGAATAATTAAACCCTAACTTGTGAGATTGGGTTCTTGTGCGTGCGTGGGTTTACTGGAGTGTTGCGTGGAGAAGAGAGGGAAGGGGGAAGTTGCGTTCTAGGGTGGAGATCAGGGGGTGCAAGGATCTAATGGCTATGGTGAATTTAGATTTTAAGTTTTATAATTATGTTATAAAGCTATGTATAAATACGTTCAAACTTGTAAAATCAATATCTTTTTCATACGAGGTCGAAAAAATGCAAACTCAGTTGCGTTGGAATCGTATGGACGAGCACTACGCGATGGAGTTGGTTTGGAGTCGTTTGGAGTTAGTGAGAATTTCGGGTAAAATTAAACGCGCGTTTAATTTTATTCGAAATAAAAGCTTAAACGGAAATTAAAACCAAGGTGAGAACTTCTCACTCAATCGAATAGATTTCGATTTTATTTTAAATAGTTAGATTTAAAATATTTGAATGCATGTTTGAATGATGACTGTATATATTGATTGTTAAAATAGACATTATGCGCCGTTAGTAAGCGGATGTTATTTAATATAAACATATACCGCGAATATTTCATAAACAGTGAAATTGGTATTATATATAATATCAATATATATATATTGGCATATGTATATATTGCAGTTGATTGATTTCCCGTATTTTTTGCGGATGAGACCCTATTACGCCGTTATTAAGCGGATAATATTTAATAAGAACATGTACCGCGATAATTTCGTACTGGAGCGAAATTGGTATTGTGCTAATGTTTTTGGATGCAGAAAACAGGTTGGAGGAATCCAACTGGATTCCTCAACAGTATTTATTTTATTTCAGATATTTTGATATTTGATGGATTATCATATCGATATATGATGGATCGTTGTTGTCGTGATTGACTATTTGGTGTGTAGCATCATTGGACCCAGATTTTGGGATTTTAAAATGGTTTTAAAGTGATTTTTTTGAAAATATACTATATTTTTGGAATTGATCCATTATAAATAAATAAACGTTATAATTTTTAAAGTTATAAAAATTATGGTTTTTGTGAAATATAGTTAAAAAGCTGATTTTTAGAAATACGATTAAAAGTCGATTTTTGAGAAATATGAACTAATGATTTTATAAAATAATTTAGATTGGATTTTTGAATATATGATAAAAGTTTAAATATAGGATTTATAAAATTTGATTATTTTATAAATCGAAATGATGAAATTATAAAGGAATTTAAAGACGTTTTAGAATAATAATATAAACTGATTTATATTTAGAGATTTATAAATGGATATTTATAAATTGAAATATAGACTTTATAAAACGAGTTTTTATAAGTGTTTGAATGTAGTGAAAGTGAATTTCATAAATGAATGAAATTTATAGAATTATAAACTGTGAAGTTATAAATGAAATTTATAAATAGTAAGATTATAAATTTGTGAAGTTAATTGAAGAATAGATTTGGTTAAATAAATAAATCTTATAAGTTATAAGGTTTATAAATTGAAAAGTCTTTAAAAAGAACGATTTTGTAAAATAATCGTTTTATAAGTAATTAACTTATAATGTGAACGTTTAGTTTATAATTTAGTTATAAACGGGAATAGGTTAATAAAGGAATTTATAAAAAAAGAAGTTTTTATAAATAAATAGAAATGGAATTTATAAACGTTGTTTTATAAATTCGCAAACGACTTATTTTGATAAGTTAATTGTTATAACTTATAAATGGAGTTATATTCACGTTTTTAGACAGTGAATAATCCTTTAAGTTAAAGTGAATAGAATAAAAGGATGAAATTTGTTAACAAAGTTTATTCACGTTTCTGAACAGTGAATAACACGTTAAAGAAATTGTTTAGAATGTGAATGTTTTAAATAGAATTAAAACGATCTAACAATGTTTTAAAAGGAGTTGAGATTCGAAATCATAGATTTCAACATTTATTGTTGAAATAGACGTTTTCGAGAAATAAAAGGAAATGGTGGACTATAACACTGTTGTTATAGTAAATGATTTCCGAAAGGAAATGGGTTGTATAGTATCGGGATTTATATATCTATTTAATTTCGAATCCCTATACTAGTGATTTTGGGACGTTGTAACGATGTTTTACGCAACATCCGTTTTGACCCAAATAAATATGTTAAAGTGAATGATTTCCTTAAAGAATGAAATATATACTTAATTCGATTTAAGTATATTGAATATTTTCTAAGGTTGAAAATAAAAGGATTTGTGAATTACTTATGAATAAATAAGTATGGAAATGTTTTCCAAAATGAAGTAAATAATTAGAATTTATCTTTTTGAGGATAAATTGAAATGGATTATTGAAATCGAATATGCATGAATATTTTGAAATATAAATTCATTATGGAATTTATATGTGAAAGTGAAATTTGTTTGAAAATAAATATTGATTTATTTTTTTGAAGTGTTGGAATTTTATATCTTGTAAAGATATTTTGGAAAATAAATAATTTGGAAAATTATTTGGAATCTGGTGATGTATGCATATCCAGTGATAGTTCAATAACCGACTATCAATATTTCCCTTTGAATGGGTATTTGATGTGAATTGTTTGAATTTGAATGCACACTTATTTTTGAATAAGCGCTCACTATTCGGGTTAACCGGGAAAGGACCATGGGGTCGTATAACCCATTCCGAATATGTGATACGTCGTTATGAATTGCATTTGAAGATCGGTGTTGAAGACCGAGTATTTGTGAAAGCGATAGGATGACCTATCGATTGTCTCTGCACTGGGTAGCTCCTGGTATAGAGATTCCTTAAGTGATGGGAAATTCGATCGGGATTGTGAATACCCGTATTGCAAGGGCTTCGTAAGAAGTGCCTTCGGTTCTGTTTGAGCCCGGAACAGACTTGTATGGATTGTATGCCTGACATTACAAGTTGAGATATAAAGCCGATTTCTTTCAAATATATTTCTGTTGGTGGCGGAGAATTTATTCTTTGCTTAACACCCTTCTTTGAGACGTACGTGCTCAAAGGTTATATAGTTGAAGTTATCAGCGATATATTCCCAATTTGGTAATGTGACATACTGAGTGATGCTGAAATGATCATTGTGTTGATTATTGTGATAGGATCATTTATTTGATCGTCTATCTTAGTGATCATTGTGTTGATCATTTGTTGACCCAAAGCATGGCTTTTGTATAAAGTATGTTTTTGTGGACGTGAATTCGTCGAGCCTCACACCCCGTGAATGGTCAAAACAGGAAAGAAGCAGCAAGGTTATGAGGGGTAGCACCCTTTAGGATGTGTCCATTTCCTTCTGGAAAAGGGTGGTGTCATGGTATGGAGCCCAGATACTTACTCATGTTGAAAACACTTTATGATTGTGTGAATTGATTACGAGCGCTCGGTTGATAAAGGTCCCAAAGGACCGGGGGATGGCATATTCGGTCAGTTGTTACTCAGTTAGGAGTAACCCGGCCTTGTGTTGGTAGAGATCCGGTTTGGTTCTCGGGGATGTCCATCCAGAGGCATTCTCATGTGGCAATGGGAAGTTCCTTGGCCTGATCATTCGTTGGAAATCCAATTCCCAATACGAAACTTGTACGGTATTAGTTGTAGAACCTGCTATTCACTTATGGTGGTCACCACTGTTTGGATGGTAGCTATAGTAGGCATAGTTCGAAATGTCTATGCTGGCTAAGATTTATATTCTACTTTCGAAATGAATTTTTCTCTACACTATGCACTAGTAATAATATAAAATGTTCTTTTAAATGCGTATCAAGCATCTTTGACTATCATAAGGAGAAATCTCCTCCGATTCTGCGTTTGCATTGTGTGTGTGTGCGGGAGGCCTTATGGTAGTCTCATTTTTAAAAGCATTGCGAATTGAAATAAAAATATTCCTCTATTTGATTTTAAAGATAAATAAACTGTTTTGAGTTCTCACACCAGTCACATGACTGACTTGGAGTTTATTGTTTTCCTTCCTAAACTCTGGGTGCCCACCAATTTCCACACGGGCAGTCAAGAGTTAGGTTTATCAGGATATTCTGGATAATCTGGAGTTGCTGGAGGCAAGCTGGATGGCATGGCGTATTACTAGTTTATATAGTATTTCTTTTTCCGCTGCACTGTTTGATGTTGTATGTTGTTGTACACTCTGATGATATGATGTAATGAAATGTATGTAATGTAATAACTGAAATAGTTCTTTGTTTAAAGATTATTCATTTATTATTATATGTTGTTCCGCTGCGAATTGTGAGATTCTGATATAGTTCTGTTGTTTCCTTTCTGTCCGTTCAATTTTTAAAATTCCTCTTTTTCTATTTTTAAAATTTTCTGTTTTCAAATTTCTCTATTTTCTCTATCTTCTTATCTCTTCTTTTCCCTCTATTTTTCTTTTTCTTTCTTCTTTTTCTCTCTTCTTTCTTTTCTTTTCTTTTTAAAACCCATAACATCTCGGTTTTTCGGCCTTTGATTTCTCGGCAGTCGATAAAGTGAGTGTCGATGTCGGATCTTCGAGAGTCGAAATTTTCGGGACGTTACATTTGGTATCAGAGCTCTGATGGTTAAGCGAAAACCATGGTTCTGTTGGGTATTATTCATTAGAGATAGAGTCAGCAGTACTCTAGAATGAGTTGAGTGTAATAATAGATATGAGAGCGTATTTGTTAGTGAATAAAAATTGTTTTATATTGTGATGATTGGTTTATTGAGTGGCATATGAACTTTCGTCAGCACAGCCTCGAAACTGAGCCGAAGGGGTTTCTAAACACTTGTATAGAACAATTCGACACAGTATTGTTTTAAATTGGGTAAATGAAATAATTTTACCTTGATTATATTTTATATATGAAAGAAATAATTTTTCAAAATTATCAAAGTGTATATAAGTTGATTGTTAGGTTGTTTGAATAACCTGAATAAGAGAATAATTGTATAAGCAAATGAATTATAAGAATTGAGTTATAATTAAAGTGATGTACAATTGTGAAATAAACTTATATATATAAGAAGTGAAACTATATGGATATATATGAATATGAGTTGTAAATAAAGGTGAATTTCAAGTTAAATGGAATATAACTTAAGAGATATTGAATGAAGTTGATATTGGTATCAAACTAAATTAATTAAGTTAAGTGATGGATATGAACTTAAGTTATGTGAATAGAAATTCAACTTTTGTAATTGAATGGATGAATTGAATGTTAATCAATTAAATGTGAATTAAATTGATATGGAATAATGAATATAAGTGTTAATTCATTAAAATCTAATGTTATTAGAAGTTGAATAAAAAAAAAAAAAAAATGAATGAATATAAGTGAAAGGAATTTGGTTGTAATTAATAAACATTGATTGTTATATGATTGTTAGATGATTGTATATAATTCATTAAGAGTTAATGAAATTGAATTAGTGAAATTTAAAGCTATGTAATTGAATTCAAATTAGAAGTGAATAAATTTGAATAGAATTGAATGTGAATTGGATTTAATTAGTGAATGCAAACTAATTAAAATTGAGAATGAATGTGATAAAATCCAATGTAAACAAATCAAATGTGATTTAAAGTGAAAACCCAAATTCATTGAATATGAATGAGAATATAAATGAATATTGATTGGTTATGGATGTAATTGGTTGATGGTTGATGTTTGCATTTGTTGTTTAGTTGCATTTGCGATGTGACATGTATAGTTATGTTGCTATATGTTGTATATTGAGATTATTTGCATATGTGCATGGTTCTCATGTTGTTTGTTGAGTTTAGTAGGTGCGGATCGCGTTTGCTTCGCATTTGGAGTTCGCTTTTGCGCTATATTAGCCGTATATGCTTGCTAATAAAATATAAGGTACATATCTCGGATTAAATATCGCACTTTTACACTTTTTTCCCTTCGGGATGCCTCATTACTTGATGAGATGTATATTTGTGATATATATACTGTCATTTTTTTTCGGATCGAGCCGCGCAAAGGAGACTATGGTGAATTTTTCCGAAAATTTAAGGCGTTAGAAAAAATTTGAGAAAAATTGGAAAATTTTGAAAACTTAACTTTGTTTTGAAGTTGAAAGTTAAACAATAGAAGATGTTTTTGAAAAGATAACTAAGTAGGATTTGAAAACTTAGTAAAGTATGGTAAGAAGTTTAATTATAAATTTTGGAAAGTTAATAGATTTTGTAACTTTTCTTACTTGTAATTTCGAGGACGAAATTCTTTTAAGGGGGGAAGATTGTAACGACCCAGAATTTTATTAAATTAAAATTTGAATATTTAATTTATTTTAAATATTAATAATTGAATTTATAAGTCGAATAAATTTTAATTTGAATTATTGGATTTAATTGAATAATTAAATCGATAATTTAATATGTTAAATTATGGAAATAATTAAAAAATAGAGTTAAATATGATTGAAAATAATTTGGAAAATTTTATTTAATCATACTGGAGTTATAGAGATATTTTAGAACTTTTAAAATCGAATTAGAAGTTAATCTGTGAAAATTGAATATTTTAATATTTAATAATCGACTGTAAAATAGTCAATTTTTGAACAATCTCAGAATTGAACGAAACTAGTTCCATTGGATCCGTAATAGTTAGTTATTATCGGATTTCAATTTTCGTGTCAATCGGAGCTATCGTTTGATCGTGGCAGCTCAAAACGCATCGAATCGTTTTAATTTAAATTTGGCGAGTCAAAATAGCCATTTTTCAAAAAGTCTCGGATTTCGACGAAACTAGTTTCATCGGATCCGTAATGTGATATTATTATAAGGTTTCAAATTTCAAGTCGTTTGGATTTACCGTTTGTCCGGTACAAATTAAAACGCCTAGAAATCGGTTTAAATCGGTTTAATTCAAATTGAGCGTTTTCAGCCATAACTCGCACATACTTCCGAATTAGCTTCCGAAACCTGTTCCATTGTGTCCGGAACGCGGGATAAACCCTAGGTACGCTGGTTACGGCGTCTAAATCGGAGTTCGAAATTTCCGGGATGAATAGTGTTTACGCTAGCTTTTCTTATAAATAGCACCACACACAAATAAAAACAAAATAAAAACTAAACCCTAATTTGTTTGCCAGCCGCCATCTCTTATTTCAAGGGCTGAAACCTAATCTTCTTCATCCTCTAATTTCTCAAAATCCAAGCAATATTTTCAAAAACTTTCTGAAGCAAAGATGAAGAGCACGAGATGAGCTTTGAATCCATACGGATTTGATGGGGTTTGGAGCATCGGAGGAGGAGATAGGTGGGGCCGACACCCTACAGTCACGCACGCAATTCTATGAGAGAGGGGAGGCCGAGCTCTCTAAGATTCAGGCCGAAGATGAGGTTGGTGATGCTCTTCGATTTGCAACTTCCCGATCGAGATATCGTCGAGTATAGGCGATGAATAATTAAACCCTAACTTGTGAGATTGGGTTCTTGTGCGTGCGTGGGTTTACTGGAGTGTTGCGTGGAGAAGAGAGGGAAGGGGGAAGTTGCGTTCTAGGGTGGAGATCAGGGGGTGCAAGGATCTAATGGCTATGGTGAATTTAGATTTTAAGTTTTATAATTATGTTATAAAGCTATGTATAAATACGTTCAAACTTGTAAAATCAATATCTTTTTCATACGAGGTCGAAAAAATGCAAACTCAGTTGCGTTGGAATCGTATGGACGAGCACTACGCGATGGAGTTGGTTTGGAGTCGTTTGGAGTTAGTGAGAATTTCGGGTAAAATTAAACGCGCGTTTAATTTTATTCGAAATAAAAGCTTAAACGGAAATTAAAACCAAGGTGAGAACTTCTCACTCAATCGAATAGATTTCGATTTTATTTTAAATAGTTAGATTTAAAATATTTGAATGCATGTTTGAATGATGACTGTATATATTGATTGTTAAAATAGACATTATGCGCCGTTAGTAAGCGGATGTTATTTAATATAAACATATACCGCGAATATTTCATAAACAGTGAAATTGGTATTATATATAATATCAATATATATATATTGGCATATGTATATATTGCAGTTGATTGATTTCCCGTATTTTTTGCGGATGAGACCCTATTACGCCGTTATTAAGCGGATAATATTTAATAAGAACATGTACCGCGATAATTTCGTACTGGAGCGAAATTGGTATTGTGCTAATGTTTTTGGATGCAGAAAACAGGTTGGAGGGATCCAACTGGATTCCTCAACAGTATTTATTTTATTTCAGATATTTTGATATTTGATGGATTATCATATCGATATATGATGGATCGTTGTTGTCGTGATTGACTATTTGGTGTGTAGCATCATTGGACCCAGATTTTGGGATTTTAAAATGGTTTTAAAGTGATTTTTTTGAAAATATACTATATTTTTGGAATTGATCCATTATAAATAAATAAACGTTATAATTTTTAAAGTTATAAAAATTATGGTTTTTGTGAAATATAGTTAAAAAGCTGATTTTTAGAAATACGATTAAAAGTCGATTTTTGAGAAATATGAACTAATGATTTTATAAAATAATTTAGATTGGATTTTTGAATATATGATAAAAGTTTAAATATAGGATTTATAAAATTTGATTATTTTATAAATCGAAATGATGAAATTATAAAGGAATTTAAAGACGTTTTAGAATAATAATATAAACTGATTTATATTTAGAGATTTATAAATGGATATTTATAAATTGAAATATAGACATTATAAAACGAGTTTTTATAAGTGTTTGAATGTAGTGAAAGTGAATTTCATAAATGAATGAAATTTATAGAATTATAAACTGTGAAGTTATAAATGAAATTTATAAATAGTAAGATTATAAATTTGTGAAGTTAATTGAAGAATAGATTTGGTTAAATAAATAAATCTTATAAGTTATAAGGTTTATAAATTGAAAAGTCTTTAAAAAGAACGATTTTGTAAAATAATCGTTTTATAAGTAATTAACTTATAATGTGAACGTTTAGTTTATAATTTAGTTATAAACGGGAATAGGTTAATAAAGGAATTTATAAAAAAAGAAGTTTTTATAAATAAATAGAAATGGAATTTATAAACGTTGTTTTATAAATTCGCAAACGACTTATTTTGATAAGTTAATTGTTATAACTTATAAATGGAGTTATATTCACGTTTTTAGACAGTGAATAATCCTTTAAGTTAAAGTGAATAGAATAAAAGGATGAAATTTGTTAACAAAGTTTATTCACGTTTCTGAACAGTGAATAACACGTTAAAGAAATTGTTTAGAATGTGAATGTTTTAAATAGAATTAAAACGATCTAACAATGTTTTAAAAGGAGTTGAGATTCGAAATCATAGATTTCAACATTTATTGTTGAAATAGACGTTTTCGAGAAATAAAAGGAAATGGTGGACTATAACACTGTTGTTATAGTAAATGATTTCCGAAAGGAAATGGGTTGTATAGTATCGGGATTTATATATCTATTTAATTTCGAATCCCTATACTAGTGATTTTGGGACGTTGTAACGATGTTTTACGCAACATCCGTTTTGACCCAAATAAATATGTTAAAGTGAATGATTTCCTTAAAGAATGAAATATATACTTAATTCGATTTAAGTATATTGAATATTTTCTAAGGTTGAAAATAAAAGGATTTGTGAATTACTTATGAATAAATAAGTATGGAAATGTTTTCCAAAATGAAGTAAATAATTAGAATTTATCTTTTTGAGGATAAATTGAAATGGATTATTGAAATCGAATATGCATGAATATTTTGAAATATAAATTCATTATGGAATTTATATGTGAAAGTGAAATTTGTTTGAAAATAAATATTGATTTATTTTTTTGAAGTGTTGGAATTTTATATCTTGTAAAGATATTTTGGAAAATAAATAATTTGGAAAATTATTTGGAATCTGGTGATGTATGCATATCCAGTGATAGTTCAATAACCGACTATCAATATTTCCCTTTGAATGGGTATTTGATGTGAATTGTTTGAATTTGAATGCACACTTATTTTTGAATAAGCGCTCACTATTCGGGTTAACCGGGAAAGGACCATGGGGTCGTATAACCCATTCCGAATATGTGATACGTCGTTATGAATTGCATTTGAAGATCGGTGTTGAAGACCGAGTATTTGTGAAAGCGATAGGATGACCTATCGATTGTCTCTGCACTGGGTAGCTCCTGGTATAGAGATTCCTTAAGTGATGGGAAATTCGATCGGGATTGTGAATACCCGTATTGCAAGGGCTTCGTAAGAAGTGCCTTCGGTTCTGTTTGAGCCCGGAACAGACTTGTATGGATTGTATGCCTGACATTACAAGTTGAGATATAAAGCCGATTTCTTTCAAATATATTTCTGTTGGTGGCGGAGAATTTATTCTTTGCTTAACACCCTTCTTTGAGACGTACGTGCTCAAAGGTTATATAGTTGAAGTTAGCAGCGATATATTCCCAATTTGGTAATGTGACATACTGAGTGATGCTGAAATGATCATTGTGTTGATTATTGTGATAGGATCATTTATTTGATCGTCTATCTTAGTGATCATTGTGTTGATCATTTGTTGACCCAAAGCATGGCTTTTGTATAAAGTATGTTTTTGTGGACGTGAATTCGTCGAGCCTCACACCCCGTGAATGGTCAAAACAGGAAAGAAGCAGCAAGGTTATGAGGGGTAGCACCCTTTAGGATGTGTCCATTTCCTTCTGGAAAAGGGTGGTGTCATGGTATGGAGCCCAGATACTTACTCATGTTGAAAACACTTTATGATTGTGTGAATTGATTACGAGCGCTCGGTTGATAAAGGTCCCAAAGGACCGGGGGATGGCATATTCGGTCAGTTGTTACTCAGTTAGGAGTAACCCGGCCTTGTGTTGGTAGAGATCCGGTTTGGTTCTCGGGGATGTCCATCCAGAGGCATTCTCATGTGGCAATGGGAAGTTCCTTGGCCTGATCATTCGTTGGAAATCCAATTCCCAATACGAAACTTGTACGGTATTAGTTGTAGAACCTGCTATTCACTTATGGTGGTCACCACTGTTTGGATGGTAGCTATAGTAGGCATAGTTCGAAATGTCTATGCTGGCTAAGATTTATATTCTACTTTCGAAATGAATTTTTCTCTACACTATGCACTAGTAATAATATAAAATGTTCTTTTAAATGCGTATCAAGCATCTTTGACTATCATAAGGAGAAATCTCCTCCGATTCTGCGTTTGCATTGTGTGTGTGTGCGGGAGGCCTTATGGTAGTCTCATTTTTAAAAGCATTGCGAATTGAAATAAAAATATTCCTCTATTTGATTTTAAAGATAAATAAACTGTTTTGAGTTCTCACACCAGTCACATGACTGACTTGGAGTTTATTGTTTTCCTTCCTAAACTCTGGGTGCCCACCAATTTCCACACGGGCAGTCAAGAGTTAGGTTTATCAGGATATTCTGGATAATCTGGAGTTGCTGGAGGCAAGCTGGATGGCATGGCGTATTACTAGTTTATATAGTATTTCTTTTTCCGCTGCACTGTTTGATGTTGTATGTTGTTGTACACTCTGATGATATGATGTAATGAAATGTATGTAATGTAATAACTGAAATAGTTCTTTGTTTAAAGATTATTCATTTATTATTATATGTTGTTCCGCTGCGAATTGTGAGATTCTGATATAGTTCTGTTGTTTCCTTTCTGTCCGTTCAATTTTTAAAATTCCTCTTTTTCTATTTTTAAAATTTTCTTTTTTCAAATTTCTCTATTTTCTCTATCTTCTTATCTCTTCTTTTCCCTCTATTTTTCTTTTTCTTTCTTCTTTTTCTCTCTTCTTTCTTTTCTTTTCTTTTTAAAACCCATAACATCTCGGTTTTTCGGCCTTTGATTTCTCGGCAGTCGATAAAGTGAGTGTCGATGTCGGATCTTCGAGAGTCGAAATTTTCGGGACGTTACAAACTAACTAAGAGGAGAGTGGCTACATGAAACATAAGGGGTATTTATACAAGTTAGAAACCCTAATGCATATTTTTGGGGAGTACCCAAAATGCCCGTGGAGGAAGTGTGGTGGCCAAGTTATCATTAGCTTTAATAATCCCCCACTTAAATGTACATAAAGCTTTAAATGTCTTTTAGCATGTGCATTAGCCTTTAATTTGTACATTAAGGTAGTGGGTAGGTGGGGTCCTCTATGTTCTTCAATTTGAATTATTTCCATCTTCATTCTTTTGTATCTTCTTTGTACATGCATATTCCTTCATGAAACCACTTGTAATTGAGTTTAAATTCCTACAAAATAACATAGAAATTTTCCATTAAATTTTCTCAATTTGATATATGCACAAAAATGACCATTTTGCCCCTATATGAAGATGAATATGTGACAATTTGAAAACAATTTGAATTTGGTTTAAAAAAGTAAAAATACCCAATATGATCATTTATTCAATTTAAATAGATTAAATATGGTGGTAAAAATATGCATATTTACGTGCACATCACCATACTTTTAAAATGGTTTACATCCATATAAATACGTTTATAACTTTGTATAACGTCTTCAAACCATAATTTCCAAACATGGAATTCAATTTCAAATCTTGAATTTAAATTCAAATTAAATTATTTAAATTTCAAAACTTTATCAAGTTATTTAAACTAACTTTTATCTTTTGAAACTCCTTTTCAAAAGCTTTTCACATTTAACCCAAAACCTTTTCCAAAACAATTTGGATTCAAAATTCATCTTTCAAAACCATTTCAAATATTTGTGACTTAACCGATTTCCTCGTGAAATACATATTAGCGTGTGTATGGTGTAGTCCAAGTGTTTTACACAATAGTGCAACATCATCAATCATCACAGATTCAAACATATCAATATCGATAAGCAGTATAACCCATAGCGCTTATCTTCATTCACAGATTCATAGATAAAGTAAATTTATCAATGACAAAGATTCATCATTACGATTCGATGTGGGTTTCGGATAACCAACTGGAATCTAACTCCCTGTCTCATCGAAATTCAAATGTCGTTTTACGGGCCAAGGGGTTGTCATATTCATACAATAGTATATTCATCGCAGATATAACAGCTCAGCACAAAGCATTTCATAGTACATAGCATCACATCACATATCAAATATATTAATCCATCACACAACATTCAATAACAATCAACCATCTTCAATTAAGATGAATAAATCATGTGGTTTTAAATTTATCAACCACATATTACTTTCATTAGTAATCTTTAATTAATGATTTATTATCATTAATTTCAATTGATTAAGTCTTGATCACCTTCATTAATTAATCATTCCTTAATTAATTATCTAAATTAATTAACCCTTAGTTGTTAATTAATTAACTCTCAATTACTTTTATTAATTAATTACTACTTAATAAATTAATAATTAATTACAAATTAATTAACCTTAATTATTTATTAAATTAATATTTAATATTAAATAATTACTTTTCAAATAATTATATTAACAAATCATCAATTACTTAATGAATTAAAAGATAAATCTTTTTATCTTTATTAATCACTTTGGATATTTTATAAATCTTGTTTAATCATCATCCTCATATATTAGTTGCTTTTAAAAAGGTTAAGATGGATTAAATAACTTTTTTTTCTTAATTACCCTTTTTATTACATTAATTATTGAAAACAAAATAATAATTTAATAATGTAATAAGGTTAAAATTTAATCACTTTGAAAAATATCTTATTTAAATCCTTAATTGATTCCATCTTTTAAATCAAAATCATCATATTAAAAACATGATTTAAAAGTGTTAAAAAGTTTGAGAATTTTGAAAATAAAAACTGTTTACATATCAAGCTCGAGACCTGCTTTGAGTTTAACCCGAGAACATTGCCTATTTACTTCGAGTCTTTCTGAAAATCAACCCGAGTGCCACATTTTCAAACTTGAAATTTTTTCTAAGTATTTTTACCCGGCGTGTCAAATTTTTTTCTCGAGTTATAACTCGAGCTCGAACCCTTCTCTCCCGGTATTTGCTTCGAGTCGAACCCTTCTCTTCCTAAAAACACTTCCACTGATACGCCCAGGAACTCGTGCATGTTCCACAACGTTCCGATCGCCACTGGTCGACGCTACGACCATCCTCGCATCGACTACAACTTCCCTGATCCACCAGACCACCCATACACCGTCAACGACAATGAGTTCGCAAATGCACTATCAGGTCTAAACAAGCACAAAAATGATCGACACGCAAACATCTCGCACCACCGCCCTAGGCCATCGAAGGCCACGAAAACTTCGTTAGAGCTTCGCCAACCTCCCCAGATTCGATCGCCACTGGTGTGCAACCTTCCGCTCTACCGACGGCGACGCGGCGATGAGGTTTTTGATCATCACCAAATGTATGCCTTAAACCCTATTTCGATCTCATCAGGCCACCTCAACAATTTATAAAATCGTTGGGTATTTTTCAGGTGATCTCCAACCTCCAACCATGCTCTACATCAATCTCGAGAATTAACGTTTCCCCGATCGCCGGAATTTCGCAAAAATCACAATGCCGTTCATCCTCGAGTTTCACCAAGGATACATTGTTAAAAATTCCGGTTTTTGCTTTTAAAAATCATGGATTTTAGAAACGTTTCACATCATATAATTGGAAACAAGAATTACGATAAGCAAATTTCAACATAATTTGGGTTTGCCTGTTGCTTTTAACATTTCCAGAAAAACTTACCTTAAGTGCACTCAAATATATTTTAAAAATTCAACCCAAGGCTAAACAAACAAATTTTGTTCAGATCATAAAGTCAAATAAGGATCAAATAAAAAGGAATTGAAATTTTAACAGGTTTTAGCATCCTAGGAACGAACAAAGGCAAATGTGCCTGTAGCTTGAACATGCATATTTTCCTCAACATATAACCATATACAGATTTGCATGCATGTTAATATTTCACAATTAATTTCAAACATCATCACAAAACAACACTTAAAGCTTCAGATTCTTAAGGGTTTACTCACCTTGTTTTGTTTGAACGAAGACAGTGTTGATTTGGTTTGAGTTGATTTCCAGGCTTAAATTTGATCAGGTTTTGATTAATATAAGTTGTCTGTGACGATCTGTATGCTTTCTTCAATTACTTTATCTCTGATTCCAGGTTTTGAAGTTGCTTTGCCTGATTCCAGGATTTGTTTTCAAAGCTTTAGATTTTGAAACAAATTGTTGAAGTTGTTTGCTTTTGAACTTTTCTAGTTTCTCTTTGTTTTTTATTTCAGATTTTAGTTTGTTCTTAACTTCAGATTTGTCAAAGTTTTCAAAACTGATAAAGAAATGGGAAAAAGTAGTAAAAATGGTTTATATAATCTTGTTTCTCATTTTAATTAATTTTTAAAAAATAAATACAAGATATTGACACTTGTTAATTATATTGATAAGATCACTACACTTGTTTAATTGATGTGTTAAAAGCTTAACACTTGTCCCCTTTTTATATTTATATGATTTAAATAAATTTTTATATTATATTTCTTATATAAAGACATTTTCCTTATATTAAATGTATACTATTTAAAAGAAATGCTTTTGAAACTAATTACCCATTAAATAATTTACATAAATAATATTAATAAACCCAACTCATTTTTTCTAAGTCATTTAAATTCAAATACAAATTCAATATTCAAATTTAAATTTTAAAGTCAAATTCAAATTTACTCGTATATACATATACATATATATTTCAAATTCAAATAATTCTAAAACATTTATTATTTTGAATTCTTAAACTCGAATGAATTTACAATCTTATCTATATATATATATATATATATACAAATCAATACTTATTTTATTTATTTTGAAAAATTCAAATTAATTTCAAAATTTTATCCCAAAATTTACATCAATTACTAATTTAAATTTAATTCAAAAATGGGGATCGTTACAAATAGGGAACTCAGTGTGACGGTATTACACAATTCGACTTGAGAATACCGTCGAACTTCAATGCGAATAATTCACTTTAATTATAGTTAAATCATGACATGACATCCATTGAATGACTACAGTTGGGTTTAACTTGAATCTTTTGGAACAGAGCATTGTTCAATTAAGAATTTGTTTCCTTGGTTGTATAGGGTTAATGCCACAGTTAACTCTAATCAACTCAGAGTCAAAATCTCTTATCAGAGCTATTATTGAACCAATGACTTTATTTATAAACTAATCAGGTTGAATATAAATAATATTAGAGTTCTAACCAATACCACACTATATATGTTCTAAAGTGATATAGTGTTGACGAAGTGAACATGTGTAAATTATTATCACTATTAGTACGCTTAAGACAATATAAATATGTTTTTACCAAAATGATCTATAAGCGATGAATTCAGCCAAACTTTCACACCGCCAGCTAAGATGACGTGTGAATGTTAATATATGAATTGTTCAATATTAGCAGCGGACTAATTTCACGTCTATGAGTCTCACAACTGGATTTGTGAATTCATTAAAAAAGCACATGATTTAATTAGTTTATAAAGTATTGTAAATTAATTAATATTTAAGAAATATTAGTTATTAATGTATTTTATGTTTGAGGTATTATTACTAATTATTTGGTATGTATATAAAAATATATTTTCATGTATTGATATATGATATCGATACATGCTTTAAATATAATTAATTACCGAACGGGCTTTGCAATTTTTACAGTCACGAAAATTGGGTTCATGAAACTTAAGAATAAGTACATATGGTAAATTTAATTTATTCAAAGCTATGAAATCAAATAAGATATGAGTTTGATATGAAATCCCTACATGTCCTAGATCAAGGAATTGACAAGTCGACTAATTTATGTTATGAACATAAGTTTTGTGAACTTAAAATTGAATCATTTTTATGTAAGTGTTGGATATGATCCAAAAACTCTAACTTAGAAACTGATTGTACAAGATGAAATGGAATTCACTAAGCCTAAGACAGACGCAGATCATCATAATGTTTAAAAAGAATTCTTGGACATTAAGGAGAGACTATGATTTTCTAACCAATGTCGAGAAAAAGAATTATTAGTAATAATAATTTCATTAATTGTTTGTAATAAAAAAAGAGTATAGACCCTACCATATGGAAGGATGCTTAAATTTGGAAGAGAATCCAAGTACATTATCAAAATATGATTGTGATAGTTGTACGAGAAAAGATATGATCCATCAACCATAGTCTTCAAGAAGAAGACTGTTGGAGTTGGAATGTACTATGCTACATTGATGACTGTAACTTCTTAAATTTTAGTTGTTGAAATTGGCATAATAGATTCATTGATGAACATGCTTAAATTAATTCGAGTTCTACTTGCAAAATTATTGCCTAATATGACTTTGAGTTTAGTAAAAATATGTTGAAACAAAAAATTTCAATCTGGTTTAGAATAGATTGCTTGCGCATAATAACCAAAATGTCATAAAGTCGGTATCAACAATAAATTAGTTTTTAAGCGTTGGATATGATCCAAGAAACGATACAACAATATCATTCAACAAACAATAGACTTGAGCAAATATTTTGACAAAGAAATTGAATATTTTGTTTTTCATTCAAAATACAAAGCAATCATATGCCCATAAGAAAGAATATTAAAGGTACTAAGATATTTCTAAATTATAAGTAAATAACATATTACTGATTGTTAATAATAAAAACCTGCATTAAAATCGATTTTTTGATGGAAGAGTGATCCTAATGTTAAAAACCAGTTTTAATTTGGTTGTTTAATAACCGATATTGGATTTGAAAAATGACATCTTTTATAGTTAATGTAAAATATGTTGGGATTTTCCCCAAACGATATACGTAGGCATCACATTAAAATGTTTAATATGGAGCATATGAGATGAATTTATTATGCATTGACAATAGGAACTACCACAGATGATTTGTTATCTACTATATCTCTATTCTCTTATGTAATTAATGCACCGAGCAAGTATTAAATCCGATTTAGGACCACTAAATGGTGGTTATGATTATTCTTGTGTTTCTGTGAAATGCTGGTATGGAAACAAAAAAACTCCTTATGAAGGATTATTCGGACTCGAACCTCATGAGTGACATAGAATATGACAAGTCGATCCTAAATTCATATTCAATCTTAGTTAAGGAGCTTTGTGGTGCAAATGTTCCAAATGAGAGATGGTGGTTAATTCAATTAATAACTTAGTACATCACCTTGAATAGCACCGCAATAAAAGCAGTACATAGTAATGCACAAATTTGTAACTAAGTTAGGGGTTTTCAAATGTTGAGAACCTCATTACATTAACAATGCCGCAATATAGACCACGAAAGATCCTAGGACTCATAAGATTTTTAGAGGCATTCTCTGAAATTCCTACATGATAAAGTCAGTTTATTAAGATGGGGAGATGTTGGCTAACAGAGTAGATGATAAAAAAACATAGCAAATCCATTCACTAAGTAATCAGCTCGATCGATTCTGAATTGATCGAAGGAATGAGATCAAGATTCTATAATCGATCTTAAGTGCAAGTAAGATATTGAAAGAGTTAGTATACACCTCGAAAATTTTAAATAATAAATTAAAATACTAAAAAGGGCAAAAAAAAGTAAGTAAATATTCACAAACGTTGGAATTAGATCTCAAAACCTATTCCATTGCGCTCGGTGTTTAAAATTAGAAAACATAAATAACTTATTAAAATTGATAAATTAGGTCAAAACTAGCGAAAACTTGACCCAGTGGCATTTCTATACTTATTAATTTTGATATTTAACCTAATAACCCTAGATTTCAGTTATAATTAAGACCATAATCCCCAATGTTCTTCATTTTAAACCCTAACCACCATCTTATGCAGCTAAAGCCCAGCGAAATCCTCGTTATAGCATGTAGCATTCTTTGACTGCTATGCTTTTCAATATAGTGCTATTATATAGTTTATCCGCTTTAAGCCACACTATTTTCCACTATATTCGCTAAATCAAGATTTGTTAGCATCCGCTTTAGATACATTAATATAAAAAAGTTGATTTGAATAGTTCTCTTTTGAACTAAATCAACAAAGTTAGGATAAAGATCTAATTTTTAGGCACAAGTGCTCAATATAAGTTAGAAACCAATTTGGTCGCCAAATCTGAACTACATAAATCATGATATTCTTCGATTTTGTTAAATAAGATTAAACAGTATTATATTTTCCTATACAAAAGATGTGAGAATGAAAATAAATAAACTTTAAATATTTGGTTTCATATCCAATGAAGCTTTTTGCACATCTGCTATTTTCTGCTATATCCCCGCTATAACTTTTTTCACCTCCACCGCTTTGAATCGCTAAAACTTTAACTGTACAACCACTACCTCTCTAATTCTATACATATATTTCTTCTTCTTTCTCTTCAAAACTCCTTAATTCAAACAACACTTTCCATTCTCCTCTAAATTATGTAACCAAAAACAGAATAAGACAAAAAATTAAAAGAAAGGAAGAGAAGATAGATAATTCAAATTGAAAATAGAGGAAAGCAAAGTCAAAAACAACAACAAGCTAAGAAGAAAAGAAAGAGCGCAGATCAAATCAGGATAAAAAGGTTTATTCATGCAACCCTTCATGGTGAATGGATTTATCTATGGAATGTTTATGTTGTAGGTAAATAGTTAATTTTAAATTATACACCTTATTAGAACTAAAAATATGATTTTTAATTTTGAATCAAAATTTTATTCTAAAGTGCATGAATTGAAAGAAAGACCCTAGGTGATGAATTTATAAAATAATCATTGTAATCTAGGAGGGAATGGTAAATTTGATTTAATAGTCCCCTAATTCTATAGTTTGATTTTATGCAACAAGTTTGGATTGATTTTGATAAATTAAAAAGCAAATGAATATTCTTTTCGTATTTATTTAGACTTGAATTTTATCAACATTGAATATATGTAAAGAAATTATAGAAATACATGTAGAAAATCGTTCGGGAAACATGTAAATAATTGATTTAAAGGTTATATACAATTCTCCAGGCAAATTAGCTAAAGTTGTGTATAAATAATGATGGAAACCATTGCTAAACACCTGTTAAAAAAAGAAATAGCATGCATATTTGGATCCGCAAAAATGAGGAAAGAAAATAAATAAAATAGTTTATTTTACCAAAACTGGAAATTTATAATGAGACGATTGGAAGTGTAACTAAATGTATGAACTCAATTTTAGGCATCTAAATTTTAGATAGTTCGAAATAGAAAAGTATTAGTTCAAAATTAACTTGAATCGGATGTTTGAACCCTTATTCAAACATTTAGAATCGAAGTCAAATGCTTAAATATATATAACAAAATTTTATATTGGAAGAATTAGATGTATGAATTATTTTACACATGATTGAATTTCTACAACAAGCACAGGTTAGCCTGGACCTAGTACAGGCCAAGTAGAATGGATAGGGGAAACTTATTCCTATTTTTTTTGGGAGTTCACAAGCTTAATGGAGTCATGCAGGAAGCTGGAAAAGTATCACACTTGGTGAAGTCTTAGGCTCTCACTTCATGAAGTTGTTAAACGTGACACTCAACGTCGTGAGTGATTACATCACAATTAGGAGCTCTTATCATTCTTAACCTGTTCTTGTAACGACCCGGAATTTCACTACTTTGATTAGTGAATATTTAATTAATTTTAAATATTTAATATATAGGTTTTATAATGAAAATAAACTCATTTTAATTAATTAATAATGAATGTAAAATCATTTTCAAAATTTGTTTACCAAATTAAATAGTTCGTAGAAAATCAGAAAATGTGACCGAAAAACGTTTTCCGAAATTTCGACCTTTCGACACCGGAAAGTTGTCGGGAATGTCATTCGTCTTTGCGCATTATATGTACATATATATATAAGAGTTAATTAACTAGATAATAATACGCTTAGAAATAAATTATCTTATGTTAATTTGGATTAGTAAGTGTTGTGACAAGACATAGTTTGAAATATAATAAACATTTTTTATAAATATATATATATATATATTAAGTATTGTCAGATCTTAGATTTGTAATCATTAACCATAACTACCTCTTGTCACATCTTAGTTAATTAATAATTAAACTTATATATATAAAGAAAATGATGTGACTAAACAACATAATTATATATATATATATAAGAAAGTGATGTGGCTATACAACAATATAGTTATATATATAAGAAAGTGATGTTACTTACATAATTATATATATATATAATAGATGTGATTAAACATAATTATATATAGATATATATATTATAAAATATTTGTGATGTGACTTGACAAAGTGATTATGTGTGAAATCTTGCCTATAAATAGCCCATATGTTTCTCCATTTTTCCTCCTATTTCCACCAACCTTTTCCTCCTCATTTCCAACTCAAATGGAGTTTTTATTTTTTCAAATCATATGAAATTTTAATGGCTACAACATTCTAATTGACTAGGTTTTCAAATTTCTATCATAGCTTTACAAAATACTCGATCTTTGCAAAGTATTTTTAACCCTGAATTTCAATTCCATAAATTGCCCTTCTTCTTTTGACCATAACTTCTTAAAACAAACGTAAATGGGTGATTTTCTTTTGAAACAGTAGAGAAAATAAATTCCAATAATTTTCACTTTGAATACTTTTTTAAATTCTGTGTGTTGTTACCCTAAAAATCAGTTGCAAAATGACCTATGTTCGGGTTTATTATTGAGAATTCAATGTTTATCCGAAGTCGCTCCACCTTACCGAAACAAGTCTCGCTTCCTCTTCCCTTCAAGGCCGAGCCTACCTAGCACATTCTAGGTTCAAGACTCCATCTTGTTGCTGAGGAATGGAAGTGCTATGTCATGATCTAATTTAGCGAGAGTTTGGATAGCTTTTGGTGAGTAAATTCCTAACCTTTTGGAAAGAACCTTCCTTTATATGTTGTGTTGATCCTTATCTATATGCATGTTACATATATGTATGTATGTATGCATATGTTGGATCTTGGCATGTTTGAATGTTATGATAAGCACAAATTTATGGGTTAGTATTAGCACTCGAATGGATGTGTTACTGCAAGGTTAGTAATTGTATATATATTGGTATATGTATATAATTTGTTGCATGCATGTGATGTGTGAGTATAAAGGGTTGATGATGAACTTTACTATAGTTATGATGAGTTGAAAACAAAGTTGAAACTTTGTATGTAGTCGCGGCGGATTTGAGGTCGGATTTGAAATCGAACTCATTTCAAGAGTTTAAAGTTTAGATTGTGGTTAAAGTTTGCGTAATTGTTTTAAAGTGTGAAAATTTACTAAGGTATGTTTCAACCATTAAATGGTATGGTTTTAGTAAAGTGGCTTCGCTTAAAGGTGGGTTAAAGCAAACCGCACTCATGGCGACAGTTGCTATGAATGCAGTTCGGCAAAGGTATGAATTTCTATTTCAAATTTGTTTTATTTTGAAATTAGCTTACTAAATTTTTCAAACTTAATTAGTAATATTAAAAAGTAATTAAATTGCAATATAATTAATTAGATAATTAAAAGGTAATTAGCACCGGATTGGTAATTAAGAAGGTGATTGGACGTTAATCATCACTTAAATTAAGTTAATGACTATTAATTGATTTATAAAGTTTTAATTAGTAATAAATGGGTTAAGAAGTAATTAAGTGATTAATAATTATTCAACTAAGATTAATGGTTATTTATTTATTTATTTAATGGGTTGTTTAATTAATTAGGGTTTAACTCTTAATAAATTTGGTTTAATCTTAACCAAGTTGCATTAGGAAGTTAATTAGTACTTAATCAAGTTTATTAAGCCTAATTAGAGTTTAATTATGATTTAATCTTGATTTAAATTGGATTAATTAAGATTTAGTTAGGGTTTAAGCTAATTAAACATAATTTTAACTTTTTAAAGGTGATTTTAAACTAAACAGAATGTGTTTTTAATCAATTTTCTTTTTCAAAGTAAATAGATTCTATATCAGAGGATCTCTTGTCCAAACCCTTAAGTAGCCCATACGATTAGGAGAATTAAATGACATCCATTAGCAGAACGAAACACCATTCTGTTATAGTGTAAATGATTTGATTGTGTGGACATGTGTTAAGCGGAATAAATTCTCGTTCTACTATAAAATGATTGAATTATTTGGACATCTATTTAGCAGGATAAATCACCATCCCGTTGTTATGTTATTTGGACTTGTATATGCCAACTGGTTATATTGACGTGTTATTCCCTGATTGGATATAAACTAAATTTACATATATGGTAGCTTATGTAAATAATTGTTATATGATTTGGAAATCGAATCGAAATTAAATGTAACTTAAATTAGTATCATTGTGACTGCTAAGCCTCATTGGAATTTATAAACTATGGTTTGAATTTACTTTAATTCTTTAATCAATTTGAGGCTAAGGGTTTATAAATGGTTTTTCAATTTATATAATTGTTATAAAGGTATTTATTAATGACAAGTTGTTTATAGAAGGATTTTTCTAGCGGTAAGGGTTATTAAGGTGTTTTACAAATGATGTTTTGTAAATGATATTTGTTAGCGCCAAGATTGGTCACTAACACCCAAATATAAATGAAAGCACCAACTAACAGTCACAAATAATAGATAGAGTGTATGTGGAGAGTATAAATATGAAGAGCGGTAAAAATTAAAAAGAAAGCAGTAAAGAATAACAGATTTTATAGTGGTTCGGCTGACTCTGGCCTACGTCCACTCCAAAATTTTCCTTTTTATTGATATGAGAATCAATTATAGTTACAATTCAGAGTTTTCAAAACAATTATGGCAGAATATCCTTAATGAGGAAGAAGAAGGGAAACAGAATCAAGATCCTTTTTTTGAACCCCCACATGCTGTATTTATAGGTAAATCCCGAGTTGTTGGGCTTTCTGAATAGTCCGGGCCCATCAGGACCATAGCTAAGCCAACATCCTTCATCATGGTATGAGCCACTTCCTGTTCCTGTAGCAATTTCCTGTTCCTGTAGCGACTTCCATGCCGAACAACTTCCATGCCGAGCGACTTCCAAGCCGAGCGACTTCCGGTTCCTGTAGCGACTTCCTGTTTCTGTAGCGACTTCCTGTTCCTGTAGCGACTTCCTGTTCCGAGCGACTTCCATGCCGAGCGACTTCCATGCCGAGCGACTTCCATGTCGAGCGACTTCATGTCACTTGCTTCCTTGTTGATGGCCTAGCCATTGCTTTCTAGAATCCAAGTTCCTAGCTCCAAAATCCCTGAGTGCTTGCCTTCTTAGTGAAAGCACCAAAATGTTAGTGACCAATTTTGGCCCTAATAATATTTATATAGGATATTTCATAAAGGGGTAAAGAAAGGTTTATACAAAGAGTTTTAAAAATAGGAAAAAGGTTTATAAATCATTTCAAAGATTTGAAAAGAGGTTTATAAATTAACTTAAAGGTTTATAAAAGTGGGTTATAAGTTTATTGTGAAAGTTATAAGTTAATTTAAATATGAGATGAGCTTTTAAAAAAGGACTTAAAGGATAAGCGGAATGTTTTATTTGGAAGAAATGTTTGGATTTGAGAAGAAGGAAACTTTGAAAGGTTTGTAATTATACTTATACTGATAAGATAAGTACATGATTGTGTTTCAAGGCATGAAAAGTAAAACGCTTTGGTAATATACTTATACCATTGAGATAAGTATATAAAGGTTTCCAAGTATAATGAAATGTAAGGGGTTTGGGAATAGTGATTTGAAAAGATCTTTTGATCAGATTTTATAGAGTGGTTTTATTAATTAAAGAGAATTAATAAAGGCTTAGTGGATCCCATATGGAAATTAAACCATGATTGGATGTTTGTTTATTTGATAGTTAAATAACCGACTATCAAAGCTGGATCCAAAACGTAACTTTGAAAATATCTAGAAGAAACACGAGAGTTATAAGGTACAGTTGCCATCGAAAGTGCTACGCTATACCTATAAACTCATTTCCTTCATCTAGGATGAATGATTAGGAAATCCTTCCAAAAACTGTTAGGAGGTGAACTCCGCTCTTGTCATTTGTCTATTTATTTCCTAAAGAATTAGGATTGAGTTTACCGAAAAATAATAAAATTTGTTCCAAAGAGACCGGGATCGGATATGTTATCCAGATACCACTTCAATCCAACCCAAGCATTTCGTAATGAAGACGTCTTGAAGTATGGGATCAAAGACGAGGCCATTAAGTACAAAAAGTTCTTGCTACTAATCCTGAGGGTGATTCCAAAGTGGATATAGTAGAAGTAGTACATTCGGTTTGTCCTTATCCTGAACAACTTGTATGGGTGCATGTTGGCACTTCGTTACTGCCGGAAGGGCATCGTTAGCATTCCAAAAGAGACTTCTATTTAGAAAGGTAAAATGCGACCTCAAGCCTAATCAACCAAGAATGACTAAAACTAGGGATATGCAGCAGGGCTATGTGGGTCGCACCCATTAGGGTATATCATTACCATTCTAGATATATGCATAATTATCAATGAATTCATGTATGTGGGAGTGCTCGGTTAAAGGTTGCAAAGAAATTGGGGTAACGATATATTCGGTACTATCCAGCAAGGAATAGGCCGGTTCTATGTTGGAAGGGATCATTAAGTATGACCACGGTATATTTTTCTAGATGTGTACTGTGGCGGGCGGTACCCCAGTAGCCCAACAATTAATTGGAATCCATTCTCCAATACATGCCTTATGTTTTCGATTGTAGAGCCTAATATGTTGGAATGTGAGATGCAAGCATTTTGGTTATTTTATCTATTTACTTCAAACCTAGACACTACGATAATATCGTCAAATTTTGATATAAAATGTTTAGGTTATTGTAAGGCAAAAACCCATCCATTTTTATGTGTGGTGTGGTCTTACGAGATACCCTTTGTTTGGAAGGTTTTCAAATGTAGAAATCAGTTTGGTATTCCTTGTTATCAAGTTTTACTCACGCTGGTTTACCAGACCGACTCGGGCATTATTCCATGTAATGCTCGGGTCATACCGAGTTCTTTTTCCTAGGTTTAACCGGATACTTTGGAGTTGAAGAGAAGCTGGAAGGTCAAGACGTATTCACGTATATTTTTCTTATGTCGTATTATAGAGTCTGTATGTTTGACAATGTAAGGACAAATTTCTATAACTGTCCAAATTTAGGATAAGCCTAGTGTGCTATGATATTATACGAACAAAGTTGTTTTCTTCTTTTAAAGATCATTGTTGTATTATATATTATTCGCTGCATTATGAAATTCTGCATTGTTTATTTTTCTTCTATATTTTACCTTCTTCTTTCACACTAACAAATCAATATTTATGGCACTTGAATATTCGGCATGTGATACAATGGACGTATTAGTGTCGATTTTCAAGGGTCGAAAATTTAGTTCATTACAGTCCTAACCGCCAATGGATGGAAGCATGCAAGAGATGATGGAGAAATCCATAATCATAGGATCTGTTAATCCTATATAGGGTTGAATCGTTAATCTGCTCTTAAAAGCTATTTGTGTAATGGTATAGGGTATAGGAGACATGCACTAACGAAAAGATTATATTAGAATTGTTTAACCAAAAGGTTATTAAGATTCTTAACCCAAAATATAATATTGGGATTCTTAAACCAAAATATTATATTGGAATTATTAACCTGAATGTATAGGCTTGGCATGTTAAGCTATACTCGGTTTGGTGTAACTCAATGAATTTTATTGAAAATGTTAACTCAATATAAAGATAAATAGTTATATACTAGAAATGCTTCTAGGAATCAACTAATTGGCTTTTTCCACCTATGAGTGGAAACATTTAAAATCAAAAATTAGATTTAGTCAAACTAGGACTACGCAAGCTATATTATGAAGGTAAGTAATCACCTATATATAGAACACGCACACTAAAGAACACTCTTAGGTGTAAGTTATAACTGAACTCTAATTACCTGTCCATACCATACCACTAATGATATAATTCACTCACCAAACTTTTTTTGACCCTCTCTAATTTTCCCTCGTTAAATCTATTACAGACGGTCAGAGTAGCAAGCGACATATGCGAGGCAAGGTGCATGGAGGAGGCAACTTATTGCTCTAAAGATACATTTATTTATAGTTGTTCTCCATAATACTTTATATTATATCATTCCTAACTATTAGACTCTTATGTATTCTTATTTATAAACATTGTTGTATGGATCATATATATGTTGCAATTGTTATCTGATATGGTTATTTTCAATACTTATATTTTATTTTCTTCTGTTGTGAAATCTAAAAGTGTAAAATGTCCTAAATTTATAGTTATTTCTGTACCATGTAATGTTCTAAAAATCCCAATCTTGTACTTCTTGGCATGACACGAGTTCAAATGCCATTTTAAGTTTTGGATTGGTGTATCAAGAGGTGTAGGTTGTTACAGTTAGTAGTATGCCTTAGGGCAATTGTGTATTTTGTTACATATATTTAACTCTATAGTCAATGTTGTTCATATTAAAGATGTTTTATTTTTGTTATATTATGATATAATTAATTAAGAAAATAATTTAAAATATATTAACAAGAAATCCTTAGATAAAATGTTATGTGATTGTAGTTGCAATCATAAGTAATTAATCATTTTGTGTTAAATATTCCTAGTGAAGATGTTTCGAGAAAGTATATTGATACATCAGTTGAGACCAGAGTACATACGCTCTCAAGATGTTATGCAGTGTATTATCAATGGCTAATGGGGACACTAAAGGGATACATACTCGCAGTTATTAGATATATATATATAATGACTCATCCGAGAGTTTCCTATTGATTGATTAAATATTGGTCAAATAGGGAATCCCAGTGTGACGATGTTATATAGTTCTCCCAACTTAAGAATACTATGGAACTTCGATGTGGATGCTTCACTTTGATTATAGTTAAATCATAGCATGACATCCTTCAAACGACTATAGTTGAATCTAATTTGAAGTATTGGGAGTGAAGTATTATTCGACAGAGAATTCGTCTCCTCAGTTGTATGAAGTAAGTGTCACAGTCAACTTTAATCAACTCAAAGTTTGAATCTCTAGCTAAAGTAGAAAGGTTGTTGATAAATATTATTATTTGATAGGACTTTATTTATGGGCTAGTCAAGTTTAAATTGGATGATTTTAGAGTTTTTACCAGTACCAAACTCCATATGTCATAAAGTAAATAGTGTTAACGAAGAGATTGTGTGTAAATTACTGTCGCTATTGGTACCACATAAGATAGTATAAAGCATAATTTTATCGAAAAGATCTACAAGTGCCGAATTCAACCACTAGCTAAGGTGATCTATGAACTTTAATATTTGAATTGTTCAATACTAATTGTTGACTGAATTCACACCATTGAGTCTCACAATTGCATTTATGAACACTCTGCAGAACTACTCGATTTAATTAGCTTATAAAGTATTATAAATTAGTCAAGTTAATTAATATTTTATAAATACCAATTATTAGTGTATTTAGTTTGGGTATTATCGTTAATTATTTTGTATGCATATAAAAGTTATATTTGCACGTAAATATGATATCTTTATCTATCTAAATTGGCTTTAAATATAATTAATTACTCAACACTGTTGGGGTTTTTAGGTCCATTTACGGAGACAATTATGGTAGGCCATAAAAGGAGAATCATGGTCTGGATAATTGATTTATATATAATTAGAATCAATAAAGAATGCTTTAAAATGGAGGAATGAGAAAGGTTTCGGTTCCCTCTATAAAAACAAAATACCTCCCTTATTAGTTCATTTTAAAATGATTCCTTCTTCCTCTTCTCTCTTTTCATGGCTACCACTTCCATGCCTTACCTCCCTATGGTCAAAAAAATTCACCAAAATAACAACAAATATAACAAAAAAAAGTGGTTCATTGATTCTAGCAAGATCGAATGTTATTTAAGGAGTCTAGGACTCACAAATTAAAGCATCATTCAGGCCAGGATCTATAAAGGTAAATTTATTTTTATATGCTTACATATGATCGCACCTAACCAAATTCATGTATGTAACATAATTAATTGTCATGGAATTATTGAAGTTTGATTTATTATACACATGTTGTTTGTAAGTTAAGTTCAAAAGAGGAAAATAAAACATGAAACTTTGACATATTTGATTTATTTAATGTATTATGAATTAATCTTTCAAATGCGTTTTTTATTATTGAATGATTTGATTATATGTATATGCTCACACACAATGATCATTTACTTTGGCTGCAATCAGGCACGTATGTTAACATGGATCTAAATTGATGTCTCTAATTAGTTTTAAATTACGATACTTCATTGTCTATTTGGTCAAAATAAAATTTAAAATTTATTCTATTAATTATTTTGGATTATATATATGTACACATAAAATTAATTTATAATTATATGGTTTGTTTATATTGTGTGTGTGTGTGTGTGTATAAATGTTGTTTTATTTAAAAATTTAAAATTAAATACATATGTATATAATAGGATGTTAAATTTATTATCTTTTGCGTATATATACTCTTTTGATCATATGTGCAAGTCATTTGTAATATCAAATCCATTATTCATTTGTTTTAAGCTACAACTAAATATGGTATATAAAATACAATATATAATTGAATCTAATTTTAATTAGGAGTCTACAAGAGAGGAAGGTGGAAGGACTTTCCCTTTTCTTTTAGATATTAATTAGATATTTCTAAGCCAAATATATAAATTTGAAATTTGTTTCATCGACTGTTTTTTATTGTTAATTATCAAAATTTAATTTATATGGTAACATATGTATGTTTACACATACATATAAATGTTTGAACTATATATATGGTGCATATTATAATATATTTAAACAATACACTTTTAGGCATTTATATTCTTGATATCCATATGAAATTATCATATACATATAATATATATATATATATGATAAGTATAAATTCCAATATCTATATGTGCATATTTTTGAGAAAAATGAGCGATCCTCTCAAAGAGGAGAGAACATACATAATTTTATTGTATATTTAAGAATGGTGTCGCCAACATGTTTAGTAGATAGCAAAAAACCCACCTGGTACTAAGAGTAGAAAAAAGTAATCCCGTTACAAAGATGTTGGGATCGTGAACTAAAGAATAAAAGTACTCTAGATAATGGGACGTCAAGCAGAGATATGCGAAGGTCCACTAGCAGACCAAAAAAGGTGACAACCAAAATCCATATCATCCATCAAACAATAAAAAGCATGGCTAGCATATGGAGTATATCGAAGATAGGAAAATAAAAGCAGTACATCCATAGCTACCTCTAAAAGAAAAATCCATAGTACATCATCATAAGGTATCAAATCGCAACTAATATGCAACCATAGTTGTCATAGTAGTGCAATAATATAAGTAGTCTAATCCAAAGCAACAATTAGACCTAAATCAGCTCAATTAAAGCATAAGTCCAAATACACACACAGACACACACATATAGATATATGTGTGTGTGCATATGTATGTATATAAACAGTTTATATATATATATATATGGAAAAGAAAAGCTACAACGAAAGTGAAGAGGACCTACTTTTTCAAACAAGGGTTAAATGTTTGAGTAGTTCTCTTCGTTTGAGGAGTACACTACGTTAGTGCTTAAGGACATATCACGTCTCGCGTTGTTGTATATAATTTTCACCTTCAAATTGTCAATGTAACAGTTTACTTTTTGAAGAAATTCCTCGAAGTGAACATTATCAGCCAATTTGTAGCTAAGATTTACCACCCAACTGTAACTAAAAAGAACAATAGCGTAGATCATATTATAAGTGGGAGATATAGTTTATTGAATATTTTTTGTTTTAATCAAACCAAAGATACCAATAGGTAATTGTGAAAATATTATCAAGTAGAATTCTATAATCCTTTGGATAATGAAATTCTAAATTGTTCCAGTAGTAATCATGGTTTAAATTAGTGTTCGTCATGTTAAAGTCGAAAATATTGAGAATTTTTACAAGAATAGGGTTAGTTATGGAATAGATCTAATAACAATGTGCTACGTTTTCTAAATTTATATTGCAAAATTCACATTATTTATCTATAAACAAATATTTTTCTTTAAAAATTTAATTATGTTTAATTTTTTTGTTGGATTAGCCACATGTGTAGCTTTGATTTTAGGGGAGCTTTAACTTTCCAAATAAATTTGAAAATGATTTATTTTGTTCCCGAGAAATTTAAAAACTTGTAAACTGAGTTTGAAGAGTATGTTTTATTATTCCTCTAACACCAAATTTCGGAATTGCTCTCATTGTTTAGGTTATAATACTCAAACATGGTACGTAGTGTTGCAAATTGAGTCAAGATATTACCCACAAGGGCATGGTTGAAGTTAAAGTTCCATGAAAAATCGGTATGAGGTCTAAAAACCTTAGAGATTAAGGTATTTTTGAATTACATACATCAAAACGATCTTTGTATTTTACCATGAGGGGTATCACGAAAATCCATCTATCATGCGAAAAAGATGTGTCATTGCCAGAATGGACTATGTTGTTAATACTTAGGTTAAAAGTTCTAAAACTTTGTAAGATGTAATACCAAAAATGAGACATGTTTTTGGAATTAAGGAAATATGGAGAAGATTATAAGTGCTGCCATAAAATTGATTTGAGATTATTTCTCTCTAAATATAGTTTTCATTATTATTATTATTATTAAATTTCCTAAACCATTTTCCAAGTAAAGGCATATTAAGATTATGAAGATTTATGATTCCTAAGCCTCCTTCCTCGTTTGATTTGCAGGCTGTTTCCCAATTAACAAGTCAATTCTAAATATTTATTAAGAAGCTCTATTGCAATATCAATGTACCAAAAATCAAAATCAATTATGTAATAATTGCTTGTAGAATATGAATGGACTTAAGTATGTTGACTGGTGAAATTACTTCACTAATTTAAACATTTTAAATGGATGAAGCCATTTTCTATCAACATCGCTTTATATAATTACAACTGAATTAATCTTCTTGAAGACATACTCACAATCGACAAATCATATCCCTTCAGCTACCACTATCAAAATCATATTTTGATAAAGTTTAAAGCATCATGCCATATGGAAAAGTCTATACTCTTCATGGCACATTGACAACTGAGGAAATTGTTATTACTAAAAATTATATTTCTCGATACTGATATGAAATTCATAGTTTCTCTTAAAAATGCAAGAATTCCTATCAAACATTCTGATGATTTGTGTCTGTTTAAGCTTGGTTAATTTTATCTCATCTTATGTATCAATTTATATTTTTAAGTCTTTGGATCATATCTAAGTCTATTGTCCTAAAACTAATTTCTAAAAGAAACTCTTTCGTCATGAAGGTGGTGTTCCTTCAAACAATGATGTTTCTCAACAGAAGTAATAGGCATTCAAAAACATTTTATGAACCGCCTTCATATTTATATAAAATTGATTTGATTTGATTTTGAATTTACTGAACTTATTAACATAAATTAGTAAAATAATATATCTTGAACTATTTAAGATTGGAATTTGTTATCAATTCATATATTATATGATCTCGTAAATATGCTTTAGATGAATTAAATTTAACATGTATACTTACCTGTTATCCCACCTTTTAACAAGACCATGATAGCAAAAGATTAGTCGAAAACCAAAGACAGTTCCCTTCGATTGACAGTTACATACAGATTTGCTATGGATGTCAGTTAATTTTGTCCAAGTCCGAATCGAGCTAAAACTGATACGACATGACGAGCAAAGCCGTAAAAGCCAGCGTTCCAAATTTCAAGTCAATCCGAGTTCGTATGCTCAAGATATGATCGATGCAAAATTGAATATGGTTCTCGTTCGTATCCATCGGGTTAGTGCATTTCGTATCCATCGATTCACGTGCCTTGTTTGTATCCATAAAACATGCCTTGTTCATATCCATAAAACATGCACTGTTCGTATCCATCAATTATGCCCCGCTTCGTATCAGTCCGAGCTCATCCCGCCTCGCGTCCATCGCCACCGGCTAATTCGTATCCAGGGGCAATTGCTATTTAATGTCGATCAATATACTTCGTATTGATCCACCCATCCACGTACTTCGTATCGGTTGACCATTGATCGATACGAAGAGCACATAGTGGATCGATACAAATGCCACCCCTTTTCGATCGATACGAGAAGGCCAGTGAATCATTAAGACGAAGAGAGCACCTGGAGATCGGTACGAAGAATGGAGTCTTTTCGGTCGATACAAATGAGGTATGAACATTGGAGGGACTCGGTCAATTCGGCGTCAAATGTGGACCGACCCTAAAAACTAGTGCCACGTCAACGCAGCGGCACGTGTCTTGATCGATACGAACAAAAGTGGTGCGAAGAGGATCGATACGAATCGCACAGCCTACCGAAAACTCTAAATTGCATCGATCATAACTCGCAATCCACAAGTCCAAATGCTATGAAATTTTGACAGGAACTTACGTACGACCTAAGGAAGGTTCAAGCCAAGTTTTGACTCGATTGGGTCACATCTTGATCGATAGGAAATTCGTTCGTATCGATCATGGATCAAGCCGAAATTTCATGGGATCGATCGAGTGGGCCCACCCACGTGCCAGAAGAAGTCTCCCGAGATCTGAGCAAGATATTTGCCTCCTACGCCTATAAATAAAGCCCCTGGGCCTATAGAAAAAGGATCTTTTGGCTTTTGGATATCCAGACTCTTCTGGAACCATTTTCATACTTCAAGGCTGTTGTTGTACTCGAATTTGATCACTGTAATCCGCTGTAATTAGTTGTAATCAGCAAGTGAATAACAATAAAGTCATCAACTTCAAAGTGGATGTAGGCCGGATTGCCGAAACACTATAAACTTTGTGTTCTTTACTGCTTTCATCTAAATTTTCCAAGTGTTATTCATTTTTTAATTCTCTACATATTTGTTATCTATTATTTGTGATTGTGAATGGGTGCTTTCATCGACAATTGGGTGTTTGTGTTCAACTTTGACGCAAACATTTTGGTGCTTTCACTGAGAAGCTAATTCAGGGATTCTATCGCTTGGAAGTTGAATTTAAAGGCTTAAGGATTCAGATCTTAAAAGCTATGACAAGGCAATCAATTAGAAGGCAAAGAGTAGAAAGGAGTCATCATGAAGGGAGTCAGGAGGATTCCTCAGGAGCGAACCAAGCCTCGGTCTTCATCACCAGAGATGAGATGGAGATGATGATGGGAGCTATGCACGAAGAGCTTCTAAAAAGACAGGAAGAGATGATGTAGAATTTACTTCAAGGAACTGGACAAACCGGAGTGCAGAATCAAGCTAACACATCCGCAGGAGATGCTGGAGAAAGGGATCGGGAGCACGGAGCAACCAGAATTTAGAATGGGGCAGGACCATCTGGCACTACTCCAGAGCTAGGGGGCACTTACCCAGAACATGTTGACCAAATCCCGGATAGAATACCAGATGGAGCTGCGCAACACGACATTGACAGAGGAATGAATGCTCGTTCAACAGGGCAGATTCCAGGAATCCCTCGTGAACTCGGGGGGCACATTAGAAGCAACAGACAAAGGCTACAGCTTGACGACAGTGACAGATTGTCGGAGATGGTCAGACGAGCCATGAGAGGCAGACTAGGGAATAGAGATCTGGAAGATGTGAACAGGGGCCCTTTTCTCCTACGATTAGGCAAGCCAGGAATCCACCAGAATTCAAGTTACCAACACTGGAGACGTACGATGGGAGGATGGATCCTGCAGTTCATTTGACACGATACATGAGGCATATGGAGGTGTTGGGAGCATCGAAGGAAGTAATGGCCCGCTGCTTCCCATTGTATTTGACAGACATAGCAGCATTATGGTTCAGACAACTGGAGAGCGGCTCCATTGGAACATGGACCGAATTGACTGAGAAGTTTATGAGGCAATTCAGAGTTTACATTTCAAGACCCAAAAATGTGATGAGTTTGGCAGCACTAAAGCAAAGAGCAGAAGAATCTTTGAGGAGCTTTCTAACGCGATTCAATGTAGCGGCAGCATCAGTGGGTCGACAAGATTCATCTATTGTTTTGATGGCAGCTGTATCTGGCATAGCTGATTGCACAAAATTCAAGAATTCATTGACAAGGGATCCCCCTATGGATCTAGGAGAATTTTATCATGAGGCTGAAGGATTTTTACGATTAGAGGATGCAAATGCTGAAAGAGAGGAAGGAGAAGGAATCGATGTTTATACAGTCAAAGACGGAAATCCTCCTGAAAAAGGTGCAGGAACTAATAAAGGGAAACAGAGGGCCGAGGATAGCGGTGATGGACCGCTTCGACCACGAAAGGAACCAAGATTCACCTCTTATACGGAGTTGAATGAGACTTTGGAGCGAATCTACCAGGATACCGGGAGGCAGATTCCTTATCGGAAACCAATGAGGAGGGTTCCGACCAGCAATGAGAGAAGATCAGACAAGTATTGCTTTTTCCACAAGCTGCATGGTCATAGCACAAATGACTGCAAGCACTTGAAGGATGAGGTAGAGGGACATATCCGGAATGGTCTGCTATCGCAGTATGTGAGAAGGGGAACAACCATGATGGAACGAGAGCGGCGACCATCTGCATCAACTTGGAACGGCTCGGGATCGGGGCGTCATCTTGTCATCAGTTGATTGAAATAACGACGAATAAGTAGCAGACTCCACACCAACGCAATTAAGTCATTTACACATGTACAGGACCGTGAACGATCCTCAGGCATGCTCTGATACGACTACTAATCGCATCGGTGTAGGTGTTTGCACTTTGACGTCTCTGTATTGCTTCTGTTTTCCATTTCTTATGTTTGGACTTGATTTTATTGGACATCTATGTTAAAAGACTCATTTTGAATGTAAATCTGCTATTTGTGATTCTATAACGGCTAAGCCACTTACACATGTAAGGGATCGCGAACGATCCTCATGCATGCTCTGAGGTGGCGATAAACCGCCATAACAAACAATTCAGAAACTCACTCGAACGTGAAATCTGACATTAATGATACTAAGTACCCTCTCCCCCCGGGCACACATAATTCGCCGCGAACGGCACCCGATCGCAAACGATCACAATTCGCCTCGAACGACACCTGATCGCGAACGATCATAAATCGCCTCGAACGGTACCCGACCGTGAACGGTCACCATTCTCCGCGAACGACACCCGACCTCGAACAGTCACATACTAACCCAAATGACATACGATCCCGAATGATCGTCATTCACGGTCAGATAAGATTATCAATTTCTTTGCTGGTCATAAACAGGATATGAACATCCAGCTTATGGCATTATAAAACACACCTTCCTGTCGTAAGGCATGTTTTGGGCGGCAAGTGTTATCCCATCTTTTAGCAAGACCGTGGTACCAAAAGATTAGCCGGAAACCAAATACAGTTCCCTTCGATTGCCAGTTACGTACAGATTAGCTATGGATGTCGGTAAATTATGTCCAAGTCCGGATCGAGCTACAATTGATATGACACGACAGGTAAAGCCGTAGAAGCCAGCGTTCTAAATTTCAAGTCAATCCGAGTTCGTATGCTCAAGGTATGATCGATGCAAAATTGAATATGGTTCTCGTTCGTATCTATCGGGTTAGTGCATTTATTATCCATCGATTCACGGGCCATGTTCGTATCCATAGAGCATGCCTTGTTCGTATCCATAAAACATGCACTATTTGTATCCATCAAGTATGCCCCGCTTTGTATCGGTCCGTGCTCATCCCACCTCGCATCCATCGCCACCAGCTAATTCGTATCCATGGGCAATTGTTATTTCGTGTCGATCAGTGTACTTCGTATCGATCCACCCATCCACATACTTCGTACTGGTCGGCCATTGATTGATACGAAGAGCACATAGTGGATCGATACAAATGCCACCACTTTTCGATCGATACGAGAAGGCCAGTGAATCATTAAGACAAAATGAGCACCTGGAGATCGGTACAAAGAATGGATTTTATTCGGTCGATACAAACGAGGTATGAACATTGGAGGGACTAAGTCGATTCGGCATCAAGAGTGGATCGACCCTAAAAACCAGTGCAACATCAACACAGTGGCATGTGTCTTGATCCATTAAGCAAAGAGGATCGATACAAATCGCACAACCTACCAAGAACTCTAAATTGCATCGATCATAACTCATAATCCATAAGTCCAAACGCTATGAAATTTTCACATAAGCTTACGTAGGACCTAAGGAAGGTTCATGCCAAGTTTCGACTCGATTGGATCACATCCCGATCGATACAAAATTCGTTCGTATCGATCACGGATCAAGCCGAAACTTCATGGGATCGATCATGTGGGCCCACCCACATGCCAAAAGAAGTCTCCCGAGATCTGAGCGAGATATTTGCCTCCTACACCTATAAATAGAGCCCCTGGGCCTATAGAAGAAGGATCTTTTAGCTTTTGGATGTCCAGACTCTGCCGGAACCATTTTCATACTTCAAGGCTGCTGTTGTACTCGAATTTTATCACTGTAATCCGTTGTACTCAGTTGTAATCAGCAAGTGAACAGCAATAAAGTCATCAACTTCAAAGTGGACGTAGGCCAGATTGCTGTAGTACAATAAACTCTGTGTTCTTTTCTGCTTTCATCTAAATTTTCTAGGTATTCTTCATTTTTTTAGTTCTCTACTTATTTGTTATCTGTTATCTGTGACTGTGAACGGGTGCTTTCATCGACAATTGGGTGTTTGTGACCAATTTTGGCGCAAACATTACCCTTAAATACACACTTTATATAAATAAATTAACTCAACTTTACTCATTATCAATCATACTTTGTTCAACAAAGTCCGATTACTCCTTCCATCATTATGTATTAGATGGAGGAGTGACTTTGAGATTGAATCTTATTCGTTTTAGATACATTTAGAACTCTTTTCCAATATACTCATTTATTCGATCAAATCGAATTGTATTATTTCCTTTGCATGTTATTTTTTATACTTCTGTTTTATATTCTATAAACTTATAGTTGACATGCTACTTGTGTATTAGATACATATATTCATGTCTATGATAGTTCATTATTGAATTTTAACAAAACAAGTGGATCTTTTTTGGTATCATTGGACATTAGACTATATATAATATATATATATACACATGAACAGTTCATTAACGCTTCTTTCACTCCTACTTAATGAGAATTTTTCCATTGATTATTTGAGATACAATTTACCAATATCATATGATTTATAAATATATGATAAAAGAAACATTTCTTAAAGATATGGCTTAGTCCATAATTTCAAAATAATTATTTAAATTTTTGAGATACTTCTATGTTTTCTATAGTTAATGCATCGCCATTTTCATGAAAACAAATATCATTTCTATAATAGATTTATCTTATAATGAATATTCTTTTAAAATAAAACCGCATCTATTTTCGGTCAATACTGAAAAAATATTATTATTTCATAAGTAATAATTGGTATGTATACGACAACAATCTTTCGTAACTTAATGCATCTACTAATAAGTGTCATATGTCATGCTCCTACTATTTTTTGTATTAAAATAATAAGGCATTAAATCCAAGATCCATTCAATCACTTATTATGGGAAGTTTATTTCATCCACTTAATTAGTTTACAATTTAGAGCTTTGGATCAAATATTTTAAACTAAAAGAAATAACTCTTACAAAAAATAATTTTCTACAAGAAAAATATGTTTCGAACAAAATAATGTTTCCCACTTCATATTAAGTACCTACTAGTATTTTATACAATAAGGATATTGAATAGGATGCACTTAAGTAAACTGATCAAAATTGGCATTTTAGTTATCAAAATCTTAGGTTAGTCTTTAGTACTTGGTTTAGTGTTATTTTCAACATAATAAGGTTCTCATCATATTCAACCATGTCGAACATATGATTAACACTATGGTTTACTAGCTACGCTGATAAGGGCGTCGTCAAGGCACCGTTGATCCCCGATTATGTACTATTTTTCAATTCTAACACCTTATTTTTTTATACTAGCGCTTTATTATGCTCTATGTCCGGGGCATCGTTTGAGCGCTTAGTTTTTTTCTTAGGACATCAAAAAATAGGCATTTTAGTATAACTTTATTTTTTACCTGGCTAAATTAAATGCATTTAGAATTAAATCATATGGTTACTTTGTTTATTCATTATAGATCATTGTATTTCAAGAATCTCAATGGTTGAATCATTTTTATAGCTTTTCCAAAATATATAAATAACTAGTTAATAAATAATAACAAATTTTCTTCATATTTGAGAATAAAAGCCACTCTTTAATTTCTCACTTCTTTTAAATTTGGCTTTACTGATTTTTTATTTTTTTTTATTTTAATTGTTAGCCTGTTAAAAGTTATGCTAAAATAATTCCATAATCAAATTTAAAATAACTAAATATAAATTAAATTTAAACCATTTACGAATGAGCCTTTTAAGATTATTTGGTATACAATATTAGTAATTATCATAACACAAACTTTGCTAATATAAATTTTGTTGTTTCTATAAATTATAAAAGTGCTTGATTCATTTTTGAAGTTACTAAAGAAGCATTTACATGTGCAAACATAAATATATACATACATACACACATACATAGACACACACACATGCATATATATATATATATATATATATATATATATATATATATATATATCTTATGTTAAACAAATATGTAGTGATCATGTAATCAACATTTAATAAATAGTTAGTATTTTGTAACTATTTAATACAAGTATTATTTGTGCAAAACATATGTGACGAACGCCTATTTTCGTCCAGGCTCAGCTTGAACTCCTTTTGGACTCTAAAGCCAATCTTAGCGCGCAACGCCCCATTCCGCCTCAAACAATGTAGTTTAGTGGCTTATTTTAAATGAACCAATTTCATTGGGATTTCAAATATTACGAGCATGACTATTAACCATACAACTTTCATATGTGCTCGAATATGGATCAAATATTCATATTCCTTTATTACTTTAGAGTTCAAAACTCATAGAAAACAATCTACAGCCTCGAGCAAATAAGTGCTTGGGTGACCAAGGTACAAATGTATTTATTAATTATATAATTTGGCTCTTGCATGAACCTTGAAGTGACAACATGCCAAAAGATTTATTCGTAAATTTATTTTATTTCTTTATTAATCTTTTTACGGTTCATTTGTGTAACGACCCTTAATTTTATAACTTTTAAATGGAATATTTAATTAATTTAAATATAAAAATATAGAATTTTAAAACTTATTCATTATATTTTATGTGACAAATAATATTGATAAACTTATTTTTAGAATTTGATTACAACATCAAGATGTTTGGATTTTCGTCTGAACGTGTCAAAAGTCAGTTTTCGATAAAATTTAATATACATTCGAATAATTTTGTAAATAGTAACTAACTATTTTTAATGGTTATATAATAATATGATAATAATATAAATTTTATTTATAATGGTTTTATAAATTATAAACTTGTTTTAAAAAGACAGATAAAAGTAGTTGCATTTCGGCAGATCGACGTTGTTTTCTTTTATTTGGATATTAATATTATTAAATATGGTTTTATAACTTAAATAAACTTTTTTTAATTAATTAAATATGATAATAAACTTTTTTTAAAGTTTCGTTTACATAAATAAGCAGTTTAACAAAAACGTTAAAATATGACCGTAAAACGTTTTGTCAAAAATCAATGTTTTGTTCAATATAAGTTGTGTAAACATTTTGCAACTTAAATAGTTGTTATATAAAGATATTAACAAAGAAATAAACACTTCATTTATATTAAATATGGATTTATTTAAGCTAAGTGTTTAATTAATAAAGGAAAGTACTTAAAGAAAATATTTTCACCAAATCCAACGCAAGTCAAATCAAATCTCACCTTAAGTTCAATTTTCCATTCAAATACATACCTTAGCTCTTAAGTAAAGAGATTAGAAGTGATGAGAGCACATGGCATAGCCTTGGGCCATGTGTAATGGTGTGATGGAAGGGGTAAAAGAGTAAATGAACAATGCCTAAGTGTTAAGGAAATTAAGGCTATAAATACCCATCACGTACTCTCACAAATTCACACATCCATATCCTTCTTCTTCTTCTTCTTCTTCTTCTTTCTTAAGCTCTCTTCTTCTACTCTTTAATGTCTTCATCTTCTTTTTCCTCCTTTTTAACTTTGTAGAAATCATATCAAATAAACTCTAATCTCCTCCAAACTTTATCAATTACCTTAGAACATTATTAGAAGATCAAATAGCAACTGGGGCATCCATGCCCATGGAAGCTCAAGGTCGAGAGCATGGTGGATGTGGATGGGCTTGGACATAAGAAAAGTGGGGGAGAGAGGATGGCCTTGAGTTAAATGATGGTGATGGAGGATGGTTGTGTGGTTTACAGGAGAGAAGCATGGTTCTAGGTGATGTTTAAGTAAAGAAGAAATTGATTTAGTAGAGTAGAAGTTGATTAATTGAAGTTAGTAATGATTTAGTGGAGTATTGTGATGATTTGAATGTTGGTAGGAAGTTTGAGTTGGTTAAAGGTGAGTACTCAATTTATAAAATAATTATATGAATGTTTAAATTATGAATTTAAATGCTTGGTTGATAACTTGGTTGATTATATGATTGATTATATGGATGTTGATATGGTTGATAACTTGGTTTTGATAAATCATAATAAAAATAGGTAAGTAATTAACAATGATTAATTAATGAAAAATAAATCCATATGGATGTGTATATGAAGTTATTTAGTCTCTTGATGGTTTTGAAAATATAAAAAGGTTGAAAAGGAATATTATAATAATATAAAATTAGGAGATGATTTAAAAGTGGAAAAGAGATTTAATATGGAAAATATTGAGTTAAATGTTTGAAAATGGTTTGTAAACGTTTTATAAACATTAAAATTCAATTTGGAGAAGTTTTGACAAATATTGATTTTGTAGTCAAAAATAGGCGCGTCGCGCAACGGTAGTTCGTGATTTATCGTCGTAAAAGTCAAATTCTTCTACATGATTGAATTGGATTCGGATTTCTTTACGATAAAATTTTCCAAACTTTTGTAACTATAGTTTTTGAATAAAATAAAAAGATCAAGATTTCATTTAGTAAATTTGAAATATGAGTAAATCAAGTTTTCGATAAAATCGTGATTTGGCAGTTCGGGGGCCAGAGTAGCAAATGTTCTAAATATATATTTTTAAATTTTTTAAAATTGTGAAATAAATCTTCTAAATCATTTAAAGTATTTTAAAACTAGTTTTAGTTGGAAAATTGAACATATGTGAAGTAAAAATGTTGTTTTGATCAAAGAAGAGTTAATACACTGTTTGCAGCGCTTTTTCGTAGCACATTTTACAGTAGTTTCAATAACTTGTGAAATATGATTTTTAAACTTAACCATTCTTCATATATTTTATAAATGGTTTTTAAAAGAATAATTAAGTGTTCTAAACAATGATTTGGAAGTTTTATAAATATTTCTAAAAATTAAAGGAGTATGTGGAAACGACTAGTACATTTGTCCCGCCTGTGAGATCTAGAAAGGTAAAACGAGCTGTGTAACTAAGGTTAGAGATGGAGCAACCAGTGCCCTGAAATTACCTAGCCTTTGTCTATTCTTTTTAGGCGAGGGGCGGAGCAGATCGAAAGGAAAGCCCAGATGCTCTAAAATAATGTTTTCCTATGTGAGATTTAAATAAATAATTTAGAAATATTTTCCTAAGTAAAAAATGAATTGATTGGAATTATTCCAAGATTAGAAAGGTTTAAATTTACCAAATGATTTGATAAATGAAGATTAATGATTCCATATACTGTTAAAAAGATAAAGGAATAATTTAATGAATATTTCTTTAAGAGATATTTATGAACGAATAAAAAGATAAATTAAATTGAATGATAATTGATAGTCATATATGAACTTAACATCTTTTTTATCGACGATTGGTGCGAAGGAACTGGGGTCGGGTTTGAGTAATTTCTATCCAAAAACCACTTCAAAATAATGTATATGTTCGACAGTGAAGACATGTTGAAGATGATGATTTTTGAAGAGTGAAAATCTTTAGAATGTAGGGATTGCCGTCACGAGTCTCAAGGGTTTATCCATATTATATTTATACGGTTGTGGTATCTGCATTCTAAAAATCTTCTTTGTATTGAAGACTAAAGATCTTCATAGCAGAAGGACTGCTTGTTGACATTCTCTAGGTCGCTCCCAATATAGATATATTTATTATAGCAGTGGTCCAGTCGTGTTTTGAAATCTTCGTAATGCAAGGACTACTCGCTACTGATCCCATGGATGATTCCCAAAAAAAGGATGTGGTAGGAGGTGTGTCTTCAATTTTGTTCAATCCTAAAACAAACTTGTACGGATGAATGTCTGACATTGCATTTCTAAGATCACAATGTTGAATTTACAAATGTACATCTGCTTGATGGCGGAGAAGGCAACTTCTCTTAGCTTAACACTCTTCTATGAGACGTAGGAGCTTAGAGGCTGTATGTTCATGGAAGTCAATAGTGATTGAAGGAATGAAAGTGTGGCATTCTAAGTGGAATGTGCTTTGTGGAAGGATAAAGCATGACTTTGTGTGAAATAAAGCGCGGCTTTGGAGAAGTTAAGCATAGCCTTACAAGCCTCACATCCCGAAGATGATATGGGTAATTATGTGGTCTGCAGGACATACATTTCAGGCTATCGGTTGTATGAGTATGTAGGAGTCCAGTGGAATCTGGATCCTCAAGGCATTTATTTTAATATAGTGGCTTTCTTGTGAGAAACGATAAGGTTATCGGGTATTGGTAGTGTAGCAAGTGCAGTTCTAAGCGGCTTGCTTCAGAAAAGCGATAAAGGCACCGCGGGAACTATGTTTGCTATGCATGGATCGAAGGAAAAGGCCACTAGTTTCCTATCATGTTGGAAATCTAATTCCAATAAGAGCTTTACGGTTTTGATTTTACTCCCAAAATAGCTGTAATGCTTGGCAAACATTTCAGCTACCCTTTGGTATCATATATTCTATCCAGGTATATTTTGTTTGACTTAGTCCGGATATATTACCATAGACTTAGTCCGAGTATTAATACATGTTTTATGTATATTTAAATGAAAAATGTTTTCAAACCCATGTCATTAAAGATAATCAAAGTGTTTACAGTATAAAATATTTTGGTTATCATAAGATAAAAACCCGTCTGTATTTATGTGTAAACGTGGTCTTATAAGATACCCTTCTTTTCGAAGGTTTTGATTTACATCAGCATGATTTGTACATTTAAAATTTAGGGTACCTCACGATGGTTTATCAAGCCTGATCCGGGTATTTTCAATACTTGGGTCAAATCTGAGTAGTTTTGAGTTATTTGAAAACGCTTGGAGTTTCCAAAGGAGAGCTAGAGATCTTCATTTACGTATGGACGTATTCTATTATCCGCTGCATATACTACATTTATTTGGTTTGGTTGTCAATTCAAAATTTTCCTGTGTAAAGATTATATAATAATATATGTTATTCCATTCATGTGAGATTTTATTTTCTGTTCTGTTCTATCCTTTTTTCTTTTTTCCCTAATAACTGGGCTTTCCGACACTTGGATTTGCGGCATAAGGCTGTAACAGTGTTGATTTTCGAGGGTCGAAAATCCCGATCATTACAATTTGTATATTTTAATTGATAAACAATTTTATCGATTATATTAGTTGATCAAATTTATTAGAGTAGACTGGTTTAACTTTATATAGCATATGCTCTTATATATTAGAATAGTTAAATGAGGCCATTTCATTTTTCTAATAAGGCTCACACTGGACTTTTATATTCCTTCAAACCCTGAAAGCACTACAGAAATATTTTGATTTCTGTAGTATGTGCTAAGACTCGTAGCTCGCTTGGCTTAGGATTCTGATCTTGAGTTTTCTCAACAAACCATAGCCCCATAAGTGATGGATAACTCTTTTTTGGTTATATCATAACTCCTAACCATGGTATTTTCCGTAATCTCGATCTCAACCTTAAATTCAACGAACTAAAGAGACTATTCACTCTAATCTATCATTTCCCGATGGCTTAAGTATAATGCAAAGACCTTAACATGTGGATAAGTTATAAAATAATACATATGTATGACATGATAACATAACAATATATAAGAATGTGTATAACTACACACACATACAAGTATTCGGATTTATATCTATAACGACCCTGACTCAACCTTCGAAAATCGGCACCCGTACTTCACTTGTACTCGAATGACGCAGATTCAAATGCCGAATCTGGTTCGCCGGAGCTTATAACACATTTAAGTATAACAAAACAGCGGAAGAGAAATGAATGAATGAATATATCATTGATATACAACAGTATTTGATACAACACATTTGATACAACTGACTATCAATATATCAAAGATAGATACAAGACAATAATAGAGACAACAACAGTGGAAAGACAATGTCTTCAATGCCAAACTCCAAAAACTCCATCTCCAATCCAAAACTAGCTCAAACCCCCATCAAGCTGTACTAAGCAAGGTCAGTCATCCAAAGATTGAAGAAAATTCCCAAAGACTGAAAGCTACCAAACCAAAGACTTCGAAGACTATCGAATCTACACCTATTATTTGATTATCTAAAAACCCAACTCTACATTGCCCATATGGAAAATTGTGGGCACCCAGAGTTTAGGAAGGGAACAATAAACTGCAGGTCAGTCATAGGATTGGTATGAGCAAACAAAAAAGTTTTATCTTTAAAACAAACAATAAAAGATTTTAAAATTGAAATCCGCAATGTTTTTTGAAAAATGAAACTGCCATAAGGCCTCTCGCCACACACACAATGCAAGCGCACATTTGGAGGAGATTTCTCCTTATGACAATCAAAAATGCTTGATACGCGAAAATCCTTTTGATATTATTACTAGTGCATAGTGGAAAATATTTCGAAAGTATAATATTAACCTTAGCCAGCATAGGTACCATTATACTATGCCTACTATCGCTACCACCTAAGGTGGCAGGTTATACAACTGCAATCATAAAGGGTGCATATTGGATGATTGGATTTCGAACAAATGGTCAGGCAAAGGAACTTCCCACACAAAATGGAACGCCTTCGGAGGGACGTCCCCGAGAACCTAACTGGATCTCTGCTACACAAGGTCGGGTTACCCTGCTCGGAAGTAACTACTGACACGAGTATGTCATCCCCCGGTCGTTACCGACCTTTATCCGAGGCCTCGACACCAACAACCACACATTAAAGTATCTAGGCTCCATACCATAATACCACTTTCAAAATCAACATAAGTAAATATCTGGGCTCCATACCATGATACTACTTTTTATCCAGAAGGAAATGGTCATACCCTCAGGAGGCGCTACCCTCAAATAACTTTGCTGCAACGATTCCTGTTTCGACCATTACCTGGTTGTGAGGCTCGACGAAGTCATGTCCACAAAGCTACACTTTTTTCATAAAGTCATGCTTTGATTAACAAATGATCGGCAGCACTTTGTATGCCATATTACCAAATTGGGAATGTATCACTAGTAACCATCAATTACATAACCTCTGAGCTCGTACGTCTTAGAGAAGGGTGTTAAGCTAAGAGAATAAATTCTCCGCCACCAAACAGAAATGTATTTGATAGAAACCAGCTTTACATCTCAAGGTGTAATGTCAGACACACATCCATACAAGTATGTTCCGGGTTCGAACAGAACAGAAGGCACTTCCAAAGAAGACCTTGCAAATCCGGGTATTCACAATGCCGATTAGACTCCCCATCACATGTGGAGATCTCTATACCGGCACGACTCAGTGCAGAGACATTCGACAGGTTATCCTATCGTTCTCGAAAATATCCGGTCTTCACCACCGGTCTTCGATTGCTATCCATATCGTCGTATCATTATTCGGAATGGGTTACATGACAAAAGGTCCTCTCTTGGGTAGACTGAATAATGAGCGCAATATTTAAAAACATATGGATATTGGGATTTCAGTTAAGTCACAACTTATTACCCAAAACTTTTCTTTCAAATGGTTAAACAAATTACCATTTTAATCTTTTAAACAAAAAGATTTACTTCACAAAGTTCACTAGTCTTTCACAAAGATTCATTTCCAATATTTAAACAAAAGATCTATCTTTGAGATCTTCTTATGTTTGAAAACAACGTTCACCAAATATTTCACAAAGATTCCTTCGTAGCTTTTGAAACAATTCCATTTCAAATCCTTTATATAAAAGATATACCTTTAAGATCCTTTTCAATTTCAAAACAAGGTTCAACAATTTTTCACAAAGATTAATTCATAGCATTCAAAACTATTTCAATTCCATTTCACACTTGAAATCTTTCAACACAAATTGGAAATCCTTTCTTTATATGAAAGCTTTTATTATTTGAAAACATATAGTTTTTGCTTCGGAAAAATCCAATTACATTTGCACGAGTTAAAACCCTTCAATTCTAAATCTTGGGTTAAATTCAAATTCTTGAAACAATGCTCTTAAAATGGTTTAAAAACACATTTATAATTTGTACAACCTTTTTGAACTATAATTTCCAAACATAGAATTCAATTTCAAGTCTTGAATTCAAATTCAAATCAAATTATTTAAATTTCAAAACTTTATCAAGTTATTCAAAATAACATTTATTCTTAAAACTCCTTTCAAAAGCTTTTCATATTTAACTCAAATCAATTTCCAAAACTATTTGGATTCAAAATTCAACTTTAAAATCATTTTAAAATATTTAATTCAAATACCTATGACTTAACCAATTTCCTCGTGCAATCCATATTTGTGTATGTATGGTGTAGTCCAGGGTTTCACACAATGATGCAACATCATCGATCATCACAGATTTAAGCACATCAACATCGATAAGCGGTATTATCCTATAACGCTTATCTTCCATTCACATATTCATAGATAAAGTAAATCTATCACAGATAAATAAATTACATTCATCACAGATAATTACATTCATCACAACTCGAATCAAAAATAATTCATACCACAAAGCATCACATATCAGGGGTGTCACATAGTTCAACATTCAATTGAAACCAAACATCCATAAGTAAGATCAATTTAATCATATGATTAATTTAAATCAAATAAATCACCAAGCCTGGTTAATTAACATTAATTACAAACCATTAAATTAATTATCCTTTAACCATAAATTAATCAATTAATCTTAATAAATAAATCAACCTTTAATCATTAAATAATTAACCCCTAATTATTTAATTGTACTTTAATTAATTATTCTTAATTAATTACATTAATTAATTAACCCTTAATTTAATTACCATTTGATTAATTATCCTTAATTAATAAGTGATTATCCCTAATCACTTTCATTAATTAATTAACCTTTAATTAATTACTCATCCTTAAATTGATTACCTTAATTTATTAATCACATAGTTAATTGTCCTTTAATTAATTATTCTTTAAATCGATTGCCAGATAAATTACCTTTTAATCAATCACTTTAATCCTTAATCAATCAAAAATAAGCCACTTATCTTACCAAGTTAACATTTGAATCTTATCAATTTTTAAAGCTTGAAATTGATTTATTACAAAATGAATTGAGATCTTTTATTAATTAAAATTAATACTTTTACCTTTAATTACTTACTTAATTTAAATTTCTTTAAAACAATTTTAAAACATTTAACATTTTATACTTTGAAACTTGTTAAACTTGTTTTAAATAAATTGACTTTGAAGACTAATTCATATTTACTTTAAAACTTAGTTAGTTCATTTTTATGAAAACTTGTAAATTTTCATTTAGCTTTGAAATTTTAAACATTTATTTTTGAAAACTCGTTTAAATAATTTCACTTGAAAATTTGGTTAACATTTTACTTTAAAATTTATATTTCATCTTCTGGTTGTTTTTTAACCATGGTACAAGGTTATTTACCAGATTTTAAAACCTATATACAAATTTTTTATAAAAAAAATTTAAAACCCTGAAACTTGATTCTTTTAAAAGCTCAAGCTAATCAAAACAAAACCCGAGCTCAAGCTTCTAATAACAGAGATCTACTTCGAGTCATTCGCCACCCTTTTCTTCTTCGAGTCAAACCCACGTAATTCCGAACAAAAACCCAAGGTCAATCTTTCTCCCCTAAATCCTCAATTACCTGACACGTTTCATATGTCGTGCACGTGTACATCACTTTGCCGATGATCCTATCAACTCCGCTGCCATGAACACATTGTTGACGATCCACCTAAACCTCACACGCACCCAGATTCCCTGATTTGGTCGTAGATCAATAATGAGCCTGTCGATCGAATTGGGACACAAACCTAGATGACAAAACCCCCCTCGCGCCGCCGTGTCAGATCACCAAGAAACTCACGATTGTGTTGTGAGCTTTTTCGTAGACCCATGCTTTGATTCCACCCCTTGCGAACAAACTCGATCCATCCCTGACGACACACGAGCATAGGAATCATCGACAACCACACCCGGCCATTAAATCCAACTTCACCGTTCCCCAATCATTCTGGCCATCTGAAAAATGTATGAACATTTTTCCGAGGTTCCCCGATACCCCAGCTTTCTCCAGCTTTAACCCCGATAATTCTAGACCCCTCGATCATCTGTAATCAATGGAAGAGCATTTTCCGTTCAACTCACTCATACTCGAAATTTATTAACTTAAAAATCATGATTTAAATATCAAAATTCATTATTTACAAATGTAATTCCGTTTCTAAAATCAAAACTTGAAAATATATCATTCAAATTTCTGACTAATATTGTTCATCACTGTGTTATTTGATTTCCAAAATATTTTCGAAATATTTCTTCTTTGAACCATTCTTAAAATTTAAATTATAACGTTATAAACAATTTTCTTTCAGGCATTATAATCAAATTTTTGTTATACGAGGAGATATGAATTTTTTTTCTTGAATTTTTGAAGACCTATTACTTAATTAAGCCATATATATACCTCTACAGGCATGCATACCCATATATACAGAGAAGTTCAACCATTTTTCAGATAAAAACCATTTATGCAAACCATTTTCACCATCACACTTTCAAGTATTATCCAAATATCAAGATATACTGACAGATTCAAGAAGTTTGCTCACCTGATAGGAAATGAAAGCAAAGAACAGTGACCCTGCTTTTGATCAGGTTTTGTCCTCCAGGTTTGAAGTTTGAGAATTGGAATTGAGTTTGATCTGAACTGTTTGAAGTTGAAGTACTTAGCTTGATCTCAGGTTTGAAATCTGATCCCAGATTTTTGTTTTGCTCATCATTTCCTCAGGTTGAAAATACTGAAGTTAATTATGGTTTTAATTGCTTCAGATTTTAAATTTTGATTTTAATTATGGTTTTGCTTGAATTACCTGAGTTCATCATTCTAGGTTTTAAGATTTGGAGATGATCTTTGTTTCAGTTGTTTGATTTTCCAGTTGAAGCTGAAACCTTGAATTGCAACTTGTTTGCTTCTGATCTTTGAATATGAATTGATCTTGCTGTAGTTTGATTGATTCTACCAGGGTTTGATTTTGATTTATTATATTTTTGCCTTTGTTTTTCAGAAAATGGTGAAGAGAAAAATAAGCAACCCGGTTATTTTCTCCCTTATACATGTTACTTAAAATTTAGTTTGATATAAAACATATATTTGACACTTATCTATATTAGTTAACACTTGTAATTATATGTTGTGAGTTATTAAACATTTGTCACATGTTTCTTAAATTATGTTTAAGTCCTCACTCTAATTAATTTTACAAATTTGTGTTTTAAACCTTATTTATAATTAATTTATAACTTTTCTTTAAACCCTTCTTTATTATAAAGTTTGTGAATCATATCTTAATGTTTTTAAATTATGTTTATTTAAATTATATTTTAGACCTTACTTTATTTTTAATTCATGAATCATGTTTTATCTATTTATACTTACTTAAATTATTATACTTAGATGGATATCTAAAAATTAAAAATATAACTTCCAAATCAAAATAGATATGTACGCACATGTTTGATTTAGAAAAACAATTTTATTACTTTTAAAATATAGAGTTTTCAAATCTAACTTTTTAAATTTCAAATTCAAAAATTAATATTTTATACTTTTATAATTTTTTTAAACAAATGATTTGAATTCAAATTATTCATTACAAATAAATTTTTATATATATTAGTTCCTTAGAAATAATAAGTTAATAAATCCAATTTTTATTTTCAATATATTTATTAAAGAATTTCAAATCCAAAATTATTTACAATCAGTTTACATACACATGTATTTCCATTCTGGAAATTTTCAAATTAATTTATCGTTAAATCCAAAAATTCAAAATTAATTACCAATAATTTCATAATTCAATCCCAAAAATTGAATTTATTATCAAATTAATCCAAGCTAAAATCCGGGAATGTTACAGATTCCCCCTCTTAAGAAAATTTCGTCCCCGAAATTTGCCAAGGAGACAATAAAGGATGGACACACAAAGATAGAGAATCGACTCATTAATCAAGTCGATTATCTATTCTATATTTGGTTTTCCAAATCAGAAATATCACCAATAATTATAAGAACAAACTCATTCAATATTTCACAAGATAATCGGGTCACCTGATCTACGAATATGCAGTGGCACTGGTTAGCTCGAAGGGATAACTAATCGTTCGTAGAATATATCGAGACCCAAACAATAGATTATTGGATTTAATCTTCCGTAATTCTCAAACACTAGGTATGGATTTCAAACTTAGGTCGGAATACCCCAAAGTATATATTTACTTGTCCCTCTTTGGACTTTGATACTCACCAGAAATTTAAAACAAAAATTTAAAATTTGGGTTTAATCGAAATCGTTTTATCGATACAAATAAATTTCAACTCTATATTTGATTAGCCAATTTATTCCAATAAAATTTCAATTTTGTTAAAGTTAAAAACGAACAGCTGATAGAAATTTGATGAAGAGAATATGAGATAGGAACTAGAATCTTTTCTACAATGATTCGCAAGACCATCACTATACCGAAGCTTCTCCTTGCAGCTGCCATGAAGACATCAAAGAATTTGAAACTGAATCAAAGGAGATTGATAAAGAAAAGATATTTCCGTTGTTGTAGGGTATTGACCATTTGCAGTGGTATTTCCAGGTCCCCTACCTCATCCTCTTCTTACACTCATACTTACTATCAGTGGATAGTAAGAAAATTTACTGAGATATACGAACGGATATCTTAGGGATATACTCATTCAAGGGTATACTTCACCCTATCTCTAATGAGTTACCTAATGTGTTATACTCCTGAGCTAAAGTTCAACCTTCAGCACTGATACCAATTATAACAAACTTGACTCGACCTTCGAAAATCAGCACCCATACTTCACTTGTACTTGAATGTCGTAGATTCAAATGCCGAATCTGGTTCGTCGGAGCTTATAACACATTAAGTTTAGAACATGACGGAAGAGAAATGAATGAATGAATATATCATTGATATACAACAGTATTTGATACAACACATTTGATACAACTGACTATCACTATATCAAAGATAGATACAAAACAATAACAGAGACAATAGCAGTGGAAAGACAATATCTTCAATGCCAAACTCCAAAAACTTTATCTCCAATCCAAAACTAGCTCGAACCCCCATCAAGTTGTATCAAGCAAGGCCAGTCATCCAAAGACTGAAGAAGATTCCCAAAGACTGAAAGCTACCAAACCAAAGACTTCGAAGGCTATCGAATCTACAGCTATTATTTGATTATTTGAAAACCTAACTCTAGACTGCCCGTATGGAAAATTGTAGGCACCTAGAGTTTAGGAAGGGAACAATAAACTCCAGGTCAGTCATGGGACTGGTATGAGCAAACAAAACAGTTTTATCTTTAAAAAAAAGACAAAGTATTTTAAAATTGAAATCCGCAATGTTTTTTGGAAAATGAAACTACCATAAGGCCTCATGCCACACACACAATATAAGCGCACACTTGGAGGAGATTTCTCCTTATGACAGTCAAAAATGCTTGATACGTGAAAATCCTTTTGATATCATTACTGATGCATAGTGGAAAATATTTTGAAAGTATAATATAAATCTTAGCCAGCATAGGTACCATTATACTGTGCCTACTATAGCTACCACCTAAGGTGGTAGGTTATACAACTGCAATCGTAAATGATGCGTATTGGATGATTGGATTTCCAACAAATGGTCAGGAAAAGGAACTTCTCACACAAAATGGAACGCCTCTGGAGGGAAGTCCCCGAGAACCTAACCGGATCTCTGCTATACAAGGCCGGGTTACCGCTGCGCGGAAGTAACTACTGAGACGAGTATGCCATCCCCCGGTCGTTACCGACCTTTATCCGAGGTCTCGACACCAACAACCACACAGTAAAGTATTTGTGCTCTATACTATGATACCACTTTCAAAATCAACATAAGTAAATATATGGGCTCCATACCATGATACTACTTTTTATCCAGAAGGAAATGGTCATACCCTCAGGGGGCGCTACCCCCAAATAATCTTGCTGCAACGATTCATGTTTCGACCATTACCGGGTTGTGAAGCTCGACGAAGTCACGTCCACAAAGCTACACTTTTTTCACAAAGTCATGCTTTGATCAACAAATGATTAGCAGCACTTCCTATGCCACATTACCAAGCTAGGAATGTATCACTAGTAACCATCAACTACATAACCTATGAGCTCGTACGTCTTAGAGAAGGGTGTTAAGCTAAGAGAATAAATTCTCCGCCACCAAATAGAAATGTATTTGATAGAAACCAGCTTTACATCTGAAGGTGTAATGTCAGACACACATCCACACAAGTCTGTTCCGGGTTCGAACAAAACCGAAGGCACTTTCGAAGAAGCCCTTGCAAATCCGGGTATTCACAATCCCGATCGGACTCCCCATCACATATGGAGATCTCTATACCAGCGCAACTCGGTGTAGAGACATTCGACAGGTTATTCTATCATTCTCGAAAATACCCGGTCTTCACCACCGATCTTCAATTGCTATCCATATTGTCGTGTCATTATTCGGAATGGGTTATATGACACAAGATCCTCTCCCAGCTAAACCGAATAATGAGCGTAATATTTAAAAACATACGGATATTGGGATTTCAGTTAAGTCACAACTTATTACCCAAAACTTTTCTTTCAAATGGTTAAACAAATTACCATTTTAATCTTTTAAACAAAAAGATTTACTTCACAAAGTTCACCAATCTTTCACAAAGATTCATTTTCAATATTTAAACAAAATATCTATCTTTGAGATCTTCTTGTGTTTGAAAACAACGTTCACCAAATATTTCACAAAGATTCCTTCATAGCCTTTGAAACGATTCCATTTCAAATCCTTTATATAAAGATATACCTTTAAGATCCTTTTTAATTCCAATACAAGGTTCAACAATTTTTCATAAAGATTAATTCATAGCTTTCAAAACTATTTCAATTCCATTTCACACTTGAAATCTTTCAACACAAATTGAAAATCCTTTCTTTATATGAAAGCTTTTATTATTTGAAAACAAATAGTTTTTGTTTCGGAAAAATCCGATTACATTTGCAAGAGTTTAAGCCCTTCAATTCTAAATCTTGGGTTAAATTCAAATTCCTAAAACAATGCTCTTAAAATGGTTTTAAAACATATTTTAATTTGTACAACCTTTATGAACCATGATTTCCAAACACAGAATTCAATTTCAAGTCTTGAATTCAAATTCAAATCAAATTATTTAAATTTCAAAACATTATCAAGTTAGTCAAAATAACTTTTACTCTTAAAACTCCTTTTCAAAATCTTTTCATATTTAACTCAAATCCATTTCTGTAACGACCCGCTATTTTGGACTATTCGCATCCGCACACGTCGGACTTGAATGATTCAAAATACCGAACTTTTAAATTTGGCAAAACTCAAATATACAATAAATAAATAATCACGGAATCACAGACACAGAGTAATAATATGCAGCGGAAATAAAAGAGATAGTAGCTCATGAAGCTACTATAAAAATATATAAGATACATCAGAGTTCACTAGATACAAAAGAAGAATAACACGATACATCAGATATAAAACAGAATACATCACTGGAATCATCGAATGCTGAAAGCAGAATAGATGGCTGGATCTTCAAGCAGGGCTCCAACTCCAAAGGTAAGTCTCGAAAGCTGAACCACTCAGTCTAACCCGAGCGTAAAGCAAAACACAAAACACTCGAGTCAGTATTAATATTCTTATATCAATAAATCCAACTCAAATGAAATAGCAATCAAAATACAAGTAACTCAAAGGATGTTGGAATCACCATCCTCTAAGGATCCGTTAAACTATCTACTATGTAGTAGTGTACGCTAAATAGATAATGTGTATCAGTAATATAAAGTATCAAAATAGTGTTAAGGCGTTACCATTATCCCTCTTAACACATTTTATAAATGTCATAGTCTATACAGCACTGTAAACTCCACCGTAAACTGGTGGGATATCAGGGAGTACTCCATAGGTATAACACAAAACAAATTCGTAGTGGTCGCGTATATAAGGATACAAGTATGACAAGGCACATGAGGCAATACCCAAGGTAGTGAAACTACCGTTCGCCTGATCCGGACTGGTGAGAACGCATCGCCGCAGCGATCGCAACACCGCGAAACAACACTCCTAAAAAGTATGAGGGTGCACCAATCAATCACAAGTAATGAGTAGTAGTTACGAAGAAGTGTGTCCGCTCGAGGTGGCTAACCCCATTTGGCCCGGCACGGCTCCTGATTTTAGTCATTTCCAATTTGACACAAGTGTCAAGGCTATCCATCATCGTTCATTTTCTTCAGTCAGCACGTACATCATTCCAACCACTTCATTCTGGATCATCACTCCGCGTATAGTTAATAAAGTGGTTTTCGGTTTAGATAGAGAGTATATCCATAACCGATTCCGGTTACTTTAATAACTTTCGTAATTTATTACACCGATTGGTCGTTTAAATAAATTTCAAAAACCAAATCAAATTTCAATTTCAATTAAAATTCGTAAACCATCTTTCGTTTGTCTTTCTAAATCAATTTTCAAAGTTTACGTTTCAAAACTTCCAAACTACCATTTCAAAATCTTATAATTCGATTTCAACTTTTATTTAAACAATTCAAGTATTGGTTCAAGTTCGTATATGAGTTTCATTCCGAAATCTTTCAAATTGGGTTAATTTTCATTCAAATCAATTTAAATTCATTTATCGATTTCATTCAATATTTGCTAAGCTAATTTATCATTTAAACAAATTTCATTTAAATTTCCGATTCATTAAATCAATTACTTACGTTCAACTTCATTATATCAAAATTTCAAATTGAAATAAATTAAGTTTGTCAAATCAATTCTTTAAATTACAAGTCTTACGTTAATTTCAATAAATCCCATTCATTTCCGTAAATCACACTTTATTTCTTGTTAAAGAAATCCAATTTTCACTTATTTATTGACTTCGTTACAAAATTCATACTCAATTAATAAAGAACTAAATTTCATATATCGAGAAGTTTCAATTTCACTTACTTAAATAATTTTTTCCAAAACTTTAAAAAAATAAAGAAACTAAATTTCATTTATTAACAAAGTTCATATCCACTTATTCAAAAGTCCAATTTCTCTTATCAAAGAATTCAATTTTTATTCAATTATCAAATAATTAAATCTTATTCAATTATTAAATAATTTCGATCTTAATTATTAATAATTTCAAAACTTAATAATTACAAACTTGATTATAAATTCAACTTAATTATTAAATCATTTCCACTTAATTATGAATTCAAACTTAATTATCCAATCACTTCAACTTAATTATAAATTCAACTTAATAATTTCAAACTTAATTATAATTCCAAACTTAATTATAATTTCAAATTTAATAATTAAATGATTTCAAACTTAATAATTTCAAAACTCAATTATTACTAATTCCAAATTATTTATTAATAATTCCAAATTTAATTATTAAATAATTAAATTTCAAACAATGTTCTTTCATCAATTACTACATTAATATTTGTTTCAGATTTCAATCTTTACATTTTCCTTTCATAAAATTCAAATTCCAACTTCATTTCAAAACTTATTCTTTGCTCGAAGAAAATCATTATTAAATCAATTTATTGACCAATCGGATTTTATTTAATTCTCTATCCTAGGTCAAATTCATTTGGGTATATATCATTTCAACCCGATTCCAATTTCAATTCAAGATCAAGCATAATAAAGGGAACTTGCAGTGTGATAACTGGGATGGGGTCAAAGTAAATAAACAAGCAATAACAATAATCAATAACAGCAATCAATAACAATCCAATAATCAATTCAATAATCCCGAAATAATCGTATTAATTCACATTGTTGTTTGTGCGAATTTATATAATTATTTCTAAAATCTACACTATCATTTCATGTAGATTAAAGACTTTTACATTTCGGTTTTTTCACTTGTCGTTCAATTTTAATTTCAATTTAATACTACAACAATTAATCCAATATACGTTCAAAGGTTCAAAGTATAATTTATCAAATTCTACGTGTCAATTAACTTAACAATTCGAAGGGGTCATATTATTCAAATTAACTAATCAAATTCAACACATATGTCGATTCACATTTTTAAACTATCCTACGTCAAATTCAATCGCATAATATTTATCACTTATACATTTCAAGTTAACATCCAATATAAACAACAAACAATCAATCAATTATCAATCAAACTGTATTAACATCGCATAACAATTAACAGATAATGGTGTCAGATATCATAGGTGAACAGATTCGGGTAATAGCAATTATAACAGTGTAAACAACTAACAGCAACACATTTCAATTGTCGTTTCAATTGAAATCAAATTTAATAAATAAAAGAATATTAATCGTGAGTGACTGCTCACCTTTCGATGCTAGAGATTTTTGACGAAGAAAATGAGCTACGAATTCCAACGCAATGCTAGATGGATACGCTTTGAGGTAGAAAACATGCACGACGAACAAAGCTTATAACAGGGATCGACGGAAGCAAATAAGAACTGGATTGATGAAGATAATTGTTATAAGCGAATTCATATATATAACCATATATATATAAAGAAAAGAATCATATTCTAAATTCAAACATGTTTAATATTTAAGTACATATGTGTTTCAAAAATCCATTTCTTCAAATTAACACTTATTACATTGTTTACGTATGTTTTACTAATGCAACATATATAAATATTATAATAATAAAATTTTATATGTACCAACAGTATAAATATTTATAAACTAGTATGTACATGCTTATAAAATCCAATATTTACAGCTAATATTTTATACCTTCTAAACTGCCACATAATAAAGTAACGGTTGATATAAAAAGAACCCCTATATATTATTCATACACGCCTACACAGTGTAACCTTTATAAGAAAACTTACATTATAAATATAACTGTAAACAGTACTTACCTATGCTATTACATGATTTTATACATATATTATAAATTTACACATCAATATTTAATGAACGAATAAAGTACCCTCAGCAAACAGTAAATGTCACTTAAAATTAATGTGATGCGTATATATGTAACGGCAGATGCGCAGTAGTACTCAGACTACTATTATAATGCATGCTACTCTATGATTGCATACATTTTATCTAATTAATTGTATAAACAAATAGCTGAGTTAAAATATACATAATCACCTATATATTTAAAATCAATATTTCGTATAAAATCTATACACAGGTCAGATGCATAACAGATAATCATAAATCTCGTAACAGCTATATGTATTTTTTATGCGCAGATGTTCAAAATATTAATATGAACAGATTACAAATGTTTTATATACAAATATCAGTATAACCATAAATACTAACCCGCTAGAAAATATGCAGACCAAAAGAAAAGGCCCACCCACGTCAGTACGGAGGCGACGTCGGTGGAGGGGAGATGATGAGTGGCGGAAACGGTGCATGCAGGCAAACGAGGGAATGGTCTCAGGGTTGGAACGCTCGGTTATGGTTGTTCATGTGGAGGAAGGGCCGACAAACGGTTGCGGCAGTGGTGGAGTGGAAGGCGACGATCAGATCAGGGCGGCAGGGTCGGTGAATGACGGTTGTGGTCAGGCGATGGCAGGTGATGTATGCATGGCGACTGTGTGAGGTGGATGTTGTGTTTTGATGGTGGACTTTGGTTGTGGGCTGACTGTGTAGGAGATGCTGTCGAGAGGATGTGGCCGAATAGAGCAAGCGGAGAAGGACGAAGAGATGTCAGGCGGTGGCCGGTGCTTAAAAATAAAGAGGGAGAGAGGGGATTGAAGGTGGCCATGCGGCTAGCATCAGGTGGTTACAAAAGAAATAAAAATGAAGGAGGCAAATTTCAATTATATATGTGCTGTTAGGTGATGTGAAAATGAAAGAGGACAAGCAAATTCTCATGCTAGGCTTCAGGCAAATCACCCGCACGCAAAAGGATGGGCTTTAGGCAAATCAATGTGGATGTAATAGGTTTGCAAATATATATGTGCTGGCTTCAGGAAAAAATTTAGATGTCACCCATTTTTTTCAAAGCATGAAGAGGAGGAGAGTCTGAGAGAATTTAAGTGAGAGGGAAGAAAGAAGATGTGCAGTGAACGCTAAGAGATGCAACAAGTTTTATATATGTATATTTTCTTTTCAGCAAACGGCAAATGGAATTCGGCGAGACCAACTGAACAAGCTATATTAAGTCATGATTTCAAAAAAAAATTAAATGCAAACAGCTGTAAAAATATGAATAGGCTCACGTTTGTATATTAATATATTTCCTAAGCGATAGCACGTGAATCAGAAATGGCCGTTGGAAAAATATTGGGAACAGAAGAATTTAGAGAATTATTAAATGCGAATAACTGTTGGTATGATACAGTGGGTAAGTGGGTAAATGAATGGATAAAAGAAACCAAAAATCCTTGAAAACGCGGAACCGATATAAAGTCGTTTCGTAGATTTTCACTGTGCGTCGGACTTCAAAACCCAGAAATAAATATATCGCAGAGATCAGCGCGATGGTACGGCCAAAACGGTATACATATATTAGCGGTACTATCTAATTATAAAATTTCAAATTTTCTACTGCGTAAAATGCGTAAAATTCGCTGAAAATTAAGATCAACGGAGCCAAAGATGTCCGAATTTGGAAAAACGACAAACTAACAACTTGCTCAAAAGATGTTTTAGAATTTTTCTATGTAAAAATATTTTGGTTTTGAAAACGTTTTATTTTCATCGCTTTTAACTGATTCAATTGAAGTAAATTTACGCGCGAAATAAACTTTCATATTTTCGGACGAAAATTTACCGGTTGCTATGTTTAACTGGACGCATTCCAAATATCAAATTTATATTTCAAAATTTTTCGTTTAAAATTCCACAAATTTCAATTAGTAACGTTATTCAAACCGGTTAAATTTTACGGGTCGTTACATTCTCCCCCACTCAAAACTTTTCGTCCCCGAAAAGGAAGGAGATAGGAGAATAGAAACAACAAGAAGAAAATAGACTGAAAACGAAATAAACAATTAGTTCAACCATATAAATTTCAGTTTAAATAAATTATATTCAACAATTTGTTTTTTTAAAATTCAAGGTTTCCATATATTAATGTTAGGTACAAGGTTCCTTTCAAATGAAATTCAATTTAAATTTCATTAATTCAAGATACTCTCTTCAGCTGATTTAATTCAATTTACTAACTTTCAAAATAAATTTTCTTCTATTAATCACACCTATTATTAATTTAACTTATTATTCCATCTATCTCCATAAACATTAAAATTTAAGTGTATGACATTTATTATACGCACACACATTTTATTTATAAAGACAATTTATATTATATACAATCCAATTATCTTAAATTAAAAATTTCGAAGATCATAAATTTAAATAGTCATCTATTATAATCTTACTTTATTCGACAAATTTAATTCTTTTTATTTAAAATTATTATTAAATTTATTCTACTTAATATATTATATCATATTTATATTAAGTATATTTACATTTATTATAACTATTCATATTTAATTTAAAATTCCTTTAAACATCATTTTATATTGTATAATATTCAATTACGTAGTTTACTTTTGAAAATTTAGGTAAGTTATACATAATGCAATTGAGCATTATGCTAGTAAAATTTCTAATTTAATTATTCAAGCTTAAATTTTATTCAAAATTTCGATTCCATATTATAATTGAAATTATCCTTTAACATAAATTTAAGAATTAAATTTCGAGTAACCTCAAATTTATTTAGAGATAAATAAATATATATATATAATATATCAAATCTAATTTAATCTGTATATCAATATATATTACCAATCAAATCATACTTTAAGAAATTCAAATCAATTTATTTTTCAAAACAAACTGTAGCAAAGCTACGAATTGGTCTCTCCACTTCGAAACTCGAAAATGAATGTCAATGATGCGGCCGTCATCACCGAAATTATTTTCCAGCGACAAAAGAGAAGAGCTCCTATTTAATCATTTAAATTCTTGAAATTGATTTTAATTTGAAAATATTTTAAATCTATACACTTTAAAACATTCAAAACAAAGTTTGAAGTCACCTAAAATTAAATTCTCAAATTCAAATTTAAATACATTTCAAATTCCAAATCAAATTATAACCAAATTTTATAAATTCATTTATTTTATGAAATAGTCAATGATTTATAAACAATAAATGAAAATTAATTTAAATTCTTTCACATTTCGGACAACAGATTCATTTACATTTAATTTCAGAAAAATTTATACTTGTATAATTATTTACCAAATTTGAAAACAATATTGTGTCAGTTTGCTCTGTTAAAGTGTTTTGGAAATTCTATCGATAGCGTTGATCAGACGAATCGATCGAAAACCCAAATCAACGTCAACAACTCAAACAACACAATATATATATATATAACATTTTTATATTAATTCACAAATTCACTTCTCGCTCGACGATACACAATCAATTTCAAAGCAAGTACAGAGATTCAAATTTGATAGAAATCAAATCAAAGAGAATTTTGATTCGATAATAAGTTCGAAACAGAAGATAAGATAATTCAATTAACAGAATCGAGAGATGGATGAGCTAATTTAATTCACGGGCAACCTTAAGCGGATCGACCGTGACTTCAAGAAGAGGATCGATGCTGAACTCCGAGGTAAATCATCATTCGGTCTCAAGGGATAGAATTCAGGTATAGCAGGAAATAGATAGCATCGTAAACCGAGGATACAGAAATTTCCGGTAAATCGATGTCTATTATAAAGGAGCTTCACCCCTTTACAAATCATTCGAAGTTTGGCGAGACCGCTGATTCATTATAAAGATCGTATGAAGTGGAGTGATGGGATACTCCTGTATTGGAAGAAGACGAATAGTTAGGGACAAGAATGAATTTCGGAACCGAGGGAACGTCCCAAAATTCAAAGGAATTGAGTTAAAAGGAAGAGATTGAAACTCGAATGAGAGTGATTCTGTAAATACGTTTACCCTATATACTGAGTTCTGCCTAGAGCTACCAAAAGCTCTGATACCAACTGTAACGACCCGCTATTTTGGACTATTCGCATCCGCACACGTCGGACTTGAATGATTCAAAATACCGAATTGTTAATTTTAAATTTGGCAAAACTCAGATATACAATAAATAAATAATCACAGAATCACAGACACAGAGTAATAATATGCAGCGGAAATAAAAGCGATAGTAGTTCGTGAAGCTACTATAAAAATATATAAGATACATCAGAGTTAACTAGATACAAAAGAAGAGTAACACGATACATCAGATATAAAACAGAATACATCACTGGAATCATCGAATGCTGAAGCAGAATAGATGGTTGGATCTTCAAGCAAGGCTCCAACTCCAAAGGTGAGTCTCGAAAGCTGAACCACTCAGTCTGACCCGAGCGTAAAGCAAAACACAAAACACTCGAATCAGGATTAATATTCTTATATCAATAAATCTAACTCAAGTGAAATAGCAATCAAAATACAAGTAACTCAAAGGATGTTGGAATCACCATCCTCTAAGGATCCGTTAAACTATCTACTATGTAGTAGTGTACGCTAAATAGATAATGTCTATCAGTAATATAAAGTATCAAAATAGTGTTAAGGCGTTACCATTATCCCCCTTAACACATTTTATAAATGTCATAGTCTATACAACACTGTAAACTCCACCGTAAACTAGTGGGATATCAGGGAGTACTCCATAGGTATAACACAAAACAAATTCGTAGTGGTTGCGTATATAAGGATACAAGTATGACAAGGCACATGAGGCAATACCCAAGGTAGTGAAACTACCGTTCGCCTGATCCGAACTGGTGAGAACGCATCGCCGCAGCGATCGCAACACCGCGAAACAACACTCCTGAAAAGTACGAGGGTGCACCAATCAATCACAAGTAATGAGTAGTAGTTACGAAGAAGTGTGTCCGCTCGAGGTGGCTAACCCCATTTGGCCCGGCACGGCTCCTGATTTTAGTCATTTCCAATTTGACACAAGTGTCAAGGCAATCCATCATCGTTCACTTTCTTCAGTCAGCACGTACATCATTCCAACCACTTCATTCTGGATCATCACTCCGCGTATAGTTAATAAAGTGGTTTTCGGTTTAGATAGAGAGTATATCCATAACCGATTCCGGTTTCTTTAATAACTTTCGTAATTTATTACACCGATTGGTCGTTTAAATAAATTTCAAAAACCAAATCAAATTTCAATTTCAGTTTCAATTAAAATTCGTAAACCATCTTTCGTTTGTCTTTCTAAATCAATTTCCAAAGTTTATGTTTCAAAACTTCCAAATTACCATTTCAAAATCTTATAAGTCGATTTCAACTTTTATTTAAACAATTCAAGTATTGGTTCAAGTTCGTATATGAGTTTCATTCCGAAATCATTCAAATTGGGTTAATTTTCATTCAAATCAATTTAAATTCATTTATCGATTTCATTCAATATTCGCTAAGCTAATTTATCATTTAAACAAATTTCATTTAAATTTCCGATTCATTAAATCAATTACTTACGTCAACTTCATTATATCAAAATTTCAAATTGAAATAAATTAAATTTGTCAAATCAATTCTTTAAATTACAAGTCTTACGTTAATTTCAATAAATCCCATTCATTTCCGTAAATCACACTTTATTTCTTGTTAAAGAAATCCAATTTTCACTTATTTATTGACTTCGTTACAAAATTCATACTTAATTAATAAAGAACTAAATTTCATATATCGAGAAGTTTCAATTTCACTTACTTAAATAATTTTTTCCTAAACTTTAAAAAAATAAAGAAACTAAATTTCATTTATTAACGAAGTTCATATCCACTTATTCAAAAGTCCAATTTCTCTTATCAAAGAATTCAATTTTTATTCAATTATCAAATAATTAAATCTTATTCAATTATTAAATAATTTCGATCTTAATTATTAATAATTTCAGAACTTAATAATTACAAACTTGATTATAAATTCAACTTAATTATTAAATCATTTCCACTTAATTATGAATTCAAACTTAATTATCAAATCACTTCAACTTAATTATAAATTCAACTTAATAATTTCAAACTTAATTATAATTCCAAACTTAATTATAATTTCAAATTTAATTATTAAATGATTTCAAACTTAATAATTTCAAAACTCAATTATTACTAATTCCAAATTATTTATTAATAATTTCAAATTTAATTATTAAATTTCAAACAATATTCTTTCATCAATTACTACATTAATATTTGTTTCAGATTTCAATCTTTACATTTTCCTTTCATAAAATTCAAATTCCAACTTCATTTCCAAACTTATTCTTTGCTCGAATAAAATCATTATTAAATCAATTTATTGACCAATCGGATTTTATTTAATTCTCTATCCTAGGTCAAATTCATTTGGGTATATATCATTTCAACCCGATTCTAATTTCAATTCAAGATCAAGCATAATAAAGGGAACTTGCAGTGTGATAACTGGGATTGGGTCAAAGTAAATAAACAAGCAATAACAATAATCAATAACAATTCAATAATCAATTCAATAATCCCGAAATAATCGTATTAATTCACATTGTTGTTTGTGCGAATTTATATAATTATTTCTAGAATCTACACTATCATTTCATGTAGATTAAAGACTTTTACATTTCGGTTTTTCCACTTGTCGTTCAATTTTAATTTCAATTTAATACTACAACAATTAATCCAATATACGTTCAAAGGTTCAAAGTATAATTTATCAAATTCTACGTGTCAATTAACTTAACAATTCGAAGGGGTCATATTATTCAAATTAACTAATCAAATTCAACACATATGTCGATTCACATTTTTAAACTATCCTACGTCAAATTCAATCGCATAATATTTATCACTTATACATTTCAAGTTAACATCCAATATAAACAACAAACAATCAATCAATTATCAATCAAACTGTATTAACATCGCATAACAATTAACAGATAATGGTGTCAGATATCATAGGTGAACAGATTCGGGGAATAGCAATTATAACAGTGTAAACAACTAACAGCAACACATTTCAAATGTCGTTTCAATTGAAATCAAATTTAATAAATAAAAGAATATTAATCGTGAGTGACTGCTCACCTTTCGATGCTAGAGATTTTTGACGAAGAAAATGAGCTACGAATTCCAACGCAATGCTAGATGGATACGCTTTGAGGTAGAAAACATGCACGACGAACAAAGCTTATAACAGGGATCGACGGAAGCAAATAAGAACTGGATTGATGAAGATAATTGTTATAAGCGAATTCATATATATAACCATATATATATATATATATATAAAGAAAAGAATCATATTCTAAATTCAAACATGTTTAATATTTAAGTACATATGTGTTTCAAAAATCCATTTCTTCAAATTAACACTTATTACATTGTTTACGTATGTTTTACTAATGCAACATATATAAATATTATAATAACAAAATTTTATATGTACCAACAGTATAAATATTTATAAACTAGTATGTACATGCTTATAAAATCCAATATTTACAGCTAATATTTTATACCTTCTAAACTACCACATAATAAAGTAACAGTTGATATAAAAAGAACCCCTATATATTATTCATACACGCCTACACAGTGTAACCTTCATAAGAAAACTTACATTATAAATATAACTGTAAACAGTACTTACCTATGCTATTACATGATTTTATACATATATTATAAATTTACACATCAATATTTAATGAACGAATAAAGTAGCCTCAGCAAACAGTAAATGTCACTTAAAATTAATGTGATGCGTATATATGTAACGGCAGATGCGCAGTAGTACTCAGACTACTATTATAATGCATGCTACTCTATGATTGCATACACTTTATCTAATTAATTATATAAACAAATAGCTGAGTTAAAATATACATAATCACCTATATATTTAAAATCAATATTTCGTATAAAATCTATACACAGGTCAGATGCATAACAGATAATCATAAATCTCGTAACAGCTATATGTATTTTTTATGCGCAGATGTTCAAAATATTAATATGAACAGATTACAAATGTTTTATATACAAATATCAGTATAACCATAAATACTAACCCGCTAGAAAATATGCAGACCAAAAGAAAAGGCTCACCCACGTCAGTACGGAGGCGACGTCGGTGGAGGGGAGATGATGAGTGGCGGAAACGGTGCATGCAGGCAAACGAGGGAATGGTCTCAGGGTTGGAAGGCTCGGTTATGGTTGTTCACGTGGAGGAAGGGCCGGCAAACGGTTGCGGCAGTGGTGGAGTGGAAGGCGACGATCAGATCAGGGCGGCAGGGTCGGTGAATGACGGTTGTGGTCAGGCGATGGCAGGTGATGTATGCCTGGCGACTGTGTGAGGTGGATGTTGTGTTTTGATGGTGGACTTTGGTTGTGGGCTGACTGTGTAGGAGATGCTGTCGAGAGGATGTGGCCGAAGAGAGCAAGTGAAGATGGACGAAGAGATGTCAGGCGGTGGCCGGTGCTTAAAAATAAAGAGGGAGAGAGGGGATTGAAGGTGGCCATGCGGCTAGCATCAGGTGGTTACAAAAGAAATAAAAATGAAGGAGGCAAACTTCAATTATATATGTGCTGTTAGGTGATGTGAAAATGAAAGAGGACAAGCAAATTCTCATGCTAGGCTTCAGGCAAATCACCCGCATGCAAAAAGATGGGCTTTAGGCAAATCAATGTGAATGGAATAGGTTTGCAAATATATATGTGCTGGCTTCAGGAAAAAATTTAGATGTCACCCATTTTTTTCAAAGCATGAAGAGTAGGAGAGTCTGAGAGAGTTTAAGTGAGAGGGAAGAAAGAAGACGTGCAGTGAACGCTAAGAGATGCAACAATGTTTTATATATGTATATTTTCTTTTCAGCAAACGGCAAATGGAATTCGGCGAGACCAACTGAACAAGCTATATTAAGTCATGATTTCAAAAAAAAAAATTAAATGCAAACAGCTGTAAAAATATGAATAGGCTCACGTTTGTATATTAATATATTTCCTAAGCGATAGCACGTGAATCAGAAATGACCGTTGGAAAAATATTGGGAACAGAAGAATTCAGAGAATTATTAAATGCGAATAACTGTTGGTATGATACAGTGGGTAAATGGGTAAATGAATGGATAAAAGAAACCAAAAATCCTTGAAAACGCGGAACCGATATAAAGTCGTTTCGTAGATTTTCACTGTGCGCCGGACTTCAAAACCCAGAAATAAATATATCGCAGAGATTAGCACGATGGTACGGCCAAAACGGTATACATATACTAGCGGTACGATCTAATTATAAAAATTCAAATTTTCTACTACGGAAAATGCGTAAAATTCGCTGAAAATTAAGATCAACGGAGCCAAAGATGTCCGAATTTGGAAAAACGACAAACTGACAACTTGCTCAAAAGATGGTTTAGAATTTTTTTATGTAAAAATATTTTGGTTTTGAAAACGTTTTATTTTCATCGCTTTTAACTGATTCAATTGAAGTAAATTTACGAGCGAAATAAACTTTCATATTTTCGGACGAAAATTTACCGGCTGCTATGTTTAACTGAACGCATTCCAAATATCAAATTTATATTCCAAAATTTTTCGTTTAAAATTCCGCAAATTTCAATTAGTAACATTATTCAAACCGGTTAAATTTTACGGGTCGTTACAATTTCCAAAACTATTTGGATTCCAATTGAACTTTAAAATCATTTTAAAATATTTAATTCAAATATCTGTGACTTAACCGATTTCCTCGTGCAATCCATATTTGTGTATGTATGGTGTAGTCCAAGGTTTCACACAATAGTGCAACATCATCAGTCATCACAGATTCAAGCACATCAACATCGATAAGCGGTATTATCCTATAACGCTTATCTTCCATTCACAGATTCACAGATAAAGTAAATCTATCACAGATAAATAAATTACATTCATCACAGCTCGAATCAAAAATAATTCATGCCACAAAGCATCACATATCAGGGGTATCACATAATTCAACATTTAATTGAATCCGAACATCCATAAGTAAGATCAATTTAATCATATGATTAATTTAAATCAAATAAATCACTAATCCTGGTTAACTAACATTAATGACAAACCATTAAATTAATTATCCTTTAATCATAAATTAATCAGTTAACCTTAATTAATTAATAAATCAACCTTCAATCATTAAATAATTAACCCCTAATTATTTAATTGTTCTTTAATTAATTATTCTTAATTAATTACATTAATTGATTAACCCTTAATTTAATTACCATTTGATTAGTTATCCTTAATTAATAAGTGATTATCCCTAATCACTTTCATTAATTAATTACCTTTAATTAATTACTCGTCCTCAAATTAATTACCTTAATTTATTAACCACATAGTTAGTTGTCCTTTAATTAATTATTCTTTAAATTGATTGCACAGATAAATCATCTTTTAATCAATCACTTTAATCCTTAATTAATCAAAAATAAGCCACTTATCTTAACTAGTTAACATTGGAATCTTATCAATTTATGAAACTTGAAATTGATTTATTGCAAAATAAATTGAGATCTTTTATTAATTAAAATTAATACTTTTACCTTTAATTACTTACTTAATTTAAATTTCTTTAAAACAATTTAAAAACATTTAACATTTTATACTTTGAAACTTGTTAAACTTGTTTTAAATAAATTGACTTTGAAGACAAATTCATGTTTATTTTTAAAACATAGTTAGTTCAATTTTATGAAAACTTGTAAATTTTCACTTAGCTTTGAAATTTAAAACATTTATTTTTGAAAACTCGTTTAAATAATTTCACTTGAAAATTTGGTTAACATTTTACTTTAAAATTTATATTTCATCTTCTGATTGTTTTTTTAACCATGGTACAAGGTTACTTACCAGACTTTAAAACCTGCATACAAATTTATTTATTTTTAAATTTTAAAACCCTGAAACTTGATTCTTTCAAAAGCTTAAGCTAATCAAAACAAAACCCGAGCTTAAGCTTCTAATACTCGAGATCTACTTCGAGTCATTCGCCACCCTTTTCTTCTTCGAGTCAAACCCACGTAATTCCGAACAAAAACCCGAGGTGAATCTTTCTCCTCTAAATCCTTAACTACCTGACACATTTGATATGTCGTGCACATGCACATCACTTTGCTGATGATCCTATCAACTCCGCCGCCATGAACACATCGTTGACGATCCGCCTAAACCTCACATGCACCCAGATTCCCTGCTTTGGTCGTAGATCAATAATGAGCTTGTCGATCAAATTGGGACACAAACCCAGATGACAAAACCCCCCTCGCGCCGTTGTGTCAGATCACCAAGAAACTTGCGATTGCGTTCTGAGCTTCTCCATAGACCCATGCTTGGATTCCACCTCTTGCGAACAAACCCGATCCATCCCCGACGACACACGAGCACAGGAATCATCGACAACCACACCCAGCCATTAAACCCTACATCACCGTTCCCCGATCATTCTGGCCATCTGAAAAATGTACGAACATTTTTTCGAGGTTCCCCGATACCTCAGCTTTTTCCAGCTTTAACCCCGACAATTCTAGACCCCTCGATCATCTGTAATCGGTGGAAGAGCATTTTCCGTTCAGCTCACTCATACTCGAAATTTATTAACTTAAAAATCATGATTTAAATATCAAAATTCATTATTTACAAATGCGATTCCATTTCTAAAATCAAAACTTAAAAATAAATCATTTGAATTTCTGACTAATATTGTTCATCACTATGTTATTTGATTTCCAAAATATTTTCTAAATATTTCTTCTTTGAACCATTTTTAAAATTTAAATTATAAAGTTATAAACAATTTTCTTTCAGACATTATAATCAAATTTTTGTTATATGAGGAGATATGAATTTTTTCTTGAATTTTTGAAGACCCGTTGCTTAAAAGAGCCATATATATACCTCTACAAGCATGCACACCCATATATACAAAGAAGTTCAACCATTTTTCAGATAAAAACCATTCATGCAAACCATTTTCACTGTCACACTTTCAAGTATTGTCCAAATATTAAGACATAATGACAGATTCAATAAGTTTGCTCACCTGATGGGAAATGAAAGCAAAGAACAGAGACCCTGCTTGATTAGGTTTTGTCCTCTAGGTTTGAAGTTTGAGAACTGGAATTGAGTTTGATCTGAACTGTTTGAAGTTGAAGTACTTAGCTTGATCTCAGGTTTGAAATCTGATCCTAGATTTTTGTTTTGCTCATCATTTCCTCAGGTTGAAAATACTGAAGTTAATTATGGTTTTAATTACTTCCGATTTTAAACTTTGATTTTAATTATGGTTTTGCTTGAATTACTTGAGTTGATCATTCCAGGTTTTAAGATTTGGAGATGATCTTTGTTTCAGTTGTTTGATTTTCCAGTTGAAGCTGAAACCTTGAATTGCAACTTGTTTACTTCTGATCTTTGAATATGAATTGATCTTGTTGTAGTTTGATTGATTCTACCGGGGTTTGATTTTGATTTATTATATTTTTGCCTTTGTTTTTCAGAAAATGGTGAAGAGAAAAATAAGAAACCTGGTTATTTTCTTTCTTATACATGTTTGTTAAAATTTAGTTTGAGATAAAACATATATTTGCCACTTATCTATATTAGTTAACACTTGTAATTATATGTTGTGAGTTATTAAACATTTGTCACTTGTTTCTTAAATTATGTTTAAGTCCTCACTCTAATTAATTTTACAAATTTGTGTTTTAAACCTTGTTTATATTAATTTATAACTTTGCTTTAAACCCTTCTTTATTTTAAAGTTTGTGAATCATATCTTAATGTTTTTAACTTATATATATTTATAAATTATATTTTAGACCTTACTTTATTTTTAATTCATGAAACATGTTTTATCTATTTTATACTTACTTAAGTTATTATACTTAAATGGATATCTAAAAATAATTTGAACTTAAAAATATATCTTCTAAATTAAAATAGATATGTACACACACGTTTGATTAAGAAATTTTTTTTTATTACTTTTAAAATATAGAGTTTTCAAATCTAACTATTTAAATTTCAAATTCAAAAATTAATATTTATACTTTTATAATTTTTTAAACAAATGATTTGAATTCAAATTATTCATTACAAATAAATATTTACATATATTAGTTCCTTAGAAATAATAAGTTAATAAATCCAATTTTTATTTTCAATATATTTATTAAAGAATTTCAAATCCAAATTTATTTACAATCAGTTTATACATATATATTTCTATTCTGGAAATTTTCAAATAAATTTATCATTAAATCAAAAAATTCAAAATTAATTACCAACAATTTCATAATTCAATTCCAAAAATTGAATTTATTATCAAATTAATCCTAAATAAAATCCAGGAATGTTACAATATCTACGATTTATACTTGCATATACGTACGATAAATTCATATGCATATCAAGAATATAAATGCCCGTGAGTATACATATGTTTAAATATACTAAGTTATATGTACACAGTTTGTATACACATATTAATAGTACCACACACACACACACACACACATACACACATATTTATATTTGTATATGTATGTGTATGTATGTATGTATGTATAGAGGTAGAGAATTTATAAATAAGTGTGTTATACTATCATTTTATTTATGTATGTATATTAATTTCAAAAAAAATGTAATGAATATATATTTAAAATGTACGGCTAAGAGAACATATAGATTTGAATTAAGTGTATATTATATATAAATGGGAATTAAATATATATAGAGTTGAACATATAGATTTGAATCAAACATATAATTTTGAATATAAATGTAATCTTATTTTCAACCTATAATTTTGATAAAATTATATATGTAACTATAATCATATATATAAAGCTAATTTAATATTATATTTGAAGTATATAACGGCCGGTTATAATAGTGTGCTTATATACAATAATATTCATTTGCAATTTTATTTTATAGTTTTAAACAAACAAATTTAAAATTAAATCCTAATTATCAAATAAATTTATTTGTATGATTGGCAATGCATGTATATACATTTGGTTAGGTAACATATGTAAATATTGGATATGTGAATAAAACCTAAAAAGATCTTGTCTTTTGTAACACCTCAATTCATGAATAATCTCCCAGATTGCTTGAATCACCAATTAATGTTATTAGTATCGAATGAATCACTTTAATTTAATTTTATTCAATGTTGGGTGAAAAATGGGTTTGACATTGGGGAGGGAGAGCGAGAAGAGGAAATTTTTAAAGTGCAATAAATATGGAAGATTCGGTTTTTATTGAGAGAAAAAACCTTCCACCTTCCTTTCTTTAATTCCATTTAATACTTAGATCATTTTTCACCTCCCTATGGCTAGCCATAGTTGGTCTCCTGTATGGACAAAAAAATTCAAATCCCATTTAAATAATTATTGATGTTTAAAGCCTATTTAAATACACATTGATGTCATATATCGATATGTATACATGTAACATTTATAAATACATTCAAATAAATATTAATAACACTTAGAAACTTTTTAAGAGCTACCCCACTTACTAGTAATACCCCAAATATCAAATACATTAATAGATAATATTTCTTAAATATTAATTGATTAAATTAATTTATAACACGTTAAAACCAGTTAAATCTTATTGTATTTCCAAGATTCAAAAATGCAGTTGTATGACTCAGAGGTGAGAATTCAGTCAGTGATAATATTGATCGATTCAAATATTAAATGTTCATACGTCACCTTGGCTAGAGGTGTGACAGTTTGATCGAATTCATCACTTATAGATCCTCTTTGTAAAATCATATTTTACATCATCTTAAGTGGTACCAATAGTGACAATAATTTATGCATGTTCTCTTCGTCAACACTATATCACTTTAGGATATATGAAGTCTAGTGTCAGTCAAAACTCAAGTATTATTTACATTTGATTTGATCGGTCCATAAATAAAATATTTGGTTTAATAATAATATTTATTGTTAACTATTCAACTTTGGCTAGTTGTTATCAAGTATAAGAAAACTCTTGATGAGTCGTTCTATATTTATCCAATAACTACGTGTATGTAATCCCTTGGTGCCTCTATTAGTCATAAGTTATACATTATCAAATATTTAGAGAGCGTTAAATACTCTTGTCTTAGTGCATGAATTGATATCCTACCTCAAAATAACTTGACCACGAATATTTAAAATAAAATGTTATTTTACATTGAGATTAAGGTTGCAACTATTTGCAATTATAATCACAACATTTTATTCAAGGAATTTTTAGTTAATATACTTAAAACTAATTGGTTAATTACTCACTATATAATAAAGTATATAGAAACCAAAGACCTTTTGATGAAAAAGATTAATAACAGAGTTAGATATTTAAAATAAATTACTTGATTGCCCCTAAGCCATACCCTTAACTCTTTAAAGCGCTTAGATAGGCTATGGTAGGATTCTCCCTATCAGAGGAGTCAGTGGCTCGCCAATTCAATCAAATTGTAGCATTATACCTAGGATCAAAGTTTAAAAAATAGAGCTCAATGATACCATCATCCTCGAGATTATGATGAAAAATGGAAGAAACTTTAATAATGAATGCATAATGACTATTTTTCAAGAAAACAAAGCATAAGATTTATTACATAGTATCCAAATATAACATCAAGAAAAGTTTATTTTCCTAACACATTTAGGATTAGATTGAACCAATTTAGATAGAAAGAGGAGGTTGATGGAGCAGACTGAACAAGAGTAGGATAGATAACTGATCCTCATGACATCTTTTGAGCCACCTTAAGCATGAATGACTTCAAAAAGTAGATTACTCAGAAAAGTCCAATCATAGAGAAGTATCAACCTTTTAATGCAAAATAGGGCATTGATTAGAGAATCCCAATCATGAGTTACTTGGTTAAATTCACTCACATGTTCTTGAACATCTTGCTTAAAGCAATTAATCACTTCATCGACCTCCTTCCCTTTACTCTTGATCTTGGCTTCATATGTTTTGAGCTTCTCCATGGCCACTTTTCAAGGCGATGGATGGAGTTTTTATAAGAATGTAGTTACCCACAAATCTTAAGCAGAGAAATTTAATAAAGAATTAAATTTAAATATAATAGGGCCAAATATGTAATTTTTGTAAATGTCTTAATTTGGCTACAAAACTTGCACATTTGCATTCGTAGCGATTTTTTGGATAATTTTCATATATAACACTTTAAAATCGAATTTAGTATGAAGAAGTTATGAATGTTTCTAAATTTGAATACGATGTAAATTAAGTAATAAAACTTTCCCTCAGTAAATAAGTCCAATGATAGATCCTTGAGGTTTGTCAGCCGATAGGAAGCTGTCGATCGATCCTTTCTAGTGGTCGACCGGCTGACGTTGAAAATCAATGAATTGGAAGCGACGAACGGTCTGGACTGAACGAAATATTTTTTGCTTGGCCATGAAGAAATTAGTTAACGCTCTAGATGAAACATAGGATTCTCAAGGGTTAATCTAATGGTTAGGACTAATCTAAAACCCTTATAAATATAGAGCTAACCTAAACCCTAATTCATTTACATTGAAACCCTATCAAATCTCTTCTCTTCCACTTGTAAAATTCTCCAAAGTAAAATAAAAGGAATACAAGGGGATCAGATCAAGGAAGGGGCAAGTTATCGAGTGTTGATTTACCGCAAAGGATAGGGATAAAGCTTGGATCCGAGGTAAGTGTGAACATTTTAATAAGATGATTATTTGTGATTAGTTTTAATTTACACTATTTGATCTAGTATGTTAGTAACTAAATTGTAAATCTTATGGTTTATAATTAATTTTTGATGATAAATTAAATTAATGCAAATGTGTTAAATAGAAATTAACCTAGATTAAAACCTGTTTTCAATCAAGTAGAAATCCTTATAATCCATTAATTTTACTTGATACTATTAAGGTTAACCCTATGTGAAAACTAATTAGTGTACATGCAAATTGATTAGGAATTGGATAGACATCACTTGGAGTTCAACAAAGAGTACTAAACCTAAAACCAGAATTTTACTGATGTTTAAAAATGGTCGATGGTAAACAGTAATTAATAAAAAGTGACTAATCGATCAAAATGTCAAAAACCCTAAATTTTGTATAGCGATCGGTCGACCGTGCTATTTAAGCGGTTGACTCGTGGGCATTTTGAAGTATAGGTTGAACCTAGGCCTAAGGCCCGGGTTTTTTAATTATAGTAAATTATTTATATATTATATATATAAATGGGTTCTAGGAATAATAGGAAGCTACTTCCTTGTGAGATGATGCTAGAATGTTGTAGGATTGGGTAAATGCACTATATCCAATTGGGGTCTATTATTTGATTGGGGGTGATTCTATCATAAATGGCACTCGCATGAGGTTCTACGGTGGATGTGCAACACGGATTGATTCCCGATGAAGTGCGTGGGCCCAATACAATGGATTTCCTTGGCATTCATAGATACCCGACATGACGTGATGATTTATTGTTGATGAATCCCAATGAGTGCAATAAGAGGCGTAAACTGCTATTGAGAGGTGGACATGAATGCAGATGATGAGACACTTCAACGATTCGGCATTACGGGCTCCCTTTAATGCGTAGTTGGGTTAGGTGTAGTCGTAGTTGTGGGAAATTTATTCCTATATGAAAATTATTGGAAAACTTATGTGAGATAGTTATGTGTAGTCGTATTGTGTGAGATGTGGTCCTATACAGGAAAGTTTAGGATGATCCTATGTTGGAAAGCTCTAGTTCTATTAGTCGATCTTTAGTTTTGATGTTTGATCCATAGTTCGATCCTTCTAGAAGCATGCAAAAGTTATTAGTGTAGGTGTGTATCATGTAAAAATCCTTAAGTAAAGAACCCTAGTAATACACAGACACTGGCAGAACACCTTAGGTCACATAGGGTAGAATTATTGTCAACCGCACATGAATATTAAAATGTACTCATTCGTAGACATTTGTCTGACGCACCCATTTTCCTTTCTTTTTTTCCCCGCCATAAGAGGGTAGGGTGGCAACTAATAGGCCCAAGTTCAGTTCATGTAGAGGCAAAGCTCATCGCTGGAGTTTCTTATCATTTTATTTTTACTCTCCATGTAACTGTCTATTTTACCCAACATTTAGTATTTATCAGACTATGAGTTGTATTTCTGTATACTCTATATTTGACTACCTGTGTTTTCTTAGACTGTATTTTGAGATGTTTGCCAAGATGGTTATATTCTATATTTATGTTTTTTTTCTTTCACTGTGAGTTTTGAAACTAGTATATCTAAGATCATAATATATCCATATATCTTTAGTCTCTGAATTGTTCTAAAAACCCTGACAGCTCGTATTTCTTGACACCAATGCGAGCTCGAAAGTCACTCTATATTTAGGATTAGTGTGTCGGGAAGTGTGGGATACCACATGTGGTATCAGAGCTCTAGGTTAAAATTCCTTTGGGATTAAGAGCGTATTTAGAGAATGTACTTAAAAAGTTTTTCAAAAATTTTCAAATGTTTTTCCAAAAAGTTTTCGAAATGGATTTTTTTTAAATATATATATAAGCTTCCAAAGATTTTACTTATATAAGTACAATGTAAATATCGTCACCTTTATTCTTCCTTATGCTATCTGTGGAAAGTTGCTAATAAGTTCTTAAAAATAACAAATAGAAAATGAGCGATCTCGTAGATTTGGGCTCAGGCGACGTAGCTGAGATATAGGCATGAAAGTCTTGATTTGGTTCCATATGTATCTTCAGGTGAGGGACAAGCCAAGTTTAATCCCAATAGAGGATTGACGGGAAGAGCAACAGGTGCGGTTCATACCCACCTACTTGTCATCGATTTTACTAAGCTATGTAAGTATTTTCGAGTCTTGGAGGAAAGCCTTATGTGGGGATTGAGTCATATATAGATTCAAGGACATGGATCCATACTTATAAGAATTTTTGGATTGATGGTTTTTGCTGATGAGGTAAGGAGATAGATTGCTACTTGGCATTTACAGAGGGAGGCCCTAAGTTGGTGGAAGGTTATTGAGGCCGAGACCGCTGAAAGTGAGATCACTTAAGGGAATTTTTGAAATCATTTTGAGATGAAGTTTCTTTCTAGAGTAGAGGAAGGAAATCAATTGGATAAGTTTATTCATCTAGAGCAATGAGACATGTTCTTAAAGGAGTATGTCAATCAATTCAACGAGTTAGCTAGGTTCGGGATGGAGTTGATCAATACCCCAAGTAAAAAGGCTTTGAAATTTGCTAAAGGGATGAACTAACTCCTTTAAGGTTTATCTTTAAGTTATATTCCCATGGGAGTTACATATGAGGGTTTAGTGAAGATGGCCTTGCTGAATACCATCTTCTAGGAGGAAGTAAAGAAAGATCCCAAGAAGATTGGAGGAAAGGCGCCTTATTAGAATCAATGCAAGGAAGGGTTTAGACCTAAGGGAAAGATCACGAAGCATGATATGCATTGTGGAAAGTGTGGCAAGAAGGGACATTTTGTAAAGGAGTACGACACGGATGGTTTGAAGGTCATGTGTTACGATTGCAATCAGTTCAGGAACATGAGGCTGGAGTGTCCAGCACCTCAGAAGGCCTCTATCCAGGTGGTCCCAACTTTTGCATTGGACGCAGTACTAGATCGAGTATGCCACCAAGTACAAATAAGGGGAAGAAGGTCATGATTGAAGGTGTGTTAGCTCCATTTGGTTTAACTATTCTCGCATTATTTGACATGAGGGAATAATGTTCTTTCATTTCTTGTAGGCTTGTAAATGAGTTACATTTAGACACTGGAATAGTTATAAACCCAGTAGTTGTGTCAAACCATGTAGGAGGATTGACTTATTTGTTTATGGTATGTAAGGGTTTGAAATTATTCATTTTGGGGGTCGAGTTCGATTGCAATGCTTTTGTCTTAGGATTTTCTAAGTTTGGGTTGATATTGGGCATGGACTGCATGAATATGTATGGGGCTATCCTAGATTGTGATAGGAATGTTGTGAGGTTGAGTATGTGTGGTGGTTGTAGCTTAGAGGTTTATTGCGATCCCCAAGGATCAGCTATGTTGAGCTACCTACATTTATTAGACCTATCACATAACGAGCTAGATTTAGTGCATGTAGTTAAAGATTACCTAGATGTCTTTTCGAGGTTACCGGCCTCCCACCCCAATGAGAGATCGAGTTTCGAATTTATCTTGTAGAGAATGCTAGACCTGTTGCCTTACCCTTAAGGCATATGGCTCTAAAGGAGAGACGTGATTTGAAATAGTAGGCGAATGAGCTATTAGAGAAGGGCTTTATTAGGAGGAGCATTTCTAAGTGGGGAGCATCGGTCGTCTTTGCCACCAAGGTGGATGGTTCTTTAAGGCTTTGTGGCGATTATAGGGAGCTAAATAAGCTGAAAAAGAAAAATTGGTATCCATTGCTCTATATAGACGGTCTATTTGACCAATTGGTTGGAGCGAAGGTATTCTCACAGCTTCATCTGGCTACTAGATTTCATCAGTTGTGTGTAGTTGAGGATAACATCAAAAAAACTGCTTTTCATGTGCCCTATGGATTTTATGAGTGGTTAGTCAAGTCCTTCAGACTAACTTATGCACCCGCCTACTTTGTTGATATGATGAGATGAGTTTTCAGAGGGTTGCTTAACTAGTTCATTGTGGTATTTGTGGATGACATTTTGGTCTATTCAAAGAAAAAGAAGGAGCATAAGTTGCATTTAGAATAAGTGCTCGATACACTACATATGCATAGATGAAGATGAAGTTTTCTAAATGCCACTTTTATGAGAGGAGGTACACTTTTGGGGCATGTTGTCTTGGAACATGGATTGGCAGTTAACCCAGTAAAGTTGCTACAGTTCAGGATTGGCATGCCAAAAAATTCCATGGAAGCGAGGAGTTTCCTTGTTTGGTGAGGTACTATAGGAAAGGATTTCACGAAGATCTCAGCCCCTTTGACCCACTTCACCAAGAAGAATTTTATTTTCTCATTGGACGTGAAGTGCGAGGATGCTTTTATTAAGCTAAATGAGGCATTGACTGGTGCACCTATTTTGGTATTACCAGATGGTACGAATGCATTCATAGTATATACCGTCACTTGTAGTATGGGGTTGGCTACGGTCTTGATGTAGTAAGGAAGAGTGGTGAACTACGCTAGTCGGCAATTGAAGGTCCACGAAAGAAACTACCCTACTCGTGATCTTGAGTTAGCAGCCTTTGTCTTTGCGCTCAAGTCATGAAGGCATTATCAATTAGGAGAGCGGTTTGAGCTATATACGGGTCATAAGTCTCTGAAGTATTTTTTCTTCCAAAAATACATAAATCTAAGGCAGCAAAGGTGGATGGAGGTTTTAGTCTTGTATGATTTCGATGTCTCGTATACTTTAGGCAAGGGCAATGCAGTGTCCGACGCCTTGAGTAGACAGCATGCAATATGGAGTCTTTTGTTCTCAGAGTGGAAGCATTTGGAGTTCATTTCTACATTTGATTTTCGACCATCATTGGACATTACTTCGGGATTGTTAGTGGCTTTAGATGTGCAGCCTACACCTATGGAACATATTAGATCTAGTTATAAGCAAGATAAGGAGCTAATTGATACTTTTAAGAAGCTTGGTAGGGAAGAGCAATCGAGTTATTTGAGGCGTTATGCCATTGACTCGAAGGGATGGTTTCAGAGAGATGGTAGGTTATGTGTTCCTCTTATTATGGATTTGATCGACATAGTACTAGCCGAGTCTCATCATTCTAGGATGACCTTGATTCTCAGAGACAAAATGTACCATGACAAAAGGAGAGCCTTCTGTTGGCCTGGAATGAAGAAGCATATAGTGGAGTATGCAGTTCGATGCATGACTTGCCAAAGGATAAAGGCGAAGTAGAAGAAGCTTGGAGGATTGTTGCATCCATTGGATATTCCTCAATGGAAGTGGGAGAGTATTTATGTGGATTTCATCGATGGTTTACTGAGGAGTAGGAGAGGGAATGAGAGTAATTGGGTCATAGTCGATTGGCTGACCAAATATGCTTATTTTATTCTGGTGAGGAGTACGAGGACCGCAGCGTTGTTAATGACATTATACATGAGAGATCGTTAGGTTACATGAAGTTCCTTCTAGCATCATTAGCAACCAAGATTCACTTTTTACTAGCGAGTTTTGGAGCAATCCACAGGAGGCTTTGGGCAACGAGTTGAGTTTGAGTATCGCTTATCACCCACGGACGGACGGACGGAGGGGGTAAATCGGGTGTTGGACTTATTTCGGATGTGTTCCCTTGGATTTCCTAGGCTTTTTGGAGGATCACATACCACTTGTAGAGTTTATTTATCATAACAGGCAGACCTTATAGATCGCCATCGTGTTGGTGGGACACAATGGATATGATTATTCTTGAGATGGACATATTGATGGAGACTTCTAAGAAGGTAGACTTGATATGTAGGATAATGAAAACTGTGCAGGATAGGTAGAAGTCTTATCTGATAGGAGACGTACGGAGTTGGAATTCACAGTGGGAGGACATGGTGTTTATGAAGGTCTCACATCATAGGCACATCATGAGATTTGGTAGTTCGAGAAAGCTAGAACCATGGTTCGTAGGATCTTTCTCGATTACTGGTAGGGCGCGGAAGTTAGCCTATAGAGTAGAGCTTCCTGAGAAGTTGGCGGAAGTACATGATGTTTTCCATGTGTCGCACTTGTGAAAACGCTTGCATGATTCAGCTACCGTAGTCGAGCCGAGTCAGCTAAAGGAGGTAGTAGTAGAGAGGGAGTCACCTATTTTCCATGCTCCCACTTGTGTTCTTGAGCATGGTACAAAGGGACTCCATAACAAGGTTATTAAGCTTGTTAAGTTTCAATGGGAAAACGATCCAACAAAGAGTACATGAGAGCCTGGGGAGAAGATCCGAGCTACCTACCCATAACTCTTTTCTGGTACGTTTATGATCTAAATTTAATAAATATAGATTTCTTATGCATTATGACTTAGCTTAATGGTATACCCTTTAGGTAGAGATCATTGGATGGTAGGAGTGGTTGCCAACATTTCATTAGGACATATTATAGATGATTGATGCTAGTAAAAGTATTGATTAGATTTGCCTTTGCACACTTAGGTAAGTGTTTCCTCTAGGTAGTCCACACACTTACACTACCACTTGCTTTATTCGTTTGATTTTATTGAGTTATATGCATATGATTGCTGCATATAGGTTGAATGGTTGCACATACATGTAGAATTGTAAGTATATTTACTTAGGATGTTGCATATATCTTGTAGATATGGCATAAGCACTTACATAACGTGAGGTTGACCATGTCAGAAGACTGCCTACTCTTTACATTAGTATAAGTTCACTGCATTCCATGATTTGCATATACATATTGCATTAGAAAATTTACTAAGGACAATGATTACCCATGGATGATAGATGAGTAGAAGGTTGTAATTATTGATTGTTATACGCATGAGTTACATTTTTCCATTCTTAGAGATTTCGGGGACGAAATAGTTTTGGAGGGGGGCGAAATTTTAAGCAGAGAAATTTAATAAAGAATTAAATTTGAATATAATAAGGGCAAAAACATAATTTTTTTCAAACATCTAAATTTAACTATGAAACTTGCATCATTGCGTTCGTACCAATTTTCATATATAATACTTTAAAGTCGAAGCTAGTATGCAGAATTTACGAACGTTTTAAAATTCAAAAACAAAATAAATTAAACAATAAAACTTCCCCAGATAAATAAGTCTAACGGTCGACCCTTGGGGTCCGCCGGTCAATACGTAGCGGTCGACCAGTCCCTCCTAGTGTTCGGTTGGTTGACGTTGACAATCGATAGGTAGCGACGAGTAGTCTGGATTGAACGGATATTTTTTGCTTGGCTATAAAGAAATTGGTTGATGCTCTAGATGAATCCTAAGATTCTCTTGGGTTAATATGATAATTAGGACTGATCTAAAACCCTCATAAATACAGAGCTAACCTAAATCCCAATTCATTAGAAATTATCAGTATATCAAAACTCTATCAAAATATCTTCTCCTTCACTTATAAATTCTCCAAAATAAAATAAAAAGTATAAAAAAGGATCGGATCAAGAAAGGGGAAAACTATCGAATGTTGATTTCCAAACAGAGGATAGAAAATCTTGGATCTAAGGCGAATGGGAACATTTTCATATGATTATTATTTGCAGTTAATTTTAATTTTCACTACCTAATCGAGGATGTTAGTAACTAAATTGTAAACCATAGGGTTTGTAACTGAGATTTGATAATAAATTAAATTGATGCAAACCTATTAAATGGAAATTAACCTACATTAAACCCTTTCACGTAGAAATGCTTATAATTCATTAATTTAATTTGATATTATTGTGGTTAACCCAAGGTGAAAACTAACTACTTTACATGCAAATTGATTAGGAAATTAGATAAATATTACTTGGAGATCACTAAAGACCGTTAAACCTGAAACCAGAATTTTATTGATGTTTAAGAACGTTCGATAGTAAATGGTAATTGATAAAAATGACTGATTGATCAAAATGACTAAAATCTTAAATTTTACACACGACCGGTCGATCGTGCTACTTGGTAGGTCGACAGCAAGCGGTCGACAGCAAGCGGTCGACAACCCATGGTATATTACCTAGGTTTTTAAATTATAATTAATTGTTTATATACATATACACACACACATATGTGTGTGTGTGTGTGTGTGTGTGTGTGTGGGTGCTAGGAATAGTAGGGAAGATAATCCCTAATGAGACGAGTTAGGACGTTCTGGGTTTAGATAAATGCTCTTTACCCAATAGGCTTGATTATTCGACTAGAGGGCGGTTCTATTGCAATTGCACTCATATGAGGTTCTGCGGCGGATGCACAACACCGACTGATGTCTGATGAAGTGTGTGGGCCTGACACAATGGGAGTCCCTTGGCATTAACATATACCTGATGTGATGTGATTTTATGCTGTTGACGGATCTCGACGCGTGTGATAAGAGGCATAAACTACTATTGAGAGGTGGACAAGAATGCAGACAATGAGACACTTCGACGAGTCGGCATTGCGGGCTCTTCCTTGATGAGAAAGTAGAGGTCTATGTAGTCGGGTAGTCGTAGTAATGGGAATTGTAAAGAAACCTATATGAGATAGTTACGCATAGTCGCAATGTGTGAGATGTATTCCCATGCAGGAAAGTTGTTGGATAATCCTATGTTGGCGAAGCTCTAGTAGCTATTAGCCGATGTTCCTTGTAGAAGCCTGCACAAGTTGTTAGTGTAGGTGTGTATCATGTAAAAACCCTTAAGTAAAGAATGTTAGTAATACACTGACACTGGTAGAACACCCTAGGTGACATGGGGTAGAATTAAAGTCAACTGTATATGATCAATATGTTTTAAACATATACTTATTCACTAGACTTTATTTTGGCCAACCCTTTTTTCTTTCTTTTTCCCCCACCAAAGGGAGATAGGGTAGCAGCTGATAGGCCCGAGTTCAGTACGTGAAGAGACAAGCTCATCATTGAGTTTCTTATCATTTTATTTTACTCTCCATGTAACTGTCTATTTTCTCCAGTACTTAGTATTTTATCAGATTATGAGTTGTGTTTCTATGTACTCCGTATTTAACTACATACTATTTCCTGAGACTAGGTTTGAGATATTTTCTGAGATGGTTATTTTTCATATTTATATTTTATTTCCTTCAGTTGTGAGTTTTGAAAGTGCAATATATTTTAGATCATATATGTATACCTTTAGTCTAAGAATTGTTTTAAAAATCCTGACTGCTTGTATTTCTTGGCACCGACACGAGTCTGAAAGTCACCATAGGCTCATGATCGGTGTGTTGGAGGTGAGGATTGTCATAGAAGTAATTTTTATCGATTAGCCTCCTCTCAAGATGAGAACAATACTACTTATTCCTACATAGTATTTCTCTAAAAGGTATTTTGTTTATAGAATAGGGTAGCTTTCCCTTCCCTATTCGGGATGAGCTTGCTACATTGTCTTTCCTATAAATAATGTTGCGAGAAGCAAAGACATTAAATAAAATGGCAAACTAACCAAGAAATATAGAATAAGTACACTTGAATGAAGAGTTTAACTATGAACAACATGAGTGTAAATATTATTGAAATGAACAAACTTTAAAAATATACATACATACGTACAATTGACTGTAAAGAGAAATAGGATTCTTTGTGTATTCTTTACAAATCATAGAAATTCAACATTAGTTTGTTACAAAAATATATGTACATATTTAAGCACATGTATAATTGATAAAAGGATCTGATGCTTATGTTGTCATGCATCATGCCTTTTCCAATAATGAGTATTACGAGGTTTTGGGAACATAATTTATCAAGGGAGGGGCCTTGTCCTAAAGCTCCCTTAGGAGTACATATGGAGTCCTAAAAAGTGTGCATGTAAGGGTGTAAATCGGTCAGACTAGACCGGACGAAGGTGTGTTCAGTTTCTGTCCTAAATAAAATAGGATTGGACACGGACCGGAAGAGATTTATATTCGTACAATTTTTTCGTCCTAGCTCACGTCCTAAATGAAATCGGACGGATACGTACATATGATTTTTCGGACATGGACTCGAACAGACATGGACGGACATTGCTATTTACAACAAATTTTATGTTGTCTAATAGAATTTCCATCAACTGTGTTATTTTTATCAATGTGTATTAAAATATAAGCATTTTATGAATACTTACTCAATTAATCGACTAAATAGTTGTCATGTATGTTCTGAAAAATATAGAGGATATACTGAATTATAAGAAATTCAGATGAATTCGAACGAACACAGACCGGACGAGATTTTTCTCGTACAAATTTTGTTGTCCTAGCTCGTGTCCTAATTGAAAATCTAACGAACTCGAACGGACGTATTTCGGCCACTGACATGAATGGACATTGGACACTCATACAAAATTAACAGCTCTATGTGCATGGCGTGTATAAGAGCAATTTTTGGAATCTCCTTATAAAATGGGTTAGAATTCTGCATATTAGCTAATAATCCCAACTCTGCACCCTGATCGGCTTCATCATCTTCATCTATAGACCAAACTAAGAGATAAAGCGGTCTTCTTTGTAGATTTTTAAGACATTTTTATCTTTATATATTATTTATGCCTAGTGCTCTCGACAGTATTTGATATCATCTTCCTCAACCCCCTTGAGGAAATGAAACCTACATTCAATAGAAGAATATTTGGGGCCTGTGCCAAGCTATCTCCTGAACTAAGAATGTATCTTATATAAGATACTGTTGGCATTCTCATCAAGATTTTCCTAGTGAATTTTCATATTCAATGACACAACAAGGGAAACATCCTATCTTCACAGCCCTATATCCAAGTTGGTGATTTGGTTAGTTAGGTCGTTCCTAAGACTTTTGGAGACAGCCAAATCTATGTGAAGCTTAACTGCCTCATCATCAAGGTTACTATGCAATATGGTCAGGTGTTCCAACACTTTTTGACCCAAGGTAGCTCTTCTATAATGGTAGAAAACCACTTTCCAAGTTCATGCAAATATGCCATTGAAAAGAGGAAAAGGGGAGAAGAAGATAAATGCACTTACTAAAGTATTCTAGAGCCGATCTAACTCAATCAGTTAAGCATCTCCAAGTGCACAGATGAGAAGCCAATAGAAAGGTCAAAGAGTAAGCACAGTGGTGCAAGATCATACACTAGCCGCCTCCTCAATAATCATTTTATTTGACTCGAAGAGAAAGATAATGGGTACAGCTTGACTTGGGCCAGGAGGAGTAGTGCCAAATACCATATGACCAGAATGGGAAGGAATAAAGCGAGAAAAGGGCAAATTTGTACGACACGTTTGCTTAGTGCTAATGCCATCCATGGGCTTGTACCTCGGAGGTGTCATTCCTATTTTTTTTTCCTTTTCTTCCCCAAATAGGCGGTAGTGAGGTCAAAGGGTAGATTGACATCAATTTCGTATTATCCAACATCATCGTCATTGCCCTAATAAAGGATGTTAGCGAAGCTCGGTTTCTTCGATATGTCGTCCATATAAAAGATGAAAAGACAGTGTATATTAATCTAGCATATATGTGTATGTGTATATATATATAAAGGACATGAAAACATTAGCAGATAAGTATGAACTATTCCAAGGGAAATCATTGTGTATATTTATAAAGGAATAGGGTAAATCATCTTGTTAAGGCTACCATATACCCGCTATATTACTGGAGCAAAACTATCAATGTCATTTATATACTCAAGCATGACCTCCGTCTTGAATTCAATGATAGGATAGGAGTAAGTGTGAGTTGATTGAATGAATCCATGATGACAAAGCCTGTTCTTTACATAAAATTTAGAGAATTTATAAATTTCGACATTTAATCATTCTCATAATATGGGGATTGTGCTTGATGAAGTTTTTTTAGTACTATTAGAAATTGAGTTAGGCATTCCCACTTAAATAAAAATGAGGACGATGAATTGATGATCAAAATAAAATCTTCCAAGATATATTCCTTTATCAAGCATAAAAGGCAACCACATATGTTTAAGAGACTAATAAGTAAAGTGTGTATGATATGGGTAGAAATGAGTAGAAAGGTAATCCTTAGCAGAAGTTAGATATCGATTCCACCCTTGCTTAACTCTTTTGGGAGGAGAAATAAAGAACATCATGTTTGTTTGAAGGTAGTAGAATGTATTGCCTCCTTGACTAGGGGCATCCCTAATAGAAAACCAAGATTCAAGATTCTGCCCGGCAAGCTGGAATTTCGGCCATTCTGGCCCAGTTCCGACGTCGACCGAAATGGAATCTCTAGAAAACCCGATTTCAAAGCGGGAAAAGTTTAAATAAGCAAAAAAATCAAATTTTCGAGGGAGGATAAAGAAAACAGCAAACCAAATGAAAAATTAAAGCAAAAAATATTGATTTTCACCTACTTCTAATAGGTGCAATGAATTTGCACAGATTGAAGCAATTTTTCCCCAAATCATCGTGTGCATCATAGCTTTTAATGATTAGAGAAAATCGAAAAAATCATAGCCATCAACCCATCATCACAAGATTGGTTTTTTTCTATATGAATTTGACTTCTAGAGCATGATTTTGGAGATGACAAAGGGGAGAAGAGAGTTAGAAACAACATGTTACTTTTTACATGGTTGTTTCTTGTTATATCTTTTTGTTTGTTATTTGAGATGGGCTTGAGATCGGGCTAGATTGTTACTACGTAACAGTATTAAAAAAATTAATTTGTACACGGTATAAATGGTTTGTAAGAGCAACTATAGTATATCAAAACTTAAAAATAGTTTTTGTTATTGAAATCGATATATGTTTTTCAAATTTTTGTATTTATATGAAAAAAGAACCAAAATTCGAAAACCGAATAAAATTAAATTTTCGAAATGGTACCAAAATTTTCAAAATTACATGTGAACGGAACGAAGAAAAAAAAAGAAATTTTGGACCTTGTAAAGAACAAAACTTGAAGCTCTCTATAGGAGAGGGTGAGTCCAAGTTCTTAACGTACAAGATATATGTGCTGATCAACAAATGGTAGGCCAAATGAAGGAGTTGAAGGCAGGGAGGGGTAATAATGTACATAAAATTCCATTCCTTCAATGTTTGGAACATTAGAAGTAAAAACCACAATGCATATGTTCACTAGAAATGGGCACGAAACTAGGGGATGAAATTTAATGCTCTTGGTAGCCTGAGAAATCTTAGCAGCAAAATGAACAACATTAAACTTAGATAGCACTTTATCAATCTATTCTTCTAAATGAATTACTAAAGGAGCGTTAATGTGTTAGCTTAGCAGAATAACCTCTAGTGCTAAAGCCGAGTTTTAAGCAGACATAACCTACTCGAGTAAAAACAAGAAGCTTTAAGTGCTATATGTTAAACAAGAAAATGGCCCTACAGGTTACCGTTCCTTTCATTTTTCTGTTTTTTTAATTAAGTTGACTTTTCAAATACCAGCATTCATAAATCAAACTAATAAAAATTATCTCTAATTCGTATTATAAACTATTTATGCATGGTCAAATATGCAAGTGAGGTCAAATAAAATAAAATAATATGCTTCAGGGCATTCGATCAAGTAGTAGCAACGCAAACATCTAAAAAAGCAAATCTATTAAATAATAGTAAAGCAGAAGATTTTCTGGCTCTCTCCTTGATTCTAGGAATTTTCTCTCTTCTCCTTAATTCTCTCTTTAGATATTTTATTTTCAAATTCTTTAATTTATTATTTTACTTATTATACTAATTCCCTTCTATTATTTTACATTTTGGTACATGTATTCTAAAGTCTATATAATTATTTACATATAATTTATCAGCTACCTTGTAATATTTTATATTTAAGTCCACACATTTAGGTTAATTAAATAATCCAAAATTTAAGCTATTTAAATAAATTCATTTATTATTTCTTATAAATACCAAAGAAAGACAATTTAAATATGTATAACACTCAAACAACTAAACCATAATATTAATCTTTCATTCAACTATAAAGATATATAAATCACATAAACCAATAATAAAAAATTGTAGTTAATTTATTTCAATAAATTTATCATACATTTCATTGTAAATTCTACTTTAACTTCAAATAGCTACATTTAAAATTACCATAATTATTCACAAAATTTACCTCACTTTTCTTCTAATATTTTACTTTTCACCCTATATGTAACAATTAATTATGTGATCTAAATTTAAACTAATTAGATAGATCCAACTAACTAATATTTGTTAATTCGTTTAGTAATTTATGAAAATATCACTATGTACGCCTAATTCGTATTAACAAAATTTAAAAAAATGATTAATGTAAAGATACCTAAGTTATATAACTTAAAGAACTTAAAGTGAATACATAAATAATAATAATAAAAAATCATTTTTCACATTTCTCTCAATAAATTTATCATTAAATGCATTACAAAATTATATTTTTTGTACTCTGGATGCGTACATTATAAATTTTCTATAATCATTTACAGCCTCCCCTCAATTCCTTTACAATATTTTACATTTAAGGTCATATATTGTAATCAATTACATAACTTAAAAACTATTTAAATAATTTCACTATGCAAATTTTCACCGATTTGTCAAATAAGTTGATCAATATGAACCGTATTCATATTAACAAAAATGATGAAAAAATTCATTCAAATATATAAATACATCAATCACATAACATAAATTATATTCATAAATAATAATTACAAGTTTAAAGTTTTATTTATTTATATCAATATGTGTATCATGCATTACATTGTAAAACCCTTTTTTAACGTCAAAAACCTACATTTTGAATTTATCCAGTTAGGTACAAAACACTTCACAATATCACCTGCCATTGTATACTAAAGTCGATATCTTCAAATTAATTATGTGATCTTGAATTTAAATTATTTAAATAAGTTCAATTAATAAATTTTTGTTAATTCATTTAATAAATGCTAAGATATAATAGTTTCAATATGTATACCATATTCATATCAGACGCAAAGGTGATAAAATTAGTATTTCATTTAAATACAAAGATATATAAGTCACCTAACATAAATAATATGCATAAGCAATATTTCCATATGTAATATATTATTCATATATCTAAATTTTTTATATTGTATTACATTGAAAAATTCTGTTTTTAGCTTCAAATATGTATATTTTAACATTTTTACAATTATTTCCTAAACCACCCTCAATTATTTTCTATTATTTTATATTTAAATACATGTATTCAAACTACTTATGAAATCTCAAATTTAAATAATTTAAATAATTTCAATGAATAGTTAATCTATTCTTCTAATGAATCATAAAAATATATGTCAATTTTAACATACACACGCTCACATTTTATGGAAAATTATAAGACCATTTTTTTATTCAACCACAAAGATATATAAATCACATAACATAAATTATGTACATAAACATCATAACAAATTAATTTGTAAATAAGTTATAATTTCTTTATATTAAGAATTTATCATGCATTATATTTGTTTTATCTTCAATATATCCACATCGAAATTATACAATTTTTTACAAAATTCCTCTCGATTCTTCCTATCATTTATTTTCAAGTCCATGTACGCAATCTAATTACATAATTTTATATTTGATTTATTTAAACAAATTTCATTAAATAATATTTTTCACTTCATCTAAAAAATTACTAATATACGTCAGTTTGAACATGTATGTTATATCCATATTAACAAAACTGAATAAATTACTTTATTATTATATATATGTGTGTGCACGCGCGATATACAACATAAATTATACACAAACATAATACCAGTTTTAATTTATAGTTCATTTATTTCACTAAATTTATCATACATTATATAACAAAGTTCTCATTTTAACATTAAATATATAATATTATATTTTACAATATTACCGTGTGCAACGCACGGGTTACACACTAGTGATACATAAAAGCAGGAAAGAAAATAGATTTTAAAAAGTGAAGATACAACAAAAAGTCTCATAATTTTGGCAGTCAAAATAATATACGCTTAAATGATTTCTCCTCAAATACAAGTGGATGAAAAGGAATGAAAAGGTAAAATCAAAAAAGAAGAGAGCCTTTATATGAAAAGAGACATTCTTAGGCATCAGTCGTGAGAAGATGTGAAAATCATAGTCGTAAAATGACAATCATTTCACAGGTATATACAGTAGAATTAGACCGTTAGCCCTAGAAAAGACATGGAAATGTAGTAGAGTATGACACATGTCAAAAGCGTTAAATGTGAAAGTCTGCTTATAATATTTGAAGAGACATGTAAAAAATAAGGGGAGACATAATTCCAAATCTACCCTAACCCACATTAGCATAGATCTGGGGTAAAATGTTATACCCACTGAGCAGAAGGTAAGGAGCACAATCCAAGCAACCTAATCTATACACGGATCCTATTAAGCAAAGCAGAAAAAGGCAATAAGAAGAATAGACAAGAGTCATCCATTTCTTAGCTAATCAACGAAAGATAGACCCATTAAATAAGGTGAGTCTAGATGTCAATCATTTACTGTCCCTGTGCCAAATTCATGGTACATTTTGTTTACCCAAAAAATGGATCAACGTCCTGCTTTGAATTTGAAAGCACCATCCCTGTTCTGATAGGGCAATATCACGGATCATAGGTATAAAAAAAGAACGGTAAAAGAAAGAAGACAGAGAATTTTTATAGTGGTTCGGTTGTTAATGAAGTATACGTCCACTTTATAGTTTTATTATGACCGAATACTATTATAAGTAGTGTTTGATTACAAGGCTTTTGATTATCCTTAGCTAGATTGAATTTCCAAAGTAGGAATCCACTGGAGAATCATGGTGAATTCCTTTGGAGATTGTTGTGAGGGAGATGAAGAGTGAAGAAAGTTTCCAGCAGAGCTTTAGCAACCAGTCTGGAGAAGATCCAGTTTATGTTGCAGGTAAGATGATATTTATAGAGATCGGAGAGCTTCTGGGCCATGCCTATTCGCTGACTACTTGCATGTGGATAAAGGAAGAGGCTACGGACCTTAGCTCGCGACCCAAGTCAAAACCATGCATCGCTAGTGATCCATAGATTATGGCTCATGTGCGAGCTATTTGCTTAGCTCTTTTTCATTACTTCAGTGTGCTAGCTCGCTAAGTCTACTCTATCCAGTATGGATCGCAGGCGATCCATACACTTAGTATATTTTTTGTTGTATCTTCTATGTCTCCTTTAATTCCTTTATGCCATAGCGATCTACTATCTAGCTTGGATCGCTGGCGATCCAAGTACATAGGCTATTTTTGAAGTCTAAAGTTTGGGATGCTTCCATGACCTTGTATCGTTGTTGTTTGTGTAGTCTCGTTGCACATTGCTCTGTTTTGACGAAGATCTACTAACTGGTTGTGCTTTGGCTGTTGATTGGACCAGACGAACGCTGGTCCCTTAGTTTAGTCATACTCGGTCGTTACTCTACCCCTTTTTGGTTGAGTTCTGAGCTAAACTGACTCCATCAAGTCGTTCTATATTCTCTTGGATCCTGATGGGTTAAAAACTCGGATAACATTTTCCCCCAGGGTATGCCTTCGTTGAAAACAAGGCCTGCTCTGGAAGTAACTTCTTTTGAGTCTGCATTTTGTGAAATCTTGTTGATCGTGTCGAGTTTACCATGCAAATTTGGCTTTGACTATTGAATTTTCAATGTGAATCGTCAAAGTCCACCTCAAGATGTTGTTTTCAATTGACTAACTTCTAACAACCGTTTGTTTTTTTATTTCAGTCTGAATTTCAATTCCTGATATTGATGATGCAATCTTTGATCCATAGTGTACACAAGGGTTTAGGTCGGTAATGGGTGCATGAGGTAGGTTTGGAATTGTCCTATATAGTTTTAATTCGACCGACGGTGATGCTATGTTTTATCTTGAACGATTGTATGTCGTTCTAGAGCGAAGTCTTGCTCTTGGTCTTTAACTTCTTCTTTTTGAGAATTTGGTTAAGTTCTTGTTGATGTTTTTGAATTCTAATGCGACGATTTATTCCAAAATTGGATATAGTGGATGATTCAGTCATATCGCTCTTCCTATTTCTATATTCCATTGATCCTGAAAAGAAAAGCTTCCTGCGTCGCTTCGGGCAGCGGCTCCGTTATCGATCTTTGATCGATAACGGGTAAGTGTGGAAGAGATAATTTCAAAAGGATGATATGAATTATTTTTCAAATGTAAGCAAGCTATCTACACTAGATTGTTTATTCCCAGTATTCAGGATACTGGACTCTTTTCATGTAAATAACACACTACATCTGCCGCGGTCAATGCTCAGGACCCGATTAGTCAACATATGTCAACTTCCCTTGGATTCCAGGATTTGGTTATATGAGGGTATTGTTTAAAGTAAAACATACCTGACAGGGTTGAATGCCAAATTTTGTCATTGAAAGTTACTTTTTGATCATCCAATCTTTAGTCCAGCGGAGGTATTCCCACTCCTCCAAAAGCTAGGTCCTTTGCAACTTAGGCTTCACTTATTATCCCTATCATATTGGGATGATCAATTACAATTAAATTACAAGGCATGGTTGCTCTTGTAGAGTTGTAGTTGAAGTTCGATCAAGCACAGCTTCAGTCTTCAGAAACTAATGAATGAGTTATTCGATCGTGAATATCCTTCCTTTGTGGTTTTTGGAATTTGATCTGCACGCTATCTTCTATTTTAGGCGACTATTGGCTTAATTCCTCGACTTCGAGAATTGATTTTTATTGGACTATAAGGTAGCTTTGTCTAGCTAGTTCCATAGCTAATCCCTACTTATGCTCAATTGAGTTTGTTTCAACCAACTGTTGATGTAAATGCCTTAGTCTGTAGGGCTTATTACTTTGACTACCAAACTAACATGTTTTTAGGAGACTAGGTCTCATAAGAAATAAGTTTGATTGCCCTAGTTTGGTAGACACGATAGCTCCTATCATCGGGAATCAGGGACTTTATTGCTTGATCCCAAAATAGTAGTTTTGTAATGAAGTCGATATTTATTAGAAAGATGTGTTTCTGACATCTTTTGCTAAAGTAAATTCTTCTGATTCCGACGTTGAGATCCTAATCATGTTTTTGGTTTCTATCTTTGGAAACTCATATACGGATGACTCAACTTTATGGATTTTACCTTGATGTTCTAAATCTTCAGATAGCATGAGATGCTAGAAGATAAGGCTGAAGATTTAATCAAACTCTTGCTTCTGTTTCTGAAAGCCGATGTATCGACAGTTTCATTTTGGGCTTTCTTCCTAGCATCACAAAATTTCAGGTAATGGCATATTCCTGCCAATTGAAAACAAGTGATCTAGTTAGACCGTAAGTAGATCATCGATCCTTCTTGTCATCGCTAGACTATGAGTGACAGTTTATTTCTGAACGTTAAATCCTTCATTTCCTTTGCCGACAATTTTGTTGCCAGAATGCTCTATTTTGTGATATAGAACCATTATCTAACCAACCTCGTACTTATTCATGCTTGGACTTTTGAAACATTTATTTTGATCAAGCATCTGTGCTCTTTTCCCTTCTTGAGGAACTAGCTATTTTGAATGCCTGTATTTGGGCGATTGTGAGAGATGGAAATCTATGCGGTGAATTGCTCAATTGCCCCCAGTCTGGCTCTCAGTCCCTTTCTACAATTGAGGAAGTTCACGCATTTTATTTCTGACCTTCCATGAATGCTCCCACTTGTCCTTGGCCATGCATGCTCTTCTTGGTTGCTGACGTTATCATGTAAGTTTTGTTCATAAGTCAACTCCTGTCTTTGAGAATTGATAACCTAGCTGCTTGGTTCCAAGCAACATTTCCTCAAGGTTGCCTATCTTTAGGCTATGTCTAAATTATTTCTAACTTGAATTCAGGAAATTCGGTTGTGGACCAGCTTTCATCCTTGGAAATAAGTACATGGGCAATTCAATCCTGGGATTTCCTTTCGATGCTGCTTTATTCCTGTGCAGTGGCTGATTCCTATTTTGAAATTTGACCCATCCGGCTGACCTATGAAAGGATATGTCTTCCGATCATTGTCTGTTGTTGGGTAACAATAGTTTTTTGAAGAGAAGGTAGAAACTCGGTTGAGGACCAACTTCTATCTTCGGAAGCTAGTGCATCGATGGTTTTATGCGATGAGAGTTTCTCATCAGCCCTATAGATTAAAGTTTTCCTATCATTATTGGGGAAATACAGATGCCTAGGAAATAGAAATTTTCCTCGGCATTGCCAGGGCAACACCAGTACTTAAAAGATATAAGAAGCCTTAGTGTTGGTGAGGCAACATCGACACTCGGTAGGTTGGGATCAATTTTCCTCGTCGATTCGGCTATGCTCTTAATCCAGTTGGATACTGATTTCGGCCTTAGAAAACTAGCACTTCGATGGTTGGATTATAGAAGTATTTTCTTAGTGCTGCCTATCTTCGGGTAGTGTTAAAGTCATGTTGGTGAGGGTTGAATCATTCATCTGATCCTGAAGAGTTGAGTAGATTCCTTTTAACCCAATGTGATTGTTTTGTCGGTGTTGCTCAAATCTGAGATACGCCACGTTTCGAAAGGATGAGAGTCCCAGGCATTTTCGTTACCTAGCTTTGTTTAACCATCAAGTATTACCCTTAGAGAAGCAAGGTTATTGCTTAACCATTTCCATAATTATTCTTATTCACGAAAAATCAAACTTCCTCCAACAGGTTTTTGTTATGATCTGACGTCTTTTAGTGAAACACTTCATTTTTAGGTCTCAAACTCTAGATTCTTACAAAAAATTTGAAATTGTGGACCAAGTCATCACATTTCTCCCAGTACGGCCGAATTCATTCCTATACTTATCATGGATCAGTAGAGTTCGGAAGTGTTTGCCTTGAGTAGCTGACACCTAACCTTGCTTGTTTTATGCCATATGCATTATGCTGGACTAATAGCATTATTGCGGATATCAACCTTATTCGTTGGTTCCAATCTTCGAGAATCAATGGTTTAGCTGCTCGATTTTGAGGGTTCTCTCCTTTTCATTGTCTGTCTTAGGATAACAGCTATTTTTTGGCAAGTTAGGGTTTGAGACCTTATTCGAGCACCTGATTTTATCTTTGAAAGCCGTTGAGTCAATTACTTGATTCTGGAAATATCTTCCATCATTATCTATCTCTGGTCGTCAGTAAGTTCCTCCTTTTATCCCTATTTATGGACGATGGTGAACTTTAAGGAGTTCGATTTTCTTGTTGATATGATGGTCTGGAGTTCTCGATGTTACTGAGGCAATATTGATGTGTAGCAGGTTGGAGCAGTTTCCTTTTTAATTCTGCATTCGTCTAGCCTACTATGTTATGTGTCGCCGGTCCATGGGGCTGATTACTCTAAACACTTGATGCAAGACTTGATGTTCTGGGTGGCTCTCTGGATGCCCCCAGTCATAGTTGTGTTGTCACTCCTATCTTTGGGAGCTCGTGATTTGAAAGTCTTAACTTTAGACATTTTGGTCAAAGATCGGAATTCTTTATTGAAATTTTGGTTTTGAGGACTTTGTGGCATTGTCGGAGAAATGTCAGTCCTTTTGGGTGGTAGGAGTCGGTCCCTGTTAGTCCTGAAATAAATAAGTTTCCTGGTGTTGTCAAGACAACATCGATACTTAAAGAATTTTGATGGTCCAGTGATGATGCCAGAGTGACATTGGGTAGTGTTTGCGTAGCTTATGAGACGAGTAGTTTATAGTGCGCGGTTTACGAGATGCGTGACTTCTGGTAGTGCGTGGCTTATAGGTGGCACAACTTATGAGAGTATGCAACTTGTGGGATGCATGGCTTTTGGGGGTGCACGGCTTATGAAATGCGTAGCTTATGAGATTGAAACGACCGATTGATCTAAAACGGTTTGGAACTTCTCAACGTTGCCAATCTTTGGGTAACGTGAGGAGTTCATGCTTCGAGAGCGTGGTTCCACGACTCAAGAAGTGATGCACGAGGGTTTGGACCTCCCCGATGTTGCTGGATCAATATTAGTTCTCAGAAGACTGGGATCAAGATTTCCTACTAATGTACCAACTTCCACAGTGCCTAGACTTGCTACCATTTCCACAGCCTCTGTGCTCATTTTTATTCCTGTTTCCACGTCTGTGTCTGGCTCGCAACCGAGGATGAAGTACAAAAAGATATCTGTGCTTCATGGCTTGGATGACCCTTCCATGTCTTTGGAGGGTGATGTAACAGCGACAGAAGTTAAGGAGCAAGAAGTTCAAATGGAGTAACCTCGTAAGACTCAACATGAATTGGTCATTATCAAGAAGGAGAAGGTTGAAGAGACCAAAACCTTGAAGAGCTCCCGTAAATCACGGAAGCACAAAGCAAAGGGAGAATCATCGAAGAAGGCGGTGGAGCAAGAGGTGAATGTTGCCACCGGGGAGTTTATTGATATTACCGGTAGCGACACCACTCCCAAGATGAGGCAGAAACTGCAAACAAAGGGCGAAAAGGGGAGCGGTGGAAGGAAGCGCTGATGAGCTTGCGTGGAGACTAATCTGATTTTGGTTCTTTTTGAGTAATTTTGTTCATGTACAGGGTCTGCACTTAGTGTTTTTATCGTGGAGTCTATATTTTCTTTTTGCCGACCGGTGTTGTGTAGGTATGGCCTCCATATTTTGACCCTATGTAAAGAAAATTATAAGAAATACATTGATATTTTGACTATACTCTTATCTATATGTTGATATGTGTTTTGTGCACTTATGCTTGTTTTTTTGCACTTACCCAATTTTTGTGATTACCGGCAAAAAAATTATTTGGAGCAACAATTCTTTATTTGGAGTAACATAACTTGTGAACTTATTGTTTTCAATTGTTTTAATTTAAGCACTGGTGTGCCCCTTCCAGTTCACAGGGCTGTTTACTTCAAATTATCGGTAACTTATAGATTTGAAAATTTTCATATTAAACTTGAAATTTGGCTAAGTCGCGGCTTGATTTTCCTTCTTCGGAGGTCTTGCAACTTTAGCATGTAATCCAAGTTTCTTGTTATATTCTGGCAAGTATGCGATATATGCATGTTTTAAAAGAGCATATTGCATGAGTTAACTAAGGGCAGTTTTAATCATTAAGTTTCGTCAGTTGAAACTTTTCTGTTGGTTTATAGCACTCCAATTTTGTTGTAGTTATGCTCATTATTCCGAATCATAGAAGTGATTGGCACTGGCTATGAGATGCGCGGTGTTCGGGATCAATATGACCCATCGATTCGATTCTAATGCTCCTCAACACTACCTATCTTTGGGTAACGTGAGGAGTTTACGCTTTAGGATCATGATTTTTCGACGATGTTCCTCGGTGTTACCTATCTTCAAACAATGTCGAGGAGTTGGCGCATGGCTTACGGGCACACGGCTTTTGATATTCCTCACATGTTACCTATCTTCGGGCAATGTGTGGGGTTTGCGCTTTGAAAGTTAGCACACGGCTTATTGGATGCGCAGATTTTAGTTTTCCTCAGTGTTGCCTATCTTCGGGAATTGTGAGGAATGTACGTTTTAGAAGTTAGTGCACGGCTTATAAAATGCGTGGCTTTTCATGCTTCTTGGTGTTGCCTATCTTCGGGCAGTGCGAGTAGCGTATGTTTAGGCGCAGCTTATGAGATGCGTGGCTTTTGGTACTCCTCGATGTTGCCTATTTTCGAGCAATGCGAGGAGCGTATTTTTTGGTCTTTTCGAAGCTTCCGAGCATCACCGGTTCTTAGAAGGCAAAGATCGGGTTCTGTCAATCCATTGGTTTGAGTCGATTTTACCTCATCGACTCAGCAAGTTGCTTACATGAACATGGTTTTATTGGTTCAAGAAGCTAAATAATTTTGTTTGCGTAACCATGGTTTGGATGATCCTTCCATGTTTTTGGAAGATACGCACGTCCAAATAGATTAGGTTTCCATGGTGAATAGATCTATAGCTGACCGCATGAAGATGGATTGAAGAAAGAGCATATGGTAGTTCAGGGCATAACTCTTAGCTCTCGGTCCAAACCGCCTTTAGAGAATGGTTCTCTGATTGGAATACGGTCTAAGAGGAAGAGGAATTAGTCGCTAAAAGTGGTAAAATATAGTTGGAAAGAAGTGGGCAAGCATCATGCTAGTATTTCTTTTGTTGCACTAGCTAGGTTATTAAGTTTGCGGTTATCAGAATGCCAGTTTGATTGGGCATAACAAAACTGTGGTATGATTAGTCACAGCCTTCCTTATGGCTATTCAAGTGTGTGCAGTATCCCTCATGCCATAGGGTTGTTGGCACGCTTGAACTGTATCCATGTTCTCTCCATAACTCTTTTGGTTGCCCTCACTCTAGTGGGTGCAGTTCTCCCAGGTGTTGAATTTTTGGCCTGATCCAAGTTGGCCTTTGATTGATCACAAGGTCAGTTCAGTTTTGGCTTAGTTTCTTTGAGTTACTTTCAAGCTCTAGAATTTAGCATTGTTTGTCTCTTTGGTCATCGGAAGTGATTCCAATAATTTTGTGGAGTGACTGGTATGATTGTTGATTTGTGGCCTCGGAGCGTGACTTCGGGGAGCTCTGGATCAGGATACGGTTGACCTTCCAGTTCACCTTCATGGATACCAGTCATACATAAATTTCGCTGATCCACTAGTTTTCCTTCACGATGCTTTAGTTCGTGAAAGACCCTCCCGTTTTCGAAGGGTTTTTCCGATCAGATGACCGTTGATCTACCAGTTTACCTTCATGACGCTTTGGTTTGTGAAAGACCTTTGCATTCGTGAAGGGTTTTGTGGATCAGATGACTGTTTATCTACCGGTTTGCCTTCACGATGCTTTGGTACATGAAGGACCTTCGCGTTTGCGAAGGGTTTTTTGGATCAGATGACCGCTGATCTACCGGATCACCTTCACGAATCTTTAGTTCGCGAAAGACCTTCCCGTTCGTGAAGGGTTTTTTGAATCAGATGACCACTTGTCTACCGGTTTACCTTTCCGACGCTTTGGTTCATGAAAGACCTTCACATTTGTGAAGATTTTTTTGGATCAGATGACCGTTGATCTATCGGTTTACCTTTACGATGCTTTGGTTCGTGAAAGACCTTCGCTTTTGCGAAGGATTTTTTTGGATCAGATGACCGCTGATCTACCGGTTTACCATCACGATGCTTTGGTTCATGAAGGATCTTCGCAATCAAAAAGGTTTTTTTTGGATTAGATGACCACCGATCTACTGGTCCACCTTCACAACGTTTTGGTACACGAAAGACCTTCCCGTTCATGAAGGGCTTTTTGGATCAGATGACCGCTGATCTGCTAGTTTACCTTCACGATGCTTGGTTCATGAAGGATTTTTGCACTCACAAAGGGTTTTTTTAGATCAGATGACCATTGATCCACCGGTTTACCTTCATGATGCTTTAGTTCGTGAAAGACCTATACATACACGAAGGTTTTTTTGGATCAGATGACCGCTGATCTACCAGTTTAATTTCACGACGTTTTGGTTTGTGAAAGACCTTCGCATTCGCGAAAGGTTTTTTAGATCAGATGACCGATGATCTACCAGTTTACCTTCACGATGTTTTGGTTCGTGAAAGACCTTCGCGTTCGCGAAGGTTTTTTTGGGATCAGATGACCGCCGGTCTATCAGTTCATCTTCACGATGCTTTAGTTCGTTGAAAGACCTTCACGAAGGGTTTTTTGGATCAGATGACCGCTGATCTACCGGTTTACCTTCATGACGCTTTGGTTCGTTAAAGACCTCCACATTCATGAAGGGTTTTTTGGATCATATGTCTGTTGATTTATCGGTTTACCTTCATGATGCTTTGATTCGTGAAAGATCTTCACGTTCACGAAAGGTTTTTTGGATTAGATGACCGCTGATCTATTGGTTTACCTTCACAATGCTTTGGTTCATGAAAGACCTTTGCATTCACGAAGGGTTTTGGATCAGATGACCGCTGATCTACCGGTTTACCTTCACAACGCTTTGGTTCGGGAAAGACCATCACATTCGTGAAGGATTTTTTAGGTCAGATGACCAATGATCTACCGGTTTACCTTCACGGCGCTTTGGTTCGTGAAAGACCTTTGCACTCGCGAAGGGTTTTTTGGATCAAATGATCGGTGACCAGATGACCTTGAATGATAATTTATTGATTTCGAGAGGCGTTTTGGGTCGTGTGTCCGATAGCCCGACGGTCTTAAAGCAACGATTCATCGACTTCAAGAGGAATTTTTCATATTCATCTCGAGGAAACATAATTTTATCGATTCTTGTAGGCTAAGGTGTTGGATTTATTTGTTCGACAATCCTTTGGACAAGACTTCTCGATGCCACCAGCAACATCGGTTCCCAGAAGTGGGATTGACATGACTTGTCAAGTGCATATAGGCATTTCTTTTTCCATGCTATTGGCAATGCCCTTAGTGTCCGGTACGGCTCATTTAGAAAAGAAGAGTAGAAAGGGATGGATAAAAAGGCGTCGCTTTAGGTTGCTGTCCCATTCATTAGTTGCTAGCTAGCTAGAGTCTTATTTGATAATCATCCTTACGTTTGATTTCGTCAGTTAGCTAGGGCACTTTTCTACCGGGTCTTAGCAGCCTTGCTTGGGTAGAAGGTCCCTAAGGTCATGTAGCTCCTTCGCCATTTGGTATGTTCTTTGGAAAATTGCCAGGTTTCACTACACCATTATAAGCTATTAACAACGGGTAAAAACCGTCGTTAAGTCCAAAAGCAACGGGTAAAAACCGTTTTCAAAACAGGAGTGGTTGAATTTAGCGACGGGACTAAACCATTGCTTTATGTCCAAAAGGAAACGGGTATAAACCGTTGCAAATTTGGACAAAGGCAACGTGTATAAACCGTTGCAAATTGGACCAAAGGCAACGGGTATTAACCATTGCAAATTGGGCCAAAGGCAACGGTTACAAACCGTTGCAAACTGGGCCAAAGGCAACGGGTATAAACCGTTGCTTTATGGACAATAGGCAACGGGTATAAACTGTTGCTTAATGTACAAAAAGGCAACGGTTAGAAACCGTTGCTTCATGTCCAGTAAAAAACGGTTAAAAACCGTTGCTTTATGCTCAAAGTCACACATAAAGCAACAGTTAACACCCATTGCACATAGTGTTTGCTCCTGCTCCTACAACATCACATCTGTAACTCACTACTGCGTTACACGCATATCTCAGTATATATATACCAGAATATCAATACATATCAAAATATGCCAGAATATCAAAATATTGGTACACAAGCACTATAAACATATCGCACATATACCATACATATAAAATTATCAAACTTATAATTACACTCATTGTTTTGCAAACAGAATGCTACCGTGCCGGAATATCATACTTATTACACGGCATTGTTTATTACACTACAGTACAAAGATTTCATTAATTACACTACATTGTTTTGCAAGCAGTGAAGTCTACATATAATAAACACATTAAAAGGATGCTGAGCAGGTTAGCCGAAGTTGATATTTCTTTGGCTCATGCTGTGGTGCATACAGTATTCTATCCAATTCCTGCGCAAAAGTAAAAACTGGTTTTAAACTCGAAGCATACAGTGAATTTTAGCTTGGTCAAGTTCAGTTAATAGAGCAACGGAATTCCTGTGTAAGCAATAATAATGCACAAGTAAAAGTGGCAGCAAACATATGCATATATTATACTAAGTTCAAGGGTAACCTTATGCATATATTATATTAATAATTAATATACTAAAGAGTTGGTCAACGTTATGCACTTGCAGATAAACAGAACAAATTAATTGCATCAATGGTAGGTATGATTTACAAGTGGAAATGGAATCTACCAAACAGGAAAAAGGTATGGTGGTTTGTAGAAGTGTATTGGGTAGGACAGTATTGGGAAGTGGTTTGGGTGAGCAGTAGAGTGAGTTAATCTAAGAAATGATGGTGAGCAGTAGAGTTAGTTGTAATTGGAAATGGTTTGGATGAGCAACTTGATTGCTGTAAGCACTTTGCAAGAGGGAGGAGCAGAGCTTAATTTGTTTTGGTTTGAAGAAGTTCGGTGAAAGGCCAGAGGTGGCCAGTGTCAGTGAAGGCTTTGTGTCGATGACTGCAGAAATGATTTTGGCTGAGTGGATGAAGTATGCGGAGGCCGTTACTCTATGCAGTGGCAACAGGGGATATGTGTAGATGATGTTATGAAGGGATGTTGTCGAGGAAGATTGCTGTATTATTGTCGAGGCAGTGTCAGTTGTGCATTGTGTTGAATTTCATGAAGGGAGAAGTTTGTGGGGTGAGCAGTGGAGAAGGAATGTTGTATGGTAGAGGTGATGGAGTGGTATTGCAAGGGTAGTGACTGGTGGTCAGCAAGGAGGAATGTACACGGTTTACATTTCAAAGTATATGGATTTTTACATTTCAACGTATACAGTTTCATCAGTCTCTATGAATAAAGTGATCAATATAAATATGCTATAAATATCATAAAAGAATATATCTTGAAACAGAAACAGTACATAAAAAGGGTGCATATTACAATCAGATGACTATATTTTACAAACAGAAACAATACATAAAAATGGTTATGAGATTGGAGAACTTACCTCCAATTGATTCCACACGTCTTCCTTGTAATTTGGCGGAACTTTTTTCCAACTTGGATATGAGATTGGCACATGATTTCTTACTAGTTTACCAATCTTCGTAGCGACCTTTGAACCATTTTTTCCGACTGGAGAACCGTAGTTGTCTATATCAACTTTCTCCCATTTTAAAGTGGATGATTGTGAAGTCGTATCATTTGACGGTGGTGTGGCATCTTGTGACATTATGTCCTGCAAAGTCTAAAATCCTAAAATAATTCCAACAACATTATGACGTACATTTCTTCCCCTTCCGGCCCATCCCTGTGATGCCCGATTGCTGCTGTACATCTGATATATGAACCAACGTCCCCTTCTCCTGATTTGTCTGATCCCACCAACTTCCCACCACATTACGAGATGAGAAACTTGTGGGATCAGACAAATCAGAAGGGGACGTTGTTTACTATATCAGATGTACAGCAGCTTAACAGCAATCGGGCATCACAGGAATGGGCGGGAAGGGGAACATTCACTTTTATGCGGCAGTGATAAAGTCTTCCTGCATCACCAGAATTTTAAACTTAAGCAGATTCAAAACAATATCTAAAATACTGACTGAAATAAAGGATGGAAATACAAAAATATATTACCTTAGCACTGCTGAACTAAAGGGTGCAAATACAATATCTTGAACTGCCTGTCTACCTACAAACACAAAGAAAGAAAGAATAGTCAAGCTGATCATATGTATGTATGTGTACATGTGTGTATGTATGTGATCATATGTAAGTACCTACAACTACAAACACAAAATGAACTCTTGCAATATATCCATCCTTATTTTGTTAAGGTACAATAACTGCTCCGAAATACAAGCACAAAATATAATGCATCTATTACTATCATATAATGTCATTTAATTTGAATGTATCTTCATTTTTGCACCGCGTGCAAGGGCACGAATACTTTTCCTTATTGCCACCGTTTTCAGCAACAAATTTAACGAAATTTCTCACACCTTCCACATATTCCGTATTTCTTCGATTAGATTGATTCATCCGTTGTTTGTCTATACTAAAAGACATACTGAAAGAAAATAACAAGAGCTAATAAGAAATCATGGGTAACAATATCTTATGGCTTTCCACCAAGTTCAACTCTGATATTAACTAAACAGATGTATATTCTTCTGATTTCACTTGAAATTTAACATTAGCATCAAACTGTTTTCAAAAAATTTGCCATTACAACGGCGCCATTTTGTAGCACCAGAGTAATGTCTATGCATTACCCCTCTCCTGATACTTGGCTTGCGCCATTAACAACAATTTTATCCACTTACTAAATATGGTCTCATATTTAGTAAAACAAAATTCATTGCATCAACTTATACCCTAGCAGTCACTATAAGCAGCTATGTCTAACTAGCATGCAGTGCAATACAGTACATCACAATTTGTAAAACAAATCACATATAAATGTAAAAAGATCATGCCTTGCATAACCAATTGTTTCTTGGTTCTCTAACACTGTACACTTAAAACATCAAATATGTATTCTGATGGTTCAAATTAGAAGGTGCATCTCTACTTTGGCAAACTGTTAAAGAGTAGTAGATATTGACTATAATCAATCCCCAAAAACTTAATGAAACATCAATCCTAAAAGCAAGGGCGGCCCAAAGAATCGGTTGACCAAGCCCAATGTGAATTTTTTTTGCCCCTTACTATATAACATGTCAATTTTTTATATTTTATTTTTCATATATAAGCATAAAATCACATATAAAACTATAACATAACAAAGTACCAACTTTTTATACAAAAGTTGCCACATTAAGTGGGCTGCAATACTTATAGTCTCAAATAGTTTACAAAACAGCGTATTTAATTTTTAACGAAATGTATCAAGTTTACAAACTAGTGTATCTAGTTAAGTGTACAGGCAAATCATATTGGGTTCTGCCTAAATGTTTGCGGGTAGACATACACACACTGTAGGAAAAATAGTACATCAATGTAAGTATAAGTTCCTAAATAATTATTAGTTTTTTAGCTTCAGCTTTCAAATTTCAATTCCTAAACGATTATTTACAGAAAACTAGTTGTTTATAACTAAATACTAATAAGTTATTAGCTTCAGGCGTTTTCAAGGTTAATGAAATCTAATGCAGTAAAAGGGCGACTCAATTTTAGAAAATTAGACAACTCAAAACAAGAAATTCGCATACTTAATTAGCAGTGGCAGTATAGAGACTGTAGCAGGACTTCAAATCAGCAGTAGAAAATATCGCGTAGGAGGCAAGCATGAGCCGACGATGGCTGATGGAATAGCCGAGTATGCAGCGATGATTATCTAGAAAGCGTTGATTTTTGAAACCCTAGTTTTTTTGGGTTCAAGCATCGCCAACATGGAGATTGCTACTGAGCTGTAACTTTGAAGTAAAACAGATTTTTGGTGTTGCCCGGCTCAGTTGGTTGCCCCATCCCACGGGCTTGGTGGGCTTGCCCCTGGGCCGGCCCTGCCTAAAATATTTACGACGGTTATAAACCGTTGCTAATTTGCCACGGTTGAAAACCGTTGCTAATTGGAACGAAGCGCGCCAAAAATTATGGCGCGAAAGGATGAAATTCACCACCATCATTTGTCTCCAAAGAAGCTACGGTTCATAACCTTTCCCAATTAGCAACGATAAAAAACCGTTGCTAACTGAACCAAGACGGTGATTAACTGTTGCTAAATGGCAACGGTTAATAACCGTTGCCAAATGCGCGGATGGTTAGTTGCAAATCTCAATATTTGGTGTAGTGTTTGTCTTCTTCTAGTTGCACTACTTTTACTCTTTAGAACCGGTTTTCCTTCCCATAGAATTCTTCTAGGGTGGCAGGTTGTTTCATCCTTTAATATTTCTGAGGGCCTTGCAGTAGACTGCATCTGTCGCCCTCGCTTTGTCCATATGCTAGTCATACATGTAAAGAAGCAATTTCGAATTAGTTGTACAGTTGTATAAAAGGTATAATTGGCATGATAAACTTCATTGGATATTCTACATGTTGAACAGCTTCAGTGAATGGGTTTCGATTAGGGAAGATGCTATAATCATTGTCAGACCTGTTCGTTTTCAAGTTATAGCTGTTTATAATGCTTGAGAACGATATATGCATGACCGTCTATGCTTGAATGATTGGAAATTCCGATTGAATGGTGAATCACTTATGATGGAATCATGGATCAGTGACGATCTTCAAAAAAATTCAAACTAGGTGCGATCGGTCTAGGGTGACAAAGAAGGCCCCACAAGGTTGACTTCCAAATTTAAAGGTATTCGGAGTTCGGACGTTCGAGTTATGGGCAAAAGAAGATAGATCGACATTGATGGATCGGTGGTATTTTACTTAGAGTCCGACCCGAGAAAATTTTCCATTTGCTTGGAGTCACAGACTTTGAAGCATTGGGTTGGTGACAAATCTTACTTGGAGCTATTTGCATGTTTTCTTAGAGAAAATCTTGGATTTACCCCAGTCTGATTTCGGGCCAGATTTCCTAGATTCACTTTGAGTCAAATGGGTGGTTACCCGAGTTCGACTTTGAGTCGGGACTGAAGTGAGTTTTTCAACGACCATTTTGACGATTTTTGACGACGACCATTCGTGATTCGACGATGGGAGCTCCATGATAGGATTGGAAGCTAGTTAGCCGGGATTGGTCACAATATACCATGAGGGCTGGCATTGTAATTGATCTCGGTTTATAGCATATTTTTTGGTTCTCCTGCCTCTAGGAGTACCGTTTGAGTAGTAGTTCTCATCCATTGCTTAGGACTAAGCTACGACATGGGTTTTAGAGATTCTTCTAGCATTTTGCACATTGGCATTTTCATCCAATTTGTCTTCCTCAAATTTTTTGTCATATTCAGAGCCAAAGAGAGTCATCTTTAATCCTTCCGTGGGGTTTTCACCCCTAAATTCAGGTTTGTAGTCGGTGCTTTTGCAGTAGGTGGAGTGTTAATGTTTTCTTCCGTCATGATTCTTGGAGCTCCGTCCATTGCTTCCTTTCAATTATATCCCCTTCGAATGACCCAAACTATGGATCGCTAGCGATCCATAGGCTATGCAAAAATCATTAGGAACCGAGCTAACTTTATGGATCGCTAGCGATCCATAGCTTTTGGAGATCCATGTACTTAACTGATTTTAGTACTTTGTCTTCTGGGGTGCCTATTGGATAATGACGCGAGAGAGTTGATTGACCCACGAGCAAACTCATGGATCACTAGCGATCCATGGAAGATGGATCTCTAGAGACCATCACCTTAGCATGTGTTTGCTTTCTTTTTCTCCGATCCTTCTTAGTTGGTTCTTCTTTTCCCAATAGCAAACCTTCTAAGCAAAGATTGAGGATCTAACTTCTGGACCTATGGGATTCAACGTAGATAGCTAGATCTAAACCCTGTGTTGGAGTTCTCAATGAAAGCACCAAAATGCTAACCTAAAAATGGATCAACACCATAGTTTGAGTTTGAAAGCACAGTCTTGTTCTGACAGGGCAATATCATAGATCACAGATATAGAAAAAGAATAGTAAAAGAAAGAAGAAAGAGAAATTTTTATAGTGGTTTGGCTGTTAATGAAGCTTACGTCCACTTTATAGTTTTATTGTGACTGATTTTTGTTATAAGTAGTGTTTGATTACAAGGCTTTTGATTATTCTTAGGTCGATTGAATCTCCAGAGTTGGAATCCAATGGAGAATCACAGTTCAGACTCCAAAAATTAGCTTAAGTACTTGGACTAGACGGACGTTGGTCTCTTGGTTTTGTCATACTCAGTCGTTGCTTTAGCCCTTTTTGGTTGAGTTATGAGTCGTTCTGACTCCATCAAGTTGTTTCATATTCTCTTGGATCCTGATGGGTTAAAAACATGGATAACACTTTCATTTAAAAAATGATATTCTATTAGCACCAACCATAATCTTGCCTAAAAGTGGATGATCTCGCCTAAATGATTAGTATTCAGCCACCTAATATTTTGATATTTTGCGAAACCATGAGATGGAAGCCACATCTACTGAATCCAATGATGTACTACATGAGCAAATATAGGACATTACCAATCATTGTGATTCAAGAATGTAATAAACAGAAATGTACCATGGTTGAAAAAGAATTCTTCTTTTTAATTAACTTTCCTGATAATAAGGCAAAAAATTCTAAAAATATATAAATAAAAGATGCTATCAATATTCCTATATTGATGAGAATGATGAATGAAATATACTTTTACACTATGGATCTAGGAATTCGACAATCCAAACTACGTATATCCCTGTTTTTCAATTTATTTCATTCATTTCTATATTTGGTCTGATTCATATGAAAAATTACCCACAATATTATTTCAACCATTGAAGAACAACATGAATATTTTTCCATATACACATTAAAGCATTCAGTGCCACATGTACAAATTTAGAGTATAATAAGACGAAATACTCGTTAACAAGTATATAATACAAAACTATCACTTTTCACCTTAGTTCAAAGCAAAATATTTCATGACCGTCATTCTTACCCTGATTCCCTTGACCATCTAAAATGAAAACAATAATCAATTTGCTTTGAGTTTATTATTAGTTTAATTTGAATAAATAATACATCTGTTTTTTATATTCTATTTTTCTATCTTGTAAAACTGGTTGCTAAGCTACTTTAGTCGGGATGGTTTGGTAATCATGCATAATTCCCACATGTGGTATTCTAGTTCATCGTAGATAGGGCAAGATAGTAAACCTTATAGGATAACTATATAGTTATTATAACGACCCAACTTTTCGGCGTCCGAAAATCGACATCAATATGTCCACTTATCAAATGCCGAACAATCGAATACCGAAAAACCAAACCATTAGGGTTAAATAAGAAGGAGGTAGAAACAGAAATAGAAACAAAACAACAACAGAATCTTATCATCGCAGCGGAATAAAATATAATAACTGGTCTTTACGTAAAAGAAACTATATCTGCTTTATACATTACATCATCAGAGTACAACATGAACAAAACATAGCACTGGACAGTTATGATAACTTGTACACATAGAAACTGAATGCATCAAACCATACACAACAGACAATACATCAAATACGTGTGATACGTCTCGCCATCCAGCTCGTCTCCTGAGCTCCATAGAAATCCATCCAGAATCTGTACTCTATAATACTCGGTCTAACCCGAGCATTATAGTTAAATAACACCCGAATCAGTCTGGAAAACCAGCGTGAGAAAACACACTCAATTGGATTATTAAAGTTTTCAAAATCCTTTGAAATCAAAGGTATCTCATAACACCACGCCACAAATAAAAATGTCGAGTTTTTACCTTACGATAACCAAACCATTTTCTTATAAAATCCACTGATACTATCATAGTGTCTATATACAAATACTTATTCAAATAGCCGAAATTGTTACATTCATTAAATTCCAATAATACTAGCCACAAAGTGGGTTTTACAAACAAAACTGTAAAGTCAAGTAGGGGGAATGGATTTCCATCAATGGCAGGGCTACTGGGGTATCGTCCGTCTTCTGAAAGCATTCGTCCATACAAGTATTTTCTAGGTTCTAACGGAAATGAAGGCACTACTCCTACTACATCCATTTCGGAATTATCCTCAGGATTAGTAGCGATTAGCCCATGCACTTCACTGTTCCATCTTCGACTCTCAGCTCTTGTCTTCCTCATGAAAACATTCAAACCGGATCGAAGTGGTTTTCGAAAAATCAATCCTGATTCCGGTCTCTTCGAAACGATCAGCGCATTGGCCAATATTGATAGTTGGTTATTTAAATATCAAATAACATTCACAATTAACCATCAGACATTAATAATTTTCCAAATTATTTATTTCAAAGTATCTTCGCAGTATATTTTTCCACTCTTCAACCCTTTGAAAAATAGTTTCAAAACACTTTCTCTCACATAATAAATTTCCACCCAACTATTTTATTTCCACTAAAAATTTGCCAAGTCTTAATACTTTAGATTTTAAAATAATTTAAATCATTTTCCAAAAATATATTTTTTAAAACACTTAAAATAAAAATAAAAACTATTTAAAACACTTAAAATAAAAACTATTTAAAGCAATTATTTAACATACTAGTTATGGAATTTATAATAATTTCTCATGTAAAACTTAAGCCAAAACAAATCTTAAAATAAAAGTTATGAAACTCTATACAAGTTTTTCAAATAAAAACTTCAGCCAAACTATCTTTAAAATAAAACTACTTTATAAAATATAAATATTAATAATTAATTTTTTGAATCATAATACCAGTTAACCTTTTTAAATAACTATTACTATAAGTAATTTAATAAATATTTACCTTTAAAATTTTAAATAACTTAAATAATAATTTCACAAAAACATTTTTAAAGCAACTTTAAAACTTTTAACTTATACTTAAAAATCTGCTTTGAAAACGTACTTGGCTTTTTAGAGGAATATACTTTTCTTTCACACCTTTAAACATAAACCACTATTTATTTTTTAAAAAAATTATACATTTCTTTTATAAATTCCCACCGTGAATTTATACTTCCAAATATCCACTGATATCTTATTTCACTTTATAAATCCAGTTGTAAATTCCATAGTCTCATTCTCCTTTTAAAACACAATTTCAAACACTAAATAAATATCCAAATCGATTTTCAAAATCAACCCCATTTTAAAATAAATTCCTTTACTTACTCAAATTTATTTTAAAATCCATTAACTCCACATTTACTTTTATATTTATAATTTAAAAATTTTATTTTTAAACTGAAATATTCACTTTATACTTCATTCAAAATCCTACCCTTTTATTTCTTCCCAAACCTTTAAATCTTAAATTTTGAAAGCGAAATACTTTAAAGTTTTAGACAATATCACCTAAGTCTCCAAAACTCTTTTAATTTCATTTATTTAAAATCTCTATCTTTGTTTCCATACTCAGAATTTATTTAATAGAATTTAAAAATCAAGCTTTTATATGTTTCCAAATCAAATCTTTAATTTACCCAAATTCACTATATTCTTTTCCTTAAAAATTTCCCTTTTTATTTCCTTTAAAAAAATCCAAAGTTTACATATATTTCATTTTTCTCAAATACCAATATATATTCAACCAAGCCCATAACATTCAATAAATTTCAGTTCCCACTATAATCAATATAATCTATCACAGATCTTCAATAAATCACATCGTTGAGTATAAAATAATTTCAACATTTTGAGGAATCTAGTTGGATCCCTCCAACCTGTTTTCCTGCATCCACAGATGTTAGCGTAATATAAAATATCAATCCCACTTTGAGGTGGAATATCGCGGTATATGGGGTCATCCGCTATTATGCGGGGCACATAGGGTCTCATCCGCTATATAATGCGGGAAATCAATCACTCCAATATATATACTACTATATATATAATATCATCCAACAGATAATTATTTAGTTCATCCAAGTACATCAAATGATTTAAATTTAATTATTTAAATTAAACTAGGCAATCCAAATGAGTGAGAAGATCTCACTTTTGCTTTTTATTGCGATCCACTTCAGCCTTGTCATGGTTCACGATTTTTGACCTTGTATAACATTATATGATTTTATTAATATTTGAATTAACCACACAATTTACTACCATTTAACAAATTTAATTAACCAATGATTTTTATTTTAAACTAATAATCTTATTTGAAAATATTTTTAGCAACTAAAATAATTGAATAAGTTTATTAAACAAATCAATCTCTATAATACATTATTTAAAATAACTAGTAAGTGAACATATGCATATAAGTATACTTATTTTATTTTATTCTTTCTTTGAAACTATATATACATACTATTAAAATAATCTACATAGATTTAAAATCTAACTTTATATAAACTCTTAAAACATTTAAAATTCCTAATATATATATATATATATATACAATTTTAAATCTGATTATATATAAATTTGGAAAAACAACATATGTATGCCTTACTGTTATATTCATTATCTAATATATATATACATTAATTATAATAAAAATAAATAAATAAATCTCGTACCTTACTGGCAAAAATGTGAATCTAGTTACCCAAAACAACTCGCAATTGTTGTCGCCCACCTCCACGATTGATTTCGAGCCACCTTGTCACGGCCTCCATCACCAAACCCTCCAACTCACACGAGCTTCCACACTCACGCGCCTACCTCGCTGACGAACCCTAGTCTCGACTGCAGTTCAACTTCGAAGTTGATCGATCCAAAATCCTCACCGAGCTCTCGAACGAGCTTGCCTCGATCGCGGCATGACAAAAAGGAATGAATCTCGTTCGATTTCGTTCTTAATTCGATTTGAACATACTTGAGGGGAAAAGGATGCAATTTTTACGATCTTTTTTTTAAATACTCGTTAATTTTCAACTGAGGAAGGAAAGGGATTTCAGTTTAATTTTCTGAGAATGGGGAAAGGGTTCGAACAAATTCAACGAAAAGAAAGAAGTAAGTGAGTTTGTTCGATTGGGTTTTTGGGAATATATGAAGATAAAAGACGCATGTAATTTGGAACGACACGTGCAAAAATTTCCTATACATGTCTGCATAGACTTACAACAGTGACGAATGCAATTATATTATTTATATTTGAATTGTCTTGAATTTGAAGCCCAAAATTTTTACATCCTATCGAGGCATGCCGCTAGGCGTTTATAATGTTATACCCCCATTACGAATGCAATGGAAAAGGTTTCGAGTCCCAATTCGATCGTATGGAGAAGAATAGCTTTATGGACCCAGTATTTATATTGAATTTTCGATATAGTTTCAGCGCGTTTGTATAACGTACGATCACACGATAACTTTGAATGTTACGAAATTGAAAATGATAATAATACACTATTACAGATCTAATGGAACTGGTTTCGTTGATTTAAATGATATAAATTCAAAATTGAACAAAACACTCTCAAACTCAAATTTAACAATTCTACTATCTCCAGTATAATCAATATAAATTTTATAAGCCATTGAAATATTTTTAACCAGCTTAAAACTCAAGATTTAATACTTTACCCAATCTCTAATTATTAAATTCAATAATTTAATTGCCAAAAAATAGTGATATTTGAAATTCAAGTTAAACCAACTTCCAAATATTTAAATTCAATTAAATATTCCAATTTCAAGTATCTAAAAATTTCGGGTTGTCATATTCCTCCCCCCTTAAAAGAATTTCATCCCCGAAATTACTAGTTAAGAAGAATGGTTTTCTATTTTCCCAAAACCAAACAGTTTTTAACAACTCCCAAAACTAAACAGTTTCAACGACTTCTCTAAACATTTTTTTTATTAAAGACACACTATCTTTCTAATTAACTTCCCAAACTTAATTATAGGTTCCTATGAATATCACTTACCCAACAATTCAAATTAAATTTAAAACCAGATTTTAAATTATCAAACTTTCCTAAAAAATATTCTAACTCCTTAAATTCCGAAAAAAATTTGCCAGCGTGTCATTTGCATGGCTAGATTGGTACGACTACAAAATGCCTCTACGACCCCCCAGATTTTAAAAACAAAACAAAAAACCAAGTGGCTAGATCAGAAAATCATCAAATTTCATACAGGAATTTAAATACATACCTTTTGTCAGACAATTCAAATTTAGCATTTGCAATCAAAAATCCCCATTTTCCTTTATTTTTTAAACACCTGTATATCCTACTAAGCAATCATATCCAATCATAAAATCAAATTCATTTTATTCATTTCTTTACAAAAGCTTCAACATTTGTTTTACTTAAGCTTGTATGATGTACACATGTCATTCATATGCAATATCAATTTTGATTGCTCATTCGATCACACAATTCCACTTTTAAACTAGTATCGTTCATCCGACTCTCTAGTGCGGACTCAAATCTGGTTTCTTGTTCAAAAATCATCATTCTCCTTGCATAGTTCTAAATTATGATAAAGAATTTCAGAACCAATCAAAAATCCATATTTAGGGTTCACCGTCGAAAATTGAGTGAAAAATCCCAACTCGGATCGATATAATTATCTCGAAATTCCGTGCTCGAATCCGGATCAAATTATTATGCTAATAAAATAATATACGCACATCTTACGTATTTATTCCAATTGATTATTAGCTATAACAATTCTCTTTTTATTCACATTCATTTTGATTTCTATCCACTTATTCACAATTTTTCCCATTTCACAACTTCTAGTTAAATCTTCACTAAATTATTAACTTTGTATATTTCTAATACCAAATATACTTAAGTATTCTACCATTTATTTCTAAAGTCTAGCATGAACATTTTATATATTCCTTACATTTATTTTCACTTCACCACTTAAGCTTCCCCATCTAATTTCATTTAACTGAATTTCCAATTCCCTTTCTGAATTCAATTCACCTTTCATTTTTAAATATTGAATTCTATTCATCTTATCTCAAACCATATTTAATTAACCATTTCTTCAATTAGTTTCACTTAGTAATTTATTTTAAATCTCAAATAAAGGTTTATTTTCAAACTTTTACTTCTTTTAGTTCCCACGAACAATTCTTCAACTTCACTTTACTTAACACAATACAAATAAATTATCATCCCAATATTCATTTACAATTCATTTGCTTACCTATTTAAATTAATTATTTTACTTACTTATTTTATTTCCAATTCATTGTTTTGTTTAGTCCAATCTTGACTAATTTCCTATTTTACATAATTCAAGTTAAATTCTCATATTCAGTTTCAATCCTATTTGCATACAAATGCAAATTCATTTGTCTATCCACAATCTTATTTTCAACTTATAACTTTTTATTTAAGTAACTATCTCACTTAGTCTCCTTAGAGTTTTCTTTAAATTCTCTTTTACTTAACTATATTTAATTACACTCCGATTCAATTTAAATTTTAAACTTCTATAAGTTTTCCAAATTTAATTACATTTGTTAACTTCTTTTAATTCACTTCAATTAACTAGCTTACTTTCCCACTTATTTGGGTTTCACACGTAATTTTATTTAACCCTTTTCACGTTGAATCTTATTACAACAAATTTCAAATTTTATAAGTTTTTCAAACCCGTTTATTATTCCATAAACATTTTTAATTAACTTCCAAAGTTTTAAGCAATTGCTTAAACACTTAAATTTTTTTTTGAAATCACACACACACACATATAATTTATTTGCATATCAAATTATCCCTTGAATTTTAAAACCAAACTCAGTTTTGCAAACATTCCAATTTAAAACAATTTGGTAGCAATTCCTCTCTTGGAAACTCGAAAATGAACATCGATGATGCTGCAGTCATCACCGAAGTTATTTTCCAGTGATCAAGAAGAGTTTAGTGCTTTTACTTCCTTCAAAAACATTTCAAATATTTTTAAATTCCAAATCTCATCAGATCTCATATCCAATTCAAAAATATTTCCTAAAATATCACTATTATTTCTCCAAAACCTTTGAAAAACATTTTCAAACTCAAAAGGAATTAAATTTTTTCCTAAATTTTCAAATTTAAAATCCTTCCAATTTATTTTCAAATATTTCTCTGGAATTCTGTTTCAAATTATAAATCACATTTACAATTTACATTTACAAATCCCATTTGTATATGAATTTATTTCTTAGCTTTTAGTTATGATTTCAATTTCTTATTTAATTTTTACACAACAATGATACTGGTTTAATATTAATTCCCTAACAACCAAGCATCCATATATATCTATAATAATTTCTGAAAATTTTTCTTTTATATACAAAAATAATTTGGGTAAAATTATTTCATTTACCCTATTTTGAAACAACACTGTGTCGGTTTATCTTGTTTAAGAGTTTACAAACCCCTATGGATGACATGGCGTCCCACATATCGACCAGAATCCATAAAAACTCAACCGATAAGTCAACACAATATAAAAACAAATTTTATATTTACTAACAAATACGCGCTCATATTTATTAACACACTCAAACTCATTCTAAAGTACTTAAAACTCTATTTCAAATGAGTAATCTCCACTAGAGCCAAAATTCTCGCTTAACCTTCAGCTCTGATACCAACTGTAATGATCCGATTTTTTGACGCTCGAAAATCGACATCCATACGCCCACTTGTCAAATGCCGAACAATCGAATGCCAAAACCAAACCATTAGGGTTAAAGAAGGAGGTAGAAGAAGAAATAGAAACATAACAATAATAGAATCTTACCATCGCAGCGGAATAAAATATAATAACTGATCTTTACACAAAAGAAACTATATTTTTTATACATTACATCATCAGAGTACAACATTAACAAAATACAACACTGGACAGTTATGATAACTTGTCCACATAGAAACTAAATGCAGCAAACCATACACAACAGATAATACATCAAATACGTGTGATACGTCTCGCCATCCAGCTCGTCTCCTGAGCTCCATAGCAGTCCATCCAAAATCTGTACTCTACAATACTCGATCTGACCCGAGCATTATAGTTAATGACACCCGAGTCAGTCTGGAAAACCAGCGTGAGAAAACACACTCAATTGGATTATTAAAGTTTTCAAAATCCTTTGAAATCAAAGGTATCTCGTAAGACCATGCCATAAATAAACATGTCGGGTTTTTACCATATGATAACCAAACCATTTTGTTATAAAATCATCTGATATTATCATAGTGTCTATATACAAATACTTATCCAAATAGCCGAAATTGTTACATTCATTAAATTCCAACAATACTAGCCACAAAGTGGGTTCTACAATCAAAACCGTAAAGGCACGTAGGGGGAATGAATTTCCATCAATGGTAGGACTACTGGGGTACCGTCCGTCACAGTACGTGGTCTAGACCACCATACCGAGGATCCACCCCAATCCCCTGCTATTTAAAAGGATCAAATAGGAAATGATACTCTGAATCATATAACTATAATGAAATATACGATCAACCAACATTTATTGAATTTGAAAGAGACTCAGAAGAAATGGTTTGATCCTCTTATTTCTCGAACCGAGAGATCCATGAATCGGGATCCTGATGCATATAGATACAAATGGTCCAATGGGAGCAAGAATTTACAGGAACATTTGGACCCTTACTGGATAGCCCGAATAAGATCACCCTGCGGTTGGGATGAACAACCGCCTACAAAGCCGAATAAAATGGGACCTCTAGACAGGGATGACCTTACCCTAATTGGTTGCTAGCCAGTTAGCCTTGCTGCATTCCCCTGTTTTAGCCATTCCTGGTTGATGAGGCTTGAGGTTAAGCGTTACCTTTGTAGCACACATTCACATAGAATGCTCATCGTCCTCCTGACGATGTTCTGAAAGCATTCGTCCATACAAGTCCGTTCCGGGTTCGAACGGAACCGAAGACACTACTCCTACTACATCCATTTTGGAATCACCCTCAGGATTAGTAGCGATTAGCCCTTGCACTTCACTATTCCACCTTCGGCTCCCGGCTCTTGTCTTCCTTACGAAAACATTCAAACCGGATCGAAGTGGTTTTCGGAAAATCAATCTCGATCCCGGTCTCTTCGAAACGATCAACGCATTGGTCAATATTGATGGTCGGTTATTTAACTATCAAATAACATTCACAAACAACCATCAGACATTAATAATTTTCCAAATTATTCATTTTAAAATATCTTCGCAAGATATTTTTCCACTCTTCAACCCTTTGAAAAATAGTTTCAAGACACTTTCTCTCACGGAATAAATTTCCACCCAACTATTTTATTTCCACTAAAAATTTTCTAAGTTTTAATACTTTAGATTTTAAAATAATTTAAATCATTTTCCAAAAATATATATTTTAAAACACTTAAAATAAGAATAAAAACTATTTAAAACACTTAAAATAAAAACTATTTAAAGCACTGATTTAAAATACTAGTTATGAAATTTATGATAATTTCTCATGTAAAATTTAAGCCAAAACAAATCTTAAAATAAAAGTTATGAAATTCTATACAAGTTTTTCATGTAAAAACTTTAGCCAAACTATCATTAAAATAAAACTATTTTATAAAATATAAATATTAATAATTATCTTTTTGAATCATAATGCCAGCTAACCTTTTAAAATAATTACTACTATAATTAATTTAATAAATATTTACCTTTAAAATTTTAAACAACTTAAATAATAATTCCACAAAAATATTCCTTTAAAGCATCTTTAAAACTTTTAACCCATACTTAAAAATCTGCTTTGAAAACGTACTTGGCTTTTCAGAGAAATACACTTTTCTTTCACACCTTTAAAAATAAACCACCATTTATTTTTAAAACAAATTACCCATTTCTTTTATATATTCCCACCATGAATTTATACTTCCAAATATCCACTTATATCATATTTCACTTTATAAACCCAGTTTATAAATTCCATAGTCTCATTCTCCTTTTAAAACACAGTTTCAAACACTAAATCAATTTCCAGAATCAACCTCATTTTAAAATAAATTCCTTTACTTACTTAAATTTATTTTAAAATCCATTAACACCACATTTGATTTCATATTTATGACTTAAAAATCTTATTTTTAAACTGAAATATTCACTTTATACTTCATTCAAAATCCTACCTTTTATTTCTTCCCAAACCTTTAAATCTTAAATTTTGAAAATGAAATACTTTAAAGTTTTAGAATATCACTTAAGTCTCCAAAACTCTTTTATTTAAAATCTCTATCTTTGTTTCCATACTCAGAATTTATTTAATAGAATTTAAAAATCAAACTTTTATATTCTTCCAAATCAAATCTTTAATTTACCCAAGTTCACTATATTCTTTTACTTAAAAATTTCCCTTTTTATTTCTTTTAAAAAAATCCAAACTTTATATATATTTCATTTTTCTCAAATACCAATATATATTCAACCAAGCCCATAACATTCAATAAATTTCAATTCCCAATATAATCAGTATAATCTATAACAGATCATCAATAAATCACATCGCTGAATATAAAATAATTTCAACGTTTTGAGGAATCCAGTTGGATCTCTCCAACCCGTTTCCCTGCATCCACAGATGTTACCGCAATATAAAATACCAATCTCACTTCGAGGTGGAATATCACGGTATATGGGGTCATCCGCTATTATGCGGGAAGCATAGGGTCTCATCCGTTATATAATGCGGGAAATCAATCACTTCAATATATATACTACTATATATAATATCATCCAACAGATAATTATTAAATTCATCCAAGCACATCAAATGATTTAAATTTAATTATTTAAATTAAACTAGGCAATCCCAATGAGTAAGAAGATCTTACCTTTGCTTTTTATTGCGATCCACTTCAACCTTGCCTTGGTTCACGACTTTTGACCTTGTATAACATTGTATGATTTTATTAACATTTGAATTAACCACACAATTTATTACCATTAACAAATTTAATTAACCAATGATTTTTATTTGAAACTAATAATCTTATTCGAAAAATTTTTAGCAACTAAAATAATTGAATAAGTTTATTAAACAAATCTATCTCCATAATACATTATTTAAAATAACTAGTAAGTGAACATATGCATATAGGTATAGTTATTTTATTTCTTTCTTTGAAACTATATATATACTATTAAAATAATCTATATAGATTTAAAATCTAACTTTATATAAACTCTTAGAACATTTAAAATTCCTATTATATATATATGTATATTTTAAAATCTGATTATATATAAATTTGGAAAAACTGCATGTATATGCCTTACCGTTATATTCATTATCTAATATATATATACATATATATACATTAATTATAATAAAAATAAATAAATAAATCTCGTACCTTACTAGCAAAAATGCGAACCCAGGTACCCAAAACAACTCGCGATTGCCATTGCCCACCTCCACGATTGATTTCGAGCCACCTTATCACGGCCTCCATCACCAAATCCTCCAACTCACGCGAGCTTCCATACGCGCACGCCTACCTCGCTGACGAACCCCAGCCTCGACTGCAGTTCGACTTCGAAGTCGACCGATCAAAAATCCTCATCGAGCTCTCGAACGAGCTTGCCTCGATCGCGACATGACAAAAACGAACGAATCTCATTCAATTCCGTTCTCAATTCGATTTGGAAAGAGCTGAGGGGAAAAGGATGCGGTTTGACGATCTCTCTGTTTTTTTTAAAAATGCTTGTTAATTTTCAACTGAGCAAGGAAAGAGATTTCGGTTTAATTTTCTGAGAAGGGGTAAAGGGTTCGAACATATTTAACGAAAAGAAAGAAGTGAGTGAGTTTGTTCGATTGGGTTTTTGGGAATATTTGAAGATATAAGACGCTTGTAATTAGGAACGATACGTGCAAAAAATTCCTATACGTGTCTGCATTGACTTACAATAGTGATCCAATGGAATTATATTATTTAGGTTTAAATTTAAATTTAAATTGTCTTGAATTCGAAGCCTAAATTTTTTACATTCTATTGAGGCATGCCGCTAGGCGTTTATAATACTATACCCCTATTGCGAACGTAATGGAAAAGGTTTCGAGTCACAATTCGATCGTATGGAGAAGATAGCTTTTAGACCCAGTATTTATATTGAATTTTCGATATAGTTTCAACGCGTTTCTACATCATACGATCACACGATAACTCCGAATGTTACGAAAATTGAAATCAGATAATAATACACTATTATGGATCCAATGGAACTGGATTCGTCGAATTCTAAGACTGTGCCCCGGAAGGCTATTTTTAAACGTCGATTTAAACGACATAAATTCAAAACTGAATAAGACACTCTCAAACTCAAATTTAACACTTCTATTATCTCCAATATAATCAATCTACATTTTATAAGCCATTGAAATATTTTTAACTAGCTTAAAACTCAAAATTTAATATTTGACTCCATCTCTAATTATTAAATTCAATAATTTAATTGTTAAATAATAATGATATTTGAAATTCAAACTAAACCAACTTTCAGGTATTTAAAATCAATTAAATATTCCAATTTCAAATATCTAAAAATTCCGGGTTGTCACGGTTATCATTGTTACTAGACTCATGCTCCACTACATATTTCTAGAAACTCCACGCTTAACATATAAAATCGTGGGTTGGAAATTATGTTTTGGACAAATAAAAAGTACTAAAGATGCAAAGTATAATATATTAGTAAAAGAGTTAGATATACTAAAATACGTGTAGAATTTATTTTGAACAATAGTTTAACGAGGAAAACCATAGAGAGAAAATAGAACAAGTAGATAAAAATATAAGGATGATTTATAAATAGTTAGTAAAGAAGCCTATGATGCAATAAAAACATCAAGGAGAAACAAAGCAGCGGGCCGAATAATTTACAGACGCGTAGATGTCAGTAGGATATAAACGAACTAAATGACTTGCATGTTTATTTTGTAAAATACTCACAAAAAGAAGAAGTCAAACGAGTGGAGAAATAACATGACATCCCCATTATACAAGAAAAATGAGTTATACAAATTTATGGTAACTATAGAGGTGTTATACTAATTCGTCAGCCAACAAAGCTGTGTGAAAGAGTGATAAAACAATATTAAGAGATAAATCTTTGATGTTAGGTAATCAATTCGGTTTTACGCTAAATAGATTACAATCAAACCTATAAATTTAATGAGATGATTAATAAATAGGTTAGGAGTAAATAATAGATTTAGAAAAAGAACATAGATAAGTGCCAATCAATGAGGATACGATTTAAATAAAAAATGAAAAATGATACATGTGGGTGAAAAATGAGCTCAATCCTTAGTATGATTGCAATGAAGTAAAATTAATTTAACTCATATTCTTGCAGTAATTCTATCCGATGGCCAAGTTTCACCCTACTAATGTAGGATTTGTAGAATTTTATGTTTGACTATAAAACAAGTTTTGCGTTTTTCGTATATAATTACGCCGTATTGGAAGAGAAGGAAGAGTTGGGAAATCATAGTCACTCCAACAAAAGGAAAAGTTGGGAAATCCTATTCATTCCAACAAATTGAAGAAGAGGGAAGGGAAACATAGTTAAACAGGAAAAGCCGTTTTCAATTTTATATGTTAAAATCATTTTCCAAATCGATCGTTTTCTGCCTATTATCCTCTTACATGCACTATAAGATACATGTTGAAAACAAAATAACTCGTTTGAAATTTGATTTATGTTGACTTATTTATCTGGTGGGGATTTGAGTAGGATGACAAACATGAGTAAATTTGCCATTACCATACGAAACCAAGCTTTTAGTAACCAATATTGAGCTACATCAGTAAACCAATGATACCGTTATGATTAAATTTACCTTTGTTAATTATAAATATTACGGCGAAGAAACAGAACAATCAGTAATGGTAAATTATCAATCATATTTTTTTTATTACTATTTAAATCGCAACCACATACACTTTTGAAGATATATTAGATTTTAAAAAGGTATTTGCAAATTACTAGTGATGATATTTCTTTTTTAGTATTATTAGGTTCAAAAATCTAAGATTACCAAATATAATATCTTATATTTCTTTTTTTTTAAATAAATAATTTATGATGAACTAAGAAAATTTTATATGTTATCTAAAATAAATTAAAATATCGACGTAAATATTAGTGGAGTTAGAATTAAGAACAAATTATTATTATTATTTTATCATTATCATATTTTGATTCCAATGAAAATTAAATGTTTAATATATTGATAAATTTGCCACTATCAGTTAATAGTTTTTCAGCGTACAAACGATCATTTTATCAATCGTAACAGTAAGGTGTAAATTGACATTTTTTGATTAACCAACAGTGTTGGTACAGTAACAACAGTTTGACATTATCATTTACTAAATATGTACAGACACGACGAAAGAACGAGAAACAATAACCCAACGGGTATTTTTGGTAAGATGCAAGTTAGTTTTTCTAATTTGTTTATTTATTGGCAATTTTTTTTTTTGAAAATTCAGGCCGGTAAACACATGGTAAAATCGAATCTGGGTTTTTTCATCAGAACTCAAACCTTTTTTCGGTGCGTCGCACCCGCGGACTATTTATTGGCAAGTTTACTGAGGTAAGCTCAGCAAATCTCAATCCAAACAGAAATGGTCATATTTATTCCGCAATAAAAATTTATGACCTATATTTCTTAATTTATCCAATTAACTCAAATCAACGTTAACATCTGATTCGCGTGATGGAAGAAGAAGACGACCTTTCCATAAACTACAAACTGTGTGGCTACATCCTCCCAATCGTCTCGGTCTCTTCTTCCCAAACCTCAATTCCTTTTCTAACCCCATGCACTCTCGCATCTGGTCGAGAGAAATTAGGATTTCAGACCATGAACGGAGATCTTCTCTTGCCTATCGAGAGAGATTCCGGTCTATCATCGTCAAGGAAGAAAAGGAGGGCAAGGGACGGCGGTGATGTTGTTTATCAGCTGTCTGGGCTGCTGAGTAACAGGTGTTTGAGGATAAAATGCAGGGTTCTGAAGGGCTTTAGTGGAAAAATTGATGACAGGGTTGTCCTATTGGTTGATATATATTTGCCAGTTGAGGTTTGGCATGATGGATGGCAGTTTCCAAATTTGGGTGCTCTGGCTGGTGCATTTTTCAAGCATGTCAGGTACATTTGTGCGCATCGCATCACCTGCAAAGTTGCTTACTATGGTCAAAAGTTATTCTAAGAGTTTATGTGACTTAGACTATACAAGAGCATAGTGCTCACAAAATACCCCAACAGGCAACAGGGTTATCATTAGGTATTAAGCCCAAACAGCGAGCTACTGTAGCAAACACTTACCATGTGCTCAAAACATTGTGCAAGTGGAGTGCTAAATACATCTATATTTTTGCTACATTTTCTTTGTTTTTCGTTAATCTCTCGAATTTACAATTTAAAATTAAATATCATTTTCGTAAATTTTCATTTAATCTACTACTTAACTAATACATAAAAAGTACAAATACATCAAATCTAACGTCTATGGCTAGGTCTATCAATGTATATTTTTGAATGCGGATGGTGCCATATCCACATCCGCATCCGAAAACATCATCGGATATCAGATATGCGGATGCAGACGGTTATCAGATCTTTATCCTATCTACCGACGATCGATAAATCAAAAATATAATTTTTTTTTGATTTAACATAAATTTCTATAAATCCTATTGGTTATGTAAGTATGAAAATTAAACAAATATAACGATAATAAATAGTTTTGAGTAGTTAATATACATTAAATACACATGACATAAACTATTAACTTAACAAAACAATAAATACATCGTTCATTGTCTTAAAAATACATAATATAAAATGCAATACTGTTAAAAACAGAACATATAATTTTCGAATGCGGATGCCTTCATATCGGCACTATATTCGTTTTTCAGGATAATGTATATTTATATGCTTTTCGAATATAGATGCAAATGAATTTCAGATTTTTTTTTAGATATCCATTGACATGCCTATTTACGACATCGTCGACCACAACTCTACTACTTCCCTCCGTCTCAACCATCATCATCACACGTCTACGTCTTAAGTTTATGGAATCCATTCCTAAGTTTATGGAATCCATTGCATGCCCCAAGCTGTCAATTTGAGATTGGATCAATCATCCATAGTCGATCTTTTGCTCGCTACATGCTGCATTCCTAATGTCATATGACTTTAATGGGGTCACTCGTGATGGAGCTTCTTTTAGCACTTCAGCAAGGGAATGAGAACGAGAACCCAACTTTCTCCACTGAAATAGAGCAGACCCGACTGAGAATGATCGTCATGAAAAGGAATGTTAATTTCCATTTGAAGGTCCGAGGACCTAGCAAATCAACATTAAAGACCCATCGTAGATCAAGTACCGTAGGTTATAATGGATGAACCCGTTCTTAAAGTGATCTATTTTATGACAAAATAAGGTTGCATCCTCCACCATTGATGTTCAACAACAACCAATTCTAACTCATCCTACACATGGATCATATCATTATTCATTTAAATAGTTGTATTATAGACTTTATCAGTGATTAAAGGTTGGAGATTAGAGGCACGTTCATGGAAAAAAAATTGATTAGAGGTTGGGTATGACGTTTTTTACGATCGACATAACCCTATTACGTCCGAAGTAGAAGTTACGTCTTGTCCATCCATTGTATTTTTGGAAGTTCAAACGCTTTGTATTAAAACGTCGACGGAACACTTATGTTCGATTTATCTTAGTTAAGTCGGACGTAATTCCCGCTGAATGCTATTGTTTGAGCATTTTGATTGTCCATGAGTGCATCTTTAAGTACTTTTAAAAAATTAAACACCGTTAACTAATACCTTGTAGAAAAAGATTTTAGGATGGGGTCATTGGGAATCACTTCTTTATTTGACAAGTCTCTCGCTCTCCAAGATACCATATGCATCCCGAGGTTTAGGCACATAATATTAGAGGTGCTTGTTTGGTGCACAAAGCCTAAATCCTCATGTAATTTTGGGACTCTATGGCAGGGTCGACGTTGCATGCGAATAAATCCACGTTGTTCAATTAATATAACTCATGATTATCACAAATTCTATCAGATTCTTGCAATGCTGAAGATACCATTTGGTTAGAATTCTATCATTTCTCGTTCAAGATGCTATTCTGGTGAAAAATGAGATAATTGCAGTAGTTTACGAATGCAATACATTATATGCGTATAACTGAAGAACCAAACTGTAGAACGTTCCACGGTCATGTAATTTAACATGATTGTCGTATAATTGTAAAAAAAATATTTTCATAAATAAAAGGCCCACCCTTAAAGATTTGGATTTTGGGTGTATCTCCTTTGCACACATTGTTTATCTAAACAGTGGTAAAAGTCATAATAGTCTCCTATGCTGTTTGAGGTGGAGCGGGATTACAGTTCAGACGAAGTTCAGGTGGAGCCTTGATGAAAATAGACGTTTGTCACATACATTTTGTGCAAACAATATTCACATCAAATAATTAAAAAAATAACTTACTATTTATTAAACGATATTAATGTTGATTGGATGATCGCTACTTATTAGTTTACTACTAGCAATATATATATATATATATATAGGTATATATGTGTCAGTATATATACAATACGTGTGTGTACACAATTAAAAGTTTCGTCAATAAATTTAGAAATGAGTTAAATACTTCTATAATTTATAGAAGCAACAAAATTTATATTAAGTATGTTTTATGACAATAGTTGGATAATTGTATATCGAATAATCTTAAAAAACTCGTGTACAATATTAGTAAATAATATAAATTTTAATTTATAGTTATTTAGTTTGTGTTTGATTAATAAATTGTTTTAAAACAACGTTAAATGGCTAGCACAATTAAGAATTAAAAAATTAAAAAAATCGGTAAAGTCAAATTTTAAAGAAGTGAAAAATTAAAGAGTTACTTCCATTTCCAAATATGAAAAAGATTTGTTATTATGTATTAATAATTGATTGTTTGTATATTTTAAAATATACATAGAAAAATGATTCAATCATTGAAATTCTTGAAATAAAAAATCTAAAATAAATAAACAAAGTAACCAAATGATTTTATTGTAAACGTATTTAATTTAGTCAAGTGAAAATTAAAATAATATGAAAAACACCTATTTTCTGGCGCTCTAAGACGAGCTCAGTGCTTAGACGGCGTCTCAAACAAAGGATGAAGGTATAATAGAAAGGCGGGACGTTAACGCCTCATTAGCGCCCCCCGACAGCATATATAGACACACCAATTGTATTTCGTGCACGTGTCGACCAATGCCCTAATATATCTAAAAATCGATAGCTGCATCGACATTGGCCAAAAAAAGATCAAGCCATCCACAAAGCAAAATGTCAAACTACCTATTCTACATTCTTTGCGTCCCAATCAGTTAGTAACAAATTTATTGCTTTTTTAAATTTAGACACTAATAGACATTGAATTGAAATGTGTGTTGTTTTCGATTAACATTTGCTACGATCTGTGTAGTTAATGCCCCGCTATTACCCCGCTACAACCTCGCTATATCTCATAGTGGATTTCTACCGCTACGATTTTTCCATATAGCCCTAGAATATAGCATTTCCGCTTTAATCCCCGCTATTTCCGCTATATCCCGTTATTTCCGCTATATTCCGATATTCCCGCTATATTTTTTTAATAAAATAAATTGAAAAATTGCATTTATACACTATAAAATTATGAAACTAATTAATTTAATTTAATTTTTAATATATTTTCAGAAATGAAAATACTCTAATATTCTACCAAATTCAATTATGTTATATAACAGTTTTTCGTTTATTTAAAGTATATTCGCACATATTTTAAAAAAAAATTATTTATGTATTATTTATAATTCAATTGAATGATAATTTTTCATTTAATTACCATTTATATATTTGTAAAAACATTAAGTACGAGTTTTATATGCTATTTTAGAGTCATCCGCTATATCCTCGCTGTATCCCCGCTATGACTTTTTGCACCTTCACCGCTTTGAATCTACCGAGCGCATTAACTGCACATGCTACGATTAAACACAACTGTTGATTGTCGTCCATCGATTGATGTACTGAATATCGATAAACTATCGATAAAGCGTGATAAAAATTTCATACCTATAAATAACTGTGACAAATAATCCATGAAACGCATATAATCACGACCTTGATGACGAAATTAAATTTGTGTTTTACCATGAAATATTTAAACATGTTTAAAATAACGTAAAAATATATTTATAGCGTCCTTGAAATCTTTATACGAAACATGTGTTTCACATAATGGTAGACTGTTCACGAATGCTAATTGTTTCGTTTGGTCTAAATCTGACTCATAACGAGGATCCAATGAAGCACACCATTCCTATCCAACATTAGTTTGTTTACATGTTATAGAAAAAAATGTTTGCACCCTTTTCAATTAACATATGTGAACAGATACATGTGTTATTTGTCTCATATATTTGAAATGATTCACGCTAAACTGCTTGCCTTTAAACAATTCTTTGTTATGTCATGTTTCTATTATTAAAACGGTTATGCATAAGTACTATTAAATTGTGCCAACTTCTATCATGTTTGATCGTTTTCTTTGTTATGTAATTCATCAATATTTTTCCGTGGTTTGATAACTTATTTAATACACAAAGACATCAAGCTGACTTATTTATCAGATTGGTGTACGCTTATTTTATAGTAAGTCATGCTTTGACATGATTAAAATTTTGGTGTAACCAAGGCATTTAAATATTTTCACCGTAATATAAGGGATTAACCTTATTTTATTCTTATGTAGACTATTCATATCTTAAAGACACTTGAATATCAACTATAGTTTTATATGTATCATGCTAGGCAGTTAAAGACCTGCTAAAGTGAGTATAAGTCGTTTAGGCTCATTGATTGCTATGTTTTTACAACTTGCTTTTAAATAGTATATCCTCTTAAAGCTCCACTATTTAACACTAAACCCGCTAAATCATGATTTTCTTAGCATTTTACATATGAAATATTTGATTTGACCAATTCTCCTCTAAAACCGATCAACAAAGCCAAGGCAAAACCTAACTTTCAGACCAAGCATTCAATATGAATTGAGCTCTATTTCACATCTCAAAGTTTGAACTGCATGGATCAGTACATTCTTGACTTTTATTATGTAGGAGTAAAGAATGTTTCTTTTCCTAGGCCAATGATGTAGGATTAAAAACAAAATTGATTTGATAAATGAATTTTATCTCCAACATAATTTTTTGCACCTTCGCTAGGGTTCGCTATCCCCGTTGTAACCTTTTATACTTCCACTTTTATGGAACCGCTGAACCCTTTAACTGCAGATGTATCACGTTCATCAAGATGCATCTAAGACATTTATGTTTGCACCAAAATTTTATCACATTAACATTTTAATGTTGTAGGCTATACTATATGTAAAGCACGTTGTGCACGACTTTTGTGGGAATTTGTGTGCTTTCTGCACATGTGCATTTTTTTCCTCATCTTCATAAATCGGTGCAAATATCCAAACAAGTCATTATCTTTGAAGTAGCTTGATTCGACGACTGCGCTTCGTTGTTTTAGACTCTATTATTAGGCTCAAATCATTAATGATTCCAATGTTTCTTTTTGAATCTTCAATGTATGAAAATCGAGAAAACTAATTTGTAACATTGTTTTATGCAGAAAAATCGTGCGAATGAACAGTAAAACAAATGCATCTATATCAACAACGCATAGGTTGGTATAATAGTAATGTAGAAGCATTTTCTCATCATTCTTACTTATTTCTTAATATTTTCATTTATATCTTTACATATTCAATTTTTATCCACATTCATTTATTCTCTGTCAATATTTTTCAGTTAATTTATCCACATCTTTAAATTTTCATTTACTTCCTTCGGTATTATTATCAACACTTCAGTTATTTTCATCTTTGAGATTATCGTCTACTTAAACGCAAGGTTAAAAATCGCTAGGCGAACACTAGGAGGTAAGCATGAGCTAGAGATTAATTGTTTAGACGGGATTAATAGGATTTATGCATTTTTGATAAACATACACACTTTGATAAAATTTTAGTATTTTTTAAATATTAATTGATCCAAAATGAAAATCTAAGGGTTTGGATGAACGTAGAAGCAACCAATGAGGAAAAATGTCTTAAAACTAGCATGTAAATACTTAAACGAGACATCAAACCTCAATAGTGCCTAAAAGGTGCTTATATATCTGTTTAGATAATCGTTGACGCCAAAAATGACACCGACGCCAAATATCAGATGAAAGCACCAGTTTTATTAAAATAAAGGAGAACGCATCATAAACAGCAAGAATGTAAAAAACACAAGAGATTTCATAGTGCTTCGGCAATCTCTGGCCTACGTCCATTTTATATTTTGTTATTAGTTGTCTTTTCTCCAGATTACAATGAATTATATCATATGTAACCACAATATAGTGGATCTCGGATTTACTGTAGAATTTCTAGTGTTGTAGAGTCATTAGTACAAGGGATTTGCTGATCTAAGTCCTAAAATAGTAAACAATAGCTTTCTAGGTGAAATTAATTGAGGGGAGATTAGAGGTGAAGAAGAAAAAAATCTGTAGTGTCAGAGAGTCTCATCCGGAGAAAAAGAAGATTCTTCTTTGGTTGCTATGAGGTTGATATTTATAGGGGAACAACCATATAGATTCAGGAGCCCTCTTGCATTGAAGTCCAGGAGCAAGCCCAAAAATATAGAGAAGAGCATGCATTCCCAAACATCAAAAAGGACCTCTCGGTATCGAGAGGCTTCTCTCGGTGTGAGAAGCTTCTCTCAGTGTCGAGATCTTTTACTTAGTGAAAACTTGTAGTTAAAGTTTTCACTTGTCTCGCTTTCCTATCTTCATCTTGATGCGTTCCAAGTTCTTTTCCACGAAGTGTCTGGTTGAAGTCGTACTTGAAGTGTATGGAGCTTGGGAAGCATTTGGAGAGAAAATACCTCTCGATACCGAGCGGTCTACTTAGTTTATTTTTTCTCCAAATTTCTTGAGTTTAACTCTTTTATCTTTTTAAGCATGCTTCCAAGTTCGTGGCTCGTCTCGTCTTATTTTGGCCTTCCAACTCCGGTTGAAATATGTTTTGATTGAAAAGCGGGTTAACACTTACCTCGCAAAGTATGCATTTCGAATGTAAGGTATGCTTTGCTCAAGAACAAGTTCCAACAACAATTATTTTCGATAGATAAGCTCCATGACCTTCCATCAATCCCGATCTCGGTGAATCGTCTGATTCCTTCGGATTCTCTTGCAAATCAAAGGTTATTTCAAACTTGTTATAGCCAAGAACTCCAGCCTTTGCTTAAGTGTTATTTATACATCATAATCAGTCTGATTTCATTCGGAGTTATTACATCGCATATCAAAACCGTCTCGTGTTCATCCGAGATTTATCTGTTTTACTCTGATTACAAGATGTTCAAATTCTTTTATCAAATCCGCATCCGATCTAAGGTTCATTCTCTTCGGCTCGTTTCATATTCAATTTAGCGTGCGATCTCTCTGGATCGTTTCATGTTCAATTTAGCGCGCGATCTCTATGAATCATTTTATCATCCAATCTAAGGTTTCGATCTCTCTAGATCGTTTATAATCCAATATAGGATTCGATCTCGTCAGACCGTTTATCTTTTAATCTAGGATTTGACTTCTCCGGGTCCTTGCTGAGTCTGTTTTCTTTTCGACAAAGGAACTCAATGAACAAATAAGCTCCTTCGCCCACTCTTCGGTGAGGGACTTACTATCGATCTCTCTGAACCCTTGTTGTGTCCAATCCGCTCGCTCTTTGATGAGGGAGCCCAATGTTCAAGCAAGTTCATCTGCTCACTCTTCGGTGAGGGGATTTACTTCTTGCCGCCATCGTCTCGTCTCTCCGGTTGAGACTACCACAATCAGATATTAACCATCACGTTCAAGTGGTTTTTACATGAATCCAATACTCAAATTAAAACGATCAAGCGAAATAATCTAAATATTCACCTAGACATCCGACTCAGAGCGTGCCTAGAGACCGATCAGAATTCCGTACACGTCTAAGCGGTCCGAGTTTAATATTGTGTAAATATTCATCTCAGGCATCCAACTCAGAGCATGTCTAGAGACCGTTCAGGGTCCCGTACAAGCTGCATGAGGTTATTATTGTTTTTACTACCGAATACAAGAAGAAAAGTGCGAGAAAAGAAACGAAAAGCAGAGCGTGGAAATCAGATCTGACTCTCGTCCATCCCGATCATGAGATTATAGGTCCTGGCCCAGATCCCTGGGCGTGTCTTATGCATTCGCTGCCACTGGCGGATGCAGAGAGAGTCCAGTGGGGCCGTGGCCCCCACTGAGATTAAAATAGTTACCAAAAACTAGTTTCGTATTTAAAAAATCATCCCAATAATAAAGCCTAGCCTCCACTCACACTTTCTTACTCTACTGCTTTTCATTTATTTCCGTTAACTACCGTCTGCTGCTGCTTTTGCTGCTGCTCCATAAGAAGAAAACACAACACTCCATCAACATTTCATCAAATTACCTATTTTCTAGCTGGTATGATCTTTGATTTTTATTGATTGTTTTTTTTGCTTTATACTTGGTTGAGCTGAGATGATTCTATGAAGTTTTCTCTAACTTCTATCAATTTATAGTCAATACTATATGTTTGTGAAAATGCCCTAACCATGTCGTGAATCTAATTCATATGTGAACTTAATTTGTTTCTTGATGTGATAAAATAAATAATGTGTATTATTGCTAATTTAATATAGGTATGGAAAAATATTTTAAAAGAGCGTCATCAAAATGTGCTAGAATGTAAAGCTATAGATGTTGATAATTCAAAAAGGAGTTGTTTTGACGTTAATATGGAAGAACCCCCTTCTGATCCTGGATTACAAACTCGTATATTAGACTATCGTCCAAATATTCAAGATGAAATTCAAAGACATTATTTACAGCAAGGTCTTTGTTAACCAAGAGATCACAATTTTCCATTTAATAATTTTGAAAAAGATAAACGCTGATTTGTGTCCGAATGGTTTGATGATTTTCTTAATTGGTTGGAGTATAGCAAAAAAAAAAAAAAGATCGTGCATTTTGTTTGTGTTATCTTTTCAAACTGGTTGTCGGAAAATAAGCCTGTGGAGATTCATTTGTTGGGAAATGATTTAAGACATGGAAGAAAAAAGAAATTTTTTTATGTCATGTGGGGGATCAGACTAGTTCTCACAATGATGCATGCAGAAAATGTCTAGCTTTGATGAATGAAAAACAACATATTCAAAACATAATGCATAAGCATTGCGATGAAGAACAAGTTAGATATCGTATTCCTTTAACACTATCTGTCGATTGCATTTGATTTCCTTTACGACAAGGCCTTGCATTTTGTGGTCATGATGAGTCCGAAAATTCAAGTAACCAAGGTAATTTCCTTGAATTTTTAGCTTTTCTCAGCGATCATAACGAAGAAGTTAGAATTCAAAAAGACATTGAAAAGTGCTTCACATAATTTAAAATTGATTTCTCCAATAATTCAAAAAGACGTTAATGCCGCTGCGCTTGAAACAATTCAAGTTATTGTTAAAGATATGGGAGATGCTTTCTTTTTTATTTTAGTTGATGAATCTCGTGATACTTCCATAAAGGAACAGATGGTGGTAATGTTTCGTTATGTCGACAAAAATGGGTGTGTCATTGGACGATTCATAGGTATAGAGCATGTTGCAAGTACCACTGCTGTCTCACTTAAATCGGCAATTGGTAAATTATTTTCTAGGCCGGGGTTGAGTATATCTAGATTACGAGGCCAAAGATATGATGGAGCTAGTAACATGCGTGGAGAATTGAATGGTCTCAAAACTACTATCATGAGGGAAAATAAATGTGCATTTTATGTTCATTGCTTTGCCCATCAATTACAATTGGCTCTCATGGGCATTGAAAAAAAAAGCACGATTAAAAGGTACTTACACTTCCTTACTAGTTTAACTATATTTCTATTTTCATTTTATCAAAGTATTGTATGCTAGTTTTCTTGCTAATTTTCTTATATGCTAAATATGTACTTTCTTTACTATTGTATCTAATTTAGTAAATATTATTGGAGCTTCATCTAAACGTCGTGACATACTTTGAGAAAAACATGCTCGCAAGGTCATTGAAGGTTTAAATGATGGAGTACTTTCAAGTGGGAAAGGCTTAAATCAAGAAATCGGTATAAAACGTCCATGTGATACACGTTGGGGTACACACTTTAGTACTTTGCTAAGTATTGTTACCATGCTTTCATCTTTAATTGATGTGCTCGAGGAAATAGCGAATGATATAACAAATAAAGATCAAATTATGAAGCATCTATTATGTTAGGATTGGTACAAACATATGATTTTGTATTTAGTTTGCATTCTATGAAGACCATGTTCGGGATTACAAATGAGTTATCGCAAGTCTTACAAAAAGATGATCAAGATTTAGTAAATGCCATGGATTTAGTTAAAGTATGCAAGAAACAATTACAAAAAATAAGGGATAATGGTTGGGACTCTTTAATGGGGGAGGTTATTGATTTTTGTGGTCAACAAAAAATTGATGTCTTATTGTGGATGATATCTACCACCCTCATGGAAGATCACGACGCAAGGTTCGAAAAATCACAAATATACATTATTATCGATTTGATTTTTTCAACACGGTAATTGATATGCAGCTACAAGAGTTGAACAATCGTTTCAATGAGGTTAACACAGAATTGCTACTTTGTTTGGCATGTTTGTCTCCTAATAATTCATTTGAATCTTTTGATAAGGAAAAATTGATTCGTCCTGCTCAACTTTATCCGTAAGATTTTTCTCCTATAGAATTGAGGATGCTAGAAAGTCAGCTTGGCACGTATGTTTGTGATATGCAATCTAATCTTATGTTCTCAAACCTGAAAGGAATTGCGAATCTTGCAAAAAAACTTGTGGCGACAAAAGAACAAGAGGTATATCAACTAGTGTATTTGCTAATCAAATTGGCACTAACATTGCCAGTTGCAACAACTTCCGTTAAAAGAGCTTTCTCCGCGATGAACATTTCGAAGAATCATGAAGTCTCGTCGAGGACAACTTTAAATATATGAACTAGATTATGTATAAACTAATTTTTTGTTGAACTAATTTTTGTGTGAACAAGTTGTGTATTAATTATTGTCATCTTCATTATTATTTCATGTTTGGAGAAAAATTGTATTTCGCCCCCATGGAATCAATCCCTGCATCCGCCACTGTTCGTTGTAGATGGTGGCGGCTCCGGCTATACTATCGCAGTTTTGTTCCTTTTGTACTGCTACAGCTGATTATTCCGAACCAGTTTTTCTATCATACCACGAAGATGTCAGCACTAATTCGTTATATGCCCGTCCATTTCATGAAAAAGACAGAATTTTCTGGATCTTTTTTTTCGGTCTGTGTATTTCCTTTTAGCTGGCTTTCTATAGGGGATCTGCCCCTGGTATCAAGATAATCATTTTTGGGGTTTCAGTTAGATCAGTGTAAGAAGAGAATTTTAATTCCCTCATTGAGCGCTTCAATTCTCCAAAGCTATCTTTAGCTTTCCGCTTTCCGTTGTCTTTGGCATGTCCTACTCAAGATAACCATTCGTCATCCACAACATTAATCTCGGCATTCTCAGCTTCGGCGTCTTCCTGACGTAAATATTTGTCTCATGATAGAACTCCTTGAGATCCATAGGTGAATCTCTTTCCAAAGCAATCTTGAAGTCCGTCTTATTCACAACTCCTGAAACTGTTGTCATCAAAATCATAGATGAATCCGACTTATAAACTGCAGCAGCTGCCACGTTAGACCTGGTTAGGTAGCTCATGAGGGTCTCTCGGCCCTTTACTTCACGCTTGAGAGTGTCATTACGTTCTTGGGTCGCGAAATGTGAACCTTGACCTGTCTTATGAATCTACTCACTAACTCAATCCAGGTGCTTATGGATCCGTTCACCAGCTGTCTGAACCACATCGTCGCTAAATCCATCAGGTATAACAGGAAGCACCGTCTCATTACTTCTTCTGAAGCACCCAACACTTCAATATGTTGGATGTATCTCGTTGATGAACCATCTGGTCTGTCTTTTCATCGTACATTTCAAGCGTCGAAAGTTTGAAATCGGGAGGATTCCTTGCATTTCGGATACTAGCGATAAACAGATTCCTGTTTACGTTCTCCAAACTCCGGTCTGGCGGTCCATTCCTCACTAACCTCCTTACCAACTCAGTTATTCGGCCGTCGCCGTCCAATGAAGGTCTTTAACCAAAAACTATATTCTGCCCCTGCTCCAGTAGGGGTACTCCGGCACGTACTCCTCTGGCTGTGCGCCTGCATTCTGATTTGCACCTCCAGCTCCGTTCTACCCCATGTTCCTTCAAAGAAGCTCTGACACATATTCCTTCAGTTGTTGCGTATTCATGTTCTGATCTGCGTTTCTGGCTCCGACAACATCCATCCTCGGATTCCAGCTCATTCCAAGCCCAAATCAACATTGCCGCGAAGTTGATTTGTATCGGTACCGAGAGGTAAGTGGTTGGTATCGACTGCTTTTGGTCATAGGGGCAATGTGCCAGTTTGCTCCGCTCCAACTTCGGGTGTTCGTGCATTAGTTTTCGGTCCTTGGTTTTGAATTCTAACAGCTTTAGTTATTCCTTGTTGTTCCATCCTTTGGAAGAATCCTTGTAGCATTTTCTTATTGTCTAGTTATCATTTCATCATGCATCTTTTTCATCGTACTTTCAATCTCTTCTCTGGTCATGTGGATGGATTGATGTGAATTTGAGGACACCTTCTGACTGCTTCTAGGCTTCGGTTGACTTCTTCCAGCCTTAGATTTAGTCTTAGACCTCTCCATCTTCTCCAAATCTCATATTCAAGGTTCAGGCCTTCAGATATAGTTCTTTCTTGGCGAAAGCATCAAAATATCAACGCTAAAATTGACACCAACACCCAATATCAGATGAAAACACCAGTTTCATTAAAATAAAGGGGTGAAACAACATAAACAGCGAGAAAGTAAAGAAAACAAAAGAATTTTTATAGTGGTTCGGCATTCTCTAGTCTACGTTCACTTTATATTTTGTTATTAGTTGTTTCTCTTCATATTACAATGAATTATATTTGATCACAATGTAGTGAATCTCAGATTTACTATAGAATTTCTAAAGTGTTAGAGTTACTAGTACAAAGGATTTGTTTATCAAGTCCTAGAACAGCAAATAGTAGCTCCTGGGTGACTTTGATTGATGACGACTGGTTGAAGTCGTACTTGAAGTGTAGGGAGTTTGGGAAGTATTGGAGAGAAAATACATCTCGGTATTAAGAGGTTCCTCTTGGTACCGAGTGGTCTACTTAGTCTATTTTCTCATCAAATTTCTTGAGTTCAACTCTATAACATTCTAAGCATGCTTCCAAGTTCGCGACTCATCTCGTCTTCATGTTGGGCTTCTAACTCTGGTTGAAACCTGTTTTGATCATAAAGTGGGTTGACAGTACTGTAATATGCCTCGTCTAGATGGGCCTAGGCAGAGGGCTAGGCGGCAAGCCTCGCCTAGCACCTAGGCGAGGCCTAGATGGGGGCGTAGAAGGATTTTTACCACAGAACTTAAATACGTAGTTTTTTATTTTAGGTCCATCCGTCATGTATTTCAATTCTCAACAAGTTTGTTAGACATCGAGTAGAAACTATAAATTCTGAATTTTGAATAACTAAATGTATTTGTTTATTCTTGTAAAGATACTTAAATCCTAGAAAAGTTATGGATTCATCTTTGGCACATTTATCTTAACAAAAATAACAAAACTAGATTTGATTTCACCAATAAAAAAGGAAAGAAAAAAATCATATAACTGGAACCCTAAATAAAATAATTACTTTTTAACATTGTTTTGTACGATCTTATGATGTACAACATGCGAGATACACATAGTTGGACTATATAGTATATACTGAGATAAAAATTATACCTATCTATGCAAGACTTTTTCTAGCTATATTCAGAGGATTAATATTTTACAGACCAAATTTTTTTAGAAGACCAACGCTAATCATGGTTTGGTGGTTTTTATTTGGAAATTTGATGGGAATATGTTTCAAGTAGCTGAAATACATTTTTAAATGGAAATATTTTCAGTAACATAGAATAACATTTTTAAGGAGAAAATTTAGTGAAAATAAGTAGAAAAGATGGAATCGATCATAGTGCTCATTCTCCTTTACTTTTTGAAAATAATGTCACTGTGGTAGGTTATTATAATAATATGTTGAATTGAATAGCCCAAATCTGTTAGGAGATTAGTTTTCCGAGGTTAGAATTTTTGTTGCTGGTTTTAAATTGGAACCGAGACGGTGGCATGTTTCAAAGGAGATAAAAACACATTTTGAAATATATGAAAACATATTTCAAAGTATATGGAGTGGTGTCTTTTGTACCGTGTATGGTCTTTTATAACATTGAACACAATTTTAAAAGGAGCAAAGTTTTGAAAAAAAAAATGGAGAATTATTGTGAACCTTTATCGAAGTGGAAGGAAATAGATAGAACTGATCATGCTACACTAAATTGATTTCTTGAATCTTTTTTAATTGTTGAAAGTTATGTGAATGTGATAAAGTTTAGGATAGTATGCTTGAACTCAATTTCAAATATTATTATGTTTTAATGTAAAAGTGACAACCCACAAATTCAATTAATTCCAGCACATACTTGTGTGTGTGTATGAAAGATATATTTTTAAAAAGTAATTTCACTAGAAGGATAAACTTTGCAGTCCAATTAGTTTCTAGTACACACATCCACAGAAATTAGTTTCAATGCTAAAGTCAGCAGAATAATTACTTCTAAGGACAAAGTCAGCAGTCCAATTACTTCCAAGGACATAATTTCATAGGTTTTTAAGCCTTAAAAATCAATTATTTTTTATTTTGTCCTTAAAAGTAATTATTTCATTAGTGTGTACTAGAAAGTAATTGCATTTGCTAAAGAGGCCCTTGTGGCTAATTTCCACTCTTTAAAATGTATTCTTTCCTGCCCCGTTTGCTGGTGGATTCCTACGGTAAATATTACCTGTTTACATGTGCAAATTTTAAGTGAGGATATAATGGAACTGTTGAATATTCAATTATTTAAATTATTTAAAGCTTAAACTTTTAGCTAGATCACTTTATTTGGAGTCATATTATGTTCAACATAGAAGTGATTTGATGGAATGTCGTAAGGGAAAATGCGAAGAAGTAATGTAATGCACACTTGCTAATTAAGTGCATTTGCAACTGCCAACTGCGGTGAAAATCACTTTTGTTTATACCTCTAAACCTACAATATCCCGACAATTTTTCCATAATCTCTCCATATTATTATGTAAAACGTTGCATTACTAGGTTCTTTATTCTGCCATTATATTCATTTAGTGTTTTATATAAGATCACTGATTTCGCTGCCACCTTCTAAAGTAATAATATCTACATGCAGTTGTGATTGGCGAGCCAGAAATTCACTGTTATGTCTTGATAATAACGGTGACACACATCCTCTTATGAATGAAAACAACATTTGGAATATTCCTGATTGTCATCTTCTTGGGTGTCCGTTACATTCTGTTGTGCCTAATGCCAATGACAATGGAATATTTGATCTTCATAAAATTTTGAAAACCTTGCCTACGCTGGAAAAGGCAGAAGATATGATATACACTCAAATAATTCCTGTTGATCCATCTATAGGTCCTGGTATATGGGATCTTGCTGATGATATACTGACCAAGGTTTTAGTGACACTCAGTCCAAAGGACCTGGTTAGTATTTCAAGCACTTGTCATCATTTTAGAGCACTGGCTTCATCTGTTATACCATGTATGAAACTGAAGCTTTTTCCTCATCAAGTGGCTGCGGTAGAATGGATGTGGAAGCGTGAGCACAATGTCAAATCTATGCCACATCCACTTTACACGTCATTTGTAACAATTGATGGTTTTTCCTTTCATATTAATATTCTTTCTGGCGAAATTTGTTCTGGTATGGCTCCTATTATAAAAGATTTTCGTGGTGGACTTTTCTGCGATGAACCAGGATTGGGGAAAACTATAACATCACTCTCTGTTATGCTAAAGACACATAGAGCTTTGGCATACCCACCTGAAGGAGTAGAAGTTGTTTGGTGCATGCATGACGGTGAGAGGAAGTGTGGATATTATGAGATAAATGGTGGAACTCCAGGTAAATCTATTTCAAATCAGAAAAGGTTCATAGGTCAAAACGTTCGAAAGGAGGATTCTTCTTATTGTAATTCACTGTCAGAGATAAATTATGTCGAGTCTTCAAATGTATCAGTTAGGCAATGCAAATCAATGCCTCCTAAGCTGACTAGTCATATTACATCATCAAGTGGGAGCTCTAACAAAAGTGCAACCGTCATGCAAACTAGTCGTTTGCTTAATTTCACCCGGAATTTGGATTGGGGTAAAAGAAATCTTTTGGATATCTTTGAAGAGGTCAAAAGTCACGAATGCAGAAAAAGAAAGCTCCTCGAGTGTTCCGCTAGCACAATACAAAATGTTGGCCGTCAGACGTTAAAGAAGTGTAATACAGGATCTCCAAAAGCTTATGAGACTTGGATTAGGTGTGATGCTTGTAAAAAGTGGAGAAAGCTATCCGATATGAGTGTACTTGATACAAATGTTGCATGGTTTTGTAGTATGAATATAGATCCTCTTTATCAGAAGTGTGCTGTTCCTGAAGAAACCTGGAACTACATGCGAAATATAACTCATTTTCCAGGGTTTTATACGAAAGGAACGTTGCAGGGCAAAGATGAAAATATATCTTTCTTTACGAATGTTCTTATAGAGCATTCAACATTGTTAAATTTTAAAACTGTGGAAGCTTTAAAATGGCTAGCTGACCTTTCATCTAGCCAACTATTGGAAATGGAAACTAGAGGTTTGTTTAGACCAGGATTTCTTGATCGTCGATTTGTTCCTGAAGGAAATTTCCCTAGTTATCATAAGATATTTCGATCATTTGGTCTTGTAAGAAAATTTGAAAGGCGCACAGTCAGATGGTTTTATCCATCTAACCTTCATAATTTGGAATTTGATTTGGCTGCTCTTAAAATTGCTCTCACAAAACCTTTGGATGTATTCAGGCTTTACTTATCTGGAGCAACACTTATAGTTGTGCCGGCAAATTTAGTAGAACATTGGAAAACTCAAATTCAGAAGCATGTGAAACCAGGTCAGCTTCGTGTTTATGTGTGGAATGATAATAACAAGCCGTTTGGTGCACATAATCTTGCATGGGACTATGACGTTGTTATAACAACATTCAGTAAATTAAGTTTGGAATGGAAATTGCATAAGAATAGCATGTTAATGCAAGTACACTGGCTCAGAATAATATTAGATGAAGGCCACACGCTTGGTTCTAGTCTTAGCTTAACAAACAAATTACAAATGGCAATTTCATTAGTCGCAACAAATAGATGGATATTAACAGGTACTCCGACTCCCTATACACCAACAAATCAGGTTAATCATCTTCAACCAATGCTTAATTTTTTGCATGAAGAGGTTTATGGTCAAAATAAAAAAACATGGGAAAATGGTATTCTTAAACCTTTTGAAGCTGAGAAAAATGAAGGGAGATTACTTCTTCTCACTCTACTTTCTAGGATCATGATTAGTGCAAGAAAAGAAAATCTAAAAAGCATTCCTCCTTGCATCAAGAAAGTAACATTTGTAGATTTCAATGTAGAGCATGCAAAGAGTTATAATGAGCTTGTTGTCACTGTTAGGCGTAATATTTTGATGGCTGATTGGAATGATCCTTCTCATGTTGAATCGCTTTTGAATCCAAAACAATGGAAATTCCGTAGCAACACCATAAAAAATGTTAGATTGTCTTGTTGTGTTGCTGGGCATATTAAGGTAACTGAAGCTGGTCAGGATATCCAAGAAACTATGGAAATTTTTGTAGGACAAGGATTAGACCCGCTTTCGGATGAATATTCTTTTATTTTGAGTTCTCTTCTCCATGGGTGCAGTTGTTTTAGGTAACAAAACATGCATTATTTTATTGAGAATGTTGACGACTCCACACTTTACCTCTATTTTCTCCAGTTGCCCATACTCTCACTTTCAGTTCATTTATGGTTTAGGGATATTTCGATCCCAATATTTGTGAAGTAACAGTGTGTGGAGTAATATTTCTCTCTTTCATTTTATTTACTTTTATTGTAACAAGTGCCTCACTATGCTCTCCGAAATTCAGTATGTTACTTCCTCATTATAAAATCTAACAGTATATTGTTTTTGTGAAGCCTAAATTAGCTAAAATATTATTTGACATGCATTGATATGTAATCTGTATGATCTAATATGTAATCTGCATTGATATTATTTGACATGCATTGATATGTAATCTGTATGATCTAAGGAAGCTTAATAACAAGGACTACACTCACAGATTTCGGTAAAATCCACTTAAAGTTTGTTTGCTTTCTGATTCTATATATAGGTGTAAAGAATGGTGCCGCCTACCTTTAATTACACCATGTAGGCATTTCTTATGCCTTGACTGTGTTTCTCTAGATAGCGAGAAATGCACATATCCAGGCTGTGGCTACCAGTATGAGATGCAGTCTCCTGAAATATTACGGCGGTCTGAAAATCCAAACCCAAAGTGGCCAGTCCCTAAAGATCTTATTGAACTACAACCTTCGTATGAGCAGGTATTTTTTCTGAGCTTTGTGTAGTTTACTATGTTTTATCTATAGATTTGATGTTGTCTTACAAGGAATCATATTTCTGATATCCAAAACTTCAAATTTTACATTCAGAGTGAATCTATGGTCAATAAATTACTTAATATCAGAACTTCATAGATACGGAATGCTCATTATAAAGATCAGACAAACCAGTCTGTGCCTTCACATCTCTGTTTCTCCATAATGGTTCATAAAATATTATACAGAATAACTGGGAACCTGACTGGCAATCTACATCAAGCAGTAAAGTTACATACTTGGTGGAGAAACTGAAGAATTTGCAGGATTCAAATATAAAATCTGGTTACTTTGAAGAGAGCAGTGCTTGTAACAAACGTATCTTGTATTCACAGAAGATGGACTCCATGGGAAATGATTCAACTTCAAATGGCCAGTCTTGTACGCATGATAAAGTGATAGTTTTTTCCCAGTTTCTTGAACATATCAATGTCATTGAACAGCAGGTGATCACAACTTATTATGTAGATACATGTCTTCTAGAAATGCAATATTCTGATTACATGTTTTTGTCAGTTAACAATTGCTGGTATCAAGTATGCTGGAATGTATAGTCCAATGCATTCAATCAACAAGGTATGGTGGCTTCAATATTGTCACATTCAAATAGTTTGATGTCATAATTTACTCACACTCTTCTCTGTTTTTTATAGATGAAGTCTTTGCAATTATTTCGACACGATCCTACTTGCATGGTGCTATTAATGGATGGAAGTGCGGCTCTGGGCCTTGATCTGAGTTTTGTAACACATGTGTTTCTGATGGAACCCATATGGGATAGAAGGTAAAAATCCTTTGCTTCTGTGCAATGTAAACTGAAAGCCATGTGAATTTTTAAATCTCAACTGAAAATCAAAATAACTGTATATTTCATTGTTCACAACTTCATTGGATGATATTGCTAAACTAATAAACCTTTACACCTCTTCAGTTCAAAAATATTCTTTTGTATAGATGCAGATAAATTAATAGGCCAGATGATGTCTGAAGCCAAAAATAAATACTCTGGATCAATTCATGTTGTAAACGGTCTTGCCTTTAAATCCTAACGACATATACATGCTTTCATGGATATGATTGTTTATAATTTATACTTCATGTTTATTTGTTTATTTTTCAAGTCATTTAACATTGTTACATGTAATCAGCATGGAGGAACAAGTGATTAGTCGTGCTCACCGCATGGGTGCTACTCGACCAATATATGTGGAGACCTTAGCAATGCGTGGAACCATCGAACAACAAATGCTAGAATTCTTACAGGTGCTCATGTATTCTGATTACCCATAATTTGACAGTACACATAATGAGACAGATGCGTACACATAGACACTTGTAATTGGCAAATACTGATTGACCTTATCTAACAGAATGCGAGCACGAGCAGAAGAGTACTAAATCAAGAGATAGATGTGGCTACAAATAGTGGTGGAAAATCTCATCGTAATGTGCATGATTTCGCTGAAAATAGCTATCTGCATCATCTTTCTTTCGTGCGTACTAGTGTTAAAGCGTAATTGGTACCATTTTTGTGACTGAACCATCCTGTTTTTGTTTTTATATGGAATCTCTCTTAAAGCATCTTGATTTATAGACCAATGATCGTACATATAAATCTGATTGTAACGAGGATACTTGGATTACACATTGCTTTTAAATTATTATTTTCATGTTTAAAATATAGCTTGAAACAACCTTCCATGTCCGTTATCTTTAATAAATTGATCATCTTGCACTACAAAGCATCTGATCCATAGAGGATCCGTTTATAAACTAAATAAAATCCATAAATTGTCCTAGTGGTTAGATGTTTCGATTTTGATACGAGAAATCATAGATTTGAAACTTGCGTAGTGTGATTCGAGCATATATTGACGTTTAATATGTTGTATACCACCTAATACTTTTAGTACTGATATGTATTAACATCCACGTATCTAATTTCCAAAAAAAAAAAAAGGTCATAAATTGTCGTATGTCTCACAGCAAATACATACATATCAAACTATTCGCTATTGAACATATTTAAACAGATGAAATGGTAGTATGATCAAAACGAAATGCTCCCATGTATAAACTGCATGATATAAGATTACCATATTCTAAATGATTATACATAGATAAACGAGTCATAACATCCTCCGGTATATAAAATGACTATAAATAAACTGTCTTTCGTACATAAATAAAGTGTTAACTACTCATAGCATTATAATAATGAATCTTCAAATATAGTTGTAGGATCATAAGCCTCCCATTCATCTTCATTCTTCACTGATTAGTTACTAAGCTTAGCCATACCAAACTTATCTCTCAGCCTACTCGTGAGTGTATCTAAGAGATGCAAGAAAAAACATTGAAAATTACTTTGGATCAAACAATAGAATAGTGTGTGTATTGTATGAGTATAATAGCCCTTATCTGACTTCTGTAAGAGTGATCATAAGACATGCCTAGCACATTGTGCTCATATCACCCTCCAAGCACACACAAGCATTAGAACTTGTATACTACCTTGACATGTGAAATGAATTTAGACAAATAAATGAATATTAGTTACATAAATTGGTTAAATGGTTTGAATGTATTGCGTTTGATCAATATAAATATATACATGAATTTGAATGTAAGATAATAAGAGAAAATTGATGAAAACTTTGTAAATAACTACAAAAATTATGAAATCTAGGCATTTGAGTTTAAAATCACGAAGAGAATTAGGGCCATATTTTGGATTACTGTAAAATGATAATTTACATAGATTTAAAAAATCGAAGAGAATTAAGCAGGTGAAATTTCTAGAATTATTGAGATGATTTGTAATTTATAAACTTTTCTATATTTAACTTACAATTTATTAAAATAAATAATTGTACATTAAATTTTTTATTATTGTTTGTTATGTGACCTGTATATTCCTATTTTTGAATGAAAATTTAGTTTATACCATTTTGTTATAATGAGCGTGGTACACATGTTGACATTGTTTTCTTTAGGATTTATTAGACAAATTAATAGATAATGGTTAATTAAATTTATTTCAACGGTTTATACTTATATTGAGAACTTTGAAAATAATAGTAGAAATAAGAAAGCGTAGGTTTTGAATAGACCTGTCAAAATATGACCCAATCCATTTATCATACTTTTAAATGAGCATAAATGAGTTACGGGTTGGGTTGACATATTTTTAAAAAGGTTATAAGTGGGTAATCCATTTATTAAAATAGTAAATTTTAATATAAATTTGAAAAATAAGAATTTTGAACATACAATGTAGTTTTTCATGAAGACTGACGGTTGTACTTAGAAAATAATAAGCCACCGTATCCTCATATTTGAACTTCACCTAGTGCAGAAATCGCTATTTTTATGTTCAGACTGTAATAACTTCTTCATACTAACTCGGAATCAGGTGATACTTCGACCGATTAACTCTCACCTAAATTACGGACAATATGTAACACTCGGATACTTCATCGTGTGAACGCATACTGTAGTTCTCCAAGGGGACTGACAGTTGCACTTAGAAAATAACATGCTACTACATCCTCATATATGAACTCCGTCTAGTGCAGAAGCTGCTATTGTTTTGTTCAGATTGTAATAACTTCTTCATATTGACTCGGAATCAGGCGAGACTTCAACCGATTAACTCCTACCTAAATTACGAACAGTATGTAATACTTGGATACTTCATCGTGTGAACGCACACTGTAGTTCTCCAAAGGGACCGACAGTTGTACTTTGAGAATAACAGACTACTACATCCCTATATATGAAATCTGCAGAGTGCAGAAGCCGTTATTTTTTTTATTCAGACTGCAATAACTTCTTCATATTAACTCAGAATCAGGCAGGATTTCGACCTATCAACTCCCACCTAAATTACGGACAGTATGTAACACTCGGATACTTCATCGTGTGAACGCATACGGTAGTTCTCCAAGGGGACTGACAGTTGTACTTAGAAAATAACAGGTCACCGCATCCTCATATTTGAACTTCACCTAGTGTAGAAGCCGCTATTTTTTTGTACAGACTGCAATAACTTATTCATACTAACTCGAAATCAGACGAGACTTCGACCGATAAACCCCCACCTAAATTACAGACAGTATGTAACACTCGGATACTTCATCTTACGAACGCACACTGTATTTTTCCAAGGGGACTGATAGTTGTACTTAGAAAATAACAGGTTACCATATCCCCATATTTGAATTTTGATAAAAATTAGAATTTTAAATTTTTGTCGGAATTCAAAACATAGAAATTAAAATTAAAATTATTTTATATTTATTTGTTTTTTATTAGTCAAATCAAATTTAAATCTTTAAATGGGTTAAATGGGTAAACCGCTTATTAAATGGGTTGGTTCATAAGTGGGTTGGGTCATAAGTGGGTAAAAAAGAATGAATCATAAATGAGTTGGGTCAAAATTGAACCAACCCATTTTGACCTAACCCAACCCGTTTGACAGGCTAAGTTTTGAATGTAAAACCATAGTAGAGAATTAATAATATATCGTAAACAATTGTAAGAATCATAAGTTGTATTGGGTCTTAAAGATAAAACATCAACGAATACCTAGAGAAAACTAAGAAGAGTTGAGAAAAATCTTAGAATCGATACGAGAACTAGAAAATATTCTACTTTAGATGCGACTTAAACATGTTGATGAATGCACTCATGCTTCTTGATGATCGTACTGGTATTGTTCATTTCAATGCTATTTGTCGATCTTAAAGATAGATATGTTATTTGTAATGAGTTCTGTAAGAAGTTTTGCTTAAGGCGTAAGTAGTATCCTGTTTTATATATGTTACTATAGAAACCACTATAAAGAAGACCGCATTATAAGGATAAACCCAAGAGGTGATGCATAATGGACAAACCTTACCGTAAGAACACAAGGCTTATTCCTATAAAAGTTGTTCCTTATTAAGCCTATTCAAGATGATAAGTGGTTGACTAGCAAATCGTGATTCAAGAGCTAATAATGATCCATTTGAGTACACTGAAAATACGTTGTTGAAATGGAAGTAGCATGTAGCGGGTTAAATGAGTGAATTTCAAATTTATTTACCATTTTGGATCTTATTGGGTAGGTGAAGTTTAAATTAATTTGAATAAATCATTATTTAATTTAATTGATTAATAAAAAGGTTTTATTTGTTTATATAAGTGACATATGATGTGTAAACGTGTATCGCATACACATATACGTGCACGTGCAACATATAACGCGTACATGATTTAATATGTCTGTATCTAAGTGTTGAGAATTATACCGCAATAAACATGTTAGCCTCTTTATATCATGTTTGTTGTCTAGTATTATTTTAAACTCAATATAATTTAAAATATGCTTACGTATATTCATTTAATATTTACATATAAATGATTATATGTACATACACCCATGCAAGCACATATATATACTAAAAATAATTATGTATAAATATATGTATAAATATATTTTAAATATACAATACCAATTCATATATTAATATTAAAATTAGCTAAAGAAATACTCAAATTTAAAATAATTTCTATATTCAAAATAATATCTCATTAGAAATTCAAATATTTATACATTTAAAACAAATACATACATAATATATATATATATATATGTGTGTGTGTGCGCGTGTAACACCACGTAAAATTTGAATAAGAAATTTAATAATTAAAATAAAGTTAAAATGTAAATTTTGTAAATGTCAGAATCTGACTACGGAGTTAGACCATTGCATTTGTGGCAATTTTCTAATTAATTTCATATCTAATGCATTGAAATTGGAGTTCAAACGAAGAAGTTATGTACGTTTAAAGTTTTTGAATTTAAAATAATTCAAATGAATTTAAATTTAAAATTCAAACAATTGAACTTTGAAAAGTTTAAAATTTGAGTTTAAATAGTTAACATTAACGGTTACTTAAAGTTTAATGAAGCTTCAGAATTAAGGGTAACGTATAAAGTAAAGTAAGTAATAAATAAAATAAACAGGGAAAAGGAAATCAACGATCGCAGGCAGGACCGGACCGCCCAAAGGGTAGCGGTCGACCAGTGATGACTTCTAGGCAATGAAAACCCTAAGCCTATATGGCACGATTTGTTTATTTTTAATCCAACAATCATCGTCCATTCCACCTCTATAAATGGGCTCATGTACCCCTCTGTTTTTTCCTCATAGAATTCTGTAGTTGTATAATTCTTTCCTCTTAGGGTTTCAAAAACAGTAAATTTTCTGGTAAGTAATTCTAATTTCGAATCTCTAATTTAAATTAAATTCTTAATCCTTCTTCCCCCTATCTTTTTATTTCTAAAATCTAATTATATACAATCTATTTGTTGTATATTCAAAAAGAGGAAGATCTAGCAGAGATTTATGAGCGGTATAAATCAGATTTCATCATCATCTTCTTCTTCTTCTCCTTTAGATTTCAGAATTAGCTAGGATTTTTTTCTTCTTTAGATTTCAGAATTAGTTAGGATTTTTAGGCAAGAGGTTTATATGTTTAATTCTTTTAATTTTTGATTCTATTCCTCTCTAGTTTATTGTTCAAGTTTTAATTTCTATATATAATTCACTTTGCTATTTATTCCAAAAGAAGGAGATCTGAAAGGGAATTAGACGTGGTGGAATCAAATCCAGTTAGGAAGAAAACAATTCTCTGTGAGTGGAAATATCAAGTTTTTCATAGTTTTGTAACTGAATCGTATTTATTTGGATTTGATGTATGCCTTAGGAAATTTTAGTGATGTAGTTTTCGTTATGAATAATATCGTTTAAATATAAATCAATGTGTTTTTTTCTAATCAATTTGTTATTTGTTTTAGGAATCCATATTTTAATCATTTTTGTTCCTTATTTTCATATTTAGATTTCTTTTTCTTTCTAAAATTAGTATATAATGTACTATACTTCTTAAATCCTTGATTATTATTAGAAACCAAATTATTTCTTGAAAGTTTATGATTTTTTGCGTAATCCTAATCCCTTCCTGTTTTTTGATGGTTTTGAAATTTTTGTCAAATTTTCTAGACTTTGCTTTCCTTTATTAAATTTTGAAAATTTGTTAGTAATTTTATCTAATTTATTTTTGAGATCAGAAATTTCTATATTAGCTAATTCTAAATTTTGTTTCAATTCACACTTTTCTTTTTCAAGTTTATAATTCTCTATTCTATTATTCTCTATATCATGTGTTAGAGTAGCATTCTGAGATGATAATTTTTCACATTCTTTTTGTTCTAATTTTAATTCTTCTTCTAAAATAATTTTCTCAACTTTTAGCAATCCAATTTCCAATTCAGCTCTATTTAACTTTCCCACATTTTCTTTATTTAATTTTTTTTAATTCTCTATACTTTTCATCTAATTTTATACTAATTTCAAGAATTTCATCATATGTTAATTTAGGAGTAGCTGAGCCTTGGTGTGGGATAGGAAGCAGACATACTGCATATGTGCTAGCCATGAAGCAAACATTTGCTTGTTTTGAGTCACTGTCTCTATCAGATGAAGTGGAAGAGTCGGAGTCATTCCAAGTTATTTAAAATGCTCTTCTCTTTTTCTTGAATTTTTTGAATTTTTTTCTTTATATCATTGTTGAGTAATGGACAATCCTTCATCATATGGCCAAATTTATCATAACTGAAGCGTTTCATCGATGTTTGATTTGGCGAATTTGTGTTGCTGTTGTTTTGAAATTTCGTTATCTTTGTAAACTTCTTGAACTTGTTGTAAATTTTGGCGATGAAAACAATCTCATCTTATTTCAAGTCGAAGTTGTCATTATTTTTCTGAAATGCAAGGTTTTTCTTTTCTTGATTTTGTTCTTTTCTTACCTGTAAATTAGATTCATACGATATCAAAATTCCTATTAGCTCTTCGACTTTGAGTTGGGAAAGATCGTTAGCTTCTTCGATGGCTAATACTTTTCTTTCCCATTTATTTGTCAGAGAGTTCAAAATTCATGTGACTAAATCAAAATCGGTGAATTGAACTTCTAATGCCTTAAGATAGTGTTGTATAGTTTGAAATCTAGCATACATGTCAATAATTGATTCATCTGATTTCATTTTAAAGGATGAAAATTGATTTTATAGAATAGAAATTCTTGTTTGTGCCTTCACGGGTAATTTGTAATGTATGCCATACATCATAAGCAGTAGTGCAAAGCATGACTCGTGAAAATTCATTTTCATTGAATGAGCAAAATAAAATATTCATAGCTTTGGCATAGTTAGATGCCTTTACTTTTTGTGCATCAGTCCTTGTGCCAATATCAGTGTCAGGTGCTTCATATTTATTTTGGGTTGCTAGCCATATTTCTCATCCATTTTCTTCGATAAAAATTCGCATGCATATTAACCAATAAGCATAACTAGAATTAGAAAATAGTGAGGGATGTAACAACCCTAGATTTTTCATATATTTTAATATTTGACTTTATTTTATTTTGAAATTATTTTAAACTTGTTTTATTTCAAACATTTCATTTTTAAATATAAGTGTTGATTATTATGTGAATTATAATTTCAAACTGGTATAAATTGAATATTTTACTGAAAAGTGGATTTCTGGTCAAACTGGCCAAACTTTGACTTTTCAAATTTAAAATTTAAATATTTGAATTTTTGAATTTCATCTTTTATTATGAAAATATATTAAATTTCAAGAATACTGCTTTTCGTTTCATTGAAATCGGATTTAAATTGTGAAAGTTATGTATATTTCAATATTAAGTGCAATTTGTTTTATTTAGCAATTTTGTCTATTTTAAATTATATAAATTATATTTTCTTTGTCATATTTTATTTTAAAATGTGTCATTATGTTATTTTATGTATATTTTTGTCTTTTAATATTTTTGGAGTGATAATAAAACTTTTCCAAAATTTACTGTATTTATTTCCTATTTTTAAAGGCTGTTTTCTATTTTTTTCCTGCTATTTTCTTCATTTAAATTATATTTAATTGAATTTTTTTTTGTGAATTCATTTTTATGTTATGTTATTATCTTTCTTATAAATATTTTTACAAGTCCATATAAATTTTTCAAAGTTCATTCTGTTTATTTTCCATTTTTCTAAACTAGTTTGCAATTTTGTGCTATTTTCTTATTTTAACCTTATATAATTAATAAATATTTATATATATTTTATATTTTGCTATATTTTAGAATTTGGGATTGAAATTATTATTATTTTCAGTAATATAAACTTATATAAGTAAATTATAGGAAATTTGAAAGGTTTTAAACTTTTTATATTCCAAAGTCCTTTTATCTTCCGCCTTTTCATTTTCTCAACTTACATTTCATTAATTTTGGCCATGCTTTTCATTTCTTTTCTCAGCTGCATTTCCTCATTTTTCACGTGAACTAAAACCATTCTCTCATCCAAAAATAATTCACGGCCATTGCTTGAAATTTTGGGTAAAATCTCCTTCCTTTCCTTTGTTTTTTCTATTTTCTTATTGAATTTGCATTTGTTTCTCAACTAGATTGGATCGGCCACCTCTCCTCCAGCCATAGGCTGACCTCCACCTCCTCCTTCTCTGATCAACCACCCCCCTAGTCCATCACCATGACCAGGCCGACCACAACCAAGGCTTGAACATCCACAAATACATCACATATTCACACAAACCGAGCCTAGTTTGCTAGCACCACCTTCTACCCCCTCTAGCCGCCACTTCCTCCACCACCACCTCTGACCCGACCTCCACCCTCTGCCACATCACCCACCACCACCTGAGCCACTGATGGGCCCATCTAGCCTTTGGCCGAGCACAATAGGAGCATAGAAATGATGATTTGTTTGCCTTGTAGTGTAGTTTTGTGCACCTATATATCTATGCATCTTTAAACCCAAGCTAGGCCGATCTGTTTGGACCCAAACCCAGCCCTTAGTCCCTGCCTTAGCTGAGCTTATTCCATGCCTAGCTGAAGCATATGAAGTTGAGAACAAGTGCAATGCATTTGCTTTTGTTTTGGGTATTGATTCTAATATTGTTTAAGTGCTGTATTGTTTTGAAACTTATCTATGTTGCATTGTTTTGTTCAAATGTTTGATCAAGGCTTTTAGCTTTGGCTCTCCACTCTCAAGTAATTTCCGTATTGTCATGCCTTCATAGTGTCCGTATTGTTTGCTTTGGTAGCTATCTCCAGCTCTGAACAAGTGAGTTATTCTCACCAGACAATATGTACATGTATAACTAGTAAATTGACCGCTTTTGAATCTGTAAAATGCATTATCATGTTACACCTGCTATATTATGATTATATGATGTTCACCCATGCTTAAACACCTATTATAACATCTGTTACTGTTATATTATGTTGTTATGTTATTTTTATCAGTTTATCACACTGCAAGTTCCCTTTAGATTAGAATTACTATGGTTTGAAATGATACATACCCAACGGACTTTAGAATAGGAGAAAATCATCATGGGCTGAATTGATAGGCCTGAATGATTTTCAATTATTTTCATTTACTTGGGATTGTGGGTTTGAAATGATCAAACCTGGGTTTTCTTTGTAAATTACGGGTTGAAATGATATATTACCCGTATCACTTTATCTAGGCTAGAAAATGAAATACAGACCCATTGTTAAAATACGTTTTTCTAAAAATTTTAAAATATTTTAGAAATGTAAATATTATAATATTTTGATTTAAATTTGATTAAAAATGATTTTTATAAAGCATTATTGATTTTCTGAAAATTTATAAGTGAAATAAATAAATGGTAAAGTTAGAAAATCTGAAATATAAGTTATTTTGGAAATTATAATTTGGTGATAAATGAAATTTAAAATTAAATTTGAAAATATGATAAATTTATGATATTTTGAATTAAATGAATTTAAAATTATTTTATAATATATTCATGATTTTTGAATAAAGTTAAATGTGAAATGAATGAATATTTAAGTTGAAATTTTGAAATATAATTAAAATTGGAAATTTATGAATTTTAAGTTAAGTAAATAAAAATGAAATAAAGTTATATTTGAAAATTTATACTTAAGTGTTAATTTAAATTTAACTTAATGAATTTAAATTTAATGTTGGAATTTAATAAGTTAGTTATTATTAAATCTTGATTTTTGAATGGAAATTTAACTTTATAAAATCATGAATATAAGGGTATTTGAATGATGATTATAAAAGTGAAATTATATGATTTTATAAGTTAAAAATGATAAGTAAAAATATAATTGTTTGTGAAATTATATTGATTATTTGAAGTTAATTAACTGCATTTCTGAAATGCTATTAATTCTAATGTAAATGATAATACGCCATTTGTAAATGCTGTGGTTGATAATAATGAACCAAATGGCTAAATTTAATTAAAGGCTATTATAGCATTTTTGTAAATGTTATAATTGTTGAATTTAACTAAGTTTATTCGAAACTAATGTAACCCTATTGCACCATTTTTAAATGCTATCTTTTGTTAAATTGAACTGTTTTGAATGTAACTTTCTGTAGCAATTTCTAAATGCTGCGAAAGTTGAATCTTCATCTGTTTTAATAAATTAAGCGAATAAATGAATTTTGAAAGACTAAAATTTTGGAAATTTAATAATTTAATTATTAAATATAATAACTTCATTTTATGATTTAAAATGAAGTAATTTGTTTCGAAATATAAACTATTTTGAAATGTGTTTTGTAATGGTATTTAAATTAAATAAAAATGAATGTGGTTTGAAAGATATGATATTTGATATTTTGAAATGGATTTTGAATGATACTGAATTTTGAAATGATATTTGATTTTGAAGTATAAAATACCATTTTGAAATTTTAACCACGGGATGTATTTAATTTATAGTTTAACTGATTCTTAAAGGATGAGCGATCCTATGCATCCTTTAAGTTATTGTGCATTTCTACTACAGTTCACTTGAGTTGGTTTACATTATATAAGTAATATTGTCCTGACTCGAGTGTTTTGTGTTTTACTTTACGCTCGGGTCAGCTTGAATATTCACAGCTTTGAATTCTCTTTCTGCAGCTGGTCTTTGCTGGAGTTTCTGCGTATCTACATTTATATCTACTTTCCGTTTCAGCTGTTCTAGTTTATCTCATGTATTAGTGAACTTCTATGTATTTGGGATTTCTATTAGGTTGTTTTCAGACTGTATTATGTATTTGGTTTGAGACTCTTCCGTAGTAGCTTCATGAACTACTATGTATTTTATTATCCGTTGCGAGTTATTCTGATATTTCTACGTCTGTGATTCTGTGATTGTATTTCATTTGCTCCAAATTTATTTACAATGCGATGTTTTGAGCAATTCAAGTCCGGCATGTGTGGATGTGAATGGATGAAAATATCGGGCTGGTACAGTTGGTATCAGAGCTTTGGTTTTAGGCAAACCATAGCCCGCGAAGCAAAAAATCATTAGAGATAGGGTAGAAATACCCTAGAATGAGTGGAATCAATCTCATAATCCTTTCTTTGTAAGAGAACGTATTTTCAAAGTATAAAATGATTTTCGAATGATTTTTAAAGGATTTTTAAAGATTATGTTGGTATAAAAAAATTCTTATTCTGAAACCAACATTCCTTCTGTATCCACCTTGTTAGAAATCTTTTGGTTAGGATTCTTATCAGTTGGATTCCTTGAACTTTGGAATGCCTCCAATTGTTTTGAAATCCAGTCTTGTCTTCCCTATTTGTGTTCCTTTGATTTTTGGAGCATTCCATAATTCCACTTTGGAACAACCTCTCTGAAGATCGGTGATTCCGCCAATCTTTGAACGATTTGTAAAGGGGTGAACTTCTTTACAATTGGCATTGATTCACCGGAGATTTCTATATCCTCGGTTTACAATGCTATCTATCTCCTGCTCTACTCGGATTCTATCTCTAGCGATCGAATGTCGATTTGCCTTAGATTTCCTAATTGATTATATTCCTGAAGTCACAGTTGACCGGTTAAGGTCGCCCACGATTTATATAGGCTTATCAATCTTCTATTTTGTAATTAAATTATCTCATCTTTGTTCAAGCTTATCTTCGAACCAGAATTCTATTTGATTATGTTCCTCTAAATTCGAATCTCTATTCTGAAATCCATCCTTGAATCATTCTTTGGAAATTTGTGTTTGGTTGTACTTTGAAATTGTGCATACATCGAAATTATTATTTTGATAAGGATGATCCTATTTGGTATATAAAAGTGAAATGTTTTCGATAAAGATTATGTATCTTTTAAATGAAAATTTGAAATTTCGAAAGGATTTGAAATTTTGGAAATTTTATAAGAATTTGACTTATATAAAATGATTTATAATTGAAGGGTTTTGAATTTGAATTTCGAGGAATTGAACTCCGGTGTTTTGAAATCGGTTTTAAGATTTTGGAAAATATATAATAATAATATGATTTAAAGATATTCCTCCAAATAAAAATGTTTCAAATGTCAGGACACGATTCTTCGTCTTCCGAAAATTCGACATCGACACTCACTTTATCGACTGCCGAGAAATTGAACGACGGAAAACCGAACACTGAGGGTTTTAAGAAAAAGAATTTAGGAAAAGAGAAGAGAAAAAGATAGAAATTTGGGAGGAGAGAAAATAGAAAATTAGAAAATAGAATAGAAAAGAGAAAAGAAGATAGAACATTTTAAAATAGAAGAAAAAGAGAACAGAGGAAAAAGAAAAACAGGAGAAAATAGGACGGAACAGAAAACAAGAACAGAATCTCACAATTCGCAGCGGAACAACATATAATAATAGATGAATAATCTTTAAACAAAGAACTATATCAGTTATTACATTACATCACATTTCATTACATCATATCATCAGAGTGTACAACATCATACAACAACAACAGTGCAGCGGAAAAAGAAATACTATATAAACTAGTAATACGCCATGCCATCCAGCTTGCCTCCAGCAATTCCAGAATATCCAGAATATCCTGATAAACCTTACTCTTGACTGCCCGTGTGGAAATTGGTGGGCACCCAGAGTTTAGGAAGGAAAACAATAAACTCCAAGTCAGTCATGTGACTGGTGTGAGAACTCAAAACAGTTTATTTATCTTTAAAATCAAAATAGAGGAATATTTTTAAAGTTAATTCGCAATGCTTTTAAAAATGAGACTACCATAAGGCCTCCCGCACACACACACATGCAAACGCAGAATCGGAGGAGATTTCTCCTTATGATAGTCAAAGATGCTTGATACGCATTTAAAAGAACATTTCATATTATTATTAGTGCATAGTGTAGGAAAAATTTATTTCGAAAGTAGAATATAAATCTTAACCAGCATAGACATTCCGAACTATGCCTACTATAGCTAACTATGTTCAATAGCAGGTTACCGCCACATTCCATAGCAGGTTATACAACTAAAACCGTACAAGTCACGTATTGTTTCTTTGGATTTCCAACAAATGGTCAGGCCAAGGAACTTCCCATTGCCACATGAGAATGCCTCTGGAAAGACATCCCCGAGAACCAAACCGGAACTCTGCCAACACAAGGCCGGGTTACCCCTAACTGGGTAACTACTGACACGAGCACGCCATTCCCCGATCGTAAACGACCTTTCTCACGGGATCCCGATAACCAACAACCACAAAGTAATAAATTCGTAGTAACCACATAGGTTAAATATCTGGGTTCCATACCATGATACCACCTCTATCCAGAAGGAAATGTACATACCCTAAAGGGTGCTACCCCTCATAACCTTGCCGCATCTTTCCTGTTTTGACCATTTCCGGGGTGTGAGGTTCGACGAAGTCACGTCCACAAAAACATACTTTATACAAAAGCCATGCTTTGGGTCAACAAATGATCAACACAATTATCACTAAGATAGACGATCAAATAAATGATCCTATCACAATAATCAACACAATGATCATTTCAGCATCACTCAGCATATCACATTACCAAATTGGGAATATATCGCTGATAACTTCAACTATATAACCTCTGGGCTCGCACGTCTCAGAGAAGGGTGTTAAGCTAAAAGAATAAATTCTTCGCCACCAACAGAAATATATTTGAATGAAATCGGCTTTATATCTCAACTTGTAATGTCAGACACACAATCCATACAAGTCTGTTCCGGGCTCGAACAAAACCGAAGGCACTTACAAAGAAGTCCTTGCAATCCGGATATTCACAATCCTGATCGGATTTACCATCACATATGGAGAACTCTATACCGGAGCAACTCGGTGCATAGTAAATCGACAGGTCATCCTATCGCTCTCGCAAATACCGGGTCTTCAACACCGATCTTCAAATGCAATTCACAACGACGTATCACATATTCGGAATGGGTTATACGACCCCATGGTCCTTTCCCGGTTAACCCGAATAGTGAGCGCTTATTTAAAAATAAGTGTGGCATTCACATTCAAACAAATCACATCAATTACCCATTCAAAGGGAAATATTGATAGCCGGTTATTGAACTATCACTGGATATGCACACATCACCAGTTTCCAAATAATTTTCCAAATTATTTATTTTCCAAAATATCTTTACAAGATATATAATTTCAATATTTCAAAAATAAATCAATATTTATTTTTCTAAACCAATCCCACTTTCTTTTATAAATTCCTTAGTGAATTTACATTTCAAAATATCCATGCATATGATTTCAATAATTCATTTCAATTTACCTTCAAAAAGATAAATTCTCAAAACGTTTCATTTCACATTGGAAAAACATTTCCATACTTATTTATTCATAAGTAATTCACAAATTTTATTTATTTTCACCCTTGGAAAATATTCAATATACTTAAATCAAAATTAAGTACATATTTCATTCTTTAAGGAAATCATTCTCTTAAACATATTTATTTGGGCCAAAACGAATGTTGCGTAGAACATCGTTACGACGTCCCAAATCACTAGTATAGGGATTCGAAATTAAAATAGATATATAAATCCCAATACTATACAAAACATTTCCTTTCGGAAATCATTTACTATAACAACAGTGTTATAGTCCATCATCTCCTTCTATTTCTCGAAAACGTCTATTTCAACAATAAATGTTGAAATCTATGGTTTCGAATCTCAACACATTTAAAACATTGTTCAATCGTTTTAATTCTGTTTAAAATATCACATTTTAAACATTTTTCTTTAACATGTTATTCACTATTCAAAAACGTGAATATACTTCGTTAACAAATTTCATCCTTTTATTCATTTTAATTCTAAGGATTATTCACTATTCAAAAATGTGAATATAACTCCTTTAATAGGTTTCAACAAATTTTCTTGTCAAAATAAGTCATTTGCGAATTTATAAAGCAACGTTTATAAATTCCATTTCTATTTATTTTATAACAACTTCCTTTTATAAATTCCTTTATTAACCTATTCCATTTATAACTCAATTATAAACTAAAAGTTCAAATTATAAGTTAAATACTTATAAAACGATTATTTTACCAAATCGTTCTTTTAAAGACTTTCCAATTTATAAATCTTATAACTTATAAGATCCATTTATTTAACCAATCTATTCTTCAAATAATTTCACCAAATTTACAATCTTACTATTTATAAATTTCTTTTATAACTTCACAGTTTATAATTCTATAAATTTCATTCAATTATGAAATTCATTTGCACTTCATTCAAACACTTATAAAAACTCGTTTTATAATGTCAATATTTCAATTTATAAATATCCATTTATAAATCTCTAAATATAATTCAATTTATATTATTCTTTAAAATGTCTTTAAATTCCTTTAAAACTTCATCCTTTTAATTCATAAAATAATTAAATTTTATAAATCCTATATTTCAACTTTTCATAATAAATTCAAATAAAAATTCCGATTTAACTATTTTATAAACTCAATAGCATCATATTCTCAAAAATCAGTTTTTTTACTGTATTTCACAAGAATCATAATTTTTATAACTTTAAAAATTATAACGTTTATTTATTTAAAATGGGTCCAAAATTATTTTATAAAACGTATACTTTCTAAAATCAGTTTAAAATCATTTTAAAATCCCAAAATCTGGGTCCAATAATGCTACACACCAAATAGTCAATCACGACAACAACGACATCATATATCGATATGATAGTCCATCAAATATCAAAATATCTGAAAATCAAATAAATACTATTGAGGAATCCAGTTGGATCCCTCCAACCTGTTTTCCTGCATCCAAAAACATTAGCACAATACCAATTTCGCTCCAGTACGAAATTATCGCGGTATATGTTCTTATTAAATATTATCCGCTTAGTAACGGCGCAATAAGGTCTCATCCGCTAAAAATTGCGGGGAATCAACAACTGCAATATATACATATGCCAATATATATATATATATTGATATTATTTATAATACCAATTTCACTGTTTATGAAATATTCGCGGTATATGTTTTTAATAAATAACATCCGCTTACTAACGGCGTATAATGTCTATTTTAACAATCAATAGATATTCATCAACATTCAAACATGCATTCAAATATTTTAAATCTAACTATCTAAAATAAAATCGAAACTGATTCGATTGAGTGAGAAGTTCTCACCTTGATTTTAAATTCCGTTTTAGCGATTTATTTCGAATAAAATTAAACGGACGTTTAATTTTACCCAAAATTCTCACTAACTCCAAACGACTCCAAACCAACTCCATCGCGTAGTCTCGTCCATACGATTCCAACGCAACTGGTTTCGCGCGTTTTCGACCTCGTATGAAAAAGTTATGAATTATTGAAGTTTGTACACGATTTTAACTATAATTTACAACATAATTTATAATTTTTATAACCTACTCAACTATAGCCGTTAGATCCCACTCCATGAAATCCTGGCCGTGCATATGCTTCCCCCCCCCTCTCCCATTTGCACGCAACTTCTACAGGCTATCAACGTGAGCAAAGAACCCAACATAGATAATTAGGGTTAAACATTGCATCGCGATTACTCAACGAAACTCGATCAAACTACCGCCACGCGAAAGCTCTCGACAAGAGCCATACTCGGCTTGAAGGACAGCAAGCTCGGCCTCCCCCCTACATAGAAATGCGTGCACGAACCGGCCATGAACGCGAGTGTTTTGACGAAGATCCGTAGCTCCAAATGCGATCTCCACCGTTGAAAACGTAGATCTCGTCGTGCTCTACCACTTTGTAGTTGATCATGAAGCTTGAAAGTGAATGGATCGAGAGATAATCGAGGAAGAACGTTGAGCATTTCTGGCCGTGGGTTTGTAACTGGCGGCTAGGGTTTGTTTTTCTTTTTATTTTATTTTTTTTTTAAATGGGGGGGGGCTATTTATAAGAGAACGAACGACACTATTCATCCCGGAAATTCCGAACTCCGATTTACGCGCCGTAACCAGCGTTTCTAGGGTTTACCCCGCGTTTCGGACACAATGGAATAGGTTTCGGAAGCTAATTCGGAAGTATGTGCGAGTTATGGCTATAAACGCTCAATTTAAATTAAACCGATTTAAGCGATTTTCTAGGCGTTTTAATTTGTACCGGACAAACGGTAAATCCAATTGACTTGAAATTTGAAACCTTACAATAATATCACATTACGGATCCGATGAAACTGGTTTCGTCGAAATCCGAGACTTTTTGAAAAATGGCTATTTTTACTCGCCAAATTTAAATTAAAAATAAATCGATGCGTTTCGAGCTGCCACGATCAAACGATAGCTCCGATTGACACGAAATTTGAAATCCGGTAATAACTAACTATTACGGATCTAATGGAACTGGTTTCGTTCAATTCTGAGACTGTTCAAAAATTGACTATTTTCACTAGTCGAATTTAATATTAAAATATTCAATTTTCACAATTTAACTTTTAATTCGATTTTAAAAGTTCTAAAATATCATTCTAACTTCCATATGATATAATAAAATTTTACAAATCATTTTCAATCATATTTAACTATATTTTCAATTATTTCCATAATTTAACGTATTAAATTATCGATTTAATTATCCAATTAAATCCAATAATTCAAATAAAAATTTATTTGACTTATAAATTTCACTTATTTATATTTAAAATTAATTAAATATTCAAATTTTAATTTCTTAAAATTCTGGGTCGTTACAATCTTCCCCACTTAAAAGAATTTCGTCCTCGAAATTAACAAGTAAGAAAAGTTACAGAATTCTATTAATTTTCAAAAATCCATAATTAAACTTCTTACAAATCTTTACTAAGTTTTCCAAATCATACTTAGTTATCTTTTCAAAAACAACTACTATTGTTTAACTTTCAATTCCAAAATCAAAGTTTAAGTTTTCAAAATTTTCCAATTTTCTCAAAATTTTCTAACGCCTTAAATTTTCGGAAAAATTCGCCATAGTCTCCTTTGCGCGGCTCGATCCAAAAAAAATGACAGTATATATATCACAAATATACATCTCATCAAGTAATGAGGCATCCCGCAGGGAAAAAGTATAAAAGTACGGTATGTAATCCGAGATATGTACCTTATATTTTCATTAGCGAGCATATACGGCTAATATAGCGCGAAAGCGAGCTCCAAATGCGAAGCAAACGCGATCCGCACCTACTAAACACTCAACAAACAACATGAGAATCATGCATATAGACAATAATCTCAATATACAACATATAGCAACATAATAACTATATATGCTAACATAGCAAATGCAACTAAACAACAAATGTAATATATATTCAACCATCAACCAACTAACATCCATAACCAATAAATATTCATTCATATTCTCATTAATATTCAATGAATTGGTTTTCAATCTAATCACATTTGATTCATTACAGTGGATGTTACTAACATTCATTTTCAATTAGTTTATATTCACTAATTCATATTCAAGTTGGTTCACTTCACCGTTTATATTCATTCTCATTAACTCAATTTCATTAATACTTAATGAATTATATACAATCAACTAACAATCATATAACAACCAATGTATATTAATTACAACCAAATTCCTTTGCTTTCAATTGGTTTAACACTTTCACTTTCAATTGGTTAAATTAAATTGATCTTCATTCAATTATTCAACTTTCAATAACATTAAATTTTAATGAATTACACTTATATTCATTATTTCATATCAATTATTCACATTCAATTGATTAACATTCAATCCATTAATTCAATTCAATTACAAAAGTTGAATTTCATTTATATAACTCAAGTTCATATTCATATAGTTTCACTTCTTATATATATAAGTTTATTTCACAATTGTAAATCACTTTAATTATAATTCAATTCTTATAATTCTTTTTGCTTATACAATTTATTCTTTTATTTAGATTATTCAAACAACTAAACAATCAACTTATATACACTTTAATAATTATGAAAAATTATTCCTTCATATATAAAATATAATCAAGTAAAATTATTTCATTTACCCAATTTAAAGATCAATATTGTGTCGAATTGTTCTATTCAAGTGTTTATAGATCCCTATCAACAACGTTAATTACTCGTATTAAACAGAATCTATATACCACTCAACAAACCAATCATCACAATATAAAACAATTTTTATATATTCACTAACAAATACGCTCTCATAGCTATTATTACACTCAAACTCATTCTAGAGTACTACTGACTCTATCTCTAATGAATTATACCCAACAGAACCATGGTTGTCGCTTAACCATAAGCTCTGATACCACATTGTCAGGACACGATTCTTCGTCTTCCGAAAATTCGACATCGACACTCACTTTATCGACTGCCGAGAAATCGAACGACGGAAAACCGAACACTGAGGGTTTTAAGAAAAAGAATTTAGGAAAAGAGAAGAGAAAAAGATAGAAATTTGGGAGGAGAGAAAATAGAAAATTAGAAAATAGAATAGAAAAGAGAAAAGAAGATAGAACATTTTAAAATAGAAGAAAAAGAGAATAGAGGAAAAAGAAAAACAGGAGAAAATAGGACGGAACAGAAAACAAGAACAGAATCTCACAATTCGCAGCGGAACAACATATAATAATAGATGAATAATCTTTAAACAAAGAACTATATCAGTTATTACATTACATCACATTTCATTACATCATATCATCAGAGTGTACAACATCATACAACAACAACAGTGCAGCGGAAAAAGAAATACTATATAAACTAGTAATACGCCATGCCATCCAGCTTGCCTCCAGCAATTCCAGAATATCCAGAATATCCTGATAAACCTTACTCTTGACTGCCCGTGTGGAAATTGGTGGGCACCCAGAGTTTAGGAAGGAAAACAATAAACTCCAAGTCAGTCATGTGACTGGTGTGAGAACTCAAAATAGTTTATTTATCTTTAAAATCAAAATAGAGGAATATTTTTAAAGTTAATTCACAATGCTTTTAAAAATGAGACTACCATAAGGCCTCCCGCACACACACACATGCAAACGCAGAATTGGAGGAGATTTCTCCTTATGATAGTCAAAGATGCTTGATACGCATTTAAAATAACATTTCATATTATTATTAGTGCATAGTGTAGGAAAAATTTATTTCGAAAGTAGAATATAAATCTTAGCCAGCATAGACATTCCGAACTATGCCTACTATAGCTAACTATGTTCAATAGCAGGTTACCGCCACATTCCATAGCAGGTTATACAACTAAAACCGTACAAGTCACGTATTGTTTCTTTGGATTTCCAACAAATGGTCAGGCCAAGGAACTTCCCATTGCCACATGAGAATACCTCTGGAAAGACATCCCCGAGAACCAAACCGGAACTCTGCCAACACAAGGCCGGGTTACCCCTAACTGGGTAACTACTGACACGAGCACGCCATTCCCCGATCGTAAACGACCTTTCTCACGGGATCCCGATAACCAACAACCACAAAGTAATAAATTCGTAGTAACCACATAGGTTAAATATCTGGGCTCCATACCATGATACCACCTCTATCCAGAAGGAAATGTACATACACTAAAGGGTGCTACCCCTCATAACCTTGCCGCATCTTTCATGTTTTGACCATTTCCGGGGTGTGAGGTTCGACGAAGTCACGTCCAAAAAAACATACTTTATACAAAAGCCATGCTTTGGGTCAACAAATGATCACTAAGATAGACGATCAAATAAATGATCCTATCACAATAATCAACACAATGATCATTTCAGCATCACTCAGCATATCACATTACCAAATTGGGAATATATCGCTGATAACTTCAACTATATAACCTCTGGGCTCGCACGTCTCAGAGAAGGGTGTTAAGCTAAAAGAATAAATTCTTCGCCACCAACAGAAATATATTTGAATGAAATCGGCTTTATATCTCAACTTGTAATGTCAGACACACAATCCATACAAGTCTGTTCCGGGCTCGAACAAAACCGAAGGCACTTACAAAGAAGTCCTTGCAATCCGGATATTCACAATCCTGATCGGATTTACCATCACATATGGAGAACTCTATACCGGAGCAACTCGGTGCATAGTAAATCGACAGGTCATCCTATCGCTCTCGCAAATACCGGGTCTTCAACACCGATCTTCAAATGCAATTCACAACGACGTATCACATATTCGGAATGGGTTATACGACCCCATGGTCCTTTCCCGGTTAACCCGAATAGTGAGCGCTTATTTAAAAATAAGTGTGGCATTCACATTCAAACAAATCACATCAATTACCCATTCAAAGGAAAATATTGATAGCCGGTTATTGAACTATCACTGGATATGCACACATCACCAGTTTCCAAATAATTTTCCAAATTATTTATTTTCCAAAATATCTTTACAAGATATATAATTTCAATATTTCAAAAATAAATCAATATTTATTTTTCTAAACCAATCCCACTTTCTTTTATAAATTCCTTAGTGAATTTACATTTCAAAATATCCATGCATATGATTTCAATAATTCATTTCAATTTATCTTCAAAAAGATAAATTCTCAAAACGTTTCATTTCACATTGGAAAAACATTTCCATACTTATTTATTCATAAGTAATTCACAAATTTTATTTATTTTCACCCTTGGAAAATATTCAATATACTTAAATCAAAATTAAGTACATATTTCATTCTTTAAGGAAATCATTCTCTTAAACATATTTATTTGGGCCAAAACGAATGTTGCGTAGAACATCGTTACGACGTCCCAAATCACTAGTATAGGGATTCAAAATTAAAATAGATATATAAATCCCAATACTATACAAAACATTTCCTTTCGGAAATCATTTACTATAACAACAGTGTTATAGTCCATCATCTCCTTCTATTTCTCGAAAACGTCTATTTCAACAATAAATGTTGAAATCTATGGTTTCGAATCTCAACACATTTAAAACATTGTTCAATCGTTTTAATTCTGTTTAAAATATCACATTTTAAACATTTTTCTTTAACATGTTATTCACTATTCAAAAACGTGAATATACTTCGTTAACAAATTTCATCCTTTTATTCATTTTAATTCTAAGGATTATTCACTATTCAAAAATGTGAATATAACTCCTTTAATAGGTTTCAACAAATTTTCTTGTCAAAATAAGTCATTTGCGAATTTATAAAGCAACGTTTATAAATTCCATTTCTATTTATTTTATAACAACTTCCTTTTATAAATTCCTTTATTAACCTATTCCATTTATAACTCAATTATAAACTAAAAGTTCAAATTATAAGTTAAATACTTATAAAACGATTATTTTACCAAATCGTTCTTTTAAAGACTTTCCAATTTATAAATCTTATAACTTATAAGATCCATTTATTTAACCAATCTATTCTTCAAATAATTTCACCAAATTTACAATCTTACTATTTATAAATTTCTTTTATAACTTCACAGTTTATAATTCTATAAATTTCATTCAATTATGAAATTCATTTGCACTTCATTCAAACACTTATAAAAACTCGTTTTATAATGTCAATATTTCAATTTATAAATATCCATTTATAAATCTCTAAATATAATTCAATTTATATTATTCTTTAAAATGTCTTTAAATTCCTTTAAAACTTCATCCTTTTAATTCATAAAATAATTAAATTTTATAAATCCTATATTTCAACTTTTCATAATAAATTCAAATAAAAATTCCGATTTAACTATTTTATAAACTCAATAGCATCATATTCTCAAAAATCAGTTTTTTTACTGTATTTCACAAGAATCATAATTTTTATAACTTTAAAAATTATAACGTTTATTTATTTAAAATGGGTCCAAAATTATTTTATAAAACGTATACTTTCTAAAATCAGTTTAAAATCATTTTAAAATCCCAAAATCTGGGTCCAATAATGCTACACACCAAATAGTCAATCACGACAACAACGACATCATATATCGATATGATAGTCCATCAAATATCAAAATATCTGAAAATCAAATAAATACTGTTGAGGAATCCAGTTGGACCCTCCAACCTGTTTTCCTGCATCCAAAAACATTAGCACAATACCAATTTCGCTCCAGTACGAAATTATCGCGGTATATGTTCTTATTAAATATTATCCGCTTAGTAACGGCGCAATAAGGTCTCATCCGCTAAAAATTGCGGGGAATCAACAACTGCAATATATACATATGCCAATATATATATATATATATATATATATATATATATATTGATATTATTTATAATACCAATTTCACTGTTTATGAAATATTCGCGGTATATGTTTTTAATAAATAACATCCGCTTACTAACGGCGTATAATGTCTATTTTAACAATCAATAGATATTCATCAATATTCAAACATGCATCCAAATATTTTAAATCTAACTATCTAAAATAAAATTGAAACTGATTCGATTGAGTGAGAAGTTCTCACCTTGATTTTAAATTCCGTTTTAGCGATTTATTTCGAATAAAATTAAACGGACGTTTAATTTTACCCAAAATTCTCACTAACTCCAAACGACTCCAAACCAACTCCATCGCGTAGTGCTCGTCCATACGATTCCAACGCAACTGGTTTCGCGCATTTTCGACCTCGTATGAAAAAGTTATGAATTATTGAAGTTTGTACACGATTTTAACTATAATTTACAACATAATTTATAATTTTTATAACCTACTCAACTATAGCCGTTAGATCCCACTCCATGAAATCCTGGCCGTGCATATGCTTCCCCCCCCTCTCCCATTTGCACGCAACTTCTACAGGCTATCAACGTGAGCAAAGAACCCAACATAGATAATTAGGGTTAAACATTGCATCGCGATTACTCAACGAAACTCGATCAAAGTACCGCCACGCGAAAGCTCTCGACAAAAGCCATACTCGGCTTGAAGGACAGAAAGCTCGGCCTCCCCCTACATAGAAATGCGTGCACGAACCGGCCATGAACGCGAGTGTTTTGACGAAGATCCGTAGCTCCAAATGCGATCTCCACCGTTGAAAACGTAGATCTCGTCGTGCTCTACCACTTTGTAGTTGATCATGAAGCTTGAAAGTGAATGGATCGAGAGATAATCGAGGAAGAACATTGAGCATTTCTGGCCGTGGGTTTGTAACTGGCGGCTAGGGTTTGTTTTTCTTTTTATTTTATTTTTTTTTTAAATGGGGGGGGGGGGGCTATTTATAAGAGAACGAACGACACTATTCATCCAGGAAATTCCGAACTCCGATTTACGCGCCGTAACTAGCGTTTCTAGGGTTTACCCCGCGTTCCGGACACAATGGAATAGGTTTCGGAAGCTAATTCGGAAGTATGTGGGATTTATGGCTATAAACGCTCAATTTAAATTAAACCGATTTAAGCGATTTTCTAGGCGTTTTAATTTGTACCGGACAAACGGTAAATCCAATTGACTTGAAATTTGAAACCTTACAATAATATCACATTACGGATCCGATGAAACTGGTTTCGTCGAAATCCGAGACTTTTTGAAAAATGGCTATTTTTACTCGCCAAATTTAAATTAAAAATAAATCGATGCGTTTCGAGCTGCCACGATCAAACGATAGCTCCGATTGACACGAAATTTGAAATCCGGTAATAACTAACTATTACGGATCTAATGGAACTGGTTTCGTTCAATTCTGAGACTGTTCAAAAATTGACTATTTTCACTAGTCGAATTTAATATTAAAATATTCAATTTTCACAATTTAACTTTTAATTCGATTTTAAAAGTTCTAAAATATCATTCTAACTTCCATATGATATAATAAAATTTTACAAATCATTTTCAATCATATTTAACTATATTTTCAATTATTTCCATAATTTAACGTATTAAATTATCGATTTAATTATCCAATTAAATCCAATAATTCAAATAAAAATTTATTTGACTTATAAATTTCACTTATTTATATTTAAAATTAATTAAATATTCAAATTTTAATTTCTTAAAATTCTGGGTCGTTACAATCTTCCCCACTTAAAAGAATTTCGTCCTCGAAATTAACAAGTAAGAAAAGTTACAGAATTCTATTAATTTTCAAAAATCCATAATTAAACTTCTTACAAATCTTTACTAAGTTTTCCAAATCATACTTAGCTATCTTTTCAAAAACAACTACTATTGTTTAACTTTCAATTCCAAAATCAAAGTTTAAGTTTTCAAAATTTTCCAATTTTCTCAAAATTTTCTAACGCCTTAAATTTTCGGAAAAATTCGCCATAGTCTCCTTTGCGCGGCTCGATCCAAAAAAATGACAGTATATATATCACAAATATACATCTCATCAAGTAATGAGGCATCCCGCAGGGAAAAAGTATAAAAGTACGGTATGTAATCCGAGATATGTACCTTATATTTTCATTAGCGAGCATATACGGCTAATATAGCGCGAAAGCGAGCTCCAAATGCGAAGCAAACGCGATCCGCACCTACTAAACACTCAACAAACAACATGAGAATCATGCATATAGACAATAATCTCAATATACAACATATAGCAACATAATAACTATATATGCTAACATAGCAAATGCAACTAAACAACAAATGTAATATATATTCAACCATCAACCAACTAACATCCATAACCAATAAATATTCATTCATATTCTCATTAATATTCAATGAATTGGTTTTCAATCTAATCACATTTGATTCATTACAGTGGATGTTACTAACATTCATTTTCAATTAGTTTATATTCACTAATTCATATTCAAGTTGGTTCACTTCACCGTTTATATTCATTCTCATTAACTCAATTTCATTAATACTTAATGAATTATATACAATCAACTAACAATCATATAACAACCAATGTATATTAATTACAACCAAATTCCTTTGCTTTCAATTGGTTTAACACTTTCACTTTCAATTGGTTAAATTAAATTGATCTTCATTCAATTATTCAACTTTCAATAACATTAAATTTTAATGAATTACACTTATATTCATTATTTCATATCAATTATTCACATTCAATTGATTAACATTCAATCCATTAATTCAATTCAATTACAAAAGTTGAATTTCATTTATATAACTCAAGTTCATATTCATATAGTTTCACTTCTTATATATATAAGTTTATTTCACAATTGTAAATCACTTTAATTATAATTCAATTCTTATAATTCTTTTTGCTTATACAATTTATTCTTTTATTTAGATTATTCAAACAACTAAACAATCAACTTATATACACTTTAATAATTATGAAAAATTATTCCTTCATATATAAAATATAATCAAGTAAAATTATTTCATTTACCCAATTTAAAGATCAATATTGTGTCGAATTGTTCTATTCAAGTGTTTATAGATCCCTATCAACAACGTTAATTACTCGTATTAAACAGAATCTATATACCACTCAACAAACCAATCATCACAATATAAAACAATTTTTATATATTCACTAACAAATACGCTCTCATAGCTATTATTACACTCAAACTCATTCTAAAGTACTACTGACTCTATCTCTAATGAATTATACCCAACAGAACCATGGTTGTCGCTTAACCATAAGCTCTGATACCACATTGTCAGGACACGATTCTTCGTCTTCCGAAAATTCGACATCGACACTCACTTTATCGACTGCCGAGAAATCGAACGACGGAAAACCGAACACTGAGGGTTTTAAGAAAAAGAATTTAGGAAAAGAGAAGAGAAAAAGATAGAAATTTGGGAGGAGAGAAAATAGAAAATTAGAAAATAGAATAGAAAAGAGAAAAGAAGATAGAACATTTTAAAATAGAAGAAAAAGAGAACAGAGGAAAAAGAAAAACAGGAGAAAATAGGACGGAACAGAAAACAAGAACAGAATCTCACAATTCGCAGCGGAACAACATATAATAATAGATGAATAATCTTTAAACAAAGAACTATATCAGTTATTACATTACATCACATTTCATTACATCATATCATCAGAGTGTACAACATCATACAACAACAACAGTGCAGCGGAAAAAGAAATACTATATAAACTAGTAATACGCCATGCCATCCAGCTTGCCTCCAGCAATTCCAGAATATCCAGAATATCCTGATAAACCTTACTCTTGACTGCCCGTGTGGAAATTGGTGGGCACCCAGAGTTTAGGAAGGAAAACAATAAACTCCAAGTCAGTCATGTGACTGGTGTGAGAACTCAAAACAGTTTATTTATCTTTAAAATCAAAATAGAGGAATATTTTTAAAGTTAATTCGCAATGCTTTTAAAAATGAGACTACCATAAGGCCTCCCGCACACACACACATGCAAACGCAGAATCGGAGGAGATTTCTTCTTATGATAGTCAAAGATGCTTGATACGCATTTAAAAGAACATTTCATATTATTATTAGTGCATAGTGTAGGAAAAATTTATTTCGAAAGTAGAATATAAATCTTAGCCAGCATAGACATTCCGAACTATGCCTACTATAGCTAACTATGTTCAATAGCAGGTTACCGCCACATTCCATAGCAGGTTATACAACTAAAACCGTACAAGTCACGTATTGTTTCTTTGGATTTCCAACAAATGGTCAGGCCAAGGAACATCCCATTGCCACATGAGAATGCCTCTGGAAAGACATCCCCGAGAACCAAACCGGAACTCTGCCAACACAAGGCCGGGTTACCCCTAACTGGGTAACTACTGACACGAGCACGCCATTCCCCGATCGTAAACGACCTTTCTCACGGGATCCCGATAACCAACAACCACAAAGTAATAAATTCGTAGTAACCACATAGGTTAAATATCTGGGCTCCATACCATGATACCACCTCTATCCAGAAGGAAATGTACATACCCTAAAGGGTGCTACCCCTCATAACCTTGCCGCATCTTTCCTGTTTTGACCATTTCCGGGGTGTGAGGTTCGACGAAGTCACGTCCACAAAAACATACTTTATACAAAAGCCATGCTTTGGGTCAACAAATGATCAACACAATGATCACTAAGATAGACGATCAAATAAATGATCCTATCACAATAATCAACACAATGATCATTTCAGCATCACTCAGCATATCACATTACCAAATTGGGAATATATCGCTGATAACTTCAACTATATAACCTCTGGGCTCGCACGTCTCAGAGAAGGGTGTTAAGCTAAAAGAATAAATTCTTCGCCACCAACAGAAATATATTTGAATGAAATCGGCTTTATATCTCAACTTGTAATGTCAGACACACAATCCATACAAGTCTGTTCCGGGCTCGAACAAAACCGAAGGCACTTACAAAGAAGTCCTTGCAATCCGGATATTCACAATCCTGATCGGATTTACCATCACATATGGAGAACTCTATACCGGAGCAACTCGGTGCAGAGTAAATCGACAGGTCATCCTATCGCTCTCGCAAATACCGGGTCTTCAACACCGATCTTCAAATGCAATTCACAACGACGTATCACATATTCGGAATGGGTTATACGACCCCATGGTCCTTTCCCGGTTAACCCGAATAGTGAGCGCTTATTTAAAAATAAGTGTGGCATTCACATTCAAACAAATCACATCAATTACCCATTCAAAGGGAAATATTGATAGCCGGTTATTGAACTATCACTGGATATGCACACATCACCAGTTTCCAAATAATTTTCCAAATTATTTATTTTCCCAAATATCTTTACAAGATATATAATTTCAATATTTCAAAAATAAATCAATATTTATTTTTCTAAACCAATCCCACTTTCTTTTATAAATTCCTTAGTGAATTTACATTTCAAAATATCCATGCATATGATTTCAATAATTCATTTCAATTTACCTTCAAAAAGATAAATTCTCAAAACGTTTCATTTCACATTGGAAAAACATTTCCATACTTATTTATTCATAAGTAATTCACAAATTTTATTTATTTTCACCCTTGGAAAATATTCAATATACTTAAATCAAAATTAAGTACATATTTCATTCTTTAAGGAAATCATTCTCTTAAACATATTTATTTGGGCCAAAACGAATGTTGCGTAGAACATCGTTACGACGTCCCAAATCACTAGTATAGGGATTCGAAATTAAAATAGATATATAAATCCCAATACTATACAAAACATTTCCTTTCGGAAATCATTTACTATAACAACAGTGTTATAGTCCATCATCTCCTTCTATTTCTCGAAAACGTCTATTTCAACAATAAATGTTGAAATCTATGGTTTCGAATCTCAACACATTTAAAACATTGTTCAATCGTTTTAATTCTGTTTAAAATATCACATTTTAAACATTTTTCTTTAACATGTTATTCACTATTCAAAAACGTGAATATACTTCGTTAACAAATTTCATCCTTTTATTCATTTTAATTCTAAGGATTATTCACTATTCAAAAATGTGAATATAACTCCTTTAATAGGTTTCAACAAATTTTCTTGTCAAAATAAGTCATTTGCGAATTTATAAAGCAACGTTTATAAATTCCATTTCTATTTATTTTATAACAACTTCCTTTTATAAATTCCTTTATTAACCTATTCCATTTATAACTCAATTATAAACTAAAAGTTCAAATTATAAGTTAAATACTTATAAAACGATTATTTTACCAAATCGTTCTTTTAAAGACTTTCCAATTTATAAATCTTATAACTTATAAGATCCATTTATTTAACCAATCTATTCTTCAAATAATTTCACCAAATTTACAATCTTACTATTTATAAATTTCTTTTATAACTTCACAGTTTATAATTCTATAAATTTCATTCAATTATGAAATTCATTTGCACTTCATTCAAACACTTATAAAAACTCGTTTTATAATGTCAATATTTCAATTTATAAATATCCATTTATAAATCTCTAAATATAATTCAATTTATATTATTCTTTAAAATGTCTTTAAATTCCTTTAAAACTTCATCCTTTTAATTCATAAAATAATTAAATTTTATAAATCCTATATTTCAACTTTTCATAATAAATTCAAATAAAAATTCCGATTTAACTATTTTATAAACTCAATAGCATCATATTCTCAAAAATCAGTTTTTTACTGTATTTCACAAAAATCATAATTTTTATAACTTTAAAAATTATAACGTTTATTTATTTAAAATGGGTCAATTCCAAAATTATTTTATAAAACGTATACTTTCTAAAATCACTTTAAAATCATTTTAAAATCCCAAAATCTGGGTCCAATGATGCTACACACCAAATAGTCAATCACGACAACAACGACATCATATATCGATATGATAGTCCATCAAATATCAAAATATCTGAAAATCAAATAAATACTGTTGAGGAATCCAGTTGGATCCCTCCAACCTGTTTTCCTGCATCCAAAAACATTAGCACAATACCAATTTCGCTCCAGTACGAAATTATCGCGGTATATGTTCTTATTAAATATTATCCGCTTAGTAACGGCGCAATAAGGTCTCATCCGCTAAAAATTGCGGGGAATCAACAACTGCAATATATACATATGCCAATATATATATATATTGATATTATTTATAATACCAATTTCACTGTTTATGAAATATTCGCGGTATATGCTTTTAATAAATAACATCCGCTTACTAACGGCGTATAATGTCTATTTTAACAATCAATAGATATTCATCAACATTCAAACATGCATTCAAATATTTTAAATCTAACTATCTAAAATAAAATCGAAACTGATTCGATTGAGTGAGAAGTTCTCACCTTGATTTTAAATTCCGTTTTAGCGATTTATTTCGAATAAAATTAAACGGACGTTTAATTTTACCCAAAATTCTCACTAACTCCAAACGACTCCAAACCAACTCCATCGCGTAGTGCTCGTCCATACGATTCCAACGCAACTGGTTTCGCGCGTTTTCGACCTCGTATGAAAAAGTTATGAATTATTGAAGTTTGTACACGATTTTAACTATAATTTACAACATAATTTATAATTTTTATAACCTACTCAACTATAGCCGTTAGATCCCACTCCATGAAATCCTGGCTGTGCATATGCTTCTCCCCCCTCTCCCATTTGCACGCAACTTCTACAGGCTATCAACGTGAGCAAAGAACCCAACATAGATAATTAGGGTTAAACATTGCATCGCGATTACTCAACGAAACTCGATCAAACTACCGCCACGCGAAAGCTCTCGACAAGAGCCATACTCGGCTTGAAGGACAGCAAGCTCGGCCTCCCCCCTACATAGAAATGCATGCACGAACCGGCCATGAATGCGAGTGTTTTGACGAAGATCCGTAGCTCCAAATGCGATCTCCACCGTTGAAAACGTAGATCTCGTCGTGCTCTACCACTTTGTAGTTGATCATGAAGCTTGAAAGTGAATGGATCGAGAGATAATCGAGGAAGAACGTTGAGCATTTCTGGCCGTGGGTTTGTAACTGGCGGCTAGGGTTTGTTTTTCTTTTTATTTTATTTTTATTTTTAAATGGGGGGGGGGGCTATTTATAAGAGAACGAACGACACTATTCATCCCGGAAATTCCGAACTCCGATTTACGCGCCGTAACCAGCGTTTCTAGGGTTTACCCCGCGTTCCGGACACAATGGAACAGGTTTCGGAAGCTAATTCGGAAGTATGTGCGAGTTATGGCTATAAACGCTCAATTTAAATTAAACCGATTTAAGCGATTTTCTAGGCGTTTTAATTTGTACCGGACAAACGGTAAATCCAATTGACTTGAAATTTGAAACCTTACAATAATATCACATTACGAATCCGATGAAACTGGTTTCGTCGAAATCCAAGACTTTTTGAAAAATGGCTATTTTTACTCGCCAAATTTAAATTAAAAATAAATCGATGCGTTTCGAGCTGCCACGATCAAACGATAGCTCCGATTGACACGAAATTTGATATCCGGTAATAACTAACTATTACGGATCCAATGGAACTAGTTTCGTTCAATTCTGAGACTGTTCAAAAATTGACTATTTTCACTGGTCGAATTTAATATTAAAATATTCAATTTTCACAATTTAACTTTTAATTCGATTTTAAAAGTTCTAAAATATCATTCTAACTTCCATATGATATAATAAAATTTTACAAATCATTTTCAATCATATTTAACTATATTTTCAATTATTTCCATAATTTAACGTATTAAATTATCGATTTAATTATCCAATTAAATCCAATAATTCAAATAAAAATTTATTTGACTTATAAATTTCACTTATTTATATTTAAAATTAATTAAATATTCAAATTTTAATTTTTAAAAATTCTGGGTCGTTACATCAAATGTATTCGAATGAATTCCAATGATTTCGAAGTAATTTCAAATAAGTTTCAAGAAAATAAAGTTCAAAACCAACTTATGTCGCTGGAAAATAATCTCGGTGATGAATGCATGCATCATCGACATCGATTTTCGTGTTTCTAAGTGGGGGAGAGGCCACTCTAGTAGCCTTGCTATGCGAGTGATTTTGTGAAACCAAATTTTGATTTCAGATTTTTGAAGTATGGTTTGATATTCGAAAGATACACATACACACACACACACATATACATACATACACACACACACACACACACACACAGATATATATATATATATATATATATATATATATATATATATACGTGAAATGATTTAAAGTAAGCCGGTGTTCAATCCTCGAGATTCAAATTTGTTTTGGTATAACCTTATATATTGGAGTTGATTTACTGATTTGTTGGTGATTTCTAACTCTTGGATTGAAAATATCATTTCTTAGACTATTTTGTAGGTTCGAGCACTTCCAAATCAAGGTTAACTTCGCAAAGCCAAGAAATTTTGAAAGGTATAAGGTATTTGATAAATGAATATTTGTAGTTTATATTAGTACGAAAGGATATTTGGTTTACTTGTAATTTGAGTTTATTTTAAAATGATGGATTTATGAAATGAATATTTCAAAACTAGGTGATAATGAAGAAAAATTTGAGATGTATGAAGTTATAAAATTTAGTTTTGAAATATGGTATATTTAAGTCTTGAAACATATTTAAGATTGAATAGTTTATTTTGTAAATCAAATCTATATTTGAAATTTGATAATATTTGAAATAGTTTTGTTGGAAAACTAAATTGAACTGAAACTGATTGTTTGAATTGAATTCAAATTGGAAATTTTAGATTTGGTTTGATTGAATAAATTTGTGAAATGTAAAGAACTAAAGGTATGTTTTATGATTTCAAATGTATGACTTTGAAATGTTATGATTTTTCAAAGTGTAATGATTTCAAGTATTTTGGTTTCAAAAGATTTATAACTTTGAAAGTATTATGATTTTTGAAGGTGAATATATGTTTGAAATGGAAATGAATTTGTTTGACCTAAATTTTTTTGATCTGGAAATTTGGATTATTTTCTAAATCTATTGTTTTAAGAAACTTTGAAACTGAATATATGTAATTTGAAAGAAATGATTTGGTGAAATCATATATGATTTTGAAGCTGAATTGATATTGAAATAGTTTGAAATTGAGAACCTTGATTTACTAAATACTTGATTTGGGAGTTATCAAACTTATATAAAATGATTTGTATAAGTATGAAATTGATTTGAAACCGTTGATTTAAAAAGGTACTCAATTTGTAAAGTGAAATCTTATATAATTGAAGTCTTTATAAGTGTGATTTGACATACTATTGATTTTGGAAAGTATTCGATTTGAAATGAAATCTTATATATAATGGACTTTATGTAAGTATGATATTTGAAAGTGATTTTGAAAGGTACTATATGATACACATTTTCGAAGTAAAGATATGGAAAGTGCCTTCTGCTTGATATCCGATTTGTGGCCACATCTTGGATTCATTCTATCGATATTATTCTCTTTGATTTGGGTTTTCCAGATATGATACTCGAGTGTCCATCGATTTTTCTTCGAGCGACTGCATAGCGCAACTGCCTGGCTGAGCTGGCTTGGGGGTACGGATTGTTTCCTGGAGGATCCAGGCGTAACCATTGTGTATCCTGCACTCTATGTAGGTCGCATTAGTAGCGAAATTGCCTGGCTGAGACGGCCTAGGGGTACGAATTGTTTCCTGGGGGATCCAGGCATAACCATTGTGTATCATGCACTCTATTACTCATCATGGCGTAACTCGCAGGGCTGAGAACGCTTACAGATACAGATTGTTTCCTGGGGGATCCAGGCGTAACCATTGAGTATCTGCGACCCATGGTTAGACAACTGTTTTGGTTTGGTTGATTTGTTTGGATTACACTTTCCATGTCTGTTTTTAAAAGTGTTTTCCAGTATTTTCACTGGGTGTTGAAACAAGTCTACCAAGTACCTGGAGAATTCTAGCTTTGCGCCTGATCAACGCATGGCCAGAGTCTGCAGGAACGAAAGTAAACTTGTTAAAACATCGAGTTATAAAAGTATTTTGATAAAAGTATTTTGATAAAGTACTATATAAAGAATATTTTGATCAGTTATTTTCCCTTCTAAAAATTTAAAATGTTTTAAATATTGTTTACTTTGAACCATTAGATTTGAATCAAATGACTATTCATCATACAATATTTTTTTTAAAATTGAAATGTATAATGGTTTAAATAATGGTTCATCCTTGTCTTTCAACCTACTTTACCTCCTAGCTACTTTCTCCCTACCTTCTTTCAGGATGTCTTCCAACCTATTGTTCTTTCTAGTTGTTTCTCCGCTTCCTTCCTTTTCGAGGACGAAAAGATTTGAGTGGGTGAGAGTGTAGCAACCCTAGATTTTTCGTATATTTTAATATTTGACTTTATTTTATTTTGAAATTATTTTAAAATTGTTTTATTTCAAACATTTCATTTTTAAATATAAGTGTTGATTATTATGTGAATTATAATTTCAAACTGGTATAAATTGAATATTTTACTGAAAGTGGATTTCTGGTCAAACTTTGACTTTTTAAATTTAAAATTTAAATATTTTAATTTTATATTTTATATTTTATTATTAAATATATTAAATTTCAAGAATACTGCTTTTCGTTTCGTTGAAATCGGATTTAAATTGTGAAAGTTATGTATATTTCAATATTGAGTGCAATTTGTTTTATTTAGCAATTTTGTCCATTTTAAATTATATAAATTATATTTTCTTTGTCATATTTTATTTTGAAATGTGTCATTATGTTATTTTATGTATATTTTTTCTTTTAATATTTTTGGAGTGATAATAAAACTTTTCCAAAATTTACTGTATTTATTTCCTATTTTTAAAGGCTGTTTTCTATTTTTTCTGCTATTTTCTTCATTTAAATTATATTTAATTGAAATTTATATATTTTTTTGTGAATGCATTTTTATTTTATGTTATTATCTTTCGTATAAATATTTTTACAAGTCCATATAAAATTTCCAGAGTTCATTCTGTTTATTTTCCATTTTTCTAGATTAGTTTGTAATTTTGTGCTATTTTCTTATTTTAACCTTATATAATTAATAAATATTTATATATATTTTATATTTTTCTATATTTTCGAATTTGGGACTGAAATTATTATTATTTTCAGTAATATAAACTTATATAAATAAATTATAGGAAATTTGAAAGGTTTTAAACTTTTTATATTCCAAAGTCCTTTTATCTTCCGCCTTTTCATTTTCTCAACTTACATCTCATTAATTTTGGCCGTGCTTTTCATTTCTTTTCTCAGCTTCATTTCCTCATTTTTCACGTTAACTAAAACCACTCTCTCATCCAAAAATAATCACGGCCATTGCTTGAGAGTTTGGGTAAAATCTCCTTCCTTTCCTTTGTTTTTTCTATTTTCTTATTGAATTTGCATTTGTTTCTCAACTAGATTGGATCGGCGACCTCTCCTCCAGCCATAGGCCAACCTCCACCTCCTCCTTCTCTGATCAACCACCCCCCTAGTCCGTCACCATGATGAGGCCGACCACAACCAAGGCTTGAACATCCACCAAAATCCACAAATACATCACCTATTCACACAAACCGAGCCTAGTTTGCTAGCACCACCTTCTACCCCCTCTAGCCGCCACTTCTTTCACCACCACCACCTGTGACCTAACCTCCACCCTCTACCACATCACCCACCACCACCTGAGCCACTGGCTAGGCCCATCTAGCCTCTGGCCGAGCACAATAGGAGCATAGAAATGATGATTTGTTTGCCTTGTAGTGCAGTTTTGTGCACCTATATATCTATGCATCTTTAAACCCAAGCTAGGCCGATCTGTGTAACATCCCGCCTTTTCACACGATTTAAACCGACACACGTGCCAATTCAAACCATATGGAAGGGCGGATTGTTATGGGGTAAATAAGAAAAAACAGAGAGAAAAAAACTAAACAGAATCTCACAGCGGAAGGATAAAATATAATAATCAAATATACAGTTTATAAATCTGTTTACAAAACCATTTATATAATACATATCAGAGTTACACATACCAATAACAATGCAGCGGAACAGTGTAGTGCACTAGTATAAATAATAATATTATAAATCTTCGTCTTCGTCCTCCAGAGCTAAATCTTGAAATCCTGAAACACTCGGACTGACCCGAGCGAATTTGAAAAGACAAAAACACTCGAGTTAGAACTAAAAGATCTTATGTGAGTTAAATTAACAGAAATAAATATGAGTGCAGTAACTCAAGAGATGCTCGGGATTTACATCTCCTAAGGATCCGTTAAACTAATTACTATGTAGTATATTGCGTTATTATAATAGTGCCTAATTGTAAAATAAACTTACTTTTAAATAGCGTTAAGGCTTTACATTTTCCACCTTAACACGTAAAATGCCAATAGTCTATACAGTACCGTAATACCTCCTGATCGGGAGGCTACCAGAGGATACTCCATAGGTACGACACAAATAGAAACTCGTAGTAAAGGCTCGATATGGTAGGTGACACGGCACAACTAGGCAATGCCAGGGTAGATATACCAATTGCTATCCAGGCTGGTGGAAACGCGTAGCCGCAGTTACCGCCCACCTCGGACTAACTCCCCAAAATCAAAATATAGAAGTGGCCACTGAATCAATCCAAGTCAAAGTATAATATCGAAGAGGAGGGTCCGATCAGAGGAATGACCTCATTGGCCTGAGAATCGCTCCTGTTTTAGCCACCTTATGCCAACTCACGGGAGTCGGGTCCATGTATTTACCTTACAGGAAACGTCGCCACCACCTACTTCATTCTGGAATCTCCACCGCGTACACGGTTAGTCAAAGTGGTTTTCGGTATCGACAGAGAGTATGTCCATATTCGATCCCGAATGAAAGGAAATATGCATGATAATTTGCAATTTAATGATATACAATAAAACATCCATCAACATCACCCACCATCCAATCACAATCATCAAGCAATATCAATCAATAACAATTTATATTTGATAATATATAACAGGTAATAACTGGCAATTTTATTCAGATTAAATTTAACAACTATTAATCTAACAGTTTATATTCAGTAATAATCTATATAACTGTTAACAAGCAGTTTATAGGCAAACAAATAAATTCTAACTATCAATTAATACGCAATAAATAAATTAAATTAACAGTTAAATTTAATAAATGCAATTCAACAAATATGAGTGAAATAAACATGCCAAATACTCATAAATAAATTTCTATTCATTTTTAAAGTTAATTTAACAAACATAAAAGCTTCTAGTAGTTGTGAGTGGGTTTAAACACTCACATTTTGAATTTAAATCGAATTTAAATTCGATTTAAACCCAAAATTTGACGGTCTCCAAATCTGTCCAAACAAGCATCAACAGATCCGGAATTTAATTACGATCCTAACAAAAGAAATTTCGCGTGAATCGAAGAACGTATGAAAAAGATATTCATTTTAAACGATTTGAAAACAAAAATAAAAATAAAATAAAATAAAATAAAACAAAACCCACTTAACTTCAATGGCCACGTCAGCTAAAAGCTACAGCACAACGTCGAATTTTTTTCTGGTCAAACGAATATCCAAAACAGAAAACGAATTGTACCAGCAGATTACGTGTCTCGAGAACTTTATCATAAAATTTTCTGGAATTTTTGTGGAGAGTTTGAATTTTATTAGAAAATTTGAATTGTAGATAGATTAAGTTTTGTAACCATTGAGAAAGAGAAAGAGATGAAGAAAAATGAACGTACAGCCAATTGACAATAGAAAGGAGGCTAGGGTTTATCACAGCATATTTATAGATAGATCGCAAAAAGATAGGTGTGCACGAATTTTAACGTGCAAACAGAAGTGGTCCCAAAAGGATATTAATTATACACGTTACGGATTAAATTATTTCCTTCTCAACATTTACATTGCGTTTTAAGCGTATTCACACATGTATAATTAGATGCTTCATTTAAATTTTCATATATATATTCACAATTCCATAAATTTCCAATACATAGATAAATTTCCGATTTCAACTAAATTTCTAAATTACTGTAATAATTACAGATTAAATTTCTATCCATTCTCAATAGATTTACGTTTACATACTAAAATCCACATTTCTATGTACATTTGAATTCCATATTATACATATTTTATTTATCTTAATTACTTCCAACTTAAATTTCAATCAACATAAAACGTTTTATTCAGTTTCCAATAAATTTCAATCATGCTTTAAATCCAAATGAATAAATAACTTAATTTCCATTTAAGCATTTTTCATTTGATTTGCAATCAACCTTATATGAGCAATTAAATCCCGATATATTAAATAAACGTTATTTCCATCATTCTTTATCCTATGAAGAAATTTAAGTTATTCACACCTATTACTAAATTTCATATTGATGTACACTAATTTACATTTATTGCAATGGTTACCAAATATTTCCCTGCAATAATTCATTCCCCTATACATACTTACAATTCCACTTAAACTTTACTATACCCATTTATTTCCTCAACATTAAAACCAACGTTACCTCAATTCCACTAATGTACACTTATTCTATTATCACTTACTAACCATTCAAATTTTTATTAACAAATAGGCAGGTAATTCCTATGTTACAAATTTTTAATTCATCCTAATCCCTTACTATTGACATACATTTGCATTACTTACATATCATTTACAATGTTACCCAAAATCTCTATCCATTGTAATTAATACCTTAAATAAGTTTCAATTTATATTCAAGTGAATACATTACCCTTTTTCGTTATGTCATCCATTTTTCACAAGAAACGTTTTATCGTTTCGACAACATTTTATTTCTAATTACCTACATTGATTTGTGTACGTCTCTACTATTTAAAGCATTACCATTCTCACCTTCATCTAAATCTTCATTTATGAATATCTAAAAATAAATTTCACTTCTTTCCTATTTATACACTTATAAATTCCAATTCCAAATAAATAGATAAATCTCCGTTTGCACTACTTACATCAAAAATCAGCGATTATCCTATCTATACATTTTAAGTGGATGGATCAAATGTCGTATCCAAAAATCTACTTGTTAATATTCTTAGATTTAAACTCAACTCTCTATTAACAGAATATTTAGATGTTTAAACTTCTTTTATTACCATTAACTTATTATTATACATTAAACTTAAATATACTGACAAAGCTTGTTTTTGGTACTCTTTTCATTTCCATAAATGAAATTAGCAGTGGATTCATACCTTATTATGTAATTAACTTTAATTCCACCTAACTAAATATTTACTTAATCTTTTATTTGCAATAAATCAACTATTTTGTATTAATTAAATTTAATCTTCCTGGTTTACTTATTCATAGTATGTAATTCAGTTACTCACCCTAACCTATTTATTTGAAATCCAATCCAGATTATTTTTACTAAGTTCCAATTTCCAAAGGTTACTGCAATTAATCCAATTAATTGCAATAAATTCTAATAAATTTGATTTTATTGGATTACAACTCAAAATAAATCAATTATTACTCAACCACACAGTTAACATTTCTTTTATGATTCATTACAGTATTATTTCCCAATTCTCATCTTTATTTTCATAAATTACTGGATTTCAATTTAATTGAAATTTTTTTAACTTTACACATAAATAAAAGCTTAAACCTCAATTAATTCATTTCTAAGATCACACTAATTATTATATTATAAAATGGACATTTCCCTTGGTTACATCTTATTTATTCTCTTACCAATATTCCACACTAACTGCAATAATTTAGTGCATTAATTGAAATTGATCAAAATAAAACTTAACCAACAAATAGAATAAATACGTACAATAATTATTGTCATTAAATCTATTTCCTAAGTCTACACTCAATTAATTCCTTAAAATAAGTTTTACGTTTATAAATTTACCTTCACACTTCCCGTTACTATTTTAATAATTACTAAAGTAACATTTTCATAATAACAACATTAAAATTTCTCAATATTTAGATGAACTTTATTTCCAAATACACACTACCAAATTTCAATCACTTATGTTCTATCCAACATTCTTTTAGATTTTATTTCCATAAATTAGTTCATCCAAAATTTTCATCCATTTATTAACAAATTTTCCATTATACAATTTGAATTCTCCTTATTATTATTTCATTAATACTATTACCAACTTTTATTACTTTTAGTATTAATTAAACAATCATATTTAATTAAGAGGTTATAATGTTGTATTCACTATTCCCATTTTCACTCCAAAACTCAAACAGCCGTTTCAATTGCATTTGGATTTGCATTAAATTGGTTATCCATCAACTGCCATCTATATTACCACCTTAATTCACATACAATTACAGTCCTTTTTAATATATTAATACATAGGTAATTTAAATTTTGTCTTTATTTCTTTAATTTACATTTTATTCAAGTGCGACAATTTACGCTATTTCTTTATTGATATTTCACCTAACTTTCAATAATTAAGTTAAATACCCGTTTCTACAATTCATTATTAGTTATAAATTTAAATCTCCTTTATTTATTCAACTTACACACAGGTATACATCTTACACTATCTCAATCATTGGATTTTCATTTAGCGTTCATCCCAGCATAAATTCTGTCTCTTTTATATATATCTTTATTTTTCTTTACAAAATTTTTTATTACATAATCCCTTTTTAACTAAAATTTAATCGTCGAAATTTACGGGTCGTTACACTCTCCCCCACTCAAAACTTTTCGTCCCCGAAAGGGAAAAGAAGGGAAAAGAAGAATTTCGAAATCAATATTTTAAATTTACAAAATTAGTTAATTTAGCTAAAATATACAAATTTAGATACAGTGAAATATTTAAGTGATTTCACCATTAATCAACCAAATCAAATAACAATCATCAACCTTACAAACAGCATACATACACAAGACAAAGCAACCATTTATCCAACAAACAAGAAGTTGTTCGGGTTCAGAACTTGAAATTTGTATGGAATGAAAATAACTATCAAGTGCATCCTTTACTCAACAGTCTTAGATGGAACAAAGATAGATTATTTATTCATCCAACAATTTCACATTTCTTTACCCAACCAACCATAAATCAACCAATAATAATTTCAAAACAACGACCAAATTCACTTATTATACATTGATTTCATGCTTAGTTGTTTGATTTCCTTTTATGATTCACGTAACCCTTAAATTTCATTTACTCATAAATGTTTGTTTCATTAATTTACTTATTACTTATAATCATTCCTTTATACTTATTTGTTAACAAATAGCTTCAATCTTTTTCCAATGTTTATTTCTTCTTCATGAACTATTTACTAAAATTTCATGATCTTATTTATTCACACTTTAATCACTTGAGTTTAAAATCATCTATCTGTCATACTTACCTTTTTATTATATTTACTCGATAGAATTTCAATTATAACTTAAATTAATAACATTAAATTCTCCTTATTTATAGCAAATTCATTGAATTATTCATTTCCTCAATCTTCACTTGTAAGTTTTCTCTTACATTTCCTTACTAACATTGCAACTTTTATTATATGGTAAGTTATATATGTTTTAAGAATGTAAGTGAAATTTATACAAGTTTCTTCTCGATTTCTTTAATTAATTAATGGTTAAATAAATATATTCGTTTTATAAATTTCAATTTCAACTTACCTTTAATTTCATTTATTTATTTAAAGGTTTACGTTACTATTATATTTAATAATAGTAAAATTTTAATTACACTAAATTTGCTACCCTATAACATTAATTCTTATAAATAAAGAAGTTTACTAATTCATTTACAAATGTTTACAATTGTTTATTTACATTTCTTCTCTTCCTATGGTATTAAATTTTCTTTAATTAAAGGTTCACATTTTCTATACTAAATTGAACTATTAATTAACTGGAATTTTAAGAACCAAATACCGGGTTTAATTCCAAATTGTTTAAAATAGTAGATACACATATTCTTTTTACTTATATAACTTTAATTATAATCAAACGATAAAGTTCTCTTAAACAAATTTGCAGTAAATTTCTACAGTGGCCTTTCCTCTTCGAAACTCGAAAATGAATGTCGATGATGCGTGCACTCATCACCGAAATTTATTTTCCAGCGACAGAGAGGAAAGTACAAACTTTTTTTCCAAAATCTTCCTTTAAAACAATTCTTCCGAAATATATTGAAATACTTATATTAGAAAATACTTATAAATAATATTATTATATTCCAAAATTTATTCGAAAGAATTTTCAAAACCCCGGAACTTCAGTTCTAAATTTCCAAATTCATTTATCTATTTTCTTCAATTTTATTTCTATTATTATTTACTCTATTTCCTAACAACAAATCTATAGCAACCAATTATAGATATAATTTGAAAATTTTATTTTATATATATATAGAAAATAGATTAGGCAAAATTATTTCATTCGCCTATATTAAAACAAATATTATGTCGGTCTGTCCTATTAAGTGTTTAGAAACCCCTATTGATGTCACAGCGTCCCATGCATCAACCGGAATTTATAAATACAAAACGAAACAGATTAACACAATATAAAACCTTTTATAAAACTAACAAGTACGCTCTCTCATATATATATACACTCAGCGACTCCCATAGGGTATTACTACCCTATTAACAAAGAGTCAAACCCCACAAAGCCAAAGTTTATCGCTAAACCAAAGCTCTGATACCAACTGTAACATCCCGCCTTTTCGCACGATTTAAACCGACACACGTGCCAATTCAAACCATACGGAAGGGCGGATTGTTATGGGGTAAATAAGAAAAAACAGAGAAAAAAAAAACTAAACAGAATCTCACAGCGGAAGGATAAAATATAATAATCAAATATACAGTTTATAAATCTGTTTACAAAACCATTTATATAATACATATCAGAGTTACACATACCAATAACAATGCAGCGGAACAGTGTAGTGCACTAGTATAAATAATAATATTATAAATCTTCATCTTCGTCCTCCAGAGCTAAATCTTGAAATCCTGAAACACTCGGACTGACCCGAGCGAATTTGAAAAGACAAAAACACTCGAGTTAGAACTAAAAGATCTTATGTGAGTTAAATTAACAGAAATAAATATGAGTGCAGTAACTCAAGAGATGCTCGGGATTTACATCTCCTAAGGATCCGTTAAACTAATTACTATGTAGTATATTGCGTTATTATAATAGTGCCTAATTGTAAAATAAACTTACTTTTAAATAGCGTTAAGGCTTTACATTTTCCACCTTAACACGTAAAATGCCAATAGTCTATACAGTACCGTAATACCTCCTGATCGGGAGGCTACCAGAGGATACTCCATAGGTACGACACAAATAGAAACTCGTAGTAAAGGCTCGATATGGTAGGTGACACGGCACAACTAGGCAATGCCAGGGTAGATATACCAATTGCTATCCAGGCTGGTGGAAACGCGTAGCCGCAGTTACCGCCCACCTCGGACTAACTCCCCAAAATCAAAATATAGAAGTGGCCACTGAATCAATCCAAGTCAAAGTATAATATCGAAGAGGAGGGTCCGATCAGAGGAATGACCTCATTGGCCTGAGAATCGCTCCTGTTTTAGCCACCTTATGCCAACTCACGGGAGTCGGGTCCACGTATTTACCTTACAGGAAACGTCGCCACCACCTACTTCATTCTGGAATCTCCACCGCGTACACGGTTAGTCAAAGTGGTTTTCGGTATCGACAGAGAGTATGTCCATATTCGATCCCGGTCTCTTTGCCAACCAATCGTTATTATAACACCGCGGTCATTTAAAAATAGCTCATACTTTAAAACCAGAATAACATTTCCATTTTAAAATTATGAATACGATATCATTTTAAAACCCAAAACAATATGATATCCTTTATCCCAAATATAAACCTTTTCAAAAATCCAAATGCTTTAAAATTTATAACGTCTGAAAGCCAAATATCCTTTCAAAGCATAATATTTCGAAATTCATAATTTAAAACCATAACTTTTAAAACTTGAATGGTTTGGATATTCAACGGTATATGAATTAAAAGGTTTAACTTAAATGTTACTTTGTAAAGAAATAGTTCTCATGGCTTTACAAATACATTTCTTTATTAAAGTCTAACCCAAAATTTGTATTATCTCTCTCAAGTTCCAAACCATTTCAATTTATATATATATATACGTATATCCATTTGGAGTATTAATATTTCAAACTAAAGTTGGATTTTATTCTTTCAACAAATCTAATGTTCTATTAATTAGTCTTGAATATTCACATAAAATCCATAAATAATAAGAACTCCAATTTCTAGTAATAAAATATATATATTTTTTCAATTCAAATTATACTAGAATATTCATTTCAATTTATCTTGGGAAAAATCCAATTATAAATATCATATCTTAAAATTTCCAAACTTAACATCTAAACATATGATATAAATTATCAAACTCCATTTTCTTAATTTTTTTTCCATTTTTAATAAAGAGATTTATACACCTTTTAATTTCAAAATTTTTAACTTCATATGTATATATATGGAAGAATAATATTTATACAATATAAAATTTAAGATTATTATAAACCGTATTCCATCCAAACCATAGAAATCACATTAAAATAGTTATATATAGACCGCGGTGCCTGTATATAATTTTCTATCCTATGGTCAAGTGATACGGATATTTATCATTTCAATCCGCAATTTAAAAGATATAAAATTTTGCGGTTGTATATCATTTCAAACCGCAATCCCGAATGAAAGGAAATATGCATGATAATTTGCAATTTAATGATATACAATAAAACATCCATCAACATCACCCACCATCCAATCACAATCATCAAGCAATATCAATCAATAACAATTTATATTTGATAATATATAACAGGTAATAACTGGCAATTTTATTCAGATTAAATTTAACAACTATTAATCTAACAGTTTATATTCAGTAATAATCTATATAACTGTTAACAAGCAGTTTATAGGCAAACAAATAAATTCTAACTATCAATTAATACGCAATAAATAAATTAAATTAACAGTTAAATTTAATAAATGCAATTCAACAAATATGAGTGAAATAAACATGCCAAATACTCATAAATAAATTTCTATTCATTTTTAAAATTAATTTAACAAACATAAAAGCTTCTAGTAGTTGTGAGTGGGTTTAAACACTCACCTTTTGAATTTAAATCGAATTTAAATTCGATTTAAACCCAAAATTTGACGGTCTCCAAATCTGTCCAAACAAGCGTCAACAGATCCGGAATTTAATTACGATCCTAACAAAAGAAATTTCGCGTGAATCGAAGAACGTATGAAAAAGATATTCATTTTAAACGATTTGAAAACAAAAATAAAAATAAAATAAAATAAAATAAAACAAAACCCACTTAACTTCAATGGCCACGTCAGCTAAAAGCTACAGCACAACGTCGAATTTTTTTTCTGGTCAAACGAATATCCAAAACAGAAAACGAATTGTACCAGCAGATTACGTGTCTCGAGAACTTTATCATAAAATTTTCTGGAATTTTTGTGGAGAGTTTGAATTTTATTAGAAAATTTGAATTGTAGATAGATTAGGTTTTGTAACCATTGAGGAAGAGAAAGAGATGAAGAAAAATGAACGTACAGCCAATTGACAATAGAAAGGAGGCTAGGGTTTATCACAGCATATTTATAGATAGATCGCAAAAGGATAGGTGTGCACGAATTTTAACGTGCAAACAGAAGTGGTCCCAAAAGGATATTAATTATACACGTTACGGATTAAATTATTTCCTTCTCAACATTTACATTGCATTTTAAGCGTATTCACACATGTATAATTAGATGCTTCATTTAAATTTTCATATATATATTCACAATTCCATAAATTTCCAATACATAGATAAATTTCCGATTTCAACTAAATTTCTAAATTACTGTAATAATTACAGATTAAATTTCTATCCATTCTCAATAGATTTACGTTTACATACTAAAATCCACATTTCTATGTACATTTGAATTCCATATTATACATATTTTATTTATCTTAATTACTTCCAACTTAAATTTCAATCAACATAAAACGTTTTATTCAGTTTCCAATAAATTTCAATCATGCTTTAAATCCAAATGAATAAATAACTTAATTCCCATTTAAGCATTTTTCATTTGATTTGCAATCAACCTTATATGAGCAATTAAATCCCGATATATTAAATAAACGTTATTTCCATCATTCTTTATCCTATGAAGAAATTTAAGTTATTCACACCTATTACTAAATTTCATATTGATGCACACTAATTTACATTTATTGCAATGGTTACCAAATATTTCCCTGCAATAATTCATTCCCCTATACATACTTACAATTCCACTTAAACTTTACTATACCCATTTATTTCCTCAACATTAAAACCAACGTTACCTCAATTCCACTAATGTACACTTATTCTATTATCACTTACTAACCATTCAAATTTTTATTAACAAATAGGCAGGTAATTCCTATGTTACAAATTTTTAATTCATCCTAATCCCTTACTATTGACATACATTTGCATTACTTACATATCATTTACAATGTTACCCAAAATCTCTATCCATTGTAATTAATACCTTAAATAAGTTTCAATTTATATTCAAGTGAATACATTACCCTTTTTCGTTATGTCATCCATTTTTCACAAGAAACGTTTTATCGTTTCGACAACATTTTATTTCTAATTACCTACATTGATTTGTGTACGTCTCTACTATTTAAAGCATTACCATTCTCACCTTCATCTAAATCTTAATTTATGAATATCTAAAAATAAATTTCACTTCTTTCCTATTTATACACTTATAAATTCCAATTCCAAATAAATAGATAAATCTCCGTTTGCACTACTTACATCAAAAATCAGCGATTATCCTATCTATACATTTTAAGTGGATGGATCAAATGTCGTATCCAAAAATCTACTTCTTAATATTCTTAGATTTAAACTCAACTCTCTATTAACAGAATATTTAGATGTTTAAACTTCTTTTATTACCATTAACTTATTATTATACATTAAACTTAAATATACTGACAAAGCTTGTTTTTGGTACTCTTTTCATTTCCATAAATGAAATTAGCAGTGGATTCATACCTTATTATGTAATTAACTTTAATTCCACCTAACTAAATATTTACTTAATCTTTTATTTGCAATAAATCAACTATTTTGTATTAATTAAATTTAATCTTCCTGGTTTACTTATTCATAGTATGTAATTCAGTTACTCACCCTAACCTATTTATTTGAAATCCAATCCAGATTATTTTTACTAAGTTCCAATTTCCAAAGGTTACTGCAATTAATCCAATTAATTGCAATAAATTCTAATAAATTTGATTTTATTGGATTACAACTCAAAATAAATCAATTATTACTCAACCACACAGTTAACATTTCTTTTATGATTCATTACAGTAATATTTCCCAATTCTCATCTTTATTTTCATAAATTACTGGATTTCAATTTAATTGAAATTTTGTTAACTTTACACATAAATAAAAGCTTAAACCTCAATTAATTCATTTCTAAGATCACACTAATTATTATATTATAAAATGGACATTTCCCTTGGTTACATCTTATTTATTCTCTTACCAATATTCCACACTAACTGCAATAATTTAGTGCATTAATTGAAATTGATCAAAATAAAACTTAACCAACAAATAGAATAAATACGTACAATAATTATTGTCATTAAATCTATTTCCTAAGTCTACACTCAATTAATTCCTTAAAATAAGTTTTACGTTTATAAATTTACCTTCACACTTCCCGTTACTATTTTAATAATTACTAAAGTAACATTTTCATAATAACAACATTAAAATTTCTCAATATTTAGATGAACTTTATTTCCAAATACACACTACCAAATTTCAATCACTTATGTTCTATCCAACATTCTTTTAGATTTTATTTCCATAAATTAGTTCATCCAAAATTTTCATCCATTTATTAACAAATTTTCCATTATACAATTTGAATTCTCCTTATTATTATTTCATTAATACTATTACCAACTTTTATTACTTTTAGTATTAATTAAACAATCATATTTAATTAAGAGGTTATAATGTTGTATTCACTATTCCCATTTTCACTCCAAAACTCAAACAGCCGTTTCAATTGCATTTGGATTTGCATTAAATTGGTTATCCATCAACTGCCATCTATATTACCACCTTAATTCACATACAATTACAGTCCTTTTTAATATATTAATACATAGGTAATTTAAATTTTGTCTTTATTTCTTTAATTTACATTTTATTCAAGTGCGACAATTTACGCTATTTCTTTATTGATATTTCACCTAACTTTCAATAATTAAGTTAAATACCCGTTTCTACAATTCATTATTAGTTATAAATTTAAATCTCCTTTATTTATTCAACTTACACACAGGTATACATCTTACACTATCTCAATCATTGGATTTTCATTTAGCGTTCATCCCAGCATAAATTCTGTCTCTTTTATATATATCTTTATTTTTCTTTACAAAATTTTTTATTACATAATCCCTTTTTAACTAAAATTTAATCGTCGAAATTTACGGGTCGTTACAATCTGTTTGGACCCAAACCCAGCCCTTAGTCCCTGCCTTAGCTGAGCTTATTCCATGCCTAGCTGAAGCATATGAAGTTGAGAACAAGTGCAATGCATTTGCCTTTGTTTGGGTATTGATTCTAATATTGTTTAAGTGCTGTATTGTTTTGAAACTTATCTATGTTGCATTGTTTTGTTCAAATGTTTGATCAAGGCTTTTAGCTTTGGCTCTCCATTCTCAAGTCATTTCCGTTTTATCGTGCCTTCATAGTGTCTGTATTGTTTGCTTTGGTAGCTATCTCTAGCTCTGAACAAGTGAGTTATTCTCACCAGACAATATATATACATATATAACTAGTAAATTGACCGCTTTTGAATCTGTAAAATGCATTATCACGTCACACCTGCTATATTATGATTATATGATGTTCACCCATGCTTAAACACCTGTTATAACATCTGTTATTGTTATATTATGTTGTTCTGTTATTTTTATCAGTTTATCACACTGCAAGTTTCCTTTAGATTAGAATCACTATGGGTTGAATTGATACATACCCGAACGGATTTTAGAATAGGAGAAAATCATTATGGGCTGAAATGATAGGCCTGAATGATTTTCATTTATTTTCATTTACTTGGGATTGTGGGTTTGAAATGATCAAACCCGGGTTTTCTTTGTAAATTACGGGTTAAAATGATATATTACCCGTATCACTTTACCTAGGCTAGAAAATGAAATACAGACCCATTGTTAAAATATGTTTTTCTAAAAATTTTAAAATATTTTAAAAATGTAAATATTATAATATTTTCATTTAAATTTGATTAAAAATGATTTTTTTAAATCATTATTGATTTTCTGAAAATTTATAAGTGAAATAAATAAATGGTAAAGTTAGAAAATCTGAAATGTAAGTTATTTTGGAAATTATAATTTGGTGATAAATGGAATTTAAATTAAATATGAAAATATGATAAATTTATGATATTTTGAATTAAATGAATTTAAAATGATTTTATAATATATTCATGATTTTTGAATAAAGTTAAATGTGAAATGAATGAATATTTAAGTTGAAATTTTGAAATATAATTAGAATCGGAAATTTGTGAATTTGGCCTAAAAGTGAATTTTAAGTTAAGTAAATAAAAATGAAATTAAGTTATATTTGAAAATTTAAACTTAAATGTTAAGTTAAATTTAACTTAATGAATTTAAATTTAATGTTGGAATTTAATAAGTCAGTTATTATTAAATCTTGATTTTTGAATGGAAATTTAACTTTATAAAATCATGAATATAAGGGTATTTAAATTATGATTATAAAAGTGAAATTATATGATTTTATAAGTTAAAAATAATAAGTAAAAATATAATTGTTTGTGAAATTATATTGAATATTTGAAGTTAATTAACTGCATTTTTGAAATGCTATTAATTCTAATGTAAATGATAATACGGCATTTGTAAATGCTGTGGTTGATAATAATGAACCAAATGGATAAATTTAATTAAAGGCTATTATATCATTTTTACAAATGTTATAATTATTGAATTTAACTAAGTTTATTCGAAACTAATGTAACCCTATTACATCATTTTTAAATGCTATCTTTTGTTAAATTGAGCTGTTTTGAATGTAACTTTCTATAACAATTTCTAAATGCTGCGAAAGTTGAATTTTCATCTGTTTTAATAAATTAAGGGAATAAATGAATTTGAATGACTAAAATTTTGGAAATTTAATAATTTAATTATTAAACATGATAACTTTATTTTATGATTTAAAATAAAGTAATTTGCTTCGAAATATAAACTATTTTGAAATGTGTTTTGTAATGGTATTTAAATTAAATAAAAATGAATGTGGTTTGGAAGATATGATATTTTGATATTTTGAAATGGATTTTGAATGATATTGAATTTTGAAATGATATTTGATTTTGAAGTATAAAATACCATTTTGAAATTTTAACCACGGGATGTATTTAATTTATAGTTTAACTGATTCTTAAAGGATGGGCGATCCCAAGCATCCTTTAAGTTATTATGCATTTCTACTACAGTTCACTTGAGTTGGTTTACATTATATAAGTATATATTGTCCTGACTCGAGTGTTTTGCGTTTTACTTTACGCTCGGGTCAGCTTGAGTATTCACAGCTTTGGATTCTCTTTCTGAAGCTGGTCTTTGCTGGAGTTTCTGCTTATCTACATTTATATCTACTTTCTGTTTCAGTTGTTCTAGTTTATCTCATGTATTAGTGAACTTCTATGTATTTGAGATTTCTATTATGTTGTCTTCAGACTGTATTATGTATTTGGTTTGAGACTCTGCCGTAGTAGCTTCATGAACTACTATGTATTTTATATTCCGTTGCGAGGTATTCTGATATTTCTGTGTCTGTGATTCTGTGATTGTATTTCATTTGCTCCAAATTTATTTACAATGCGATATTTTGAGCAATTCAAGTCCGGCATGTGTGGATGTGAATGGCTGGAACTATTGGGCTGTTACAAGGGACGAACAGTTGATTGACCTTCTTGAAATGTACTTGCCATTTTAATGATTTCAATTACGTGTTACTGTAGACCTAAATAACCTTGCTCTGATACCAATAAAAGTCTCGTGGATCGTATATTATCTAACTTGTGTATAATATACAAGTGTATATGTTAATGCTATATTAGAAAATAAATAGTAAAGTACAAAATTTGTGCAAACCAGAGTTTTTATACTGGTTCGAACCTCCTGTCCTATATCCAGTCTCGAAGCTCCCTTTCGGTACTCTTTTAAACAAATTATCCTCGCTTTATTCGGTGGAATAGGCCAATACAAAAGTATCTCTGACAATGTTGTGTTCCAAATAACATATTTTTGACTTATGTTACAAATCTTCCTATGATCCCCTTTGAGTATGTGAGTATGAATGCTTTTAGTTATAGGAAGTGGTTTAACCAAAATTATATTTTGGTTGTAATAGATTGAGAGTATATGAACAATGTATATGCAATAAAGTGTTTAGAAATCAAGAGAGAAAAGAATAAATTAATTCAAGATAGTTGATTTCTGCTTCTCAATCAAAATAGTATTCATAGATTCAAAAAGGTGCAGATGAAGAGTTGTTACTATTTGAGAAAGTCTATTCACTTTAATGGTTGTAACTTTTAGTTGAAAGGTGGTTTCTTTTTATTTCAAACAAAAGTGTCTTTTCAAAATCGATATTTTTGCATAAGATAGAAATCTGTGGTAAAACCTCAAACGTCTTGACTTCAAAAAACTTAACCCAAGAATTGTCACAGATGTTGTGGTTTTATCTCAGATGTTTGTGAGGTGTAAAATCAGTTTTTCAACTTGAGTTTGATGCATATGAAATGTGCATGATCGTGTATGCATATATACTCAAGGAGACCTAAATATTTTATCTAGGACTCTTTTACAATAGAATAACTGTACTAACAATAATATGGTTAATGAATCTATGTTTCTCTTTGAGTCTCAATATCTTCGAGCTTGGTGTCTTCTTTTAGCATATACCTGCAATCTTGATAAGGTGTGTGTGTGTGTGTATGATTGTATAGTTTTTATTATCGAAACATAAAACTGGAGGTTCCAACACTATAGAGTCCACCTCTTAGTTCCACTTTATCGTTGCTTCATATTATCGTCTATGCTTGATCTTGAAATCCATGATCACCACTTTGGGGTACTGGCCTTGATGATGGTCGAGTCTAACTTGTCCAATCAGTATGAATATAGTTGGATAACATTTAACGTTTTATTAAGCATCAGAATTAAGAGTACATATAAAGTACGTAAGTAATAAATAAAATAAAAATAGAAAAGGAAATCAACAGTTGCAAGATGAACCTGTTGTCCACCCAAGGAGGTTGACTCATTTTAATTCCATTAGTGGTAGTAGGATTGCAGCGTCTCTAGCATAGAGTTATGTCAAGGAAGTGGTGCGACTACATGGAGTTCAATTTAGAATTCTTGTGATAGAGACCCTTTGTTCACTAGTGAATTCTAGAGGAGTTTGTAATCCGCTATGGAAACGACTCTGAATTTAGAAGATTTGCTGAGAGCTTGCATCGTGGATTTTGGAGGATCTTGAAAAAGGTAGAAGTGTTTTAGATGGCGAATGAAGACCGTACAAGACCGGTAGGAATCCTATGCTGACCGGCGAAGAAAGGGAGTTGAGATTTTAGTTGAATACATGGTATTCGTTAAGGTTTCCGCTCTTAGAAAGGTTGTAAGGTTTAGTATATCTAGGAAGTTGGTGCCTAGGTTTATTAGGCCTTTCTTGATTTTAGACTGGGTGGGAAAATTTGCTTATTGGGTGGAGCTTCCGGACTAGTTAACGGGAGTCCATGGCATCTTTCATGTTCCACACTTGAGAAAATGTCTACACGATAATGTCTTTGTAGTAGAGCCTGATTGGTTTATTGATGTGGAAATGGAGCCCATCACCCCCGTGCCACCACACGCATTGTGGAGCATGGTGCTACGAGGCTTCACAATGAAGGTGTTAGGTTAGTTTGAGTTCAACAGGGAGATAACCCAGCGGAAAGCCTATGGGAAACCAAAGAAAGGGTGAATGTTTCTCATCTCGAACTTTTCTCCAATAAACTTTTCTCTACAAAAATATAGGTTTTTGGTTGCATCATGGTTGCTAGATTGGATGGTAGGAGATAGTTGCCAAACTTTTTACTTCTACTTTTTCACTTTTATGTATATGTAGGATGCTTGCATATATGCCTAAATGTCACGACCTTGCATTCACGCTAGAATTGAGCTCAATTATAATATGTTTACATACATAATCACATTGCATTTTTGGTTGAGTAGATGGTTGTGTAGATTATTGTAAATAAATTGGTTGTATAACATGATTGTTGAGTGTGTTACATTATCTTCCTTTAGTGATTTCGGGGGAGAAATTCTTTTTAAGGAGGGGGAGGGAGAATGTAACATCCTATAAATTTTAAATAAGAAATATAATAATTAAAATAAGGTTAGAAATAGAAATTTTTTAAACGTAGAAATTTTACTACAGCAGTTGCACCATTGCTTCCGTGGCAATTTTCTGATCAATTTTCATATATAATATGTTGAAATCGGAGTTTAAAAGCAGAAGTTTTAGACGTTTGAAGTTTTCAAATTTAAAACAATTCAAACGTACTTAAATTTAAAATTTGAATACTTAAACTTTGAAAAGTTTAAAATTTGAGTTTAACTGAATAACATTAAGGTTGCTTAATTTTGCAATAGAACTGGTCACAAACACCCAAGAAAATTATATTAGAGAAATAAATGAAAAAAATCAAATGAAAAAAGAAGAAACAAGCAATTAACTAATAGAAAATAAGCAATAATAAGATTACAGAGATTTATGGTGGTTTGGCGTTAATTGTCTACATCTACTTTGGAAAAATGATTTTATTAATCACTTGGAACTATTGGGTACAGAGGGATGGATCGGGTATGATCTGTAGTTACAATATAGTATGGAAGAAAAAACAGTGTCCCGTTCTCCCTAAATGAAATGTGTGGCCTGTATTTATAGCCAGAGAAGACCAAATATCTTCCAGAAATTTTGGCAATGGAATCTCCAATTCTAGAGGACGTCGCATAATGGATCGCACGGCTCAATTCCCAATGTACATGGATCGGGACCGATCTATCTAACTTCCACGTAGCGGCTTACAATTGATGTAGTTGGTCCATCCATATGATATCCTGTTATCCCCAAGGATGCACAGTTGACTTCTGGATTGTAGATATTGATCATTTTCTGCTGGCTTGATACGTCAACTGGATTACAGATATTGATCGTTTTCTGTTGGGCCGAACTGCTGGGCTGATACGATCTGGTCCATTGAATGGGATGAATCGTACCCGATCCATTCCTTAGGTGAGGAGTTATTCCATACTTAGAACATTCTATATGAAAGTCTCGTGGGTCGTAAATTATCTAGCTTGTGTATAATATACAAATGTGTAAGTTAATGCTATATTAGACAATAAGTAGTAAAGTATAAAATGCATGTAAACCAGAGTTTTTATACTAGTTCAGACCTCCCGTCCTAAGTCCAGTCCCAAAGCTTTCTTTCGGTATTTCCTTTAAACAAATTACCCTCGCTTCACCCAAAGGAATAGGCTAATAAAAAAGTATCTTTGACAATCTTGTGTTCCAAATAACACAGTTTTTGAATTATATTACAAATCTTCCTATGATCTTCTTTGATTTTGTGAATATGAATGCTTTGAGTTGTAGGAAGTGGTTTAACCAAAATTATATTTTGGTTGTAATAGATTATGAGTATGTGAACGATGTATACACAAGAAAATGTTTAGAAATCAAGAAAGAAAGGAATAAATTAATTCAAGTTAGTTTATTTCTATTTCTCCATCAAAGTAGTATTATTCAAAAAGGTGCAGTTGAAGCGTTGTTACTATTCGAGAAAGTCTATTCACTTTAATGGATGCAACCTTTCATTGAAAGGTGATTTCTATTTTGTTTCAAATAGAAGTGTCTTTTCAAAACTGATAGTTTTTGCATATGTCAGACGTCTATGAGGTGTAAAATTAGTTTTTCAACTTGAGTTCTGATGCATATGAAATTATGTGTGATCGTGTATGCATATATATTCAAGGAGACCTTAACAATATTTATCTAGAACTCTTTTAGAATAGAATAACCATACTAACAATAGTATGGTCAATGAATCTTCATTTCTCTTTGAGTCTCAGTATCTTCGAGCATGGTGTCTTCTTGTAGCATATACCTTCAATCTTTATATTGTGTGTGTGTGTGTGTGTATGATTGTATAGTTGTTATCATTGAAACATAACTAGAGGTTCTAAAAATATCCCCCTTTTTGATAATGACAACTTTACAATCGAAAATCAACTATACAATCAATAAATGGAAATATTATTATGTTTGTCTCCCCTCTATGTAAATGCATCATTTCTCCCCCTTTGTCATTATCAAAATGGAGGGAAACGATATAAGATATGGAAATATTAAATAAACATAGCATTTTATCCATTAAGACCATGGAATATCAAATACGGAAGTTCAAATAAAATTCGAGACTACTGTAGCAAAAGTTGTAAATAGTGATACAAACAAGCATTAGAATTGCAAAATAAAAGAAAACTCTAATTGTATTGATTTTGTGAGTAAGATAAGCCTTCATAGTTCTCGTAATATTCCCAATAAAAAGATATATCTTTCTCATATGTACCCGGCCATTGTGTTTGGTCATTGTACTCCTCATCCTCGTGAATTGAAAGGCCTTCAAAAGCCATGTACGACTGTTATTGAAAATGTGGAGTATCAAAAAGGACCAGAGTGGGAAAGCGCTTCAAATCATTTGATGGCATTAGTGTTGTTGCGGAGCCATTGGTTTATGTGAGCTTGCATAACCTGGGCTTAAGAGAAGGATGAAGATTGGCCTTGTTTTTGCTTTTTAAAGACGGTCACCATCTTGGGAGCCATTGACTGATGAATTTGAATATTCTAAAAGCTAGGATTTTTGAAATTGGGAATTGAAATGGAGGTAAAAGTGAGGAAAGGGGTAAATTTGGTTATATATGGTTGTTGACCTTAATTTTAGGCGTGATAAAAGGATACCTTATATGACCTTAATTACTAGTTGTGTAGGATGGTTTATATATATACAATGGTTATACATATGAAGTATGACCATGTTATAGAGATGCGAGGTCAGTCCAAAGTTACATAGAAGTCTGCCCGGTTAAATCTGGTTAACAAAGTCGTGGCTTTGCGGACTGACGTTGGACATCGCCTATAATAAATAATACCATTAGACGCGAGGTTATTCCAAATTCTACAAGGTAAATTTGCCCAGCTAATCTAGCTACTCGTGCCTATGAATGGTCGGACTAATCTATGATGTCATGATCGGGTTATAGGTCATAAGTTATGTTATTGAGATGATAGGAGAAATATTTAGAAGTGGTCCGCTTCGAGGTAAAGATATTAAGTGGCATGGGTTAGAAATAACTGTGCAATAAATATGGAGTTACAAAAATTCAATAAGGATATAAATGGACTTATTTAAAAGATTATTAGGGTAATTGTGGAAAGGTAAAGAAGTTCTAATAGGAAAAATTGGATGAATAAATAAATGTATTTATAAATTATCCGGTTAGAATAATAATCATTTATTGCGGACAATCAACATTTATAGGAATAGTTAATAAGCATGTTAGGTAACAATTAAATACTAAAATGTCGTATAGTTGTAAACATTCGGAAGTAGGGGATGGTAGAAGAAGAAAATGCAATATAGAGGACAATTAAAGCAATTTCTAAAAACTCAATCTCATGTGAAAAGAATATGATAAAAAGATTTTACCGGGAAACTTCTTGGAATTATTTTGAATGGATTTTTCAAAAGATTTATTAAGAAGTTGTTATCTTGAAAAGTAAGGAAAACCATAACTTAAAAAGAAGTTGTGGAGTCAAAAGTTCGGACTAAAAGGTTTTTGGTAAAAAAAGTTTTTCATTTTTGAAACTCTTAGTCTAAAGATTTGGTTGGGTTAAAACGTTTTCGAATAAAGATTTCGATAAAGTGGTTTTTCTTTTCAAAATGAATGTAAATGAGAGCGTAGGTTGGAACTGATGATTTATCGTACCTTAGAAATTTAGAAGTTCTTTAATATTCTTCTTAAAAATTAGAAATGGAATATGACCAAAATGATGTAGAAGCAATTTAAGTAGGAAAAATATAAACTAAGGCAATATTAGGAAATTTGGATAGGACAAGTGTTAAGGACTTATAAAATAGGATTAATAATCTAGTTAGAGATAAAATAGAAGAGGAGTCATGAGAATGAGATAGAATATGATGGAATAAGAGTTTGTCTTATCTACTCCACTTTTTATTGTTTAAAGTTAAGAAAGATGTTTTTGAATGTTTTGAACTAAAAGGCCAACTTTTAAAGGAATAAATCTTTGATGTAGAAAGCATTTGAAAAAGTGAAATTATTTTGCTTCTTTTTGGACTAAGCAATCCTTTTTGAAATTTTGATATTTGATTTAATCATTTAGTTTTTGAATGTTTTGGGTTAGAAACCCTACATTTAAAGATGCAAGTATTTGAGGTAAAAGTATTTGAAAAGGGAAATTATTTTACAAAGCAATTTTAGAACCTTTAAATTTGGGGTAAAAAATAAAATGGTAAATGTTTTGAAATTTGTGGAAAGTTGGGTCCAAATATTTTTGAAAAGGATTTGTTCAAATGTTTTTTAAAAATGGAATAGATGTATAGGGTAAAGTAAAACATGGTGTTTTAATGTTTTTAAGAATTTAATTCTCCAAATTGTTTTGAAAGTTGGAAATTCTTTCGAAAAGTATGCTTAAAGTTTTTCTTTCGAGATATGAAAATTCTTTTACATGTTTGAATTTCATATGTTGCATACTAGGATAATGTGGGTTTTTTATTTTATATTTTTTGGAGTTGTAGATATCTATCTAGGTAAGAAAGGTTAAAGGTTTCTACATTCGAATATAATTAGAATAGGATGCACAACCTGATTTGAAAATTTGATATCAGTCCCAAGCATTTAGCTGTAGAATGTCGGTGATGTTGTAAGAGTATTTCAGATCTATAATTAGGTTGTAAGTTAGGTTGCCCTTCAATTGTGAATTTTCATATTTTGATTTACTGGGAGCTGGCTCTACGTAATTCTTGTAAATTAAGTAATTCTTTAAATGCATAAAATTTCAGCGTTTTAATTGACAAGGGATATACCGAAAAGGGAAAGAGATGTATATGATATGGATATTCTTTTCTGTTATTTACACTGTCTATTTAAATAAAATAAAAAAGTAATGATCTCTTCTAGTTTCAAACGAAGAAAAAATATCACTTGATTAATTTATGAAAATCTTTAACGGTAATCCTATTTGGAAGGATTGCTTTGATACAATAAATATGGAAAGAAATGTTCCTGTTTAGAAATTAATAATTAGAAATAAGAAATGTATAAATAACATAATTTACAACGATATTCATATTAATTATGAATAGCATAGTAATTATAGGATTATGATTTATGGACATTATTTACGGATTTAATGGGCAGTAAATTTGTAATTAATAGAGAAAAGAAGCATTAGATAAAGGCCGATTAAGGAAGCTAATATGGTATTTATGAAGGAACTGAATGCGCATAATTAATAAGCTTTAAAACTAGTAAGAGATTGAAAGAGATTAGATAAGAATTTATTAAAGAATGTCAATTTTGACATTAATGACAACTCATTATGGGTAATGGATATTTATTATAACTAAGAAAATAAATCATGAAATGTGAGTAATGGGGAAATGACATTCTAGGAATGCACATCTTAAATTGCTAAGGAGCATTAGGATCCCAACATCATTAACATAAGATAATGATTAAGGGTGGCTTCCAACAAAATTTTCTTTTAATTTTTGGATTGAAATTGTTAGTTGTCTTCTTCAAGAAAAGTGTTTGATATGGTATAAGGCATGTTCCTATTTATCACTGTGTTGATTTTAGGGACGGGACTTGATCGCTAAATAAATAAATATATTGATTGAAAATGAAATGTATATGTATATGTATATGTATTAAGGAACATCGTAAATAGGGTAATTTTATATGGATACTTAACAGGCGATAAACAGAAGATAAGACAAGAAGTTAATAAAGAAATTTGATTAGAATGCTTCAAACTCAAAGCTTGTGGAGTGTCATCATTCACCCCGAGTATGATAAGATGTATAGGGATATGAAGATAATTTTCTAATTGGTCAAGGATGAAGAGAGGGTTATTGAGGTCCGACATAACTGCGGATGGTCACCGGATCTTGGGTCCTATTGTCTCCAGATATTCTACATGTCAAAGGATTGAACCTAAGCAACCCAAGCCTGGAGGATCGTCGTTACAAATGGTGGTTCCGGCTTGGAATTGGGAGTATAAATTGATGGACTTTATAGATAGGTTGCCTAAGAATCAAAAGGGAAATAATGCTATCTAGAAAGATACATTTTACTTCTTTTAAGGATAGTAGGATTGCAACATCTCTAGCATAGATTTATGTCAAGGAAGTGGTGCGACTACATGAAGTTCAAGTCAGCATTCTTGTGATATTGACCTTTTGTTCACTAGTGAATTCTAAAGGGGTTTGCAATCTGCATTAAAAACAATTTTGAATTTAGAGGATTTGCTAAGAACTTGTATCATGGATTTTGGTGGACTTTGGAAAATGTAGAAGTGTTTTAGGCATCAAATGAAGACCACACAGGATCGTTAGGAGTCCTATGCTGACAGACAAGAAAGCGATTTGTGTTTTTAGTTGGGGACATGGTATTCATTAAGGTTTCCCCTTTTAGAAAGGTTATAAGGTGCAATATATCTAGGAAGTTGAGGCCTAGGTTTGTTTAATCTTTCTAGGTGTTAGAGAGGGTGGGGAAATATTCTTACTGGGTGGAGCTTTCAGACTAGTTAGCAGGAGTCCATGACGTCTTTCATGTTTCACATTTGGGAAAATGTCTTCACAACATTGTCTCTGAAGTAGAGCTTGATCAGTTCAATGATGTTGAAATGTATCCCATCGCCCCCTCCCATGCCACCTCATGCATTACGGAGCATTGCTATTAAGAGGCTTCGTAGCAAAGGTATTTATTTAGTTTGAGTTCAATAGGGAGATAACCCAGCGGAAAGCATATTGGAAACCAAAGAAAGGGTGAATGTTTCTCATCCCAAACTTTTTTCTGGTAAATTTTACTCGTCAAAAATACAAATTTTTGGTGGCATCTTAGTTGCTAGATTGGATGGTAGGAGATTATTGCCATGCTTTTTACTGTTATTTTTGCACTCATATAGAATTTTATGTATATTTAGAATGCTTGCATACATGCCTGTATGTCACGACCTAGCACTCATGCTAAATTTGAGCTCACCTATAGTATGTTTTCATACATATTTATATTGCATTTTTAGTTCGGTAGATTGTTGTGTATATTATTGTAAATAAATTGGTTGTATAACATGGTTGTTGAGTATGCATTACAGTGTATTCCTCTGATGCTTTTGGGGGCGAAATCCTTTTTTTTTGGGGGGGGGGGGGGGGTGGGAGAATGTAACACCCCCTAAAATTCAAATAAATAATTTGATAACTATAATAAGGTTAAAAATGGAAGTTTTTTAAATGTCATAATTTGACCACGGGAGTTGCACCATTGCGTCCGTGATAGTTTTTTGATCCATTTCATTTATATTACGTTGAATCGGAGTTCAAACAGAAATTTTTTAGATGGTTGAAGTTTCCAAATTCAAAATAATTCAAATGGGTTTAAATTTAAAAATTAAATAATCCAACTTTGAAATGTTTAAAATTTGAGTTTAATAATTAACGTTAAGGGTTACATAACGTTTAATTAAGCATCAAAATTAAGGATGACTTATAAAGTAAAGTAAGTAATAAATAAAATAAAAATGGAAAAGGAAATTAATGGTCGCAAGCAAGATCGGTCAACCGCCTGACTTATGTAGGTCAATCGCTAGCAGTCGACCATCTGATAGGTAGCGGTCGACTGGTGATGACTTCTCAGCGATATAAACCTAGGCCTATAAGGCTCAGATTTGTTTATTTTTAATCCAATGGTCGTTGTTCCTATCTGACTCTATAAGTAGACCTCCCCTTCCCACGCTTTTCCTCATAAAATTCTATAGCAATGGTGAAGTTCTGTCAAATCCTATTCCCTTGGAGTTTCAAAAATTGTAAACTTTCTGTTATGTAGTTCTTATTCAAATCTTTAATTGAAATTAAATTCTCGATCCTTCTACTCTCTATCTCTGATTTATAAAATATAATCTATATATATAATCTATTTGTTGTATATTCAAAAAATGGAAGATCTAGTAGAGAATTAAAAGCGGTGTAACTCAGATCCCATCTACTTCTTCTTTATATTTCAGAGTCAGTTACGATTTGTAGATAAGAGGTTTGGATGTTTAATTCTTTTAGTTTCTCTTTGGTTTCTAATTCTAGATCTAATTTCTATATGCAATTCACTTTATTGTATATTTCAAAAGAGAGAAATATGAAAGGAAATTAGGCGTGGTGGAATCAAACCCAGTTAGGAAGAAAACTAATCTCTTCAAATGCAAATATCAAGATTTTCACATTTTTATAATTGAATAGTATTTATTTTGGTTTGATGTATGTATTGGGAAATTCTGGTAGACGAAAACATAACATCAAAACCCCTATAATTTTCTTAACTAAATGTAAATCTTTTAATATATTGGAATATCAATTGTTTGTATTGATACAGTAGAATCAAATCTGTGTTGAGATTTAAGCAATTTACAATCTATCCCACTTTGTCTCTTTTGATTTCTCTTGTAGTGTTAAAGGATTCTAAAAATTAGTAAAGTTAAAAATGTGTGCGAAGTATGATTTTTGATTATTTGTAGTTTGCACCGCCTATTTTTTGTATATTAAAATAAGTATAATTCCCTTTTCACTCTAATGTGGTAATTGCAAAAGTTGGATAGAATATAAAACATTTAAATTGTAAAGCTTGTTCCTTGAATAGAGGAGTCAATTCTATTATATTAATATGAGATAATTTTGAAATTATTCTTTTCTGTTTATAACTCAAGTTGTTAGCTAAGGATATTATCTATTCTTTTGTTTGGAGTTTGAGACTTGTATGAGTTTGACATTTAAATTAATAAGCGTTTTCCTTACATGTGAGTAGAAATATTTTATTTGAATCACATGCATGCGTGCGTATAATATTGATGTATTAATTGTTAAATTTAATAATAACATAATAATTATAGCACATTGATCGTATTTTTTAGGATTAATAGGGTAATAAATAGCATTGATTTTTTGAGGACATAGGTAATGATAATTAGGGGAATTAAACCATAATTTAATGCGTGATAAGGGGATACCTTTATGACCTTAATTACTAATTGTGAAGGATGACATATGAATGCAATGGTTATACATTTGAGATATGACTAAGTTATGGGGATGCGAGGTTAGTCCAAAGTTATATAGAAGTCTTCCTTGTTAAATCTGGCTATCAGCGTTGTGGCTTTGCGGACTGATGTAGAACATCGTTTATAATAAAAAAAACCAGTGGACGCGAGGTTAGACCCAATTCTGTAAGGAAAATCTTCCAGCTAATCTGCCTACTAGTACCTTTGAATCGTTAGATTAATCTGAGATATCATAATTGGGTTATGGGTCACAAGTTACACTATTGAGATGATAGGAGAAATCTTTAGGAGAGGTCCGCTTTGAGTTAGAGGTATTAAGCGGCTATAGTACTGTCTGCCACTTTCTTAAGAGAAGTATTAAGTGATTTATGAGATTTCTTACAATGTTAGTTAGTGAGAACCATGTAGGGACCCGCCTTAGGTTAGCTCTCAAGTGACGGGGGCTTGCCTAATTTATAGGTCTTATATGGTCAAAGTCTACCTAAGTTCCCAGGAAAGAGGTATTAAGTGATTTGGAGATTCTTGCTCTCGCCTCACTAACGATAGTTGCAATAGAATATGGAAATAGGTTAGATATTAAGTAACAGGCACCTACCTATTTTATAGGTATTAAATGGTTAGGGTCTACGCCATCTCCAATAAAGGGTATTTATTGGTTTGTGTGCTTTCTCTTGCATCATTGATGTTAGTTGCGTTGGATTTTTGGAATTGGACTGGAAAGGCCTTTTGACTTACAGTTTAAGCTATTATTATGATATAGTTTTAAATGCGTAAGACGTATTCTTATTTGAATAATACCGTCCAAGTACAATTATGGTAAGCTTGAGATTTGCATTTCACCTATTTTCCAGCCTTTTGGTCAAGAAATAGTCGGACAAACTGGACGACTCGAATTTGGAATTATCAAGGCACAAGGCTCGGTGAGATAGCCCAATGGTCCAAAAACCAAATGCAAATATAGTCACAAGGCCAATGCAAAGCCAACTCAAGCCAAGACAATCACAAAACCACTCAAATAGTGGATCGGTACCGGCACGACTCTATGGGTCAGTACCGATCCATATTTTATTCCCCGGTGATGCTCATCTTCTACCCATGCCCTCTACTTGATTCCAAAAGCCTACTTCGAGAATTTTTTTTGTTAATCTAATGCAATTCCAAATCGATCTTCATGTACTCTTGAAACAACAACTCTGTTCTTCCAAGACTCCATCATTCGGACTTAGACACAACGTAATATTGGTGCAAACGATTTTGGAATCATGAAGCTAACCATTGAAGGGTAGGGCTATTTTTTGAAGATCTTTTGGATCTTGCTCTCTTTACTCTATCTTCTTGTAATTAAGTGTCGGTACCGACTCATAAGAATTCCTGCCTCCAAGTTTGAATAAAAACAATAAAATTATAAAGTGGACATAGGCCTTGCTTCATAAAACCATTACAAATTGTTGTGTGTTATTTCTTGCTCGTTTTTCATTTGATTCTTCACTTTTTATTCTCTACTTTAACGTCTGGGTGTTTATGCTATTTTGGTTCAAACATTTTGGTGCGTTTATTAATAGCACGTATTCTCAGCTATTTGGATTCATTATCTACCAATGGATTTCTTAATTCCAAGAGATATATCCAACTTTTCTACCTTATTTTCTACTAGTATGATTTTCAATCATCTAAGGGAAGCTATTTGCAATGGCCCCATCAAGAAGAGACCGTTTACCAATTCTAGAGCTACCACTGAAGCTAAGAATTGGAATCCTCAATATGGAGATGAAGCTTTCCAACCAACTCATCCTAAGATCCAAACTCCAACTGAAGTAGTGACCAGGATGGAGATGCATGGGATGATGAAGCAGATGGAGGATAGATTCTAGGCTAGTGTGAAAGAGATGAATCAATGATACAATAGAGTTTGAGATTGCTGAATGAACTGACATAGAATAGCCGTAGGAGGAGTAGAAGAGATTCTAGTTTATAGTCAAAAAGTTCCTCATCATCCGAGCAGAGACGAAGGGACGGGAATCAGAAGAGGAATCAAAATGTTGTTGGAACATCTTACCAAGGAGGAGGACGAGCTCCAAGCACAAATTTAGGGATCGATACTGTCCCAAGAGCATGGGTTAGTACCGACCCATCCAATGGTGGGCCCAAAGCTCCTATCTGGAAGGCGGTGTGTATTTGACTTCTGAAGGTGCTGTTGATGATCGGAAAATGGAAAATCATGCTACAGCTGATGATACGGCTCATGGAAATAAAACAAGGGGGACAACTCGATGAATGGATCTCCTGGAGGCTAGGGAACCTATGTACCAACAGCCAAACCGAGAGTGTTTGCCAAGTTGAACACTTAGGGTGGAGCCCAATTACCATCGTTTAGTCGAAAATATTGACCCAGACTACCTGGAGGATATGGTCAGGAGACTTATTAGTGAAAATCATTTCATAAGCAATAATGAGTGGGGTACCTATCCCACTCGAAATCCATTTACTGAAAACATCCTACAAAGAGATATCCTCGAATGTTTGTAATGCAGTCATTGTATGAATGAACAACAGATCCCAGGCAGCATTTGATGAGATATGAATGGCATATGGATTCTACCAAAGCTTCCGATGCCGTGAAATGCCACTGTTTTCCAATTTTCCTAGAAGTAGTGGCTACGATGTGGTTCATTTGACTTCCACTAAGGTCCATATCATTTTTCACTGAGTTGTCAAAGAAGTTTATAAGGCAATTCCATTTACATACTGCACGTCCAAAACATGTGATGTCTTTGTCAAACCTCTTCATGTTAGGAACTTGAGATAGTGGTTTTGATGACAACAACCTTTGTAACTTATTTTATTATAACCTCTATACTAACACTGTGACGACCCGGAATTTTTAAGCAATTTAAATTGGAATATTTGACTGATTTTAATATTTAAAAGTTAATTTTTTAACTTGAATTCAAATATCACTAATTATTTGATAATTAATTTTTGAATTAAATAATTTACAATCGGGTAAAATTTGAAATCTGGGATTTTAAGCCTATAAAAATAATTTGAAGGCTTGTAAAATTTATATTGGTAACACTGAAGATAATAGAAGTTGTAAAATTGAAATCAGCAGTGGTTTGTTCAGTTTTAAAATTTTATTGTTCAAATTGAATTTAAAAATAGCCTTCCGAGGCACAGTCTCAGAAATCGACGAAACCAGTTCCACTGGATCCATAATATTGTATTATTATCGAATTTCAATTTTCGTAGTATTTGGAGTTGTTGGGTGAGCATACGATATATTAACGCATAGAAGTTTTTCTGTGACAAATTAAATTTAAATATCATATATTCGTTTTCTTTCACCCGACATTATGTACAACCTGCCGCCTATTTGCCTCCTTCGTACCCATTTTCCTTTTTCTTCCCATCTTCTCAAGCCTCTGTTCGATCAGAAGTAGAAAATATAATAACAAAGGATATTGAGCCGAAGCTTTAACCAAATCAAAGCAATTAAAAAAAAGGGAACAAGGGCGGGGGGGGGAAACTCGCGTGCTCGAACATGCAAGGAAATCGCGTCATCATCATCGATGGCAGCTTCTTTTCAATTCAATCGATCATTCACGTGACCGGATCTAGTTCGAACGGCGGAAGCTGTGGCATGTGAAGGAGAGCTCGCGTGATTAAATCACGATGGAAGCTCGGGTCGAAGGCTACTGGAGTGTAGTGTGACCGATTCAGGCAACCTAGGGCTTGGGTTCGAAGGCGACGCTGTAGGGATTCATGCTCATTTTGGGTTAGGGATCTCGAGTATGGGGTTCTAGGTCGATGTTGGAGCGCGGCGTTCTGGTCGTGGGAAGTTAGCCGAGGTCGAGTCTTCAATTGATGGTGAATCGGTGTCGAGGTGGAAGGCACGAGCTGGGGAGTTTCCGAAGTTGCGATTTGGGAGTTTTCATGCTTGTTGTTCAGTTAGGCGTCGCGATGCTTGGCACGGTAAGGGAGCGAGGTATAGCTAACTTCATCTGCCTTTAATTTAATTTAATGTGTATATAGATTAGAAAAATAAGAACAGACGAGAGAAATATATATTGTTAAAATAGAATTTTCTTTACAGTAGAATATATGCAACAGTTCTGTTTTAATTTAACATATATACACAAAACCTTGGAAAAACAGAAAATTTATTTATAGAGATAAAGCTGGAAAAGAAATAGTAATTTTAAATGTTGAAGAATTTATATAAGAAATTGGGTTTGGAATTTGGTTTCTATAATTATAGTTTCAAATAAATAAACAAATATACTTATACCTATTTTAATTTGCTAGTTATTTTAAATAATGGATTTGAGGGAAAGAAACTAACTAGCATCTTAATTATCTTGGTTAATAAAAGATCTTTAAAAAGGAAATTTAGTATACAATTTAAATTGTTTGTTTAAATTAAATCATTAGTTAAGTAATTTTTAAAATGGGATAAATTGTTCGATTAGTGCAAATATTAATAAATCGTATAAATGTTATTCAAGGTCAATAATCATGAAGAAAACAAGCCGGTTTGGATTGGAATGCAATTAAACTCAAAGATGAGTTAATCTCACTCAGTTAATTTAAATTTAAATTTAAATGATTAAATTTAAATAATTTTTTGAATGGTTGAATTGATTGATGTGCTATAGTATGGTAATTTTGGAATTGGCATATTATATTGTGCTAACATCTGTGGATGCAGGGAAAACAGGTTGGAGGGATCCAATAGGACCCCTCAACATTTATTATTTAATATTCTCTGTTGTGATTACTTGATATTCTATGATGAATATATTGGAATATTGAATGTTATGATTTGATTGGATATATATATATATATATATATATATATTGGTTATAATGAATTACCAAAAATATGTAAATTGGATTTTGGAAAGAAAATAAAGAAAGTAAATTATAAACGAGATAATTAGAGAAAATTGAATAAATTAAGAATGAATTGAAAAAGAGATGGAAGTATGTTAAATACTAATAAATAACTTCGAGTATGAAAAGAAAAGGGTTTGAATAAACAGTAATTAATGAATTGTAAAATTATGTGATATTAAATTAAATGAATAAAGAATTATTTTAAAACTTAAAGTTTTAAATTTATTTAAAGGAATAAGAAGTAAATTGAGAAATCTAAATTGGTATTTCAATTAGAAGTATTTTAAATCATTATTAAGGTATAAAATCTGAAATTAAAGGATTTTTGAATAAATGAAGTAAATTGAAAAACAATTTGGAAATTGATTTAAGTGTTTGAAATTGGATATTTGGAAGAATAAATTCAAGGTGGGAATTTACTAAAGGAATGAGAAAAATTGTTTAAAAATAAATAGTGATTTATTTTTAAAGGTTGCGAAGAGAAGTATATTTCTCTGGATAGCCAAGTACGTTTTCAAAGTATGTTTTTAAAATAAAATAAAGGTTTTAATGTTGTTTTAGAAAGTATGTTCTTGGAAATTTATTATTTCTAAATGTTTAAATTCTAAAGTAAATATTTATTCAAATCTATTACCGTAGCAATAATTTATAAAGAGTGACTTAGTAATTCCGTCTTAAAGGTGAAAACCTAGTTTATATTTATAGAGTAACCTTATTTTCAAATATTCATATAGTATATAATTTTAATCAATTATTGAAGTAGTTTTAATTTAAATATTTTAAAGTAAATTCTAAAGTAAGTAATTTGTTAATCTATTATCGTAATAATTATTTTAAGAATGATTTAGTATTTTGTTTAAAGAAGAAAATCTAGTTATATTTATAAAGTAAACTTGTTTTAATTGTTTCTAAAGTATTATTTTAAATTAAGTACTAAAGTAAAATTTTCTAAATTAAATATTAAACATGCTTTACAAACAAAGTGTTTTGAAATTATTTTAAAAATCTAAAATCTTGTGCTTGGTGATTCCAGTGGAAATAGAAATATTTGGAATTTATTCTGAGAAAGGAAGATAGTTTGAAAACTGTTTTCAAAAAGGGTTTGAAAAGTGGAAATATATCATGTGAAGATATTTTTGGGATTAATAAATAATTTGGGAAATTACTTATTGGTTGATGGTTGTTTGAGAATATTCATTGATAGTTAAATCACCGACTATCAATATTGGCCAAATACGTTGATCATTTCGAAGAGACCGGGATCAAGATTTATTTCTCGAAAACCACTTCGATCCGGTTTGTACGTTTCATGGAAACGAGTTTGGATTCGAAGATGGAGCAGTGAAGTGCAAGGGCTAATCGCTACTAATCATGAGGATATTTCCAAAATGGATGTAGTAGGAATAGTGCCTTCGGTTCCGTTCGAACCCGGGACAGACTTGTATGGATGAATGCTTGCGAAACATCGTCAGGTGGACGATGGGCATTCTAAGGGATATGTTCTAAAAAGGAAACGCCTAGCCTCAAGCCTCGTCAAATGGGAATGACTGAAAACTAGGGGTTATGCAGCAAGGCTAGGTGGGTAGCACCCAAGCAGGGTGAGGTCATCCCTGTCTAGATGTCTCTTTTTATTTCGGCTTAGTGGGCGGTTGTTGATCCCAACCGCGGGGTGATCTCACTTGGGATTATCCAGTAAGGGGTAGGCCTAGTCTTGTGTTGCAGGGGAGCGGGCGTACTCCTCGGTACTGTGATCTAGGCCACGTACTGTGATAGGTGGTACCCTAGTGCCTAGTCATTAGTTGGAAATCCATTCTCCCTACGTGCCTTGTACGAGTTTTGTTTGTATTACCCATTCTGTGGCTAGTAGCTGGAATTTAATAGATGTAACAATTTCAGCTATTTTATAAGTATTTGTATATAGACCCTATTATAATATCAGAGGATTTCTATAAAAATTATTTTAGCTACCGTAAGGCAAAAACCCGACATGTTTATTTGTGGCGTGGTCTTACGAGATGCTTTTGTTTTTAAAGGATTTTTGAAACTTTAATAATCAATTGGGTGTGATTTTCTCACGCTGGTATTCCAGATTGACTCGGGTGTTATTTAACTGTAATGCTCGGGTCAGACCGAGTATTATAGGATACAGGATGTGATGCTGTGGAGCTCAGGAGACGAGCTGGATGACGATACGTACTTTCGTACTTGTTTTATATATATTCTGCTGTGTTGATTAGCTGTATATCCAGATGTATGTTATTTATGTTGAGCTATGATTGATGTACTCTGATGATGTAATATATAAACAGAGATATTTGATTTTTGTGTAAAGATCATTTATTATCTATTATATTTTATTCCGCTGCGATGGTTAGATTCTGATGTTGTTTTCTATTCTCTTCTTCTACCTCTTCTTCTTTAACCCAAATAGTTCGTATTTCTGTGCAACTTGAGTTGATTGTTGTAGAATAGTGTTGACTAAAGGGGTACAGATTTGCCGGTCGTTACACTTGGTGTCAGAGCCAGGTTGGTGATAACCTTGGCTCTGGTGGGAAATTACACATTTAAAATAGAGTCTATGGTACTCTAGGATGAGTTTGAGCGTATTAATAGATATGAGCGCGTATTTGTAGTGGATATAAAATTGTTTTATATTGTGTTGATTGGTTTATTGAGTAGTTTATGGATTCTGATTAATACGAGTAATTAACGTTATTGAAGGGATCTCTAAACACTTGAATAGAACAATTCGACACAGTATTGTTTTAAAGTGGGGTAAATGAAATATTTTTATCCAAATTATTTTTTTATATAAAAAAGGGTATAATTTTTGTAAAGTATGATAGTATTTGGATGCTTGCTTGTTAAGGAATGATATTATTAAATTATGAACACTATTGTGTGGAATTGAATAAGAAATTGAAAACTTATAACCAAAGTTGAAGAATAAATTTATATAACAAAATGGAATTTGAAATATAGGTTATAAATGTAATTTATAAATTGAAATAAACCTCTAGAGAAATTTGTAAATATTAACTATGAATGTGATTTAATATTGGAAATTAAATCCCAGAGTAATGCTGGAATATAAATTGGATGGATTTCAAATTTGGAATTTTGGAAAAGGGTTTATATTCCTCAGATTTGAAAGTGGTTTTCAAAGGTTGGGGGAAATAATAGTGGTGTTATTTTGGGAATATTTTTGAATTGGAATTGAATATGGAGAGATTTGGAATTTAAAAATATTTGAAAGGGATTTCAAATAAATAAAAGAACTAAACTCTTTCGGTCGCTGGAAAATAATTCCGATGATGATAGCGACATCATCGGTGTTCATTTTCGTGTTTCTAAGAGAGGAATTGCTACCTGAATATTCTAAAATGGAATTGTTTGCGAACTGGGTTTGGTTTTGGAATTTAAAGGAATAATTGAATTTGTCAAAAGATTTTGGATGTAGTTGATTTCAAAAGTGATTTTGAAATTTTGGGAAATTGTTTAAACTCTGGAATCTTGTTTTAAATGTTTATGGAATAATAAAAATATATTGACTAAATAAAAGGTATAATTCCGAGTCAAAAAGTAAAATGTGAATGAGATTGATTGTAAATATATGAAATATGAATATAAATAAGTTGTGACTTATAAAATTTGGAAGCAAAATAAATAGGCCAAATAAAATTGTTTGTAATGATAATAAATATAATCCAAAATTTAAAATATAAAATAGATTGAACTCAAGTAAAACGGTTAGAGTGATTTTCGAAATAAAAATCAAATATTAGGTAAAATTTTAAATAATCTACTTGATTAATTAATGGAATATGGAAATGGAATTCAAATTGGTTAATAAAAATTTGAGTTGTGAATAAATGATAGAATTTGAAAGTGAAACTTGAGTTATTAACAGAAATTCAACTTAAAATTGTAAGTGAATTAAATTTGAGTTGAAGTTGAATGGAATTGAATTAACATAGGATGATTTATGTTGCAAATAAAAATCTAAGTAGAGATAAATTGGAAATGGCCTCGTTATAAAATGAGAGGAATTTAGAAATAAATTATTGAATGTGAATTAGAATTTATATTGATTCAATGAAATATACTAATTTAATTTAAACGAATGGAGCTGGCAATGAACTCAAGTTAAACAAAATAGAGTTGAAATAGTGATGGTTTGAGTGGTAAATAAAATTCAAGTGAATAAAAATAAAATTGAAATGATTGCAAATGAATTAGAATGGAAGAAATTGACTATTAATTGAGTTGAAATCAAATTAAAGTGGTTACAAGCTTACGTAGTTATTTATTCACTTGCATATGGTCGAATTTGCATAAAAATAATTGTCGTTTGACGTAAACGAGATTATATAAATTCTGTGGATTAACAGAAGCCAATAAAATTGGTTTTTGAATCAATTATTATAAATATGGGCTTGATTTGGATGAAAAATAAATTGAATGTAAGCAATAAAGTGTAAATGAATTCAGCTTGGATTGTTGGTGAATTAAGTATAATTGGAAGTGTAGTCGAATAAAATAGATTTGGATTATAACAATGATGGATTGAATTGGTGAATAAAAATCCAAGTAGACATAAATTTAAAACCTTCCTTGTTATTCATAGAAGTAAATTCAGAATTAAGTAAGTATGGAAGTTTGAAGTTTAAAGAAACGGCTGAATAAACTAATTTAATTAAATTAGTAAATGAGATTGGTTTGATAATTGGAAAGTGCTTATAAAATATATATAACTTGAGTTTCAAAGTTGAAATAACTTGATGAAAAATAAAATAACTTAAGTAATATTTGAATAAAAGCTTGACTTAAGTAAATTGAAATATGGCGGTGTCAAGTTTATGAAATGATTTTAAATAAAACTTGTTTGGTAAATGAAATTAGTAATTGAGTTAATTAACTTATGTTATATTAATGAGAATTTGACTTGGAATAAAATGGAAGTTAGATTGATTTTGAAATTAATTCAATTTAAATGACTTTGCTTGGACTTAAAATGAATTTAAGTTAAGTTAGAGACTTGTGAAATCATTTAAATTGAACAGGATGGTTTGAATATGGTTTGGAAGCATTCAAAATAAGTGTCGAAATATTTCATATGTGCTTATGGAAGTATATAATATGCACTGTTTATAGAATCCATGTTTTAGTTATTTATAATAAGTGAAATGTTAATAAACTTTGTATATTTGACACTGACATGTTTAGATTGAGTAAGTACAGGTTTTTGGAAGCCGTTTGACTGGTTTTGACCGCGCTAATTGCTTAAATAAATAAGCTGCTTGCTTAAAATGCTAAAGAAGGTGCGCCTACGCAATACAAATAGTAAATATGAACTGTTTTTCTGTTTTCCGACCGTGTGGGTTGATGTGTATATATTTATATCACTTGTCAAATTGCAAAAGCTCCTCCGTACAAAGGAGACTCTGCCAATTTTTTTTGAAAATTTTGGGAGTTAGAATTTTTTTTGAATCTGTTGAAAATTTTCACTATCGACAAATGATTAAAATTTGTTAAGCAAATAGAATTGAAACTGAAGTTTGAAATTTAATTTAAACTTTGTGTACGTAAAGTAAGATGAATTGAAGAAATTGTTTGAAAAAAAAATTCTAAAGAAGAAAAAAGGTTTGCAAATAAATTTTTATTTAAGATTTTAAATAAATTAGAAAGTAAACTAATAAAAGGTATTTAGATTTGGAATTTATTAGTAAATTGAAGCAAATTGAAACTTATATAGAATTGTAATTCAACTTGAATATAAACTTCAGTAGTGAAGTAAAAATTAATGTAAGAAGTGTATAAAATAATTATATTAAACTTAAGAAATGAATGGTGAGATTCTTAAGTAAATTGGTATTGAGGAAAATTATTCCAAGTGAATAATTGAATGAAAATTAAACTGAAGGTTGTGAAATGGGGCTGGTTATGGATAAGTGAATAGAAAACAAAATGAATGTGAATACGTAGGATGTACGTATATTATTTTATTCGCATAAGTATTTGATCCGGATTTGAGCACAGATTTTCGAGATAGTTATATCGATCCGAGTTAGGATTTTTCACTCGATTTTCAATGGCGAACCTGGATATGGAGTTTTGATTGGTACTGGAAATTTTCTATCATAGTTATGGCTATGCAAGGAGAATGACGGTTTCTAATCAAGAAACCAGATCTGAGTCCGCGCTAGAAAGTCGGGTGGACGATACTACTTCGGTAGTGAAATTATGTGATCTAGTAGGCGATCAGATTTGGTGTTGTGTAGGAATGATAAATGGAACGAACATTGAAATTTTGGAAAGAATTCAAATAAACGATTTTGGTTATATTATTGCCAAACAGGATATGCAGGTATGAATAAGGGAAAGGAAAATTGGTTTTGGTTTTAGAAGATAAAATTTGAATTGCCCGACTAAAAAGGTATGTGTTTAAATTTCTGTGAAACTTGATTGGGTTTTTGATCTAGCCACTTGGCCTTTTATTTTCTTTTTGGATTTGGGAGGCCGTAGAGCCATTTTGTAATTGTACCGAGCTAGCCACGCAAAGAAGACGCTGGCGAATTTTTTTGGGAATTTAGAGAGTTAGAAAAATTTTGAGAAAATTTTGATAATTCAAAATTTGGTTTTGAATTGAAATTTGAAAGATTGAATAAGTAATATAGTTTGAAACTATGGGAAAGTTGGGGAAGTTAGTAAGTATGGTAAAGTGTCTTTATAAAAGATAATTGGTAGGATGTTGAATTGTTTGGTTTTGGGAATAAATAAATGGGTATTGGACCATTCTTCCTAATTAGTATTTTTGGGGACGAAATTCTTTTAAGGGGGGAGGAATGTGACGACCCAAAATTTTTAAGCAATTTAAATTGGAATATTTAATTTATTTTAATATTTAAAAGTTAATTTTTTAACTTGAATTCAAATATCACTAATTATGTGATAATTAATTTTTGAATTAAATAATTTAAAATCGGGTAAAATATGAAATCTGGGATTTTAAGCCTGTTAAAAATAATTTGAAGGCTTGTAAAATTTATATTGATAACCCTGAAGATAGTAGAAGTTATAAAATTAAAATTAGCAGTGGTTTGTTCAGCTTTAAACTTTTATTGTTTAAATTGAATTTAAAAATAGCCTTCCGAGGCACAGTCTCAAAAATCGACGAAACCAGTTCCATTGGATCCGTAATATTGTATTATTATCGGATGTCAATTTTCGTAGTATTTGGAGTTGTTGGGTGAGCATACGATATATTAACGCATAGAAGTTTTTACTGTGGCAAATTAAATTTAAATACCATATATTCGTTTTCTTTCATCCGACATTATGTACAACCTGCCGCCTATTTGCCTCCTTCGTACCCATTTTCCTTTTTCTTCCCATCTTCTCAAGCCTCTGTTCTACCAGAAGTAGAAAATATAATAACAAAGGATATTGAGCCGAAGCTTTAACCAAATCAAAGCAATTAAAAAAAAGGGAACACGGGGAAACTCGCGTGCTCGAACACGCGAGAAATCGCGTCATCATCATTGATGGCCGCTTCTTTTCGATTCAATCGATCATTCACGCAACCGGATCTGGTTCAAATGGCGGAAGCTGTGGCATGTGACGGGAGAGCTCGCGTGATTGAATCGCGATGGAAGCTCGGGTCGAAGGCTACTGGAGTGTAGTGTGACCAATTCAGGCTACCTAGGGCTTGGGTTCGAAGGCGACGCTGTAGGGATTCGAGCTCGTTTGGGGTTAGGGATCTCGAGTATGGGGTTCTAGGTCGATGTTGGAGCGCGGCGTTCTAGTCTTGGGAAGTTGGCTGAGGTCGAGTCTTCAATTGATGGTGAATCAGTGTCGAGGTGGAAGGCACGAGCTGGGGAGTTTTCGAAGTTGCGATTTGGGAGTTTTCATGCTCGTTGTTTGGTTAGGCGTCGCAATGCTTGGTACGGCAAGGGAGCGAGGTATAGCTAACTTCATCTGCCTTTAATTTAATTTAATGTGTATATAGATTAGAAAAATAAGAACAGACGAGAGAAATATAAATTGTTAAAATAGAATTTTCTTTAAAGTAGAATATATGCAACAGTTCTGTTTTAATTTAATATATATACACACAAAACCTTCGAAAAACAGAAAATTTATTTATAGAGATAAAGCTAGAAAAGAAATAGTAATTTTAAATGTTGAAGAATTTTTATAAGAAATTAGGTTTGGATTTTGGTTTCTATAATTATAGTTTCAAATAAATAAACAAATATACGTATACCTATTTTAATTTCCTAGTTATTTTAAATAATGGATTTGAAGGAAAGAAACGTTTGACTAGCATCTTAATTATCTTGGTTAATAAAAGACCTTTAAAAAGGAAATTTAGTTTACAATTTAAATTGTTTGTTTAAATTAAATCATTAGTTAAGTAATTTTTAAAATGGGATAAATTGTTCGATTAGTGCAAATATTAATAAATCGTATAAATGTTATTCAAGGTCAATAATCATGAAGAAAACAAGCCGGTTTGGATTGGAATGCAGTTAAACTCGAAAGCCACTTCGATCCGGTTTGTACGTTTCATGGAAACGAGTTTGGATTCGAAGATGGAGCAGTGAAGTGCAAGGGCTAATCGCTACTAATCATGAGGATATTTCCAAAATGGATGTAGTAGGAATAGCGCATTCGGTTCCGTTCGAACCCGGGACAGACTTGTATGGATGAATGCTTGCGAAACATCGTCAGGTGGACGATGGGCATTCTAAGGGATATGTTCTAAAAAGGAAATGCCTAGCCTCAAGCCTCATCAAATGGGAACGACTGAAAATCAGGGGTTATGCAGCAAGGCTAGGTGGGTAGCACCCAAGCAGGGTGAGGTCATCCCTGTCTAGATGTCCCTTTTTATTTCGGCTTAGTGGGTGGTTGCTGATCCCAACCGCGGGGTGATCTCACTCGGGATTATCCAGTAAGGGGTAGGCCTGGTCTTGTGTTGCAGGGGAGCGGGCGTACTCCTCGGTACTGTGATCTAGGCCATGTACTGTGACAAGTGGTACCCCAGTGCCTAGTCATCAGTTGGAAACCCATTCTCCCTACGAGTCTTGTACGAGTTTTGTTTATATTACCCACTCTGTGGCTAGTAGCTGGAATTTAATAGATGTAACAATTTCGGCTATTTTATAAGTATTTGTATATAGACCCTATTATAATATCAGAGGATTTCTATAAAAATTGTTTTAGCTACCGTAAGGCAAAAACCCGACATGTTTATTTGTGGCGTGGTCTTACGAGATGCTTTTGTTTTCAAAGAATTTTTGAAACTTTAATAATCAATTGAGTGTGATTTTCTCACGCTGGTATTCCAGATTGACTCGGGTGTTATTTAACTGTAATGCTCGGGTCATACCGAGTATTATAGGATACAGGATGTGATGCTGTGGAGCTCAGGAGACGAGCTGGATGACGAAACGTACTTTCGTATTTGTTTTATATATATTCCACTGTATTGATTAGCTGTATATCCAGATGAATGTTATTGATGTTGAGCTATGATTGATGTACTCTGATGATGTAATATATAAATAGAGATATTTGATTTTTGTGTAAAGATCATTTATTATCTATTATATTTTATTCCGCTGCGATGGTTAGATTCTGATGTTGTTTTCTATTCTCTTCTTCTATCTCTTCTTCTTTAACCCAAATGGTTCGTATTTATATGCAACTTGAGTTGATTGTTGTAGAATAGTGTAGACTCAAGGGGTACGGATTTGTGGGTCGTTACACTTGGTATCAGAGCCGGGTTGGTGATAACCTTGGCTCTGGTGGGAAACTACTCATTTAAAATAGAGTCTATGGTAGTCTAGGGTGAGTTTGAGCGTTAATAGATATGAGCGCGTATCTGTTAGTGGATATAAAATTGTTTTATATTGCGTTGATTGGTTTATTGAGTAGTTTATGGATTCTGGTCAATACGAGTAATTAACGTTATTGAAAGGGATCTCTAAACACTTGAATAGAACAATTCGACACAGTATTGTTTAAAGTGGGGTAAATGAAATAATTTTACCCAAATTATTTTTGTATATAAAAAAGGGTATAATTTTTATAAAGTATGATAGTATTTGGATGCTTGCTTGTTAAGGAATGATAATAATAAATTATTAACACTATTGTGTAGAATTGAATAAGAAATTGAAATCTTATAACCAAAGTTGAAGAATAAATTTATATAACAAAATGGAATTTGAAATATAGATTATAAATGTAATTTATAAATTGAAATAAACCTCTAGAGAAATTTGTAAATATAAACTATGAATGTGATTTAACATTGGAAATTAAATTCCAGAGTAATGTTGGAATATAAATGGATGGATTTCAAATTTGGAATTTTGGAAAAGGGTTTAAATTCCTTGGATTTGAAAGTGGTTTTCAAAGGTTTTAGGAAATAGTAGTGGTGTTATTTCGGGAATATTTTTGAATTGGAATTGAATATGGAGGGATTTGGAATTTAAAAATATTTGAAAGGGATTTTAAAGAAATAAAAGCACTAAACTCTTTCTGTCGCTGGAAAATAATTCTGATGATGATCGCGACATCATCGGTGTTCATTTTCGAGTTTTCAAGAGAGGAATTGCTACCTGAATATTTTAAATTGGAATTGTTTGCGAACTGGGTTTGGTTTTGGAATTTAAAGGAATAATTGAATTTGCCAAAAGATTTTGGATGTAGTTGATTTCAAAAGTGATTTTGAAATTTTAGGAAATTGTTTAAACTCTGGAATCTTGTTTAAAATGTTTATGGAATAATAAAAATATATTGGCTAAATAAAAGGTATAATTCCGAGTCAAAAAGTAAAATGTGAATGAGATTAATTGTAAATATATGAAATATGAATATAAATAAGTTGTGACTTATAAAATTTGGAAGCAAAATAAATAGGCCAAATAAAATTGATTGTAATGATAATAAATATAATCCAAAATTTAAAATATAAAATAGATTAAACTCAAGTAAAATGGTTAGACTGATTTTTGAAATAAAAATCAAATATTGGGTAAAATTTTAAATAGACTACTTGATTAATTAATGGAATATGGAATTCAAATTGGTTAATAAAATTTTGAGTTGTGAATAAATGATGGAATTTGAAAGTGAAACTTGTGTTATTAATAGAAATTCAACTTAAAATTGTAAGTGAATTAAATTTGAGTTGAAGTTGATCGGAATTGAATTAACATAAGAATGATTTATATTGCAAATAAAAATCTAAGTAGAGATAAATTGGAAATGGCCTCGTTATTAAATGAGAGGAATTCAGTAATAAATTATTGAATGTGAATTAGAATTTATATTGGTTCAATGAAATATGCTAATTTAATTTAAACGAATGGAGGTGGCAATGAACTCAAGTTAAACAAAATAGAGTTGAAATAGTGATGGTTTGAGTGGTAAATAAAATTCAAGTGAATAAAAATAAAATTGAAATGATTGCAAATGAATTAGAATGGAAGAAATTGACTATTAATTGAGTTGAAATCAAATTAAAGTGGTTACAAGCTTACGTAGTTATTTATTCACTTGCATATGGTCGAATTTGCATAAAAATAATTGTCGTTTGACGTAAACGAGATTATATAAATTCTGTGGATTAACAGAAGCCAATAAAATTGGTTTTTGAATCAATTATTATAAATATGGGCTTGATTTGGATGAAAATTAAATTGAATGTAAGCAATAAAGTGTAAATGAATTCAGCTTGGATTGTTGGTGAATTAAGTATAATTGGAAGTGTAGTCGAATAAAATAGAATTGGATTATAACAATGATGGATTGAATTGGTTGATAAAAATCCAAGTAGACATAAATTTAAAACCTTCCTTGTTATTCATAGAAGTGAATTCAGAATGAATTAAGTATGGAAGTTTGAAGTTTAAAGAAATGATTGAATAAACTAATTTTATTAAATTAGTAAATGAGATTGGTTTGATAATTGGAAAGTGATTATAATATATATATATATATATATATATATATATAACTTGAGTTTTAAAGTTGAAATAACTTGATGAAAAATAAAATAACTTAAGTAATATTTGAATAAAAGCTTGACTTAAGTAAATTGAGATATGGTGGTGTCAAGTTTATGAAATGATTTTAAATAAAACTTGTTTGGTAAATGAAATTAGTAATTGAGTTAATTAACTTAAGTTATATTAATGAGAATGTGACTTGGAATAAAATGGAAGTTAGATTGCTTTTGAAATTAATTCAATTTAAATGAGTTTGCTTGGACTTAAAATGGATTTAAGTTAAGTAAGAGAGTTGTGAAATCATTTAAATTGAACAGGATGGTTTGAATATGGTTTGGAAGCATTCAAAATATGTGTTGAAATATTTCATATGTGCTTATGGAAGTATATAATATGCACTGTTTACAGAATCCATGTTTTAGTTATTTATAATAAGTGAAATGTTAATAAACTTTGTATATTTGAAACTGACATGTTTAGATTGGTAAGTACAGGTTTTTGGAAGCCGTTTGACTGGTTTTGACTGCGCTAATTGCTTAAATAAATAAGTTGCTTGCTTAAAATGCTAAATAAGGTACGCCTACGCAATACAAATAGGAAATATGAACTGTTTTTCTGTTTTTCGACCGTGTGGGTCGATGTATATATATTTATATCTGTTGTCAAATTGCAAAAGCTCCTCCGTACAAAGGAGACTGCCAAAAAATTTTGAAAATTTTGGGAGTTAGAAATTTTTTGAATCTGTTGAAAATTTTCACTATCGACAAATGATTAGAATTTGTTAAGCAAATAGAATTGAAACTGAAGTTTGAAATTTAATTTAAACTTTGTTTACGTAAAGTAAGATGAATTGAAGAAATTGTTTGAAAAAAAATTCTAAAGAAGGAAAAAGGTTTGCAAATAAATTTTTATTAAAGATTTTAAATAAATTAGTAAGTAAACTAATAAAAGGTATTTAGATTTGGAATTTATTAGTAAATTGAAGCAAATTGAAACTTATATAGAATTGAAATTCAACTTGAATATAAACTTCAGTAGTGAAGTAAAAATTAATGTAAGAAGTGTATAAAATAATTATATTAAACTTAAGAAATGAATGGTGAGATTCTTAAGTAAATTGGTATTAAGGAAAATTATTCCAAGTGAATAATTGAATGAAAATTAAACTTAAGGTTGTGAAATGGGGTTGGTTATGGATAAGTGAATAGAAAACAAAATGAATGTGAATACGTAGGATGTACGTATATTATTTTATTCGCATAGCTATTTGATCCGGATTCGAGCACAGATTTTCGAGATAGTTATATCGATCCGAATTAGGATTTTTCACTCGATTTTCAACGGTGAACCTGGATATGGAGTTTTGATTGGTACTGGAAATTCTCTATCATAGTTATGGCTATGCAAGGAGAATGACGGTTTCTAATCAAGAAACCAGATTTGAGTCCGCACTAGGAAGTCGGGTGGACGATACTAGTTCGGAAGTGAAATTATGTGATCGAGTAGGCGATCGGATTTGGTGTTGCGTACGAATGAGAAATGGAATGAACATTGAAATTTTGGAAAGAAGTCAAATAAACGATTTTGAATGTTGTGGTTATATTATTGCCAAATAGGATATGCAGGTATGAATAAGGGAAAGGAAAATTGGTTTTGGTTTTAGAAGATAAAATTTGAATTGCCCGACTAAAAAGGTATGTGTTCAAATTTCTATGAAATTTGATTGGGTTTTTGATCTAGCCACTTGGCTTTTTATTTTCTTTTTGGATTTGGGAGGCCGTAGAGCCATTTTGTAGTGTTACCGAGCTAGCCATGCAAAGAAGACGCTGGCGAAATTTTTCGGGAATTTAGAAAGGTATAAAAAATTTGAGAAAATTTTGATAATTCAAAATTTGGTTTTGAATTGAAATTTGAATGATTGAATAAGTAATATTGTTTGAAACTATGGAAAAGTTGGGGAAGTTAGTAAGTATGGTAAAGTGTCTTTATAAAAGATAATTGGTAGGATGTTGAATTGTTTGGTTTTGGGAATAAATAAATGAGTATTGGACCATTCTTCCTAATTAGTAATTTTGGGGACGAAATTCTTTTAAGGTGGGAGGAATGTGACGACCCGAAATTTTTACGCAATTTAAATTGGAATATTTAATTGATTTTAATATTTAAAAGTTAATTTTTTAACTTGAATTCAAATATCACTAATTATTTGATAATTAATTTTTGAACTAAATAATTTAAAATCGGGTAAAATATGAAATCTGGGATTTTAAGCCTGTTAAAAATAATTTGAAGGCTTGTAAAATTTATATTGATAACACTGAAGATAATAGAAGTTGTAAAATTGAAATTAGCAGTGGTTTGTTCAGTTTTAAAATTTTATTGTTTAAATTGAATTTAAAAATAGCATTCCAAGGCACAGTCTCAGAAATCGACGAAACCAGTTCCATTGGATCCGTATTATTGTATTATTTTCCGTTTTCGATTTTCATAGTATTTGGAGTTGTTGGGTGAGCATACGATATATTAACGCATAGAAGTTTTTACTGTGACAATTTAAATACCATATATTCGTTTTCTTTCATCCGACGTTATTTACAACCTGCTGCCTATTTGCCTCCTTCGTACCCATTTTCCTTTTTCTTCCCATCTTCTCAAGTCTCTCTTCGACCAGAAGTAGAAAATATAATAACAAAGGATATTGAGCCGAAGCTTTAACCAAATCAAAGCAATTAAAAAAATTGGGGAACAGGGGGAAACTCGCGTGCTCGAACACGTGAGGAAATCGCGTCATCATCATCGATGGCCACTTCTTTTCGATTCAATCGATCGTTCACGTGACCGGATCTGGTTTGAACGGCGGAAGCTATGGCATGTGATGGGAGAGCTCGCGTGATTGAATCGCGATGGAAGCTCGGGTCGAAGGCTATTGGAGTGTAGTGTGACCGATTCAGGCAACCTAGGGCTTGGGTTCGAAGGCGACGCTGTAGGGATTCGAGCTCGTTTAGGGTTAGGGATCTCGAGTATGGGGTTCTGGGTCGACCGCGGTGTTCTAGTCGTGGGAAGTTAGCCGAGGTCGAGTCTTCAATTGATGGTGAATCAGTGTCGAGGTGGAAGGCACGAGCTGGGGAGTTTTCGAAGTTGCGATTTGGGAGTTTTCATGCTCGTTGTTTGGTTAGACGTCGCGATGCTTGGTACGGCAAGGGAGCGACGTATATCTAACTTCATCTGCCTTTAATTTAATTTAATGTGTATATAGATTAGAAAAATAAGAACAGACGAGAGAAATATATATTGTTAAAATAGAATTTTCTTTACAGTAGAATATATGCAACAGTTATGTTTTAATTTAATATATATATATACACAAAACCTTGGAAAAACAGAAAATTTATTTATAGAGCTAAAGCTGGAAAAGAAATAGTAATTTTAAATGTTGAAGAATTTATATAAGAAATTAGGTTTGGAATTTGGTTTCTATAATTATAGTTTCAAATAAATAAACAAATATACATATACCTATTTTAATTTGCTAGTTATTTTAAATAATGGATTTGAGGGAAAGAAACGTTTAACTAGCATCTTAATTATCTTGGTTAATAAAAGATCTTTAAAAAGGAAATTTAGTTTACAATTTAAATTGTTTGTTTAAATTAAATCATTAGTTAAGTAATTTTTAAAATGGAATAAATTGTTCGATTAGTGCAAATATTAAAATGGAATAAATTGTTCGATTAGTGCAAGGTGAGGTCATCCCTGTCTAGATGTCCCTTTTTATTTCGGCTTAGTGGGCGGTTGTTGATCCCAACCGCGGGGCGATCTCACTCGGGATTATCCAATAAGGGGTAGGCCCGGTCTTGTGTTGCAAGGGAGCGGGCGTACTCCTCGGTACTGTGATCTAGGCCACGTACTGTGACAGGTGGTACCCCAGTGCCTAGTCATTAGTTGGAAATCCATTCTGCCTGCGAGCCTTGTACGAATTTTGTTTGTATTACCCACTCTGTGGCTAGTAGCTGGAATTTAATTGATGTAACAATTTCGGCTATTTTATAAGTATTTGTATATAGACCCTGTTATAATATCAGAGGATTTCTATAAAAATTGTTTTAGCTACCGTAAGGCAAAAACCCGACATGTTTATTTGTGGTGTGGCCTTACGAGATGCTTTTGTTTTCAAAGGATTTTTGGAACTTTAATAATCAATTGGGTGTGATTTTCTCAAGCTGGTATTCCAGACTGACTCGGGTGTTATTTAACTGTAATGCTCGGGTCAGACCGAGTATTATAGGATACAGGATGTGATGCTGTGGAGCTCAGGAGACGAGCTGGATGATGATACGTACTTTCGTACTTGTTTTATATATATTCCGCTGTGTTGGTTAGCTGTATATCCAGATGTATGTTATTGATGTTGAGCTATGATTGATGTACTCTGATGATGTAATATATAAACAGAGATATTTGATTTTTGTGTAAAGATCATTTATTATCTATTATATTTTACTCCGCTGCGATGGTTAGATTCTGATGTTGTTTTCTATTCTCTTCTTCTACCTCTTCTTATTTAACCCAAATGGTTCGTATTTCTGTGCAACTTGAGTTGATTGTTGTAGAATAGTGTTGACTCAAGGGGTACGGATTTGCGAGTCGTTACAAACACTATTGTCTAGGTATATATAAATGTTATTATGCAGGATGTATATAAGGCAGGTACTGATTATTGAAGATTGTACAATATAAAGATCAAGAATGAAGAAATCAAGTTTGAAGACTCATGAGTATCAAAATCAAGATTTCAAGATAAGTGTCAAGTTTTGTTAAAACTTCATAATAGCACGGAAATCTTTATTCCAAATTTCATTTGTGATGGAACCCATTTCTACCTTCCAAGTGGCTTACGAACCCACGGCAAGTAGCTTACAAACCTATGGCAAGTGGCTTACAAACCCATGAACATCCTGGTTTCGTACAAGTTCTCGAGTCTTGATGTCATGAAATATTCTGCATGAAGAAGCTTGCAAAACTACTTCAAAATGGTTTTTCAAAATGATTTCAAAACGGCTTTTCAAATGATTGTCAAAAAGATGTTTTAGCCTTAAAATATTCTTTATTTTTATTTTTAAATAAACTCTTACTTTAAACTTCGATTGTTTTTAAACTATCTTCTAATTTTTAAAATTTCTTTTATAACATATATACTTGAGATTTAAAATCAAATTTATATATACATTCTAAAAATATATTTTCCACTCTTCTTTATTTTACATCATAGGAAAATTAGTTTATTTTACTCAAGAATCATTTCAGCTTGATTTCCTTTCAATACCATTTTCAAAAAAATTTTACATAGTTTTTAACTAAGGGATGTCGACATCATGGAATACCCCATGTCGATATGGTGGACGTTAAATTCAAAAGTTTCAATTTTCGAAAGAAGTGTCTATTCGTTTAAATCTCTTCATGACTGGTTATGACCGTTACTGGTCTATAAATAGCCTTCACAAACGAATTTTTTAGCTAACTATTTTCTTCACTCCTTCTTCTCCACAAATCCATATTCTAAAATTTTTGTATTTTTAATATCGTGCCGAAATTCTATCGAATTCTCAAGTGAATCAAATTAGAATCTCATTATTGTTTGATTTTCTGCCCTCTCTCAAAGATCAAATTGCTATTCAGAGTTATAGGATCAATTTCAAATCAAAAGTTTATCGGGTCTCTCTATAAGGTGTGGTTGTGCCTGGAAATCAACTGGGTGATCTTTTCCCCGGACTCGAAGATAGGAGGGTACTCAAGGCCTTTAGAAATTGAGAATTGTAATCTCGACATTGGTATAATAAAAATCTTTACGAGATGTTTGCCTTGGTGCAGGACAAGACGTAGGGTAACTCTGAACTAATATAAAATCTGGTGTATTCTTTCTTTTTACTACTTTTTATTTACTTTCTACATCTGTGTTTGATTCTGTGATTGTTCTGTGATTAAGTTCTGCATCTGTTTGTGTCATAATTTAAATTTAGTCCGTATAAGTCTTAGAACCCATTAAACACTATTCACCGCCCTCTAGTGTTAAATTAGCCTTAAGATCCTTAATCCACGCTTCCTTTCGATTGGTATCAGAGCGTATGTTTTCATAGTTTTCATTATCTAAAACTTGAAAAGTTAAAAATGGCATTTTTAGGAAATTTTATTAGTACTAGTTTGAATTTACTCATTTCATCAAAGTATCATAAGTCTGCATATAGATTTTATGAAAAATCAAGTTATTTACCGAATTGGTTTATTATGCAGAAACAGACATGTTACATAGCTTTTGAAGAATCTACAACCAATGGGCAAACTGTGTAAATTGAGAAAGATAAATGGATACTTAATAGTGGCTGTTCAAGGCATATGACTGGAAATCCCGGGACACTCAATGACATTATATATCAAGATGGTGGATTGGTCAACTTTGGAGATAACTCAAAAGAATATGTGATTGGTATCGGCAATGTCGGTAATTCTAAAACTCCTTTTATTTATGATGTTTTGCTAGTTAGGAATTTAAAAAATAATCTTCTTAGTATAAGTCAACTATGTGATGAAGGATCAAAAATTAAATTTGGAAAAGATAAGTGTCGCATCGAAGATAATAAGTCAAATATTATCGTTGAAGGAATTAGGAAAAAAATGTAACGACCCAGAATTTCTGTCAATTAAATTTTTATATTTAATTGAATTTAAATATTAATAAGCGAAATTTATAAGTCGAATAAATTTTATTTCAAATAATTGGATTTAATTGGATAATTAAATCGATAATTTAATAGTTGAAATTTCATAAATAATTGGAAATTGGGTTAAATATGATTAAAAATGATTTGTAAAATTTTATTTTATCATATTGGAGTTAGAATGATGTTATAGAACTTTTAAAAATTGAATTTAAAGTTAATTTGTGAAAATTGAATATTTTAATATTTAATTGACGAGTTAAAATAGCCATTTTTCAAACAGTCTCAGATTTCGACGAAACTAGTTTCATCGGATCCGTAATGTTATATTATTGTAAGGTTTCAAATTTCGTGTCAATCGGATTTACGGTTTGTCCGAGGCAAGCCAAAACGCATAGAAATTAGTTTAATCGGTTTAATTTAAATTTGATCGTTTATTTCCGTAACTCACACGTATGATCAAATTAGCCTTCGAAACACATTCCATTGTGTTCGGAACGCGGGGTAAACCTTAGAAACGCCGGTCACCGTGCGAGATTTGGAGTTCAAAAATTCGAGTGAATAGTGTTTTTCGTTGAAAATTCTATAAAAGGACTTTAACTCTTCTATTATTGCAAACCCTAACAAGAGAAAACCCAGGCCGCCATTTACATTTCTATGGCCATGAATTTCGCATCTTTCTCCTTTAATCTCTTCAAATCCACACGTTATTACAAAAATCTCTCAACTACAAAGTCGAAGAGCTCGACGAGAGCTTTCAATCCATACGGAGATGATGAAGTATGGCGTGGCAATGGCGATGTTATGGAGCTGCGTTCTTCACGCGTATGGGCACGGTTTTCAACGTCAAGGCCTGATCGAGCTCCACCATTTCCTGGCCGATGACGGTGCTCGCAAAGGGGCTCGTGTTGGAGTTCTCTGATGGTTGTCACGGCACTCATTTTGGTCGTAAAAATTCGATTACAAGTGGCGGCCATGGGTTGTATTTGCGTTCAAAATAATTGGGAGTAACGTGGGAGGAGAAGCATTCGTGAATGGCCTAGTTGCAGGGGGCTTGAATCCAACGGTAGTGATTAAGTAGGGTTTGAAATTTAAAGGAAAATTGTAGATTAAATTATATTAAAATGTGTAAACTTTAAAATATTGTAACTTGTTCATACGATGTCGAAAATGGACGAAACGAATTGCGTCGGGTTCGTTTTGACGAGCACTACACAATGGAACTGGATTGGGGTCGTTTGGAACTAGTAAAAATTTCAGGTAAAATTAAACGCACGTTTAATTTCATTCGAAATAAAACGCTGAAACTGAATTGAAAGCAAGGTGAGAACTTCTCACTCAATCGAAATTGTTTCGATTTAAATTTTAAATAGTTAGATTTAAAATTGCTTGAATGTATGTTTGAATGATGATTTCTATCTATTGATGGTTAAAATAGACATTATATGCCGTTAGTAAGCGGAGGTTATTTATTAAAAACATATACCGCGAATATTTCACTGCAAAGTGAAATTGGTATTATATATGTACTTGGAGTTGACTTTCCTGCATTATATAGCGGATGAGACCCTATTGCGTCGCATAATAGCGGATAATATTTTATAAATCCTATATACTGCGATAATTCCAACTTGTACGGAATTGGTATTGTGCTAACGTCTTTGGATGCAGGGAAACAGGTTGGAGGAATCCAACTGGATTCCTCAACTATATTGATTTATTTACAGATATTGTGATGTTTGTTGATTATCATATCGATATATGATATTTGGATGTCGTGATTGACTATTTGGTGCTGTTGCATCATCAGATCCATTTTTGAAGTTTTAAAATAATGATTTTTGGTTTTTAAAAGAATTTTTAAAGTGATTTTTGAAAGTATACGTTTTATTAAATTTTGAATTGTTAAACTAAATAAACATTATAATTTTATTGTTATAAAAGTTATATTTTTTGGAAAATAATACTTAAGTATAATTTTGGAGTTATATAAGTTTTAAATAACGTTTTGTAAATTATTAAAAGGATTGGTTTATTTAAATTGAGATTTTTGAATTATTATAAACGTTATGTATAAAAGGTTTCTAAGATTAATATTTATAAATTAAAAATATAGGAATTGTGAAACGAGTTTTATTAAGTGTTAAAATGAAGTATAAATGGATTTCACAAGTAAATAAAATCTATCGATTTATAAATTGTGAAGTTATAAAACGAACAGATTTTTGTAAAATAAAGGATTTATAAATAATTAACTTATAAATTGGATTTTGGGTGTAAAGTTGAGCTATAAATTGAATTGATTTATAAAAGAGATTTTATAATTGAAGTTTTTATAAATAGAAATGAAATTTATAAACATTTTTTATAAATCCGAAATCAATTGAATTTGATAAATTTAATATAGAAGGTTATTAAAGGAGATATATTCGCGATTGCGGGTAGCGAATTATCCTTGAAATAAAATGTGTAGAAAATATTGAATTTGGTTAGTGAAGTATATTCACGATTTTGGACTGAATATATTATTATAAAATGGATATGTTTAGGGAAAATGAATATTATCAAATGAAGTTAATTGTTTCAACGATGTATTAAATTGTGTTAAACATCGAAACCATAGATTTCAACATTCATTGTTGAAATAGACGTTTTCGAGAAATAGAAGGAAATGGTAGACTATAACACTGTTGTTATAGTAAATGGTTTCCGAAAGGAAATATTTTGTATAGTATTGGGATTTTTATATCTATTTTAATTTCGAATCCCTATACTAGTGATTTTGGGTCGTCGTAACGATGTTTTACGTAACATTCGTTTTGGCCCAAATAAATGTGTTTGAGAGAATGTTTTCCTTAAAGAATGAAATATATACTTAATTTCGATTTAAGTATATTGAATATTTTCCAAGTGTTGAAAATAAATGGATTTTGTGAATTACTTATTATTAAATAAGTATGGAAATGTTTTCCAATATAAAGTGAATGTTTTGAGATTTTATCTTTTAAAGATAAATTGAAAATGAATATTAGAAATCGATTTGGAAATCGTATATTCATAGATATTTTGGAATTGTAAATTCACTATAGAATTTATAAAAGAAAGGGAAATTTGTTTAAAAATAAACGTTGATTTTTTTTTGAAGTGTGGAAATAAATTTACGGATTTGGAACGAAAATATAAAGTAAATCGGCAAGGATTTATTTAATTGGTTTAAATGAACCATGTTGAAATGAAAGTATTTCCGCGTAAGGAAAATGTTTGAAATTTGTTTTCAAAAGTGGTAAAGGTGAAAAGTGATTTGAAAATTGTTTTCAAATAGTTGAAGTGTGGAAATTATATATCTAGTAAAGATATTTTGGAAAATAAATAATTTGGGAAATTATTTGGAATCTGGTGATGTTGAGCATACCTATTGATAGTTAAATAACCAACTATTAATATTTACCTTTGAATGGGTATTTGTTGTGATTTGCTTGAATTTGAATGCCACATTTATTTTCAAAATAAGCGCTCACTATTCGGGTTAGCCGGGAAAGGACCTTGGGGTCGTATAACCCATTCCGAATATGTGATACGTCGTTATGAATTGCGTTTGATGACCGGTGCTGAAGACCGGATATTTGTGAATACGGAAGGATTACCGTCGAATGTTTCTGCATCGGCTGATCTCCAATATAGAAATTTATTACCCTTTGTGATGGGAAGTCCGGTCGTGATTAGTGAATATTCGGATTGCAAGGGATTCTTTGTAAGTGCCTTCGGTTCCGTTCGATCCCGGAACGGACTTGTATGGATGTGTGTCTGACGTTACAATTTGAGATGTAAAGCTGGTTTCTATCAAATATATTTCCGTTGGTGGCGGAGAATTTATTCTCTTAGCTTAACACCCTAGAGGTTATGTAGTTGATGGTTACTAGTGATACATTCCCAAATTGGTAATGTTGCATACGAAGTGCTGTTGAGCATATGCGAACAAAGCACAACTTTTGTATAAAGCGTGGCTTTGTGGATGAGACTTCGTCGGACCTCACACCCCGGAAATGGTCAAAACAGGAAGGATGCAGCAAGATTATTAGGGGGTAGCGCCCCTTTAGTGTATGTCATTCCTTCTGGATAGAGGTGGTATCATGGTATAGAGAGCAGATATTTAACCTATGTTGTTGCTGCAAATTTATTACTTTGTGGTTGTTAGAATCGAGGATCCTCAGATATAGATCGGTTACGATCGGGGAATGACATATTCGTGTCAGTAGTTACCAAGTTTGAAGGGTAACCCGGCCTTGTGTTGGCAGAGATCTAACCGTAACGTTAGGTTCTCGGGTCGTCTTTCCAAAGGCGTACCCATGTGGCAATGAGAAGTTCCTTGGCCTGACGATTTGTTGGAAATCCAAAGAAACAACACGATCTTGTACGGTTTTAGTTGTAGAACCTATCATTCACTTATGGTGGCGCCCCACTGTTTGGATGGTAGCTATAGTAGGCATAAGTGCGGAATGCCTATGCTAGCTAAGATTTATATCTTTACTTTCGGAATGATTTTTCCTACTCTATGCACTAGTAATAATACCAAATGTTTCTTTTTATTGCGTATCAAGCATCTTTGACTATCATAAGGAGAAATCTCCTCCGATTCTGCGTTTGCATTATGTGTGTGTGCGGGGGACCTTATGGTAGTCTCATTTTCTAAAAAGCATTGCGAATCTATTTGAAAATTATCCTGTTGTTTGTTTTAAAGATAAATTGTTTTAAGTTCTCACACCAGTCCCATGACTGACTCGGAGTTTATTGTTTTTCCTTCCTAAACTCTGGGTGCCCACCAATTTCCACACGAGCAGTCTAGAGTCAGGTTATCTGGATATTCTGGAATTCAGGAGTTGCTGGAGGCAAGCTGGATGGCATGGCGTATTCACTAGTATATAGTATTTCTTTTCCGCTGTTTGTTGTTTGTTATTGTATACTCTGATGGTGTAATGTATAATAATGTGATGTAATGTAATAACTGATATAGTTCTTTGTTTAAAGATTATTCATTTATCTATTATATGTTGTTCCGCAGCGATTATGAGATTCTGATATTGTTTTCTGTTTCTTCTTCTTTTTTCTCTCTTCTTCTACGTTTCTCTTCTTCTTCTTTAACCATAACGGTACGGTTTTCCGGCATTCGTTTACTCGGCAGTTGATACAGTGGACGTATTGATGTCAGTTTTCGAGCGTCGAAAAGTCGCACCCGTTACATTTGGTATCAGAGCATATGGTTAAGCGACAACCATGGCTCTGTTGGGTGTTACTCATTAGAGATAGAGTCAGTAGTACTCTAGAATGAGTGCGAGTGTAATAATAGCTATGAGAGCGTATTTGTTAGTGAATATAAATTGTTTTATATTGTGATGATTGGTTTGTTAAGTGGTATATGGATTCTGGTCAACACGAGTAATTAACGTTGTTGATAGGGATCTCTAAACACTTGTGCAGAACAATTTGACATGATATCGTTTTAAAAATTAGGGTAAATGAAATAGTTTTACCTTGATTATATTTTATATACAAAGGAATAATTTTTCATAATTATTAAAGTGTATATCAATTGATTGTTTGGTTGTTTGAATTAGTTAAATAAAAACAACAGTTGTAAAAGAATGAATTGTATAAGCAAATGAATTATAAGTATGAAGTTATAATTAAAATGATTTACACTTGTGAAATAATCTTATATATAAGAAGTGAAATTATATAAGTAAAAGATTTATAAATGTGATTTATAATCTAAAAACAAAATTCCAGAGAAGTGTTTTGAAAGGATTTGATATTTTGGAAAATTGTTTTGGAGAAATTAAAGCTCTAAACTCTTTTCGGTCGTTGGAAAATAATTCCGACGATGATCGCGACATCATTGGTGTTTATTTTCGGGTTTCCAAAATGAAAGTTGTTTGGAACATTTGGGGTTTGGGTTTTGAAATTCAAAGGATAATTGAATTGATTTCAAAAATGGTTTTGAAAGATTGAAAAGACTCTGGAATGTTATATAAAATGATTGGAATACAATTATTAAGTTGGAAAATAAATTGTGAATGAATAAATAAAATTTGCAAATGCAAGAAAATGAAATTAAAGTCCAAGTTGAAATAAATTTGAGTTGTCATCAAAGACATGTGATTTGAAATATAACTTAAGTGAAGTTGAATAAAGTTGATTTTGGTGTCGAAGTAAATTAATCAAGAGAAGTGATGAATATGAACTTGAGTTATATAAATGAAATTCAACCTTATATTGTTAAAGGAATTAGCAATTGAATTGATAAATGGATGGAATATTAATCAATCGAATGTAAAAGAATTGATAAGGGATAATGAATGTAAGTGTTAATTCATTAAAAGCTAATGAAGTTGAGAAATTGAATAATTGAATGGAAGTCAATTTAATATCAACCAATCGGAATTATAAGTGTTGAACCAAATTGAATGTAAAGAAATGTAAATTGAATAAATTTGGTTGGATGTACATTGGTTGTTATATGGTTATTAATTGATTGTGTATAAATTCATTAAGTTTTAATGAAACTGAATTAGCGAAATTGGAAGCTATGTAATTGAATTCAAATGGATAATATGTAAATTTGAATAGAATTGAATTTGATTTGATTTGGAAGTGAACTAATGTGAATGTAAATTAGTGAATGTTAACTAATTGAACTGAGAATAAATGTTAGTAAGATCCAATGTTAATGAATCAAATGTGATCTAAATTTGAAAACCAATCCAATGAATATTAATAAGAATATGAAGGAATATTGATTTGGTTATGGATGTTAGTTGGATGATAGTTGGTTGGATTGTTGTTTTGATTGCATTTGTTGCATTTGCTATGTTGGCACATGTAGATGTTATGTTGCTATATGTTGTATATTGATATTATTTTCATATATGCATGTTTCTCATGTTGTTGTTGAGTGTTTAGTAGGTGCGGATGGCGTTGCTTCGCATTTGGAGCTCGCTTTCGCGCTATGTTAGCCGTATATACTCGCTAATAAAATATAAGGTACATATCTCGGACTAAATATCGTACTTTTACACTTTTTTCCCTGCGGGATGCCTCATCACTTGATGAGATGTATATTTGTGATATATATACTGTCATTTGTTTTTTCGGATCGAGCCGCGCAAAGGAGACTCTGGCAAAGTTTTCCGAAAATTTAAGGCGATAGAATATTTTTGAGAAAATTGGGAAATTTTTGAAAACTAAGTTTGGATTTGGAAACTTAGTAAAGATTTTGTAAGAAGTTTAACTTTGAATTTTGAGAAAGTTAAACACTTAAGAGATTTGAAAAAAAATCCAATTTGAATGGTTTGTTTTGGGAAAGTTAATGGATTCTGTAACTTTTTCTTACTTGGTAATTTCGAGGACGAAATTCTTTTAAGGGGGAAGTTTGTAACGACCCAGAATTTCTGTCAATTCAAATTTTATATTTAATTGAATTTAAATATTAATAAATGAAATTTATATGTCGAATAAATTTTGTTTCAAATAATTGGATTTAATTGGATAATTAAATCGATAATTTAATAGTTGAAATTTCAGAAATAATTGGAAATTGGGTTAAATATGACTAAAAATGATTTGTAAAATTTTATTTTATCATATTGGAGTTAGAATGATGTTATAGAACTTTTAAAAATCGAATTTAAAGTTAATTTGTGAAAATTGAATATTTTAATATTTAATTGACGAGTTAAAATAGCCATTTTTCAAACAGTCTCGGATTTCGACGAAACTAGTTTCATCGGATCTGTAATGTTATATTATTGTAAGGTTTCAAATTTCGTGTCAATCGGATTTACGGTTTGTCCGGGGCATGCCAAAACGCGTAGAAATTAGTTTAATCTGTTTAATTTAAATTTGATCGTTTATTTCCGTAACTCGCACATATGATCAAATTAGCCTCCGAAACACGTTCCATTGTGTTTGGAATGCGGGGTAAACCCTAGAAACGTCGGTCACCGCGCGAGATTTGGAGTTCGAAAATTCAAGTGAATAGTGTTTTTCGTTGGAAATTCTATAAAAGGACCTTAACTCTTCTATTATTGCAAACCCTAACCAGAGAAAACCCTGGCCGCCATTTACATTTCTATGGCCAGGAATTTCGCATCTTTCTCCTTTAATCTCTTCAAATCCACGCATTATTACAAAAATCTCTCAACTATAAAGTCGAAGAGCTCGACGAGAGCTTTCAATCCATACGGAGATGATGAAGTATGGCGTGGCAATGGCGATGTTATGGAGTCGCGTTTTTCATGCATATGGGCACGGTTTTCAACGTCAAGGCCTGATCGAGCTCCACCATTTCCTGGCCGATGACGGTGCTCGCAAAGGGGATCGTGTTGGAGTTCTCTGATCGTTGTCACGACACTCGTTTTGGTCGTAAAAATTCGATTGCAAGTGGCGGCCATGGGTTTTATTTGCGTTCAAAATAACTGGAAGTAACGTGGGAGGAGAAGCATTCGCGAACGGCCTGGATGCGGGGGCTTGAATCCAACGGTAGTGATTAAGTAGGGTTTGAAATTAAATGGAAAATTGTAGATTAAATTATATTAAAATGTGTAAACTTTAAAATATTGTAACTTGTTCATACGAGATCGAAAATGGACGAAATGAATTGCGCCGGGTTCGTTTTGACGAGCACTACGCAATGGAACTGGATTGGAGTCGTTTGAAGCTAGTGAAATTTTCGGGTAAAATTAAACGCACGTTTAATTTTATTCGAAATAAAACGCTGAAACTGAATTGAAGCAAGGTGAGAACTTCTCACTCAATCGAAATTGTTTCGATTTAAATTTTAAATAGTTGGATTTAAAATTGCTTGAATGTATGTTTGAATGATGATTGCTATCTATTGATTGTTAAAATAGACATTATACGCCGTTAGTAAGCGGAGGTTATTTATTAAAAACATATACCGCGAACATTTCACTGCAAAGTGAAATTGGTATTATATATGTACTTGGAGTTGACTTTCCCGCATTATATAGCGGATGAGACCCTATTGCGCCACATAATAGCGGATAATATTTTATAAATCCTATATACCGCGATAATTCCAACTTGTACGGAATTGATATTGTGCTAACGTCTTTGGATGCAGGGAAATAAGTTGGAGGGATCCAACTGGATTCCTCAACTATATTGATTTATTTACAGATATTGTGATGTTTGTTGATTATCATATCGATATGTGATATTTGGATGTCGTGATTGACTATTTGGTGCTGTTGCATCATCGGATCCATTTTTGAAGTTTTAAAATAATGATTTTTGGTTTTTAAAAGAATTTTTAAAGTGATTTTTGAAAGTATACGTTTTATTAAATTTTGAATTGCTAAAATAAATAAACATTATAATTTTATTGTTATAAAAGTTATATTTTTTGGAAAATAATACTTAAGTATAATTTTGGAGTTATATAAACGTTTTGTAAATTATTAAAAGGATTGGTTTATTTAAATTGAGATTTTTGAATTATTATAAACGGTTTATATAAAAGATTTCTAAGATTAATATTTATAAATTAAAAATATAGGAATTGTGAAATTAGTTTTATTAAGTGTTAAAATGAAGTATAAATGGATTTCACAAGTGAATAAAATTTATCGATTTATAAATTGTGAAGTTATAAAACGAATAGAATTTTGTATAGTAAAGGATTTATAAATAGTTAACTTATAAATCGGATTTTGGGTATAAAGTTGAGTTATAAATTGAATTGATTTATAAAAGGGATTTTATAATTGAAGTTTTTATAAATAGAAATGGAATTCATAAACATTGTTTATAAATCCGAAATCAATTGAATTTGATAAATTTAATATAGAAGGTTATTAAAGGAGATATATTCGAGATTGCTGGTAGCGAATTATCCTTGAAATAAAATGTGTAGAAAATATTGAATTTGGTTAGTGAAGTATATTCACGATTTTGGACAGTGAATATATTATTATAAAATGGATATGTTTAGGGAAAATGAATATTATCAAATGAAGTTAATTGTTTCAACGATGTATTAAATTGTGTTAAACGTCGAAACCATAGATTTCAACATTCATTGTTGAAATAGACGTTTTCGAGAAATAGAAGGAAATGGTGGACTATAACACTATTGTTATAGTAAATGGTTTCCGAAAGAAAATATTTTGCATAGTATTGGGATTTATATTTCTATTTTAATTTCGAATCTCTATACTAGTGATTTTGGGTCGTCGTAACGATGTTTTACGTAACATTCTTTTTGGCCCAAATAAATGTGTTTGAGAGAATGTTTCCTTAAAAAATTAAATATATACTTAATTTCGATTTAAGTATATTGAATATTTTCCAAGTGTTGAAAATAAATGGATTTTGTGAATTACTTATTATTAAATAAGTATGGAAATGTTTTCCAATATAAAGTGAATGTTTTGAGATTTTATCTTTAAAGATAAATTGAAAATGAATATTAGAAATCGATTTGGAAATAGTATATTCATAGATATTTTGGAATTGTAGATTTACTATGGAATTTATAAAAGAAAGGGAAATTTGTTTAAAAATAAACGTTGATTTATTTTTGAAGTGTGGAAATAAATTTACGGATTTGGAACGTAAATATAAAGTAAATCGGTAAGGATTTATTTAATTGGTTTAAATGAACCATGTTGAAATGAAAGTATTTTCGCGTAAGGAAAATGTTTGAAATTTGTTTCCAAAAGTGGTAAAGGTGAAAAGTGATTTGAAAATTGTTTTCAAATGGTTGAAGCGTGGAAATTATATATCTAGTAAAGACATTTTGGAAAATAAATAATCTGGGAAATTATTTGGAATCTGGTGATGTTGAGCATACCTATTGATAGTTAAATAACCGACTATCAATATTTACCTTGAATGGGTATTTGTTGTCATTTTCTTGAATTTGAATGTCACACTTATTTTTAAAATAAGCGCTCACTATTCGGGTTAGCCGGGAAAGAACCTTGGGGTCGTATAACCCATTCCCAATATGTGATACGTCGTTATGAATTGCATTTGATGACCGGTGTTGAAGGTCGGATATTTGTGAATAAGGAAGGATTACCGTCGAATGTTTCTGCATCGGCTGATTTCCGATATAGAAATTTATTACCCTTTGTGATGGGAAGTCCGGTCGTGATTAGTGGATATCCGGATTGCAAGGGCTTCTTTGTAAGTGCCTTCGGTTCCGTTCGATCCCGAAACGGACTTGTATGGATGTGTGTCTGACGTTACAATTTGAGATGTAAAGCTGGTTTCTATCAAATATATTTTCGTTGGTGGCGGAGAATTTATTCTCTTAGCTTAACACCCTAGATGTTATGTAGTTGATGGTTGTTAGTGATACACTCCCAAATTGGTAATGTGGCATACGAAGTGCTGTTGAACATATGTGAACAAAGCACAACTTTTGTATAAAGCGTGGCTTTGTGGACGAGACTTCGTCGAACCTCACACTCCGGAAATGGTCAAAACAGGAAGGATGCAGCAAGATTATTAGGGGGTAGCTCCCCTTTAGTGTATGTCATCTCTTCTGGATGGAGGTGGTATCATGGTATGGAGCCTAGATATTTAACCTATGTTGTTGCTGCAAATTTATTACTTTGTGGTTGTCGGAATCGAGGAACCTCGGATATAGATCGGTTACGATCGGGGAATGACATATTCGTGTCAGTAATTACCCAGTTTGAAGGGTAACCCGGCCTTGTGTTGGTAGAGATCTAACCGTAACGTTAGGTTCTCGGGTCGTCTTTCCAGTGGCGTACCCATGTGGCAATGGGAAGTTCCTTGGCCTGACCATTTATTGAAAATCCAAAGAAACAATACGATCTTGTACGGTTTTATTTGTAGAACCTATCATTCACTTATGATGGCGCCCCACTGTTTGGATGGTAGCTATAGTAGGCATAAGTGCGGAATGTCTATGCTGGCTAAGACTTATATCTTTACTTTCGAAATGATTTTTCCTACACTATGCACTAGTAATAATATCAAATGTTTCTTTTTATTGCTTATCAAGCATCTTTGACTATCATAAGGAGAAATCTCCTCCGATTCTGCGTTTGCATTGTGTGTGTGTGCGGGGGGCCTTATGGTAGTCTCATTTTCTAAAAAGCATTGTGAATCTATTTGAAAATTATCCTGTTGTTTGTTTTAAAGATAAATTGTTTTAAGTTCTCACACCAGTCCCATGACTGACACGGAGTTTATTGTTTTTCCTTTCTAAACTCTGGGTGCCCACCAATTTCCACACGAGCAGTCTAGAGTCAGGTTATCAGGATATTCTGGAATTCAGGAGTTGCTGGAGGCAAGCTGGATGGCATGGCGTATTCACTAGTATATGGTATTTCTTTTCCGCTGTTTGTTGTTTGTTGTTGTACACTCTGATGATGTAATGTAATATAATGTGATGTAATGTAATAACTGATATAGTTCTTTGTTTAAAGATTATTCATTTATCTATTATATGTTGTTCTGCTGCGATTGTGAGATTCTGATATTGTTTTCTGTTTCTTCTTCTTTTTTCTCTCTTCTTCTACCTTTCTCTTCTTCCTTAACCATAACGGTACGGTTTTCCGGCATTTGTTTGCTCGGCAGTTGATACAGTAGATGTATTGATGTTAGTTTTCGAGCATCGAAAAGTCGCACCCGTTACAAAAAACATTTACATCCTTAGTATGAAAGTTTCAAATGATTACTTATGCCTTTTGACTAATACAAGTGACCCTTGGATTTGGCATAAAAGATTTGGTTATTTAAATTTCAACTGTTATCTGGGTTATCAAAACATGACTTAGTTATATGTCTTTCCAAGTTAAACTTCAAAGTAGATAGTATATGTGATGCTTGCCATTTAGAAAAACTTAAGAAAAATTCATTTAAAATAAAAGATATGGTTTGTACTTTTAAACCTCTAGAATTACTTCATTTAGATTTATTTGGTCCATCTCTAGTTCAATCAATTAATCAGAATAAATATGTTTTTGTAATTGTAGATGATTATTCTAGATATACTTGGACAATTTTTCTTAAACTTAAAAGTGATGCTTTTGAATTATTTAAGAATTTTGCTAAAAGAATTCAATATCAACTTTATTTAAAAATAACTACTATTCGTAGTGATCACGGTGGAGAATTTGAAAATGAAAATTTTGAGAATTTCTGTAATCAAAAAGGAATTACTCATATTCTCTCTTTTCCAAGAACTCCACATCAAAACGGAGTGATAAAACATAAGAATAGAACGATTCAAGAGAGTGCTAGAACAATGCTTTCTGATAGTAACTTACCTAAAAACTTTTGGGTTGAAGTAGTCGCTACAGCTTGTTATATATTAAATAGGATTTTATTTAGACCATTAACTAATAAAACACCATGTGAATTACTTTACAATAAGAAATCTATCATTCTGCTTAACCTTCTGCTCTGATACCTTCTGCTCTGATACCAAATGTAACGACCCGGAAATTTCAATCCCGAAATTTCCAGATGGTTAGTGAAAAGAAGAAAGAGAAAGAAGAAGAAACAGGAAACTCAAACTCAGAATCTCACATTCGCAACGGATAAAATATAATATCACATAAATAATAATATTACAAAGGAAAACTGATCAGTACATTTACATTTTTATACATCAGAGTTATAATCAATACACAACACTGGACAGTTTAAGACAACATGTCCTAACTATACAATAATATATCACAGTGATAAAATACTCGATACGTTCCAGCCATCCAGCTCGCCTCCTGAGCTCCAGAACGTCCTTACCTGAAAATTTGTAATACTCGGTCTGACCCGAGCATTACATCAAAGTAACACCCGGGTCAGGCTGGAAACCAGCGTGAGTAAAACCCATCTAACATGAATGACAAAAGCATACAACTTATATGAACCCGGGGTGTCTTATATCAGTTTACAACTTCACAAGTGGTTATAGACATTACTTATTTCACACCTCAATTCTTAACTTCAAAAAAACTTAGACTAAATGATTCAATTCACTTAAATCATTCCATTTCATCTTATTGATTTCACAAATCAAATTACAAAGAAACGAAGTGGTTTTGGGTATTTACTAATACCCGAATCCAGTCTCTTCGAATCCAATGTCACCTTAGCCCAAGTTATTCAGGTGATTAAATTCATATATTGGATGTCACTTTTACATAGAAATAACACAGATCAATATCACCCATTTATCATTGGTATAAACAATATCATATCAATAGAATGTCATAGCATATCATCCAATAGATATCATTTAATTCAGACATTCAACAAACAACCATCCATAAGCAAGCATTATCAACTCATATCACAATTAATCATCTAATTCTGCTTAATCAACCATTAATTTACTACACCCATTTAATTAATTCATCACTCCTTGATTACCTTACCAATCAAATCAATTAATCTCTAATCATAGATTAATTATCCTTTAATTATCAATTAATAAACCTTAATTATTAAGTAATCTCCCCAATTATTAGTTAATATCCTTTAATACAAAGAAATCAATTATTAATTACTTTATAATCAATTAATCAACCTCTAATTAACTGATTAATCGACCATCAACTATTGATTAATAACCTTAATTATTAATCAATATTTCTTAATACAAATTGATTAATCTATAATTATACTTATAATTAATTAATTTATTTTTAATTAACAAATCAATTATATCTTAATTATTAATTAATTATTAATTAATTATTAATTAACAACCTTAATTTCATTTAAGTAATTAACTTTAAATTAAGTAATTAACTATTCTTAATTACTTACATTAATTAATCCAACTTAAGTAATTATCCTATTTGTTAACTATCCTTAATAATAATTAAAATAATTAACTCTTAACAAATAATTCTTAATTACTTACATTAATCAATTATCATTTAAGTAATTATTCTTTAATTTATAACATTAATTAATCTCTAAGTATTTTACAATTCTTAATCATTAATTATAAATTTATTTAACCCTATATTTACCCAAAAACTTAATTGACTTCTTACTTGTCATTAAAATCTTATTTAGTAAATTTGTGATTTAGTTACCATTAATCTATTACCTTAAGACTTTAAGTTTAATTAATGATAAAACATTTTACCTTCTCAATTTCTACTTAATTATATTATTCATTAAGTTTAAATATCCTTAAGATTTAACTTAATCTAAGTGAAAATGAATTACACAACTTTTACTGAACCAATCATTTGAATAAACCATTATTATTTTAAAGAGAAAGTTTTTATTTGAAAAATAGTTAAAACTTGAATTTTGTTATAGTTAAAAAAAATCCTGTTACAAAGCAAAAACAACACGCATGCAACTTCGAGACTAGCTTGCATTAGCACGAGCAAGACCCTGAGTAAACAGATTCTTCTCTCTACTTTCAGATTCCTTCTTCTCTATCCATCATGCTTCCACCTTTTCTCAACTTCCATGTCGTGCACAATCACGTACACATGCACACTTAACCAAGAGCACACCGACCTCCACCGACACTTCTGCCAAGTCGCCTCTGGCCAACTGAACTCGCCACCTCCCTTGGATTTCCCAAATTCGCCGCCATACAAATATTCATCTTCGAAGTCACTAGTCTCAGTCAACCCTCTCTAACCATCATCTTATCTCAACCCCATCAGCCACCATTCCTTGCAGAAAACACCCAAACCTTCGCCGTGTCCTTCTTCTTCGAGTTTCCTCTGGTCCGCAACCCTGAAGTTCACCGCGACGCCGTAGATCGACGCCAACCACACTCACCCTAAAAGCCCTAATTGGTCTCGTACCGGCCTCCACGACCATCAGTAAAACCCCTAACCATTTTTCCTATCATACTCGTTCCACGAACCATTTCTAAGATGAACCACGAATCTTAGATCGACTTCGATCAGCGGCAATTTACAGTTAACCCAATACCTATCATCTCGTAGAATTTCACTAATTACAAGCTTAAAAATCATATTTTGTTTAAAAAAATCCTAGATTACGAAGTCGATTACAATCATAATAACAAAATCCGATAATTTGAATATCAAATTCTGACATTGATTTGTATTTCACTGAAGTATTTTATTTTCTGAAATATTTACAGTATAATTTTACCTGAATCGATTTTAAAAATGATGTTTTTCCCACCTACAAACATTTTGTTTCAGGGATTAAGTCTAAAGATCACTTAAGAGAAGAAAAAAATTCATCAGGTTTTAAAACATATAATTTTTTTTTTTTACAACAGAGGCATACTTACTCCTTTTCAGATCTGAACACAAATATAAATATAAAAATCATTTTTAATATCATTCATAACGAAATTCATATCATACTTCAAGTATTCATCTCAGGGCCATGCAAGCGATTTCAGTTTAAGAAAATTCTACTCACCTTAATTAGAAGAACAGAACTATTCTGTAATTTGCTTATCAACTTGCTGAAGTATAAGTTGAATCCCTTTTGTCCTACTTTTGCTTGATTTTGAACCTAAGTTGCTTCCATCTTTAAAAAAAACTGAAATTGTTTTAATTTTAGTTTCTTCTCAGATTTTGGTTTCCTCTCTTTTTTTTATATTGAAAAAAAATGAGATAAAAAGTGGAGAGGTTTATATACTTATTCCTATCTTATGATATTAAAAATTTAAGAAAATGAAATAAATAAGTGACACATGTTCCATTACCTAACACTTGTCATCAAACAATTTCTTTTCTTACATTTGTTATATAATACAAAGAGAATTTATTTATATTGTAATTCTTGTATGACTTTATCCACATTTGTAGTTTCCATACATAAATATGTTATTATATGTATTTATATAATACTCTAAATTTAGTTTTATATTTACAAATGTCTTAATATCAAATGTTTTAAACTTCCATTTATTTATTTACATGTATTTTAAAAAGAAAATGATAAAATCCACTTACACACTAAGAAATAATAATTATACTAGTTTAATATATTCTTTGAAAATTTAATACATTGAATCCAAATTAATACTCTCAATTCACCGACACATATATGTTTATCCTTTGAATTTCAATATTCCAATCCAAATTCAAATTCAATTTAAACAAACTCATAAATATATTAAACCAACACAAATTAAATTTGGGTTGAAGATAATAAGTTTTGCCTATTTTAAATAATCATATTAGGAGATTATCAAATAATTATCTTCCCAGATATGAATATTAATCATCAAATTATTTGTTTCATTCTTAACAATCAGTATCTCCATTAATTTACCCAGTTAATTATCAATTAACAGATATTTCAAAATTCAGGTTATCACATTCCTCCCCCCTAGAATCTTTTCGTCCTCGAAAAGGAACGAAGCCAAAATTTATTGAAATGCTTAAAATCAGATAAATTTTTATTGATCATTTTTAAAACACTTTAAAATATATATAATATTACAAAATGGTTTTATAAAAAATACTTTTTATAACTCGATGTCTCAACCAGTCCATCCTTGTTCTTATAGAAATTCGGTCATACGTTGATCAGGCGTAAGACTGAAAATCTACTAGTGCTTGGCAGACCGTTTTCAACATCCAGTGAAAATACTTTGAAAATAATTTTATTGAAAATCTTATGAAAATATTGGAAACATTTTGAAAATAGAGGAAATATCTTTGGTGAGAATGCTCTGGAAATCATCACCCCCGTCCATGGTCACAGTTACATTCCAGGGTTACGTTGCTGTCGCAGCAAAAGTCCATGTAACTGCAGGCTCTCCGCGGCCTCTTGATTACGCCATGGAACCCACACAACAGATCACAGTTACATCCAGGGTTACGTTGCCGTCACAGCAAAAGTCCATGCAACTGCAGGCTCTCCGCGGCCTCTCATTTTCGCTGTCGAAATGAAACCTCTCCACTCCTACATAGGTCGCAGTCTGCCGATTAAAATCAAACGCAGACTGTTGGCTCTCAGCGACACACACGACTTTCGCTATGTTATACCACAGGTCGCAGTCTACCGATATAAAATCAAACGCAGACTGTTGGCTCTCAGTGGCACACACGACTTTCGCTATGGTATACTCTACTCATAATCCCCAGGAACTAGTTTAGTACGGACTCCTCACAGGATCAACTTTAGAACCCCCCATTGGGGCTCAAGGCAGCACCACCCGGTGGTACTCCTGAGAAGTTCATTTCAAGGGAGCGCCTTTTTCCCCAGAGCCATCATCAAAACATTTTATAATATACATATATAGTATCTTCAAATCATACACCTAGTATGATATCAAACAAAGCTCCTTTACAAAAAATCGATTATTCCAAAATCGATAATTCTCAAACTAGGCTTTCCAAATTCAATCTTGATTTTACCCAAAAATCAAAAGCCTTTCCAAATCCAATTTCAAAGGTTCCCAAAACCTTTTTCAAAATCCTCATAAGATCCTTTATATATATATATATATATACACAGATATATATAATTTTTAAAACTTTGGATCATTTCAAACCTGTATAAAACTCATTTTATACTTCAAACACTTTCAAACACCCTTTTTCTTTTGGCAAAATATTCAATAAGGGGAGTTTTTATCTTATATTACTAAGATATATAACTTTATTTATCCAAAATCAAATATTCAAATTTAATTACTCCTTTCAATATCATTTTCATTCAAATCCGTACGATGTACACATATCATCCGTACGCTATACCAATCTGATCACTCACTCGATCACACAATTTCACTTCCGAACTAGTATCATCCACCCGACTTCCTAGTGCGGACACAGATCTGGTTTCTTGATCAGAAACCGTCATTCTCATTGCATAGCCATAACTATGATAGAGAATATCCAGAACCAATCAACAATCCATATCCAGGTTCGCCATCGAAAATCGAGTGAAAAATCCCACTCGGATCGATTTAACTATCTCGAAATTCTGTGCTCGAATCTGGATCAAATCACTATGCGAATAGAATAACATACGTGCACCCTACGTATTTATTTTATTGATTATTAGCCAATTCAATTCCATTTCAATTCACATTCACTTTGATTTTCATTCACTTACTCACAATTGCTTCAATCCCATTTTGGATTATCACCTCTATTCTTATCTCGATTGGGTATTTAACCAATAACAGTTTGAAACTCTGTCCAGTTTATTTAGAAAATAGCTTGACAAGTTAAAAATAGATAAGTGGTTGGAAAATGATTACTAGTTTGTAAAATAGGTGTAAACTGGTTAGAAAATAGTTAAAATAATTATAGAAATTTTAGATAATTACAAAATAATAGTAAGATAGTAATTAGTTTTGTAAAACAGTTGAAATATAGTAATTAATTTATAAAAAAGTTGGAAAACAGTTTCAAAAATTAATTGTAAAACAAGTATAAGATAGTTTGGCTTTTAAAAGAAAAGTTGTATATATATAGTGAATAGCTTGGAAAAATAGGTTTATACTAAAACAATTTATTAAAAATAGTCCAGAGTCAAAACTGTTCACTTCCCAATCTCCATTCTCATCAATTCAATTTAAATTTCCTCTACCTTTTAAATTGACCCAATTCCAATTTAAATAACTTCAATTTCCATTGAAATTGATTTAACCCCAATCAAGTTGAATTACCCTCAGTTTCTTTTTAAAATTTAACTTCATTCAACTTTGATCTCAAATTCTACTAATTCAATTGAACTAGTTCTAGTTTCAATTCATTTCAACTCCAGTTTGAATTAACCTCAATTTCAAACTCCATTTCCAAATCAAGTTGAATTATTCTTAATTTCCTTTCACATTCAAATTCAAATTCAAATTCCATTTGAATTTAAAATTATTCAACTTTAATTATAATTCCAAATTATTCAAATCAATTTGGACTAATTTCAAATTGAACCCACTTCAATTTCAAATCGTTTCCAATTAATCCAATTCAATTTTCCCTTTGAATCTTATACTCATACATCTTCAATCACAATTTCAATTAATTCAAATTAAATTCAATTTGAACCAATTTCAGTTCAAATTCCAAATTTAAACCATCTCGAATTATATAAATTCGAGTAAATACTTCAAATGTTGATTTAATTCCTTTAAATCAATTTACCTTTTATCCCAACAATGGATTACCGTACTCCATTTCTCATTCATTTAAACAAATCCAATTCACAATTTAAAGATTATTAATAACAATAGGATGATATCATCCAATTCATTTTTAAACATCCATCAATTTTCAATTCCAGATCTCAAACCCATTTTGAGATCACACAAATTGCAATTCAAATTAATCATTTAACTTTTCGAGTTAAATTCCAATTCCACCCTAAAATTTCCAATTCAAGTTGCTCATTTAAACCTTTTTAACTTCTCCCAAGTTAAATTCGATTTACTTAATCCAAGCAACCTCATTCAATCCTTAATCTTCACAATAATAATCTTCCCACTTAAAAACTTGTCACTTTGGGTATCATATCTCATTCCAAATTGAAAAATCAATATTTAGAGTTTATTTCATATTATCCTTGATATCATGTATATCCATACATATATACATATTTATTTCTTTTACATACCAAGTTATACTTTAAAAAATTTTAAACCACCTTTGGTTTTTAATTCAAAACAAATTTCTTTTAAATTTTCAAACAACTCTTGTTTGAAATATGACCATTTCATTCAAATGCATTAAATAATATTATTTATTATTTCTTTAAATTAATTACATCATTAATTAATTTCAATTAATTACATTTGGTAATTAACTCATTTCTTAATTACCTTCATTAAGTAATTGTCCTTTAAATTACTTACCTCTAGTTACTTCATTAAGTAACTTCCTCTTAATTTATCATTTCCAATTATTATCCATTAATAAATCTCATTAAATAAAGTTTAATTAATTACATAAAATAATTGATTATCCTTATCCTGGAACCTTTCCCGAATTCAAGATTTAATTTCAGTTTGGTTGTATTTCTATTATTTCTTAATTTGACTCAATAATTTAACAACCAATTCCTTTACTGTTTTTTATAAAGAAATATTGCTTTATATATCAAAATATATTCTTATACGAAATCTTTAAAATCTTTATATAAGAAATTAACAAGTACGCTCTCATATATATATATATATATATATATATATATATACACACACACACACACTCAACTCATCCTAGGGTACCACTTACCCTATCCTTAATGAGTAATCCCACCAGAGCCAAGGTTCTCGCTTAACCTTCTGCTCTGATACCAAATGTAACGACCCGGAAATTTCAATCCCGAAATTTCCAGATGGTTAGTGAAAAGAAGAAAGAGAAAGAAGAAGAAACAGGAAAATCAAACTCAGAATCTCACATTCGCAGCGGATAAAATATAATATCACATAAATAATAATATTACAAAGGAAAACTGATCAGTACATTTACATTTTTATACATCAGAGTTATAATCAATACACAACAATGGACAGTTTAAGACAACATGTCCTAACTATACAATAATATATCACAGTGATAAAATACTCGATACGTTCCAGCCATCCAGCTCGCCTCCTGAGCTCCAGAACGTCCTTACCTGAAAATCTGTAATACTCGGTCTGACCCGAGCATTACATCAAAGTAACACCCGGGTCAGGCTGGAAACCAGCGTGAGTAAAACCCATCTAACGTGAATGACAAAAGCATACAACTTATATGAACCCGGGGTGTCTTATATCAGTTTACAACTTCACAAGTGGTTATAGACATTACTTATTTCACACCTCAATTCTAAACTTCAAAAAAACTTAGACTAAATGATTCAATTCACTTAAATCATTCCATTTCATCTTATTGATTTCACAAATCAAATTACAAAGAAACGAAGTGGTTTCGGGTATTTACTAATACCCGAATCCAGTCTCTTCAAAACCAATGTCACCTTAGCCCAAGTTATTCAGGTAATTAAATTCATGTATTGGACGTCGCTTTTACATAGAAATAACACGGATCAATATCACCCATTTATCATTGGTATAAACAATATCATATCAATAGAATGTCATAGCATATCATCCAATAGATATCATTTAATTCAGACATTCAACAAACAACCATCCATAAGCAAGCATTATCAACTCATATCACAATTAATCATCTAATTCTGCTTAATCAACCATTAATTTACTACACCCATTTAATTAATTCATCACTCCTTGATTACCTTACCAATCAAAGCAATTAATCTCTAATCATTGATTAATTATCCTTTAATTATCAATTAATAAACCTTAATTATTAATTAATCTCCCCAATTAATAATTAATATCCTTTAATACAAAGAAATCAATTCTTAATGCTTTATAATCAATTAATCAACCTCTAATTAACTGATTAATCGACCATCAACTATTGATTAATAACCTTAATTATTAATCAATATTTCTTAATACAAATTGATTAATCTATAATTATTCTTATAATTAATTTATTTATTTTAATTAACAAATCAATTATATCTTAATTATTAATTAATTATTGATTAACAACCTTAATTTCATTTAAGTAATTACCTTTAAATTAAGTAATTAACTATTCTTCATTACTTACATTAATTAATCCAACTTAAGTAATTATCCTATTTGTTAACTATCCTTAATAATAATTAAAATAATTAACTCTTAACAAATAATTCTTAATTACTTACATTAAGCAATTATCATTTAAGTAATTATTCTTTAATTTATAACATTAATTAATCTCTAAGTATTTTACAATTCTTAATCATTAATTATAAATTTATTTAACCCTATATTTACCCAAAAACTTAATTGACTTCTTACTTGTCATTAAAATCTTATTTAGTAAATTTGTGATTTAGTTACCATTAATCTATTACCTTAAGACTTTAAGTTTAACTAATGATAAAACATTTTACCTTCTCAATTTCTACTTAATTATATTATTCATTAAGTTTAAATATCCTTAAGATTTAACTTAATCTAAGTGAAAATGAATTACACAACTTTTACTGAACCAATCATTTGAATAAACCATTATTATTTTAAAGAGAAAGTTTTTATTTGAAAAATAGTTAAAACTTGAATTTTGTTATAGTTAAAAAAAATCCTGTTACAAAGCAAAAACAACACGCATGCAACTTCGAGACTAGCTTGCATTAGCACGAGCAAGACCCTGAGTAAACAGATTCTTCTCTCTACTTTCAGATTCCTTCTTCTCTATCCATCATGCTTCCACCTTTTCTCAACTTCCATGTCATGCACAATCACGTACACATGCACACTTAACCAAGAGCACACCGACCTCCACCGGCACTTCTGCCAAGTCGCCTCTGGCCAACTGAACTCGCCACCTCCCTTGGATTTTCCAAATTCGCCGCCATACAAAAATTCATCTTCGAAGTCACTAGTCTCAGTCAACCCTCCCTAACCATCATCTTATCTCAACCTCATCAGCCACCATTCCTTGCCAGAAAACACCCAAACCTTCGTCGTGTCCTTCTTCTTCGAGTTTCCTCTGGTCCGCAACCCTGAAGTTCACCGTGACGCCGTAGATCGACGCCAATCGCACTCACCCTAAAAGCCCTAATTCGTCTCGTATCGGCCTCCACGACCATCAGTAAAACCCCTAACCATTTTTCCTATCATACTCGTTCCACGAACCATTTCTAAGATGAACCACGAATCTTAGATCGACTTCGATCAGCGGCAATTTACAGTTAACCCAATACCTATCATCTCGCAGAATTTCACTAATTACAAGCTTAAAAATCATAGTTTGTTTAAAAAAATCCTAGATTACGAAGTCGAATACAATCATAAAAACAAAATCCGATAATTTGAATATCAAATTCTGACATTGATTTGTATTTCGCTGATGTATTTTATTTTCTGAAATATATACAGTATAATTTAACCTGAATCAATTTTAAAAATGATGTTTTTCCCACCTACAAACATTTTGTTTCAGGGATCAAGTCTAAAGATCACTTAAGAGAAGAAAAAAAATTCATCAGGTTTTAAAACATATAATTTTTTTTATTTTTTTTACAACAGAGGCATGCTTACCCCTTTTCAGATCTGAACACAAATATAAATATAAAAATCATTTTTAATATCATTCATAACCAAATTCATATCATACTTCAAGTATTCATCTCAGGGCCATGCAAGCGATTTCAGTTTAAGAAAATTCTACTCACCTTAATTAGAAGAACAGAACTATTCTGTAATTTGCTTATCAACTTGCTGAAGTACAAGTTGAATCCCTTTTGTCCTGCTTTTGCTTGATTTTGAACCTAAGTTGCTTCCATCTTTAAAAAAAACTGAAATTGTTCTAATTTTAGTTTCTTCTCAGATTTTGGTTTCCTCTTATTTTTTTTATTGAAAAAAAAAGTGAGATAAAAAGTGGAGAGGTTTATATACTTATTCCTATCTTATGATATTAAAAATTTAAGAAAATGAAATAAATAAGTGACACATGTTCCATTACCTAACACTTGTCATCAAACAATTTCTTTGCTTACATTTGTTATATAATACAAAGAGAATTTATTTATATTGTAATTCTTGTATGAATTTATCCACATTTGTAGTTTCCATACATAAATATGTTATTATATGTATTTATATAATACTCTAAATTTAGTTTTATATTTACAAATGTCTTAATATTAAATGTTTTAAACTTCCACTTTATTTATTTACATTATTTTAAAAAGAAAATGATAAAATCCTCTTACACCCTAAGAAATAATAATTATACTAGTTTAATATATTCTTTGAAAATTTAATACATTGAATCCAAATTAATACTCTCAATTCACCGACACATATATGTTTATCCTTTGAATTTCAATATTCCAATCCATATTCAAATTCAATTTAAACCAACTCATAAATATATTAAACCAACACAAATTAAATTTGGGTTGAAGATAATAAGTTTTGCCTATTTTAAATAATCATATTAGGAGATTATCAAATAATTATCTTCCCAGATATGAATATTAATCATCAAATTATTTGTTTCATTCTTAACAATCAGTATCTCCATTAATTTACCCAGTTAATTATCAATTAACAGATATTTCAAAATTCGGGTTGTCACAAGTTAAAATAAGAAATGAACTAAATAGTATGAGTAATGTAGCTTTTATATCAACTGTTGAACCTAAAAATCCAAAGAAAGCATCATCCGATGATTCATGAATTCTTGTTGTGCAAGAAGAATTGAATCAGTTCACCAGAAATGATATTTGGGAACTTGTTCCTAGACCTGAGGATAAAAGTATAATTGGAACAAAATGGTTTTATAAAGATAAAATGAATAAACTTGGTGAGGTCGTGAGAAATAGAGCTCGTTTAGTCTCGCAAGGTTATTATCAAGAAGGAGTTGATTATGAGAAACCTTTCACCCGTAGCAAGACTAGAAGCTATCAAGTTATATCAAATGGATGTTAAAAGTGCTTTTCTAAATGGTTTTGTAAAAGAAGATGTTTATGTTGAATAACCTCCACTTTTTGAACATAATAAATTTCCAAATCATGTATATAAATTAAAGAAAGCGTTACATGGTTTGAAACAAGCTCCTAGAGCCTGATATGAAAGACTAAGCTCTTATTTACTACGATCTGGTTTTGAAATTGGTAAAATAGATACAACTTTTTATATTAAAAGAAACAAAATTGATATTCATTTAGTACAAATGTATGTAGATGATATAATATTTGGGTCAACTAACAATATAATGAATAAAGAATTTTTAGATATAATGACTAAAGAATTTGAAATGAGTCATATTTGAGAACTAAGTTTCTTCTTAGGACTTCAAATCAAACAATTAGATAATGGAATTTTCATTAGTCAAGAAAAATATGCTAAGGATTTAATTAATAAATTTGGATTAACCACTTCTAGTGGGAAACCAATTCAAATGATAATTAATGTAGCTTTAAGTAAAGAAGATAAATCAAAAGATGTTGATCAAAAATTATATAGGGGAATGATTGGTTCACTGCTTTATATAATATCAAGTTGTCTTGATATCATGCATAGTGTCTGTCTCTGTGCAAGATACCAATCTCAACCTAAAGGAACTCACTTAAAAGCTGTTAATAGAATTTTAAGATATGTAAAACATACTTTAGATTATGGTTTATTTTACCCTAAAAACGATGTATTTGATTTAATTTCATATTGCGATGCCGATTATGCTGTTTGTAAATCAGATCGAAAAAGTACAAGTGAAACTTGTCACTTTCTAGGGCATTCTCTGGTTTTCTGGTTTAGTAAGAAGCAAGACACTGTATCCTTTTCAACAACTGAAGCAGAGTATATATCTGCTGCTTTGGCTTGTTCTCAAGTTATATATATGGAACAAACTTTAAAAGATTTTGGTAACTAAATCACCAATTTATTGTGATAATACTAGTACATTAAACCTATCTAAAAATCCAACTCATCATGTTAGAACAAACTATATTGATATTAGACATCATTTTCTAAGAGATAATATAAAGAAATCATAACTTTTGAATATACTAATACTGAAAAACAATTACTGATATATTAACCAAACCATTAAATGAACAAAACTTTACTAAATTTAAAAGAGAATTAGGTATATTTTCATTAACTGAAATATAAATTTTAAATATTACAAGTATAGTTAATAATTAATATAAATAAAAATTTCTCAAAAATTTGAACTGGGCATGTAGACATGACTCATCCCCCTATGTCGACATACATGCCGAGATTTTCAAATTTAAATTTCCCTGTAAAAGAAGTTATTTGATTATATATTTATGTATTTCGACTTTTACTCATTTTCTCTGTTCTATTCTTTGTAGTAAACTTCTAAAACAGTAAATTAATGGCTTTCTCCTATAATAATGAACTTTCTTCACCTACTTCTTCTCATTCTGGTCCTTTTCAACGTTCCACATGCGTAAGAGTCGTCAAGTTACAAGAGAAGATGAAATATTTGCTTCAAATGATGATGGAAATTCAAGTGAGTCAACTGCAAATGGCTAGAGAACAAGATAGGCAAGGAAGTATCCTTAGGAATTTACAAAACTTCCTTATGGATAACCATGCCAATCCCATTTTCATCGAAAAAATCATCACAAGCCATGGATTCTGAAGAAGAAGAGCCTCTAGATGAACCACAAAAGGATCAAGAATAAGAACATCCTCTGCCGAATCCGGATCTTCGTATGGACAAAGACGATGGCGTAATTTGCATTGGAGAGGTCCTTTTTGATGCTAATAGGAACTTGGTCGAACAACGTGGAAACTTTTGTTTCCATTATCCAAATTTTTCGGTCCATAAATCACCAATAGTTAAGGGTCCTCGTTAAGCTTTTTCGTTTTCTCTTTCTTGATTGTATATTGGTTTGTTAATTTGTATATAAATATTATCTTAATTAATGTTCTTCTAAAAACAATCTTTGGTGTATAAAATCTTGAATTCCATTTAACTTAGGATGCTATATTTCACTCATATATAATTATTATTCTTATGTCATATGTTTTTTTTTCTCATTTTCTATTAAGTTCAAGGTTTATAGGTAATTTTTGTTGATGAGAAAGGGGGAGAAGTTATATGAAATAGTAGGCTTGGAGTAAAGGGCAGTTGTTGGCGTAAGGGGGAGTTATGGTATGATCGAAGTGATAAGTATATTTTATAAGGTTGCGATCATCAAAAAGGGGGAGTTTGTTAGGAACAGGAGATAGTGGTTTTGATGACAACAACCTTTGAAACTTATTTTATTATAACTTATATACTGACACTATTGTCTATATATATATATATATATATATATATATGAATGTTATTATGTAGGATATATATAAGGCAGGTACTGATTATTGAAGACTGTAAAGTATAAAGATCAAGAATGAAGAAATCAAGTTTGAAGACTCATGAGTATCAAGATCAAGATTTCAAGATAAGTGTCTAGTTTTATTGAAACTTCATAACAGCATGGAAATCTTCATTTCAAATTTCATTTTGGATGGAACCCATTTCTACCTTCTTAGTGGCTTACAAACCTACGACAAGTAATTTACAAACCTACGACAAGTGGCTTACAAACCCACGAACATTCTGGTTTTGTACAATTTCTTGAGTCCTGATGTGATGAAATATTCTGCAGGAAGAAGCTTGTAAAACTACTTCAAAATGGTTTTTCAAAATGATTTTCAAAACTTCTTTTCAAATGATTTTCAAAAAGATGTTTTAGCCTTAAAATATTCTTTGTTTTTATTTTTAAATAAACTCTTGTTTCGAACTTCTTTTGTTTTTAAACTATCTTCTGATTTTCAAATATTCTTTTATAATATATATATATATATATATATATATATACTTGAGATTTAAAATCATATTTATATATACATTCTAAAAATATATTTTCTACTCTGCTTTGTTTTACATCATAGGAAAATTAGTTTATTTTACTCCAGAATCATTTCATCTTGTTTTCCTTTTAATATCATTATCAAAATTGATTTTACAAAGTTTTAACTAAGGGACGTCGACATCATGGGATGCCCCATGTCGACACGGCGACCATTAAATTCAAAAATTTCAATTTTCAAAAGAAGTGTCAATTCGTTAAAATCTCTTCACAAATAGTTATGACCGTTACTGGTCTATAAATAGCCTTCACAAACGAATTTTTAAACTAACTACTTTTGTGACGACCCAGAATTTTTGGATGTTTGAAATTGGAATATTTAATTGATTTTAAATATTTAAAAGTTAATTTTTAACTTGAATTCAAATATTATTATTATTTAGCAATTAAGTTATTGGATTTAATAAAGTGAAATTAGGTAAATTATTGAATCTTCAGTTTGAATCCTGTTAAAAATAATTTAAAGGCTTGTAAAATTTATATTGATAATACTGAAGATAGTAAAAGTGTTAAAATTGAATTTAAAGATGATTTGTTCAATTTTGAAAATATATCATTTAAATCGATATTTAAAAATAGCCTTTCGAAGCACCGTCTCGGAATTTGACAAAACCATTTCCATTAGATCCGTAATATTGTATGATTATCAAGTTTCAATTTTCGTAGTGTTTGGAGTTGTTGTGTGAGCGTACGACGTATAAACGCGCTGAAATTTATATCGAAAATTCAATTTAGTAACTGAGTCCAAAAAGCTATCTTCTCCATACGATCGAACTAGGGCTCAAAACCTTTTCCCTTTCCTTTGGAATAGAGGTATAACATTATAAATGCCTAGCGGCACACCTCGATAGGGGTTTGCGATTTTGAGTCACGTGAATCGGGATAATTTGGAGAAATTTATATATATATATATATATATATATATATATATATATATATATATATATATATATTGGTCAACATCAGTTGAAATTTACATCTACATCAAACCTTTTTACTTTTCACTTCAGTTCACTGTAGCAAGTATATTCAAACATGCTTTCTTTGCCTTCTCAAACACGATTCCTTATCCTTCTTCTTTTAGACATGAGACCCATTCCTTTTTAAGTAAAAATCCAAATGCTCGAATACAAAAAAAAGGCAAGCTTGAATTCGAGGCCGAGGGGAGGTGCGCGCACGAAGGAAATAAATTCATGGCCGAAATATCTCGTATATATAAAAAAGAGAGGAGAATACTGATATCAAAATCGATTTCGAATCAAACATGAGCTCGCAGATGCGTGGGAGGGGTGCAGTTTGTCTTCGCGTGGGCGTCGCGATTTCTGGAGGGAGGCGCATTCTCTCGATTTGGGGTGCTGATGTTTAGGTAAGGAGAGCCATGCCTTGGGAGGAAGCGGCACGCGACTGCGAAGGAGGGTCGTGAATCAATCAGGGCCGCATCGAGATGGTGTCCCATGGCTGTCGCGATGGCATCCGCGTAAGGAGGGAAGGCCTACTCTTGCGGTGCTCGTCACCGAGCGGGGGAGGTTAGTCGATGAGGTACTTTGCTACTTTGTCTAGCTTAATTTCTGTAATTTTGGTTTTGTTAATTTTATAAACAGTAAGGTAAAGTATTACTTTCAGATTTTTATAAAATTTTATAGAAATATATACATAAAGAAGATTGTTTTCAAACAGAAGCTTTAAAATGTTTTGATACTGAAAGAAAAAAACAAACGTGTAAAAGTAATTCCATTTTGTTTAAAATAGGTACAGAGGAAAAATATATATACATATTACAGTAAAATGTATTACCATTTTTTTTAATTACAAGAAAAAAAAAGAAATATATATATATATTTTACAGAAACCTATATAAAACAATTCTGTTTTAAATTAATATATAGATTTGAAAGGAATTTTAATTCATTAGAATTTAATGTATGCATATAAGATTTGGGGAAAATATAGGAATTTTAAAATGCTGCGGAGTTTATACAAAAATTAGATTTTTAAATATATATATAGGTTATTTTTATATATGCAGATTCAAAGGAAATAAAACAAAATAATAAGCACATTTTAAATTTACTAGTTTATTTTTAAAATAATGATTATAGTGATTTACTTATTCAATTAACCTATTTAATTAATTTAGTTACTAAAATGATTTTTAAAAAAGGAAATTCGTTAGTTAAATTAAATTGTTAATCAACTAAATTTATTAAAACAGTAATGGATTGTCCGATTCATTTCAAATATTAATAAACTGCATAATGTCTATACAAGGTCAAAAATAATGAAGAACGAGTCAGTTTGAATTGGATCGCAAACAAAGAAAAGGTGAGTTAATCCCACTCATCTGGGCTTTATTTAAATTTAAATGGTTAAATTTAAATAATTGGTTGGATGATTGAAATGAATTGATGTGCTATATTATATATAGTAGTACCTAGTATATATTGGAGTGATTGATTTCCCGCATTATATAGCAGATGAGACCCTATGCGCCGCATAATAGCGGATGATATTTTATAAACCCATATACCGTGATATTCCACCTCGAAGTGGAATTGGTATTTTATATTGTGCAAACATCAGTGGATGCAGGGAAACAGGTTGGAGGGATCCAATTGGATTCCTTAAATATTTAGATTTGTTCTAATAATCCTATGTAATGATTATTTGATATGCTGTGATGAATTATATTGATAATTGGAATATTGAATGCTATGGTTTGCTTGAATATATTTTGGTACACTGAGTTATTAAAATATATAAAATTGGATTTTTGAAAAGAAAATAAAAGAGTGAATTTTTAAGTAAAATAATTATAGAGAATTTGAATAAAAATAAGAAAAAATTGGAAAAGAATAAAATGATTTTTAAATCCTGATAAATTCCGGGTATGAGAAAGAGATTTTGAGTAAATAGAGAAATAATGAATTTTAAACTTAAGTGAGGTTATATCAAGAAATAAAAAATTTATTTTAAAATTCAAGTTTTAAATTTATTTGCAAGTTTAAAGAAGAAATTTGGAATACTTGAAATTGGTATTTTCAGTTAAATTTTTTTTAAATCATAATTAAGGAATAATGTATGAAATTAATGGATTTTGAAATAAATTGAGTAAGTAAAGAAATTTATTTCAAATGGAGTAAACTGGGGATCAATTTGGAAACCGATCTAAGTGTTTGGAATCGGAATTTTAAAAAGGAAGTTGAGACTAAGAAATTTATAAACTGGGATTATAAAAGTGAAGTAATATATCAGCGGATATTTGGAAGAATAAATGCACGGTGGGAATTTATTAAAGGAATGGGTAAATTTGTTCAAAAATAAATAGTAATTTATTTTTAAAGATGTGAAAAGAAGCGTATTTCCCTAGATAGCCAAGTACGTTTTCAAAGAAAATTTTAAATATAAGTTAAAAGCTTTAAAGTTGTTTTAAAAAGCATGTATTAGAAAATTTATTATTTCTAAATGTTTAAATTCTAAAGTAAGTATTTTCTTTTGATCTATTATAGCAGTAATTATTTAAAGGTGGCTTGGTATTATGTTTTAAAGATTAGAAATTCAGTTTCATATTGTACAAAGTAGTTTTATTTTAAATATTCTCAAAGTATATATTTTGAATAAGTATTAAAATAACTTTTAATTTAATGTTTTAAAGGATATTTTATAATAAAGTGTTTTAAATTATTTTCAAAATCTAAAATTTTTGTGCTTGGTGTTTTCAGTGGAAATAAATATTTGGAAATTTATTTCATGTGAAAAGTGTGGTTTGAAAACTGTTTTCAAAGGGTTGAAAGTGGAAATATATATTGTGAAGATATTTCGAGGATAGTAAATAATTTGAAAGATTATTTATTGTTTGATGGTTGTTTGTGAATGTTAATTGATAGTTAAATAACTGACTATCTATATTGGCCAATGCGTTGATCGTTTTGAAGAGACCGGGATCGGGTTTGCTATATTACAACATGATATGGGGTTCTCGCTTCGAGTTTGGTGGCGAATTGGAGACTCTTATCCCTACATTTCCCCGGGGGTAGTACAAGGCCTTTTGGGGTTGGTTGCGAGTCGAGAGGCTGGCCGTAAAAGCAAACCCGAGGTACCAATGAACGCCATGGTGGGGCTGGGATGGTTGAAAAGCCTACCAGTTGTGGCCGCTGTCGATGGTTGAAAAGCCTAGACCGTTTCACTTGGTATAAGAGCTTAGGTTAGTGATAACCTTGGCTCTGGTGGGGATTATTCATTAGAGATAGAGTCAGTAGTACTCTAAAATGAGTTTGAGTGTATTAATAGATATGAGCGCGTATTTGTTAGTGAATATAAATTGTTTTAATATTGTGTTGACTTATTGGTTGAGTGGAATATGAATTCTGATCTAGTTAGTTGGTCGCTATTCGAGAAGAGTTTATAAACACCTGACACGATAAATTTGACACGGTATTGTTTTAAATGTGGGTGAATGAAATAATTTTACCCAAAAATAATATTTTGATATAAAAGAAATATTTTCTTAAATTGTTATATAACTTGGATGTTTGGATAATAATATTCTAAAACAAATAAGATTATAAAAATTGAAATGACTTGTGTAATCAAAAAAGGGAACTTGTGTGAGCATAAATTATACAAATGAATTATAGTTAAATTTTGATTTAAATCAAATCTGTAAATTTAAAAATCCTGGAGATTTTGGAAGTGCTTTCCGAAATGTTTTGAAGATAAATAATAGCATTATTATTTTGGAGGTATTTCTGAAAGGAAATTGCTTCAAATAAATTTTGGGAAGGGATATAGCATTGAGCTCACTTCAGTCGCTGGAAAATAACTTCGGTGATGACTGCAGCATCATCGATGTTCATTTTCGAGTTTCTAAGCGAAGGGTTGCTGCTAAATTGATTTGTTCAGAAGAACTAGTTTGTTTTTGAAATTTCAAAGGAAATTTGTTGGGGATAAAAAAAACCAGGATTGGTTTAAAAATTTGAGAAGTGTGTTTTTGAGATAATGATGATTTCAAAATGATTTGAAAACCAAAAGTCGGGTGTTTAAAAATCCTGAAATCCTTACTTAAATAGTTTAGAGATCATCAGGAGCTAAGTTATAAACTTATAATGGTGAACGATTTTGATAAGGAATATGGGGATTGGATTTTAGAATTAAAATTAAAGGTGAAAGTTAAAAATGAGGATTTAACTTGGATTAAGTTTGAAATTTAATTGATGATTGGAAGAAATAAATGGGTTAATGAGATAATAAAAATTAAATTTGGATTGAGAAATAAAATTTATTAGAATTAAATTAACTTAAGCAAAGTTAATAATAATGAGTTGGATTTGAAGTAAGTTGAAAAGTAATTTGTGTGGGATGATATTAAATGGAATTAAGTCCTTGCTTAATAAAATACAAAAGAATGGTATGTAGCTAGATTTAATGGAGTTGAGTTAAATAAAATTGAATTTAAATAAATTCAGTTGAGTTATAGATAATATTGAATGGGATAAAATTCTTACTTAAACAAATAAGCGTAAACTAAGCAAGTATTGAATTGGGATAAATAAGCTTTGGAAGCTTATAAAAGAATTGAAAAGCATTGAAATAAAAATATAATCCCTAGTTAAAAGTAAAGTGAAATGTGAATGACTGTAAATGGATGAAGAAGTATGAATATTAATAAGTATGTAGCTTATAAAAATGTAAAAAGGGAATAAATAAACCGAAATAAAAGTGTTGGAATTTTGGAAAATGAAAGAAAATCCAAACTAGAATTATAAAAAAAATTGAACTCAGGAAAATTTAATGAAGTGATTTTTGTAATAAAATCGAATATTGATTTAAAAAGTGGGAAGTAAGCTAATTGGCTAAATAAATTATTTGATGTAGTATATTAATAAAATTTAATTTGGTTAAATAAAATGGATTGTAAGTTAATAATGAAGTTTGGAAATAAACTCGAATTATAAATAGAATTCGACTTGGATTGATAATGAATTAAAATAAGTGGAGATGTTGTAAAAATAAAATGGAATTGGATTATAATAGAAATGATTTGAGTTACAAATAAATCCAAATCGAGTATAAATGAGTTAAATATGTGCTTGGATATTATTTTGATAAATTGAGAATGTGAATTAAAATTAAAATTAAAATGGAAGGAATTAAATATAAATTGAGTCGAAATCAATTTAAATTGGTTATAAAACTTAAGTAATTATTTATTCACATGGATATCATCAAATTGCATAGAATGAATTGTCGTTGACGTAAACAAAGGTAATTAAATTTCTATGAGTTGATAGAGATTAATTAAATTAATTTTAAGATCAATTGAAGTGAATATGAGTTTGTTTTGCTTAATAATGAATTGAATGTAAGCAATTGAGTTGTAAACCATTTAAATTGAATGAAGTGGTATACGAATTGGTTGTAAACAATTAAAATTAATGTCTGAATCCTATAAGTTGCTTATAAATATTGTTTAACCTGCATTGCTTATAGAAACTCGTATGTTTACTAGTTAAATATGTAAAATGTTGTTAAGTTACATGATTTTGGCACTTACATATTTGAATTGAGTAAGTACAGGTATCGGGAAGCCGTTTTGGCTGGATTTGGACGCGCTAATTGCTAAAATAGTAAGCTGCTTGCTTAAAAATGCTAAATAGAGGTACGCCCACGCAATAAAAATAGGAAATATGAACTGTTCTTATTTTTCCGACCGTGTGGGTCGATGTATATATATATCTCTTGTCAAATTGCAAAAGCACCTCCATATAAAGGAGACTCTGCCAAAAAAATTCGAAAATTTTGGGAGATAGAAAATTTTTGTTAGCGATAAAATGATTTCAAATTGGAATTGAAATAAGGGATTTTGGAAATGGAAATTGAAACTAATTGTTTAGTTGGAACAAAAGGATTAGGAAAGTGAATTCGAGATTTTTGATTTCAGAGGATAAATTGAAATTTGCTCGGCAAAAGTATGTATTTAAATTTCTGTATGAAATTTGATGATTTTCTAGTCTAGCCACTTGGTTTTTGTTTTCTTTTGAAATCTGGGGGTCCGAGAGGCATTTTGTAGTTGTACCGAGCTTGCCGCGCAAAGGAGATGCTGGCAAACTTTTTCGAAAATTTAGAGAGTTAGAAATTTTTTGAGAAAGTTTTGATAATTTAAATTTGGACTTAAATTTAAATTTGAATAAGTGAAGTAAATAATGTTGTTGGAAACTATATAAGGTTTTGGGAAGTTGGTCGAAGTAATAATGGGTTTTTAATAAAACATATGTTATGGCAAGTTGATAAAACTGTTTGGTTTTGGAAAATAGTAATGGGTATTGGATCATTCTTCTTAACTAGCAATTTCGGGGATGAAATTCTTTTAAGGGAGGAGGAATGTGACGGCCCGGAATTTTTGAATGTTTGAAATTGGAATATTTAATTGATTTTAAATATTTAAAAGTTAATTTTTAACTTGAATTCAAATATCATTATTATTTAGCAATTAAATTGTTGGATTTAATAAACTGAAATTGGGTAAATTATTGACTCTTCAGTTTTAAGCCTGTTAAAAATAATTTGAAGGCTTCTAAAATTTATATTGATAATACTGAAGATAGTAAAAGTGTTAAAATTGAATTTAAAGATGATTTGTTCGGTTTTGAAAATTTATCGTTTAAATCGATATTTAAAAATAGCCTTCCGAGGCACAGTCTCAGAATTCGACAAAACCAGTTCCATTGAATCCGTAATATTGTATTATTATCCTATTTCAATTTTCATAGTGTTTGGAGTTGTTGTGTGAGCGTACGACATATAAACGCGCTGAAATTTATGTCGAAAATTCAATTTAATAACTGAGTCCAAAAAGCTATCTTCTCCACATGATCGAATTAGGGCTCGAAACCTTTTCCTTTTCGTTCGGAATAGGGATATAACATTATAAACGCCTAGCGGCACACCTCGATAGGGGTTCGCAATTTTGAGTCACGTAAATCGAGACAATTTGGATTTAATTAAAAATATTTATATATTTATATTTTGGTCAACATCAGCTGAAATTTACATCTACATCAAACCTTTTTCCTTTCCACTTCAGTTCATTGTAGCAAGTATATTCAAACACACTTCCTCTTCCTTCTCAAACATGATTCCTTATCCTTCTTCTTTTAGACACGAGACCCATTCCCTTTTCAGTAAAAATTCCAAATGCTCGAATGCAAAAAAAATGCGAGCTCAAATTCGAGGTCGAGGGGAGGCGTGCGCGTGTGAAGGAAATAAATTCATAGCCGCAATATCTCGTATATTAAAAAGAGAGGAGAATAATGAAATCAAAATCGATTTTGAATCGAACGAGAGCTCGCGGACATGGGAGGGGTGCAGTTTGTCTTCGCGTGGGCATCGTGATTTCTGGAGGGAGGCGCATTCTCTTAATTTGGGGGTGCCGATGTTTGGGTAAGGAGAGCCACGCCTTGGGAGGAAGCAGCACGCGACTGCGAAGGAGGCTCGTGAGTCAATCAGGGCCGCATCGAGATGGTTGTCCCATGGCTATCGCGATGGCATCCACGTAAGGTGGGAAGGCCTACTCTAGCGGTGCTCGTCACCGAGCAGGCGATGAGGTACTTTGCTTCTTTGTCTAGCTTAATTTCTGTAATTTTGGTTTTGCTAATTTTATAAACAGTAGGTAAAGTATTACTTTCCGATTTTTATAAAATTTTACAGAAATATATATATATATATATATAAAAAGAAGATTGTTTTCAAACAGAAGCTTTAAAATGTTTTGATACTGAAAGAAAAAAAGTGTAAAAGCAATTCTATTTTGTTTAAAATAGGTATAGAGGAAAAATATATATACATATTACAGTTAAACGTATCACCATTTTTGTTAATTATAAGAAAAAAAAGAAGAAAAGAAATATATATATATATATTACAGAAACCTATATAAAACAATTCTGTTTTAAATTAATATATAGATTTGAAAGGAATTTTAATTCATTAGAATTTAATGTATGCATATAAGATTTGGGGAAAATATAGGAATTTTAAAACGTTGTGGAGTTTATACAAAAATTAGATTTTTAAATATATATAGGTTATTTTTATTATGCAGATTTGAAGGAAATAAAATAAAATAATATGCACATTTTAAATTTACTAGTTTATTTTTAAAATAATGATTATGGTGATTTACTTATTCAATTAACCCATTTAATTAATTTAGTTACTAAAAGGATTTTTAAAAAAGGAAATTCATTAGTTAAATTAAATTGTTAATCAGTTAAATTTATTAAAATAGTGATGGATTGTCCGATTCATTTCAAATATTAATAAGCTGCATAATGTCTATACAAGGTCAAAAATAATGAAGAACGAGCCGGTTTGAATTAGATCGCAAACAAAGCAAAGGTGAGTTAATCTCACTCATCTAGGTTTTATTTAAATTTAAATGGTTAAATTTAAATAATTGGTTAGATGATTGAATTGACTTGATGTGCAATATTATATATAGTAGTATGTAGTATATATTGGAGTGATTGATTTCTCGCATTAGCGGATGAGACCCTATGCGCCGCATAATAGCGGATGATATTTTATAAACCCATAACCGCGATATTCCACCTCGAAGTGGAATTGGTATTTTATATTGTGCTAACATCAGTGGACACAGGGAAACAGGTTGGAGGGATCCAACTGGATTCCTCAAATATTTAGATTTGTTCTAATAGTTCTGTGTTACGATAATTTATATGCTTCGATGAATTATATTAATAACTGGAATATTGAATGTTATGGTTTGCTTGAATATATTTCAGTACACTGAGTTATTAAAATATATAGAATTGGATTTTTGAAAAGAAAATAAAAGAGTGAATTTTTAAGTAAAATAATTATAGAGAATTTGAATAAAAATAAGAATGAATTGGAAAGGAATAAAAGTGATTTTTAAATCCTAGTAAATTCCGGGTAGGAGAAAGAGATTTTGAGTAAACGGAGAAATAATGAATTTTAAACTTAAGTGAGGTTATATCAAGAAATATAGAATTTATTTTAAAATTCAAGGTTTGAATTTGTTTGCAAGGTTAAAGAAGAAATTTGAAAAACATGAAATTGGTATTTTCAGTTAAAAAGATTTTAAATCATAATTAAGGGATAAAGTTTGAAATTAATGGATTTTGAAATAAATTGAGAAAGTAAAGAAATTTATTTCAAATGGATTAAATTGGCAATCAATTTGGAAATTGATCTGTGTTTGGAATCGGAATTTTAAAAAGGAAGTTGAGACTAAGAAATTTATAAACTGGGATTATAAAAGTGAAGTAATATATCAGTGAATATTTGGAAGAATAAATTCACGGTGGAAATTTATTAAAGGAATGGGTAAAAAAATTTAAAAATAAATAGTGATTTATTTTTAAAGATGTGAAAGAGAAGCGTATTTCCCTAGATGGCCAAGTACGTTTTCAAAGAAAATTTTAAATATAAGTTAAAAGCTTTAAAGCTATTTTAAAAAGCATGGTTTAGAAAATTTATTATTTCTAAATGTTTAAATTATAAAGTAAGTATTTTCTTTTAATCTATTATAGCAGTAATTATATAAAGGTGGCTTGGTATTATGTTTTAAAGGTTAGAAATTCAGTTTCATATTGTACAAAGTAGTTTTATTTTAAATATTCTTAAAGTATATATTTTGAATAAGTATTAAAGTAATTTTTAATTTAAATGTTTTAATGGATATTTTATAATAAAGTGTTTTAAATTATTTTCAAAATCCAAAGTTTTTGTGCTCGTTGTTTTAAGTGGAAATAAATATTTCAAAATTTATTTCATGAGAAAAGTGTGGTTTGAAAGCTGTTTTCAAAGGGTTGAAAGTGAAAATATATCTTGTGAAGATATTTTAAGGATAATAAATAATTTGGAAGATTATTTATTGTTTGATGGTTATTTGTGAATGTTAATTGATAGTTAAATAACTGACTATCAATACTGGTCAATGCGATGATCGTTTCTAAGAGACCGGGATCGGGATTTATTTCCTGAAAACCATTTCGATCCGTTTTGTACGTTTTCGTGGGGAAGACGAGTATGGAGTCGAAGATGGAGCAGTGAAATGCAACAGTTAGTCGCTACTGAGGATGATTCCAAAATGGATGTAGTAGGAGTAGTGCCTTCGGTTCCGTTTGAACCTGGGATGGACTTGTGTGGATGAATGCTTTCGGAACATCGTCAGGTGGACAATGGGCATTCTAAGTGATATGTTCTAAAAAGGTGACGCTTAGCCTCGAGCCTCATCAACAGGGAATGACTGAAAATCAGGGTTATGCAGCAAGGCTAAGTGGGTAACACCCATTAGGGTATGGTCATCCCTGTCTTGATGTCTTTTTTTATTCGGCTTAGTGGTGTGGTTGCTGATCCCAACCGTGGGGTGATCTTACTCGGGCTTATCCAGTAAGGGGTAGTCCCGATCTTGTGTTGCAGGGGATTGGGAGTAATACTCGGTACGGTGATCTAGGCCACATACTGTGACAGGTGGTACCCCAGTGCCTAGTCATTAGTTGGAAATCCATTCTCCCTACGTGCCTGTACGGTTTTCATTGTGCCCAATTATTGCTGAAACGTGAGATGCAAGCATTTCAGCTAGATTCTATTTTACTTTCTATAGACACTATTATAATATTAGAGGATTTTGATAAAAAGTGTTTGGCTATCGTAAGGTAAAAAACTGACATGTTTATTTATGGCGTGCTCTTACGAGATGCTTTTGTGTTCAAAAAAAATTGAAACTTTAATGACAATTGGAGTGTGGTTTTCTCACGCTGGTATTCCAGACTGACTCGGGTGTTATTTAACTATAATGCTCGGATCAGACCGAGTATTATAGATTACAGGAAAGGATGCTATGGAGCTGAATGGCGATACGTACTCCCGTACTTGTTTTAAATATTCCGCTTTGTTGATTAGCTGTGCATTCAGTTTTGTGAGGATAGGTTATGATTACTGTCCAGCTGTGTGTTATGTATACTCTGATGATGTAATGTATAAACAGATATATTTGTTTCTGTGTAAAGATCATTTATTATCTATTATATTTTATTCCGTTGCGATGGTTAGATTCTGATGTTGTTTCTATTTTCTTCTTCTACCACTTCTTCTTTAACCCAAATGGTTCATACTTCCGTACATCTTGAGTTAATTGAGGGAGAATAGTGTCGACTCTAGGGGTACGGATTTGCGGGTCATTAAAATTTTCTTATTTTCTTCACTCCTTCTTTTTAACTAACTATTTTCTTATTTTCTTCACTCCTTCTCCACATATCCGTATTCTAAAAATTTCATATTTTTAAGATCGTGTCGAAATTCTGTGGAATTCTCAAGTGAATCAAATTAGAATCTCATTCTTTTTTTGATTCTCTTCCCTTTCTCAAAGATCAAAGTGATATTCAGAGTTATAGAATCAATTTGTAATCAAAAGTTTATCGAGTCTCTCTATAAGGTATGGTTGTGCCTGGAAATCAATTGGGTGATCTTGTGTCTCGTAAATCAAGAGAGTTTGCCCCGGACTCGAAGACAAAAAGGTACCTTGTAACGACCCGTAATTTTCAATGATTAAACTTAGCTAAATTAATAAGTTTTTTGTGATTAAATTTAGAAAGAAATAAAATTTTTATAATTTATTTTGAAGCAAATGTTAAAAATGAAATGCAACCATGGAATTAAACTAAGTATTAACAATTGAAATGAAAATGTCGATTAAATGAAGTAATGTAAATTGTTATACTAGGCTAAGAATTGAATATAAGAAAACAAATGCAAATAGTGGATTAATTAATGAATTTATAATAATAAATAGTAATTGAATGTCCTGTAAGTATTTATAATATTGTTTGGAAAAGGAAAACTTATAAAAATATGAATGAGAGTAAGCATTTAATTAACCAATGCAATAATATATTGATTAATAATAACTGAATGTAAACTAAGGTAGTAATGTTAATGGTAGTTGATAAATAACCAATTTAGTGCAATCCCAATTTAATTGCAACTATTGTAAGGTTTTAATTGATTGAAATTAGTAGATTTGGAAAATAGATTCAAAATTTTATCAATTGATAGAATAATATGTAATAAATTGTAGATGATAGGATTAATGCTAGAGAGTAATTATAATAGTTGTTGTTTGATAATAAAGTAAGAATGGGAACCAAGATTATTAATTTAAATGTAATAAAGTGGATTAATTGGAATTACATGAAAAGATTATTAATTTAAGTGTAATAAAGTGGATTAATTGGGAAATATTAATGTGCCAAGATATAGCCAATGCTAATTAAAGTTAATAATTAATGAATTGAATAAAAGGCCAATTAATGAAAATAAATGGGAACTTTTATTTGTGAATAATAAATGCTTATTAATGTGGCTAAAAGTTAGCGTAATGATTATCGTATATTACCTGTTTATGTAGAGTGTTAATTTAAAATTGAAAATCAGTTACAATAATTATAATTTAATATTACGTTAATGTTAATTAAGGTAATATTTGTAAGTAATGTTAAGGTTATTCATATTGGACAATTTGTTGAATTATAAGTATTGGAAATAAAGCTTTATCAATATATTGAAATTTAGTTAGATTAATTGCAACTAAATGAAATTAAAATATCTAAATATTACGTTATTTGAAATTAATATGGAATGTGAGAATATTTAATGTAATAGTTTTGAATCCAGTGTTGAATCCATCTATTTGAAATTTATGAATGGAATAATCATTAATTTATTAAATTAAATGGGATTGTTGGAAATTAAATTTATAGTTTTTCAATTTAATGAAATTGTGGTTAATACTGAAATTAATAAATTAATCAACTTTAAATTGACATTTAAATTTGGGTAAATTAGTGTAAATGATTAGAAATTTAAAATGATGAAATTTGTTAATTATAGAGTTGAAATTGAAAATTTGATTTAATTTTTAATTTATTATTTTAATTAATTAATGTAAAAATAGCTATTTTGTCCACTGACTCGGATTTCTATGAAACAAGTTTCATTGGATCCGTAAAGGTGAATTATTGTAGGATTTCAAGTTTCGTAGCGATCGGACTTGTCGTTTGATCGTACGGACTCGAAACGCCTTGAAATCAATTGAAATCAATTTGAAAAAATTTGATTTTAGCATAACTTCTTCATACAATGGAATTTGGACTTGAAACATATTCCATTTCTTTTAAAATATTTAAAAACATCTACTTTGATATATGGGTTGACCCAATTTCGTTACGGAGTCAGAACGGGCTTTTCGGGTCATTTATCGTTCAGCGTGTTTATAAATCGGGTCCATCTATTCTATTTTCAACTTTACCTATAAATACCATGTCATAAACCCTAGCCTTTCTATTTTCTATCTGTCTGTATGTATAATTCAGATGTTCATCCTCCTCAATGGCAGACAAAACAAAAATACCTAATTACAATTCCAAATCAAATCCAAAGCCAAAATTTCCAACTCCACAAACAATATCAAATTATATATCGTCGGAAAGCTCTTGAAGAGCGCAATCCAGATCCACTGTCCGTTTTTCGATCGAAGTTTCTGTGTATCCGGAATCATTGGGAACATTCACGGTCGTTCGTCGCGCGTTGATGAATGTTGTCGGATCGTCGAACCATTTCTGGGTTTTGTAGAGTGGACGATGGAGAGTTCATCGGCATGCTTCGTTTCGTGATTCAACGGTTAGATCGGCGGCTAAATTCGACTAGGGCTCAATTAGTAAGGAGGCGGCTATGCACGGTTGTGCTCGAGGAGCTCGCGCATGAAGGCGTCTTCGGGAGGAGGACGGGTGCGCGGTGTCGGCGTGGCAATGGGCGGCCGGAGGTGGTCGATTTTTGGTCAACGACGAAGTGAACACGAATGGGTTCGGTGTGCTATGTTTTTGCATGCGTGAGTGTTTGTCTGGGAAGAAATAGGATGACGTGGCAAGGGGGTAAAGTGTTCTTTTTTTTTAATTTTTATAATTGAAATTCAAACACATTTATCGCTATATCTTTCACATACGAACACCAATTCACGCGCTGTTTTTTTGGTTAGGATCGTATTGAAATTCTGAACATTATGGCGCTGGTTTGGACGAATTCCAAGACTGTCTAATTTTTAGGTTTAAATTCAATTTAAATTCAAAAGATGAGTGTTTTAACCCGCTCACATTTTCTAAAATTTCTTATGTGTGTTAAATTAATTTCTAATGTGATTAGAAATTTTTCTATTGCTATTTGGTATATTTTTATCATCATTCTAGTTAAATTTTAATTTATTGAATTAAATTGTTATTTAATTTATTATTGCATATAAACTGCCAGCTAGATAGATTGTTTAATTTATATTTGAATATAGACTGTCAGTAATTACCTGTTATTTATTATATGCTCTATATTGATGTTATTGTTTAAATTGATGATGATTGTAATAAATGGTTGACGATTGATATTGGATGAATGGATATTGTATTTTATATTGTTTTAAACTGCAAATTTGTTATGCACTTTATTTCATTCGGAATTGCGGTTTGAAATGATATATGACCGTATTTTTATTTTAAATTACAGATTGAAATGATAAATATCCGTATCACTTGACCATAGGGTAGAAAATTATTTACAGACACCGTGGTCTATATATAAAAATATTTTGAAATGATTTTCTATGGTTTTGTAAAGAAATATATGGTTTTATGAGATAGTGATTTGAATATTTTATAAATGTTATTTTATAATAGTTAAATTCTGGGTTTTAAGCTATGTATAAAATTGATTTGAAGTATAAAAGAAGTTAATAATTAAGTTTGATTTTATTAAGATAAAATATGATTAAGCATTTATTTAAATTAAATTTCTAGAGTTCATAATGACTTAAATGAGAATAAGGTTGGAAGATGAATATGGAATTTAATAAAATTTAGAATTTTAAAGGGTATGATTTTTATAACTTGATTTTTGTTTAAAGTGATTTAAATGAATATCAAGTTGATTTAAATGAATATACCAAGTTAAATAAATTGAAAGGATATCCAGTTGTTGAAGTTAAAAGTTTTACTTAAATTATATTGGATTTATTAAGTAGACATTTCAAATCTAAATAATAGTAATTAAATTTGATATATATGGAATTATCAAAGAATTAGTTTTGAAATGGTGGAATATTTGAAGCTTTGAGTTATAGCGAAATTGAAATGGTTTAATTGGAGGTTCAAATCGGTATTTGGAATTTATTTGTGAAATTTAAAAAGCTATTTTAATATATAAAGTAATTTAATATTTAAACCATTTAAGTATTCGAAGTAATATTTCAAAGCTATGGGGTTCAAGGTATATAGATTTGAAAGTACTATGATTTTGGAAAAATGATATATTTTGAAATAAAAATGATATCATATTGATTTGGGTTGAAATGGAAATGATATCGTATTTATATAGTTTGAAATGGATGCTATATTCTGGTTTTGAAGTAAAATTATTTTGAAATGACCGCGATGTTATAATAACGTTTGGTTGTTGAAGAGACCTGGATCGGAAGTTTTCATACTCTCTGCCAACTCCGAAAACCACTTTAACAACCGTGTACGCGGTAGAGATTTCTAAATGAAGTAGGATGGCGGCGACGTTTCCATTAAGGTAAATACGTGGACTCGACTCCCGTGAGTTGGCATAAGGTGGCTAAAACAGGAGCGATTCCGGACCAGTGAGGTTATTCCTCTGATCGAACACACTCCTACGATATTATGCTCTGACTTTTGGATTGATTCGGTGGCCACTTTTGATTTTTTTGATTTTGGGGGTGTTGTTCGAGGTGGGTGGTAGTAGCTGCTATGCGTCACCACCAGTCCGGATAGTAATTGATATATCTACCCTGGTATTGCCTAGTTGTGTCGTGTCACCTACTCTGCGCACCTTGTACGAGTTTGATTTGTGTCGTACCTATGGAGTATCCTCTGTAGCCTCCCGATCGGGAGGTATTACGGTACTGTATAGATTATTGACGCTATTACATGTTTAGGGGAATATTGGGTCACTCCTTAATGTTATTTAAAAGTAAGTTTATTTTACTATAGACATTATTATAATAGCGAAATATTACTACATAGTAAATAGTTTAACGGATCCTTAGGAGATGTGAATCCCGAGCATCTCTTAAGTTACTGCACTCACGTTTGACACTGGATAGGAGATGTCAAATCCCGTAAACATCTCTGACGTTATTCCACTCATATTATTTACCGTTGATTTAACTTACATAAGATCTTTTAGTTCTGGCTCGAGTGTTTTGTCTTTTCAATTCGCTCGGGTAAGCCTGAGCATTTCAGGAATTGAAGGCCTTATTTCTGGAGCACGAAGACGAAGATTTTATTATTACTATTATTTACTATAGTGTTCCACTGCATCACATTGTTCCACTGCATTGTTGTTATTCTTTGGTATGTGTAACTCTGATATATATATATATATATATATATTGTATAAGAATAATCAAATGTTTTAGTAAAACAGCTTCATGAACTGTATATTTGATTATTATATTTTATCGTTCTGCGGCAAGATTCTGTTTCGTTCTTTTTCTTTTTCTGCTTTTTCTTATTTACCACATAACAATCCACCCTTTTGTATGGTTTAAGTATGACGCGTGTGGTTTATCGTTGATTTAAAGCGTACAAAAAGGTGAGACGTTACATACCTCGTGGCCTTTAGAAATTGAGGATTGCAATTTCGACATTGGTATAATAAAAATCTATACTGCCTTAATGCAGGACCGGACGTAGGGTAACTCCGAACCAGTATAAAATCCGGTGTGTTCTTTCCTTTTACTACTTTTTATTTACTTTCTGCGTCTGTGTTTGATTTTTTGATTAAGTTCTGCATTTGTTTGTGTCATAATTTTTATTTAGTCCATATAACTCTTACAATCCATTAAACACTATTCACCCACCCTCTAGTGTTAAATTAGACTTAAGATCCTTAATCCACACTCTCTTTCACTTCAAAGCTAATGAAGAGTCTTTGAACGATTTCTTAAATTGGTTTAACACAACCGTGATCGAAGTTACAGATCCTAAGGATGACATAGTGCCGATGGCGTTGATTAGGGGGATTCATCTTGATTCAGATTTTGGAGGTTAGTTGCATCAATAATGGATACTTTCTATAGAAAGGCTAATGAGTACTTACGCTAGGAGGAAGTACGCAAACATCCACGGGGGACTGGTGCTTGGAATTCAGACGAAGTGATACAAAGCAACATTGCTGTAAAGCAATCCGGAGGTAGTACTAGAAATGTGGATGTGAATGTTGGTAATCAGAACAATAATCGAAAACGGAATGATGATGGGGAAAAGAAGAAGATGCCAGGTAATATAAATCGTATTAGGACTCTCAAGTATGGCCGCTATACCAAACTGAACAATTTAATAGAGAATATCTATTTGGAAACTCAAAATACTGAGCTATACATAAAGCCGACTCTAAGAGAGTTAACTTAGAAGGAGAGGAAGTCAAGTAAGTCTTGTAGATTCCATAAACTCATACTCACAATACCAACGAGTGCAGACACTTTCGAGACATGACTGAGGAGTTGATTCGCAAGAAAAGGTTACAGCAATATGTGAAAGCCCCACAGGATGGCGAGCAAGGAAACTCTAACGCCCCTGGGTCTCTTCCCCATGGAAGCAAGTTGAGCCTGGTGCTGATGCATTCAGGCGGCTAAAAACTGGTTGGTGATTAATATAATTATCCATGGCCCACATCCAGCCGATAAAAGTCTAGTTGAAATGGACTGATATGTTGGTGCTATAAATCATGCTTTGGATGAGCGTTGCTTTGCAGTTGAGGATGGAATTTTGGTAAAAAAAAAGTAGAATGATGACTGATGACATTGTTTTTCGAAACAAAGATGCAGATGAAGCGGAAGCTCCAATAATAGGTCCACTCATGATCACAACCATGATTGGTCCTGCGGTAGTACGGAAGATATTGGTTGACTGCGGGAGTTCTGTCAATATCCTATTAAAAAAGGCTTATGATTGGATGTTGCTGGAAGCGAAGGATTTGAAATCTTGTAAATCTCGAAAACAATGGTTCAATAGGTTGGCTACTGAGCAGATTGAATATGTAGAATTACCGGAGGTATTTGGTAAGGGAAACCGCAAGCGAATGCAAGTTGTGCCTTTCTTAGTGTTGGATATTTAATTACTTAGTGTACAATGCATTTTTAGGCCGACTGATCCTGGCTGAATTCAAAGCGGCTATAGATTCCTGGTGCTTGTAATAAAGTTTTCAACATAGAATCGTGTAGGGATTTCCAAGGAGATCAAGTGACTGGCTGCGAATGCTATGTCGTCGAGCTAAGAGAGGTGAGGCGAAGGGAGTAAGGAAAAGGTTGGATGTGAAATGGCCTATTTTGTCGTAGCCTTTGAATCGACAATAAACCACCCATGCCCAACTCAAATTGCACGAATATGCAGATCATTAAGGGTAGAAAGAAAATAAAGATAGAACAGAATCTCACACGAATGGAATAACATATACTATTTCAATAACAATCTTTGCAGCGGAAAATTTTAAAATACAATATCAGAGTTTAACCTTGATTTAGCTTGGACGGTTATAAACTTCTATCCTTACAGCTGAAAACAACAAAACAAATGCAATAGATGTAGCGCATAATAGAATACGTCTGTACGATAATGAAGATCTCTAGCTCTCCTCTAGAAACTCCAACCGTCTTCAACTCAACCCGAAACTACTCCGATCTGACCCGAGTATTAAAAATACCCGGATCAGGCTTGATAAACCAGCGTGTGATACTTGAAATTTGCATAAATCATGACGATGCTATCAAAACCTTCGAAAAGAAGGGTATCTTATAAGATCACACCCACATATAAATACGGATGGGTTTTACCTTATGATAACAACACTTTATACCAAAATACACTTGATATTATTTTTAATGACATTCTTTTGAAAACATTTTTCAATAAACTTATTCAAATAAGGTATCAATACCCGAACTAAGTCTAAGGAAATATATCCGGACTAGGTCAATGGAATATACTGAACAAAATAAATGATACTAGAAATGGGTAGCTAAAATGTTTGCAAGTCATTACAGCTATTATTGGAATACAATCAAAACCGTAAACCTCGTATTGGGGATTGGATTTCCAACATAATATGTAAATAGTGGCCTTTTCTTCGATCCACGCATAACAAACATAGTTCCCACAATGCTGTAATTTTTCTCCTCAAACTAGTCACTTGGAACTGTACTTGCTATACTACCACCGATAACTGGTAGTTCCTTGTTTTCTCAAGCTAACCACTTTATCAAAATGAGGCAATAAATGCCTTGAGGGATGTATCCCCCAAAGGGCCCAATGTATTGGAAACAATCATACATACTCACTTATTCCAAATTGGATTCTGTCAGACCATATTGTATCCCATATCATCTTTCGAGATGTGAGGCTAATGAGGCTACACTCAATTTCTTCAAATTCGCGCTTTTCATACAAAATCATGCTTTGATCCTAACAGATTCCAATTCAAATGTCACACTGCCATTCCTTTGATCACTATTTGACTCCCATAAGCATACAAGCTCTGAGCTTGTATGTCTCAGAGAAGGGTGTTAACTAAGAGAAGTTGCCTTCTCCACCATCAAGCATATGTACATTTGTAAAAGTCAAATATTGTGTCTCACAAATGCAATGTCAGAAATTGGTTCATATAAGTTCATTTTGAGACTGAACGAAACTGATGGCACTTTCCTCATACTAGGCAAGAAGCCCTTGCAATTTGAAAAAATCTCCACAACGAGGAGATCACCGATGTAACGACCCGTATTTTACGTGTTGATATATTGTAGAATTTACAGGTCGAAGGATTGGTTATGCTGTCTCTAGCCTGAGTCTTGTTCGAGCCATGGGATGAGTTGTGTACGAATTAAGGGTTAGCTCGTATGACCAACCTAAGGAAGTGGCCGAGCTATAGGAGTTAACAGGTTAAGGATTGAACCGACCTAAGAGGAGTGACCGACCTAAGAGCTAATGGTTTAGAGTTATGGCCGAGTTAAGGGGTTGACCGACTTAGTGGTGATCGGCTTAGTGGAGATGCCGAGCTAGCAAAGTCACCGGGATAACACGTTAAGGGGGGATACTGGCTTAAGGAGCTACGAGTTATATTGATAAGGTCAAGGGATAAGGTCGTATGCGACCTAAGTTGGTTCTGTGCTAAGAGTTAGGTCGGCATCTGGTTATAACGATAGGTCGGAGACCTGTTTAAGTCTTTAGGTCGGCACTAGGGATAAGCCGTTAGGTCGGTGGGATGGTTAAGGCACGTGTGTTTTAGGTCGTAGAAGAGCATAGGTCGGCAGCGACCTATGTTAGGTCGGAGTCTTTTTAGGTCGGTAACGACCTAATAGCGAACTCCGAGTTAAGACCTTGGGCGATCTAAGGTTGATTCAGCCTATAAATAGGGGGGGTTTGGCTCACTTTTTGGCACGGGTTTTTGAAGCGACGAAGTGCTGCCATTTTGGGAACTCGACTATAACATTTCTTCATCTTCTTTTCTCCATTCCAATCTAGTTCTAACATCCATCCAAGATCGAAGATCCAAGAGCCAAAGTTGAAGATCTTCATCCGTTCGAGCTAGATTTCATCGATTGAAGCGAGATATTGCCGGATCAAGCCTTGATCTTCGCTGTCCAGATCTGTAGTGATTAGTTTTTGAGGTGTTTGGGTGATTTGGTGAGTGGTAGTTATCTCTCACGCGGACCCAAAGGAGTATATTGGATTGGTGGTTTGTTGGAGTGTTGTAGATAGTGATTTTGTGCATTTTCCTTAGATCCAAGTATAGATCCATTGTTTGTGAAGATGTTTACCTACGCAAGCTCATTTATTAAGTTATAGAAACAAAACCCATGTTTTATATTTGCTAGATCTATGCTAAAAACTCATGATTCATGTATGTTAGTTCTATGCTCATTTATTTACAAAATTGCCATTGTAGTTATGAATGCCTAATTAGATCTTGATTGAATACTTATTTGTTTGGATTAATGTTTGCCTTGATTGATTGTTGTGAATGAGCTATCTAGTTGATAGATTTGGACAAGTATGGTCAAAGATGATTCAAAAGCTACAGAAGAGGCTCTTGAATGGTGAAAGCTGCTAAAGGCATATGTGGCGGATGTGGAAGCTCATATGTATGGATTGAATGATGTTGAGATGGAACTTTGCCATGATGCGATGAGGCAAACCATGTTGTTGAGTTGAGACTTTGCTATGGTATAATAAAGCGAAGTATGATGTGATGTAGACTTGGCGTAATTCAGGCAGGGATCATTCCAAGCATGTTGATAACTCGAGGGATGGTTCGAGTTGGTTGATAATGGATTGCTCGAGAGGTAGCTTGAGCTAGTATGAGGATAGTCGTCAAGGAGGATGACGAGGAGGCATGGATCTCATCGTTGTTGAAGGTTCTAGCATGCTCAAAAGCAAGAGTACATGGGGTGCCCATAACGACTACAGGTAGGTAGTCGGGACAACCAAAAGACTACAGGTAGGTAGTCGAGTACTCTGGGCAAAGTAGATAAGTCCTAGGCACAAGGCAGTGTGCGGAGTTATGTCTGGAACCGGGGTTACCATTAGCCCTTGACGGATGGTCATTCAATTAACGGTGGAATCGAAGCAAGGATAACAGTGATAGCCAGAGTCATGGATGTTTGGACGTTTGGTTGTATCATCATTCGGTCTCAAGAGCGGTATTTTCCAGGTGCTTATCTGATCTTGGTTTAGGCCTTGGGGGTTTGTATTTGGAAAACATCGCCCTTGACTCGAGTGATTATTGCTTTACCTTAATCGTCTGCTATGTTATGCTCACTTCTCCTTGGTGTGTGTCTGGGGGCTATCACTGTAAAAAGAGGTGGAGTGGGATGGTTTGGTTCCTATTCCTTTTATCCTTTATGCTCTTTTGGTATGCTTGATAGTTGATTTACTGCTCACTAAGACTTTGTCTGACTCAAGGTTTTATGTCTCCTCTTATTACCTTGGGCTGTTCATCCATGTTGGGATGGGCAGACTAGGTAGCAGGTGACAGGTGTTGTTCTTAGAGATCTACGCTGATGATGACGAAGACGAGCAGGAGGCTTTACATACTAGTTTTCTTACTATATGTACTGGGTGTTCCGCTGTTATATCTGTTTGAGTGTTGTAGTGAGGCTTTGATGTATGGATGATTCATGTCTGTATAAATCTACTTACGATGCTTATATGATGATTTTTCTGTTATGGAGCTTCACTATATATATATATATATTTCTCTATTGTATTTTGTCCATGCGCTGTGAGTTGTACGATAGAGTTTGCTGTTTTATTTTACCCTGACTATCGTCCATGGCTACCTGGCACGCCTTTCAGCGCACTATTCCATTGCTTTGGTGCGGGAGTCATGGGCGGTCGTCACAACCGATATAAATAACTCCATAATAGGAGCGACCAAGAGCATGTCAACAAGCAGTCCTCACGCTACGAAGATCCTCGGTCTTCAATAATCATCATCTTCAACATGTCTTCACCTTCGACCGTATTTTTTATACATCGGTTGGAAGTGGTTTTCGGATAGGAATCGCCCAAATTCGACCCCGGTTCCTTCAAAGCCAATCATCGTTTTAAAAGATACTAAGTTCATATGTGGATATCAATCATCAATTAATTACGCATCTTTTATAAAATATCTTTCTTAGATATATTCTTTTCAATTTGTTTCATTTTCTTTTCAACAGTATATGGACTCATTAAACCTCATTTATCAAATCATTTAGTTTATTTAATCCTTTCTTAAATCCTGGAATAATTCCAAATCATTTTCTCTTTTACTTAAGAAAACTTTTCCAAATCATTCATTAAATCTTAATAAAAGGTTTCTTATATTCAAGTTATAACCTTTGTCTTTCGAAAAATATTCTCAAATCATTCATTAAATCTTAATCAAAGATTTCCTTCTTAACTTCAAATCATATTCTTGCAAATCAAATATTTTCATAACAGGGCACTACTGCCACCTTAGATATGATAAATTTCACCTCCAGGGACTAATGGTAAGTAATCCTAAATCAAGAAGATCTTTGTCTTCGGTATTTTTTATTACGAAAATCAGTTTGAAGGGGTTTTCGGATAGGAAGCACCCAAATCCGATCCCGGTTTTTCGAGTAGGAGTCACCCAAATCTAATCCCGATTCCTTCGTGCTAATCATCGATAAAAAGATTTTAAGTGGTTAATTAACATTCAAAGAATTTGTTTCTTTTATTTTATCTTGGAAAAACTTAAATATGATCTTTTAGATCATCTGGGCTTTCCTTTCAATCTATTCCACCCCCATCTAAAAAGAGAAAACATAGATCATGTAAGTTCAAGGCACTGATTGCTCCATCCTTAATGTTAGTTAAACACCTTGTTTATCTTTCAAGATCTCACAGATAGTACAAATGTATTAGTCGTTTCCATATATGCAGTTTGTTAGTACATTCAACGTTCTTTCTTTTTGTTTAAGTGGTATAAACAATTCGTCTTAACCATTTATTCAAACTCTTATTAAAACTTTCAAATCATCTTTATAATACTTAATTATTCTTTAAAAATCATTCACAAAATATTTAGGAAAGAATTTTCAAGTTTAAAACTACATATTCAAAAGGTATAGAATTCGTAGCATAAAAGCGCTATAGATAGTGGTGTATAAGCTTATTTTATTTAAACAAATTTTTAATAATTTAAAATTCAGATTTTCCATTCCAAATCTCTTTTAAACCATTTTAATAGATTTATCAAATTTATTTCATAATTTTAATCATTTAAAAATATCATTTATAAAGAAATCCCTTTTTGGAGTCCGAACTGCAAAACCGCGATGTTTTTAGAAAATTGTTTTGAACATATTTCAAACTCTACTTGATGAAATCTTGGTTTTCTTTCTTCATTAGAAAACTGTTATCATTGTGAACCAAAGAATTTTTATTCCGAAGAAATCCGACTTATAAATCATTCTCTACGTTAATTTGAAATTACGGGTCGAAATTTACGAACAGCCGCTACGTGACAAGCCCGATTTTGACCAATTTTGTGAATTATGTCGGAACTTGTTCGAAACACTTCAAATTTGTTTTAAACCATATTTAAACTATTTTAACTCATTTAAAACAATATATTCATCATTTCAAACTCATTTTTAATTTCATTTCATATTATATTATTATAATATTATTTTCAATCTTTTTAAATATTTTAAAATCATTAAGAGCTAAATAATTTCCATTCAATTAACTATACTTATTAACCATTTCTCTTATCATTTATCAAACCAAATTATCATCCATATCACAAAATTATAATTAACCATAATATCAACCAAGTTATCATCCAATATCAACCAATATTCAACATATTAATTTCTGATTTAACATGTGTATTATCAACTTAAGTTTTATTAAAATAATACTAAGATCTGATTACTCACTTTTAACTTAACCAATTCTTCCGACCAACATTCATTTAATCCAACACTTCACTAAATCCTCTTATCTTTACCAAATCATCACCCAAACAACTCCACCTTACTTTTAGTGCTCGGCCATCACCTCCTTCTCCTTTTCTCACTCCGGAGCTCTTTGATCTTTCTTCTCATCCTCCATAGGTTCGGCCACACCTTGATCCTCCTCTTCCTCCATCATTTCTTCACTTCTTAGATGATAAACCTTGTTTTGGGGATATTCTAAGGTCTTTGGTAAAGTTTGATGGTGTTTTGACTTTGTTTGATATAGTTTTGAAAAAGTTATTAAGGAAATGGAGAAGAAGAAGACATTAGAGAGTGGAAGAAAAGCTTGAAAAAGGAAGAAGAAAAAGTGAAACAAAGTGAGAAAGTGGACGCTTATTTATAGAAAAAGTTTTGGATTAAAATAATATTTTGTAAAAAAACCAAAATACCATTCACTTGCTTTTTAAGCAACCTTATTTTTTTAACATTTAACATCACATTTCAAATCATTACTTTATATCATTTTCACTTAAATATTAAGTAAAGAATATAATAACTATGTTTGGCTTGATTTGATGCTTACCTTTTGCTTTGAAATGACATGTTTGTCCTTTTGTGCTTACTTTTTCTTAATTATATTCTAAAATTTTCTGAGGATGTTTAGTAAAAGTAAATATGATTTGTGAATTAATTAATACTTACACTATTTGAATATATGTTTCTATATAAGAAAACAAAGGTGTGACAATGTTGGGATGACTTTTAGTCGACAAAACGTTGATTTTCGATACAATGTTTTACGGTCACATTTTGATGTTTTAGTTAAACTATTTAGTTATGTAAACCAAATTTAAAAATTAATTTGTATAATATTATTTAAAATTATAAACACTCATAAATTAATTTATATAATTTATTTAACCATTGAAACATACTTTTCTAAAATCATCATTTTGTCACTTTTGTCGACATAGCCAAATGTTACTATTTTTGTGTATACTTCTCTTTCCAAATCCTATCTAATATTATTTGAGTCATATAATCTTACCTGGTTTATATTTAAAATCACTTTTAAATAGTATATTTATAGATTTTCAAATTTTGGGTATTTGCATTCTCCCCTTCTTAAAGAATTTCGTCCTTAAAATTACCCAAAACAAAAGTTTGCTTAAAACATTTATCTTCAAACTTAATTCCATATAATATACACAGAACATCGGTTTGAAATATCTTATTTGATCTCCTATTCGAATACATAAATTTATTTCCAAACTAGTGTCAATCCCCCGATCCTCTAGTGCGGACTTTAATCATACTCTTTGCTCAGAATCCTTTGCTTTTCTTGTATAGCTCTCAACTATGATCGAAAACTCGAGTATCTAACCATAAAACCTCATCAATGTTCGTCGTCAAGAATCGAGTGATAAATTCTTTTTCAGACCGATGTAAACATCTCAAAGTTCTGTGCTCAAATCATAGATCAAAACTTGTGTGACGAAATTATCTACATGTAACATATGTATTTGTTAACTTTCAAAAAAAATTCATAAAACTATTATCTTAAATTTACTTATTTTATAAAGGTGCTTCTTTATATAATCCCCTTAATTATTTATTTTCAAATATTTTTATTAAAGGAAAATATTCTAAAGAACCATTTTTCACTCAAAAGAAATTTTATCTTTATGAAAATGTTTTCCCACAGTCTTTTAAATCAGTATATTTTATTTAACACTAATATTGTTCATGAATCATCCCTAAAACTGTCACTTAAGTTTATTACAACTTATAACTTATGCAAATCAATCACATTTTAACGACTTAAGTTCAAATCCTTAATTAATGTCGGAATTCATTAATAAAATATTTTCCAGGTTATAATTACTTTTTTAAAGAGTTTTAGTTATTATTTTTCTAGCTTTGAAAACAAATTCAAAGTTATAGATATTAAATTCTCTATTCTTAGATCCTTTTATTTATAAATCACATTTATAAATTATACTTATCCAATTTCATTTACTCAGAACATTTCATAATTTTTTATCTTTGACCAAAAGTTTTCATAAATTTCTTAGCTCTGAGTCAGGTGTGATTTAGAAATTTTTGACTGTCCAAAATCGTCGAAAATTTTGTTTTATCTTATCAATTAGCGATCCCAATTTATCTTTGGTTTAAACACTTTTATAAAGATTACTACATATTATTGTTTAATTTAAAAAAATTATATAGATCGAGTAACTCTAAAATAATCCAAGGAATTGGGTACTACCAATAGTATCATATATCCTATTAACAAGAAGAATAATACTTAACAGAAGTATCTACCATCCGAATACGTCTGTGATGACCTGGTATTTTTGCAGTATTATTTTAATAAATATTTAATTCAATTAAATGAAATGTAAACTGATCATTTTAAAATGAATATGACTTTTGAAATAATTTTCATTTATTTGTATAAATATAAAATATACTAACGCAAATATAAGTCATAAATCAAATATTTGAAGATTAAACTCTAAATAAAAATAAAACTGAGAAGTTATTCTAACAACAACTTATATGATTAAAAGAAAATGAATCTTATAAATATTGTACATAAGTATAACATAAAAATACGATTATAAACATAAGTGTATAGACATAAGGAAACCATAATATTAATATAAGTATAAATAGACAAGTGAAAGAAGTACTTCATAGTTTGAGTTTAGATCAGAAGTTAATATATATAAAGTAATACATGACACAAATATGAATAAAGTGTTGTTCAAGCTAGATGAAAATAAAACAAAAATCTGTAAACAAAATATTTTTGTACAAATACATATCAGCAAACTGCAGGTAATCCCTGATATATATGCATTATTTAAGCTAGAAGAGATAACAAAAACAAAATCCTTATACAAAAATATTTGTACAAAATATAATGTCAGCAAACTATAATAAGTTTGTAAACATATATGAAGGCATGTTCATTAAATGCTTTCATTTCAGCCCACAAACATTTATTCAGCCGAAACATTTGTGTTAGCTCAGGTTTACAGTACATTAATTAAAAACAAAATATGCTCAAACAAGCTAAGGCTTGTGCTAGAAGCTGAGACCCCTATTCAAACTGTTCTTATATATATAAACATCACACTATACTAATTCATATACAAAAACTTAGTATACCTGAGAAAAGCAAAAGAAATATAAGCATCTTTCCTTATAAACTCAATCAAAATTCAACAAGGCAGAGAATTTACAAGAGCTGAAGTTTATACAAAATACAGATTCAAAGACAGTTTCAAGTCATAGAATTTTAAAAGAAAAATAGGAGTTCAAAAGCTTGCAGGTGAGTAAACCATAAAATTTTCAAGTTTAAATTAATTTAAAACAGTATAGATGAATTCATTTACTACATGATGTTGTGTATGCTTTGATCTTGTATATATTTCTGTGATTGCTCTGTCTTCTCTGTAAACTGTTACAGGTTGCCTATTTAGGTTCAAAACCCAAACTTTTCTCATCAAATCATTGTAAACCTTCCAATTTCGATCAAACAAGATGTTTGAACCTTAGTCCAGATTTTTCAAAAACTTTTTAAACCTGTTAGTAAAATATTTCTACAGGAAATATTGCTTTACAGGAAATCAAAGGATACTTTGATAAACTCGATTGTTATAAAGAGTTAATTCAAGGTTATATCTTGAATTCTTACTGCAATCTATGATTTTTAAAACAAAAACGAAGATTTTTAGTTTGTTATTATAAGAGCAGTTTGTATTTGAAATAAATTTGCATTTCTCTCATTTTCAGGCAATTGAATCATTAGTAAATGTTGAAATTTGTCCTGGAGCTAGTATGAACATCTATGATGTTGGGAAAATTAGTGTATAATTTTTCAAAAGCAAGAATTGGACGAATGAATTCGATTTAGGGTTTGGGTTTCAAGTTCTGGTCTGTGTCTAAATCATGGTGTGTTTGCCTTCTGTGTGTGATCGAGTGTCACGAAATTCATAGGAGAGGTAGAGAAGGATATGGTCGTGGTGTGGCCAGAGTCGCGTCGTCGACGGTGGTCAACGTTGGGGGTCGTGGCGATTTTCTTTCGACGCATTCGAGCCGTTGTTCGAACGAACACACATATTTTGATTTAGAGCTTTACGTGATGAATTGGGGTTTGATTGCGTATGTCAGGTCATGTTGTGGTTTGCTGGGGACGTCGTGGATCGCCGGAGTGATGGCGACCCATCGTGCACGTGCACGATGGCATGAAGGTGTCAGCAGTTTTCATGTTTTGGTCGTTTCGAGTGATACTCGAGATATTAGGACGTTTTCTTCGAGTTTTGCCTGGGTTTGTGCGTGGATTACCTTTTTCGTGTTCTGATGTTATAAAAAAAGAGGAAAGAAACAAAAGAGAAAGGAAGAGTAGAATAGGAAGAAGAGCACGAGCAGAGGATAGAAGGACGCGGGAAAAGGCTTGGGAAACTCGGGCCTTACTCGAGTAATTATCGTGTTTGATTCGGGTCCATTTTAAGAGGGTTAAGCCTAAAAACTTTTATATTATTTTTGTTAACAAAACCCAGTGTTAGGAAAGTAAACATTGTTGACAAGTTTTAAGATAAGACTTGCTGTAGAATTTATTAAGAAGGGTTTTAAAAACATAAAATGGATAATTTAAAAGATAATTAAGAATGAAATTAATTTATAATGGTGATTAAGTAAATAGTTTAAGATTTAAATTATTGAAATTAAGGATTGATAATAATAATCTTGTGTAATTAAGAATAATTAAATTATAATTATAATTAGAGTGTGAATTAATTAATGATTAATTGATAAATAAATTCGTAATTAACTACTTAAAGCTAATTAACGAATTATTAGTTAAGTAAATTCAGTAATTTAATTAATTGGTGATTAAGGACTACTTAATTTGTAATTAAGATGTGTTAATCGATAATTAAGAGTTATCAATTAATGGTTAAAGGATAATTAATCTACAATTGATTAATTGGTTTTAAGAGTAATTAAGGGATGGATTACCCGATTGAAATTAAATTGTAAATTAATTAAAGGTAAACACTTGGAGGTTAAATTAAATATAAATACTTGATGAGTTTTTAGTATCACAAGATGAAATTAATTAAAAGGAATTACTTATTGGGAAATAATTAAAGGGTAATTACTTAGTAGAAGTAACTAAGGATAAATTACTTGACGTAATTAATCAAAAATGATTAATAATTAAGTAAGGGGTTAATTACTTAAGTAAGTAATTACAGAGGGGTAATTACTGTTTATGAGTAATTGGGGCTGATTCATGGATGCGATTAATTACGGATAATCATTCTTGGAATGTGGTTAAATATAATCATTCAATGGAAGTAATTAGATAATGATGATCATCTTAATGTAATTAGAGAATAATTAATCAAGGAGGATTAATTAAGATGAATGATTATGGGATGGTTAATCAATTGGGTTGTAATTAATTAATAAGCAGGATTTAAAGGTGATTGATTTAATTTAGTTATGACCATTAGGTTTATCCAAGATAGGGTGATTGATTTATCTTGCTTATGTATGATTAAATGATGATTAAATGCCCTGAATTGATTGATACCCTGATATGAAATGTTTCGTGATATGATGTGTTTGGGTGGGCAATGATAATGTGGTTAGTTATCGAATGAGAAATTGCTATGTAAAAGTGCCATCACTTATTTAAAATTGAATTGCGTATTCACTTGAATAGCATGTGTTAAGATGAACTGAAATCGAAGAGACCGGAGTCGGGTATTAGTTACCCGAAACCCCTTCGATTCTATATAAAATGATACGTGGAAACAATAGGTTGTAATGGAATGATTTAAGTAAACTGAACCATAAATCTAAGTTCTGGCACTTAAAAATTGATGTGTGAAATAAATGATGTCCATAACACCTTTTGAAGTGTAAATTGATATAAGTTAACCCGGGTTTATTTGAATTGTACACTTTTGTATTCTATGTTAGATGGGTTTACTCACGCTGGGTTCCAGCCTGACCCGGGTGATTACTTTGGTGTAATGCTCGGGTCAGACCGAGTATTACAGATTTTCCAGGTAGGATGTTCTGGAGCTTAGGAAGCGAGATGGATGGCAGGATCATGTAAAGTATTTCCGCTGTATTATATTATTATTAATTCGAGACATGATAATTTTATACATTCAGTGACTGTATATAAGTGAAACTCTGATGCATGTTAAATGAAATCGACAGATATAGTATTTCTTTGTAAACTTTATTGTTGATTATTATATTTTATCCGCTGCGAATGTGAGATGTTTGGGTGTTTTCCGTTCTTCTTCTTCTATCTCTTTCTTCTTTTCCATAACTATCTGGAATTTTTGGGTTTGAAATTCTGGGGCCGTTACAACGTCACTTGCCCATTTTTAGTTTATTTTCGAGCTAATCAAATTAGTTATCGTAAAATACCTCTTTTTATTTGAAATAATACCATTTTCAAAATTCTTTAGAGATTACTTTATAAAAACCTATTTTATAAATTCATTTTATCTTATATTAATTAACTTCATTTAAATTACTATAATCATTTTACTCGAATTTAAATTATCATCTTTTTATTATTATTATTATTTTATATTTATCTTTTTTACACAATCATTTAAATACATTTTTATCCTATATGTTCATTCCTTAAACAAATCTTATTATCAAACACCTAATAGTCAAATCGTGAAACTTAATTCACAAAGTATTTGTACTTAAACTTTCAAATGAAACATTTGATCAATTTATGATAGTAATGTAACGTCATCATCATTTCTTAATTTATTATTTTGGAACAGGTATTAAAGATCTTAATTACTTTATCAGATTTCTTACTTATCGGTTATCTTTATGGAACATCTTATAGCCAAACTGCGAAATTCTAATCGTAAGATGTTCATATTTAGATTTCACTAATCCTGATTTTTAACTATACAACTTTTATATTCAAAATATAATCGCAGGTGAAATTATTTCATTTACCAATTTTTCTCAAAATTAGTGTGTCGGTTCGTCTTATTTAAATTTTAAGAACCCTCATCGACAACGGTGATCAGGTGCATCGATTAGAATCCATAAACCACTCAACAGATAAATCAACACAAAACAATTTATTAGTCACTAACAAATACGCGCTCATATATAATACACTCAAACTCATTCTAGGATGTTACTAACCCTATCTCTAATGAGTCACTCATCCTAGGGTATTACTAACCCTATCTCTGATGAGTCTTTACCCCAACAAAGCCAAGGTTCTAGCTTAACCTTCAGCTCTGATACCAAATGTAATGGCTCATTTTTCCGTACCCTTTTAATCGACAATAAACCGTACATGTCCAACTAAAATTGCACGAACAAGCGGATCATTAAGGGTAGAAAGAAAATAAAAACACAACAGAATCTTACACGAATGGAATAACATATATTATTTCAATAATAATCTTTACAGTAGAAAATTTTAAAATACAGTATCAGAGTCTAACATAGATTCAGCTTGGATAGTTATAAACTTCTATCCTTACAAATGATGAAAACAACAAAACAAACGCGATAGATGTAGAATACGATACGTCCATATGATGATGAAGATCTCCAGCTCTCCTTTGGAAACTCCAACTGTCTTCAACTCAACCTAAAACTACTCGGATCTGACCCAAGTATTGAAAATATCCGGAACAGGCTTGATAAACCAGCGTGAGATACTTGAAATCTTAAATGCATAAATCATGATGATGCTATCAAAACCTTTGAAAAGAAGGGTATATCATAAGACCATGCCCACACATAAATACGGACATGTTTTTACCTTATGTTAACCAAAACACTTTATACCAAAATACACTTGATATTATTTTTAATGACATTATTTTGAAAACACTTTTAAAATAAACTTATTCAAATAAGGTATCAATACCCAGACAAAGTCTATGGGAATATATCCGGACTGGGTCAACGAGATATACCGAACAAAATATATGATACCAGAAATGGGTAGCTGAAATGTTTGCAACTCATTATAGCTATTTTAGGAATACAATCAAAACCATAAATCTTGTATTGGGATTGGGTTTCCAACATGATATGGAATTAGTGACCTTTTCACCGATCCACACATAGCAAACATAATTTCTACGGTGCCTTAATCGCTTTTCTCAAACTAGTCACTTGGAACTGTACTTGCTATACTACCATTGATGACCGGTAGTTCCTTGCCTTTCTCAAGCTAACCATTTTATCAAAATGGGGAAATGAAAGCCTTGAGGGACGTCACCCCCAAAGGGCCCAACGTATTGAACACCGCCATACATACTCACTTATTCCGAATTTGCGTCTGTCAGACCACATAGTATCTCATATCATCTTTGGGGATGTGAGGCTAATGAGGCTACGCTCAATTTCTTCAAAGCCATGTTTTCATACAAAATCATGCTTTGATCATAGCAGGTTCTACTTTGAATGCAACACTGCCATTCCTTTGATCACTATTTGACTCCCACAAGCATACAACCTTTGAGCTCATATGTCTCAAAGAAGGGTGTTAACTTAAGAGAAGTTGCCTTCTCCGCCACCAAGAAGATGTACATTTGTAAAAGTCAAACGTCGTGTTTCAGAAATGCAATGTCATACATTCATCCATACAAGTTTGTTCTTGGACTGAAAGAAACCGAAGGCACTTTCCTTGGCCAATACCAGACGAGAAGCCCTTGCAATCCGAAAAAATCTTCACAACGAGGAAACCACTGCTATAAATAACTCTATAATGGGAGTGACCTATAGCATGTTAACAAGCAGTCCTCACGCTATGAAGATCCTCGGTCTTCAATAATCATCGTCTTCAACATGTCTTCACTTTCGAACGTATACATTGGTTCGAAGTGGTTTTCGGATAGGGATCATCCAAATCCAACCCCGGTACCTTCAAAACCAATCAGTGCTTTAAAAGATGTTACGTTTTTTATTTCATCTTGTATAAAATATCTTTCTTAGATATATTATTTTCAATTTGTTTCATTTTCTTTTCAACAATTTATGGAATCATTAAACCTCATTTATCAAATCATTTGGTTTATTTAATCCTTTCTTAAATCATGGAATAATTCCAAATCATTATCTCTTTTACTTGAAAAAACTTTTCCAAATCATTCATTATATCTTAATCAAAGATTTCCTTCTTAACTTCAAATCATATTCTTGCAAATCAAAGATTTTCGTAGCAGAACACTACAGCCACCTTAGATATGGTAAATTTCACCTCCAGGGACTAGTGGAAAGTAATCCTACACATGAAGATCTTTGTCTTCAATATGTTTTATTTCGAAAATTAGTTTGAAGTGATTTTCGGACAGGAATCACCCAAATCCGATCCTAGTTTTTCGAGTAGGAATCACCCAAATCCGATCCTTATTCCTTCGTGCTAATCATCGATAAAAAGATGTTAAGTGGTTAATTAAAATCAAAAAAAAATATTTTCTTTACGTTGTAAGAACTTAAATATGATCTTTTAGAGCATCCGCGCTTTCCTTTCGATCTATTCCACCCTCCGTCTAAAAAGAGAAAACATAAGCCTGGTAAGTTCAAGACACTGGTTGCTCCATCCCTCACGTTAGTTAAACACCTTGTTTTATCTTTCCAGATCTCACAGGAAGTACAAATGTATCAGTCGTTTCCACATACTTAGTTTGTTAATACATTCAATATTCTTACTTTTTTGTTTAAGTGGTATAAACAATTTGTTCTTAACCATTTATTCAAACTCTTATTAAAACTTCCAAATCATCTTTATATTACTTATTTATTGTTTAAAAATCATTCACAAAAGATTTAGGAAAGAATTGTTAAGTTTAAAACTACATATTCAAAAGATTATATAATTCGTAGCATAAAAGTGCTGCAGAAAGTGCTATATAAGCTTATTTGATTTAACAACTTTTTAATATTTGAAAATTCATATTTTCCATTCCAAATCTCTTTTAAACCATTTTAATAGATTTATCAAATTTATTTCATATTTTTAATCATTTAAAAAAATCATTTATAAAGAAATCCTTTTCTGGAATCCGAACTGCAAAATCACGACGTTTTTAGAAAATTGTTTTGGACATATTTCAAACTCTACTTGATGAAATCTTGATTTTCTTTCTTCATTGGAAAACTGTTATGATTGTGAACCAAAGAATTTTTAGTTCGAAGAAATCCGACTTACAAATCATTCTCTACATTAACTTGAAATTACGAGTCGAAATTTACGAACTGCCGCTACGCGACGAGCCTGATTTGACCAATTTTGTGAATTGCTTCGGAACTTGTCCGAAACACTATAAATTTGTTTTAAACCATATTTAAACTATTTTAACTCATTTAAAATAATATATTCATCATTTCAAACTCATTTTTTATTTCATATTATATTATTATAATATTATTTTCAATCTTTTTAGATATTTTGAAATCATTAAGAGGCTAAATAATTTCCATACACACATTTATATGGGTTTAATTTCCATTTAATTAACTATGCTTACTAACCATTTCTCTTATCATTTATCAAACCATTACCATCCATATCATAAAATTATAATTGACCATAATATCAACCAATTTATCATCCAATATCAACCAATATTCAACATATTAATTTCTAATTTGACATGTTTATTATCAACTTATGTTTTATTAAAATAATACTAAGATTTGAGTACTCACCTTTAACTTAACCAATTCTTCCTACCAACATTCATTTAATCCAACACTTCACTAAATCCTCTTATCATTACCAAATCATCACCCAAACAACTACACCTTACTTTTAGTGCTCGGCTATCATCTCCTTCTCTTTTTCTCGCTCCGGAGCTCCTTGAACTTTCTTCTTATCCTCCATAGGTTCGGCCACACCTTGATCCTCCCCTTCCTACATCATTTCTTCACTTCTTAGATGATAAACCTTGTTTTGGTGATATTATAAGGTCTTCGGTAAAGTTTGATAGTGTTTTGACTTTGTTTGATATAGTTTTGAAAAAGTTATTAACGAGATGGAAAGGAAGAAACCATTAGAGAGTGAAAGAAAATCTTGAAAAAGGAAGAAGAAGAAGTGAAAAAAAGTGAGAAAGAGAAAGCTTATTTATAGAAAAAAATTTGGATTAAAATAATATTTTGTAAAAATACCAAAATATCCTTCACCTGCTTTTTAAGCAACCTTATTTTTTCAACACTTAACATCACATTTCAAATCATTAATATATGTCATTTTCACATATTAAGTAAAGAATATAATAACTATGTTTGGTTTGATTTGATGCTTACTTTTTGCTTTGAAATGACATGTTTGTCTTTTTATGCTTACTTTTTCTTAATTATATTCTAAAATTTTCTAAGGATGTTTAGTAAAAGTAAATATGATTAGTGAATTAATTAATACTTACACTATTTGAATATATGTTTCTATATAAGTAAACAAAGGTGCGACAATGTTCGGATGAATTTTAGTCGACAAAACGTTGATTTTCGATAAAATGTTTTACGGTCACATTTTGACGTTTTAGTTAAACTATTTAGTTATGTAAACCAAATTTAAAAATTAATATGTATAATGTTATTTGAAATTATAAACACTCATATATTAATTTATATAATTTATTTAACCATTGGAACATACTTTTCTAAAATCATCATTTTGTCACTTTTGTCGACATAGGAAAATGTTACGATTTTTGTGTATACTTCTCTTTCCAAATCCTATATAATATTGTTTGAATCATATAACCTTACCTATTTTATATTTAAATCACTTTAAATAGTATATTTTTAAGTTTTCAAATTTTTGGTCATTACATTCTCCCTTACTTAAAAGAATTTCGTCCTCGAAATTACCCAAAACAAAAGTTTGCCCAAAACATTTAACTTCAAACTTAATTCTATACAATATACATAGATCATCGGTTTGAAATATCTTATTTGATCTCCTATTCGAATACATAAATTTATTTCCAAACTATTGTCGATCCCCCGATCCTCTAGTGCGTGATCAGACTCTTTACTCAGAAACCTTTGCTTTCCTTGTATAGCTCTCAATTATGATAGAAAACTCGAGTATCCGACCATAAAAAATCATCAATGTTCGTCGCCAAGAATCGAGTGATAAATATTTTTTCGGACCGGTGTAAACACCTCAAAATTCTATGCTCAAATCGTAGATCAAAATTTGTGTGATGAAATTATCTACATATAACATATGTATTTGTTAACTTTCAAAAACTTTTCATAAAAATATTATCTTAAGTTTACACATTTTATAAAGATGCTTCTTTATATAATCCACTTAATTATTTATTTTCAAATATTTTTATTAAAGGAAAATATTATAAAGAACCATTTTTCACTCAAAGAAAATTTATTTTTATAAAAATGTTTTTCCACAATCTTTTAACTCAGTATATTTTATTTGACACTAATATTGTTTATGATTTTATATAACGCTCAAAGGTGATTTTCTAATAAATTTTCATATATACAATTTTATGATCAAAGTGTAAATGAAAAAGTTATCAATGTTTGAATATTTCAGATCATAAATAATTATATATGTAACCAAGGAAATAAATGTTAATTAACTAATGGCAGTTAACGTTAACTATTGCTTAACGTGTAAGTACAATCAACGTTAATCGAATCGGTTAAATACATATAATATAATGTAATTATGGAAACAAATTTATGCCTGTAGTAAAAATGATATCTGGTCGACTGCTTATAGTTTATCGGCTACAAATTGAACCTAGTCCAATAGCCCGGATTTAAAATAAAGAATATAACGACCGGTATTAGTTCGAACCTTTATAAATACAGGCTTAACCCCTCACTTTTCTTCTCATATTTTCTGAAGCAACAACGAAGCTCTGTCATTTTCTCTTCTCCACAAATTCTTAAATTTAAATAAATCTATAGTTTATGTATACATATACAAATGGGGAATAGCATAGGATAATAGAGAAGAAGGATAGGTTTGAATCGAATCGCCAAAGCTATGATAAATTATAAATCCCGATCCGAATCTAAATTAAATCCAATTCTCTTCTCAGAACTAGATTGCTAATAGATTTATGTATGATTACGGTGTTGTATTCTAATAGGAAGAAAAAGGGAAGTCAAACTAGAATAATAGTAATCAGGTCTGGAGATTTAGAAAGCTAAAAAGGTGAGTGGAAAATTAAATGTTTTTGTATAATATTGGATTTATATCATTTTCAATCTATTCTTGTATGCCTAAAATGTAATTTTGGAGTTCTAGACCAAATTGTATACATATAATGAATTTATAAACCTTACCTACATATTATGTGATTGATAACTCAGATTTAATTTTGCATGTATTTGGATGTGAAATAAATACATTGGGTAGTAGTAGTCCCTAAATTTGATAAATTATGTAGTTGTTCTAGATTTTTGATTCATTGATTTATGCAAGTAAATGTAAATTAGAAATTATCACAATAAATTATTAGGGTTTAAGTATATTTTATTTCATTGGAAAGTATGATGCAATGTAGGTTTCTATGAATTATCAAGTTTAAATCTATGAATAAAAGTATATTGTTTGAAATAACAAGGATTATTCCTAAAAGAAAGAGATGCATGAAACAGAGATATTTACCATATTTTATACTGTCTATTTCAACAACTACAAAAATATAATTTCTCGTAATTACAAACATAACACAAATTCATTTTTTAGATAAATTATAGAAATTTATAGTATTAACCTTACCTTTTGGGATAGATGTGATTCCAAAGCATTAAAATGCGGAAATCCTATGTTGAAAATTTTATATAGTGATAAATATAATAGTCAATCATTAAAAATTATATATGCAATAAAAGGATAGTTAGAAATTTAAATAATAAGCGATAAATTGAAGGTAAGTAATGGAGTGAACAGGTAAGAAAGTTTAATAACGAAAGAAGGATAGGAAGAGCTGAGAAGAGCAGTAATATAAGCTTAATAATGAAAGAGAAAAATAAACAGTAAAAGATATTCAAATATTTTAAGATTAAGAAAACGGTAAATGATATCAATTTGGAATTAACAAAACAAGGTGTCAGTTAAATAAAAATAACTGAATGTGAATAGTTCAACATTGGAGGTGCAGTAATAAATAAGTATGAGTGTATATGCGAAGCCTTAAGTATGCATTTATGACGGGTGTGAATTAATAAAGTTGGCTAATAACTTAGACTGAATAATTAAAATGGGTTGAAATGAAAGGTAGGTAGTGTTAGACAATAGAAGTCTGCCCACTGCAAGGGGCTACCAGCAGTTATGTGTACATTATACTAATGTGTGACAAATCTAACTATAGGATCCATGCAATTATACGTTCGTGTATAAGTGAAGGAATAACCAAAGTGGATTATGATTCAATCATTTAGGGGGTATTGCTTTAATTTCATTGGGCTATCTAAAGGGTTAGGCAATCTAAAGGGGACAGTGAGCAAGGCTCAGTGCTATAATAGTGAGATTGGTACCATATATGGGAGTAGAAGCAGTTTCATAGGTCAAGAATGTATTTTTGGTTCTGAGCGATCAGGGGAAAGACAAGGGTTACACCTAGAAAGGCTACACCTCCTACTAGTGTAAATCACGATTAGGTCATGCACCACCATAAATGGTTGCTAGTTTGTTTGTTAGGAGGAAATTCTAGATAACCCTTAATAGAGGTCTTTCAAACGATTGGGGTAGTCCGAGGAGTTATCTAAGGAACTGAGTCCTCAATAGTCCGTGGAGCTATGTCCATACTACGAAGCATTTAGATAAATCCCCAAAATGAGATAGAATATAGTTAAATTGTTATCATGATGTTATTAGGTACTATGAGAGTTCCTTAGTATGCATGACGACGTGGACGTGATACTGCGTTGACAATGGATCCTGCTGAGGTGCTAAGTTACAAATACTAGCGAAAAAGTATCTTGATCCAAAGGGGGATTATGATACTTATACACACACATGTAGTTATTCTCTACTTCGAGCAGATGAGTCGTATCGTACACCTACGTGGAGTTGTGACAAATAAGTAAAATAAAAGATATACATGTAATGGAAGGCGATCGGTATAAATTAGTGTTATGTACAAAGTGTATAATTTACCAATCACTAGAATGTTGTTCTGATTCCTTCCTAATTATATCCCATAAGATTTTAAAGAGATAGGTATTGGTGTAGGGCGGGAAAAGTGGAAGGACAAATTTCCTTATACATGCTTGACATTGATAATGATACTAGATATCAAAAGTGTCAACCTTGGTCAGTTGCAATATCTTTTATTATACTTTACTATTTCACTGGAAGTTATATCGGTAGTGCAAAGATATATATTTGTTTATTTGTAGGATACCAAAACCAATGATCCATACTTTGGTGGGCTTGAGTTTTCGACTTAGTGAAAATTTAGACCTATTTAGGTGCGGGTTGTTACAATTTTGGTTGCACGACTCATCGGTGCAAATTCAATCAACGACTAATATCGAGCAATTTGAATATTAAAGTTCACATGTCACTTTAGCTAGTAGTGTGACAGTTTAACCAAATTTATCGCTTAGATAGTTTCGATAAAATCCAATTTTACTATTCTAAGCAGTCCTTGGTAGTGACGATTATTTACACCATTTCTCTTCGCAAAAACATGTCACATGAGGATTTATGGAATTTGGTATTGGTCAATATTCCAATATCCACATTCAACTAATATAATCCAAACACAAAGTCTTTGGTTCAATAACAATGATTATTATTAACCAAACCGCTTTGGTCAGAGACTTTGACTTGAGTTGACTATAACTAACCATGGTACTAACCTTATATAACCGAGGAGACAAATTCTCTATTAAATAGTGTTTCACTTCCAATGTTTCAACGCAGACCCAATTATAGTCATTCGATGGACATCGTGCCATGATTTAACTATAATCAAAGCGAAGCTTCCATATTGAAGATCAACAGTATTCTCAAGTCAAAAGAACTGTGTAATTTTATCATATCGATATCCTTTGTTTGACCTTAGTTATATTAACCAACAGAAACTATCAAGTGAGTCATTCCATACTTATCAAATAACTATCAGTACACAACCCCTTTATGTCTTCAATAGTCTTGAGTAATACACTCGCCCACATTTGTAGAGCGTTGTATACTCTAGTCTAAACGGATGTAATAATATCCAATTTCGATACATCTTAACTAGGAATATTTCAAATGATATGTTTATTTTTGTTGTGATAATTTTCTCATGATTACAACATATTGTAATTACTATCACAGAAAACATATCATTTGTTAATTTTCTATTAAATATGCCCGAACTAAATAAATAATTAATATAACACATTATATCAAGTATATAATAAAAAGAAAAATACCTTTTATTTTGAATCAAGTTTTACTACAGAGCTAATAATTTATGGTTAATTATAGAATTTCACTTAGGGAATACCCCTAAATCTACCATACGTTACTAGCGAGTGCTTTGATATGCATCCTTTCGTCTGTCAAGCAAAGGACAAAGCGATCATAGAGGCCCACATGCGATGAATAATATCTTATTAGTTGTATCATATACAACTCAAAACATGTGGCTTTTGCCCTAATCTCATCGTGAGATTGAGGAAGATCAACATCAGAAGTGATTATTCACTCATACCTACCATTTCACGATAACCTAAGTATAATGCACGTACATTGAGAAAGGTCAACAAATATATGCATGTATCTTATATCATCTAGCTAATATATTATTAGTACTACACATAACATCTCTAGCTTGAGAAATATCAACGACTAATGATTATGCAAGTATTCTATTATATAAACGGTAGAGGACAACCTATAGTAGAGATTCATAACCTTCAGTACTCGCGGGTCTCATTTCACACAACTATCTCTACTCACACACACATACATACATAGATGTATGTATGTATATCGAGAGATCGATTTAAGAAACCCTAAATTAGGTTTAAGGAATAAATTAGGTTTAATTAATTTAATAAATTATATTTAATTAAATATTTCAATTAATTTGAAATTTTAGTTTAATTTATCATAAACAATTTTAAGATAAATAAATAGCTACAATACTTGTAATTATTCACATGTGCGTATGTATATTTAATAAATCATGTAAATCATATTTTAAATTTCAAAATTTCAAATAGTCGCTAAATTTTTCAAAATGATTTTGAAAATTTTGAACGCATTTTATAGCTTTCATAGATTTTATTTCATATTTTAAATTTGACTTTAAATTCAAAATATCTTTTAAATTTTCAACTAGATTTTGAAAATTAGCCAAGCCCAAAATAAATTCAAGCCTTTATATTGGGATAACCTTTGGGCTTTCTTCATCTTGTGGGAATTGGCTGGCCCGTAGTGGAAGTAATTAGTGAATTAAAAAAAAATCATTTTGGATCTTTATTGGTCCTACGAAGTCTAATTTATTTAGAAAAAGTCTAAATTTCTTTTAAATACAATCTTTATTTTATTTAAATTTATAAAATGATATTATATTATTTAATTTAATGTTGTATTTTATATATACATGTATCATATACACATATATGTATGTGCATGTGTAACATATCATTCTGTGCAAGGTATAACATGCCCATATATAGATATTTGGGATTTACACCACAACGGGCATGTTAGCTCATCTAATATAAAAATATATTTTCCAAATGTATGTTTATATACTTTTACTTATATACATAAAATGTTACAAATGCATATATAAATATATGTATGTATGTATGTATATAACTATAATGTTATTTAAATAATTTTGTGTGTGTGTGTGTATGTATACATATGTATGTATGTATGTATGTATGTATGTATATTTATATATATAATTATGAAACGTTAACACTGTATATATTTATAACTATATGAATATATTTAAATCATTTACAAAGTATATTAAATATAATTTTTCTTGTAAAGCTGAGAACTATATTTTTTTAAAAAAACATATATATGTGTGTGTGTGTATTAAATAATTATATATATACATATAATAATATAATAATAAAAATAGATGAATACTTAAAAATACATAAAATATATTTATAATAAACATATACATTAACATGGTCATGCACACGACTCATGTTTTTTTTAAAAACTAGTTTTATTGTAAATATCCATATGGGTATTTTAAAAATTAATAAAAAATTATTTTCTAACTTAATTTTGAATTTTAAAATTTCCAGTAAAATTCTAAATGATATTCTTTTTCAATATTTATTACACAGTTTTATAATTTAATACAATTTTAAAATTTATTTTTAATTCTCGGCTTATATTTAAACATTTTAAAATTATCAAAAATGTTTTTTATTTTTCTTACCCAAAATATGTTATTCATTAATTTAATTTTATAAAATACACTACATGATTTAATATATATTTATATATATATCAATATGATAAATTTATATTGTTAATTGATTTAAATATTATTTAAATAAGAATATATATATATATATATATAAATTCTGCCAAAAATATTATACCTATTAGAATTTATATATAAAATATTATAATCATGTTTTCAATAAAGTATGATGTAATATTTAAATTATAAACTGTATATTTATATAAATATTTAATATTAATTTTTTTGGAAATTATAAAAGTATTTTTCAATTTGAGCTGTGATGTATATAGGTGTATAGATGACTAATTTTTTGTAATATATAAATATAAAAGTATATACAAACCTGTGTAGTTAATGTCCCGCTATTACCCCGCTATAACCATGCAATATCTCACAGCGGATTTCTACCGCAACGATTTTTCCATATAGCCCTAAAATATGCCTTTCCGCTTTAACCCCCGCTATTTCTGCTATATCCCGTTATTCCCGCTATATTTTGCTATTTCCGCTATATCTTCTTTAATAAAATGAATTAAAAAATGCATTTGTACATTATAAAAATTATGAAATTAATTTGTTTGATTTAATTTTTAATATATTTTCAGAAATGAAAATACTCTAATATTCTACTAAATTCAATTATGTTATATAATAGTTTTACGTTTATTTAAAGTATATTCGCACATGTTTTTTTGTTTAAATTCATTTATGTATTAATTATAATTCAATTAAATGATAATTTTTCATTTAATTACCATTTATATATTTGTAAAAACATTAAGTACGAGTTTTATATGCTATTTTAGAGTTATCCACTATATCCTGCTATATCCTCGCTGTATCCCCGCTATGACTTTTTGCACGTCCACCGCTTTGAATCCGTCGAGCGCTTTAACTGCACAGATCCAAACATACAATCAATCTAATTGTGACAGTATATTTATATATTGGAATCGTCACCCAAATAACAGTAAAATATATATGATATAGACATTATATGTAACTATTAATATTCATAATTTAATTAGGAATGTACCTTATATCCAATGCCTAAACGTACATAGTGAAATGATGAGATTTGCTCCTTGAACAGATTTCTAATCCAGTAGAGTGTGAATCCCTGAGCTGATGACCACCAGCTATGGACCTTGATTTGATTTGATCTAAACTTGAATTAATGGAAGATGAAGAAGGTAGGGTTAGCCAGAAATAGATATGTTTGGAGGCTCCAAAAGTCCTAAAACACGGATGGGTAGAGATTTTTATATAGATGAGAGTTTAAAGATAATTTAGGATCTAGATCCTTCTTTATCACTTACCAATTATCTTCTATCCTAGCCATCCAACCCTAGCCTCTCTAGCTTATCATACGACCGCCTATATGCTCCATTATAGTAGAACTATTTAGCCTCTCATATGGGTATCAGACCTACTTAATCCCAAACAAAATATTTTGCAATTAAAACCAATTTAATGCGTATCGATGTCATATACCAGTTAATATATTTATAACTATTATAAATAAATTCAATAGTATTTGTTCATAAAATGAAAATACAGTTTTGTAATTAATACCTCACAAATATCAAATAATTTATAATAATTACTTATTAATTAAATCATTTGGTCAAAAGAGTATTCATCGTTTCGATTGTGTGACCTATTAGGTGTAAATTTGGTCAGCAATTAATTTCAAACTAATTGAATATTAATGTTCAAACGTTACTTAGGAGGTGGCATGACATTTTAGCTAAATTATAGCTTATTTGGTTTTGGTAAATCCAACTTTACTTTGTTAAATATTACTCGGTTGTGACTGTTATTTACATTGATTTTCCTATTCAAAACTATATCACTTTGAACTTATGGAATTTGGTAATGGTCAAAGTTCCAATGTTGTACATATTCAACTCTATAGTCCAAACACAAAATCATCGGTTTAATAATAACAGCCATTATTAACCGAAATGCTCTACCCAAAGACTTTGACTTTGAGTTGACTTAACTTGACCGTGATACTGGCATCATATAACTGAGGAGACAAATCCTCTCTTGAATTGTGTTTCACTTCCAATGCTTCCACTGTTGAATATGCGAGTATATGATTTTTGTTTGATGATAATAAACATATATATTCATTTAACTGTATTTGTTAATGTACTATTTTATTTTTCACATAACTAAATAAATATTTGCTGAATAAAATAAATAACACAGTATTTAAATTCAAACAGATATTTTATTCAAACAAATATTTATTACAATTTTGAATAGTATAAATTCAAGCTCTCACTATACATATACAATTTTGATTACAGTACAACTTCAATTACATCACAATCTTTCATTTACAAATGTCCTTACTACATATCGCTCATTCACTCATAGTTTATCTTCAACTTCATTTTAGATTGATTCCACCATCGAAGCAATCGGCAAAAATACACACTAACGCAGTAAAATTAAAAATAAAATATTTTGCAGTATAAAATAAAGTGTGATTTTGGAAATTTTATTTTCCTCGGTTATTTAGGTTGTTCGTCATCATTTAATTTTGAATTCATCATACACGAACAGCTTGTGACATACACCATGTATCACTGTATATGCCACAAGGCCATGCACACCGATATACACTTGATAGAATTGCAGGGACAGGTAAGCACAAGGTCAAACCCAAATCAAAGTCGGATTCAACTCAAGTGCAATGAAAATAAAGTCACGTCACGAGCACAAGGTCAAACCTGAGCTTTAAAGCTGGTTTCAACACAGGAGCAAATTAAAAATGAAATGAAACAAGATCTGGCAAAAATGATGACCCAACAAATGAACTGGACAAGTATACAAGTTATGATACATTGAATATATAGTGCAACAAGTTAACAGTTCATCAGGCCTCAACATAAAGTTCAACAGAGTATATGTCAAAGTCATGGAACAGCAGCCTCAACAATAAAGACCAGAACCAAAGACCAGACCCAAAGTACATAAAACAGTAGTGAACCATAAAATCAATTCAACTACAAGTTTAGAGTTCAAGAGAACCAGTAAATGACACAGATGACAACAGTGGTGCAACAAAACCCAATATAGTGAACTACATGATGAACAAGTATGCAAGTGAAGACAACAATGTTTGGACTAAATGCGTGTGAATTCTAAGCAAGGCGGTGATCGAACATATAAACCAGAAATGCTCAAATCAGATGAATACAAGTTGAAATGCCCAGATCAAATGGAACAGACAAACAGTAAAATTCACATGCCACTAAAACAACCAAGACTAGTATCATACAACAACTATATACATATGCATAACCAGATTACGTGATGACTGGAAACACAATACATCATAGCAGTATAGAAGCAAGACTACCTATGCAGACACACAAGAATAGTCAGGCAATGAACAAAGGAAGAACAAGGTTAGCACAGTTTCAAATCAAGGAAGACGGTGGCCGAAGTCATCAGAAAAATGAAAGTCAAATCAAAACCGAAGTCTACAGCTCAAAATCGAAGCCGTGGAAATCAAGGAAATAAGCAAGTTCAAAATCGATGCCGTGAAAATCAAGTAATCATATATACACGAATTCTAACAAGTCATAATCAATCTCAAGCATCCAAGCAACATCTATCGGCCAAGAAAAAGCAATTGACAAATTTAAATAACTCCAGACGAACGAAATTATAGGGCATTAAACCCTATATAAACCCTATCATCATCGGCCGTAAATGCAATCGAGTTCAATCAAGCATAACAGAAAAGCAAAAGCAATAAATCACATACCAAATCACCGTCGAGAAGGAGAAGCCGTGTGCAAAGTGAAAAATACAATCGACCGTCAAGCAATCATGAGAACAACCCACTTGATTGATCAACAAAGTCGACGCTTTCATTTCTAGGAAGCCCTAATTTCAGATTGAGGAACGAATGAATGAAATAAGAGCTGCCACTATCACCAAATAAGGACAGGCCGATGAAATAAAAGGAGAAAGAGATTTATTATTATTTCTTTATTAGTTCGGGCCGTTTCTTTTTTATTCTTTGGGCTTAGCTTATTTAAACTAGGTTTTCTTAATTTTAAGTTGTTTTTAAATTTACAATTTCTGTTTTAAACGGTTGTAATTACTAGTTGTGTGACTAGGGGACAAACTATGTAGCGTAGTTTGAGAATCGCAACTCAGTGGCTGAGTTATGGTAGGGTTTTGAACATAGTGTTAGGTTAGTCAATAGCGGGTGTCGTGAGTTTACATGTGTAAGTGTGTTACTACTTAATTTCTAGTAGAAACCTTGGGGGCAGCAGGTAGGCAGGTTTTTGCCGAAGGTGGGTAAATTCTGTGTTGTTCTATTTCTGCATTTATTTTGCTATTCTCTGTGTTGCTATTATTTTGATATATCTGTGCTGAAATAATTTTATAAGCTTCCGTAATAATTTTATAATTAATAGTATCACCCTATTCACCCCCCCCCCCTTTAGGGTGAAATCGATCCTACAAGTGGTATCAGAGCTAGGAACAAAATCCATTTTTGTTTTTAAAAAAAGTTTGATTTTTTCAAAAACCAATTTTTTGAATTTTTAAAATGGATTCTTTTAATATTGCTTTTATGGAGGGTCAGTCCATAGTTAGACCACCAATGTTCAATGGTGAATATGCTTACTGGAAAAATAGGATGGAAATTTTTCTGAAAACCATTGACGCTTGGGATATTGTTGAGACAGGGTATAGGGCACCAACTATAATTGTAAATAGTCAGAAAATAAATAAATCGAAGGACCAATCGATAGATCTAGAAATAAGTTACAAAATACTAATGCCAAAGCTATGAATTCGATTATTTGTTCATTAGATCAGTTTGAATTTAATCGTGCCTCACATTGTCTAACTATGTAGAAAATATGGCACACACTAGAAGTGACTCACGAAGGAACATCTCAAGTTAAAGAATCTCGCCTTGCCATGTTGAGTAGCGAATATGAGAATTTTACAATGGCCAAGGAAGAAAATGTTAAAGAGATGTACGGACGGCTTTCCAACATCGTACACCAATCAAAAGCTCACGGAAATCATATACGGAATTGGAAATAGTTCGAAAAATCCTCAGAGTACTTTCACGAAGTTTTGAAGCAAAAGTGACTGCCATTCAAGAATTGAAAGATTTAAAACAAATCAAAGTTGAAGAACTCATCGGAAATATCACCACTTATGAGCTGGAAATGAAATTCAAGGAAGAGCGTGAAGGAGGAGATACTCGAAAGAAAGCAATAGCTCTCAAAGGAATAGCTGAAAGAAATAATGATGACGATGATGATGGAGCAGTAGAGTTGGAAATGGTAATAAAGAGATTAAAAGGTGGAACCGCAAATACGAAAATCCTGCTCTAAATCAAAAATTAAAAAGCATAATAATCAAAGTTTTAGATAACACAGGACAACAAAAAATCATCTGTCATAAGTGCAACCAACCCGGACACATCAAGCCCAATTGTCCTTAAAACCGACACGACTTTGAAAAGAAATCAAAAAGGAGAAATTTTACAGCCACGTGGAATACAAGTGATGAAGATAATAAAAGTACTAGCAGTGAGAGTGAGAAAGCAGATGTGTGCCTTCAGGATAATATAACTGATAGCGACGATGACGAGCCAAGCGAGGTATCAAAACTCAGTCACTCAGAATTACTTATATATTTTCTTGAAGTAACTGGCTGTTTTGAACGACTTAGGGAGAAATATGCTAAAATTGAATCACAAAGAGATAGTTTGATAGAAGTAAATGAACAGCTTGAACAATTAGTTAAAAACTATCAAAACACGTGCCCTAAGTGTGATAAGTCTAACATTCGAATAAGAGATTAAAAAATCAGAAGTCAAAATTAAATCGCTTGAAAATGAAATTCTGATTTTAAAAAAGAGTGAAAATAGAAGAAGAGAAAATTCTATTAAAAGGTGCACACAATTGTTAAACGAAAATGAATCTCTCAAAACATAAGTCCAACAACTGTCAACGACTTTGGATGAATTTTCAAAAAGTGAGAAATCGTTGAACATGCTATTAGAAAAACAAACTGTTAATACAGTTAGACAAGGACTTGGGTATAATCAATCTAAAAATGTTAGAAATGAGATTAATCAAGTAAATTCAATGTGCACAATTTGTAGAAAATTTGGTCACAATCAAAATATTTGTCGGTATAGACCCAAACACGTGAAAACTATACCAATTTGGGTTCCAAAAGGCATAAATATAAAATCTCTCAAAGTTAAACAAATCTGGATGCTGAAAGGAACATATATAAATAGTTTTGGATCTCCACAAAATTATTTTCCAAAATATTATGCCACTAACAATCATGGACCTATAAAAACAAATAGGTCACAAAAATCTTCCATTGTGTAGGTGTGGTGGCAGGCTAAGAAACAACAATAGTATTACTTGGATTCTGGCTATTCCAAGGACACAATGAGCGTCAAAGCAAAGTTTCTTAGCCTAGTACAAAGGTGACATAATCACAATGGATAACAACGAAAAAAATATCGTAAAGGTAAAAGAGGTAATGGTATATTCATCTTGAACAATATATTAATGTGATAATCTGCACCATATCATATTTGAATTAAATTGGCTAGTAACATGATGATGAAATGAATGATGATTTTGATTCTGACTTATACAAAATAGTTGGCCAATTATATTCCTATGCCAAGAACACTATAAATATCACTAGAATCTTTGAACTACTTCATATACATTAGTGTGGATTAATTATAGTGTTTCATTGGTTGATAATACATTTGGCTATCATACGGCTGACTCTATATTCATGGTTTTTTATTATTTACACGGCTTCAATTAAAAATGAAAAAAGTTTCATTCAGATAGGTTTTCAAGAATTTGTTGCAACTTCACGGTTTGGTCTATAACATTCAATGATAATCTTGAGTGAAAGTGAAATTCAGATGTAGATTACGCTGGTAATCTAGTTGATAGAAAAATTACTAGTGGAACGTGATTTATGTTGAGACATTCAGTAACTGCATCGTTTTTCAAAGAAAATATCTGCATATTTTTCATTTCAAATAATTTTCAAATAGCATAAATTTTTCTCATAAAACCCCTTCTAGAAAATCATTTTTGGCCTTGTTTTCAGATTGGTCATTTTTAGAAAAATTGATTTTATAATTATTTTTGAATTAAATGACTACATTGACTAATTTGACTCTCTACTAAATATCAAAAAGATAAACAGTGATTGAAAAAGCGATGAGTGTTGATATTTATCATATATTGCAACTCGAGACAATATAATTAGTAAATTTCTTTAGAAATTTAAACAAGAGTAATTAAACTTTTTGTTGGTAAAAATTCCATGACCATTTCTATTTCTATCAACCATCACTCATCAAAATCCATTATAGTATGTCAATATGTGGTGATTTAAACAGGAATCATTCGTTTTTCATTTTATATATTTTTTTTAAAAAACAAAGTATTCACTCTCATTTAAAAGTCTGCACGGTCATGCATGGGTGAATTACTTGGAATTTTTTATTATGTGCTTTTATGCTCATTTAATAGTCCTCACGGTTATGCATGTATGGAATGCATGTCAAAATTGATTTATCAAATAAAAAAGTTGATTCTAATCCCATTTAAAATTCCTCACGGTTATGCGTGGTTAGAAGATACTTGAATTCATTTTTAAAAATAAAAATGGAATAGTACTAATCTTATTTAAAAATCCTAACGGTTATGCATGGTTAGTAAATATTCAAATTCCTGATATAAATATACCACAAATAGACACAACTATATGGTTTTATATGATGACATTATACCTATCATTCTAAAGTGGAATATGCTTCAAACAGAGTATTTATGATTTTTGTTTGATTTTTTATTGAAATTTAATATTTATATTCAATTGAGTTTTAATGTTGTATTAATATCTATCACTTTATCAATATTTTTCCACCACTATTATTCTTTTGCTGATAATAAACGGGGGAGAGAAAAGTTAAGATTTTGAAAAATAAAGGTCAAATATTTTCTAATTGCATCAAGGCTCATTTGAATATTTTCATTCTCATGCATATATGAAGGGGGAACTTTGTGTAGAGAGGATGCATTCAAATAGGGGGAGCAAATTGAATGATCAAATACATTTAACAAATTCAAAATCTTAAATATATGTTTGTTATCATCAAAAAGGGGAGATTGTTGAATATGCGAGTATATGATTTTTGTTTGATATATATATATATATATATATATATATATATATATATATATATATTCATTTAAATGTATTTGTTAATGTACTATTTTATTTTTCACATAATTAAATAAATATTTGCTGAATAAAATAAATAACACGGTATTTAAATTCAAATAGATATTTTATTCAAACAAATATTTATTACAATTTTGAATAGTATAAATTCAAGCTCTCACTATACATGTACAATTTTGATTACAATACAAATTCAATTACATCACAATCTTTCATTTACAAATGTCCCTACTACATATCGCTCATTCACTAATAATTTATCTTCAACTTCATTCCAGATTGATTCCAGTATCTGAGTAATCTGCAAAAATACACGCTAACGCAGTAAAATTGAAAATAAAATATTTTTGCAGTATAAAATAAAATGTGATTTTGGAAATTTTATTTGCCTCAGTTATTTGGGTTGTTCGTCATCATTTAATTTTGAATTCATCATACACGAACAGCTTGTGACATACACTGTGTATCACTGTATATGCCACAAGGCCATGCACACCGATATACACTTGATAGAATTGCAGGGACATGTGAGCACAAGGTCAAACCCAAATCAAAAGTCGGGTTCAACTCAAGTGCAATGAAAATAAAGTCACGTCACGAGCACAAGGTCAAACCCGAGCTTTAAAGTTTGTTTCAACATAGGTGCAAATAAAAAATGAAATGAAACAAAATCTGGCAAAAATGATGACCCAACAAATGAACCAGACAAGCACACAAGTCATGATACACTGAATATATAGTGCAACAAGTTAACAGTTCATCAGGCCTCAACATAAAGTTCAACACCGTATATGTTGAAGTCAAGGAACAGCAGCCTCAACATCAAAGACCAGACCCAAAGACCAGACCCAAAGTACATAAAACAGTGGTGAACCATAAAATTAAGTCAACTACAAGTCTAGAGTTCAAGAGAACCAGTAAATGACACAGATGACAACAGTGGTGCAACAAAACCCAATACAGTGAACTACATGATGAACAAGTATGCAAGTGAAGACAACAATGTTTGGACTAAATGCGTGTGAATTCTAAGCAAGACAGTGATCGAAAACAAACCAGAAATGCTTAAATCAGATGAATACAAGTTGAAATGCCCAGATCAAATGGAACAGACAAACAGTAAAATTCACATGCCACTGAAACAACCCAGACTAGTACCATACAACAGCTATATACATATGCATAACCAAATTACATGATGACTGGAAACACAATACATCATAGCAGTATGGAAGCAAGACTACATGTGCAGACACACAAGAATAGTAAGGCAATGAACAAAGGTAGAACAAGGTTAACACAGTTTCAAATCAAGGAAGACAGTGGCCGAAGTCATCATAAAAATGAAAGTCAAATCAAAACCGAAGTCTACGGCTCAAAATCGAAGCCGTGGCAATCAAGGAAACAAGCAAGTTCAAAATCGATGCCGTGAAAATCAAGTAATCAAAATATACACGAATTGGAACAAGTCAGAATCAATCTCAATCATCCAAGCAACATCGACCGGCCAAGCAAAAGCAATTGACAAATTCAAACAACTCCAAACGAACGAAATTATAGGGGATTAAACCCTATATAAACCCTATCATCATCGACCGTAAATGCAATCAAGTTCAAGCAAGCATAACAGAAAAGCAAAAGCAATAAATCACATACCAAATCACCGAACTCGATCGAGAAGGAGCGGCCATGTGCAAAGTGAAAAATACAATCGATCGTCAAGCAATCACAAGAACAACCCACCTGATCGATCAACAAAGTCGGCGCCTTCATTTCTAGGGAGTCCTAATTTTGGATTGAGGAACGAATGAATGAAATAAGAGCTGCCACTATCACCAAATAAGGATAGGCCGACGAAATAAAAAGAGAAAGAGATTTATTATTATTTATTTATTAGTTTTGGCCGTTCCTTTTTTATTCTTTGGGCTTAGCTTATTTAAATTAGGGTTTATTAATTTTAAATTGTTTTTAAATTTGCAGTTTCTCTTTTAAACGGTTGTAATCCCCTAGTCGTGTGACTAGGGGACAAACCACGTGGCATAGTTTGAGAATTCGCAACTCAATGGCTGTGTTGTGGCAGGGTTTTGAGCATAGAGTTAGGTTAGTTAATAGCGGGTGTCGCAAGTTTACGTGTGTAAGTCTGTGACTACTTAATTTCTAATAGAAACCATGGGGCAGCACGTAGGCCCTCCCCTCTAGGGTGAAATTGATCTTACATCCACTAGATCTAACTATAGTCATTCGATGGATGACGTGCCACAATTTAACTATAATCAAAGTTGGGATTCCACATTGAAGATCAATAATTTTCTAAAGTCAAGAAAACCGTGCAATTTTGTCACATAAATTTTTCTGTTTTACCTTAGTTATATTAACCAACAAAAAACTATCGAGTGAGTCATTCCATAATTATTCAATAACTATCAGTACGTAAACTATTAGTCCCCCCAAAAACCATGAGTAATACATTTCCCAACATTTGGAGAGCATAACGTACTCTAGTCTCAACGGAGTCATCGATATCCAGTCTTGATACATCTTGATTAAGAATATTAAAATGGTATATTTATTATCATTATGATAAATTACTCACGGTTGCATCACTTATAACTACTATCACAAAACATATCATTTATCGATTTTTTATTAAGTATACTTTTAATTAAATTAATTAATTAATATAACACATTATATCAAGTATATAATAGATATAAAATACCTTTTATTTTGTATAAGATTGGTTATCAAATTAGATATATGTAAAATTGCATAATTTATCTTAAGGCATTCCCCTAACTCTATCAATCTTCCACCTGCACCTGGGGTCAATTATGGAATCTTATGCCAACTTCTCCAATCGGTTTTTTATAAAACTAATCAGGTCAGTCCCTCGATGAATGGGTATGCTATTATGTTTCAATTGTCTACTCTGTCAATCAACTCTCTCTGATGCTGGTTAATTACCTTTATCACGTGGAACAATTCGGAGTATGTCTCTCGACTTCTATTGAGCTTTAAGTTCTGTTATGAAATATATTGTGACAATGTGACCATTCAACAATGTTATGAGATTCTCAACATTTATAACCACCCTCGGCTCATTTATAAATTTGCGCATTAGTATTTATATACATTGCTTTTATTACAGTGCTATTCAAGACGACGAACTTAGCTTTTTCATTGAATCTGCCATAGTCTTTCATTTGGAATATTTTCCACCTAATGATTCTTTAACTTGAATTTACCATTGACATGTTATATTTAATATCACTTATGAAAGTTTGAGTCCGAACACTTCTTCATAAGAAGTTTGTTGTTTCTATACACAATTCTCTAGTATTTCATAAATACACGAGAACCTATTAAACAACCATTTGGTGATATCAATTTGGATTTGATATTTTCTTTATATATTGAATATCTTAGACAATATAACATGCATGATAATTCATATTGCCACTTCTAAAACATCCATCTTACATGTTCGGTTTTAAACATTTTAATAAGGTGTCTTTGCATATCATTTGGGACATTCACAATATCTATTATACTTACTATAAAAGACATCATTTACAAATTCAACATTGAGTATAAAAACAACTAAAGCGGATTTTAACACAAGTACTTGTCAACAATTTGCAGTGTGTTGTTTACTTATGGTTTAGAAATATCTATGTACACTTTCACGTTCTTTCTTATGAACACACGCTTCCTCCGCATTTTGATTGATAATCAAACTATTTGATATTTGTATTGAAATATTTATTTAATTTTGATGCTTATAAAGTGGTACTTTCTATCACTTTCTTGGATCATATGTAAAAACTCACAAACTCAATATCGCTCCCACTAACTTCGAGACATTTCAGTTATTATGTGCTAATAGTTTATCCTAAATCATTATTTTCAATTTCAGCACATACTTAACAGAGGCAAAGTCATACTAAGTGTTAATTTTGTAAGTAAATCTGAACCAACTTAAGCATATAGAATGATGAATCTATTATGTTATTTTCAACAATTGAAATTCATGATATTATTATTATAAATGTAGCTCACTATTCCAACTGAATTTGTCTTTCACTTAAAGACATTTATGGCCAATAGATCATATCCATTCTGGTACAACTATCAAAATCATATTTTGATAAAGTACATGGAACTTATTTCAGATTTGCACATTGCGCCACACCATAGAGTCTATACACTTAATGGTTTAATTAAACAACCAAGGATTATTTATTCATGACGTTGACAAGAAACTCATAGTTTCTCTTTAATGTACAAGATCTCATTAGACATTCTAATGTATTGTGTCCATTTAGATTTGATCAATTTCATTTCATCTCTTGTAATCAGTTTTACCCTTGGATCATATCCAAATTCGTTTTATAACAATAATTTCTCAAAGAATTCTTTCACTACGAAGTTTGTATTTCTTGAAACAACAGTTGTTTCTTAGTGCAATGGAAGGAGCATTCATAAACATTTTATGAATTGCTTTATAAAAACTTATTTTTGCGTTAATCCACAATATATTTATGTTCATAACATAAATTAGTCATTTAATGACCATCATCCCTAAAATTCTCTTACATACAGTTATCATGTGTAGCCTTTCGACTTGCACAACCTACCAACTTCTTGGCCTAGGATATGTAGGGGTTTCTTATAAAACCTCTATCTTATATGGTTTTGTAAATGATTATTTGGATGATAGTAATTTTAACCCTGTGTACTACTCTTAAGTACACACCTAACAAAAAGAATTTAACTTTAATTCACTTATCATTAATTATGCTTTGTCCAACAAAATTCTATTACTCCTTTTTAATAATCTTTATTCAAAATAGTACATACGGAACTCCTTCCAATATACTCATCCATTTGACCAAATTGAATCATTTTTGTCATGTTATTTTATTTGCTTCTATTTTATATAATGTTAGCTTATAATAGACTTATATATTCGTATCAAACACACATGTCCATATCTGTGATAACTCATCGATGAATTTGGCGAAGTACATGGAACCGTCTTGGCATTAATAAACTTACAATTATTTACATCTATATGTACCAATCCGAAGAGTTCATCGAATCTTATCATGCTCCCACTAAATTGGTACATAGCCCATAATTGTGTGAGATATAATTAACTAGTATCATATGATTTATAATCATATAATAGAAATTATTTCTCAAAGCTACGACTTAGTCTATAATTTCAAAATAGTTGTAAATAATTTTAGATACTTTAGTAGTTTTGAATATCACTTTTGTTGTGAAAGAAATACCACATTATATTTTTATTTCATAACAAATATTCATAATATTCACTTTGAAATATAACTATGTCTATTTTTCAGTCGATACCGAAAATAGTCATCATTCCATAAATAATGCTTGGTATATTTTATAAAAACAATTTTTGCAATTTGATGCAATCAATAAATGTTCTATGTCATACTTACACTATTTTTGTCATTACTATAATAGCATACTAAATTCGAAGGACTATCGTTCACTTAACATAGACAATTTATTTCATATACTATAACTAGTTTACAGCAGAGAGTTATTTGATCAAATATCTTGAACTTAAAGATATACATCTCATAGAAAAAAATTATCTATACAAAAATATATTTTGAAATAGGAATCGTATTTCATTTTCCAATGTTAACTATCAATTATTATTATTATTGTTATTATAGTTCTCGTTTTTGAAGTTTCTTTATGATGCAGAAGTGACTATTCACTTTCTTCATCCTAATTGTACCTTAAATCACATCTACTCTTGTATACTCGTTTTTCTTTTTAAATGGTTGAACTATTCAAAAACACCCTTACTACAACATCATAATGTGCAAAAGCGCACTCGATCATCCTTAACATTTGAGGATATCAAATATGTTGCGCTTTCCGAACAGGTCAAATTGACATTTCAATAATCAAGTCTATCTTGTATTTTGGTCTAGTGTCACATTTAACATAATATGACCTTTATTGCAATCAATCATTTTGGATAGCCAATTTCGTAGTACGGTTTATTTGTTTGCTTCAAATGAACTAATTTCATCGAAGTATCATATATTACGAACTATGCCCATTCACCATACAACACTAATATGTGGTAGTATATGGATCAAATATCCATAACCTATATTTCTTTTGAGTTCGGAACTCATTGAATGCAATGCACAATCTCAATAGGGTTGTCAATGCATACCCGAAAAATTCGAAATCCGTCCTCATCCGTATCTGAAAAGCGGATAATATCCGATATCCGAAAAAATGGATGCAGATGCAGATACAAAGACATCCGCATCCGAAAATTATCCATTCTTTGTCAAGATTATAGTATAAATTATGTGTATTTTAGTATAATGAAAGATACTTATTTGTTGTTTTATTAAGTTAGTAGTTTATATTACATGCACTTAATGCTTATTAACTGCTCAAAACTATTTATTATCGCCATATTTGTTTATATATAACACTTTTATAATCAATTGGATTAAAAAAATGTATGTTAAACTTAAAATTTATATTTATATTTCTTGCTTTATCAGTCGTTAGCGGATAGGATAACTATCCGATATCCGTCCGTATCTACGGATGCGGATATCCGATATCCGATATTCGAAAATCATTTCGGATGTGGATGTGGATATGGCACTATCTACATTCGAAAGTATCCGTTGACAGACCTAAATCTCAACCAAATAAACATATGAGCGACCAAATTTATAAATGTATTAAGTAGTTGTGAAATTAGGCACTTGCATGGGTATAGAAATCTTTAATATGCAAGAAATATTTAAAGTAAGTATATATATTATATTTCAATTTTTCAATCTTCAATTTAGTTTATTTGTATATCTTAATTGATAAACATTCAATAATCATATCAAATGCATAAATTTATTAATGTATGTTATTATAACATTATATGACATATGTTCTTACAATATTAGAAAGGTTAAATGTTATTTTATTTTTTTAATAAGGCTTCCACCAGTCTTTTAAAATTTTCCAAATCCTAAGCGTAACATAGAAGTCTTTCGACTTTACTAGTGGGTGTTAGGACTTGTATGACTTGGGATTCTGACGTTGAAGAAAGCTCAACAAATCATAGGTCCATATATGATGGATAGCTCCTTATCGGCTGTATTGCATACAACTCACAATCCATGGTTCCTTGTCCCGATCCTGCCTTTACCTTGAGGAAAGCTCAGCAAGTAAAGTGGGAATATTCACTCGAACCTATCATTTTACGATGGCCTAGGTATAATGTACATACCTTGAGGAAAGCTCAACAAATATATGTAATTATCTTATCTCATCTATTCAGTATATTAATAGTACTGCACATAACATCTCTAGCTTGATGAAAGCTCAACAATTAAAAAGTATGCAAGCAATCTATTAATATAAATGATTAAGGACAACTTTATATTAAATATTCTTAATCTTCAATATATTATATCAGTGAAATCGAATTATGGAAGAATATATTTCTTATGAAATACCATCGTGATTCAAGTGTTGGACACATCATATATCATAGTATACATACATATTTACATATGTATTCATTCATCGAGTCTATTTAGGGTTTCTTTAGTGTTCCAACTTTGGTTTATACTTTATACATTTATATTATATAAGTTTAATTATTATACAACTTTTATATTTTAATTAACTTATGTAATAGTTTTATGTATAATATTATTTTAACTAAATATTATTTAATTAATTTTTGTTATTAACTCTTTAGTTAATTTTATATTATTCCTACAAAACATTTATATTGAATATTCATATACTATAACCTTTATAGTATAACACATATATCTCATATATATTTGTTTTAATTTAATTAATTAACCTTTAATTAATTAATTTAATTTAATAATTTAATTAATTTATATTAATTTGGAGAATTATATTAATTTTGAAAATTATATTACACACAACTATAACCTTTTCAGTCAATTTTCTTCATTAGGCTATAATAGCGCCTTTCATATTCGTAGAAAACTTTTCATCCCCACTCAAGTGATTACCTCTGTTCGCCTCCCCTCCATCCCCTCCGCCTTGCCCTATTGCCTATGTCTATTTCTTCCTCAGGCTCCTTTTCTTTAGTTCCGTTCTCCACTTGTCCTTCTGTAACTAGATCTGAAAAACTATCAGCGTGCTTACTTTCTCCTTGTCGCTTCATCAATCTGAGTCCAAGTTCCCTCCATTGTTATCCTCCAAGCCTTCTAGTCCATCATTGCTGCTACCGAGTCCCGTGGTCTCTGCTGATTCAGATAGTAGTGTGTCGCATGCTAATCTTTTCTCTAACCTAGGTGCTTCCCCTGTCGTTGCGGTGTGGTCTGTTGAGCATGGATCCGGTAAGCCCCTTCCTTCTCAATGTTGCAAATTGTCTGTCCCTAGTTATGCCACGCTTAGCGTGGGTAAGGATAAAGCGTTGTTATTTGTAGCGGATAACGTTGCTTCTAGAGTCTGTTTTTATCATGGTTTGATTGTACATAATGATTTTGGTTATCAAACAAATAATTCTGGCTTTGTCCAATGCACTAATGATGTTTGTCTCAATTCCAAGGTAGGGTCTATAGTGAATAACGATCAACTTTGTTTGGATAATGCCCAGGTCATGGAAGATATTGTATTTAGTACATATATAAGATTACTGAATGAAAGTTCAATGTCGTCTCTCACTGTGCTTCTTCAGCAGGCTGCTACCCCTGCTCCACATTGTTAAAAACCATGGTTGTCATTATTCACTTTACTTCCCCATAATGTGGGAGTCTAAACTTGTTGATTTTGTTATCGTGGAGGATAATGGTGTTATGATCCCTCCACCTAATGTAATGCAAGCTGGCATGGACTATTGGGCGGATTATTTGGTTGGATTCTTTCTAGATCCTAATCACTGCCTTCTTGAAGCGTTTAAAGTTTGTCGTAGGGCATGGAAGCTTCATGGTGAATTGCGTGTTAAGTTGGCCGACTCCATGTACTTTCTTAAGTTTTCCTCCTTCAAGGAGCGACGGCATGTTCTTAAAGATGAGCCTTCTTTTTTCAATGGAAATCCCTTTATTATTACCCCTTGGACTCCAACGGTAGCTTGTGCTCGCGAACAGGTTCTTTCTATTCCTGTTTGGGCTTACATTTCACATATTCCTTCTGCATTGCAACCGTTGCTTGGTAACGTTGGCAAATTGAAATGTTTTGACATTAATAGGGTGGCACGAGAGAAGTTATTGTATGCCAAGGCAATGATTGAAATTACCTTCGACAAGCCCCTACCTTCCTCTATATCTGTTCAGCTTGCTGTTGGGCACGTAGTTGATGTTCGTGTTAGATGTGGATGGGTGCCTGACATTTGTACCGCCTGTCGTTCTTTTGGGCACCTTGCCGATGCCTTCAAGCATCCAATCGTTTCCGCTGCGGCTCCAAAGTTTGACTGCCTTGCCCCCTCTTAAGAAATGGGTTCCTAAGGTTGCACCCCTAGTCACTCAGTCTCTCATCCCTGAAGTTACTTTTTCTGGTCTGGATTCCCCTCCATGCTCAGTTTCTACACCAATCTGCCCTTCAGACCCTGATATTTTGGTTCCATTTAATCTCTCCGGTATCCCTTTAGCTCCTCCAAATCCTGTGCCGCCTCAATTGTCTATTGTTTGGGCTGAGTCCGAAAGATGTTGGGTTGATCTCAAATATGATATGTGATTTAATCCCTTGTAGAATTCCTTTTTCAGATTTGTTTTTGATGACTATCTGGACCTTAGATGCCTTCGATATAGTATGTCTAGTGAATCCTTAGTGCTATTTATGGATGGTCAAGATGCGCACAGAAATGCTGACATGCTAGCTGACGCTATTTGGGACCAATCTTTTATTTACTCTCCCGATTCTACAGATTATGATCCTTGTCTTGCTATGCTCTGTCATCCTTTTTTTGGGAAAATTCTGGCGGTGTCTGCCCATAAGACTATGGAAGTTGGCGCTTCTTCCACTTTGGAGGAAACCTAGCAGTCTAGTTATTTGTAGTAGCTGTGGCATCTTTGTCACACTCATGTGCTATATTTTCCTATTTATTAGTAGCTAAGGTGTCTCTACCTTACTCCTGTACTTAAATATTTTATTACGTTTGTAACAACCCGTAAATTCAGCAAATATTTTAAATGAAATTTTATTTGAAACTTTGATTTAAATTATTTTAAAATTGATAAATTTGGAATTTTAAGATATATTTTTGGGATTTGATGTGAAATATTCTTCCAAATTTGATAAAATTAAAAAAAATTATGAAATTCAAATTTCGGTCCACTTTGGTCAAAGTTTGACTTCCTGTTGAAAATTTTAAATTTTTATTCTTTTTTTATGAAGCTGGATTTGATTCTAACATTCTCTCTGCTTTTTGTTTCTCTAAATTCTGATGTCTACTTCTCAAAATTTGCAATGTTTAGCGTATTACACACAATTATTTTTATCTTATTTAAATTTGGGTTTGTGGGCTATATTTAGTTTAGATTTAATCAGCTTGTTTTGTAGTTGGGCTTAGACTATTGGGCTAGGAATTCCATTGGTCTCATGAAAGGGTATTAGATTTAGAAAGTTGCCTTTTGAGAAACTGTATGCACATATTTGTTTTCTTCCTTCTAGCTTCTCACTTTTCTTCTTCCTGCTCAAAATATTACAGTAAGTCTCTTCTCCTCCTCCTCAAAATTTCTAATTTTCTTCATCGCCGCTTCTCTTCTCCATAGCTTGCCATCATCTCTACCTCCTTCTTTCCCTTCCTTAGGCCGACCCCTTCTAGCACCATCATCCAAACCATGGTCGTGACCTTCCTTAGACAATCAACCCATAGCCGAACCCTATCACTCACCTATTCTCGGCCACCAATATCCTTTTAGCCTCCCCTTGCCAAACCCAAGGCCGAACCCCTTCCTCTCCTTCCCCTTTTAATTTCTTCAGCCACCATCCATTTTTCCAAACCCTTCCACTTCTCCTAGCCGTGACTTGCCATAGCCGCGACCGTCCACTTACCAAAGCCATATTGGTCGAACCCTTTGCCTTCCTTTGCATTTGTCTATGGACAAACCCCTTCATCCAAACTATGGCCAAACCCTTTGGTTTAGTCTAGGCCGAGCCAAACCTAACCCAAAGCTAAGAGAGGCCGATCCCAAACCTAGTGTGGCCAAGCCCTGTAACCATCTAGGCTAGCCTATTTCCACTTGTTCCTTTGACAAAAAAATATAAAATATTTTATTTTATCTATGTTAATTTATTTATTTACTTATATATTTACTTTCTTAGCTTTGAATTTGGATTCTTCTTCCACTCAAGCTTGCTTGTGATTGTTGTGCTTATTTGGAGTTGTTGTGTTTCGTTTGAAATCATTTTCTCTAACCAAGGAAGGTCAATAATCACTCTCGACTACATACTTATATTTTGGTGAATCGATGTCATTTGAATTGTGTTGAGATGTGTACGCATATTAGTAATTTCATATATGCTATATTATGTTATTCCACCTAAAGTTTTATACATGTTATGATCATATGCCATGATATGTTATTTATTGTTTTGTTTATTTCATATTCTGTTCTCACACTGCAAGTTCCTTTACTATGGGTTGAAATGATACATACCCGAACGATCTTTAGATTAGGAAAAATCGTTATGAGCTGAAATGATAGGCTCGAGCGATTTTTATTTGACTTGGGATTGCGGGTTGAAATGATATAAACCCAAGAATTTAATAATTTTGGATTAAAATTATATATATCAGTATTTACTAGATCATAGGTTAGAAAATTTTATACAGACTCCGTGGTTGGTTTTAAAATAATTTTTCTAAAAATTGTTAAGTATTTTGGATTTTTAAAATGTATATGAATTTTTAACTAAATTTAATTTAATGATTTTATAAATTTTATATATTTACATGTGTTAAAATTTTATAGGTAGATAAATGTTTTAAAATGTAATTTAAGATTTAATTTATCAAAGAATTTAATTTAATTAATAATCCAATTTTACTTAATAATATAATTTTTAATCTAAGTTTTAATTAACGTAATGGTATATTTTGAATAATAAAAATATAATTTTCTTGACTATGATAATAAAAATTTAAGTTAATAATATACTTTTAACTTAATATAAGAAAATACAGCATTAAATGGGATATTTTAATAAACAATTATATTTAACTAAAATCATAGTTTATTTAATATCCAAATAAATAATTTTGTATAACAAAATAGATTTTTATAATAACTACGCTAAAATTTTAAGTATATATAACACTTTGATTATATAAACTGTTATGGTGGGAAGTATATGAATTCAAAAATGCTATGATTTCTTAAAGTTATGTTTTCGAAAATGTTATGATTTCTAAAAGGTTATATTTTCAAAGTGTTATGGTTTCTAAAATATTATGATTTCAAAGTGTTATAATTAAGTGTATAAATTTTGAAAGTGTTACGACTTTAAAAATGAATATTATTTTTAAAGAATAATTGTATCGGATATATATGGTTTTTGAAATGAATATATTTTGATATAAAATATGAATTATTTGAAAATGAAATAACCACGGGTTATAATAACGTTTGGTTGTTAAAGAGACCGGGATTGGTAATTGTCATACTCTCTGCCAGTAGCCAAAACCACTTTAATAACTGTTTACGCGGTTGAAATTCCAGAATGAAGTAGGCGGTTGGCGACGTTCTATTTGAGGTATATACATGGACCTGACTCCCATGAGTTAGCTTAAGGTGGCTGAAATAGGAGCAATTGATGGGCCAAGTGAGGTAGCTCTTTCGATCGGACACACTTCTTCGATTGCTATTCCATTACTTTGTGATTAATTTGGTGCGTAACTTTGATGTGGGAGTGTGCATCAAGGTGGGCGGTCGCTGTGGCTATGCGTTACCACCAGCTCAGAAGTGTAATTGGTATATCTACCCTGGCATTGCCTAGTTGTGCCGTGTCACCTGCCTTATCGAGACCACTAAAAGTTTTCTTTGTGTCGTACCTATGGAGTGCTCCCTGATAGCCTACCAGTTTGGTGGTGTTTACAGTACTGTATAGACCACGGCATTATATAAAATGTGTTAAGGGGGAAATGGGTAACGCCTTAATGCTGTTTTAATAGTTTACTTTACTATAGACATATTATAATAGCATATTGTACTATGTAGTAGATAGTCTAACGGATCATTAAAGGATGGGTGCTCCCAAGCATCATTTAAGTTACTGATGCATTTCTTATACTATTCATTTGAGTTGATTTACAATTTATAAGTATGTATGTCCTGACTCGAGTGTTTTGTGTTTTGCTTTACGCTTGGGTCAGCTTGAGCATCACAGCTTTGGATTCATCTTTTGGAGCTAGAGATCTGTTGGAGATTTAGCTGTCTATTTATTTTCTATTTCAGTTATTTCCCTTCAGTCATTTGCTTACGCATTAGTGGACTTATTTGGATTTCCAGTTGTATTTGCTTTCAGACTCCGATATTTTGTATTCATTTTGAGACTATGTATCTAATAGCTTTATGAACTGTTTATTTTATTCCGCTGTGAGTTATTCTGATATTCTGTTTCTGTGATTCTGCGATTGATTTTTATTTACCCCAAATTTATTAACAATCTGTTACTTTGAATAATTCAAGTCCGACATGTGTTTCTGCTTATGCACTTGGCGGGTATAGCATGATTAGGGGTTCTCACTTCTTGGTTTGGTAGCGAACGGTTGACTCTTACTCCTCATGTCCCTTGGGGTAGGTGCAGTCGAGAGGCTAGCCATAAAAGCAGAACACGGGTACCATAGTATACTACGGTGGGAGTTACCCCACTACCGGTTGGTCGTTACATTTGGTATCGGAGCTTTAGTTTAGGCAAACCTTAGCCTATGGGGTGAAAACTCATTAGAGATAGGGTAGAAATACCCTAGAATGAGTAAAATCGGTCTCGGAATAATTCCTCGAGGGAGAACGTATTTTTAAGTATAAAATGTTTTTTAAATGATTTTAAAGATTATTTTGGACATAAAATTTTCTTGATTTAAAAATCTAATTTTTCTTAGAATTTCCACCTTTTCGAATCCACCATGTTTAATAGAATTCTTTGATTAGGATTTCCATTCTAGTTTGAATCTTTTCATTTATCTTTTCCTTTATCTTTGTCCTAAAATTCATTCTTGAATTTCCAGGATGAATCGTAGGAATGCCGAAGGTCGAGGTCGTGGTATTGCCCCAGTTCCAGAACCCGTTGCACCCATTAGGTTCGCCACTCTCTGTAAGGAGTTCTCTCAGCTTAGTGGACCAAGCTTACAGGAGCAGAGAACATCATTGAAGTTCAGCAGTGGCTGAATAGTTTAGAGAGGATTTTCACTGGTCTTGAGTTCACTGACACTCGAAAGCATCAGTTAGCGGCTTGGCAGTTGCAGGAGGCAGCCCAGGATTGGTGGGAGTCTGTTACAGCCCACACTATTGAGGCAAATATTTCTTGGGAGTTTTTTAGGTATATCTTGTGTTGGTTTTTGAGTTTGGTTTAGTTATCTCTTTGGAACCTTTCTTAAGTTTGGATATTGTATTTCAGGGATGCTTTTGTGGCTAAGTGGATGCCCGAAGCCGGGAAGTCTCAGCTATACAGGGAATTTATGGATCTTAAGCAGGGGAATATGTCATTTTCTAAGTATGAGAGGAAGTTCAACGAACTATCCAAGTTTGGTCCTAACTTGACTGACACTCCTCTTAAAAAGAATGAGAAGTTTATAGTTAGAGCTCATCCAAAGTATTATGATCGTCTGATTTCTCATGTACATAGCCCTTTTACTGGATTGATGGATATGGCCATTAGATATGAGAACCCCACTTTTAAGGAATCCTCTATTGCTCGTGCACCTTCGTCTCATCCTTTTTCTGGCAATTATAATAAGAGGAAGCCCAACTTCCATCAGCAGAAGAAGAATTGGCATAAGAATCCAGGTTTGGGATCTTCTTCTCCGTGGCAGCCTATTAATCTTTCTTCCATCACTTGCTTTAAGTGTGACCAGAAGGGACACTATGCTAATACTTTCCCTACTTCAGTGGAGCTTCTGTTTCTCCAGTTCAAATGACTAGGCGTGATCTTTGCCATATTTTCTTGCAGCCTGGCCACTTCAAGAAGGATTATCCTACTCGGTAGAAGGGCAAGCCATCTGTTATCGTTGCAGTTACTTCATCCACTCCACCCACTCCTAGTGATACCCAAGGTACTCTCTAGGGCACCTTTATTTGTTTAATTTTCCTATTCGTGTTCTATTTGACACTGGAGCTTCTCATTGTTTCATTTTTGTGGATCCTTAAGATAGGTTTGAGCATATCCTTTCACCTAAGTTTGCAGCTGAACCTTTGTGTGTTACTAATCCTATTGGTGGTCTCGCGAACATTAGTAGGATTTGCAAAAAGGTGAAACTCTTCTATTCTGGCTATCGTTTTTCTGGTGATTTCTATGTTCTTTGTTTCGATGCTTCTGATATGTTGCTTGGAGGAGATTGGTTGAAGAATCATGAGGCCGTTATCTCTTGTAAAACTCGAATTTTTCTCTTGTTGATGACCAGAGCAATCCTTTGGTGATTCAGTGCCGTATTTCTCGGGATTTTGTGGGTAGTTTTATCTTTTCCCTTAATTCTTCTCCTGGTGATCTTGAATCTACTCCTGTGGTTCGACTCTATTTCGATGTATTTGGTGAAGTCACTTCTTTACCTCCTAAGTGGGAAATCGAATTTCGTATCGATCTTATTCCTGGAGCTCGACCTGTAGTTCTTCCAAGAAAATTGAGGACTTGTTCTCCAAGGGTCTGATTAGACCTAGTCATTTAGAATGAGGAGCAGTTATGGTTTTCATCACTATGTCTGATGGTTCTTTGAGGATGTGTGTTGATTATAGGGAGCTGAACAAGCTCACTATGAAAAGCAGATATCCTATGCCTCGTATCAATGATATGTTCGATCAGCTCTATGGAGATAATGTGTTCTCTCAGCTTGATCTTGCCACTGGTTTCCACCAGCTCAGAGTTGTTGAGGAAAGTATTCCCAAAACAGCTTTCCGTACTGAGAATGGTTTCTATGAATGGTAGTTAAGCCTTTGGTTTGACTAATGCCTCAGCTTTCTTTGTTGATCTTACGAATCATGTTTTCCATGATGTTCTTAACAAGTTTGTTCTAGTCTTTGTCGATGATATTCTTATCATTTCTAAGTCAGAGGTGGAGCATGAATCGCATTTGAGCTTTGTTCTGGAGACTCTTAGGAGTCATCAATTGAAAGCTAAATTTTCGAAATGCCACTTTTGGAAAGATGAAGTCCGATTTCTCGAGCATGTTATTTCTGGTAATGGAGTTTCTATTGATCCAGTTAAGATCGCTACGATCAATGTAAGTCTATTCTCTCTTCCTTCTTTTGTAATTTAATTATTCTACCTTTCTCTGTAGTTCTTATTTTCCCTATTATGTTTTAGGATTGGAAAATTCCTAAGACTTCATCGGATATCCATAGCTTTCTGGGACTTGCTGGTTATTAACGGAGATTTATTGAGAATTTTGCTCGGATTGTTGCACCTCTCACTGCTTTGACTTGTAAGAATGCTATGTTTATACGGAATAATAAGTGTGCAGCTGCATTCAATGATTTAAAGCACAAGCTTACTTCCACACCAGTTCTTACCGTTCCAAATGGAAATAAGGGATTAACGGTATGCGCTGATGCTAGTCGTGATGGTTTGGGAGCTATTCTGATGCAAGATGGGAAGGTTTATGCCAGTCGTCAGTTGAAGACTCATGAAGCCAATTATGTTGCCCATGATTTGGAATTTCTTGCCGTGGTTTTCGCTTTTGAAGTTATGGAGACATCATCTTTTGGGAACTAAGTTTGAGCTCTTTACGGATCATTAGTTTTTGAAGTATATTTCACCTAGAAGGATTTGAATCAGAGACAGGTTAGATGGCTTGAGTTTCTTGCTTCTTATGACCTCGACATCAACTATACCCCTGGGAAAGCTAATGTTGTAGCCGATGCCTTGAGTCAGAAGAAGGCGGTGTTGTGTCAGCTTGTTGTTCCTCTTATGGATCGTATTATTGCTAAGCAGGATGAGGATGAGATGCTGAGGCTTATTAAGGAGAATGTTCGTAGCAGAGTTAGTAGTAGCCAAGATGGAAGTGGAGCTTAGATTGATGACAAAAGGATTTTTCAGGATTAATAATTGGATTTATGTCTCGAATGCCGATGGATTGAGGTAAGAGTTACTTCGGTAAAATCGTTGGTCTAGACTTTCTATTCATCCAGGTATGACGAAGATGTATCAGGATATAAAGAAGTTGTATTGGTGAAGTGGTATGAAGCGTGATATCTCTCTTTATGTTAGTAGATGTGCGACTTGTCAGCAGGTAAAGGCCGATCATCAGAAGACCGCTAGATTATTACAACCCCTTGAGGTTCCTAATTGGAAATGAGAATAGGTTTCTATGGATTACTAGGAGGGGTAATGGGAGTATTTGGGTAGTTGTGGATAGATTGACCAAGTCAGCTCATTTCATTCCGGTTAGGTCCAAGTTTAGCTAAGATTTATATGAGAGAGATTGTTCGACTTCATGGCGTTCTGGTCAGTGTTATTTATGATAGAGACCCCATCTTTACCAGTCAGTTTTGGAGAGCTTTTCAGGAAGTTTTGGGTACTCACCTGAATCTGAGCACTGCTTATCATCCATAGACTGATGGTGAAATGGAAAGAGTGAATCAGATTTTGGAAGATCTTCTTCGTGCATGTGTCCTTGATTATGGAGGATCTTGGGAAGATCATCTCCATCTCGTTGAATTCACTATAACAACAGTTATCAGATATAATCTCAAATTTTCTGTTTAAGGTTGTCTTAAACATTTATCTATCTTATTCCATCTTTTGAATTCAGGCTAGTATCGCAATGGCTCCGTTTGCTGCTCTTTACAGACGACCTTGCAAATCTCGATCTTGTTGGATTGAATCTTGTAATCATTTGGTTCTTGGTCCTGATATGATTCTAGAGGCATCTGAGAAGGTTGACGAGATTAGGAGGAAGATGAGGATTGCTCAGGATAGGCAAAAGAAGTATGCTGATAGGCGTAGGAGGAGTCTGGAGTTCTGTTGGTGATCAGGTTTTCCTTAAGATCTCTCAATTGAAGAATGTGATTCGGTTTGGTCAGAAAGGGAAGCTTGCTCCTGGGTTCATTGGTCCTTTTCACATCTTAGAGAGAGTTGGTCCTTTAGCTTATCATTTGGATTTGCCTGAGAAGCTTTCTGGAGTGCATAATGTGTTTCATGTTTCGCACCTTCATCGGTATATTCATGATCCATCTTTGATTGTTCAGCCTTCTGCTCTCAAGAGTTTGGATGTTGAGCCAAAGCTTACTGTCGAGAGGTAGCCACTTCGTATTATCGATAGAGGTACGAAACAGCTGAGAAGGAAGTCTGTCAACCTGGTCAAAGTGTAATGGAGTACTAATGATCGGGATTGTACTTGGGAGACGGAGGAGAGCTTGCGTGCTTCGAATCCAAAATTGTTTGTCCTAGGTACTATTTGTTATTCTATATTATTTTTCTTTGCTTTTCTGGTGTCTCGTTCCTTTTCGAGGACGAAAAGTTTTGAGTGGGGAGAGTGTAACGACCCGTAAATCCAGTAAATATTTTAAATGAAATTTTATTTGAAACCGTGATTTAAATTATTTAAAAATTGATAAATTTGAAATTTTAAGATATATTTTTGGGATTTGATGTGAAATATTCTTTCAAATTTAATAAAATTGAAATTTTTCTGAAAATTTAAATTTTGGTCAACTTTGGTCAAAGTTTGACTTCTTATGGAAAATTTTAAATTTTTATTCCTTTTTATGAAGCTGGATTTGATTCTAACATTCTCTCTACTTTTCCTTTCCTTAAATTCAGATTTCTACTTCTCAAAATTTGCAATCTTTAGCGTATTATATGCAATTATTTTCATATTTTTATCTGTCTTATTTATTTTTGAGTTTGAGGGCTAGATTTGGTTTAGATTTAGTTAGCTTGTTTTGTAGTTGGACTTAGAATATTGGGCTAGGAATTCCATTGGTCCCATGAAAGGGTATTAGATTTGGAAAGTCACCTTTTGAGGAACTGTACGTACATAATTGTTTTCTTCCTTCTGGCTTCTCACTTTTCTTCTTCCCGCTCAAAAAAATTGTAGTAAGTTTCTTCTTCCTCCTCTTTAAAATTTCCAAGTTTTCTTCATTACCACTACTCTTCTCCTTAGCTTGCCATCACCTCTACCTCCTTCTTTCCCTTCCTTAGGACGACCTCCTCCCTACCTAAAGTCGACCCCTTCTAGCACCATCATCCAAACCATGGCCATGACCTCCCTTAGACAATCAACCCATAGCTGAACCCTATCACTCACCTATTCTCGGCCACCAACATCCCCTTAGCCATCCCTTGCTAAACCCTAGGTCGAACGCCTTCCTTTCCTTCCCCTTTCAATTGCTTCTGTAACCATCCATTTTTCCAAACCCTTCCACTTCTCCTAACTGTGACTTGCCATAGTCGTGACCTTCCACTTACCAAAGCCATGTTGGCCGAACCCTTTGCATTAGCCTATGGCCAAACCCCTTCATCCAAACTATGGTCGAACCCTTTGATTATTCAAGGCCGAGCCAAATCTAACCCAAAGCCAAGAGTGGCCAAGCCCAAACCTAGTGTGGTCGAGCCTTTAGCCATCTAGGCTAGCTTATTTCCACTTATTTCTTTGAAAAAAATATAAAACATTTTATTTGTTCTATGTAAATTAATTTATTTTACATATATATTTATTTATTTTCTAAGCTTTGGATTTGGATTCTCCTTCCACTCAAGCTTGTCTGTGATTGTCGTGCTTATTTGGAGGAGTCGTGTTTCGTTTGAAATCATTTTCTCAAACCAAGGAAGGTGAGTAATCACTCTCGACTATATACTTATATTTTGATGAATCGATGTCATTTGAATTGTGTTGAAAGGTATATGCATGTTAGTAATTTCATATATGCTTATGTTACGTTATTCCACCTGATGTTATACCTGTTATGATCATATGCCATGATATGTTATTTATTGTTCTATTTATTTCATATTCTATTCTCATACTGCAAGTTCCTTCACTGTGGGTTGAAATGATACATACCCGAACGATCATTAGATTAGGAAAAAATCGTTATGAACTAAAATGACAGGCTCGAGCGATTTTTATTTGACTTTGGATTACAGGTTGAAATGATATAAACCCGATAATTTAATAATTTCGAATTGAAATGATATATATCCGTATTTACTTGACCATAGGTTAGAAAATTCTGTACAAACTCCGTGGTTGGTTTTAAAATAATTTTTCTAAAAGTTATTAAGTATTTTGGATTTTTAAAATTTATATGAATTTTTAATTAAACTTAATTTAATGATTTTCTAAATTTTATATATTTACATGTGTTAAAATTTTATAAGTAAATAAATGTTTTAAAATGTAATTTAAGATTTAATTTATAAAAGAATTTAATTTAATTAATAATCCAATTTGACTTAATAATATAATTTTTAATCTAAGTTTTAATTAATGTAATGGTATATTTTGAATAATAAAAAATAATTTTCTTTACTATGATAATAAAGATTTAAGTTAATAACATACTTTTAACTTAATAGAAGAAAATACAGCTTTAAATTGGATATTTTAGTAATAAATTGTATTTAACTAAAATCTTAGTTTACTTAATATCCAAATAAATAATTTTCTACAACTAAATAGATTTTTATAATAATTATGTTAAAATTTTAAGTATATATAATATTTTGATTATATAAACTATTATAGTGGGAAGCATTACGAATTCAAAAATGCTATGATTTCTTAAAGTTATGTTTTTCAAAATGTTATGATTTCGAAAAGGTTATATTTTCAAAGTGTTATGGTTTCTAAAATATTATGATTTCAAAGTGTTATAATTAAGTGTATAAATTTTGAATGTGTTACGACTCTGAAAATGAATATTATTTTTAAAGAATAATGATATCGGATTTATATGGTTTTTGAAATGAATATGTTTTGATATGAAATATGAACTATTTGAAAATGAAATAACCAGAGGTTATAATAACGTTTGGTTGTTAAAGAGACGGGGATCGGTAATTGTTATACTCTCTGCCAATACCGAAAACCACTTTAACAACCGTTTATACGGTGGAGATTCCAGAGTGAAGTAGGTGGTTGAGGACGTTTTATTTGAGGTATATACGTGGCCGACTCCCATGATTTAGCTTAAGGTGGCTAAAACAGGAGCAACTGACGGGCCAAGTGAGGTAGCTCCTCCGATCGGACACACTTCATCGATTGCCATTCTATTACTTTGCGATTGATTTAGTGTGCACCTTTGATTTAGGAGTGTGGATCGAGGTGGGCGGTAGATGGGCTATGCGTTACCACCTCCCTGGAAGTGTAATTGGCATATCTACCCTGGCATTGCCTAGTTGTGCCGTGTCACCTACCTTATTGAGACCACTACGAGTTTGTTTTGTGTCGTACCTATGGAATGCTCCCTGATAGTCCACTGGTTTTGTGGAGTTTACAGTACTGTATAGACTACGCATTATATAAAATGTGTTAAGGGGGATATGGGTAACGCCTAAATGCTATTTTAATAGTTTAGTTTACTATAGATATATTGTAATAGCCAATTGTACTACGTAGCAGATAGTTTAACGAATCCTTAAAGGATGGGCGATCCCAAGAATCCTTTAAATTACTGATGCATTTCTTATACTGTTCATGTAGCAACCCGAATTTTTCTCCACAAAAAGTCGTATCATCTTGAAGAAAGAAAGGGATAGAAAAGAGAGAAGAAAGAGAAGAAAGAAGAAACAACATCAGAATCTCAACAGCGGAACGAATAAATTATATTAATAACATAAATATTACATGGTATACATCACTAATTAGAGTTACACGGAATACACATCACATACTAGATAGTTATAAACACCTGTCTAGTTATACAACTCAATACAACTCAAAATAGAGATACCAACACAGAGAACACACAGCGGAACTATATATCTACAACGCAGAAGCCTCCTGCTCCATTGCTCCTCCATAATTTGTCAAAAGCTAACCTAAATCCCTTGGCTACTCATAAAAATTTGAGTACCCAAGAGTTTAAGAAAATAGAAGATAAACTCTGGGTAAGACATGGGTCTGGTGTGAGTAACAGGTTAAAGTTGCTTAACTTTGAAAAACCTTTGAAAAGAAAAGGTATCACGTAAGACTTCCCACACATAAACATGGAAAAGTTTTTACCTTACGCTAACCAAAACATTTGATAGGAAATCCAGTGATATTATAATAGGTCTAGGGTTTTCAAGTAAACATGAAATAGCCGAAATTGTTGCATCTATTAAATTCCATCTACTAGCCACAAAAGTGGGTAATACAATCAAAACCGTTGGCACTTATTGGATTGTGGATTCCATCAATGGCAAGGCTACCGGGGTAACGCCCGTCACAGTACGTAGCCTAGATCAACATACTGAGGAGTACGCCCGCTCCCCTGCAACACAAGACCGGAACCACCCCTTACTGGACAGTCCGGAACAAGACAACCCCGCAGTTGGCATATGTTCCAACCGCCCACACAGCCGAAATAAAAAAGGACTTCTAGACAGGGGAAAATCTCGTCCTACTTGGGCATGACCCACTTAGCCTTGCAACCTCCCCTGTTTTAACCATTCCCGGTTGATGAGGCTTGAGGCTACGATTACCTTTAGAGAACACATCTCTTAGAATGCTCATCGTCTATCTGACGATGTTCTTAAAGCGTTCAATCCATACAAGTTCGTTCTGGGTTCGAACGAAACCGAAGGCATTATCTCGTTACACTCATTTTGGAAACACCCTTAGAGTTAACGACGAATATAGTTCTTACACCTTGAGTCTTCACTATTCACATTAGATTCACGACCTATCGTTAATTTGGATCGATGTGGTTTTCGGATATCCAAATATGGAAACCCGATCCCAGTCTCATCGAAATCCAAAGCGTATCTTTTAAGGCCAAGTTGTTTTAGAGTTTAAAAGAATTCAATTATCTATATATACAGATAGATAATCACAGATTCACAATAGATAATCAACATTATCATCACAACAGATAATCCATATTATCATTATCAAAGGTAATCCAAATCATCATCACAATGCAACCAATGCATCCATATCACTCAACATTATCTATCTCATATCTGAGATTCAAACCATCCAAGGTAAACAATATCATCCATTCATATAACCAATGATTAATAATCACACCAAACATAATTAATTTAAAATGAATTAAATTAATTACATCATTTCTAATTAATTAAATCAATTACTTCACCGATATAAATCTTGCTTACATCACTATTAATTAATTATCAATCAATTAATTAATCATCAATCAATTATTCATTTTAATTAATCATCTCTGATTAATTAACCTTTAATTACATTCAAGTAATTATTCACTAATAAATTTCTCAAATTAATTATATTTAACCAAATACAATAATTAATCTTTAATTGCTTCATTTATTAATTAACTATAATTAATTAACTATAATTAATTACATTGATGCCTAATTAATTACATTAATTAATCCCTTCATTTATTAATTATTTCCAAATAAATCTATTCTTAATTACTTCATTAATTATAATAATTAATGATTTATAATTTACATTTTCTATTTAAAATTAATTACATTAGGTAATTAATCTTTATTAAACCATAATTGTTAATCATCCTTGATTAACTCCATTCACTAATTAACTACCCTTAATTACTTCACAAAATAAATTAATTACTCATTAATTAATTATCTCTAATTAATCTCTTGATTAATTCTCAAAGTAATTATACTCAAATTACTTCCATCAACAAATCACTTCAATTAATTACATACAGTAATTACCCATAAATTACTTCTCTAAGTAATTTCTCTTCATTAAATTACATTAAGTAATTATACTTCACAAATCATTAAATGATTATTTTAAATTAATTAAACTAAATTAATTAACTTAATCTAATCAAATTAAACTCAATTAATTACAATTAGTAATTAATTCCTTAATTACTTCCATAAGTAATTATACTTAACAATTTACACAAATGATTACTTTTAAATTAATTGATCTAATTAATTATTAAAAATTAATTACATTAATTAATTATTAAATAATCCTTAGTTAATGATCTTATTAACGATTAACAATTCTTTAATTATTTTTCTAAAATAATTAACTTATTTTAATCATTATTAATTACAAATTAATTAATAGTTAATAATCCATTAATTAACCCCTAATTATTTAATTAATTAAATGTTAAATGTAACTTAATTATTCCTTTATTACTTGATTAATTAATCATTAATTAAAAACTAATCTTATTTAATTAATGATTCTTAAATTACAGGTTAATTATCCCAAGAATAATTAATCTTTAACCTTTAAGATTAAACCCTTAATTACTTTAAGTAATTATTCATTTCATTAATTAATTAATTATTCATTTAATTACCCTAACAATTAAATGCATAACAAATCATTAAATTAAATTTAACTTTAAGATAAAACCTTTTCTTATCTATGGTTAAATTATCATTCACAAAAATATTTGAAAACATTCATTTCCAAATTTATTTTCAAATTTCATTTTTAATTCAAATTTTAAAATGAAATCAATTAATCTTCAACAAAAATTAAAATCAATTTAAAAACTTTAAAGTTACATGATAAATAATTCTTTTCTTATAAAAGAAATTTTACAAGAGTTAAAACAATTTTCTTCTTAAATTCAAACATTTAAATTTTCTTTATCATTCAAAATTATTAAAATACTTAAATTATAAACTTAAATTATAAACTTAAATTTATTTTAAACCAAAAGATTCAAATTCAGATTTGAATCAAATTTAAACTTTGTTTTTAAAACATTCCTTTATATTTTAAATTCCAATTTTAAATTCAAATTTCTTTAAAAACATTTTTAAACCATAAACCCTTTTTAAAGTATTTTAAAACAAATTGAATTTAATAACTTATTCATTTCCAGCTTGAGATTCAAATTAACTTGAATCCATAATTAAAAATTAGATTTAAAACTTAATTTAAATCTTTGCTTTACACTTTTAAAATTCAATTTAAATTTTGAAAACAAGACAAGTTTTCTAACCTGAATAAAACTAACTCGATTCATAAAGAAAACACTCGAGTAACTCTAGTATCATTTCATTTGAACTTATTCAAATCAAATACTGTTAGATATACATAACCCTGAAACAACTAAACACCCGAGCCCACTCAACCACGACTTCGAGTCCATCATCCCACAACTTCGAGTAGAAACACAAAACAACCCGATACAAACACGAGAACCCATCTCCCCCAAAACAGCTGATACCAATAATCATCGCACCTGCACCAACCCCACCATCACCTCCGGCCTTTTGCGACCACACACGCAAGTCACTGGTCACCACCCAATGCCATTCCGTTCATCAAATACACTGCAGAACCCCTAAATCGAAAACGAGCATTCGAGCTAAAAAACTGGAAAAAAAATGTCGCAACAGGAATTTGCCTTAATCACCAAATTCCGACTTCCAGGGAAGCTCCACCTCAACACTCAAACTCCAACCAATGATAGTAGTCGTGTTACACACCCCACTACCCTATCTACCTTTATAACTTATATTGGAAAAACCTGTACGGGTAACCCAACAAATAGGTAGAAGTATATACATACATACATACATATATATGTATATATTTAAAATTACAAATACGCTCTCTCAAGAAAGAAATCACTTCAAATCCAAGGTATTCACTCAACCTAGCGCTCTGATACCAAATGTAGCGACCTGATTTTTTCTCCATAAAAGGTCGTATCATCTTGAAGAAAGAAAGGGATAGAAAAGAGAGAAGAAAGAGAAGAAAGAAGAAACAACATCAGAATCTCAACAGCGGAACGAATAAATTATATTAATAACATAAATATTACATAGTATACAGCACTAATCAGAGTTACACAGAATACACATTACATACTAGACAGTTATAAACACCTGTCTAGTTATACAACTCAAAATAGAGATACCAACACGGAGAACACACAGCGGAAATAAATATCTACAACGCAGAAGCCTCCTGCTCCATTGCTCCTCCATAATTCGTCAAAAGCTAACCTAAATCCCTTGGCTACTCGTAAAAATTTGAGTACCCAAGAGTTAATAAAACAGAAGATAAACTCTGGGTCAGACATGAGTCTGGTGTGAGTAACAAGTTAAAGTTGCTTAACTTTGAAAAACCTTTGAAAAGAAAAGGTATCACATAAGACTTCCCACACATAAACATGGAAAAGTTTTTACCTTACGCTAACCAAAACATTTGATAGAAAATCCAGTGATATTATAATAGGTCTAGGGTTTTCAAGTAAATATTAAATAGCTGAAATTGTTACATCTATTAAATTCCAGCTACTAGCCATAAAAGTGGGAAATATAATCAAAACCGTTGGCACTTATTGGATTGTGGATTCCATCAATGACAGGGCTACTTGGGTACTGCCCGTCACAGTACGTTGCCTAGATCAACGTACCGAGGAGTACGCCCGCTCCCCTGCAACACAAGACTGGAACCATCCCTTACTGGATAGTCCCGAACAAGACAACCCCACAGTTGGCGTACGTTCCAACCGCCCACACAGCCAAAATAAAAAGGGACTTCTAGACAGGGGAAAATCTCGTCCTACTTGGGCATAACCCACTTAGCCTTGCTTCACCTCCCCTGTTTTAACCATTTCCGGTTGATGAGGCTTAAGGCTACGATTACCTTTAGAGAACACATCTCTTAGAATGCTCATCGTCCACCTGACGATGTTCTGAAAGCATTCAATCTATACAAGTTCGTTCTGGATTCGAACGAAACCGAAGGCATTATCTCGTTACGCTCATTTTGGAATCACCCTAAGAGTTAACGACGAATATAGTTCTTACACCTCGAGTCTTCACTCTTCACATGAGATTCACGACCTATCGTTAATTCGGATCGATGTGGTTTTCAGATATCCAAATATTGAAACCCGATCCCGGTCTCATCGAAATCCAAAGCGTATCTTTTAAGGCCAAGTTGTTTTAGAGTTTAAAACAATTCAATTATCTACATATACAGATAGATAAATCACAGATTCACAATAGATAATCAACATTATCATCACAACAGATAATTCATATCATCATTATCAAAGGTAGTCCAAATCATCATCACAATGCAACCAATGCATCCATATCACTCAACATTATCTATCTCATATCTGAAATTCAAACCATCCAAGGTAAACAATATCATCCATTCATATAAGCAATGATTAATAATCACACCAAACATAATTAAATTAAAATGAATTAAATTAGTTACATCATTTCTAATTAATTAAATCAATTACTTCACCAATATAAATCTTGCTTACATCACTATTAATTAATTAACAATCAATTAATTAATCATCAATCAATTATTCATTTTAATTAATCATCTTTGATTAATTAGCCTTTAATTACATTCAAGTAATTATTCACTAATAAATTTCTCAAATTAATTATACTTAACCAAATACAATAATTAATCTTTAATTGCTTCATTTATTAATTAACTATAATTAATTAATTATAATTAATTACATTGATCCCTAATTAATTACATTAATTAATCCCTTCATTTATTAATTATTTCCAAATAATTCTACTCTTTATTACTTCATTAATTATAATAATTAATGATTTCTAATTACATTTTCTATTTAAAATTAGTTACATTAGGTAATTAATCTTTATTAAACCATAATTGTTAATCATCCTTGGTTAACACCATTCAATAATTAACTACCCTTAATTACTTCACAAAATAAATTAATTACTCACTAATTAATTATCTCTAATTAATCCCTTGATTAATTCTCAAAGTAATTATACTCAAATTACTTCCATCAACAAATCACTTCAATTAATTACATACAATAATTACCCATAAATTACTTCTCTAAATAATTTCTCTTCATTAAATTACATTAAGTAATTATACTTCACAAATCATTAAATGATTATTTTAAATTAATTAAACTGAATTAATTAACTTAATCTAATCAAATTAAACTCAATTAATTACAATTAGTAATTAATTCCTTAATTACTTCCATAAGTAATTATACTTAACAATTTACACAAATGATTATTTTTAAATTAATTAATCTAATTAATTATTAAAAATTAATTGCGTTAATTAATTATTAAATAATCCTTAGTTAATGACCTTCATTAACTATTAACAATTCGTTAATTATTTTTCTAAAATAATTAACTTATTTTAATCATTATTAATTACAAATTAATTAATCATTAATGATCCATTAATTAACCCCTAATTATTTAATTAATTAAATGTTAACTATGACTTAATTATTCCTTTATTACTTGATTAAGTAACCATTAATTAAAAACTAATCTTATTTAATTAATGATTCTTAAATTACAAGTTAATTATTCCAAGAATAATTAATCTTAAACCTTTAAGATTAAACCCTTAATTACTTTAAGTAATTATTCATTTCATTAATTTATTAAATAAATTAATTATTCATTTAATTACCCTAACAATTAAATGCATAACAAATCATTAAATTAAAATTTAACTTTAAGATAAAACCTTTTCTTATCTATGGTTAAATTATCATTCACAAAAATATTTGAAATCGTTCATTTCCAAATTTATTTTCAAATTTCATTTTTAATTCAAGCTTTAAAATGAAATCAATTTATCTTCAACAAAATTTAAAATCAATTTAAAAACTTTAAATTTAAATGATAAATAATTCTTTTCTTATAAAAGAAATTTTACAAGAGTTAAAACAATTTTCTTCTTAAATTCAAACATTTAAATTTTCTTTATCATTCAAAATTATTAAAATACTTAAGTTATAAACTTAAATTTATTTTAAACCAAAAGATTCAAATTCAGATTTGAATCAAATTTAAACTTTGTTTTTAAAACATTCCTTTATATTTCAAATTCCAATTTTAAATTCAAATTTCTTTAAAAACATTTTTAAACCATAAACCCTTTTTAAAGTATTTTAAAACAAATTGAATTTAATAACTTATTCACTTCCAGCTTGAGATTCAAATTAACTTGAATCCATAATTAAAAATTAGATTTAAAACTTAATTTAAATCTTTGCTTTACACTTTTAAAATTCAATTTAATTTTTGAAAACAAGACAAGTTTTCTAACCTGAATAAAACTAACTCGATTCATACAGAAAACACTCGAGTAACTCGAGTATCATTTCATTTGAACTTATTCAAATCAAATACTGTCAGGTATGCATAACCCTGAAACAACTAGACACCCGAGCCCACCCAACCACGACTTCGAGTCCATCATCCCACAACTTCTAGCAGAAACATAAAACAACCCGATAGAGAACCCATCTCCCCCAAAACAGCTGATACCAATAATCACCGTGCACCTGCACCAACCCTGCCATCACCTCCGGCCTCTCGCGACCACACACGCAAGTCACTGGTCACCACCCAATGCCATTCCGTTCATCAAATACACTGCAGAACCCCTAAATCAAAAACGAGCATTCGAGCTCAAAAACTGGAAAAAAATGTCGCAACAGGAATTTGCCTTAATCACAAAATTCCGACCTCCGGGGAAGCTCCTCCTCCGGCCACTTCTTCATCCACACCCCATCTATCACCAACTCAAATCAGGGTAAGCTCGATCACTTATTTTGGTTGCGGTGATCAATTTTCAAATGAACAGAAAACTTAGGGTTAAAACCTTTGATCCTAAATCACACTGCCTAAATGCATTGATCCATTTAATAATAATTTTCCCTGAAACTTTTTCACCAATCCATCACCAGAAACAATATTGGCCACTTCGACCATCAAGATCAACAGTTCAAACCCAAAATAGGATTTTTGGTTAAATCAGAAATACACAATCAAATTCAAACTAAAAATTGTAATTTTAGTTTTAAAATTGATGTCTTTGATCATGTAACTTGTTTATACTCTTAAATTAAAGAATCTAGATGATTTAATTCTACTTATATAAGAATTTGTTCTGTTATACTTTACATTTTCCAAAGACATTGCAGGGTTTCTTTTATTATATTTTTTTATTAAATAAAATTAAAACTTTAACTTATATTACCTACCATATTTTGATTTAATCCTTAATCTTAACACATATTAAATCAAATAAAATGGATATTCTTAAGCAATTCATTAATCTGAAACTTAAGTACAGAACAATGAATTTACAGTAACAAGCACCACTACATACATTCAGTAATGAACATATAAAGAACATACACACACACTTATTTCCAGAGTAAATAAGCAACTAAATTTATACTTAAGTTTACAAAATGTTGCTCACAGAAATTTTGAGCAGAGCACTTTGAAAAGTATGAAACTGAATTGCTTTGATTCCCAACTTCAAGTTGCTCCCTTTATTTTATTTTTTGTAAACTTTAATTCCAGATTCACTCAGCTGATTGCTTCCTGCTAACAATTGCATGCATGCATGCTTTCCAAAAAATATACAGGCATGATGAAGTTTTCAAACAGAAATGAAGGATCTGCAGATGCATGCAGGTTTGAATGTTGCTTTCAAAACAGAAAAGGACTGCAGGCTTGTGAATTTGCAGAATGATTTCAGGTTTATGAATTGAAGGGCTACAGGTAATTTGCATTTCAATTTTGAAGAGGGTTTCAGATTTATTTTGAGGGAAAAATAGATTTGTCTGAACAGAGTTATGTTTTGATTTCAGATTTTTTTTATTGTCTTGGCTTTTTGATTTGAAGAAGAAGATTAGAAAAGGAATAAGGATGAGAAGTAATAGGTTTATATAAGAATTTTTTTTGATTTCATTAAACTAAAAGAAAAAGAAAACTAAAAAGACACTTGTTCTAATTTTAAACATTTGTCACAATGATAACTTTATAGTTTAACACATGTCAATTTGGTATGTTAAGAGATTTACACATATCTATTTAAGTATTTTAATTTATTTTAAATTGTTTATAAACTTTTTAAACCTTAATTTATTATTCTTATGTATATATATAAATGAATTTATCTCTTTTTAAATTAAAAAGAAATGAAAACAATCAAATTATAAAATAAGCTTATTCAAATATTTTTTATATTTATTCTTTTGAATTTCAAAACATTAAATTCAAATTTTAAATTAAATTATAAAACTCCAATTTAAAAATCAAGTTATATATAGATGCTTATATAACTACCATTAAATTTAAAAATAACAAAACCTATTTCTTTACAAAATTATTTATGTTCATAAGAACTAAGTATTATCATTATTATTTGAAAATAACAAATTAAACAATATTAAATAATTTATAAAAGAGATTATAATTTACTTCTATTACTCAATAAATTAATATCATTTGTAAATTGTATTTTAAATTCTTACATATAAATTTCAAGCAATATTTTAAAAAGAAAATAAAACTAAGCTTTTATGTTAATCAAATTTAGATTCATATTTAAGCTAATTAAATAAAATTTTAACAAATAAGATTTACCTTAAGTATATCATAATTACTTTGAAAAGCTAAATGTTAATTTTAAATCAAATTTCCAATTTACCAAAAATAAATTGGAATTAGAAAATTGATTTATTTACTAATTTCCAAATCAAAGTTTGTCAATTTACAATATATACAATTATATATATTATAAACAGAAAACTATTTATTAGCTTTAAAAAGGTAAAACTTCCAATTTAAATATTTACTAACAGAAGATTATTAAATCAATTCAAAATTTTATTATCAAAAATTATCAAATCAAATTAATTTTTAACACAGGTTATTAAATTTATATTGCCAAATTTCCAGGATATCACATTCCTTCCCCCTTAAAAGAATTTCGTCCCCAAAATTTAAAAGCAAAGGTAATTTAATAATCTATCTTAAGATTTTATTTCGAAACACAAGCATATATTATCAAACATATGCTAACAACCATAACAACCAATTCATTCAAACAAACAAATCTAACTGTCCAGACAAAATTATGGATAGAATTTTCTAGAGTTTCCCAAATATAAATTCCGGGATACTCACTCTACAGAATCCAAATAATATATACTACTAAGCTACAAAGCTCCTATCCAACTAGATCTATAGAACTAAACAGGATATCAGACTACAAACAAGTCTGACTTAACAATCACATCCTCCTGAAATGCTGGTTCCACAACCAGAGATAGATCATACACGTACTCCCTTAGAGATACGTGAAACACATCGAATCCCAGTTATCCAAACTGACAATTCAACCTTGCAAATCAAACACCAATCCTCACAAGAATACAGAAAAGATTCAAAACACCTCGGAGCTGACTTACCCAGACTTACCCAATCTTAAAGCTCTTTAGATCGGAGAAAACTTATCCAAAATCAAATCTCCGTCTCCGAAATCCAAATTCCTTCGTCTCTTATCCACAGAACAATTCTGACGGTCATGGGCTGCCTTTACCTCTCCCGATCAGCTCATCCCTTTGCTGATGCCTCTAGAAACAAACTGGGCCAAAACAATTCAACAAAATGATCTCCTCAAGATCAATCCCAAACTAGAACACCAACTCTACTCCACAAACATCATAAGACTAACTTACTTCTCCTATTCGGAAAAGACAAAACAAAAGCACTTCCAAACTGCTTCCGGTGCACAACTCTGATCTGGAGTAGAAGAAAAACTCGAGCACAAACTGGAAAACACATCTCAGAAATATGGTCTAACAGATCCATAAAAGAAAACTCAGATGTCCCACCTGATCCTTCTACTAAACTGAACCACTGGTATCACTCCTGGAATCCAATCGATAAGAAAACTCACCCTCCAGATCGGACAAACCTCTGATAACTCAAGAGAACACTCAAACTATCGCAAGTTACTTTTGCGTTCAACCAGTCCAATATCCAAAGAAAATTGTTCTCTCTTTACCAATCAGAATAGCTTACGCTTATCTAGCCAATCCATCGAAGAAACGGGTCTATTCTGCTATTTCTGAACTCCTTCAAAAAAACTGCTAACCAGAAGACCTTCTTGCTAGCACACAGAATACTTCGAGCTACACTGCTGACACTGACGCCAAAGACTTCCTAATCCAAAGCTCTTCGAGAAATTCGGACCTTAAACCGGACAGAAACATCCTGCTGAACCCAGCCACAACATCAAAGCAAACATACTTCTTAAACTTGTTCCAAAGAAACAATCTTCGGAGACATCCATAGTCACTACGTCTCATCACACAGCTACTAATTCCTGAGGTATCAAGATACCATCATTCTCTTCTACCTAGCCGACAGATCCAAACTATGCTCATCCAACTTCAAAGATGGACTCCGAACCTTTATAGGTTACCTTCAGAGATGTACGAAATCCTTACTCCAAGAAAAACTCACTTGAGACGGTATTAGGTCTACAGTCTCCACAGATACACTTCCAACCTCAACACTCAAACTCCAACCAATGGTAGTAGTCGTGTTACACACCCCACTACCCTATCTACCTTTATAACTTATATTGGAAAAACCTGTACTGGTAATCCAACAAATAGGTAGAAGTATATACATACATACATACATATATATATTTAAAATATCAAATACGCTCTCTCAAGAAAGAAATCACTTCAAAGCCAAGGTATTCACTCAACCTAGCGCTCTGATACCAACTGTAGCGACCCGACTTTTTCTCCATAAAAGGTCGTATCATCTTGAAGAAAGAAAGGGATAGAAAAGAGAGAAGAAAGAGAAGAAAGAAGAAACAACATTAGAATCTCAACAGCGGAACGAATAAATTATATTAATAACATAAATATTACATAGTATACAGCACTAATCAGAGTTACACAGAATACACATTACATACTAGACAGTTATAAACACCTGTCTAGTTATACAACTCAAAATAGAGATACCAACACGGAGAACACACAGCGGAAATAAATATCTACAACGCAGAAGCCTCCTGCTTCATTGCTCCTCCATAATTCGTCAAAAGCTAACCTAAATCCCTTGGCTACTCGTAAAAATTTGAGTACCCAAGAGTTAATAAAATAGAAGATAAACTCTGGGTCAGACATGGGTCTGGTGTGAGTAACAGGTTAAAGTTGCTTAACTTTGAAAAACCTTTGAAAAGAAAAGGTATCACATAAGACTTCCCACATAAACATGGAAAAGTTTTTACCTTACGCTAACCAAAACATTTGATATATAATCCAGTGATATTATAATAGGTCTAGGGTTTTCAAGTAAATATGAAATGGCCCAAATTGTTACATCTATTAAATTCCAGCTACTAGCCACAAAAGTGGGTAATACAATCAAAACCGTTGGCACTTATTGGATTGTGGATTCCATCAATGGTAGGGCTACTTGGGTACCGCCCGTCATAGTACGTGGCCTAGATCAACGTACCGAGGAGTACGCCCGCTCCCCTGCAACACAAGACCGGAACCATCCCTTACTAGATAGTCCCGAACAAGACAACCCAGTAGTTGGCGTACGTTCCAACCGCCCACACAGCCGAAATAAAAAGGGACTTCTAGACAGGGGAAAATCTCGTCCTACTTGGGCATGACCCACTTAGCCTTGCTGCACCTCCCTTGTTTTAACCATTTTCGGTTGATGAGGCTTGAGGCTACGATTACCTTTAGAGAACACATCTCTTAGAATGCTCATCGTCCACCTGACGATGTTCTGAAAGCATTCAATCTATACAAGTTCGTTCTGGGTTCGAATGAAACCGAAGGCATTATCTCGTTACGCTCATTTTGGAATCACCCTAAGAGTTAACGACGAATATAGTTCTTACACCTCGAGTCTTCACTCTTCACATGAGATTCACGACCTATCGTTAATTTGGATCGATGTGGTTTTCGGATATCCAAATATGGAAACCCGATCCCGGCCTCATCGAAATCCAAAGCGTATCTTTTAAGGCCAGGTTGTTTTAGAGTTTAAAACAATTCAATTATCTACTTATACAGATAGATAAATCACAGATTCACAATAGATAATCAACATTATCATCACAATAGATAATTCATATCATCATTATCAAAGGTAGTCCAAATCATCATCACAATGCAACCAATGCATCCATATCACTCAACATTATCTATCTCATATCTGAGATTCAAACCATCCAAGGTAAACAATATCATCCATTCATATAAGCAATGATTAATAATCACACCAAACATAATTAATTTAAAATGAATTAAATTAGTTACATCATTTCTAATTAATTAAATCAATTACTTCACCGATATAAATCTTGCTTACATCACTATTAATTAATTAACAATCAATTAATTAATCATCAATCAATTATTCATTTTAATTAATCATCTTTGATTAATTAGCCTTTAATTACATTCAAGTTATTATTCACTAAAAAATTTCTCAAATTAATTATACTTAACCAAATACAATAATTAATCTTTAATTGCTTCATTTATTAATTAACTATAATTAATTAATTATAACTAATTACATTGATCCCTAATTAATTACATTAATTAATCCCTTCATTTATTAATTATTTCCAAATAATTTTACTCTTAATTACTTTATTAATTATAATAATTAATGATTTCTAATTACATTTTCTATTTAAAATTAGTTACATTAGGTAATTAATCTTTATTAAACCATAATTGTTAATCACCCTTGATTAACTCCATTCAGTAATTAACTAGCCTTAATTACTTCGCAAAATAAATTAATTACTCACTAATTAATTATCTCTAATTAATCCCTTGATTAATTCTCAAAGTAATTATGCTCAAATTACTTCCATCAACAAATCACTTCAATTAATTACATACAATAATTACCCATAAATTACTTCTCTAAGTAATTTCTCTTCATTAAATTACATTAAGTAAATATACTTCACAAATCATTAAATTATTATTTTAAATTAATTAAACTTAATTAATTAACTTAATCTAATCAAATTAAACTCAATTAATTACAATTAGTAATTAATTCCTTAATTACTTCCATAAGTAATTATACTTAACAATTTACACAAATGATTATTTTTAAATTAATTAATCTAATTAATTATTAAAAATTAATTGCATTAATTAATTATTAAATAATCCTTAGTTAATGACCTTCATTAACTATTAACAATTCGTTAATTATTTTTCTAAAATAATTAACTTATTTTAATCATTATTAATTACAAATTAATTAATCATTAATAATCCATTAATTAACCCCTAATTATTTAATTAATTAAATGTTAACTGTAACTTAATTATTCCTTTATTACTTGATTAATTAATCATTAATTAAAAACCAATCTTATTTAATTAATGATTCTTAAATTACAAGTTAATTATTCCAAGAATAATTAATCTTAAACCTTTAAGATTAAACCCTTAATTACTTTAAGTAATTATTCATTTCATTAATTTATTAAATAAATTAATTATTCATTTAATTACCCTAACAATTAAATGCATAACAAATCATTAAATTAAAATTTAACTTTAAGATAAAACCTTTTCTTATCTATGGTTAAATTATCATTCACAAAAATATTTGAAAACGTTCATTTCCAAATTTATTTTCAAATTTCATTTTTAATTCAAGTTTTAAAATGAAATCAATTTATCTTCAACAAAATTTAAAATCAATTTACAAACTTTAAATTTAAATGATAAATAATTCTTTTCTTATAAAAGAAATTTTACAAGAGTTAAAACAATTTTCTTCTTAAATTCAAACATTTAAATTTTCTTTATCATTCAAAATTATTAAAATACTTAAGTTATAAACTTAAATTTATTTTAAACCAAAAGATTCAAATTCAGATTTGAATCAAATTTAAACTTTGTTTTTAAAACATTCCTTTATATTTCAAATTCCAATTTTAAATTCAAATTTCTTTAAAAACATTTTTAAATCATAAACCCTTTTTAAAGTATTTTAAAACAAATTGAATTTAATAACTTATTCACTTCCAGCTTGAGATTCAAATTAACTTGAATCCATAATTAAAAATTAGATTTAAAACTTAATTTAAATCTTTGCTTTACACTTTTAAAATTCAATTTAAATTTTGAAAACAAGACAAGTTTTCTAACCTGAATAAAAATAACTCGATTCATACAGAAAACACTCGAGTAACTCGAGTATCATTTCATTTGAACTTATTCAAATCAAATACTGTCAGGTATACATAACCCTGAAACAACTAAACACCCGAGCCCACCCAACCACGACTTCGAGTCCATCATCCCACAACTTCTAGCAGAAACATAAAACAACCCGATAAAGTACCCATCTCCCCCAAAACAGCTGATACCAATAATCACCGTGCACCTGCACCAACCCTGCCATCACCTCCGGCCTCTCGCGACCACACACGCAAGTCACTGGTCACCACCATACCATTCCGTTCATCAAATACACTGCAGAACCCCTAAATCGAAAACGAGCATTCGAGCTCAAAAACTGGAAAAAAAATGTCGCAACAGGAATTTGCCTTAATCACAAAATTCCGACCTCCAGGGAAGCTTCACCTCCAGCCACTTCTTCATCCACACCCCATCTATCACCAACTCAAATTAGGGTAAGCTCGATCACTTATTTTGGTTGCGGCGATCAATTTTCAGATGAACAGAAAACTTAGGGTTAAAATCTTTGATCCTAAATCACACTGCCTAAATGCACTGATCCATTTAACAATAATTTTCCCTGAAACTTTGTTCACCAATCCATCACCAGAAACAATATTGGCCACTTCGACCATCAAGATCAACAGTTCAAACTCAAAATAGGATTTTTGGTTAAACCAGAAATACACAATCAAATTCAAACTAAAAATTGTAATTTTAGTTTTAAAATTCATGTCTTTGATCATGTAACTTGTTTATATTCTTAAATTAAAGAATCTAGATGATTTAATTCTACTTATATAAGAATTTGTTCTGTTATACTTTACATTTTCCAAAGACATTGCAGGGTTTCTTTTATTATATTTTTTTATTAAATAAAATTAAAACTTTAACTTATATTACCTACCATATTTTGATTTAATCCTTAATCTTAACACATATTAAATCAAATAAAATGGATATTCTTAAGCAATTCATAAATCTGAAACTTAAGTACAGAACAATGAATTTACAGTAACAAGCACCACTACATACATTCAGTAATGAACATATAAAGAACATACATACACACTTATTTCCATAGTAAATAAGCAACTAAATTTATGCTTAAGTTTATAAAATGTTGCTCACAGAAATTTTGATCAGAGCACTTTGAAAAGTATGAAACTGAATTGCTTTGATACCCAACTTCAAGTTGCTCCCTTTATTTTATTTTTTGTAAACTTTAATTCCAGATTCACTCAATTGATTGCTTCCTGCTAACAAGTGCATGCATGCATGCTTTCCAGAAAATATGCAGGCATGATGAAGTTTTCAAACAGAAATGAAGGATCTGCAGATGCATGCAGGTTTGAATGTTGCTTTCAAAACAGAAAAGGACTGCAGGCTTGTGAATTTGCAGAATGATTTCAGGTTTATGAATTGAAGGGCTACAGGTAATTTGCATTTCAATTTTGAAGAGGGTTTCAGATTTATTTTGAGGGAAAAACAGATTTGTTTGAACAGAGTTCTGTTTTGATTTCAGATTTTTTTATTGTCTTGGCTTTTTGATTTGAAGAGGAAGATTAGAAAAAGAATAAGGATGAGAAGTAATAGGTTTATATAAGAATTTTTTTTGATTTCATTAAACTAAAAGAAAAAGAAAACTAAAAAGACACTTGTTCTAATTTTAAACATTTGTCACAATGATAACTTTATAGTTTAACACATGTCAATTTGGTATGTTAAGAGATTTACACATATCTATTTAAGTATTTTAATTTATTTTAAATTATTTATAAACTTTTTAAACCTTAATTTATTATTCTTATGTATATATATAAATGAATTTATCTCTTTTTAAATTAAAAAGAAACGAAAACAATCAAATTATAAAATAAGCTTATTCAAATATTTTTTGTATTTATTCTTTTGAATTTCAAAACATTAAATTCAAATTTTAAATTAAATTATAAAACTCCAATTTAAAAATCAAGGTATATATAGATGCTTATATAACTAGCATTAAATTTAAAAATAACAAAGCCTATTTCTTTACAAAATTATTTATGTTCATAAGAACTAAGTATTATCATTATTATTTGAAAATAACAAATTAAACAATATTAAATAATTTATAAAAGAGATTATAATTTACTTCTATTACTCAATAAATTAATATCATTTGTAAATTGTATTTTAAATTCTTACATATAAATTTCAAGCAATATTTTAAAAAGAAAATAAAACTAAGCTTTTATGTTAATCAAATTTAGATTCATATTTAAGCTAATTAAATAAAATTTTAACAAATAAGATTTACCTTAAGTATATCATATAATTATTTATTAAATTGCTTTGAAAAGCTAAATGTTAATTTTAAATCAAATTTCCAATTTACCAAAAATAAATTGGAATTAGAAAATTGATTTATTTACTAAATTCCAAATCAAAGTTTGTCAATTTACAATATATACAATTATATATATTATAAATAGAAAACAATTTATTAGCTTTAAAAATATAAAATCTTCCAATTTAAATATTTATTAACAGAAGATTATTAAATCAATTCAACATTTTATTATCAAAAATTATCAAATCAAATTAATTTTTAACACAGATTATTAAATTTATATTGCCAAATTTCCGGGATATCACAGTTCACTTGAGTTGATTTACATTTTATAAGTATTTATAACCTGACTCAAGTGTTTTGTGTTTTGCTTTACGCTCGGGTCAGCCTGAGTATCACAGCTTTGGATTCATCTTTTGGAGCTAGAGATCTGTTGGAGATTTAGCTATCTATCTATTTCCTATTTCAGTTATTTCCCTTCAGTCATTTGCTTATGTATTAGTGGACTTATGTATTTGGATTTCCAGTTGTATTTTCTTCCAAACTCTGGTATTATGTATTCATTCTGATATTATGTGTCTGTGATTCTGTGATTGATTTTATTTGTCCCAAATTTATTAACAATATGTTATTTTGAATTATTCAAGTCTGATAGGTTTTGGTTTTATTTTCGATTTGAATGGTCCAAAATAGTGGGATGTTACAACGTTCGTAATAAAAAGTGGATGGCCCACTATAAAACTGGCTAGCTTTGCCAAAGAAAAAAGAAAAAAATAAAACAAAAATTGTTTAATATACATACATATATACTTATGCTATCTTAAACATTTTAAATAAACATAACATATATCAATATATAATACATGCATGCATGCATTAATTAATTAACTTATTTGAATAATTTAATTTTATTAATATTATTTATAAATTTGAAATTTGAAATTAATATTCAATATTTTCAAACGTTTTTATTATATTACAACTGTTATAACATATATATATATATATATATATATATATATATATATCTTATTTTAAATTCAAAATCTTAAAGTTTAAGTTATCAAACAATTTTGAAAATTAGCCTAAAGGCCAATTCAAATTGGACCGTTTTTTATTAGGGACAACATTTAAGCTCACATATCTACTCGGGTCAGTTTGGTAGCCAAGTAGGGCAGAGTACTTGATTACCTAAACCAACCCTTCGATACTACCATTCAAGACACCCTACTATTTGGGTTGTGAGCTTAATTAATTAATCCTAATAAACTAATTTAGACCACATAGGCTATCGTGCACTGATCAATTATTGGAATTTGGCCAACCCGAAGTGAAATAATGGGTGAATTTTTTAAAAAAAAATACCATTTTGGATCTTTATTGGACCTATGAAGTCTAATTTATTTAGAACATTTCTAAATTTCTTTTAAATAAAATCATAATTTTTTATTTCAATTTATAAAACGATTTTATATTATTTAATTTAATGCTGTATTTAATATATATGTGTATCATATACATATAAATATATGTGTGCGTGTGTAACATATCCTTCCGCGTAAGTATAACATATCCGTGTATAGATGTTGGGACTTACACCGCAACAAGCATGTTAACTTTTCTAATATACAAATATATTACCTAAATGTATATTATATACTTATATATATAATGTTACAAAAGCATATATATATAAACTATAATGTTTATTTAAATAATTTTGTGTAAACAAGCACACATGCAAATATTTATAAACATAATTATGAATATTAACTTTGTATATATTTCTAACTATATGAATACATTTTAATCATCTATAAAATATATTGAATATTTTTTTTGTAAAGCCGAAAACAATATATGTGTATATATATATAATTTGTTATTTTTTATAAAACATATAAATATATATACATATATATATATATATTAAATAATTTTATATATTTTTCTATAATAATATAATAATAAATATATATTAATACCTAAAAATACATAAAATTTATTTATAACAAATATACACTTAATTGGTCATGCGCACAACTCAGTTTTTTTATTTTAAAATTAGTTTTACTATAAATATCCATAACATTATTTTCAAAACTTAATTTTTAATTTTAAAGTTTCGAATAAAATTCTAAATGATGTTTTGTATTTTGAATATTTATTATATAACTTTATAATTAAATACAATTTTATATTTAAATATTTTTAAAGTATAAAACAAATGTTTTTTATTTGTATTGCGGAGAATATGTTATGTCGTATTTTAATTTTATATAATACAAAACATGATTTATAATACATGTATATATATTAATACGATTAATATATATGGTTAATTGATTTGAATATTATTTAATTAATAATATAAATATAAAAAATTAATTTTTTGTTTCTGTTGAAATTATTATACTTGTTAAACTTTATGTATGTAATTATAAAATAATTTTTTGAATAAAGTATGATGTAGTATTTAAATTATAAACTATATATTTATATAAATATTGAATATTAAATTCTTTAAAATAAATAAAAAATTGAATTTGAGTCATGAGGTACATAGGTGTATATACAACTAATTATTTATATATCTTTATTAATAGTTGGCTTGGAAGCGCAATCTTTTGGTCCGACCGTGAACTTCCCAAAATACCTATATATATAATATTAAATTGTTATTGCATACGATCTCAATAAATTAGGAGATAAAATCTTCCTACAATTACTTTAGACGTATTCAAATGTAATTATAATTAAACTTCAGAGAATGAGTCAAATATATATGGCTGCATTTGAACAGGTGATGCAAGATCTTCCTAGATAAATCAACCAATTTATGAATCTTTATTAATAGTTGAAATAAAAGCACAATTTTTTGGTCCGATCGCGAAATTTCATAAATATCCTTACATGCAAACAAGATGTTATGAATTCGAATCCCACTGTGAACAAATATTGACATCTATTTTCAAATGGGAATTTCAAACATAAACAATGTTACAAGTTCAAATCCTATTTCAATAAAAAAAATTACATTTTTCTATGTGTTTTTCAGATTATTTTTATCAAACTACATAGAACTTTCAAATTTAATAAATATCTTATATGCACTATGCATGCCAAAATATATACTAATAGGCATGCACATACATACACAGATATAATTGTTAGATATAATCTTTGTTAATAATTGAAATAGAAGCGCAATCTTTTGGTCTGACCGTTAAGTTTTAAAAATTACACATGATTTCAACGCAAAATATGATTAAATATTTGTGCTTTTTTGAAATGTGTTAAAACATATGCAATTTTTTAAAAAATAACTCACGCGTGAAGCGCGTGCCGTAACGCTTTTATAGTATCTCTACTAGTAATAATGTAGGTTGAACAGACAAATTTCAACCATGTATTTTCACAATTCCCGAAATGTCCTCTGTAATTCCAAAACCCCTTCCACTTTTTGAACCCCTGACGTGCATTTTCTTCCCCAATTACCATACCCAAAATTGGCTCCTCAAAATCCAATTCTATGTCCACACCGCTAACATTCTAAATTATTTACAAATTTAACTTCCACCGACGTCGGCTTCCATCATCGTCGCCACATTTCCTCATCGTTGCTGTCGCATTTAGCATCTTCTCTTGCACTCCTTCAGGTTACTTCTCCTCAACAACTCTTTCACCAACTCTAGATTTTCAATTACTACTTGAATTAACTTTCAGATTCGATTAGACTCATGTCATAAATGTGGGTTTAATCAAATTAAATTTGAGATATGGTCGAATTGATCTGAACTGCCAGAACTGTGTTCGATACTTTTTGAGTTCGATAGTTCCGTATTTCAACAGTATTTTGAGATACACTCGATTTAATTTTCCACTCTAGATTTTCATATTTCATTACAGTTCGATAGTTTACACTACCGCAACTCAGTTCTTTCAAATTCGACTACGACACTGTTTGCTTTGTTGGTTGTTGAACTTTTTCTTCATTTAATGTTTGATGGCCTGCTATGTTTGCACTGAATTTTCTGCTCATTTTAAATGAATTAAGGTAGAAATGTTAATGTTGCTGAGTATTTATTGAACTAATCTTCACTATGATCCTTTTTGCTGGGGGTAAGAAAGCTTTTTGAGTCTAGCGGGTCGAAGTAGTTTTGTCAGTAACGGTTTGAACTAATATAATTTGATGTAGATTTGCTAACATTTAGTTGAATTGACTTAATTGTTATATAATTTGTTTTTTTGTACATTTTTATTTTATAGTAAATTGAGTTTTTGCATGGAAATTGGGTCTGTCGATTGTTTTAATCTATCTACTGGTGACAAGGCTATCTCAATTTTGGTTAAGGATGTCCATCACTCCCCTATGTTTGTTAAATTATTATTCAACCTAAGTTCAATTTTGTTATCCATTTTTTTACATCCAAATAAGTTATTTTATTTTTATCTTCACTACCTAACTTAGAATACCCACTGTTGTCCAATAAATTTTCTCTGTTGAATCAAATAAAATATCATGTTAGTCACGTTTCTTTATCTACATATTTACGGTATCATGCAAATTTTTCAAGGCAGCGTTGTACATGTTTAGACGATATAGTGTTCTTTCTAACTTGAAAGTAACTAAAATATACATGTACTATCCCCATGATTATTTGTCTATTTGATTTTTTTTAATTTCTTTTAACAACTAAAAATAACAGAGTGATAATACATTACTTTTGAAACCCCGTGATAAAACTAGAGAAAATAATGTGAAAAGGCAATTCAATTAACTATAGCTTTTGGGTTGAAAATAGTATATTTTTTGTTTTTTTATCAAATTAAATATAGAATACCATAGATGTTGTTAGATAAACTTGATCCAACATTAAATAAACATAGATACTCAAGGTATTTGTTCTCATTTATGACTTCATCGAAGCTACGTAAGAAGACCCTTAGCCCGGACAATAGTTTTTCTCTTATATGTTGAATATTTTCTGGTACATGTTGAAAATTGAAAGTTTCGTACTTTTATCAATTTCCTTTCCTTAGGCTAGCAATATATTTATTCCTCCTATCACTGATATCCTTGCACGGATCCTACATAGGACTATATTGAATTCAAAATCACATTGACAAATTTAAAATAACAATGAAAGTATTATGTAAAAACATATATTACACTTGATGAATAACCAATAAACAATTGTGCCTCCATAAGGTCTTCCAAGCAATCTTGTGAGAGCAATTTAGAATTGTAATGTTTTCTGAATAGTATCCACGATTGAACTAAGTTTTGGAATATGTAAAATTGTTTTTTAAATAATTTGGATAAATAATTGTCCAACAGCTTAGAAAAATAGAATATCTTCAATAAACCACAAATTTTTGGTTATTTGTCATTTTTTAGGAAAACGAATCATCCTATAGAGGAGGAGATGTTTATGTATTATCTATACACAATTGTCTAATAACTTAGACAAACGGAATATTGGTCTATGGGTAAATATGTATTCATTATAAGTACAAATATAAGTATCTATATCTTCTTAAAATATGATATATGCCTACTTATATTTTAACTATATTAATCCACTATTTCCTTTGAATTCAGCTGTTGGGATTTCATGGTCCTCTCGCTAACAATAGGCTTGGAAGAACTTCCATTAATGTTGTTAGAGCTAATTAATTACTTCAAAGTCATGCTATATTCTATTTCCTTAAAATTTTAATTTGGTATGTGCTAGGCTACATTGTTTCCCAATCATGTACTATTTTAGAAGTTTGTTTTTCCTGTCGGATTATTTTTTTGATTTGTTACTTTGTTTTGATGTTGCTTTAAAATTAGTGTTTTGTTTGAAACAGTTGGATCTATTGGCATGCTCGCTTTACATGGGGATCTTTGTTAAATATGAATGTAGACCAAAGTTTTGACAAGATTGCCTCTGTTTTGTGCTGTGTGAATCCGGTTACATATACTTAAGTAACAATTAATTTTGTATGGTTTCTGTTGCTAGATATGCTTCTCTGTTGGGATATGAGGGGTTTGAGTTTGGTCCAATCAATCTTTTAGAACTATGTACATATCTGGTTGCTGTTTTTTGGATATTTTCTACTCATCTTTTTATGATTAGTTACAGGTTAAGAATACATGGCCTGATGTTGTTGCAAATATTGGTGTTTTGCTAAATTCTTTTGGCTTGACCGAAGCTTAGTAAGATAACTTCTAATGTACAAATCCTATTATTTCACACAATTTCGACGTTGTTTTATTAAGTCACAAGCAAGGAGTAGAACTATAGAAGTACTTCCCTCTTCAATTCTGGAGTTAAAATTATTGCCTTACCTAGAAGTTTAGCAACACGTGACTTATAAGTTCAGTTCAGTAGGCCTTTTGATTAATGTCCAAATATTGAACCATGCAAGTACTACATAGTGCTCTTTGGTGTCTCCAGGAGCATGGGAATGTGCGCTCAGGTTCATTGTATTACTTAATTGTGATAATTTACTATGAACTAAAAATCCAATGTTGTATGATTGTTAAATTATACACGTCAAAGCTTTTCTGACCCTTTTGATTTTGCATAGAGCTCATTTGGGACCATGCTCAAGGGTTACACCGTGAAAGACCAAAGACTGTGACCATGGAATGGCTTGAGAAGTATTGCAAGAAAGCGGCATAGGATCCTACATTCCATATAAAATAAATACCTTCTACCATTTTTTCATATGCAATAATATCCGTTATCGGAATTTGAGTTGTCCTGGCATTTTTTTTAATTTTCTTTTATACAATTATGTAAAGTGGCAAGCATTTAATTAGCAAGATGTTTTGTTGACATTCAATTTTATTTCCTAAAACAATAAAATGGATTTATTTCCCAAAGCAAAAGTGGACAACACAACACACCAATCAAAGCGATGGTGGTACGGTTTTTTTTAATAGGAAAAACTCTTAATTATGTAGTGTAATGTAGATCATTGGTACCAAATTCAAAAAATTGCAAAGAAATCCATCCTACATATATGATTTGAACTCACATTTCATAGGCAGAATCCACTAATATTGCTTATAAAATGTTCTCATATTTGATTGTTATTTGGGTTGGAGATCCGAAAGGCAAATGATAAATAGTGTTTAAAATTGCAAACATGTTGTACCACAAATTTTTAAATGTTGCAACTGCTTCATCCAGCATTAAACATGTTCTTATTGTAAAAATACGTTTCTTTACCGAATACAGAATTAAGCAAGAATACAACTGTGTTTTTCCCACTTATATATTGACGTTTTATTTAGCCAAATGCACCTTAATATTATATTCCATAAACAGGGAGATAATGCATGCGATTGGAAATCTCCAATAGTAACTTTTCACTGTACGTTTTGATAATACGTTGGATTTTCATTAAGGAATATATGTGAATAAAGGGAATGTTTGACATAATGAAGTAGTAATTGAGATGGGTTTAACCCCCTTTTTATCTACGTGAAACAAGTCCAAGATGGGTTTTGGCTTTGTTTTGTTCATAAGTTATGCAATTCATAACAGTCGTCTATCTTGACAAAAAATTCTGCCACGAGTTATGTGTTTTGTAGCAATTTATATGTTGACAAGATTGATATGAACCGATACAATCAAAGTTACCAATGTTGGTTGGATCAAGGTTACCGTACAAAAATTTATACCTTAGGAATTACTAAATCAAAATATTTTTCTTATTAATCATTTTCTATTTGGTAGTTATTCAAACATAAGATCGATAAAGAGAAAAAATGCAAGCATGAATGACAAATTTGCAGTAGATTTACTCATTGTAAACCTTCATTTGCATGCTTTTTAGTTAAACAATACCACAAGTATTAATGTGCTGTGTAGATTTGAATGTATATTATATATTACATGTTCAGATTGTTATTAACTAGAACTGAATACGTAATTATTAATTAAGAAACTAAAAATATTTGCACTTTGTTTCACAAGTACTTCTCCTTAAAGTTTTAATATGTTTTAATATATCCATAGATGATAAAAGTTATTTTTCTAGATTGTTGTTGTACGTTAAATATTTGTTGTTTTTTGTTCTACCTTAAGTATTTCGAAAAACTACAGTTGATTTTTCTTGTTTTAATTTTCTCTGACTAATTACATTTTTTATGTCACCAAACTTATGGGTGAATGCAAGGCACAATATCAAGTAAATACGGTAAAAGGTTCTCTGGCAAAGAACTAGCCATAGCCTGGATGAAGTTCAGCATGTGGCAAATGAAAATCTCTATCATTTGAACTTCAAGCAATGGATGATTTAGCTATTTTCCTTCAAGTTTGCTATTAATAAACTAAAAATACGTCTTTTCTTTGTTTTTAGTTTTCCTTGTATTTCTATTTTATAATTTTGAAGTTTTCGTTGTAATATATGAAACTATCAATTATATTCCTGATTTATAATAATTTGTGTAACGATAAACAAGTGCATTGTTGAGTCAATGCATACACATTGTGACTAGATGCGGGTCTATTTGGACTTAGGAGAAGGCATTGATGATGGTGTAGGAAGCAGCGCAAGGCATATAATTCTAGAGAGTACAAAACTTTTATCCTATGTTAACGATTCTTTACCATAACAACAACAAAGTATATATTCAGCTACCTTCAAATCGTTTAAATTTAGATTATATTTTTCTACTTTAAATCATCTTTTGCTTTTAATTGATGGAGTTTCTGATGTTGGTTCAATGGCATTTTTACATGGCCAACATTTTTAAGTGGATTTGGGATAGTTCCTATATCCATCATTTGATTTCTGCATATTGATTTTTCAGTGGATTTAAGCTTTCAAGAAGGTTTAAATAATGAGTTGTTCTTTGACTTTAGTACTCATGGTTCTGGAAATTTGGGTGTTTTCTTTAATGATTTTCCGACTGAGATCTTTGACGAACTAAAGCATTCAGTGAGGCCTATTTCATCTACGTCTTGAAGATTTGTGATTTTAGTCCGCATTTGTCTTCGTGTTGTATGTTGGTTAATTCATTCCATTATGTGTGAAACAATTTTTTTAAATTTGTATATTATGTTAACGGAGTCCACATATGATCACTTGGAATTTATGCAACTGAAATATTGTATTAGTGATGTTTTGGCCATTACATGTCATGCTTCTCTCATAAAAAAAATTGGTTTTTTTCTTTCTCAAGCAGCCTGTACAAAAAGCCCTATACCATGATTAAATGACGATGGTGTATATGAATATGAGTTGCGGAAGAATATGCATTTTTATGAAAAATCTCAAAGGATTATAATTTTTTTACTTAGTTAAAATTTGAAGTTTCTACTTGAAAACCCAGGAGTAGTTTATTTTTAACGTAATACCATAAAATAGTCATTATAACTGCAAGCTTATAATGCTTTAGGCCACAAGAGCCTTCATATGCGTGTATCACAAACAAGCTTGAATGATCATTAAAATTAACTTTCACATTAGGGAAGAATCTTCACCTCAATTGTTTTATTTAGGTTTTACTCAAATTAATACTTTGAATTATCTTATATACAAAATTTGATTATAAACGAAAATTATTCATTTATGAAATTTGAGAAACTAGTGTAAGAAATTGCTACGATATCTATGAAAATCATGATTATTATACATGGGCAGTTTGAGAATTTCCCAATGATTATAAATGACACTCTATGAAAAATGTACAACCTCTTTAAACTTCATAGGGAGATGTACATATTATTTATTAACTTGACTTTTGAATAACAAAACCTTCAAAGTGTTCTAGTTAACAGTGATGTACACATATGCCGCATAAATAACACGTTCAACATCTTTCATATTCATAACATGATTAACATATACACATCCACATTGGCTAAACATTTATATTCCAAGTTTACTTGAACCTGCGCACATGTGTGACATGATAATAGGTAGGTATGTCCATGTAAAAAAGAGTTGATGCTTTTTCCAACAAGAATTGTAGAGGTACCACCCACGAAATTAATATTTTCATAAATTCATCACAATTTAATTTGTAATATTTAAATTTGATTAGAGTAATATTTTGAATTATAAAATCTCAGCATGAATTGTAAACAGAAAATCAAATTAGAATAGTGTGTGTCATAACAAACATCTCTGTCATGAGATGGACTTATATAGGTATATTTAAAATTAGCACCTTAATGTGTTAACATCCCAAATTCAGTACTATTTTGTCCCCTAATTCTATGAAGTTGGAAGTATTATCAATGTTAAATATTAAACACAATGGCATTTTTATATGCCCAGCATTTTTAAATGTCCAGGCACTGTTGAATTAATGCATACACACCGTGATTAGATGCAGGCCAACCAAATGCAGGCCCAACTGGGCATGCATACATACTCATATATATAAAAGTATATACAAATATGCAACCAATCTAATTGCGACAATATATTTATATATTAGAATCGTCACATAACTAACTGTAAAATATATAATATAAACATTTTATGTAACAATTAATATTCAAAAATTAATTAGGAATGTACCTTATATCCAATGCCTAAAAGTACATGGTGAAATGATGAGACCCATTTAAAGCCTGAAGAATTTTTTTGCAATTACATCTAGTTTAGTGCTAATCCATATCGTATATCAATTAATATATTCATAAATATTATAAATATATTCAGTAACATTTGTTCATCAAATCAAAATAAAGTTTTGTAATTAATATTTCATAAATATTAATTAATTTATAACAACTATAAATTAATTAAATTATTTGGTCAAAAGAGTTTTCATTATTTCGGCTGCATGACCCATTAGGTGAAAATTTAGTCAACGATTTATTCGAACAATTCGAATATTAACATTCACACGTCACTTTGTAGGTGGTGTGACATTTTGACCAAATTTATTATTTACTTGGTTTCGGAAAAATCCAATTTTACTTTGTTAAGCGTTACACAGTTGTGACTATTATTTACATCGATTCTTTTCGTTAAAACTATATCAGTTTGGACTTATGAAATTTGGTAATAGTCAAATTTCCATTATCGTCCATATTTAACCATATAGTCCAAACATAAAGTCCTTGATTCAATAATAACATTGCTATTAGCCGAAATACTCTGGCCAAAGACTTTGACTTTGAGCTAACTTAAATTGACCGTTGTACTATCCTCATATGACCAAGGAGATGAATACTCTTTGGAATAGTGTTTCACTTCCAATGCTTCCACTTGACCCAACCACAATCGTTCGATGGACGTCATGCCATTAACAATAATCCAAACGTAGCTTCAACATTGCAAATCAACCACATTGATATCCTCTGTTTGACCTTAGTTATATTAACTAGGGGAAAACTATCAAGTGAGTCATTCCATAATTTTCCAACAACTATCAGTATGTAACCCTCTGGTGTCCCTAGTAGCCATGAGTAATACACTATCCAACATTTGGAGCTTGTTATGTACTCTAGTCTCAACGTATATATCAATATCCAGTCTTGATCATATCTCTTGCCTAGGAATATTTAATATAATATATTTATTTTCATTGTGATAAATTACTCACAGTTACAACACTCTGTAACTACTATCAAAACACTTACCATTTATGGATTTACTAGTAGATATATTTTTAATTAAATTAATTTATTAATATGACATATTATATCAAGTATATAATAGAATGAAAATACCTTTTATTTTGAATATGATTGGTTATCGAATTAGATATATGTGGCAAATTACATAATTGCCCCTAGGACATACCCTTAACTCTATCACATCCTTCGAGCCAGGCCAGTAGCCAAACAGTGCAGAGTACTTAATTACCCAAATCTAACCTTCGACATTATCTTTCTAGACACCCTCCTAAATGGGTAGGCTTTAATCAGTTAGCCCTAACATTGCTAATTTAGACTGCATAGACCATTTGATTTCTGATACCATCGAACGAACCAGTGCAATCGAAAGTGGGTGAAATACGTAGATTTAAAAAAATCCCAATTTTGGATCTATTGGGTCTGTTAAGTCTAAAGTGGTTTTAGATCCAACCTAAAATATTTTAAATAAAATATTTATTTTATTTTATTTGTTTAAAAGATTTTGAATTTAATTTAAATGTACATTGAAATGAGTGTATCAAACACACCCATGTTTGTAAAATCTAAGTGCAATATAGAAGTAGTATACATGGCTAATGTGACTGTATATATGTTTTGGGATTTATACCGCAACAGACTCATTTGTCCCATTAGATATGCCTCTGTTGTCCATATGTTACTTTTGAAAATTGTATAAAATAACAACTAATGTATATATAGTTTACTTATGTTTACATAGGTGTACAATATGTTGTAAAGTTATTTTAACTAATCAAAAATTCACTAATTCATATGACATTTAATTTTGTTTAAGTGGGCCTTTGATAAGTAGAGAAAATTGTGGAGGTATAAGGAAATGAATTTTGTTTAGGAAAGTAATAATTAAAAGAGAATCAATGCAGAAAATCTTTCTCCTTCCTTTTATTACTCTCTTAACTTTTCAAATCAAATTTGATAACTCTTTTACATCTTAATGTTAACTAAATTGTTTCCTTTTCCTTTTTTTAATTATAAACAAAATAATATGTATGTATGTACGTATGTACGTATGTATACATACACGCACATGTATATACATATATGTGTGTGTGTTGGAACTGGGCCAACCTGCTGCGGAAGAAATGAGTGAGTTTCAAAAAATATGACCATTTTGGATCTTTATTGGTCTATAAAGTCTAATTTATTTAAAACATTACTAAATTTCTTCTAAATAAAATCATTATTTTATTCATATTTATCATATAGTTTTACGTTATATAACTAATATTATATTATAATATACGTGTATCATATACATATATATGTGTGTACATGTGTAACATATCAATCCGTGCAAGGTTTAACAAGCCCATGTATAAATATAAAGATTTACTCCGCAACGGATATGTTAGTTCATCTAGTATACAAATATATTGTCCAAATGTATGTTTATATACTTTAATTTATGTATATAAAATATTGCAATACATACATACATATATTATTTTAAAATTATTTATGCGTATTTATATATGAAATTTATAAAATATATGTATATATAAATTTATATACGTATATTTAAAATTATACTAAATATTTGTTTTGCTGAAAATTAAAAATCAAAAAAAAATCTTATTATAAATAAACGTGTGCATGTATAAATATCTTATAAAATTTAATAATAAGCACACACACGTATATATACTTAGTGAAATATATATACATTTATAAAATATACATACACCTAGTATATTGCTTACATCAAAAGTTGTTTCCTTTTAATTTTAATTATATATATATATATATATATATATTTGTATGAAAATTAATATAAATTAATAAAAAATATTTTTAAAAGGTAATTTCATATTTAAATATTTTGATAAAAACCTCGAAGATATTTTTATATTTAAATATTATTTGTATATATATATATTTTATATTTTAAAATCAATTCTAGAATTAATTATTAATTTAGGAGTTATTTAAATATTGAAATTATATAAAAAGAAATTTACCTGTAGAAAATGTTATTAGGTGTAAATTTAATTTCATAAAATTTAAACATATTTTTTAATATATATTGATATTGTTTATTCTTATATTAAATGATTTAAATAATATTTAAATAATATATATACACACACAAAAATTATTTTAATTATGTTGTAAATGTTTTAAGCGTAAAATTACTTATATAAAATTATAAAATATCATTTTATGCAATGTAAGACTAAATATTTAAATAATGAAGCTTATATAATTAAATAAGGTATATTGAACTAATCCAGATTAAAAATCAATTTTTTTTATTCTCTGCCGTGAGCATTAAAAGCATGTTTATGCCATAATTTTATTTAATTATGTAAGTATATAATCATCAACCAATCTAAATGCGATGATATATCGATATACTAGAATCGTCACCTAACTAACAAAATAATATATATATATATATATATTATTTGTTAGTTTGGTGACGATTCTAGTATATATATATGTATGTATGTATATGTATATGTATATGTATATATATGTGTGTGTGTGTGTGTGTGTGTTATCTACACATTAATATACCTTAATAAATCAGAAAATCACCTTATTTCCAAAGCCTATTAATATACCTCGAAATGATGAGATTAACTCCTTGAACTAGTTTCCAGTCCAGCAGGGTGCTAGCTCGTGAACCGATGACCCTCGGCTATCGAATAGTGTTTGTTTTATTTGATTTGAGCATTTGAAATGGAGAAGGAGGTAGAGCTAAAATTTGAGCGGAGATTGAGAAGGCGGAGGCTTCAAAAAGTCCTTAGAAGATTGAGGGTTATGATGTATTTTTTGAGGAAAGACTGGAGATATAAGTTAGAATTCAGATCCGCTTTTCTCTCTTACTCATTCTCTTCCTTTTGTCCTATCAAAACCCTAGTCCATTCCCCATATCATAGCCACCCTTACCTGGTCATAAGCATGGCTAAACTCCATCTTAATATAGGCTTCAAACCCATCTAAAACTCAAACAGAAATATAATGCATTTAAATCCAATTTAAATGCATATAGATTTTATATATCAATTAATACATTTATAACATTATAAACATATTTATTAATTTTTTTCATCAAATCAAAGTAAAACTTCAACTAATGTTTCATTAATATTGATTAATTTATAATAATTAAAAATTAATTAAATCATATGGTTAAAGGATTATTCGACATTTTGGTTATGTGAATTTGGTCAGCGATTAATATTAAACTATTTGAATATTAACATTCACATGTCACTCAGCGGGTGGTGTGACATTTTGGACAAATTTATCACTTACTTGATTTCAGTAAAATCCAATTTTACTTTGTTAAACATTACACGATTGTGACTATTTTTTATACTAATTCTCTTCGTCAAAACTATATCCCTTTGGACTTATGGAATTTGGTAGCAATCAAAATTCTAATATCGTATGTATTCAACTATATCGTCCAAATACAAAGTCTTTGGTTAAATATTAACAATTATTATTAACCGAACTATTGTAGCTAGAGATTTTGACTCTGATTTGACTGTGATACTAATCTCATATAACCGAGGAGACGAATCCTCTCTTGAATAGTGTTTCACTTCCAATATTCCCACTCGATCCAATAATAATCACTCGACGGACATCGTGTCATGATTTAACTACAATCAATGCAAAGCTTTCATATTAAAGATTAACAGTATTCTCAGGTCGAGAGAACTGTATAAATCAGTCACATCGATATTTCCTGTTTGATCTTAGTTATATTAACCAACAAAAAATTATCAAGTGAGTCATTCCATAGTTATACAATAATTATCAGTACGTAATCCTTTGTGCCCCTAATAGTCATGAGTAATACACCGTCCAACATTTAAAGAGCGCTACGTACTCTAGTCTCAACCGATACATTGATATCCAGTCTCAATGCATCTTGACTGAGAATATTTAAAATGACGTGTTTATTATATTGTGATACAATACCCATAATTATAACTATTTGTAATTACTATCACAAACGCGCCACTTAAGGATTTTCTATTATACATATTTTAATTAAATATTTAATTATTTACAATACATGATAACAAATGTATATAATAGAAAAACACCTTTATAACGAATGAGAATTGATTACAAGGTTAAATAATTTACAATAAATTACAGAATCACCTTTATGACATACATCTAACTTTATCAATTTATACATGCGTACATGCATACATATGTATGTATGTGTATGCCGTGCACATGTACATAAAGATTAATTTTAACTAATTGACATGACTTGAAAAATAAAGAAGGAAAAAAAATTAAATCCAGTTTTAATTTAGTAAAGATTTAAAAGTAAATATAAGATTTTACATATCCGTCCTTTTACAAAATTTAAGATGAGATAACTTACACACACATACATACATATATATATATATATATATAATGTTTGTTGTTTTATATGTTTTAAAACTTGAATTCAACAAATTTAAAAATGGCTTTAAATTAGGATGCATAAAAATAGGTTTGTGGTTTTGCATAAAAGTCCATTTAATTTTGAGTCAAAATAACCTTTAAACGTATGCAAACAATAATCAAAATAATTACAATCAAAATCAACAAACATACAAGACAATGAATAAACTTTCAAAGTGATTTCAATACTTATATTTTTGTATGAGGAAAATCATGAAATTACAACAATGAAATAGAATCGGTTCTCAATCAAAGGTTTATTTTTTTCATAATCAATTTCTAAAAAATTAACAAAATTAAATCGAATAATTTAAGCATATATAAATTCATTGAAGATTGGATGCATACAGGATGATCAAATGAGATACAACATGTATGGGATCTAAACTGTATAAATATTAATTATTTCATGACCAAATAAAATCAAAGAATTATCTTATAGATGTAGCAAAAGATCGCACCTTGAATGAAGAATATAACTCTTAGATTTCATTAAATCAACTTTTAAATATTGCATCGATATGAAGCACCACTTTTGTATTTGTTTATTGTATTTTATTTTAATTAGTTTTAGGAATTTCTCCATCTATAAAGATAGGGATATTCAGCTATAAGAGGGGAGAGAGAGGAGAGAAAGAAAATTGAATTATTTGGAGAGATAATTAAGCTTTGGAATGAACAACATATTTTAAAGGAAACTTTGAAAAGTTTCAATTTACTCTTTTAAAAGTTTCCCTACTTGATTCCTTATTAAATCTCATTAAATCCCCCTTCCTTCCCATGCATAGCCAACTATAAAAGAAAGCATGTGGCCTCAAAACATCCTAAAACAAACTAAAATTTAATTTTTTTAAATCCAATTTAAATGTTCTATTGACATTATATATTGATACACGTATTTATAACTTTTATATACACAATTTATAAATTTATAATGGTGTACAAACAAATCAAATAAAATTTAATAATTAATAGTTCATAAGTATTGATTAATTTTCAAAAGCTTATAAATTAATTAAATTGTGTGGTTTTTTGGAGTATCCATCGTTACGATTGTGCGACTCATAGATGTAAGTTCAATCAGTGATTAATATCAAATAATTCGAAAAGTAATGTTTACATGCACCTTAACTAGCGGTGTTACATTTTGGTTGAATTTATAACTCACACATTTTTCAATAATATCCAATTTTACATATTATAAGTGGTACCTGGTAGTAACGATTATTTAGACCAATTCTTTTTGTCAACACTATATTACATTACGACTTATGAAATTTGGTTTTGGTCAAAATTCCAAAATCATCCACATTCAACTTGCTTAGTCCAAACACTCCTTTGCTCGATAATAATAATTACTATCAATTGTATTGCTCTGGCCAAAGATTTTAACTTTGAGTTGATTACAGTTGATCGTGATACCAACCCCATATAACCGAGGAGACGAATTCTCTATTGAATAGTTGTTTCATTTCCAATGCTTCAACTAAGACCTAACTATAGTAGTTCGACGAATGTCATGACATGATTTAACTATAATCACAGTGAAGTGTGCACATTTAGCTTCAACGGTATTCTCAAGTCAGGAGAACTACGTAATATCGCCACTAGGAGATTCTTTGTTTGACTTTAGTTATATTAATCAACAGAAAACTCTCAACGCGTCATTCCATAGTTATCCAATAATTATTAGTATGTAACCTCTTGATGCTTCTAATAGCTATAAGTAACACACTACCCAACATTTAGAGAGTGTTATGCACTCTAGTCTCAATGGATGTATCGATATCCCGGCTCAAAACATCTTAACTAAGAATATTTAAAATAGTACATTATTTTTAATATGATAAATTTCTCATGGTTACAACACATTGTAATTACTATCACATAACATATCATTTAAGGATTTTAGTTTGATATACTATAAATTAATTACTTAATTAATTGTACCATAATATAACAAGTATATAAGGGAAAGCTTTTATCTTGAATAAGATTGGCTATCGAGTTAGATATATGTAACAAATTACATAATTTCTCCTAATACATACCCCTAACTCTATCAAAAGAAAACCCTTATTACAAGACTGCACCAAATTCTTTACAAAAACGCATTCGGTCATCCTGAACATTTATGAGCATCGAATATGTGGCACTTTAAGTAAACCGATCAAACTGATAATTCAGTGATCAAATTCTTATGTCCATATTGAAGCTCTTGATCTAGTGCTACACTTAACATGAAAAGATCCTTACTGCAATCAATCGTATTATATACATTATCTCATATCATATTTACGTGCTTATTTTGATCGAACTAATCTCATCGAGGTTTTGTATATTACGAATCACAATTGTTCACCGTATAACATTTATACGTGATTAAATGTGGATCAAATATCCATATTCATATATTTCTTTTAGAGTTCAAAATACATAGAAGATGATATATTGTCTTTGGAAAATAAACACTTAAGTGACAAGGTATGGATGTATTTAATTGTTGAATAGTTTGGCTCTAATAAGAGTCTTGAATTGGCAACATGCCAAATAATCTATCGATAAGTATATTTTATATTTCTATGTCTATCTTAATTCAGTTCATTTGTATATATTAACTAATGAACATTTTATTAATTATATTAGTTGCGCAAATTCATCGAAGTGTATTATTTTAGTTTCATATAGCATTTGTTTTTACAGTATTAGAAATGTTAAATATTATCAATTTATTTTTCTAATAAGGCTCTCTTAAAGCCTAAGAGAAACATAGAAACCTTTTGATTTTTTTAATGAGTATTCAAACTTGCTTGCATTGGGATTATGACCTTGAGTTTACTCAACAAATCATAGGCCTGTAAGTGGTGGATAACCCCTCGATTGTATCACATACAACTCCTAAACCGTGGTCTTTGTTAACTCAATCTCGACCTTGAGTTTGCTTAACAAATTGAAAGAGGTTGTTCACTCACACCTATCATTTGGCGAGATCTAAGTATAATACACATATCTTGAGTTTGCTCAACAAATATGTACATGTATCTTACCTTGTCTAGTCAATATATTAATATTAATACACATAACATCCTTAGCTTAAGCTTGCTCAACATTTGAAGAGTATGAAAATAGTATATTAATATATAAGTGGTAGTGAACAACTTTATATATTATAGGTTCATAATCTTTAATACATACATATATTATAGTGAAATCGATTCAGGGAATAATGTATTTCTTATGAAATACCCTCACGATTAAAGTGTCAGACACATCAGAGATCAAGGTATACATATAATACGTATGTATTTATCTTTAAACCTAAGTTGAGTTTCTTACAGTTCGACTTATATTATAAATTTATATTGATAATATAAATTCATTTCCAGCTATTTATAGTTTAATAAACTTATATAATATTCATATGTATGTTGTTAATTAAATTATCTTTAATTTTTAATTTATTAATTTAATTAAAAATTAATTAACTTATTTTTAAAATTCAAAATTTTATTTTACTCCTTCTAAAAAAATTAAGATGAATATTAACTTTAATATATATAGTTTTATATGCATATAACATTATATATGTCTTTATTAATTAACATTTATTTAATTTATTTTAACTATATTTAGTTAAAACAATTTTAATTAAATATTTTAATAAATTGTAATATTATTTTAGTCTACCTTAAGTAATTCAAGATATATATATATATATATATATTAAACTATAATATTTATAGTTACACATACGTGTGTGTGTGTATTAATAACCTCAAGACAGTGCAGTGGTTAGGACATATGCCGTTCACCTTAAAGGTCGAGGGTTCAATCCCCACCAACTACACATCCTTGTGATTTACCTGAAGTAAGTGTTGTAGGTTCGGTGCATACTTCCTTAGAGTTTACAAGCAAGGCTTGTTTCCCTAGGTCTTCAAATATATACATATTAACTTTTGACTATTATTTATTTAATTAATCTAATTAATTAAAAATTAAATAACTAAATAAATCAATTTTGGCCTTTACAATTGGGCGAACTTTAATTACTTCTGATTATTATTTATTTAATTAATCTAATTAATTAAATAACTAAATAAATCAATTTTGGCCTTTACATTTGAGCGAACTTTTGAAATTATTTCACTTGGTCAGGCCAGGCCAGTGGCTAGGAAGGGGAGAATACATGATTATTCAACCCCCGGCCTAGACACTACTTCTCTAGACATTCTGTCAAATATGTAAGCTTCAGTTAGTTGGCCCTCAAGTTGACAACTAAACCGTATAGACTAACTGAGCTCTGATACCATTATTGGAACTAGGACGGTCCACAACATGTGAAATGAGTAGGTTTTGAAAAAAAAATTATTTGGATCGTAGTAGGTTTATAGAGTCTGTTGGTTGTACTAGATCCAATCTAGTTAATTTAAATAAAACCTAGTTTTTTTTAAATTTTCCGATTTAACTAATGAATGAGTTTGGTAAATCTAAATTGTATATCGTTTATGAGTATATCATTATATACTCATATATGTATAATGTGCACGTGCAACATAAAAATATGTACATAATTAATGTGTGTGTATAGATGTTGAGTTTTGCATCTATAACGTACATTCGTCATTTATATGCACATTAGATGTCTTAAAATATTATTTAAACATACACATAAATACTTAAACATAATTTTGATATATGTGTATACACACACATATTAAATAAAATTAACTTTAAAAATGTTTGATTTGATTTTTACTAAGTCAGTAAAAATTAAATTAGTAAAAATCAAATCCAAAATTTTATATCTAAAATATTTAATATGATTAGATCAGACATTTTAAACTTCAAGTTTAGACCTACACAATCATTTAAAATATCATTTGATTAATTAAATAAATAGATTATATTTTGAATAAAATTACATCATCGGTGAAAATATTTTTTAAACTATTTAGAAATTATAAACTAGTCATAGAATGTAATTTTTGAAAAAACTAGGCATTAAAGTATTTTATTTAAAATTTATTTCTTTTCATCCATAAATTATTTTTACATAAATTAAAACCAAAACAATTTATTATACATATACATATACATATATATATATATATTAATAAATTAAACATTTACATTTATATATAAGAATATATATATTATAATATAAACATTGTTAGAAAGAATATTATACATCAATAATAAATGGATAAAGCAGGGCAAAGGCCCAAATCAAAGCCCAATGTAATGTTTCAGCTCTCTATCTTCGTTTCCAGTCAGCCCGCATTTAGCTCTCAACGCTCTCTAAATGAAAAGAAAAACATGGCGACTCTTGTACCATTATTAGATAACTATATCCCTGGTCGTCGCAGCAACTCCGCGTTTCTAAAATTATTTTCCAGCCTGCTTCCATTATACCTCACCAGGTAAACTATCTCATTTTCAATTTGTCTACTCTTTTATAATTTATCAATCTTCCCGTCTTAAAAATTCGTTCTTGCCAGATGTGGTACACTGTTACAGTGATTGTGGCAAAAGTTAAATCCCTTAGCCGAGCTTTATTGTTGAAGTTGGATACAAGCATATGTATCTCGTCTTCCAACGTCAGCATGATGTCGTAACAACTTCAAGTTAAGCTTTAGTAAACTCCAAATGTATTTAGTGTAAAAACACACAAAGAAAAAAAAAATGTTGTTTACCTTCTGCTTCACTTTCACATAGAACACAGATCACATCAGTAGTGATTCCAAAGTGTGACAATATGTCTTTAGTATTGAGACGATTAAGCACTACTAAATATGTTATGGACACTCTTCTATTATTTTTGTTGCGTCGGACTAATTTTGTTCAGTTTTGCTTGATATTGCTATGTCTGATCTTATTCAAGACCCTATGGAAACTGAACTTGTTTGCTTCACACCATTCATAAGAATCAGTGTTATAGCTTTTATTAATCTACACTTCTTGAATTTGGTCTGCAATTTCTTTGCTTACATTTGTTTAAATACGGATTAAGGACACTATTGTCTATAGTGTTAGCAATGATTAACTGTGAAGAACCAATCAAGTAAAATCTATCTAATCCTAATAAATCTATCAAGAATTTACAATTAATCCAAGGCTCATGCCTACTTTATCTGTTTGAGATAACTTTGTTAAAAAATTGTTTGCCATTTGTTCTTAGTCTAAGCATATGTTTCCATGTACATGAAGCATTGTCAATAGGCATGCCAGAAAATTTTACCTGTGCAATGTTTTCCTTTCATCCATGAACTCCATAAATTGTCCTTTACCAAAAAAATTCCACATATGTTTCAGGCATGCTGCTCTCTTTAGATCTGAAAACAATTTAAATCCAACTCCTCCTTCAATTTTGGGTTTACGTAAAGTGTTCCATGCTACTTTATGGTTTCTGCCTACCCAAGAAAATCTGCACATAAGGTGTTAATCTTATCTATAGTTTGCGCTGGTATTTGCTATATGTATAACACTGTAGGAGTTATTACTGAATTCGGTAATTCTGCTCGTCCTGCAAAACTAAGAAAATGTGAGCTCCAGGCCTGTAATTTGACTGAATTTTTTGTAACAGATGCTGGCATTGAAAATAAGAATGAAAATATGTTGAGGAAAGGGGTATACCAAAGTAGGTCATAGGAAATTTCCCTTCTTCAAACTGCATTTTTGCCATCATGTCTTATTTTCTTGTTGCTTCTCCGCTAAAAAAGATTTTAATCTTCAAAATATTATCATTTAGTCCAGAACCGATACAAGTTTATCAAATACTAATTTGATTTTGTCTACTGCCTTTATATCTATCTTTCCAAAAATCATTAAATCGTTGGCATGGAGCAAATGAGTGATTTGTGGCTTAAATTTGTAGACTGGGATAAAAAAAAAATTTAAATGGCTGCCTCATTCATTAAATAGGTAAGTATTCCATGACTATAGTGAACAGATAAGGAGACAATAGATCACCTTGATGTAAGCCTCTATTTCTCATAATATAACCTTTAGGGATGCCTTGCAATACCATCGAGAAAGTAGGAGTATTTATACATTCAAATATGGTATTAATGAAATGAGCAGGAAAACCCATTTTCCTCATAATATAGCAGATAAAACTCCTATCCATCTTGCCATACGTTTTTTGCAGGTCCACTTTTATACAGAATTCATTAACACCTTTCTTATTGAAGTCTCATGGTAGTTAATGTGCTATTAATATATTTTCACCTATATATCTCCTGGCAATAAAGGACTTTAGTTTTTTTGATATTAAATAAGCTAGGAACTGCTTTAATCTATTGCATAACACTTTACTGAAAACTTTGTAATACATATTACAACGAGAAATTAGTCTATAGTGTGTTATGTGACTTGGTCTTTCAACTTTTGCTATTATTAATACCCTTACGAAGTTTACCAGATTTTAACATGTCATGTACAACAGCAAATAACTCTTCTTTAAAGCATATATCTCATCTGGTCCTGGACTTTTGTCGTCATAAATGGAGAAAACTACCATATTTATTTCATCCATAGTAATTTCTCTCAGTAGAAAATTTTGGCTTGTTGCATTTATCTCTAAAATACTTTGAAAATATGTAAAATCAATTTCAAAACTGTCGTTGAACAGTTCTGTATAATAAGTAATTGCTTCATGTTCAATTTTCTTAAGCTTGTACGTTAAATTACGAACAGAATCTATTAGTGCCTGTATGTTGTTAATATGTCTTCTAAATGACATTTTGGAGTAAAAATATTTATAGTTGGCATCTTCTTGTTGTAGCCATTGAACCTCTGCTTTTTGTCATAAGCTCTAGAATTTCATTTGTCGTTGAACTTGAAATTTATGTCGTGCTTGTATTAAATTTATGTCGTGCTTGTATTAAATTCAAGGTAAGTATTTTCCTTTTTTCTTGACTTATTCCAGGATTTCCTTTCATTTTTGCGAGCTAGTTTACTCTAAAAGTTGTAACATGGAAATCCCCACGTAATACTTCTCAAACCCCTTGATATGCCTATGTCATTGCCTTCCTTTAAGTTCCATCCATTATCATATCTGAAGGGGTATCCTTTAAATTTGTACACTTGAATTAAGCACATTAGTAATGGGTTATGGTCAATGGAAAATTGAGATAGCGTCAGAACCTTCGTATAGGAGAATTTTTGTAGACATGTATTATTAAAAAGGATTTTATCTATATTATTTTCCACTCCCTTTCTTCTCCAAGTATAATTATAGCCCAATGCCTTAATTTCTACTAGGCCCAATTGTAGCAAACAGTTATTGAAAGCTCTTAATTAACTGAAAGGTATAGGTTGGCCACCTTGCTTATCAAGAGTTGATGATGCGTTGTTGAAATCCCCCATTAAAATCAATGCATCATAAATAGTAGATGATTCTTGTATAAAATGTGTCCACAAATACCTTTTTATAAAAATATTACTGCCATATATTACTGCGAAGAGAAGCTTGAATCCACCAGAACTGATTGCAGTCACGGTGATGTGTTGATTAGATGATGATAGTGTGGAAATGCACCAAACCGTAGAATCCTAAATGACTAATATTTTCCCTTTTCCCTTACCCGAGATGTGTTGTTAGTAACAATATGTCAATATCCCAATTTCTTAGGATTGTGTATCTAAGTAAATCCAGACTAGCAACATTTAACATATTTTCTACTAAGTCAATTATTGTTGGCTTAAATTTTGTTAGAAGTTTGAACACATCATTAATTCTTTGTGGAGTATTCATACCCCTAACATTCCAAGTGATAATACTCGTTAATTTTGGAGTTGCTCCTTAATGGTCTTCTAGGGGAGCCTGTTTTTGAATAGTAGACTTACCATTGTCCATTGCCTGATAATTTGGATTTTTTGTCATGAATTCTGACACATCTATTTGCTCATCTTCATTATGAATTTTCTCTCCTACTATATCTACCACACTATGTAATGTACCAGTGTTTATAGAGTGTGGTAGTTCATTGTCGAGAAATTCCAAGTGATCATTTGTTTTTAATAGTCTGATTTCCTACTGCAAATGAATTGTGTTGAAGTTCTATCGCAGTGTTTGCTTCCTTATTTCCTTCCTATGATTCACTATCTGAAGAATAATTTTCATGAACTTGGAAATTTTTTCTGAATTTTGCTGGTTGTCTGAAATTTCTTGATTTTTTCCAAATGATTCACCTATCTTGGTATTTTTTTTTCCGAAATCCACTATGGTTGGGTGGAAACAAGGTAAAGAGACGATTTATGGCCGAAGACGTTGCACTTTTCACATTTTGGAGGGATGTATTCGTATTCAACAATTATGTAATAGAACGGGAACTGTTGTAACTAACTTAGACTGCACATGAACTTCAATTTGAATTCTAGCAAATTTTGTGTATTTATTTTGGGTTGTATTATCATCTAATTGTAAAGGTGTGCTGATAAAGATGCCTATGGTAGATAGAGCATTAAGCGTCCACATTTCCATATCTAGATTGTACATTTTGACCCATATTTGTACTCCTTTAATATCCTGGTTATGAATTATATCCTTCTTCTAGAATTCATAACCAGGATACCATGAGTTAATTCATAGTAATTTACCAAAGTAAGAAAGTCCTATTGCTAAGAATTTTTTCATAATCTGCTGCACTTTCAAACTGCACTGCATAATAATAGTTAGGTGTGTTGTGTATAGGCAGTTACCTTTGGGTTTCCAGACTTTCTGAATATACTCATTCAACTTTACCTATGAAATTCTGAAATCAATAGGATATAGCACAACTGTATTTGTCCAGATTTCAGTGGATTTATTGAAAGTTAATTCTGGAATAAAGACATATCCCTCTGGTGGTGCTACATATTTCAGTTTGGTTTCAAACTTTTGCCTGCAGTTGGTGTAGAATCCCCTGTTTACCTTTGAGAACATCAGCATAAGTTTTAGCATTATTTCCATGTTCAAAAATAGAGTTTAGTCGTGGATCTGGCGGCTTTGATTCTTCTACCTTCTGGTGGTAGTTGGTTTTGGTTATGGTTCTTTGTTTTTTCAAAGATGACTGTTTGTATGTTAATATATGTAATTCATATGTACTCTTTTCCCTTTCAAAGCATCCAATTAGGTTCTTTTCCCTTTCAAAGCACCCAATTAAGTTAGTGGATTGTAAAGTTTCGATGAGGCATATAAAAAAAAATATACGATTGATTTTGCAACAAAGTGTTTCAGAAAATAAAAATAAACATTATTAGAATTATTAAATGTAAATATATCAATATTTTATTAATATACATGCATATATATACATATACATATATATACATACATATATATATATACACACATACATATACATACACATACATGTGTGTGTAAACACATATAAATATTCGATTTTTTTTGTTGAAACGTATTTTACGTATACATGTTTTTGTAGACATTTAAGAATTATATAATCTATGTATGTAATTTAAAAATAGTAAATAGAGGTTTTCAAATTATTAAAAAATGATTTTAAAATTTAAAATAATATAAATAAAATATACTAGGGTCAATGAAAGATTTATTTTTTAAAATTTTCAGATATATTTAAATATGTTTTTTAATAACATAGATTTTCAATGTGATATAATAACAGATAATAATAGGGGACAACATATGCACATACAAAATTGTTATATATATAAGTTTAAGTACAACGAATATAAAATTAAAGTAGAATTTATACTACTTAAAGATAAAGCCGTTGGATGCACGTTGGTTGAAGATATTTTTTAGATTCGGCTTGAATCGATCGATTATACCTTGCACCAATTAAGAGCTCGACAAATTTTATTTGATTTTATGTGAATTTTTATGTGAATTTGGGACACAACAATGCATGGCTACATGGTAGGGGAATTGGGTATGGTAGCCAATGAGAGGAGGGTTTCTAGAGATCAACAGTGAGAGGATAACTTGATTTATATAGAGAAGGAGGTGATAAATTCTCCTCCTGTTATTATTTCTTCTCTCACTAATTTAAATATCTTGATCCATGATTCAAATCAAAAATATCCCCTTCTCCCCTTTTGTTATGGCCAACGAAAACTAAGGCTATATGGGTCTTTAACTAACCAAAGCCCATTTAATAATTAGTGACATTTTAATTGTATTTAAATATATATCGATACATACATATATAACTTCTATATAGGCACCCAATTAATTACTAATGCCAAATCTAATAGCACCCAATACATCAAATAAATAAATAAATTATATTTCATAACTATTAATTAATTTATAACAATTATAAATTAATTAAATCGTATAATATTTAGGAAGATCAACAACATGGTTATGCGACTTGTAGGCGTAAATTCAATCAGCGATTATTAACGAACAATTCAAATATTAAATTCACACATGTCGCACATCACCTTAGCTAGTGTTGTGACATTTTAGCCCAATTTATTGCTTATAAATCTTCATCGGTAAAATCTAATTTTGCAATTCAAGCCGTACCTTTTAGTAACGATTATTTACAACAATTCGCTTCATCAACACTATTAGGAATTCGTGGAATTTTGTTTTGGTCTAAATTTTAATATCCTCCATATTCAACTCAGTTAGTACATAAACAAAGTCCTTAGTTTAATAATAACATTCATTATTAACTATATTATCTGGTCAGAGTTTTTGACTTTAAGTTGACTATAGTTTGACCATGATACTAACCTCATATAACTGAAGAAACAAATTCTCTACTGAATAGCTATTTGCTTCCAAGCTTCTACTCAGATTCTGGTTGCTTAATGATCGACATGCTATGATTTAACTATAATCAAAGTGGAGTATTTACACTGAAGCTCAATGATATTCTCAAGTTGAGAGAAGTGTGCAATATCGTCACTCCAAGATTTCTTATTTGACCTAGTTGTTATTATCCAATTAGAAACTCTCACGTGAATCATCTCATGGTTATCCAATAACTATCAGTATATAATCCCTAAATGTCCTCAGTGGCCAAGAGCAATACACTGTCCATTATTTGGTGAGCGTTACGTACTCTGGTCTCTAACGGATGCGTAGCATCCCTTTTGGCAAAGCTAACACAAAGATCTTTTAGCTCATTGGTTAGTGCATGGTGTTGCTTTCTAGGGTGGTAGGGGTCTCAAAACCCATGGTTGCCACATTTGATATCAGAGCCTATACCCAAACAGAATTTTATGTCGTAATGCTACGGATATCAACCGATGTGAACTGATATTTAAAGGGGTAGTCTGTAACATCCCTTTCGTAAAGTGAACACAAAGATATTTTAGCATAATGGTTAGTAAATGATGTTGGGTGTAGGGTTTCGAATTCCATGTTCATCACAGGATGCATCAATATTCATTCTCGAAACACGTTGACCATGAATATTTAAAATAACATGTTATTATATATTTGTAGAGTTAGATATTCGTAAAAAATAATTCATAATTGCCCATATGACATACCTCTAACTCTCTCAATAGTGACATGATTTGCTAGGGTTTCACTAAAAGACTAACATATGCCCTAATATAGCGTCAAGCGTGTCCCTATCAAGAATCATACTCCCATCTTAGGAACCCAAAATTATAGGCGTCACTATTAAAATAAAACTCCAACTTGTGCACTATCGTATACTATGCTATTATGGTAAAACCAAAACTCATCATCGCCACATGTTACGAGTACCACCGTGAATAAATTTCCTCTAAAGTATACCGTAACACCTATCATATGCCCACACTATAGGAAACAAGTTCCATCTCATATGACAACCCGTATGTGGCACTATTGAGATAAAGCCCCGATTCATTGTCCCCCAATCTGTACGTGATACTATCCGGATAAAGCCTAACTTGTCGTTGCCAACCATTGTTAGTTCATCGAGGACAAATTTTCTCCGATATTTATAATAACGCATAAATGGAACCCATTAAGTGAACATATAACGAATTTTCCAAAATAAGGTACTTTTTTGAAGTATCTTTGAATACAACATACACACACCAAAACGTTTCTTGTCTCCCCATAATCACGATGCCTCAAAGCGCTCGCCGTAAAGATGGACTATGCAAAAGAGATAAGTGTCTGAAGATTGGGGGCATTCTCTTAATTTAATACATAAATAATTTATCTAATATAATATTTTCCACTGCTTTAGTTATTAGTCGCTCTCAATCAACTCACCGTCGTGCCCCTTCTTCCGCCCACCACAAGCACTATTTCCAAGATTTGACGCCACCTATATTCAGCATGTCATGCGCTCTACGCGTCGTCACTAATGCCATCAACTCCGATTTCCCTGCTAACTCCGCCACCGCCGATGCTCTCAGAAAAATATATGCCACCATGCTTGTAACATCCCGTAATTTAACGTTGGTTATTTAATAGTTAGTTAATTAATTAGTTATTTAATTAGTTAGTTAAGAAATTCTTAGTTTATAAAAGATTAATTCTTTAAAATCCATATATATATATATATCAGTAAAGGCTTGATTTTTATTTTGGCAAGGAAATAGTTTTCCAATTTAGAAAATTTGTATTTAAAAATAAGGTTTTTGGAAACCCTAAAATATATATAAGTTTGATTTTTAAAGGGAAGTTTTGGTATGAAATTGCTTCTATTATTTAGAAACAAGTACAAAGGAGCATATACTTAGCTCAGTGATTTTTCGGTCTATAAAATCGAGATTTTTATATTTTCTCTCTTTAAGGGTATTTTCTCTCTTTAAGGGGCATACATAATAGGAATGACATTCAATTTTATTAGGCTATGTAGTTTGAAGTGTTCTTGTACCCACCAGCTATTGAAAGAAATATTTTCGTGCGAAGTAGGCAGGAAATTGCAGCTGGAATATTTTTGAGTTTTGGAATTGTTGTTGGTCACAATAGTTTTGTTGGGACTACTGGGTATTGTTGGAGAATGGTTCAGGACTAAGCGGTAGGCTTTGACTCCATCGTGACGAGGACAAGAATTTTCTGAATCATGTCGACTCTAAGAAGACAACGCGAAACGATTATTATTACTTAATCCGACTCTAATTGGGTCTAGGTTCACTAAATGTCGTTGGACATTAAATGTCAAAAACCTTAAATATTGGTTAGAGATCTTTGTAGTTAGAACCCACCGACCATTGACAACATTGTTAGGAAACCACATTGGGAACAAATTTAAATGACCGGGCCTACCTTGATTTAGGTCTTAAATGATGGGGCCATCCTTGATTGAGGTCCTAAATGGCAGAGTCTGTCTATTTCTCTTTTCAAAGTACTATAGAAGTCCGCTTCAAACTTAGAAGTATTAAGTGGCAGATGGTTTGGAAGTATTGAGTGGTTGATAAGGCTTCATCAGTATTTTGTACCTTGGTAAGGTGTAAGTAAGTAATCATTGTGCAATGCAAGGTTAGATTAGAATTGCTAACCTTGAAGTACACAATTGTTAAATGGAAGTCGGTTGGTATAAATTTATGTTATGTATAGTTTGTAGATTTTTCAATCACCAGAATATTGTTCTAACCCTCTCCTCATTCCAACTCACATGATCGATTCAGAGGAGCAGGTCATCAGAGTTGGATGTGCTTTGTTGTTGGAGAAATCTTCTTTTTTTTCCTCATGTTCGATGCTGATGTGACAATCTACTATCTAAGGAATACCATTAGTTCCAACGTAATAGTCATAGTCAGTATTCTTATCCTATTATTATTTCCGCTGTGAGTTTAGATTTCTATCAATCTCTAAAAATGCTCGTGCTTATTTGCAGGTACCAAATCTAATGATTTGTGCTTTGATGGACTTGCATTTCGATTTTTGTCAAAATTTAGGCCCATAGAGGTTGGGTCGTTACAATGCCTCGATTTGGGGTGATTGAAGACCTACACGTGGTCCTACTTGACTCCCCCTACATGTTTATATCCTCCTATTATCTTATCGTTGTCATTTTATCATTGAACCCAAATAGACGGTCCATATTTGTCAAACTTTGAACGTATTTTCTGACCAATCTGTTAACCCAGTCAACGATCGAATACACACATTGATTTGTGCCGTCGAGAATTGCAATTTTGATATACATAGCATGTTAAATATGGAGAACATTTAACAATTACACTTTTTTCTATTAAGGAGATATTAACCCTTATCTAATTACTATCAAAAAATTACTTTTTTATTAACTAGCTATGACATATTACATGTTAATCTTGAATTATTACTGATTAATATGATTACTATTAGATTTGATTACTTATAATTTGATTTAAGGACATAAGAGGTGAATTACTATATCTTATTGGTAGATACCAAACTATGAAGAATCCCGCTCACCAATTAAGCATGTGTCCTCTCTAATTCGATGCAGATCCTCCTTCTCCTTCACTGTTCAGAATTTCTTTGCCTCATAACTGTAAATTTTATGGTAGCTTTGACTTCCTTGCATAACTCTATTCGCGGTAATCGGTTTCATATATCAATTTGTTTAATTTCGATTTGAGTTGGGGAAATTGTGATTTATTCAAGGTTTAGGGTCTTCTAAGTGGAGGTTAGGTTTTCGAAGCAGAAGAGATGGATTTAAGGATCTATTTATAGGTTGAAGTCAACACAAATTTAGGTTTAAATTTCGAAATCAATATATTTTGAAAACGCATCTAGGTTTGACTTTTTCTATTTTTGGTCTGATTTTTCAAATTCGACAACTTATATATGAATTTTGAATGAAAACAACATTCTAGACGCAATGGGATAGATTCCGAACCTTGTAAAAATTTACTATTTTACCATACCCTTGTTAATTATTAATTTAATATTCACATTTTTCGGGGTGTTACATACATAGTGTGACCACCCGACTTGGCGAAATGTGTTTCCTCTCACTAGTATCATATCAAAACAAATGGTGTCGAATTTGACTTCTAAAGGGCAAGATAAGATGGGCCTAATGCACTAGGCTCACCTCACCTGTAACACCCCTAATTTTTGATAACATTATTCATGAGCTTTAATTAGATAAATTAAATAGAATAATGTAAATGTTAAGTGATAAGGGAGTTGAGATTTGAATAAATCTAACTAAGGCCGAGCCTAATAAAATAATTAAATAGGCTTAATAATGGGTTTTTGGTTAATTAAATTACATAAGAGTATATTAGGAAATTTGCCGCCCATAACCTTTATCCTTATATATTTTCGCTCCTACCTTTTACTTCCCATTCAAGTCATTTTGAAAATTAAACGTAAGGAGGAGGGGATGGCCATTAATAAGAGGGATACAAATAAAAGCTAGAGAATCAAGCTTAGGGGAAATCAATCTCAATCCAATCTACTTATCAAAATCAAGGTGAATAATAATTCCATCTCTAATTTTGTTTTGAATCATATATTTTAAGGAAAAATTCGTTTTTATGATGAATTGAAGGATGATATGCTTGAAATTTGATTTGTTTAATTTAAACAAGTTTGTTTAAATGGATTTATAGACGGTTATAGGGTAAAATCGAGATATGTTAATGTTTAAATGCCATGGAAAAAAATTATGTTGTATAAAACATGATTTTTGAGTTGGGTTTTAATTTTTATAATTTTCCAAGCTATGGAAAGATTGTTATGAATTTTAAAAGGAAAATATAGTTATTTGGATTTATAAATTTATGTTGAAAAATATATTAAGAATTTGTGTCTGATATTTTGATATGTTAGATAACATGATTAAAGTAAATTTCTGAAATTTTTGGGGATTTTTCCGAAGTTATTTGTTATGCGAATTAAATTATTTTAGAAGTGGGACTTCTTTGCAAAATTGGTTTTGCTTAATGGAAGAGCTTATTTGATTAACTTAAGCATAGTTTAGATCTGGATTTAGCAGCAGTTATTTTAGTAAAGAATTTGAAAAGGTTAAGACAACCAATCTGGTATTGACACGTAGCAGGTTAGTTAGAGAAAAGTTTACGTTAAGTAGTATTAGACCGGGTTTACTCAGAAAAGTTGGTAACAGAGCATAGGTTTATGAAACTTTAAAAGAAAGTTAAACCTAAAAGTTTTCGAAACATAATTCCACTGAATCAGAAATATGATTAAGGTTGGGTTAACGCTATAGTAACGAACTTGTATTTGATATATATATATATATATATATATATATATATATATATATATATATATATAAACACACACACGTGTTCCCTTCTCTCTTAGACCGTTCTTCTATATCATACTAAGGCTCGTATGCGGATTTATGAGAAAGAAGATATGGAAGCAGGAAATGGAAGAGGAAATCTAGGTGGAGGAAGCACCACAACCAATGAAAATGCTCGACCCAATACTAGGACGAACCAAGATCGATCGGCAAATGCTAACCCAAATGCTGAAGCCAATGTTGGTGCTGGAAATTCGCCAGTAGATACGTGGATGGTGCATCAGTTGTTGGCCAATCTTTTGCAAGCTGGAGTTGTTGGTAATGTTGGAGGAGCTAATCCTATGGCTCCATAACTATGCTAAGTTAAGCAGAGACTACACCAATCTAGGTGGAAAGTCATTTGTTGAAATGGAGGATGCTGTTGAAGTTGAGAATTCGCTATTGTACTATGAGAGGATCTTTACTGATCTAGAATAGGATGATGGGCAAAAGAGGAAGCTGGCCTCTACGCAGTTGCAAGGGGCAGCGCTTCACTGGTGGAATAGTGTGACCATCGAAGTTCCAGAGGAAGAACTGACATGGGTTGATTTCAAAATGAGTTTCGAGCAAAAAAATTATCTGAGGCTGCTAAGTCGGCGTTGATGAAGAAGTTTATGTATCTAGTCCAGGGCAATATGTCAGTAATCGAGTATGCTGCTAAGTTTGATGAGCTATCTCGATATGGATATGCCACTATAGACGTTGACATAAGAAGGAATGAGAGGTTCATTCGAGGACTGAGACCGAAGCTTATTAGAATGACCATGACCCATATCTGTGATCCTTGTAATGTAATGGTGGAGATGGTCATTCACCATGAAGAGATGCTGGCTGGTTGTGCTAATGAGAAGTTGGTTGAATCCCAGGGTCCTCAGGGAAAGAAGAGGAAGTTCTTCAAGAAGAAAGGAGTCCAGAAAGGGGATGCTACCAAGAAGGCAAAAGCTGATTTGGTGTGCTTCAAACGTGACAAGAATGGTCATTATGCTCATGAGTGTCGGACATGCAAGGGGAAGAAGGCTGTAGACAAGAAGAAGGTGAAGTGCTTCAATTGTGATCAAGTTGAGCATTATAAGAACTAGTTTCCAGAGTCAATCAAGGTGGACAAAGAGAAGGTTTTTATTTTTGGATCATCAGTTAAGCTTACTGTAGCTGATAAGGGAAAAACTATAATGTAAGGTACATTTCTGATTCAGAGTATAGCAGTTAGGATACTATTTGATACCGGTGCATCACATGCATTTATATCACAATATTTGGTTGATGGGTTATGCTTAGAACCCATATACCTTGTTACTTCCTTAAGGGTTACGAATCCAATAGGAGGGTATGTAACTCTGAGGATGAGATGTGACCAGTTAGAACTTGATTTGTTAGGTCATAAGTCTGCATGCATTTTGTATGTTTCCGATTTCGTAGATTTCAGAATCATTTTGGGTATGATTGGTTGAAAAGGTATGAGGCCAGGATATTTTTCCAGGATGGGTAGATATCTTTGAGACGCCCTGATAGTCATAACTGAATTATATTCTCAGTAGAGAATTCTGATCGGAGTAGTTGTGCTTTGTTAAGTGCAATGGAAGTGGGAGAAGATCTAAGTCAGGTTCGAATAGCGAGAGAGTTTGTGGATGTCTTTGAGCTAGTCATAGGACTATCATCAAACCAAGCTATTGAGTTTATGATAGATCTTGTGTCAGGAGCTGAACCTGTGAGTAGACCACCTAGCAGAATGACATCGACTGAAATGAAGGAATTGAAGGTGCAGCTAGTGGATCTAGACGGAAGGAATTTTATTAGACTAAGCAGTTCGCCTTGGGGAGCAGCGGCGGTATTCGTGAAGAAACCAGATGGGTCGTTGAGGATGTGTATCGACTATCGTAAGGTAAACGAAAGGACGATAAAGAATAAGTATCCTTTGCTGAGAATTGATGATCTGTTTGATCAGTTGAGTGGAGCCAGAGTGTTTTCCCAGTTAGGTTCTGCGATGGGGTTTCATCGGTTAAGAGTGGCAGAGGAAAGTATTCCTTTGACGGTATTTTGAACTAGATATGGTTCGCATGAGTGGTTAGTGATGTCATTCGGGTTGACGAATGCACCTGCTTTCTTTGTGGATTTTATGAACCAAGTCTTCCAAGAGTATTTGGGAAGATTCATGTTGGTGTTTATAGATGACATATTGGTATACTCTAAGGATGAAAGAGAACATGAAGGTCATATTAGAGTGGTGCTTGAGATGCTGAGGCAGAATCAGTTAAAAGCGAAGTTTTCCAAGTGTCATTTTTGAAAAAAAAGAGGTTAAGTTTCTTGATTACGTGGTTTCAGAAAAAAGGTTGTTAGTCGATCCAAATAAGATCGAAGCTGTGAACAATTAGAAGAGACTAAAAACAATGACCGAGATTAGAAGTTTTCTTAAACTTGCTGGCTACTATCGGAGATTCATTAAGGATTTCTCGTGGATAGCAGCGCCTTTGACTAAGCTTACCAGGAAGGAGGTGAAGTTTCTTTGGTTTGACAAAGTGAGGAAGCATTCCTTAAGTTAAAGCATTTTTTGACCAATGCTCTAGTGTTAGTAGTTCCAGATTGAAATCAGGGGTTGGTAGTATACACTGATGCATGTGTGACTGGATTGGGAGCAGTGTTAATGCAGAAGGGCAAAGTCATTGCCTATACATCTAGGCAGCTTAGACCGCACGAAGTAAGATATCCTACTCATGACTTAGAGTTGGCTACAGTGATTTTTACCTTGAAGATTTGGAGGCATTATCTCTTGGGAGAGAGATTTGAGTTGTATACTGATCATAAGTCTTTAAAATATTTGTTCTCTCAGAAGAAGTTGAATATGAGACAGCAGAGATGGTTGGAGTTTTTGTTTACTTATAATTTTTCTATAGAATATACCCTAGGGAAAGGTAATAAAGTAGAGGGAACGTAATAAGGCATTATGCTTCATTAAATGGGTTAAATATGAATATGTCTATTTATTTATTAGGGTTCATGTGTCATGCACTACCTAGTCTACCCACTTTTCATTTTCCATTTAATTATGCTTCTTGGATAATAATGTTTTCGGGATTCTTAAACTTTAAGCACTTATATTTATTAAGAATAAAATACATCGTATGATTTCCCAGCTTAATCCTATTAGTTTTCACAGGGGAACCAAAAATCTATAAGGTGGACTCAAACCTAAACTAGGTCATAAGCCACACTTTCATCCCCATAAGGTATTTCGTCGGATGTATATCATAGATTTTAGCCTCGATGTTCGCGAAGCCACACATTTGGACCATTGACCTTGATAACCAAGGGGTTGATCGGTTACAGCGTGAGGCGTTACCTTGTCACCAGTCCTAAAATATTCAATATGGTTTTCCAAACGTCAAGCAAAACATTTTATCATGATTATTATTAACATCTATAAACCTTCCTGATCACCTGGATGCAATCTTACTCACACAAGAGTTATGTTATGGAACAACCCCAAATTGTTATCAAACCCAATCCTCAATGTCATCAACGTTAGGTGATTTTATTTCCAAATGTGAGCACATTAATACAATATGAGCAATAAACAAATGATCAACACATGTAAATGAATAGAAAATATCAAATATAACATTTGCAATGTTACTATGTCTTCCATAACAATCAATGCATATGCCTCAAATAAGCAAGTAATTACACTTATAGACACAACAGTATCAGATAACTTTACATCACTTCGTCTTCGTCTTATTCATATCTTTACTAAAAAAAAATTATTTTAAAACGCCATCGAAACAGTGCTTTAAAGTTATCAGCTAATTTTTGACCTAATAATGATAATTATATGTGTATGTGTATATATACACGCACACACATACATACACACTTTATTAATATATTTCAATAATTCTAAACTTTATAATAAATTAATATAACTATAAATAAATTCAAAAATGTATCAGAATGTGCAAAAATTATAGTATTATTTTTCATAATTGAAAATAGTTTATTTGATTATGTTATTAATTTTGAAAATTAATTTAAATATATTTGATTAGGACAAATTTATAATTACTAATATATTCATGATATAAAAAAATTAGATCCTAAAAATAATATTTTCGGATCAATTTATTATTATTTTAACTATTTGTAAATATTTTTAATATATATCATTGTTTCTATAATTTATAATAATTAAAGTAATTATGACAAAATTGAGAAAAAAAATATTATAGTGTTTATGATACCATATGGTAATTTTTTAAACCATAAGATATTTTTTCCTTAATACATATGTGTGTGTGTGTGTAATTATTTTTTGGAAAATTCATGGCGGACATGCGACCACGGCGAGAGCAGTTATCTCAGGTGAACCTCCTCCCAAAACCACCAGATTCTCATCATCGGCCAGTAAGTTTTAAACGTCCAACACTGGAAACTTGGAGTAGGTCTTGGGTAGTGGCGGATAGAGGAGTACTACTCACAATGTAGACTTTTAAGACATTGATTTTCGTTTGATTCCACCAATTCTTGAGCATGGTAGATTAAAGTTTCAAATTCCTAAAGCTAATAAGGAGACTGCTAAATCCAAATGGAAAAACTCGATCGTTGCTTATGTTATCGGTAGCAAACCATTATATGCTTAATTTAGTAAATTTGTACAAAATGTCTGGGAATTGATTGGAACCGTGGATATATATTATAAACAAAGTGGTTTCATTATAATAAGTTTCGAGAAGGAGGAATATTGCACCAGAATTATCTAGTCAGGACCATATACCTTCAACTTCAGAATCATAATTTTAAAACTGTGGAAAACTGGTATAAAACTTACAAGAGATTGCTTTTCTACTATTCCAAGTTGGATCAAATTACATGATTTAAATCTAGAACTTTGGAATAAAATGCAATAAGTAGAATTGCCAGTACTTTATGTAAATCCATTTGAATGGATAATGATACAACAAAGGAAATTTGACTGCATTATGCCATAATTTAGGAGAAATTGTTCTAGATTTAACTTATGCTACAATCATTCAAGGTGTTAGCTATGATGATTCAATAACTGACAATCAAATATCTTATGAATACAAGCCTACACTGTGTGAGAATTGCAAAGTGTTTATATGGGTTACGGTGCAATGGATCTTAAGGCTACTTTAACACAAGAGAGGGTTGTTAGTATTTTATAACTTTTATGAATCCTTTTAACTTTGTTTCAAGATTTAAATCAAATTACAAATTATCACCGCATATCTATACTATTCAAGTAGTCACAGATATAACCACAGTTAAATATAAAAGCAATAACAAAATGTAAATTAAGAGAGATGACACCAGGAATTGTATACTAATTCGATTAACCAATCCTACATCTAGTCTCGTACAATACTGCACAACTTTCTTTTCAATCTCCTACTTTAACCATGCAGAAATCAAACCAAAATATAGTTTTTACTTCAAGGTTACGAGATATGCCCTCCTATCTCATGAGCCAGGGCAAAATCTCTTGATTTACCGAGAAAAAAGATCACCCACTATATTTAGACGGGCTACTAAGCACACCCACCTAATTTGAATGGGCAATAAGCACACCCAAATAAATAAGAGTACAACTATTTATTTTCAAATACAAACAGTACTTGGAACACAATACATCCTTAGCCCTTCTAATAGAGGTTTGATCTTTGAGTTTGTAGAGAGAATGCTTCCAAAATAGTAGATAGTTTCTAGAGAATCAATCTAGTGGAGTATGTATTGATTCTATGTAGATTTTGAAGAATACAGAAAATATTTTTCAAGAAATATTTCAATAGATTAAGGAGTAAGAAGAAAGTAAAAAAATTTAGTTAAAAAATTCGTTTGCACTCCTCTTTATATAGTGAATGAGTAGAACTACCCATTCACGAAGAGAGGTGCGTCCAAAAGGCGCTTCTTTTCAAAAATTAAAAAAGCAACCAACAGTCACTATATCGACATATCTAGGAGGGATATGTCGACATACCCTTGTTAATTTTGAAAAATGAACTTTCTTTTAAATTATTTTCGAACTTCTATATTTTTGTAAAGTAATTTTAAACATAATTTTTAAATGCTTTGAACACATAAAAACTTTTATAAAATATTTGTATAAACATATTTTGAATATAAAATAATTTATTCCCTTTAAAATATCCAAGATTAGAAATTTGTGTCAAAGATCAAAATCTGCTATCATGGAATTTAACAATTTGTTCTAATGACTCAAACTAAACACTAGAGTCTTGAGCTCTTCAAGTCTTTTGTCTCTAAACTCATGAGTCTTGATCATTATCTCTAAATCTTCATTCTTGATCTTTATACTGATAAGTCTTCAAGTTTAATCTTTCTTACTTGTGTAATATTCTACAATATATAGCATACAACTTGAGGAAGCATTAGTATCTATGTTTACATGGTTGTTGTCATTAAAATCAATATCTGAGGTATTAACAATCTTCCGCTTTTTGATGATGACAACCATGCAAATATTTGTGTCTATAAAATATCATATAACTCCCACCAAGTTAAATAATTCCTCCTTAATATATGCATATTATATTTTGTGTTTTTCTCCCCCTTTGTCATCAACAAAAATGGATGAAAACAGTACTACCCCTAAATGTGATATACTGATGAATTATGGAGTCAAATTAGTATTTAAATACAAAATCTTGGAGATATTTAAATAAGACAAAACAAATTTTATTAATAAATCAAACTGTTACACAATTCAAACGGTCCCTAATAAGCAAATTCAATATGTACAAACCAAATCAACCTAAACTTAATTATGTACCAAACAAATTACATATAATTCAATGTTTCTTTAATAGTGTTAGTTCTGGTGTTAAAAACTCTATAAGCTTTACTTCTATTTGAGTATCCAATAAAAATTCATTTATCTCATTTAGCATCAAATTTATCTAAATTATCTTTCGTATTAAATATAAAACATTTACTACCAAAAACTCTAAAATAAGATACTATAGGCTTTTTATTATCAAAAAAATTCATAAGGAGTTTTCTTTGTCAAAGGTCTAATTAAAATTTTATTCAAAAATATAGCATGCTATAGCAACCGCTTCAACCTAAAAAATTTAGGCAAATCACAATCATTTAACATGGTCTTATCATATTCTTGTACATTTCTATTTTTTTACATTCTACTACTCCATTTTGTTGGGGTATTCTAGGGACTGAAAAGTTATATAGAATTTCTTTCTTATTACAAAAATTTTCAAAATTTTCGTTTGTGATTTCTCCTCTATGATCACTTTGTATTGTTTTAATTTAATTGACTTCTTGTTTTGAATTCTCTTGGTGAAAATTTTAAACATTTCAAATGCATCACTTTTATGTTTAAGGAATATTGCCCAAGTATATCTTGAAAAATCATCTATTATTACAAAATTGTATTTATTATGATTCATTGATTGAACTTGTGATGGTTCGAAAAGTTCTAAGTGAAGAAGTTCTAAGGATTGAGAAGTTGAAATCATGTCTTTTGATTTAAAAGAACTTTTATGAAGTTTTCCTAGCTGGCAAGGAACACATAAGTTGTAGACATTAAAACTCATTTCACGGAGTGCCCTAACCAGTGCATATCTAGCAACTTTAGACAAGTATTTAAAATTTAAATGACCAAATCATTTATGTTAAATCCAAGGGTCTCTAGATTCAACCAAAAGACAAACATTGTCATTACGCTTTCATACTTAAGATGTAAATATTACGTTTTCTAATACCTTCGAAGATAATTTTAGATTCACTATGCTCGATGTGGCAATTCAAACCTAATTTAAATACACGTATCACATAATTGACTAATACTAAGCATGTTATGCTTCGAATTCCTAAATAGCAAAACATTAGAAATAATATGAGTTTTAGAGTTACCGACATTGCCGATGCCAATCATATATCCTTTTGAGTTTGTCTCTGAAGTTAACCGATCCTCCATTTTTATAAACTATATCCTCCAAGATCTTCTGATTTCCAGTCATGTGTCTTAAGCATCCACTTCCAGTATCCATTTACCCTTCTTGTTTTGTGATATATAAATATCAAGTGCCCGTTCGCCATCAACCATATTGCGTACTTGTTCCTGCACTTTCACATTATACCTTTCCAAAAATTCAAGTGACTTTTCAGAATAAGTAGTTTCTAATCTATTTGACAGTAACATGCAGATTTCATAACTTTGTTTTTCTATAAAAGTGTTAAAAAGTGTGCTAACAATATTACTAGCCATTAATACTTTTCAAAAGTCAAACTGCAAGTTTTCGAAAACCTAATGCTCTGATATCAAATATATCTTTTTTGCAGTCTCCTATGGTGGCCGCATCTTGGTCTCTTAGGCTCGGGTTTACGTCAGGGCTCTCGACCCGAACCAACCATTTGCATAGGATGTGTAGAGTAAGAGCCAACGCTTCACCACATATCACACAGTGAGAACCCCATATCATGCGTCAACCCGCTGTGATGCCAAATGTAGGTTATAGCATACGATCTTCAGGCTATTTTAACACTAGAGGGGGGATGAATAGTATTTTATAACTTTTTTCAATCTTTTTAACTTTGTTTCAAGATTTAAATCAAATCACAAATTATCAACATGGAGCTATACTAGTCAAGCACTCATAGATGCAATAACAGATAAATATAAAGGCAATAACAAAAGGTAAATTAAGAGAGATGACATCAGAAATTTTATTCTAGTTCGGATTAACTAATCACACAACAAGTCCCGTACAATACTGTACAGCTTTCTTTTTAATCGCTTACTTTAATCATGTAACAAGCAAGCCAGAATATATTCTCGATTTCAAGGCTACGAGATACACCCTTCTGTCTCACGAGTCCAAGGCAAACTCTTAATTTATCGAGAAATAAGATCACCCACTAAATTTAGACGAACTACTAAGCACACCCATTTGATTTGAACGGGCAACAAGCACACCCAAACAAATAAGAGTATAATTTTTTATTTCCAAATATAAACAGTTGTACATGAGATACAAGATATCCTATAGCTCTTATTATAGCGGATTGATCTTTGGGCTTGTAGAGAGAATGCTTCCAAAGTATTAGATAGTTTGTAGAGAATCAATCTAGTAGAGTATGGATGATTTTATGTAGATTTTGAAGAATATAGGAAGTTGTTTTCAAGAAATATTTCAAAAGAGTAAGAGGTAAGAAGAAAGTAAAAAAAAAAAGTTAAAAAAAAAGTTTGCACCCCTCTTATATAGTGAATGAATAGAAGTGTCTATTTGTGAAGAGGTGCGTTCAAAATACACTTCTTTTCAAAAATTGAAAAAGCAACCAGCGATCACTATGTCGACATATCTATGAGTGGTATATCGACATACCCTTGTTAATTTTGAAAATTGAATTTTCTTTTAAATTGTTTTCAAACTTCTATATTTTTGTAAAATAATTTTAAACATAATTTTTAAATGCTCCGGACACATAAAAACTTTTATAAAATATTTGCAAGAATATATTTTGAATTTAAAATATTTATTCTTATTAAAATATTAAAGATCAAAAATTTGTGACAAAGATCAGAATCTGTTACCAGGGACTTTAACAATTTGTTCTAATGATTCATACTAAACACTAGAGTCTTAAGCTCTTCAAGTCTTTTGTTTTTAAACTCATGAGTCTTGATCATCATCTCTAAATCTTCATTTTTGGTCTTTATACTGATCAATCTTCAAGTTTACTCTTTCTATACCTATTTAATATTCTGCAATATATACTATACAACTTGACAAAATATTAGCATCTACATTTAAGTGGTTGTTGTCATCAAAATAAATATCTAAGGTAATAACAGTTGGGACATAGTACCAGAAATTAAGGCATTTTATTTCATCGTTCGAGGCAACCAAAGACTCAATTTATAGAAAATGGTCAGACAATTACTAATATAGATCCAAAACAGTACATTTGGGAGTCCACTTCTCCCATTAAATATGTGGATGAATGTGATAATTTTGCATCTCAGACAAATGCATTTCCTACTGAAATACACCAAAATGATTCACAAAAATAAAAAGGAAAAATTGGGCTTCAGACGTCTAATAGATTCTCATGCCTATCTTCTGATGCAACTAAACCCTCTACGTCTGTTTTTTCCTCAAAGCAACCACTATCAGCTGCAACTCATGAGAAAACCAGCACCAGAACACAACCAAACACATGCTCTGTTCCTTCATTGTCGACTACACATACTAAAAAGCAACAAAATTGTTAATGCAGAATCACCCTCAAACCTTTTAGAAGAGTTCTAACCTGCACAAGAGATATTTAATGACCTACGGCAGTTTATAAATGAAGTGTCACAACACATTGAAGAAATAGGAGAACCTGAATGCATTCCAAAAAATGTATTCCACATGCTCGAAATATACGAATCATAAGAAGAAGCATGTGGAAAAAAAAAACTCTACTTTCCACACCTCCTCCTAAAAGACAGACTAGGAGCTCTACTTCTATAAAATGAATGCATATGCTTGGAACGTAAGAGATTTGATTACAAACAGCAAAATGCTCTCTGTACTCAAATCTCTTCAACCTCATACTCTATCATTGATAATTTTGTATGAGACTAAACTACCAGAATCAGGCATTAAAAAATTTGTCCAAACGTCCCTCACATTGGTCCTTTGTTGGTAATAATGATATGGGGACTAAAGGTAGAATTTTTTTCATCATAAATGCTAATATTTGGGATATTCACATCTCAGACAAGAGTTATCAGTATTCACAACTATTCTTACCAATACTGGTGGATTTTAATGTACTGTTTCCTTTGTTTATGCAAGCAACACCTATTCAGAAAGAAAGATGCGTTGGAAATGTCTTATTCTCAATGCTTCTTCGGTTCATATGCCTTGGATTGCATTTGGGGACTTTAACAATGCTTTAAACCCAAAAAATAAGAAAGGAGGTTTGTATATTCCTTTCTCTTGTCTTTCAGGTTTTAAAAATTGCCTTTTGCGATGTGGGCTTAATGAATGTTCTTTACAAGGCTGCAAATATACATGGAGAAAAAGTGGCATGGAAAGCAACATTGACAAAGTATTGGTGAATAAGGAATTCCCGCAAAAATTTCCAAACTTAACCACTGTTGCATTGCCTACCATTTTAAGCAATCACACTCCTATCGTGATCATATTTGAGGACAGTAAGCCTCGCCATAAAAATATACCTTTCAGGTACATAGGTACTTGGGGCAACACTGAAGGATACCTACAATGTCTGCAAGAGGGACTTCAAACTACTACACGGGGAGATTTTATATACAAATTTATTGCTAAGCTCCAAAAAATAAGATATAGCCTCAAATTTTACAATAGCCATATCAAAAAAAAATTGAAACAGTTAAACAGCTATAGGATACCCACAAGCAAGCATTTATGCAAACTAATAATGATCCAGAAAACTCCACAGTGTATGAAAACGTGATGCTAATTAGCTTGGAGTTAAAAAATATCAACCGTCAATATAAAGAAATGATGTAGAAAAATAAAACTTTATGGCTTGTGGAAGGAGACACTAACTCCAAGTTCTTTTTTGTTCGAATGTCAATGAGAAGACCTAAGAACAAAATTCAAGCTATGATCTCACATACTGGTGAATATTTACACAATCAAGAAATAATAGTTCAGGAATTTCTGAACTATTACTCCACTCTATATAACGGCAGAAATGCAGCCACATTTCCCCATATTGAACCCAGAGTGGCCATTAATAATGAAGGTAAGAGATACATGTTTACACCTGTAAATGCTGGAGAAGTTAAAGCAGGCTTATATTCAATCACGATGCGAAAAGTCTAGGCTCGGATGGCTTTTTGAATAAAATTTTCAAACTACATTATGACCTATTGAAAGAAAAGCTGTTCTTAGTCATCATAGAAATATTTCGACAAGGCAAACTAGCTAAGGGGATTAATCAAACCTTTTTGGCTCTTATTCCCAAAAAAGATAAGCCATGATTAATTTTTGATTACATACCTATTGCATATGTGCAAATAATATTTATAAAATTGTAGCCAAAATTATTTGCAATAGAATCAAATTTTTTCTGTCTTATTTGATTGCATACAATGAACCAGCTTTCATACCAAGCAGAAGTATTGGAGATAATATTTTACTTACTCATGAATTAATAAGAGATTTTCAATAACCAGAAAACCAAAGATGTGCATAAAGATTGATCTTCATAAAGCATATGATATGACAAATAAAGAGTTTATATGTCATATGATGGCGGCTATGGGATTTCCTATGACTCTTATTAGTCTAATTTTTGAATGCATCAACACCCCCACTTATTAAATTTTAATAGATGGATGTCCATGTAGATTTATTGAATCAAATTGAGGCTTGCGATAGGGTGATCCCCTTTCGCCATATTTGTTTTGCATAGCAATGGAATATCTTTTGCTTAGAATGGAAGATGGTGTTTCACAAGGCTGCCAAAACCAATATCAAAAGTTCTACCTACGATATCTCACTTGCTATATGTAGACGATGTTATGTTTTTCTTAGAGGCTTCTGTTAACAATGCACGTGCAATCAAATATATTTTAGAAGAGCTAGAAACCATTACTGGCTTATATATCAATCAACTGAAGTTGAAAGTTTTTTCAAGTAAATAGGTTTCACAAATATTACAAATTTTGCAAATGGGTGAAGGAAACTTGCCTGACAGGTATGTAGGTGTACCCCTTTCCTTTGATTATGTAAATGCAGCACAATATACTCCATTGATGGAAAAATTACAATGAAGTTAGAAAGTTAAGATAGCAATCTCTTATCTATTGCGGGAAGAGCACAACTCATATAAAGTGTGATCATTCCCATTGTAGTATACTGGCTGCTTATATATCATCTACCAACCTCTATCTTTAATAAAAGGAAAATTTTCAAACATAAACTTGTTTGTGAAAACAATAACGCAAATAACCCTGTTTTGAAAATAATTACAAACATAGACCTGTTTTTGGCAGGTAGACGAAGGCGATTTTTGAAAATTCGCCTTCGTGCGAATTTTGAAATGTCGCGTTGGCGAATTTTCAAAATTCGCACGAAGGCGAATTTTCAAAAATCGCCTTCGTTAAAACCCTGCACAAAACAAGACAGCCAGCAACCCTTCTCCCCACTTCCTCATTTCTCCAAAACAAAACAAAACCGAACCCAAAAGCCCCAAATTTCTCAAAACCTTCCTCCACTTCCATTTCTTCAATTTTTAGACAAATTCTTTCACAAATTAGTCAATGGCAAGCACGTCTGGTATAGAACAAGAAATAGGTACGAATCTATACCCATAATTTGGTATTTCTAATTTAGGGCATGAATTTGTTGCAAATTTACTTCATGAACAAAAATTGTGCTTGTAAAGTAAAGCATTTGAATATCACCGTTGATAATTTGTACACTTTGAACTTGTTTGAACTAAGGTAGTTGTATGTGTACAAAATGCAATAGGTTACTTTGTAAAACATTTTAATATGTGCAAAAAGTATGTTAAGCAATAGGTCGAGCATGAATTGTTTTTGCATAATTGTTTGGCTTCCACAACTTGCTTCATTGTTTGTTTTCAAGCATATAGTTTGAGCATTTAATATTTTGAATATTGCATGTTTTGTTCTTTCATGCAAATAGTATCTATTTAATCACACAACTTACTTCATCATGATATGTGTGTGTGTGCGCGCGCGCACGCTGTGTGGTTTTCTTCAAACCATGTTGCGATAGAGTGTACAAAATGCAATAGGTTACAACTAAGGTAGTTGTAGTTTATAAAAGGCATATTAAAAATCTATATGAACGACAAGGAGTTTACGTGCATTCATACTACTTTGTGGGTTATGAGGTTGTCAATTTTTGGTTAGTGTATAATTTTTATCGAAATGAATTGATTTATAATATTTGTATCTTGTAGAGTATGTGGAGATGGAGCCCGGACCCGTTGATGGAAGGGTATTATTTCTTCAAGCACAGCATCGTACTTCTAACGATATATGGATGCAGGTGGTTTTTAAAAAAATATAATTTTGTGTTAGTTTGTATAATTCCGGCTTTCTAATTATATATTTATCATTTGTTCAGCGCGACGATCCAGATACAACTATTGATCACTCCACATCAGTGAACAAGGTGAGTTCAAGTCATCCAGGAGTATTGGCTGAGATTGAGAGGGCTGGTTTTCTACACATAATGAAGTTGGGATACATCCAGCTTGACCACTATCTTATCACTGCTTTGGTAGACAGATGGCGACCAGAGACCTCCACTTTTCATTTCCCTGTTGGTGAGATGACGATTACATTAGCAGATGTTGCCGTGTTGTTAGGTTTGCCTATTGAAGGCAATGCAGTGGCTTATGAAGGAGTGACATATGACTATATACAATTGTGTCATGATTTACTTGGTCTTGACCCACCCCCTGAACAAACAAGGGGCAATGAGTTTGTGGAAATCATGTGGTATAGACGTCAATTGTCGCACGATATTCCTGCTGATGCTACAGAGGCTCAGATTCAGCAGCGAGCACGTGCTATTATTTTGCACATCATTGTTTCTCGATTGATGTGCGACCATACAAAGACTCGGGTAGATCTGAAATGGCTACCGTATATTGCTGATTTAGGGGAGTGCGGTAAGTTTTCCTGGGGCAGTGCTGTGTTATCTTATACGTATATGGAGATGTCCAGACTCTCTCTTTTGGAGAATAAATCTATTGGTGGCTGTCTGACACTACTACAGGTTTGAAACAAACTCCAATAATTTACTGCTTTACATGATTTGTCTCATTTTTGGTCTTAACTTTTTCTTATAAATGCAGCTTTGGTCGTGGACTTATCTTCCAATCGGAAGATTGTTAGTAACAAACGTTGTTGTCGATCAGTCGATGCCGCTTGGGTCTCGGTATTTTTTTATCCTTTCAAATAAATTATACAGTGCAATTTCCATGTGTAATATATTCTAACATATTCTAACAGGTGGGTAGGACCAAAAAAAACGCGCCAAACTCCAAGACGGAGTGTGAAGTTCTATCGCAACGAGTTAGATGTGCTAGAGGATGACAATGTTACTTGGACACCGTACACACAAGATGTGCTAGCACAGCTTCCAGCCATGTGTACAGCTGCTAGATACTTGTGGACTACGAGAGTACCACTCCTATCTTACACCCAGGCTGCATTTCACTTACCCGACAGGGTTATGAGACAGTTCGGCATGATGCAGCATATACCAGATGATGCGCCACCCTGCACGTCTACGTACAATGCAGAGGAGTATGTTGCCTACATTCAGTTGTGGAATGAGCGACATACAGCTACCCAGATTGAGAGGGAGCCCACCATCACGCTAGAGCGGTACAAAAGGTGGTACTGGAACATAACACGACGATATGTTCTTACGGCGCCAGTGGAGGCAGTGTATAGAAGTCCGTACGTTCGCAGAGCACCACTTGAGAGGAACGTGGTAAGCTGATGTTGTAAGTAGTATATCAATTAGTTATGATAGTTGTGTCTCTGGCTAATTTTCATTCAACTTTACAGGCAGCTGGTATAAGCAGGGCTTGGGAAGAAGCTGAAAAGCTTCGCAGACGACAAACCGACGAGGAGGGGAGGAGGATGTGCATTAACATCCAAAGGATTCTAGATGTTGTATTGTGCAGGAATAAACTTGATAGGCCAAGACCTCCATCTGCACCTCCAGCGCTTGTGTACACCCGACGTCGGCCTAGAGGAGGTGCGGGTTCATCGTCACAGGGCACCTCGTCCCAAGGTGCACCGGTACACGAAGAATTTGTTCCTGGCCCATCTCAACCAACGCTCGCATTACCTTCGTCTTCCACTGCGCGCAGAGATCGGAGTAGCAGTAGCAGCAGCGGTTCTAGACCACTGGTAACGCGTCGGCAGAGAAGAAGCCCGCACGAATTTCATGATCTTCATGAGTAAATCCATATTGTTGCTGGATGCGAGTAGTTAGAGGTTGTTTGGATTTGTAAAATTTGTGTTTGGATTTGTAATATCCGTACGAAGCAATATTGTTTGGCTTTGCAAAATGTTGTTTGGATTTGTAAAATTTGTGTTGTACCGTACGAAGTAATGTTGTTAGATGCATTTCGCTTAAATTTGAGATGTTGTATTTCATGAGCTGCATGTTAAATTTGTCCATTAAGCGACTGCTCTGTTGCCGTGTTGAATTTGTAAAATTTGAGATGTTGTACCTGCTGCTCTGTTTGCAGCAACAGGTTTCTTTGAGCGAATTTTGAGAATTCGCCAGTAGGCGAATTCTTAAAATTCGCCTGTAGGCGAAATTCGAAAATTCGCCTGAAGGCGATTTTTGAAATTTCGCCAATTCAACCCTGCACTGTAAAAACCAGTTGACCCTTCTTCCTTTGTCATTTCTTTTTGCTTCAAAATCGAACCAAAAACCTAAATTTGTGCAAAAGCAATCGTAGAAGTCACTAAGGTTGGTATTTTGTCATTTTTTTTCCTCTCTTCTAACAGATGGGTGTGTAGTACGCCAGTCTTCAATTTTGTTCAAATCGGAAAGGAATTCGACCCAAACCATGGTTGCAAATTTGACTAATTTTGGTATTTTCTTTAACTTTTATGTAGGCGAAAATGGATGATTGGGAGATCGATGATCAAACAATGATGGAAATATATGATGACTACGAACGGAATAAGGTTGCAGACGATGAGGTAGAATTTGTTCCGGAAACCCAAGTGGAAGATCTACCAACAGTGGGTGCTACAGAGACAAATGAAGAGACAAATGAAGAAGTAGAGAGTGAACTTGTTTGTGCTACGCGGGAAAATGTCGTACTCGAGAATCCCCAACCGGTTCAACAATCATTGCATACCAGGCTAATGACTGTACTTGCTCATCAAAACCCTAATACATCAAATTTTAGCATCAGTGGACGTTCGGTACTTTGCTATTGCGGAGTTGAATGTAACATTGTTGTTTCCAAAAGTCAGAGGAATGCAGGACGTCGCTTTTACGGCTGTAAAGCGTATATCGATGCACAGATGCGTCAGGGGGTGAATAGTTGTAAATTTTTTGAATGGTTCGATCCTCCAATGACCAAAAGGGGGGGTCCAATACGCGCTTGAGATGCAAGCTACGGTTAGTCGCTTGGAGAGGATGAATATTGCAATTCGCAATGAAATGCTTGCGGGGTGCTACCGGTTACCACGAGATTGACCGTATGTTTTGACGTAATGGTCGTAAAGTAGTATAATGTGGTTGTTGTTTGTGTATGCTTGCCTTTTATCATCTGTCCGTCCTGTATTTTCTATTGAGAGGTATCTTGTAGTTCAACAGCGTAATAATCTGTTGAGTATTAGTGATTTCGGGTGTTTTCCTAGTGGCGACTTTTGTAAATTCGCCTTCAGGCGATTTTTCAAAATTCGCCTTAAGGCGGCTTTTGAAAATTCGCCTAAAGGCGACTTCTGAAAAGTCGCCTTCAAATATAAGTTTTATATCTAGTCAGCTTTTGCACTGGCCTCCTCATTTCCAAACACCAAGTTTTCAGATCTGAAGAACCCATTTTCTTTCAGCTTACAATTCCAAACACCAAAACTCTATTTTCTTTCGATAATCAATTGGTTGTTGAAATAGAGTCCTTGCTAGTCTACGCAAACGTCTACGCTATATCTCTGTATACGAATTGGTAAGAAAATTACAAACCCTAGCTTTGTTACGTCCATTAAAATATTTTCATACAAATGTACAGAAATTGTTTGGTCAACTAGAAATTATTTGTATGTAGAATGGCTAGAAATCTCATTCCAACACTTTGCTACTACGACGGTGAATTGATCGTCGACGAACAAAAAAACGGAAAGTATGTCGGCGGTTTTTGTAAACCAGGGAGAGTGCGCAAAGGTTGCACACTATTTGAGTTGAAAGAATCCGTGTACAAAGCGACAAAAATAAGCGCAATCGAATTTGATATTGAGTTGGTGGTTAACTGGCCTACGGATTCAGGTTCAAAAGCAATAACACTCTCGGACGATGAGGATGTTGAAGTTATGTTTTCTGCGGTTAAAAAGTCCTTAGAGTTGTACGTTGGGAAAGTTGCAAAAAAAAATCTGCAAGAACATGTACAATCTCCTATCGTTAGTACAGGATTAGGGCATTTTACAGAAATGTTGGAAACTGATAATCCTTCAGCAAGCTTAGTTTCTCCTACTTACAGTAATCCATATGTACATGCTGAGGGTCATGGTCATCCTCCCATAAACTATGGGTTCATGCATTACATGATGTCGCAACCAACTCCAGAACAGTACTTTCCATACTACACACCACATACGACGCATCCAAGGTATTAAACTTAACATTGGAATTTATTTTTAAATTACAATTGCTAATACTTGCTTCTAACACATTCAGCTTCCAACAACAAATGCATCTACAAAATGTCTGTGCTGAACAACAAAATTTTCATTTGCCGCAACCGTTATATCCTACTCCATCAGAAATGTATGATATAAGTCAAAGGTTTGTTTAGCAATTTATTTGAGTAATGTTTCCTATCTACTCTAGCTTCGTACTAAAATACTGTTGTAAACAGATGCACAACTATTGAAGATACTGCTGTAGAATGTGGTGCCGGACCGTCACAACACTCGCATGATTCCAATATTGACACCGATATGCATGTTAATATAGATGGAGACACCGGTCATGTTCCTGCAATTGATAGTATGGCTGTTGCGACGAGGACTAACAATGATGCGTGTTGGGTAGAACGAATGCAGGTGAACAATGAATCGTTAAACTACGACTTTCCGAATGTAGATGATGTTGAAGGTGATGGTGAAGAAGCTCAAATGGAAGTGCCGTTGGATGATGATCTATGTACTGCCCAAATGATGGCAAGATCGGTCGTTGCTAATCTACAATTTTCTGGGGAAAAATTTTCAACCGCGTGCATACAAAATGGATTTGCTGTTGGAATGGTATTTGAAAGTAAGCAAAAAATGCTACACCAATTAACCGAATGGTCCATTCTACATGGAGTTTCATACAAGCCGATCAAGTCGAATAAAACTATATACACCGCTATCTGTAATGTTGACACCAACTGTCCATGGAGAATACATGCAATAGTCTCAAAGAAATCGCAGTCTGGCAGGTGGGAAATCAGAAAGTTGCCTAGCGAACATACCTGTGTCAATCCTACAGTTAATTCCAACCACAAGCAAGCCACTTCTAATTTTCTTGTGTCAAAAATCATGTCATTTGTCAAGGCCGATTTGGATATCTCAGCAGGTACAGTCCAAGTGCTTGTAGACGATCAACTGTTCATCAAAATTAGTTACATGAAAGCTTGGCGGGCATTAAACAAAACAATAGAAAGAATTTATGGTGACTAGGCCGAATCGTACGCGACTTTGCCTCAGTATTTCGAGGAAATAAAAAGAAGTAATCCGGGGACTGTAGGCCATGTGACCCACGATGAAGTTGGCGTATTTGATCGTGCATTTTGGGCATTTGGCCCTTGCATTACAGGTTTTCTACACTGCCGGCCATTGCTATGTATTGACGGGACACACTTGTATGGTAAATACAAAGGGACGTTGCTTGTTGCTACTGCTGTAGATGCGGATGACTGTCTGTTTCCATTAGCTTATGCAGTTGTCGAATCCGAGTCATATGATAGCTGGGGTTGGTTTTTTTCTTGCATGCGTGAATTCATTCACAGTGTTTGCAATCGTCGTATTACTTTCATATCGGATCGGATGAAAGGAATTCCGAAGGCTTTACAGGAGAGGTGGCGAGAACCACACAAACATAGGTTCTGTGCACGACATCTTAAAGTTAATCTTCAAACGGCGGGTTTTAGGGATAAACGACTCACATCTTTATTTTATTCCGCTGCATGTGCTTCAGAAGTGGTTGAGTACAACAAAATCAGAGAAGAAATTAAAGCTACAAATTCACGAGCTCATGAATGGATTGAAAGAAGTTTAGGGAATTTTGAAGAAAATTGGGCCCTGTGCAAAGACGATGGAGGACGCTTTCATGTTATGACCACCAATGCATCCGAAAGTTTTAATGGTGTACTAAAAGGTGCTCGATCATTACCTATAAAAGCGTTGGTTGCACGAACCTTCTTTTGATCGGTTGAATATTTCTGTAAGAGACGAGAGACGGCGGACGCTATTACAACACGTTTGACTCCAAAATGGGAAGCTAAAATAGCAGATCGAGCTATTGAAGCACGTCGTTGTAAACTAGTTCGCTTCAGTCGAACCGAATGGCAAGTGATTCATTGCTACGGCGATGAATTTAAAGTGTTAATTGATGGTCCTAACTGCTCATGTACATGCAACATCCCCTTACTGCAAAAATTACCATGTGCGCATGTAATGGCGGCTTGTTCGGCACAGGATTACGGTGCTAACAGAGCACATCATGAGTTTGCATCAGAGTGGTACTCTGTTCGTAGTTACAAAGCTTCATATCAGCCAGAGTTTCATCCCGTGCGTGATAAGAGATACTGGAGACCATACACCGGTCCGCATATATTGCCTCCACCTACAAGAAGACAACCCGGACGACCTAAATCTACAAGGATAAAAAATGTTATGGACGAGCTTCAAACGCCTAAAACAAACAGGTGCAGGAAATGTGGATCGCAGGGCCATAACAGAAAGCGATGTACTGCAGCGACCTAACCTTCCTTTATCAAATGTACTGCGGCGACCTAATTATGCTTTCGGTGTATTCAACTTTAAAGACATGTAATTTCTATGTATCAAACTACATAGTCATGTATCAAACTTAAATGAACTTTACAATTGTAAGATTTGCAAGCTGATATGTACAAAAGTTGTTAGATTTGAAATTATATATCTATACGATTGTGATGTACTCAAGATGATATGTACAAAATCTGATAAACTCTTTGCTTGCTGTTCTTGTTTTGTGCAGGGTTTTAACAAAGGCGATTTTTGAAAATTCGCCTTCGTGCGCATTTTGAAATGTCGCCCGTTGGCGAATTTTCAAAATTCGCACGAAGGCGAATTTTCAAAAAACGCCTACGTCTACTGGCAAAAACAGGTCTATGTTTGTAATTATTTTCATAACAGGGTTATTTGCGTTATTGTTTTCAAAAACAAGTTTATGTTTGAAAATTTTCCTTAATAAAATTGAGGCCTTATGTTCTAATTTTCTCTAGAGTGGTAAAAACAAATAAAATAGCTTGGCACATTCTTTGCAGACCCAAGAATGAAGGTGGCATTGGTTTAAGACTACTATCAAACTTGAGAACTACTACTATGCTCAAATTGAACTGGAACCTAGTTACCAAACAAACCTTATGGACAGAGTGGATTAAAAACAAATGCTTACTGCACCCAAACTTCTGGTCTATGCAAATAAATAATAATTTTTCAAGTACTATGAAGAATATGTTACGACATAGAGATATTTCTAGTATGGTGTTTACGAGGGTAATAGCTGATGGAACCACGACTTCTTTGGGGTTTGATCCTTGGATCAACCGCAAAACACTGGTGGATCTGTTAGGATGACAAAGAGTTGCTATGTTTAACACTGCAGATAAAAAAGTATCAGAAATCATACAAAACAATCATCTTGTTCCTAATCTACTACCAGAAACAAGAGAAGTGAAGCAGCATATACGACCAATTTGTGTTTCATTAGATAGACAATAAGCTTATTGGGAGGTTACTGGCATGGATCAATTTATATTCTCAAATGTTTAGAACAAAATTCGCACAAAAAATCCTACAGCAGATTGGTATCATTTAATTTGGAACAAAACAAGTGCGAAAAATGTCGATTTGCACTCATAAAGTTGTAATTAAAAGATTATCTACTGTGGATCGACTGTCAAATTGAGGCAGCTCACCGTGTCGCAGCGTTGATGAATCGCATGACCTTTTATTCTTTCAATATGATTTCAGCAAGTATCTTCTGTCTTTTACCAAATTGAAGCTGGGAATTTCAGTTTCCAGTAATGGCTATCTAATTGACAAAATTATACTATTCTAACTTGAACATCAAACGAACCACAACTTTCATCGCACTTGTCTCCGATGTAATGACCGACTTTTTCAACACTAACACATGCATGGTATTCACATGTCAAACATCCAAGTACCGAAATGATAGATTGTTGGGGTGAAATAAAAGAAAAGACAAAACAGATTTTACAAAAACAAAACTTTAATATACATGCAAAAATCAAGAAAACTAACTTATCATCAGCCTGGATAGTTATAACAGTCTGTTTTTGCAATTGCTGACAGATATAAATAAGTAATATAACGGAAACTAAAATACGTGAATACATCTTGAAGACATTCAACTTGTATCCTGAAGCTCTAAAGCAACCATAACTAAATCTGGAAATATACTCGAGCATGACTTGAGTATTATAAAAAAATAACAACCGGATCAGTCTAGTAAACTAGCATGAGAAACTCAAGTCATATGAATTTTTAAATGTTACAAAACCATTCAAAAATAAAGGTATTTCGTAAGACCACGCCACACATAAACAAGGACGAGTTTTTACCTACGGTAAGCAAACCATTTCATTAGAAAATCCAGTGATATTATAATAATGCTTAGGGTTTAAAATAAACATACAACATAGCGGAAGTGGTCACATTAATTACATTCAATAGTATATTTAGTATACAACTAAGTCCGTAAGGCACGTACTAGAAAATGTATTCCAACAATGACAAGATAAGGGACAACCTTCCGTACAATACACCTCTAGAGAAAATATACCGAGATGAAAAACACATTGCACCTCTACCAACACAGAACTGGCATACCCCTTCCTGGATAATACCAAATATAATCATTACCTCGGCTGCCAACTTGAAAAACATTTTCCAAAGCCACTGTAACGACCCGCAAATCCGTACCTTGAGTTAACACTATTCTACCTAAATCAACCCAAGTTGTACAGAAATACGAACCATTTTGATTTAAGAAGAAGAGGTAGAAGGAGAAAATAGAAAACAACTACAGAATTTAAACATTGCAGCAGAATAAAATATAATAGATATTAACATATCTTTACACCAAAAAAATATATATGTTCATATATTACATCATCAGAGTACATCAATCACAACTCAACATCAATAACATACACTGGATACACAGCTACTCAACACAGCGGAATATATATAAAACAAGTACGAAAGTACGTATCGTCATCCAACTCGTCTCCTGAGCTCCACAACATCAAATCCTGTATCATATAATACTCGGTCTGACCCGAGCATTACAGTTAAATAACACCCGAGTCAGTCTGGAATACCAGCGTGAGAAAATCACACTCAATTGATTATTAAAGTTTCAAAAATCCTTTGAAAACAAAAGCATCTCGTAAGACCACGCCACAAATAAACATGTCAGGTTTTTACCTTACGATAGCTAAAACATTTTTTTTACTAAAATCCTCTGATATTATAATAGGGTCTATATACAAATACTTATTAAAATAGCCGAAATTGTTACATTTATCAAATTCCAACTACTAGCCACAGAGTGGGTAATGCAAACAAAACTCGTACAAGGCTCGTAGGGAGAATGGATTTCCAACTAATGACTAGCCACTGGGGTACCACCTGTCACAGTACGTGGCCTAGATCACAGTACCGAGGAGTACGCCCGCTCCCCTGCAACACAAGACCGGAACTACCCCTTACTGGATAATCCCGAGTGAGATCACTCCGCGGTTGGGATCAGCAACCGCCCACTAAGCCGAAATAAAAGGGACATGTAGACAGGGATGACCTCACCCTGCTTGGGTGCTACCCACCTAGCCTTGCTGCATAACCCCTGATTTTCAGTCATTTCCATTTGATGAGGCTTGAGGCTAAGCGTTACCTTTTAGAACATATCTCTTAGAATGTCCATCGTCCACCTGACGATGTTCCGAAAGCATTCATCCATACAAGTCCGTCTCAGGTTCGAACGAAACCGAAGGCACTATTCCTACTACATCCATTTTGGCAATATCCTCAGTATTAGTAGTGACTAGCCCTTGCACTTCACTGCTCCATCTTCGAATCCAAACTCGTTTCCCATGAAACGTACAAACCAGATCGAAGTGGTTTTCGAGAAATTAATCTCGATCCCGGTCTCTTCGAAACGATCAGCGCATTTGGCCAATATTGATAGTCGGCGATTTAACTACTATTAATATTCACAAACAACCATCAACTAATAAATAATTTCCCAAATTATTTATTAATCCCAAAAATATCTTCACAAGATAAATTTCCACTTTTCAAACCCCTTTTGAAAACAGTTTCAAACCATTCCTCTCATGGAATAAATTTCCCAAATATTTTCGATTCCCACTGAAATCACCAAGCATAAAACTTTTAGATTTTTTTGAAATAATTTAAAATACTTTACTTTGAAATATACTTTTAAAACATTTAAGTTAAAAGCTACTTCAATAATTTGTTAAAAATACATACCATATGAATATTTGAAAATAAGGATTACTTTATAAAATATAAAACTAGGTTTCCACTTTTTAAAACAAAATACTAAGTCACCTTAAATAATTATTACAATAATAGATTTGAAAAATATTTACTTTAGAATTTTAAACATTCAGAAATAATAAATTTTCTAAAATATGCTTTTTAAAACAACATTAAACTTTTATCTTATATTTTAATATTTACTTTAAAAACGTACTTGGCTATCCAGAGAAATATACTTCTCTTCATATCCTTAAAATAAATAAATCACTATTTATTTTTAAACAAATTTCCTCATTCATTTAATAAATTCTCATCTTGAATTTATTCAAATCCACTTCATTCTTATAAACTCAGTCTATAAATTCCAAAATCTCACTTTTCTTTAAATTTTAATTCTAAACACTTAAATAAATTTACAATCGATTTCTAATTTTACTTCACTTGAAATAAATTCCCTCATTTACTTCATCTATTTCAAAATCCATTAACTTTAAGATTTTTATTTCTTTATTATGATTTAAAACCCTTTTAATTGAAAATACTAATTCAGATTTCCAAATTCCTTCTTTATTCTTCAATAACTTAAATCTTAATTTTAAAATAATTGCTTTATTCTTTTAAATAATAACACTGGAGTTTAAAATTCATTATCTTCCTGTTTATTTAAAATCCCCTTTTCATACTCGAAATTTATTTATTAGAATTTTAAAATCACTTTTATTCTTATTTAGTTCATTCTTAAATTTATTCAAATTCTCAATGATTATTTTACTTAAAGATTCACTCTTTTATTTTCTTTTCAAACCCTAATTTTATATATTTTGATAACTCAATGTACCGAAATATATTCAAGCAAACTACAGAAATCAATATTTTCAATTAACAATAATATTCATCACAGAATATCCAATATCCATAATACAGAATATCAAACTATTCTAAATAATTTTGAGGAATCCTGTTGGATCCCTCCAACCTATTTCCCTGCATCCACAGATGTTAGCACAAATATATAATACCAATTCCACTTCGAGGTGGAATATCGCGGTATATGGGATTTATATAAAATCATCCTCTATTATGCGGCGCATAGGGTCTCATCCGCTATATGATGCGGGAATCAAACATTCCAAGATATACTATATACTACCATATATAATATAACACACCAAATCCAATCAATCAATTAATTATTTAAATTTAACCATTTAAATTAAAATTAAAATTCAGCTGATTGAGATTAACTCACCTTTTATTTTGTTTGCAATCCGATCCAACCTTGACTTTTTCTTCACGATTTCAGACCTTGCATAACATTACACAGTTTATTAACATTTTAACTAATCGGACAGTCAATTTCCTTTTATAATTTTAATTAAACAAAATTTCCTTTAAATAAAATCTTCTGTAAATAAGAACGGAAAATTTCCTTACTGCCGAAATAAACACTTATGTATATAAATATAGGAATTGGAGAAAATAAATTGTTTTATAAATCCTACTGTAAAAATAAAATTTCTTTCTGCAACAATATCAAAATTCCTAAGCTATATATACACACACACACTTAGATTAGATATAAAGTTGAAAAATAAGTTGTTAATAGAAATACCTCACTGCCAAAACAATCCTCAACCATCGTGAACGGGTTGCCTATCATCACGTCGCTGGATCGAGCGCGAACACCCAATTCCCACGCAACTTCGTCTTCAGTCGATGCTTAACACTAGATTCCTCGAGCACGACACCTACTTGCCCTTGCCAACTTCGCGACCCTCATCGCTCGAACCCACCTCGCGATTACACTCTACTCCCATCATCACTGGCGAACTCGTACTCACCAAAGTCACGAGAATCTGGGCGAAATCAATTGCTCTCGAGATTCCTCGAACCAGATCTATCTCGAACGGAAAGAAGTAGCTCGCCATCCATTCGAACTCAGTCGATTCTCTTCTTTTATATATATATATATATATATATATATATATATACGGTAATCAATTTGAAGATGAAAGGGGGATTTTGTTCGTAAAAAATGGGAAAGAGAAGAAAATCGAAGAGCGGCCATTTCATATTTTTTTTCGCATTCGAGCAATTGGAAATTAGATTAAAAGGGAATGGGGAACAAGAATAGACGTTATCGTACCTAAAGCTGAGAAAGGGGGACAAGATTTAAGGGGAGTTGCGGTGATGGTAAATAGAATTCGGCTGAAGGATGATTGGTACATGTGAATATATTATTTAAATTTAAATCGTCCCGAAACTTGCAACTCAAAAATCTCGATCTCCTATCGAGACGTACCTCTAGGCATTTCTAAGGTTTTACCCGTATTCCGAACCCAATGGAAAAGGTTTCGAGTCCTAGTTTGGTCATATGGGAAAGATAGCCTTTTGGACCAGTTATAAAATTGAATTTCCGATTTAATTTTCAGCGCGTTTACTTATCGTACGCTCACACAACAAGTTCGATCACTACGAAATTTGAAATCCAATAATAATTCAATATTACGGACCCAATGGAACTAGTTTCGTCTAATTCCGAGACTGTGCCTCGGAATGTTATTTTTAAATTCAATTTAAACGATATTAAATTTCAAAACTTAACAAACCATTCTTAAATTTGATTTCAACACCTCTATTCTCTTCAGTATTATCAATATAACTTTTATAAGCTTTCAAATTATTTTTAACAGGCTTAAAATTCCAGATTTAACATTTTATCCAACCTCAAATTATTTAATTTTTAATAATTTAATCATCAAATAAATTGTGATATTTGAGTTGAAGTTAGTATTTAAATATTAAATATTTAAAATCAATTAAATATTCTGATTTTAAATGCTCGAAAATTCCGGGTCGTCACATTCCTCCCCCCTTAAAAGAATTTCGTCCCCGAAATTACTAATTAGGAAGAATGGTCCAATACCCGTTTACTTTTCCCAAAACCAATCAGTTCGACATCTAACCAACTATCTTTTATAAAGATCCATTACCATTCTTACTAACTTCCCCAACTTTCCCATAGTTTCAAACAATATTACTAACTCAATTATTCAAATTTCAATTTTAAATCTAATTTAAAATTATCAGAATTTTCTTAAAAAATTTCTAACTCTCTAAATTTTCGAAAAATTTCGCCGGCATCTCCTTTGCGCGGCTAGCTCGGTACAACTACAAAAGGCCTCTACGGCTCCCAAATTCTAAAAGAAAACAAAAAGCCAAGTGGCTAGTTCCAAAAACCCAATCAAATTTCATATCGAAATTTAAACACATACCTTTTTGTCGAGCATTTCAAATTTATCTTCTGAAATCAAAACAAATTTTCCTTTCCTTTATAATACCTGTATATCCTACATGGCAATAATATCCAATCACAACATTCAAGCATTTTATCGACTTCCTTACAAATTGTCAATATTTATCCATTCAAATATTAACTTAGAATATATTAGTGATATCAATTTCCAAATCAAGAATTCCCCATTCCTTTCTTAAGTTAGTATAAGCATTTTATATGTTTTTTTATTTATTTTCAATTCACCACTTTTAGTTTATATCTATTTCTATTCAAATTGATTCTTTCATTTCCATATGAATTCAATTTATTTTCAACTCTGAACATTTGAATTTTGTTTCCATTTATAACTCATCCATATTATTATTTTAAAGTAGTTTCATTCACTAATTTATTTCAATTTCCAGTTTGTGTTTTGTCGTTAATTAAAAAAAAAATCCAAAAATTTTTCTAACTCCCAAAATTTCTGAATTTTTTTGGCAGAGTCTCCTTTGTACAGAGGAGCTTTTGCAAATTTGACAAAAAATAAAAATATATATACATCGACCCACACGGTCAGAAAAACCAAAAACAGTTCATATTTCCTATTTTTATTGCGTAGGGGTACCTTATTTACCATTTTAAGCAAGCGGCTTATATTTTTAGCAATTAGCGCAACCAAATCCAGCCACGCGGCTTCCCTATACCTGTACTTACTCAATTAAACATGTAAGTGACGAATACACAAAGTTTATTAACATTTCAATTAATTTCAACAGCTAATCACATGTATAACACAAGCAATATACACCAAACGCTGTCCATAAGTAAATTTATAAGGTTTCGACACAAATTTAAACGCTTTCAACACATTCACCCACCATCTCACTTAATTCATTCTTACTTCGTTCCATTTAAATGGCTTACACTCCATTTCTCACATTCAATTCATTTAATCCAAACGAACTCATTACATAATATATTTACAAGCCAAATATCTGTCGCATCAAATTGGTATTTAGCTTGCCTTTCATTTCATTAACTAAACGAGTTTTATTTAAGATCCTCTCATTAAACTCGACACAATCATTTCTCAATTTTTTTGCCTAAGTCGAGCCTTTTATCCAAATATTACTTCAGTTATTTATTTCCTTCAAGTTATTTCAACTTCAAAACTCAAGTTATATTTTGTTTTTATAAGCACTTCCCAATTTAAATCTTTAATTTGATTTGAAATTATCAAACCAATCTCATTTATTAATTTATTTAAATTAGTTTATTCAGTCATTTCTTTAAACTTCAAACTTCCATACTTAATTCATTCTGAATTTATTCCTATCAATAACAAGGAAAGTTTTAAATTTATGTCTACTTGGGTTTTTATCCACCAATTCAATCCATCATTGTTATAATCCAATTCTATTTTATTCGACTACACTTCCAATTACATTTAATTCACCAACAATCCAAGCTGAATTCATTTATACTCGAGTTCATTTCCAATTTCATTAACTAATTAATTATCTATTGGTTTATTCCAACCTTATACCCAATATTTGATTTTTATTTCAAAAATCACTTTAACTATTTTACTGGAGTTCAATCTATTTTATAATTTAAATTTTGAATTTTTATTCGTTTCCCAAAATACAAAATAAATTTATTTTGGCTTATTTATTCCACTTCTAAATTTTATGAGTCACAAACTTATTTATATCCATCCTTTTATCCATTTATAATCAATTCCATTCACATTTTACCTTTAACTCGGAATTATACATTTTATTTAGCCAATATATTTTTATTATTCCATAAACATTTAAAATAAGATTCTAGAGTTTAAACAATTTCCCATAATTTCAGAATCACTTTCGAAATCAACTACATCCAAAATCCTTTGGCAAATTCAATTATCCCTTTGAATTTCATTTCATTTGCATACCATATTAATTAATCGGTTACTTATAAATTTTAACCTTAAAACTTTGTTTATTTAATCCAACTTGTCTAATTTTTCCATTTCACATAATTTAACACAATTCAAATTTTAGATTCTAGTATTCAGTTTTCACTTTACTTACTTACAAAGTTGAATTTTATTTCAACAAATTCCAAATTTACAAGTTATCAAACTTTTTATATGCCATAAACATTCTTAGTTAAAATTCCAAAGTTTAAACAATCTTTCAACATTTCAAAATTCCCTTTGAAATCATCTATATCCAAAATTCCTTCCATTTTCAAAATCAACCAAATTCCTCCAACAAACATTAATCCAAAACATCCTGGTAGCAATCCCTCTTTTGGAAACTCGAAAATGAACACAGATGATGTCGCGATCATCATCAGAATTATTTTCCAGCGACCATAAAGAGTTCAATGCTTTTCTCTCTTTTAAAACCCTTCCAATATTTTAATTTCCAAATCTCTCGAGATTTCAAATCCGATTCAAAAATATTTCTCAATATATATTATCTTCCCAACTTTTGAGAATCATTTTCAACTTCAAAGAAATTTAAATTTCCAAATTTTCAAATTCCAACTCCTTTGAATTTATATTAAAACATTACTTTGGAATTTCATCTTATTTTAATTATTATTCATGCTACAATTCACATTTAGTTTATCTTTACAAATTTCATTTGTATACAAATTGGTTTCTTAGTTTTTTTTAATTATGGTTTCAATATCTTATTCAACTATAATTCACATTTACAAATCCCATTCATTTATTAATTCATTCCTTAATCTCAGGTTATTATTTTCAATTCTCATACAATAATGATAATAATTAAATATTATCACTTTCTACCATCCAAGCATCCATACATAATGATAACAATTTACGAAAAATTATTTCCTTTATATACAAAATAATTTTGGGTAAAATTATTCCATTTACTCTATTTAAAACAATACTGTGTCGGTTTATCTTGTTCAAGGGTTTAGAAATCCCTATCGATAACATGGCGTCCCCTATATCGACCAGAATCCATAAACACTCAACCAATAAATCAACGCAATATAAAAACAATTTTATATTCACTATCAAATACGCGCTCATATCTATTAATACACTCAAGCTCATTCTAGAGTACTACGGACTCTATTCTATGAGTAATCCCCATCAGAGCCAAGGTAATCACCAACCTGGCTCTGATACCAACTGTAACGACCCGCAAATCCGTACCTCTTGAGTTAACACTATTCTACCTAAATCAACTCAAGTTGTACAGAAATACGAACCAATCTGATTTAAGAAGAAGAGGTAGAAGGAGAAAATAGAAAACAACTACAGAATCTAACCATCGCAGCGGAATAAAATATAATAGATATTAACATATCTTTACACCAAAACAAATATATCTGTTCATATATTACATCATCAGAGTACATCAATCACAACTCAACATCAATACCATACAACTGGATACACAGCTACTCAACACAGCGGAATATATATATAAAACAAGTACGAAAGTACATATCGTCATCCAACTCGTCTCTTGAGCTCCACGGCATCAAATCCTATACCCTATAATACTCGGTCTGACCCGAGCATTACAGTTAAATAACACCCGAGTCAGTCTGGAATACCAGCGTGAGAAAATCACACTCGATTGATTATTAAAGTTTCAAAAATCCTTTGAAAACAAAAGCATCTCGTAAGACCACGCCACAAATAAACATGTCAGGTTTTTACCTTACGATAGCTAAAACATTTTTTTTATTAAAATCCTCTGATATTATAATAGGTTCTATATACAAATACTTACCAAAATAGCCAAAATTGTTACATCTATTAAATTCCAGCTACAAGCCATAGAGTGGGTAATACAAACAAAACTCGTACAAGGCTCGTAGGGAGAATGGATTTTCAACTAATGACTAGGCACTAGGGTATCACCTGTCACAGTACGTGGCCTAGATCACAGTACCGAGGAGTACGCCTGCTCCCCTGCAACACAAGACCGGAACTACCCCTTACTGGATAATCCTGAGTGAGATCACCCTACAGTTGGGATCAGCAACCGCCCACTAAGCCGAAATAAAAGGGACATGTAGACAGGGATGACCTCACCCTGCTTGGGTGCTACCCACCTAGCCTTGCTGCATAACCCTTGATTTTCAGTCATTCCCATTTGATGAGGCTTGAGGCTAAGCGTTACCTTTTAGAACATATTTCTTACAATGTCCATCGTCCACCTGACGATGTTCCGAAAGCATTCATCCATACAAGTCCGTCCCAGGTTCGAACGGAACCGAAGGCACTATTCCTACTACATCCATTTTGAAAATATCCTCAGGATTAGTAGCGACTAGCCCTTGCACTTCACTGCTCCATCTTCGAATCCAAACTCATTTCCCACGAAACGTACAAACCAGATCGAAGTGGTTTTCGAGAAATTAATCTCGATCCCGGTCTCTTCGAAACGATCAGCGCATTTGGCCAATATTGATAGTCGGTGATTTAACTATCAATTAATATTCACAAACAACCATCAACCAATAAATAATTTCCCAAATTATTTATTAATCCCAAAAATATCTTCACAGGATAAATTTTCACTTTTCAAACCCCTTTTGAAAACAGTTTCAAACCATTCCTCTCATGGAATAAATTTCCCAAATATTTTCGATTCCCACTGAATTCATCAAGCATAAAACTTTTAGATTTTTTAAAAATAATTTAAGCTACTTTGCTTTGAAATATACTTTTAAAACATTTAAGTTAAAAGCTACTTCAATAATTTGTTAAAAATACATACTATATGAATATTTGAAAATAAGGATTACTTTATAAAATATAAAACTAGGTTTCCACTTTTTAAAACAAAATACTAAGTCGCCTTAAATAATTATTACAATAATAGATTTGAAAAATATTTACTTTAGAATTTTAAACATTCAGAAATAATAAATTTTCTAAAATATGCTTTTTAAAACAACATTAAACTTTTATCTTATATTTTAATATTTACTTTAAAAACGTACTTGGTTATCCAAGGAAATATACTTCTCTTCACATCCTTAAAAAAAATCAGTATTTATTTTAAACAAATTTTCTCATTCCTTTTATAAATTCTCACCTTGAATTTATTTACCAAATCCACTTCATTCTTATAAACTCAGTCTATAAATTCCAAAATCTAACTTTTCTTTAAATTTTAATTCTAAACACTTAAATAAATTTACAATCGATTTTTAATTTTACTTCACTTGAAATAAATTCCCTCACTTACTTCATCTATTTCAAAATCCATTAACTTTAAGATTTTTATTTCTTTATTATGAGTTCAAACCCTTTTAATTGAAAATACTAATTCAGATTTCCAAATTCCTTCTTTATTCTTCAATAACTTAAATCTTAATTTTAAAATAATTGCTTTATTATTTTAAATAATAACACTGGAGTTTAAAATTCATTATCTTCCTATTTATTTAAAATCCCCTTTTCATACTCGAAATTTATTTATTAGAATTTTAAAATCACTTTTATTCTTATTTAGTTCATTCTCAAATTTATTCAAATTCTCAAAGATTATTTTACTTTAAGATTCACTCTTTTATTTTCTTTTCAAACCCCAATTTTATATATTTTGATAACTCAATGTACCGAAATATATTCAAGCAAACTACAGAAATCAATATTTCCAATTAACAATAATACTCATCACAGAATATCCAATATCCATAATACAGAATATCAAACTATTCTAAATAATTTTGAGGAATCCTGTTGGATCCCTCCAACCTATTTCCCTGCATCCACAGATGTTAGCACAAATATATAATACCAATTCCACTTCGAGGTGGAATATCGCGGTATATGGGATTTATATAAAATCATCCTCTATTATGCGGCGCATAGGGTCTCATCCGCTATATAATGCAGGAATCAAACATTCCAAGATATACTATATACTACTATATATAATATAACACACCAAATCCAATCAATCAATCAATTATTTAAATTTAACCATTTACATTTAAATTAAAATTCAGCTGATTGAGATTAACTCACCTTTTATTTTGTTTGCAGTACAATCCAACCTTGACTTTTTCTTCACGATTTCAGACCTTACATAACATTACAGAGTTTATTAACATTTTAACTAATCGGACAATCAATTTCCTTTTATTAATTTAATTAAAACTAATAATTTAATTAAACAAATTTTCCTTTAAATAAATTTTAAATTTTCTTTTGTCTGATCCATATATATATCTTCTGTAAATAAGAACGGAAAATTTCCTTACTGCCGAAATAAACACTTATGTATATAAATATAGGAATTAGAGAAAATAAATTGTTTTATAAATCCTACTGTAAAAATAAAATTTCTTTCTGCAATAATATCAAAATTCCTAAGCTATATATATATATACACTTAGATTAGATATAAAGTTGAAAAATAAGTTGTTAATAGAAATACCTCACCGCCAAAACACTCCTCAACCATCGTGAACGGGTTGCCTATCATCACGTCACTGGATCGAGCGCGAATACCCAATGCCCATGCAACTTCGTCTTATGTCGATGCTTAATACTCGATTCCTCGAGCACGACACCTACTTTCCCTTGCCAACTTCGCTACCCTCATCGCTCGAACCCGCCTCGCGATTACACTCTACTCCCATCATCACTGGCGAGGTTGTACTCAACCAAAGTCGCGAGAAATTGGGCTAAATCAATTGCTCGCGAGATTCCTTGAACCAGATCTATCTCGAACGGAAAGTAGTAGCTCGTCATCCATTCAAACTCAGTCGATTCTCTTCTCTTATATATATATATATATATACACACACACGGTAATCAATTTGAAGATGAAAGGGGGATTTCGTTCGTAAAAAATGGGAAAGAGAAGAAAATCGAAGAGCAGCCATTTCATTTTTTTCTCGCATTCGAGCAATTGGAAATTAGATGAAAAGGGAATGGGGAACAAGAATAGACATTATCGTACCTAAAGCTGAGAAAGGGGGACAAAATTTGAGGGGAGTTGCAGTGATGCTAAATAGAATTCGGCTGAAGGATGATTGGTACATGTGAATATATTATTTAAATTTAAATCGTCCCGAAACTTGCAACTCAAAAATCTCGACCTCCTATCGAGACGTGCCGCTAAGCATTTCTAAGGTTTTACCCGTATTCCAAACCCAATGGAAAAGGTTTCGAGTCCTAATTTGGTCATATGGGAAAGATAGCCTTTTGGACCAGTTATAAAATTGAATTTCCGATTTAATTTTCAGCGCGTTTACTTATCGTATGCTCACACAACAACTCCGATCACTACGAAATTTGAAATCCGATAATAATTCAATATTACGGACCTAATGGAACTGGTTTCGTCTAATTCCGAGACCGTGCCTTGGAATGTTATTTTTAAATTCACTTTAAACGATATTAAATTTCAAAACTTAACAAACCATTCTTAAATTTGATTTCAACACCTCTATTCTCTTTGGTATTATCAATATAACTTTTATAAGCTTTCAAATTATTTTTAACAGGCTTAAAATTCCAGATTTAACATTTTATCCAACCTTAAATTATTTAATTTAATAATTTAATCATCAAATAAATTGTGATATTTGAGTTGAAGTTTGTATTTAACTATTAAATATTTAAAATAAATTAAATATTTCGATTTTAAATGCTCGAAAATTCCGGGTCGTCACAGCGACAGCATATAAAATCCATAAACATCGATCTAGATACAAGTGATGATCATACCCTAATAGTAGCGAACCACATAGCTCTACTTCATCTTCCCTATTTTAGCCATTTTCGGGTATAAGGATTGAGGCTACGTCTTACCTTTTAGCAAATCCCTCTTAGAATGCTAACAATGCCCTCCATGCAACAATCCAATATCTGCATTCATCCATACAAGTTGTTCTAGGACTAAACAAATCGAAGACACTACTTCTGCTACATCCTTTTTAGAGTCACCCTTAGGATTAGTAGTAAGTAGCTCTTGCACTTCAAAGAATTCTGCCTTCAATTCCATCATCTTCAAGATGTCCCCAAATTCGAACGCTTATGCCTGTTTCAAATGGTTTTCAAATAACTCATCCTTATATTATCTCGGTCTCTTCAAACTAACAATCAATAGTTTTAAAACTGGCCAAGATTTGATAGTCGGTTATTTAACTATCAAACAAGCAAACAATCAAATCAGAGATTTAATTTATATGGAAACCTAGAATGATTAAGCACATATGAAACCACTAAACCTCTTTAATTAATCCTTTCATTAATTAAAACCACTTTATAAATACTTGTATTAAAATATCCTTTACAAAAGATATATTCACAAGCCCATCTCTATTCTTTTCAGTACTTGGAAAAGTATTTATATACTTATCTCAATGGTGTAAGTATATTCATAAACCATTTCACTTTCAATACTTAGAAAACATATTTATATACTTATCTCAACGGTGTAAGCATATTCACAAAAATCTTAAGAAAGAAATTATTTTCCGAAAACATACATAGTTAGGTTAAACAAATGTCATTTAAAAACATTGATAACAATAAACCCAAAACACTTTTGGTGTAAGTAAATGGATCGTATAGGAATTAGACCGAATATACTTACCACCACTTTTAAATTTCAAACTTGTACTATCCATCGATTAACAATGTAGTCGGATAAGTTAGTGTACTATTCTTGTCTCGACGTACATTCTTAAACTCTCACAGATAGAGACGAGTTTCTCTACCTCAGAATTTGGTGTTAAGTATGAGAAGAATAATTTCCATACCACCATAGATTATAAAGATCATTTATAGAAATTGAATCTTCTGCACTTATCACGTTTTTGATATTTCAACTTATTCTATCCCTCGTCTAGAAACAAAGTCAGGTAAATCAGGGAACTGATTGCTCTTATTATTGCCCTAATTTAACACTCTGATCCTAGATCTCACAAATAGATGATCAATCTACTCATCTACTTTTAGTGCCAAGTATATGACACTTAGTTTCCATAAACTAAATAACCGAATTCATATACGGAAATAATACTTCATATACTTAACATAAATCTTTGATTTCAAACTTGAACTATCATATGGATAACAATGAAGTCGCTCAAGTTGGGGCTATTAATACCTTTCAAACCTTGACTCGACAACATTTTTATCTTTCATGATAGGTAGAATTTACTTACCTTGAAGTTTATTGTCAAGCATAAGACCTTATAATCTCGTATGCTATTTATTATAAACAAAATGTTATAAACAAACTCCTTTCTATAAAAGTACACATGCTTTATTATATCAAATAATCATTTAAGTCACTTATATACATTTCAAATCTACTTTAAAAAAGTTTAAACAAAGTTTAAACTTCCATTCAAATCATAACTTAAAACCCACTTTTAAAAAAGAATCTGACTTTGGAAATAAAGGAGTTTCCCTTTTTGTAAAGTCCACTTGTTTAAATAATTCAAATTTAAACCTTTGAAATTTCAAATCTCTTCTAAACATTCTATTTTTCAAAGTACATTATTTAAAATACTTAAATATTAATTTAAAACTCTCATACAAAACATTACTTGAAAATCTTTAAATAAATCCCAACTTTGATCTGAAAATATAAGGTCCCGTTTGGCTTGTCGTTTTTAGTTTAGTGTTTTTGTCTTATAAAAGCGCGTCTGTTGTATGTGTTGTTGAAAAACAAACAATTTTGAAAAATGAAACTAAAGTGTAAAATAGAAAAAAAAAGTTTATTTTGTTTTTCATGTTTCGAGAGATAACAAAGCACATAGAACAATCCAACTCCTTCGTTGTCCGTTGGTAGTCGCAATGACTAAGAACTAATAATCTTCTTCTTGTATTTCTTGTTATTTCTTAGTCCAGATTGAAAACACAAAACTCAAAATACAAAATAAAACCAAACAGGCCCTAGGATTTTCCCTTTATGAAAATTAAACTCCTTATTTAAATAACTCAAATAAATTCTTTAAATATATATTTAAAACTTCAAACTCAGTTTTAAATATTTATACAACTTTTATAAAACACATTGATTTTCAAAGTGCATCCATAGCGATTATAGCTATATGAACCGTAACCTTTAAATTTTTGTTTTGTAAATCCAACAGCTTTTAAACCACATTTATTTCTATATTTTATACTATTATAAGTATAGAAACATTTATTTCAAATATTTATAAAAGCTAAAGGTATATTAAAACCTTTTATAACAAGTTGAAAACCTTTTTTTTTCCGAAAAGCATTATTATGAGGCTTAGTGACCACCATGGTACTTAAATAAAGCTACCGTTTATATCAAAGGTGTTCAACTTTCCAAGTCATGTCACATGTATTCACATAAACAAGAATATATGTAAATAAAAATCACAAGACGAGGAATCCTTTAGGATCCTTCTACAAAATTTTATTATTCGAAGTGCTTCTGTAGCGACCTATTCGCTACGAAGACACTTCAAGTTCCTTTCACTTTTCTCTTATTAACTCTTATGTGTTTTAGCTCAAAGCTATGCCACATGACCATAGTCGTGTTTACAAGTCATTTAATTCTCGTGCTGTAATATCCCAGAATTTTTGACAATATCAATTTAATAATCTGTATTAAAAATTAAATTGATTTGATAATTTTTGTTAATAAAATTTGAATTGATTTAAAAATCTTCTTTAATAAATATTTAATTGGGAGATTTTATCTCTTAAACTAATAAATTGGTTTCTATTTATACTATAAATATATGGTTTATATTGTAAATAGATTAGCGTTGTTTTAAATTTAATAAATAAAGCATATTTTCTAATTCTAATATTTTTAGTAATTTGGAAATTTGTTTTTATTTAATATAAAGCTTTTCGCAGTTATTAAATAAATAATCTTGGTTTAAATTTAATAAATGAATCTTGATTTCAAATTCTAATATATATTTAATAATTTGGAAATTTTGATTTAATTTAATATTAAGTTTTTCAAAGTTATTAAAAAAATAAATATATGGTTTTAATAGATGTTTAAATGTTTAAAACGATTTTGGCTTGAGTTTTAAATTTAAATTAATTAACAAAAAGGTTAGTTTTGTTTTCTTTTTAAAATATGGATTAAATAAAATAAGTAATTTATTAATAAAGAAATAATTTCTTTTATAATTATTTTAATTTGATAATGAGTTATTTCTAGAAACAATATTAATAATGTATTGTCTTACAAATAGATTTTGAATAAAAATAGCATTTGTTATTTCAAATTTAATTTGTATATATAACTTGATTTTAAATATTAGATTTTAGAATTTGAACTTGAATATAAAGTTTTAAAATCCATAGTATAGATTTTTAATTGTTTCGATTTTTATATGCATAAGCTTTTATTTATAAGTATAATTTGTTTTTATTTCTTTTAAAAAATTTCTATACATATTAAATACTAATTAACCAATTAATTAGGCATAACATATATATATTAACATTTAAATTAGAATACAAATTACCTTTAAAAGGACATGTGTTGTTTTCCTAAGCATCATATAACAAGTGTTAAGTGTTAAACATTCCAATGTGACAAATGTTGAAATAATTTACAAGTGGCCTTTTTAAATTTGTTTTTCTTTTATTTTATAAAATCAGAAAATTAGCCTATATAAGAATACATTTTTCACTCTTATTTCTTTTTCTCATTTTCTATTCAAAGAAAACTTCAACCTGTTTATTTCTCAAACCTGAAAATCACTTCCCTGTAAACAAAAACTTATACCATTTCCAAAGCCTGTTCACAAGCCAATCAGTAATTCTCCTCATAAAACAAATCTGTAAACAACTCTTCAAACCAAAAATCCAGAAATCATGCAAATAAAATCAGTAATCATCTTCAAATCCTCAGTTCAAACATGCAATCCATTTCCCTGTAATTCACTTCAAAATGCAAATCTACACATCTTCAAACCAAGCCTGTTTGCACTCATTCTTTCAACCTGGGTATATCAAAAGGGAGTCTGCAATTCAAGTTTTAATTTCAAAACAAGTTGAATCTGAAAATCATTGGAGTTGTCTGCAAGTTTATAAAACAAGCAACTTAAATTTTAAACTAAAATCAAAAGGGCAACTGCAGTTTTAAAAGTTTTAAAAGCTTTTCAGATGGAGGCTCTGTCTTCTTCAGAAATAGGTGAGTAACTTTTAAAAATTTAAATAAAAAAAATTGGTTGCATGCTCGTGTACTGAAATGAATAAGTATTGAATGAGTTTATAAGTAGATGTCTGATGTGAAAATGTATTTGTGTGCATGCTGTTTTAATTACTCTGTTCTGTTCTGATTTCCAGAAAATTTTATTTTTATCCTTATCTTTTAATTAGTTCCTGATATGATGTAATTTATAAATCAAAGTTGTTTGATTTATCTTAGGTTAATATTTAAAAATTTTAACTAAGTCAAAAATGAAGCATGTTGTCTCTGGGAACATAAAAACATCTGTGCATGTTAGATAAAATCAAAACTCAAACCTTTTAATTTGTAAATCCAGTATTATAAATCGAAAACATCAACTAGAATATGATTTTTAACACAAGAATAAGGATTTTTAGAAATTAAGTGAAGGTGCGGTTTGGGTATTGACTGGAATGGGGATATTAGAATTTTCTGGTGATCCAAGAGGTTGAATGGGTCGGGGTTTTTCCAATTTATGGAGGAGTGATCAGTGAATCTTGGAAAAATACTTGGAGGAGATGCAATTCATGGTGGAAGTTGCGGCAGAGAAATTTCTTCTGGAACCCTATTTTAACTGGGTTTGGTTGTTCGATCAACCGCGGGTTCTACGATTGATCGAGTGCAGCGAGTTTTTGGGGAATGGTAGTTGGGTCGTAGTTGAAGTCATGGCCGGGGTTGCAGACCTTCAGATGGTCGGAGTGGCGAGAACGAAGTGTTGACAGGTTTGGGTTAGGGGTGACTGCACTTGTTGCTTCCAGGTTTGGTTTAAATAACTCGAATTCCATTTCAAGTTGAGATGGAGGAATCTGGTAATTGGGTTTGGATTTGGGGATGCCAGTCGACGTGGGAAGATCATCGTTGTTGGTCGGAATCGACTAAGGTTGATGTGCATATGCATGGCGTGTTGTTCTGGTGAAGTTTGTTTGGGTTCTGGTTGCAGAGTTTTGGGTCTCGAGACATTCTAGGGTAATTCGAGTCTTAGACTCGAAGTTAATTGGTTTTGGGCTCGAGTCATTTAGTAGATGGCTTGGATAAGTTAGTGACAGGTTTTTAAACCTGTAATTTTTTGAAATTTTAAAACCGGGTTTTAAAAAAATGTGAAATAGATATTTAAACCAGTTTTAAATCAAAGTTAGGTTGGATTCAAATGAAGTTTGAATCTCAGTCTTAAAACAAAATAAAGTTTATGAATTTAAAATTATTTGCAACAACTTTAGAAAAAGGGTTTAAATAGTTGATTTTTTTCTAGAAAAGTAAAGCTTTAAATAAAAATAGAGATTTAAACCTAATTTTAGATCTGAATTCAAATCTAAATTTGAATCTTAATTTTGAAATAAAAGAAGTTTTTTTGGATTTAAATTGTTTTAAATAATTTGAATGATTAAGTGTATTTTTAATTGATTTGAATTTAAAATGAAATTGGATTTTGAATTCTCTTAACTTCAATTATATGATAAATAATTCTTAAACTGGTGAATTAAGAAGGGTTTTGAAATTGTTTTAAACTTGTTAAAGTTAATTTGTTTTCATTTTAAATCTTAAATTTAAAATGAAATTTTAAAAAGTAAAGTTTGAAATTAAATTGTTTTTAAATATCTTGTTAATGATAATTTGATCATTAATAAGAAAAATGTTTTTATAATTGAAAATTTAAGGATTTGTAATTATTATGATAATTAAATAGATAATTAATGATTTGAATTAATTTAGTAATTAAGGTTTAAGTTAATTAATTTAAGATAAATTAATTGGTAATTAAGGATCATTAATGAAATAAGATTTGAATTGTTAATTAATGATTAATAATTAATTAATTATATAATTAGAGATTAATTAATAGATAATTAAAGATAAATTAATTTGTAATTAACAATGGTTAATCTAAGTTAATTACTTAATGGAAGTAATTAAAGAATGGTTAATGAAGGTCATTAACTTGAGATTATTTAATAATTAATTAATGTGATTAATTTTAAAAATTAATTAGATTAATTAATTTAATAATAATCATTTGGGAATTGTTTAAGTGTAATTACTTAATGGAAGTAATTAAGGAATTAATTACTTAATGTAAAACGGAAGGTTTTGATCCCTTTGTTCCCGGCGGAATCGCCTCTCATCATATTGCAGCAGGTACACTGGGCATATTGGCAGGCCTATTCCATCTTAGTGTCCGTCCGCCTCAACGTCCCTACAAAGGATTACGTATGGGCAATATTGAAACTGTACTTTCTAGTAGTATCGCTGCTGTTTTTTTTGCAGCTTTTGTTGTTGCTGGAACTATGTGGTATGGTTCAGCAACAACCCCAATCGAGTTATTTGGTCCCACTCGTTATCAGTAATATTTGATGATAATTACTTAATGTAATTAATGGAGTGTAATTACTTAGTGAAGTAATTAATGGTAATTACTGGATGTAATTAATTGAAGATGATTGAAGAATGGAAGTAATTTGGATTAAATTACTTTGTAATTAATCAAGGGGTTAATTAAGAAATTAATTAAGGAATAATTAATTTAGTTAATGAAGTAATTAAGGGCGGTTAATTAATGAATGTGATTAATCTGGAATGATTAATAATTGTGGTTAATTACTTAAGGTAATTAATTTAAATAAAGTAATTAATTAAAATGTAATTAGGGATCATTAATTTGTATAATTAATGGTGTAATTAAAAATTGATTAATTAAGATTAATTAATCAATGATAAGTGATTAAAGGTAATTAATTAATGTAATTAATTAAGGATTAATGTAATTAATTATAGTTAATTAATTAATGAAGTAATTAAAGGTTAATTACTGTAAGTGGTTAAGCATAATTAATTTGTAAAATTAATTAAAGGATAATTACTTGAATGTAATTAAAGGATAATTAATCAAGGGTGATTAATTAAGGTGATTAATTTGAATGATTAATTAATTGATGTGTAATTGATTAAATGGTTATGTAAGCAAGATTTTTAAAGATGAAGTAATTAACTTAATTTACTTTAAACTAATTAATGATGGAAGTAACTAATTTAATTCATTTTAAATTAATTATAGATGATGTGGTTAAGTAAATCATTGCTTATGAATGAATGGATGATATTGATTGCCTTGAATGGTTTGTGATCTCAGAAATGAGACAAGTAATGTTGTATGAATATAAATGCTTTGGTTGCATTGTGATGATAATATGGATTATCTATTTTGATGATAGTATGGATTATCTGTTTATAATGATAATGTGGATTATCTGTTTATTATGATAATATCAATTATCTATTGTGATATTGTGAATTATATATCTGTGTGTATATGGATAATTGAATTGAATTATTTTAACTTTAAAAGAACTTGGCCTTAAAAGATGGCATTTTGGATTTCGATGAGACCGGGATCGGGTTTCCAGATTTGGATATCCGAAAACCACATCGATCCAAATTAACGATAGATCGTGAATCTCAAGTGAAGATGAAGATTCAGAGTGCAAGGGTTATCGTCGTTAACTCTGAGAGTGATTCCAAAATGAGTGTAACGAGATAATGCCTTCGGTTTCGTTCGAACCCGAAACGAACTTGTACGGATTGAATGCTTTCAGAACATCGTCAGGTGGACGATGAGCATTCTAAGTGATGTGTTCTATAAAGGTAATCGTAGCCTCAAGTCTCATCGACCAGGAATGGATAAAATAGGGGAGGTGCAGCAAGGCTAAGTGGGTCATGCCCAAGTAGGATGAGATTTTCCCCTGTCTATAGGTCCCTTTTTATTTCGGCTGTGTGGACAGTTGTTGAGCTCCAACTGTCGGGGTTGTCTTGTTCGGGACTGTCCAGTAAGGGATGGTTCCAGCCTTGTGTTGCAGGAGAGTTAGGGTGGCTCCTTGGTTCGTTGATGTAGGCCACGTACTGTGATGGACGGTACCCCCGTAGCCCTGCCATTGTATGGAATCCAATCTCTAATAAGTGTCGTATGTATTAGTTGTGCCCAACTACGTTGGAACGTGAGATGTAAGCATTCCAGCTATTTCTGTATTTTACTTGAAAACCCTAGACACTATTATAATATCACTGGATTTCCTATCAAATGTTTTGGTTAGCGTAAGGTAAAAACTTTTCCATATTTATATGTGGGAAGTCTTATGTGATACCTTTTTTTTCAAAGGTTTTCAAAGTTAAGCAACCTTAACCTGTTACTCATACCAGACTCATGTCTGACCCGGAGTTTACCTTTTGTTTTCTTAAACTCTTGGGTACTCAAATTTTTATGAGTAGCCAAGAGATTCGGGTTAGCTTTGATGAATTGTGGAGGAGCAATGGAGCAGGAGGCTTCAGCGTGTAGATATGTAGTGTTCCGTTGTGTTGGTTTCTCTGAGTAGTTCCTTGTATTGTATTGAGTTGTATAACTAGACAGGTGTTTATAACTGTCTAGTGTGTGATGTGTAATATGTGTAACTCTGATAATGGTTGTAAACTATGTAATATTTATGTTATTAATATAATTTATTCGTTCCGCTATTGAAATTCTGATGTTGTTTCTTCTTTCTCTTCTTTCTTTTCTCTTTTCTATCCCTTTCTTCCTTAAAGATGATGCGATTTTCTGTAGTGAGAAAGTCGGGTCGTTTCACGTGCAAAAGTAATTACATATGTCATCCCCTTTCAAGTGTAAATCAAATCTAAATAACAACATACAAGCAATACACAATTATAAACAACCAAAGTAAGCAAATAAAATTAGTACATGTATAGTTCTAATTAAATGTCATTCAAAGTGAGTTTAACTCACTTCTAAACCAAGGGGAAGCCAACACTTCCTACACCAACAAACAATCACACTACAACTTCTTACCTCACCCTAGCACCCCACATCGAAGCTTCAAACTTCTTCCTTCCCCTCCAAAATCTCACATCCATGCTCAAGGGAAAAAAGCCCCCAAGCTCATGGCCATGAAGGATTTTGGGGAGTTGGGCATTAAATTTTGGACCTTTATGATGTAGAGAGCATTATTATTCTAGGTTTGTTTAAATGTTTGGAGGAGGAAAGAAGTATTTTGAAGTGATTTCTTTTATGGAACTTAAATGGAGGAAGGGTGAAGGAGAAATGAAGAAAATAGGGCAAAAGTAAAACATGAAGTAAAGATTGAAAAATAAAGAGAATATGTTCTTTATAGAAATGGAAAAATGTCAAACTACTTGTAATGCCTCTTAGACAAATTACTTAAATATCCCTCCAAAATCTCTTCTTCCATACACCGTCCCATGTGCATGTGTACTACATATCACATCACCATCATTTGTGTACTACTTCGTACATCATCACTTAAAATAAGAAAGAAAAGTATTTCTTACTTTATTACTTTATTTAGTTAATTGACTAATTATTTTTTTAGTGCTAACAACTCTCATTTGTTAAATATATGTGTACAAATATAAATGTGTGTGTGTGCACAACAATGTTTCAGTAACTTTTGTTCGATGAAAAGTCGAAAATCCGAAATCCAATTTTTGGTCACATTTTCCATTTTACACTGAACTATTTATTTTTGAAAACGAAACTTCAAAACAGAAACTATCATTGGTTATTAATTAAAAGAGGGTTATTTAATTATTGAAAACCATGAATATTTAAAATTTATCAAATATTCACAAATCAAAATGATAAAATTCTAGGTCGCTACATCCGCGATTTATCATATCTGGGCTGAGTGAAATAGGAGAGTATTCGAATTACAGGAATCAACAAAACTTCGACGAGCCAGAATATTGGAGAAGGAAGTGATATGTCAAATAGTACGCACTACAGACAGAAGCCAATATTCTAATGAATACGCTAATTTTCTCAATCAAGGGGGAGTAGATCCAGTTGATACAGGATGACAGTGTGTTTAGGTTTTTAACTTAACTAAGTGTGTCGTTGTTATTGGGTTGATTCTGGTGGGCTTTGAACGCTGGGGCGTTTTTTGTTTTAAGGTGGTACATGTACTATTGGCGTGTGTTTGTACACCGTTTAATTCTCGTCGGGTTGTTGCACTCTTTTTCCTTACTACTCTGGTAAGTTTTTTTAAGAAGGCAAAACCAGCGAAGTTCTTTATATGTCAATAAATAAAGAACATATTTTCAGACACACACACATATATGAATTGCAATGTCCAACTAAATTTACATTTAATTATTAAAATACGAAAGTAATCTAAATAATCTAAAAATATAAATAGTTTTTCTTAAAAATAATAATCTTAACTTGATTTAATTTTTTTAATTATATGTTTTTGTATTAGAATATAATATGACACACAAACATACACATATGTATGTATAGGTTAAATAATTATACATATAAAAAAATAGAAAAAAAAATCTTTCACTCAAATATATACACTGATAATGGTTTATAATGTAAACTTATAATTTTGAATATAATTTACACTAGATGAAATTGTCTCTAGATTACACGTCATATTGCAAGCTATTTCTTGCTTAGAGAACTCTTTTGTCCTTCTCATAGCTTTACTTGCAAGGACTAGCAACTGGCTTAAACTTTCTCTAATGGAAGCTAAAGCTTTCGTTTGGAATTTGTATATGAAGATGAGGGAGTAATGTGGTATTTATAGCCGCGGAAGCACTAGAAAATATCCAATATATTTTCACATTTCTCATCCTTTTTCTCCTAGCTAAACTATCTATCAAAATATCATTTTCAAATGAACCAAAGCCCCTTTAATTCTTGTCATGATCAGCCCCTTTTAATATAATATACAGTCAATCATGAAGTACAACATTAAAACCTATGGTCTAATCTGATAACATTTATCGATTAATTGATTTTCTTTGACCAAAGACTTTATTAAGGTGACCACCAATTTCGATTATGTTAACCTTACATTTGAAGGAGATGGATCATTTTTTGGATAGTGTTTCACTTGAAGTGGTTCAACTTAAATCCAAGTATAAGCTTAACACGGTCATTGTTGTCATCTGATTAACCGTATTCATAGTATATATTAGAAGTTTTAAATTTATGGTATTCTCAAGTCAAAAGACTATTGCACATCATCACAAGAGATCTTTTATTTGACTTTATAACAAAACATAGAAGACTCTCGGTCTATTTTGTTACTTTTTAAAACAGTCGCACTTATATAACGTCTTGGTGCCTCCTAATGATCATGAGTAACTCAACGTATATCGTACACAAAGTGTTTCATACACTTCTTTCATCGGATGTGCTAATTTCTTGTTCTCGATACATCTTGATTAAGAACATTTAAAAACCAATATTTATTTATCATGATTCAATACTAGTGGTTACGATCACATTCTAAAATGCAATTGGTTAAATGTTTTTCTTAAGTATTTTGTGTGTGTTCTCACAGCGTTACTTATATCCGAATAGAACAATAAAATATAAAAAGAATAAAGTCGAATGTTTTCTATGATATGTTATAAAAGTTAATTTATATAATTAAATTACATACACTAGACACATCCTTGACTTTTAGCAAATATTTATGTCAATATTTGATAAAGTTAACAACTCTGTCCATCTTCGTTACATGTTGCTCTACTTCTTGACTATCTGTTATTCTACGACTAAGATGTTGAAAAAATCAAACAAATTTGGTGCATAATTAACTTTTATACAACTCGAAAAGAATAACTTCGTATGTGGCATTTTGTCTGTCTAGACGGAACTGTAGGGATTGTATCGTAATGCTACGCTAACAATATATGATGTTTCAAGCTAGTCATGGAGCCAGTTTGTCCATGGAAACAAATAAAAATGTTGGCTGTTGTTTCCATTTAATTTCAAAGCTTGAAACATTTAGTAATTTCTACAAGTCTCACACCATGAAATGGGCAAATTGTTGTAAAATAGGTGTTGTCAATTTATGTCTACTCTTATAATTATGATCACGTTGAACGGATATTATTTATACCCACTTAAACACATATCTCATCCATTTATTCTTCTATCCACTTAAATCCTTCATTCATTAATCCACATCGTTTTTTTAATATTCTCATAATAACAACTTAATTTTTTCTCTCTCTTCCTCTTTAAACGATTAAAATTTCTTCATCCAAAATTTTCATGTATAGCCTTCTACATTGGATGTTTCATCAATAAATATGAATCCAACTAATTTGATTGTGAAAATTATGTTATCAACTATAATTGTATGTATATTTTTATTTTTTTGTAAATAATGTAACCCTAACTAATACTAACATAGTAAAAAAATAATTTGCAACTCAAATTTGATGTTGTTATGAAACATAGTAAAACACTTATATTACCACTAATCGAAAATATCTAATCTTTATTACTTTTGTTTCTATTTCGATAAAAAAGGAAGGAGGAAAACGATGAAATTAATTTAATGCAAATCGATATGACATAGTCAAATATATTTAGTTTCATTATCATTTCTTATAACATTAACGAAGTCATGAGAATATTGATTTACATCCATATTCTAAATATAACCAGATACCTTAGCTTGTCAACTCCTATTATGAATTGATAAAATATTTATACTTATTTTGTTCATTTTATTTTTTTTACACTAAATATTAGTAGGAAGGATGAAAAATAATTATGTTTGAGGTTTACATTTCATTTTATTTCGATGTTTTTACTACTAAATATATTTTTAAAATTAAGGTGGATATTTGAAGTAATTTATTTTTTTAAAAGTAAGGTGAATGTTTGAATTAATTTTTATGATTTAATTTTATTAAACGTTTAGATGACATTAACGAGCATTTAGGTGGACGTAAATAGTAATGTTCATATTGAACCAGTAGGGACGACCACTCCCACTAGGCTAGGGTTGTCAATGGAGACCCGAAAAATCCAAAATTCATCCGCATCTGTATCCAAGAAGCGGATAAATATCCAATATTCAGAAAAACGGGTGTGGATGCGGATACGAAGACATCAGCATTTGCATCCGCATCCGAAAATTATCCGTCCGGTTTTTCTCAAGATTATTGTGATAACCCAGATTTTTGGACGTCTGTTAATCGGTAATTAAAAATTTAAATTATTAAAAATATCTGGATATCTAAATTGATTTAAACTATAACAAATGTTGAGTTATAAAATCTCTGGAGATGATAAATCTTATAGTAAATTAATAAATAATATATTTCACCACTTAAATTCAAGATAAAATATCCATAATTATATAGATATATACATGCTATATAGTATATATATAAGTATATAAATGTGTATGTATGTATGTATGAAATAGAATATAGGAGAATATTGCATAAAATGTATAAGTATATATATATGTATATATATATATATATATATATATATATGCATACATACACCCTTATCTACATACTTCTAATATAATTTTTAATTAATTAAATATTTGGCAAAATTTAATTTAATGATCTTCTAATATAATTATTTAAATTTAAATCTACATTTTAAAAACATTTGAGATATGTATATATAATTAGTAATTAAATGTTAATAACTTAACTTTTAAATTTAAATAAAAACAAATAAAAGGTTTATGATATTTCTTTTGAGCTGCACATGAAATAAAAATATATAAATATATACAAATGGACATTTGTAGAAATATGTTTACAAGTGGCAAAATTTTCTTTTAAATTGAAAAAATAATAATCAAAAGGAAGAAATAAAATGAGAAACCAAGTGTTGTATCTAGCAGCTCACTTTTTATATACATATCTCTTCTTCTTCCTTTCATTTTTCTTTCAAACAAAATAAATCAAAACCAGAAAATAAAAAGAGTGGGAACTAAACAACTTCACCATTTCTTTCAACTGAGCAAAGCAAGATTTAAATCCAAGTTCAACTCAACTAAAAGAAGATCAGATCTAAAGCAAGTTGCAGTTTTCCCAACCATGTTTCTCTGTTCTAAGTTTAAGGTGAGTAAACTTAAATTTTTAAAAGCTAAATCCTTTTTATTAACCCGTGCATGTAAAATTTGTTTATGGAAATGGCTTGAATATGATTGTATGGATGAAATTGTATGGTTGCTTGAGTAAACAAGTTGAATGTATTGTGTGTATACGTGCATGCCTCTGTTTTTGTTAACATACTCAAATTCACTCAAAATAAATTCAAATCCTCTTCATTAAGCAACTATAGGTTATGATGTATATAAGAAATGTGTTTGTATTAATGAAATCCTAATTCTAAAAATGGTTTCAAGTGAAATTATTCAGTATCATCTGGGAAAAAGAAATTTATAGTGAGAATTAAAACATATCATAAAAATCGACCTTCATGATTTCTTGTTTCTCTGATATAAGCTGGTTCGCCTTTAAAAATGTTGATTTTTGATGTTAATATCATAATTTTTAAGTTAGGATTAGAGGAGAAATCGAAGATGATCAAAAATTGGGTTTTTGGGTGATTTTCAACGATCGGAGGATGATGGTGTGTCGTGATCGTTGCTGGAGGTAGCTAGAGTGTCGAGGAGTATGGGAAAAATGATCGGCGATTTTCTAGTCACTGTAGCGTCGTAGCGACTGTGATGTAAGGTTTAAGGTTTGGCTCGAGTCGACGACGTTTTCGAGGCCTGTGTGACTTCAAGGTCGCATCGAAAGGGGCCGGAGTAAGGGGAATAGGAAGAGGGTGGTCCGGCGAGTCTCCGGGGGGGGGGGAGGTCTCTAGTGGACAGAGGAGGTGGTGCAGGGTGGACGTTGGCGATCGGTTTTTTCCCTGTGTAGCTTGACTCATTCGATTTTGTTTTGTGGGGTGGTTCATGGTTCTGGGTGGTTAGGGATGGTCGGAGTGTCGTCGTCGACTTGGTGGTGTCTTCGGCGATCGGAGCAGCGTCGTCGCGTGTGCGTGTGCACACGTATCAGTTGTGTCGGTTGATGCTGTGTTTAGAGGGAAGAAAAGAAGAAGGATGAGAAGCGGGGAAGTTTAAGTTTGGCTTGATTTTTTTATCGGGATTTTTGGGCTTGGGCCCGAGTGTTTTCGAAAAGATAAAAATGAATAAACCAAGTTTTCAAAGAATTTTTTTAACAAGTTTTCAAAGTAAGTTTCAAGCCAAAGGATTTTGAAGTTAAATGTTTTTGAATTTAAATTGATTTGGTTTAGGATAATTTTATATTAGGTTAATTATTTAATTTAATTCCTAAGTGTTTTCAAATAAAATTAAAATATGTATTTAAGTAAATGGTTAAGATAAATGCTTTTAAACTTATAATTATTCAAAAATCTCAAAGTGATTTTAAATGTGATTAATTAACTAATCCCAAACATTTTAATTAAATAAAATAAATGGCCTGTGATTAATTAAAGACAATTAAGCAGGATTCATAAGTAATTAATTTATTTTTTGTAAATTAAATTAATTGGATAATTGTATCACAAATTAATCTTGCTTATGGATGGTTAAATTTGAATTGAATGCTTTAGTTTGCTTAATATTAGTCTTTTAATTTGTGATATTCTATGATATGAAACGCCTGAATTAAACTGTTGACAAATGTGAGTTGTTTTAGATATCTGTGATGAATTTCTATGTGAATATGATATTCTGAATTCAAATTGAATTATTTTACGTAAACAACTTGGCTTAAAGGATGGCAATGGATTCGAAGAGATCGGGGTTGGATATCAGCGATATCCGGAACCATTTCGATTAGTAATATATAATTCTTCATAGATTTGACTATAGAATCAAATAGGCTGGAATGGAATAAATTAAGTAAACTTAGCCATTTAAACTAAGTAACGGTACTTAGATATTATTTTGCAGAAAAAATGTTTGGCTATAGAACGAGTTACTGGGTTTTCAAAGAAGCTTTACAACTTAAGTATTTCATATTAAATGGGTTTACTCATGCTGGTTTCCAGCCTGACTCGGGTGTTACTTTATTGTAATGCTCGGGTCAGACCGAGTATTACAGATTTTCAGGTTAGAACGTACTGGAGCTCATGAGACAAGCTGGATGGCAGAAACGTATTGATTCCGCTGTGTATTAGAGACTGTATAGTCTGCATTGATTGTATTCAGGGACAAGTTGTTACAACTGTTCGATTTTTGTTGTACTCTGATATATTGTATGTAAATTGATATTTACAGCTTTTCTTTGTATAAGTGTTGTTATTTGTATGTTATAATTCGATCCGCTGCAATTGTGAGATTTTGTGCTTTTGTTTTTCGTTTCTTCTTCTACCTCGTTTTCTTCTTAACCCTAACAATCTGGTATTTCTGGTACTTGATTGCTCGGCACTCTATACAGTGAACGTATTAGTGTCGAATTTTTGAGATCGAAAATTTCAGGGCGTTACATTTGGTATCAGCGCTGAAGGTTAAGCGAGAACCTTGATTCTGGTGGGGATTATTCATTTAAATAGGGTCAGTAGTACCCTAGAATGAGTTGTGAGCGTATTATATGAGAGCGTACTTGTTATTTTCTTATATAAAGATTTTAAAACGATTTTAAAAATGAATGATTTTTTCATATAAGCCTATATTTTGGTATATAAAGCAATAATTTTTCTTATTGTTATATATATTAAGGTAATTGATTATTGATTTTTGAAATTAAATATAATAATAAGGATTAAGTGGTAATATATATAACCGAATAGAAATTTGGGTAAGGATTAACTATGCAAATAAATTGACTTAAAAATGGATTCAAAACTAAATTTAAATCCTAGAAAATTCAAAGGAATTTTAAAGTATTGAAATAAGTTACCTTGATTTGATTTTACAGCAAATGATTATGGATTATATGATGTGTATGATTTCTAGATATGATTATTATCATAAATTGGGTATTGTATCTAAATAAAGGGATGTTTATTTTTCTAAAACAAACAATGACAAAGCAAAATGAAATGTTTTAAGGAAGTAAGCATTTAGATAAGTATGACTTGTAAATTGGAATGCATTTAAATTGTGAAGTTTTAAATCTAAGTCCAAAAAATTTGAAATTGTTTCAAAGTGTTAAAAGATAAAATAAATAATATTATACGGAATATTTTTAAATGTAGGAATCTTATTTTAAAACAAGAGTTGTTTTAAAAAAATTAAAGGAATTTGTTTTGAATTAAAAACCAAGAATGGTTTAAAATTTGAAATATGACTTGGTGTGCAGCTGAAATAAATATATGTATATATATGTGGGATATGCATAATATCAAAGTTGATCTGAAATAAACACTAAGTGTTGAGTTCTGAATTTCCTTGAAATGTGATGTAAAAACTCAAAGAGAAATAAGTTTTAATCTTATAAGTGGGAAGTAATATTGATGGAAAATTTAAATTTGAAATGGAAAATTCAAATTTGGTAAGGCTGAATTGATTAATTGAATTGGAATTTAACTCTGGACAAGTTAAATAAGTTGTGGACTTATAATCTGAAATGGGAGATTTCAAGATAAAATTGAGATTTAACTTAGGAGAAGTTAAATGGGTTGAATTGAAAAGGGAGTTATGTGTGATCTCAAAACAGGTTTAGTTCAGGTAATTGGTAATGGATGCTATTGATTGGTGTTTTGGATAATTTGGATGTTTATTTACTTTGACATATCCTACTATCATCCTATTGTTACTATTAATCTATGAAACTGTAAATTGGATTGTTTTAAATGAATTAAGAAGTGGATTGAGATAATACATATATCCATTACTGAAATTAGATGGAAATAATAATCTATTTAAAAAAAGATTTTGATATTTTTGAAATGAAATTGTAACTATGGGAATGGAATCACTTTGAACTTAAGATGTAAATGTTAAAAATGAACTTGCAAACTGAAATTGTTAAGAATTGGTTTCAACGTTAGAATTTAAAATTGGGCAATAAATTGGATTCCGAAGATTAAATTGTTTAAAAAGTTTTGAACTCTTACTTGAACCTTGAAATAAGTTAAGTAAAGGTAAATTAAACAAATATTAAAAATTTGGACTCAGAATTAAATCGTTTAAAGACTTAGGTTGGTAAATTAAAAGTAAAAATTAATTTGATTTAAAGAATTAAGAAACATTTGAAAATTTTACTCGAATTTGTATAAATTGAGATGATTAAAAATTTGAAAATGGAATTGGAATTAATTTAAAGGTGGAATCGAAATGAATTAATTGGAATTTGAAATTGAAATTAATTAATCGAAATTTGAAATTGAAATTGAATTAATTAGAATTGTAATCAAAGTTGAATAAGTTTAAATTCAAATAGGAATTGATTTGAATTTGGAATGGGAATCGAAGTTAATTCAAATTGAATTGGAATTGAATCAATTTAAAAGCAAGTAGAATTGAAAATTGATTGGAATGGGAGATTGAATAGTTTGGCTCTGAACTATTTCCAATAAAATATTTTAATATAAACTGTCTAAAATCTATTTCCTAAAATATTTAAATTGATTTGATCTCTCCAAGCTATTTACCATACAAAACGTTCTTTTTAAAATTCAAACTATCTTATACTTACTATTCAACCATTTTATAACTATTTTACAACTATTTTATAACTACTTAACTATTCTACAGCTATTTTACAACTAATAACTATTTTATAACTACTTAACTATTTACAACTAATTACTATTTTACAACTAATTATCTATTTTAAACCTTTTAAGCTATTTTCTTAATTCAAACTGGTCAGAGTAGAAACTATTCGTTATTAAATACCAATTGAGATAAGAATTGAAGTGATAACCCAAATGGAAATTGAAGCAATTGCGAATAAGTGAATAGAAATCAAAATGAAGGTGAATAAAAAGAAAATTGATTTAGCTAATAATCAATGAAGATAAATACGAAGGATGTACGTATATTATTCTATTCGCATAACGACTTGATCCAGATTCGGGCAGAGAATTTCGAGATAGTATATAGATACGAGTTGGGATTTTTCATTTGATTTTCGACGGCGAACCCTGGATATGGATTTTTGATTGGTTCTGAAAATTCTCTATCATAGTTATGGCTAAACAAGGTGAATGACGGTTTCTAAGCAAGAAACCAAATCTGAGTCCGCACTAGGAAGTCGGGTGGACGATACTAGTTCGAAAGTGGAATTGTGTGATCGAGTGAGCGATCGGATTTGATATTGCGTACGGATGATATATGTACATCGTACGTACTTGAATGAAATAGATATTGAAAATTGTGAAAGGAAATGTAAAAATGATTGTTTTTGAAATGGAAAAGTATATTTTGAGAAATATATGATGAATAAGAGTGGAAGTTGGATGTCACTATAATTGAAACTCATTTTATAAAAAGTAAGTAATGTGGCAAATAAATTTATAAAGGAAATCGAATTTGAATATTGATGGGGCATAAATAAAGTTATATATATTTGTTATATATGATAAACTCTCCTTGTTGAATCTAACCAGAAGAAAAGATCCTTGAAAAATATTTGAAGTATAAATAGGAATTTATATAAGTAGGAAGTGATCCAAAAATATTTTGTTCTAGTTAAAAGAATAAACTTATATATACATGTAAATTTATTTTATGAAATTGGGAAAAATGTTTTTGGAACCTATTGATTTTGAAAGGCTTTTGATTTTGGGAAAACGAAAATTTTGGGAATTTGGAAAGCCAAGTTTGGAAACTATCGATTTTGAGATATCGATTTTGTGTAAATGAGATTTATATATGATACATATAAGAGTATGATTTGAAAGATACTATATGTGTATAGTATAAAATATTTTGAGAATGCTATAGGGGAAAAGGCGCTCCCATTTAGAATTGAAACTTAGAGTAGAAGATCCAGGGGGTGGTTCTGCTTTGAGCCCTAAGAGGGTTCTAAATTTTGATCCCAGAGGATATCCGGACTAAACTGAAGTTCCTGAGGATTGTGATTGGGGCAGTGATGTAGGATCGATTTCACCCTAGAGGGGGGTGAATAGAGTGATGGTGTTAATTATAAAAATTAATTGCGGAAGCTTATAAAATAATTTCAACACAGATCACAGAATAATAGCAGCACATAAAAATAGCAGAATAATAAAATGCAGAGATAGAACGACGCAGAATTTACCCAGCTTGGGCAAAACTCTGCCTACGTGCTGCCCCCAAGGTTTCTACTAGAAATTAAGTAGTCACACGCTTACACACGTAAACTCGCGACACCCGCTACTGACTAACCTAACTCTACGCTCAAAACCCTGCCACAACTCAGCCACTGAGTTGCGAATTCTCAAACTAAGCCACGTAGCTTGTCCCCTAGTCACACGACTAGTACATACAACGGTTTAAAATTTAAAGTCAAATTTAAAAAGCAATTTAAAAATAAAAAACAAAAAACCCTAATTAAAAAATTAAAAGGCCCTCAATAATATAAAGCCAGCCCCCTTTTTCTTTTATTATTATCGCCTGTTCCTTCTTCAATTTCTCTGAGAGAAAAAATGCGGCTCTGTCTTTGTTGCTCTGAAAACAAAATTAGGCCTTTAACAGATCGCCTGTCTTGATCGATTCTCTGGTTTGCGTGTTGCCTTGCTCGATCGAGTGTGTTGCTCTTTGCTTCTTTGACGATCGACTGCTTTGTCAGGATTTAATTTGATTGTTCTTGTTAGCTCCACATAGCCGATGATGAACTTGGGTGAATATTTATATGGTTTCCGAGACCCTAGAATTTGTTCGTATCACTTTCCTTTCTCAGGTTGTGATATTTTTTTGCTTCCTTGATTCACACGGTCTTTACTTTGAGGCGTTCGATTTTTCCTTGGTTGATACGGTAGAAACTTTCCTCTTTTATCTTTGAATTTTATTTTTGACTTTTTCAATTTTTATACACACTTGATTTTTTTTAACGTTACTCTCTGATTTCATTTTGACTTTAGCATTGACTAACTTGATTTTGGGTATGCGAATCCACTACTCTGTATTAGCTTCGGCCATCACCATTGCTTTGATATTGTCTCTGCTGCATACATGTATTCCTGTAGCATGGTCGTGGTTTTGAAGTTTGTGTCATTTGTTGATTTTGTTCTTTGGTCAGTAACTCCTTTGATTTGTGATTCACTTCATGTTGCTGCGTTTGTTTGCTGTATGTTGAACTTGCTTGCTTTGTATATATTGTTGTCAGATACTTAGAACTGTTAAGAACAGTTCGACTTTGACTTGGTCTTTGAGTTGCTTCACAGTCTTGTTGTCTTCTATTGTTCATTCTACTGGTATCACTTGTCCATTAATTAGTTTGTTTGAATCACTGGTATTTGTATTCATCTTTTCCACTGAAGTATTTACTGACTTGAGTCTTGTTGCGTTGGCTAGTTTGGGTCACCTGTTTGTTATTTGAACTTGAGACTGTGTTGTTGTTTGCCGAGGTTGTTGAGCACTGACTTGAGCTTCTGGCCTTGATGTCATGGTGTACATGTAAGTTGCATTTGTGAACATCGTCGAGTCTAGTTGTATTTGCATTGTATCACTTGATAGCATCAAGTCTGATCTACAGTTGCCATTTCTGTTGTACTTGTTTTCATTTGGCTGTTACAGTCGTTCTTGAATTAACCTGAACTTGGTTTTGCTTCATGATGTACTTTAGTCTGATGCCTGTGTCACTTGATTGCTGAGTCACTTGAGTTTCATACCATATATGTGTTTGTTTCAGTTTGGTACACATCCTTGACCTGTTGCACTGTTTCTGGCCATTCTTGTTGCCTCTGTTCATTTGCAATATTGTGGTTCATGTGTTTGATTTACTGTTGAGTCTTTGATATTGGTATGGAGTACATTGTTGGCTATGTGCATTCTGATCATTTTGGCACTGGGTCTGCATACATGTGCTTACTTTGAGCATGTTTCATTTGGTCGTCTGCACCTCTGGTATGTTGCAGCTTGGTCTTGCCATTTGTATTTAATTTGCGTTCATGTCTGATCATTGAAGAGTTGCATTGTTCCATGTATTTGTGGTTTGATGCAGTTTTGATTTGTGGAAGCTTTGCATTTGAGTTGAGTCATGACAACAATGGCTTGACCTTTGCATTCAGTTTATTGTTTGGTGCCTTCTTGAATTTTGCAGTCTTTCATGAGCATATTGACTTTATAGTTGGACTGTGCATTAACCTTGAGTTGAACCCAGTTTTAAAAACTCGGGTTTGACCTTGTGCTGATGACGAGATTTTATTTATATTGCACCTGTGTTGAACCCGTCTTTTTATTTTGGGTTTGACCTTGTGCTCACCTGTCCCTGTAACATTATCAAGTGTATATCGGTGTGCACGGCCTTGTGGCATGTACAGTGATACACTGTGCATGTCACATTGTTCGTGTGTGATGAATTCAAATATAAATCATGACGAACAACCCAAATAACTGAGGAAAATATTATTTTCAAAATTCACTTTTTATTTTATATCGCAAAAATATTTCTTTTTCAATTTTACTGCGTTAGTTAATATTTTTGCAGATTGCTCAGATGCTGGATTCTAACTGGAATGAAGTTGAAGATAAAACTACGAGTGTGAGTGATATGTAGTGAGGAATTTGTGTACATATGAAATTGTGATGTATTGTAATTAAAATTGTATATGCATAGTGAGAGCTTGAATTTGTAATATTCAAAAATGTAATAAATATTTGTTTGAATAAAATTTCTATTTGAATTCAAATTCCGTGTTATTTATTTTTATTCAGCAAATAATTATTTAGTTTATGAAAAATAACATAGTACATTAACAAATGCATTTAAACGAATATATATATGTTTATTATCATCAAACAAAAATCATATAAGCGCATATTCAACAATCTCCCCCTTTTGATGATAACAAACATATATTTAAGATTTTGAATGTGTTAAATGTATTTGCTCTATAGATATATCCTAATTGCTCCCCCTATTTAAATGCTTCCTCTCTACACAAAGCTCCCCCTACATATATGCATACAAATAAAAATATGCAAATGAGCCTAGATGTAAATAGAAAATTATTTGACCTTTGCTTGATTTTATTTGACAAAATCTTAACTTTTCTCTCCCCCTTTTGTTATCAGCAAAAGAATAATGGTGTTAGAGAAAATAGAGCTAAAGTGATTGGTATTAATTCAACATTAAAACTCAATTGAATATAAATATTAAATTTCAATAAAAAATCAAACAAAAATCATAACAACCCTCGTTAGGTGCATATTCCACTTTTAGAAGTAATGGAAATGATGTCATCATATAAAACCATACAGCTGTACCTGTTTGTGGTACATTTATATCAGGAATTTGAATATCAACTAATCACGCATAACCGTCAGGACTTTTAAATGAGATTAGTAGTATTTCAATTTAATTTTAAAAATGAATTCAAGTATCTTCTAATCACGCATAACCGTGAGGACTTTTAAATGGGATTAGAATCAACTTGTTTATTTAATAAATCAATTTTGATATGCGTTCCATACATGCATAACCGTAAGGACTTTAAAATGAGCATGGAAGCACATAACAAATTCCAAGTAATTCACTCATGCATAACCGTGAGAACTTTTAAATGAGAGTGAATACTTTGGATTTTATTTTGTTTTACAAAATGAAAAACGAATGATTCCTGTTTAAAGTACCACATATCGACAAACTATATTGAATTTTTGATGAGCGATGGTTGATAGAAATATGATAGACATAGAAATGGTTATGGAATCTTTACCCAACAAAAAAGTTTTATAACTCTTGTTTGAATTTCTAAAGAAATTTTTCTAAAATATACTGTCTTGAGTAATGTATGATAAATATCAACACTCGTCACTTTTTTCAATCACTATTTATCTTTTCAATAATTATTAGGGAGTTAGACTAGTCAAAATTGTCATTTAAATCAAATTCAAAAATAATTATGAAATCAATTTTTCACAATGACTAATCTGAAAATATGATTAAAAATGATTTTCTCGAGGGGGTTATATGAGAAAATTTTCTGCTATTTGAAAATTAATTGAAATGAAAAAATATGCAGATATTTTCTTTAAAAAAATCGATGCAGTTACTAATTGACTCAACAAAAATCACGTTCAACTAGTAATTTTTCTCTCAACTAGATTACCAGTATAATCTGCATCTGAATTTCTCTTTCACTCAAAATTATCATTAATTTAATTTGATAGACCAGACCATGAAGCATGCAACAAAATTTCTCAAAATCAATTTTAACAGCTTTTCAAATGACATTCTCTTGAATTTGAAATGAAGCCGTGTAGATAATCAAAAACCGTGAATATAGAGTTAGCCAAATGTATCATCATTTCATCATCTCAATATTGGCCGATTTAACTCAGATTACGGTGCAGATCATCACACATAATATGTCGCTCAAACAGATATACCAATACCTGTTTTACCTTTATACTAGGCTAAGGAACTTTGATTTGTCGCTCGTTGTGTCCTTGGAACAGCCAGAATCCAAGCAACACTATTGTTATTCCTTAGCCTGCCACCACACCTACACGATGAAAGATTTTTGTGACCTATTTGTTTTTATAGGTCCATGGTTGTTAGTGGCAGAAGATTTAGAAAAATAATTTTGTGGAGACCCAAAACTGTTTATATATGTTCCTTTTGGCACCCAAATTTGTTTAACTTTGAGAGATTTTATATTTGTGCCTTTTGAAACCCAAATTTGTATGGTTTTCACATGTTTGGGTCTATACCAACAATTATTGTGACTGTGTCCATATTTTATACAAAGTGTGCACATAGAATTTTCTTGATTAATATTGCTTTCAACATTTTCAGATTGATTATATCCAAGTCTTTGTCTAATAGTATTCACAGTCTGTTTTCCTAATAGCATATTCAACGATTTTTCACTTTTAGAACATTTGTCTAAAGTCGTTGACAGTTGTTGGACTTGTGTTTTAAGAGATTCATTTTCGTTTAACAATTGTGTGCACTTTTTAATAGAATTCTCTCTCCTAGTATTTTCATTTTCTTTCAAAATCAGAATTTCATTTTCAAGTGATTTTATATTAATTTCTGATTTTTTTAATTTCTTCTTCGAATGTTGGACACTTATCACACTTAGGGATCCTACTTTGATAGGTTTTAACTAATTGGTCAAGTTGTTTATTTAAATCTATCAAAGTATCTTTTTGTGATTCAAGTTTGGCATACTTCTCCCAAAGTCGTTCAAAACAGCCATTCACTTCGTGGAAATATATAAGTAATTCTGAATGAGAAAGTTTTGATACCTCACTTGGCTCATCATCATCACTGTCAGTTATTTCACCATGAAGACATATGTATGCTTTTTCATTCTCACTGTTAACACTTTGATTATCTTCATCACTTATATTCCACGTGGCTGCAAAACTTCTCCTTTTTTATTTCTTTTCAAAGTCGCGTCGAGTTTGAGGACAATTGGGCTTGATGTGTCCGGGTTGGTTGCACTTATGACAGATGATCTTTGGTTCTTCTGGATTGTCTAATATTTTATTTATTCTGCTTTTCAATCTTCGATTTAGATCCGGATTTCCGTATTTGTAATTCCACCTTTTGACTTTCTTTATTATCAGCTCCAATTATGCTGCTCCGTCATCATCATCATCACTATCACTTTCTGTTGTTCCTTTAAGAGCTATTAATTTCTTTCGAGTATCACCTCCTTCACATTCTCCCTTGAATTTCATTTCTAGCTCATAAGCGGTGAGATTTCCGATGAGTTCTTCGACTTTCATTTCTTTCAAATCTTTTGATTCTTGAATGGCAGTCACTTTGGCTTCAAAACTTCGTGGAAGGACTCTGAGGATTTTTTGGACTATCTCCAACTCTGTATATGATTTTCCAAGAGCTTTTGATTTGTATATGATATTGGAAAGTCGTCCTTTTCCCATTGTGAAATTCTCGTATTCGCTGCTTAGCATGGCAAGGTGAGATTCTTTGACTTGAGATGTTCCTTCGTGAGTCACTTCTAGTGTGTGCCATATTTCCTGCGCAGTTAGACAATGTGAGACACGATTAAATTCAAATTGATCCAATGAATAGATAATAGAATTCATAGCTCTAGCATTAGCATTTTGTAATTTATTTTCTAGTTCTGTCCATTGATCCATTGGTTTATCTATTTTTTGATTATCTGTAATTATAGTTGGTGCTCTATAACCTGTCTCAACAATGTTCCAAGCGTCAATGGTTTTCAGAAAAATTTTCATTCTATTTTTCCAATATGCATATTCACCATTGAACATTGGTGGTCTAACTATGGACTGACCCTCAGCAAAAGCATTATTAAAAGAAGCCATTTTAAAAATTCAAACTTTTAAACAAAAACTGATTTTTGAAAAATGAATTTTTAAAACAAAAATTGATTTCTATTCCTAGCTCTGATACCACTTGTAGGATCGATTTCACCCTAGAGGGGGGTGAATAGGGTGATGGTGTTAATTATAAAAATTAATTGCGGAAGCTTATAAAATTATTTTAACACAGATCACAGAATAATAGCAGCACAGAAAAAATAGCAGAATAATAAAATGCAGAGATAGTACGACATAGAATTTACCCAGCTTCGGCAAAACCCTGCCTACGTGCTGCCCTCAAGGTTTCTACTAGAAATTAAGTAGTCACACGCTTACACACGTAAACTCGTGACACCTGCTACTGACTAACCTAACTCTACGCTCAAAACCCTGCCACAACTCAGCCACTGAGTTGCGAATTCTCAAACTACGCCACGTAACTTGTCACCTAGTCACACGACTAGTAAATACAACGGTTTAAAATTTAAAGTCAAATTTAAAAAGCAATTTAAAAATAAGAAATAAAAAACCCTAATTAAAAAATTAAAAGGCCCTTAATAATATAAAGTCGGCCCCTATCGCCTGTTCCTTCTTCAATTTCTCTGAGAGAGAAAATGCGGCTCTGTCTTTGTTGCTCTGAAAACAAATTTAGGGATTTCTCAGATCGCCTGTCTTGATCGATTCTCTGGTTTGCGTGTTGCCTTGCTCGATCGAGTGTGTTGCTCTTTGCTTCTCTGATGATCGACTGCTTGCCTCGAGATTGCGAATTACCTTTGGTACGTTGTTCGTACCTTTTGCTTTGTCAGGATTTAATTTGATTGTTCTTGTTAGCTCCACATAGCCGACGATGAACTTGGGTGAATATTTATATGGTTTCCGAGACCCTAGAATTTGTTCGTATCACTTTCCTTTCTCAGGTTGTGATATTTTTTTACTTCCTTGATTCACACGGTCTTTACTTTGAGGCGTTCGATTTTTCCTTGGTTGATACGGTAGAAACTTTCCTCTTTATCTTTGAATTTTATTTTTGACTATTTCAATTTTTATACACACTTGATTTTTTTTAACTTTACTCTCTGATTTCATTTTGACTTTAGCATTGACTAACTTGATTTTGGGTATGCGAATCCACTACTCTGTATTAGCTTCGGCCATCACCATTGCTTTGATATTGTCTCTGCTGCATACATGTATTCCTGTAGCATGGTCGTGGTTTTGAAGTTTGTGTCATTTGTTGATTTTGTTCTTTGGTCGGTTACTCCTTTGATTTGTGATTCACTTCATGTTGCTGCGTTTGTTTGCCGTATGTCGAACTTGCTTGCTTTGTATATATTGTTGTCAGATACTTAGAACTGTTAAGAACAGTTCGACTTTGACTTGGTCTTTGAGTTGCTTCACAGTCTTGTTGTCTGATGTTGTTCATTCTACTGGTATCATTTGTCCATTAATTGGTTTGTTTGAGTCAGTGGTATTTGTATTCATCTTTTCCACTGAAGTATTTACTGACTTGAGTCTTGTTGCGTTGGCTAGTTTGGTTCACCTGTTTGTTATTTGAACTTGAGACTGTGTTGTTGTTTGCCGAGGTTGTTGAGCACTGACTTGAGCTTCTGGCCTTGATATCATGGTGTACATGTAAGTTGCATTTGTGAACATCGTCGAGTCTAGTTGTATTTGCATTGTATCACTTGATAGCATCAAGTCTGATCTACAGTTGCCATTTCTGTTGTACTTGTTTTCATTTGGCTGTTACAGTCGTTCTTGAATTAACCTGAACTTGGTTTTGCTTCATGATGTACTTTAGTCTGATGCCTGTGTCACTTGATTGCTGAGTCACTTGAGTTTCAGACCATATATGTGTTTGTTTCAGTTTGGTACACATCCTTGACCTGTTGCACTGTTTCTGGCCATTCTTGTTGCCTCTGTTCATTTGCAATATTGTGGTTCATGTGTTTGATTTATTGTTGAGTCTTTGATATTGGTATGGAGTACATTGTTGGCTATGTGCATTCTGATTATTTTGGCACCGGGTCTGCATACATGTGCTTACTTTGAGCATGTTTCATTTGGTCGTCTGCACCTCTGGTATGCTGCAGCTTGGTCTTGCCATTTGTATTTAGTTTGCGTTCATGTCTGATCATTGAAGAGTTGCATTGTTCCATGTATTTGTGCTTTGATGCAGTTTTGATTTGTTGAAGCTTTGCATTTGAGTTGAGTCACGACAACAATGGCTTGACCTTTGCATTCAGTTTATTGTTTGGTGCCTTCTTGAATTTTGCAGTCTTTCATGAGCATATTGACTTTATAGTTGGACTGTGCATTAACCTTGAGTTGAACCCAGTTTTAAAAACTCGGGTTTAACCTTGTGCTGATGACGATATTTTATTTATATTGCACCTGTGTTGAACCCGTCGTTTTATTTTGGGTTTGACCTTGTGCTCACCTGTCCCTGTAACATTATCAAGTGTATATCGGTGTGCACGGCCTTGTGGCATGTACAATGATACACTGTGCATGTCACATTGTTCGTGTGTGATGAATTCAAATATAAATCATGACGAACAACCCAAAAAACTGAGGAAAATATTATTTTCAAAATTCACTTTTTATTTTATACCGCAAAAATATTTCTTTTTCAATTTTACTGCGTTAGTGAATATTTTTGCAGATTGCTCAGATGCTGGATTCTAACTGGAATGAAGTTGAAGATAAAACTACGAGTATGAGTGATATGTAGTGAGGAATTTGTGTACATGTGAAATTGTGATGTATTGTAATCAAAATTGTATATGCATAGTGAGAGCTTGAATTTGTACTATTCAAAAATGTAATAAATATTTGTTTGAATAAAATTTATGTTTGAATTCAAATTCTGTGTTATTTATTTTTATTCAGCAAATAATTATTTAGTCTATGAAAAATAACATAGTACATTAACAAATACATTTAAACGAATATATATATATATGTTTATTATCATCAAACAAAAATCATATAAGCGCATATTCAACAAGCGAAAGTCGAGGGCATTGATGCCTACAGTGACATTGGGTTTATGTTGTGACGATAGTGTAACCCGATGTAACTGCGATCTACTGTGTTCCATAGCAGAAGTCGAGAGGAAGTGATTGCCTAAGGTCTACGTTTGATTTCGTCGGGAGAGCGACGTAACATCGGTAGACTGCTATCTATGAAGACATAGTGAAAGTAGTGTAACAGTGAGTGCCCACCGGCTACATAGGGACTCGACTGATGTAGTCTGCGATTTATGTAGTCTGTGTGGTGAAGTTTTATTTGACAGCGAAATTCGAGGGCGCTGATGCCTACAGTTACATGGTTTTTCCCGTGATGGCAACGTAACCCTGGGTGAAACTGCGATCTGTGGCGATTCCATGGTATAATCGAGGGGTGTGGATGCCTACATTTTTCTATAGTTTCGCCGGAATGGCGACATAATCATCGGGCTAACTGGGGCCATGGAGGGGGTGATGATTTTCAGAGCATTCTCACAAAAATTATTTCTATATTTTTCACAAAAATGTTTTCTAAGTATTTTCACTGGGTGTTTAATATTTCCAGACCGAATTTCTGCGAGAACAAGAATGGACTTGTTGGGACATCGAGTTATAAAAAAGAATTTTTATAAAACTATTTTGGTAAAATTATATAGGTTTTAAAGTGTTTTAAACTTTAGAACAAAAAGAGTTAAAATGTTTAAAGAATAAATTTGAATAAAACAAAGCATTAATTAAATTTTCGCTTCGTTCCTTTTCGAGGATGAAAAGTTCTTAAGGAGGGAGGAATGTGATAACCCATATTTTTAAACGTCTATTAATTAGTAATTAACTGGATTAAATTATTAAAAATATCTGGATATATAAATTGATTTAAACTATAACAAGTGACAAAATTTTCTTTTAAATTGAAAAAAAGGAAGAAATAAAAATGAGATACCAAGTGCTGTATCTAGTAGCTCACTTTTTATATACATATGTCTTCTTCCTTTCATTTTTCTTTCAAACAAAACAAAGTAAAACCAGAAAATAAAAAGAGAGGAAACTAAACAACTTCACCATTTCTTTCAATCGAGCGAAGCAAGATTTAAATCCAAGTTCAACTCAACTAAAAGGAGATCGATCTAAATTAAGTTGCAGTTTTCCCAACTGTGTTTCTCTGTTCTAAGTTTAAGGTGAGTAAACTTAAATTATTAAAAGCTAAATCCTCTTTATTAACCTGTGCATGTAAAATTTGTTTATGGAAATGGCTTGACTATGATTGCATGGATGAAATTGTATGGTTGCTTGAGTAAACAAGTTGAATGTATTGTGTGTATACATGCATGCCTCTGTTTTTGTTAATAGACTCAAATTCACTCAAAATAAATTCAAATCCTCTTCATTAAGCAACTATAGTGCTAGCACCAAAATTGGTCACTAACACCCTTAGAAAGATTGTGTAGAGAGATTAATGAAGAAAGTAAATGAAAATAGAGAACAATATAGAAATTTAAATGCAGAGGACAAGAACACCGAATTTATAGTGGTTCGGCGTCTCTGCCTACGTCCACTTTGAAGTTAATCTTTTTTGCTTTCTTCATTACTTGAGTACAGATACAATCTGTAAATCAATCACTTGAATACAAGTTTGAATGAAAAAGAAGAGAGTATAAAAAATGGCAGAGTCACCTCCGTGTTCTCGAAAAAAGGATCATTTTCACTGTGCCCCTGCCTCTCTATTTATCGATGAAGGTGGGTTGGATTTCTCTGGTGGGCCTGGCAGCTGGATATCACGGCCCAGATGGAGTAAACTCTGTGTGCCGACCCGAACATGTCGAACGGCCAAATGCCGACCCATTGTCTTCGTGCCGAACGATGTGGTGTTCCGTAGGAAGAGTTGGCCGAGCAATCAATCGAAGCCGGACGAGATTGAAAGAGTGTCGAACAATCTTTGGTTGTCGAACGTACTCGGGAGGACGAACAATCTCCGGATGCCGAGCGTAGCGAAGGCGAACGCTCCGAGTGCCGTGGGAAGCATTTTCACCGAACGATACTGGAAGCCGAACCAGTGACTTGGCCGAACGATGTTTGTATGCCGAGCAGAACCTAGGCCGGATGATATTTTGGCCGAACGTTACCCAGGCCGAACTCTGTCTCGGCCGAACGATCCTTAGGCCGGGCAATAGTTAGGCCGAACGGTAGTTGTTGCCGGAAAATCCTGTCATGCCGAACGTTCTCACATGCCGAACATTACTCCACCCCGCACATCTCTAAATGCCGAATGCTCTGTCATACCGAGCGTTCCATAGACGCCGAACGAACTTGAATGCCGAGTGATATGGGAGCATGCCGAGTGAAGTGGAGCCGAATGCTACTAAGTGCCGAGTACCTATTGGATGCCGACTGTGATGATATGCCGAACAATCCAGAGGGGCCGAGTACCGAGTTGCCTGGTCAAATCTTCAGGAAACATATAGGTTATGATGTCTATAACAAATGTGTTTGTATTAATGAATCCTAATTCTAAAAATGGTTTCAAGTGAAATTATTCAGTATTATCTGGGGAAAAAGAAATTTACAGTAAGAGTTAAAACATATCATAAAAATCGACCATCACGGTTTCTTATTTCTCTGATATAAGCTGGTTCGTCTTTAAAAATGTTGATTTTTGGTGATAATATCATAATTTTTAAGTTAGGATTAGAGGAGAAATCGAAGATGATCGGAAATTGGGTTTTTGAGTGATTACCGACGATCGGGGGATGATGGTGTGTCATGATCGTTGTTGGAGGTAGCTCGAGTGTCGAGGAGTAAGGGAAAAATGATCGACGATTTTTCTGGTCGTCGTAGCTACTGCGATGTAGGGTTTAAGGTTTGGCTCGAGTCGAGGACGTTTTCGAGGCCTGTGCGACGTCAAGGTCGCATCCGAAGGGGCCGGAGTAAGGAGAATAGGAAGAGGGTGGTCTGGCGAGTCTCCAGCCGAAGTGGCGAGGTCTCTGGTGGACAGAGGAGGCGGTGCGGGGTGGACGTTGGCGATCGGTTTTGTCCCTGTGTAGCTTGACTCGTTCGATTTTGTTATGTGGGGTGGTTCGTGGTTCTGGGTGGTTAGGGATGGTCGGAGTGTCATCGTCGACTTGGTGGTGTCTTCGGCGATTGGTCGGAGCAGCTCCGTCGCGTGCGGATGTGCACACGTATCAGTTGTGTTGGGTTGATGTTGTGTTTAGAGGGAAGAAAAGTAGAAGGAGGAGAATTGGGGAAGTTTAAGTTTCGCTCGAGTTTTTGATCGGGATTTTTGGGCTTGGGCCCAAGTGTTTTAGAAAAGATAAAAATGAAGTAACCAAGTTTTCAAAGCAAATTTTTGAACAAGTTTTCAAAGTAAGTTTCAAGCCGAAGGATTTTGAAGTTAAATGTTTTTGAATTTAAATTGATTTGGTTTAGGATAATTTTATATTAGGTTAATTATTTAATTTAATTCCTAAGAGTTTCAAATAAAATTAAAATATGTATTTAAGTAAATGGTTAAGATAAATGTTTTTAAACTTATAATTAATCAAAAATCTTAAAGTGATTTTAAATGTAATTAATTAACTAATCCCAAACATTTTAATTAAATAAAATAAATGGCCTGTAATTAATTAAAGAAAATTAAGCAGATTTATAAGTAATTAATTTATTTTGTGTAAATTAAATTAATTGGATAATTGTATCACCAATTAACCTTGCTTATGGATGATTAAATTTGAATTGAATGCTTTGTATTGCTTAATATCTTTAGTCTGTTAATTTTAGATATTCTGCAATATGAAATGCCTGAATTAAATGTTGATAAATGTGAGATGTTTCATATATCTGAGATGAATTTCTATGTGAATATGATATTTTGAATTCAAATTGAATTGTTTTACTTAAATAATTTGGCTTAAAGGATGGCGATGGATAAGAGATCGGAGTCGGATATCAGCGATATTCGGAACCACTTCGATTAGTAATCTATAATTCTTCATAGATTTGATTATAGAATCAAATAGGCTGGAATGGAATAAATCAAGTAAACTTGGTCATTTAAACTAAGTAAAGGTACTTAGATATTATTTTGTGGAATAAATGTTTGGCTATAGCAAGATAAAACTCACAGTGATGAACGAGTTACCTGGGTTTTCAAAGAAGCTTTACAACTTAAGTATTTCATATTAAATGTGTTTACTCACGCTGGTTTCCAGCCTGACTCGGGTGTTACTTTATTGCAATGCTCGAATCAGACAGAGTATTACAGATTTTCAGGTTAGAATGTTCTGGAGCTCAGGAGACGAGCTGGATGACAGAGACATATTGATTCCACTGTGTGTTAGAGACTATAGTCTGCATTGATTGTATTCAGGGACAAGTTGTTACAACTGTCCAGTTTTTGTTGTACTTTGATATATTGTATGTGAATTGGCATTTACAGCTTTTCTTTGTATAAATGTTGTTATTTGTATATTACAATTTGATCCGCTGCGATTGTGAGATTCTGTGTTTTTGTTTTCTGTTTCTTCTTCTATCTCTTTTTCTTCTTAACCCTAACAATCTGGTGTTTCCGCCCTTCAATTGCTCGGCACTTTATACTGTGAACGTATTAGTGTCGAATTTTCGAGGTCGAAAATTCCGACGCGTTACAATTATAATTTAAATTATATATATTTTAGTATAATAAAAGATATTTATTTATTGTTTTATTAAGTTGAAAGTTTATATTATACGCACTAAATGCATATTAATTGCTCAAAACTATTTATTATCATCATATTTGTTTATTTTTAACACTTTAATAATCAATGTGATTGAAAAGGTCTATGTTAAACTACAATTTTCCATTTACGTCTATTGATTTATCGGTCATTGGCGGATAGAATAATTATCCGATATACGTCCGTATCCGTGAATGCGGATATTCGATATTCGAAAATGATTTTGGATGTGGATACGGATATGACACTATCCGCATCTGAAAGATCGGTTGCCAGGCCTAGGCCTTGGGTAAATCCATCTTGTAGATAATGTGGTGATAACAATAGTTCTATTAATTGTAAAAAAGATATTTCTGTTACTTTAATATTGGTTGGACCAACAAACACCGGTGAGCCATATTTTATGCAATCAAAATAGTTTATTAGTACTAATATTTACACGAACAACATACGCTCTGAAGCACGCGAAAAACTAAAAGAGTTTCGTTGAACTTTCGTTATGATTGAATCCACGATACCCACGAATCATATCCCATGCAATCAAAATCCTTTACTAATACTAATACATGACACACACAATATACCCGCACATGCACATGTTGCAAAGATGTGGCAGAACGTGAAAAACTAAAAGATCCTAAGTAAAACGTTTATCAATTTTCTTATTAGTGATCGAGATTGAGATAACATTGTTTAATTTAGCGACAACGGAGATAATTGATTTGACACTTCATTGCTCTATGCCTTGTGTTCCATGTGTTTATTAATTATCACTCATTGGATCAATTTCAATTTCTCCCATCCGATGATACGGCATAGACCTGAAAAGAAGTTTTAGAGGTAGAAAAATGGATGAGGAAGAAGACCGGATAACTCGTTTGTAACCAACTACAGACACGTGACTCATACAACATTATTTCAGGTAGACCGTTGCTAAATTTAAAAAGAAATACTAAAAGTTGTTATAACCACTGTTGCTTTTGCTGTACATGATGTGGTCCGTTCTGCTTTTACTAATTTGTTGCATGACAGTCTAAATATCTGGATGGTTTTGTATTTTGCGTCTGGATCAGGTAGATGCATGTGCCCTTGTGCCACAACCGTATCATTACCAACCCCTTGAAATCGACCTTGTCCTCAAGGTCGAAATGCTCTTCCTGTGTAACATGCCACCTGGATCGAAGATAAAAAAATTTCTTTCATATTTCGAGTTGTTCATTTCAACAAACACAGTGGATGCATCAGCTCATTCCCGCTTTAGCTTCTTCCTTTCAACAAACACGTTGTGTGCATTATTCTTCTTCAGCTCAATATGCCATGAAGAATTCTGTGTGGCACACAATGCCTTAAAAACTGCAGCTCTTGAGTAGTACATATATGACTGATAATGAACGTTATTTTCCATAGGCGTAAAAGTAAGATAAAGTGGCGGTGGAGGTGAATTAATTATCGATGGATGAGGCATAGATCGAGCAGCGACAGCAAAGGAAGCTGGAGATGTAAGAGATTTAGGCAAGGGACGAGCAGCAACTGAAATTGCTGATGTGGCAGCGTCTGTTCTTGTGTGAACTGAAGGGGAAGAAAACGGTGTAGATCTAATAGTGATGACATGAGATGAGGCTTGGAGACGCTGGACAGCATGAAGGAGTCATTAGAGGAGCAGGTATTGGACTGGTGATGGAAGGAGTTGTTGTAGTAGAGGTAGAAACGGCAACCAAAATTGCTCCAGGACAGTAGTAGTTGTCGGAGCCATTTTAGGAGGTGATCTAGCTGGTGCCATCGCTGATGGAGTAGATCTAGGCTGAGGTAGTGGTCGTTTGTAGGATGAGATTTTTGGAAAAGTTTCGGCGATGGTTTTTGTGAAACGTTGTAGGTTTGCATTTTGAGAGGTGATGACGGATTTTATGTCGGCGAAGGTGGAATCGTCGGATCAGAGCATGGTTTGTTGCAAAGAAAGTGTGCTTTGAATGGCTAGTAGGGAGCTACGGATGGCGAGGTGGTAGGAGTTGTGAAGAAGTTATTGAGAAGTTAGTGTTTCACTCATGGCGAGAGGAGAGAACGAAAGTGAAAGCACCAATTGATACGGCGTAGATCTGAAAAGAAGTTTTAAAGGTAGAAAAATGGATGAGAAAGAAGAAAATAGGTTGCGGATAATATAAGAAGAGGAGCGAAGTTTCTAAGAAAAAGAAGATTTTATATATTCATCCCCATTTTTCTATTACATCACTAGTTTATATAGCTGATAGGAATAATTCCTAACCACTCTTTTGTAACCAACTAAGGACACGTGATCCATACAACATTATTTCAGGCAGACCGTTGCTAAATTTAAAAGAAAATACTAAAAGTTGTTATAACCACTATTGCTTTTGCTGCACATGATGTGGTACATTCTGCTTTTACTAATTTGTTGCATGGCAGTCTAAATATCTGGATGGCTTTTGTATTTTGCGTCTGGATCAGGTGGATGCATGTGCCTTTGTGCCATAACCGTATCATCTGATTAATCATTTTATCGATTGATGAAGGGATGATTAAGGTCCAAAGATAGGGAGTTCATAATTCAAGTGCACAGCTTGAATAGGGGTATTGGTCCAATGTCTAATATTAAGAACGACAAAATGAGTCTACAGCTCCTTTTATTTGTCTTACCTGAGCCAAATAAAAGTAACCCATTGGAACCTTGAATTCAAAACTTGGTCAGGATGTGTTTTTGTACAGAATGGTCAAAATACACGGTTGACCGTGGTCTTGGTATAGACTCTAAGACTCGTATGCTTGTATTACTAAAGTTGGAATGCTATATTTCACCATTATGTTCTCTCTTTTCATAAACTCACACCCACCAACACTGAACAGATACTAATATCAATATAAAAGCCAGTATCCATATAAAATGCTCATCTTTCAATACATCGTGCATAATATAGAATTGCACATAGGGATATCCAATCTTAATAAGACCGGATAACTTAGAAACATTCATATATTCGTTGGGGGCCACTGCAAAGCAACAGGCCGTTTACTCGGATCATCTTATCATACGCAAAAGCAAAATGACGTATCTACCAAAAACATCTAATAATGACATAGAATAGTCTCCTACTAGGATACAGAAATATGGCTTATCTTAAATGTAAGTTACATGCACCATATATTCGCAAGTATTTAATAGAAATATATTTGATAGGAAAGTGGCGCATCGTTCATTACATTTACAGGGCACAACTTTATCAAATTAGTTGAATTAATATATATATTTCTCTTGTTCAAACCTAATTTACTCTCCAGAAAAGAGCAGGAATTTAAGTGAAAAATATCATACAATAGGTGAAACATTCCTTTTATACCCACATTTACAATGAACTTGATTAGCAAGGGATTCCTACAGACTGCAGCGCTTTGCTCCAATAGAAGGGTGGAAACAAGTTACAGAAAAAATAGTACCAGTACTTACTAGAGTGGTTTTAACAATAACTTCGGATTTGTGGATTATTCATAGAAAAAAGAACGGTTAGTCGTTTCCCACACTTACTGCAGATCGGTTATCAGCTATTCGGATATTGTATCGCTGGTGGACCCTAGCCTTATTCTCAGCCCACCACTGCTCCGCTTCCCTTTGAGTGAACCGCTTTCTACTGTTAAAATGTTATGCAAGGCGATATTAACAGAAAGTTTAAGACAGTTTTATTATATTCCTACTTCCCTTGACATGAATTTTTTTTAAGCATATATATGATGCAGCACTGTAAAAGAACATTGTAATAAAGTGCCACAGTACGTATGTTAACAGCACTTCACACAGAAAATTGGTATATACACAGAAAATTTTACTGCAATTTACCCATACACTGTTGAGTGAAACTTGTACATTTTTGCTTGGTATTTATTACTTTGCTGAGTGAAAATTACGACTGCACTTTGCAATACTTTGCTAATTAAAAGTAAATAAAGCAGCGGTAAACTGCAATAATATTATGGATGTACATAAAAATGGTGACAAATTACCCTACAGAAGTGTCATTTTTTGAACTTCAGGCTGATGGGGACCAATTGGTCGTTAGTTTCTGCCAAATATTAGTCTAAGCTGTACAGGGCACTTAAAAATCAAGACAACAACTACTTGCTTTTGGTGGTAAACTATGTTAAAAACTAGTAGCCTTAACATACCTGAACCTCACTCTCTTGAGATCTTTACCACCGCCAGGTAAAGAGGTTATAGTAATGTAGACACCAGGTTCATCCTGCTCAACCCTCTCAAATTCTTGATTCGGCTCTGCATCTGGAGGTTTATTTCCATTTCTTGGTACTTCTGAATGGCAGTTCATTCCATTTCGGTATGGGGTGTTAGACCCGTTTATAACATTTTCACCTTGACTAATATTTGAATCAGGTTCATGTAAAGATGTCATATTGTTTATTTGCTCAATCACCGGAACAGAAAATTCACTTGAAGCGGAGCTGGGGCTGAGAGATGCTAAAGAAGGCAGTCTGCTACTATTTCTAACTGCTCCTCCCGGCAACCTTTCCGCCATGTCTTTTAACTGCAGTGCATGTATAATTTGTTAGACTCGTTTTGTAGTATGAACACGTTCTGTACCTTTTAAGTTATGAAATATTACAATCAGTGCTACCACACCTGCTAAAAAACAAGCGATGGTCTTTTACTCAATATCTAGCTTAAAATATATATTTTTCCAAATGCATACCGTCAAAATAGAAAGTGAGGGGTTGGTTTGGGGGGTGGGGGGGGGGGGGGGGGAGGAAGAGTGTGGGTGATTATGTTTGAAGCAAAAAACAAAAAAGAGATATTTAAATATTTAAAATAACAAGAATCTTTTTCCGCAAAAATCGATATTTCGTACATAAGAAAGGGAAAAAAAAACAATTTTTCAGAGTTGTTTTATAATGTTAGATTTATTGAAATGATTTTTTTTATAAAATATTTTTGAGTGAGGAATTACTCAGAATTATATAGCTTTTCAGAATATCTTTCTTCTTGGAAAAATTTGAAAGCTGTATGTTTTTCTATGTAATGAGGAAAGGTATCATTTAGGGTTATTAACTAGTGGGGAGTTTATACTAGTGATACAGACTCTTCTCTGTACACTGATACAAACTAAGGGGCAATAATGTAACTGACACTATATAAATCACAGTAATGCCCTTGAGTTTGTACTAGTGATACAAAGAAAAGTTTGTACCGCTAGTACATACTCATTTATCTCTATTACCTATTTTTATATTTATTTATTGGGAAACTTACTTTTTGAAGTATTTTGAGTTGTTGAAAGAAAATTGACTTTCTTCAAAGAAACTGATTTTTCAAAACAACACTTTAAAATGGGTCTTTTTATGCACACCCAAGAATAATACACATTTATGTTTATCATCGGCGGTACACTAGAATATCAAATCATGAATCTTTGAAAGTTTAGGCATTTGTTGAAAATATTGTTTTTTTTCAAATATCCTTGGTAATTCAATTTAACTTAAATATAATGATTGTATTTAACTTATGCAAAAAATGGTTTTTCCTACTAGTTTTTTTAATGGTATGAGTTTTCGAATTCAATTTTTTATTCTGATGTTCTAATTTTATTGACTTTTTAAAAAATTCATAATTTAGTATTTCTAAATAATTTGGATATTTTATTAACCAAAAAAAAATACACCGAGATAGAGAGAACTTCAAAAGATTTTTTATATTTTTTTTGACAGATCATATTTCTTTCATATAAATTAATTACTAGAAATATCTTGAATGCTTTGGAAATGAAAATGAATTTTCAAAACATTTGAAGAAACAAGGGTTTTGAAATTTCATTAACAGATTGTGTACATATAAAGCCATTCTTTTTTAAGCATACATTGGATATTCAGTGTAAATATTGAATTTCACATGTGAAAATTTGTATCTGAGTTGAGATGCAAACATCACATCAAAAACTGACTAGAGAACTTTAGAGTAGAAGGGAAAACATGCATGTGTTCTAATGTTTTTTTGTTAAGTCATGTGTGCTAATGTTTTCTTTTTTTTCTAACTTAACGTTTTAGTGGGCCAAGCCCATGTGCTTTTTCCTTTTGCAAATCGTAAATATACAGCATGATATGAAACAACAGCAGCTCGTTGGTTTCAGGAAGGAAGTTTCTTTGGATGCATGAAAAATTAAATTCATTCATTTATTCCTCTTCCTTGATTATTGTTCATCTTCAAAGCACAAAAAGACCATCGCTATCGAGACCAATATACCTTTTCATTCTAAGTATATGAAGTGCGGGTTCAACGGTATTAGATCAGAGGATGGAGATGTCACTCTGGCTGGACAAGTAGTGTCTAAAAAAGAATCCTTTCGATATATAGAATCAATGTTTAAATACGATGGTAAAATCAATGAAGATGTTAGTTTCAGAATTCGAGCGGGATGGGTTAAATGATGACTAGCGTCCGACATTCTCTGTGACAGGAAAGTCCCACAAAAACTTAAAGGAAAGTTTTACAAAACAGTAATCATGTCTGCGATGTTGTATGGTACATAATGTTGTCCTACTAAAATACAACACATTCAGAAAATAAGCCTAGCAGAGATGCATATGCTGTGATGGAGTTGTGGTCATACAAGACGAGACCGAATTAAAAATGATGATATATGTGACAAACTTGGAGTAACACCAATTGAAGAGAAGCTGGTCGAACACCGCTTAAGATGGTTTGTACATCTCCAACGGTGGCCTCCCGAGGCACCTATGCGCGTTGCAATTACAGGCCACATCGAATGCTCAAAGAGAGGTAGAGGTCGATCAATGTTGACATGGAAGTAGCAAAAAGAGACTTGAGCGATTAGAATATATCTGAAGAGCTGTGGTCGGACAGGAGCGCGTGAAAGTTAGCGATCCACGTACCAGAATCATGAGCTAGGATTTTTTTTTACTTAGGGTTGATTTAGAGGTAATATTATTAGTTTTAGATTATGAGGTTAGTGAATAGAAGCCTAAGACGTAGTGTTTGGTGTTCGGTCCATATTACTATTAGTACCATTATTGCTATTACTATTACTAATTATCATGGTTTTTTTTATTTCTTTATATGTTTTTGTTTTTGTTTTTATCTTCATTTTTATTTTATTTATTATTATTATTATTTGTTTAATTATTTTACTTTATTTTACTATTATTATTATGCCTTTTAAATTGACTTTGTCATTTAGTTTTAAGTCTCATCTCTATCAAATCTCAACTTGTTTGTTAATAATGACTTAGTTATTATTTTTATTTGATTGATCAAACCAAGATAACTATCCGGAATCAACAAAAACGATAGTTAAGTGAAAATATTATTTATGCTATTACGATTGATTGGATTGTGTGATTTAGTGTTGATATCGCCTACTGATATTATAGCTTATAACCAAATCATCATAAATATTATTATTTTTGGGTGCAGTGTCGAACATACTTTCAATCACAAAGATGATTTTTAAAGCCTAGGATGAAGATTACTTATATCATAACGGCCTTCATGAACCTATTAAAGGTGTCCACAGAAAAAAAATCTCTCAAATATAAAGCAATGTGCTTGGAAGAAGATGAACATGAATATGAACTGGATGATTTGTCAATGCCCCCATTATGTTTTCCACCATATGCCCAATTATGAATCCAAGAAGGCTTTATATACAACATCTGACCAAATGAAAGCACATGCATTACCGCGAGGGAGAAATAAGAAAGTGCGTTTTTCTCAAGTAAAGAAAAGGGTCCCGTCATCATCCATGGCTTGCTGTTCTCGTGGTACAAGGCTACCTCCCCGTTGACTTCTCTTCGTCTTTCTGTCCCCTTCTCTCCTCTCTTCCTCTCCTCTGCGCTTCCCCTTCCATGCCTGTTTCTCCTCTTCATCCCCCATCAGTTTCGCTTCCCCCTTCACCCTCTTTTACCAGATCTGGTCGCGTTTTCAACGACCTTCTGTCAGTGCCCTTACGCCCTATGCCTCTTCTCCTTTCTGCCTCTGAATTTCCTCCCCTCCATGCTATCAATCCTGCAGTCCATGCTGCTAGCCCTAGCTCGTTTCCAGTGATTGCGTCTTCCAAGCCTGGTCGAATCCCCCATGGTTCTGTCTGTCATTCTGTGCTTGGGGTTATGCCTTCGTCAGTGACCGATATGCAGTCCTCGTCTCTTATTGCTTGCGGTGTTTTGTCGAATACCGATGACGTATCGAAATGTAATTTGGGTACTACTGGTACTGAATTTGATGTGCGTAAATCGCCTGTTGTGCGCGATGTGTCTGGTGATGTTGGTGCGCCTGTTGTGCGCGATGTGTCTGGTGATGTTGGTGTGGAGGTTGTTATGTCTGGAAGCGATATTCGAACAGATTCTGTTGATTTTTCTGGCTATGAACGATGCTCTTCAGGTGTTTGTGTTAATGCCTCTGCGAATGTTGATCCTGCCTTTGTTTGTATTCCCATTGCTTTGGAGCAACCCGGTCGATCAATTCATAATCTTTCTGCTCCTTCCTTGGTTAGCACCAAATCATGGTCTTCACCGCCCCGTAATGCGGGTGATTACAAACCGACCGAATTTGATATCGTTGAGGAGAATGGTGTGCTGATCCCTCCTCCAATTGTTATGCAGGCCGGTATGGACTATTTGTCAGAATATTTGGTTGGTTTCTTTTTGAATCCTAATCACCGCCTTCTTGAAGCGTCTTCAGTTTGTCGTTGGGCTTGTTAGCTTCGTGGTGATTTACGTGTTATATTGGTTGACTCCATGTATTATCTTAAGTTTTCCTCCGTCGAGGAACACCGTCGTGTTCTTGAGGCCGAGCCTTCTTTTTTTGATGGAAAACCTTTTATTATTACTCATTGGTCTCCAACAGTCGCTAGTGCTCGTGAACAAGTTCTTTCTATCACCGTTTGGGCTCTTTTCTCTCAAATTCAGTCTGCTCTACAACCTTTGCTTGGATTGAATTGGCTAGCTTGTAATGTAGGAAAATTGAAATATTTTGACTCTAATACTGTTGCGCGTGAAAAATTGGTGTATGCTAAGGCTCTAATTGAGATTTCTCCTGATAAGCCTCTCCCTTCCTCTATTCATGTTCAGCTAGCTGTTGGGCATGTTGTGGAAGTCCGTGTTTGCTACGGTTGGGTTCTAAATATTTGTACCTCCTGTCACTACTTTGGCCACCTGCCTATCGCTTGCGCGCATTCTGTTGTCTCCGCGGTTGCTCCTAAGATCCCTCTTCCTCGCTCCCCACTCCAAAAATGGGTTCTTAAGGTTTCTTCCTCTGTCTCACAGTCTGCCCCTCCTCCGGCAGTTCCTTTATCTTCCCCGTGTCCGCCTCCGTGCTCTGTTGATAGGCCTGCCTCCCTTTCTGCCTCTGTCGTCCCTTGCGTTGTTTCATCTATTCCTATTATTGCTCATGTTTCTATTCATCAGAGTTTACCTATTGTTTGGGTTGAGCCCGAGCGGTTTTGGGTTGATCTCAAATCAGATATGCGATTTAACTCCGTGAATGGTTCCTTTTTTAAATTTGTTTCTGATGATCATGTGGACCTTAGATGCCTTCATTACAAACCTTCTGGTGATTCCTTAGTTCTTGATATGAAAGGTCATTATGCGAGGTCAAATTCTGTCATGCTATCTGATTCTACCTGGGAACATTCATTTATTTACTCTTCTGATTCAGTAGTTTATGATCCTTGTCTTGCTATCCTTTTCCGCCCTTCTGCTGGTCTTCTTGGGAATGTCCCTGCGGTATCTTCCCTTGTGACTGTGGACGTTGGTACTTCTTCCTCTTCTGAGGTGGCCAAGTCTAGGTGTAATCTGAGTAGATGTGGCTTGTCTGCCACACTCATGTACTGTATTTTCTTTTTTCTTAGTAGTTAAGATGCTTTTACCTTACTCCTGTATTTCAAGTTTTTATTACGTTCGTAATAAAAAGTGGATGGTCCAATATAAAACCGGCTGGCCTTGCCCAAAAAAAAATCAGGCAGTTTCTGGCTACTGTTATAGATTATAATTTTCTAATAACTGGTATTTCGGTGGAAAATCCATTAAGGCTCATTCTTTTTAGATTCAAAGTTTATTTGTAATGAGAATATCTTTCTCAAAATTGCGACAAATAATCAACTCTGAAGTATTTTAGTTTGCATCTGATAAGAATAGTTGAAATGGATTTTCCAAAGTGCAAATAGATTATAGAAGTGTGATTCAATAAAGATGTAAATCGGTTTTGATTGTTTATTCAAAAAATTGATCAAAAATGAATATTTTAGATAAAATATAATAACTAATCATTTGATTTACATCAAGCTATAAACAATTGTTGCCAAAAATCTTAAAATCATATATTTCAAATCAAATCTTTCCAGTTATGATTAAAATTTTAAAGTCTGATTCAAAAATAAATCAAAACCACAATAAAGAAAAATCATTTAGTCCACATTGAAATAAAAAGGTATATTTAACCTTTAATCTTTACCAAAAATAAAACTTAAATGTATATTTAATCTTTGTAGATGAATAAGGTAATTGTCATTTTATTATTTCTATTCATAATCCATCACCAATGATTACTGTCCATCAAAAATGTCATATCAGAAATGATGGTTACTTTCTACTAAAGAAATTTAATGAATCGAATATTTTAGGATTTTGATGCACTTTTCTTTAGTCGCGATGATAGATGTCAAAGATTAATGTAATCTGATCAATAATGTTATCATTTTTGAATCACTTTTGATGGTTAACAAGTTGAAAATGTTTAAATGGTTTCAAAATAAATGTATTATTTTTGTAAGCAGTGAACTAAAATTATTATTTGACGATTTCTAATATAAATTCACTATTTTAATGTATGTCGCACAGGTTAAATGTCCAAAAAGACTCTAAAGTGGATAGTTTATTTGTAATAAGAAAATAAATGGATGAAATGTTTTATTATTATTGCGGTGCTTTTCATTATTTACCATTAAAAATCAAAAAGCTTCCAAATCGAATAGTTTGTTTAACAAGAAATCAACATAATTAACTAATTTATGTTATTGTAAAATTTTAAGCTTGTACTTCGTAATGCCAATAAAAAGTTTGAATATCAAAATTTCTTTTAACATTAGTTATTATGTATATCTAGAGATTTGAATCCACAGCTTTCAACGACAACTCAAGTTAGGTGTCTTACCACTGAACTACTGAACTGATGGTCACCAGCAAAAATGAGTATTTAAATTTTGTATGGAAACAAAATATACTTATCATTCAATGATCGCTGAACAAATTTACAATCAAGTTAATTATTAGCACACTAAAAGTGATATAAATGATTCAAAAAAAGGATGATTAGTTTCTATTGCGAAATTAAATGAATGAAGTATTTATAATTTTGAGGCAATTTTTATCGTTGCTCGGATAATTAACACATAGAAAAAAAAAACGATGAGAAAACTTGAGCAGTATGTCTTTTTAATAAATAAGCAAATCAATCGTCAAAGACCTTTAACTCAAGTGGTTAGAGATAAGCTGCTTTAGGGTGTATTCGCGGACAAATTGGATTAGAGGTTCGGGCGTTCGTGGACAATTTTTTATTAGAGTTGGTTAAAGATTGAGTGGGATGTAACAAATTAAGTCCTCGGGTGATATAACAATTTTCAAGTCCGATGTATCGGAGATACGTCGGACTTAAATATTATGTCCTAGAAAACTCTAGGAATCGAAGAGTTGAATCGCCTCTTCCTCAACCGCTGACTTAGATTTTATGCTAAGTCGGACGTAAAAATTTGCTACCGCCTTTACCCCAGCCAACCACCTGTCCATGAACGCACCCTTAGACAGAGGCTCTAGTAGTCATGGATTCGAGCTCCTAAGATGTTATTAAAAGTGTTCTACTTCAATAAAGACAAATGATGTTAAAAAACTTTTGAAAATAGATATTTATTGTTTTATGATATAAAATCAGAAGTCATTATTTATGATTACTACTCGCAATAAAATTCTAAAAGAAATTTCTAAAAGAACAGTTTTTCCATTAAAAAAATAGGACAAAATAACTATTTAATGACTATTTAGGCATATCATTTATTGAGGTGGTTGTTTTACACTAAAGGTCATGAAATTTTTGAAAAAAGGTATTATATTTGAGTTAAAATACTAATATGAATTTTGTTATTTTATTATTTTAACTAATGTTCCATCACTGCTCTAGCATACTGGGATATCAAAATAGAATAATTTAATTATATGAAAAATAAAAATTCGGTTATACAAGAAGAGACTGAATTAGAAATGATGATATACGTGAAAAACTTGGAGTAACACAAATTGAGGAGATTCAACATCGCTTAAGATGGTTTGGACATCTCCAACGAAGGCCGTCCGAGGCACCTGTGTGCGTTGTAATTATAGGCCGTGTCGTTTGCTCAAAGAGAGGTAGAGGTCGACCAAAGTGGACATGGGAGAAAGTTGTTAAAAGAGACTTGAAGGGTTGGAATATAACCGAAGAGTTGGTAACGGATCGGAGCGCGTGGAAGTTAGCGATTAACGTACCAGAACCATGAGCTACGAGTCTTATAAGTTTTAGATTATACGATTAGGGAAAAAGAGCCTAAAACGTAGCGTTTTTGGTCTTTAAACAATGTTACTATCAGCACCATTATTACTATTTGTACTGTTATCATCATTTTTATTTTTTATTTTATTTTATTGTATTTTATTTATTATTTTTATTTATTATTATTATTTTGTTTTTTTACATACATATGTATTTCTATCTTTATTTTACTTAGTTACTATTATTATTAATTTACCTATTTGACTTAATTTTATTATTGTTATTGCTATTGTTATTATTATAACCTTTAAATTACTTTTGTCATTTAGTTTCGGGTTCCATATTTAGCCGACCGCAACTTGTTTGGGAATAATGGCTATGTTGTTGTTGTATATGAAAAATAAAAATGAATTGAGTATTTATGGCATTTACATTATCATTTGTAATACCAAAGCTTAAGAATTGTATAGTTTATGATTTAAGTTTTATAATTAGTAGTATGTTCTAGAAAAATAATATCATAAATATTTTTAAAGAATTGAATTTATTACGTAATATATGGTGAAGTAGTTACAGATAGTTTTTATGTACTAAACTTAATATATTTCTAAGTAACTAGGTTTTGTCATGTGATTTCTGTAATTTTGTATTTATTAAAAGATTAAATTGTCGTTTTTGTAGACAATAATAGTTAGATACCGGTTTATTATTTTTTAGCATTTAATATTTGTTAAGAACACAAATGAAAGTTATTATTCTTAATTAATTTTGAAATTAACGTTTTTATAAAGTTCAACAGATAAATATTTATATACATAGATTTTTGAGTTTAACATTTAACTTTTAGTACATTTGTCTGAAAGACAAATTTTTCGTGTGCATTGAATTTTAAATGTTACTTGAGAAAATGACAAAAATACTTAAAAACGAAAGTGTAGTTGTGATGAATCGGTATATTTTTATGCATTTAAAAGCTCTTGCAGTTAATATCAATATAAAAAATTATTATATTACCAAAGTGACAACAAAATATTTATTTGACGACTATAAGAAATGTTGATTAAAAGAACTTCATGGTTTGATATTTTGATAGTGGCAACTACACAAGAAATATTTCTATCTATGCTCAACCTTGTAGGAAAATATATCGACCAATGAAGAGATACAATGACAAAGACAAGACCAAAATGACAAACAATGTTACATTAGTCGTGGTATTTTGTATCTAGTAGTATATGATTGTTAAAATCTTTTCAAAGTGGTATATACACGCAAATCATCAAAGTTGCATTTTCATTTATTTAAAAACAAAAATACACAAAACCAGTCGAGTAATACAATATTAGTCGATTGGTCAAACTTGTTTAGTCGACCGATATACTTATGCATTTTATTTTTTTACAAGGACAACATAACCAATCGACTAAAACCAAAGAAACAGTTGACTGATGACTCGACCAGTCGATTGGTTCCACAGTTTCAGTCGGTTAAAAAGAGGTAAAATTGAACTGTTTTCTTTCTGTTTAAAAACCCATTTTTTTCAACTGTACTAGTTAATTGACAGGTACACTACCAGTCGACTGGTTACCTATAACTGTCATATTTTTTCAAAATTCTAAAGAGTTCTTCCTCAAGCGAAAGGGCATATCCTTTTATGAAGAGTTGCATTTATCTCTGGTAATAGCTACTTCTTATGAATACATACAACTCTTCAATCATTATATATAGCACTTTGTTTCAAGAATTAAAGATATAATTTCCATCACTTTTCTCTCTCAAAATCTCTTGAAATTTGTTCTTGCATTCAAAGCTTTCATTTACAATATTGATCACTTGAACATTAAAGAAATATTATTTAAGTGGTCATTTACTTTCATTCTTTCACATATATACGATATACCACTTACGAAGAAGATCATAGAAATGATGTACTCTATCGACTCATCAATGTTAAAGTACACGAAGTCAACTTTTTACTACTTTTGTCGTTGAAGACCTGTTGGAGATCTTCAGAAACGAAGTCATGTTCGACAGCTCGGGTAGTTTTGTAAGATACATGTTCCTCTGGGTTATGTAACGATCCGTAAATTTTAACGATTTTTATAACGTAATTAGCTGAACTTTTCATGAAAAATAAACAATTAAATTTTGCAATGAAAAATTGATATTTGGGATGTGTCTCATTAAACATAGCTAGTGTCAGATTTTCATGGGAAAATATGAAAGTTAGTTCTGCTGTGCAATTTTCAATTTAAAATCAGTTAGTTTGACGAAAACAAAATAATTTTGAAATCCGAATATTTTTATATAATAAAAATGTAGACCATTTTCTAAGTGAGACGTCGTATTTCGTTTCGTCAAATTTGAACTACTCTAACTCCGTTTATCTTATTTTCGATGTTTTAGCAGCACTTTTGGCAGCGAATATCGACTTTTGATAAGATGGTCATATTGTTGATATCTGTATATCATTTTGTTTATTTTGTCGAGGTGATCTCCGCAGTATATTCATTTGTGTGTTTCGATTTCCGATATGCGGCGAAATCTGCGAAACGATTAGCCGTATCGGTATTCATTTTGGACCATTTGGTTCCTTGCGTCCTTCCATTTATCCACCATGGGAAAATAAGTGGTTACCAACTTTAATATTCCAAGAAAGGCAACTCTTGACCTTTGGCTATCCCACCATATTCAATATTTGCTGGTCCATTTTCATTCTCTATTCCGTTGTTCCTCTGTGCTTTCGGAGAAAAATATATATAATAATAGTATTTCTTTTATTATTGAGTTTAACCTGCCATACATATTTCGTTGCATTCGTTCTCATCTTTTCTCGACCATCACAGCTCAAGTCGGCCGCCACAACATCCGTGTGTCGCCTTCCATTTTCCATCTCCGCCACTCAAGCAGTAAAACCCATACCTCTGCCCTTCCTCACGTCAGCCAGCGCCTTCTCCCTTTCACCTCCCCTCGCCTGAACCCCTGCCGTCCACACATGACAGCCAATCACCAAGCTACTCCTCGCGGCCTCTGCCCTCAATCGCCACCCCACATGAGCAGTAGCCAGAGATTCACCACCCTGAGTGACCCTACAGCCGTACTCACCCAGTTCAGCCCGACACGAACGCCACTATTCCTCCGTGCCTCTGACAATCTTCCATGCCGACCAAGCCTTCTATTCGAATATCACATCGCAGTCGAACACCACCATTCCAATACCCTCCAGCTCACCTACACGCTAACCACCCTTCCAGACCCCAAGTGCCTCGCCACTCCATGTCGCCGTCCGACCCCACAGCTTTGCACTTTCTCACGTGGACACAGCAACAGCTCGAGCACCTAGCTTCGTTTCCAAGCAACAGCCAAGTCTCCATTTGTAGTTGAGACCCAAAGCCGCCTTCCTTTCCGCTGCCGAATCTCTACACTCCAAAACCCTTCGGCCTGTCTTCCCTGTCGGCTACACCCTCATCCTCTCACCACCTTCCTCGCCGTTATGCCAAACACCCACGCGGCAGCTAGCACCCATGGCAGCCCGAACTCAACCGCGCTGCAACCCCGCAGCCTGTAGTCGATCACCCACAAACCCAAGTTTTTGTAAGTATGTATAAAATATATATAGCTTATAATATAAACTTACTGAAAATCTAAAATTTTAAATTGTTGTTTCGAAATTTGATTTTGAAAGGAAATATGGGTTTTAAATTAGATATTGATTTTAACAAATAATATATATAAAGAATTTGTTTCGATGTGTGTCAAACTGAATATTGATTTTAAAGGAAAATATAATATAAAGATTTTTATATGAGAAAATTTTAGATTTTTAAAATTTTATATATTTTGTTTCAATCAAAAAAAAATTATTTAAAACTTGGATTTATAGACCTTTTTGGTAGTTGGACTGTGGTATTTCTTTTTTGGTATTTCCCAAGAAATATAGGCCTGCCTGCCATCCACACCAGAATAGATGTAGACCTTGTTGTTGTAAGAATTCTTAATTCATGAGATTCAAGTTCTTCGTGCTTTGTTTTGTCTCGCCGCTGTCCAGAATTGGTCGCAGCAGCAATTCTAGTTGTGTCGTCTGTCAATCCATGTTTTCTCTAGTCTCGAAAAGGTGAGCAATCACTCACGATTAACATTTTTATATTTGGTAAATTTAATTCACATGAAATGACGATTGAAATATGTTGTTAGATTTGAATTGTTAGTTATTTAATTTTGAATATGATATATTATCATTTAAAATTGTTAACCTATGTTAATCGATACCTTACACCAATAACCTGTTAGTATGGGTATATCATATTTAATTTGACAATTGTGATCATATCTGCCATTGATATGCTATGTTATTTATGCTATTATTTTATTTGTTCTCACTTTGCAAGTTCCATGTTAGTTTAGAAAATCCTTATGGGTTGAAATGTAACATACCTGAACGATCTTATAGATTAGAGGAGAATCGTTATGGATTGAAATGATAAACCCAAGCGATTTTCATTGATTTTGAAATTTTGGGATTGCTGGTTGAAATGATATATACTCATAAATATAAAAATTCAAAATGCGGATTAAATGATAAATATCTGTATCACTTGACCATAAGATAGAAAATTATATACGGACACCGTTGGTCTATTTTTTGAAAATGATTTCCAAAGCTTGAAAGGAAATATATGGGTTTTATAAATATTGATTTTTAAATATAACATAAATATTTTATTTTAATATGGGTAAAAAAATTAGATTTTTAAAATTATATGTTTTGAAAATTTTAAAATTCTAAGTTTTAAAATGTAAATTATAAAATTTTACCTATAACTTTATTATTTCAAATATATCAAATAAGATTTAAACGGATTTAATAACAATATGATTTAATTTAATAATAATTAATATAAAAAAATTACTAAGAATTTAACTAATATACATATATCATGTTAAGATATTTTATATTAATATTTTAAAATAGATTTATGTACTAACTTAATAAATAAAAGTGTGATTTGATTGGATGCATCTTTGATTATGCGAGTATGTCTCGAGTTGGGCGGTAGTAGCTGCTATGCGTTACCACCAGTCGGGATCCGCAAAACGGTAGTATCCTACCCTAGGCATTGTCTCGCGTGCCTTGTCACATGTCTTATCGCGTCCGCTACGAGTTTGTTTTGTGTCGTACCTATGTAGTGCCATCTGAGTAAACTATCAGTTTGGTGAAACTTACGGTACTGTATAGACTATGGAATATATAAAATATGTTAAGAGGATATGGATAACGCCTTAACGCTATTTTAATAGTTTACTTTACTATAGACATTATTTAGCATATTGTACTATGTAAGTATATAGTTTAACGGATCCTTAAAGGATGGAAATCCCAAACATCATTTAAGTTATATAGTTTAACGGATCCTTAAAGTTAGGTAGGCAAGTGATGTTCAGTGTATGACGTCGGACCTGAGGTGGCAGTCAAGAAACCAAAGGCGTAAGAATAAGACCTAAGTGACATCCAAAAACGTAAACGTAAGATCTTGGCGGCAATCGAAATCATAAAAACAGATGTAAGGCCTAGTGTGGCAATCGAAAACGCTAACGTTTATATGAGGCCTAAAGTGGCAACTGTAGTCGAAAGTGTGGAGTAAGGCCAAGATGACATCTATGACACGAAAGCAATTGGGGCAAGGCCTGTTGTGGTGTAAAGCCTATTGAGGCAACTGAAAATGAAAGTGTAAGTGTAAGGCAAGGTATGGCAATCGAAAGATGCAAGTGATGTAGGTATAAAGCCTGGAGTGGCAATCCAAAACTAATAGTCTATTTAATAGAATTAAGTGAAGGCATAAGACGTTGGTTGCAGCCAAAGAATAAGACTAGAAACTTTTATCTATTATAAAAGACATGAGGCCTCAATGGTATCCAAATAATAAGACTTGAACCTTGCATCGGCATGAGGCCTCAGCAGTAGCCTAAGATGGAATGTTTGGGTTTTGGTTAAAAAAGAAAATGATTGTTGTACGACATATCGAATGATTTGATTTCGGATATGGCTTTACGGAAAGAACAAGACACTTAAGATTGAACCAGGTATAGGTCTATACTTACAAATGTTAAAATGAATATTTTGCTTTAGCAGGGAGAAACTCGTTTCATGCTTTAGCGGTGTGGTCTCATTAACTTTTATGTTCAAAGTAATATATATTGCTCGTATCAAACTTTATGTATGATCCGTGGTTTTTTTCTTATAAACTCATGGTGCTCGTTCGAGCATGTTGATTTTATGGGTTTAGATATGCTTTTAGGCGGACAAATAAAGGAGTCGAAGAGGAAGCAGAAGGCTTAGATGTGTTATTTGCTATTTGGATTCTACTGTGCTAAGTGTTTACGTCAGCAACTTCATATGTTGACCATAACACTATTATATATGTTGTATATATATTTGACCTTGTGTGTGTACAAATTTGGAAAACTAAGGCCGCTGTTGGTTTGTCATTTTTAGTTTTGTGTTTTCGTCCAAAAAACGAGCACACAACGCATGTATTTTTGAAACCAATTTAAACGACGCTAACATATAAATAAAAAACAAATTTATTTTGTTTTTTGTGTTTTCATAAATAACAAAATAATGAAAAAACAATTTGTACCCTCTGTCGTCACTCCATCCCCTCTATCGTCGTCCTAATGGCCTAAAATTTTAAATCTCTTTCGTTATCCTCTTTTTTATAAATATTGAAAACGGAAAACACAAAATGAAACCAACCATGTCTTAAATTATTAAACTTAAAAAGGCTCATATCAACCCAAACATAAAAGCCAAACAAACAAGCATCAACTCACTACTGTTTGCAAAGCACAGTAACCAAGTTGCCCAAGACAAGGATGAGGATACTCAGTTTGAAATGGTGGCTCACCACGAGTAAGCGCTAAAAATGAGGAAATAAGGGAACTGAAAGCTTGTATAGACCGGTTAGCACAACTGCGTCAATAAAACAACAAAGGAGGGAGGGGAGAGGTAAGCTTTTTAATGAATATATGAAAATTTTGAAATTCATCTCATCCGTATCAAAAAAATGATAAATATCCGATATCCGAAAAAATAGATTACGGATGCAGATACGAAAACGTCCACATTCAAAAATTATCTATCCAATTTTTTTATCAAGGTTATATCTATATCATATGTATTTTAGCACAATAAAATATATGTATTTATTGTCTAATCAAGTTAATAGTTTATATTATATGCATTTCATGCATATTAATTGCTCAAAACTATTAATTATCATCGTATCATATTTGTTGGTTTTGCAAACTTTTATAATCAGTGGGATTGAAAAAAATATGTCAAACCAAAATTTTCTATTTATGTTTCTTAATTTATCGAATGCTAATGAAAAAGAAAATTATTCGATATTCGTTCATATCCACGGGATGGATATCCGATATCCGAAAATGAATTGGGATGCAGATATGACACTTTCTGCATCTGAAAGTATCTATTGACGGACTTACCAAAGAGGAGAATTTTCTCCACTCGATGTGGCTATCATAGAATCAGATTTCTATGATAGTTTCAAAGCTCCTACAATCGAAAAATATGAGGATAATCCAGCCCATATGATCATCCATGCACATTTGAATACTATATGGATATACTAAAGGTGGGGGAGGTTAGCCAGTTGTAAGCTATTTCCAGTGTACAAGTAAAAGAAACCAGAGCAAAACAAATAGGGAGCGTGTTGTCGCTTTCATAGAGTGAATGGCCACCACGCTAACAGTTGTCGTCACTTGAAAAACGAAATTGAAAGGTTAATCCAGAATGACTACTTGGGTACCTACTAGAAAGACACAACAGCAGTTCCAGCACAAAGCCAATCTCCGGACCTACAAGCAGATCTAGCAGGAAAATCCCAGTACCATCACCGCTTATACCCATGGAGTACCTCGTCTTCTACGAAAGAGCAAAAAAAATATAGGAAAATATGACCAGGAAGTTTGAACTGAGCATAGGACCATGTATAACATAAACCAGAAACCATGATTTAAGGTTCCAACCAAAATACCGAAGTTCCGGCCTACTCGGTTCGATTTCGGAGGACTTCAAGACGAAAACCTAAAAAGAATCGGTTTTGGTTGGAAATAGGAAAAAAGTTTGAAATTTCAGAAGTTTGCAAGCATCTGGTTGAATTATGTAATATAAGATTATACAATCTTATACCAAACATACCTTAAATTACGAACTTTTCCACTGATCGAACGAACTTCTTCAAATTTTTCTTCTCTATCGTCGAATTTGAAGCCGACATCCACATACCCACATTTTTACCTTCGTATTTGATCTCAATTTCAAACCTAATTATCGTTGTTTTGAGCTAAAGATGGAATAAAGATAGAATTGGATATGGGCTGCTGGGGTAAAAAGAAGAGATTGGGTCTGGATTTTTGTGTTTTCTGTGTTTTTCTTACTGGCTGTGTAATATTATTAGGGCATTGAATTAACTAAGATTAACAAACTAGTTGGCATGGGCTTATGTTGTATTAATGTTTAGGCTGGGTTTAGTTATATTGGTTTAGGGTTAACTTTTGGTATTTAATACGAGTTATTTTAATATAGTAACGTTAATTAATTATAATGTGTGGTTTATTATAACGTTAATACTTAATTTAGTATTATTATTTTTACAATTTGAACGATTGTCTCTATTTAATAATGTAATTAATGAAAAAATACCAAAATCGAAACCAAAACCGATATTTATGAAATTTCAAAATTAGTCAAAACTTCAAAATCAAACCGACAATACCGGAAGATATACCAAAAGATATTTATGAAATTTCGATATTATTAGGGCTGGACGCTCCAACAGTACCAAAAGATATAGTGCACGCACGGTGTGTGTGTATATATATATATATATATATATATATATATATATATAATTGAAATTAAACTAACAGTAGGTTAAAAAAAGCTAATCGACAACTTAAGAAATTTAAATCAACCAACTATGTACCATCAAACATAAAGGGTTGAGGGTATACACAAAAATGGAACGTGAGACATGATGACGAAGTAGGAAAATATTTTTGTGCAGTATAGGACTAGTAAATTACGATGAACCCATACGAAGTTCATCGGCAAGGTTTCGCATAGAATTTCTACGTTCGGTAAATACGACTCGCTTAATCTGGTTGAAATTAGGACGACCAAGTAAAAAAAGAATACAAAAAATCAATATAAAGACGAAGTTAAAAGAAAAGAAAATTATAAGAGGAAGTAGTGTCGGGTTCCTAGAAGGATGGGAGATAAATATCTCAATTAGAAACAAAGAAGAATTTTTATGTCCATCTCTTGGTTTTACAAGGAGAGTAAGAAAAAATGGAGTTCGTAGCACAATTAAAATGAAAGTTGTCGCAACCTGCAACAGAGCTCTTGTGAATGGAATACAAAAAAAAAGTAATTCTCGACGATGTCAAATGATCGACGTACAAAATGAAAGTACAAGCAGTGTAGTCAAGGAGAAAAAGCCCCAAGCCCTCGCCTAGCGCTTTTTGGCGCCTAGAGCTTTTTTGGGCGCCTTGAACGTATGTTTTGCTGTTTTAGTAAAAACTGCATTTAAAAAACAAATAACTGCATTTTAAAATTCATTTTAAAAACTGCATTCTAGAAAAACTGCACTTAAAAAAACTGCATTTAAAAAAACTTTTTAATTCATTTTAAAAACTGCATTTCAAATAAACTGCATTTAAAAAACTGCATTTCAAAAAAAAAAAACTGCATTTTAAAAATCAATTTAAAGAAAATTTTAAAGTTTAAACTATAAAACTTTCAACTTTTACCTTTAAAATTCTGAAATTAAAACTTCAAATTCAATTTCAAATTTTAACTCGAACATTTAAATTAAGCTAAAATGTGGACTTAATTTTAAATAAACTGCATTTAAAAAAATAAAAACTGCATTTTAAAATTCAATTTAAAGTCAATTTAAATTCAATTTTAAAATTCAATGTAAAAAAAAAAGCAAAAACTGCATTTAAAAAAAGAGAGTAAAAACTGCATTTTAAAAGTTAAAAGTAAAAACTGTATTTAAAATTCAATCTAAATTTAAAACTAACTTAAAGTCTTAAACTGAATTTAAATCAAAACTTTATAACTTAAACTCAATTTAAACAAAAATTTATAATTTAATTTAAAATTAATAACATTTAAAATCAGTTTTTAACTTTTATAATTTAAACTAATTTAAACTTAAAATCAGTTTTTAAAATCAAAACAGTTATTTAAAATAAAATCAGCTCATAAAAAAAATTAAAACTTCAAACAAAATTAAAAATATACCCGTGGTTCGAGATCAGCGGCTTGGGTTTTTAGGGTTGAGGGTCGGCGGCAGTGGGGCTTCAGTCGGCGGCAGTGGGGTCGGCGGCAGTAGAGCTTCGGCCGGCGGCAGTAGGGCTGGCGGCGGTGGGGGTTTGGTCGAGTTTCAATAGCTGCTCGAGATTAAGGTTTTTTTTTAATATCGAGAGTCGAGATAGAGGGAAGTAGTGTTTTTTTTGTTACGAACAGCAGCTTAATTAAGCCACTATCGGGTTCGATTTTGAGGATTTTGGAACAAAGTCCTAAATCATCCCTCAATTAACTAAAGCGTGCTTAATTGGAGCTTCGCTTTTTCGTCGCTTCGTCACCTACAGCGCTTTATTGGCGTCTTGCCAATCACTGACGCCTGAAAACAGTAAAAAGCCATAGGCTAGCGCCTAGGGCTTTTTGGCGCCTAGGCGCGCCTAGGCGAGCGCTTTGACTGCAGAGAGTACAAGGCATGAGATAGTAAAATACATGAGACGGTTGAATAGGGGATAAACCCAATATGGCCAATTATTCTTTGATAAGAGGGCGAAGATGGAGGTAAAGCCCCCATCTAACGTGCTCAGATGTTAAGGAAATGAACTCCTCTGGAGCCAAATGGACGCGATCAGAGGAGGTTGGAACACAAAAGGCATAATCGAAAAACTCATAAGGGTGCAAGAGACCCTCAATCGTTTTCACATCACGAATAGCTGAAGTTAGGCTAATAAAAGGTGAAGAACCCTGACCAGAAGAGCAAAGAAGATCATTGGGATCCATGATCAGCTAAAAAAAGGAAGACAAAAAAAGGGCATATCGAAAGCCCCCGACCATACTAAGAGATTAATCATGTAAACCAACATAATAATTCAACCAAACAACTTAAAAGCATAACATTAAAAAAGAGTATATAGGAATTTCTGCTTACAACTGATAACAAAAAAAATTGAAAATCAAGGGTGAGTTTGAAGAATGACGCGATATATCGAATATGATCCAAAAGCAAGTGAAAGAGATGAAAGTAGAGGAATAAGAGAAATATTATAGTTTTGCCAAAAATATCTCAGCCTCGGAATTCAAACGGCGAGAAAAGTAAAAATCGTTGGGTTGGAATGATGTCGAAACTAAAAATGAAGCAAATTTCTAGGAATACGGAATGATTCAACTGACAACGGTAAAAAAAAAAAATAACCAACCACGTTAAGACACGTGGAAAGAGGGCATTAATGTGAAATGACTTATTAGACTTTTTTGTGTGTATACACACACAATGAGAACCATAAAAAAACAAAAAGGGGTAGGAAGTGACAAGTCTACACTAGTATGCATTAGGTGTTACACTCGTTTTTCTCTTATATAAGTTGAGTGCAGGTCCAGGTGCATAGAGGGGTACGCCTGCATAAAGTAACAAGGAAACAAAAGGGGTTGCGCATCTAGAATAGGAACCACGTATGTTCCAAAAATACAGCATATGCAAAACCTAACATAAATGCTTTGAAAGCCGCACAAACCACATTCAGTACAATACTATGGACATCGCAGTAAACTGTAAATAGGTGACAAAGTGAACCTAGATAAAATTCAGCCAACAAAAGATGGAATTACTAAAAGCTTGGTTGTAATGTGGTACCAAAAGCCTAATCAAACTATGATGTCATGACAAAGTTAAACTACATTGTCAGTAGCGTAATCAAACTGTGACGCCATAAAAAAAATCAAACTGCGATGCCATAAAAAATCAAACCGCGATGTCACGACAAAGTTAAATTGCACTGCCAATAGCATACTCAAGATGCGGTGCCAGAATAAAGTCAGACTGTGCCGCCTTGACCCAAGTGAACTACATCCCAAATCAGTTGCACAACTATGGGCAAAGTGACAACAAAGCATGGTACCAAAACAAAGAACCACATATTCGTCAACGCCAATTTAATACAGAACTGCTCATGGCCTCGATCTCAAGCACCACATTTCAAAATTCTAAATTAATAGCCAAAGGTCAAATACTTCCGTCAAAAGTCAAATTCTCTTGCCACGGTAATTTCTCTCAACAATATCCACGTCAGCTATCTGTGTATATTTAACAAAGCCTACGGGTGAACGACAGATGGCAAGACCTAATGATAAAGAAGGGTACAAAGTATGATGTGTCAGAAAAGAATTAAAGAGGAAATGAATTGACCTGTGGATGTAGGATTTCTTAACATCCGAACCAGGTAAAAATTTATATCTTTCTCTTTAAGCATTTATTGTCTTGTTTTGTGTTAGATTTTTTTTAAATTTGATTGAACTTATTGTTAAAAATGAATTTGACATTTTAACATATGGTTAAAGTGCTTTTACACAATTGTACAAGTTTTAGCATCATAATTACTTCCTTAAATGGCAACTTAACACTGCTTAAACTTGTTAATTCATAATTACATAAGCATTCAGCGTCGTAATTACTTAATTTAAGTTGGTATTGTAAGAATGAAAATTTTCATTAACTACTATTATTTAATAGATTTGCGTAACAAAAATGTCAAAACGAATCTTTAAAAAATGATTTGGTTTAATGATACTGTATTTTTAATGTTTATTGAATTGATTTTCATTATTTTTCACAATGTTCTCTTACCATATCCAGAAGAAGAAAAATGTGTGTGTTTTCATTAGGAAAATAACATGTGCTCGTTTTATTATTGTTTTTTGTTATTCGTCTATCATTGTACAAAATGCTTAGCATATTAAAAATGTCAAAAGAAATCTAAAAATTTGTGCAGAAAATTTGTTAAGAAACGAACGAAACTAGTCATTAGTTTACTTCAAATTATAATTCTACTTACCATGACTTGAACATCGAAAATGTCAAAACGATCCAAAATAGATAACTTATTTATAACATGTAAGTAAATAAATTAAATGTGTCAATGGGGTTGGAGCAGTTGATGGTCCGGATTGCGAGATTAAAAATTCACGAATTTTAACCTCAAAACCAACAACCATGTTGTAACAAGTATTTGGAGTATGTTTTTGGCAGACACAATACTTTTCTAGAGTTTACAAGCGAAACTTGATACTATAAGTAGTTCAAAAAATATGTATGATTCGTAAAACTACCATTATTCTTGATGATGTCAAAAAGGCTAGAAAAATGAATAGTACGTAGATTAAGAAGTTAATCGGATTAACTATTTTATGATTCTTGTACCATTGTTCTCATTTGCGATGGTTAGCATGTCGAAAGCGTAGATTAGATGTGAAAATGGATTCTAAGAAAGTAAATAAATTGAATATTTAGCGACTATTGTTGTGATTCTTATTATTTGCCACGACGCTTAGTATACTTAAAATAATAATTTTACATTTATTAAGATGTTGACTAAATTACTCATTCTACGATGTTTGTATCACCTTTTATCAACTTTATATTCAATTTTTGTTAACAATTAAATTTGAACTTAACATTTTATGATGCTTTTTTAGAAAGAGTGATCCTTAACTTGAGCAGAGCGTCTCATAAATATATATATCATTAAAGAGTTTAAGAACTACCAACAAACATGGTAGTTAGCGATACACGTTCAAATATGTGACAGATGTTAAAATGATGTGTCCGTTAATAAGTTATGTAACGGATCATTATCATTTTATGATGATCAATCAAATACCTACCATTTCATGATTATCAAAAAATATCATGTACCTTTAAAAATCAATGGCTTATTCATATTCGAAAGCAAAAATTTTAACATTTCAAATTAATTTTTGTTGATGGTAGCACACTGAAAATGCCAGAAAACTTATGAAAATGGATTTTCAAAATTTGTTATAAAAGTCAAACGAGATTGTTATCTATGATTATTATTATTATTGATTGAATTCCATACATGTTTCTGTTTAGTAAAATACGAATGGTCGAAAATATTGAAAAACAACGGTTTCGGCTGAGTCGCGGACTACGTCACTCTCTTGAAGACGTTTCGACGATCTGCTATGTTGTCAAAGCAGGTCGTACTATTCGTCACCGCCTCTAAGATAAAACAGCCTCTCAATAATTTCTGTGGTATCGGTTCGTTTGCATGTACGAAACGATTCTGTTTGCACCAAAAAAATGTTGCTCGAATTTGTGGATTTAAAAACGGATTTTTTTTTAAACAGGATGTAGTTCTTTCTGGTTTGTCTCATTTTCAGTTAAGAAGACGGAATAGCAAAAGAACGTTGTTGGCTGTGGGGAAACGTGGTCTCGAAAAACGGATCTGAGAAAATGATATGTCAAAAAGAATGAACGTTATGTAACGTTCTCCAATACAGGTCTGGTCTGATTTGACCATTCCAGCCCGGTCTAAAACGGTTAAAGAATTTTGTACCAAAAATATAAGTGTTATACCACTGCAAGCCCGAACCCGAGCCCGTCCCGGGTCGAGTCAGGTCTAGTCGTCGGCACACGCGCGCGTTGTGGTTACACATGGTCTTGCTCCTCACAAAAGAGCATCATTGGGTGCCCAAAGGGCCCAACTTAGCTTCTAAGTACTTGATTCTTTCATATAATCTCACAATGTGGGGACTATTCATATTCCCATATAATAGGAGTCATTTCATACTTAGTCAACTTTTTTAAGAATTCGCTTATTTTTCTAAAAACAATTTCCAACAATCCTCCACTTGAATTTTTTAAAAATATTTTCGAACAATTTCTGAAAAAACATAAGACTGTACATAAACAAAGGTATCTTTCGACTTGAACCTTTGTATAGTGGATAAGATTCAGTTTTTACTAGAGTGACACGTAGTCTTGAACTCTATTCCTGACATCGGAACACACAATCTTTATAAAGTGCAATCAAATAAGCCCGTGCATTTATGGTCATGCACGTCTATCCCAGTTTAGTGAATGCTCTAGGAGTTTTGCCCAAAATTTCATAGAAAACGGCCAAATTTCCACATTCACGGAGTCTATCAAGAGTACTCCTAAAGGTAGGTACTCCACTCCAAATAGAGTATAGATCTCATTAAGAGATTCTATTAACTCATCCTCTAATCACTTTAGAAATACATGCTTCTATATACATGAAAATAGCATGTTCAACTCATATCACTTCACAACTTGTTCTTACCATTGAACCTAGTTCTAGGGATCTCCAGTCAGTAGGTCGGAGTACCATTGTGCATGACTCAACAATCTAACGACAATAGTTTTGTAAGAATTTTCTCTCTGGTCAGTCCTTTCGTCAAAGGATCTGCCAAATTCTCATCACTGCGTATGTGATCCACTCTAACAGCTCCTAAAGAGAGCAGCTCTCTAACAATGTTGTTCTTATGACGTATCTGTCGTCTATTACCATTAAAATAACGGTTCTGTACTTTTGCAATAGTCGCGGTACTATCGTAATGGATCAACACAGCTGGTATCAGTTTTTTCCATAAAGGAATCTCAGCTACCAGATTTCTTAGGTACTCTGCTTCCTCACTAGCTGAGGCTAGTGCTATCATCTTAGACTTCATAGTAGACTGAGCTAAAATAGTCTATTTCTTGGATTTCCAAGAAACAGCTCCACCAACAATGCTAAAGATCCACTGGTTGCTTTTGAATCATCAGATAAAGTATTCCAGTCCGCATCGGTGTAACCTTCAAGGACGGTTGGAAACTTTTCATAATGCAATCCAAGATTCATAGTTTGTTTTAAGTATCTCATGACCCTATTAATAGCGTGTCAATGTTCTATACTAGGTCTACTAATAAACCTACATAATAATCTCACGACATAGGCAATGTTGGGTCTAGCATAATCAGTGGCATACCGAAGGCTGCCAATGATGCTCGCATAATCAGACTGTCTTAGACTCTCACCAGTGTTCTTAAATAGCTTTACATTAGGATCATATGGTGTACATCTAGGTTTACAGTCAAAGTAATTGTATTTCTTTAAGATTTTTTCAATATAATGAGATTGAACCAAAGAAAGTCCTTTTTCGGACCTAGTAATCTTAATATCAAAGATTACACTCGCTTCACCTAGATCTTTCATATCAAAATTGGCACTTAACAAAGATTTAACAGTGTTTATGACATGAATGTTTGACCCAAAAATTAGTAGATCATCTACATACAAACATACTATAGTGCAAATGTCATTCTCAGATTTATAATAAATGCATTTGTCACTTTCATTAATTTTGAAACCATCTGAGATTATTAAGTTATCAAATTTTTCATGTCATTGTTTAGGTGCTTGCTAATTTGCAAACTTTATGTTCTTGGCTAGGAATAACAAAGCCTTCAAATTGGTCCATATAAATTTCCTCTTCTAATTCACCATTTAAAAAAGCAGTTTTAACATCCATTTGATGTATAATTAAATTATGAATAGATGCTAATGAAATTAGTACTCGAATGCATGTGATTCTAGTTACAGGTGAAAAAGTATCAAAAAAGTTTATATCTTCTCTTTGCCTAAAACTTTTAGCTACCAAATGGGCTTTATATTTTTCAATTGTTCCATCAGGTTTTAATTTCTTTTAAGTACTCATTTACAGCCTATAGACTTACAACCCGGTGGTAAATCTACTAAGTGCCAAGTCTTATTGGATTTCAAGGAATCCATCTCATCATTTAGTCTCTTGCCAAAAATCGACATCTAATGAAGATAAGGCTTCTTGGAGGTTTATGGGATCCTCCTCTATGGTAAAAGTGCAAAAATCCGAGTCAATATCTTTATCAACTCTTGCTCTTTTACTTCTTCTAGGTTCGATTTCAGAAGGTTCATTAAGTTCTGTTCTAATAGGCACGGTGTTATTTGACATGCCTCCACTATTTCTCAATTTAAAAGGAAATTTACTTTCATAAAAATCAGCATCATTAGATTCTATTATATTATGTGTATTTAAGTCATAAAATCTAAATGTTTTGCTATTAATAGCATAGCCAATAAATACACATTCGTATGCTCTACTTGCTAATTTTATTCTCTTAGGGTTAGGTATACGAAGATATGCCAAACATCCCTAAGTTCTAAAGTAAGATACATTCGGTTTATAATTTCTTAAAATTTCAAAAGGTGAAATCTTATTTTTTTGATTTAGGGATTCTATTCAATACATAGCATACAGTCAACAAAATCCCTCCATTAATGTTTTGCTACACCCTAATTTAATAAAATAGCTACAACTAAATCGGTAAAGGTCATATTCTTTCTTTCAGCTTTACCGTTCATTTCAGATGAATAAGGTGCAGTTCTCTCATGAATTATACCATGCAATTTATAAAAATCAAAAAATGGACTAGACTCGTATTCTATTTCTCTATCACTACGAAGTCTCTTAATTTTCTTATTAAATTGATTCTCGATTTCAGTTTTAAATAATTTAAACATATCAAATGCATCACTTTTATTTTTCATAAGACATACATAAGTGAAATCAAAGCCATCATCAATGAAAGTGATAAAATAACGGTGTTCATGTCTAGTTAAAGTGTCATCAAGCTCACATATGTCAGAATGAATCAAGTCTAAGGGTTCAAAAATTCTATCAACTGATTTATGGGATTTTTTAGTGATTTTTGCTTGACTACAGAATTCACATTTACCAAAATCAGTTTGTGACATTTTAGGAATCAAATCTAAGGTAATCATGTTATGAATTATACATTTATTTACATGACATAATCTAGAGTGCCAAATATTAAAATCACATAACATATAAGCAGAACTGGTTACTTTATTAGATTCAACATTAAATCTAAACATACCCTCACAAGCATAACCCTTCACTACAAACATGCGCTTATAAGTCAAAGCATACAAATTAGCCCCCATAACTTGAGTAAAACCAGCCTTATTAAGGAGAAAACTTCTCATCTGTGGAGTATGCATCACATCATTCAGAAGAACTGTCTTTTTCCAAAGGTAAGCTTAATTTCCACATTTCCAATGCCAGCAATTGTAGTGGTGTGAGAATCTCCCAGCAGCACTTTCTGATCATCAACAACCTTGTATGTACTGAACATAACATAACACGATCATAGCAGACATGGCGGGATGCACCAGTATCTACTCATCAATCCTCCAATCCACCAACAAGCTGAATCTCAGAAATCATAGCCGTAAGAGGCTCCTCGGCTAGGTTAGCCTGCGGTGCAAGGTCTGGTCTGTTCATACACTTGCATGCCATATGACCTGATTTTCCACAGTTGTAACACAGAAACAACTGTCCAGAGTCATTCTTTTGGGTCGGTTTCTGCTGTCCCTTTTGGTTCCCTTGCGGGTACCAATTATGTTTGTTGCGGTTGCTGTTCCGATTCTTAAAGTTTTTCGAATTCGGTTTTAGAACTGCGGGCTTGGACTTTTTAGTGTTGTTGATGGTGACAACAAGCACTTCCTCTTTCTGGTCCTGCTTACGAGCCTCCTCCTCAATACGAAGACGGGTGATCAAGCTATCTAAGGAGAATTCATTAGTCTTGTGTCTAAGCACATTCTTAAAATCTTTCCAACCTGGGGGCATTTTGTCAATAATAACAGCAATTTAAAATTGTTCATCCAAACTCATACTTTCGGAGGTGATCTCATGAGCAATTTTCTAAGCTCATGAGACTGTATCTCTACTGACCTATCATCCGTCATCTGGTATTTCAAATAGCGGCTGACTGCATATTACTTCGCTCCAACCTCTTCCGTATCATACTTCTTTTGCAACGCTTCTCATATTTCTTTGGTTGTCATGTCGGAATTGTAGTAGTCGTAGAGGTCATCACTGAGGCCATTGAGTATGAAGTTTCGGCACAGGTAATCCTGCTCTGTCCAGTTCTGCAACTCTTTGGATTTTTCTATCCAGACAAGTATCAAGTCTGCGTCTGCTTCGTTTGGTTTATCTAGCAGCTGCGGCTTGTTGGCTGTCAGCACAGTCGCCACCTTTCTCATGGTCAGGAAGAATTCCATCTTTTGTTTCCAACGCTTGAAGTGGAGTCCCTTGAATCTGAAAGACGCAGTAGAGACCATCGAAACCTGGAAAAGCGAAAAGAGAGCAACGGCATCTAAATCTGCAGCAAAAGTCATTGTGTTCGGCGTCGTCTTCAAAACATTGCAAAACAATGGTTTCAGCTGAGTCGTGGACTACGTCACTCTTTTGAAGACGTATCGGCGATCTGTTATGTTGTGCAAAGCAGGTCGTACTATTCGCCGCCGCCTCTAGGATAAAACAATCTCTCAATATTTTTTGTGGTATCGATTTGTTTGCACGTACGAAACGATTTTGTTTGCACCAAAAAAATATTGCTCGAATTTATGGATTTAAAAAATGGTTTTTTTAGAACAAGATGTAGTTCTTTCTGTTTCGTCTCATTTTCAGTTAAAAAGACGGAATAGCAAAAGAACGATGATGGTTGTGGGGAAACGTGATATCGAAAAACGGATCTAAGTAAATAATGGATCAAAAACAATGAACGTTATGTAATGTTCTCCAATACAGGTCTGGTCTGATTTAAACGTTCCAATCCGGTCTAAAACGGTTAAAGAATTTTGTACCAAAAATGTGAGTGTTACACCACTACAAGCCCGAGCCTGGGTCGGGTCGGATCGGTCGGCACGCACCCGGTGGTCAAGCATGGTCTTCCTCCTCACAAAAGAGCATCATTGGATGCCCAAAGAGTCCAACTTAGCTTCTAAGAATCAAGTATAAATACTTAATTCTTTCATATAATCTCACAATGTGGGACTATTCATATTCCCATATAATATGAGTCATTTCATACTTAGTCAATTTTTTAAAGAATTCGCTTATTCTTCTAAAAACAATTTCCAACAGAAAAAATCAAAAAGGATAAATAATTTTCAATGAGAAATGAAATGTATTAAATGAATAAATATTCGACTACTAGTTAGGCAAATTTATTATTTTTCCCTACGTGTTAGCAAATCGAAATTTCGAAAATGCTAGTAAGGATGCACAATTTATTTGATGATTTTATTATCATATTTTTATCATTTTCATAATGATAATCAACACATTTAAAAGTCAATAAACCTTAAGAAAAAGATACTTATATTTTGTTATGAAATAAACCAAGTTTGTCATTTTATAATTCTAATCATAATTTCACCACTTCTCAAGATTATTAGTACATCGAATGCTAAATAACTACATAGAATCATTTAGTTCTATTAAAAAAATGAATTAACTATTGCTGACTTTCGGATTGGCTCTTCTTCTTCTTCCTTCTTTTTTTAAGAAGTTATTAGGATTGACCATTCTATGATTATTATGCCATTATCATTATTCATTGTGATTGCGCATATATAGGAAGTGGGCCAAGTTAGTTGTGTTGTAGATTCAAACCATATGTAATGTAAAAACAAATTCGATTAAATTTAAAGAATTGCTATATACCCCCAATATTTTGGTCACCAATACCGTACAATACTGTACGTTCTCGTCTGAATCATTTACATTTTCGGTCAGCGCTACACTGTCAACAAAAAACGGTACAAGAAAAATCACTCCACAAACTATTGCTGATCAAAATGCACAATGATTAGCATGTGTTAGCACGTAAAAAGGACAGTATCTATAACAACGCTTGGACAAAATATTATGTGTTGAAGTTGTCTGTAAATTTTGTTTGATGTGGTTGCGAAAAATAAGACAAAGCTCCCCTTAGTTGGTTTTATCATCAAATTAGGTGTGTAATATGTAGTTGGACATGAAGTTTGGCTAGTTTTACAGCCTACATTTCACCCTTAGAATTATATCCGGAATCTTCCAATGAACCAAAATGGCAATTCATACCTGGTCACTGACTACATAGAGTTGATTATATTGAGTTTTCATCAACATTGTTCTACATATAAAACTGGTCGTTTACTAATTGTAGAAATAATTTGGCAATCAAAATTCAGAGGAACGATGCTTATAAATTAGATAAATAGTTTGAACAAAGAACGGTAAACCATACACAATGCAATGAACGTTAAAATTCACAGCAAAAGGACTTACTTGAGCTGTCAGTGATTTAATAACTTCCTTTGCTGCCTTGCACTTTGCTGTTTCGTCGCCTGCTATTGCTATTGCCTCCTTCAGCTGTTTTGTTGTTCGTTCTAACTCAACTTCTTGAAGTTGAGCCTTCCGTGTAAGGTTTTCAACCTACGGCAATACAAATAATCATGAGAATGTCGGTGTATTATTTTGGAACAGATATGACAGTGATATTTAAAAACAAACTGAATATCCACCTGTGCCTTCAACCTTAAAATCTCTTGGTTTAAACCGTCATTTGACCTTTTCACATTATCTACAGTAAAATTTGTGGTAAGGCCTCCAAGAGTTGGTGTAGGTGTCGTGGATCGTAACGGGCTAGTTCTTCGTGAAGTAGGTGATGTGGCACGTGAAACAATTCTTGACCCAGGCACGGAAGCAGAGAAATATTTTTTTGTCGACCCAAATACGGGATTTAAAGATTTTGAAATATTTAGAGCACCCCAATTGGAATTTCCATTTGGAACTGGGGATATGCGGCTGCTATTAAATTCAAATTTCTTGTTTTTCTTCGAACTTCCATCATTGTGCTTAAAGGACTGAACTGATGTGTATCTCGATATTTGGACCTCGGATCTGGTATCCAGTTTGTCATCTTGTTCATTGATATCATTAAATCCCCGAATAAGGCTTCCTTTCCTATTAAGTGAAGCATGAGATGAGGAGTCCGACTCTAAGGCCTTCTTTAGCTTATTATAGCAACCATCACATACACGATATGGTTTGTTAGGATTTGGTGCCATAGAAGCTTTAAGAGACTTTTTACTACTACACGAATGACAGTAAACAAGTGCACAATTGTAACAATTATGACGTTTTCGCTTAAAATTAAATGGTTGACGGCATCCCGTGCACATAGACTGATCCATACCTGACACCCATTTGTGAATACAAATTGCTGCAGTAAAATTAGTACCACAAACAACACTTCTTACTTGTTTATCCTTCAAAGCTTCGACCAAAGTAGGTGAATTTCTATCATTAGTATCTCCATGACCCAACCGACCATTTGCCCCTTTACCCCAAGTGTACACTTCAGTTCTTGAAGTTAACACGGCAACATGATAAGCACCACAGCTTATCTCCTCCACAAAATTTTTTTGAAGCTTTCCTTCAACACGTAGTGGAAGTTTGCCATCTGCTTGAGGATTTCCGAGTTGGCCATAAACTGTACTTCCCATTGTATATACATGGCCAGAAGTAGTAAGAGCAACTGTCATGCTATGTCCACATGCCACCTGGCAAAAATTCGGTTCAACTAAGTGGGCAACACATGTAGGCATAAGTTTTGGCTCTTTATCCCCATGTCCAAGTCGACCTTTATCCCCATCACCCCACGTAAAAAGCTTTCCCGAAGAACAATTGCTCGAACTAGATGACCCAACCATAACTTCTACAACTGCAGCCGTGTGCCAAACTCCACAAGCTGCACGCACCGTTCGTAAGCCTTTAAGTGATTCTACTTCTCTTGGAAGTAACACGTTTTTCCGATCACCATGGCCAAGAGCACCAAAAGTTCCATCTCCAAAAGTAAATAATTGACCTGAAGATGTTACTATAGCTGTATGCCAAGGTCCACATGAAACAGATGAAACATGCACACCTTCCAATGGTCCATTTACTCTTCTTGGGACCCAATGGCTGACTTCATTTCCATGCCCTAGAATTCCAAAAGTACCATTACCCCATGTGTACAAATCTCCAGATAGTGTTACGGCACAACTATGATTTTCTCCACATGCTACATGCTCAGTATTAATATTTGATAAAGAATCTATAAGTTTTGGTTGCAACACATCAGAATCAATACCATGGCCAAGCCTACCTCCTGATTCTTCACCCCAAGAATAGATCTCGCCTTGTTTAGTAACTAAAGCAGCATGTCTCCCACCACATGATATGTTTTGAACATCTAATATTACAGCAAACTCTAAAGCTTTTGGTAGAAGGGAATCCATTTTAGAAGATGTAATACCAGAACTGTGTATACCACCACTTAGTACTCCATCTCCTGTTTCTTCACCCCATATAAAAACATCTCCTAAAGCATCGCCATCATCGTGTCCAGAACCATGACTTGATGAGCTTACAGCACTTGATAAACTCACTCTGAAGCCATCCATTGGTATACCACCCCTTGCATTACCAGTCGTGCTATCAGAGAAACCAGATGATAAAGAATGAACTGAAGCAGAAGCAGAATCTGAGATAAAGAAACTTTTTGGTGGAACTGTATATTGTACTTCAGAAAATGACTTGTCCACACAGTTCTTCGGTGGGCTTCCACATGGGCTTCGAAACCGAAGATACTCACTCCCATCCTAAGTTTACATTAGGAATCTAATAAGATACAAAATAACTAATAAGATTATGAGAATGACATACTAGAGATTCATTCCAACTAAGCCTGTCAATGGTATAATTTTGATGAGTCCAGCCCTAACCCATCATGTTAATGCAGGCACACGTTCAGCTTTGACTACCCTTGTCCGACCCAATTATTATTATCCCTGGTACGGTTTCATCACTACCTGACCCAATTTGGACCTAACATGATTATTATCTAGTCCATTGCATCAAAATTATGAGTGTGTATATATTTTTTGTACTATTTGTTTGCCTTCGTGTAGAAGGTTTAGCATACTTCTGTCTGTGAACTCAATTTCATCACTAGCCAATTTGATTGTAATTTTTGTTTATGTATCAAGTTTAAAAAGTTACGATCTAAAATGATGGTTATGTTGTCAATATTTCAGAACAAGTATATGGTTTTTACTCAACGGGCTTAAAAAGCCCGATTGTCCGAGCTCGGTTAATGGGTTTGAAATATTCAACAGACTTGGACCGGGCCTGGGTTATATTTTAGGAAACGGGCTTGGATCCAAGTTTAAAGCTACCCGGACCAACCCTGACCCATTGACAGGCCTATTTCCAACTATCATCTTCCCCTACTAAAAATGGAACCCATAAAGAAAATAAAAAATGGAAACTATCCACTCTAAATCAAAAAACCAAGACTTCCAGAAACATATTTTACAAACATGTGCACTTTTGGAAGCCCGGTGGAAGATACCAATTTTAACATCACATCTGAGGAGCAGAAATATTATAAAACAATTATTTTGGGTAAGGCCAGCAATTAGATTCCCTAAAGTTGCTGCAAAATACAAAAGATAAGCACCTTCTGATCAATGCTGCAATAGGGAGAACTAACTGGTGAACTCCGTCTGGTATAAGTTCTTGGACTTGTTGTGCCAGATGAAAATCCATCGCTTCTTGATTCTGCTTTCCACCTACGATGATGATTGCGGGAAATCAATGTTTTTATACCAGCAAACCAGACTTCAGCTTCATCTTTATCCTTGCATATCTATATAGATAAGAGTAAGAAATTTGCAAGACAAACCAGTAGTTGAAATCCGTATGCTGCATTAAATTAGCAAGATCAATAAAAGGTGATGAATATTCCAACGGCACTTACTAGGTCGAGTGATCTATCATTGTATATAAGCGAAAAGGACTGGCACTCCTTTTCAGGCCGTGGAAATCTCTGAAAAATGGCCTATAAAGATATATATTTTTTCATCAATCATTTTCCATAAATATTTATATTCATTCAATGAGTTTACATAAAAGATATATATCAGAGACGTGTTTCTCTTTAAATTTAAACAGGTGTAGTAGAATGCAAAACATCAAAAGGAGTAAGTGTAAAAATCCACAATGCATAATTTACATTGTGGGCTTAGAGCGTTAGGCTAGGCAATTATTCAGAGGTTTATGGGTCATGGTTGCTCTTTACGGATCATAACTTTCATGATAACATTATTTGAAAAAGTGTATGGTTTAATTGCTTTCAACAAAGGCAAACATGGTCAACTTTCATATATTGTACTGGAAAACATTCTAACGTTATTATTCCTGCAATTTTTCCATGGGCTTATAAGCTAGCTTGGTTAGTAGTTGCCAAAAGTAAAAATGTGTGAAATCTAGCACATAACATTGTTTAACCAGCATACAAGCCTTTGACTAAACCCACTTAGTATCATATACATACGTGCGTGTGTCTGTGGGTTGTTTGTGTGTGTGGGGGGGGGGGGGTGTGGATGGGCAAAGGGGTGTGATTGTAGAATTTATATGTATATTCATGTACATATGTGTGGATGTGTGTAATTATTTATGTGTACGTGTGTGTAATTATAGTGGATGTTACATATAAGCTAAGAAACTCACAGTCCGTTGTCCAGGCATGATCCTGTTTACATGACTCAATTTGAGATGTTTTTCCTCTTTGCCTGAGAACCATATCAATACTGACTCGTCCTGGAAAAAGAAGAACGAAAATTGTGAAAAGCACTAGTAACGAAGGCACCCTATCTATGTGATGTGATCAGGAAGGGAAAAAAACTGACGTCTGAGTCCTGGCTGAAGCCTATATTGACAATAATACTTTGGCTCGTCTTACAGCAAGAATCAACAGAAATTTGTAAGGAAAAAAAAGTAAATATGCTAGCTCAAAGATACACGCTGACACGCGCGCACGCACGCATACACGCACGCAAGCAAACACGCACGCACACATGTGTGTGTGTGTGTGAGAGAGAGAGAGAGAGCGCGCGCTATGTTCCATAGCACCTCTGGAATTAATACTTCAGTTGCATCTACATCAAGTCAATTGGAATGATGATGCTCTCATTATCAATGATACCGATGTTATTAATAATTGCACATGTTATTAATGACGAAGACATCGAAATAATGAGTACGATTACTGATATACTCAACAACAGTAGTATGAGTCTAATGGATTAGTCTGAAATGCAGAAGGGTTTAAGGGGAGCTAGAATCTGGAGTTTTATACACACATATACGTACGTACATATACAAACATATATATATATATACACACACACGTACATATACATACATACATATACGTACATACACGTACATATACGTACATGCACACACACGTACATATACATATATATATACATACACACACATGTACATAAACATACATGTATATACATACATGCATACACACGTATACGTACGTACATATACATACATATATATGTACATATACATAACATATATATACATACACACACGTACATATACATACATATATATGCATACATACATACATACATACATATATATACATACACGTACGTACGTACATATACATACATATATATACGTACACACACGTACATATACCTACATATATATACATACACACACGTACATATACATACATATATATATATACATACACACAAACATATATACATATATGTATACATGTATGTATGTACATCTGTGTGTAGGTCTATCAAACGGGTTGGGTTGGGTCAAAATGGGTTGGGTCGAGTTTGACCCAACCCATTTATGACTCGTTCTCTTTTAATCCATTTATGACCCAACCCACTTAATAAGCGGGTTACCCATTTAACCCATTTAAAGATTTAAATTTAATTTGACTAATAAAAAACAAACAAATATAAACTACTTCTAATTTTTATGTTTTGAGATCCAACAAAAATTTGAAATTTTAATTCTAATTTTCATCAAAATTCAAACATTGGGATGAGGTAACTTATTATTTTCTAAGTACAACTGTCAGTCTGCTTGGAAAACTATAGTGTACGTTCACACGATAAAGTACCCGAGTGTTCCATACTGTCCGTAATTTAGGTGGAACTTAATCGGTCTTAGTCTCGCTTAATTCCGAGTTAGAACGAAGGAGTTATTGCAGTCCGAACAAAAAAATAACAGCTTCGGCACTAGGCGGAGTTCAAATATAGGGATGTGGTAGCCTATTATTTTCTAAGTACAACTGTCAGTCCTCTTGGAGAACTACAGTTTACGTTCACACGATGAAGTATCCGAGTGTTACATAATGTCCGTAATTTAGGTGGAAGTTGATCTGTCGAAGTTTCGCCTGATTCCGAGTTAGAACGAAGAAGTTATTGCAGTCTAAACAAAAAAATAACGGCTTCTGCACTAGACGGAGTTCAATATGCAGATGTGGCAGCCTGTTATTTTCTAAGTACAACTGTCAGTTCCCTTGGAGAACTACAGTGTGCGTTCACACGATGAAGTATCCGAGTGTTCCATACTGTCCGTAATTTAGGCGGGAGTCGACCAGTTGAAGTCTCGCCTGATTCCGAGTTAGAATGAAGGAGTTATTGCAGTCTGAACAAAAAAAATAGCGGCTTTTGCACTAAACGAAGTTCAATATGCAGATGAGATAACATGTTATTTCTAAGTACAACTGTCAGTCCCCTTGGAGAACTGCAGTGTGCGTTCACACGATGAAGTATCCGAGTGTTTCATATTGTCTGTAATTTAGGTTGGAGTTGATCGGTCGAAGTCTCGTGTAACGACCCGTAAATTTAACCGGTTTTAATATCGTTACTAATCGAATTTTGTGGAATTTTAAACGATAAATTTTTAAAATATAAATTTGATATTTGGAATGCGTCCGGTTAAACATAGCAACCGGTAAATTTTTGTCCGAAAATATGAAAGTTTATTTCACGCGTAAATTTACTTCAATCTAATCAGTTAAAAAGCGATGGAAATAAAAAGTTTTCAAAACCAAAATATTTTTACATAGAAAAATTCTAAACCATCTTTTGAGCAAGTTGTCAGTTTGTCGTTTTTCCAAATTCGGACATTTTTAGGTCCGTCGTTCTTATTTTTCCGCGAATTTTATGCATTTTCCGTAGTAGAAAATTTGAAAATTTTAAATTTCAATCGTACTGCTGATATATGTATACTGTTTTGATCGTCTCGTCATGTCGATCTCTACGGTATATTCAATTCTGTGTTCTGGATTTCCGGTACTTGGCGAAGTCCGTGAAACGTTTAATGATATCGACACCCATTCGAGTCTATTTGTTTACCGTGACCATTAAATTGTCTAACCTATAATTCCAATAGACATTGGTTATAAATACATTCTCTGAAATTAGCACGTTACCTTTATGATTCCCAGCGGTTCACTTTTGATTTTTGGTTTCCTAGTTTAATTTATTATTTTAGTTCTGATTCATGCAAAGAGTTTATGTCACCTATTCATTTTCTCTCTGCTACTTATTTCTTTTGAAGCATGCGTACATACCTTCTTCATTTCCAAGTACCTGCTTCATTTCCATGTACTTGTATCCAACTCCTCTTGCTCTTCTTTTTCGGCCATGGTTGTTAAAAAAAAAAAAAAAAAAAAAAAAAAAAAAAAAAAAATCTCACTTGTGCGACCACCATGATTAGTGCAACCATCGGCCAATGCAACCATCCCTCGCCTATCCCCATCTCCTGCCTCGACAGAAACGGCCCTCACCACAGCGCAAGCCTAGCCGAGCGCCTTCCTCTTCCCAAGCTAGCTCGTGCTCTCTCTTCTCCGACCCCGACCACGTGCTCCCTTCGCCGTGGCCACCGAAGTTCGCCGTCCCTCCATTCTCGCGAGCCTCCGTGCCACGCCACCAGACGCCGCAAGCCCAGATCTGCCACTTTCGCACGTGCACCTTATAAGCGGCAGCGAGCTTTGTAAGCCTTTGTTTTCACCTCTTATATTATTTTGTATATAGTTTAAGTATGTATAAGTTGAAAGTTTTTTTTATATATATTTATAGATTATGTATACTCTGTGTTATATTAGTCTTATTTGATTTGTAAGTATACATATGTTAATTTTTGAATGTTTATACAGTTAGTATGTATTATATATATTTCATGTATTAAGGGTCTGCATACATATGCTGAAAAGTTTATACAGTTTGAAAAGAAATGTACATATTTTTTTACTGTTAGCTACTATATTGTTTTACGTTTGATGTTTATATGATGTAAGCTTGTTTATATATTTCAGTTTATACAAGTTTATATGGTTTGCTTAAATTATTGGGTATGTTATAATATATATACAAAGTTTGGTCTACATATCTGCTTTGATGTATAAATATGTTTAAATGTTCATATTGGGTTTTATATAGGTGTTGGATCTGAAACATAATATATGTATATGCGGCATATATGTGTTTACAGATATGCCAGTTTATGTATGCTATAATAGTCAATAGTATTTGAGTTTCAATAGATATTTGTTACATTAGTTTCGTATAAAGCGTGTTTTTATAGTTATAATAGTAAGTGTATATTTCACAAAGTAATTACATAATATGATAGTATGTAGATCTAAAGTCAAATTGCATTAGAAATTTGATTAAATAGTTTATACAAATGTGCATACCTTTTTGAAAAAAAATATATATATATATATGTTTATACATGTTTTAGCCGATAAACTTTTAAAAAAAAAAACTTTTGCTATACGTTTTGTAATCTAAGTAATTGCTATTTGCATGTTTTTTTTTTTTTTTTGTTATCTCATATATTGCTAGTCTGCATATGTTCATTCAAACAGCAGTTAGACTCCATGTTCACGATATCATATCTCACTCATGTTTTATCGGAATGGGTTGATTCTATTTTTAAAAAGGAGTTTAAGTTACCTAGTTTATACATGTCAAATTCCAGCAAAATCCGACATCGTTTGATTTGTGGTCGAGGATCTGGAAGTTAGACCCAGACAGATATTCTTTTGTACTTAGAATTATTTTACACTGCTGCAAACACGACCTGAGTTCATGTTTGACGCATCGTATCTCCTCCGTCTTACGTCGGAATATAGTGATTCTTTTTTTGTTTAAAAGATTAAGTTTTCTACTTTATGTATATGAAATTTTAGCTTCATACGAGGTGTTTCAGTCCTCTGTTTCTTACCTGAAAGTCAGACCCAGAGGGGTTTTCAGACCTGAACATTTGACATTTTTGAAATTGTTGCTATGTTGAATGTTTGATTTGATTTCGGCAATTCTTATTTAACAGTTTTGCTCGTTGATTCGTGCCAATCTTACTTTGCTCTGAGATTCATGCTTGGATTTGTAACTCAAATTCAGTGTCCGTATCAGTGTGCGTATCCGTGCCACCTCCTATTTTCTCTAGCCTCGAAAGGTGAGCAATCACTCACGATTAATATTCTTTTATTTATTAAATTTGATTTCAATTAAAACGACAATTGAAATATGCTGCTGTTATTTATTGCACTGTTATTTATGTAGCAGTTCACCTTTGACATCCGACACCGTTATCTGTTATGTATGCAATAATAATCCAGTTTGGTTGATAATTGATTGTTTGTTTGTTGTTTATATTGGATGTTAAATTGTAATGTATAAAGTGATGAATAGTATGCAATTGAATTTGACGTAGGATAGTTATAAAATTTTAATCGACATATGTGTCGAATTTGATTAGTTAATTTGAATAATATGACCCCTTTTAAATCTTAAGTTAATTGACACGTAAAAATTTATAAATTACACTTTGAACCTTTGGATGGATATTGGATTAATTATTGTAGTATTAAATTGGAAATTGAAATTGAACGACAAGTGGAAAACCGGAATATAATAATCTTTAATCTACATGAAATGATAGTGTAGATTCTAGAAATAATTATATTAATTCGCACAAACAACAATGTGAATTAATACGATTATTTCGGGATTATTTGAATTGATTATTGGATTGTGTTTGTTTGTTGTTATTGCCTGTTTATTTACTTTGACACCATCCCAGTTATCACACTGCAAGTTCCCTTTGTTATGTTTTGATTTTTTGAATTGGAATTGGAATCGGGTTGAAATGATAAATACCCAAATAAACTTGACTTAGGATAGAAAATTAAATAAACCCGATTGGTCAAATTTTGGTTTAAAATAAAATAAAGATTTTATTTGAATAAATAATATGGTTTTGAATGAAGTTGGAATTTGAATTTATTAAAGGAAAATGTAATGATTGAAATCTGAAACAAATATTAACATAGAAATTTATGAAAGAACGTTGTTTGAGATTTAATTATATAATAATTAAATTTGGAATTATAAATAAATAATTTGGAATTAGTAATAACTGAGTTTTGAAATTGTTAAATTTGAAATCATTTAATAATTAAATTTGAAATTATATTAAGTTTGAAATTATAATTAAGTTTGAAATTATTAAGTTGAATTTATGAGTAAGTTGAAATGATTTGATGATTTAGTTTGAATTCATAATTAAGTGGAAATGATTTAATAATTAAGTTTGAATTGATAATCAAGTTTGTAATTATTAAGTTTTGAAATTATTAATAATTAAGATTGAAATTGTTAAATAATTGAATAAGATTAAATTATTTGATAATTGAATAAAATTGAATTCTTTGATAAGAGAAAATCGAACTTTTGATTAAGTGAATTTGATCTTCGTAAATAAATGAAATGAGGTTTCTTTATTTATGAAGTATGGAAAAATATTTAAGTAAGTTAATAAGTGAAATCGAAACTTCTCGATTATGTGAAGTTTAGTTCTTTATTAATCAAGTTTGAAATTTGTAACGAAGTTAATAAATAAGTGAAAATTTAATTTCTTTAACAAGAAATAAAATGTGATTTATTGAAATGAATGTGATTTATTGAAATTAACGTAAGACTTGTAATTTAAAGAATTGATTTGACGAATGTGATTTATTTCAATTTGATGTTTTGATATAATGAAGTTAAACGTAAGTAATTAATTTAAATGAATTGGAATTTAAATAGAAGTTGTTTTGAATGACAAATTTACTTAATGAATTTGGAATGAAATCGATAAATGAATTTAAATTGTTTTGAATAAAAATTAAACCATTTTAGATGATTTCGGAATGAAATTTATATATGAACTTGAATCATTATTTGAATTGTTTAAATGAAAGTTGAAATCGAATTATAAGATTTTGAAATGGTAATTTGGAAGTTTTGAAACGTAAACTTGGGAAATTGATTTAGAAAGACAAACGAAATGTTGATTTACGAATTGAAATTGAAATTGAATTTGATTTGGTTTGAAATTTACTAAACGACCAATCGGTGTAATAATTACGGAAGTTATTATAGAGACCGGAATCGGTTATGGATATACTCTCTATCTAAACCGAAAACCACTTTAATAACTATACGCGGAGTGATGATCCAGAATGAAGTGGTTGAATTGATGTACGTGATGACCGAAGAAAGAGAACGATAATGGATAGCCTTGACACTTGTGTCAAATTGGAAATGACTAAAATCAGGAGCCGTGCCGGGCCAAATGGGGTTAGCCACCTCGAGCGGACACACTTCTTCGTAACTACTACTCATTACTTGTGATTGATTGGTGCACCCTCGGAATTTCAGGAGTGTTGTTTCGCGGTGTTGCGATCGCTGCGGCGATGCGTTCTCACCAGTCCGGATCAGGCGAACGGTAGTTTCACTACCTTGGGTATTGCCTCATGTGCCTTGTCATACTTGTATCCCTATACGCGACCACTACGAATTTGTTTTGTGTTATACCTATGGAGTACTCCCTGATATCCCACCAGTTTACGGTGGAGTTTACAGTGCTGTATAGACTATGATGCTTATAAAAATGTGTTAAGGGGGATAATGGTAACGCCTTAACACTATTTTGATATTTTATATTACTGATAGACATTATTTATTTAGCGTATATTACTACATAGTAGATAGTTTAACGGATCCTTGGAGGATGGTGATTCCAACATCCTTTGAGTTACTTGTATTTCGATTGCTATTTCACTTGAGTTGGATTTATTGATATGAGAATATTAATCCTGACTCGAGTGTTTTGTGTTTTGCTTTACGCTCGGGTCAGACTGAGAGTACCAGCTTTTGAGACTCACCTTTGGAGTTGGAGCTTCGCCTGGAGATCCAGCTATCTATCCAGCTTTCAGATATTCGATTGATTCCAGTGATGTATTCTGATTCTTGTATTTGACTATTGTATTCGAGACTTCTGTTGTAACTTATTTAATTCTGATGTATCTTATATATTTATATAGTAGCTTCATGAACTACTATCTCTTTTACTTCCGCTGCATATTATTACTCTGTGTCTGTGATTCTGTGATTATTTATTTACTATATGTCTCAGTTTTGCCAAATTTAAATTAACAATTCGGTATTTTGAATTATTCAAGTCCGACATGTGCGGATGCGAAGAGTCTAAAATAGCGGGTCGTTACATCTCGCCTGATTACGAGTTAGAACGAAGAAGTTATTGTAGTCTGAACAAAAAAAATAGCGGCTTCTGCACTAGGTGGAATTCAAATATGTGGATGCGATAGCCTGTGATTTTCTAAGTACAATTGTCAGTCTCCATGAAAAATTATAATGTATGTTCAAAATTTTTATTTTTAAATTTATATTAAAATTTAATGTTTTTAATAAATGGGTAAATGGGTTACCCATTTATAACCCTTTTAAAAATGGGTCAACCCAACCCATAACCAATTTTATAATATTCATAAATGGGTTGACCCAACCCATTTATAAGTAGGGTAAATGGGTTGGGTTAATGGGTTGGGTCAAATTTTGACAGGTCTATCTGTGTGTAATTGTGTGCGTGCGCGCATGTGCACATGCTTGTAAATGTATGTGTATACGTGTGTGTATTATGCATATATATATATATGTATCATTGCATGAATACACGCACACATACACATGCGCACGCACGCATACAAACACACATATCTATATGTATGTATGTACGTCATACCTATGTAAATATGAATGCAGATATGAATGCAGATGGGAGTACATATAATCATCAGAGTTAATAAATCAATGCATGGATTTAAAGTGCATATTAATACTTCTAGCTCATTTTTTATTACTATTCTTTGGCACATCATCGTATTTAGGTCATTAATTTACTAAATTTAGCAATTGATATATACAAGGATTATGAAAGTATTGAAAATAGAGACACTATGTATGTACATGTGTGTTTGCATGCATTTATGTATGTATTCGTGTATTTTTGTTTGTATGTACAAATTTATTTATGTCCATATATATGTAGATATGTATATGTATGTATATATATGCATACATATATGTATGTATGTCTATGTCACAGAACCAAGTAACAACAACAGTGCAAAAATTTCTGTCACCTGACATAGTAAATGAACATATAAACATATAAACGTATTCTCAACGGTGAAACTATTGAGTTATGGATGGCACCAAGCAAATGATGTCCTCATCCCAGGGCCAAAAGAAAACAGCTAAGATAGTTACTGAGAATTTAGAAGTTAAATGTTCTTGGAAGGAGACGTCACCAGTGATCCCCTACGAAACTAGGCATTGAGTTCTCCCAAATTGGCTTCTTTTTCTTGCCAATGGCTTTGATACATGTGAATACATACACGTATGCACAGATACAGACAGACATATATACAACTTATATACAAACATAACCACACACTGGCAAATATGCAGAACAGAAATGTCAAATGATATTTCTGATAGTATAGACACAACGTGCTAATATCAATAAAAATATAACACGTTTAACGATAATTAATTCAAGTGTTAACATACACAAACTTACATTTGATAGCCTGAATGGACAAAATTTGGGCTTTCCTCTGCGTCCATACTTTAGGAGATATGCTCCTTTCTTCAGGGCAGTTATCGCCTGCAATGTAGAAACATTTGCTCATGAGTAGTTCAGAAAACCTTTATTGTCATCAAATTTCAATTAGTGTCTAAAAATAAAGATGCATTGATGTTAATTAAATTCATTTACATGTGAAATTTTATTGTGTGACGCAAATCAATAAGAAAGCTGAATGTTCAAACACATGGAACGTTTTGGACTTTATGGACAAATGAGAAACTATGCAGTGGTTCTTATCTAAAGCAAGAACTTGGTTTCTTGGTCCATTTCTGTTGCAGATTGCCTTTAGTTCATACCTAATATGCAATTGTATGAATAAATTTCTGAACAAGACCTTCTTGTCCTACTCCTAAGCAAATAAGCAAGTTTAACTAAAACCAATCTAGCCTACCGCAGACATATCTTTACATTGAAATTGAGAGGGCATCTTGCAAGAAAGCATACTTTGAGGCATTAGTTTTGAGTTACTCCTATAGGTTAAAGAGAAGTTGATCATTGTAGCATCCATGTTCCTCTGATCAGTGTGTTGTATGCATCGGACAGTTATAGTTAATTCAACGGTCAGAAGGATGATTTTTATTTAATTTCAGTGGAACACCTCTTAAGCCACTCAACTTCTTATCCAATATGGCCCATTCAAGCTTGAATCACCATATACAATATATTCATTAGGAAAATCGAGATATCCTGGTTTTGCCAATCAGAGCCCATCACCGTTACAAGCTTAAGAAAACTAATCAGATAGATTCACGCATCGTAATAACATGGATCCCTAAAACCCTGGACATAAGCTGATTGATTTACCATTCTCGGACTAAATAACGTGTATCGAACTCGTTGCTAAATCTCTAAGATGTGCAAATGTTTCAAAGTTAATGCTTACCCACATTTGAAGTATGTTGCTCATACAATGAAATGCCAGAAATAATATAGAGAGGATATGGGAACAATATAGTACTATCAGTAGACAAGTTCAGATTATAAAGTCTGAGAGCAAATTTGGAAAAGAAGAGCAAAGCAAAGCTGTAATATGTGGATTAATAGTATTTATATTAACCTGTAAAGAAGAAAAATAACACAATCAAGGTGGTCTGGCAATGTGAATTAAGCTCAGCATATACAAAAGCAAAGCGGATTCAAATTGGCATCCACCTACTTGTAAATAAATAAATGGAATAATGAAAACATAGGTCGGGAATGAAATCAGCAAAAAATCCCTTTAACGCTGAATTAGGCAAAGCATCAATCACGTAATAAATAAAATGTTTACGACTTAGCTTTTTTGACAAGTATTTATGTATCATTCTACACTCTAAGCGGAAAAAACTAGATAAACTTGTTCAGTCCACAGGTAATTGAAATAACAATACTTGTCCTGCTAACAAGAACCTGCTGTTTTTGCAATCTGATCCACTGACGTATTGATAGCCTGTATCGCCACTCCTAAGCTCAATAAGTGCATGCACTCAATAAAAAGATGGGCATTAGCGTCACAAGAGAGAGCTTACCACAAGGATCAATCTGGAACTCTTTACTTCACTCATATGAAACTGGTTCTAGTTATGATATTGTAACAAACTTACACAAAATCCATCTAAAAATATGTAATTAGCAAACCTTTAATGTACTCAAAATTTTAAATTGAAATTAATCCACATTACTACAATAATCATGTTAACATCCAATCCGCACAATCAATGGCATAAACTTCCAAACATAAGATATAAATGCATCCACTAAACCAATTCAATCTTTGACAAATCAGTACTCAATAATCCCCAACTCAGATAAGCATCCAAAGAAAATCCAAAAATTCCTAAAAATACAAAACCTGTTCGACATCCCTCTCAGCCCCGCCACCTCTCCCCTGATCCATCGCCGCCATGAATTTCGATCAACGCCGCAGCTACAAACCTGTCTCGACCTCCATTGAAAGACTGCAAACAAACTTGCAGTCAAAGTAAGTAAATAGCTCAGATGCGAATGCTATATGAAACGGAAACTCCAAAAAATGAGGAGAATCGAATGAGACTGCGTGCTGCTGGTATTGAAGCTGTGCTCCCTTTCTCCCTCTCTCCCTCTCCCTCTCTCTCTCCTCTCTCTCTGTTAATTCTCTATTCGGATTTCTATTTTATGTTTAGTAGTGAATTCAGCTGATTTTTTTGACAAATGGTCAGATTAGATACCTTTTTAAAAAAGTTAATTAACGGACTCCTAAAAAATGACCATAAATGACCATTTTTCAGTCTCAGCGACTGAAAAATAGTAACTGTTATTCCGAGCGAAATGTCAAAAAAGTGTATTTATACATACAGTTAATATTTGATTAACTACTAATCGCATTTCTATTATTTCATCCACATACATTCAATGAGCAATATCTGTATTATTTCATCCACAGTAGATAACACAAAAATTACTAAGAGATAACATTAACATAACAAAAATTACTCGGGTATCTAGTTTTAAAGACAGTAAAAAAAAAAAAATTACAAAAACAACGAATTTTAACAATTAAATTGAAAAAAGGTAGATTCAAGAACAGCGAAATTTAATAATTAGGCTAAGAACGAAGACTGCATTAAATTATGTAGATCTCAAATTCAATGTAATTTTTCATTTTCGTTAATTAACAAAAAACTAAAAAATATACTCGAAACTGTAAAAAAAATGATTTAGAAAAAAATATTTTAATCGATTAATTTAGCATAAAAATATAGAGATAATCGGTTCAAACTTCAAAAAGCTAGATGGATATATCTTTATAACCTAAAAAATAAATGTAACGATCTATCTTTCTTGCACCTAAAAACGATAGTTAATCCATCCACAATATTCGTGTGTCGATCATTTAAGTGTCTGAAAGTCGGGTCATTAGGGGAAAGAAAGAGGATGGAAGATAAGAAGAAACTATATAATCGAAGAATCTCACAACGTAACGGAATGACGTGTATTAATCAACATAATATTTTACGAAGTCATTTCCAAAAATGATACGTCAGAACCGTACTAACACGGATTCTACCCTAGGATAGTTATAGCAGCATGTCCCTACCTAACTTATATATATATATATATATATATATATATATATATATATAGTATAGCGGAAATAAGATAATAACTAGCTATCGATGAAGCCTTCTACTCCAAGCTCCTCCAAAATGCATCCGTGGAAACCTTAACTACTTGGCTAGCCATACAAATTTGAGCATCCAAGATTTTTAGAAAAAGAAAATAAAACTACAGGTCAGACATGGGTTTGGTGCGAGTAAATTCAAAACAACTGAATTATTACTTTAAAAACTCTTTTAAAATCAAAAGTATCTCGTAAGAACAGACTGTATTTAAATACAGACGGGTTTTTACCATACAATAACCAAAATACTTTTATATAAAATCCAACGATAAATAATGTCCAGGGTTCAAAGTAAATATGTAAAATAGCTGAAATGCTTGCATTTCACATTTCAACATAGTTTGGCACAATCAAAATCGTAATGGCTAGTATTGGAGATTAGATTTCATACAATATACTTGAGATCTGACAAGAACTTGAGATTTCATTTCAACATAGTAAGGGACTACCTTCCGATGATACACCCCTAGAAAATGTACTTGAGATCTGACAAGAACTTCTTGTACCCCTGCTCCACAGAACTGGCATGCCCCTTTAACATGACAAGCCAGATTACCTCACCCATTTTCAAAACTGAGGCCTTATACTACCACGGTGCTTGCGCATTAACCAACTCTGAAAGGGACAATCTAGAATGGGATGACGACTCCTAATGATAGCTAACCACATGGCTTTTCTACATGCCCTGTTTTTGCCATTTCTCCGAGTTGTGAGGCTTGTGAGGTCACGTCTATACCTTTCTAATAACAAACTCACTTGGATTGCTAACACCGCCCTCCAGTCGTCAATGTAATGCTAGCATTCATCCATACAATTTTGTTCTGAGACTGAATGAAACCGAAGACACTACTTCTATTACGTCCATTACGGAGAATCCATCCCAAGGTTAATAGGGAATAGTCCTTACAGTTCAAAACTCTGTCTTCAATTTCATACTCTTCAAGATGTTTTCAGTTCGAAACACTTGAGTTGGATCGAAGTGGTTTTTAGGTAACATATCTGATTCCGGTCTCTTCAAAACAACTATTGATAATTTGTGGTAAACGTAACCCCAGTTTTTTTAGGAAATAAGCTAACAAAAGATAAGAGCGAAGTTCACCTCCTAACCGTTGAATGAACGGATTTCTTTATCATTTGTCATTGAAGAACGAAATGAGATTTATACACACAATACAACATCATTGGGGATGACTATGCTATATAACTCAAATGTTTCTCCTAGATATTTCCAAAATTATGTCTTGGTCCAGATTTGATAGTTGATGATTTAATTATCAAATATACAATCGTTCAAACATTGGTTAAATTCCATATGGGATCCACTAAGCCTTCATTAATTAATCTTTCATTGATTAGAACACTTTGCCCCAAACCGTTCATATCCCTTTATACTTGGAAAACATTTACGCTTATTAACAGTATAAGTATTTACCAAAAACATTTTGGAAAACTTCATCTTCTCAAATTCCATATTATATGGCCAAACAATTTCCCTTTCAAAACATTGCTTCCTATAAAATCAATCCACTTATCCTTTACGAAAAAGTTTCCTTTTTTTAAATCCCACTTCATATTTCAATAACTTATAAATTTCCAAAATAAATTTATAACTTCTTTTGTAAATCTCCAAGCTAATTTATAAAACCTCTTTACAAATCTCTATAATGATTTATAAATCATTTTCCTGTTTTTAAAACTTTTTTTAAAATCTTCCTTTCATTCCTTTATCAAATACCCTTTATAAAATATCATTTACAAAATATCATTTGTAAATCACTTTAAACAAACCCTCTTATTTTGTAAAACCCCCTTTTAAACAAGTTATTGCTTATAAATACCTTTATAAAATAATTATATAACTTGAAAATCATTTATAAACTTTTAACCCCAAATTGACTAAATAATTGAAGTTAATTTAAAACTATAATTTATAAATTCAAAAGGAGGCTTAACAATCTCAATGGTACTCATTTAAGTTACCATTTAATTCCGATTTGAATTCCAAGCCACTTCATAATTATTGACATAGGTCAATGTGTATGTAAATTCAATTCATATCTAATACATCTTAATTACAACTCAGTGGACTTATACCAATACATAGTAACAGGATGGTGATTTGTCCTACTAATAAATGTCCAAACGATTCACTCAATTGTAGCAGAATGAGAATTTATTTCTACTAACAAATGTCTAAACAAATCAAACAATCAGTTAATAGCAGACTGGGAATTTGATCTGCTATTAGGGGTCCAAACAGTCAACAACCAAAATTATAGAAAAATGAGGATTTATTCTGTTAATGAATGTCTACATAATCAAACAATTTACAATTTGGTAAATTGGTGTTTTATCCTGCTAAACGGATATCCACACGATTCAATTCAACTTAGTATAATTCATTCACATTCGTTTGGTTCTAAATATCATGGACAAGAAATCCCTTAATTTAAAATCATTTCACTTGTAACAGAAAACCGACTTAAAACATAACCAATAAAGTTTAAAATAATTTTGATAATTAAATATTAATTTAAATTATAAATTAAAGCTTAATTAAATCTTAATAAATCAAAATTAAATCATAATTAAACCTTAATAATCTTAGTTAAGTCCTAATTAATTAAGGATTATACCCTAAATAATTAAATAATTAATCTCCAATTAAATAAATAATTAATTCACCTCCAATTAAATAATAATTAATTTAAAATAGTTAAACTTGATTAATGTAAAAATTAGTACTTAATTACTCTTAGCTTCATTAATCATTAATTAAAACTTCCTTCATCATTTAATAATAAACTTATTAATTAATACTAATTAATTTATAATTACTTAAATTAATTAATAAATAATTATTCTTAATTAATAAATTAATTAATTATCAAAACATACTTAATCAAGTAATAATTAACTTACATGCTTACTAATTTAGTTTGAAAATGGTTTTTAAAAAACATTTAAAAAAAAGTTTTTAAAACTTGAAAATCGTTTAATTTTTCGAACTGCATCCTTAGCGAGTATCGGTATGGGTGTAATAACTTACTTTTTTAAGTTACCATTCAAAACTTTAACTTTCCACTTTTGCCTACTTTTAAAACATAATTTGAAAGAGTTTTACGAAAAACTTTGACTAAAGTTGAAACTAAAATAAAACAAAACATTTACTAAATCAAAACTAGTAAACGAATTGATTTTCAAAATGGATCTCAACTCCTTTTCAATATCTCAGATCTAACTTCCAAACAATTTAATCACATATCCAAGATTATGAATGCTAATTCATATCATCACGATGCATCACAAAGATCACAAATTTAAATCCAAACACTGCTTTAATCCATCGATTCAAGTCAAATGCTAAAACACAAGCTACAACATAAATATACATCCAAACAATAACATCATATATAAATAACACATAACCATTATATATGCAAAAGTAACATCTTTTAAAAGTTAGAAGTTTACTCACCAAAAATTTAATTTGCAAAACCCACTTGAAAATTTGAAATAACTTTAGAACTTTGCAAAACTTGATCTTTGGACTTAAAAATTGGAAATAGGCTCAGCCATGGTAGAGTATGGCTCGGCCATGACATGTATAGGCGAGGTAAGGACTTGTTTAGGAGAGGTGGAGGGACTTCAGATAATGTTGAATTCATAAAACTGGACCCAAAATTGAGTCATCTTCTCTTGAATTTTTTGTTGTGTTACTCTAAGAATTTGGAGAAGTTGTTAAAGAGAACGTTCTTGTAAATTCTCCTCTCTACCATTAAAAAGAAAGAAATTTCTCAATTTGGATTTATTCTGAGGGATATATGGTCAAAAGAAGAAGAAGTATTTTCGGGCTTAAAAATATGGGTCCAAAAACGCTTTGCAAAAAAATGATATTTTGACATGGCTAAGCTCAAAATTTGAAAAAGTGGTACAAAAGAAAGTTGTAGCCACTATAATTTGCTATGGTTTTAAAAAATGAATTTGTCTATTAGAATAAGAGATGAGGAAGATATGATAAAATAAAGAGGAGGAAAAATTTAAAGAAGTGAAAGGCTATTTATAAGCAAGAGAAAAAGTGAATTGCCTAAATGTCCTTGTCCTTTACCCTCCACTACCCTCTTGCCACCTCATGTACTCAAGCCCATGCCCTCGGTCCCTCTTCTCATTTCCATGCAAACATGTATAAGTACTCTTTGTACTTAATGTTTCTAATGATGTGACATTTATATTTTTATTTTAAACTTTATATACTTAGGTATGAATAGATATATACATACACTAATACACACACACACATATATATACATATAGTAACTTATTTACAAATGTGTATGCTTATGCTAAAGAGTTCATATCGTTTCTGATAAATTTTAGCCGACGAAAAGTCGAAAAGTCGAAAAACGAATTCTGGTCACATTTTCGATCTTTCTCCGAATCAAATATTTTTATAAACAAATTTGAGAAACTATTTCACCATTATTATTCATTATTTAAAAGATTTTTATTTTCATTATAAAATCAATTATTTGAATATTTGACATTAATTAAATATTAGCAAATCAATGCGGTGAAATTTCGGGTCGTTACACTCTCCCCCTTAAATGAATTTCGTCCCTGAAATTACACCTAAAACTATCCCAAAAAACACTTAACACTATTCATCATTTTGTATGATGTACATAGATCATTCTTATACAAAATCTGATTTGATCTCAACTCGAATACATAACTTCACTTCCGAACTAGTATCACTCATCCTATTCTCTAGTGCGGACTCCGATCAAACTCCTTGATTAGGAAGCTTTATTCTCCTTACATAACAATGTTCTATAATAGAAAACATTGTCCTATACCTAAAATCCTCATTAACTGCTCACCGTCAAAAATTGAGTAATTGATCCTTATTTGGAATGGTGTGAAACACCTCAAAGCCATGTACTCGTGTCTTGGATCAAATTTTACAAGAAGGAGAAATGATCTACGTCCAGCCTACACCTTTATTCAATCAGTTTCACTAATACCAATCCTATTTCCACTAAATATATTTATGAAAAAAATTCATAAACTGACTTAAGTTCAACTTGTATAATACTCCACAATATCTTGAGAGTATATAACTTTATCTAATTCAACTATTCCATTTTGAATTTATTTCCCTAAGAAAACTCAAGATACAAATACCCGAGTTTTATTTCAAAAACTTTTGAAATGAAACTCTATATTTTAACCATAGAAAATATATACATATAGCCCGAGTAACTCCAAAATGATACTAAGAAACTAGGTTCTATCAAATAGTATCGTACATTCTCTTAGCCAGAAAGGCAATACTCAAGAGAAGTGCTTACCATCCGAATACATCCTTTCCCTAGTTTTATGTTATTTTCGAGCCGCTCGAACTAGTTAACTTAAAAATATTTCATTTATTTCAAAATCTCATTTTTGAAACAATTCTTACATTTTCCAACAAAACATTTATCATCCACTTGCTTTAGGTTCGTTCGGATTTGAAGTTGTTTTGATTGTACAACAATAAAGAGAATAATTTACTAAGTGTACTGCAACGTTCACCTAGGCAAACATCCGATCATCACTTAGAAGATTATTCAGATCATCACAAAATGATCAAGACTCATTCCCCCTAACCAATCCAAAGAAAATACTTCTTACTTAACATTTTCATTCTCAAAAAATTTCCTTAACCCTAATTTTTTTTTCAAATAATTCTACTATTATTTTCAAAACCTTGAAACATTTTTCAAAAGCACCTGGATTTAGGTCCTCAAGTTTTTAATTTGAATTCTTTTAATCAAAAGATCCATTCCTATAGATACATTTTATAAAATCATTTTCAAATATTTATTTCAAAATATTTAACTTTTAATAAACATCTTTTATTAAATCAAATTCTGTCACAATATTTACATCGAACGCCTTATAGTCAAACAGTGAAACTTATTTCACAAGGTGTTCGTTTCAATGTTTTTCCCAATTTATATCTATGCAACACATATCTTAAAAGGGAAGCTACCTATACACACTAATAGTAGTCAACGGGCATGACTAAAAAAACCCTAAATGATAATAATAAAATACTATTATCTCATAACAACCTACACTTCATATAACTATGCCATATTATACTAATTTGAAAATCATTCTTTATATAGAATATATCCTGGGTAAAATTATTTGGTTTACCCAATTTCAAAACAATGCTATGTCAGTTGGTCTTGTTTAAGTGTTTAGGAATCCCTATCGACAACGTTAATTAAGCGCATCGACCGGAACTCATAAGCTACTCAACAGATCAAACAATGCAATATAAAACATTTTTATATCACTAACAAATATTCGCTCACATATAATATACACTCAAACTCATAATAAAGCATTCCATTACCTTGTCTCCTAATGAGTTGCCCCACCAAAGCCAAGGTCCTCGGTTAACCTTGCGCTCTAATACCAAACGTAACGATCTGCCTTTCTTATACCTAAAGACGACACTTAATACATCCACAATATTAATATGTTGATCATTTAAGTGTCCAAAAGTCAGATTATTAGGGGAAAGAAAGAAGATAAAAGATAAGAAGAAACTAAAAACTCATAGAATCTCACAATGCAATGGAATAACATATATTAATCAACATAATATTTTACAAAGTCATTTCCAAAATGATACATCAGAGTCATGCTAACACGAATTCTACCTTAGAATAGTTATAACAGCTTGTCCATACCTAACTGATACAATATACATATACATATACATATATATAGTATAGTGGAAACAAGATAATAACTAGCTATCGATGAAGCTCATGCTCCAAGTTCCTCCTAAATGCATCCGTGGAAACCTAAACTACTTGGCTGCCTATACAAATTTGAGCATCAAGAGTTTTAGAAAAAGAAATAAAAACTTCGTGTCAGATATGGGTCTGGTGTGAGTAAACTCAAAACAACTGAATTATTACTTTAAAAACTCTTTAAAATCATTGGTACCTCGTAAGACCATGTCGCTCATAAACACGGATGTGTTTTTACCTTACGATAACGAAAACACCTTTATATAAAATCTAATGATATTATAATAATGTCTAAGGGTTAAAAGTAAATATATAAAATAGCTGAAATGCTTGCATCTCACATTCCAACATAGGGCACAATAAAAATCGCAATGGCTCGTATTGGTGATTGGATTCCATACTTAGCAAGGTAAGGGACAACCTTCTGATGATACACCCCTAAACAATGTACCTGGGGTCTGACAAGAACTTCTCGTACCCCTTTAACATGACAAGCCGGGTTACCTCACTCCTTTTCGACACCGCTGCCTTATACTACCAAGCTGTTTGTGCGCAAACCAACTCTAAAAGGGACAATCTTTAATGGGGATGACAGCTCCTAATGGTAGCTAACCACATGACTTTGTTGCATGCTCTATTTTTGGCATTTTTTCGAGTTGTGAGGCTTGTATGGTCACGTCTTTACCTTTTTAATAGCAAACTCACTTGGAATGCTAACACTGCCCTCCAAGCGTCAATGCAATGTTAGCTTTCATCCATACAAGTTCGTTCTAGAACTGAACCAACCGAAGGTACTACTGCTATTACGTCCAGTACAGGGAATCCCTCCCAAGGTTAATAGGAAATAGCCCTTGCACTTCAAACCTCCTTCTTCGATTCCATACTCTTCAAGATGTTTTCAGTTTGAAACGCTTGAGTTAGATCGAAATGGTTTTCGGATAAGATATCCAATCTCAGTCTCTTTAAAACAACCATTAATAATTTTCGATAAACTCAACCCCGGTTCTTTGGAAAATAAGCAGACAAAAGATAAGAGTGGAGTTCACCTCCTAACCACTAAACGAATGGATTTCCTTATCATTTGTCCTAGAAGAACGAAACAAGATTTATACACATCATATAATATCATTGGGGATGATTATACCATATAAATCAAGTGTTTGTCCAAGATATTTCCAAAATTACGTCTGGTCCAGATTTGATAGTCGATCATTTAACTATCAAATAAACAATCATTCAAACATTGATTAAATTGATATGGGATCCACTAAGCCTTCATTAATTAATTTTTCATTAATTAAAACACTTTGCAAAACTTAACTAAAAGGTCTTTGCAAAAACACTATTCCCAAACCCCTCGTGTCCCTTTGTACTTGGAAAATGTTTATACTTATCTTAACGTATAAGTATTTACCAAAAACATTTTGGAAAGCTTCCTCTTCTCAAATTCCATATTAAATAGCCAAACAATTTCCCTTTCAAAACATTACTTCCTACAAAATCAATCCATTTATCCTCTACAAAAAAGTTTTTTTAAAAGCCCACTTCATATTTCAAATAACTTATAAATTTTCAAAATAAAAAACTTCTTTTATAAATCTCCAAGCTAATTTATAAAACCTCTTTACAAATCTGTAAAATGATTTATAAATCCTTTTTCCTATTTTTTAATTTTTTTAAAATCTTCCTTTCATTCCTTTATAAAATATCCTTTATAAAATATTATTTATAAAATATCCTTTATAAAATATCCTTTATAAAATATTCTTTATAATATATCCTTTGTAAATATCATTTGCAAATCACTTTAATTAACCCTCTTATTTTGTAAAACCCCATTTTAAGCAAGTTATTATTTTTAAATACCTGTATAAAATAATTATATAACTTGAAAAATCATTTATAAACTTTTAACCCTAAATTGATTAAAGAATTAAAGTTAATTCAAAACTATACTTTATAAATTCAAAAGGAGTCTTAACAATCCCCATGGTACTAATTTAAGCTACCATTTAATTCCAATTTGAATTCCAAGTCACTTCATAATTATTTACATTGGTAAATGTATGTAAATTCAATTCATATACAATCAGGGAATAATATGTTAGTTACAACTCAATTGACGTATACCAATACATAGTAACAGGATGGTGATTTGCCCTGTTAATAGATGTCCAAACAGTTCACTCAATTATAGCAGAATGAGAATTTATTTCTATATATTAACAAATGTCTAAACAAATCAAATAATCAACTAATAGCAGACTGGGGATTTGATCTGCTATTATGGGTCCAAATAATCAACAATCAATTTATAACAAAATAGGGATTTATTCTGTTAATGAACGTTCACACAATCAAATAATTTACAATTGAGCAAAACAGTGTTTTATTCTGCCAAGTGGATGTCCACACAATTCAATTTAACGTAGTATACCTTATTCACATTTGTTTGGTTCTAAATACCACGGACAAGAGATCCCTTGATATTAAATCAATTCATTTGTAAAAGAAAACTTACTTAAAATGTAACTAATAAAGTTTAAAATAATTTTTAATAATTAAATCTTAATTTAAATTATAAATTATAAATTAAAGCTTAATTATAAATCAAATCTTAATTAAATATTAATAAATTAAAATTAAATCATAATTAAACCTTAATAATCTTAGTTAAGTCCTAATTAATTAATGATTATACCATAATTAATTAAATAAATAATCTCCAATTAAATAATAATTAAATAAATAATTAACCTCTAATTGAACAAAAATAGTAATTTAAAATAATTAAACTTGATTAATATAAAAATTAATACTTAATTATCTCCTAACTTTATTAGTCATTAATTAAAACTTCCTTAATTAATTAATAATAAACTTACTTAATTAATACTAATTAATTACTAATTACTTAATTTTAATTACTAATTAATAAATAAATAATCATTTTTAATTAATTAATTATCAAAACATACTCAATTTAGTAATAATTAAATTATATGCTTATTAATTTAGTTTGAAAATGTTTTTTCAAAAGATCTAAAAGAAACACTTTTAAAACTTAAATATCGTTAAATTTTCCGAACTGCATCCATAGCGATTATCGTTATGGATTTAATAACCTAGAATTGCTTTTCTAAGTTACCATCCAAAACTTTAATTTTTTCACTTTTACTTACTTTTAAAACATAATTTAAAAGTTAAAAAGACTTTGACTAAAGTTAGAAACTAAAATAAAATGAGACAAAACATTTACTAAATCAAAACTAGTAAAAGATTTGATTTCAAAGTGGACCTCAATATCTCAAGTTCTAACTTTCAAACCTTTTAATCACTATCCAAGGTTATGAATACTAAATCATACCATCATCGTGCATCACAAAGATCACAACTTTAAATCCAAACGCATCACTTTAATCCATCGATTCAAGTTAGATGCTAAAACACCAACTACCACATACATATACATCCAAACCATATCATAATCCAAACATTAACATTATATATAAATAACACATAACCATCATAATGCATAGGGAACATCTTTCCAAAAGTTAGAAGTTTACTCACCGAAAATTTGCAAAACCTTTTTGCAAACTTGAAATAACTTTAGAACTATGCAAAAAATGAAATAGGCTCAGCCATGGTAGAGTATGGCTTGGTCATGACATGTATAAGTGAGGTGAGGACTTGTTTTGGAGAGGTGGAGGGACTTCGAATAATGTTGAATTCATAAAACTGGATCCAAAATTGAGTAATCTTCTCTTGACTTTTAGGCTATGTTACTCTCGGAATTTGGAGAAGTTCTCAATTTTTTTTTGTAGATTGTCTTCTCTACCATTAAAAATAATAATTACTTAATTTGGATTTTTTCTGAGGGAGATACGACCAAAAGAAGAAGAAGTATTTTCAAGCTTGAAAATATGGGTCCGAAAATGCTCTGCAAATAAATGATATTTTAACATGGCTAAGCTCAAAATTTGAAGAAGTGGAATAAATGAGAGTTATAGCCACTGAAATTTGCTATGTTTAAAAAAAAAATTAATTTCTCCATTAGGATAAGGGATAAGGAAAATATGATAAAATAAAGAGGAGGAAAATTATGAAGAAGTGAAGAGCTATTTATAAGCAAGAGAAAAGGTAAATTGTCTAAATGCCCTTGTCCTTTACCCTCCACTACCCTCTTTCCACCTCACCTAGCCTTCTCCATCTCATATAATCATGCCTATACCCTTGTTCCCTCTTTTTATTTCCATGCAAATATTTTTAAACATGTTTAAGTACTCTTCATACTTAATGTTTCTAGTAACGTGACATTTATATTTTATTTTAAACTTTATATACTTAGGTATGAATACATACATACATACATACAACATACACTAATACACACATATATACATACGCTAACTTGTTTATAAATGTGTATACTTATGCTAAAGAGTTCACAACGTTTCCGATGACATTTAGTCGACGAAAAGTCGAAAATTCGAAAAACGAATTTCGGTCACATTTTCGATCTATCTTCGAACTAAATATTTTTGTAAAAAAATTTAAAAAACTATTTCATCATTATTATTCCTTATTTAAAGGGTTTTATTTACATTATAAATTAATTATTTGAACATTTAAAATTAATTAAATATTCATAAATCAAAGTAGTGGAATTCTGTATCGTTACAATAATGTCACGTTATATCATTTAAAATATATACCAATTTAGAATCTCATTTAGCATTTTTAAAATGTTAATTGGGAATAGTAAATATATATACATTTGTTTTTCATGCTATTTTTTCCTATATTCGAAAGAAAAAAACGTTTCTGTGTTAGTTTTTAAAACATGTTATGTTCTTTTTTCTCACATTATAAAGAAAAGACGTTTCCATAATTAATTATTATTATTTATGAAACGTTAACGTACATTCTTAATTAAAAATATTCAGATTTTATCCGACTAAAACTCAAAAGTTGTTCTTGATGTGAATGGCGGAATTTGGTTGTCCTTTGAAATAAAAATGAAAGCAATTTCGTCATTGAAACAAATATCCATAAATAATTACTTATTGCAATACACCATAAAGTAGATAGGGGGAAGGGGGCTGTTGTTGGTAAACAAAAATAAGTTTTTATCCAATTGTTAGCGAGACTCCAAATTTGAATTAAAGGGGTTTTTGACTGGGACAATCATCAAATGGATGGTTTTTACGATAGAGGGTTATCGACTATAGTGTAGATTTTTATTCGATGGAGTATCACCGAATCTTTTTTCCCTCCTTATCCAAAGTCAGAGTCCCTTTAACAAACATGTAGAGCATAGATTTATCTAATCTTTTTATCTCTATGTTTGTTTTAGTGATTTTTACTTAATTTGTTTTACTTTTTTCATTTTTCTTATTTTCTGTTTTTTATTTTTTAACTGTAAACGTTTATATTGTACATTGATTGGTCATTGAATATAAATTTATATTGATGCACGTGACGTTTATTTTATTATTTTTTTATAAATTAATGTGTCGATTAATATACTTTATTAACTTTAAACTAATAGCTATCAAAGTAATGTTGGGTAAGATTTTATGCTTGCACTAAATGCGTAAAAGAATAATATTTGGAAAAATAAAATAAACAACCATTGTAAGAAATGTAACCTATATTGTCATCTTTAGATGTATGTTTTAAAGGTTATTTGTGTTTTCTTCCTATTTTCACTTCATATTATGGAAACGAACAAAACACTTTTTCCTATTTTCACTGGAAAATATCAAATTTTGAGATGAGATCAACCTTTACTCACCTTTATATATATGCAATTGTACCATTCTTCGTAAAAGTAGGCTCAAAAGCTAACTTTGAATAATATAAACCTCAAAAGACCCAAAAAAAATTCATCTTAAGCATTGACTTTTGTGTTAAATTCGTGATAAAAACAATACCTCTTGAACAAACCCAAGGGATTCAGATGGGCCATGGTAGTTGATCGAGGTGTGCTGACCTCCACTTTGACCATTAAAGATTTATGAATGTAAGATACCACATTTGACCCTCAAAAACTGTAAGTGGAGAATCATCGAGTTAAATTAAAAAACTATTTAAAATGACATTTGTGATACAATCTCATAGCATAAGAGTAAATATAATACATTCAAATATACATACACAAAAAACATGATTGGTAGGATAATGTATGAGAAATCAATTGATAAAGTCATAACTGCTAATAATAAGAGTGTATATCATCTTCATGTACATGCATTACCGAATAATATCAAATATAGGTCATATTATCATACTAAGTAGCAATCTTCGTCATGCATAAACTGAATAACTAGTGTATATAAGGAAACGGTCTGCATGGCTCAAAAAGTCCAACTAACATGCTAGCATATCCCCATACACCAGACTCTCGTCCTACCCATGAGAACACCCAGGAGATTTTATACAAAAGAAATACATAGGGAAAAAAGATAGATAAAAAATAAGGCTGATATAAGGAGAACTATCTCAGAACACTGCATATATAACATATAAACACGCATAATACAAATAAGATGCCCAGAGATATTAACTGTCATCATACCACATCCACATCTTCCGTTGCATCAACGAGTCAACACAATAAAGCATTGTGCTATCACTACTAAACATCACATAATGTGGAGAATTATGCTACTTAAGGTGGGTAGATGAATGTGAATGTTTTGATGGATCGGGTAATATGGCCAAATGAATAAATTGATCAATACACTTAAGTATCTACTAACTTATATAACAGCTAGCTATGTACAAATTAAAAGTATAAAATGCAGCGGTATGTAAATTAATCAAAGTAAAGCACACCAGGTTTTTATACCGGTTCGAACCTCTTATCCTACATCCGGTCTTAGGACTCCATTTTGGAATTTCACTAACACCCCTAACTTAACTAGGAGGAACACTGTAGCATCTTCCATTTTTAGAACTGAAAATAAACGTCGATTATGTTGCAGTCATCACTATATTGATTTTCCAGCGATAAAATAAGATCGGTTCTTTTCAAAAATATTTAGTAAAAAAGTAGCAAACTAATTCTCATTACACAAATTGTCTTTACATTTTCATTTCTTAATTCATGCCCACGTATGGATAAATATAATAACAAAACTATAACAACCTGAATTTTAAATAATAAGTAATTAAAAATAATAATGGTAATTTAGTTGATAATATTTAATAATAGAATATGATCCTATTATTATTGAAGAAAATGTGTTTATTATTACCCAATAGAGCCCTTTAGTCGACCTCGCTCGTGAGCAGGTCCTTTCCATTCCAATCTGGGCTCATTTTTCGAAAATTTCTTCTATTTTTCAATCTCTCGAGAAGGTAAATTGGTTAGCAAATCATGTTGGCCAGTTTATTTTCTTTGATATTTCCACTAAGCATAGACAGATACTCCGCTATGCCAAAGCACTCATTGAAGTCTTCCTTCTAAGAAGTTGCCTTCTCGTAATCCTGTTTCCTACGCCGAGGGTAAAGTTGCCTATATTGATGTCACTTACTAATGGAAATCGCCTATTTGAGATCCTTGCCACTTCTTTAGCCATGTAAACTTGGCTTGCTCACATTCTAACTTTGATCTGGACAAGCTTCCACCTAAGCAACCCCTCCCCAAGCCTCCATCTAGGTGCTGGGTGGTCAGGGCTTACCATCCCCGTCGATCCATGACTCTAGATCCTCCCATCCCTATTTCCACACCCCTCCTCGATCGCCTGATCATCCCCTGCCCCTTCTAGCTGCACCCAGACATCCCTGCTCCACCTTGTGATTCCCCCATTACTTGCCTTGAGAAGAAATTTATCCATGTTATCATTTCTGATTCTCTAAGTGCGGGAAGAATTGCTTAGGAGTTGTTTGAAAAATTGGTTAAAGGTACGCAATTGATCCGGAGTAAAATGGCTGGGACTTGGTCCCACATGGATAGTGTAACAACCCACCCTAGAACAGGCTTAAATTTCGACCCAAAAAAGGCAACCTAGGTCCATTTTAAGACAAGCTGTTGGTAGTAAAAAGAAATAACATTGGAGCGCCATAACTAAACTTTTAGAACTCACAGCGGATGGAAAAAAATATCGTAGTATAGTGTACCCATTTATTTCAAATCAGAAAAATGTCATAACACAAAATCCCATAAAAACCATAATATAATATTCGTTACAACAATTATTTAAATCCATGGGTACACATAAAAGCAAATAATAATAAATATTGCCGCTAGCCAAGCTTCTCCATCTTTAAGTATCCTCACCGCCATCAGTCCATCCTTAACATGTGTTGTAATGAGAATGGAGTCGAAAAAACAAGTATCTGGTAAATAAAAACCTCGAGCGTTACCTTTTCAGTACTTGGGCAGTATATTTCAAAATAAGAATATGTCTATAAACATAAAACCATTAAATACTTCTTTACAAGTAAAGGATGTGGGCCCAACCACTTAATAGCTTCCATTCTAGAAGTAGATCCCATATCCCAATCATACTTCATAAATAGCTAATGATGTAAGAGACGGTACCAAGCCACTTAATACTTCCCAGTGGAAAATAGGTAGACCCCGTCATTTAAAGCCTATTTTCAGAAGTTACTCCTCAATAGTACTATGTAGCTAACATCATATGGAATCTCATAGGCTACCTAAAACTTCCAAGTAGAATCATTTAAGGCCTAATTTTAAAATCAAACCCTTGTAGAGATACCACTTAACATAACCTCTTAACATTTATTACTTCATCTAGAGAAAAAGGTGGGTCCAACCACTTAATACCTCAAACCCCAAAGTAGACCCTTCGTCTTATAGCTCATTACCCATAATGACGTCTTATATTAGTTGCTATTTGTAGGAACTGGTGGTAATATTTACCGGGCAAATTCCCCCTACAGAATTTGGAACCAACCTCGCTACAAATATAGGATGTCTTACATCAATAAAAGTGTACATAACTTATGGTGGCCTCAAAGTGAAGCGCAGACTTCTACATGTAACTCTATTGATCTCGCACCCCTATGACTTAGCAATAAATTAATTACTCTACACATACACACTCATCTCATTGTTTCATAGATAAGACCTTGTAAGGAATCTTTCTTATTATGCCTTAAAATAATAATTAGGCTATATAATATTTTCCTCTTATTTTTACCTCAAAATCAATTATCTTCCTAATGGCGGAAAAAATGTAAAAAAATGTCTAATTAACTATGCTATATACGCAATAGTTACAAGTTAATTATGTAAATAGAAGTAAATAAATATTCGCGCCTAATAAGTTCCAAACGCAAGGATTTTACGCTCTAAACTAGCGTTAAATGTCAATTCTCTAACAAATTATTATTACAAGTCTTTTTTCTTCAATTTTCCAAGATTTCATGAAATTCTAATGTCCAAAACATGGAATAAATATACATAACCGAAACTGCGATAATAGACTTGTAAACAAAATAGAAACTCAATTTATTATACCAATTCAATGGAATATCTTAAACAATAAGAATTGCAAGCTAAACCTCATATTTTATTCAACTCCTATTTTACAAAGAAATAGACATGAATAAGCGGTGTGAACTACAAATAGAATTAGCAATCTAAACTCCTTATTTTATTAAAGAATCACCATTTGACCCAAAGAAGAAGGATAAGTGGAATAGACTATGAAATTATCAAAAATTGCATAAACGAAAAAATTCTATCAAATTAATGTAAATGATTAAGAATCTCAACATAGAATTAACATTTCGAAATAAAAAGGAATTTTGATGGATTTTATCCGTAATGACCCGATTTTTCGACGCCTAAAAACTCGACATCAATATGTCCACTGTATCAAATGATGAACATTCGAATGTCGGAAAACCGAATCATTAGGGTTAAAGAAGAACGAGTTAGAAGAAGAAATAGAAACAACACCAGAATCTCTCAAATGCAGCGAAACAATATATAATAGATAAATGACTGATCTTTATATAAAAAGAACTATATATGTTTTACACATTACAACATCAAAGTACAACACAATCAATACCAAAATACCGGACGGTTATATTAACTTGTCCCCACAGAACTGAATTCACAGCTTATACAACATAGCGGAATATATATCAAGTACGGGTGATACGTCTCGCCATCCAGCTCGTCTCCTGAGCTCCATAGCATCCTATCTTGTATTCTATAATACTCGGTCTGACCTGAGCATTATAGCGAAATAACACCTGAGTTAGTCTGGAATACCAGAGTGAGAAAACACACTCAATTGGATTATTAAAGTTTCAAAATCTTTTTGAAATCAAAGGTATCTCGTAAGACCACGTCACAAATAAACATGCCAGGTTTTTACCTTACGATAACCAAAACATTTTTATCATATCCATCTGATATTATAATAGTGTCTATAGAAAGTAAAATAGAATCTAGCTGAAATGCTTGCATCTCAGGTTTCAGCAATAGTTGGGCACACTCAAAACCGTATAGGCGCTTATTGGAGATTGGATTTCATACAATGACAGGGCTACTGGGGTGCCGTCCGTCATAGTACGTGGTCTAGATCACCGTACCGAGGATCCACTCTGATCCCTTGCATCACAAGACCGGAGCTACCCCTTACTGGATAGTCCGAATAAGATCACCCCGCGGTTGGGATCAGCAACCGCCCACACAGCCGAATAAAGGGACCTCTAGACAGGGGTGACCTTACCCTAACTGGTTGCTAGCCACTTAGCCTTGTGTGCACCTCCCATGTTTTAGCATATCCGGTTGATAAGGCTCAAGGTTAAGCGTTATCTTTTTAGCACACATTCACTTAGAATACTCATCGTCCTCCTACAATGTTCTGATAGTATTCATCCATACAAGTCCGTTCCAGATCCGAACGGAACCGAAGGCACTACTCCTACTACATCCATTTTGGAATCACCTTCAGGGTTAGTAGCGATTAGCCCTTGCACTTCACTGCTCGATCTTCGACTCCAAGCTCTTGTCTTCCTCATGAAAACGTTCAAACCGGATCAAAGTGGTTTTCGAGAAATTAATCCCGACCCCGGTCTCTTCGAAACGATCAGCGCATTGGCCAATATTGATAGTCGGTTATTTAACTATCAAATAACATTCACCAATCACCATCAGATTAAATAATTTTCCAAATTATTTATTATTCTCAAAATATCTTCGCAAGATATATTTCCACTCTTCAACCCTTTAAAAAATAGTTTTCAAATCACTTTTCTTTTTCAGAAGAAAATTCCCATCCAATTGTTTTATTTCCACTGGAAATCGCCAAGCCTTAATATTTTAGACTTTTAAAATATTTTAAATCACTTTATATATATATATATATATTTTTTCTTTTAAAGCCATCGCGAACGCCATTTAATTGCGATGTCGCCTTCCTTGCGATCGAACGAAAAGAATTCGATTTCGATTGAAAGAGGGAGAGGCAAATTTTGATTTCTGTTTTAGGTTGCTTTTCGGTTTTCGAATTGGCTTTAATTTGGGGAGTGGAATTTTTGAAGAAAAAGGGTTTGCAGTTGGAACGAAAAAGAAAAGAGAAGTAGTTGACATTACTTCAATATGAATCTGATTCCATTTTTTTGTTCGATTTTCTTTTGAGATTTTTTTCTGAACGAGATGAAGTGTTGTTATTTAATTTTTTTGTCCAACGAAGACGCATATAAAATTAGAGAAACACGGGTCCAATTTTTTTTTACGTGTTTAATTGTCTTTTGCATGTGAATATATATATATATATATATATTCAATTTAAATTCAAATTTAAATCATCGGATAATGCAACTTAAATTTTCGAACTCCTATCGAGGCATGCCGCTAGGCGTTCATAAGGTTATACCCATATTCCGAACGCACTGGAAAAGGTTTCGAGTCCTAATTGATCGTATGGAGAAGATAGCCTTTTGAACCCAGTTATTATATTAAATTTTCGATATAAATTCAGCGCGTTTATCTACCCTACGATCACACGACAATTCCGAAAAGCTATGAAAATTGAAATCTGATAATAATACACCATTACGGATCTAATGAAACTGGTTTCTTCGAATTCCGAGATTGTTCCGTGGAAGGCTATTTTTAAATATCGATTTAAACAATATATTTTCAAGCTGAACAAAACAGTTTTAAATTCAACTTTTAAAAGTTCTATTATCTCCAGTATTATCAATATAAATTTTATAAACCTTCTAATTATTTTTAGCAGACTCGAAATCCCAGAATTCATATTTTACCTAATTCCCAATTGCTTAATTCAGTAGTTTATTTATCAACCAAATAGTGATATTTGAAATTCAAGTTGAAAATTAAATTTTGAATATTTAAAATCAATTAAATACTCCGATTTCAAATATCCAAAAATTACGGGTTGTCATATTATCTATCATATTTTTGAAGTCTCAAAATCAGTGAGGCATATTCAAATCCAAAAGAAATAATTAACAATTGTAGAAAGAAATACTAAAGTTTTCACTCACAAATTAGCCTTTACTCAAATAGATTTATAGCCATCTGATCTCTTCTAGAATCTCTCACTTTTGATACACACACATAATAAGGAAGCTGTATATTTATTCATTAGATTTAGAATAATTGGATAAGGATATGATAAGAATTGATTAGAGGAAGAAGAAACATATAAGAAATGGGTTGAATCCTTACCAGAATTCTCTATGGAGTTTCTGAACCTTATTAGAGAGATAGAAATAATAGAGTTTCATCATATTTTCCAAAATAATATGAATAAAAGTGGAGAGGATAGAGTTCTATTTATAGAAGTTGAAACGACCGTAGGATGGAAGTATGTAGAAAATGGATAAATTTGAAGCACGCAACCGAATAGGGCATAACGTAAAATCCTTGCCGCCGCTGGCAACTGTCGTTGTCAAGCGGTCGACCGCCCTTAGACGACCCATCGACTGCTATGGTTGACCAATTGACCTATTCAGGTCGACTACTCTTTTATTCAGAGGCGTTTATTTTATTTCCGTCACCGTATTATTTTATTCCCTAATTAACATTTTACGTAAAGCATTAATTAAATGTTTACTTAGCCCCCAAGCTAATTTTTGAAATTTAAATCCTAAATTTGATTTATCATCCGAATTTGAATTCAAACTAAATTAATTTAAATCTAAGAACTTCAAATGCTCATAGATTCTTTGTTTGAGCTTCGATTTCAGCATATTACATATGGAAACGGATCAGAATTTCGCCACGGACGCAGCGAAATAACTTTCATGGTCAAAATCCAACATTTATAAAATTTTCATATCCAATCCTTATCATATTTAATTCAATTTACTTTATTTATTTATGGTTAATTTTACGGGGTGTTCCAAATAGCGGTTTGTGCTTCCATCAAACTAAAGGATTTTCTCATTGTAGAACTCTGATGATGGGAATGATGAGCGTGAGCTATATTATAGACTTATGGGTGATGAGCTTGTCCTCTGCAATGATTATGAATTTGGTGCTAACAACGAAGAGATTCTGGTTGCACTGGATTGGGATCGAAAATTTATTTCTCGCCATGCACTCCTGGTTACTGCTCGCAACTCCTTAGCTGGTTCTATCGATGCGCTGGAATTCAGTCATATTCTCCCTTGGTTATTTTGACTGTTTATTCTATCATTGTTAGTTGTTAAGACTGATGTCCATTGTTGTACTTATGTCTAGTCAGTTTGTGGAATTTATTGATGATTATTGCTAGTTGGTAAGGATGTTGGCAAGTATTATAGTTGTTAAGGTGTGTCTGCCTCACACTTGTTATTTTAACGTTTGAACGGTGGGTGGTCCATCTTAAAAAGCGTTAGGCTATCCGTCAAGCCTTGTTGGTCGAATATTTATATTTATATATATCTAGTACGACTGTATGATCTTCGAATCATACAAGCTTTTAACCAAAAAATAGCGATTTTGTTGATTAAAATAAAATTTGAAGATTTATTTGATAAATTAGTTTTGAAATTATTTAATAAAAGCATTTATATTGTGAAAATAAGATATTTAAATTGAAATGGGTTAAAAATGTGAAAATAATATTTTATCAAAGTGATGTAGTTGAAATATAATATTGGTTAAAAAGAATTGATTTTGAAAATAGAATTTGTATTTATTTAAGTTAATTAGAATATAGTTTTAAAAATAAAAGGAAATTAAGTATATTTTAACTTAACCCTAATACTTTAAAGCCCAGGCCCAAATGCTTATAACCCAAATTCGTATTCTAGGTTTTTCTATTTCAAGATTTATCTCCTCCAAGATGGTTTATGCATACTTCTTCCCCCTCTTTCCTTCCTGAAAAAGAATTCCGATCCTTAATAGTTAAAAAAAATTGAAATAAAATTTATAAATACCAAAATTAAAGTATGATAATCTCTATATTCTATTTCATCACTGAGTATGAAGATATAGAGTTTGATCGATGCTTGGTATCTTGCGTGTGAATGGCAGGAGAAGGAAGAAGAAGAGCATGTACATGTGAGTATTTATACTCACGTTTATATGCCTAAATCATCATATACTCTTAGTGTTGTGTTTAGATTTGATAAACGATTGAATCTATAAAGCATGTATTGCATTGGTGTGTATATATATTGTATGTCTTCGGAAATCGATTAGAGGGGAAGAGGATGATGAAAAATTTGTTATAAGCACAATCGCCTGCTAGGTCTACCGGTTGACCGGTAGTCGATGGTGGTCAACCGCTGCTTGTGTTGGTTTAAAAAAAATATAAATAGAATTTTAGAAATAAAAATAAAATAAATAAAATTATAATAAACATTCACAACCAAAGTTTAATATAAATAACAATATAAAAAGGATTTGTGGAGTTGATATGAAAATTTACACATATAATTTTTCTTAATTTTTTAGTAATTAATCAATTAAAGAAAAAATTAGAGATTTTTTTTTTGGAAAAGCTAGCTGGTTTTATAGTGGACCGTCTACTTTTTATTACTACAATAGTAATATTTACATATAAGCATAGGATTTTGGCCGATTGCCTAAATTACTACCTAACTAGCTAAAGAACAAGAGATAGGCGACATGCCTAAATTACTAACCTGACCACTGGAATAGTTGCACAAAAGCAATCATAGAAACAACATTCACAACCCACCTTACAAGCTACAGACAGTGGTAAATTCCAAACATTCTAATCCCAGAATCAAAAGAAAATTGCATAAGGCAATCACTTTGAATGAACTCACGGTACAACAATAACCATCGAAATACATTTCACATTGCACCGACTAGAAGCATATGACAAAATAACACAGATCAATTAACCATCGAAATACATTTCACATTGCACCGACTAGAAGCATATGACAAAATAACACAGATCAATGACAACAAAGATACCCAAGAAAACTGACCAAACACTATATGCAAAAGAAAAACATTGCAAAGCTTAACATGCCAATGGGCATCAGAAGCACCAAAATAAGGCCCCACGGAAAGCGAAATCCTCACCAGGACAAAATCAGCAGGCAAACCCAACACACAAATAATGCACAAGCGCACGAGCAATATGCTAGAAAACCCAGACTGCAAATAAATGCACAACATAAAAAGATATCACCATGAAACCAATAGGCATGAAACACCAACAAGAGGATAAGGCAGACATAAACGACATTCTGTTTCGCCTGGCACGACAGCCAACCAAAGCATAATGAACCTTTGCTGCAAAGAAATCACCAAGGTGGAACACCATATTTCATTGACAAACTCTATTACATAAAATCACAATGACCAAAGAGCACCAAAAGGGATGCAGATTCCAGCATGAACAACAAAGCGCGTAAGCAAAGCCAGATCCAACAAGCAGATATCAGAAATAAAACTCGAGTTCCAGGAAAAATTTGATTAGCAAATGAACACGAAAGCTGAAACAGATGCAACGAACCAAATGCAGGCATAGTGTAATCCCATAAGCTGCTAAAGAGAGACACGTGAAAACCGACAAAACATTGACATGAACCAACGTCCGCTAATCGAGCAGCCACCACTGAGCAAGCCAATGAGTTGAAAATATGACAGGAAGCAGCAAAGGGGAAAACAAGAACGCAACAAAGTCCCGCAACAAGGTTAGCCTGAGTAAATAACCCTACATCACCTAAACTCCAAAAGAACTCAACCAAATCCAAAAATCAAGAGTTCAAGCAGAAAAATCGTTGTAGACCATATGTCTCTACAACATAGGGCTAACGATAAATCTATGAATAAGGATAAATTGGAAAGGCCGTCGATGTGAAAATTGGAGGTGGCAAATCAAAGAGGAAAAAAATGGTGAACTTGCAACGATAGGGAAAGCCAGGGTTACAGGATACATGGAAGAGTGGAAGGAGAATAGAAAAAGTGAAGAAAAAGCGATTGAAATATCGTGAGGAAAAGAAATAAGTGGTGGTTGAAATAAAAAGATAGGGAACAACAGTCCCCCTTGTTGCAAGGAAGAAAAAGAAAAGGGTTTTGATGATGAATAAATTAATTAGAGATTTGCTTTAAAAAATCGTATATAAATTTGATATATATTATAAAAATAAGAAATATAATCTAGTTAGTATTTTAAGTGTTATGAAGTAAATTTTGTAGTTAATAAAGCTAATTAGGGATATGTTATACAAGTTCATTTATTATGTAATTTAAATAGCACTTTTATATTCAATTTAATTCTACGAATGGTTATTATTCATTCTAGATGTTTTACTGTGTTATTAAGAGACTAATGTAATGGATGATTCATTATTTTATAATTTAATAAATTATATCTGCTAGTTTACGAATTGACATTCTATTCCAGAATTGGAAATATAATTTGCTAGATTTAAAATGTTATACCTTTATGTTGGTTCGAAAATGTTTATTTAAAGATTGTGTGTATATATATAACGTTTGGAAAATAAGTTATTTTTATTAATTAAGGTTTTAAGTATTATTCAATTTTAATAAACTGAAATAAGAATATTTTCTGTATATCTATAAAAATTGATTGATGAGATTTTCTACTGTATTTATGGTTACTCATTTTCTCTTACTAATTCGGATGACATGAGTGATTTTCCATTGATATGGATTTTGATTTAGTGATTTAAGATGATATGTTGATGACATCCTTGATATGATTTCATGATATTTAATTCTGTATGATGAGAAATCTAAACAAACAGAGTAATAATACCATTTAGAATGGGGCATTTGCTAATATTTATTCGGTTATTCTTTGGACTCGTTATATAAAACGTGAATAAAGTGTAATTTATAAGTGGTGAACAAAACCTTGAGTATCATGAGTGGTATGGGACGCTATTGTGATATTTGTTCGATTATTCATTGTAAGTAGATGATACTCACATGATGGAAATAGTGATATGAGTGTGAGGTGCTACATGTAGTGATGAGTATAGCTTTATGCTTATATTCAGCGAGTACGACAATATGACTTGTAATGAGCGTGACTTCATGTCCATTATTATTAGTTCCATATGCCACTCTTATGATGTGCCCCTTTAATTAGCGTTGGAGTGAACCAGATGGCTAGATTCCACCCTGGTGACCTGATCGTGGGGTCGTACCCCAGACCTGTAACACCCTATATATTTATAGCTACATGTATTTGCCTATGTGTCACCTAGGTGAACAGTTTGTTACCTATAGGGGCTAGAGTCGGGTAGTGACTATTGAGTCTTCACGTTGATGAGCGCACTGGTGGATACATGTCATGATACCCTAAAGGTAACTAAGACTTTCGAGACTTCGTGACTCTAGAGTGTGCTCCATGTTATCTGACTTCCTTCTAGTACTAACAGATTGGTAGATTGACATATATTATTGGTATACCTCACTTTAGTATAAATATGGGTTAAATGACCTACAATTTGGGGGGGGGGGGGGGTGTGTGTGTACATATAGCTCTACTTGGGACTTCGTGTCTGTTGTACATTCATTTCTCACCATGATACGTTTTGATAGTTCATATATGAGGAGATAAGATTATACTTGTGATAGATGTCCAGAGTATAGTGGATTCTCGTATCAGTATTTATATTAATTGACAACTTATCATATTTACATATATTGATGTAGATGTTCTATTTATTGAGATTAAGAGATATATTTGGGCAATTTTTCGTGCTACCATGTTTATACTTGGTGATATCTCACTTTTTGATATTTTCTGGATTTAGATGATGATTTCTGAATATGTGTGATTCACCCATTTGTATTGATTCATTGCTGATTTGATGTGTTTTGATATGGGTGATGACAACTTTATGCATGGTTTTGAGCAATTCATATAATGTGATGCTTTGATGATTATCTATGGTCTTATATTTACATTTCATGCATGTATGTATGTATGTATATTGGCTGTTGACTTGAGTATCTCTAGTAGTGTTATCATATTACTATTCCTAGTTTGTACTATGTTATCCCTATCTATAGATCCTTGTTTTAGACATAGTCTGTGTGTTATTTATATAATGTTCGAGTCAGTCCAAAATATTTCATGTACAAAGATAGTATGACCAACAAGTGTTTTAGTGGCCTTAGGGGATATTTATATTAGGATTGTTGTATGATATTTATATGACATTGATTCATTGGATACACACACATGCATACGTACATACATATATACGTACATACACACACACATACACACACATACACATATTACAGGGTTGCATATTTATTAGTTGCCGTATTGCATTGAGCTACTTGACATTGGAGATGTTTTGTATCCATACAGTCTGTTATATATTTATATATTATCACTGCGATTCTGACTATATGTTCACTGTTATTTATATTATATCATGTATTATTCTATCCTGGAGGCACAATGTTTATTGCTTTGTACCGATACTGCATACGTATATGTGTTAAATATTTGATGTTTTAATATGTACCAGTGTTGGTCCAAGGGTATATTCGCATGTATGCCGCACACACAGCCTCATTCTTCATATTATCTGACATAATTACTTTGTTATACTCTTAGATACTCTGTAATACACACATGAGTACTCCTTTGGTATTATTTAAATATCTCACTTATATATATGTAGTATTGGTACAAAGCAATAAACACATGTGCCTCCATGATAAAGCAATGCATAATATACAGTAAAATAATAGAGAATACAGAGTCTATCATAGCGATAACATCTAATATATGGTATTGTTTAAATACAAATATCTGCATTGTCAACTATCTCGATAAAATAAGATAAATAATCAATACATAACTCTTTATCAAGTATATATAGTAAATCCATAACATATAAGTATCATATAACAATCCCTAACGCAACTCCTCTAAGCACAGTAACATGGATGCTGGTTAATTCGTCCCTGTACCTGAAATGCCTTAGACTGACCCGGGTATTATAAAATAACATATACATCAGATTATGTCTGATCAAGAACCGAACAGGGTAACATAGTAAATGGTGAATAATAATATGATAAATTATCAAGGAATACTCAAATCAGTAGACTACATGTCAATGCATATATATATGTATGTATGTATAGAAATGTGTTAGCACCAGAATTGGTCACTAACACCGTTAAGAGAGATCGTGTAGAGAGATTAATGAAGAAAGTAAAGTTAAACAGAGGATAATGTGCTGAATTAAAAGCAGAAAATAAGAACACCAAATTTATAGTGGTTCGGCGTAACTGCCTACGTCAACCTTGAGGTTAATCTTTATTGTTTTTCTCTATAATCGATTATAAATGCAATCTGTATCTCAACTATTTGATTACAATTGTTGAGAAAAAAAGATAAGTCTTGACTTAGTCTTGAATGCGGCAGCGTCTCCCTAGTGTTCTCCACAAAAAGGTCCCTTTCCCCTGCTTCTCTATTTATAGACGAAGATGGGATGGACTTCCCTGGTGGGCCAGTTAGCTAAGTAGCTTGGCCCAAAAAGAGTGATCTCTGACTGTCGATCCACAGATGCCGAACGGCAAAATGCCGAACAAGGCATGAATGCCGAACGATATCCTCATGCCGACTGAAGTGATGCCGAACGATATCTTCATGTCGATCAATTGATGCCGAACACTCTGGATGCCGAACGAATCATTTGTGCCGAACGACTTTGGAAGCCAACCCAGTGTGTTGTGCCGAACGACCCTGGATGCCGATCGATCTCGAATGCCGAATGAGATTTATGACGAACGAAGCGATGTGCCGAACAAGGTTTGGATGCCGAGCGGTATGGAATGCCGAATGACTCTGCCATGCCGAACTCCATAGATGCCGAACGATATACAATACCGAACGGCTCTCAATGTCGAACGCTCTTGCATGCCGATCGTCCCATAGATGCCGATCGAACTTGAGTGTCAAACGAACCATTTGTGCCGGACGACTCTGGAAGCCGAGCGCTTTCTAATGCCGAATGCTCCTAAATGCCGAATGCTCCTAAATGCCGAGCGTTCCTGAATGCCGAGCACTCTCTAATGCCGAATGCTCCTGAGTGCCAAGCGTTCTCTGATGCCGAACGATTTGGATGCCGAACAGCGCGTAAATACCGAACAGTATGCAAATGCCGAGTACTTAGTTGCCTGGTCAAACCTTCAGGTAACACTTATCCCCAAAGTGCATCATGTGGTCAAACGTGGTGTGCTTTGAATCATAAGTCCACTGTGCTTTACTTCAAGCTGTGGCTTAGTTTCCTCGATGGTGACTTCCCTTGATTACCTGGTGAGGTGATGTGTGCCGAATGTCATGCGAATGCCGAGCCGTACAGCCGAAGCCGAACGTTGAATGTATGCCGAACGATCTTGAATGCCGATGCCAAACGATGTCGTTTTGACCGGTTCTACCGGTCATTGTCCCTTCGACTCCCTCTCTTCCCCTATATAAGTTCGACACTTTCCTCCTTCCTCCCTTCTTCACTTTCACCTCTGTTATCTTGTACTCACGAACTTCGCCTTTAAACCAACTCCAAAAATTTAACAACCCTTCCCTCCTCTTGCATCATTCATTGCCTCACTTCCTTCCCTAATCATTCAGAATTAATTAAAACCGCGCCGTCACCTCCAGAATTCTCCCGAGTTTCGATCCCTTTACTAGGCATCGACCCCTCTTTTTTTTTAAATGCTCTCCCCTGACTTAAAAGTTTTAATATTAGGCTCAAATTCACAAATTTTGGTATAATCGTAGCAAATAGGTGTTGCGTGGATGAAAGAATTGAAATGAGATTAGGATATGTTTTTTAAGGTTAGATGATATGGATGAAGGGAGAAGTGGTCAGAGATAAGCACGTGAGGAAGTTGTTGGGAGATGCACTATGGTTCGGTATGGTTCTCCCATGCCGAACGGGATTGGAAGGAAGAGTAGAAGAGGAGCAGGAATTAGCTAGAATGCCATGGTTCGCCACATGTCGAGCAGTGGAATGGGGAAATAGGAAGGAAGTAAGAATTGGATAGGATGCCGAATGACATGGCTCGGCATGACTTGCCGAACGACTCGGCCATGCCGATCGGGAGAGATGGAGGGAAAAAAGGCAGATAATGTTAAGGGCAGAATGCTGAGTGATATGGATCATCACAAACACGGTTCGGCATGATTTGCCGCATGCCGAACGGCCAAGAGGAAGGGTTGGAAGAGTGATACTTATGCCGAACGACGCTTGTATTTAAGCCGAGCAGAACGAAGGCCGATCAATATTTAGGCCAAACGATACTTAGGCCGAACAACTATTCACTTTGCCTAATTTTATGACAAAAACAAGGACAAGGACCTAAGCAAACTAGCATATCGAACTAATCTGGACTGATAACTTCCTATTTTCAGTAATCACAAGCCTGAACTTAAATCGACAAAAACGAATAATTTCCTTTAACATATAGCACCAATGCCTGAGCCCGAAATTGAAAACAACATAGGGCAGGCTTTTGGACACGGTCGACGATGACGGGCTTCAAAGGCGACAATTCAAAGCTCAACTTTATACCATCAACTCTGTGACTTTCAATTTCTCAGCGCTTATATTTGAATCATCACACTAGTTCACACACCACACGAGGGGAATACTTGTGTTGTTAAGTCTAACGTCGATTGTTTTTCAAGTATAGTTAAAACAGGTGCTCTACTAGATTCAATCTCTACCAAAGATGTCTAGGAAATCTAGCTCCGCCATGATCTCAGATAGACCTGGCATTCTTCTAGATAAGGAGTCGCAGATACTTCAAACCCGTCGACTTTCCCTGCTCATAACTTAGCTCCTGACGCCTTAGAGGCATCAATTTTCTTGGACAACCCGGTTGATTCACAGGCTTCGAAGATTAATGAAAGTGCACTCCGTCGGATATACTCTGTCCACGGAATCCCCTTTGACGGCGTATTAGTTCCATTGGGGCACGATCGTCCACACTTGCTCCCAGTTGGATACATAACTTGTAATAAAATTATGTACTGGGTCGGCAGCATGCCACCGTTCAACTCATTTCTTCAGGACGTGCTGCAATACATCGACATTACCCCATTGCAACTGCACCCGAATGGTCACGCCTTCATCTATGGTACCTACATCCTCTTCATGAATGTCCTCTCTAGGCCTCCAACCCCCGGTGACATCAGATATATATATATCATCAAGAAGCGGAGAGATGGCCTCTCTTTCATGTTTCTCAAGCCGCACCACAAATGCCAAATCTTGACTGTGGCATGTAGCAAGCTTGCCCTGTACAAACTGGAATGGTTTTATGTGCGTTACCCTCCTGGTTTCGCGACGAGATTGGTGGAAGGAAGTAAGTCTTTTCTCTGGATCATATTCATGCTTGGTCAAAGCCGTGCCTTTTCTAACTCTTTTTTCCATCTTTTTAGGTATCAATCCACGTCCTGACGGCCGCGGATATTCTGAAGCCGTCGAAGCTATTAGAGCCCTTCCTGCCGAAGAATTGGACATCCGTACTCTCATTTCGAATGAGTCACTTACAACGTTTGGACTGTTGGCAGTAGGCCGTCGGATAAGCCTTCCTCAGGGCGTTACCATAACCAGGCCCGCCTCTGGCAAAGGGAAAAAACAAGTTGAGTCTTCAGCACGTAACGCTCCTGGAGCGCTAGAAGAAGGAGAGATCAAGGAAACCGAAACACTCGAAGCACAAGATGAGAACATTGGTCCTACTCAGGACCTGATAGTCGAAGTTCACGACATCGAAACGTCATCTTCCCCTTCGAAGAGGAAAAAGAAACTCACGTGCAAGATAAGGAGGGAAAAAGTTGGCGCAATCTCTAAAGTTACTCTTATTCCAACAGAGAAAGAGGCTTCCTCACAACGTTTAGAAAGTTCTTTAAAGGGACTCTCGAACCTCTCCATACCCGACCATCTACTTAATTAGGATTTTTACGATCTAAAGGCACTTAAACTTCACTCGCTCATCAAAGGTGATGCAGGCGTTCAAGCCCAAGCTCAGGGAGAAAAAACTCCCATTAGTAAAGAAACTGGTCCGTCGGGGGGAAACACTAGGAGACACACAAACACGTGCACTCCACCTTGCACTTAAATTTCCGTCGTCACACTACTCTTTGCTAATTCGTTGTTATTTAAATTTTGTGTAGGTGACATGGGGTGTACACACGGAATTGATCGTCTCCGCAGGTCGTGTATCTTCCATCACTCTAGACGGGACTCAGGTTCCGGAAGACGTCGGGACAGAGACGGGGATGGCGATAGGGATTACCATTCTCGGGACTCATCATCTCGGAAGAAAAAATATTATCAGTCCAAGTACCACCAACATCTCTCTTTTCACTCGGAGCAAAGCAAAGATAAGCACAGCCATAAAGGGTCGCAATCGGATGTCCTCCATGATCAACACTCTGATTCCTCTTCCACACGGCAGTCCCAGGATCCTTATAGAAGAGCCGAACTTTCAAAGTCGTCTCCTCCCATTCCCATAACAGATTCAACAGTATCGGAGAGACTGGCCAAGCTTAAAGTTAAATTTTCAAAAATATGCTTTGATGGTCTGAAGTTCCTCCCGACGATCCATCATATACCTGGAGATATTAAGCAGAGCGCTATCGCCTGTACCAACGACGTGTATGTCCAACATGACGCGTTTGTTCATCTTGCTGAGAAAGTGTCAGAAGTCTCCGTAGAGAGCCAGCATGAGATTGATCGCCTAAAGCTTAAGGCTATCCATGACAAGGACATTATCAAAGCTCAAGACGATGAGATTGCGTCTTACAAATCTCAACTTGAGGCCACCCAGTAGAGCGCCAAAGATACCGCTGAAGCCGTAACTCGTTTGGAATCAAATCACAAAAAATAAATCGATGAGGGGTACAACACTGTGGGGCTTTAGCTTTAGAGAAAGACTCGGTGCAAAAGGAGAGGGATGCATTCTGCCTCCGAGCTAAAGAACTTGAGGAGCGACTCCACAAAGAGCAAGAAGAGAAGATTGCTGCCCAAGAAGAGTCGCAATGGTATTGCCACGAGATTGTTGCAACGCGACTCCTAAAGGCGAAACTTGAGGGCAAGCTTTCTAAAGTTGAGGCGCTGAAGAATGAAGCCCGCGAAGAGGGCAAAAAGATAGCATTTGCGGAAATCAACTCTCGTCTTAAGGTGGCCAAGGAAGAAGGTAGAGAAGAGGTCAAAAGCATGTTCGACCCGCTTATTGCCGAATTCAATGCCCGCGTTCTCATGCATCGGGACTTAAATTTTCTGGACGAGGGCTATCTCGAATCTTTAGCTGAAGCATGGGAGACCTTAATAGAAATCAAGAAGGCCGAACACGATATCGAGGAGGTTGATGAGGGGGCTTTGATAAAAGAATTACTTAAGGGAAACGAGCCTTCGGACCTGTCAGCGGCTAAAGCCCTTTATTGCAAAGGCTTCCCCTCAACGAAAGGGAAAGAGGTTATCGCCGGTCCATCCGGGATCGAGTCTCCAGCTCGTTTGCCTACCCAGCTGTCCGGTCGGCCGATACTCGATCCTTTTGAATAGCACATTGGCTATGGCCCGGAGGACCCCGACCTTGGCGTTCACGTTTTGTCTCTTATTCCAGAGGGTGAGACCCCCCTGACGGGTGAGAGCCAGCCGGAACCTAGCGAGCAACTATTTTTCTTTAACATTCCAAGAGTTTTCATTTTTCACCAGAAGCTATCACATTCTAATACTTGCTTTTCGTGATTTTTTGCAGGCTGTTCTGATCTTGAGCCTACTCCGAGGAGCGATGTCGCCAAGGAGGTGAGGGAAAAAACGAGTGAAGCCACCCACACAGGAGAGGCTCCTGATCCAGATGCTCAGGTGATCGGAGCGCTTGATGAGGACAAATCTGAGACTTCCTCTCCCATCGATGGGAGTTATGAAGTTGAAATTACAGGCACCTTTGCGCACACATTCGAACTGAGCATGAAGGAGAAGCTTGAGAAAGAGAAGGAAAAGACGGTCAAGATCAAGGTCGAACCTCAAGCCGTGGACCTGGATGATCCTTTGAACAAGCCGTTGAAGGTCATCCTCCCAGGTGGGTCCAAACCCATGGATGTTCCTCGTACTTCTTTAGCTGTCACTCCCCCGTCAAAAGAAGCTATCAACGGTAAATGCACTGGGGAGGAGTCATCTGGCAAAAAGTCAAAGAAGTCAAAGAAGTAGTCTTCGCTCTCGTTCAACAAGAGCTAGTTTAGATTATGTAATTATTTTTGTTTTCGTAGTTCGTGTAAATAAAATTATCTGTGATGAATAAAACTTAGTTCTTTTCCCTCTCAGAGGACTGTTGTTGTTTGGTTTTTTGCATAACCATGGTCAAAACCTGAGCTACTGCGAGTTACGTGAACTTCTCGATTCATCTTCAAACAAGTTGATAATTTTTTTGGTATTGCACATTCTTTTATCCCACACTACGGGGACTTAGAATGTTTTTCAATCCGTACGCCAAGGGCTCGATGAATTCAAGTCATTTGTATCTAGTTTGCCCTTAGGGGATTTGGACATTTAAATCGCTTATACTCTGATCCGCACACCGGGGACTCAGAGTACTTCAGTCCGCACTCCGGGGTCTTGAAGATTTTGGGTCGTTTATACTCGAGTCCACACTCTGGGGACTTAGAGTACTCCAGTCCGCACTCCGGGGACCTGGAGATCTTGAGTCGTTTATTCGAGTCCGCACTCTGGGGACTTAGAGTACTCCAGTCCGCATTCCAGGAACTTGGAGATTTTGAGTCGTTTATACTCGAGTCCGCACTTTGAGGACTTAGAGTACTCCAGTCCGCATTCCGAGGACTTGGAGATTTTGAGTCGTTTATACTCGAGTCCACACTCTGGGGACTTAGAGTACTCCAGTCCGCATTCCAGGGACTTGGAGATTTTGAGTTGTTTATACTCAAGTCCGCACTATGGGGACTTAGAGTACTCCAGTCCGCACCCCGGGGACTTGTAGATTTTGAGTCATTTATACTCGAGTCTACACTCTGGGGACTTAGAGTACTCCAGTCCGCACTCCGAGGACTTGGAGATTTTGAGTCGTTTATACTCGAGTCCGCACTCTAGGGACTTAGAGTACTCCAGTCCGCACTCCAGGGACTTGGAGATTTTGAGTCGTTTATTCAAGTCTGCACTCTGGGGACTTAGAGTACTCCAGTCTGTACTCCGGGGACTTGGAGATTTTGAGTCGTTTGTACTCGAGTCCGCACTCTGAGGACTTAGAGTACTCCACTCCGCACTCCGGGGACTTTGAGATTTTGAGTCGTTTATTCGAGTTCGCACTCTGGGGACTTAGAGTACTCCAGTCCGTACTCCGGGGACCTGGAGATTTTGAATCGTTTATACTCGTTCGTACGTCAGACAGAGTAATGTATCTCTTTGTCATTTGTTACAGTGTTATCATACACAGGAACATCGACAATTCATGGGAAAAAGAAATGGCTTCAAGCCTTTATTAATGCAAATAAGCTAAATTGTCTTTTTACATGCCGTAAACTAGGAATAAAAACTTGCTGGAAATAAATACAACTAAAATATGATAGAAATGAACTAAGTGTAATAATGCCGCAAATGTTCACCATTCCATGCTCGGGGGAGTGTCGCACCATCAACGATCGCTAGCTTGAAAGTTCCTTCTTCAAGCTTCCATTCAATGACGTATGGGCCTTCCCATGCGGGGATCATGTGTGATGGAACTGGGAAAACTCATTTCAAAACGAGATCACCCACGCCAAAGATTCTCGGTCGGACTATTTCATTATAATATCGAGCAACTCGGTGCCTGTACGCGGTCGATCTTATATTAGCTTTTTCGCGTTTTTCATCAATGAAGTCCAATGATTCCAGCAAGAGATCTCGATTTGACTCAGGGTCATAATAAGTTACCCGATGTGATGGAACTTCAAGTTCCACGGGTATGACAGCTTCCATGCCATATGCTAATGCGAATGGAGTGTGGCCAGTCGCAGACTTGTGGGTGGTTCTATAAGCCCAAAGTGCTGTCGGAAGCTCATCCACCCACTTGCCTCCAGCCTTTTCCAAACAAATTTTTTCAATATGGATTTGATTATCTTACTTACGGCTTCCACTTGTCTATTAGCTTTCGGATGAGCAACTGCTGCAAACTTTTTCTCAATACCATATTTTTGGCAAAATTCCCTAAACTCATTGCTTTCAAACTGAGTTCCATTGTCTGCAACGATGGTTCGTGGTAGGCCAAAGCGGCATATGATATTTCGTACAACGAAATTAATGACTTTCTTGGTGGTGATAGTGGCCAAAGGCTCTGCTTCTGCCCACTTGGTAAAGTAATCGACCGCAACAATCGCGTATTTTTCACCACCTTTGGATAGGGGTAAGGAACCGACTATATTAATTCCCCACATTGCAAATGGCCAAGGACTAACCATTTGTGTGAGTTCCGTCGGCGGAGCTCTTAGGATTTTCGCATATTTTTGACATTTGTCACATCTTCTTACATAGTCTGCGGCATCCCGATTTACAGTTGGCCAATAGTATTCATAGCGGAGGATTTTCTTTGCTAACATCTGCTCCTCGGTATGATCGCCACATTCACCTTCATGGATTTCCCTCAGGACTCGTTTTATCTCATCATGGGCAATGCACCAGAGTAAGGGGGTCGAGAATCCTCTCCGATACATTAACCCACCTTGCATCACATAATGCGAAGCCTTACGAATGACTTGTCGTCTTTCGCTTCTTCTCTCGAGCACGACCCCGTGTAACAAGTACTGCTTGAATGGGGTCATCCATGACTCCTTTTCGGTTTTTGTTTCTAACACAAAATCTACCTCCATCATATTTATGCTCGGAACATGTAAGGTTTCGACAGGAAACAATTCCATCTGTTGCGCATCACCAGTGCTTGCGAATTTTGCCAATGAATCGGCTGCCCTGTTTTGCTCACGCGAGACATGTGAAATATCATAATACTCGAGATTCGCTAGCAGCTCCTGAACTCGGACCAAATATGGGGCGAGTCTCTGCCCCCATTGCTTGGTAGTCTCCCCGTACTTGGTACACCGCCGGTTGCGAGTCGTTAAAGATTTCAACCGATCTTACTCCCAATTCTTTGATGAGTCTTAAGCCGGCAATCAAAGCTTCATACTCGGCTTCGTTATTCGTTGCTGTGAATTTGAGCTTCAAAGCGTAGCAAACTGATCGGTTCTCAGGAGTTACAAGGAATATGCCAACCCTCGAACAACGGTCGTTAGATGCCCCATCGGTGTACATCTTCCATCGAACGGGAGGTATGACATTATGGCCGTTTGATTCGTCTGTCATGGTGAATTCAGCGATGAAATCTGCTAGTGCTTGCCCTTGTACGACCTTTCGCGGCAAGTAGGTAATATCAAACTGACCCAACTCAATATTCCATTTTAACATCCTTCCATAAGTTTTCGGTCGTTGGAGTACGTGTTGCAGGGGTTGGTCGGTGTAAACACTGATCGAGTGTGTCTGGAAGTATGGGCAAAGCTTGCGTGATGCAATCACCAAGCAATAAGCTAATTTCTCAATCCTAGGATAATTTCTTTCTTCCCCCGTCAAGTGTTTACTGACATAATATACTGGCTTTTGAATCCGGTCCTCCTCGCGAACCAGAGCCGTACTAATAGCATGCTGGGATACTGCCAAGTATACATACAGCATTTCATGGTCAATCGGTTTTGATAGCACCGGGGGTTTCTAAGTGCCTTACCAGAGCTCGGAATGCTTCCTCACAGTCGGATGTCCACTCAAAATTTCTCTTTCCTTTCTTTATCACGTCGTAGAAAGGAATACACTTGTCTATAGCTCTGGATATGAATCGACTCAGCCACTTTTCCATTCAAGCTTTGCACCTGCTTTATGGTTCTAGGCACTTGTATATCTCAGATAGCTTGAATTTTCTCCAGGTTAGCTTCGATTCCCCGCGCATTCACAATGAAACCCAGAAACTTTCCCGACGCTACGCCAAATGAACACTTCAAAGGGTTGATCTTCATTCCGTAATGCTTGAGTATATCAAACATCTCCGTTAAGTCTCGGATGTGGTCGCTTGACTGCCGTGATTTCAGAGCATGACATCCACATAGACTTCCATCGTTCTACCAATCTGGTCCTTAAACATTCGATTCACCAGACACTGATAAGTCGCTCCCGTGTTTTTCAATCCAAAGGGCATTACTACATAGCAATATAACCCCATATTTGTGACAAAAATGGTGTGTTCTTGGTCTGGAATGTGCGTCAGGATCTGATTGTATCCTGAATACGCATCCATAAATGATAATAATTCGTGTCTGGCGGTAGAGTCGATGAGCTAGTCGGTTCTGGGTAAAGGAAAACTATCCTTTGGGCATGCTTTATTCAGATCAGAGTAATCAATACAAGTTCTCCGCTTTCCATTCGCTTTTTTCACTAGCACTGTGTTAGGTACCCATTCAGGTAGAGGGCGTCGCGGACGAACCCATTGGTTTGAGTTTGTCCACCTCCTCTTTGAGAGTCGCGGACCTCTCCGGGTCCATACCTCTCCTTTTCTGTTTTATGGGAACGTGTTTCGAGTCTATGTTCAATATATGACTCGCAATTGCAGGAGAAATCCCACACATATCAAAGTGTGTCCAAGCGAAAACGTCCAGATTCGCCCGGAGGAAATCAGTAAGATCCTCGGCCACTGAAGGGTCGAGTTGTGATCCAATCTTAAGAACTCATGATAGGTCATCCCGGCTGAATGGAATGTCGATCGTCAGCTCAGCCGGTGCTGCATTCGTTTCCTTGGGTCCCCCATCATCATCTCTTGGATTTATGTCTCTAAGGATCCGAGAATGCTGCCCGAGCTAGGGCTCGGGCTCTGCTTGTTAATCATGAGTCTTTAGGATGTGAACGGAGCTGTCCGCAACCTTTCCATTCTCTCTCCGCTGAGCTTCTCTCAGTTCCGCCGCATGACATGCACGACCGGTCGCCTGATCGCCATGTACAACACCGACTCCTTTATCTGTCGGAAATTTTAATGTCAAACACCTGGGGCCAGAGCGGCCCTAAATTCTGCCAGGGTTGGACGACCCAAAAATACGTTGTATGAAGAGTCAATATCCATTACTATGAACGGTAGGACTCGCACTGTCCTACGCTCACCTTCTCCCAGTTCAACTGGTAACTCTATGTACCCCATTGCGTCGGTTGCAGCACCGTTAAAACTGTGAATACGGGCTTTGCATGGTTTCAAATCTTTTGTCTCCATCTTTATTTGGTCATAAGCCTTCTTGAAGATGATGTTGACAGAGCTTCCACAATCAATCAAGATTCCTTTCACGTAAGCTGGCCCGATTGTTGCAGATATAACCATCGGGTCGATAGTAGGAGCCTCCTCCTTGTCCGCGTCTCGACTCCTAAACACTATATCGTCAGTCATCATATGTTAATGTTTTGCTGGGGTCACATCTTCCACATCCGAACAACATTCATGATCCACATGCCTCAAGGAGGTAGCATATCGTTCCATCTCCTGCCAATTCTTGTCTGCAAGATGAGGTCCTCCGATAATAATGTTTATGATCAATCTACCCACAGTCCGAGCAGGTTGTTCTGGTTGGCGTGGAGCCGGCCCGTGTCTGGGGTTTGACGTTCCTTGCCTTCCATCTTGCGGGTTTTTGACAAACTCCTACAGTTTTTTCTGTCTAATCAACTTTTCTAGGCGTCATGGAGGTGTCTACACTCCTTAGTATTGTGCGCATAGGTCTTATAGAAGCGACAGTACTTCCCTGCCCGTTTCTATTCTTCAGTGGACTCCTTTTGGCGCGGCTTTCTGTATTCAAAGGTGTTACAGGTAGATAGATAAATGTTTTCTAGAGAAGTATTCAGCGGGATGTATTCATTGTAGGTCGGAATCCTTGGCTTCCATTTCCCTGCTTCTCTTTTCTTTCCGAGATTTCTACCTCCGGATCCTTTAGACTGCCTGGGTTTGTTCTGGACGTTGACTTGAACTTTTCCCGAACTATCGCCGGACTGCTTCACGGCGATGTTAATTTTCACAGTCTCCTGAACAGGCCCTGGTGCCTTATCTCGTCTCGTCCATCGAGCCTCCTCTCTCCGTATGAACTGATGAGCTTCGAAATAGAATCGTTCCAATGTAGTTGGGGGCTTTGCTGCCAACCAATCTCCAAACTCCGAGTCTGGATCTACACCTCGCGTTACCGCCAACAAAATTGCGTGGTCGCTAGGATTGCTAACTTCAGTGGCGGCAACATGAAACCTCTGTAAGTATGCTTTAAAGACTCTTCCGGAGCCTGGATTATGCTTGATAATGACATTACGTCCTTTGAACGAGTAGCATGTATCTCGAATTGTTCAACAAATTTCATCGCTAACTCGTCGAAGCTGGATATAAATCGCGGAGGAAGCCGAGTAAACCACATAGTGGCGATTCTGGACAGAGTGATTGGTAAGCACCTACACTTAGTCGCGTCATTCGCCCTTGCCGAATCTATCATCCATTCATACCTCATCACGTGTTTCCTAGGGTCAGTCTTCCCTTCGTAGGCTGGGATAGTCGGCATGTTGAATTTCTTGTGGTATTCAGCCTATAGGATAATATCTGTGAAGGGAGTATGGCTCCTGGTGTAACGTCCCGCCTTTTCGCACGCTTTAAATCGACACACGTGCCAATTCAAACCATAAGGAAGGGCGGATTGATATGGGGTAAATAAGAAAAATAGAAAAGAGAAAAAAAACTAAACAGAATCTCACAACGGAATGATAAAATATAATAATAAATATGCAGTTCATAAAACTGTTTACAAAACATTTGATTCTTCTTCATACAATAAATATCAGAGTTCACATACCAATAAATACCAATGCAGCGAAATTAAATAGTGTAGTGGAATAATATAGTAGATAGTAATACTACAAAACTTCGTCTTCGTCCTCCAGAATAAAATCTTCAAATCCTGAAACGCTCGGACTGACCCAGCGAATTGAAAAGACAAAACATTCGAGTCAGAACTAAAAGATCTTATGTAAGTTAAATCAACAGGGATAAATATGAGTGCAGTAACTTAAAAGATGCTCGAGATTCACATCTCTTAAGGATCCATTAAACTATTTACTATGTAGTATATTTCGCTATTAATATAGTGTCTAATTGTAAAATAAACTTACTTTTAAATAGCGCTAAGGAGTTATCCAATCTCCCCCTTAACACAATAATAGTCCCAGCAGTCCATCCAATATCATAGTCCCTCCTGATCGGGAAGCCACCAGAGGATACCACACGGTCTACGGGAGAAATCCAAACTCGTACAGGGCGCGATAGGGTAGGTGACACTGCACAACTAGGCAATGCCAAGTTAGATATACCAATTACGCTTCCGGGTCAATGGTAACGCGTAGCGCGCAGCTACCGCCCACCTCGAACAAACTCCCCCAAATCAAAGAAATCAAAAGTAAAGGTGGTCACCGAATCAATCCAAAGTCAGAGTATAGTATCGAAGGGAAGTGTCCGATCAAAGGTGCTACCTTATTAACCCGTCAACCGCTCCTGTTTTAGCTACCTTATGCAAGTTGGGTCCACGTATTTACCTTACAGGAAACGCCGCCACCAACCTACTTCATTCTGAAATCTCCACCGCATACACGGTTGTTATAGTGGTTTTCGGAGTTGGCAGAGAGTATGACAACTTCCGATCCCGGTCTCTTTAACAACCAACCGTTATTATAACACCGCGGTCTTTAAAAATAGTTTGTACTTTAAAAACCAGAATAAAATTTACCATTTCAAACCCATAAATACGATATCATTTCCATTTCTAAACAAATTCATATTGATATTATTCTTATAAAACCCAAATCAATGATATCATTTATTTCAAATATATTTCTCTTCCAAAATCATACTGCTTTAAAAAATTTAATATCTGGAAACCAAACATTTGAATTATAGCTTTCCAAAACATAATACTGCGAAATTCATAGCTTTAAAACCATAACTTCTGAAACTTGAATGGTTTGGATATTCAACAGTATATAAAATAAAATAGTTGATTTTATATTACTTTATAAAATAATTTCTGCAACTTCACAATTTATCCATTTAAAATTTTAGGTCTAAACCCCATAAATTTAGATTCACCTTTAGTTTCAATATATTCAAACTTCGAGCATTTAATAATTTCAAAACTAAGGTTGGAATTTATATTCAACAATTTATTATCCTATTATTTAGTTTTGAACAGTCACAAAATAAATCCATAAAATAAAACTCAAATTTCTAACAGTTTAATATTTCCTTCAATTTAATTATACCAGAAATATTCGTTTAATTTATCTTAAATAAAAATCCAGTTATAAATATCATACCTTTTTTTTTAAATTTCCAAGCTTTGATAAGTTTTACATCAACTTGTGGAGTGAATTTTTTTTATAAGTTTCATTCAAATAAATTTCAAATTTTACCTTCCAATCTTGGTTGATTTAAATCATTAAACTCCATTATTCAACTTATTTATTTTATTTAACAATTTCATAGCTTAAATTCAATAATTTAACTATGTATGTATATAAAATAAGATTTTATATAAGATCAAAATTTAATATTTATTAAACCGTCTCCTATGAATCCATAAAATCATTTCAAAAATAATTATATATATATACATATATACATACATACATATATATATATATATATATATATATATATATATATACCGCGGTGCCTATATAAAATTTTCTATCCTATGGTCAAGTGATACAAATATTTATCATTTCAATCCGCAATTTAAAAATAAAAAAAATGCGGTTGTACATCATTTCAAACTGCAATCCCGAATGAAATGAAATGCATGATAACTTGCAGTTTATGTAAATAAACATCCATTCATCCAAATATCAATCATCAACCATTTATTATAATCATCATCCAATTTGAACAAAACATCAATATATAGCATATAAAATATAACAGGTAATAAATAACAGGTATTAACTAACAGTTTATATTCAATAATAAATTTAATAATTGTTTAACTAGCAGTTTATATACAAATAAATAAATTTTAACTGTAAATTTTTATGCAATAATAAAATTAAATAAAAATTAAATTTAAACAAATGCAATCTAACTGAGATGATGAATAAAATATGCCAAACAGTCATAAATGAATTTCTACTCATATCATAAATCAATTTAACAAACATAAGAAAACCTAGAAGTTGTGAGTGGGATAAAACACTCACCTTTTGAATTTAAATCGAATTCAAATCCGATTTAAACCCAAAAATTTGACAGTCTTCAAATCCGACGAAACCAGCGTCAAAGTGTTCGGAATTTCGATACGAACGCAATGGAGAAAACTGCGCGTCAATCCGAGCTCGTATGCAAAAGTTATTCGAGTTAAAAGATTTAAATTTTAATATAACATAATTAATTAATACATAAAAAAATACAACGTACCGTCCTCTTCTTCCTTATCCACGAACCTACTAACCCATCACGCACGCGCCACTTTCTTCCGTGCGCACGCAACTCGAGACATATAGAGTCCGATTAACGACTACCAGTGTGTGCGCCACCTTGAGAGCCATCTACGGACCAAGTTTCACATCACCACTCGCTACCGTTTGCATGCAATCCAAGAAAATACGTTCATGCTTTCAAGCCAGATTCTGGCGAATCCGTGGTCCAATAGCATAGATCAACCATATGATTTGAAGAGCTCGCCGAGATCTACAACTTTGCTTTTGGAATTTTTCGATTTCGTTGAACGGATTGAAAGATATCGAGGAAAGAAGATAAGCAATTTCTGACCATTGAATAAGTGGCGGCCATGGTATAGAATTAGGATTTCTGAAATAAAATAATAATAAAACTGTCTCGGTTTGCGTGCGTATTTATAGAGTTTAATGTCAAAAATGGGCCAGAGTCCAATTTTAGCGTGCTGACAGGCGATCCTAACATAAAAAGGCCTTCTGAACGCAATGAATTAGTTTCGAAGCCCGGTTCCATCATTTTCGTAGGTTACTGTTCAAGTCAATTTGTTTGAATGACAAAAATGCCCCTGAAAAGTCCATTTCGGCTCCGGAACGAAAATGAATCATCCCATATATCAAAATAGATGTTTTTAAATATTTTAAACGCGATGGAACAAGTTTCAAGCCCAAATTACATCGTATGAAGAAGTTATGTTAAAAACAATATTTTCAAATTGATTTCAAATGCATAAATTTCAAGGCATTTCAAGTCCGTACGATCAAACGACAAGTCCGATCGCTATGAAACTTGAAACACTATTATAATTCACCGTTACGGATTCGATGAAACCAGTTTCGTCGAAATCCGAGTCAGTGGCCAAAATGTCTATTTTCCTATTAATTAAATAATTTAATAATTAAATAAATAAAAAAATCCAATTCTTGGTTTCAATTCTAAAATTGACCAATTTTACTACCTTTATATTTCCCAAACATTTACAATGCTTTAAACAAATTTATATGTCGCTTAAATGTTGATTAAATCATCAATTTTAGCGTTAAATTCCAATTTCGTTTTTAGAAATTATAAATTAAAATTTGAATAATTCCTTTGAATTAAATTTTCATTCATATTATTCAAATTCATTATTACAAACAGATGAAATAAATATTGGAATAAAAATCCATTATTTTAACATTCTCAGTTTTCATCTAAATCCTCACTTATGTAATATTTAAATATTATATTCCACTTAATTGCAATAAATCCACTTATTAGATTTCAAATTATAGATAAATTAATAAATCTTGGTTTTCACTTCTTAAATCAACCAGTCCTCATATTATAAATAAAACTAACATTTGTTACATCTTATAGAATTTACCATCTTAAATGACAAATCAAATTTACCCTAACCGCACAAATTAGGGCAATTAATTGCAATTGATTTCCCATTAAATTATCAAATTGAAACCTAAATAAAAAGTTTATTTATTTAAAATCTTGCTGTTTACATAAATTGACCCTTCACGGGTATAATTAACATTGATTTCCAATTATTACTTAAATTTACACCCACAAACATTAAACTTAGATTTATTACAAATTTTTACCATTCAGTCCATCGAAGCCTCAGATTACATCTTTACTATTCATTTATTCGACTCAATTTAGCATTACTTACCTTGCATTAACGTTGTTACTTTAAAACTCTATCCAATTGCAATTAATACTCTAAATAAATACATTTACTCTTTTCGTTATTCTATTAATTTTCGTTAACGTAATATAAAATAAAAATTACTGTAACTGATATTCAAATTTTAAATTAACAAGCTACCTCAATAGGCAACATACACTTACTATTTAATTAGGTAATTTAAAATAGTCGCGATTCTACTCTTAAATTTATTTCCAAATACCGTACTACCAGATTACCTAAATTTACGATCAAATACCGTTACAGTGGTTATCGCATTAATCAATTAAATCATTTCCTTTATTTCATTTAATTGGGTTTGCGCAAATTAAATTTTCATTAACTTACATTTACATAATTTCAATATCTACCGGACATTGGTTTAATTGAATTTACTATTTAATATTATTAATGCATTAACTAAATCCACTGCTTACCTTTGTTCTCTCATATGCAATTCTTAGCCTAGTATAACAATTTACATCACTTCAATTTATTCGTCATTTTGTTTCAACTGTAAATACTTAGCCTTAAATTCCCATGGTTTCATTTCATTTTCAGCATTTGCTTCATTATTAATTATAAAATCTTTATTTCTTCTAAATTAAATTTACATAAATCTTATTAAAATGAAAATTTTAATTAACGAAAATTACGGATCGTTACACCTGGACACTCTCCAATCTTCGTTGGTCAGGCCTTGGTTCTCTCTCATCAACCGCCTGACCATGGCTGATAAATCTAGAGTTTGTATGGACGGTGGGAGGTTGAGTTCTGCTCCACGGGACCGTGCAGGTTGATGTCCCGCCTGCTGACGGTCGGTCGAACGTGCATCCTGAAGGCTAGCTTCATTTGGGTCTTTATGAGCCGGGCGTCCAGTCTCTTCACGTGCCTAATTCCTGGCGGATCGATCAGTGGCACCTGCTGTGTAGCCTCTGTCTTGCGACGTCTATGCCTAGGAGGTTCGTCAGCTGAGGTCGAACTATCAGATGAAGAATAAGGAGCATGACTACTTCCAGCATTCTGATGCTGCTGCTGGGCAAGCTGAGTCATGAGATTAGTATTGTCTTGGATCTGCTCAGCAAGTTGCCTTCTACTTTCGCTGAGTTCTCTTATCAAGTCGTTGAACTCTGTTCGGGAAACGACCTCCGCTTGGTTCTAGGTGGAGGTTCCTGCGCCTTGAATTGCTGGTTGGTTGCTAGGTCCCATCTGTTGTACGCTAGCAGTTTCATTGGCATCTGCATTGTGAGAGGCCGATCTAGTTCGTGGTCTTCCCATGATAGAGTTGTCGGTTGTAACTTTGAGTAGAATCAACAGATGTCTTACGAATGATTTGGATTTCCTTCGGGGGATTTTTCAATCCAGTAGCTACAAAGTAGATCCTATCATCCTGAGAATTTGGCTTTCAATGAAAGCACCAAAATGTTAGCACCAGAATTGGTCACTAACACGCTTAAGAGAGAGTGTGTAGAGAGATTAAGGAAGAAAGTAAAGTTAAACAGAGTATAATGTGCTGAATTAAACGCAGAAAATAAGAACATCATATTTATAGTGGTTCGGCGTAACTGCCTACGTCCACTTTGAGGTTAATCTTTATTGTTTTTCTCTATAATCGATTACAGATGCAATCTGTATCTCAACTATTTGATTACATTTGCTGAGCAAAAAAATAAGTCTTGAATGAGTCTTGAATGCGGCAGAGTCTCCCCAGTGTTCTCTCAAAAAAGGTCCCTTTCACTGTGCCCTTGCCTCTCTATTTATAGACGAAGATGGGCTGGACTTCCCTGGTGGGCTAGGTAGCTAAGTAGCTTGGCTCAAAAAGAGTGATCTCTGTATGCCGATCCACAGACGCCGAACGGCAAAATGCGGAACAAGGCATGAATGCCGAACGATATCCTCATGCCGACCGAAGTGATGCCGAACGATATCTTCATGCCGATCGAAGTGATGCCGAACACTCTGAATGCCGAACGAAGCATTTGTGCCGAACGACTCTGGAAGCCGACTCAGTGTGTTGTGCCGAACGACCCTGGATGCCGCTCCATCTCGAATGCCAAACGAGATTTATGTCGAACGAAGCGATGCGCCGAACAAGGTTTGGATGCCGAGCAGTATGGAATGCCAAATGACTCTGTCATGCCGAACATCCATAGATGCCGAACGATATACAATACCGAATGACTCTCAATGCCGAATGCTCTTGCATGCCGATCGTCTCATAGATGCCGATCGAACTTGAGTGCCGAACGAACCATTTGTGTCGGAAGACTCTGAAAGCCGAGTGCTTTCTAATGTCGAACGCTCCTAAATGCCGAACGTTCCTGAATGCCGAGCGCTCTCTAATGCCGAACGCTCCTGAGTGTCGAGCATTCTCTAATGCCGAACGATCTGGATGCCGAACGACGCATAGTTGCCGAACAGTATACAAATGCCGAGTACCTAGTTGCCTGGTCAAACCTTCAGGTAAAAAAATGTATGCCCTGAATATCTATATAATACCATAAATAATCATCAATGCAACATATCTCACTAATCAGTCAAATCTGTATAAAACAATCAACACTACTATCAAAAGATATCATCCCTCATATATAGACACGTCAAATTAGAATTCGCATAACTAATACAAATGGCAAAATCACATCAAATCTGGAAGTATCAATACATGAGATATCCTCAAGTGACGTCAGGCAAAAAAGAAGCAATGCCCATAATCTCTTTCAATCTCTATTATAAAATACTATCATCGAATTCATAATACTAACAAGAAAGATTTGAGCCAGCTCATAACAGTATCCAAATATAACCAATAATAAGTAGGTCGTCTGTCCGTAAAGAATAGATCGTCTGCCTAAGAAGGATACATGATTGACCATACTCTAGATACACTCTTATGTATAATATTATTTATACATAGTATATGTCTATCTACCATCCACATAATTATAGATACACCAGAATCAAACGAGAGACTGATAGCATGTTTGCTTGCTCTAAAATCCACACATGCTCCATATGACCTGCTGCTATAGTCATCGGTTACCATTACCTTTTCCCTCTCGGTATCATGACAATGATCCACCATAGGCTCGACAACGTGCAGCCTCTTCGGTCACGACTATCGACATGCGCCCCTATGGTACATGGCATCTGACCTATGCAACATAATGGACAACCAACTACCAATCTCGTGATAAACATCAAATACTCTAAACAACAACGATGTCGTGGATCTTGGGCATGACCCCCACGATCAGGCCGTCTGGGTTGATATTGGCCAATCCGGTTTACGCCTGAAACATAAAGGGAGATGGACAAAGATAGATAGACACATAGTGTGTATGTATATAATCTAAGGCTGTGCCTAGCCCCCACATATGCTCATCGCAGTAAGTCACACACCACATAGCCCCGTGTGAGTGTCATCCATAAGCAAAGAACAGACGAATAAATAACACAATGGCATCTCATACCACCGCGTGTTCCTAGTCAATTTATTTAATGCTCATACATCACACTCGCTCCTCCGTTATTCTATATAACGAGTTCAAAGAATAACCGAAAACTGTTACCGAAAGTTTTATATTAAACATAACACTAAACCGTTTATTTAAATTTCTCGTTACACAAAATTATAACACAAAACCATATCAAAGATTCCATCACTATATTGTATTAAAAACTCCAATGAAATCCATATCAACAGTAAATCATTCATAAGATCCAATTCAAAATAAAATAAAAGAATGACCTAAAAACTAATATGAAAATCGATTACTCAAATAGATATAAATAAACAAATCAATACTTAAGAATGAATTATCTACAGAATATAATTTTATATAACTAGATAAATGCTAAGAAATAGATAATGAATACATATTCTAGAATTAATTAAATAATGATTTAAACTTAGATATAGTTTAATATTTACATTAAATAAATAATTCCTTGTCCTTCTTTTTTAAATATTTATTTAATAATATTAGAACACCCATTTTAAATTCACCAAATAACTTAAAAAGCTAAATATTGCATATAGGTATTATTTTATAATTTACCTATAATTGAATACTATTTTAAATAATTATAAACCATTCAAATTAGTTCAAGGGGGAATTAATTTAAAAGACAAAAATTTCTATATTTTTTGCCTCAAGAACACGGCCTCAATATTTTTACCACAAGGACAAACATTCTTCTAAAAATTATTCAGAAGGACAAACATTTTTCAAAATTATTCATAAGGAAAACAAAACTGATACCGAGCTAAAAACTGATACCTAAAAACTGCTACCGATAACTACAAACCGATACCTAAAAACTACTATCAATAACTAAAAACTGATACCTATAGAAAGTTGTCATTCAGGATAAAATATTGAAGGTCTGTCCTTGAGGCTAAAAGGCTGTGAAATTTTGTCCTTGACAATAATTTCCTGTTAGTTAAATTTATTCATAATCAATTAAATACATTTTTCAAAAAATTGAATTATAATTATATATTAAAATTTCACACTTTTATAACATGTTTATTAAATCCATTTAAATAATACAATTAATTTCACATTATTAATTTAATAAACTTTTAAACTATAATTGCATTTATATATAAAATCAAAGTGTGCATATATTAGAATTTAAATATATTTATATGTTTCTTGTAATTTTCTGATATTTGGAACATCTGAAGATTTATCAAGCCGACCGTTAGGGAGGTTTGCTTACTGTTACCGGCCAAAATCAATTTTTCTGAAGCCAAAAAAACGTGGATCTTGTCTAATCGCGGTTTTCCTAAAAACGTGGATTTTATCTCATCGCGGTTTCCATAAAGCTCCTCCTTTTATTTCGCGCATCAAAGATTCCAAATTCAAATCTATTATGATTTTCAAATTCTAAAATTTCAATTTAAAATCGACAATTTTGAATGCTTTAATTAATATTTAAATTTGAAAGTCATATTTCAGATTTAAATCTCAATTTATTCTTTTCCAACATATTATCACTTAATGTTTACGTAATATTAACAAAAAATTTAAATGTATATTTTTTATCAAATTTATACAATCGAACGGTCGGTTTCTTCACCGTTGTGCGGTTATACTAGTACATATGCATGCATAATAACGCACAGCACTAACACCACGCAGCAACATGTGCACTAGAACGCACAATTACAACTAGGTTACAGAAAAGCAAAACACGGGAATATAAAAACAGAACATCACAAAGCATGGATCGGCAAGTACTCGAGCAATTAAGGGAAACACAACACGTACACATTCATAAATACTCGCTCACGTCCAGAAATACTCACTTACACACACCAACTTAAACCAAACACAACAACTCTCTCAACACACACTCATCTCACACAAATCAACACTAAAATGCAGCAGCGCGCACACACAAATTCCATCACACACCAACACACTTCACATACAAATTTACAGTTGCATGAACACTTGAACATATGCATAGCCAGGCACCTGATAATATACACTGATTTGCATCCTAAATATCACCAACACACACGCAAGAACTGTAGCTTACTCCCACACACACAAGCACTGGACACGCAGACATGCACTCATGAAATTGCATAACCACAGCACACTTAAAAACTCAACTCAGTTCTACTGTACACACGTATAACACACATACATTCACACTGACACACAACACAAAACTACAGCTACATAAACATGCAAATTCACTCAAGCAAGATGCGCTCAAACTCACTAGACCTTACACATCCTAAACTGCACGATTTAGCTAACCCACCGGTGCAACGGTCACTACTGAGTGGTCAACTGGTCATCTATGCCTGGAGCAACTAAGCTCCATTTCAAGCTTATCTTTTTTATTTCAATTCTTTACCAAATTCAATACTCTGAAAACATATTCATGCTAACAACATTTGAATACATCATATGCTAGAATTAAAGTGATGTAGACAAAGATTTTGTGAGTCAAAAGTCTTAACTATATGTGCGAGTTTCACCTTCATCCTCTTTGCCTATGCATACACGCACCCAACACCTCAAGAACGAATCAGATGCAATTCCCACAATAGATCCAACATGTATGAAGAGCACTTATTAGAATTTTGGGTAATTTTGGTAATTTATTAAATTTGTTTTTTTAAAAAAAATTTAGGTGTCGGGAGGGTTTTTTGAAAATCTTGCCCCCGACGTTATCAAAATTGAGATAAAGTATACGTAAATACTTTTTGAAGAGGTGTAAGGAAGAAAGTTCTAGAGATGGAATTAGGTTAGAACTACTTGGGCTTGGGCCAAAAAATGGATAAGCAAATGCTAATGCATGTATATTTATATTTTTATTCTCTTTTGCTTTTATAACCATGTTCTTTTAAATTTGAATGAATACTACTTCTGTCTGAAATCACTTATTTTCCAAACAACATTATAGTTCTATTCTTATCGCTTTTATAAATATTATTTTCAAATTTTTATCTTATTTAAATTTAAATATCCCATTTTTACAACTTAAATCCTTTTATTTAACAATTTCAAAACCAATTTTTCAGTCTAAATTCCAGTTTAATTAATAAAATTAATATTATTAACTTAAATTAATTATTACTTGAATATAGGTTGTTATAGGTGGGGTGTTTCAATTTGGTACCAAAGCAAAGTTTAGAATAATACACTGTATATTAGATAAACAAATCGAGACCTTAGATGAGACTTAGAGTCCCTGACACCTTGGATGTGTTAGGTAGTTTCCTATAATAATGGACAGTGTGTGTGTGTAAAATAATTACTGGGATACTTATCTAAGGACGTATTTGATATTTAAAAAAATATATAATTACTTTTCATTTATTTCATTTGAGTATGTGATAATAAGGGTAGGAGTAGCAAGGATAAAAAAGGGGTTAGTCCGTATTTTATTGTTATGTTTTGACTTAACATTGTATTATTGTGTTTTGATTGATAACAATCAGAATGCGCAGCAGATACCTGATGTATATTTCCGCTAGGTACATTAATTGTAGTTTCTTATGTTTGTTTGGTTATTGGAAATTGTTACTATTGAAGTTAATTTTGAATATTTGTGTGTATTTATCAAAGCCGTGGAATGAATTTAATTATTGATTTATACTTAGTATAAATAAATATGAAAGGTGTTTGTTTGATGTTATAAATGATTATTGAAATGGTTTGTTAGTTAGTATATTTATATTTGTACATGAGTTTAAAGACTGTTTGAAAATGTTTTGAGGTTATTAAATGTTTGATGGTAATAAATACTCGTAATATATGCAAATATAGTTCATTATTAAATGATTTTGGAAGCCAAGTGAATGTTTTAATTAGAAATCTTTTGAAAAGTATACATTATAAGTATAATATTAGATTAAGATTTAAAATAAATTAATAAAAGCCTAATGTGGTCAGTATATCTAATAATTTGTAAAAATGAAACTTGTAAACATTTTTGAAATAAAATTGTGTAGATATGTTTGTTTGAGCGGGGTTAAAAATTCTGATCGATGCATTTGACCAACGTTATCGATAAGGACTCTTAAGCAATGAAACGAGAAATTTGGACATAATGTTTTGAAAGATATAAATAATTTATGGACAAAAAATTGATTCATTTTGAAAAGCATTGAATACTTTAAATAATAGTTTAAGAAAAAGTAAGTTATTTTGGAAAGAGTGATATTTGAAATCTACATTTGTAAAGGCTTTGGAAATAAGAGGTTATATTTTTCATTTTGACAAATGTATAGTAAAAGATATTTTCTGTAGCTGTATGTATTTTAAGTGATGTATACGACCATTAGATATTAGTGACAGTTGAGATCATTGGCGATGCATTATTGATTACATAGTCAATGTTGAAACCAACTGACATTAGTAATCAATATAGTAAATAGCGACACAACATCATTCTAATTTATAGTAATTGGAAATTTGCAAATATAAGTGTGTATGTTTGATTTCTTTTAGATATAATTAGAAATGTGCATATGCTATAGAGTTTTGGAAGTTTGAGATGTAAAAAAGTATATAATATTTGTGTATAGTTTAAATGCTTTGATTTTGTAACTGTGTAAGTAAGGGAATTATATAATTGTATAAATTTATATGGTTTTGAGAATAATTTTTTGAATAAAGAAGGGTTTTCTTTTGAGGAATATCATAGTAAATATTAAGCCATGAAAAATGAATAAACATTATTATGAATTGCGTGTTAGTATAAATTAAGGGGTATTTCTGAGTAATCAAATGTGATTTAAATAAGGTTTTGTAAACATTAAAATATTCAATAAAGTGATTTATAAAATTACAAAGGAGTGTAATGAAATTATAATACTAAAAATAGATTTGGAAAGTTATTAGAAGAAAAATTTTGGAAATAAAAATTATTTTAAAAATTATCGTCATTAAATAGTTGAAGTAAAAGTAAGATTGCATTTTGGTTATATACATTATTAAATAATAAAGAATGAAAATTTCGATTTTGGAAATTCGATAAAACATGAGTTTTACTAATTTTACTTATTGATGTAAAAGAGATTTTAGCAATAAAGTATTTTGAGGAGTATAAAAGTTTATAAAATTCAACGAGTTATTTAATTGAGAATTATTTTAAAAAGATATAGCGAATTAGTTTTGAAATGTTAAATTTTGAGAATAAGTTTAAAAACTTCCCTATATATATATCAATTTAAAGAGTGTTAAATATTTATATAAATTTATAAAAAGAGTTTGCAAAATAGTATTTGAAAATAATTTTGTTTATAAAAATAAATGTTCAAAATTAAACAATATATTAAAAGGCACATTTATCAAATGGAGAAATGAGCTTTTAGAAGAAAAAATTGGTTGATAGAATTTTTGTTCTGTTAAAAATATTTTAAAGGTTGCTCGATGAAAAATTTGGATTTGGATTAGAATAAAATAAAATCTTGGAAAAATATTTAATCTTTGAAAAGTGAAATTATTTAAGTGAAGAGTTTTGTAATTCTAAAAAGTGGTTTTAACTTTTGGTCAAGGTTTGGGTATTTGAAAATTAGTTTATTAACATGTTATGGATTTGTCTCTAATGGGAAATTGCATGGGCGCAATTTTATTAAGGCGGGAAGTCTGCAAAAACTCGAGTTTAAAAAATAATTAATTAAAGTTAATTATAGTAATTTAATCGATTAGAATATAATTTTGAGATTTATTTGATAAATTAGTTTTGAAATTATTTAATAAAAGCTTTAAATTGTGAATATAAGATATTTATATTGAAATGGTTAAAATGTGAAAATAATATTTTATCAAAGTGATGTAGTTGAAACGCGATATTGGTTGGAAAGAAGTGATTTTTAAAATAGAATTTGTATTTATTTAAATTAACTAGAATCTAAGTTTAAAAATAAAAGAAAAATAAATATATTTTAACTTAACCCTAATACTTTAAAGTCCATGCCGAAATGTTTATAACCCAAATTCATATTCTAGATTTTTCTATTTTGAGATTTATCTCCACTAGGATGCTTTGTGCATGCTTCTTCCACCTCCTTCCTTCCGGAAAAAGAATTCTCATCCTTTGATAATCAAATTAAAATAAAAATCTTACAAATACCAAAATTAGAGCATGATAATCTTTATATTCTATTACATCACCAAGTATGAAGATATGGAGTTTGATCGATTCTTGGTATTATGCGTGTGAATAGCAGGAGAAAGAAGAAGAAAAAGAACACATAGAGGTGAGTATTTTTATTCACATTTCTATGCTTAAATCTTCATCTGCTCTTGATGCTACATGTTTGAATTTGGTGAATGAATGTATCTACGAAGTATGTATTGCATTGGTATATATATGTGTTGTATGTCGACGGAAATCGATCAAAGGGGAAGAGGATGATCAAACTTTTCCTCCAAGCATAATCGACCCGCTAAGTCTACCGGTAGTCGATGGTGGTCAACTGCTGCCTGTGCTGGTTTAATATACATATACATATACATATACATATACATATATATATATATATATATAATTTTATAAATAAAAATAAAATAAATAAAATAGCAATAAATTATACATAATCAAAGTTTAATATAAACAATAAAATGGATTTGTGTAGTTTGTATGAAAAATTATATATATAATATTTATTAATTTTGAGTAATTAATCAATTAAAGAACAAAGTAAAGACTTGCTTTTAAAAATCATATAATTTTTTTATACATTTTTAAAAATAAGAAATATAATGTAATTAATATTTTACATGTTATGAAGTAAGTTTTGTAGTTAATAAATCTAATTAGAGATATGCTTTGCATTTTTATATATTAAGTAATTTAAAAAGCACTTTTATATTCAATTTAGTTCTATGAATGGTTATTATTCATTCTTGATGTTTTACTGTGTTATTAATAACTAATATAATGGATGATTCATTATCAGACAGTTGAAATAAATAAATTATATTTTCCTGTTTACAAATTGACATTCTATTCTAGATTTGGAAATGTAATTTATTAGATTTAAAAAGCTATAACTTTATTAAAGTGAATGCATGTTTGGTTTGAAAATGTATATTTAAAAATTATATGTGTATATACAACGATAGGAAAATAAGTTATTTTTATTAATCAAGGTGTAAGTATTTTAAAGTATTATTCAATTTTAATAAACTGAAATAGGAATATTTTCTACATGTCGATAAAAACTGATTGATGAGATTTTCCATTTTATTTACGATTAGTCATCTTCTCCTATTAATTTTGATGACATGAGTGATTCACCGTTGATATGGATTTGATTTAGTGATTTAAGATGATACAAAGATGATATCCTTGATATGATTTCATGATATTTAATTCTATATAATTAGAAATCAGAATAAACGAAGTTATAATATCGTTTGGGATGGTGTATTCGGTAATATTTCTCCGCTTATTCTTTGGACTCATTACAGAGAATATTATATGGATGGAGGGTAATTTATAAGCAATGAATAAATGTTTGAGTATCACTTAGTGGTATTGGACGTTGTTGTGATATTTATTTGATTATTCATTGTAAGTAGATAGCAGTCACATAATAGGAATAGCTATATGAGCGTGAGGTGCTACACGTAGTGTCGAGTGTATCTTCATACTTATATTCAACGAGTAAGGCAACATGCCTTATGATGAGCATGACTTGGTGTCCATTATTATTAGTTCAATATGCCACTATTTGATGTACTCCCTTTGTTAGCTTTGGAGAGAATCAGGAGGCTACCTAGCGGCCTAATCGTGGGGTACACCCTAGATCCGTGACACCCTATATATTTATAGCTACGTGCTATCGCTTTGTGCATTCACATCTATGTCACCTAGGCTATTAGTCTGTTACTTATAGGGGATAGAGTTGGGTCGAGACTGTTGAGTCCTCGTGTTGACGAGTTGTAACTACCCGCCAATCCGTACAATCCAAGCTGACAATATACCACACATGTCCAACCCAAATTGAACGGAAATATGGATAGTTATGGAAAAGAAAGTGGAAGAAGAAGTGAAGAAGAAGAAAAGAAACTATCAATAACACATAATCTCACAATCACAATGAAACAATATATAATATAATATCAATAATCTTTATAAATGAGAAACTGTTATATATACACATCCATTAAAGTACAATGACAAATCGCGATCATCTGATTGGATAGTTATAACAACATATCCTCGTAAATACTAATGATTTCAAAAACAAACAGCGAAAAATAAACATATACGTGAATACGACTTGAAGACCTCCAACTCATATCCCGAGCTACAATGCATCGAAATCAATATGTAAATATACTCAATCAAACCCGAGAATTATAATAAAATAACACCCGAGTCAGTCTGGAAAACCAGCGTAAGAAAACAAACCCAACTGGATTTTTGAAGTTAAAATAACCTTTGAAATCAAAAGTATATCATAAGATCATGCCGAGCATAAACACGGATGGGTTTTTACCTGACGATAACCAAAGAAATTTCTATAGAAAATGTAACATCCTAATTTTATCAGATTTAAAATTAGTAATTAATATAAATTTTGGAAATAAGTTTGGAATTAATTTGAATTTTTTTAAAATCAGATAAGTACTGATTTATATATCTAAATAAGATTGTAAATTTCATTTGAGTTTAGAAAGTCAAAATAACAAATATGTTCAAAAATTATTTGAATTTAAATATATATATATATATATATATATATGGGTGGATTTGTATTTGAATTTAATTTGAATTTGTATTTTAAAATTTGAAATTGAATTTAAATTTGAATCTAAAATTTAAATAAATGTCTTAATAAAATAATTTGGATTTAAAATAATATATATAGATAATTTATTTAATGCATAATTAGTTTCAAAGCATTTTCTTTTAATTGTATATATATAAATAAAAAAGAAATGTATTTATAAAATAGAAAAATACAATTTAAAAATATATATAAAATATTTAACGCATGCATAATACAAGTGTTAAATTTTTAACACAAATATTAATAAGTGTAATTCATGTAACAAGTTGTTTAACAAATGTAATGATCTTATAATTAAAATGAACAAGTGTCATCTCTTTGTTTCTATTTTTGAGAAAATTTAGAAAAAGGAAATAAAGGTATATAACATCTCTAATCTCCTCCTTCTAATTCCTTTAGTTTCATTTTTAAACTAAGCCTATACAAACTCTAACATCAAAAACCAGAAAATTAAAAACAAATCAAAATCAGAAAATCATCAAAACAAAAATAAAGCAAAACCTGGAAGTTAAAACACCTTTTAAAATTCAAAGTCTAAAGCCTGGAAATCATCTCGAACCATCAAATGATTAAGCAAAGCATGGATCATCTCAATAATTTAACAATCAAAGCTTACACTAAATAGATCAAAGTTTCCATTATCAAAAACAACAAGATCAAAACTTAGGATTTCAAAACTCAGGAACAAATCAATTTACAAGCTCTTTGTTATCAAGTTAACAGGTGAGTAAACCTTTGTAAAATCTGGGTTTTTATCTCTTGTTTGTAATAATGCCTAAAGTGAAGCTGAAAACCATTTGCATGTGTACAAATCTGTGTGCATATGTATATGAATTTTCCTGTGCATGTTTGAGAACAGACATATGTCTCTGTTCTAAGCATAACAGGTTTCAAACCTGTAGAAAAAACAAAATTCTCCCTCTCTGATCCTTTTTAGGGTTCATGATTCAAACAAAATATATTTGTTTAAACATAATTCAAGGTTTAAAAATGTATTTAGGTAAAACAAGTCTGTACATCTCTGGAAATCAAGATATTGCAGTAGATTTTCAAAGCATGTTAAAAATCAAACATCATAATTTGCTGATTCAAGAACATAACTTGAATGGATTTTGAAATCTACGATATTTAAAAGAAAATTTAGGATTTTTAGTGTTTTATTGTGTGAGCATTTCGAGGTTGATCGAATAATGGTTTTTGAGAAAGATCTGACGGCCGGAGGTACTCGGGTGATCGAGGTTTCATTTGAAGGTAGCTAGGGAGTTGTCAAGGCCCGGAAAAATGATGGATGATTTTCTTCATCACTGTGGCATCGGAATTTGATCGAAGAAGGGTTTAAGCCCTAGTTTGGGTCGAGGTTGGAATTTTTGTTACTGCGTCATCGTTATTTGACAGGAATCGATCGCATCAGTGCCAATCGAAGCGAGGGGAGTAGGCGATGCTCTGACCAAAATCTCATAATCTCTGGTGGCCTGAGGTGATAGGGCGAGGCAGTTTTTGGTGATCGTAGTTGTTCCAGTTTGCGTCAGGATGCTTGATTTTGTTTGGCTCACGAATTCATCGATCTATGTGTTCTGAACGATTAGGTAGATGATCATGGATTTGTGGAAGGTGGCGGCGATGGCCAAAACGCCGACGATAGCCGGTGCACGTGCACATATGTTGGTTTGTGTCAATAGGCAATGGTTTGGGAAGGAAGGCTATGGACTCGAAGTAGGCTTAGGGAAACTTTGTTTCTGGCTCGAGTGATAGCTCGGGTAATTTGGTATGTGCGTCGGGTTTTTTCTAAAACTTAAACAAAATTTTAAAGTTGAAAAGTGACTCGGGCTGGTTTGGGAAGAAACTCGAAGTAAACGGTATGTTGGCTCGGAGGTGGACTCGAGTGGGTCTCGGGTTGCTGAAAGAAAACAGTTTTTGACTTTAAAACAAAAAATTCAAATTTTAACATTTTTATCCCATGATTTTAAATAATGATTTTGATTAAGTTTGGATTAATAAGGGTTTTAAGTAAGATATTTTTAAAGTAATAAATTTATTTTATTTTGTCACATTATTTATAAATTTATTTATTTAAACGAACAATGTAATTAAAAAGGATAATTAAGATAAAATGTTATTTAAACTGACCTTAATCTTTAAGCCAATTAATGCAATAATAATGATTTATCAAACAAGGTTTAAATGATAATTAAAGTAAATAATAAAGATAAAATGGTTTACCTTTTAATGTATTAAGTAATTAATGATTTGTTAATACATAATTACTTAAGATAATTACTTAATTAATAATTAAAGAATAATTAATTAATGAAAGTAATTAATATTAATTAATTAATAATTAAGCATTAATTAAGAATAATTGATTAATTTATTAATTAATATTTAAAGGTTGATTAAATGATAATTAAGGTTAATTAATTATTAATTAAGATTAATTAATTAATAATTAAGGACTAATTAATTTAAAATTAAGAATATTTAATCATTAATTAAGGATAATTAATGAAAATAATTATGTGATTAATTAATTATAATCACACGATTCATTCATCTCAATTGTAGATGATTGATTTTTCTTGAATGCATTATATCGATAGATATCTCTGAAATGTGATTGCAATACTAAGTGATATGAATTGCTTTGTGCCGAGCTGTGACATATGTGAATATATTACCGTGTGAATGTGAAACCCTTAGCCCGTAAAACGGCATTTGAATTTCGATGAGACAGGGAGTCAGATTCCAGTTGGTTATCCGAAACCCACAGGAACCTTATTGGTGAATCTTTGTGATTGATATATACACGTGTTTTTAAATTAAGCGCTCACTATTCGGTTTAGCCGGGAGAGGACTTTGTGTCATATAACTCATTCGAATAGTGATACGAGAAATGGACAGCATTTGAAGACGGTGGTGAAGATCGGGTGTCTTCGAGAATGATAGGATAACCTATCGAATAACTCTGCACTGAGTTGCTCCAGTATAGAGATCTCCATATGTGATAGGGAGTCCAATCGGGATTGTGGATGCCTGAATTGCAAGGGCTTCTTCTTTTATTGGACGAAGTGCCTTCGATTCCGTTCGAACCTGGAACAGACTTGTATGGTTGTATGTCTGACATTACACTTTGAGATATAAAGCTGATTTTTTTCAAATACATTTCTGTTGGTGGCGGAGAATTTATTATCTTAGCTTAACACCCTTCTCTAAGACGTACGAGCTCAGAGGTTATGTAGTTGATGGTTATCAGTGATATACTCCCAATTTGGTAATGTGGCATGCTGAGTGTTGCTGATCATTTGTTGATCGAAGCATGGCTTTTGTGAAAAGCGTAGCATTGTGAATGAGACTTCGTCGAACCTCACAACCGAAAATGGTTGAAAAAGGATTATTGCAGTAAGGTTATTAGGGATCCCACCCCTAGGGTATGTCCGTTTTCTTCTGGATAAAAGTGAAATCATGGTATGGAGCCTAGATATTTAACTGTGTGGTTGTTTCTATTTGTTGGTGAATCCCGGAATAAAGGTCGGTAACGACCGGAGAGGCATACTTGTAGGTGTTACCTAGTTACAGAGGTAACACGGCCTTGTGTTGGCAGAGATCCGATTTGGCCCTTAGGGCCATCCCTCCAGAGGCATACCATTTGGTAAAGAAGTTCCTTTGCCTGACTATTGTTGGAAATCCAATCATTCAATACGAGCCTGTACGGTTTTAATTGTAGAACATGCCATCTAATATGGTAGCTATAGTAGGCATAATATAATGGTACGTATGCTGGCTAAGATTGATATTATACTTTCGAATTTTTTTTCACACTATGCACTGATAATAATATCAAGAGTTTTCTCGTATCAAGCATGTTTGACTATCATAAGGAGAAATCTTCCCCAAGTGTGCGATTGCATGGTGTGTGTGCCAGGAGGCCTTATGGTAGTTTCATTTTCCAAAAGCATGAAGGATTTCTTTTATAAATTGTTTTTGTTCATATAGGATCGATTTCACCCTAGAGGGGGGGGGGCGAATAGGGTGGTACTGTTAATTATAAAAATTATTGCGGAAGTTTATATAACACATATCACAGAATAATAGCAGCGCAGATAATAGCAAAATAATAAATGCAGAAATAGAACGACACAGAATTTACCCAGCTTCGGCAAAACCCTGCCTACGTGCTGCCCCCAAGGTTTCTACTAGAAATTAAGTAGTCACACGCTTACACACGTAAACTCGCGACACCCGCAACTGACTAACCTAACTCTACGCACAAAATCCTGCCACAACTCAGCCACTGAGTTGCGAATTCTCAAACCACGCCACGTAGTTTGTCCCCTAGTCACACGACTAGAAATTATACAAGTTTAAAAGGAAAAAACAATTTTAAAACAATTTTAAGAAAAACAAAACCCTAATTAGCCTTATTATAATTTTAAACTCAAGAAACAAAGGCCGGCCCAAATATCTTTTCTCTTTATTTTCTATCGGCCCGTTCCTTTGTGATAACGGAGGCTCTGTTGTTCGTTCTTCTTCCTTCAAAAATTAGGGCTTTCGTGATGAAGTCGCCGTCTTTGTTGATTTGTTTGCTGATGCTTCAAAACCTTTCTTTGATTGATTATATATACACGGCGGCTTCAGCCAAGTCGAGTTTGAATGTTGCATGAATCGGTAAGTTCGTTCCTTTTTCAATTTTTACTATACTCGACTTTGATTCGAGTTGAATGATTATTCTTATCTATTGTTGCTTGAACTCGAATTGCAAAATGCCGATGATGATTTGTGGATTTATATATGGATTCGATTTCCTTCATTTGCGTTCGTATGATTTTCTCCACATTGTGCTTCGGCCATTTGATTATTGTTGGACGTTGATGATTTCTCTGACTTTTTCAATTTTCTTGAATAATGCGGTTTTGAACTATGACTTCGTTCGATTCCTTGATTGCTTGGTTATCACGGCACTGCTTGGTTTCATGGCCACCACGGCTTGATTTTCATTTGATTTTATGTTGACTTCGACACTGGATATGGTGTATGCGATTCCATGACTTTGTATTAACTTCGGCCATCACCATTGCTTTGATATTGTCTCTGCTGCATATATGTATTCCTATGTTCATGCCTGTGACCATTCATGTTGTTTGCATTGGGTTGATATCATGTTGAACTATTCGGTTGCATTTGTCGTTTGACTTAGACTTCGTGATGTTACGTTCTGTTGTCTGGTGGCATTTGATCTTGATGTTGTACTTCACTGTGTTCATTTGTCTGCACTTTTATTCATATTGCTACGTTGTATTTGAATCCATGTTTGGCCTTGATTGTGTGATCTGCACTGTTGTACTCCTATTGGTTCCACTCCACTTAAATGTTCATGCATGTACATATATTCATCAAGTTGCTTCATATGCATGCTCTATCCACTACCGTGTTACAGTTTGCATTGTCTCGATTTTGATTTCGAGTTGTATTATTGAAAACTGTAACTTGATGGTTTTATGGCACTGCTTACTGTCATGTTGAATTGTGTCGTTGATGCATCACTTGTTGCCATTCACTTGACATCAGTTTCCTATAGGTTTCATATGAACGGTGTGTCACTGTATTGGTTTCACGTAAATTTGGGCAGTGATGTGAACTTATTGGTCATTCATTGTTGCTTGTCTGGTTCATGGGTTGCTTCATCGACTTGTATTTGTAGGTTTGGAGTTGCCTATGGACAGTTGAATCGTTGTCTGTTGTTGTGGTTGATATCAGTAGTTCTGGCCACTGTGTACATTGTTTTGTGATCTGGTTTCGTCTTGAATTGTGCAGTCTTGAGTCGTTTACATGTGTGAGCATGTTGACTTTATGTTACAGTTGGACTGTGCATTACACTTGAGTCTTGCTCACTGCCAGTTTTGGTATGTGCATTTATATGCATTGTCAACTGTTGTTTTCACTTGTTTTGGTTTGATGTTGAAGTCAGTTTTAGTCTTGACCACTTTGATTGCATTTGGATTTGTTTTTCAAATTACACTTGAGTTGAATCCAGCTTGTAGTTCGGATTTGACCTTGTGCTGATAGTTGTGACTTTATTTTATTGCACTTTAGTTGAATCCGGTATTTTGGGTTTGACTTATGCTCAATTGTCCCTGTAAATCTATCAATTGTATATATCGGCGTGCACGACCTTGTGGCATAAACAGTGATACACTGTGTATGTCACAAGCTGTTCGTGTATGATGAGTTGAAAATTAAATGATGACGAACAAACCAAATAACTGGGGAAAATATTATTTTCGAAATCCACATTTTATTTTATACTGCAAAAATATTTCCTTTTCAATTTTACTGCGTCAATATTTATTTTTGCAGATTGCTCAGATGACGGATTCAATTTGGAGTGAAGTTGAAGATAAAATACAAGTTGAGTGAATGAATGATATGTGGTGTGGTCAAATGTAAATGTGAATCGTGATGTAATCAAAATTATACTGTAATTGAGATTGTATATATATAGTGAGAGCTTGAAATTTGTATTATTCAAAGATTGTAAAAAATATTTGCTTGAATAAAATTTCTGTTTGAATTCAAATTTTGTGTTATTTATTTTTATTCCGCAAATATTTATTTAATCTATGAAAAATAAAATCGAGATTTCTGCTATATGAGAAAATGGTCAAAAATGATTTTCTCGAGGTGGTTATATGAGAAAAATTTCTGCTATTTGAAAATTATTTGAATTGAAAAATATGCAGATATTTTCTTAAAAAAACCGATGCAGTTACTAAATGTCTTCTACAAAAATCACGTTCAAATAGTAAGTTTTCTATCAATTAGACTACCGGTGTAATCTGCATCTAAATTTCTCTTTCACTCCAAATTATCACTAATAGAGCATGAAGTGTGCACCAAAAATTTCAAACTCAATTTTAACAGTTTTTTTAAATGACATTCTCTTGAATTTGAAATGAAGCTGTGTAAATAATCAGAAACCGTGAATATAGAGTTAGCCATATTATAACCAAATGTATTACCATCCAACAAAACACTATTTTTAATCCAAACTAATATATATGAAGTAATTCAAAGAATTTAGAGATTTTTATAGTGTTTTTGGCGTAAGAATATAATTGGCCAACAATTTTGAATAAGTCAAAATCAAAATCTTCATTATTTCATCATCTCATTATTGGCTGATTTAACTCATATTACGGTGCAAATTATCACATTTAATATATCGTTCAAATAAATATACCATTACCTGTTTTACCTTTACGATATTTTTCGTTGTTGTCCATTGTGATTATGTCACCTTTATACTAGGCTAAGGAATTTTTCTTTATCGCTCGGTGTGCCCTTGGAACAACCAAAATCCAAGTGGCACTATTGTTGTTCCTTAGCCTGCAACCACACCTACACGGAAAAAGATTTTTGTGACCTATTTGTTTTTATAGGTCCATGGTTGTTAGTGGCAGAATATTTAAAAAAATAATTTGGTGGAGACCCAAAATAGTTCCCTTCGGCACCCAAATTTGTTTAACTTTGAGAGATTTTATATTTGTGCCTTTTGGAACCCAAATCGGTATAGTTTTCACATGTTTGGGTCTATACCAACAATTATTGTGATTGTGTCCATATTTTCTACAAATTGTGCACATAGAATTAACTTGATTAATATTGCTTTCAACATTTTCAGATTGATTATATCCAAGTCCTTGTCTAATCGTATTGACAGTTTGCTTTCCTAATAGCATATTCAACGATTTTTCACTTTTTGAAAATTTATCTATAGTCGTTGACAATTGTTGGATTTGTGTTTTGAGAGATTCATTTTCGTTTAACAATTATGTGCAGTTTTTAATAGAATTCTCTCTCCTAATATTTTCACTTTCTTTCAAAATCAGAATTTCATTTTCAAGTGATTTTATATTGATTTCTGATTTTTTACTTTCTTCTTCGAATGTTGGACACTTGTCACACTTAGGGATCCTACTTTGATAGTTTTTAACTAATTGGTCAAGTTGTTCATTTAATTCTATCAAAGTATCTTTTTGTGATTCAAGTTTGGCGTACTTCTCCCTAAGTCGTTCAAAACAGTCATTTACTTCGTGAAAACATATAAGTAATTCTGAGTGAGTGAGTTTTGATACCTCGCTTGGCTCGTCATCGTCGCTATCAGTTATATTTCCTTGAAGGCACATATCTGCTTTCCCACTCTCACTGCTAGAACTTTCATTATCTTCATCACTTGTATGCCACGTGGCTGTAGAATTTCTCCTTTTTAATTTCTTTTCTTGGCCGTGTTGATTTCGAGGATAATTGGGCTTGATATCACCGGGTTTGTTGCAAATGATCCCATGTTCTTCTGAGTTGTCTAGTGCTTTAATTATTATGCTTTTCAATTGTTGATTTGGAGCTGGATTTCCGTATTTGTGGTTCCACTTTTTGAATCTCTTTATTAGTAGCGCCAGCTCAGCTGCTCCATCATCACCATCCTCATCACAACTGCCTTTTCCCAATTCTATTAAGCACATTTCTTTAACTGAGTTGGTTGTGGAGGATTTCTCATTGCTGTTGACTTTTGCACCATATATTGCATTTAAAGTATTCCAGATTTCCTGTGCATTTTCACAATGAGAGATGAAATTAAAATTATCTTGATTAATATGAGAATATAATAAATGCATAGTCAGAGCATTAATCGAGATAATTTTCTTATTTGTTATATCACACCCATTTCAACAATATCCCAACTTTTAATATTAACAGATTTCAAATAAAATTCCATTTTTAATTTCCAATTCAAAAAATCTGTTCCATCAAAAACAAGATGAATAATATTGGAACGACCCTCAGCAAAAGTAGCCATTTTAAAAATTCAAATTTTTAAAACAAAAATTGGTTTTTGTACAATCAAATTTTTAAAACAAAAACGGCTTTTGCACCTAACTCTGATACTACTTGTAGGATAGATTTCACCCGTGGGGGGGGGGGGGGGTGAATAGGGTGATACTATTAATTATAAAAATTATTGCGGAGGTTTATATAAAACAGATCACAGAATAATAACAGCACAGATAATAGCAGAATAATAAATGCATAAATAGAACGACACAGAATTTACCCAGCTTCGGCAAAACCCTGCCTACGTGCTGCCCCCAAGGTTTCTACTAGAAATTAAGTAGTCACAAGCTTACACACGTAAACTCGTGACACCCGCTACTGACTAACCTAACTCTACGCTCAAAACCCTGCCACAACTCAGCCACTGAGTTGCGAATTCTCAAACCACGCCACGTAGTTTGTCCCCTAGTCACACGACTAGAAATTATACAAGTTTAAAAGGAAAAAACAATTTTAAAACAATTTAAAGAAAAACAAAACCCTAATTAGCCTTATTATAGTTTTAAACTCAAGAAACAAAGGCCGACCCAAATATCTTTTCTCTTTATTTTCTATCGGCCCGTTCCTTTGTGATAATGGCGGCTCTGTTGTTTGTTCTTCTTCCTTCAAAAATTAGGGGTTTCGTTATGAAGTCACCGTCTTTGTTGATTTGTTTGCTGATGCTTCAATTCCTTTCTTTGATTGATTATATATACGCGGCGGCTTCAACCAAGTCGAGTTGCGTGAATCGGTAAGTTCGTTCCTTTTTCGATTTGTACTATACTCGACTTTGATTCGAGTTGAATGATTATTCTTATCTATTGTTGCTTGAACTCGAATTGCAAAATGCCGATGATGATTTATGGATTTATATATGGATTCGATTTCCTTCATTTGCGTTCGTATGGTTTTCTCCACATTGTGCTTCGGCCATTTGATTATTGTTGGACGTTGATGATTTCTCTGACTTTTTCAATTTTCTTGAATAATGCGGTTTTGAACTATGACTTCGTTCGATTCCTTGATTGCTTGGTTATCACGGCACTGCTTGGTTTCGTGGCCACCACGGCTTGATTTTCATTTGATTTTATGTTGACTTCGGCACTGGATATTATGTATGTGATTCCCTGACTCTGTATTAACTTCGGCCATCACCATTGCTTTGATATTGTCTCTGCTGCATATATGTATTCATGTGTTCATGCTTGTGACCATTCATGTTGTTTGCATTGGGTTGATATCATGTTGAACTATTCGGTTGCATTTGTAGTTTGACTTAGACTTCATGATGTTACGTTCTGTTGTCTGGTGGCATTTGATCTTGATGTTGTACTTCACTGTGTTCATTTGTCTGCACTTTTATTCATATTGCTACGTTATATTTGAATCCATGTTTGGCCTTGATTGTGTGATCTGCATTGTTGTACTCCTGTTGATTCCACTCCACTTAAATGTTCACGCATGTATATATATTCATCAAGTTGCTTCATATGCATGCTCTATCCACTGCCGTGTTACAGTTTGCATTGTCTCGGTTTTGATTTCGAGTTGTATTATTGGAAACTGTAACTTGATGGTTTTGTGGCACTGCTTACTGTCATGTTGAATTGAGTCAGTGATGCATCACTTGTTGCCATTCACTTGAAATCAGTTGCCTATAGGTTTCATATGAACGGTGTGTCACTGTATTGGTTTCATGTACATTTGGGCAGTGATGTGAACTTATTGGTCATTCATTGTTGCTTGTTTGGTTCATGGGTTGCTTCATCTAGTGGTATTTGCAGGTTTGGAGTTGCCTATGGACAGTTGAATCGTTGTCTGTTGTCGTGGTTGATATCAGTAGTTCTGGCCACTGTGTACATTGTTTTGTGACCTGGTTTCGTCTTGAATTGTGCAGTCTTGAGTCGTTTACATATGTGAGCATGTTGACTTTATGTTACAGTTGGACTGTGCATTACACTTGAGTCTTGTTCACTGCCAGTTTTGGACTGTGCCATGACTTTGTATTAACTTCGGCCATCACCATTGCTTTGATATTGTCTCTGCTGCATATATGTATTCCTATGTTCATGCCTGTGACCATTCATGTTGTTTGCATTGGGTTGATATCATGTTGAACTATTCGGTTGCATTTGTCGTTTGACTTAGACTTCGTGATGTTACGTTCTGTTTTCTGGTGGCATTTGATCTTGATGTTGTACTTCACTGTGTTCATTTGTCTGCACTTTTATTCATATTGCTACGTTGTATTTGAATCCATGTTTGGCCTTGATTGTGTGATCTGCACTGTTGTACTCCTATTGGTTCCACTCCACTTAAATGTTCATGCATGTACATATATTCATCAAGTTGCTTCATATGCATGCTCTATCCACTACCGTGTTACAGTTTGCATTGTCTCGGTTTTGATTTCGAGTTGTATTATTGAAAACTGTAACTTGATGGTTTTATGGCACTGCTTACTGTCATGTTGAATTGTGTCGTTGATGCATCACTTGTTGCCATTCACTTGACATCAGTTTCCTATAGGTTTCATATGAACGGTGTGTCACTGTATTGGTTTCACGTAAATTTGGGCAGTGATGTGAACTTATTGGTCATTCATTGTTGCTTGTCTGGTTCATGGGTTGCTTCATCGACTTGTATTTGTAGGTTTGGAGTTGCCTATGGACAGTTGAATCGTTGTCTGTTGTTGTGGTTGATATCAGTAGTTCTGGCCACTGTGTACATTGTTTTGTGATCTGGTTTCGTCTTGAATTGTGCAGTCTTGAGTCGTTTACATGTGTGAGCATGTTGACTTTATGTTACAGTTGGACTGTGCATTACACTTGAGTCTTGCTCACTGCCAGTTTTGGTATGTGCATTTATATGCATTGTCAACTGTTGTTTTCACTTGTTTTGGTTTGATGTTGAAGTCAGTTTTAGTCTTGACCACTTTGATTGCATTTGGATTTGTTTTTCAAATTACACTTGAGTTGAATCCAGCTTATAGCTCGAATTTGACCTTGTGCTGAAAGTTGTGACATTATTTTATTGCACTTGAGTTGAATCCGGTATTTTGGATTTGACTTGTGCTCACCTGTCCCTGTAAATCTATCAAGTGTATATATCAGTGTGCATGGCCTTATGGCATATACAGTGATACACTATGTATGTCACAAGCTGTTCGTGTATGATGAGTTGAAAATTAAATGATGACGAACAACCTAAATATCCGAGGCAAATATTATTTTCAAAATCCACATTTTATTTTATACTGCAAAAATATTTCCTTTTCAATTTTACGGCGTCAATATTTATTTTTGCAGATTGCTCAGATGATGGATTCAATTTGGAGTGAAGTTGAAGATAAAATACGAGTTGAGTGAATGAGTGATATGTAGTGAGGTCAAATGTAAATGTGAATCGTGGTGTAATCAAAATTATACTATAATTGAAATTGTATATATAGTGAGAGCTTGAAATTTGTACTATTCAAAGATTGTAATAAATATTTGTTTGAATAAAATTTCTGTTTAAATTCAAATTCTGTGTTATTTATTTTTATTCAGTAAATATTTATTTAATCTATGAAAAATAAAATAGTACATTAACAAATATATTTGCACGAATATATATATATGTTTATTATCATCAAACAAAAATCATATAATCTCATATTCAACGGTTCAAACAACTGATTTTGTTTACTCATACCAGTCCCATGACTGACCCGGAGTTTATTGTTCCTTTCTAACCTCTGGGTGCCCATAATTTCCACACGGGCAGCCTAGAAACAGGTTACCCATGTTTTAGAGCTAGCTTGGATTTTAGAAGTCTTTTGGAAGCTGTCGGATTTTGGAAAGCTTTTGGTTTGGAAATATTTTGAAGTGTTTAGTGTTTTTGGAAGATCTTATCAAAGTCGAAGTATGTTGGAAACTTTTTGAAGACACTGTTATTGTTCCGCTGTGGTGTTATCATCCTGTTATTGTATCTTATGTATATCACTCTTATGTTGGAGATCATTGTTGTAATGAATATTATATCCATGTTGTATCTGTGTTGTGATAAATGAAATCACCTTTGTTTCCGCTGTTTATGTTCATCTAATGTTGTTATAAGCTCCATCCGAATTGGAGTTCAAAGTTTGAATCTCCGGCAATCGAATACAAGTGAGGTATTTGATGTCGATTTTCAACCTCTGGATTTTAGGTCGTGACAGAAAATCCATTTATGTTATAATAATGTCTAGGGGTCAAAGTAAAATATGAATATCGTTGAAATGCTTGCATATCACATTCCAACATAGTTGGGCACAATCAAAATCATAATGGCACATATTCGAGATTGGATTCCAATAATGACAAGGCATCAATATACCACTTACCACAGTGCATATCTAAATAAAAACACCGAGAGCCTCACATGGAATCCCAATGGGTTAAGACCAGCCCTACCCCTTACTGGATGGGGGATCAACAACCTAAATGGTCCCGAGCATACATTACGATCTAGATTGGTTGATGACCATACCCTAATGGTAGAGAACCACATAGCCTTGAAGAATATACCCTTGTTTTAGTCATTCCTGGGTTGATGAGGCTTGAGGCTATGATTACCTTTTTCATAGCATATTTCACTTTGAATGCCACATTGTTGTCCCCACAATCACACAACTGATTTCTATAAATGTATAGCTTCTGAGTCGTACGTCTTAGGAAAGAGTGTTAAGCTAAGAGAGGTTACCTCCTCTTCCACCAAATAAATGATACATTCATATAGATCAATTAATGTAATTAGGAATGCAATTTCAGACATTCGTCCATACAAGTTGTCTAGGAATAGGACAAACCAAAGCACTCTCTTACCACATCCTGTTGGGAATTACCCCTAGGATTAGTAGCGATAAGTCCTTACAAATCATAGATTTCAATATCGAAGCACTGCTGCCACCATATATATATAATATACATCGTGGGTCTAGTGGCAAGTAGCCTTACATCATGAGTATCTCCATCTTCAAAATCATTATCTTAAACTTGCACTTTCGAGCGTATACATTGGTTCAAAGTGGTTCTCGAATAAATCCAACCTCGGTCTCTCCGCAACAACAATGATAAAGAGGCTCTCAACCTCATACGGAAACCAAGTCTCGTAGACTTATCACATTTCGAACTCTCAATTTTCTATCCTTTGGCCAATAAGGAATCCCGAAAGATTAAAGTACCATAGTCACTCCACACTACTCGAATCAACATTCTTAATCCAAACGATAATCAAGCCTACTCAGTATACTTGTGCTAAGTGCATGACTAATATGTTTCTACATCAAGTCAAGGAGCCAAAAATGGCCAAATTTGATAGTCGGTTATTTAACTATCAAAGCAACAAACAAAATCTAGCACAAGCAGCCACCGTGCCCATTTAATTAATCTTTTATTAATTAAACCAATTTTCAAATAATTACTTCAAACACCTTTAAAAGATATATTCTCAAAACTACTTCAATCTTTCGATATTGGAAAACATTTCCATATACTTATATCAAGGGTATAAGTATATTCACAAATTATTTCATTTCCAACACTTAGAAAATATTTCTATATACTTAAAATAGAAATAAGTATATATACAAATCTTAAGGTTGAAATGCACTTTATTTGGATCAAAACTAATGTTGCGTGAAACACCGTTACGATAACCCAAAAACACATGTATAGAGATTTGATTAATTGTATATAAAATATCCCATATATTATATAAAACATTTCCTTTCGGAAATCATTTACTATAACAATAGTGTTATACTCCATGCCTTTCATGTTTCTTCGAAAACATCTATTACAACAATAAATGTTGAAATCCATGTTTCGATACGTATCATATTTTAAATCACCTATCAAAGCCAGTTAAACTCCATTTGAAATTACTACTTTCAAAACTTCACTTTTAATGATTATCACTTTAAAAACCATTAACTTCATCAAAAATATTACTTTCAAAACATTCCTTTAAAGGATTACTTAACTCTTAAAACTTGAACGTATTTGCTTTATAAAAAAATTCCATATTAAGATCTCAACAAAAATTTCTATATTTATAAAACTGTGTTTATAAACCTCCTTTCTATTTTATAAACCTCTATTTTATAAAATCTCTTTACTTATAAAATTCTATTTATAAATTATTCTTTTATAAAAAACTCATTTTTCTATCAAAATCCACTTATAAATCCATTTCTGTACAAATCAAACTTATTTATAAATCCATTTACCAAATATGTTTCAAATCCATTTACAAAACACTTGTAAATTCCAATTATAAATCTATTTCATTATTTATAAAACATCACTTTTATAAATCCTTTATATAACTTATTCAAAAATCTCTTTTAAAAATATTCCACGAAACTATAATTTCATAACATCAGAAATCATACTTTTTAATTATTTAAGAATAAATCCACTTCTTTTCAAAATTTAAAAATTATTAAAACATATATACTTCAAAAAACATTTTGAAAATCATTTTCAGTTCAAAATCCCTATTTTGTAGTATTTTAAAATACTAAAAATATGGCCCAGTGCTACTATAACATTAAATAAGCAAAAACAATTAATGTTATCAAGTATGACATCCAACACATCATATATCAAAATATATGAAAAGTAAAATCAATGGTGTGAGGAATCATGTTGGGTCCCTCCAACCTGTTCTCCTGCATCACATGCAATATATAATCAAATAATATAAAAATCAACCGCTTCGAAGCAGGATTCGTATACAAAGGGTCATCCGCTCATATACGGGAACAAATTAAGGTGTCATCCGCTCTAATAGGCAAGCATACATCGAAAGAAATTATATAATTTAGTAAATTATCCAAACAGTCAATAACAATCAACAATAAAATATCCAAACATTCAATATGTAACGATTGTGATTTTCGACTCACGAAAGTCGACATTAATACGTCCACTGTATCAACTGCCGAGCAATCGAAGGCCGGAAAACCGTACCGTTAGGGTTTAAGAAGAAGAAAAAGATAGAAGAAGAAAGAAAAAGAAATAGAAACAATATCAGAATCTCACAATCGCAGCGGAAGAACATATAATATATAAATGAATATCTTTAAAACAAAGAACTATATCAGTTATTACATTACATCACATTACATTACATTATCAGAGTTTACAACAACAGACAGCGGAAAAGAAATACTATATACTAGTTGATACGGCAAGCCATCCAGCCTGCCTCCAGATCTCTATAGCAACTTCTGAATTCCAGAATAACCTGATAACCTGACTCTAGACTGCCCGTATGGAAAATGATGGGCACCCAGAGTTTAGGAAGGGAATAATAAACTCCAAGTCAGTCATGGGACTGGTGTGAGAACTTAAAACAGTTTATCTTTAAAAAATAATAAAGAAATATTTTTAAGTGGATTCACAATGCTTTTAGAAAATGTAACTACCATAAGGCCTCCCGCCACACACACAATGCAAACGCAGAATTGGAGGAGATTTCTCCTTATGATAGTCAAATATGCTTGATACACAAATTTCTTTTCAATATTATTTTTATAAGTGCAAAGTGCAGGAAAAACATTTCGAAAGTACAATATAAATCTTAGCCAGCATAGGTACTATTATGTTATGCCTGCTATAGCTACCTCCTAAGGAGGCAGGTTATACAATTTGCAATCGTAAAGGGTTGTTTCTTTGGATTTCCAACAAATGGTCATACCAAGGAACTTTCCATTGCCACATGGAAACGTCTCTGGAAAGACACTCCGAGAACCTAACCGGATCTCTGCCAACACATGGTCGGGTTACCCTAGCTGGGTAACAACTGACACGAATATGCCGTCCTCCGGTCGTAACCGACCTAAATCCCGAGATTCACCAACAACCATAAAATAATAAGTTTGCAGCAACAACATAGGTTAAGTATCAGGGCTCCATACCATAATACCACCTCTATCCAGAAGGAAATGACATACACTAAGGGGGCGCTATCCCCTAATAACCTTACCGCATCTTTCCTGTTTTGACCATTACCGGGGTGTGAGGTTCGACGAAGTCTTGTCCACAAAGCTACGCTTTTCATAAAAGCCACGTTTTGATCAACAAATGATCAGCATGCCACGTTATCAAATTGGGAATATATCACTAGTAACCATCAACTACATAACCTCTGAGCTCGTACGTCTCTGAGAAGGGTGTTAAGCTAAGAGAATAAATTCTCCGCCACCAACAGAAATGTATTTGATAGAAACCAGCTTTACATCTCAAATTGTAACGTCGGGCACACATCCATACAAGTCCGTTCCGGGATCGAACAGAACCGAAGGCACATCCAAAGAAGCCCTTGCAATCCGAATATTCACTAATCACGATCGGACTTCCCATCACAAAGGGTGATAAAATCTCTATATCGGAGATCAGCCGATGTAGAGTCAATCGACAGTAATCCTTCTGTTTTCGAAAATACCCGGTCTTCAACACCGGTCTTCAAATGCTATCCATCACGACATATCACTTATTCGGAATAGGATTTATGACCCAAAGGTCCTCTCCCAGCTAAACTGTATAACGAGCGCTTATTTAAAAATAAGTGTAGCATTCAAATTTAAGCAAATCACAAAAAATATCCATCTAAAGGTAAATATTGATAGTCGGTTATTTAACTATCAATAGATATGCACAACATCACCAAATTCCAAATAATTTCCCAAATTGTTTATTTTCCAAAAATATCTTTACAAGATAATCCGTAAATTTGTTTCCACACTTAAAAAATAAATCAATGTTTATTTTTAAACAAAATTTTCTTTCCTTTATAAATTCCATGGTGATTTTAAATTTCCAAATATCCGCTGATATATAATTCTTAGATCGGTTTTAAATATTCACTTTCAATTTATCTTTAAAAGATATAATCTCAAAACATTTAACTTCATATTGGAAAACATTTCCAAATACTTATTTAAGAATAAGTAATTCACAATCTATTTATTTTCAATACTTAGAAAATATTCAATATACTTAAAACACGATTAAGTATATATTTTATTCTTTAAGGAAAATATTCTCTTAAGCTCATTTATTTGAGTCAAATCGAATGTTGCGTAAAACATCGTTACGACAACCCAAAATCAGTAGTATAGGGATTCGAAATTTAGATAGATATATAAATCCCAATACTATACAAAAACATTTCCTTTCGAAAATCATTTACTATAACAACAGTGTTATAGTCCATCTTTTCCTTATTTCTCGAAAACGTCTATTTCAACAATGAATGTTGAAATCTATGGTTTCGATCCTTAACACGTTTTAAAACAACTTCAAATTGTTTTAATTCCACTTAAAATATCACTTCCCCAAAACATTTCTTTAATATATTATTCACCGTTCAAAATCGTGAATATACTTCGTTAACCAAATTCAACGTTTCTACACATTTTATTTTAAAGGATTATCCACTGTCCCATAATCGTGAATATACTCCTTTAATAAGCTATAAAAATTAACTTATCAAATTCAATCAATCTTGAATTTATCAATCAATGTTTATAGATTCACATTTATATATTATAAAAACTTCAAGTTATAAAATCACTTTATTTATGAATTCTATTATATCTTATTTAGTTGCCAAATCCAAATTATAAGTAAATTTAACTATAAGTCTTTTATTTTACAAAATCTATTCATTTTATAACTTCACAATTTATAAATCTATAAATTTCATTCACTTATGAAATTCGTTTATATTTCATTTTAACACTTATAAAAACTCATTTTATAATTCCAATATTTTAATCTTATAAATATCAATTTTATAAATCTTTTATATAAACCGTTTATAATAATTCAAAAATCCCAACCTAAACCAATTTACAAATTAATCAACTACTTATTTCAAAAATCACATTTCGGTTAATTTCATAAAAATCATAATTTTTATAACATAAAAATTATAATGTTTATTTATTTAAAATGAATCAATTCCAAAATTCAATAAAATGTATACTTTCAAAAATCACTTTAAAATCCTTTTAAATTTGAAAATCGTCATAAAAAAATTCTTTTAAATTTTCCAAAATAGGCCCAATGCTGCAACAACACTAAATATAACAATCACGGCATCCAAAACATCATATATCATATGATAACAGAATATATCACAATATTTGTAAATAAATCAATACGGGTGAGGAATCCAGTTGGATCCCTCCAACCTGTTTCCCTGTATCCACAGATGCTAGCACAATACCAATCCCGTTCCAATACGGAATATCGCGGTATATGGGTTTATATAAAATTATCCGCTATTATGCGGCGCAATAGGGTCTCATCCGCTATATAATGTGGGAAATCAACTCCAAGTACATATATAATACCAATTCCACATCAAGGTGAAATATCACGGTATATGTTTTTAATAAATAACATCCATTTAATATACGGCGTATAGGATCTATTTAAAATAATAGATAATAATTTATCATTCAATCACAAAATCAAGCAATTTTAAATTTAACTATTTAAAATTTAAATCGAAACAGTTTCGATTGAGTGAGAAGTTCTCACATTGCTTTCAATAACAGTTCCAGCGTTTATTTCGAATCAAATTAAACGCGCGTTTAATTTTATCCAAAATTTACACTAGCTCCAAATGACTCCAATCCAGCTCCATCGCGTAGCATTCGACAATACGATTCCAACGCAAGTCGTTTCGTCAAATTCCGACCTCGTATGAACTAATTATGACGTTACAAAGTATGAACGAATTGTAATATAATATAATTTACAATTTCTTTTTAATTTCAAACCCTAGAATAATTTGCAGCCGTTCAATCTCATGCTTCCATCAAGGCCGTGAAATCCATCTTTCACGCGTGAAGACACAGGCATCATGAAACCCATTACCGCCAACATTCGTCAATTATTGCGACCTCCTCGTTCATTTCTACAACGATCATGCACCGTCACGCGATAGCTCATCGCCTACTCCATGCTCGGCTAAAGCACCATGAAGCTCGGCCCTCCCCTTTACTAGAAAACCGTGCTCAAACGCACATGCTTTGAAAGAGAATTCCCACTGATTCGATCAATTAAAATTGATCACAGCCGTTGGATTTGTAGAGCTTGTTGAGCTCTACGAGTTTGCAGTTTGAAGTTTATGAAAATAGTGTGTGGATTAGAAGATAATTGAGGGAGAAAGATTGAAATTTTTGGCCATTGATAATTTAACTGGTGGCTAGGTTAGGAAACCCTAGTTTCTTTGCAAATTAGAAAAGGTGATGTCCTTTTATAGAAAATTACGCGACACTATTCACCCGAAATTTTTTCGAACTCCAACCGAAGCGTGCCGCCTGGTGTTTATAATATTTTACCCCCATTTCGAACGCAATGGAATATATATCGAAGCCAATTCGATCATATTTGGAAGATAAGTTTTTGAATCGACTATTTAAATTCAAAATTCACGCGAATCGATTTCTACGCGTTTTAGCTTGCCCCGGACAACCCGTAAATCCGACTGACACGAAATTTGAAACCATACAATAATATAACATTACGGATCCGATGAAATAGGTTTCGTCGAAATCCGAGACTGTTTGAAAAATGGCTATTTTTACTCGTCAATTAAATATTAAAATATTCAATTTTCACAATTTAACTTTTAATTCAATTTAAAAGTTTTATAACATCATTCTAACTCCAATATGATTTAATACAACTTTAAAAATCAAATTTAATCACGTTAAACCCAATTTCCAATTATTTCTATAATTTCACATATTAAATTATCGATTCAATTATCCAATTAAATCTAGATATTCGAATATAAAATTTATTCGACTTATAAATTTTACTTGTTAATATTTATCAATTAAATATACGAATTTCAAATGACAGAAATTCTGGGTCATTACAAACTTCCGCCCTTAAAATAATTTCGTACTCGAAATTACCAAGTAAGAAAAAAATCTTGAAATCCATTAACTTTTCAAAACCATTCAAATTAGATTTCAAATTCACTTAAGTGTTTAACTTTTTCAAAATCCATAGTTAAACTTCTTACTGTAACTTTACTAAGTTTTTTTTAAATCATACTTAGTTATATTTTCAGAAATTTTCCATTTTCTCAAAAATATTCTAACGCCTTAAATTTTCAGAAAATTTCACCATAGTCTCCTTTGCGCGTCTCGATCCGAAAAAAAAGGCAATATATATATCACAAATATACATCTCATCAAGTAATGAGGCATCCCGCAGGGAAAAAAGTGTAAAAGTACGATATGTAATCCAAGATATGTACCTTATATATTATTAGTGAGCATATACAGCTAATATAGCATGAAAGCGAGCTCCAAATGCGAAGCAAGCGCAATCCACACCTACTAAACACTCCACAATAATGAGAAACATGTATATATGAAAGTAATATCTATATACAACATATATCACTACAATAACTACATATGCCAATATAGCAAATGCAACAAAAGCAATAAATGCAATTATAAACCAACTAGCATTCAACTAACATCCATAACCAAATCAATACACTTTCACTTCTCATTAATATTCAACGAATTGGTTTTCCAATTTAAATCACATTTGATTCATTAACATTGGATGTTTTTACTAACATTCATTTATTCATATTCAGTTAGTTTATATTCACTAATTTACATTCAAGTTAGTTCACTTCCAAATCAAATTCAATTCTATTTAAGATCCACTTAACTTCCAATTTGATTTCAATTACTTTAGCTTTCAATTTCATTTATTCAATTTCATATGGATTTTCTATACAATCTACTAACAACCAATGTATAACCAACTTAACCAAATTTATTGAATTCACTTACATTTATTCAATTTGGTTCATCACTTTTAATTAGCTTTAATGAATTAACACTTACATCCATTATTTCATATCAATTTATTTATACTCTATTGATTTACATTCAATTCATTCATTAATTCAATTGCTAATTCATTTAACAAATAAGGTTGAATTTCATTTATATAACTCAAGTTCACATCCATTTAATTCACTTTATTATTTTACTTCGATACCAAAATCAACTTCATTCAACATTACTTAAGTTATATCCCATTTCAAACATCATTTGTTTAACTTAACTTAAATTTCTACTTATAAATCCAATTCAGATTCCAATTCCAATTCTATTTACTTACAAATTCGAAATGGATTTCAATTTCATTTTCTTGCACTTGCAAATTTTATTTATTCATTCACAATTTATTTTCCAACTTAATAATTGTATTCCAATCATTTTATATAACATTTCAGAGTCTTTTCAATCTTTCAAAACCATTTTTGAAACCAATTCAATTATCCTTTGAATTTCAAAACCCAAACCCAAATTTTCCAAACAACTTCCATTCAAAACAACTTGGCAGCAATCCCTCTTTTGGAAACCCGAAAATGAACACTGATGATGTCGCGATCATTATCGGAATTATTTTCCAGCGACCGAAAAGAGTTTAGAGCTTTTATCCCTCTAAAATAATTTTTCAAAACCCTTGAAAATCATTTTTAAACTCAAAAAGGAATCTAATCTTTTCCAAATTGCAAACCCTTTCAAAACATTTTCAAATATTCCTCTGGAATTTTACTTCAAATTACAAATCACATTTACAAATCTTTTACTTATATAATTTCACTATTTTCTCTTTATTTATATAAGATCATTTCACAATTGTAAATCATATTAATTATAATCCCATACTTATAATTCTTCGCTTATACAATTTATTCTTTTACAATTGTTTTTATTTAGATTATTCAAACATCCTTTAATTAACTTATATATATTCTTACATTTTCAACAACCAAACAATCAATTTATATACACTTTAATAATTCTGAAAAATTATTCCTTTATATATAAAATATAACCGAGGTAAAATTATTTCATTTACCCTATTTTAAAACGATATCGTGTCGAATTTGTTATGTACAAGTGTTTAGAGATTCCTATCAACAACATTAATTACACGTTTTGACCAAAATCCATATACCACTCAACAAACCAATCAACAAAATATAAAACAAATTTTTATATTCACTAACAAATACGCGCTCATATCTATTACTACACTCACACTCATTCTAGAGTACTGCCGACTCTATCTCTAATTAGTAACACCCAACAGGGCCAAGGTTGTCAGTTAACCATATGCTCTGATACCAAAATGTAACGATTGTTTCAACTCACGAAAGTCGACATTAATACGTCCACTGTATCAACTGCTGAGCAATCGAAGGCCGGAAAACCGTACCGTTAGGGTTTAAGAAGAAGAAAAAGATAGAAGAAGAAAGAAAAAGCAACATAAACAATATCAGAATCTCACAATCGCAGCGGAACAACATATAATATATAAATGGAATTTTTAAAACAAAGAACTATATCAGTTATTACATTACATCACATTACATTACATTATCAAAGTTTACGACAACAAACAGTGGAAAAGAAATACTATATACTAGTTGATACGCCAAGCCATTCAGCCTGCCTCCAGATCTCTATAGCAACTCCTGAATTCCAGAATAACTTGATAACCTGACTCTAGACTGCCCGTGTGGAAAATGATGGGCACCTAGAGTTTAGGAAGGGAACAATAAACTCCAAGTCAGTCATGAGACTGGTGTGAGAACTTAAAGCAGTTTATCTTTAAAAACAAAACAAAGAAATATTTTTAAATGGATTCGCAATGCTTTTAGAAAATGTAACTACCATAAGGCCTCCCGCCACAAACACAATGCAAATGCAGAATTGGAGGATATTTCTCCTTATGATAGTCAAATATGCTTGATACGTAAATTTCTTTTCAATATTATTTTTATAAGTGCAAAGTGCAGGAAAAACATTTCGAAAGTACAATATAAATCTTAGCCAGCATAGGTACCATTATATTATGCTTGCTATAGCTACCTCCTGAGGAGGCAGGTTATACAATTTGCAATCGTAAAGGTTCGTGTTATTTCTTTGGATTTTCAAAAAATGGTCAGGCCAAGAAACTTACCATTGCCACATGGAAACGCCTCTGGAAAGACGCCCCGAGAACCTAACCGGATCTCTGCCAACACAAGGCCGGGTTACCCTAGCTGGGTAACAACTGACACAAATATGCCATCCCCCGGTCGTAACTGACCTAAATCCCGGGATTCACCAACAACCACAAAATAATAAGTTTGCAGCAACAACGTAGGTTAAGTATTAGGGCTCCATACCATAATACCACCTCTATCCAGAAGGAAATGACATACACTAAGGGGGCGCTATCCCCTAATAACCTTGCCGCATCTTTCCTGTTTTGACCATTAGCGGGGTGTGAGGTTCGACGAAGTCTCGTCCACAAAGCTACGCTTTTCATAAAAGCCACGCTTTGATCAACAAATGATCAACAGCACTCAGCATGCCATGTTACCGAATTGGGAATATATCACTAGTAACCATCAACTACATAACCTCTGAGCTCGTACGTCTCTGAGAAGGGTGTTAAGCTAAGAGAATAAATTCTCCGCCACCACAAAAATGTATTTGATAGAAACAAGCTTTACATCTCAAATTGTAATGTCGGACACACATCCATACAAGTCCGTTCCGGGATCGAACGGAACCGAAGGCACTTCCAAAGAAGCCCTTGCAATCCGGATATTCACTAATCACGACCGGACTTCCCATCACAAAGGGTGATAAAATATCTATATCGGAGATCAGCCGATGCAGAGTCATTCGACAGTAATCCTTCCGTTTTTGAAAATACCCGGTATTCAACACCGGTCTTCAAATGCTATCCATTATGACATATCACTTATTCGTAATGGGATTTATGACCCAAAGGTCCTCTCCCGGCTAAACCGAATAACGACCACTTATTTAAAAATAAGTGTAGCATTCAAATTTAAGCAAATCACAACAAATACCCATCTAAAGGTATAGTCGGTTATTTAACTATCAATAGATATGCACAACATCACCAAATTCCAAATAATTTCTCAAATTATTTATTTTCCAAAAATATCTTTACAAGATAATATGTAAATTTGTTTCCACACTTCAAAAATAAATCAATGTTTATTTTTAAACAAATTTCTCTTTCCTTTATAAATTCCATGGTGAATTTAAATTTCCAAATATCCACTGATATACGATTTTTAAATCGATTTCAAATATCCACTTTCAATTTATCTTTAAAAGATATAATCTCAAAACATTTCACTTCATATTGGAAAACATTTCCAAATACTAATTTAACAATAAGTAATTCACAATCTATTTATTTTCAATACTTAGAAAATATTCAATATACTTAAAACACGATTAAGTATATATCTTATTCTTTAAGGAAAACATTCTCTTAAACCCATTCATTTGAGTCAAAACAAATGTTGCGTAAAACATCGTTACGACAACCCAAAATAACTAGTATAGGGACTCGAAATTTTGATAGATATATAAATCCCAATACTATACAAAAACATTTCCTTTCGAAAATCATTTACTATAACAACAGTTTATAGTCCATTTTTCCTTATTTCTCGAAAACGTCTATTTCAACAATGAACGTTGAAATCTATGGTTTCGATCCTTAACACATTTTAAAACAACTTCAGATCGTTTTTCCATTTAAAATATCACTTCCCCAAAACATTTCTTTAATATATTATTCACGGTCCAAAATCGTGAATATACTTCGTTAACCAAATTCAACGTTTCTACACATTTTATTTTAAAGGATTATCCACTGTCCCAAAATTGTGAATATACTCCTTTAATAAGCTATAAAAATTAACTTATCAAATTCAATCAATCTTGAATTTATAAATCAATGTTTATAAATTCACATTTATATATTATAAAAACTTCAAGTTATAAAATCACTTTATTTACAGATTCTATTATATCTTATTTAGTTGCCAAATCCAAATTATAAGTAAATTTAACTATAAATCTTTTATTTTACAAAATCTATTCATTTTATAACTTCACAATTTATAAATCTATAAATTTCATTCACTTATGAAATCCGTTTATATTTCATTTTAACACTTATAAAAACTCGTTTTATAATTCCAATATTTTAATCTTATAAATATCAATTTTATAAATCTTTTATATAAACCGTTTATAATAATTCAAAAAATCCCAATTTAAACCAATTTACAAATTAATCAACTACTTATTTCAAAAATCACATTTTGGTTAATTTCACAAAAATCATAATTTTTATAACATAAAAATTATAACGTTTATTTATTTAAAATGAATCGATTCCAAAATTCAATAAAATTTATACTTTCAAAAATCACTTTAAAATTCGAAAATCATCACCTAAAAAAATCCTTTTAAATTTTCCAAAATAGGCCCAATTGTGCAACAACACTAAATATAACACTCATGGCATCCAAAACATCATATATCATATGATAACAGAATATATCACAATATCTTTAAATAAATCAATACGGGTGAGGAATCCAGTTGGATCCCTCCAACTCGTTTCCTTGCATACACAGATGTTAGCACAATACCAATCCCGTTCCAATACGGAATATCACGGTATATGGGTTTATATGAAATTATCCGATATTATGCGGCGCAATAGGGTCTCATCCGCTATATAATGCAGGAAATCAACTCCAAGTACATATATAATACCAATTCCACATCAAGGTGAAATATCATAGTATATGTTTTTAATAAATAACATATGCTTAATATACGCATATAGGGTTTATTTAAAACAATAGATAATAATTTGTCATTCAATCACAAAATCAAGAAATTTTAAATTTAACTATTTAAAATTTAAATCGAAACAGTTTCGATTGAGTGAGAAGTTATCACCTTGCTTTCAATAACCGTTCCAGCATTTATTTCGAATAAAATTAAACGCGCGTTTAATTTTACCCAAAATTTACACTAGCTCCAAACGACTCCAATCCAACTCCATCGCGTAGTGTTCGACAATACAATTCCAATGCAAGTCATTTCGTCAAATTCCGACCTCGTATGAACAAGTTATGACGTTACAAAGTTTGAACGAATTATAATATAATATAATTTACAATTTCTTTTTAATTTCAATCCCTAGAATAATTTGCAGCCACTCGATCTCGTGCTTCCATCAGGGCCGTGAAATCCATCTTTCATGCGTGTAGACACAGGCATCACGAAACCCGTTGCCGCCAACATTCGTCTATTATCGTGACCTCCTCGTTCATTTCTACAACGATCAGGCACCGTCACGCGATAGCTCATCGCCTACTCCATGCTCGGCTAGAGCACCATGAAGCTCGGCCCTCCCCTTTACTAGAAAACCGTGCTCGAACGAACGCGCTTTAAACGAGAATTCCTACTGATTCAATCAATTAAAATTGATCACAGCCGTTGGATTTGTAGAGCTTGTTGAGCTCTACGAGTTTGCAGTTTGAAGTTTATGAAAATAGCGTGTGGATTAGAAGATAATTGAGGGAGAAGGATTGAAATTTTCGCCCATTGATAATTTAACTGGCGGCTAGGTTAAGAAGCCCTAGTTTCTTTGCAAATTAGAAAAAGTGATGTCCTTTTATAGAAAATTACGCGACACTATTCACCCGAAATTTTTCCGAACTCCAAACGAAGCGTGCCGCCTAGCGTTTATAATGTTTTACCCCCATTCCAAATGTAATGAAATATATATCGGAAGCCAATTCGATCATATTTGGAAGATAAGTTTTTGAATTGACTATTTAAATTCAAAATTCACTCGAATTGATTTCTACGCGTTTTAGCTTGCCCCGGACAACCCGTACATCCGATTGACACGAAATTTGAAACCATACAATAATATAACATTATGGATCCGATGAAACTGATTTCGTCCAAATCCGAGACTGTTTGAAAATGGCTATTTTTACTCGTCAATTAAATATTAAAATTTTCAATTTTCACAATTTAACTTTTAATTCAATTTTAAAAGTTCTATAACATCATTATAACTCCAATATGATTTAGTACAACTTTACAAATCAAATTTAATCACATTAAACCTAATTTCCAATTATTTCTGTAATTTCACATATTAAATTATCGATTTAATTATCCAATTAAATTTAGATATTCGAAATATAAAATTTATTCGACTTACAAATTTTACTTGTTAATATTGAAAATCAATTTAATATACGAATTTTAAATGACAGAAATTCTGGGTCGTTACGCAATAAATAATTTTCATTGACTATATAATATTTTTTGACCAACCAAAAAGGTGAGATTAACTCACATTGATTTTAATATCGCCAAAACATTCCGTTTTAAATTAAAATTGAATAGACGTTCAGCTTTAAACAAAATTCCCACTAGCTCTAAATCAATCCAATTCAACTCCATAGTGTAGCCTTCGGCGGTATGATCGCAATGCGACTTGTCGCGCTTAAAACTGACCTCGTACAAAAAAGTTATGAACTAACGAATGTACGAGATAATTAAATAAAATTAACTTAAATTAATTAAATTTTAAATTAACCTTGTTCCCACTCTCCCTCTTGTACTCGTTCCAGGCGACATGCTTTTCTCCTTTATTTTTTATAAGCGGTCGATTGCGACAACCAAGAACGGTGCCGCCAGCCGCTCCACATGCCGTCACGCCTCATGCCGTTCGCCTCGCCGCCGCCGTCGCGTGCGTGCCTCCGCCGCCTCAATTGCAAAAAACAAATTCAAAACTACTCTGCTTCGAGTCCCTTTAGCGGCTGTCAACGCCCTCCGATCGATGATCCACGACCATGGATGAGTTTGCGGAGTCGAGCTCTACAACTTTCATGTAGGAAGCTTCGTCTAATTCTTCTCCGATCGACGTGGACAATATGGGCCATAGGATGGTCTTGAGTTAATTGCGGCTCTGTTTTGTTAGATTGGGGTTTGCAAAAAAATGAAATGGCCAAGTCATTTTGTAGAAAAATTTATAAAACACTATTCATTCATCAAATTTTTTGAACTCTAATCGAGATGTGCCGCCTGACACTCTATATGTTATACCCTTATTCCGAACACAACAGAACTAGTCTTTAGGCCTAATTTAATCATATACAGAAGATAGCTTTCCAAACCTAATTATATTAAATTAAATTCCTTTAATTTATAAGCGTTTCGAACTCGTACGACCAAACGATTCATCCGATCGTCACGAAATTTGACGGCATATAATAATTCACTACCATGAAGGCATGAATCCAATGAAACTGGTTTCGTCGAAATTCGAGACAGTGCCTCAGAAGCCTATTTTACATACTAATTAAAACAAGTCATTTCCAAAATCCTATTTAATCACTTATAAATCCAATTTAAAAGTTTACTATCATCCCTCTTATTCAAATAGAATTTAAATCAACCTTCGAAATCATTTTGTCCACATTAAATTCAAGATTCAACTATTTGAACAATTCCATATATTCAAATTTTAACAATTTAATTATCAAATAAATCACTATATTTGAAATTCAATATATTTAACTTATAAAATTAACTTTTCAATATTTAAAAATCAATTAAATACCCCAAATTCAAATGGTTGAAAATCTTGGTCATTACATTCTCCTCCCTTAAAAGAATTTCATCACCGAAATTGCCAAGGTAAGAAAAATGCCACAAATCCGTTAACTTTTCAAAACCAATTTGTTATAATAGGTTTCAAAATTCCTTTAAGTCTTTAACTTCATGCACAGATACCAACAAATTTCCATCCCTTCAACTATTCTAGGTTATAACTCAAAAATAATTTTTAATTATATTTTTTTTGCAAAATTTCCAAAAAATTTCTAACTCTTAAATTTATGAAAAATTTCGCCAGCATCTCTTTTGCGTGGCTTGATCGTAAAATTTAAAATATATATAATTACAAATATACATCTCATCTTTGAGGATTGAGCATCCCAAGGGGAAAAAATATAAAAATACGATATGTAATTCGAGATGTGTGCCTTATTTAACAAAGCATATACAATCAATAAAATGCAAAAGTGAGCTCCAAATACGAAGCATACGCCATTCGCACCTACTAATCACTCAACAATTAATGAGAACAAGTATAAGAAAGTAATATCAATATATAACATAAAATATGCAATAACTACATGCAAATGTAGTAAATGCATCGAAAAAACCGTCAAACAATTTAATATTCATCCAATTAATTCATAACCATATCAATTTATATTTTCCAATGTCAACATTATACTAAAGCCCGTACGATGTACACATATCATTTGTATGCAAAACCATACCTGGTCGCTCGCTCAATCACAGAACCTCACTTCCAAACTAGTATTATTCATACGACCACTCTAGTGCGGACTCAGATCCGGTTCCTTAATTAGAAACCATCATTATTCTTGCATAGCCATATACCATGATAGAGAATATCAGAATCAATCAAAAATCCATATCCATTATTCGCCGTCGAGAATCGGGTGAAAAATCCTATCTCGGATTAGTGCAAATCACCTCGAAATCGTATATTCTAATCTGGATCAAATAGTTATGCAAATAAAATAATATACGTACAACTTACGTATTTATTTCCATTGGTTTCATATTATATTACATTCTTTTTGTCTACATTCAATTCCTATTACATTTATTTGATCTACATTCAATTTAAATCAAATTCCATTATTCATATTAATTTCACTTATATTCAATTCATTGACATTAACTTATTAATATTCACTTTAAATTCAATTTATGTTTAACAATATTTCATTCCATATTCAATTTACTTAGTATATTTTCTTTAATACTAACAACACTTAACAACCATTCCATAAAATTATTTACTTAAGTTTATTATAAACATTTTATACAACACTTCTAATGTTTTTTTCACCTTATAACTTAAGTTCATATTCAACACTATCAACCAACTTAAATTGCATTTCATTTTATAACTCAAATTCATATCCATTTCACGAATTTATTTCATTAGTTCATTTATTAATTCATTACACATCAAATTCAACCTCATTTAATTCATTCTGTTACACCATTTGAGTTAAATTTCATTTCAAAAATCATCTTATTTAACTTAACTTAAGTTATATTTAATTTCTACCTCAATTTGTGATTTTCATTTCTTAAACATATCCAACAAATTTAGTAATTTGTTTTAACTTATCCCTTTCAAATTTATAAGTTGTAAACTTATTTCTTATCCATACCATCTTCAAAGTTCAAAAACTTATTATCTTATGTTTCTTAAAACATTTAGATAGAAATATTCAGAATTTTAAACACCCGTTTTATTTCAAATCATTTTGAAATCATACACACACACACACACAACTCCTTTATATATGAATTTACACCTCTGGATTCTAAAATAAATTTGTTTTACCAAAACAAAACTTCAATGGTAGCAATCTCTCACTTAGAAACTTGAAAATGAACGTCGATAATGTTGCAGTCATCACCAAAATTATTTTCCAGCGACTGAAGTAAGTTTAGCGTTTTCTAACTCTTTGAAATCCGATTTCAAAATATTTCTAACCAAAATATTTCCAAAATAATACTATTATTATTATTTTTTAAAAAACTTTCAAAATCAATGGGTTTTAAATTCTCAAACTTCTTGCTTTAAAGCCGGTTTTATTTACAACTCGTATTATAAATATACTTAGGAAATTCCTTTACTTTCCGTTTATAAATCACCATTATAAATCATATTTATATAATTATACTTCTTATGTAATTCATTTCACAATTGTTGATTATTTTAATCATAATCAATATTCTATAATTCATACTTATAAATTTATTTTCTTATACAACTCAATTTACAAATGTTTTTCCTTATTTAGATTATAATAACAACTTTTATTGGAGCAACAACAACAAATGATAATTGTAACAACCCGCATATTTAACGATTTTATATTTAAATGGTTAATTTAAATATAGCGTCGTTAGTCGGATTTTGGTCCGAAATGTTACTTTCTGCAAATGGTCGAATTGGAACTCGAAACTACCTCCATTGGTTCCAAAATGGCGTTTGCGATCTTTTTGATTATAAGCTTTGATATGTTTGGAGTTTGAGAAATTTTGGCTACCTTTTCTATTGGGTTTGGGTTTGGGTTCAGCCCACTAGCTTAACTAATACTCTAGCTTAGCCACTCCTCTCATTCACTTATTCATTTCATTAAACTTAAGCTTAAAAACTGAAATGGGGGAAAGGAAGAGGAATTAGAAATTAGCAAGCCCTAGCTTCTTCTTGTAAACTTGATTCTTGCTCCAAAATCATAGAGAACCCATTGGTAAGTTCATCTCCATCTTCTCCATCTCTTCTCCTCTTCAATTTCAGTAATTTCCTAACCCTAACTTAAGAAATACTTGCTTTGATTCTAGATTGAAGCTTGTAGTGTTGAAGTGGAGTGTAGTTGGTTGATTCCTTGCATTTGTGCTTCTTCATCTTCTTTGTTTTGTGTAAAAAGGTGAGTTTTGAACTCACATCTACTTCTCTTGATTTCATCGATGTTGGGTATGAATTCCTAACACCTTGTTCATATGCATTTGCCTTTAGTTTGAATTGAATTGGTGAACATTTCATTTTTGGAGTTTTGGAGTCAAATCCTTGAAAATCATAACTTTGTTGTTTGATCATGGTTGTTGGTGGTAAATTGGAGTCAATGGTGTTGGGTTATCGTTTGGCAAAATCCTCTTAAGTCCATTGCTCGATATGTTGCAAATGTGGTGAGTTGCTCCTCCATTTGCTAGGCTGGAAAACAATTCTAGCTACAGCCAGTCGACTGACCCCCTGCAGTCAGTCGACTGACTGCAGAGAGTAAAAAACTCTCGGGTTGTGGATCAGTCGACTGACTGCAGTAGGCCAGTCGACTGACCTGCTTCATTTTGTCCACTATGCCTATTTGTTTGTGATTTTCACTTTTATCGATTTAAATTGATTCCAATTAGTTGTTTTTACATATTTGACCTTGATGATTACTTTTTGACTTCATCCACGGGTTTTTATAAAATAATCTCTCGAATCGCATTTAAAAGCTCGTTTCTCCAATTTATAAATTCTATTTAAAACACACACTTTCGCACTTCGAGCGAAGTGGAAGGGTGATTAAATGGTTGGGCAAAACATGGACCATGAATCTGTGCGTTTATCCTTTCGATTAATCCCTGACCTATTCAATTGATCGTTTTGACCTTCGGGTTTAGTTTACCGATGATATGAGGTAAATTTGTACTGCTTTGAGTGTGAAAGTGGCTGACGGATAGTAAACCGTTTAGTGCGAACGAGTGGTTATGGGACATACGTTAACACTTTTCGGATTCCTTTTCGAGAGTTGTGACACATTCCGCCAGTTAGTGGTGTCCAGTACTGGGTCTTCGACCTTCACCACTATGGCTTGTCGCCCTATAGTATCGCTCCGATGTTGGCCTTATGTGCCGCATGGGTGATATTGGGTTTGTGTCTTCGGGTTTGTCGCCCTATATAGTTTCGCTCTGATGTTGGCCTTATGTGCCGCATGGGTGATACTTGGGTTTGGAGCCTTCGGGCTTATGGATCCATGTTGTACAGTACTGAGCTCGAGCAATCATATGTTTCATTGATATTATATTCCCTTGGTATCTCCCTTCGGTGTTGGTCATTATGAGCTGCATGATGCGTAGCGTTTACCTTGCGGAACTTGTATACCTTATTGGTATTTGTTATTGCCTTTTGGCTTGTTTTGGGATATTTGTATCCTTTGTTTCTATATGTTGCCGATGATATGAGGCTTGTTCTATATGATTCATCTCTTGTTGATGATTGTGTTATCTCCTCTAGAGATATTTGTTATACCGTATGACCTTGCAGGTTTATTATTGTTCAGTTTATCTAACTGATTTGTTACCTAGACTGACCCGTGTATTTTATACTCGGGTCAGACCGAGATGTTTCAGGTTAGGTGCTTTTGGGACTTAGCCTCTTTTGCTTCCGCATGGACTATTCGCTAGCTTCATTTTGTTATAGCGTCTTTTGTGGTCCTTATCTGTTGTAACTCTGATATTTATACTTTTTCGTCTCGTCTGTATATTGTGGTCTCCTGTACCACTTGACATGTATTATTTTGTATACTCTGTTGTGTATCTGTTTATGCGTATATTATGATCGACTGTTCTGTGATGTGAATTACATTTGAGTTGTTATATTTTCTTCTGATAGATCCTATAGCCATTGTAGTTTTGCTTTAAATATTTATTGAATAGGTCGAATTTTAACGTGGTTCTACTTTTCGACGTATTTAGTGAATAGTTAAGGTAAGATTACACATGGTCGCTCCTATCCAGCCTTATTCTCCGTGTTAGCAGACGGTATTATGTATACTATATTCTTTGCTAACGTGGGTATAGAGGTGGGGCGTCACAATGATAATCAAATATTATCATTCTCTAACAACCAATCACACCATATATAACTATAATAATTTTTGAAATATTATTCCTTTATATATATAAAAATATATTTTAGGTAAAATTATTTCATTTACTAATCCTCAAAACAATTATCGGTTTACTTTGCTTAAGTGTTTAGAAACATCTATTGATAACGTGGCATCCCACGTACCGACCAGAATTCATAAGCCACTCAACAGGTAAACTAACACAATAGAAAATATTTTTATAATCACTAACAAATTCGCGCTCATATACACACACTCAAACTCATCCTAGGATCTCGCTTACCATATCTTAAATGAGTAAATTTCCACCAAAGCCTATGCATTCGCTCAACCTAAGTGTAACGACCCGCCAACCCGTATAATCATAGATGACAATATACCACGCATGTCCAACCTAAATCGAACGGAAGGCGGATAGTTGTGAGAAAGAAAGAGGAAAGAAGAAAAAGAAAAGAAACTATCCACAACATAGAATCTCACAATCGCAGTGGAACAATATATAATATAATATCAATAATCCTTACAAAAAATAAAATGTTGTATACACACATCCATCGTAGTACAACAACAAATCACGATTATCAACCTGGACAGTTATAACAACCTTTCATCACAAATGCTGATGATTTCAATAACAAACAGTGGAAATTAAACATATACGTGAATACGACTTGAAGATCTGCAACTCATCTCCTAACCTCCAATGCATCCAAAGCAATCTGTTAATATACTAGGTCTGACCCAAACATTATAATAAAATAACATCCGAGTCAGTTTGAAAAACCAACATGAGAAAACACACCCAACTGGATTTTTATAGTTAGAAAAACCTTTGAAATCAAAATATCTTGTAACACCATGCCACACATAAACATGGATGAGATTTTACCTTACGTTAACCAAATCATTTTCTATTGAAAATCCATTTATATTATGATCACGTCTAAGGATTAAAGCAAAATACGAATATAATTGATATGCTTACGTCTCACATTCTAACATAGTTGAGCACAATCAAAATCATAAAGGCTCGTATTGGAGATTGGATTCCAACAATCACAAGGCACCGAGGTACCACCTACCACGGTGCATCTCTAGATAAAACACACCGAAAGCCTCACATGGACTCCCTGCGATCAAGACCGGCACTACTCCTTACCGGATAACGCCGAATATGTCATCACCTTAGTTGAGATCAACAACCTAAATGGGCCCCAAGCATACATGATCTATAATACCGATCAAGATTTGGTGATGACCATACCCTAATGGTAGCAAACCACATAGCCTTGAAGCATATCTCCTGATTTTAGTCATTCCCAGGTTGATGAGGCTTGAGGCTACGATTACCTTTTTCATTGAACATTTCACTTTAAATGCCACAATGCCGTTCCCACAATCACACAACTGATTTCTAGAAACATATAGCTCCTGAGCTCGTACATTTCAAAAAAGGTGTCAAGCTAAGAGATGTTGCCTTCTCCGTTACTAAATAGATGATACATTCATAGAGATTAGTTAATGTAATTAGAAATACAATGTCAAATATTCGTCCATACAAGTTGTCCAGGAATATGACAAATCGAAGGCACTCTCCTACCACATCTATTCAGGAGTTTCCCTTAGGATTAGTAGCGAGAAGTCCTTACATATCGTAGATTTTCATAACGAAGCACCATTGCCACCATATATATACAATATGAATCGCGTGTCTAGTGGCAAGAAGCCCTACATCATGAAGATCTCCGTCTTCAAAATCATCATCTTAAACCTAGACTTTCGAATGCATACATTGGTCCAAAGTGGTTCTCGAATAAATCTGACCCCGATCTCTTCAGACCAATAATGATAACGATCACTCAACCTTATATGGAAACCAAGTCTTGTAGGCTTATCACATTTCCAACACTCAATTTGCTATCATTCGGCCAAGAAGGAAGCCCGATAGATTGGAGTACCATAGTTACTCCGAACTACTCGAATCAACATTCTTAATTCAAGTAACAATCAAGCCTACTCAGTCAGTTTTGTGCTAAGTGTACGATTAATCAGTTCCCACATCAAGTCAGGGAACCAAAAATGGTCAAATTTGATGGTCGGTTATTTAACTATCAAAGCAACAAACAACATCTAGCACATAAACAGTCACCAAACCCATTAATTAATCTTTTATTAATTAAACTAATTTCTAAATAATTACTTCAGATTATCTTTAAAAGATATATTCTCAAAATCATTCTAATCTTTTGATATTGGAAAACATTTCCATTTACTTATATCAAGGGTATAAGTATATTCACAAATTATTTCACTTTCAACACTTAGGAAATATTTTCATATACTTAAAAATCTTTTGTTGTTGCATGGAACATCGTTACGACAACCCAAAAGCACCAGTATATGGAATTGATTAATTAATTATATATATATATATATCCCATACATTATACAAAACATTTCCTTTCAGAAATCATTTATTATAACAATAGTGTCATAGTCCATGCTTTTCATGCTTCCCCGTAAACGTCTATTATAACAATAAATGATGAGATCCATACTTCGATACATATCACATTTTAAATCAGCTTTCAAAACCAATTAAACTCCATTTGAAATTACTACTTTCAAAACATCACTTTTAAACATTATCACTTTAAAAAACATTAACTTCATCAAAAATATTACTTCCAAAACATTTCCTCAAAGGAACATTTAACCCTTAAAACTTGAATGTATTTCCTTTATATAAAAATTCCATATTTAAATCTCAACATAAATCATTTTCATATTTATAAAACTACGTTTATAAATCTCATTTCTATTTTATAAAATCTCTTTATTTATAAATCATTCCTTTATAAAAACTCATTTTGTTATCAAAATCCACTTCTAAATCCATTTCTTTACAAATCAAATTTATTTATAAAATCCATTTATCAAATAAATCTCAAATCCATTTACAAAATATTTTTAATTCCAATTATAAATCTATTTCATTATTTATAAAACATCACATTTATAAATCCTTTGTATAACCTTATTCCAAAATCTCTGTTTAAAATATTCACAAAAATACTTTCATAACATCAAAAATCATACTTTTTATTATTTAAAAATAAATTCATTTCTTTTAATAATTTAAAAATTACTAAAACCTATATACTTCAAAAATCACTTTTAAAATCATTATCAATTCAAAATCACTATTTTATAGTATTTCAAAATATTAAAAATATGACCCAGTGCTACTATAACACTAAGTGAGCAAAAACAATCCATGTCATCAGATATGACATCCAACACATCATATATCAAAATATAAGAAAAGTAAAATCAATAGTGTGAAGAATCTTGTTGGATCATTCAACCTATCCCCCGCATCACATACAGTATATAACCAAATAATATAAAAGTTAACCGCTTCGTGGTGAGATTCGTATTTGCTCCTACACAGGAATGTAACAGGGTCTCATCCGCTCCAATAGGTAGGAATATTTCCAAACCCACAATATAATTCAGTAAGTTATCAAAACAGTCAATAATGGTCAACAACAAAATATCCACACATCCAATAAATAATTTTCATTGACTATATAATATTTTTCAATTAACCAAAAAGGTAGGATTAACTCACATTGATTTTAGTTTCACCAAAATGTTCCGTTTTGAATTAAATTGAATAGACATTCAATTTTAACCGAAACTTCCACTAGTTCCGAATCCATCCAATCCAACTCCCCAGCGTAGCATTCGTCGATGCGATTGCAAGGCGACTTGTCACGCTCAAAACCGACCTCGTACGAAAAAGTTATGAATTAACTAACGAAATAATTAAATAAAATTAACTTAAATTAATTAAATTTTAAATTAACTTTCTTCCCACTCTCCCTCTCGTCCTCATTCCATGTGACGCGCTTTTCTCCTTTATTTTTTGACGATCAAGAACACCGCCCTCTAGTTGCTCTACCTACCATCGTGCCTTGTGCCATTCGCCTCGCCGCCACACGCACCTACGCCGCCTCGATTGTAGAAAATGAACCCAAATCTGCTGCTGCTTTGAGCCCCTCTAGCCGTTGCCGGCGCCCTGCGATCAACGATCCACGACCATAGATGAGTTCTTTGAGTCGAGCTCTACAACTTTTATATATGAAGCTTCGTCTAATTCTTCTCCAATCGATGTGGACGATATGGGTCATTGAGTGGCCTTGAGTTAATGGCGGCTCTATTTTGTTTCATTAGGGTATAAATGAATTGGCCAAGTCTTTTTATAGAAAAATTTATAAACACTATTTATTCATCAAAATTTTCGAACTCCAAATGAGACGTGCCGCATTGAATTTTATATGTTATAACCATGTTCCGAACATAATGGAACTAGTCCTGGGGCCTAATTCCATCATATACAGAAGATAGCTTTCCAAATCCAATTATATTAAATTAAATTCTTTTAATTAATTTCTATGCTTTTCGAACTCGCACAACCAAACGATGTGTCTGATCGCCATGAAATTCGACGATATTTAATAATTTACTTCTATGGATCCAATGAAACTAGTTTCGTCGAAATCTGAGACAATGCTACAGAAGGCTAATTTTACACATTAATTAAAACGAGTCATTTCCAAAATCAGTTTAATCACTTTTAAATCCAATTTAAAAGTTTACTATCCTCCTTATTCAAATAGAATTTAAATCAACTTCCGAAATCATTTTTTTCCACATGAAATTCAAGATTCAATTATTTAAATAAATACATGTATTCAAATTTTAACAATTTAATTATCAAATAATTGTTATATTTGAAATTCAAGTAATTTAACTTATGAAATTAACTTTTTAAAATTTAAAGTCAATCAAATATCCCAAATTCATATGACTGAAATTCCGGGTTGCTCCATGAGTACACTGGTGGATACATGTCACGATACCGTGAACGTAACTAAGGCAGTAGACATTAGCACAAAATATGTCTATTGCTTCACCTCATTTGCTTCGGTTGTGTTCGCAACCGAAGCAAATAGTATCATTTTCTTCCGTTTCCCTTAACAACCGATGCAATTGGTACACAAAAAGCAATAGAAAATACAAAATTATAATTTGCTTTGGTTGTCGTTAACAACTAAAGCAAATGCATGGAAGCAAATAGTTTTATTTGCTTTAGTTGTTCCTATAACCAAAGCAAATAGTGTTATTTGCATGCACATCCTTTTGTCATTGTTTCCTGCCCAAATTTTCCGCTAATTTTAATTTCCCAGCTTTCCCCACTTTCCTTGCTCTAAATTCCAAGTCCTTAGCAAAATCCCAAAAAAAAAAATCAACTTTCCCTTTATCCACTTTCTCCATCGCAACACCTGGTCTCTAGCACAAATTTTCCTTCATAACCTATTGTATTCAACTCCAAGCTTTGAGCTTCTTTAGGGTCGAATCGGGCTATTGGAGGTGATCGACGCATCAAAGCATCCAATATTTCATTCTTTCTATTGACGCTAATATGGCTACTATTAGGAGTGGACCGCTGTTTGTAATGCTACTTAAGCATTCAATAAACATTAGGTGAGAGCATCTAAGAGGTAAGGATGTTTATGATATTATTATTTTTCAGCTTGAGTTGTTTTTCTTCATAATCGGTCCACTGTCCATTGATTTAGCTTGGGTTGTTTCTTCTTTAATTCTTTGGAGTATATTTTGTGTGACTAAGGTTATATTTTACTTAATTTAACTTGATGTAGATAAAAATTATCATTTTTGAAAGAACTGCTGAAATTCAAATAGTATTGACTTTGAACATGATTGTTGCCAGATGTGTGTACTAACAAAAAGTTGATTTGAAAACTTTAATTATATTTCAGTATTGACTACCTTTACAATCTATACAAACTAAACTATAATATTAGTTTGGTCCACAATTCAAATATTTGGTCCCTTTAAGTTAATTAAACTATCAACTTTAATATAAATGCGATCTACTAACTAGTTAATTATTCAAGTCATTTTTGAAAGCCATTGTTCCATATACCACTTAACATCATCTCAGTGTTAAGTATTATATTGTTAAGCATTAAGGATTATATTGTTAAAATACTCGCGTTTCATATACCACTTAACATCATCTAAGTATTACATATTATACTTAATATGATTCATTACTATTAATAGTTACTAGCAATAAAGTCGTTGTTGATTTGCGAAGAAATTTGTAGCCGATGATGAAAAAAGTGTTATTTGATTATTTGTTCCACTGCATTATTTGTTTGTTTCTACTGTATGTATAACTCTGATTTTAAATTGTAAAAGTGTAATCAAATGTTATTTGTAAAGCAGCTTCATGAACTGTTTATTTGATTATTATATTTTGTCATTCCGCTGTGAGTTTCAATGTTTGTTTTTCTTCTTTTTCTATTATTTTCTTATTTACCCCATTAACAATCCTTCCTTTTGAATTGTTTGAATTAGATATGTGTGTTTTATTGTCGATTTAAACCTTCCAAATAGAAGGGTCGTTACAGTTGGTATCGGAGCCAGTTTAGATATACCTTAGCCTACTAGGGTTAACTCATTAGAGATAGGTTGTAATATCCTATAGTGAGTTTGTCCGAATGTGTATGTAAATACGAGAGCGCGTATTTGTTAGTGTTATAAAATATTTTATATAAGTTTTGAAATGAAATAAATTTTCCTAATATTATATGTTATATATAAAGGAATAATTTTTTTTACAACTAGTATAGCTATTTGTAATCTGTTTGTTTTACGAGATGGTAATATTTAATTATTATCATTTACTGTTGATTTGTTGTTTTTAGTCAGTTTATAAGTGTTGGCTATTACTGTTGATTGAATTTAAAGACTAAACACTAGTTTAATAATGGTGTATTAAAGAAAATAAAGTGAATTATCACATGAATATGATTTCTAAGTTTAGTCTTAATAAAAAGAGAATTTAAACTGAAATTTGAGAACAATACTCCGATGTCTTAGAAATTGGTTTCTTAATATTTTGTAAATAGTAGCAGTATCATTTGAAAGTGAATATTTAGGATATTTGGTTATGAATTTGAAGTGTCTTGTTGTAAATAGCAGCAGTATCATTTGAAAGTGAATATTTAGGATATTTGGTTATGAATTTGAAGTGCCTTGAGAACAAATATTAGCGTTAGAACCTTAAACTCGAGTAATGTTTTATAAAAGGTTTTATAAATTGATTATAAACCTAAGAAAATTTCCTACGAAATGATTCGCGAATAAATGTAGTATTAAATAAGAAATATTACATAGGAAAATGAATGTAATTTAAAATTGAAGATAAATATAAGAAATGTGTGAGAATGATTAATGTTTTATATTAAATGGAGAAATACTGTGAAACAAGTACTAAAGTATGAAGTGATATTTGTATTAGTCAGTGAGATTAATGGTGAATTTAAATTAAAATGTAATTATGATGAAACAAATTGGAAAAAAATTGTAAGTTGTACGTATATTGTTTTATTCGCATAATTTATTTGATTCGAATTTGGGTACACAAGTTCGAGGTAATCACACCATTTCATGTTAGGATTTTTCATTCGATTCTTGATGGAAAATATTTGAGATTGATTTTTTATTTGATTTCAAAATTATCTATCATAGTATATGGCTATGCAAGGACAATGCTGGTTTGTAGTCAAGAAGCCTTATCGATGTCCGTATTAGGGAAGTCGAATGAACAATACTAGTTCAAAATCAAACCTGTTGATCGAGCAAGCGATCGAATGTGATTTTTCGTGATGATGACATAGGTACATCTTATGTTCTAATATTATTGATATGCTTTGACATTGAAATTGAAAGTTGTTGGGTTGGATATCCTTGAAATTTAAATTGGATTTTTTATGCAAAACTACTATAAATTTAAAATCATTTTACAAAATATTTTTCTTTTATTTTATCTTGTTCAAAACTAATTTTTTTTATATACTAAACTATTTTATATACAAAACTATTCTAATTCAGAACCTTTTATAAACAAAGATGTTCAATCCCATATGGCTCTTCATGCAGCATAATTGATTTTGGGGAAAAAATGTTCTTATATAAGATGGAATTTATATAAGTATAAGATGATTTTAAAGACTATTGATTTTGGAAGATATTCGATCTGAAGAGATAAATCTTATATTTAGTGGAATATATAATTGCAATAGTCCCGAAGTTATGATTTTAAAAGGGTACTGTAATGGTATGTTATGTTGAGTCACAAGTTTTATGAAAGTTTTGATTTCTGACAAATAAGGCGATCGACAAAACAAGGTCATTAGAGCTACATATGTTACTATAGATTATAGTTTGATTATTTGATATTGTAATAGTGATAAACTTGTTAAAATCTATCCTCAAATAATCATGCACCTCAATATAAACCATATATATACGTTTTAAAAGCATTGAACATTCATTGTACAAATTAACAGGAACCGGTCGACCGGTTAATAATCGTACGGTCGACCGTTTCTGTGTAAAATGCACAATGAACGTGCACACATGCACATAACGTATATATATTTTAAATTCCTGTCTACTGGTCACTTTTTAACCTGTCGACCGTTTTTGAACAGAAAGCAATTTTTCCAAAAGACACTTCTCTTCTCCAAAGGTTGCATCTCTTAACCTTTCACCAAAGATCATATCTCTTAATAGCAAAGAGTTACAACCATTCTTATCTATATAAACTCATCCAAAATAACGATTTCATATATTATTTTAATCTAATCTCTGATCTTAATTCTGCATTATAAAAGCTCTAAATTATTTATTGAATCTTTGAAACTATTTCATATCCTTTGATTCAATAATATACTTTCCTTAATCTTTTCAAAACATCATATTGCATACTTTGAGGATAAGATTATAGGAAGGGTGTACTGCTAGTGACAAATCCGTGTTTTCAAGAGCACAAATTGTCAACAACAATTATATTTGTTCTTTTGTTGAAGTCCTCTGTGTTGTAAGAGGCAAGTGTTGAAGTCCTCAGTGTATTAGAGGCGTGAAATCCCGTTCGGCTGTTCGGGTGTTGTAAACCTGTTCCTCCGGGTGAAGCGAGGAAGTTAATAGTGAAAATCCAGATAGAAGTCTGGGACTGGACGTAGGACGGTGCTCCGAACCAGTATAAAAATCTCTGGTGTGATTTTTCTATTTTTTATTTTACTATGCTATTATCATCTATTTCCGCATTTGTATTGTAATCCATATTACACGATCCGTGTATACTATATTAGCACATATAATTGTATACACACCGCACTTTCATTTGGTATCAGAGCACGGTCATCATATAACCGTAACACAGTTATTTGATATATTATAGTAATATGGCAAATAACGTAAGTACTAGCACTCAAAACACCACTTACACGGAGGGTCAATCGACACAAAGACCTCCATTTTTCAATGGTCTTAACTATAGTTATTGGGCAACACGTATGTCATTCTTTATGCAATCAAATAACTATGATGCTTGGAATGCCACTCAAAGAGAAATAGTGAATCCAACAACTGATTATTCAGAATGGACTGCAGCTGAGAAAACGGCAGCAGCTGTAAATGCAAGAGCAATAAATATGTTGTTCTGTGCATTAGACCAAAATGAATATAACCGTGTTAGTATCTGCACTACTGCATATCAAATTTGGCAAACACTAAAAATCACTCATGAAGGTACTAACAAAGTTAAACAAGCCAAAATAGCCATGCTGAAAAGTCAATTTCAAAATTTCAAAATGAAACCAAATGAGACAATCAATGACATGTATTCACGGTTTCAAACTATTCACCATGCACTTATTGGCTTAGGACAAAAGTATTCTGATTTCGATGTTGTTTCAACAGTCCTACATTCTCTGACTAGTGAATGGGAAGGAAAAGTATTAGCAATCGAAGAAGCTAATGACCTTTCCGTCATGAAGCCAGATGAATTGATAGGAAATTTAATGTCCTATGAAGCAAATTTGCAGGCTAGAAAAGAACAGAAGGAAGAAAAGAAAAATGTAGCATTTCATGTTGAGAAAGATGAAAATGAATCAGATTCTGAAGACGAAGATTTGGCATTCATTGCGAAAGGATTCAAAAAATTCTTAAAATATCGAAAAGCCAGTCGTTACAATAAAAGGAAACCTGGATCAAATAAACCATCTTCATCTGCTATAGAATGTTTCAACTGCCACAAAAAGGGACACATGCAGAAAGATTGTCCAGAACAAAAGAAGAAGTCAGAAAATGACAAATTCAAATATAAAAAGGACAAATCTAAGAAACGAGCTTTCTCAGTAACATGGGATGATTCAGAGTCATCTTCATCAGAAAGTGAAAGTGATTCAGAGAATGAACAAGCTAATGTTTGTTTTATGGCAACAGAAGATGAGGTACAAATTCCTACATTTGATGAATTACTTGATATTAATGCTGAATTGATAGTCAAATATAAAGACATAAAACGTCAATTAAAAGTAGTCAAAGCAGATTTAAGTAGAGCAGAGCTTGAACGAGATATGTTAAAAGATGAGAAGAAAATATTAGAAGAGGAACTTGAAAATATTCAAGAATCATCATCTAATGTTGATTCTCAAATATCTCTTTTGAGTCAAGAAATAGAAACTCAAAAAGAGAAAAATAATGCTCTCACTACTGAAAATCATGAGCTTAAAGCAAAAGTCAGAATTCTAGACCTAGAAAAAGCTAGCTTACAAACAAAGTTTGATGACATTACTCAAAATGTTTCTAACTTTAACAAAGGTCGAGAAAACTTGACAAAAATCATTGAAAGTTCACAATCTATTTCAGACAAACAAGGATTGGGATATAACAAACAAGAAACCAAGAAACATCTTGGAAATAAAAGGAAAAAGAAAGTACAAAAAACTAAAGCTAAGAAAAATCTTAGTTTATTATATTCCAAACCAAAACCAGTTGTGAAATTTCAAAAGAAAAATGTCAAGACTATCAAAATATGGGTTCCTAAAACAAATAATAATTTGATTAGGAACAAATACATTCAGCAATTCATGAATATTGTGCATTTTAATAACAATTATATATATAAAGGGGATACCGGACCCAAATGGGTTTGGACTCCTAAGACCTAACTCTTAGGACCCTATAAAAAGTGGGTACCATGGACTTAATTCTATTTTTTGCAGGTCCCACTTAAGAAAAGAGGAAAGTGGATATTGGACAGTGGTTGCTCAAAGCACATGACAGGAGACAAGAGTTTATTAACAAATATTACATATTCAGATGGTGGCTCCGTCACTTTTGGAGACAATTCAAAAGGCTATATCATCGGCAAAGGCGATGTGAGCAATTGCGGAACATACATTTATAAGAATTCAACGAGAAAGAGATCACGTACTCAGGGGGAGATTCAGATTTGCAGATATATATTGTCATCAATCAAAAAGGGGGAGAATGTTGAGTCACAAGTTTTATGAAAGTTTTGATTTCTGACAAATAAGGCGATCGACAAAACAAGGTCATTAGAGCTACATATGTTACTATAGATTATAGGTTGATTATTTGATATTGTAATAGTGATAAACTTGTTAAAATCTATCCTCAAATAATCATGCACCTCAATATAAACCATATATATACGTTTTAAAAGCATTGAACATTCATTGTACAAATTAACAGGAACCGGTCGACCGGTTAATAAACGTACGGTCGACCGTTTCTGTGTAAAATGCACAATGAACGTGCACACATGCACATAACGTATATATATTTTAAATTCTTGTCTACTGGTCACTTTTTAACCTGTCGACCGTTTTTGAACAGAAAGCAATTTTTCCAAAAGAAACTTCTCTTCTCCAAAGGTTGCATCTCTTAACCTTTCACCAAAGATCATATCTCTTAATAGCAAAGAGTTACAACCATTCTTATCTATATAAACTCATCCAAAATAACGATTTCATATATTATTTTAATCTAATCTCTGATCTTAATTCTGCATTATAAAAGCTCTAAATTATTTATTGAATCTTTGAAACTATTTCATATCCTTTGATTCAATAATATACTTTCCTTAATCTTTTCAAAACATCATATTGCATACTTTGAGGATAAGATTATAGGAAGGGTGTACTGCTAGTGACAAATCCGTGTTTTCAAGAGCACAAATTGTCAACAACAATTATATTTGTTCTTTTGTTGAAGTCCTCTGTGTTGTAAGAGGCAAGTGTTGAAGTCCTCAGTGTATTAGAGGCGTGAAATCCCGTTCGGCTGTTCGGGTGTTGTAAACCTGTTCCTCCGGGTGAAGCGAGGAAGTTAATAGTGAAAATCCAGATAGAAGTCTGGGACTGGACGTAGGACGGTGCTCCGAACCAGTATAAAAATCTCTGGTGTGATTTTTCTATTTTTTATTTTACTATGCTATTATCATCTATTTCCGCATTTGTATTGTAATCCATATTACACGATCCGTGTATACTATATTAGCACATATAATTGTATACACACCGCACTTTCATGTTATATCTTGAAGTAAAAGGTATAGGGAAGTACCCTCCACGAAGAAGTATAATATGATATGCTTCGACCCAGATGGACTTAGGGAATCCAGGAATGGATTCGACCGATATACCCAAATATACTTGGGTGAATTCAGAAATAGATTCGAACCGATATAGTTATCCAGACTTAAACTCGTGAGTTCCTCTATTTTTTTTCAAGGTAGATGGTTCTTTAGTTTACCCACTGGAGGCACTTTCAATCATGGGATCTGTTGTTTATGGATCTTCCGGAAAGGAAGTGTATCCATTGCGTAAATCATTGAATTAGTAGTTAGCAGGGGTCGGTGGTTTCTTGTTTACGAAATGGCTATGATATTTTTCTGGAATCCGGAAGGTGGAAGGATCGTCTGAAAAGTTTTGTGTCCATTGCGTAAACACTAGATCAGCAGCGGGAAACTACTATCATAACATCATCATTTGACATCGGATTTTGAATGGTACTACTCATATTTGTTTTTAAGTATTTTTCACTGGGTGTTGAAACAGGTCCACTAACTACTTGGAGATTTCTAGTCCTACGCCCGATCAACGTACTACCAGAGTATGCAAGAACAAGGATAAGCTTGTTAAAACATCGAGTTATAAAAGTATTTTGATAAAGTATTATATAAAATATATTTTGGTCATTTTTTTCATTTCTAAAGACTTTAAAATGTTTAAATATTTTTTGTTTATGCACAACATGATTTAATAGTTAACTATTAGTGTTGTAAATTTTGCGAGAAATCATTAATTAAAAAAAGCATATTTAAAGTTAGTGATTAATGTTTAATTAAAGATGTTTGAAAAGTATTTTAGATTTAAACGGATAAAATTTATAAATAATGGATTTTAGGTTTTTAATAACCCTCCTTTAAATATACGTAATGATGTAAATAATTATTTTCAAATAGTTACATATATTTATAAAGATGTTATTTAAGATTTAAAAAAATGATATTTATAAATGAAGAAAGAAATTCTTACGGATTAATTTTGTAAAGTATTAAAGTGTTAAAGATGATTGATTTGCAAATAAAGTTTCCAAATGAATATTTCAAGAAAATTTACATAAGTTTCTTTGAATGTATAATCGTAAAGTTATTAAATGATTTGGGAAATCTATTATAGTAATATGCTTGAAAAATAAATTAGAACTGCTATTTTGAAGTATGGTTTGAAATTTTTACTTGATTTAAAAGTACTAATAGTTGTATGTGGTATATTTGTTTGATAGAAAGTGAAATTTTATAAATATTGATTACATAATGGGACTTATAATAAAATGAATTTAATTGGAATTTGAGAACTTAAGTTCCGGGTTTGAAATTTGTTTTCAAAGGATTTTTTTTGGGAAATAATACTAGTATTATTTGGAAGTATTTTGGATGAATATTCTCAAATGTGATTTGAAAGAAATGTTTTAAAAGAATTTTTAAAAAGGAAATAAGTACCATACTCCCTCTTTTTTCACTGGAAAATAATTTCGGTGATGAGTGCACGCATCTTCGATGTTCATTTTCGAGTTTCAAAGTGGGAAGGTCGTTGTAGTAGTTTTGCTGCACATTAGTTTTGATAAAAAATCCTAATTTTGTATTTCTAAATATAAATTTATACATAAAAGCTAGGTGTATATATATACACACTATTCCATATGATTTGAAATGAACCCGACATTTAGTTCTTAAGTTTCTATAAATTAGAGATTTCATTTCATTTTTTACCATTTGAATCTTGTATTAAACCAAAATAAATGGTTTTCTATGATTTGAATATACATTTAAAAATAGTGTGTAAAATTAATTATGAAGATATGAAGTTTTATACTTTGATTTAGATAATTAATATAATATTTGAGTATACTATCGTTTCTGTTTAATAATCTTGAGTTTATACTTATTTTAAAATAACGAGTCTAATAAATTATCGGATTTAAAGAACTTTACTTTAAAGCTTATTATAATGTTCTGATATAGATTTTTAACATTGTTTAAACTTTTGTAAGATCTTTATATAGTGCCATGAGAATTTTTTAAATATATCATATATTTTTACTAGTAAATGAGGTTAAATGTTTTAATTGAATTTTTGATATATTGAAATATTTCTTTTCTTTTCAAGGGAAAATACCAAAAACTTAAATTTTATTCTATAACCGAATTAAGTTATAAGCATAGGCTGGACAATAGAAGCTTAAGTAATATTTTATGAATGATTCATTAATGGATTAAATCTTTAATGGAAAATAAATTATGTAAGTAATTGATCTTTATATAAATAATTGAATGGAAAAGTAAATGATGAGAAGAAAAAAACCAATACAATAAACTTAAATAAATTTAAAATCCTTTGTTGTTGGGCTCATGAGTTGTTTGGGGAATGATACGTTAAATTGTTTAAGGTTGTATGAATAATCTATTAAGCAACTATCAAAGGCTGTTGAGCGTATGATACACTTGGTAGTTTGTTTTGCACTCTTGGACGATGAAAAGTGTTTGAACATAAACAAACCATTAGTTTTAGTTGCTATGGATGTATGATTGATTTCTTAGTTGCATATGATGGTCATGCTATTTGTTTGCATATGTTCTGTGTTGATTGCTTTTGTTACCAATTGAAAACAACTAAATCTTTCCCTTGTACATAATTCTCACTATTTTGGATTATACAAGTGAAATACAGGTATATGGAAGCAATTACTACTGCTTTTGGTTTCATAAATAAAGCGTTGTTTGCCCGACAAATAGGTACGTCTTTGGATTATGGTTTTGTAGTGATATTATGTTATTTTCTTGTGGTTTGGGATGTTTTATTTTTGAAATATGATATATATATATATTTTAATTATTGATATTATTTTTCCGGACCTCTCCGTACAAAGGATACTCCGCCAAAAGTTTCTATGAACTTTAGACTTAGAAATTTTTTGCGAAAGTAAAATATTTTCGAACTTTAATTAACTTGATTACGAAGGATTTAATTGTTTATAAATTGATATATTTTATTTAAAATACCTAATTATGTAAATTAGTTATTTATAAATTTAATGCTTTTAATAAAATATATTAATTCCTTAAATTCCTTCTTTGCCTTTTCGAGGACGAAAAGTTTTGAGTGGGGAGAGTGTAACGACCCGTATTTTTCGATAATTAAAAATATTAATTAAATAAGATTTTATAATTTAATATTGGAAAAAAAACTAAAATTTATGATTTATTAATGAGGAATAATTTTAATATGATTAATGATGTTGTTTGAATGCTATTGATAACTATTTTAATGTAACTACAATCAATTAAAATAAATTTTAGATTAATTTATTTATAATTGTAAATAATGAAATAAATTAAATGATTTATTTAATGGTGAGATTATATGTAATGGATAATATAGAATAAAAAAATCATTTTTGGCTAGCAATTTTTAACCCATGGTTGTAAATAATAAGATATTAGATATAAATTATAATTTAAACAATTGTTTTAATTATCTTCTCATTAATTTGCCCGTTTGAATATTGAATGGGTAATTAATGGGATTAAGGAAATTGAATGTTGGATTTAATATTGGACTTATATATTGTTAATTGAAATATGTTTATTATGAATTAGGAAATCAATTTATTAGTACATAAATTTATTTGGTTTTGTTCATAAACAATATACTTGGAACTGTGTTCGATTTATTAGTATATAATAATTGCTTTAATTATCATTTCGTTATTTAATCCGTTTAAATTAATTAAGAAATTGATAAAATTCAATATAATTGAAATATTACAATTAATATGTTAAAGGATGATAATTATAGGATAATGAGTGTAATTAAAATGTAATTAATGTTTAATGAATATATATAGTAAATGTGTAACGACCCGTAATTTTCATTAATTAAATGTGTCATTTTAATAAGATTTACGTAAATTTAGTTTAGAAGAAATAAAGATTTTATAAATAATAATGAAGCAAATGTTGAGAATGAAATGAAACCATAGGAATATAAGGCTAAGTATTTACAGTTGAAACAAAATGACGAATAAATTGAAGTGATGTAAATTGTTATACTACGCTAAGAGTTGCATATAAGAGAACAAAGGTAAGTAGTGAATATTGTTAATGAATTAATAATATTAAATAGTAAACTGAATTAAATCAACGTCCGGTAGAAATTGAAATATTGTTTGGAATGAAAGCTTATAAATTGTCAGCATTTAATTTACAAATGAAATCAGTGTATTAATTTAGTTGTAACTGAACGTAAATTAATGAAATTATGTAATAATTGATAAATGATGGCATTCATGAATGAAATAAGATTTGTAAGTAATAAAGGAATAATTGAAATAAACATTTACCAATGAAATAACATATTGATTTATATAGACTTAATAAAAGAGTTGAATTGAATCAATCTATTTAGTTGAAACTAATTAATTGGTATGCAAATTATAAATGGGTTTATAGTAAGAAATTATACTACTGTAAACTGGAATTAAGATGAAATTGAAAAATTCAAGTATGTGATGCAAATATACCATATATAGTAGTGGAATAAAAAAATTAGTGTTATTATAACCTGGTTGGTAAGTAACAAACTTATAACTGAATTATAGATTGTTCATTTATTTGATGTGTTAAATAAATTTTGGTATTCAATCGCAAAAAATATAAATAATTAGTTGAAACTGTTGTAAGGTCAAAATTTATTGCATATAATAAATTGGGTATAGATTTCATTAAAGGTAATTTATTTATTATGTTAATGTAAATTAAAATAATTAGAGGTACGTAAATGATGATTAATACCATGTTTGGAAGTTGTAATTTAGAGGATACTAAGAATTAGGAATTGAATTTTGAATTATTTGCAATACAAATAAAGAAAATGTTACGTTATTGCTAACTGAGGGAATCATTAATTAATTGAATGAAAGTTAAATCAGTGGAATTAATGGAGATTAATTAACGTTAGTTATTTAGGGTAGTGACTAAATTTGGTAATCCATTTGCAACTAATGACAATAGTGTTGATATAAGCTAATAAGTTAAATGTCAATGCAATACCAGTTAGTGGATTGAATGTGAGTACGAAATTGGAATTAGATAAATGCAGTAACTAATTCAGGGCAAATAAAATTTATGGAACAAATGTTAAGATCTAAACTGATGATAATTAATAATTGAAGGTAATGTAAATTCCATTTATAATATGACCATTGGTAAATGAAAAGATTGTAAATCAAGATTTGTTTATTTATTTGAATTTTGTGAAATTGAAAATTTATATTGATTAATCTTTAATAAATTTACATTTAAAAATTGTTAAATCATTGTAAATGTTTGAGAATTATAAAGTGATAAAGGTTTCAAATTTCAGAATTTTAACTCAAAATTTTATTTAATTAATTTATTTTAAATTTGTTTAATTAATGGAAAATAGCCATTTTGGCCACTGACTCGGATTTCGACGAAAAAAGTTTCATCGGATCCGTAACGGTGAATTATAATAGTGTTTCAAGTTTCGTAGCGGTCAGACTTGTCGTTTGATCGTATGGACTCGAAACGCCTTGAAATTTATGCAATTGAAATCAAGTGAAATCAATTTGGAAAATATTGTTTTCAGCAAAACTTCTGCATAAGACGGAATTTGGAAGCGAAACATGTTCCATTGCGTTTAAAATATTTTAAAACATCTATTTTGATATATGGGTTGACCAAATTTCGTTCCGGAGTAGAAACGGGCTTTTCAGGCCATTTAGCGTTCAGCGCGTATACCAATCCGATCCATCTATTATTTTTCAGCCTTGTCTATATAACCCATTATAAACCCTAGTCACTCCTTATTTTCATTTGTTTATACGTACATCTCCTTCTCAACTCCTCATTCCAATGGCAGAAAAAAACCTAATTCCCAAATTCCAAAAATTAATTTCAATTTCAAAAAAAAAAAATCGGATCTGCAGCCACTTCGAGTCACGCTTTGAGTTTCAGAGGCAAAAACGCTGTATTTACTTCGGGTCAGGAAGAAAATGACTCAAGTCGCTCAGGGTCGTTTTGGCAAAAACTCCAAGCAAGCACCGGGAATTTGAGGCGGCGCACCGAAGTCGAACCCGAACTCGACACAGGACCAGAATTTTCCAATTTTCAAATTTTCATAACTTTTGCGTACGAGCTCGGATTCACGCGCGGTTTATTTTGCTGGGATTGTATCAGAATTCCAGACATTTTGTCATTGGTTTGGACTGATATGGAGACTGTCAAATTTTTGGATTTAAATTGGATTTAGATTCAATTTAAATTCAAAAGGTAAGTGTTTTAACCCACTCACAACTTCAAAGTTTTCTTATGTTTGTTAAATTGATTTAAGATATGAGTAGAAATTTATTTATGACTGTTTTGCATATTTTATTCATCATCTCAGTTAAATCGCATTTATTTAATTTAACTGTTAATTTATTTTATTATTGCATATAAATTGACAGTTAAAATTTATTTATTTTGCATATAAACTGCTAGTTAAACAGTTATTTTTTTTTGAATATAAACCGTTCGTTGATACCTGTTATATTTTATATGCTCTATTGATGTTTGTTTAAATTGATGATGATTGAAATAAATTGGTTGATGATTGATATTGGATGATGTGTTCTATGTTATATAAACTGCAAGTTATTATGCATTTTCATTTCATTCGGGATTGCGGTTTGAAATAATATACAACCGCATTTTTTATTTTTAAATTGCGGATTGAAATGATAAATATCTGTATCACTTGATCATAGGATAGAAAATTATATGCAGGCACCGCGGTATATATATATATATAATTATTTTTGAAATGATTTTTATGGTTTGGATATGATACGGTTTAATAAATATTAAATTTGGATATTATATAAATATATTTTATATATACATATATAGTTAATTTTTTTGAATTTAAGCTATGTATAAATCAGTTAAATAAAAATAAATAAGTTGAACAATGGAGTTTGATTATTTATGTTAAATGGTTAAGTACATGTCTAAGATATCGTATGTATAAATAGAGTTCTAATGATTTAAATCAGTTAAGATTGGGAGGTAAATTGGAAATTTATTTGATGGAACTTATTTAAAAACTTCTCTCCATAAGTTGATGTAAACTTATTAAAATTGGAAATTTTAAAGGTATGAAATTTATAACTGGATTTTTATTTAAGATAAATTAAACGAATATTTCTAGCATAATAAATTGAAGAAAATATTTAAGTTGTTAGTAATTGGAATTTTAATTTAAATGACTTTGATCTATTATGTAAACATTTCAAAACTAAATAATAGGACAATGAATTTGTGAATATAAATTTCCAACCTTAAGTTTTGAAATCGTTAAATACTAAAAGTTAGAAATATATTGAAATTGAAGTGGTTTATTTAGATGAAAGTGAATTTAAAATTTATGGATTTAGACTAAATTTTAAATGAATAAAATTGTGAAGACGCGGAAATTATTTTATAAAGTAATTTTAAATTCAAACTATCTTGTTCTATATACTGTTGAATATCCAAACCATTCAAGTTTTAGAAGTATGGTTTTAAAGCTATGAGTTTCGAAGTATTATGTTTTGAAAGTTATAATTCAAATGTTTGGTTTCCAGATATTATAAATTTTAAAGCAATATGATTTTGGAAAAGAAATATATTTGAAAAAAAATGATATTATACTAATTTAGGTTTTATAAAAATAATATCAAATGAGTTTGTTTTGAAATGGAAAGGATATCGTAAAGTATACGGTTTTGAAATAGATACTTTATTCTGGTTTTGAAAGTATAAACTATTTTTAAAGACCGCGGGGTTATAATAACGTTTGGTTGTTGAAGAGACCGGGATAGGAAGTTGTCATACTCTCTGCTAACTCCGAAAACCACTTTAACAATCGTGTACGCGGTGGAGATTCCAGAATGAAGAGGTTTGTGGCGGCGTTTCCTGTAAGGTAAATACGTGGACCCAACTCCCGTGAGATGGCAAAAGGTGGCTAAAACAGGAGCGATTAACGGGTTAATAAGGTAGCACCTTTGATCGGACACTTCCCTTCGATACTATACTCTGACTTTGGATTGATTCGATGGCCACCTTCATTTTTGATTTCTTTGATTTGGGGGAGTTTGTTCGAGGTGGGCGGTAGCTGCGCGCTACGCGTTACCACCGACCCGGAAGTGTAATTGGTATATCTACCCTGGCATTGCCTTGTTGCGCCATGTCACTTACCCTATCGCGCCTTGTACGAGTTTGGTTTTCTCCCGTAGCCCGTGTGGTATCCTCTGGTGGCTTCCCGATCAGGAGGGACTATGATATTGTATGGACTACTGGGACTATTATTGTGTTAAGAGGGAGATTGGGTAACTCCTTAACGCTATTTTAACGTAAGTTTATTTTACAAATAGACACATTTATAATAGCGAAATTACTATATAGTAAATAGTTTAACGGATCCTTAAGAGAGGTGAATCCCGAGCATCTTTAAGTTACTGCGCTCATATTTATTTCAGTTGATTTAACTTACATAAGATCTTTTAGTTCTGACTCGAGTGTTTTGTCTTTTCAATTCGCTCGGGTCAGTCCGAGCGTTTCAGGACCGAGACTTTAGCTCTGGAGGATGAAGATGGAGATTATTATTATTATTATTTTATATTCCACTACACACCGTATTCCGCTGCATTGTTATTATTGGTATGTGTACTCTGATAAATGTTGTAAGTATCATCAAATGTTTTTTAAACAGCTTCATGAACTGTAAATTTGATTATTATATTTTATCCTTCCGCTGTGAGATTTTGTTTTCTTTTATTTCTTCTCGTTTTTCTTATTTACCCCATAACAATCCGCCATTTTGTATGGTTTGAATTGGCACGTGTGTCGACTTAAAGCATGCGAAAAGGCAGGGATGTTACATCTGGTATCAGAGCTTTGGTTGCGATAAACCTTAGATTTGTGGGGTTTGACCCTTTACTAATAGGGTAGAAATACCCTATGGGAGTCGCTGAGTGTATATATATATATATGAGAGAGCGTACTTGTTAGTGTTATAAAAAGGTTTTATGTTGTGTTAATCTGTTCCGCTTTTTATTTATAAATTCTGATTGATGCATGGGACGCTATGACATCTATAGGGATTTCTAAACACTTAAAAGGACAGACCGACACAATATTTGTTTCAATATGAGTGAAAGAAATAATTTTGCCTATTATATTTTCTATATATATAAAGTAAAATTTTATAAATAAGATATATATTTGGTTGCTATATATTGGTTGTTAGGAGATGAAAAATAAATAAAATAGTTGAAATAAGATATAAATGAAATTTGGGAAATTTAGAACTTAAGATCCAGGGTTTTGAAATTTCTTTCGAATAAATTTTGGAATATAATAATATTTTTTATTAGGTACTTTCCGATATAAATATTTATTATAATTCGGAAGATTTTTTTTAAAGAAATTCTGGAAAGAAATAAGTTGTACTCCCCTCTCTGTCGCTAGAAAATAATTTCGCTGATGAGTGCACGCATCATCGACTTTCATTTTCGAGTTTCGAAGTGGGAAGGCCACTGTGGTAGTTTTACTACAGATTTATTTTGATAAACAAAAGTGAATTTTTAATTTATTTTAAATATAATTGGGTTTATAGGTGGTAAGTATATATATTTACCTATTATTTTTACAATAATTTGAAATTTAACCCGGTATTTAGTTCTTAAGTTTCCACAAATAAATAGTTTCAATTATTCTAGTGAAATGGAATCTATATAATTAAGAATTGAAACCCTAAATGAAATAAGAGGTTTAATGCTAGGTTATTAATGGTATTAAATGAAATTTAAAATTGTAACCTATGAAATAAAGGATTATTATTAAACAGTAAATTTATTAAAGAAATAAGAGAAACTTGTATGGTTTTAATTACATTCTTAAAAACATATATATAATTTACCAAATATTTAAAAGTTGAAATGTTTAATAAGAAAATGTAATGGAAATTATACAAATAAAAGTATGTAGTGAAGGTGTTCAATAAATCGCTTTTATTTATAAGAAGTGATGATATCGGGATAAGTTAAGTTATAATCGAAATTTTACTATTAGTAAATATAATAAAATGTAAGTATTACAAATAAATGATTATAAACTTAAGTAAACAAAATGGAAATGCTAAGAAATTGAATGGGACATGAATACTATTGATAAATGAATGTAAATAAAAGAGGTCATGCTATAATAAATGAATGAATAATTATAACGAAATAAAAGGAACTGGCATGACCTGAGTTAATGGAATTGAATAATTGTAAGTAATAAGTAAAATAAATGAAGCAAACATTTAATGAGTAAATGTAAATTTAAAAGATAAATCACTGTAGAAATAAAAAGAAAATCAAACAACAAAGGTATGAAAGGAAATTAATAGTAAGTTAAGTTGATTGTTGTTCGGATTTGTTGTTGTTTAGTTGATGGTTGTTTGGGCAAGGATACTTTAAATTTGGATTAGGATAAATGAATAATCTATTTAGTTTTATCTAAGACTTTGAGTAAATGATGCGCTAGTAGTTTATTCTTCATTCCGTACAATTTAAAAGTTTTGAACCCGAACAACTGTTTGTTTGTTTGATTGAATGGTTGCTTTATATTAGTTGTGTATGCTGTTTGTTGAAATTGATGGTTGTTGTATTGATTTGTTGTTAGTGATTGAAACCACTTAAATATTTCACTTTATATAAATTGTTAACCCTTTGGATTTTATAAGTGAAATGCAGGTTATGGAAGCAATTGATACTGCTTTTGGTTCCGTAAATTAAGATTGCCTGACAAATAGGTACGTTTCGGATTATGGTTTATAACGCTATTTTATATATTTTCCCGTGTCGGGATATTATATTTTGGATATTATATGTGATATTTTGATATATTTGATATTATATTTTCTCCCAAGCCTCCTCGTACAAAGGAGACTCTGCCAAAAAATTTCCGTAAATTTTGGACTTAGAAAATATTTTGAAAATGTTTTCCAAACTTTATTAATTTGAGTATAATTTTTTTAATGATTATAAATTAGTATATTTTATCTAAATTAATTTTGTAAATTTATTTGTTTATAAATTTAATATTTAATATGATATTGATTTCTTAATTCTTCTTTTCCCTTCCTTTTCCTTTTCGGGGACGAAAAGTTTTGAGTGGGCATTTTAATAATATTTACGTAAATTTAAATTAGAAGAAATAAAGATTTTATAATTAATAATGAAGCAAATGTTGAGAATGAAATGAACCATGGGAATATAAGGCTAAGTATTTACAGTTGAAACAAAATGACGAATAAATTGAAGTGATGTAAATTGTTATACTAGGCTAAGAGTTGCATATAAGAGAACAAATGTAAGTAGTGAATTTAGTTAATGAATTAATAATATTAAATAGTAAACTGAATTAAATCAATGTCCGGTAGAAATTGAAATATTGTTTAGAATGAAAGCTTATAAATTGTAAGCATTTAATTTTCAAATGAAATCAGTGTATTAATTTAGTTGTAACTGAATATAAATTAATGAAATTATGTAATAATTGATAAATGATGGCATTCATGAATGAAATAAGATTTGTAACTAATAAAGGAATAATTGAAATAAACATTTACCAATGAAATAGAATATTGATTTATATAGGCTTAATAAAAGAGTTGAATTGAATCAATCTATTTAGTTGAAATTAATTAATTGGTATGCAAATTATAAATGGGTTTATAGTAAGAAATTATACTACCGTGAATTGGAATTAAGATGAAATTGAAAAATTCAAGTATGTGATGCAAATATATCATATATAGTAGTGGAATAAAAAAATTAGTGTTATTATAACCTGGTTGGTAAGTAACAAACTTATAACTGAATTTAAAAGAAAATAGGTGACAATGAATATAGATTGTTCATTTATTTGATGTGTTAAATAAATTTTGGTATTCAATCGCAATAAATATAAATAATTAATTGAAACTGTTGTAAGGTCAAAATTTATTGCATATAATAAATTGGGGATAGATTTCATTGAAGATAATTTATTTATTATGTTAATGTAAAGTAAAATAATTAGAGGTACGTAAATGATGATTAATACCATGTTTGGAAGTTGTAATTTAGAGGATATTAAGAATTAGGAATTGAATTTTGAATTATTTGCAATACAAATAAAGAAAATGTTACGTTATTGCTAACTGAGGGAATCATTAATTAATTGAATGAAAGTTAAATCAGTGGAATTAATGGAGATTAATTTACGTTAGTTATTTAGGGTAGTGACTAAATTTATTAATCCATTTGCAATTAATGACAATAGTGTTGATATAAGCTAATAAGTTAAATGTCAATGCAATACCAGTTAATGGATTGAATGTGATTACGAAATTGGAATTAGACAAATGCAGTAACTAATTCAGGGCAACTAAAATTTATGAACAAATTTTAAGATCTAAACTGATGATAATTAATAATTGAAGGTAATGTAAATTCCATTTATAATATGACCATTGGTAAATGAAAAGATTGTAAATCAAGATTTGTTTATTTATTTGAATTTTATGAAATTGAAAATTTATATTGATTAATCTTTAATAAATTTACATTTAAAAATTGTTAAATCATTGTAAATGTTTGAGAATTATAAAGTGATAAAGATTTCAAATTTCAGAATTTTAACTAGAAATTTGATTTAATTAATTTATTTTAAATTTATTTAATTAAAAGAAAATAGCCATTTTGGCCACTGACTCGGTTTTCAAGTTTCGTAGCGTTCGGACTTGTCGTTTGATCGTACGGACTCGAAACGCCTTGAAATTTATGCAATTGAAATCAAGTAAAATCAATTTGGAAAATATTGTTTTCAGCATAACTTCTGCATACGACCGAATTTGGAAGTGAAACATGTTCCATTGCGTTTAAAATATTTTAAAACATCTATTTTGATGTATGGGTTGACCCAATTTCGTTTCGGTGTAGAAACGGGCTTTTCGGGCCATTTAGCGTTCAACACGTATACCAATCCGATCCATCTATTATTTTTCAGTATTGTCTATATAACCCGTTATAAACCCTAGCCACTCCTTATTTTCATTTATTTATATGTACATCTCCTTCTCAACTCCTCATTCCAATGGCAGAAAAAAAACATAATTTCCAAATTCCAAAAATTAATTTCAATTTCAAAAGAAAAAAAATTCGGATCTGCAGCCACTTCGAGTCACGCTTTGAGTTTGAGAGGCAAAAATGCTGTATCTACTTCGGGTCAGGAAGAAAATGACTCAAGTCGCTCAGGGTCGTTTTGGAAAAAACTCCAAGCAAGCACCGGGGATTTGAGACGGCGCACCGAAGTCGAACCCGAACTTGACACAGGACCAGAATTTTCCAATTTTCATAACTTTTGCGTACGAGCTCGGATTCACGCGCAGTTTATTTTGCTGGGATTGTATTGGAATTCCAGACATTTTGGCGTTGGTTTGGACGGATTTGGAGACTGTCAAATTTTTGAGTTTAAATTGGATTTAGATTCAACTTAAATTCAAAAGGTGAGTGTTTTAACCCACTCACAACTTCAAAGTTTTCTTATGTTTGTTTAATTGATTTAAGATATGAGTAGAAATTTATTTATGACTATTTTGCATATTTTATTCATCATCTCAGTTAAATCGCATTTATTTAATTTAATTGTTAATTTATTTTATTATTGCATATAAATTGACAGTTAACATTCATTTATTTTGCATATAAACTGCTAGTTAAACAGTTATTTAATTATTTATTTTTTTAAATATAAATCGTTCGTTGATACCTGTTATATTTTATATGCTCTATTGATGTTTGTTTAAATTGATGATGATTGAAATAAATTGGTGATGATTGATATTGGATGAATGGATGATGTGTTCTATGTTATATAAACCGCAAGTTATTAAGCGTTTTCATTTCATTCGGGATTGCGGTTTGAAATGATATACAACCGCATTTTTTTATTTTTAAATTGCGGATTGAAATGATAAATATTTGTACTACTTGATCATAGGATAGAAAATTATATGCAGGCACCGCGGTATATTTATATATACAGGTAAATAGGCACAAGGAAGAAGTTGCAAAAAAAATTAGTCTCAGAGACGACAAGTTTGTTTTTTAGTCTGAAGGACACTTTTTAGTGTAAATTGAAAATGATAGTTACAACTATCATTCTGTGATTTACACTAAAAAGTGTCTTTCAGTCTAAAAAACAAACTTCTTGTCCTTGAGACTAAATTTTTCTTTAACTTTTTCCTTGAGCCTAAAAACCCCTATATATAATTATGTTTGAAACGATTTTTATGGTTTGGATATGATACGGTTTAATAAATATTAAATTTGGATATTATATAAATATATTTTATATATACATATATAGTTAATTTTTTTGAATTTAAGCTATGTATAAATCAGTTAAATAAAAATAAATAAGTTGAACAATGGAGTTTGATTATTTATGTTAAATGGTTAAGTACATGTCTAAGATGTCGTATGTATATATAGAGTTCTAATGATTTAAATCAGTTAAGATTTGGAGGTAAATTGGAAATTTATTTGATGGAACTTACTTAAAAACTTCTCTCCATAAGTTGATGTAAACTTATTAAAATTGGAAATTTTAAAGGTATGATATTTATAACTGGATTTTTATTTAAGATAAATTAAACGAATATTTCTAGCATCATAAATTGAAGGAAATATCTAAGTTGTTAGTAATTGGAATTTTAATTTAAATGACTTTGATCTATTATGTAAACATTTCAAAACTAAATAATAGGACAATGAATTTGTGAACATAAATTTCCAACCTTAAGTTTAGAAATCGTTAAATACTAAAAGTTAGAAATATATTGAAATTGAAGTGGTTTATTTAAATGAAAGTGAATTTAAAATTTATGGATTTAGACTAAATTTTAAATGAATCAAATTGTGAAGACGCGGAAATTATTTTATAAAGTAATTTTAAATTCAAACTATTTTATTCTATATACTGTTGAATATCCAAACCATTCAAGTTTTAGAAGTATGGTTTTAAAGTTATGAGTTTCGAAGTATTATGTTTTGAAAGTTATAATTCAAATGTTTGGTTTCCAGATATTATAAATTTTAAAGCAATATGATTTTGAAAAAGAAATATATTTGAAAAAAATGATATTATATTAATTTGGGTTTTATAAAAATAATATCAAATGAGTTTGTTTTGAAATGGAAAGGATATTGTAAAGTTACGGTTTTGAAATAGATACTTTATTCTGGTTTTGAAAGTATAAACTATTTTTAAAGACCGCGGTGTTATAATAACGTTTGGTTGTTGAAGAGACAGGGATCGGAAGTTGTCATACTCTCTGCCAACTCCGAAAACCACTTTAACAACCGTGTACGCGGTGGAGATTCCAGAATGAAGTAGGTTGGTGGCGGTGTTTCCTGTAAGGTAAATACGTGGACCCAACTCCCGTGAGTTGGCATAAGGTGGCTAAAACAGGAGCGATTGACGGGTTAATAAGGTAACACCTTTGATCGGACACTTTCCTTCGATACTATACTCTGACTTTGGATTGATTAGGTGGCCACCTTCATTTTTGATTTCTTTGATTTGGGAAAGTTTGTTCGAGGTGGGCGGTAGCTGCGCGCTACACGTTACCACCGACCCGGAAGCGTAATTGGTATATCTACCCTGGCATTGCCTAGTTGTGCCGTGTCACCTACCCTATCGCGCCTTGTACGAGTTTGGTTTTCTCCCGTAGCCCGTGTGGTATTCTCTGGTGGCTTCCCGATCAGGAAGGACTATGATATTGGATGGACTACTGGGACTATTATTGTGTTAAGGGGGAGATTGGGTAACTCCTTAACGCTATTTAAAAGTAAGTTAATTTTACAAATAGACACTATTATAATAGAGAAATATACTATATAGTAAATAGTTTAACAGATTCTTAAGAGATGTGAATCCCGAGCATCTTTAAGTTACTGCACTCATATTCATTTCAGTTGATTTAACTTACATAAGATCTTTTAGTTCTGGCTCGAGTGTTTTGTCTTTTCAATTCGCTCGGGTCAGTCCGAGCGTTTCAGGACCGAAGACTTTAGCTCTGGAGGACGAAAACGGAGATTATTATTATTATTATTATTTTATATTCCACTACACACCGTGTTCCGCTGCAATGTTATTATTGGTATGTGTACTCTGATAAATGTTGTAAGTATCATCAAATTTTCTGTAAACAGCTTCATGAACTGTAAATTTGATTATTATATTTTATCCTTCCGCTGTGAGATTTTGTTTTCTTTTATTTCTTCTCGTTTTTCTTATTTACCCCATAACAATCTGCCATTTTGTATGGTTTGAATTGGCACGTGTGTCGATTTAAAGCGTGCGAAAAGGCAGGGATGTTACAGAATGACTAAATAACAAGAATGTAAATCAAAATAAATGAATCATTAGAATTTAGATCATAATTAATGAATTTATTGCAATTGCAATTAAACGATGAAATTTATGCAATATATACACTGAAATTAACATGGAAAGTTTATTTATAAAGATTATAAATTTATATGTAATAAGCAATGATGAAAATTTTCAACTACTAAACCTGAATTTAAAAAGGCGATTTAGTTAATTTAATAATAATCTATTTAATTAATGTGAAAATAGCCGTTTTGGCTACTATCTCGGATTTCGACGAAACCAGTTTCATCGGATCTGTAATAGTGAAATATTGTTGTATTTCAGGTTTCGTAGCGATCAGACTTGACGTTTGTTCGTGCGGGCTCGAAACGCGTAGAAACCAATGTAATGAAATCAATTTGAAATAAGCTGATTTAAAATCCAACTTCTTCATACAATGAAAATAGGACTTGAAACTTGTTCCATTTAATTTAAAATATCAAAAACATCTGTTTTGATATATGGGATGGCCTATTTTCATTTCGGTAACGAAACGGGATTTTCTGGTTGTTATTATTGTTTCGAGCCAAATCGATATGTCATTCTTTCTTATCAGGCCTTGTTTATATAAACAGCTTTGTTTCTCAAACCCTAGCAGTCTTTCGGTTTATTCTGTATGTATATCACTTTTGTCTGTTCCTTTCTTGTAACGACCCGCTATTTTCAACCATTCGCATCCGCACAAGTCGGACTTGAATTGCTTAAAATATCAGATTTATTAATTTATAATTTGAAAAAAATCAGCATATACAGTAAATAAATCAATCACAGAATCAAAGACACAGAGTAATATAAAATAATGCAGTGGAATAGATAAATAGTAGTTCATGAAGCAACTATATAAACATCAGAGTTAGAATTAAAATACATCAGAATATCTCAAATACCATGAAGTCTCCAATACAAATTGATGACCTCTCTCAACAAATCAACTTGAAAAGCTGAAAGCTGAATCGATTGTTGGATCTCCAAACGAAGCACCAAACTCCAAAGGTGAGTCTCAAATGTTGTATCACTCAGTCTGATCCGAGCATAAAGCAAAACACAAAACACTCGAGTTAAGATTAACATTCTTATATTAATAAATCCAACTCAAGTGAAATATCAACTGAAATAAAATTAACTTAAAGGATGTTTGGGATAACCATCCTCTGAGGATCCATGGAACTATCTACAATGCAGAAATATTCACTATAACACCGTGGTCATTTCCAATAAATTTATATTTCAAAACCAAAATATCATTTTCATTTCAAATATATATATTTTCCAAAACAGTATATATACATCAAATAATTAATAAAGCAAAGTATTCGTAATTTCCTCAAACTTCATAAATCGCTTCAAAACCAACTCAACTTTCCCATTCAAATTAAATTCAATCTCAATTTGTCCATTTCCATTCAACTCAATTTCTGACCAAACAAATTTAAATTTTACCCATTCCAATTACAGATTTGAAACACAAATTAAACCGTTTAAATTTCAATATAATTCAAAGTCAACGCATTTCGAAGCTATATATATTCAACGTTTCAAAGACTAAATTTGATAATTGCATTTATCTCCCAATTTTGACTTTACTATTATTTAGTTTTGAAATGTTCACCTAAAAAATTCGAAATTATTTATGACCTTAAATTTACATTTTCTATATATTACCTTCGATTTCTTAGATGTGACATATCCATTAAATTACTTAAATCAAAATCAAGTTATAAGATCATATTTTAAAGTTTCGAATTCAATAGCTTCAAATCAATTTAATTAAATAAAATCCTTGATTTAATACAATTTCAAATAAGTCTCAAATATATCTTCCAACCTTAGCTTATAAAATTATTCCACAAATCTATTTATGAAATACAAATTTTATAAATCCTTAAATATATTTCATATTAATTAAATCAATCTTAATTAAATTATATATTATTATTAAATCTATATATATAAAATAACCTTTATATATAACATTTAAACTAATATTTATTAAAACCATATATTTCTTTCAAAACCATAGAATTCATTTTTAAAATATCTATATAGAGCAACGACATCAGTGTATAAGTTTCTATTCTATGGTCTAGTGATACAGATATTTGTCATTTCAATCCGTAATTTAAATATATACGCGTAGATATTATTTCGACCCGCAATCCAAATTCAAATCCAACGAAAATCGCTTGGGTCTATCATTTTAACCTATAACGATTTTCTCCTATTCTAAAGTCCGTTCGGGTATGTATCATTTCAACCTATAGTGAATTCTATACCAACAGGGAACTTGCAGAGTGATAACCGATAATATAAAATATAACAACATGCATTTGTCATCAATAACAATATAATATAAACAACAGGATATGGTGTCATATCCCACAGGTGAACAGTTACAGATAATAGCATATATAACAATTTAAATAACTACAACGACATATTTCAATTGTCATTTCAATTGAACTCAAATTTAATAAATATAAGAACGTTAATAGTGAGTGATTACTCACCTTTCAATGATAGAGATGTTTGACAATAGAATGAGTTACGAACCAAAAGCAAGGTGAGAAAGGCATGAATTTGAAGATCAAAGCTGATGACAAGGAATCGTCGAAGTTAAACCAGAATTTAATAAATATAACTATATATAACTATTTACGTATATAAAGTTCATATCCCAAATTCGAACACAGATAAACTTTAGTATACATGCATTTCAAATTCATATATCAAAATCAAGCATACATTTCAATAATATGAATTTATCTTCAAATAAATCGTTAATCTCAAATGTACTATATTAATAAAATTTGAAAACCAGGTTCCTACGTATAATTAAAGTCAGTATTTAAACAACCTGGAAAATATATAGTTATATTTGAAAATACTTAAACAGGGCATGCGTATGACAAGCTGTAGGTATATATAGGTTAACAAAGCATATTTTATTAATTAAATACATACTAGACTACTGAAATCCTATATACTAAAATATATAGCTTATATTCTTTATTGTATGAACAGAACCTATATATATATATATATATATATATATATATATATATATATATATATATATGACATACAACAAATAGGCAAGCAATTATGTATATAACTAACTGTGAATACTATACAAAAACAATAGACAATAATTTATGTAACTAACATATCTTGAACTTATATAAACTAGTATAGTATAAATCTATAACCTATATATATGAACTATCATGAGCATACAACACATATAAAGTTTATATGTGTAAACAATATATAAAAACCTTAACATACATACTTAACAATATATAACATATAAAACTAAAATATTATCCAGCTGCAGCTATTTAAAAGAAACTATATATCAATACTATAAACAAGTATACTTCTTTTAGAAAAGTAATACATCCTGTAACCCAATTCTCATAACTCATAAAGTAAGGCATACAAGATTTTGATGGAAAACAAAGTATCTATATAGATGCTAAAGTTTATTACAAAAACCTGCTCAACATATTAACACAACCCGAATAAATAACCTTATATATATATATACATATATATAAATATAATAAAATATGGAATATACCTTTATATAAAAGAATGATGTTGTTGCTCGGCTTCTAGGGAGATGGGTGGCAGGAACACGGCTGGTTGTTTAGTGGCTACACTCGACAGAGAAGTTGAGATGACCAGTTTCATGGGAATGGAAACAAACGAGCTTTACTGGTATACACACACTGGAAATAATAAAAGAAATGAAGTGGTCAGAGGAGAGAACAGTGGCATGATAGGCGTTGGACCTTGCTGAAGTGACTATGCTTTAACCGATCGAAGGTGTGGCCGAGGAGGTGAAAAGCGGGCAGGTGGTTCTGAGATGGTGATCGGTTTGGTGGATCTCTGGGCGGAGAGAAGGCTAACGGTTGATGTAGAGGCTTGGAACTGGGTCGATTTGACTGTCAGGTCGTCGCTTGGGTTTGCTCGGCCATGGTCGAGGGGAGGAGGGGTGAGGCACGGTGGATGCTCGAATCAAAAGAGGAAGTAGGTAGGTCGGTCGGTGCTATAGTTTGGTTGGAGATGAACCGTTGTAGGTTGTGGGGAAGGACAATGGTGGTCACAGAGGGTCCGGTTTGGTGGGTAGTTCGCTATTCGATGAGGGGAACAAAAGGTTGGCGGGGGCTTCAGGAAAGAAGAATGATGGAGAGTTTGGCTCGACATCTGCTGCTGTTGAGGAGTTCGGTCGGGGAGCAAGAGTGGCACGAGACAAACTTCAACATCGCATAAATTATTGATTCCTTTTTTTTATTTTCGTGAGCAATAGTAACGAAGAATAGGAAATAAAGAGGGAGAACATGAAACAATGCAACAGGCAAATGGGAAGCTACATGCAATGTTTATGAACATTATATATAATATAAAGTTTTCTCTGAAAAGGAACGTAAAGAATGGGAAGCGGCTTCACAGGCGGAATGAAAACGTGCAACCCATTCAAAACAACATATTGGCTTTAAATATATAATTTATTTATTTTCAATTAATATCCACAAAGCCGAGTTAAAAGCAAATATTAAATATAGGTAAGGAAAGGTCATCCATCACACAGGTACAATAATTAAAGCAAATGGCTGTTAGATTTTGACCGTTGGACAAAGAAAGGCACCAGAACCAAAAGTTTCAGAAACGGATACCGCTACGGTTATCTGTTTCACGGTTTCCGTCGCGGACCAGACCTCAAAACACTGAAATAGATATACCACTGAGATAAGTATGATGAGACGATCAAAATGGTATACAGATATCAGTGATACAATTGAATTATAAAATTTTGAATTTTTGCTAGCCGAAGAATGTAGCCAAAACGCAGAAAAATAAGATCGATGGAGCTAACGAAGTCCAAATTTGATGAAACGAAATTTGACGTCTCACTCAGAAGATGACTTATAATTTTTCTATCGAAAAATATTCCGGTTTGGAAATCATATTATTATCATCAATTATTAACTGATTTAAATTGAAATAGAATTATACAATAAAATAAACTTCAATATTATTAGATGAAAATTTAGCAGCTACTATGTTTAAATAGACGTATTCCAAATAATAAATTTTTATTTTCAAATTTTGTTGTTTAAAATTTCACAAAATTTTAATTAATTTAATAAATAAAATCACTAAAAATTTGGGTCGTAACACTTACCTCCACTCAAAACTTTTCGTCCCCGAAAAGGAAGGAGGTAGGAGAATAGAAGAACCAGAAAGAAAAATAGATTGAACGATAAGGATAGACAATAATTTTTAAAACTATATAAATTTCAACTTGAGTTAATTTATAAACTTTATAACCACTTAAAACTTTAAACCCATTTATATCCACAAATAGTCATTTATAAACTTTGCAAATAAAAATATTTCCATTTATATGTTTAACAACACCTTTATAAATATACAAAAACTCTTTGAAACAATTATTTACATTATTAGTTATATTTACTAAGAGTTTATGTAAAACATTAAATCTAAAATTCATTAATTTATTAATTTATCTCAAGATACTTTTCACATATTATTAATAAATCAATAATCATTTCTTTAAATATGTTTTATTTAATTAATAACTTCTAAAATATTTATAACACTAAATTTTTTCTATTAAAGCATGTAGAATAAAAAAACAATAATTTAAAAGGATATATTCAAAAGGAAAATAAGGTAGATTCCGAAAAATGGAAAATAGGTGAATAAATAAAGCTGAGCAGATGAGGTAGATTCAAAAGAATAGTATCGGGCATGAATAATTAATCTAGAACCATAAGAATTTAAATTTCGAATATTAATACAAAATTTCTTTATTGGAAATACTTTTATAATAAAATACCTTTATAATAAAATACTTTTATATCGAAACAAATTTTCCATTCGAAAATACTTTTATAACTCGATGTTTCAACAAGTTTATCCTTGTTCTTGCAGACTCTGACCATGCGTTGATCAGGCGTAAAGCTATAATTCTTCAAGTACTTAGTAGACCTGTTTCAACACCCAGTGAAAAATACTTGAAAAACCGTCAAAACCGATATGGAAAGTACAATCCAAACAAATCACCTAGATTGCAGATACACAATGTTACGCCTGGATCCCCCAGGAAACATCCGTACTTATAAGCATTCACTGCCTTGCGAATTACGCCATGATAGCCAAAACTGTGAACCGCAGAATACATAATAATGGTTATGCCTATATCCCCCAGGAAACATCCATACCCTTTAAACAATCTCTGCCTTACGGATTACGCCGCAATGCCAAAACCGGTAGACCGCAGGATATATAACAATGGTTACGCCTGGATCCCCCAGGAAACATCCATTCCCTTTAAGTAATCTCTGCCTTGCGGATTACGCTACCCAAAAAAAAACAACCATGGATTACGCCATGGTAGGACACTCGAGTACCACATTTGGAAAACCAAAATTAGAGAGAATAATATCGATAGAATGAATCCACAATGTGACCACAAAACGGACATCAAGCAGAAGGCACTTTCCATATCTTTACTTCGAAAATATGTATCATATAGTACCCTTTTCAAATCACTTTCAAATACCATACTTATATAAAAGTACATTATATAATATTTCATTTTCAAATCGAATACTTTTCAAAACAATAGTATATCAAATCACACTTATATAGATTCCGATTATATAAGATTTCACTTTTCAAATTGAGTAACTTTCCAAATCAATAGTTTTCAAATCAACTTGATACTCATACAAATCAATTTTATGTTAGTTCTATAACTTCCAAATCAAAGTATTTAGTAAAATAAGGTTCTCAATTTCAATTCCTTTCAATATCAGTTCAGTTTCAAAATCATATATGATCTCACCAAATCATTTCTTCCAAATTAAATATATTCAGTTTCAAAGTTTCTCAAATCAATAGGTTTAGAAAATAATCCTGGTTTCCAAATCGTCAAAATTTAGGTCAAACAAATTCATTTACTTAACAAAACATTTCAAAATCATTTACCTTTTTGAAAGATTTATACTTTTCGAAATCACTTAGCTTTGAAAATTTAAACCTCGATTTGGAAGTGTTCGAACATTCAAAATAGTGGTGAAATCAAATTTCAAATCCAGAGTTGGAACTCAACAACAAATCAGTAAATCAATTTCGATATATAGAGTTATACCAAATCAAATCCGAAACTCGAGAACTGAACACCGGGTTCACTTCAAATCATTTCAAATCAATATACATATATCTTTCGAACATCAAATCCTATTTTGGCCCTTGAAATCAAAATTTGGTTTCACAAAATCACTCGCATAGCAAAGTTACTAGAGCGGCCTCTCCCCCACTATGAAACTCGAGAATCAATGTCGATAATGCATGCACTCATCACCGAAATTATTCTCCAGCGACGTAAGTGAGTTCTGGACTTCTATTTTTTTGAAAACTTCTTTGAAATTTCTTCGAAATCATTGGAACTCCTTTGAAGTCATTTGAAACGTTTCTTATTCGAAAAATACTTTTAAATCATATTATTATATATTTTTCCAAAGTTTTAAAACCAATTTCAGAACGTTGGAGTCCAATCTCTCGAATTTCAAATTAAAACCCTTCAGTTTTAAATCATTTTTATATACATCAAATTTCTTATATAATTTTCAAAATTTCAAATCCTTTCGAACTTTAAGTTCTTGTTTTTAGAAGATATATAATCCTTATCGAAACATTTCCACCTTTATATATAGAATATAGTCTTACTTATCAAAATAATAATTTCGATATATAAACATTCAAAAAACAAACAAGCCCGATTTTCAAAGGATGATTCAAGAATGGATTTCAAAACAAAGATAGGCTCGATCGAAGATAAGATAATCAGATTTCAAAATAGGAGATGGATATACTTACATAAATCACGGTCGACTTCAACCGGTCAACCATGATTTCAAAATACGATCGGTGCATAATTTTGAGGAAAATCGACATTTGACCGCCAGAGATAGAATTCGGCATAACAAGAGATAGCAGCATCTAAACTGAGGGATATATAAATCTCCGGTGAATCAGTGCCAATTGTAAAGGAGTTTCACCCCTTTACAAATCATACAAATATTGGCGGGATCACCTATTCCTATAGAAATCATTCGAAGTGGAGTTATGGGATACTCCAGAATCAAGAAATACGAATAGGGAGAGAAGATAATGGATTTTGAAACCACAGGGAACATTCCAAAGTCCAAAGGAAAACCAAATAAAAGAGGAAGAAATTCAAGCTCGAACGAACGTGATTCTGCAAATAAATTTGCTATATATGGTAAGTTTGCCAAGAGCCAAAACTCTGATACCAACTATAACGACCCGCTATTTTCAACCATTCGCATACGCACAAGTCGGACCTGAATTGCTTAAAATATCAGATTTGTTAATTTATAATTTGGCAAAACTCAGCATATACAGTAAATAAATCAATTACAGAATCACAGACAAAGAGTAGTATAAATAATGCAGCGGGATAGATAAATAGTAGCTCATGAAGCTATTATATAATCATCAGAGTTAGAATTAAAATACAGCAGAATATCTCAAATACAGTGAAGTCTCCAATACAAACTGATGATCTCTCTGAACAAATCAACTGAAAAAACTGAAAGCTGAATTGATTGTTGGATCTCCAAACGAAGCTCCAAACTCCAAAGGTGAGTCTCAAATGCTGTATCACTCAGTTTGACCCGAGCGTAAAGCAAAACACAAAACACAAAACACAAAACACTCGAGTCAGAAATAACATTCTTATATCAATAAATCCAACTCAAGTGAAATATCAACTGAAATACAATTAACTTAAAGGATTTTGGGATAACCATCCTTTAAGGATCCATGGACTATCTACAATGCAGAAATATACACTATAACACCATGGTCATTTCCAATTAATTTATATTTCAAAACCAAAATATCATTTTCATTTCAAATATGCCTAATTTCCAAAACTGTGTGTGTATATATATATATATCAATTAATTCATGAAGCAAAGTATTTGTAATTTCCTCAAACTTCACAAATCACTTCAAAACCAACTCGAATTTCCCATTCAAATTAAATTCAATCTCAATTTGTCGATTTCCATTTAACTCAGTTTCTGGCCAAACAAATTTAAATTTTATCGATTCCAAATACAGATTTGAAACACAAATTAAACCATTTAAATTTTAATATAACTCAAAGTCAACGCATTTCGAAGCTTTATATATTCCACATTTCAAAGACTAAATTTGATAATTGCATTTATCTTCCAATTTTGACTTTACTATTATTTAGTTTTGAAATGTTCACCTAATAAATTCGATATTATTTATGACCTTAAATTTACATTTTCTATATATTACCTTCGATTTCATAGACGTGGCATATCCATTAAATTACTTAAATCAAAATCAAGTTATAAGATCATATTTTAAAGTTTCGAATTCAATAGCTTCAAATCGATTTAACTAAATAAAATCCTTGATTTAATACAATTTCAAAAAAGTCTTAAATATATCTTCCAACCTTAGCTTATAGAATTATTCCACAAATCTATCTGAAATACAAATTTTATAAATCCTTAAACATATTTCATATTAATTAAATCAATCTTAATTAAATTATATATTATTATTAAATCTATATATATATATAAAATAACCTTTATATATAACATTTAAACCAATATTTATTAAAACCACATATTTCTTTTATAACCACAGAATTCATTTTTAAAATATCTATATAGACCTGCGACGTCGGTGTATAAGTTTCTATTCTATGGTCCAGTGATACAGATATTTAGCATTTCAATCCGTAATTTAAATATATACGGGTAGATATTATTTCGACCCGCAATCCAAATTCAAATCCAATGAAAATCGCTTGGGTCTATCATTTCAACCCATAACGATTTTCTCCTATTCTAAAGTCCATTCGGGTATGTATCATTTCAACCATAGTTGATTCTATACTAACAGGGAACTTGCAGAGTGATAACCAATAATATAAAATATAGCAATAGGCATATATCATCAATAACAATATAATATAAACAACAGGATATGGTGTCATATCCCACAGGTGAACATTTACAGATAATAGCATATATAACAATTTAAATTACTACAACAACATATTTCAATTGTCGTTTCAATTGAAATCAAATTTAATAAATATAAGAACGTTAATCGTGAGTGATTACTCACCTTTCGAGGCTAGAGATGTTTGACAATAGAATGAGTTACGAACCAAAAGCAAGGTGAGATGGGTACGAATTTGATGATCAAAGCTGATGATAAGGAATCGTCGAAGTCAAATCAGAATTGGATCGATGGAGGTAAAAGGTATATATATAACTATATATAACTATTTACGTATATAAAGTTCATATTCTAAATCTGAACACAGATAAAATTTAGTATACATGCATTTCAAATCCATATATCAAAATCAAGCATACATTTCAATAATATGAATTTATCTTCAAATAAATCGTTAATCTCAAATGTACTATATTAATAAAATTTGAGAACCAAGTTCCTACATATAATTAAAGTCAGTATTTGGAAAATATATAGTTATATTTGAAAATACTTAAACAGGGCATGCATATGACAAGCTGTAGGTATATACAGGTTAACAAAGCATATCTTATTAATTAAATACATACTAGACTACTGGAATCCATATAAAGCCTATATTCTTTATTGTACGAACAGAACGTGTGTGTGTGTGTGTATGACCTACAACAAATAGGCAGGCAATTATGTATATAACTAACTGTGTATGCTGCACAAAAACAATAGACTATAATTTATGTAACTAACATATTTTGAAACTTATATAAACTAGTACAATATAAATTATAACCTATATATATATATATATATATATATATATGTGAACTATCCTGAGCATACAAAACGTATAAAGTTTATATGTGTAAACAATATATAAAAACCTTAACATACATACTTAACAATATATCTTATCTTATACTATAAAGCAAAACCTTGATCAAACCAGTCAAAGTGAAGCCTTTTTTGTATTTCCCGAACTATCCTTCCGTATTCACGGTTTGATAATTTTCTAACTTAAGGACACAATTGCCATTTGGTATAAACATTTTCCCACTTCGTCACCTCCACCGTGTCCGCTCAACTTTCATAATTCTTCTTACCTCACTTGCCCTCAAGACAAAGCTTCCATCCATTATTTTCAAATTAAATAAAAAGCACTCTTCTGTAATTTATTTATCCCATTACCCCACTACGTCTGTTTTTCTTCCCAAATCTACATCATGTGTACTAAACCATTCATCCTCACTAATTTCTTCCATGCCAATAACGCTGAAAACCATATTTCTATGTCTCACCATCGTCGGCCTTCAGATTTTTTTCTTTGACGGCCCCAATTTCTCCTGTACATCACAAGCGCCTACAGATCCTATCTTTAGGTTTGTTATTTTGATTCTTAACAACCTAGATTTTTTTGTTTAATTTGAAATTGGGAGTTTTGTTTTCGTAGGTAACAGTTGCCAATGGCAGGTAACCAAGCCTCTTTAAAGTTAAGTTGCGAGTCATAACTTACCAGTCTATTTTAGACTTCAATTGGAAATTAGAAGAATTATGAAACCAAGGTTAGATCCAAGCTTAAAGCTACATTCAAACTTTTTGGTAGTTTTATTTGTTTACACTTTCAGTAACCTTTACTCTTATTAGCTTGATATTTTAACATTATATGGTTATTGTTGAACTATATGTTTGATATACTTCACTGTCAGTTTAAAGATTGTATACTATTAACATGAACTTTATTGTTTTGCAAGTGAAACTATTAAGATTGGACATCATGTTTGTACGAGTTTAGATGCAAATTCATTACAGCAGAAACTACTATGTTTCATCTTAATTTGGTAGCTTTATTTTCTAACATTTATTTTGGTTTCTAGGCGTGTGTATGTATATTAGTTGTTAATTTATTAGTAGTTTATGTGCCATATGTTATTGTCTGTTCAATAGTTTTGATAGTTTGATTTATAAATTGTGTTTGTACAGTGAATTGGAAAATTTTCATGCATATAACAAATTAGATTTGTAACTAATGGAAGGAACAGTGAAGAAAATTAAAATGGGATGCACAATATGTGAAGAAATAAAAAAAAGATGGTACTAAAGATGAAAGTTTTGAACAACTGAAATGGAAAGGTATATCAATCTAATCTGGGTTCTACTATTAGTCTCATTTTCATTATTTTGTAATTAGTAAGAATCCATACCTCTTCAAAGTTCTGTTTAGATTTTGTTTCGATAATATGGCAATTAGCTCAAGAAAGGGAATCAGATAGTACACATCTTTATATTTAGTTCTCACTAGATTTGTATTTTAAGTATCATTTACATAGTACCTAACTCAAAAAAAGTATAGTCCCCTTTATTTCAGCACATTCCGCTCATACCGATATTTTTCCTTATTAAAAAAAATTGAATTTATGTTACTTTCATGGCAACGTATGCAACTTAACAACAATCGTTTTATTGAATATTGGTCCTACCCCATATCGTTAGTATGAAGCAGTTTATTTATTGAGATAGTAAGCATGATGCCCTTCCTTTCTACACATCTTCCTCATAGTCTTTGTTTTCTTATGTAAAAAATTAGATTTTTTTATATTTGTTTATGATAGCATGTGAAATGTTAGAAATCTGTTACTATTATTAGATACTGTTATAGAGCAGTATAAGCATTATGATAATAATCTTAGTAACAATGATCGATTAAATAAACAAATTTTGAACAAAAATGCAGACTTAAAGAACAAGTGCAATCTGATTGAAAGCATATCAAACAGTGAAGGAACTCGAATTCACGCTTTAAAACCAGTGTTAGAAATTCAAACGCACGCCTCAGCAAAAATCAACGAGTTAGAGCAGAAACGAAAAGAAGAAAGAGTGAAACACCTTTTGCTTCAATAACAACAACAATCCATCAAGAAAGAATTTCGGATGATACTAAAGAGTGGATGATGTTATCATGTGATGCACAGTTTACACAAACTATAGAGGTTGCTAAATTATCAGGTGAATATTATTATAACATCATATTACAATGTTATGTGGAAGCACCAATAGCATTAAATACAAAGTCAACACCTGAATATAATTACAAAATGATATTCCATGATATTTTAATTTCATTTATGCCCTTCTTTATAGTGGTTAATCCGTAACTATCCACTCTAAAACCGATCTGCAACTTTATGAATGCAGTTTCAGTACACTTTCTTTCACTTTCTATTCTCCATGACAAGGATGCACAGGAGGCTGGCAATATCCTTCCACTATGCTTGGAATGTATTGGAAAAAAAAGGCATGTGTCTAAATGCATAGGAACCAAAAAACTTAACAGTCAGAGGATAAAGCAAGCAAATGACATGAGGCATAGTTGCAGGATTGGTTCACTTGATGAGTATAAGATGCATGAGAAGGGGATTAAAAGAATGTTCTACGTCATATGACCAAGGAGACGAAAGACATGTTTTGGGTTAATTAGAAATAGTTATCGAGTGTTTGAAAGTTTATTGACTAACGATTAACTAAAAAGATGGAAAATGCTTTGTTTTTCCAAGTTTTTTGTGCTACTTGACAAATAATCTTTAATGTTGTTTTCTCTCAGTTAGTTTGTATTATTTTGGTGTAGTACCTTTTTGTATGCTCAATCAAAAAATGGATTTATACTGCTTCATGTATCGTGTGTGTCTCTGAATACCAATTCAAAATGATTTAACAGTCATTTTCGCTTTTACTGTTGAAAATACTACATGGATAATTTGTTCACTTTAGAATTGGCTCTTATTACTTTACAAAAGAAATAATCGCCATAGCTTAGCCCAATACAACAACATAAACCCAACATCGAATGGCAAAAGCAATGCCTTTCTAACCATCTAAGTGATTATTTTCCCTTTTCAATCTTTAATGGGGAAGAAATGCAGATTTGGAAAAATTAACTCCTCTACCTTGCTGCATGCGTTTGCAATTAGTATAAAACCGTGCTCAACTGCTAACTCTACCTTTGAACTACCCGCTAGAGCCGTTAATCTACTTCCTTTACCAAAAGAGTGTTGCTTCTTCCTTCTAGCCTATTATTTTTTGCCATAAATCAATTACAAATTTAAAAATCAGTTCTCAAAATTTAATTCTTGATCCACCAATTTGGTAAGGTTGTAAATTTTGGTAAGATTGATGATGTAAGCTTTTCATATTCCACACTAATGGAAGTAATAATTTTTATATTTTGTTGCATTTATCAAGAAATTGATATAGTACTTAATTAATTTCTTTACTCTACTTTATTATTTTCTAAAATTAATTTAGTCTCATTCGCATTCTAACAACCATTTAATATGTGCTCTCATATAAGCAAAAGTATACAACATTATGTATACTTTAAAGTTTTATTGTAAAATCTTAAAAACAATGTTTATTGATACCTATTTTTCATATGCAGGTGCAACGCACGTGCCAAAGTACTCGTAAAGTATAAAACTAAAATTTTATCCAACTGCAGCTATTTAAAGGAAACTATAAACAAGTATACTTCTTTTAAAAAAAGTAATACATCTTGTAACCCAATTCTCATAACTTAGAAAGTAAGGCATACAAGACTTTGCTAGAAAAATAAAGTATCTATATAGGTGCTAAAGTTTATTACAAAAACCTGCTTAACATATTAACACAACCTGAATAAATAACATTTGATATATATATATATATATATATACACACACACACTAAAATATGAAATATACCTTTATATAAAAGAATGATGTTATTGCTCGGCTTCTAGGGAGATGGGTGGCAGGAACACGACTGGTTGTTTGGTGGCTACGCTCGGTAGAGAAGGTGTTCATGGGAAAGGAAACAAACGAGCTTTACTGATATACACACACTGGAAATAATAAAAGAAATGAAGTGGACAGAGGAGAGAAAGGTGGCATGGTAGGCATTGGATCTTGGTGAAGCGGCTATGCTTTAACCGATCGAAGGTGTGGCTGAGGAGGTGAAAAGTGGGTAGGTGGTTCTGAGATGGTGATCGGTTTGGTGGATTTTTGGGTGGAGAGAAGGCTAGCGGCTAATGTGGGAGGCTTGGAACTGGGTCTATTTGACTGTCAGGTCGTCGCTTGGGTTTGCTCGGCCATGGTGGAGGGGAGGAGGGATGAGGCACGGTGGATGCTCGAATCAAAGGAGGAAGTGGGTAGGTCGGTGCTGTAGTTTGGTCGGAGATGCACCATTGTTAGGTTGTGGGGAAGGACGGTGGTGGTCGCAGAGGGTTGGGTTTGGTGGGTGGTTCGCTAGCCGGTGAGGGGAACAAAAGGCTGGCGGCGGCTTCAGGGAAGAAGAATGGTGGAGAGTTTGGCTTGGCATCGGATGATGTTGAGGAGTTCGGTCTGGGAACAAGAGTGGCACGAGACAGTCTTCAACATCGCATAAATTATTGATTCCTTCTTTTTATTTTCGCGAGCAATAATAATAAAGAAGAATAGGAATCGAAGGAGAAGATGAAACAATGCAACAGGCAAATGGGAAGCTACATGCAATGTTTATGAACATTATATATATAAAGTTTCCTCTGAAAAGCAACGTAAAGAATGGGAAACAGCTTCACAGGCGGAATGAAAACGTGCAACCCATTCGAAACAACATATTGACTTTAAAATATATAATTTATTTATTTTTCAATTAATGTTCACATAGCCGAGTTAAAAGCAAATATTAAATATAGGTAATGCAAAGATCACATGTCACACAGGTACAGTAATTAAAGCAAATGGCTGTTAGATTTTAACCGTTGGACAAAGAAAGGTACCAGAACCAAAAAGTTTCAGAAACGGATACCGCTACGATTATCTGTTTCGCAGTTTCCGTCACGTACCAGAACTCAAAACACTGAAATAGATATACCGTTGAGATCAGCATGACGAGACAATCAAAACGACATACGGATATCAGTGATATGATTGAATTATAAAAATTCAAATTTCTGCTAGCGGAAGAATGCAGCAAAAACGCAGAAAAATAAGATCGACGGAGCTAACGAAGTCCAAATTTGATGAAACAAAATTTGACGTCTCACTCAGAAGATGACTTAGAATTTTTCTACAGAAAAATATTCAGGTTTGAAAATCATATTATTATCATCAATTATTAATTGATTTAAATTGAAATAGAATTATACAATAAAATAAACTTCAATATTATTAGATGAAAACTTACCAGTTGCTATGTTTAAATAGACGTATTACAAATAATTAATTTTTATATTTAAATTTTGTTGTTTAAAATTTCAATTAATTTAATAAATAAAATCACTAAAAATTTGGGTCGTTACATTTCTTCAATGATAGAAACAAAATTCCAATTACATACCCTAATTCCATTTCAAATTCAAATCGAAAATCAAACTCTTCAAAACTATGTCATATTACGTATCGTTGGAAAGCTCTCAACAAGCGTAATCTACTGCAGTGATTCGTTTTTCAATTTGGTTCATTGTTTGAACAAAAATAGAGGATGAACCTCGATCGTCCATTTCTAGGGTTTACGATCCAACGATGCATCGTGGACAGTTTGACGATTGAAAGGTCGTGTTAAGAAGGTGTTGTCGAGCAGGTCGCATCCATACTGTTCGTTCTAGAAGTCGACGAATTCGCCAAAAAATGGCCCAAAGCACGGCAGCGGTGGCTGCAAATAGGGTGGCTGGAGGCGCCGTTCTAGTGGCCATAGGGGCGCCTCTGGGTGGCAAGGTCGGCGGAGCTACTTTATCGTGGTGTAGCAGTATGAGGCGGCGCGAAAACTGATTGAAGATGGCGGCGGCGTATGTGTGCTATAGGGTTGCAATCGAGATCGTCAACTAGGGTTCACACGGGTTCATGCATTCTCATGTTGACGTGGCCATTTTTGAGTGATGGTAATTCCTTTTTGTTTTATTTTATTTAAATTTTAATTCTATCGTTTCAACTTGTATAACTTTACATAGATGCTCGTAGTCACACGCGGTTTTCTATGTTGCGATCGTATCAAAATTTCGGACATAAAGGAACCGGTTTGGTCGAATTCTAAGAATATTTAATTTTATGTTATAATTGGGTTTTTAATCAATTTGAAATCAAAGGTGAGTTTTTTAACCCACTCACGAATACTAATTATCTGTATTAGTTAAATTAAATTTATGACGTGATTAGAAATTGATTGTCTGCTGTTTGGTATATTTTAAATTGTCATTCCAGTTAAATCTGACATTTATTGAATTTAATTTCCATTTAATTTAATATAGAAATTGAGATTGCCAGTAAAATACCTATTAATGATAACTAGTAAATTATTGTTAGTTATTGGTTGATTTGAATGATGATTGTATTGTATATTCAATTGTTGATATTTGGATGATTCGATGGATGTTATTTGTTGACATTTTGGATGATTGGATGTTATTATGTCTATATCTCTTTTATCCCTATAGGTTGAAATGAAACATACCGAACGATCTTGTAGATTAGGGAAAATCGTTTTGGGTTGAAATGATAAACCCATGTCGTCTTCATTGGTTTGGGAATTTAGATTTTGGATACTGTTTGAAATGACATATACCCGTATAGTTTCTTAAATTTGGATTATTTATTGGAATTGAATTATTTGAAAAATTTAAGTTAATTTAAACTTCGGATTTATTTTAATAAAAATGATTAAGATTGATATTTCAAATCATTTGAAATCCTTTAAATGGTTATCCACGTTGTACACTTGATAGGAGATGGAAATCCCGTAACATCTTTGAAACCATTGCACTAATATTTCTATTTAACTTATTTGAAATTGACTTACATAAGATCTTTTAGTTCTGACTCGAGTGTTTTGTCTTTTCTTTACGTTTGGGTCAGCCTGAGCTTTTCAGTATATTGAAGACTATGTTCTGAAGGACGAAGATGAAGATTCAGTACATTATTGCTATTTATTTTTATTATCCCACTGCATCATGTGTTCCGCTGTATTATTTGTTTATTTCTGTTGTATGATAACTCTGATTTTAAATTGTAAAAGTGTAATCAAATGTTATTTGTAAAGCAGCTTCATGAATTTTTATTTGATTATTATATTTTATTATTCCGCTGCGGGTTTCTATGTTTGTTTTTCTTCCTTTTCTATTATTTTCTTATTTGCCCCATTAACAATCCTCTCTTTTGCATGGTTTGAATTCGATATGTGTGGTTTATTGTCGATTTAAACCATCCAAAAGGTGGGTAGTCATAAAATGTTCGGGATTTTATTTCTTAAGGATCCGTTAAACTATCTACTATGTAGTAATATATGCTATTATAATATGTCTATCGGTAAAGTGAAGTATTAAAATAGCATTAAGGCATTACCTATATCCCCCTTAACACATTTTTATATAAATGCTGTAGTTTATACAGATACTGTATACTCTACCGTAAACTGGTGGGCTGTCAGGGAGCACTCCATAGATATGACACAAATCAAACTCGTAATGGGTGCAATAAGGCATGCGACAAGGCATGCGAGGCAATGCTAGGGTAGGATTCTACCGTTTGCAGAACCGGGTTGGTTGTAACGCATAGCAGCTACTACCGCCCACCTCGGAACACTCTCCCATAATCAAATCGAGAGGTGGCCACCAAATCAATCACAAAGTAATAATACGATATCAAAGAAGCATGTCTGATTGGAGGTGCAACCTCACTTGGCTCAGGTATAGCTCCTGTTTTAATCACATCAAGCTGACTCGAGGGAGTCAGGGCTACGATAATAGCTCATACACAATCGTTCGCCAAACTATCTTACTTCATTCTAGATTCTCCATCATGTACACGGTTGTTAAATTGGTTTTCGGTATTCGCAGAGAGTATGACAATATCCGATCCCGGTCTCCTTAACAACCAAACACTTATTTCAGATCAGATGGTTCTTTTACATTTCCAAAACTAATTGATATCAAAATATCATATTCACTTAAATCATATTACTTAAAAATAATATTTACTTTCGAAATCATTATCATTTTCAAAATAATATTCACAAAATAGGTTAAACCCTCATTTCAAAATCATCATATTTACTCAAAATATGTCATTTCCAACGTAGGTTATAACATCATTTAACCATATTCACTTTTAAATCAAGGATTTAAATATAAATAATTCAGCCTTGCATAGTTTGAAATTAGAACACAGTTTAGATAATCATAAATAGTTTAAATAGATTTAAAATAGTTTAAAATACTTTAAAATAGTTAAAATGTTTTAAATAGTTTAAAATAGTTTAAAATAAACTAAAATAGTTTAAACATATTAAAATAGATTAAAATAGGTTAAAATACTTTAAAATGATTAAATCTTTTGAATAGTTTAAAATAGATTAAAATAGTTTAAAATAGTTTAAATAGACCAAAATAGTTTAAAATATATTAAAGTGGTTAAATAATTGAAATGGTTTATATAATAAATATTTTGAAAATCTAAATAAATCTGAACTTAAAACAATACATCTTATACAGTTTATAATAAAATAATTAATTTGAAATTAATATCAAATTAAACTATTTCTTTCATTTTAACAAATCTGGACCATATCCAGCTTTCAAATCAACAAACTCAACTTTTACCTTTCAATTTGGATTCTAAATAAAACTTCTCATTATAACCATTTAAATCTATATCAATTTCAAATCCATGTTTGAACTATGAATTTAAGCTACTCCAAATTCAATCGATTTCAAAGTTAAATATTCAGACATTTACGATATCTCAATTTCAATAAATTTCATTTATACTTCAAATTCAACTTTAAAATTTCAATTCAAATTCTTTAGACAATTCATTTAAACTAACTCCAATTTCAACATTTAAAGCTTGGGTTTTTAAAAAATAATTCAGTTTATATAAAGCAAATTTTATTTCACAATATCATTTAACTGAATTCAAATTTAAGAATTTAATCATTTAATTTAACCAATCTGTTGTCCGTATATAATTTTATACCCTATGGTCAAGTGATACAGATATATATTATTTCAACCCGCAATAATTTAAATTTGTGGGTATATATCATTTCAACCCGCAATCCCGAGTTAAAATTCAAAATCTATAAAATCGCTCGAGTCTATCATTTCAACCATAACGATTTTTCCCTAATCCATAGATCGTTCGGGTATGTATCATTTTAACCCATGGTGATTTACTAATAATAAACTATGGAAACTTGCAGTGTGATAACAATATATGAATAAACATACGTCCAATCATCCAAATATCAACAATTAAACATCCATTACAATCAACATTCAAATCAACCAATAAATAACAAAAATTGACTGGTTATCATTAATGGGCATTTAACTGTCAATTTAAATTCAATATTAAATTAAATAGAAATTCAAATAAAATTAAGATTTACCTAGAATGACGATTTAAATATACCAAACAACAATCAGTTAACTTCTAATCACATCATAAATTTAATTTAACTAATATAGGATGATTTAGTAGTTGTGAGTGGGTTAAAACACTCACCTTTTGATTTTTCGACGATTTAAAATCCAAAAATAGCCCGAAAATCGAACAGTCTTAGAATTCAACCAAACTAGTCCCATAATGTCTAGAATTTTGATACGATCCCAAAGAAACAAACCGCGCATGAATCCGACCTCGTATGTAAAAGTTATACACATTAGGATATTTAAATTTCAACATATTTTTATAATTAAATAAATAAGAAGGATTTACACATCACCACACGTTTCTTCCTTGCGACAAACCTCTAGACATGATCGAGTTTGAAACCCTAGTAGTCACCATCCCAAATCCTCCAAGCGCTACATATTCCCTTCACCCGAGCATCAATCAGGCCATGCCATCGAACTCCCCACGTCCACGCGCCCTTCCACCCAAGGCACGATCGCCTCCACTACGGCCTGGTGGTGGCCACCGCTGCCAACCTCCTAGAATTTCTGACGAGCTATGACAATCTACGTGACAAACAAAAACCTTAGATGCACTCAGCTCGACGACATCTACAAGCCCATGCCCTCTGATCGTCCAATAGTCGAAGATCCACGGTTGAAATCTCAAACCCTAGAATGGACGATCGAGGTTCATTCTCGATTTCTGGTCAAACGATGCATCCAATTGAAAACGAATCACTGCATTAGATTACCTCATTGAGAGCTTTCTATGATACATAATATGACATAGTTTGGAGAGTTTGAATTTCGATTTGAACTTGAAATTGGATTTAGGGTTTTGAATTTGCAGCCATTGAGAAGGAGGAAGAAGCAGATAGATTGAATAGACAGATACGTACAGAAATAAGAAATAAAAAGGCTACTAGGTTAGAAAAACATCTATTTATGTGGACAGATCATGATAAGAATGAATAACATATCGAATTGGTTCGAAACGACAATAACGACCCGAAAAGCCCGTTCCGCTTCCGACATGAAAATAGGTCATCCCATATATCAAAATAGACGTTTTCGATATTTTTAAACTTAATGGAACAAGTTCCAGACCCTAATCCAAAAGTGTACAGAAGTTAGCTTTTAAAATCAGCTTATCTTAAATCGAATTCATTAAATTGATTTCTACGCGTTTCGAGCCCGCACGATCAAACGACAAGTCCGACCGCTATGAAACTTGAAATCCTATAATAATTTACTGTTATGGATCCGATGAAACTAGTTTCATCGAAATCCGAGACAGTGACCAAAATGGCTATTTTCATATTGGTTAAATGAATTATTATTACATTAGTTAAATCATTTTTTAAATTTAAATTTTATGGACAACAAATTTTTATCATTTTTGATTACCTAATAATTTATAATCTTTTAAAATAAACTTCTATATCAAATCCAATGTTACACATTGCAAAGACAAGCACAATTGTTCCAGTGGTTAAGTGATTCAACTTTGGTGCGAAAGATCACAAGTTTGAACTTTGCGTAGCATAATTTAAACATATATTGACATGTGTTTTGTGGTATGTTGTCCCAGTGACATGTTGTATCTAAGTACCATTTCAAAAAAAATGTTACATATTGTACTAATTAACCGTTTAATTTAATTGCAATAAATTCATCAATTATAATTTAAATTCCAATAAATTCATTTATTTTGATTTACATCTTATTATTCAATCAGCCATCACCTTATGGATATAATTAACATTGGTTTACATCTTATTACATTAATACTCTACAACTATCATCTTAATTCATATAAACTGCCATATTTAAGTAGATTAATTACAATTGATTTCCAATTTGATTTCCAACGGATTAAATAGTGAAATGATTATTAAAAAATTGTTACAACTTATAATTTCAAACACATTTCTATGTTTATTGTTAACAAACAAAACTAATAAATTCATATACTGATTAATTATTCTATATTAACCAATTTTAATTAATTGCATACAATTTCACTTTTAAACCAACATTTAATCTATTTCCTTATTTACAATCTATAACCAATTTAGCCTTAAAATTATTTCAATTACATTAAAATAGTTGTCAATTAAATTGAATCAACATTATTAAGTTACATTCCAGTTTTTTTCACTAATAAATCACAATTTTTAATTTCTTCCAATGTTACATCCCACAATCTTATTTAATTACTATTTTTAATTATTGAAAATTACGGGTCGTTATAATTTATGATGAGCACTCTTTTGTTTCGGTTGTTACTAACAACATAAGCAAAAAGGGTGTATTTTGCTTTGGTTGTTAGTAATAACCGAAGCAAATGAAGAGTCTTTTTAAGGAAAAAACTAGCTTTTTTGCTTCGCTTGTTGGCAACAACAAAAGGAAAGAGAGGGTCTTTTGCTTCGTCTTTTAGTAACAACTGAAAGCTTCGATTGTTACACTATAACAAAAATACCCTTTCATGACTGCCAAAAACAGTTGTAATAGGTCTATTACAATTGAAAACCGTCAGTCTTTATATCCACAGTTGTAATAGAGCAGGATTGTTTTACAAGTGGCACAGACAACTGCAGGTACAGTTGTAAAAAATCTTTTTGCAACTGCTATTGGCAATTGTGAAGGACTTTTTTTCAACTGCTATTCGCAGTTGTAAAGGACTTTTTTACAACTACTGTTGGCAATTGTAAAAGATTTTTTTTACAACTGTTCTTTTTACTTGTGTTAAAGTTTATCGCAACTGCCAGTACCTGTTGTTATAAACCCTTTTGCAACTGTCGGTAGCTGCTATAATAGAACCTTTTCCAACTGCTTTTAGCAGTTGTAAAAGATTTCTTACAACTGTTTAAGGCAGTTGTAATTAATATTTTAACAACTGTTTTTACAACAGCTCCTAATAATGACAGTTGCAACAAACATTTTTACAACTGCTACAAACTACTATAATCCATCTTTTCACATCTGCTATTAATCATAAATTACATGATATTGTAACTAAAAACAATAATTCGTTAATAATAATCATAATCATTCAAACACTTAAAACAACATGAGCCATTCACATTAAAAAAAATAACAATTTAAGTTCACATCGTTTATGAATGCATAACTCCGTTACAAAACATAACTAAATCCATAACATATACCAGTTAAAGTACATATACTTACTAATCAAAAGATACAAATTTCTTATGCCAAGCAATAGGCGTCCCAACCACTTGTCCAATAGTATATATATTTGAAGTAGGTCTAAATAGAAGAGCTTCGGGATCCACCACCGCATCGACCCAAACCTTCCAAGCATCTGATCCTGATTGTACGTGATGCACTAAAACAGTTGAATCGGTAGATGTCATTGTTGCTTTTGCGACAACATTCCTTTGCCAATCCAATAATTTGCATTTTCTAGACTGTTGCTGAAATTGTATATTACCACCATTTGTAATGCTGTTGCTGCTTTGATGTGACTGCAAAAATAAAGCATTAAATTCATTATAGTTCACAACAACAGAACTTGGACTTTATTTACTACGTAATATAGTACCAAAACGATGAAATCAAAAACGCATATCCGTTTATGGATCCTTGTGACATATCTGCACTTATATTTGCATCACTGTGCATATTTGAAATAATATAATAAAACCGCCTTCATTTACATTCTACTCTTCAACTAAATCAACCACTACATCCTTTGCAAATGCACCGTGCATTTCTGAACCAACCCTGTGCAAATTTGCAAAATCACGGAGCTTGACGCAAGCAATTTCAAGAATAACAATTTTCATGCAGATATGGTGGACATTGCTATAAGTGCAACTGTGTGGCATATTTGGTTAGAGCGCAACGAACGAATTTTCCGGAACAAATAATTACCAATAAATGTTTGGACTTGCTATTGGAAGATTGTAGAATTTTATTATCAAAGTATTGCAAGATGGTATAACAAAAGAAGTGATCTTTGCAAAGATTTTGGGCTATCTTAGAAAGAAAGGTCAAATCCGGCCTTTGGTGGCCACCAGCAGCCTCTACATAGCGTTAAACCTTAGGATCTGGTCCTGACGAGACAAGGAAGCAACTGGAATTCAATCTCTCTATGTGGTGGTTAGTATTACCCAGCGTAGATGATTGGAACAGCTAGTTCTATTTTTAGAGATGCAGAAGAATTGGAGCATTCAGAAGCTGCTGCCATTAAGAGGGATTGGTACGCTTTTTGAAGACCGGAATGGTCAACTTATGCAGTAGTTCAGAATTAAAATTAAATCTAGTTCATTGAATGAACATGTGATGCCTCGCGGGACATGGTTATATCTAGTCTGTTTAATTTCATAATTAAATTACTTAAATTATTAATCCCATTATTAATTCTTTGACTATATATCGACTAATTTATGGGGTGTTCCACCTCTGTTCATATCCTTCTTCAAAAAATGAATGATCTGTACTAGATTCATACAGACAATGCCTTATTTGTACTATATCTTTCTGTGAGGCCTTGTGTGTATGAGGTTAAGGGATCATCTGCAAATCTTATATATCTTTATAAGTTAATATTTTCATGAAATAGTGTTACAGTACCCGAAATAAATTAGGTTATAACTTGCAAACAATGTAAATTTGCTATGGATTTATAGGCTGAATTTTTACTCGTCTCTAATCCGCAAATTTGTATTCGTCAACAGGTTCATGAATATCTGAAACATATCTGCACCGATATTTCCACTATATTAGTCCTAAATGATATCATTATTTAAATGATAAATTAATAATATCCTACTGCAATCAAGGAAACAAAACAAGACAGAAATATGACAATGATTTAAGAAATATTTAGAACTAATAATTTATGGCTGTAAGCTATAACAACAACTTTGAAGGAAAGTTTTGACTGTAATAATCAATGAAAAGTTAATTGGGATTATTTAACATGACCCCATTGCTACGGTATATTAAACTTAACCACCCAGTATTCATTTTAGGGGGTGGCTATTTAGACACAAATCGAGAACACAAAGCATCTCGGTCGTTGGATATTTTTGTTCTTATATGGAAGGTGGAAATCAGGAGGCAATTCAATGGTGCGGATCCATTGTGTCACCAATTGTGTCTACATTTTGTGTCTAAATAGACTTTCTCTTCATTGAGGACGGCTATTTAGACACAAAATTAGAGACAAATTGATGACACAAAGCATTTCGACCGTTGGATATTTTTATTCTTATATGGAAGGGGTAAATCAAAGGGCAATACAATGGTACTGTTATTTAATTATAATGCTATGGTAAAAGCCAATCCAACTTGAAAGCTGCTTATCAGCTGATTAGAGTTTAGTGATATATACTTGTTTATCAGTGATAGATGATACTGTTTAGAGTTTAGTGATATACACTTGTTTATCAACTGGTATGGCTTTGGAACCTAATAATCAAATAATTTACTTTTTACACGATGGCCGATGATGCTGATATAATCCTATATAAACCAAATGATATCAGCACATCAACTGCATTGCACTCACAACCATACACGTTATATAATAGATTCTACTAAGTAACTCACTTGTTTCTGATCATGGTATTTGAATTGTTCATGTTGTTTCTTATTATTGAGTTTAGTTTTCTCATATTTTATATCAACCAAAGAACGACTAACATGCAAATAACTTTTGACACCTTAACTTTACATTAAAATGCAAATAACATAAAATGCTAGAATGTAAGAAAATAAAAATAAAGCATGTATACCTTACTTTAGGTTGGGAATAAAGCATGAAATTCATAGTTTGTATTAAATCTTGGACATGGCTTAAGCATGCTCTTACTGGTGTATGCAAATAATTTATAAAAAAAACATGAAACATATTGCCATGAGGAGTCACTGGTTCTTCTGCTACACTTTGTTTACCATTGATGCTTTGTTAAAAAAATGTTATACATGCACTAATACATTTTTAAGTACATATCAATTACTTTTTAACACAGTAAATCAATTATAACTTACAGCCATAAACAAATCAAAGAGCTCTTTCATTAAGCCTGTAAAGTTATAATTTGATTTTTCAAGTCACATACTTTTTTGAATTAATTATGCGAACTCCAAACTGAGTTGGTGTAACCCCAAAACCTAGTCCTCTTATTCTACCTTTATGTTCACGACAAAAAACCTTCGACACTCTATCTTCATTCAGTGATATCGTTCCTTGAGAATTTTGAGTATTTTTACACTCTTTTATCTTAGCCTAAAATTTCAAAAATACCCATTTTTCATATGTCAAAACATTAAATGTAAGGTTCAAATATTAGAGACCATTTTGAAAATACATGCCAATTAAAATATTTCAAATTCAACTTGCTAGAAATACAAAAAAATAGAAAAAACAATGCTTTTGAAGAAAGGGTTAAATGGAGTAAAAATAGAAAATGGAGAAATAATTTGATGTGCTATCAATCCTTACTATGTAATCGGCGATACCAAAATTTTGTGGTTCTCCATTTTTCTTTGTGTGGCCTCTGCACCACAAATCCTCCCTACTGACATCTGATGAGCCACTTTCTTTTTTTTGCAAAAAGAGCTTGAAAACTAAATACTGAACTGCGTTGGATATTTTTAATAATGAATGAATCTTAAAAGTTATTTTTCATTACCATATCTTCTACTAGTCTTGCATACCCCTTTCGGCTCATAGTGTGCGAAACTATTTTCATTGCTCGTATGGCTTTGTATTTATTGCCCGTCGACTACATAAGAGAAATTCATTAAAATTAGGTATAATAAAATGAAACGAAAAATTCTTAATCGTAGCCATCAAAATAAAACCAACTACCTCAAACTCTTCCATTAATTTTGTTAAATTTGGATGATTCAAATATTTGTTAAAGAGGAAAGAAATTGATTAATTGATTCATTCAAATCAATTAATTTGGCTGCTATATGAAAGGATATTTTGAAGGAAACTAATTAATTAGTCAATTAATTAATTAGTCAATATATTTGCTATATGAAGAAATAAATGATTAACATGGAGAATAAATCAATCAAAGGAAAGATATGGAAACCAAGATTACGTCATCTATTTGTATTAAAATCAAATCATGCAATTTGGGTGGGTAATCAGGAAATTGATTTTCTTAATCTCCAAGCAACTTTTCATTATTAAGTCTATTTAAATAAAGGAATTTCATCTTCGTATGCAAGAAAGTGTGTGAGGGTATCCACCATTATTCTTCCCTCTTTTTTGTACTCTTTTTTTAGGTGAAATAAAAGAAGTTGTTGGGTCTCCGTGGATGTAAGATATTCATATCCGAACCACGTTAAATCTTCTGTGTCTCTTATTTCTGTTATTATTTCTATGAGACTGCATAATTTTTTTAAGTGGCATTGGTATCTAAATAGGAAATACTAGATCCTGATCAAATAAACCATTTTCGCTCAAATTAAAACAAAATTCACTATAGTTTGGTACCAGAGCTAGTGTTATTGTTCCTGTTTGGATATTAATGGCTACTTCTAGTAAGTCTATTGGTAGATCTGGTGTCAATTATAGAGTAACACGTTTTGATGGAAAATGAGATTTTGGTACTTGGAAGATGAAGATGGAGGCGTACTAAAGAAGGAGAAGACTTATAAGTCCGCACCTAAGAAATTGAAAGGTATTGATGCAGCTGATTTAGAAGAGATGGAAGGTGAAGCTCTCACAATAATTCAGTTGAGTCGTTCAGATGAAGTTCTTAGAGAATTCTCTTAGAAGAAGACGGCGAAGGAACTATAGGATGCATTATCGGATGCATATCAAGACAAGTCTCTCACTAATCGGATTATTCTTCAGCAACAACTCTATTCGTTCAAGATGAAGCCTGGAGCTGATCTCATGGAGCATGTAGATGCTTTGACGACTTTGATTATGAGCCTAAAGGCAACGGAAGTTGATATTACCGATGAGGCTCAAGCTGTGATCCTCTTATGTTTTTTTCCTAAGGAGTATACTGCTTTTGTTAATTCCATGATTTATGGCCGCAGCAAAATTAGTCTGTCTGATGTAAAGGCCGGTTTTCATAATGAAGTATTAAGAGGTAGATTGGCGAGTACTAGCTTGAATAGTGATATCGAAGGCTTATCTGTTCATAGAGGTAGAGGCCAAAGCAGGTCGAAGAAATGTGGAGTACAGAATTCTTCATGGTTTCAGTCTAGGGGGCCTAAGAATTTGACTTGTCATTATTGTAAGAAAACAAGGCACTTCATAGCACAATGTCCCAAGCTTGAAGGTAGAAGAAAAGATCCAAAGCAAGCCTCAGCTTCAACAGTAGAGAAATCAGATATAGAAAGTGACACCGGTGTATTTACAACTTCTGGCTCTTCTAGGAAGAGCAACTTATGGTTGATTGATTCTGGCTCATCCTACCATATGATACCTAATAGAAACTGCTTTTCCACTTACCGTGAAATTGATGGAGGAGAATTTCTGATGGGTAATGATGCTTCTTGCCGTATGGTGGGTGTTGGTAGTGGAATGATTAGGATGCTTGATGGTGTTATTCGTACGATCACCGATGTTAGACATGTACTTGATTTGAGGAGGAGCTTGATGTCTGTTGGGGAATTGAGTAGACTTAGCTTGAAGATTGTAGTGGAAGGAGAGAAAATGAAGATATCGAAGGGTTCCATGATTGTTATGAGAGGTGTGAGGGCAGGAAATCTTTATCTATTGAAGGGCACTACTGTAATTGGTGAATCAGCTTTTGTTACATCTGTTGATTCGGATTCTTCCATATTATGGCACTTATAGATGGGTCATATCAGTGAGCGCAACATGCATGAGTTGAGAAAACGAGGGTTGATTGATGGGGTTCATCATTCAAAACTTGGTTTTTGTGAAGAGTGTGTTCTTGGAAAGCAGCCGAAGATTTCTTTTAGTATAGGAGAGCATAAAGCAAAAGCTATCTTGAAGTTTGTTCATGCATATGTTTGGGGTCCCTCCCCTTGTCCGTCTTTAGGTGGAGCCAGATATTTCGTTTCATTTATAGATGATTTCTCTCGTAAAGTATGGGTATACTTTCTTCAGTCAAAGAGTGAAACCTTTGCCAAGTTTCGAAAGTGGAAATCTATTGTTGAGGAGCAGTTAGGGAAGAAATTGAAAGTACTCCATTCAGATAATGGCGGTGAATTTGTATTACAGGAATTCATCGATTATTGTGAGTCTGAAGGCATTAAGAGGCATTACACTACACCAGGAGACCCCCAGTCTAATGGAGTTGCAGAAAGGATGAATCAGACATTATTGGAGAGAACAAGATGCCTTAGACTGACTGCTAAATTGAAGAAGGGATTTTGGACCGAAGCTTTATCTACGGCATCTTTCCTCATTAAATGCACACCTTCTACTACCATAGATATGAAGATCCCTGAAGAAGTATGGAAAGGATAGCCTGTTAGCTACTCATTTCTTAGATTGTTTGGTTTACCAGATTATTTGCATGATAGCAAATGGAAGCTGGAACCTAAAGCTCGCAAGTGTATTTTTCTAGGTTATAGGAGAAGAGTGAAGGGATACAGGTTGTGGTGTCCTATTAGCAAGAAGATCGTCATGAGCAGGCATGCGACTTTTGATGAGAAGGCTATGTTGAAGGTGGAGCCTTCCTCATCGGATGACAATGAGAGGACATGTGAAGAATACCAGACACAAAGCAAGTCATTTGTTGATTGTTTCCATAGCCGTTCAAATGGTGTTTCCGATGACACCGTGGTTGACGAGGATAATATCAATGTTGGTACAGAGGATTAAACTCAAGGTGGAGCTTATTCAGAACCTAGGCCTATCAGACAAAGAAGAAAGCCTAAATGGCTTGATAAGTTTTTTGGATTGAGCATCGAAGATATTAACTTCGATGATATGACAACATATGCTTTGAATGTTGTCCATGATGAGCCTTATGATTATAGCAAAGCTATCGCATCAGTTAACAGTTCCAGTTGGTTAGTTTCTATGGAGGAGGAGATTGAATCATTGTAGAGAAATCATACTTGGGATTTGGTGCCTCTTCCCACCAACAAGAGAGCTATTGGATGCAAGTGGATCTATAGAGTAAAAGACGGTGGAAATGGTAATCTTATATACAAGGCAAGGTTAGTCGCAAAGGGGTATGTTCGAAAGAAGTGGGTAGAGTATCATGATATCTTTGCTCTAGTGGTTAGGGATACTTCTATTCGTATTCTTTTGGCATTAGTTGCTCATTATGATATGGAATTAGAGTAACTAAATTTCAAAACTGCATTCTTGCATGGTGATCTGGATGAGGAGATTTATTTAAAGCAGCTGGAAGGGTTCATTGATAGTAACAGACTAGACTATGTTTGCAAACTCAACAAATCTCTATATGGACTGAAACAGTCTCCTAGACTATGGATAAGAGGTTTGATAAGTTTATGCTTTCACAGGGATACTCCAGAATTTTCAAAGATCAGCATGTTTATTTCAGGAGATGTGATGATGATATGATTTTATTTGTTGTTATATGTTGATGATATGCTGATTGCATCTCAGAATATGGTCAGAATTAAGGAGTTGAAAGCGGAGCTCAGTAGAGAGTTTGACATGAAGGATTTGGGAAAGGCACAAAGAATATTGGGTATGGAGATAAGTAGGGATAGGAAGCGGAGTGAGTTAAGGCTCACTCAAGCGTAGTATATCGAGAAGATCCTCATTCGATTTGGAATGGAGAAAGCTAAACCGGTTGGCACTCCTTTAGGCTATCATTTTAAGTTGTGAAAAAACTTATGTTCCTCATCGAAAGAAGATAAGAGGTATATGGCTGATATATCTTATTCTAGTGCTGTTAGTAGTCTTATGTATGCGATGGTGTGCACAAGAACAGATTTGGCCCATGCAGTGGGTGTTGTGAGTCGATATATGTCTAACCCAGGCAAAGAACATTGGCGAGCCGTGAAGTGGATTCTTAGATATCTTCGAGGCACTTCTTCGGTGGGCTTGTTATATGGTGGAGTGGATGGTGACATCTTTCTTAGAGGATACCGTGATTCTGATTATGCTGGGGATAGAGATGCTAGGAAGTCAGCGTCAGGCTATGTTTTTACACTTGGCATAGGCTCGATTTCATGGAGATCAAAGCCGCAATCTATCGTAGCTTTATTGACTACCGAAGCAGAGTTGATATCGATTGTGGAAGCAACAAAGGAAGGATTATACTTATTTCAGTTGTTGGATGATCTTTCAATGGTGCAGCAGACAGTAGAGCTATTTTCAGACAGTCAGAGTGCGATTCATCTTGTAGAAAATCAAGCTTATAGTTCACGGACGAAGCACATTGATGTTAGAGGTTTCTTTTTTATGCTTGAGGAAGAACGAAGCAAGATCAAATTGTTGAAGGAGAGTACTTTGGATAATCCTTCAGATATGATGACTAAGTCACTTTCAAAGGACAAGTTTGAGCATTGCTCAAACTTGATCAGTTTGATATCTGTTACTTGAGCGCCATAGGGAGCTAGACCCAACAATTGTTACTTGAGCTTTATCGACTACCGAAGTAGATTCGATATCGATTTTGGAAGCAAAAAAGGAAGGAATATACTTACTTTAGTTGTTGGATGATCTTTTAATGGTGCACCAGACAGTAGAGCTATTTTCAGACAGTCAGAGTGCGATTCATCTTGTAGAGAATCAAGCTTATAGTTCACGGATGAAGCACATTATTGTTAGAGGTTTCTTTCTTATGCTTGAGGAAGAACGAAGCAAGATCAAATTGTTGAAGGTGAGTACTTTGGATAATCCTTCAGATATGATGACAAAGTCATTTCCTAAGGACAAGTTTGAGCATTGCTCAAACTTGATAGTTTGATACCTGTTACTTGAGCGCCATGGGGAGCTAGACCCAACAACCTCTATGTTGATTGCTTGATGACAAAGTGATGAAGAGAGCTTGTTATATTTGAATCAAGGTGGAGTGTTAAATTTGGATGATTCAAATATTTGTTAAAGAGGAAAGAAATTGATTAATTGATTCATTCAAATCAATTAATTTGGCTGCTATATGAAAGGATATTTTGAAAGAAACTAATTAATTAGTCAATCAATTAATTAGTCAATATATTTGCTATATGAAAAAATAAACGATTAGGCATGGAGAATAAATCAATCAAAGGAACGATATGGACACCAAGATTACGCCATTTATTTGTACTAAAATCAAATCATGCAATTTGGAAAGATATTTGGGTAATCAGGAAATTGATTTTCTTAATCTCCAAGCAACTCTTCATTATCAAGTCTATTTAAATGAAGGAATTTCATCTTCATATGTAAGCAAGTGTGTGAGAGTATCCATCATTATTCTTCCCTCTCTTTTGTACTCTTTTCTTTAGTGAAATAAAAGAAGTTATTGGGTCTCCGTGGACGTAGGATATTCATATGTGAACCACGTTAAATCTTTTGTGTCTCTTATTTCTGTTATTATTTCTATGAGACTGCATAATTTTTTTAAGTGTCATTGGTATCTAAAAGACAATACTAGATCCTGATCAAATAATTTGCTTCCGTTCAAATTAAAACAAAATTCACTATAAATTTCTCGTTGACAAAATTATTCCACTCTTGAGTACTTTAATAGTATTTAGTTTTAACATGTCTAATTTGTTGGAAGCATCAGGACACTTTGTTGCAACTTTTATAGCTTTAACTAGCCTTGACTTAAACTCTTTCCATCGCAATCCCGATATTTAAAGGAACATATCCTGGTATATGTCATCCAACTTGAATCCTACCTGTACAATATGAACAAAATCTAAATTTCATGGTTACATTATGCATAAAAAGAAAAATATAAATAGCATAGTTGTTGAATACTTTTATTTTGATTTAGTCAAAGATATGTTATGTCCGTTTTGACAGTTTGTTTAACAATTTATAAACAAAAGAGTTCAAATTACAACTTGTTTAAATTCATTCAAGAAACGAATTTAAAACGAGGTATTTTTACTACATATCATGCTTTAGTTATCAATAGGTTTGCAGTACCTGAATACATATCCATAGATCAGCCCTCAATTTGTCGTTGACTTTCTTCAAGTTGCTAATGGTCTCAAGCATCATCTCCCTTGCTAAAGTCCCATGATACGATGAAAAATATTTGGAATTTGGGCCAATAGGTTGATTTAGGTCATTGAACTCAATTTCTACCTTGTCGTTTAATGTCAAAGAAAATAATCTCGTCATTGTTTTACCTCGTTTTCTCTTAGTTTTGACCATGTTCACCTCTTCGGAGGAAGAATCTAAATTTGTAGGTGAAGCGGACCTTTGGGGTAGTGGAAGTGATATGTGGATGAGAGGTTGAATTATAAAGATTGGTCATGTGTATGGTAATGACGTTTTGGAGGGGAGTTGAATTATTAGGATTGGATGATTGTGTGGTAGTCATGTTTGAAGGGGAGTCAAATTATGAGGATTGGATGTGTGTGGTATTGATGTTTTGGATGGGAGTTGAATTGGACGTGTGTGGTAATGACATTTTGAAGGGGAGTTGAATTATGACGATTGATGATTTTGTGGTGTGACGTTTTGAAGGGGAGTCAAATCATGAGGATTAAACGTGTGTGTGGTATTAACGTTTTGGAGGGGATTTGAATCAATTGGATAGGATGAGTATGCGGTAGCGATGTTTTGGAAAGGGGTTGAATCACGATAATGAATGATGGGTGAAGGAACTTCACTGTGCTTGCGTGGAGATCTTCTAACATCAACATTTATATCCTTATGAGTACAAGCAAATTCAACATCTTTTATTTTAGATATTCTAATACCACCGTTAGCCTCAGTTAGACCACGAGCAGCTGCAAGTGCAGCTAGACTTTGCATCTTCGATCTTTTCTTTGCTTTCTTCGTGCTCTAAACTTATTTGAACAAATATCAATGGATGATGTTTATGTAACATAATGTTCTGACGATGAGATTAAACATCAATAGCTGCTACAACAAGTTCAATTAAGATAGCTGAAATGCCAAAATATAAAAATATCAAGAAAATTACCTCTCCTTAATGTTACTCGTTCTTACCCGTGGATGCAAATATGTTCAAGCTTGATTTACCAACTGATCAACCTAGGAAAAAAATCATAATATGTAAAAAACTAACATCATACTAATTAGTATAAGACTGTTTTGATATGTAACGACTATGTATAAGATCAAAAAATATGTAAACAACCATGTGTTTAAACTATACATATGAGACATAACTACATAACCAAACACTTTAAGGCATATGACTGCATATAAAACAAGATATCAACAATGAATGCTTACTCATACCAAAATGCCATCGCAATATTTACTTATGTAACTTTCATCCTCATTATCAACATCTCTATCATTGAGTAGCGACTCATCTAATGGTTTACCAGTTGAGTTTTCCTTCTCCTCCTCCTCATATTTTTCCAATTCATGAAAACCTCTAGGAAGTGATTTCAAAACAACATATCAATTTAAAGAACTACTTTCTCTAGAGAAGAACACTTGTACAACTTATGTTGCTAAGATGAAAGGATCGCTTACAAATTGATTTTGGAACTGATGTAAATTAACTAATATAAAACCATCTTCAACCTTAACTCCACGATAAATATTTGCCCAATCACACTTAAGTAAAGCAACTTGAAATAGACGGTAGTCCAACAACAAAATCTAACGTAAGATGCCATAATAAATAATTTTTCCAACGGGCCCGTCTACATGAATTGTACTTGCCTCAATAGATACACCGCTATTTTGTGTAGAATTCTCAGTCTTTTGTATGGAAACATCATCCATTAATAATATAACCAGTATAAGAAAATACTTGTGACCGAGGCCCATACGAAAGCCATTTTATTTTTTCGCTAACATCTGAAACATTTCTCTCATCTTTAATATGTACATATAAAATGTTGTATATAATGATATAGGAAAATAATATGTTCATATATGAAGGTTAATTGTTCTAACGAAAGAAAATATAATTATTTTAGCCTATTTTCCAAACCAATAACTAAAAGTCCCCAAATGCAGTTTTGACAATTCCACTTCTTGTAAGAGTTGAGGGTGTAAATGTTTCAACTCCTCCTTATGCATTTTGGATATGAAAATGTACAAGTTATAGTTTAATTTTGTTCATATATCGAGTTGAACTTATACTTACCCTATGTATGGCTCTACTTCATCGGTATTGAACAACACAAACCGATGAGCAGCATCAATCACCTCCTCAGAAAGTAATGGGTTTTCCTTTAGAAATCGGACGTCCATTGAGTATGGAATCACTTTGTTGCACTTTATTCTGATTTTTCATCCTCCAAATTCATACCCATCTTCAATATATCTAGCACAATACTTAAGGCATTCTTCAGCAGAATAGCGCTCGGCTATGCATCCTTCAGGTCGGGCTTTATTTTTAACGTAAGCCTTCGGTATTCATATACATATGATCAAGATATAAGCACAAAATGCTTTCATAAGCGCATATTTTATTCAATACGATAAGTTTTCATAAAATTTTTACCTCTCAAATGAATACATACACCGGTATTGTACCGGTCCACATACTCTTTCTTCCCTCCCCAAATATACTATCAAGTGAACCATGATGTCAAAAAAGGAAGGAGTAAAGAATCTCTCAAGGTAAAATAGTGTTAATGCAACTTGATTCTCCAAGGATTATAACTTATCTCTATCAAGCACCCTTTGGCATATGTCATTGTAAAATGAACATAGTTGTAGTAATGCATTCCTTGTACCTATGGACGAAAGCCCTCTCAATGCTACAAACAATAGTTGTTGCATCAAAATATGATAATCACGGGACTTAAGACTTGAAATCATGTCCTGTTTTGCAAAACATTTCCCAATATTTGAGCAATACCCATCAGGCACCTTCAAATTCCTCATCCTATCATGAAAACCCTCTTTTTCTTGGTCCATTAAGGTGCATGGTGCATCAGGAAGTAATACTTTACTTCCAACATCTGTAGGATGCAACTTCTTCCTTATACGCATTGAATCTAGACCTTGATGTGAAGTAATTCCATCTTCTGTTTTTTTTTATATCAAGCAATGTACTAAGAATACTCTCGTAAATATTTTCTCGACGTGCATTACATCTAGATTGTGACGCAAAGGAAGTGCCTACGAAAACCAGAAAAATGTGTATAATAGATTGATAGTAAAATACTAATTACTAGACATGCATAGCAAATGAAAAGATATTTAATTTTTAGTTATATTTTACGTTCCAATAAGGCAAATAAAATACGGACTTCTTTTTCCACATTTGGATTCCTTTTTTATCCACATCCCCCCACTTTCTTTTCCTACCGTCTCTCTCGTCCACATTTACAAGATCTTTGAAATCTTCGAAGATTTGAGTACCATGATGTATTGGAGGCACTTGTCTACTTTCTATGGTCCCATCAAATAAGTTATTTCAATGGTGATATTCATGATTAGGTGCAAGAAATCGTCTATGGCTCAAGTATACGCATTTTTTACTAAATGGTAGACATATTGAACTTGTATTATTTCTACAAACAGGGCATGCTCTCTTACTTTTACAGTGCAACATGCTAAATTTCCATAAGCTGAAAAATCATTTATTGTCCACATCAGAATTGCACTTAACGTAAATTCGCTACGATTGTATGCATCATACACATTTACCCATTCTTTCCGCAAATTGTTCAAATCTTCAGTAAGTGATTGCAGATACACGTCAATATCATTTCCTGGTTGTCATGGTCCGAGAATTAATAAAGATAACATCATATTATCTTTATGCGTATAAAGCCACGGTGGGAAGTTATGAGCAACAAGAAACACTGGCCAATAGCTATATTATGAATTCCAATCACCAAAGGGGTTAAAGCCATCACTTGCGATGCCAAGTCAAATCTCATGGATCAAATGCAAAAGAAGGATACATTCTATCAATTGTAGACCACTAAGAGGAATCTACGAGATGTTCCAATTTTCAGTCTTCTCTTTTATTACTTCTATGCCATCTTAATTGTTCTGATATCTCCAGCCACATGAACATTCTTTTCAACCTTGGTATGAATGGAAAGTATCTCAAAACCTTCATAGGTATTTTGGGTTTCTTTCCATCTTCCCTTGTATTTTCTTTTTCCAACAAGATTAGCCGCATTTAGGACAAAAATCACAATGTGCAAGCTCTTTTTAAATAGACAACAATTGTTTATGCATGCATGTATATTCCTATAACCTAAACCAAATGATTTAATCAACTTCTTTGTTGCATATGTGGAATCGGGAAGCTTATTTTCCTTAGGTAGCTTATCCCCAATAAGCTTAAGAAGTTTCGTAAATGCTGTGTCCATTACACCATTTCAAGCCTTATGTTTATAAAGAAGTATTATAGCAGAAAACTTTGTATGGCTTGTACAATCAGGATATAAAGGAATTTTATCCGTCTCCAACATTTTCTTAGTCCCTTTCCTATGTTTATCATTAACATGATACTTATTCTCTTCGTCACCAATTTTTGCGTCTAAGTACATTTTGTATGTATCTGCCACTTCGCTAATTTCATGAATGACAAGCTTCCCCATGAAAGATCCATACATCATATTTTGGATCAATTTCAAAACACACCAAACGTGTCACAAAAACTCTTGTAGAATGCCAAATAAGGTTCCTACATCAACGATACGGGCAAACAATTTTTTCTAGATTACCCTCACTTTCAGCACGCTTATGTATGAAATTTCGAGCGGCATGCCTATATTTCTCTCTCATTCTACAAAAAATAATAATCATATTCCTAGTCCACCTTAAATAGTTATAAGTACGAAATTATTAATCAAAAATTACAAAACCTTGGCGACTGTTCCATGTTTTGTCCATATCTTGTGTGGATAAAAAGGGAGAGCACTGATAAAAAAAGGAGAGCACTTGATGAGAGTGATAAAATAAATACCAACAAGTCATAGTTGTCAAATCTGCTCAATGATTTTTAATAATCAACTCCCAACAGTGGTTGCAACTAGCAGCCAAACTACATACTTTCAAATTTACTAGTGATTTCATAGAAGTTGCGAAACTGGAAGCAGAAAATTATGAAGGATGTCTTGAAAAAAAGATATCCTTAAATTCAAGAAACTCATTTTCTGTGTCCTTACTGTGATTTAAAAAGAATAAAAAGTATACAAAATATTATTTTCAATACACAAAATAAAGTCGATGTTTAAAACTGTAACATAATTGAAATATCATAAATCAATACAAACTCTCGACTCAAATACAATGAATCAAAGTAAACGCTAAACTAAAAATCAAGTAAATGGTAATAAATCATGATTGGCATTTGTGTAAATTATCCAATGCAGGAAGCATAACAGGATCCTCAAATTCTGTATTGATATCTTTCTTGTGGTGCTTGCCTCATATGATAACAGAGCAAATATGATGTAATGTGATGTGTAATATCCTAAATTATTCCTTCATTGTTGGTTTACTAATAATTTAGCTATTTATTTGATTACGAAGGGTGTCCTTGTTCAATCTTATAAAAATTGTTGTGTGCAAGCATAAATTCACATATTATGTGACATTGTAGATATTATGCCCACTCAATATTATAGAAAGATTGTTCAATGACCTTTGTCAAAGGTCTGTTCATTTTTGTTCATAAATTCGATTTAACTTATGCTTTTAATCTTATAAAAACGTATGCATATTTTAAACTGTAGCCCATCCTGGTTTATAATGCAAACTAATACAAAATTATGTATGGATTATTATATAATACATAACCATATAACTATAACTATATATATATATATATATATATATATATATATATATAGTTATAAAAACTTAACCAAGAGCGTGCGCATATATAGGAAGTTTTGGTGCTAATGGAGCATGCACTTACATAAAATAGGAACATATGAACCAATACATGACTGCATCAATGTCAAGGCCATTTGTATGTTTCCCCACTACTATGCACATTTTGATATAATCAGCGCGCAAGGGATCTCTATCTCTCTTGCTGTTAATATATACAAATACACACAAAAACATCATCTTTGATATATAAAATCGCTTCAAAAGAATCATCCTACTTTGTACAAACAACGCTTTGACATGTAAATTCAAATTTTAATATCTAGAGAAGAAAAAGCAATGCGGCCAAAGATATTATATGTGTAACGACCCGTTAAATTCGATGATATTAAATGAGTTAATTTAATATGATTTCTAATCTACTTTAGAATGAAATAAAAGTCTTAAGATTTTATTTGAGTAAATGTAGGAATTAGATATAGTAATTGTAATTTAATGTTAATAATTTAATATTTATATGGCAATGGATGTGAATAATGTAAATTGTCATACTTAGTTATAAGTTAAATATGAGAAACCAATATAAATGTTGAATTTGTGAATTTTAGTAAAAATATTAACTTGAATGGGATTCATTAATATAAATAAATAGTGGAGATTGTACATTTGGTTGTAAAATAGGTAGTGACTAAATAAAAGTGACCGTTGAATAAACCAATGCAATAAGTGTAGATAAGTAATTGTAATGAATGTTGTCGATAATAAAATGGTAATAAATTAATTTGCTTAGGTGATTATATATTGATAAGCTATAACTAAACAGGAAGTTTGGTAGTAAATAGGAAATAAGAATACAAAGGCAACTAGTAAATTTATAAATGAATCCAAATAATAAGTAGTAATTAATACATATATAGTGGGCATTTGTGATAATTACCAAATTTTAACCATTCATATAATTTATTTAATTAAATCTAAATCTATGGCAACATTGTTGTTAGTGATGTTAGTATTAGTTAATAAATTTAATTCCAATACAATACCCATAAATGAATGGAATGGAATGAATGTATAAAAAAAAGGGGTATACTAGGTTGTTTATCAAATAGAAGGATAGAAAGTAAATATCGGATTTGATTGATGAATAAATATACATTGAATAGTAATTTAATGTAAAGTAATAGCAATTGTATAGAAATCAATCAATAAAATGTATATAGATCATAGAGTTATAATGATAAATAAAAATTTGAGGACATTTATATAAGGTAATGAGTTGCAGATTTGGGTTTATAATAAAGAGTGAATGAAAATTTTGATTTGTTATAAATTGAATGGAATTCAAAATCTATTAGGAAAGGTAGATGGATTGGTAATAAAATTTTAACGGACTTGAATAGTGAATTCATTTAAGTAACCTATAATAAATAATGAATGAAAACCAATACTCCGTAAATATCTTTATAATACGATGATTTGTGCGTAAAAGAAATGGAAAATAAGTTTATTTAATATATTGGAATTTAATTTATGGTATAAAAGTCAATTGAAATCAAATGAGTTAATAGGGGAATCAAGCTTTATTTATTAAATTGGATTTAAGATATGGTAATTTGGATTTATTGCAATAAATTTAAAGTAAATGTAAATTTTTACGGTAATTTAAAACTGGAGTTGAAACGGGAAATATTGGAACAATAAATTTTAAATCCAGAGGGCAAAACCCTTCTATTTAGAATTTGGAATGGGATAGAAATTAATTTATTTAGCTAAATTGGAATTTTAAGGATTTTATTTATAATTTTGTGAATTTGGTAAAATTAATTATATAAAATGAGATTAACATTTGACTTGATAAATTTATTTTCTTTATACTGACATTTAGATTGGCTATAACCATTGTAAACGTTTGAGTAGTAAAGATGATGAAATTTCCAATTTTAGAAATTAAATTTATGAAATTTGGATTTAAGCAATTAATTAACTAATAGAAAAATAGCCATTTTGGCCACGGACTCGGATTTCGACGAAACTAGTTTCATCGGATCCGTATCGGTGAATTATTGTAGGGTTTCAAGTTTCGTATCGATCGGACCTGTCATTTGATAGTACGGACGCGAAACGCCTTGAAATCGATTTAATTAAAATCAATTTGAAATCAATTTAGAAATTTTGTTTTCAGCATAACTTCTTCATACGATCAAATTTGGACGTGAAACTTTCCCATCGCGTTCAGAATATTTTAAAATACCTATTTGGATATATGGGTTTAATAAATTTCGTTCCGGGGTCAGAACGGGCTTTTTGGGCCAACTATCGTTTAACACGTTCGTAATTCGTGCCCACCTAGCCTACTACTATTTGTCTATATATATGTTGTGATAAACCCTAGCCTCCATCTTCTATCAATTGTCTGTACGTTCATTTTCTTCATCTCTTTCTCTTCCTCAATGGTTGCAAAACCTAGATCTATCTACAGTTCAAAATCAAAAGTCAAAATTTAAAATTCCCAGAAAAATTCGAGAAAAATATATGCCGTAGTTCTCGAAATACGTAATCTCATGGTGAAATTCGTTTTGCGATTTGGTTCGTGGTTTGTCCAGAAATTGGGGTTTTATTTTCGACCGTTAAATCAAGCGTTGATCAATATCATCCGATCGACGAATCGAGGACATGGGAGCGTAGAGCAGACCGAGGGGTGTTCATCGGCGAAGGTCGTTTGGGTTTTTGATGGTGGGATGGCCGTTGATAATTCGTTTAGGGTTACGAATAACCGGCGGCACTTGTAGCTGGGGACAACCGGTCGAAGGCGGAGGGGCTGGAGTGGATGGAGCTCGACTAGCCGAGCGCGGCAGTGGGCAGGGCGGAGGTCCTGGTGGCTTATGGCTGAAGCGATGGCCGGTCAACGATGGGTTCCTGAACGTATTAGGCTCGATCGGTTTCTGGAAGAGAAGCTTAGCGTGCTTGATGACGTGTAAAGTGTTTTCTTTTGTTTTTTTAGTTTCGTTTTAATTTAATTTCAACGCAGTATAATCCTAATAACTTTTGCATATTTCATCCGTTTCACACAAAACTTTTTTTGTTAGGATCGTAATTAAAATCCGGATCTGTTGACGCTGGTTTGGACAGATTTGGAGACCGTCGAAATTTTGGGTTTAAAATTGGATTTGAATTCAATTTAAATCCCAAAGGTGAGTGTTTTAACCCACTCACAACTTCTAAAAGTTTTTATGTTTGTTAAATTTATTTTAGGTATGAGTAGAAATTTATTTAGAACTGTTTGGCATGTTTTATTCATCGTATCTGTTTATTCGCATTTATTTAAATTAACTGTTAATTTAGTTTATTTATTTCATATTAATTGACAGTTAGAATTTATTTTTGCGTATAAACTGCTAGATTACAGTCATTAAATTTATTATGGAATATAAACTGTAGTTAATATCTGTTATTGATTCCTGTATAATTCATATGCTCTATATCGATGATTGTTTAAAATTGGATGATGATTGCAATTGATGATTGATGATTGATATTTGGATGAATGAATGCTATAATTATATTGTATAAATTGCAAGTCATCATGCATTTTCATTTTTTTCGGGATTGTGGTTTGAAATGATATACAACCGCATTTTATTTTTAAATTGCAGATTGAAATGATAAATATCCGTATCACTTGACCATAGGATAGAAAATTTTATACAGGCACCGTGGTCTATATATAAATATTTTAAAGTGATTTCTATGGTTTGGATGGGATACGATTTATAAAATTTTAACTTTGATATTTTATAAATAAATTATTCTTCTATATATATATATATATGAAGTTAAACTTTAAATTTAAGCTGGGTATAAACCTGTTGAATAAAAATGAAAATTTAGAAAATGGAATGTGAAATTTATATTATATGTTTAAGTTTGGAAATTTTAAGATATGATATTTATAACCAGATTTTCTGAGATAAATATAAAAATGAATATTCTAGTATAAAGTAAATTTGAGAAAATATTTAATTTCTAGAATTTGGAGTTTATTTATGGAATTTATGTGAATATTCAGGACTAAATAATAGAACATTAATTTGTTGAAAGAATAAAATCCAACTTTAGTTTTGAAATATAAATACTCCAAATGAATATATATATATATATATATATATATACGTAAATTGAAGTGGTTTTGGAACTTGAAAGTGATATTTAAATTTTGGTTTAGACTTTAAATAAAGAAAATATTTATAAAGCCATGGAAATTATTTTCTTTACAAAGTAACCTTAAAGTTAAACCATTTATTCTATTTACCGTTGAATATCCAAACCATTTAAGTTTTAGAGGTTATGGTTTTTAAATTATGAATTTCGAAATATTATACTTTGAAAGTATAATTCAAATGGTTGGTTTCCAGATACTATAAATTTTAAAGCAGTATGGTTTTTGGAAAGAATTTTATTTGGAATAAAATGATATCATATTGTTTTGGGTATTAAAATGATATCGTATTCATAGTTTGAAATGGAAAATTTTATTCTGGTTTTAAAGTATAAACTATTTTTTTTAAATGACCGCGGTGTTATAATAACGATGGGTTAGCAAAGAGACCGGGATCGGATATGGACATACTCTCTGTCGATACCGAAACCACTTTGACTAACCGTGTACGCGGTGGAGATTCCAGAATGAAGTAGGTTGGTGGCGGCGTTTCCTGTAAGGTAAATACGTGGACCCAACTCCCGTGAGTTGGCATAAGGTGGCTAAAACAGGAGCGATTCTCAGGCCAATGAGGTCATTCCTCTGATCGGATACTCCTCTTCGATATTATACTTTGACTTTGGATTGATTCAGTGGCCACTTTTATTTTTGATTTTGGGGGAGTTTGTTCGAGGTGGGCGGCAGCTGCGCGCTGCGCGTTTCCACCAGCCCGGATAGCAATTGGTATATCTGCCCTGGCATTGCCTAGTTGTGCCGTGTCACCTACCCTATCGCGCCTTGTACGAGTTTGGTTTTCTCCCGTAGCCCGTGTGGTATCCTCTGGTGGCTTCCCGATCAGGAGGGACTATGATATTGGATGGACTACTGGGACTATTACGTGTTAAGGTGGAAAATGTAAAGCCTTAATGCTATTTAAAAGTAAGTTTATTTTATAAATAGACACTATTATAATAGCGCAATATACTACATAGTAAATAGTTTAACGGATCCTTAGGAGATGTAAATCCCGAGCATTTCTTGAGTTACTGCACTCATATTTATTTCTGTAAATTTAACTTACATAAGATCTTTTAGTTCTGACTCGAGTGTTTTTGTCTTTTCAAATTCGCTCGGGTCAGTCCGAGCGTTTCAGGATTTGAAGATTTAGCTCTGGAGGACGAAGACGAAGATTTGTATTATTATTATTTATAGTATTGCACTACACTCACACTGTATTCCGCAGCATTGATATTATTGGTATGTGAACTCTGATATTTAATTGTATAAAGAAGAATCAAATGTTTTGTAAACAGTTTTATAAACTGTATATTTTATTATTATATTTTATCCTTCCGCTGTGAGATTCTATTTTGTTTTATTTCTTCTCTGTTTTCTTATTTACCCCATAACAATCCGCCCTTCCGTATGGTTTGAATGGGCACGTGTGTCTGTTTAAATCGTGCGAAAAGGCGGGATGTTACATGTGGTATCAGAGCTTTGGTTTAGCGATAAACCTTAGCTTTGTGGGGTTTGACTCTTTACTAATAGGGTAGTAATACCTTATGGGAGTCATTGAGCGTATATATATATGAGAGAGCGTACTTGTTAGTGTTATAAAAAGATTTTGATATTGTGTTAATCTGTTCTGTTTTGTATTTATAAATTCTGGTTGGTGCATGGGACGCTATGACATCAATAGGGATTTCTAAACACTTAATAGGACAGACCGACATAATATTTGTTTTTAATATAGGTGAATGAAATAATTTTGCCTGTTATATTTTCTATATATATAAAATAAATTTTTCCAAAAGATATATATATTTGGTTGCAATAGATTGGTTGTTAGGAATAAATTTTAAATAATTGGTGAAATAATACTGAAATTAAAATCAAGGAAATTTGGAAATTTTAGGACTTAAGTCCGGGATTTTTGAAAATTTGCTTTCAAAGGATTTATGAAATATAATAAATTTGTTTATAAGTATTTTCTTATATAAATATTTAGTATAATTAGGAAAAATTGTTTTAAAGAAGATTTTGGAGAAAATAAATTTCGTACTTTCCTCTCTGTCGCTGGAAAATAATTTCGGTAATGGCGGCCGCATCATCGACTTTCATTTTCGAGTTTCGAAGGGGAAAGGCCAGTGTAGTTGTTCTACTGCAGATTCATTTTGAAAAATATAAACTTTGAGTTGTTTTAAATAAAAAATTTAGAGGTATATATAAGTCGTAAGAATATATTTATCCATTATTTTAAAATAAATTGGAAGTTGACCCGGTATTTAATTCTTAAATTTCCATTAATTAATTGTTTAAAATTATTTTAGTGAGATAAAAGTAAGTAATTAATAAATTGAAACCTCTAATTTAGGTAAGAGAATTAATGCAAAGTTATAAAGGGAAATTTGAAATTTTTACCATATGAGACAAAAAGTAATATTGATTAACATTAAATTTAATTAAAGGATGAGATAAAACTCGTATAAGTTCTTTTGCATTTTCTTTAACATATATAACTTACCAAATATGAAAAGTTGAAATGTTAGAAAAGAGATTGGAATAGAATATTATACAAGTAGAAATTTTGGAAATAATGAAGTATTCAATGAATTGTTATATTAAATAAGAATTTAATGTTATAAACTTAAGTTATAAATTGAAAATTTTACAATAATTGAAGGTAAGTATTTTAAGTAGGTGATTTTAAACTTAAGTAAATAAAATGAAATTCTTTAATAAATAAGGATATGATGCGTAGGGTTCTAAACTTAAGTATGATTTAAATGCTACTAGTTTAATATAATGGAAAGTAGGTAATATAAATAAATGACTGCAAACCATAGTTAATGAATAAATAAAAATCCTTTACTTATAAAAATGAATATTATAAGGTTAAGAATTTAAGTGAAATTAAAAGGGATTTCTATAATTAAATAAAATAGAAATGTAAGTATCAACTAAATGATTGAAATTTAAGCAGTGCATTAGATGCAATACAAATAAAAGGGAAACTTACATAACCTGAATAAATGAAAATGAATAATTGAAAGTAATAAGTAGGAATAAAGAAAACAACCACTGAATGAGGAAATAAAAGTTAAAAGTTGTTAGAAATAAATGTAAATTTTAAAAGGATAATTGATGTGGTATATAAATGAAAATAAGTGAAAATAAAAGATAAACTGGTATATGAATGAAAAGATCAAATAGCTAATGTATGAAAAAAAAAAGAATTTTTTTATGAATTAATTGATTTGTTGGTTGAATTGTATTGTTTGATTTATGGTTGGTCGGGTAAGGAAATTTGAAGTAGTTGGATGAATAAATAATCTATTCGATCTCATCTAAGACCGTTGAGTAAATGATGCACTGGGTAGTTATTTTTCATTCCGTACCATTTCAAGCTTTGAACCCGAGCAACTATTTGTTTGTTGATTATATGGTTGTTTATATTTGTTGTGTATGCTGTTTGTTGAAATGGATGGTTATTGGATTGATTTGTTGTTAGTGGCTGAAACCACTTAGAGATTATTTGAAAATGTTTTCCAATCTTTATTTATTTTAGTACATACGGATATAATGATTATAAAATGGGTATATTTTATTTAAGGTAATAAATTTAGTAAATTATTGTTTAAAGATGTACTGTTTATTTAAATTCTTCCTTCTCTTTTCTTTTTCCTTTTCGGGGACGAAAAGTTTTGAGTGGGGGAGAGTGTAACGACCTGTTAAATTCGATGATATTAAATGAGTTAATTTAATATGATTTCTAATCTAATTTAGAATGAAATAAAAGTCTTAAGATTTTATTTGAGTAAATGTAGGAATTAGATATAGTAATTGTAATTTAATGTTAATAATTTAATATTTATATGGCAATGGATGTGAATAATGTAAATTATCATACTTAGTTATAAGTTAAATATGAGAAACCAATATAAATGTTGAATTTGTGAATTTTAGTAAAAATATTAACTTGAATGGGATTCATTAATATAAATAAATAGTGGAGATTGTACATTTGGTTGTAAAATAGGTAGTGACTAAATAAAAGTGACCGTTGAATAAACCAATGCAATAAGTGTAGATAAGTAATTGTAATGAATGTTGTCGATAATAAAATGGTAATAAATTAATTTGCCTAGGTGATTATACATTAATAAGCTATAACTAAGCAAGAAGTTTGGTAGTAAATAGGAAATAAGAAGACAAAGGCAACTAGTAAATTTATAAATGAATCCAAATAATAAGTAGTAATTAATACATATATAGTGCGCATTTGTGATAATTACCAAATTTTAACCATTCATATAATTTATTTAATTAAATCTAAATCTATGGCAACATTGTTGTTAGTGATGTTAGTATTAGTTAATAAATTTAATTCCAATATAATACCCATAAATGAATGGAATGGAATGAATGTATAAAAAAAAGGGGTACACTAGGTTGTTTATCAAATAGAAGGATAGAAAGTAAATATCGGATTTGATTGATGAATAAATATACATTGAATAGTAATTTAATGTAAAGTAATAGCAATTGTATAGAAATCAGTCAATAAAATGTATATAGATCGTAGAGTTATAATGATAAATAAAAATTTGAGGACATTTATATAAGGTAATGAGTTGAAGATTTGGGTTTATAATAAAGAGTGAATGAAAATTTTGATTTGTTATAAATTGAATGGAATTCAAAATCTATTAGGAAAGGTAGATGGATTGGTAATAAAATTTTAACGGACTTGAATAGTGAATTCATTTAAGTAACATATAATAAATAATGAATGAAAACCAATACTCCGTAAATATCTTTATAATACGATGATTTGTGAGTAAAAGAAATGGAAAATAAGTTTATTTAATATATTGGAATTTAATTTATAGTATAAAAGTCAATTGAAATCAAATGAGTTAATAGGGGAATCAAGCTTTATTTATTAAATTGGATTTAAGATATGGTAATTTGGATTTATTGCAATAAATTTAAAGTAAATGTAAATTTTTACGGTAATTTAAAACTGGAGTTGAAACGGGAAATATTGGAACAATAAATTTTAAATCCAGATGGCAAAACCCTTCTATTTAGAATTTGGAATGGGATAGAAATTAATTTATTTAGCTAAATTGGAATTTTAAGGATTTTATTTATAATTTTGTGAATTTGGTAAAATTAATTATATAAAATGAGATTAACATTTGACTTGATAAATTTATTTTCTTTATACTGACATTTAGATTGGCTATAACCATTGTAAACGTTTGAGTAGTAAAGATGATGAAATTTCCAATTTTAGAAATTAAATTTATGAAATTTGGATTTAAGCAATTAATTAATTAATATAAAAATAGCCATTTTGGCCACGGACTCGGATTTCGACGAAACCAGTTTCATCGGACCGTATCGGTGAATTATTATAGTGTTTTAAGTTTCGTATCGATCGGACCTGTCGTTTGATAGTACGGATGCGAAACGCCTTGAAATCGATTTAATTGAAATCAATTTAGAAATTTTGTTTTCAGCATAACTTCTTCATACGATCAAATTTGGACGTGAAACTTTTCCCATCGCGTTCATAATATTTTAAAATACCTATTTGGATATATGGATTTAATAAATTTCGTTTCGGGGTCAGAACGGGCTTTTTGGGCCAACTATCGTTTAACACGTTCGTAATTCGTGCCCACCTAGCCTACTACTATCTGTCTATATATGTTGTGATAAACCCTAACCTCCATCTTCTATCAATTGTCTGTACGTTCATTTTCTTCATCTCTTTCTCTTCCTCAATGGTTGCAAAACCTAGATCTATCTACAGTTCAAAATCAAAAGTCAAAATTCAAAATTCCTAGAAAAATTCGAGAAAAATATATGTCGTAGTTCTCGAAATACGTAATCTCATGGTGAAATTCGTTTTGCGATTTGGTTCGTGGTTTGTCCAGAAATTGGGGTTTTATTTTCGACCGTTAAAGCGTTGATCAATATCATCCGATCGACGAATCGAGGACATGGGAGCGTAGAGCAGACCGAGGGGTGTTCATCGGCGAAGGTCGTTTGGGTTTTTGATGGTGGGATGGCCGTTGATAATTCGTTTAGGGTTACGAATAACCGGCGGCACTTGTAGCTGGGGACAACCGGTCGAAGGCGGAGGGGCTGGAGTGGATGGAGCTCGACTAGCCGAGCGCGGCAGTGGGCAGGGCGGAGGTCCTGGTGGCTTATGGCTGAAGCGATGGCCGGTCAACGATGGGTTCCTGAACGTATTAGGCTCGATCGGTTTCAGGAAGAGAAGCTTAGCGTGCTTGATGACGTGTAAAGTGTTTTCTTTTGTTTTTTTAGTTTCGTTTTAATTTAATTTCAACGCAGTATAATCCTAATAACTTCTGCATTTTCATCCGTTTCACGCAAAACTTTTTTTGTTAGGATCGTAATTAAAATCCGGATCTGTTGACGCTGCTTTGGACAGATTTGGAGACCGTCGAAATTTTGGGTTTAAAATTGGATTTGAATTCAATTTAAATCCCAAAGGTGAGTGTTTTAACCCACTCACAACTTCTAAAAGTTTTTATGTTTGTTAAATTCATTTTAGATATGAGTAGAAATTTATTTAGAACTGTTTGGCATGTTTTATTCATCGTATCTGTTTATTCGCATTTATTTAAATTAACTGTTAATTTAGTTTATTTATTTCATATTAATTGACAGTTAGAATTTATTTTTGCGTATAAACTGCTAGATTACAGTCATTAAATTTATTATGGAATATAAACTGTAGTTAATATCTGTTATTGATTCCTGTATAATTCATATGCTCTATATCGATGATTGTTTAAAATTGGATGATGATTGCAATTGATGATTGATGATTGATATTTGGATGAATGAATGCTATAATTATATTGTATAAACTGCAAGTCATCATGCATTTTCATTTTTTTCGGGATTGTGGTTTGAAATGATATACAACCGCATTTTATTTTTAAATTGCAGATTGAAATGATAAATATCCGTATCACTTGACCATAGGATAGAAAATTTTATACAGGCACCGTGGTCTATATATAAATATTTTAAAGTGATTTCTATGGTTTGGATGGGATACGATTTATAAAATTTTAACTTTGATATTTTATAAATAAATTATTCTTCTATATATATATATATATATATGAAGTTAAACTTTAAATTTAAGCTGGGTATAAACCTGTTGAATAAAAATGAAAATTTAGAAAATGGAATGTGAAATTTATATTATATGTTTAGGTTTGGAAATTTTAAGATACGATATTTATAACCAGATTTTCCGAGATAAATATAAAAATGAATATTCTAGTATAAAGTAAATTTGAGAAAATATTTAATTTCTAGAATTTGGAGTTTATTTATGGAATTTATGTGAATATTCAGGACTAAATAATAGAACATTAATTTGTTGAAAGAATAAAATCCAACTTTAGTTTTGAAATATAAATACTCCAAATGAATATATATATATATATACATAAATTGAAGTGGTTTTGGAACTTGAAAGTGATATTTAAATTTTGGTTTAGACTTTAAATAAAGAAAATATTTATAAAGACATGGAAATTATTTTCTTTACAAAGTAACCTTAAAGTTAAACCATTTATTCTATTTACCATTGAATATCCAAACCATTTAAGTTTTAGAGGTTATGGTTTTTAAATTATGAATTTCGAAATATTATACTTTGAAAGTATAATTCAAATGGTTGGTTTCTAGATATTATAAATTTTAAAGCAGTATGGTTTTTGGAAAGAATTTTATTTGGAATAAAATGATATCATATTGTTTTGGGTTTTAAAATGATATCGTATTCATAGTTTGAAATGGAAAATTTTATTCTGGTTTTAAAGTATAAACTATTTTTTTTAAATGACCGCGGTGTTATAATAACGATGGGTTAGCAAAGAGACCGGGATCGGATATGGACATACTCTCTGTCGATACCGAAACCACTTTGACTAACCGTGTACGCGGTGGAGATTCCAGAATGAAGTAGGTTGGTGGCGTCGTTTCCTGTAAGGTAAATACGTGGACCCAACTCCCGTGAGTTGGCATAAGGTGGCTAAAACAGGAGCGATTCTCGGGCCAATGAGGTCATTCCTCTGATCGGACACTCCTCTTCGATATTATACTTTGACTTTGGATTGATTCAGTGGCCACTTTTATTTTTGATTTTGGGGGAGTTTGTTCGAGGTGGACGGCAGCTGCGCTGCGCGTTTCCACCAGCCCGGATAGCAATTGGTATATCTACCCTGGCATTGCCTAGTTGTGCCGTGTCACCTACCCTATCGCACCTTGTACGAGTTTGGTTTTCTCCCGTAGCCTGTGTGGTATCCTCTGGTGGCTTCCCGATCAGGAGGGACTATGATATTGGATGGACTACTGGGACTATTACGTGTTAAGGTGGAAAATGTAAAGCCTTAATGCTATTTAAAAGTAAGTTTATTTTATAAATAGACACTATTATAATAGCGCAATATACTACATAGTAAATAGTTTAACGGATCCTTAGGAGATGTAAATCCCGAGCATTTCTTGAGTTACTGCACTCATATTTATTTCTGTAAATTTAACTTACATAAGATCTTTTAGTTCTGACTCGAGTGTTTTTGTCTTTTCAAATTCGCTCGGGTCAGTCCGAGCGTTTCAGGATTTGAAGATTTAGCTCTGGAGGACGAAGACGAAGATTTGTATTATTATTATTTATAGTATTGCACTACACTCACACTGTATTCCGCTGCATTGATATTATTGGTATGTGAACTCTGATATTTAATTGTATAAAGAAGAATCAAATGTTTTGTAAACTGTATTATAAACTGTATATTTTATTATTATATTTTATCCTTCCGCTGTGAGATTCTATTTTGTTTTATTTCTTCTCTGTTTTCTTATTTACCCCATAACAATCCGCCCTTCCGTATGGTTTGAATGGGCGCGTGTGTCTGTTTAAATCGTGCGAAAAGTCGGGATGTTACAATATGTCATACTCCAATTTTCTGTAGTTGACAAGATTACTTAAGAAGCAAGGATGAAACGTAAAATTTACTTGAAACATAGAGTACAACGTAAAGTTCAAATACTATAGCAAGTACAAAAATAAACGATTAAAGTAAAATTAAAGTAAGCATTGAAGTCCACAAATTGTTGAAGATATAACTCCTATTTTCCATGTTGAGAAGAAGAACCAAGTAAAAATTTGGCCTCTTACTTTATACGAGAAAATATTTTGTATATAACTATTTTTGCGTTGTTAAAGAAATAATAAACATGCTTATGGACCGATGAAAAAAGTATATATATCAAAAAGTGAAGTAAAGAATTTTTATTAGAGTGGGAAGTATTTTTAAGTATGTGGTTTATAGAAGAGCCAATTAAGATGAAGCAACCCTTCATAAATATTCTTTTGTCATCCAAAAATTCACTCCAACCCAAAAATTAATTTTATAATCCCATGCTTGTAAATTTTCTCTGCATTAAATATGAGTGTGTGCTCTTTGCACATCCTAAATAAGTACAAAGATTAAATCTAGTTCAAAAATTAATTTACTTGAAATATAGGGTACAACTTAAAGTTCAAATACTATAGCAAGTTCAAAAATAAATGACGACAGTAAAATTAAAGCAAGCGTTGAAGCCTACAAATTGTTGAAGGTATGGATCCCATTTTCCATGTGAAGGGGAAAGAGCCAAATAAAAATTTGGCTAGAATATAACCGCACATGTATAAAGGAGGATGTATGACGTAAAATAGAAAAATGGCAAAATGAAAATGGCGGAAATCTCTGATATCATAATACATTCATACAATGTTATATAATTTTACATGTATTGAGCATCTTTGTGATCAATTATGAACTATGAGCTATAAACATGTTCATAGTAGTTTTATGTATGTTAAGTAAGCATTTAATTACTCAAATTGAGAAGAGCAATGAACATATTCATAACAGGTTTATATATTAAATGAGCATCTCTGTTTTAATTGGATGGAGGTTAGGTGTAAATAATCAATTGTACAACTAATTATATGCTAAAAAGAAATAGAAAATTACTTTGAAAATGTATGTTAACAAACAATATGAATACACTAGGCATTATCCGTGAAATGATCGCATTTACAAGATAAATAAAAATGTATTTTGCCCACACTAAAGAATGGAATGAGATCCATAAAAGGTAATAGAACATGCTTTGCGCAAGCAACTATAGAGAAAATATGGATATAAAACCAATAATAATGGAATGAGTTTTACTGATGAGCATAGTGAATATTGAAATGGATTTCTAAAATTTGTTTGGTACAGATTAGTAAAAAAAAATGCTAATTGTATCATGTTAATGTTTGAAACCGTTAATGTCTCATAATTGATAACAATCACATGTAACCTATAATTCGTTTTTTTAGATATACAATTAAGAAATTCGTTTTAGAAACATTTGAATTTAAAGGTTTAAGTCAAGCCAATTGACAAAATTTTGAAACAAGCACCACTAAAGTTTCCTTATAAGGAAACTATAAAAAAAATCATAAGTAATGCTTTGTTATTTTTAATATCGTATATTTATTATTCTATGTGTTAGTAAGAATTTCACACTTATGCTTTCAAGTTGGTAGCTATAATTTGAACATCTTTATTTTATCTCTGTTTATGTAGTGAATAGAATGAGACCAATATTGCTTTAATTACACATATACATGTACATATTGTGCATGTAAATAAAAAATACACATATAACATTACCGAACCGAGTGAATAATATGTAGATTATAAAAAAAATATAAGAAGTTATATAAATCAAGAAAAAAACTCATTAAACCAACAACGGGTGGGTTGTGTATGCATTACACTTCATTTTGGAGAGCAAAAATAGGCGGAAAAACATTTCAACGCAAATAACTCTAGCCTAAATTGTATAACAAAGAAAATTTTCTTTATGAAAACATTAGATCACTTGCTTCGGAATAGTGCATTGAATAAAAGGCTAAACAACACAAATGTCCAGACTTAAGAAGACAAAAATAAATTAATATTACTACTAAAAGAACGATGCACATACTTTCTGATAGTGAAATTTCAAATACATGCCTAAAAATTAACTAGTCTGAAATTTAAAATTTGTGTGTTATATATACATATATTCTGAAATTTGATAAAATTGTTATGTTATTTCAACTAGAATTGGAAAGCCCAGCACACTAAAAAGTAACTAGTCTAAAAATTAACTAGTTTGGAATTACAACTACATGCTATGCTATTAATTCCAGTTTTATCAAATTTAATTAACATAGCATCTCTAATACTATATGTACCATCAAAATCATATTCCAAACTACTGTGAATTATATGTATTTTGGATTTTATTGTGCAATAACAATCTAGCAAGTTAAGCATCATTTAATTAGAACAAATACAGACATAGATGGCAGAGAAATAGGAACGACATTCAATGGAACAAAACAAATGAAATCATCAAGCAATAGTGTACCTTAAGCATAGGAGAGCTGGACGACCCAGGAAGCAACTAACTATCCGATGTCGACGTTAATGCGAGGAAGAAGACAGAAATAGTGTTCCATCGATATCCAGCAGCAGTTTTGCGGAGCGGGTTAGGTTTTTTTTTTAAATTTACAGTTTGGAATTTGAGTAGGCCGATAGGTTTAGTTTTGGGAAAATTTGACCTATTAATGTATTGAACAACCAACGAAAATTAGAGAGAGGGGTTGTAATTTTTTTCGGGAGAGGAGGGGTGGGGGGGCAGAAAAGTGATATTGAGATACAACTGACAAAAATTGTTGTTATAAACAGTTTTTTACTACTTGAGTAAATAAGCAGATGTTAAAGGGCATATTACAACTGCTATACAAATAGAGTTGTTAAAAGTATATTTTTTACAACTGTTAAAATAAGAAGTTGTTACAAACTACTTATTACAACTGCCATTTTGTGCTGGTTGTAAAGGGAAGGTTATAATATGATTGCTCTGTTATAGTGTTAGTAACAATCGAAGCAAAAGACCCCTCCTTTGCTTCTGTTGTACAATCAAAGCAACAGGTTTAGGCCTATTGCATCGTCTTTATTTGCTCATGTTGTAGAACTGAAGCAACATGGGTAAACAACCGAAATGACATGTTTTGTAGTAGTGAGAGACCTCATGACTCTGGAGCTTGCTTCGTGCTATCAAACTTCCTTCTGGTACTAAGAGAATCGTAGATTGACATATACAATTGATATACCTCACTTTAGTATAGATTCTTACACCAAAAGATGATACTTAATACATCTTTGTTATTCGTGTACTGATCATTTAAGTGTCTGAAAGACAGGTCCTTCGAGATGAAAAAAGAAGAAAACAGAACAGAATCTCTCAAAAGTGACGAGAAATGTATAATATGACAATGATATTTACAAAAAAACTTTAATATATAATTATTAGAGTACACTAACTTATTATCAACTTGAACAGTTATAACAACCTATTCTTACAAATGCTGATTAACACAAACAAAAAAGAAAATAGTGGAAAAGTAAAAGATATGTGACTACATCGTGGAGGCATCCTGCACGTCTCCTGAAATCTCCAAAGTGTCCAACTAAATATGAAAAAGATGCTTGTGCTGACCCGAGTATTATAAGAAAAATAATGTCGGGATCCGTCTGGTAAAACCAGCGTAAGAAACTCAAATCCGAAAGAATTTTCTTATAACTTATAAAATCCTTAAAACCAAAGGTATCTCATAAGATCACGCCATACATAAACACGGATGAGTTTTTGCCTTAATATACAAATCATTTTATATAAAATCCAATGATATTATAATATTGTCTAGGGTTTAAAATAAATATTGAATCATATCCGAAGTTGTTACAATAATTAAATTCCTACATGATAGGTATATAATCAAGTCTGATGCTCGTATTGAAAAATAGATTCCAACTACGAAAGGGTAAGGGTCCACCCACCGAATCAGTACACCTCTACATAAAATGTACTAGAGGATACAACATATTAAATTCCAAGTCCATTTATAAAACACTTTATAAATCTCTAAGTTTTTATATAAAACTATTTTATAAATATCCAAAATCATTTAGAGAACTTCTTTCCAAATTTCAAGATCTCTTTTCCATTAATAAAACTCCTTTTATAAACTTTCCTTGTTTAAAAGAAATCTTCTTTAATAAACTTTAATCAATAAAGTTCCTTTGATAAACAATCAATTATTTATACCACTTTAAATACTAGTTATTATTAATTAAACTAACTTCAACACTTTAAATAAAATAGTCAGTGAACCATCTGTAAAATACCATATTGAAATGGTGATAAACCTTAAACATTCAATTAAGTAATAACTTTACCTTAAACCATAATAATTACCTTTAAGCCTTTTTTTAAAAGAAATAGGACTAAAAGAATGATTTTCATATTTCAAAAGAGGCTTAGCAACCACATTGGTTTATTCAATTCTAGTTAAACTTTCTTAGTTATAATAGGGTATTTACTTAACAAGCAAATATGTGAAAAGCCAATAATAATCAACCATCATATAGGTAAATATCCAAATTACCAAACAGAACTGGTTTTTTATTCTACTTAAATAGATGTCAACATATCTACTAAGTTTAACTATAGTAGAATGATGTTTTATTCTGTTAAAAGATGTCGTCAGTAACCTATTCAATTATAGTAGAACTGGGATGTATTCTACTAAACATATATCAATGGTTTGTATAACTAATTCATCTTATTGGTAACTTAAAGGTACCGACAATATAATCCTTGTGTTTAAAACTATTCTTTGTAAAAGAAAGTTGCTTTTTAAAACAAACGATTCTTGGAAAATAAGCGATTATGAACTTTAAACTTCCTTTAAAATAATCAATAATAAGTTAAACCCTTTTATTGAATCATAATTAAAACTTAACTTAACTTAATTAAAAATTAAGAAATGATTAAACCTTTATAAAAAATAATAGTTAACTTGATAATTAATTAATAATTAATCCTTTACTTTAATTATTAATTAATTAAAATAAATATTACTTAGTTAATAATGAATTTAAAATTAATATTATACTTACTCAATAATTAACTAAAAATTAATCTTACTTTAAAAGAAAATTAATTAATAACTAGTCTTTACTTAATTATAATTAATAACCCTTGTTTAATACTTAATTAATTATTAACTTAACTAATTAATAATTGATCAATAAACCCTCAATTAAATTTCTATAATCGTCCTTATTAAGTTTATAAAACATTTCTAAAGTATTTTTAAGTATAAGTCCTAATTTTGCAAAAATGTACTTTTTATCGAAACTGGATCTATAGCGGCTATCGCTATGGATACCTAACTTAGAAAATGTTTCTTAGCTTTCTTTTTTGAAAACCTAACATTTGTAAGCCTACCAACATTTCACAAACATAAGGTAAGAGCTTAAAAAAAGTAAAACAAAGTTTGAACTTTGGAAACAATTTAATTTTAAAAGTAATAACCATAGTTATACACACTAGGGTTCCATATCATCAAACCATACAAAGGTGCTAACTTTCCTTAGCATACCATCATGTATTTAACCTCATAGCATACATAATTACATCATAACCATATCACTACATAAAAATCATGCCATACCAACATATACTAGAAGGATTATAACTTGCAACTAACTTGACATTTCAACTCTCTAATTTCGAACTATTTGTCATCTCATCCAAACATATACAATATATTCGGGTCAACACTATTTAGATTCAAAAAACATCATATTTTACAACCAATCAAGCATATGTTTAAGTTTTAGAAAACTTAATTAAGGGTTAAATCTTTACTTACCAAAGGTTGACGGAACTAAGCTAACTTCCACTCCAATTTGAATACAACCTAGAAATTGATTTTTGCCTTGACAAAAATGGATTTTGGTGGCCTAAGTAGACAAAGTGGTTTGGCCATGATAGGTGAAGGGCTTAACTTAGGGGATTTTGAGGGGATATAGGCCTTGTTTTGGTAAGGAGGAGGAGTAGGAAAAGAAAGGAGAGGGTTTAAACAAGTTTTCATGAAATAAAAGCGAATAAAGTTAAGGGTTTTAAACTTCGAAAAATTCTAGGATGCCATTAAAGGTCTCATGGAGCTAAAGGAAGAAGAAGTAATGTTTTGAAAATGAAGAATAAGTGAAAAACGAGAATAAGAAATTTGGAAATTACTTTTATACAAAAACCATATAACAAATTACCAAAATACCCCTATGTACTTTACCCTCCACAACTTCATGCCACCGCACCATCTTTTGTTGACACTCCATGACATAATTTCAAAAATCATATCCTCCCTTCATTACATGAGCCAATATGAATTTATTTGCCTAATGTACTTATGGCTGTTAATGTTTCTAGTGATGTGGCACTTACTTTTTCATTTTTTAATTTATTTTAAATTTCACAAAAAGCCAAATCCTTTTATATACGTAATATATATGTGTGTGTATACACTATAATATCCTAACTTATTTATGGATGAATGTGTATATGTACACAATAGCATTCATGACATTTCCGACAGTTTTTAGCCGATGAAAAGTCAAAAATTTGGAATATGAATTCCGGTCACATTTTCTATTTTTCTTCAAACTAAAATTTTTGAAAATTATTTCACCAACATTAGTTATTATTTAAAAGTTTTTATTTCAATTATAAAATCTATTATTTGAATATTTAAAATAATTTAAATATTTACAAATTCAAGCGATGAAATTCCGGGTCATTGCAATGTGTGTGTGTGTGTGTATGTATGTATGTATGTATAGCTCTACTTTGGACTTCATGTATGTTGTACAGTCATTTTCCGCCACTATATATTTTGATAGTTTATATATGAGGAGATGAGGTTGTATTTGTGATAGATGTCCATAATATTGTGGATTCTCATATCGCTATTTAGATTGATTAATAAATTATCCTATTTACATATACTGATGATGATGTTCTTTTTATTGAGATTGAGAGATATATTTAGGAAATGCTACATACTAGCCCGTTTATACTTGGTGATATCTCACTTGTTGATAATTTTTGGATCTAGATGATGATTTCTAGATATATATGATTCACCCGTTTGTATTGATTCATTGGTTTCTGATTTGATGTGCTTTTATATGGGTGGTGACATCTTTATGCATGGTTTATGGTTTTGAGGTATTCTATGATGTGATGCTTTGATGATTGTCTGTGATCTTATATTTATGTTCCATGCATGCATTTCCATATATATATATTGACCTTCAACTTTAGTATCTATGGCGGTATTATCATTTTACTATTCCTGGATTGTACCGTGTTACCTCTATATATAGATCCTTGATTTAGACATAATCTGACCCGTGTTTTATTTATATAATGCTCGGGTTAGTCTGAGATATTTCAGGTACATGGACAATATTACCAGTAGGTGTTTTAGTGGCACAGAGGATATCTATATTAGGATTTTTGTATGATATTTATATGACATTTATTCAATGGATATATATTAAAGGATTGTATATTGATTAATCACTGCATTGCATTTAGCCAGTTGGCATTTGAGATGCTTTTTACCCATACAGTCTGTTATATATATTACCGCTGCGATTCTGACTCTATGTTCTCTGTTATTTACTGTACATCGTGTATTGTTCTACCTAGGAGGTACACATGTTTATTGCTTTGTACCAATACTGCATATGTATAAGTGAGGTATTTAATTGATGTTTTTAATACGTACCAGTGTTAGTCCATGGGAGTATTCATATGTGTACCCCATATAGCCTCATTCTCCATATTATCTTACAATATTACTCAATAATACTCTTGGATGGTATGGATAGAGGTGGGGTGTTTAAAAAACATAGATAGCAGTAACATACTTGACATATGAAGATGCAAGCAAGTTCACTTAATTATTTTATAATATGGTTTTACAACAGTGGAATTAAACAAAAACTTTATTATTTACTAAACCTCCTACTTCGTCTTTGGTGTTTTGTTTGTCTTCAGTTAACCTTGCTAATCCCGTAATCTCAACCAATTTGAATGAGTACCTATGATTATAAGGGAAAACAATAGTAAAATCAAGGTCTAACATAAACATGATATGAGTATTATGTCTCCCCAATCACAGCATATAGTTGTCGTCGTCGCATAGAAAACGAGTTTCCCCTCACTAAATCATCAACAGCAATTACATCATTTCCTGTTGTTGGTACTTGGTTAGCTCGAAATGGAAGTTATGGGTGAATTTAAAAAAAATTCCCTTATTGGATCTATATTAGACATATGAAGTCTAATTTAGAAAATTTCAAAATTTAATTTAAATGCTTTTTTTATTTTATTTAAATTTATAAATTATGTATAGTTATATTTAATTTAGGTTTTATACATATAATTGTACACATACATATCATATACACATATGCATATGTGTGCATGTGTCGCATGATAATCCGTGCAAGGTATAATATGCCCATTTGTAGATGTTGGGAATTACATTGTAACTGAGATGTTAGCTCGTCCGATATGTATTGTACGTTGTCAAAATATATGTATATATTTAAAATTATTATTTATATAAATATTATAAATCCACTTATATATATATGTAAAATATTAATGATTTATAAATATGTGCATTATCTTTTTACAAAGTATAATTTACAAATTATTATTTGGATATAATAAATATGTGCATTATTGAAATAAATATTAATACACATACGCGCACACACACATATATTCATAATATATAAATGTTTCCTTTTTTTATTATGAACTTATATACATATATATATGAATTACAATAATAAAATAATATTTTTTAATATATACACACGCACATAAGCATATTTATAATATCCAGATATATATGTTTATGCATATATATTAATTAATAGAATAAAATATTTTTTATTTTTAAACACTTCCAGATCATATAAACAGCACAACAAAATTTTAATATATTAATATACATATATATACATGTACATTAATTAATTGAAAAATAATAAAATATAAATAAAAGATATATTCGAAACTAATTATAGAAAATTTAAACATTCAAAAAATGTAACATGATATTTTGAGGATTGGAGAATTTTTCCACAATTTTACTAGGTCAAAATTTATTTTCAATAATTAATTAATTTTTCGACCGTATATTATAATAATTTAAAAAAAATATATAAAAATTGCTTCTTAAATTTTGGTTTTTTGGCCAAGAGATTATTTCCTAATAAAATTAATAAAATTTAAAAGTTAATTTTCAAAGCATATTTATTTTATATAAATTATTTACATGGTAATTGATTTAAATAACAATAAATAATAGTAAGTAATTATAAAAAATAATTTACAATAACAACAACAACGAAGCCATTATTCGCAAATAAGTTGGGGTCGGCTAGAGATGGAACCCAAAACTAAATTACAAAGTCATAATAACAATAACAACAATAATAAAAATAATGATAATAATAATAAACTAAAGTTAAATAAGTAAATAAATAATAATAATAACTAAGTAAAAAAACCGTGTTGATAATTATAGTAGATGTAATAATGGTACTAATAATAATATTGACCAAAGACCAAAACTACGTCTTAGGCTCCTATTCACTAGTCTCATAATCTAAAACTTATAACACTAACCCTAAACCAACCCTAAGCAAAAAAAAAATTCCTAGCTTATGGTTCTGTTATGTGGATCGCTAACTTGCACGTGGTCATGTCCGACACTAGCTCTTCGGATATATTCCAATCCTTTAAATTTCTTTTTACTACTTCCTTCCGTGTCAACCTTGGTCGACATCTACCTCTCTTTTAGCATTCGACGCGACCTATAATTCCAACGCCCATAGGTGCCTCGGGAGGCCTCCGTTAGAGATGTCCAGACCATCATAAGCGGTGTTGGACTAGCTTTTCCTCAATTGGTACTACTCCAAGTTTATCACATATATTAGCATTTCTGATTCGGTCTCTTCTTGTATGAACGTAGCTCCATCGCAACGTACGCATCTCTGCTACACTTATCTTCTGGATGTGTTGGCCTTTCGCAGGCCAACATTTTGCACCATACAACATCACAAGCCTGATTGCCGTTCTATAGAACTTTCCTTTAAGCTTCTGTGGGACTTTCCTTTCACCGTGAATGCCAAAAGCTTGTCGCCATTTCACCCATCCCAGTCGAATTCTAATACTAACATCTTCATCAATCTCACCATCATACTGCAACATTGATCCAAAATATCGAAAGAGTTCCTTCTTGGGCACGACTTGTCCGGCTAGAGTGACATCTCCATCCTCTGACCTGACACCACTGACCTCGCACTTCATATACTCTGTTTTAGTTCTGCTAAGCCTAAAACCCCTGATTCTAAAGTCTGCCTCCACAGCTGCAGTTGTCTATTAACTCCAATCCTACTTTAGTTAATTAGCACAACATCATCAGGAAAGAGCATACACCAAGGAATCTCATCTTGTATACCCTTCGTAACCTCATCCATCGTTAAGGCAAAAATATAGGGGCTTAAAGCTGATTCTTGATGTAATCCTATGTTAATAGAAGAGTCATTGGTTTCACCCTCGTATGCTCTGACACTAGACATAACATCATCGTACATATCCTTGATAAGGGAAATGTACTTTTTTGCGACTAGTTCCTTTTCCAAAGCTCACCACATAACCTTTCTCAGTACTTTGTCATGAGCTTTATTCAAATCGATAAACACCATGGGTAAATCCTTCTTTTGCTCCCTAAACCTCTATATAAGCTGTCTTATTAAGAAAATCGCCTCTGTGGTCGGCCTCCCAAGCATGAAACCAAATTGGTTTTTTGAAACACTTATCATCCTTCTTAATCGATGTTCAATAACTCTCTCCCGAAGCTTTATTATATGACTCATAAGCTTAATTTACAACTACCAAAAATTATAACTACTGCAAATATACATTTATAAAATATTTGTTCAATTATTAACATGGTATGATGATATAATTAAATACAAACCATATAATTATAATTAAATGACATATTAATGTATGAATAATAATTATTGTAAATAGATTATTCGGCCGTGCATATCTAATCTATAGGGGAAAAATTAGTTTTTCAACGAATACATACATTATTGTAAATATATTATTCGGCTGTGTATACCTGATCTATATGGGAAAAAAATTAATTTTTTAATGAATACGTACATATAACCAATCTAGTAGCGTCAATATATATAACAATCGATTCCAAACCAATAATATAATATATATATATTAATAAATTATTATTCAGAAATTATAAATCGTATAGCACAGTAAAGCATACCTAAAATTAATGCCTTGAAGCAACCTAGTAATAATGAACTCTCTCTCTCTCTTTCTCTTTCGTAAACTTTTCAATTCGGCAAACTACTAATCCTTGAACTGTAGACCTTTGACTATCCAATAGTTATCGCTTTTGAATTGATTTGAGTTGAATTTTTTAAATCTCCTTGAAGATGAATTTGGCCAGCAATGATAGGGATGGTCGTACCCAATAAGTTCTAAAATAATTAGGGTTAATGATCCTTTTAAAATGGATGAAAGATAGAAAGATATGGATCATATCTCATACTAATTCTCCCTAAATCTAAGCCATCCATCTCAAAACACCTCTAACCTTCTTAACCGTCCCCTATAAACCTTATTTCTGCCAAAATTATCATCTTATCGTCGTGGGGTAATATCCCATGTATACCGAATTTAATATTATCAATTAAATCTAATTTAATTGCTGATCGATGACGTATATCGAGTGATATATTTATAACTTTTATAGATATATATAATAATAATTATTCCTCAAGTCATATTCAAAATTTTATAATTAATATTTCATAAATACTAGTTAATCTAATTATTTTATAATAATTATAAACTAATTAAATCGTTTTCTTCTAAAGAGAATTTATCATTTCGGTTGTATGACTTGTCATGTGTGAATTTGATCAGCGATTAATATTGAACTATTCGAATGTTAATGTTTACACGTCACTTAGCAGGTGGTGTGACGTACTGACCAAATTTATTGCTTACTTTGTTTCGATAAAATCCAATTTTACATTATTAAGTGTTACTTGGTTGTGACATTTATTTGCACTAATTCTTTTCGTCAAAACCATATCACTTTGGATTTATGGTATTTGGTAATGTTCAAAATTCCAATATCATCCATATTCAACTCTATAGTCTAAACACAAAGTCCTTGGTTCAGTAATAACAATTATTATTAACCGAATTACTCTGGCTAGATATTTTTATTTTGGGTTGACTCGAGTTAACCGTTATAATAACCCCATACAACTGAGGAGATGAATCTTATTTTAAAAAGTGATACGCTTCCAATATTTCCACTCGGTCCAACTATAGTCACTTGATAGACGCTGGGCCATGATTTGACTATAATTAAGGCGGAGCTTTCATATTGTAGACCACATATTCTCAATTCGAGAGAACTATGTAAATCAGTCACATCAGTATTTTTTGTTTGACCTTAGTTATATTAACCGACATAAAACTATCAAATGATTCGTTCTATATTTATTCAATAATTGTTAGTACATAACCTCTAGGTGCCCCCAACAATCATGAGTACTGCCTAACATTTAGAGAGCGTTAAATACTCTAGTCTCAAAAGATACATTGGTAACTAATCTCGATGCATCTTGACTGGGAACATTTAAATTGACATGTTTTATAAAATTATGATGCAATCTCATGATTACAACTATTTTTGATTGCTATCACAAACACACAGTTTATGGATTTTCTGTTAAATACTTAATTTAATTAAGCATTTAATTATTTATAACATATTATAACAATATATAATAGAAAGAATGCACCTTTATTACGAACGAGAATTGATTATAGAGTTAATTAATTTACAATAAATTACAAAATTACCCCTAGGGCATACCCCTAACTCTATCAATCTTCCATTTGCACTTGGTGCCAATTATAAATCTCAATCTCCCTTCAATCAACTTCTCGAGTGCCGGTTGAGCTAGACCCTTAGTAAATGGATCTGCTGTGTTGTCCTTGTGGCATCTACCATTTGTATCCGACCTCATTCTTCTCAACGAATTTTTAATGAGGTAGAACTTCCAAAGAATAATGTCGCGAATTCTTGTGTACTTCGGGCTCCTTTGGGACGTTGCATTGTTATCGCAGAACAATGTCATAGGATTCTTGGTATATATCGGGGATCACTCCAAGCTCACTTAAAAACATACACATCCAGACCTCCTCTTTAGCTACTTCATTGAGGGCAATGTACTAGGCCTCCATTATAGAATTAGCTACTATTTGTTCTTTGGAAGTTTTCCAACTAACGACTCCATCTTTAAGCAAAAAGACTAAATTGGACACCGATTTACAATCATCTATATCATTTTGGAAACTTGAATATGTATACCCCTTCATAAGGAGGTCACCATTCCTATATATACAGAATAAGTCCTTATTATTTCTTAAATACATAAGTATACATTTCAAAGTTGTCTAATGTTTTTCTTCGAGATTTGATTGATATCATCATATGCATCCTAATATGCATGTCACACCCAGTCTAATACATAGCATAACATATATTATGGATCTTATGGCTAAAGCATAGAGAATCATGTTCATACACTCCTCTTCAATGGTATGAGGAGCGTCTTTCTTAGAAAGGGCTATTCTGGATTGTGTTGGAATGCTTCAACATTTGGGCTTTTCCATATAGAACTCTTTCAGTATGGTGTCTATGTACATGAATTGAGATAATCCCAACAGTTTCTTAGTCTATCTCTATATATCTTTATAACAAGTATATAGGCTGCTTCTCCTAAATCCTTCATGGAGAAGTTCTTGGACAACCAATCTTTCACTGATTGCAACAATGAAGTGTCATTGCCCACAATAATAGATCATTAACGTAAAGTACTAAAAATACGATAGCATTGCCATGTTCCCTTTTATATACGCACACTTCTTTTATATTCTGATAAAAATCAAACTGTTTGATTACTTTATCAAAATACTTGTTTCAACTCTTTGAAGCCTGTTTAAGTGCATAAATAGAATTTAACAACTTTCAAGTCTTGCCTTTACTCTCTTTGACCACAAAACCCTTTGGTCGTGACATATAAATGGTTTGAGACTCTTATTGCTTTAGAAATCTAATGTTTATTGTAAGAAATAAGCTCAAGAATCTTAAAGGAAATCTAAAGTCATGGGAAAAGGATACATTTGGTTCTGGAAGTAAGTAGCTCGACTCCATTAGATAACAACTTTCCCTTATTCAACAAGCATTATCGTCTAGCCCTCTTGATCCTTCTCTTGCTGTCGAATAGCACGAGATGAATTATCTTCTTCAACAAACTCTTGAGTCTAAATCCATTATGGCTAGAGAAAAGTTGCATGTTAAACATGAAGCCATTACTAATGCCTTTACTGCATATTTCTCCTCAATTCTGGCCAATCTTCTTCTGCATATCCCTGATCTTTCTCCACTCTTCTATCTACAGCTCCCTTACCTATCTGCTGCTCATGCTGCCAGTCTCATCAATGAGATCTCCCTTACTGTGATTGAGCACACAATTAAGTCTCTAAACCCATATAGTAGCATTGGTCCATACAGTTGCAATGCCAACTTCTTCCAATCTTGTTCGTCTACTATTGGTTCGGATGTCATCAAAGCTGTATAATATTTATTTTCAATTAGCAAACCTCCCTTTAGGGTCAATGCAATAGCCTTTACCTTTGTCCCAAAGTGAGAGAACCCTTCTTCAATCTTTGACTTCATGCCGATATCTTGCTATAACGTATTATACAAGGTCATCTCAAAGATTATCACTTGCAGAATGTAGCTAGTTCTCTCTTTAATTATTTTCGATAATCAGGTTGCTTTTCGCAACAAAGAACTATTAATGATAACATTCTTCTTGCCCAGGAACTTTTAAGGGGATATGGCAATGCTAATATTTCTCCGAGATGTATGCTTATGTTTGATATTCAAAAGGCATTTAACTCTATCTCATGGAGTTCTATTATTGTAATCCTCTCTAGAATGAATTTTCCAAACCAATGTTAGCTTGGATCTTCACCTTCATATCTTCTCCTTCCTTCTCCGAATCTCGAAATGGAACTCTAAGGGACTACTTCAAAGGCACTAAGGCATTTGACAAGAGGACCCCTTTAGGCTTACATCTTTATTTCGGTAATGGAGGTTTTTAATTCCCTTATAATTGAACAAGTTGAAGCTAAAAACCTAAACCTCCACCCCAAAATGCAAGCAACCTCTAATCACTCACCTTCTCTTTGCAGATGACCTTATAATATTCACCAAACCTTCCTCAAAGAACATCCATACTATCTTAAATATCCTTTAAACTTTCCACTCCCTAACCGGCCTAAAGATCAACTTACAAAAATATCAAATTCTTATAGCTGGCCTACAAGAAAGTGCTAAGGCTGAGATAATAAGGCTGCCAGCTCTACAAGAAATGAGCCATGATGCCTTTTACCTTGGTCTACCTCTAATCTCCTCAAGAATTACTAAAACTAATTTCCTTCCTCTTTATGAAAGGTAACTGCAAAGCTTAACTCGTTGCCTAACTCCAAACTGTCACAAGTAGGTAGGTTGGTGATTGTGCAGTTTATTACAGTTGCAATGACCTCTTATTAGACCAAACACTATATCCTACCAAGGATAATAGAAAAGGTCAGTAGTGCTTTAAATAAGTTCTTATGGCATGGGGACCCTTTTTCGTAGAAACTTATTCTTATTTCTTTTTATAAAGTTTAACCGTCTAAGAAGTTTGGGGGACTAGGTGTAACTAATATGAAGTTATGGAACATGGTGGCCATATTGACCTAGTTTGACAAGCCTCTTACCATTACTTATAACTTATGGAATCAATGGGTTAATCACTATGTTCACAAGAACAAAGATTTCTGGACCATGCATATTCTCCCAAACGCAAGCTAGAGCTGGCGTAATATCCTTAAGCTAAGAAGCACTTTTCTGTCTCTTTGGTGCACCTCATTCCTTACTCATAAATTCAAATGCCTGGTATTCCCCTTTCAAACAAACCTAGTTCATATGTGTTGGATTTATCTATTGTTCTACCTTACTATACTTCATCCCCTATAAGGCATGTCTGGAATAGTATAACTTCTGTTCCATTTTCACAGTCAGAGCTTTCTATTGTTTGGACAAGCAAACTAAAGAAACATTCAATTTCTTTGGTATATAATGACCTGGTTAATCACTTAGCTATTTCCATCTTCCCCTGGTCAACTAGAATATGGTCGATGGGAGACCCAACAAAAGATAATTTACTACCATGGAAGGTTATGGCTAATGTGTTGCACACAAAATCTAAGCTTACCAACCTTGGAGTTATTAATAATGATACATGCATTCTATATAGCGCTTAATTTGAAACTAACACTCATCTTTTTTTGAGTGCTCCTACTCTCACTAGCTTTGGAATCGTCTTCTTGCAAATGGTATCTTCCATAGACCGGCTTCCTCCTCAAGGCTGGAATGGTAAAACATCTTTTAGGCCACGAGATGCTCCTCATGCTAGAATTCTTCTAATTATTCTCAGGTGCTTTGCTGCAGGTCAATAGAAAGAGAGGAATGATAGGGTTTTTGCTAATACTTCTGCTATTGTGCCAATTCTATATCAAAATTTACATAGGCATATTCTCCTAAGACCGAAGCAATTGAGATGATAGGTTTTAGGTCGTTATTGGGTTGTCCTATTATTCTATTGTCTCCTTTAGTGTCCTTTGTATAATCCTATATTGAGGCGTATGACAATTGTGCTATCCTCTAATATTGACCTGGTTGTTTTTGCCATTTTAAATGTAATTATTTCCTTTAAGTTATAAATAACATGGCTGGGCTCTCTTAGCCCATTAACTTAAAAAAGCTATCTTTACATTCATTTGTCATATTTCGTAGTCATAGAATGCAGCGATGGCTAGCATAATTCGAACAGACTTAAGTATGGCCATCGGTGAAAAGGTCTCGTCATAATCAACACCTTGAATTTAAAAAAAATCCTTTCTCAACTAACCTTTCCTTATAAGTCTCTACATTCCCATCTACATTTAGCTTTTCCTTAGAAATCCATTTGTAGCTGATGGGTTTTATCCCTTCGGACACGTCCAACAAAGTCCAAAATTTATTTTCATAGATTGATTCCATCTTGGATTTCATTGCTCCAAGCCATAGTGCAGAGTCTTTACTCTACAGTGCTTATTGGATAGATAGAGGAGTGTCATCATCTAAGACACGGTCCTCTACATCCATGAGAAAACCACAGTATCTCTCTGGTCTGCGAGATTCCCCACTAGACCTTATATTAGGTTGCATGTTTTCATATACTTAGTTCTCCCATTGGTTCAGTCTTAGTGTTAGTTTCTTAGATCTCATCCACGTCTACAAGTTCGCTGTTAATTTCTTTTGATAGAAATTCATTTTAAAAAAACAGCATGTGTGTAAACAATTGTTGTTTGTTCCTCTATGCTATTGAAATAGGTCCCTTAGAAATCTTGGGATATCCTATAAACACACAAAGAGCCAATGTTCTTAACATAGGCCAAGCAATCTCACACCTTCAAATAATTGAAATTAGGTTTCTTCCCATGCCATATCTCATATGGTATCTTAGGCATAGATTTTGTAGGCAATAAGTTCAACATATGCACTACGGTTTCTAGTGCATATCCCCAAAAGGACATAGGTAACTCAGCCTTACTCATCATGGAAAGAACCATATCTAATAGGGTTCAGTTCCTTTGCTCAGACACGCTATTTTGTTGTAGAGTATATAGTGGAGTAACCTGAGAGATAATCCTATTATCTTTTAAGTATTATTGGAAATCCTGCCCAACATACTCATCTTCTCGATCTGATCATAGGATTTTAATCTTACTAATCGTTTGATTTTGTACTACATTTTAATATTCGATAAATTTCTCATAGACATTCAATTTGTTCTTTATAAGATACACATTTCCTAGTTCTCGAGAAATCATCAGGGAAGGTAATAAAGAAAGAACTATTATCTTTAGTAACTATAGGCATCGCGTCATATACATCACTATGTATTAACCCTAAGAGTTCATTAACTCTTTCATTGCTCCCACTAAAGGGATACTTGGTCATTTTAATTTTGAGACACGATCCTTACATGTCAAATGATTTCATACATGTCAAATGATTCATAATCAATTGATAGAAAACCTTTGGTTTTCAATTCGTGTTGTCGTTTCTTACTAATATGACCTAGCCTACAATGCAAAAGATAACCATCTTTTATATTGTTAGAAGCATTATTCATTAAACATATATAATTAGTATTACTTATATAAATTCCATTTTCAAGAACACCTTTGCAGACTTTATTTCCATCAAAACTAATGTTCATAATATTATTTGCACAATGAAATATATATCCAATCTCAGATAATCTAGAAACAGAAATAATTTCACAAATAAAATCTTTTACAAAATAGCAAATATTTAATACTTGTATAAATCCACTAGGAAAAACTAAATGATAGCCGCCTACCGCCGTTGCATCTACCATACATCCATCAACAACTGGAGCCTCATCTCTCCTTTTGCCACACGATGCTTGTTTCTAAGCCTCTGTAACGAATTACATATATACCAGATCCAGTATCTAAAAACTATGATATTTTATTGATTACAAAACAATTTTGAATCATAAATATACTTGATGGACCTGCAGAACCATTTTGCTTCCTTTCCCTAACAATCTTTAAGTAGTAAGGACCGTTTCTTTTCCAGTGACCCTTCTTGTAGCAGTGGTGGCATTCACTGTCATCGGTCTTCTTGCTTTCTTATTCTTTTTACCTTCTTCTTTCTGCTTCTTTGAACTCTTCGAAGGTGATGCACTAACCTTTTGACAGCAAGCACAACCCTTTGATCCTTAGATTGTGACTCAACCGATCTCAACACATTGAGGAGCTCCACGAGATTCACGTTCAACTGGTTTATGTCATAATTCAAAATGAATGGTTCATACTGAGTGGTAAGTGAAACAAGAATCAAATCCACTTGCAATTTGTTGCTTATTTGTACGTCCAATTGAGAAAGCCTATCGATATAGACCTTCATCATTAGCACGTAATCATTCATTTTCCGCACTTTGGTCATCTTGGTATTGAACGGCTTCTTTGTAAGCTTGTACCTTGTGGAATGTGACTGTTCATCAAAAAGAGTCTTAAGACTATCAAATATCTCATGGACAGACATATTTTCGTGCTGCCTATGCAATGACTTGTCTAATATAGACAACATGAAAACTTGGACGATTTCTAGGTCAGATACCCATTTTTCATAAGCAAGTCATAGTTCGAGGTCCGCATCATCAATGGGTTCCAGTTTAGGTTTTCATATAATAGCAGTCCAAAGTCACTTGTAAGGCAATGCTATTTTAATTGCTCTTTGCCAATCGGTATAGTTAGGTCCAATAAGCTTGTTGTTTTTGGAAAATAGTTTTGAAGTTGGCCATTTTATGCGAATTTAAGTGGTAATTTTTTAGGACAAATCATAGTAGATATTCTTATAATATTAGTAAGGTTAAACTTTATGTTTAATTTTATTAATAAGCTCCCACTAGTCCTTTAAGTTTTGTTAAACCCTAATTTGAAACATAGAAGTCCTTCGAATTGACTAGTAGGTGTTAGGACTCGTATGTCTTGGAATTTTTACCTTAAAAAAGCTCAACAAATCTTACTTCCACACACGATAGATAACTCATTATCATTTGTATCATATACAACTCTTAACATGTAGTGTCTTATCCTTTCCACCTTTCCTTAAGGAAAGCTTAAGAAATAAAGTTAGATATTCACTCGGACCTGCGATGGCCTAAGTATAATGCACATACCTTGAGGAAAGCTCAATAAATATACGCAGTTATCTTATGTCGTCTATTCAAATATTAATAGTACTACATGTAACATCCTTAGCTTGAGGAATGATCAACAACTAAAAGCATGCAAGTCATCTATTAATATATAAATGGTTTACGACAACATTATATTAAACATTCATAATCGTCAATATATTATATTGAGTGATATTGACTTATGGAATAATGTAATTCTTATGAATTACCCTCGTGATTCAAGTGTCGGACACATTAAAATCATGGTATAAATATGTTTGCCAGTATTTATTCGTTAAGTCTATTTTGGGCTTCTTTAATATTCCACCTTTAGTTTATACATTCATATTATATAAGTTTTGTTACTATGTAAATTTTATATTTTATACTACTTACTAGTCTTATGTATAATATTGTATTAATTAAATATTATTTAATTAATTTTAATTAATTTACATTTTATTTAATTTCATATAAATTTTATATTTTTTATTACTTATATAATAGTCTTATCTATAATATTGTATTAATTAAATATTATTTAATTAATTTTAATTCATTAACATTTTATTTAATTTCACATTAATAAACATTTATATTCATTATTTCTTATCTATTATAACTTTTTTTAGTATGATACATATATCATACATATGTGTATATTATTTAACTAATTAACTTTTAAATAAATTATTTAATTAAATTATTTTAAGTAAATTGTTTTAATTTCGAAAATCATTATTTATTCATACATGTATATTTATGACATCCTAAACATTTTATAATATCACAAATATAACTTAATATATTATACATGCATATAGGTTTCATTGATTAGCTTATTTAATTAAGTGATTTAATTTATTAATCTTATAATTAAACATATACATATAATTTTCGAAAGTATTTATATTGTGTTTAAAATTTTTAAAAAACTTTATTATATTATAACTTTTATAATAATTACATCTTATTTTAAATTTAACCTTTAAATTTAAAATTTTCTATTTTCAATTTTTAAACAATTTTGAAAATTATCACAAGGCCCAATTCAAATTTGGGCCTTTGCTATTAGGGACAACTTTTGGGCTATATCTTAATAGTGAACTATAATATGACTAATTTAGACCACATAGGCTATTGGGTTTTGATAACATTATTGGAACAAGGTCCGCTCGCGGTGGAAGTTATGGGTGAATTTAAAAATATATTCCCTCATTGGATCTATATTGGGCTTATGAAGTCTAATTTATTTAGAACATTTCTAAATTTTATTAAAATATTTTATTTTATTTTATTTAAATTTATAAATTATATATGGTTATATTTAATTTAAGTTTTATAAGTATAATTATACACATGTATCATATACATATATGTATGTGCACGCATGTGTCATATAATAATCCATGCAAGGTATAACTTGCCCATGTGTATATGTTGGGATTTACATTGTAGCTGACACATTAGCTCATCCAATATGTATTGTATGTTATCCAAATATATGTATGTGTTTAAATTTATTATTTATATAAACATTATAAACCTCCTTATATATATATATATGTAAATATTAATAATTTAGAAATATGTACATTATTGAAATAAATACATACATACATATTCATAATATACAAAAGGTTTCCTTTTTAATTATGAACTTACATACATATGCATGCATACATACATACATACATACATACATACATACATACATACATACATACATACATATATGAATTACAATAATAAAATGATTATATATATATATATATAAACAAATACATAAGTGTATTTATAATATATATATATATATATAAATTACAATAATAAAATAATATTTTTTTAATACACACACACATATACATAAGCATATTTATAATATCTATATATATAAGAGTGCGTATATATATACATATATTAATTAATAAATAAATAATTTTTTTTTATTTTAAACACTTCAAGATCGTATACACATCACAATAAAATTTTATTATCTTAATATATAAGTATTAATTAATTAATCGATGAATAATAAAATATTAATAAAATTTTTTTGAAACTAATTGTTCAAATTTTAAATTTTTAGAAAATCTAACATGATATTTTGAGGGTTAGACAAATTTTCCATAATTTTACTAGGTAAAAATTTATTTTTAATAATGAATTGCTTTTCCGGTCGTATATTATAAATATTTTAAAAATAATTTTTAAATACTAATTTTTTGTCCAAGAGCTTATTTAATGATGAAACAATTTTATAAAATTTAAAAGTTAATTTTTAAAACATATTTGTTTCATATAAATTATTTACATAGTATATTGATATAAATAACAATAAATAATACTAAATTATTATAAAAATAATTTATAGCTACCGAAAATTATAATTATTGTAAATATACATTTAAAAAAATATATGTTCAATTTTTAACATCATATGATGACATAATTGAATACAAACTATATAATTATAATTAAATGACATATCAATATATATATATATATTTATTAATAAAATAATAATTATTCTAAATAGATTATTCGTCTGTGTATATCTGGTCTATATTGGAAAAAATTGATTTTTTTAATGTATACATACATATAGCCAATCTAGTATGTAATAACATCAATATATGTAAGAATTGTCTCTTAAAACTAATGCCTTAAGGCACACGTAGTAATGATGAATTCTCTCTTCTTTGAAAACTTTTCGATTCGGCAGGTTGTTAATTCTTGAACTGTAGACCTTTGACTATCCAATAGTTGTCAGCTTTTGAATTGATTTGAGTTGAATTTGTTAGAGCTTCTTGAAGATGAATTCGACCGGCAATGGAGGGGATGGTGGCAGGCAAAAAGTTCTAAAACAATTAGAGTTAGAGGTATAGAGGATGAAAGAGAGAAAGATATGGATCACATCTCATATCGATTTACTAAATCTAAGCCATCCATATCAAAACAACTATAACCTTTTTATCCGTTGCCTATAAACCCTATTACTGCTAAACTTATTGTCTTATCGTCATAGTCTAATATGACATTTAAGCCTAAATAAATCATATTAGTTAAATCTAATTTAATTGCTTATCGATATCGCATATTAATTAATATATTTACAACCATTATAAATATATACAATAATATTTATTCCTCAAACCATATTCAAAATTTTATAATTAATAATTCACAAATATTAGTTAATTTATAACAATTATAAACTAATTAATCATTTGGTCTAATGTAAATTCATCATTTCGGTTATGCGACTCGTCAGGTGAAAATTTGATCAGTGATTAACATCGAACTATTCGAATATTAAAGTTCATACGTCACTTAGCAGGTGGTGTGACATTTTGGCCAAATTTATCGCTTACTTAGTTTCGGTAAAATCCAATTTTACATTATTAAGCGTTATCTGATTATGATATTTATTTACACCAATTCTCTTCATCAATACTATACCATTTTGGATTTATGGAATTCGGTAATGGTCAAAATCCTAATATCATCCATATTCAACTCTATTGTCCAAACATAAAGTCTTGGTTCAATAATAAAAATTATTATTAACCAAACTACTCTGGCTAGAGATTTTGAGTTTGGTTTTACTTGAGCTGACTGTGATACTAACTCCATATAACTGAGGAGACGGGTCCTCTTTTGAATAATGCTTCACTTCCAGTACTTACATTCGACCCAACTATAGTCATACGATGGATGTCATGCCATGATTTGACTATATTCAATGCAGAGCTTTAACATTGAATATCCACAGTATTCTCAAGTTGAGAAAACTGTGTAAATCAGTCGCACCGATATTTTCTGCTTGACCTTAGTTATATTAACCAACAAAAAACTATCAAATGATATGTTCTATAGTTATCCAATAACTATAAGTACGTAACCCCTAGGTGCCCCCAACAGTCATGAGTAATTTACTGCCTAACATTAGGAGAGCTTTATGCACTCCACTCTCAACAGATACATCGATAACCAGTCTCGATGTATCTTGACTTGGAACATTTAAAATAACGTGTTTTATAATATTATGATACAATACTCATGATTACAACTATTTGTAATTACTATCACAAACATACCATTTATGAATTTTCTATTAAATTTATTTTAGTTAAACATTTATATTTATAATATATTATGATAAATATATAACAGAAAGAAGATGCCTTTGTTACGAGTGAGAAATGATTATAGAGTTAATTAATTTACAATAAATTATATAATTGCCCATAGTACATACCCTAACTCTATCACATGTAACATCAAATCATCATATTACGAGCATAAACATATAGGCATCATTTCAAACATAAATTTATCCAATACTTAACATCATGTTATGAACCTCGTCATACATGTATCATTATCAAGTTACCACTCATGCCTTAGCAACAACCTGCCTCGAAACAAGCCCAATTTTCTACTTAGAAAAAGCCTACCAAACGTTAGATCCATTCCAAAGATATTTGTTGGTTGGTAAAAATAACACATGGAGTTATCTGCTAATGTTATCAGAATCTCACAGCGGAAAGGATAAAATATAATATAAAAAACAATAACCATTTTATAAAAATTAAAGTTTCATAACAAGACATAACATCTCAATACCTATGGTACAACATCTTAAAATATAGTGACATAATGTTTAAATGGGCACATCAAAATATAACAAAACATAAGTAGATAAAAAGCTCCCACAAGACATCATACCCGCCTTCATCTCCTAGATCTGCATCACGTTCTCTAACCTGTGTTGTAATGAGGAGGGAGTTAGAACAACAATGTTTTGTTAATAAAATCTCGAGTCTTTCCATAATAGTACTTAGGCAGTATAATTTAGATAAGAATACATCTTACGTATCCTAACCATATTTCTTATAAATCCCTTTAATCGTATGCTTGAAGGCTTTTCCAGTCCAATCCTATGACTTACAGTTTTCTAACCAATCTCTATAACTTGCTTTCAACTATAGGCCCAATATCATTCCCAGTCCCATGCATCTACCATCAATAGTGTCCTAATAATGTAAGAGAAAGTACCTAGGCCACTTAATACCATTTTCATGGAAATTAGGCAGACTCTGACCATTTAATACCAATATCTTAGGCATGTCTCTGTCATTTAATACCTAACCAAAGGTGGACCTCTCTCTGGTACAATCTAGCTGACATCAACACATAATCTCATCAAGCCATTTAAAATAGCCACTTAATACCTCAAACCCTAAGTAGATCCTTCCCAAGATTTCCATCTATGGTGCCTAAACGCTAACCCCAACCATTTAATACTTCCTAGTTTGGGAGGAGGCGTACCCTACAACAACGACTTACTACCACCGGTCCCCGAAGCAGGACCTATGTATTATGACCTGAAATCTATACTATGACGTCTTACATTAGTCTGACCATTCATAGGCACTGGTAGCCAGATTAACTCAAAAGACTTGCCTTATAGATTTGGGACTAACCTCATGTCCTACATAGGTACTTTTTATAGACGATATCTCACATAAGTCCCAAAGTCACACTTCTAGTAGCCAGATTAGCTGGGAAGACTTCCATGTGCTTTTTACTGATTTCATATCCCTATAACTTAGTCATAATTTACACTGTCCTAACCATGCTACTATATACCTCACCGCATTCCACTAAGGCTATAGAGAAAGATTCTTTGTTTTGCCACTAATCATAATCATTCTTAACTTTCATCCTAGGGATTTTTAATGCTAATAACTAACCTATTTATTATGTTATTAATACGTTAGTCATATGCTAATGTATATTTATAAATACATAACTAAACTATTCCTAAGCATTTGCTCTATACTAATCGTTAAATGTAAAAACTTCCAATTTATACAAGTTTAACTCCGTACCATAACATACAAATTAGTTAATATCCTTAGCCAACAATAAACTTGTACAAGAAAATAGAATCAATCACTAAACTTATTTTATATTCAAATAATAGAATCAACATCAAAAGAATTTACAATTTAATCCTTTATTGCTCTATTTAACTTCCATATATAAAGTGGAAAAGGGATTCATATGTAATTTATGAAAATAGGCAGTGCAAACTACGAATAAGAGAATTAGTATTTTACACACAATTTCCTGAACTTTTAGAACCCTTAATTGTATCAAAAGAGAAGATGATAAGTTGAATAGAATGTAAAATATTAAAATTGTAATGAAAATTCTACCAATTTAATATAGAATAATTGAGATCCAAATAGCATAAGAATTGACATTTCTTTTTGTGAGAATTTTGGGAGTTTATATTTGATGTTTTCATGAACCAAAATTCCCCAAGGCATAAATCAAATCCAACCCATACTATATAACTACTAAAATTAGAAAAAGCAAGATTTCTACTTATAGATAATTCCCGGCTTTCTCCTTTGGATTTGAACATGCCTACTTATTAAATCTCTTCTTTTAGAAATATACAACAAGCGAGTTATATATAGATTAGATTCAAAATATCAAGGATTAGAGGAGAATAGAATTAAAAATTAAATATCTAAAATCTCTTACATGAAGACCTTAAGAAAATTTTGAATTGTATGGAAGAAAGAAACTGACAGAGCTCCGCTACATTTCCAAATAATTTATGAATAAAAGTAAGGAGGCTAGGCTCCTATTTATAGTGGTTAGAAAGCACCAGAACAGTTAGATTTATGTCCATTTAAAATAAAAAAATCCGGTATGTACCTGGCCTAAGAAACCCTAGCTACCACAACATGAATCGATTTACCGCTCCTACCTAGGAAGTTGACCGGTTGCTTATAAATGGGAACATATTATATGCCGTTAACTAATTATTTAATTCCTTAGTTAATATTTAATGTTTACTTAACCCCTAAGTTTCTAAGTACCGTTTTAAATTTCAAAATTTAGCATTAATTACAATTTAATTTGAATTCCATTTAAATTATTTTGAATTCGAAAACTTCAACTATCAATAAATTTTCCATTTGAACACTGATTTTAAAACTTTATATATGGAAATTGATTAGAAAATCACCATGGATGCAACGAGATAAACTTTGTGGCCAAATTTTGACATCTTCAAAATTTTCATTTTTATCCTTATTATTAATTTATTAATTAAATTTTTCTTATTAATTTTTACAGATTGTTATGGCCTTACAATCACCCATCCCGATGTCACTTAATTGATTCATATTATGGGTTTCGACACAGGCATTATACCTTGTTCTTATGTAATATTATGGTTTCACATCACCAATTACCACTCGGGTCATACACCTTCATTCATCTGTAATGTTATGATTTTACATTACTGGCTGCCACTTGGGCTATACAACTTCACTCCTATGCAAGTTGCTGAAGCTGAACCCGCCCACAGTGAAGTAATCAGGTAAATTTCAAAAAAATATCCCTATTTAGATTTTTAATAGGCCTATGTAGTCTATATTTATTTAATTGATAGATATTGCTTTATTTTTTATAGTTTACATTAAATAATATATGTATATGCATCATATACTCATTAGTGTGTACATGCACATGCAATTTAATAAAGCGTATATGGTTTGACATGCTCGTACATAGTTGTTGGGATTTACACCGCAACAGACAAGTTAGCTCCACTTGTGTACAAACGTACTGTCTAAATATATACATATGTGTATGAGAATATAAAATAAGCGAATACGTATATAAGTATAATTACACACACACACACACACACACATATATATATGTTTGTGTGTGTGTATTTATACATTATAACGAATTAATTGTAAATATTTTGTATAAGGCATTCATGAAATTTACACACACACATATCTCTAAAAGTATAAATATTATTAAATCACAAAATTATATTTTAAATATTAGTTTATAAAATAATTTTAATTATAAAATGAAATCTAAATTTTTATTCAAAGATAATTTTTAATATATATGTATATAAACACAATTAATTATAAATATATATTAATGCAATTAATAATAATAAAACTATATAAAATTATGCCTATTATATTATTTCTAGCTCCAGTAATTTTTTTCTAGTTTTGTGTAATTTTTAGTTAGCAATAATTATTTTATTATTTAAAATCTGTATGGAATTTTAAAAAAAAATTAACCTTCTAATTTTTTTTAAAAAGCAAAAAGTGTAAAATATTTTGAATGAAAGTTTTACAACAAATTTATTTTGATTAATTTTATTTGTAAATAATATATTTATTTTATTTTTATAATCTATTTTAAATTAAATAAATAATTAATATATATATCTGTGAAATTAAACTTTTTTACAACCGAAAGCATTTTAGATACGAATAAATTTTATAAAATTAAAATCTTATAATATACGATTTTAAACCATTTGAATATAGATTTTAATTGATTAGAATCATTTAATAACATTATATTAAAAATATATTTTTTAAGGCCACGAGCAATAGGCATTTATCCATATACAAAATATGATTTTTTTTGTTTTTATATGTAGATATATGTACAATCATCAATATGAGACAATACATCGATATGCAGATTCGTGATATTAATTTCTATCCAAGCTAGCAGATGACATGAATGAGCATATTAGAGATTATAAACAAGTAATATTATATTTCACCAAAACCTAATTGTTCGCACGTTAAAACGAAGAATCTAACTCTTTAAATTGAATCCTATATTTAGAAGTTGCTAGCTTCCCGAACGTAGCTACCTTTGACGATCAAATCGACTTTAATTTAATGTTAGAAGTGCTTGAAAAGATGGAGGGTGAGGTAGAATTTTCGGCCAGTAAAGAAAATAAAGAGGAGGCCAAAACTAAACTAGAAAATAAATGTTGGAGTGTTTAAATAAGAGAGAGTCTAAGATGTAAAAGGAGGATCTGGATCCACCTTTTTCTTTTACTCTTTCTTTCCTTTTGAACTCAAAATCCCAGCTCCAACCCCTCATTTTGGCCGACCTACCCCATTAAATCCTAGCTGAAATTTCAAGTTCCCTTATGAGCCTCTAACTTATTTCACGCCCGGTCACTATTTATCACATTTAATTCCAATTTAGACGCATATCGATATCACATATCGATCAACATATTTATAACTATTATAATCACGCTATTTGATATTATCCAACACATCAAATAAAATTTTATAATTGATATTTTACAAATATTGATTAATTTAATTAATTTATAACAATTACAAATCAATTAAATCAGGTGGTAAAAGGAGTATTCAACATTTTGGTTGTGTGACTTTTAAGTGTAAATTTAATCAGCGATTAATGTTAAACACAACGTTCACACATCACTTAGTATGTAGCGTGGCATTATAGCCAAATTTATTACTTATTTGGTTTCCATAAAACCCAATTTTACTTTGTTAAGCATTACCCAGTAGTGATGATTATTTACATCTATTCTCTTCATCAAAACTATACCGCTTTGGACTTATTGGAATTTGATAATGGTCAAACTTCCAATATCATCCGTATTCAACTCTATAATCCAAGCACAAAGTCCGAACTACTTTGGCTAAAGACTTTTACTTTGAGTTGATTTCAGCTGACCGTGATACTAATCTCATATAACTAAGGAGACGAATCCTCTCTTGAGTAGTGTTTCACTTTCAATGCTTCCACTCGATGAACCTATAATCGTTCGATGGATGCCATGCCATGATTTAATTATTATCAAAGCGAAGCTTCTACAATGAAAATCAACAGTATTCTTAAGTCGAGAGAACCGTGTAATTTTGTCACATAGATATTTTCTATTCGACCTTAATTATATTTCTAACAGAAAACTATTGAGTGAGTCATTCCATGGTTATCCCAAAACTATCAGTACATAACCACTTGGTGCCTGCAACAACCATGAGTAATATACAACCCATCATTTTAAGAGCATTACGTACTCTAGTCTCAACGGATGCGTCGATATCCAGTTTTGAGACATCTTGACTAGTAATATCTAAAACAGTATGTTTAATTTCATTGTGATGAATTACTCACGGTTATGACGCTTTATAACTACTACAAAAACATACCGTTTATGGATTTCCTATTAAATGTACATTTAATTAAGTTAATTAATTAATACAACACATTATATCAAGTATACAGTAGAAAGAAAACACCTTTTATTTTGAACAAGATTGGTAATCGAGTTACATATATGACAAATTACAAAATTGTCTCATGGCATACCCCTAACTCTATCAATCTCCACTTGCACTTGGGGTCAATTATGGCATTACTATCTCATCCCTTCAATCAGCTTGATAATAATTAGTCATGTTAGACCCTTTGTGGATGGATCTGCTACGTTGATTTAATTATCTACTCCATTATTCAACTCTCTCTAACGTCGATAAACTACTTTTATCATATGGAACTATTCAGAGTATGTTTCTCAACTTCTATGAACTCTTATCATTGTTATCATATAACAATATTGTAGTAATCTTAATATTTGGAGTCACCCTAGCTCGGTTTTAAATTTGTGCATTTATATTTATACATTGCTTTTATCGTGGTGCTATTCAAGATGATGCACTTAATCATGTCACTGAATTGGCCACAACAATTCTATTTGGAACATTTCCAATTTAAGGATCCTTAACTAAGGTTTGAACATGGATTTAATATTGACATATTATACTCAGCATCACTTATCAAGTCTGAACACTCCTTTATAAAAAGTTCATTGTTTTTGTAAACAATTCTCTAGTATTTCATAAATACTCAAAAATAATTTAAACTACCATTTAATTTTGATTTTAAATTTCCTTCATGCATCAACTAGATAAGAATATTACGATATTGTACACAACACAACATGATGATAATTCCTAATGTCAATGCATAAAGAATTCATCTTACATGTTTCACATCAAATAATTCAATAAGGTGCCATTGCATATCGTTTTGGAATATCTGCAACATCCTTTATACTTAATATAAAAGCTATAATTAACAAATTCAATATCGATTATTAAACAACCAACTATTACTGATTTTAACATAAGTATATTGCTAACAATCAGTGGTATGTTATTACTTATAATTTAGAAATATCTATGTACCATTTAGTGGTTCTTTCTTATGTACACATGCTCTCTACATTTTTATTGAAAATCAAACTATTCTATATACCTATCAAAATATTTATTCAATTTTGATTCTTATAGAATGATGCTTTCGTATCATCATTTCTTAGATCATGTCTAAAAAACCTACAACTTAATATTGCTTCCACTGACTTCGAGACATTTCGGTTGTTATGTGCAAATAGTCTATTTTATATCATTATTTAGAGTTTTCCATTTCAACACTTATGTACCAAAAAAATCCATAACAAGCGATAATTTTATGGGCAAAAATCCAATTCAACTTGAGCACATCGAATAACAAATCGATTACGCTGATTTCAACAAATGAAATTTACGATGTTATTCTTACGAACTTTGCTTATTGTATTCCAACTACATTAGTCTGGCTCTTGAAGACACATTCATAACCGATAGATCATATCCATTTGGGTATAGGTATCAAAATCATATTTTGATAATATACTTCGAATCTGCTTTAGATTTTCGCATTATACTATATAAGAGAGTCAATACTCTTAATGATTTAATTGACAACCAAGGATTATCAATTCTTAACATTGATAAGAAACTCATAGTTCCTCTTCAATGTGCAATAATACTTATTTGACATTCTAATGCGTTGTATTCATTTTGGTTTTGTTAATTTCAGTTCATCCCTCGTAATCAGTTTTATCCTAGGATCATATCCTAATCCATTTTACGACAAATAATTTCTAAAAAAAATTCCTTCACTACAAAGTTCATATTTCTTGAAACAACAATCCTTTCTCAGTTCAGTGGAATGGGTATTGATAAACATTTTATGAATTGCCATGTATATAAAAATAATTTGGTTTTTAGTTTACCATATTTACACTCAGTCATGCAATGACTATCGTTCCCATAATTATTTTGGGGCAATTCATAGAAGATCACTCAAGCACAATTATTACGTGCTGTCCTTCGACTTGCACAACCTGCCAACTCCTTGGCCTAGGATATGTTGGGGTTTCTTATAAACCCTTATCTTATATGATTTTGTAAACTATTTTTTAGGTGAATTTAATTTTAACCATATGTATTACTCTTAAGCGTACAACCTTATAAAGAGAAGTTAACTCAACACCACTCACCATTAATCATACTTTGTCTAACAAAGTTCGATTACTACTTACCGATACATCATTATGCATCATGGGGGGGGGGGAGTGACTTCTGAGATTGAATTATTATTCATTTTTAGATATGTTTGGAACTCCTTCTAATATAAACACCTCTCTGATCAAATCAAATTAATTTTATTTTCTATTACACACTACTTTATTTACTTCTATTTAATACTCTATGAACTTATCATTTACATACTACATGTGTATCAAATACCCATATTCCTGTCAGCGGTAACTCATCGGTGAATATAATGAAGTATGTGGAATTGTTTCAGTACTAATAGACTTGAGATTGCATGTGTGTGTGTATATATATTTGTATATATATCAATCCGAAGAGTTCATTAACTCTTATCATGCTCCCGCGAAATGGGTGCTTTTCCCTTAATTAGTTGATACATAACTCATTGATACTGTATGATTCATAATCATATATTCAAAGATTATCTCCTAAACTACGCTTAATCTATAATTGCAAAATAATTATAAATAAAGATGTTTCTGTATTTTCCAATGCATCACAAATACCACTATTATAGCTTAATTTTATAACGAATATTCATGATAATAATATTGAAATAAAACCATGTCTATTTTTCAGTCAACACTGAAAAATAATTATTATTTCATAGATAATGTTTGATATGTTTTATCAAAACAACTTTCATAAGTTAATGCGACCAATAAGTGTTATATGGCATGCTCCCACTAGTTCCGCCATTAGTATAATAGTGTATGAAATACGAAGCTCTTTTCAACCACTTAATATAGGCCATTTATTTCATTTACTATAACTAGTTTACAGTCGATTTTTTTTACATCAAGTACCTTAAATTCAAATAAATAAATATCATAGAAAACAATTTTCTATATGAAAATACTTATGGAATAGAAATCATATTTCTCATTCTAATGTTAAGAATCTATTATTATTTTACAACCCTTATATCCAAGAAAATTAGTGAAGCTGAACTAACATTCATTCTCTTCATCCCAACCTTGCCTTAGATTACATCCAATCTTATACATTTGATTGCCTTCTAAACTATCGAACCATTCAAAGGAAATCCTTACTACAATATCATAACGAACTATTTACAAAAGTGAATTTGGTCATCCTTAGCTTTTAAATATCAAATAAATTGCTCTTTACATAAAATGATCAAGTAGGCATTTCAACGATTGAAAACTTAGATTTATCTTGTAGCCTTGTCCGATGTTATGTTGAACACAATAGACCATTATTGTAATCAATTGTATTTAATACATGATTTCATGTTATAGTTTACTTGGTTATTTTAATGAACTAATTTCATTGAGGTTCGGTATATTACAAATTATGATCATTCACCGTATAATATTTATATGCGATAATATATGGATCAAATATTCATATTCTTGTATTACTTTTAGAGCTTGAACTCATTGAAGACAATACACTCTCTCAGGAAAGTAAACTTGTAAGTGACCAAGTTATGATCGTATTTAGTAGTTGTATAATTAGACGCTTGAAGGGGTCAACATGCGAAAATTTATTGGTATGTATATTTAATATTTCTTTGTCAATATTTAATTTAGTTCCTTTGTATATTTTACTGATAAACATTTTATCAATTATATTCAATGCATAAATTTTGAAGTATATTATTTTAATTATACATGGCAGATGTTCTTACAATATTAGAAAGGTCAAATATTAGCATTTCATTTTTCTAATAAGGCTCTCACTGGTCTTTTATGTTTCTCCAAACCCTAAGATGAAACATAAAAGTCTTTCAACTTCACTAGTGGATGTTAGGACTCGTATACCTTTGAATTCTGACCTTGAGGAAAGATCAACAATACTCCCATATACGATGGATAACACTTATCAGTTGTATCATATACAACTCTTAATCCATGGTTCCTTGTCCTAATATCATTTTTACCTAAAGGAGAGCTCAAGTTAAAAGAGATTATTCACTTGTACCCACCATATTACGACGGCCTAAGTATACAGCACATACCTTTATATGTATAAGCGTCTTACCTCATCTGGCAATAAATTAATAATCATACACATAACATCTCTAGCTTGAGGAAAGCCTAACAACTACACTATATGCAAGTAACTTATTAATGCATGAATGCTAGAGGACAACTTTATATTAAAGGTTCATAATATTCAACATATTATATTGAGTGATATTGACTTATGGAATAATGTATTTCTTATGAAATACCCTCGTGATTCAAGTGCCGGACACGTTAGAGATCAAGGTATACGTAATTTTACATAGGTATTTAATCTCTAAGTCTATTTAGGGTTTCTTTGATATTACACCTTTAATTTATGCATTTATATTATATAAGTTTTTTTATTATATAACTTTTATACTATATTTAACTTACACAATATTTTATGTATAACGTTATATTGATCAAAACTTATTGAACTCATTTAATTCATTAACACTTTAATCAGTCATTATATTATTCAATTATAACGTATTATAGTGAATATATATTATAACCCTTTATAGTAATACACAAATATCTTTTATATATATATATGAATGTATTTTAATTTTTTAATTAAATTTTAATTAATTTATTTAATTAACTTTTATTACTTTCGAAAATTCTTTTATACACACATGTATACTCATATTGTCTTAATTCAAGATAGCATAACATATATTATTATATATATTGTACGTGTATATATATTCAATTAATTAACTTACTTAATTAATTCACTTATTTTATATATCTTATTAATAAATAATATTTTTGAAATTAATTTTATAACATTTTCAAACATTTTGGAAAATTATATTATAATTTTTGTAATATGTGTCTAATTTTAAATTTAACTTTAATTTAAAAAAGTTTATTTTAATTTTCAAAACAATAGGAAAATCTATATTATAACATTTATGAAAAAATTATATTTAATCTTTAAATTTAGAATTTTATTTTTATTTTAAAACAAATTTGAAAGTAGCCCAAAGGTCAAATTAATTTAGGCCTTTAAATTGGAGATAACTTTTAGGCATACCTTTTTATTTTGGGTCAGGCTAGTAGCCAGCTAGGGTAGAGTATTTGATTACCCAAACCTGACCTTAGACGCTACTTTTCTAGACACCATATTATATGGATACGATTTAATAAGTTAGCCATAATACTGCTAATTTAAACCGCATAGGTTATTTGGCTCTGAAACCATTATTGGAACCAGGACAGCCTACAGTGGAGTAAATAGGTAAATTTCACAAAAATTCTCTCTTTGGATCTTTAATGGGCTTATGCAATCTAAATTTATTTAGAATTATTCTAAATATTGTTTAAATAAATTCTACATTTTATTTAAATTATAAATAATGTCTTAATTCTATAGTTTATATTAAGTAATATAAATGTGTGTATCATATACACATTAGTGTGTATGTGCACATGCAATATAATAGAGTGTACATTGTTTGACATGCCCGTATATAGATGTTGGGACTTACACCGTAATAGAAACATTAAACCCTCCCGTATACAAATGCATTGTCTAAATATATACATATATGCATCAAAATAAAAGACAAGTAAATATGTATATAAATATAATTATATATATATATATGTATATGTATATGTATATGTATACATATATGTATATATATCATAACATGTCCGCAGATGTGGCCTAGTGGTTGAGACACTTGCCTCCTGGTAAGCAGGTCGCAGGTTCGATTCCCAGGTTGCCCATTTACAAGGGCTTATCATGTGCTTATGCTAAGATCAGCCTTCGGGTGCCCGCGGACCGGGTAGGCGCACTAGGGAGGGTTTTACGGCTCCGGTCGGTTTCCCTCCTGAACAAATTCAAAAAAATGTATATCATAACATATGAATCGTAAATAATTTATACAAAGCATTTATGAAATATATAAACATACACATTTATATACCTATAAATATAAATATTACAAAATTACAAATATATTTTAAATATTAGTTTATAAATAATTTTAATTATAATAGGTAATCCAAATTTTTTTATTCAAAGTTTATTTTGTATAATATACATAAACTCACAATTAATTATCAATATACATTAGTGTAATTAATAATAAAAAAATTATATAAAATTATGCGTATAGTATTGTTTTTTGCTCAGGTAGCTTTTTTGATTTTTTGTACTTTTAAATAATAAACAATTATTTAATTATTTAAAATCTGTAATGAATATTTATAAAAAATTAATTTTTTAATTTTTTTCAAAAGAAAAATAGTTAAAATACTTTGAACAAAAAATTTATTTTTATTAATTTTATTTAAAAATATATATTTATTTAGTTTATTGTTATAGTCTATTTCAGATTAGATAAATAATTAACGTGTGTGTATGTGTGTATATATGTATATAGAAAAAGATCTTTTTTACAGTCGAATTTTTTTTAGACGTGAATAAATTTTATAAAATTTAAATCATACATTATTATTTTAAACCATTTAATACATTTTTTGCTTAATTAAACTCATTTAATAACATTATATTAAAAAAAGTTAAGGCCGTGAGCAAGAAGAAAACATTAATATATAAAATTTATTTTTGTTTTTTGTGTGTAGATATATATACATCCATTAATATGTGACTTTACATCGATATGTAGATTCGTGATATCAATTTCTAACCAAGCAAGCATATGACATGAATGAGCATATTGGACATTATAAACAAGTAATATTACCTTTCTTCAAAGCCTATTTGCTCACACTGTAAAACAAAGAATCTAACTTCTTCAATTAAATCTCGTATCCAGAAGTTGCTAGCTTCACGAACACAGCTACTATCGACGATCGAATCGACTTCAATTTGATATTAGAAATGCTTGAAAAGGTAAAGGGGAAAGAAAGTATTTTTGGCCAGTGAAGGAGATGAAGTGGAGGCTGAAAATCAAATCAGAAATGAATGTTGGAGCATTTAAATAAGAGAGAGTCTAAGGAGTAAAAGGAGGATCTGGATCCACCTATTTCTCGTATTCTTCTTTCCTTTTAAATTCAAAGTCTAAGCCTCCAACTCCTTCATTTTGGTTGGCCTATCCCATCAAATCCTAGCCAAAATTTCTGGCTCCCTCATGGGCCTCTGATTTATTTTAACCCGACTAATATTTATCACATTTAAGTCTGATTTAAATGTGTATCGATATCGTACATTGATCAATATATTTATAACTATTATAAACACACTATTTAATATTGTCTAACACATCAAATAAATTTTTATAATTAATATTTCAAAAATATTAATTATTTAATTTCATTAATAATCACAATTATAAATTAATTAAATCAGGTGGTAAAAGGAGTATTCAACATTTTGGTTGTGTGACTCTTAGATGTAAATTTGGTCAGCAATTAATATCGACTATTTCAAATATTAACATTCACATAGGGCTTAGTAGGTGGTGTAACATTATGTCAAAATAATCACTTGCTTAGTTTTAATAAAACCCAATTTTGCTATGCAATACCAAGTAGTGATAATTATTTACACCAATTCTCTTCATCAAAACTATATCACTTTGAACTTATTGGAATTTGGTAATGGTCAAAATTCCAATATCGTCCATAGTCAACTCTATGATCCAAACATAATGTCCTTAGTTCAATAATAACGATTATAATAACCGAACCGATCTTGACTTTGACTTTGAGTTGACTGTGATACTAACCTCATAAAACTAAGAAGAAGAATCCTCTTTTGAATAATGTTTCTCTTTCAGTTCTTCCACTAGACCCAACTATAGTCGTTTGATGAACGTTGTGCCACGATTTAACCATAATCAAAGTAGATCTTCCATATTGACGATCAACTGTATTCTCAAGTTGAAAGAACTACGTAATTTTATCACATCGATATTTTCTGTTTCACTTTAGTTATATTAACTAACAGAAATACCGAGTGAGTCATTATGTAATTATCCAATAACTATCAGTATGTAACCCCTTGGTGGCGCCAGCAGCCATGCGTAATACACATCCTAACATTTAAAGAGCACTCTATACTATAGTATAAACAGATGCATCGATATCTAAGCTCGATACATCTTAACTAAGAATATTTAAAATAGTATGTTTAATTTCATTAAGATTAATTACAATACTTTATAACCACTATCACAGAACATACCACTTATGAATTTCCTATTTAATATACTTTTAATTAAATTACCGAATTAATTAATATAGCTTATTATATCAAGTATATAATAGAAAGAAAACATTTTTATTTCGAACAATATTGGTTATCGAGTTAGATATATGTAACAAGTTACATAACTGCCTCTAGGGCATACCAATAACTCTATCAAATGTTACATTACAGGTGGTCACTTGGGCCTTGAACCTTCATTTCTATTTAATGTTATGGTTTTACATTGTCGGTTGCCTATCAGGCTTCACGCCTTTTAAATAAAACATCTTTACCTTCCTTGTCAATCAAATGATATATTTTATCATTTAAACTTTAGTCATTTGCAACTTTACATAAGTTATCCCATTTCAATGTATCATTAAGTTATCCCGTTCAACTTATCATTATTTATTTAATGACTCCTCATTCTATAAAATTCAGATAAAGCATCATGGAAACTGAATTCCATATTGCTTCCAATATTTATTCGTACTTGGCTATCCTCTCTTAGCTTTCATATGGAAAAGTAATCGACCCTATAGCTATAGATTCAATAACAAAAGCTACTGAGTTTATATCTCAGCGCTATCGACTTTACAGATTTCGTATGCTATTGAGTCTATAACTTTTGGATGTTATCGAGTCTAACTTCACTATGTTATTGAGTCTATTGCCTTCATTTAATATCAAGTCTATAGGTTGCATATGCCATCGAGTATATAGGATTCATATGCTATCGAGTATATAGGTTTCATATGCGATCGAGACTATAGGTTTCATATGATGTCGAGTATATAGTTTTCATATGACGTTGAGGTTATAGGTTTCATATGCTATCTGGTCTATAGGTTTCATCTATTGTAGGGTCTCTAACCTACTATCAAGTTTATACTCCTATATGCTATTGCATCTATGGCTATTGACTTTCTAAGATAACATTATCACTTCCATAACTATCGAGTTCGTGTAGTGGAAAATCCATTACTAAATGTAAAACTAATTTATTACTTGATGAAGTAACTTCTTTTTCACCTAGCCACAAATAGTAGCCTAGTGGGTAAGGTATAACGCCCCACTATTGGCATTTAAAATTAGTGGCAAACGTCATCCAACTATGCTTACGCACTAATCTTTGATATAAATACAGTGATTATGAATAACAAAGGGAAAACCTCACTGCAGAGTCAAATAACAATATATGTATATCTAATATCCCAATAGCAAATGACATACAAGGTCTAATACAACAAATAAAACATTTATATCTTTTTATACATCATTCATTACCAAATTTATAAACAATACAATACCAATGCAAGAGAAATATCTTGAGTAAGTAATCTATGGGTGTGGTATGCAACTGGTCATCTTTATTTCCTTTGTTTCCACCTATAAGCCTTAACAATGCATAAAAAGGAAAAAAAATATTTACCGTGTTTAGTCGTGCCTTAACCTATACACTCCGAACATAAGGGAACATAGAGATATTGCATAAGGAAAGGCTCCCTGTGCCCCTTTTGGGATCAAGCCCATGTAGTTTTATTTCTTGTTCTTATTCTACATCAAATATTTGTTAGCACATAACATTTCGTAACAAAAACAACCAAGCATCAATAAAAATAGAAAATAGCATATACTATTTTGTCATCACATATAATCATCATAGATATATGGTACCGTAATAGCAGCAAAACAAACCAATAATACACAATATCAACCCCAAATATCAAATAAATCAACCACAGTGAATATACTCAAATGTGTAGTAATCATCCACTGCCAGTAACACATCATCAACAACATGAATGTAAGTATAAATTAAATAAATATATACCGATTGCTCCATATTAGTAACATAACATCAATCACATTAAGTTTGTACTAACCACTATATATTAGTAATAGGAACATTAAAACTTGTCAAGCGTGTACTAAGTATTCAATATTAGTAACATAACATCAATCTCATTAGCAAAACAAAACCATAATTAATTATAGAACATACATATAGTAATTATGGTTAAATATTGCATGTTTGTTCTAATGCAATTCCATTTCCATACAATAGACATTTATGACAATTTCAATCAACAATTAATTACATATATTACAATAATCCAATATATGTTATAATATATGTATATTATGAAGTGAATATGCTTGTACATTGTTTTGTTTAGTCCCACATCGTGGGATAAGTTCAGTCCTTACCTCTGAAGCCCTTATATAAAGTAGGCTATGTAATGTAAATAGACATCTATTCTCTGAATGAATAAAATTGTTCTCTCTCTCCAATGGCTTCTATTTTCTTTATTCTATAACACGTTATCAGCACGATTTATTTTTAAGATTTTCTTTATGCATTTGAGATCTATTTCTTTTCTCTTGGGATCTAATTTTATTTCATAGATCAAATTTAGTTTTGTAAACATTTGTTTTGATCTCATTTCTTTTTCCTGGATCTCATTTTGTATATCTTATAATGTTGATCTAATTATGTGAATCTAATATTATTTATTTGTATAGATCTAACTTTGTAGACTTCATTTTCCAGATCTCATTTGTAGAATTATTAAATTGATTTTATTTTTAGATGTTATTATGTTGATCTCAATATGATCTAATTTTTCTGATCTAATTCTATTATAGATCTAATTTTATAGATCTATAACATTTTATATTTTATATACTGTTGCTTTTGTTTTCGATCCACAGCCCTAATATGGTATAATGATTGATTTTAGATCTCATTGATCTTTCATTATTTTTAATTGATATTTTTTGTTATGAAGGATTTTATATTAAAAAAAAATCTACCAAATTAATGCTGATTATCAAATATCTACATGAAATAGTTTTGATATTTGTAGCGTGTATAATTATATGTATTATTGCTGATTTAATAATACAGAGAGGTTTGAGTTGCAGAAGAAGCAAGCAGATTAATTTCCAATGACTCCAGTAATGGATATCGAATTGATGGTACTTATATTTTTGACTTGTTCCATTTTTCATTCGTCGATGTATAAAACACGTTTCCCTTTAATGGAATCACGCACTTTTGCTCTTGCTATGAGATTTTCGGTTTCATTCATGCATTGAGTAAAATAAAGTTCAGTGATGTTTATATTTTCATTTAGAAATAATTTAGAATTTATATGATTATATCTGTTTTTTTTTTGTTTAGGAATTAACCATATTCATATTGTCTAGTGATTTAACTGAAAAAGAACATCTTTACCTATGGAACTACCTGAAGGAGCGTTATGACCACCAAAATATGGTCACACTTTTAAACACTAGACATGAGTGGTTGAACTTGAAGTTTTAAGTCTTTAAATCTACTAGGAAATACAATTCCTCTATATTAAAATTACTTCTAAACTAAAATTATGTGAAAGGATTGTCTAGTGATGCTAACCGGAAGTTAGATCATTTCTTCGACGATGAAGGAAACTTCATTAATGATGAAAATCTAAGTACGGTAATAAATGATATGGTCGAATTGATCAATAATAGCAGCCTGAAGTCTGCTATGTGGATTTTATTTTATTTCAGTTCAGTAAATCAGTTTAAAGTTGGTAAAACCCAAGTTTTGATAATCTTTGGGTCTGTTTGCCAAACTATATATTTGAAGAAGTACATTTTAATATTCTCCAGAAGAGATAATCCATATGACATACTCTTGAAGAGATGTTTTATGATTTTTATATTTCAAAATCCAAACATCCTAGAAGAGATGTTGTAGAATTATGTCAATTATGTAGAAAAAGATATTGATTATTGATGACATCCCAAAAACAATGCATATAAAGTATTTTTAGAAGTGATATGTACCACTCTAGAAGTGGTGTTTATGAAATATCCTCAGAAGTGATATTATATCATCGTATAGCACTATAAAAGAATTGCCTATAAAATATTGTCAAATGTGATAATAAATTATCCAAAATTCAATCGTCTATTGTCATGGACCCGTAGCTCCATTAGACAAATAGTGATATGTAACCTTTTACTTTTCAGAACTTACGATGAATCAAATATTATATGCACAACTATTCTTGAAGAAATATCTTTAGATATGCTCCTGAAGAGATAATCTATATGTCATATCATAATTTTCACTAAAGCTATATAAATACGGTCTTGAACAAATCGGTATGTGCAACCATTATAATTTCTTATTTTGATACTCTTATTTATGTTGTAAATATATCTATTTTATTGAACTCTCTAGAGGAGATGTTTATATATAATTATAATTATAATTATAATTATAATTATAATTATAATTATAATTATAATTATATATATATCTAGAAGAGGAAGTTCACTCCAGAAGTGGTGATACTAATATATCTCTAGAAGAGATTTATAAATTTGAAAATGATAACATATCTCTAGAAGAGATTTATTTATATATTTGGTAAATTTTATTAAACCAAATAAGTGTACATAAATTTGATTATAAAGGATCCTAATTTAGCTTAGATTAGATCCTAAAAGTTTGAGAGCTAAGAGGAAATCCATATCTGTAACATTCCAAGTATCTAGAAGATACTACTATTATTTTTGCTGTAATTTTTTTTACAGAACTCTCAATAGAGATGTGTAGAAATGTCTATATGCAATTAAAAATTACTCCTTGATAAGTAATCATAATTAGTGTTCAAAACTGATATTTGAGATATAATTGAGGAATAAAACTTAACAACTTGAAGTTGTGTGTATATTTTGTTCGAACCAGAAGTTCGATATGGTTTCAAACCTAATGTTTTGAACATTATCATGCGGTTTTGACAGGTGTGCATTGACATTGATTTATAAATAGAAATTAATAGTTTTGATCCTTGTAATAGTTTGTTCCAAAAATCACTAATTCAAATGAGAAAGAATATGAAAATTTTACAATATACATGTGATATGTGGACGCACGTATACATCCATATATGTAAATATTTAGCTAACAACCTGAAGTTTGTTATAAGCTATTATTTAGTGATTATGCATAGATATTATTTAGTGATTTAAAATTCAATCAACATAAATGCTGAATGACCTGAAGTCATGTATGTATTCAAATGATCTACACAATAAGTAAATTCCTCCAATTGCTTAGATCAATGAATGAGAACAAACTCTAATAATCAATATCAACTGAATGCATCTTACAAAAGAATTATCCTCCTATTATTAATATGTATGATGTATTTGCTAGTAGCAATATCATAATGGATCAAAATAAGAATCCAAAGATGATTATTATTTAATATGACAATGTTTGTCAACATTGAGGGGGAGGATAAAGGGATACAAGTTCATTTTGATCATCAGTGTTAAATATTTATTAAAATATACAATGATGCAAAACATTATCAATATTATCCCTAGTAGACTTTCTCCAATATAGATTTGAATCCCTGAAGGATCAAAATTTGTAAACCACATCTGGAATATGGTTCAAAAGTCAGTTCAAAATATTTTTGGAGTTAGTAATAAAGATGCCAAATAAAGGAGGTGGGTGTTCTTGAAGAAACACTTAAGGATGCTCTAAAAGAGATCCATGACATGATTCTCAAATAACCCTAGAAGTGGGTTAGGTACCTAAAACATAATTAAAGAGATCTCAATAAACCATGTCTAGAACTGACAAGAAATAATCATCGATGATAAATTTGCAAATAATAAAGCGCTTATATTTATAAATAGATTAAGAATCTTAAATTAGGGAAAAACATGACTGGCCATCATGAATTCCTTAATAGTAGAGAAATATGGACATGTAGTCCGCAAAGTACCGAAAGTACTTGAAATGCTTAATATACCCTGAAGGTATAAATGTGGTTTAAAATCATATTAAATAATGAAAGTATACAAATTCCTGAAGAATATAAATAACTTTCATTGTTATAAAGAATGCAAAGAACAAGAAGAGTAAATTTCAACCTACTTTTAATTATTGTTGTAATGAAAATCTTGATATAATTCATGATGAGTAGATTACTTCCTATTTTTAAGTATCGTTGTAATGAAACTCTTAATATCCATTGAAGTGATAGTTGCGATATGCAAATACTTATTAAAGTATACGAATTTCTGAAGAATATATATAACTTTTGTAGCATGAAGTATAGATTACAAATTTCTTCTAAGTATTGTTGTAATGAAAATCTTGATACATCAAGATGAGTAGATTACTTCCTGCTTTCTAGTAATGTTGTAATGAAATTTTTAATATTCATGAAAGATGTATAGTTGCAATGTGCAAAACTAATTTGAAGCATAAAAATGAAAGCACATGAAGTGTTTTTCATAAAAGTAGCATACAAATGCATAAAATGCAAACCATATTTGGAAGAAACAATCTTAGAAAATTTGATTGTATCAAAGAAAACTATTAATAAATTGTATTATGAATGAGATACATATTTATGGATCCAGAAGTATCTATAACCAATTTAAGTTTTCGAAAGACGAATATGAATTCAGCGGAAAAATTAAAATCAGGGGGAGAATTCATAAGTATTTTATAATGCACTCTTTTTCCTTAACTAAGATTTTTCCCACTGGGTTTTTATTAGTAAGGTTTTAACGAGGCATTATCTTGATCCAGAAGAATCAAACGTCTTTCCAAGAAATAACATCTCAAATATGTTATTTAAGTTAAATTATATTTTTATCCTTGACTAAGGTTTTTCCCATCGGGTTTTCCTTTGTAAGGTTTTTACTGAAGTATTAAATTGATCCAGAAGTATCAAACTCTATCTGATGCAGTAAATTATTGAAATATGACATATTATATTGTACTCTTTTTCCTTCACTAAGATTTTTCCCATAGGGTTTTTCTTAGTAAGGTTTTAATGAGGCATTAGTTTGATCCAAAAGTATCAAGCTTTATTTAAAGAAATAAGAAAATAAAATATGTCATTGTACTCTTTTTCCTTCACTAAGATTTTTCCCATTGGGTTTTTCTTAGTAAGGTTTTAATGAGGCATTATTTTGATCCTGAAGTATCAAACTCTTATAAGAAATATCATTTTTAGTATGATATTTATGATTTCACAAGTTGCACTCTTTTCCTCGTTCAAGGTGTTTTTCCCAGTGGGTTTTTCTAATAGAGGTTTTTAATGAGGCAAATCTATATCGATTGAATCGATAAATGCAAGCGAGATAATAATGAGGGGGAGCAATCATCATACATGTTTCGAAACGGAAATTTTCAAATTATCCGAGCATTCAAGATTTTGAAGACGCATATTCAAGGGGGAGTGTTATAATATATGTATATTATGAAGTGAATATGCTTGTACATTGTTTTGTTTAGTCCCACATCGTGGGATAAGTTCAGTCCTTACCTCTGAAGCCCTTATATAAAGTAGGCTATGTAATGTAAATAGATATCTATTCTCTGAATGAATAAAATTGTTCTCTCTCTCCAATGGCTTCTATTTTCTTTATTCTATAACAATATAATGAATTTACATATATACTTCCCTTTTATACCATCCTAATATTGTTTATTATGAAAAACACATCTTTTTTATTTTATCATTAAAAATAGTAATCTTCGAAAAATGATAATATACTTTAAAAATCCTTTATTATACATTAGTTACCTCAAATACCACAAAACACTATTATTTAATAGAAAATAGTATAGACGTCAAAGCATTTTCAAAACCCATAATATTATTGCTATAAACCAAAATAATAATAATATTTATTCAAATCACTTTATCATCTTTCATAATTAATTTACTGGTATTTAACTCAAAAATAATAATATTCCACTTTAAAATTTGAAAACTTTTTTTTATTGTTTTTACCTCAAATAGAAATAATTTAGCCCAAAAAACTTTTGAAAGCGCATCCTTATGATTATTATTAATATCCCAAAACCTCTAACTTTAATATTCAAATAATTATAATAATATATTTCCATAAACTCTGTAAAAATAGTTATGCTATTATTCACCAAAAATAATATATTTTTCTAAAATGCATATTATTATTCATCATATTATACCTTGCTTTGCAAATAAATACAACTTCTCCAATCTACATTTTAAAATAGAACTTTCATTAAAAATTCAGAATATAAACCTTATTAAAAAATGTCACACTAACTACAGTATAAATTATCAAATCATTATTATTTACAAATATCACTTAAAACTTGTAAGTTATCTTATCTTCAAAATCACAGAATATTACTCATTTTTCATCAATTAATTACTTTCATTCAAATTGACAATTAATTACTATAAAACATTCATTACCTAATAACACATCAATAAACAACCAGAACATACCAAAATAGTGCAAAAACCAAATAACCTTCAAAAGACATAGTATATATGCAACGAACCGTGATTTTAGATGATTAAAATATTAATTCAAATAAGATTTTGGTACTTAATATCGGAAGAAATTAAAAATTTATGATGTGTTAATGAGAAACGAACTAGAATGAAATTTAATAGTGTTAATTTAAGGTAATTGATAACTATTTGAATGCAATCTCAATTAATTGAAATGATTGAAAATTTAAAATTTAGTTATAAATTGTAAATAGTAAATAAACCAAGTGTTGTATTTAATGGTGAAATTATATGTAATAAATTAAAATTGGTTAATATTGAATCAATACGTGAATTTATTAGTTTGTTTGTTAACAATAAATATTGGAATGTGTTTGAAATTGTAAGTTGTAACAATTGTTTAATTACCATTTCACTATTCAATCCGTTGAAATTAAATTGGAAATCAATTGCAATTAATCTATTTAAGTATTGCAGTTAATATGAATTAAAATGATAATTGTAACTATTGATGTAATAAAAAGGTAAACCAATGTTAATTATGTCCATAAAGTAATAATGGATTTAATAAGAAGATGGAAACTCAAGTAAATGGATATATTGGAATTTAAAATAATAATCAATGAATTTATTCAGTTGAGATTGAACGCTGTAATTAGTGAAAAAATTAATATTGAATTTGACATGGGAAATTGGTTTTAAAAAGATTGTTAATTTCTATGTAATTAGAAATGATAAAATTTGTTAGTTATAAAATTTGAATTTAAAAGTGATTAAACCAATTTAATAATTTATTTAATTAAAGTGAAAATTTGCTATTTTGGCTGTTGTCATGGATTTCGACGAAACCAGTTTCATCGGATTTGTAATATTGAATTATTGTAGGATTTCAAGTTTCATAGCAATCAGACTTGTCGTTTGGCCGTGCGAGCTAAAGCTAACTTTCGTATACAAAGGAATTCATATTTTGTACGTATAGCTTCTTCCTCCTTCTTAAATGATAGAATGTCAAACCAAATTCCCAAATTCCAAAACCTAATTTCAATTTCAAAAAAAAAATTGCAGATTTAGAGCAACTTCGGGTCGCGCTTCGGGTTCAAGAGGCAAAAACCTTGCAGTGACTTCGGTTAGGAACCAAATGACTTAGATCTCGAGTCTTTTTGGCAAAAACTCAGAGTAGGCACTGGGGATTTGAGGCGGCGGACCGAAGTAAGACTCGAAGTCGACTCTTGGCCTAAATTTTTCAAACTTCTAACGTTAATAACTTTTGCATACGAACTCGGATTCACACGCGGTTTTCTCCATTACAATCGTATCGAAATTCCGGATGATATGAAACTTGTTTGGTGGCATTTGAAGACTGTTGGATTTGGGATTTATTTAGATTTTAAATCGATGACAAATCAAAGGTGAGTGTTTTAACCGACTCACGACTACTAAATCATCCTATGTTAATTAAATTAAATTTATGATGTGATTGAAAATTGATTGATTACTATTTTGTATATTTAAATTGTCATTCTAGTTAAATCTAACTTTTATTGAATTTAATCGCCATTTAAATTTAATAATGAATTTTAAATTTCTAGTTAAATACCAGTTAATGATAACCAGTTAATTGTTGTTATTTATTGTTGATTTGAATGATGATTATGATGCAGTTTATTTGTTAATATTTGGATGATTGGATGTACATTTATTCATACGTTGTTATCACACTGCAAGTTCCCTTACTATATTGTTAGTAAATCACTATAGGTTGAAATGATACATACCCGAACGATCTTATAGATTAGGAAAAAATCAATATGAGTTAACATTATAGACTCAAGCGATTTTATGGATTTTGAATTTTACTCGGGATTGCAGGTTGAAATGATACACAGCCGTAAATTTAAAATTTATTGCGGGTTGAAATGATATATATCTATATCACTTGACCATAGGGTGAAAAATTATATACGGACACTGAAGTGGTTAAATTAAATGATTTTTAAATCCTTAATTTTTGGATCCAATTAAATGACATTTTGAAGAAATTTTATTTATATAAATCACATTATTTTCAAAATCCAAACTTTAAAATGTTGAAATGGGAATTTGTTTAAAGGAATCGTTTAAAGAATTTAAATTGAAACTTTAAAGCTAAATTTTAAAACATAAATGAATTTATCAAAACTGAGTTATTGTAAACGTTTGAAATTTAAACTTTGAAATCTAAAATTAATTTGAAGTGGTTTAAAATTGTTGTTCAAACATGGAATTGAAATCAATAAAAATTGAAATGATTTTTTTTCATTGGAATTTGAATTGAAAGAAAAATTGAGTTTTATTGATTTGAAATCTGGAAAAGGTCCAGATTTGTAGAAATGGGAGAAATTGTTTGATTTGATATTATTTTCAAATTAATTATTTTAATCTAAACTGTTTAAAAATATATTATTTAAAAATTTCAAATTATTTATATTTCCAACTATTTACTATATAAACCACTTCCAATAATTAAACCATTTTATATTAACTATTTTAACTATTTTATAATCCTTTAACTAATTAAAATATCAAAACTAATTTAATTATTAAACTATTTTTAACTATCAAAACTTTTTTAAACCATTTTAACTATTAAAATTATTTTAGACTATTTTAGACTATTTTAAAACTATCGATACTATTTATGACTGTCTAAACTATTTTCTAAAATTTAAATGGCATAAGGTTGAATTGTTTATATTTAAATCCTTGATTTAAAAGAAAATATGGTTAACTAATTCTATAACCTATGTTGGAATTTGAAACGATATTTTCTAGTGAAATGACATATTTTACATAAAAATGATGATTTTGAAATGAGGGTTTAACGTATAAAGTGAATATGATCTAGAAAGTAAAATGATTTGAAGTAAATATGATATTTTGATATTAATTATGAGTCGGTTTTGGAAATGCAAAAAAAATCATCCGGTGTGAAATAAGTGTTTGGTTGTTAAAGAGACCGGATCAGATATTGTCATACTCTCAATTACTTTAACAACTGTTCACGTGGTGGAGATTCCAGAATAAAGTAGGATGGTTTGGCGTATGATTCTATATGAGGTATTATCATAGCTCGGACTCCCTTGAGTCAGCTTGATGCGACTAAAACAAGAGCCACGCCGGGCCAAGTGAGGTCGCACCTCCGATCGGACATGCTTCTTCGATACCATATTATGACTTCGTGATTGATTTGTTGGCCACCCCTCGATTTTGATTATGGAAGTGTGTTTCGAGGTGGGCGATAGTAGTTGTTATACGTTACCACCAGTTCGGATCCGCAAAACGGTAGTATCCTACTCTGGGCATTGCCTCACGTGCCTTGTCACATGCTTTATTGCGCCTTCTACGAGTTTGGTTTGTACTATACCTATGGAGTGCCCTTTGATAGTCCTCTAGTTTATGGAGGAATTACAATACAGTATAGACTACGAAAATATATAAAAATGTGTTAAGAAGGATATGGATAACGCCTTAACGCTATTTTAATAACTTACATTACTGTAGACACTATTATAATAGCGTATTGTACTATGTATGTAGATAGTTTAATGGATCCTTAAGAGATGGAATCCCGAACATCTCTTGAGTTACTGCATGCACGTTAGACACTGGATAAGAGATGTCAAATCCCATAAACATCTTTGACTTTGTTATACTCTTATTTATTTGTTGCTGATTTAACTTACATAAGATCTTTTAGTTCTGACTCGAGTGTTTTGTCTTTTCAATTCGCTCGGGTCAGTCTAAGCTTTTCAGCGTATCGAAGCCTGCTTTTTCGGAGGACGAAGACGAAGATTTAGTACTATTATTATTTATTATATTAATTTATTCCACTACATCATGTTATTCCGCTGCATTATTTATTTATTCCTGCTGTATGTACTTTAATTCTATGTTATAAAGTGTAATCAAATATTATTTGTAAAACAACTTCATGAATTGTTATTTGATTATTATATTTTATCATTCCGCTGTGAGATTCTGTGTTTGTTTTATTTCTCTCTCTTCTTTTTCTTATTTTTCCATAACGATTCTTCCCGTTTGAATGGTTTGAGTTTGACATGTGTGATTATTTCTCGATTTAAACCGTTCAAAAAGGCGTCTCTTTATAGTTGGTATCAGAGCGAGGTTTAGCAATAACCTTAGTTTTGTGGGGTTCGATTCATTAGGGATAGGTAGTAAGAGTCTGTCTGAGTGTATATATATTAGAGAGCATACTTGTTTGTGTTATAAAAATGTCTTATATTATGTTAATTTATTCCATTTAGTATTTATAGATTCTGGTCGGTACATAGGACGCTCTGGTACCGATAGGGATTTCTAAACACTAAATAGGACAGGCCGACATAATATTGTTTTGAAATATGGGTAAATGAAATAATTTTACCTAATATTGTATTTTGCATATAAAAGAATTTTTTTATAAATATTATAGTTGGATGTGATATGTTTGTTTGTTAGAAATTGAAATTTTATAAATATTGGTTGAAAAATGGGATTATAAATAAAACGAATATAAATTGAAAATTTGAGGACTTAAATTTTAGGATTTTGAAATTTTTTTTCAAAAGGATTTTGGAATATGATTAGTTGGAAGTATTTTTAGATATAAATATTTTTAGTGTGATTTAAAGAAAATGTTTCTAAAGAACATAAAAAGGAAATAAGTTCTATACTCCCCTCTCTGTCGTTGGAAAATAATTTCGGTAATGAGTGCACGCATCATCGACATTCATTTTTGAGTTTCAAAGTGGGAAGACCACTGTAGTAGTTTTACTGCACATTTTTTTATAAACAAAACTAAATTTTAAATTCTGAAACTGATTGATATATAAAAGATATGAGTATCTATATTATTTTAGGATGATGAGAAATGGAACCCGGTATTTAGTTCTTAAGTTTCTGTAAATTAGAAAATTTAATTATTATAATGAATGAAATCTTGACTATATTAATAATTGGAAACTTCTAAAATGAAACAAAAACAAGAAATTAAGGGTTAAGTGATTAATGAAATGTAGAGAAACCGAAGGTTGTCACTTATAAATTAAAGGACAATGAAAATTTAGAAGATGTAATTATGGAACATTTTGTTAACTAAAATGAATAAGAAAAACTCGTGTAACATTCAATTACATTCTAAAAGACATATATATATATAACTTACAAAAATGTTAAAAGTTGAAATGTTAATAGAAATATGTATTGAAATATTATACGAGTAAAACTTAAGTAATGAAGTGTTCAATGGAATTATTTGTATAAATAAGAATTTAGATGTACAATGAATGTTTCAAGCATAAGTTAATGTTTTGAAATGCTAATAATTAGATTTAGTAGTAAAGGAGAACATCACCTAAGTTGAATAATTCATTAAATTAAAGTCAAACTCTATAGACAATGAATGTGAATAAACGATGGAGAAACTTAAGTAGGAATTTGTTCACAATGAATATTTATATTACATGAAATTCAAGTTATATAAGTGTAATGAACCATTTTTCTGTACCCTTTGAATCGACAATAAACTACACATGTCTAGCTCAGATTGCACGAAAAGACTGATTATTAAGGGTAGAAAGAAAATAAAGACAGAACAGAATCTCACACGAATGGAATAACATATATTATTTCAATAATAATCTTTACAGCGGAAAATTTTGAAATACAATATCGGAGTCTAACCTAGATTCAGCCAGGACAGATATAAACTTCTATCATTGCAAATGCTGGAAACAACAAAACAAATGCAATAGATGTAGAGGATAGCAGAATACGTCCATACGATGATGAAGATCTCCAGCTCTCCTTTGTAAACTCCAACCGTCTTCAACTAAATCTGAAACTATTTGGATCTGATCCGAGTATTAAAAATACCCGAATCAGGCTTGATAAACCAACATAAGGTACTTGAAATTTTAAATGTATAGATCATGACAATGCTATCAAAACCTTTGAAATGAAGGGTGTCTCATAAGACCACGCCAACACATAAACACAGACGATTTTTAGCTTATGATAACCAAAACACTATTATTACAAAAATAATTTGATATTATCTTTAATGACATTCTTTTGGAAAACATATTTCAAATAAACTTATTTAAATAAGGTATCAATACCCGGACTAAGTCTAAGGGAATATATCCGGACTAGGTCAATGGAATATAAGATACCAGAAAGGGTAGCTGAAATGTTTGCAAGTCATTAAAGCTATTTTAAGAATACAATCAAAACCGTAAATCTCGTATTTGGGTTGGATTTCAACAAGATAGGAAATTAGTGATCTTTTCTCCGATCCACGCATAACAAACATAGTTCCCATGGTGCCTTAATCACCTTTCTTAAGCTAGTTACTTGAAACTATACTTGCTATACTACCACTGATAATCGGTAGTTCCCTGCTTTTCTTAAGCTAACCACATTGTCAAAATGGGGCAATAAATGCCTTATGATATGTTTTCCCCCAAAGGGCCCAACGTATTGGACACTACCATACATACTCACTTATTTCGAATTTGTATCTGTCAGACCACATTGTATCCCATATCATCTTCCAAGATGCGAGGCTAGTGAGGCTACACTTAATTTCTCAAAGCCACGCTTTTCATACAAACCACGCTTTGATCACAACAGGCTCCACTTTAAATTCCACATTGCCATTCCTTAATCATACAACTGATTTCTACCAATGTATAACTCCAGAGTTCGTATGTCTCAAAAAAGAGTGTTAAGCTAAGAGAAGTTGCCTTCTCCATCACCAAGAAGATGATACATTGATAGAGATCAATTAATATGATCAGAAATGCAATGTTAGACATTCTTCCATACAAGTTAGTTATGGGAATGAATGAAACCAAAGGCACTCTCTTACTACCACTAGTAGCGAGTAGTCCTTGCAATTCGAAAAAATCTCCACAATGAGGAGATCACTGCTTAAATAACTCTATAGTGCGGGTGACCTAGAGCATGGCAACAAGCAGTCTTCATGCTATAAAGATCCTTGGTCCTCAACAATCATCATCTTTAACACGTCTTCACTTTCGAATGTATACATTGGTTCAAAGTGATTTTCTGATAGGAGTCATCCAAATCCGATCCCAGTTCCTTCGAAGCCAATTATCGATTTAAAAGATGTTAAGTTCATAAGTGGATATCAATCATAAATCAATTACTTCATCTTTTATTTATATCAAATGTATTACTTTGATATATTCTTTTCAATTTATTCCATTTTTTGCAAGAGTATATGGAATCATTAAGCCTCATTTATTAAATCATTTGATTTATTTAAACCTTTCTTATCCAAATCCTTCAATAAATCTTAATCAAAGATTTCTTATATTCAAGGTATAATAATTAAATTAGGGAAAATACTCCCAAATCATTTGTTAAATCATAATTAAAGATTTCTTTCTTAACTTCAAATCATATTCTTGCAAATCGAAGATTTTCATAATAAAGCACTACTGCCACCTTAGATATGGTAAATTCCACCGTCAGGGATGAATGACAAGTAATCCTACATCATGAAGATCTTCGTCTTCAAGTATCTTTGTCTTCAATATATTTTATTTTGAATATTAGTTTGAAGAGGTTTTCGGATAGGAATCACCCAAATACGATCCCGGTTTTTCGGATAGGAATCACCTAAATCCAATCCCGTTTCCTTCGTACCAATCATCGAATAAAAGATGTTAAGTGGTTAACTAACATTAAAAGAATTTATTTCTTTTCTCTTATCTTGGAAAAACTTAAATATGATCTTTTAGAGCATTCGGCTTTCCTTTCGATCTGTTCTTCCTCCCGTCTAAAAGATAAAGCGAAGGCCAGGTAAGTTCAGGGCACTAGTTGCTCAATTCCTAACCTTAGTTAAACACATTGTTTTACCATTTAGCTCTCACAGGAGGGACAAATGTACTAGTCTTTTCTACATACTCAGTTTGTTATTACATTCAATATTCTTCACTTTTTGTTTAAGTAGTATAAACGATTCCTCTTACCCATTTATTCAAACTCTTATCAAAAATTCCAAACCATCATTAACTTAATTATTCTTTTAAAATTATTCATAAAAGACATAGGAAAAAAAATATTAAGTTTAAAATACATTTCAAAAGGTATTTACAACCGCTGCGAAGCGTTGTGAAAAGTGTTGCAGATAGTCTTTTAAAAGCTGTATTCTTCATAACGACTTTTATATCATTTAGAATCCATATTTTCAACTTAAATATCCTTTTAAAACTTTTTAAAGATTTTTTGAATTTATTTCGTATTTTTAAAACATTTAAAATATTGGCCACTTTACTGCAAAAGCGCGATTTTTCTGAAAAATTATTTTGGAAATGTTTAAAATATACAAGATTACATTTTGATTTTCTTTCTTTAAACATATTTAAATGTTTATAAAACATTCCTAATTTATTTGAAACTATTTCCAAAAGTTTAAGCATTCCATATACACTATTTCATTTTCAAAAGGAAAGTGATTTCCTTTGTGCTTATTGATGTGTATTAACGTGACTTGGTAAAACAATTTTACAATCATATCAAACATTCAATACTTGATAATCAAAGCATATATAATTATCCATAGCAATCATAACACATCATAAAATATGTGTATATATATAAATAGATATAGATATTAAATAGAGTTTCTTACCATAAACCAAAGCGATAAACTTCTACCAACATTCTAATCAACCGAAACTTCACTAACTACTTCCTACTCCATTAAACACTAGAAAACAATACCCTCTTCCTTCCAATATCTTAGCCAAGGATTGAGATGGAGGTTGGACGAAGGTATAGAGAAGAATTCTTGGAGCTTTTACTTGAATTCTTAAAATAAGATCCAAAAAAATATGTTAGCTTGTATCTTATTTTAGACCCTCTAAATCTCCAAATTTGGAAACGTATTAACTGGAAAGTTGTTGAAAATTCTTTTCTCTTGAATTTGATAAAAAGAAAGATTTAAATCCAAGCAGTTTTGAGGGAGATTTGATAGAATGTAGAAGAGATATTGTCGGATTGAAAAAAACGAAGCGTGAAAATGTACTTCAAAGAATTGAGTTTCAGGTATAGTAAACCTTAAAAATTGGAAATGTGCTCAACAGAAAAGTTGTAGCCACTATAGTTTCATATGATTTGAAGAAAAGAATTTATTAATTTGGTTTAGTTATGTTCAAGTTATGATCAAAATCAAATGGGCAATTCTCCGTCTTAAAAACTGGCCCAGAGAATGCAGTGGAAAAAAGTGGATTTTGATATAGTTAAGTTTAAAATAAGACAAAGTGGTCAACATCAAAATTGTAGCCGTTGGCAAAATACATGATTAAATAAAATAAATTTGTATTTTGGTTCTACTTTGACATAGTTAAGGGTGAGAGAAGAAGAGGTAAAATATGAAGAAAAGACGAGTTTGATTTGAAGAGAATGAACACTGATTTCTTTGAATATTTTGAACATATTTTACATTATTTCTTTCTAATTTTTTTTTCTATGGATTAGAAACCATTAAAGAGGAGAGGAATATAGTGAATAAACTTGAGCAAAGAAGAAGAAGAAATGTAAATAAAAATGAAGAAGGATGTGGGTATTTATAGAAAAAGAAAGAAGTGGTAATTTACCATAATAACCTCTTACCAAATTACCAAACTAACCTTACTTTGACCTAAAACAAACTCCACTTTGTCAACACTTAACATCATCCTTTCACTTCATACTTTATGTCTTAGTCACTTAAAGATTAAGTAAAGAAAAGTAATTATTTTATTGGTTTTTGATGTAATTTGAATTTGATGTTTACTTTTGACTTTTCTTACACTTACTTTTCTTAGTGACATTATGGAATTTCCTAATCTTATTTAGTAAAAGTGAAATTTATTAGCGAACTAATTATTGCTTACATTATTTGGATATATATTCTTATATAAGAAAATAAAGGTCCGACAACGTTGCGACAACTTTTAATCGGCAAAACGTTGATTTTCGACAAAATGTTTTACGATCACATTTTGACGTTTTAGTTAAACTACTTACTTATGTAAACCAAATTTAAAAATAAATTTATATTATTTAGAAATATAAATACTTATAAATTGATTAAAATAATTTATTTAACCATTGATGTACGTAGATGTTACTATTTTTATGTATACTTTTTTTTTCAATTCCTATCTAATATTGTTTGAATCATATAATCTTACCTATTTTATATTTGAAATCATTTTAAATAGTATATTTTAAAGTGATCAAATTCTAAGTCGTTACATTCTCCCCTACTTAAAAGAATTTCGTCCTCGAAATTACCCAAAGTAAAAGTTTGCACAAAACATTTATCTTCAAACTTAATTCCATATAATATACACATATCTTCTGTATGAAATATCTTATTTAATCTCCTATTCGAATACACAACTTTATTTTCTAACTAGCATCGATTCCCCGATCTTTTGTGCGGACTCTGATCAGGCTTCTAGATCAGAATTTTTGCTTTCCATGCATAGTTCTCAACCGTGATAGAAAACTCAAATACTTAACCACAAACCCTAATCAATGTTCATTGTCAAGAATCGAGTGATAAATCCTTTTTCGGACCAATGTAAACACCTCAAAGTTCCAAACTCGAATCTTAGATCAAAATTTATGGGATAAAAATAATCTACATATATGTATTTATTAACTTACAAAACTGTTCATAAACTTTTATCTTATGTTTAAACATTTTATGAAGGTGCTTCTTTATATAATCCCTTTAATTATTTACTTTCAAATATTTTTATTAAAGGAGAATATTCCAAAGGAACCATTTTTCACTCAAAAGATAATTTAAACGTATTATAATTTTTTTTGATTTTTTCCATAGTTCTTTAACTTAGTATATTTCCTTTAACACTAATATTATTTATGAATCATTTCGTAAAACTATTACTTAAGTTTATTACATCTTATAACTTATGTAAATCAATCACTTTTAAAGACTTAAGTTCAAGTTCTTAATTAATGTTGGAATTCATTAATAAAACACTTTCCAGGTTATAATTTCATTTTTGTTTATAATTACATTTATAAATTATATTTATCCAATTTCATTTACTCAGAACATTTCACAATTGTTTGTCTTTTACCAGAAGTTTTCATAAATTCCTTAGCTCTGAGTTAGGTATGATTCAAAAAATTTCGAGTGTCCAAAATTATCGAGAATCCCACTTTATCTTATCAATTAGCGATTCCAAATTTATCTTTGGTTGAAACACTTTTATAAAGATTGCTAATAAATGATTCACATTATCTCTATAACTTAAGAAAATCATATAGATCGAGTAACTCCAAAAAAATCCAAGGAACTGGGTACTATCAATAGTATCATATATCCTCTTAACAAGAAGAGTAATACTTAAGAGAAGTGTTTACCATCCGAACACATATCTTGCCATTTTTAGTTTATTTTCGAGCCAATCGAATTAGTTATCATAGAATACCCTTTCTATTTTCAAAATTCTTTAGAGAATACTTTATAAAACCTATTGTATTAATTCTTTCTACAAATTTATCTTATATTAATTAACTTCATTTTAATTTCCATAATTCTATTACTCGAATTTAAATTCTCATTTCTTTTGTATATTTATTTATTTTTACATAATCATTTTCTATTGTTTATCTTTTATCATTTTTATCTTGTATGTCGATTATTTAAATAAATCTTTTTATCAAACACCTTGTAGTCAAATCGTGAAATTTATTTCGCAAGGTATTTGCACTTTAAACTTTTAAATCACACAATGATCAATTTATGATAGTAACTTAACATTATCATTTCTTAATTTATTATTTTGGAATAAGTATTAAAGATCTTAATTACCTTATCAGATTTCTTAATTATTACTTATCTTTATGAAATATCTTATAGTCAAACTGTGAAATTCTAATCACAAGATGTTCATATTTAAATTTCACTAATCCTGATTTCTTACTATACAACTTTTCAAAATATATACTTTATATTCAAAATATAATCCTAAGAAAAATTATTTCATTTACTAATTTTTCAAATTAGTGTGTCGGTTCGCTTTGTTCAAATGTTTAGGAACCCTCATCAATAACGGTGATCAAGCGCATCAATCAGAATCCATAAATCAATCAACAGATAAATCAACATAAAATAATTTATTAGTCACTAACAAATACCTACTCATATATAGTACACTCAATCTCATTCTAGGGTGTCACTAACCCTATCTCTAATGAGTCACTCATCCTAGGGTATTACTAACCCTATGTTTGATGAGTCTTTACCCTACCAAAGCCAAGGTTCTCGCTTAACCTTCAGCTCTGATACCAAATGTAATGAATGGGTTTTTCGGACCCACACTGGTAGGCTTTTCAACCATCCTGCTACCCTTCTGCTTTTCAACATGGAGGTATTCCTGCTTTTCAACATGAAGGTGACTACATGTGGTACCTCAAATATTCTTTTATGGCAAGCCTCTCGACTATCAATCAACCCTTTCACACTAGGGACGTGTAGGGGTAAGAGTCTAAGCTTTATCACTGTTCACAAAGCGAGAATCCCCTAACATGCTGAATATAGTCAAGCAAATCTTATATCGGTTTCTTCGTACCAATCATCGAATAAAAGATGTTAAGTGGTTAATTAACATTCAAAGAATTTATTTCTTTTCTTTTATTTTGAAAAAACTTAAATATGATCTTTTAGAGCATCAGAGCTTTCCTTTCGATCTATTCCACCCCTCGTATAAAAGATAAAGAGAAGGCCAGGTAAGTTCAGGGCACTGGTTGCTCCATTCCTAACCTTAGTTACAAACCTTATTTAACCGTTTAGTTCTCACTGATGGAACAAATGTACTAGTCGTTTCTGCATACTCAGTTTTTCATTACATTCAATATTCTTCACTTTTTGTTCAAGTGGTATAAACAATTCCTCTTAACCGTTTATTCAAACTCTTATTAAAACTTCCAAACCATCCTTAAATTACTTAATTATTCTTTTTAAATTATTCACAAAAGACTTATGAAAGAATTATTAAGTTTAAAACTATATTTCAAAAGTTATTTAAAACTACTGCGAAAAGCGTTGTGAAAAGTATTGCAATTAGTGTTTTAAAAGCTGTATTCTTTAAAATGACTTTTATATCATTTAGAAATCCATATTTTTAACTTAAATATCCTTTTAAAACATTTTAAAAGATTTTTTGAATTTATTTCATATTTTTAAAATATTAAAATATCAATTTTAAACTTTGGTCACTTAACTACAAAAGCGTGATTTTTCTGAAAAATTGTTGACATGTTTAAAATATACAAGATGACATATTGATTTTCTTTCTTTACTTATTTAAACATATTTAATTTTTTATAACACATTGCTAACTCATTTTAAAACTATTTCCAAAAGTTTAAGCATTCCATATACACCATTTCATTTTCAAAAGGAAAGTGATTTCCTTTGTGCTTATTGATGTGTATTAATGTGACTTGGTAAAATAATTTAACAATCATATCAAACAATCAATACTTGATGACCAAAGCATATATAATTATCCATAGTAATCATAACACATCCTCAAATGTGTGTGTGTGTCTATATGTATATATATTTATTAAATAGAGTTTCTCACCATAAACCAAAGCGATAAAATTTCTACCAACATTCTAATCAACCAAAGCTTCACTAACTACTTCCTACTCCATTAGACACTAGCAAACAACACCCTATTCCTTCTAATATCTTAACCAAGACTTGAGATGGAGGTTGGCTGAAGGTATAGAGAAGAAGTCTTGAAGCTTCGTGATGCAGCCCAGCCTAATGATGAAGCAGCGCAATCTACATAATCAATGAATTTGAGTCGTTCCAAGGCTTTAGGTCGCTCACGACCTAGTGAGGGTAGCTCGAAAGCACAATCTGCAGTGAAGTTAGGTCGGCAGCGACCTAGTGTGAAGGAAGTTCGTCCAAGCGATCAAACGAGTTACACAAGGAATACAGTGGAGAAGAGACAAGCGAGTTATGCAGGGAAAGGGAAACCAGCGACCTACGATAAGTCTCTCAACTCTAGGTCGCTTGAAGAATTCCAGGAATCGCTTCTTTAGGTCGCTCAAGCGCGATAACAACCTTATGCCGCATATGCTGCTTTGACTTAAGTCGCTTGGAGTTTAGGTCGCGTGGAGCCTAGGTCGTGTGTGTTGTATTTTGGTTAGGTCGCTATGTCGTGAGTCGTTGTTATATACTGTGTCGTTAAGTCGTTTGTTATGTTGTCTGTTAGTGTCTATTAAGTAGCATGGATATATAGGTCGTAACTCGTATATTTTTAAGTCGAGTTGTGATGTATATATGGTTATGACGTGTATGTGCAAGAGTGTTAGGTCGTTAGCGACCTAAGTTGTGTCGTATGTGTTGTAAGGTCGCGAATGACCTAGTGCAGTGTGTTGTAAACCCTATAAATAGGGGGGGCGGGTCATTTTGTAGGTTGGTTGATTTTTGAATGAAACTTTGTTTGAGTGCTTTGTGCCTCTTTTGAAATTGGTAGTTGAGTGTGATCTCCTATCTCCACTTTCGGTATTCGAGTGCGCTCGAATCAATGATTGTTGAAGCCAATTCACGGTATCAAGTGCGCTTGATCAACGTTCGAAGAATTGTAGATCTTCTCTCACGGTATCGTGCGCGATCAACGTGTCGAAGATAGCTAGAATTCGGTATCTTTGGAGATAACGAATTTGGGCATTCGGTATCTTTCAATCCATCGATTTATATTGATTCATCTAATCGTTCTTCGATTAGTTTGACATGAAGTCTACATTTAGTCGTCAAATCGTTTATTCCGCTGCGTCATTTTGGTATCAGAGCTAGACTTAGCCAATCATAGCTAAGCCGAGTCTTGGAGCTAAGGAGTTTGAAGTTGAAGTTGTGCATAGCTTTATGTTGAAGTGTAGGCTGAGCATCACTTTGTTGTTCAATCCGAGAATTGAAGTGTAGATCCAAGAGTTGAAGTTCATTTTGAAGTGTAGCCGAGTTAAGTTTGAGCCATGCATTGTAAAGTTCAATTTGTTGTTCAAGTCGAGAGTTGCAAGTTTGAACCGAGCTAAGTGAAGTGTGAAGTGTAGTTTGAAATGTAGAAGCCGTGCATTGTTTTGTTCAAAGAAGATCAAGGCTGAAGTTGTATTTGTTGAAGATTTGTTGAAGTTCTACAATGCCGCCAAGAAGAGCTAATCGTCATCAGAATGTTGAAGATTTGTATAAGAGAGAAGATGCTAAACAGATGGAACATCGAATTAGCAATAAATTCAATGAGAAGTTGGATGAAGGCATTGGTAGATTGGAGAAATTGATGATAGATATGAATCAAAGGAGAAGGTCGCCAGTCTTGAACCATGGAGGAAAAAGAGTTTCGCCATCGGTTACGGAAGTGAGGAGGGTGTCGCCACAATCTTTTAGAGAAAGAAGAGAAACATCAATTTCATCGAGAAGAGATCATCATGAGTATAGAAATGAAGAGAGAAGATCTCCACGTGAGTTTGAAAATGAATCACATCCCGATATGGATAGACAGGGTAGAAGGACCATGCATGATCATAGAGATGAAGAAAGACGAGATCGATATCGACGTACATTTGATTTTGATGAAGATGGTGTTAGAGCTAGTTTTCATTATCGAGATCGAGACCAAGTTCGAAACTAATATAGGGATGTTGAAGATGATCGACGTTGGGAGTCGGGAATGAAGACAGAAATTCCGAAATTCAAAGATGGAATGGTAGCAGAAGAATTTTTGGACTGGTTGTCAAATGTTGAGGAAATTTTTGACTTCAACGAAGTTCTTGAGCATAGAAAGGTTAAGTTAGTTGCTACAAGGTTGAGAGGGAGAGCTTTAGCATGGTGGAAACAAACTAAACTTACGCGAGAGAGAATGGGAAAGTCAAAGATTGAGTCATGAGAGAAGATGAAGAAGCTGATGAAGGCTACATTCTTGCCTTACAATTATCAATCACTCATGTATCAGAGGTTGTAGAATCTGAGGCAAGGGGCGAAGACTGTTAATGATTATGATGACGAATTTTATCAACCGATTGCCAGGAATGACATAATGGAGACAGAGGAACAATTGGCTGCTAGGTTTATTGGAGGGTTGAGAATGCAGATTCAAGATATGGTAAATATGTTTGATCCTTGATCTGTGGCTGAAGCGCACCAGAAAGCGTTGGTTTGGGAGAAGCAGGGAAGACGAGGAGGTGGTGTGTTTCCAAGTTCCAATACTCAAAGCAAGGGTGCTAGTGGGAGTCCCAATGTTTCTAAAGCTGTCAGTAAACCAGTTGTGAATGAGGTTGCAAAGGCAAAGGTCAACAACAGTATCAAATGCTTTAATTGTCTGGAATTTGGTCACAAAAGTAATGAATCTCCGAAGCCAAAGAAGCGAACGATGATTGCTGAGGTTGAGGGTGAGGATGTTGGTGAAGGTTATTCTAGTCCAGTTAAGAAGAATGAACAGGATATCGCGTCGGGAGATGAATGATGTAACTTAATGATGAGGAGATTATGTTTGACACGAAGCAGGAAGAAGAGGTTAGTTGGTTGAGGAGTAATATCTTTCAGTCGACATGCACTATATTGGAAAAAGTTTGTAAATTTATGATTGACGCGGGAAGTTGTGACAATATCATTTTTACCGAAGCTGTGAGAAAGTTGAAGTTGAAGACAGAGAAACATCCAAATCCTTACAAGTTAGCGTGGTTAAGAAAAGGAGGAGAAGTGAAGGTGGACAAGCGAGTTCATGTTCCATTTTCTATTGGGAAGAAGTATAAGGACGAGATCTGGTGTGATGTGGTGGAGATGGATGTTTGTCACTTGCTTTTGGGAAGACCATGGCAGTATGACCGAGCAGTGCAACATGATGGTCGAACCAATAGCTACAGTTTTATGTTTAAGGGTACTAAGATCATTTTAGTTCCGAAGAAGAGACAGCAAGAAGAGAGCAAGTCAGAAGAGATTGAGGAACTAAAGACTTTGTTGACTTTGAAGGAGTTTATTGAAGAAGTAGAGGAGAGTCCAGAGGTGTTCTTGTTAATTGGACATAAAGCTAGTGAATCTGTTGAAGTTCCAGAAGGAGTAAAGCCAGTATTGGAGGAATTTGAAGACGTGTTTCCTAAAGAGTTGCCCAAGGAGCTACCACCGTTGAGGGATATTCAACATCAGATAGATTTTGTTGCAGGAGAAGTATTACCTCACAGGCCACATTACAGGATGAGTCCTAAGGAGCATGAGGAACTGAGAAGGCATGTGGAGGAGTTGTTAGAACAGGGATGTGTTCAGGAGAGCTTGAGTCCTTGTGCAGTACCAGCCTTATTGGTACCCAAGAAGAATGGTTCGTGGAGAATGTGTACAGACAACCGGGCTCTAAACAAGATCACTGCGAGATACAGGTTTCCTATGCCGAGGTTCGATGATTTGATTGATCAGTTGAGTGGAGCTGTTGTGTTCTCAAAGATTGACTTGAAGAGTGGATACCATCAGATTCGTATTAGACCGGGTGATGAGTGGAAGACTGCTTTTAAAACCAGGGAAGGTCTATACGAATGGTTGGTTATGCCGTTTGGCTTGCCAAATGCTCCAAGTACTTTTATTAGAGTGATGAACCAGATTTTTAGACCATTTATTGGGAAGTTCGTAGTAGTTTACTTTGACGATATTTTGATCTATAGTGGGAGTATCGAAGAGCATATCCATCATTTGCGAGAAGTGCTGTTTATTCTATGACAAGAGAAATTCTATGCAGCAGCGAAGAAGTGCGTGTTCATGACGCACAGTGTTTTATTTCTGGGATACGTTCTGTCAAAGGAGGGTATTCAAGTGGATGAAAGCAAAGTAGAAGCTGTCAGAAGTTGGCCACAACCCAAGACAATTACTGAAGTGAGGAGCTTTCATGGGTTGGTATCTTTTTATCGAAGGTTCATTCCACATTTTAGCAGTGTGATGGCACCTGTGACCGATTGCATGAAAGGAAAGAAGTTCGTGTGGACAGAGGAAGAAGAGTTAGCTTTTGAGAAGATTAAGACACTTTTGACGTCAGCACCAATTTTATTATTTTCGGACTTTCAGTTGTTGTTTGAGTTACATACTGATGCTTCGAAGGTTGGGATTGGTGGAGTATTGAGTCAGAAGGGCAGACCAGTTGCTTATTTCAGTGAGAAATTGTCTGGAGCCAAGTTGAGATATAACACTTATGACGTGGAATTTTACGCAATTGTTCAAGCTATAAAGCACTGGAGACATTATCTGTTTCAGAAGGAGTTTGTTCTTTATACGGACCACGAAGATTTGAAACATTTGCAAGGGCAGGACAAAATTTCAGCTAGGCACGCTTCATGGGTTGCGTATCTACAACAGTTTACTTTTGTTGTGAAGCACAAATCAGGGGTGACGAATCATGTAGCTGATGCCTTGATCAGGAGGAATCATTTGTTGACAACGATGAAGGTTGAAGTGACAAGATTTGAACTATTGCCAGAGTTGTTTGAAGAAGATCCTTACTTTACGAAGGTTGTTGAGAAAGTCAAGGATGGGAGTACTGACGAGTTTGTGTTGGTAGAAGGATTCTTATTCAAGGGGAATTGATTATGCATACCAAATTGCAGCTTGAGAATGAAAATTGTAAAAGAGTTGCATGAAGAAGGACATGTTGGACGGGATCGCACATTGCAGTTGATTTCTCAGTCTTACTATTGGCCCTTGATGAGGCGGGAAGTTGAAAAGTTTGTTCGTAGATGTCACGTTTGTCAAGTTTCGAAAGGGACGGCTACAAATGCAGGATTGTATATGCCTTTACCTGTTACTACAAAACCGTGAGTAGATATAAGCATGGATTTCGTGATGGGTTTGCCGAGGACTCAACGAGGAAATGACTCTATATATGTTGTGGTGGACCGTTTCTCGAAGATGGTACATTTTGTTGCTTGTAAGAAGACGGCAGATGCAGTCCATGTGGTACAGTTGTTCTTTAGAGAGATCTATCGCATGCATGGTTTACCAGAATCTATAGTTTCAGACAGAGATACCAGATTTCTGAGTCATTTTTGGCTGAGTTTGTGGAAGATGGTGGAAACAAAGCTGAATTTTAGTAATGCTTATCATCCGCAGTCGGATGGACAAACCGAGGTTGTGAACAGATCACTAAGAAATTTATTGCGGTATCTCGTGAAGGATAATCTAAAGAGATGGGATGTGAAGTTATGTCAAGCGGAGTTTGCTCATAATCATGCTATCAACCGTAGTACGGGTTTCAGCCCATTTCAGATTGTATATTCAAGCCTGCCAAAGGGGTCGTTGGATTTAACGATAGTACCACAACCGAAGGGGATAGTTAAGCGGGCTGCTGATTTCGTTGATGGGTTGACAGAATGCCATAGAATCGTTCAGGAACGATTGGAGAAGACAAATGAGAAGTATAAACGATCTGCAGATCTAAAGCGAAGAAGTGTTGAATTTAATGAAGGAGAGTTAGTATATACTGTACTAATGAAGGATCGTTTTCCAGTGGGAGCATACAATAAACTTAAAGCTCGAAAGATTGGTCCTGTAAAGATTGTGAAACGGATCAACGAAAACACTTATAGGTTGAAGCTGCCAGAGGATGTGCACGCTTCAGACGTGTTTAATGTTAAACATCTTATACCTTATTATGGAGATGAACAATCCAATGGGGAAGAACTTTTAAATTCGAGGACGATTTTCTCCCAACCAGGGGAGGATGATGCGGCCCAGCCTAATGATGAAGCAGCGCAATCTACAGAATCAATGAATTTGAGTCGTTCCAAGGCTTTAGGTCACTCACGACCTAGTGAGGGTAGCTCGAAAGCACAATCTGCAGTGAAGTTGGGTCGGCAGCGACCTAGTGTGAAGGAAGTTCGTCCAAGCAATCAAACGAGTTACACAAGGAATATAGTGGAGAAGAGACAAGCGAGTTATGCAGGGAAAGGGGAACCAGGAACCTACGGTAAGTCGCTCAACTCTAGGTCGCTTGAAGAATTCCAGGAACCGCTTCTTTAGGTCGCTCAAGCGCGATAACAACCTTACGCCGCATATGCTGCTTTGACTTAAGTCGCTTGGAGTTTAGGTCGCATGGAACCTAGATCGTGTGTGTTGTATTTTGATTAGGTCGCTATGTCGTGAGTCGTTGTTATATACTGTGTCGTTAAGTCGTTTGTTATGTTGTCTGTTAGTGTCTGTTAAGTCGCGTGGATGTATAGGTCGTAACTCGTATATTTTTAAGTCGAGTTGTGATGTATATATGGTTATGACGTGTATATGCAAGAGTGTTAGGTCGTTAGCGACCTAAGTTGGGTCGTATGTGTTGTAAGGTCGCGAACGACCTAGTGCAGTGTGTTGTAAACCCTTTAAATAGGGGGGTCGGGTCATTTTGTAGGTTGGTAGATTTTTGAATGAAACTTTGTTTGAGTGCTTTGTGCCTCTTTTGAAATTGGTAGTTGAGTGTGATCTTCTATCTCCACTTTCGGTATTCGAGTGCGCTCGAATCAACGATTGTTGAAGCCAATTCACGGTATCAAGTGCGCTTGATCAACATTCGAAGAATTGTAGATCTTCTCTCACGGTATCGTGCACGATCAACATGTTAAACATAGCTAGAATTTGGTATCTTTGGAGATCAACGAATTTAGGCATTCGATATCTTTCAATACATCGATTTATATTGATTCATCTAATCGTTCTTCGATTAGTTTGACACGAAATCTACATTTCGTCGTCAAATCGTTTATTCCGCTGCGTCACTTTGACTTGAATTCTTAAAATAAGATCAAAAAAATATGTTAGTTTGTATCTGATTTTAGGCCCTTTAAATCTCTAAATTTGGAAAAGTTATTAACTGGAAAGTTGTTGAAAATTCTTTTCTCTTGAATTTGAAAAATAGAATCATTTGAATCCAAGTAGTTTTGAGGGAAATACGATAGAATGAATAAGTGGTATTGTCGTATCGACAAAAATGAAGCTCGAAAATGCACTTCAAATAATTGAGATCCAAGTATAGCAAACCTTAAAATTGGAAAAAGTGCTCAATAGAAAGTTGTAGCCACTGAAATTTCATACGACTTGAAAAAAAGGATTCCTTAGTTTGGATCTTCTATTATTTAGTTATGATCAAAACAAATTGGGCTATTCTCCATCTTAAAAACCGGGCTAGGGAATGCACTAGAAAGAAGTGAATTTTTGATATCGTTAAGTTTAAAATAAGACAAAGTGGTCAACATGAAAGTTGTATCCACTGGAAAAAACATGATTTGAAAAAAATAATTTTGTATTTTGGCTCTGTTTTGATGAAGTTATGGCAAAGAGAAGGGGTAAAATATGGAGAACATATGAGTTTGATTTGAAGAGAATGAAAATTGATTTCTTTTAAATATTTTGACATAATTTCTTTCTAATTTTTTTCTATGGCTTAGAAGCCATTAAAGAGGAGAGGAAGATGGTGAAGAAATTAAGAAAACAAGAAGAAGAAATGTGAATGAAAGTGAAGAAGGACGTGTGTATTTATAGAAAAGGATAGAAGTGGTAATTTACCAAAATAACCTCTTACAAAATTACCAAACTAACCTTACTTCAACCTAAAGCAAACTCCACTTTTTCAACACCTAACATCATCATTTATCTTCTTACTTTATGTCTTAGTCACTTAAAGATTAAGTAAAGAAAAGTAATTATTTGTTGGATTTTGATGTGATTTGGATTTGATGTTTACTTTTGACTTTTCTTAAACTTACTTACTTTTCTTAATAAAACTCTAGAATTTCCTAATCTTATTTAGTAAAAATGAACTTGATTAGGAAATTAATTAATACTTATACTATTTGAATACATGTTTCTATATAAGAAAATAAAGGCGTGACAACGTTGCAACAACTTTTAATCGACAAAACGTTGATTTTCGACAAAATGTTTTACGGTCACATTTTGACGTTTTAGGTAAACTATTTATTTATGTAAATCAAATTCAAAAATAAATTTGTATAATTTTATTTAAAAATATAAAAACTTATAAATTAATTAAAATAATTTATTTAACCATTGAAACATACTTTCTGAAATCAGCATTTTGTCACTTTTGTTGATATACGTAAATGTTACTATTTTTGTGTATACTTTTCTTTCCAAATCCTATCTAATATTGTTTGAATCATATAACGTTACCTATTTTATATTTAAAATCACTTTAAATAGTATATTTTAAAGTGGCAAATTCTAGATCGTTACAATAAGTAAATAATAAATGTGAATAAATGAATGTAAACTAATAAGAGAAAATCTTGTATGAATGAATTGGAAATAAATGAAATGTATATAATACTTTAACAACGTATTCAATGATGATTTCAAGCTTTGAATGAAAATAATATTACGTAGATAACTTATGCAAGTTAATGAATATTGGTATAAATAGGAAATCCACGTAAATAACAATAGTGAATTACATTTGCAAAGAGACTTGCATTTCATTTAAAGAACTGATTAAAGGTGATCTATTTCAATGGAAGTAACTTACGTAAGTAAATGAATGTAAACTAATGGAAATTGGCATTGTATGAATGAATGGGAAAGTAATGAAGTTAAATCAATAAAATAATCATCGTATGGATGAATGAAAAATGATGAACAGTAAATGATGTGAAAGTAAACAAATAAGAATAAACTTAAATAATATTTGAAAGTGGAAATTAGCCACAAGCGCCTCTTTAGTAAGTGCAATTAGTTTCTAGGACACACAATTGAAATAATTACTTTTAAGGACAAAATGTAAAATAATTATTTTCTAAGGCCTAAAAATCTATGAAATTATGTCCTTGAAAGTAATTAGACTGCTGACTTTGTCCTTAAAAGTAATTGTTCTGTTGACTTTCACCTTGAAATTAATTTATGTGAATGTGTGTCCTAGAAATTAATTGGACTGCAAAGTTTGTCCTTCTAGTGAAATGCCCCAATTTGAAATTCTTGGTTGTTTGGTTTATGGGATGTGTAACAACCCTGGTTTAGAGATTACCTATCAATATTAAATTATAATGGTAATATAATCTAATATTATAAATTAAATTAAAATTGGAGAAATTAAATAGTTTATTCGGAATAAACAAGAAAATTGGAATCAAATTGTGAAAATAAAGCTTAGAACTTTATTTTATTTTGTTTCGAATGGTATAAATGGAATACGGGCTTTAAATAAAGAAAATGACTTTATTTTAGAGAAAATGCAATAATTATATTAATTGTTGCCCATTTGCTTCTTTTAATAATTTTGAAAAGAAGTATGTAATTTTTAAGGGTGATTTATAAATTAAAAAGGTAGAAATTGGTTTAAAAATGTGTTTGGCTATAAATTATGTTTGGAAATGGTTTGAAATACTTTTTTCAGTAACAAAATAAATTTTATGGAATTTTAAAAGTTAATTATAGAGTTTTATTCATTTATTTGAGTAAAAAGTGCATTTTTATATAATATGAATTTTTTTATTTTATATGTATACAAGTTTTCACATTTTTCTTGTATAAAACTTGAGAGAAAAACATTTTTATTTGTGTGTATATGTGATGTGCACACATATTTTTGGCTAAGTATTGATTTTAACCTTACGCCATCTTATTTTCCTTTTATTTTGGGTCCAATTCAGCCCATATTCACTTAGCCTGGTTAGAAGAAAGAAAGAAAAAGAGTCTGTACATTCATTTGTGTACTCTCTTCTTCCTCCTCCAACCCGAAAAAGAAAAGTCAGTAAAACTCTTTTTTACCAAATTACAAAATCAAGCAAATTTCTTCATATTAATTCTCCAAATTCAAGTCTTTTTGCAACTAGTGATAAATCAAAGGTAATAAACTCCAAATCACAACATTTCATCACAATTTTCTGTTACAATAAATGCTTTTTCTAATTTTACTGTAAATGTTGGTTTATATGTTCTATAGCTTCTTCTTACAGGCTTTTGAAGACCAAATCTAGCTAAAAGCTCCCTCTTTGCATCAGAAACCCGATTTTTAGCATCTTATTTGCAAGGTAAGTTGAATAACTCACAAAATCTAGCTAAGGCAAAGTCTCAAATGCTTGAGTTCGTACAAGAGCTTTTGTAATTGATTTTTTATTGATAGTTTTCTTTACTGTGAATCTAGTTTAGGTTACTTCTTTGTATGCTTATATCTTTTGATTCCGGCAACGAAATGCTATTGGATTTCTTGCATTTGGTAGCTTGAATGTTGAAATTCATCTTTGCAAATTTTGGTTAAAAAATATTATCATTTGGATGTTCAAAACAGTGGTAGAAAATCAACTCAGATACAGATTTTTGCCTGTAGAAATTGTTTTAAGTTGCTGCAAACCTGGCCTGAGTCCATTTTTGAGATAGCATAGATCAATTCGAGGTAATTTGTTCCTTTGTTTCATGCCTGGAAGTTGAATCCGAGATGGTTTTCAGGCATGTACATTGGTTTTTTTGAACTGTTGCAAACATGGCATGAGTCCATGTTTGAGACAGTGTAACCTTTTCATTTCCAGGTGGAATTCATTTTTTCTTTTTTTGTTTGAATGATCAAGCTTTCTACTATGTGCATACCAATTTTCAGCTCAATATGAGGTTGTTTGTTCCTCTGTTTTAGGCCTGTATGTTGGACCCAAGATGGTTTTTAGGCCTGGCATATTTTGTTTTTGAACTGTTGCAAACATGTCCCGAGTCCATGTTTGAGAAAGCATAACCTTTTCATTTCCAGTCGAAATTCAATGGTTCTTTTTTTGTGTGAAATATAATGTTTTCTACTATGTGCATACCAATATTTAGTCCAATCTAGGTCGTCTGGCCACCCATTTCATATCCGAAAGTTGAACCCAAAGAAGATTCCAGACCTGGGTATTGTGTTGCCGATGCTTTTTTTATGTTCTTTTTCCATTTGACTTTTGACTTTTACTTCATGTTTTGTGATATTTCTGAAATGTTTTGAAGCCAGGATGTTTATCGATATACTAGCCAAATTTTGGAGATTTTGAAATTCAAACTTTGAATTAAATTTGAACTTAGTTTGAATTGAATTCGAATATCGATTTGAGTGATTTGTTGGGTTTTTATTCGTTTTCGAGTACGGATTTTTCCAAACCTTTTTGAAATAGTTTTAAAAATAAATAGGCATTTTAAATTATTTTTATATGATATATTTAAAGCATTTTCAAATATAGAATCTATTTATTCTTGATAATAAGGGAATTTTCTAATATGACTTTCAAAATTGGTATTAAAAGCTTGTTTTCTCAAGTAAAGTATTATATATATAAAATACGTGTTTTTGCTCTATTCGAGCGAACAAGAAGGAAAATTAAATAGTTTGATAAAACATGTGGTATGAGACGTGCATTTATCTTATCAGTTAATTCCCGACTTGTCCGTTTGATCGTTTTGACCTACGGGTCGAGTTTACCGATGAGATGAGGTAAACTTTTTACAGCTTTGAGTGTGAAATTTACTAGTGGTTAGTAAAATGTTTAGTGCGAACGTGTAGTATGGGACACATGTTAACACTGTTCCGGTTCCTATCCGAAAGTTCGTGACACATTTATCTTAGAGATGTATTTGCCAGTACTGAACCTTTGGGTCATTTTTCCTTTGGGACGTTTATCAAAGAGACGTATTTGTCCATTGCGACGTTTTTGTCCTTCGACATGTTCATCTAAGAGACGTATTTATTGTCCTTCGGGACATTTGTCTACGAGACGTAGCGCCTTATTTTGAGAGAGCGATACTTGGCGGGCTTCGACCATAAGCACGTGCTATATCTTTGAAATAATTTCATTGATGTTTGTGATTTCCCTAGTGTATCGTCCTTTTTCAGAATTGGTCCACTGAACCATTCGATATACATTTGTGGCGATTACCTTTCAAGAATTTGAAATCTTAGAAGTTCTATTTTTGAGATTTGAATTGCTTACGATAGCGTTATATAAGATTTTCCTTTTGGCATTTACTTGAGATTTTATTCTCCTCTTTGGAGATATATTTATCTTATGACGTGTATGAGATGGGATCTCTTTATACATGTTTTGGGTTTTCCAAGATGGCGGGTTTAAGTTTTCACCTAAACCATATTTGATGTTCTAAGAATGTCAATGATACGAGGCTCGCTACTTTTAGCGCGTTATGGGTATTTTATCTCCTTTGAGATTATACTTTTGTGTAGTGATACTATATTATCACTTGATGTAATCATGCACTTTAGATTGTTCCTTCCCATTCGGGAATATTATCACATTATCCTTATGCTCATATTATCGCTTATCCTTGTAAACTGAATTGTTTAGCTAGACTGACCGATGTATTTTATACTTGTGTTAGGCCGATGTGTTTCAGGTTAGGTACCCTTTGGACTTAGCATATTCTGCTTCCACATGGACTTTTTTTCTAGCTCTTTTTATTGTAGCTTTTGTGTAGTCCTTTTTGTTGCTACTCTAATATGTATATTCTTTTGACTCGTGTTTGTATTATGGTTGTCATACCATATATGTGATGTATTATTTTGTATACTCTATGATGTTTCTGTATATGTGTATATAACTGATGATTTGCTGTTCTGTGATGTGTTTTGCATTTAAGTTGTTGTATTTGGTTCTGATAGATTCTATAGCCAGCTATGGCTTTGTATTAAGTATTTATTGGATATGTCGATCCACTTGAATAGGAAAAAAATATAGAGAATTTATCGACGTATTCAATAGATGTTTAAGAAAAAGCTATAGTTGGTCGCTCCTAACCAGCCTTATTCTCCGCATTAGCGGATGGTATTACCTAGTAATACTCTTTGTTGATGTGGGTCTCGGGGTGAGGCGTCATAGCATGGCATCAACGCTGAGTTTAGAACAGAATATGATAAACACAGAACGTAAACATATATTACGATGCATCCAAATATAGTATAAGTGTTACAAATCCCTTATCATCGTGTCCTTTACCTTATCATGTCCTTTGAGATAGAAGTTCAGGATATGTCTAGGAATATTTTTTTCCGTAGTATTCCAAAAATAGAATTGATGACATCTTATCTTTGGAGTAATCCTAATCGTGATTTTTTTTATTCGAGTCCTCTTCGATATGGGCGCTTGACACTCATACGTATGAGATAAATTTATTGATGCTTTTTGATGTTCTTATCTTGTGATTTCGTTGAGGATTGCGAATCCCATTGAGGGGATCCAGTATGATGCTTGAGGATTTTTGGATTGTTCCTTATAGCTTATCATTTTGTGTGAATTAGCACACTATTTTTGTCTGAGTTTGGAGTGTTTGAGATGAACTGGCTTGCCTATTATCAAGCCACATTTTGTGAATAGAGGTACCCTATATTAAGTATCCTAGTTCGACTAATTCATTGTTTCTTGTTGTTCGGAATGTTAATGATGATTCCAAAGTCTCTGTATTCACTCTTGAGTTTCGAGACGTTGATGATATATCTCGAATTCCAGTCATTGTGTCTCTGTTGAATTCTATGAATCCATTACGGGTATGACACCCAATCGGACAATCGAGAATTGTATTGACCTCCATTCCAATTCTTAGCCTTTCGGTCATCCTTCCATGGGGTTGTCCACTAAGAAAATGAGGTGATTCATCGTATTTAATCGATCTTGTCGTTCTTGCGTCCTTTAAGATATCCACTTTAGATACTCATTTGTTGATATACTTTGTGAAATTACTTCATTCGAAGTAATGATATGTTGTTAGTGTTCTTCTTCTCATTCGAAAAGATATCTTAACCTTACTTTTATATCTCATTTCTCTCTTTTTAATCTATTGTGTGGCACTAGGGTTATTCTTCAGCTTGACGTACACCGATATGAACTGCGAGTTATAAAGGATAGAATTACTCTTACCGCATTCCGCACTCGTTATGAGTCTTTTGAGTGGTTTGTTATACCATTCGGAATAATGAACAATCCAATCTATTCCATCAACATTGAGGATTGAGTATTCTGAGAATATCTCGATGAGCTCTATTTATGTTCTCTTATTCTGAAGTAATAAATTGTGTTTTCATATTTTTCAAAAATTGAAGATTTGTTTCTAAGAGAAATTGAGTTTTTTTTGGGAAAAATAAAGAATATTTTGAGTATTATATATGAGGTATTTCTTTTTAAAGAAAATGAATTTTTGTGTTGGGTTGTCCGTCTAGTGCTTTTAGAATTCTAGTCGATACGTTTGGCCAACATTATCGATAGAAATTTCCTAAACGCTATGACGCGACAGTCAAACACGGTAAACTGAGTTCTAATAAGTAAAGTTTGAAAATAGTTAATATGGTGGAGTATTAATTTTATTTTAAATGTTTAATGAAACCATTGAATTGGAGGAGTGGTGAGGTAGTTTTGATCAACTCTGCAGCCAGTCGATGGGGTCATCCACTATGAATAAATGGCAATGCAATACCCTTAAATTATTTGAAAACTGAAAAATTGAATATGGTAATTTGGGTAAATGTGAATTTGGATTGTTTTGATAAATTAACAAATCATGTAGTATAATCATTTTAAACTGTGAGAATAATTTTAAACTTTATACATATCCCAAAACTTTATTTTGGTGTAATCAACAATCATCTCTTGATAATGTAAAAGATTAGTTATCTCTTCCAAAATGAGTTTTCATAATTAATTGTTTTTAAAGCTAGATATTGGAAAGTAATGAAAATATTTCCACTTAATGAATTGTTTTTTGGATGATTACATAAGTTGATCATAATTTTGTATGTCTTAGCCTTCCAGGGAAAAAGAAAATCATTTAATAAATGATTTAGCAAAAAGCTTGTTGAAAACATAGTTTAAAATTAAAAATGGTTTGGGTAAATTTCAAATTTTAAATTGATTTAAAAGCTGAAATTTTGTTTGGAAAAGTGCCGTTCTAAAACAACGATAATTTGAGATTATAACTCGAAATGAGTTCAAACTTTTTGCAAATCAAAGATCTTTTAGTAAGCTATAAAATTTCTTTTTACCACTTTGAATGATTTTGCTTTTACTAAGTCTAAAATGGGTTTGAAAGTGGATAGACATTTCTATCCTCTTAAGAAACTTCTAAGATTAAGCTGAAATTAAATCTAGCATAACATTCAAACCGTAAATTCGATTTTGATGATCTTTATATTGTTGGAAAGCATAGACTATTTATATCAACTTTCATTTTATAATTTTTTTAGATTTATTGGTTTGTTGGGTAAAAACATGTCTTGTTTACAGCAGGTCTGAAATAAAATTGTTCTATTTCCCCTTAATAATTAAGTGTAGTACTTCTTACTTATGAACATAAACTATTATCATCTATTTGAATTAAGTACAAGTGAAAAGAGGATAGTTGGACCGTGTTTTGAGGAAAAAGATTATATATAAGATTGTGCAAAGTCACTTTAAAGTGCTAAAAAAAGGTATGTTTTCGGATTAAGTTTAAGAGTTAAATGATGGTATATATTGTGTTTCTGACCTAATGGTCGATGTATATTATATAAATCATTTAAGTATACGGCCCTCCGTACAAAAGAGACTCCGTCGATTTTCTCTGAAATTTCTATCACTTAGAAAATTTGAAAAAAAAATTTGAAAAAAAATATATGTTGCAAAGTAGAGAATACGTATAGAAGAATTAGAGAATAAATAACTTAAACTTTATTTACTCTAATGAAGAGTAATGAATTTGAATTTAAAATCAAAGTAAGAAGTTTTGTCAATTTTTCAAGTGTTGATAACTGTAGTTATAATTATAAAAATATTGAATTTTGAAACTCTAAGAATTTTTGATTGAAAGTTTATACATATATTTTAGTTCCTTGTGTTTATCTTACTCTCATGTTATTTTCTAACGACGTGCATTTATGCAGTCATTTGAGTATGGTGGCCTTTGAAGAAACCACCTTTTGGTTGATCTTCCTTGCCTCTTTTGTGTCTAACTTGTATCGACGTGGTTCCTTCCGTAGTGTCATACGAAAAATCATATCGATAAACATTTTATTGGTTAGAGTTCGAGTTGGAGTTGCGCTAAATTCCAACCCTACTCGAGGAGCTCATAACAAATCAATCTCATTCGGTTAATCCTTTGTGTAGCATCTTGTTGTGCTCTCATTCGAAGGTGAGATGCCTTCGAAATCTTGTGTATTGCTCGAAAAATTCAATGGTTCGCTAGTTCCAATATTAGCACCTTGGAAACTATAGAATTAATCGAGCAATCCTTATCTTGGTTTTCTACCATTCTATTTTGAGAGTGAGAGAATTTTTAAACTCGAGCTTGTCTATCTTTCTTTTGATGAAATTAATAGGTTGAATATAAATTCTTCTCTCGAAATTGCGTGGACGTAATTTTGTTAAGGAGGGGTCTATAACAACCTTGGTTTGGAGATTACCTATCAATATAAATTATAATGGTAATTGTAATTTAATAGTGTAAATTAAATTAAAATTGGAGAAATTAAATAGTTTATTTGAAATAAACAATAAAATAGGAATTAAATTAAGAAAATAAAGATTAGAACTTTATTTTATTTTGTTTGGAGTAATAATAAATGGAATATGGGATTTAAATAAAGAAAATGACTTTATTTTAGAGAAAATGCAATAATTATATTAATTATTATCCATTTGCTTCTTTTAATAATTTTTAAAAGATGTATGTAATTTTTAAGGGTGACTTATAAAATAAAAAGGTATAAATTGGTTCTAAAATGTGTTTTGGCTACAAATTATATTTGGAAATGGTTTGAAAAAATTCTGAGTAAGAAAATAAATTTTGTGGAATTTTATAAGTTAATTATAGAGTTTTATTCATTTATTTGAGTAAAAAGTGTATTTTTGTTAAGTTAAGGAACTTAATAATAAAAATATTTTAAAAATACAAATTAATCTTTTTATATGATATAAAATATTTTATTTTATAAGTATACAAGTTTTTACATTTTTCTTGTATAAAACTTGAGAGAAAAACATTTTTATTTGTGTGTATATATGATGTGCACATATATTTTTGGCTAATTATTGATTTTAACCTTAAGCCATCTTATTTTCTTTTTATTTTAGGTCCAATTCAGCCCATATTCACTTAGCCTAGTTAGAAGAAAGAAAGAAAAATAGTTTGTACATTCATTTGTATACTCTCTTCTTCCTCCTCCAACTCAAAAAAGAAAATTCAGTAAAACTCTTTTTTACCAAATTACAAAATCAAGCAAATTTCTTCATATTAATTCACCAAATTCAAGTCTTTTTGCAAGCTAATGATAAATCAAAGGTAATAAACTCCAAATCACACCATTTTCACATTTTCTTTTACATTAAATGATTTTTCTAATTTTACTGTAAATATTGGTTTGTATGCTCTATAGCTTCTTCCTACAGGCTTTTGAAGACCAAATCTAGCTAAAAGCTTCCCATTTGTTTCAAAATCCGTGTTTTAGCATCTTATCAGCAAGGTGAGTTGAATAACTCACAAAATCTAGCTAAGCCAAAGTTTTAAATGCTTGAATCTGTACAAGAGGTTTTGCAATCGATATTTTTGTCGCTAGTTTTCTTTTCTATGAATCTAGTTTGGGTTGCTTCTTTGCATGCTTATATCTTTTGATTCCGGCAATGAAATGCTGTCGGATTTCTTGCATTTGGTAGCTTGCATGTTGAACTTCATGTTTGCAAATTTTGGTTCAAAAATATTATCATGTGGAGCTTCAAAACAGTGGTGGAAAATCAACTCAAACGCAGATTTTTGCCTGTAGAAATCGTTTTCCGAGTTACAGCAAGCATGGCATGAGTACATGTTTGAGATAGGATAACTCTTTCATTTCTTATTAAAATTCATCGATTCTTTTTTTGTTTGAAAGAAAAGTTTTCAACTATAGGCATACCAATTTCCAGCTAAATCCAACGTAATTTGATCCTCTGTCTCATGCTTTGAAGTTGAACCCGAGATGGTTTTCAGGCTTGTACAGTTCGGTTTTTTTTTGAACTGTTGCAAACATGGCATGAGTCCATGTTTGAGATAGTGTAACCTTTTCATTTTCAATCGGAATTCATTGATTCTTTTTTTACTTGAAAGATGAAGTTTTCTACTATGTGCAAACAAATTTTTAGCTCAATATGAGGTGGTTTGTTCCTCTGTTTCAGGCATGTATGTTGGACTCAAGATGGTTTTCAGGCCTGGCATATTTTTGTTTTTGAACTGTTGCAAATATGGTCTGAGTCCATGTTTGAGACAGTGTAACTTTTTCATTTCCATTCGGAATTCATCGATGCTTTTTATATTTGAAAGATGAAGTTTTCTACTTTGTGCACAACAATTTTTAGTTCAATCAAAAGTCGTTTGGCCACCTGTTTCATGTCTGAAAGTTGAACTAAAGAAGATTTCAGACCTGGGTATTGTGTTGCCGATGCTTTTTTATTTTCTTTTTCCCTTCGACTTTTGACTTTTACTTCATGTTTTTGTGATATTTCTGAAATTTTTTGAGGCCATGATGTCTATCGGTAGACTAGCCAAATTTTAAAGATTTTGAAATTCAAATTTTAGATTAAATTTGAACTTAATTTGAATTGAATTCGAATATCGATTTGAGTGATTTCTTGGGTTTATTCGTTTTTGAGCACGGATTTTTCCAAACTTTTTTGAAATATTTTTTAAAATAAACGGGCATTTTAAATTATTATTATATGATATTTTTAAAGTATATTCAAATATAGAATCTGTTTATTCTCGATAATAAAGGAATTTTCAGATATGGCTTTCAAAATTGGTATTGGAAGCTTGTTTTCTCAAGTAAATTATTTTATATATAAAATACACGTTTTTGCACTGTTCGAGTGAATGGAGAATTAGACGGTTTGGTAAAACACGTGGTATGGGACATGTGCGTTTATCTTATTGGTTAATTCCCGACTTGTCCGTTTGATCGTTTTGACCTGCGGGTCGAGTTTACCGATGAGATGAGGTAAATTTTTACTGCTTTGAGTATGAAATTTACTAGCGGTTAGTACATTACAAACATGTGGTATGGGACACATATTAACATTGTTCGGCTTCCTATTCGAATGTTTGTGACACATTTGTCTAAGAGATGTATTTGCCAGTACTGGACCTTTGGGTCATTTGTCCTTCGGGACGTTGGTCTAAGAGACGTATTTGTCAATTGTGACGTATTTGTCCTTCAGGATGCTGTCCTTCGAAACGTTTGTCAAAGAGACGTATCTATTGTCCTTCGGAACGTTTGTCTAAGAGACATGGCGCTTTATTTTGAGAGAGCGGTACTTTGGCGGGCTTCGGCCATAAGTATGTGCTATATCTTTGAAATTATTTCATTGATGTTTGTGATTTCCGTAGTATATCGCCCTTTTTCGGGATTGGTCCTTTGAATCATTCGATATATATTTGTGGCAATTACCTTTCGGGAATTTGAACCTTTGGAAATTCAATTTTTTAAATTTGAATTGTCTACACTGGCATTATACAAGATTTTCCTTTTGGCGTTTACTTAAGATTTTATTCTCCTCTTTGGAGATATATTTGCCTTATGACATATTTGAAACGGATTCTCTTTATGCATGTTTTGGGTTTGCCAAGATGGCGGGTTTAGGTTTTCCTTTAAACCATATTTGATATTTTATGAATGCCGATGATACGAGGCTCGTTACTTTTAGCGCTTTATGGGTATTTTATCTCCTTCGAGATTATACATTTGTGTAGTGATACCATATTATCACTTGATGTAATCATACACTTTAGATTGTTCCTTTCCATTCGGGAATATTATCACATTATCCTTATGTTCATATTATCGCTTATCCTTGTAAGATGAATTGTTTAGCTTGACTGACCTGTATATTTTATACTCGGGTCAGACCGAGGTGTTGCAAGTTAGGTACCCTTTGGACTTAGCTTATTCTGCTTCCGCATGGATTTTTCTGCTAGCTGTTTTTGTTGTAGCTTTTGTGTAGTCCTTTTTGTTGTTACTCTAATATGTATATTCTTTTGACTCGTGTTTGTATTGTGGTCGTCATACCACATATATGATGTATCATTTTGTATACTCTGTGATGTATCTATATATGTGTGTGTAACTGACTATCTGCTGTTCTGTGATGTGTTTTGTATTTGGATTATTATATTTTGATCTGATAGATCCTATAGCCACCTATAGCTTTGTATTAAGTATTTATTGGATATGTCGATGCATTTGAATAGAAAAAATATAGAGCATTTATCGACGTATTCAATAGATATTTAAGACAAGGCTATAGATGGTTGTACTATTTTGTTTGCAAGTGACTATTGTTATGTTGTGTTGATTTGTTTTATTACAAAATTGAAGCAACTAAAATATTTCTCTTGTACATAATTCTCACTACTTTGGATATTATAAATGGAATACAGGTTTATGCAAGCAATAACTATTACTTTTGGTTTCATAAATAAGTTATTTGCCCGACAAATAGGTACATTTTCGAATTATGGTTTTATAACGATATTATATTGTTTCCCATGGTTTGAGATAATTTATTATTGAAATGTGATATATATCTTGTTATTATTAATATTATTATTTCTCCCGGACCTCTTTGTACAAAGGAGACTTTGCCAAAATTTTCCATGAATTTTTGACTTAGAAATTGTTTTGTGGAAGTGGAAAACTTTTCAAACTTCTATTAACTTGAATATGAAGATTTAATTGTTTATAAATTAGTATACTTTATTTAAAATACTAAATTATGTAAATTAATTGCTTATAAATTTAATACTTTGAATAAAACAAATTAATCCCATAATTCGTTTTTTGCCTTTTTTGAGGATGAAAAGTTTTGAGTGGTGGAGAGTGTAACGACCTATAATTTTCGATAATTAAAATATTAATTTAAATTAGATTTTGGTATTTAGTATTGGAAGAAATTAAAAATTTATGATTCTTTAATGAGAAACGAACTAGAATGAAATTTAATAATGTTAATTTAAGGTAATTGATAACTATTTGAATGTAATCTCAATAAATTGAAATGATTGTCAATTTAAAATTTGGTTATAAATTGTAAATAAACCAAGTGTTCTATTTAGCGGTGAAATTATACGTAATAAATTGAAATTGGTTAATATGGAACCAGTACATGAATTTATTAGTTTGCTTGTTAACAATAAACATAGGAATGTGGTGGTTGAAATTGTAAGTTGTAACAATTGTTTATGAAACACCCCACACCCCTTAGTATACCCAAAAAGAGCACACTAAAAGATGTAGCGCGTTACAGGTATAGCTAAAGCACCACAAAGACTAAGATTCATAAGATAAATAAATAAAAATAGCGGAAACATTTAAATAATAACTAGATATTTAAAATTAAACTTCATTCCAAAGCAGAATATGCCTTAAAAACCAAATACACATGTCTCGTGAAAATTACAGTCTTAGTCGCATCGTCAGAGTACATAAAACATAAAAATCATCCCTCTCATAAAGTACCGGTACATCCAAAGTCAAATGAAAAGAAAACTAAAAAGAAGAAGAAGAATACATGAAGAACTTCAATAATATATCTCCAAGCGGTCTAAATCTACTGTCCTTGATTCTATTGGCCTATGAGGGGAAAATGGGGAAATAGAGGAGTGGGTCAGACTATAATTCTGGTGAGTGAAAGTAATTACTAGCATTACTAAGAAAGATAAAGATAATAGACTAAGCAATTGTTCTAGTGTGGAAAGAAACACTGAGAAGATAAAGCTGGGTAAAATACTGTTCCTGATTCTATTTGACTGTTTGCTTTGATTATTTAGATTGTTTGCACTTGTCTTTACCTGCTATGATTAGGCTAAAACCATAATCATATTTTAGTTGCTAATTTGATTAGGCTGAAATCCTAATTCTACCCATTGATTGGCCTTCTACCTCTGTTGTGCCACTGTGAACCAATCCTGTTGGTCACAGCAAAAGACACCTATTTAGCGCTTGGAACACGGTAGCAAATTATTTACCCTAGCCGATGCCCACGTTCAGTCATCCCTGGTACACGCTAACTACCTCTCCCTATTTTGACCTCTTATTTATCCTAACCAGTATAAGCATGCCCAGCCTCACCTAAGTGTTGTGAGACCATCAGTCCTAGTTTGAAAGGGAATGCTGCCCAGCCTCACCTAAGTGTTGTGAGACCATCAGTCCTAGTTTGAAAGGGAATGCGCCAGTACTGGTCCTAACAAACAAATTTCAGTTTGCGGCCCTTATCCAAATCCTTAGATTTAAGCCTCTATTTATTGGCCACTTATTTACCCTAATTAGCATAAGCATGTCCCAGCCTCGTCTAACTATTGTCAGACCATCAGTTCCTGACTAAAAGGGAATTCTGTTGGTACAGGCCCTACTTCTATGTTTGCTCATTAACTTAGTGTAAGTTTTAAAATAAGTCTCTTATGTTATTTCTGCTATATTTGCTTATTAACTTAATCTAAGTTTTTAAAATAAGCCTTTTCTGTTATTCTTCTTTTTTCTCTTTTTAATTATAATCACTTGTTATAATTACGCTTGCAAATATCTCAAATTTACCTATTTCAATATATCTTCTTTTTATTATAGTTCTTCTTATTTTACATCCATTTTTTTGTATATTTAGTGTTATTATATTTTATTCCATGTTAGCGAATTCTTCTCTTTTTACTATTTTATTCATGTAAAAGGAATAAAAAGAGACTAACATTGACAGGGAAATTTGAACGTAAAACAGATGTAAATAACGTAAAACAGATGTAAATAAAATGTAAATAACTGCAAATAACTGTATAAAATAGTTGAATAAAAATAGCTAAATAAAAGAGACTGAAAAGAACTTCTAAAATTTACTTAAAATTTAATTATAAATAACTTGTATAAAAAATGTCTTAAAATTGCATAAAAACTACAACTATTGAGAACCTTATTATTTTAAATTACTTAAAAATCTAAAAATTTTATAAAATACTCACCTGTGGTCCTTAGCTCTAGTCCTTGGTCTTCCTTGATCCACTTCTAAAGCATAGAATATTTTTATCAAAAAGATTTCCTCCTTAGAAATTTTTCTATTTAGGGCCCAACCTCTGACAATGAACTCAAATAGGAGAAAATATGAATGAGAAAAATAGTCAGGCCTAGGGTTCTATTTATAGTCTAGCTAACAGATCCCAGACCGTTGGATCTGAAGATTAAATCTGATGCAACCACATCATAGGCTCACTAGGAACTGTCGGATGGAAGCACGAATACACAGGATTGAAGAAAAATCAAAATATGACGTTACGCTTCGACCCTGGACGATTTCATGTCCAAATACAAATGCAGGTCGGCCTGCATGTCGACTTATAAGTCGACTTATGGCCTAGGGGTCAACCTGGCCTACGTATAGGTCAACCCGACCCTTTGTGTAACGACCCAAAATTTTAGATATTTGAAATTGGAATATTTATTTGATTTTAAATATTTAAAAGTTTATTTTTAACTTGAATTTAAAATATAACCAATTATTGGATAATTAAATTATTGAGTCAAATAATTGGAAATTGGTTAAATTATCGAATCTGGAGTTTTAAGCTTGTTAAAATTAATTTAAAGGCTTATAAAATTTATATTGATAATACTAAAGATAATAAAACTTTTAAAATTGAATTAAAAAGTGATTTGTTTGGTTCTAAAAATATATCGTTTAAATTTACATTTAAAAATGGCCTTTCGGGGGCATAGTCTTGGATTTCAACAAACTAGCTCCATTGGTCCATAATAGTATATTATTATCGGATTTCAAATTTTGAAACATTTGGAGCTATCATTTGATGGTACGGGATATAAACGCGGTGAAATTTACATTGGAAATTCAATATAATAATTGCGTCCAAAAAGCTATCTTCCCCATACGATCGAATTAGGCCCCGAACCCTTTTCCATTGTAATAGGAATAAGGGTATAACATTATAAATTCCTAGCGGCATGCCTCGATAGGAGGTCAAGATTTGAAGTTAAGAATTTGAGACGATTTAAATATATATATATATATATATATAGATATACATATACATACATATATATATATATATTTCAGTACTTCACATCAGCCTTTTGCTTTTCTTCAACACACTGTACTATACCCATTCTAACACTTAAGCATTCTCAAACACGTTTCCTCTCTTAATTTTTATTCAGCAGGCCGAACTCAGTAAAGAAATGAAAATAAGAAAAAACAAATTTATGGCAACTTAAAAAAAGAGATCTTTATGTCTAAAATTTAAAGCAGCACTTACCTATTCTTTCTCCTTCATTTGTTCACCCCCTTTTCGTTTGTTCATAGTTATCTCAACATAAATCAAAAATGGACGATCTTTTAAAAAATAAAATCAAAACAGAGTTTTATTCATAAAGTTTAGCTCTCCGAATTGAGTGGATCTTCAAATAGTTGGGTCTGGAATGCTCATGGTAATGTGGGGTGGTTTGATAGTTGGTCAAAGTGGGTTCTTCCGCTAGGGTTTGGATTCTTCCTTATTTGAGATAGAATTTGGCAAATCAGAGGATGGAATTAGGTTAGAGATGAAGTTTGGCATCATTGACCGTAAGTCGGAGGCATGCAGCTTTGTGTGGGTGGTCGAGACAATCGCGATGGATTATTGTCATGGTAATGTGGGGAGGACCTGGAGTTGCGATTCACAAGGTGAAGGCGAATGTGTCGTGGTGGGAACAAAAGTGTAGAGGCCTAGGGGAGGAGTTGGTTGGTGATGTCATGGTAGGATTCGTCAAGAGAAGAGGAAGATATCGATGGTCAATGGTTCGACAATGGTGGGTCGATGGTCTAGAGGCGGTAAAGTTTGAATTGGGGAAGAAGCTATGCAAGCGGGCCAGGTGTGTTTGTGGTATGTGTTTCTTTTAAAAAAAAGAGAAAAATTATTTAGTTATAAATTGTTTTATAAAAAAATTATTTAGTTATAAATTGTTTTATAAAAATTCAAATACTTGTAAAAATAATGTCTTGTATCTTATTCGTTTTAAATCGGAATCTAATGCGTCAGTCGCATTGGGTCCGTAAAAGGGAGATCTTGGCTATGGATTCTACTTGGCCGAGATTCGAGCTTGCAAAATTTTCAGATAATTTCAAACGCGTTCGGATTTAATTAGAACCAAAACGTGGAAACAACAGAAAAATCAATGTGAGTTAATCTCACTCAAATTTGGATTACCATAGTTAACTTTAAATAGTTAAAATTAATTATTAATTGATTGATAGAATTGATAAATTATTATCAGTTGAATGTAATGTTATATATAGTAGTATATATATTAGAGCAGTTGATATTCCCGCATATATATAGCGAATGAGACCTTATACGCCCCGTATAATGGCGGACGACCTATACACCACGATATCCCCCACGAAGTGGGATTGGAATTTTTATATTACTGTAACATCTGTGGATGTAGGAAAACAGGTTGGAGGAATCCAACTGGATTCCTCAAAAATGTTGAAATTATTTTCATTTTCAGTGATATGATTTATTTGAATAATCTATGACAGATTATATTGGAAATTGAATTTTTTGGATCTTATGATATTGCTGGATATATTTTTGGCATTTTAAATACAATAAATATGAATATTGAATTTTTAAAAGAAAATAAACAGGGAATTTTAATGTAAAATATTTATGGTGAAGTTGGAAAAATTAAAAGTAATGAATTTGAAAAAAAACAAATAGTTTGATTTTAAAATTCTATTTAATAATTCCGAAATATGGGAAAAGATAGAGATTTTTGAGTAAATGTGAATAGAAGGAATTTTTTTAAAATAATAGAACTCAAGCGATATTGTTTAAGTATAAAGAATTTATTTTTAAATTTGAGATTTAAATAGTTAGGAGGATAAAAAGGAAAAATTGAAAATAAAGTATGAAAGTGTTATCCAGAGTTTAAATAAGATTTTAAATGATGAAGAGGAAAGTGGAATATGGTTGGGTTATTAGCAAATTTATTTGGAAATGGAATTTAATTCAGATGTCAAATTAAAATCGATTAAGTATTGGGAAAATGTTTTAAAACGGAAAAAGGAGACTATGCAATTTATAAACTAGGTTTATAAACGAAGTGAAGTAATTACAATGGATAAATTGAAATTATAAATTCACGGTGAGGATTTATAATGAGATGGGTGAAACAGTTTAAAAATAACCGGTAGATTTATTTTCAGAAATGTAAAAAAAGGAATTTACGGAACTGGAATGTAAATCAAACTAGAAAAAAATCGAAAGGAATTAATAAATAATTAGACTGGCTATATTGGAGTCGGAAATATATTTTTCCTTAAAAGTTAAGTTTATTTTAAAAAGGGAGAATTTTTTAGTATTAACTAGAAAATTTAAAAGTGTTCAAGAATATTTCAGAAAAATAATTATTTAGTTATTTGAAATTGTTTAAAGTATATTTAAATTTTGGTTCAGCTAGTTTATAGTAAGTCAATTTTTAGTTAAGAATTAATCGGTATTATTATTTTCAAAGGACAAACTATTTAATATTAATATTTGTATAATAATTTTTATTTAAAAAGTAGTTTACCTAGAGTTTAATTTTGGAAAAATTATTATAGAAATTTCATAAGCGTTATTTTGAAAAAATTTAAACAAAGTTTTCGGGGAGTATTGGTATACTTGCATGGCATAATCAGAGGCAGTGAGTTTCTACGGTTAAGTCTTGGATTTCTCTAGGATAGGGACGTAACCATTGAGCTGTGAATCCATGGTTTGATACCGTAGTGGTACTTTCTAAATTATTTTAAAGGCTTCCAAATAATGAAAAGAATATTGGGTGAATATACAAAATTCGGTCAGATAGGTATATATTTTGGATAAAGAGATTTAATTTATTAAAATTAAATTAAAAAGAGATTTGTAGTTATCCAGTGGAAAATGTAATATTTGGTTGAATGATTATTTATTTGATAGTTAAATAACCGATTATCAAATCTGGACCAAAAATATAATTTTGATAATATCTAGGAGAAATACGGAAATTATATGGTACAGTTACCGTTCGAGGTGCTATACTGTACGTATGAATTAGTTACGTTCTTCTAGGACGTTTATAAGAAAATCCGACCACTAACGGCTAGGAGGTGATCTCCGATCTTACTTCGTCTATTTATTCCCTAAAGAACTGAGGTTGAGTTTATCGAAAATATCGAATGATATCTCCAAAAGACCGGGATCGAATTTGTTATCCGAAAACCACTTCGATCGCACGAGTACGTTTTGAATGTGAAAATAAGAGCATAGAGTCAAAGATGGAGTAGTGAAGTGCAAGGGCTAATCGCTACTAATCTTAAGGATTATTCCGAAATGGATGTAGTAGGAATAGTGCCTTCGGTTTCGTTCGGACCCGGAACGGACTTGTATCGATGAATGCTATCAAAACGTTGTCGTTGAAGGACAATGAGCATACTAAGTGAAAATTCCATAAAAGGTAATCGTAGCCTCTAGCTTCATCAACCGGGAATGAATGAAAATCAGGGGAGATGCAGCAAGGCTAAGTGGGTCGCACCCAAGTAGGGTATGTTTGTCACCTTTCTGGATAACCTCAGATATTATTTATTACTACGATACATGGAAGGAGCTCGAAAGAGGGTGGGAACACCCAGGGTGATAGCATATTCGATCTATCCAGGTTAGGGATAGTCCGGTCTTGTGTGGCAGGGGATCCTAGGGTGGTCCTTGGAAAGCTGTTTCTAGACGTGTACTGTGACAGGTGACACCCAGCGCCTAGTCATTCGTATGGAATCCATTCTCCAATACGTGCCTTTACGGTTTTGATTGTGGAGCCTAGTATGTTGGAATTTAATTAATGTAACAATTTCAGCTACACTATTATAATATCAAAGGATTTGATATGAAATGTTTTGGTTATCGTATGGTAAAACCCCATCGTGTTTATTTGTGGCGTGGTCTTACGAGATACTTTTGATTTTCAAAGGATTATGATAACTTTAAAAATTCAATTTGAGTGTGTTTTCTCACGCTAGTTTTCTTGACTGACTCGGGTGTTATTTTATTATAATGCTCGGGTCAGACCATGTATTATAGATTCAGGATAGGATGCTATGGAGCTTAGGAGATGAGCTGGATGACGAAGACGTATTACACATATCTGGTTATATTCTGCTGTGTATTGTAGGCTATATATTCAGCTTTTGCGAGGACATTATAACTGTCCGGTATTTTGTTATTGATGTATTGTACTCTGATGATGTAATATATAAAAATAGTTATATTCTTTTTGTATAAAGATAAGTCGTTATCTATTATATACTATTCCGCTGCGATTGTGAGAATTTGTGTTGGTGTTCTATATTCTTCTTCTGCCTCTTTATTCTTTCCCTAACGATCTGGTATTTTCGGCGTTTGATTACTTAGCATGTAATACAGTTAACGTATTGATGCCTATTTTCTAAGGTCGAAAATTCCGGCAATGACACTTAGTACCAGAGCTGAAGGTTAAGTGAGAACCTTGGCTCTGGTAGGGATTACTCATTAGAGATAAGGTCAGTAGCACTCTAGAATGAGTTTGAGTGTATTAATAGATATGAATGCGTATTTTTTAGTGAATATAAAATTATTTTATATTTTATTGATTAGTTTGATGAGAGGCTTATAGATTCCGGTCAATACGAGTAATTAACGTTATTGATAGGGATCTCTAAACACTTGAACAGAGAAACTCGACATAGTATTGTTTTAAAATGGGGTAAATGAAATAAATTTACCCAAATTATTTTTATATATAAAGGAAATAATTTTTTAGAAATTATTATAGTTATATATGGTTACTTGGTTGTTAGGAAAATGATAATATTAAACTATTATCATTTGTTGTTGTGGTTATTGAAATAAAAGTTTGATATTATAACCAAAAATTAAGAAATAAATTCATATAAAAAATGGAAGTGGTAAATATGAGTTTATAAATGTGATTTATAATTTGAAATAGAATAAAATTCTAGAGGGATATTTAAACATAGATTTAAAGATTTAGAATTTGGAAATTTGGGAATTTAATTTCTGTTGGTTTTGAAATGTTTTTTTCAAGTCTTGGAAATAACGTAATGTTATTTGGAAAATATTTGGGATAAAAATATTTAAAAATTGTTTTTAAAGGAATAAAAAGCACTGAACACGCTTCGGTCGCTGGAAAATAATTTCGATGATGATTGCAGCATCATCGATGTTCATTTTCAAGTTTCCAAGGAAGGAATTGGTACCTGAATGTTTTGAATTGGACTTGTATCGCAAAACTAGTTTTGGTTTTGAAATTCAAGGGAATAATTTGATATACCAAAGGATTTTGGGTATATATGATTTCAAAAATGATTTTGAAATACTTAAGTAATTGCTTAAACTCTAGAGTTTGATCCAAAAATTTTATGGAATATAAATAAATTTAAAAACTAATAAGAATTTGATATTTGTTTAGAATAAAATTTAACTTAAGAAGATTTAAATAAAAGTAAGTGTGATAATGAAATAAATTAGTAAAGTAAACTAATTAAATGAAGTGAATTAGTAGAAATCGGTGAATGGAATATAAATAAGTTGTAAAACTTATAAAAGTTTAAAATTTGAATTAAAATGAATTTAACTTAAATTAAGTTAAAAGGGTGAATTTGGGAAAATTTAGCCCGAGCAGGCTAAATGGAATAGTTATTGAGATAGAAATTATTAAGTTGGAAATAAATTAGTGAATGAACAAATTAATTTGGTTTGTAAGTAAATAGAATTGGAATTGAATATCAGAATGATGTTTAATTTGAATTATGTTAACTAAAGTGGAATAGAAAATTTAGTTTGAGTTGGACTAAATGAAACAAAAGTTGGAAATAAAATTTGATTAATATTTGCAATAAAATAGTGAACGGAACTAATTAAAGTAATTAGTTAATTAAATAGGGTATGGGATATGGGTGATAAAAGTCAATATTTAAGATTTGTAGATAAATTGAGTTCAAATGAAAATGGAAAATTTATTTTGAATAGAAATGGATATAAACCAAAGTGATGAAGTTGAAATAAATCTAAGAACATTGTAAAAATGTTATAAATTGACTGAAGAAATTGAGGGTGTAATTCTTAAGTAAAATTGGTATTGGAAAAATATACTAAGTGAGTATTTGAATGAAGATGAAATAAAAGGGGGTATAAAATGATAAGTGTGGATAATTGATTGAAATGAAATGAGTGTGAATAAGAAGAATTGGATAAAGCTAATAATCAATTTGAAATTAATACGTCAGTTGTATGTATATTGTTTGTTCGCATAACGAGTTGATCCAGATTTCGAGCACAGAATTTCGAGGTAGTTATATCGATCCAAGTCAGGATATTTTTTTGATTTTCCACGGCGAACCCTGGATATGCATTCTTGATTAATCCTGAAATTCTCTATCAAGTATACGGCTATGCAAGGAGAGTGGTGGTTTTTTTATCAAGGAAACAGATCTGAGTCCACACTAAAGAGTCATGTGAACAATACTAGTTCGGAAGTGAAATTGTGTGATCGACTGAGCGATCTGAATTGCTATTGTGTAAGGACGATATATGTACATCGTACGATTTTTGGTGAAAATGATTTTGAATTATGTGATTGCGTATTATCGGTAAATAAGATGTAGGTAATTAAAAGCAAAAGCTAAATTGATGTCTTCGATTCCAGAAGTAAAATTTAAATTTTCTTACGAAAAGGTATGTGTTTAAATTGTTGTATGAAATTGATGATTTTCTGATTGAGGCACCTGGCTTTTGTTTTTCTTTTGATGATTTGGGGCCCACAAGGGAAATTTGTAGTTGTTTTGATCTTGCCGCATAAAGGAGACACTGGCGAAATATTTCGAAAATTTAAGGAGGTAGAAAATTTTTTAAGAAAATTTTGATAAATTAAAATTTGGTTTTAAATTTTAATTTGGATGGTTGAGGGTATAATTTTAGTTTTATTCTATGTATGAATTGGGAAATTAGAAAGATTGATGATGTGGTTTCAATAAACTGTTTCAAAAAGTTGTTTAAAACCATGTGGTTTTGGGAAAATAGTTAACAGGTTTTGGACCATTCTTCTTACCTAGCAATTTCGAAGACGAAATTCTTATAAGAGGAGAGGAATGTAACGATCCAGAATTTTGGATATTTGAAATTGGAATATTTAATTGATTTTAAATATGTAAAAGTTAAATTTTTACTTGAATTTCAAATATAACCAATTATTGGATAATTAAATTATTGAATTAAATAATTGGAAATTGGTTAAACTATTGAATATGAAGTTTTAAGCTTGTTAGAATTAATTTAAAGGGTTATAAAATTTATATTGATAATACTGAAGAAAATAAAACTTTTAAAATTGAATTTAAAAGTGATTTTTTTCAGTTTTAAAAATATATCGTCAAAATTTGCATTTAAAAATAGCCTTCCAGGGCACAGTCTCGGATTTCGAAGAAACTAGTTCCATACGATCCGTAATAGTGTATTATTATCGAATTTCAAATTTCAGAATGTTTGGTGCTATCATTTGATCGTATAGGATGTAAACACGCTGAAATTTATATCGAAAATTTAATAATAATTGGGTCCAAAAACTATCTTCTCCATACGATCGAATTAGTCCTCGAACCCTTTTCCATTGCTTTCGAAATAGGAGTATAACGTTATAAATGCCTAGCGACATACTTCGATAGGAGGTTAAGATTTTAAGTTACGAATTCGAGACGATTTAAATTTAAATATATATATTACAATATTTCCTATTAGCTTTTTTCTTTTCTTCAAATCACCGTACTATACCCATTCTAACACGCAGGCATTTTCAAACACGTTTCCTTCCTTACTTTTTATACAGTAGGCCGAACTTAGTAAAAAAATGAAAACAAGAAGAATTTTTTTTATAGCAACTTCAAAAAAATTGATCTTTATGTGTAAAAATGAAATCAACACTTACCTATTGGTTCTCCTTCATTTGTTCACCTCCTTTTCGTTCGTTCATAGTTATCTCAACATAATTAAAAAATGGCCGATCTTTTAAAAAAATCAAAACAAAGTTTTATTCATGAAGTTTAGTTCTCTGAATCGAGTGGATCTTCAAATAGTTGGGTCTGGAATGCTCATGGTAATGTGGGGTGGTTCGACAGTTGGTCAAAGTGGGTTCATCAGCTAAGGTTTGGGTTCGTCCTTATTTGAAATGGATTTTTTCAAATCAGAGGATGGAATTAGGTTAGAGGTGAAGTTCGGCATCATTGACCGTAAGTTGGTGGCGTGCGGCTTCGTGTGGGTGGTTGCAACAATTGCGATGTATAACTGTACGCGTGGGGGAGGACCTGGAGTTGCGATTCACAGGGTGAGGGCGGATGTGTTTTGGTGGGGACAGAAGTGCAGAGGCCGAGGAGAGGAGTTGAATGGTGGTGTCGTGGTGGGTTTCATCAAGAGAAGGGGAAGATATCGATGGTCAATGGTTCGACAATGATGGGTCAAAGATCTGGAGGCGGTAAAGTTTGAATTGGGGAAGAAGTTGTACAAGCGGGCCGGGTATGTTTGTGGTATGGGTTTCTTAAAAAAAAGAGAAAATTTATTTAGTTATAAATTGTTTTATAAAAATTCAAATACTTGTAAAAATAATATCTCGTATCTTATTCGTTTTAAATCGAAATCCAACACGGTTAGTCATGTTGGGTCCATAATAGGGAGATCTTGGCTATGGATTTAACTTGGCCGAGATTCAAACTTGCAAAAATTTTAGATAATTTCAAACATGTTCGGATTGAATCGGAACCGGAACGCGGAAACAGCAGAAAAAACAATGTGAGTTAATCTTACTCAAATTTGGATTACCACAATTAATTTTAAATATTTAAAATTAATTACCGACTGATTGATAGAATTGATAAATTATTATCACTTGAATATGATGTTATATATAGTACTATATATATTGGAGTGATTGATATCCCCGCATCTATATAGCGGATGAGACCCTATACACCCCCACATAATAGCGGATGACCCCATATACCGCGATATCCCCCACGAAGTGGGATTGGTATTTTTATATTGTAGTAACATCTGTGGAAAAAATAAATAGTTTGATTTTAAAATTCTATTTAATAATTCCAAAATGTGGGAAAAGTTAGAGATTTTTGAGTAAATGTGAATAAAAGATTTTTTTTAAAATAATAGAACTCAAGTGATATTGTTTAAGTATAAAGAATTTATTTTTAAATTTGAGATTTAAATAGTTGGGAGGATAAAAAGGAAAAACTGAAAATAAAGTATAAAAGTGTTATCCAGATTTTAAATAAGATTTTAAATGATGAAGAGGAAAGTGGAATATGGTTGGGTTATTAAGAAGTTTATTAGGAAATGGAATTTAATTCAGAAACCGATTAAAATCGATTAAGTGTTGTGAACACGTTTTAAAACGGAAAAAATGAGACTATGAAATTTATAAAGTAGGTTTATAAATGAAGCAAAGTAAATTATCGGTGGAAAAATTGAAATTATAAATTTACGGTGAGGATTTATAACGAGGTGGGTAAAATGGTTTAAAAATAACTAGTAGATTTATTTATGGAAATGTAAAAAAAAGAATTTACGGAATTATAACGTAAATCAAACTGGAAATAAATCGAGAGGGATTTATAAATAATTAGATTGGCTATATTGGAGTTGGAAATATATTTTTCCTGAAAAGTTAAGTTTGTTTTAAAACATGAGGATTTTTAAGTATTAACTAGGAAATTTAAATGTGTTTAAGAATATTTTAGAAAAATAATTATTTGGTTGTTTAAAATTATTTAAAGTATATTTAAATATTGGTTCAGCTAGTTTATAGTAAGTCAATTTTTATTTAAGAATTAATCGGTATTATTGTTTTCAAAGGACAAACTATTTAATATTAATATTTATATAATAAATTTTACTTAAAAGGTAGTTTACCTAGATTTTAACTTTTGAAAAATTATTATACAAATTTCATAAGTATTATTTTGAAATTTTTTAAACAAAGTTTTCGGGAAGTATTGGTATACTCGCATAGCATAATCGGAGGCAGTCAGTGTCTGTAGTTAAGTCTTGGATTTCTCTAGGATAGGGACGTAACCATTGAGATGTGAATCCATGGTTTGATACTGCAGTGGTACTTTCCAAATTATTTAAACGGCTTCCAAAATCTTCTAAAAGAATAGTGGGTGAATATTCTAAATTCGATAAGATAATTATATATTTTGGATAAAGAGATTTAATTTATTAAAATTAAATTAAAAAGAGATATGTAGTTATTCAGTGAAAAGTGGAATATTTGGTTGAATGATAATTTATTTGATAGTTAAATAACTGACAATCAAATCTGGACAAAAAATATAACTTTGGGAATATCTAGGGGAATACGGGAATTATATGGTACAGTTACCGGTCGAGGTGTTATACTGTACGTATGAACTCGTTTCGTTCTTCTAGGACATTTATAAGGAAATCTGTTCCACTAACGGTTAGGAGGTGATCTTCAGTCTTACTTCATCTGTTTATTCCCTAAAGAATAGGGTTGAGTTTACCAAAAATATTGAATGTTGTTTCGAAGAGACCGAGACCGGATTTATTATCCGAAAACCACTTCGATCCAACGAGTACGTTTTCGATGTGAAAACAAGAGCATGGAGTCGAAGATGGAGCAGTGAAGTGCAAGGGCTAATTGCTACTAATCCTAAGGATTATTCCAAAATGGATGTAGTAGGAATAGTGCCTTCAGTTCCGTTCGGACCCGAAATGGACTTGTATGGATGAATGCTGTCAGAACATTGTCGTTGGAGGATAATGAGCATTCTAAGTGAAAATTCCATAAAAGGCAATCGTAGCCTCTAGCATCATCAACCGAGAATGACTGAAAATCAGGGAAGATGTAGCAAGGCTAAGTGGGTCGCACCCAAGTAGGGTATGTTTATCACCCTTCTAGATAACCTCGGATATTATTTATTACTACGGTATATGGAAGGAGCTCGAAAGAGGGTGGGAACACCCACGGTGATAGCATATTCGGTCTATCCATGTTAGGGATAGTCTGGTCTTGTATGGCAGGGGATCCTGGCATAGTCCTCGGTATGCTGTTTCTAGATCTGTACTGTGACATGTGGTACCCCAGTGTCTAGTCATTCGTATAGAATCCATTCTCCAATACGTGCCGTTACGGTTTTGATTGTAGAGCCTAATATGATAGAATTTAATTAATGTAACAATTTCATCTATTTGAATAAGTATTTGTACTTAGACACTATTACAATATCAGAGGATTTGATATGAAATGTTTTGGTTATCGTAAGGTAAAACCCCGTCGTATTTATTTGTGGCGTGGTCTTATGAGATACCTTTGATTTTCAAAGGATTTTGATAACTTTAAAAATTTAATTTGAGTGTGTTTTCTCATGTTGGTTTTCCAAACTGACTCAGGTGTTATTTCATTATAATGATTGGGTCAGACCGAGTATTACAGATTCATGATAGGATGCCATGGAGCTCAGGAGACGGGCTGGATGACGAAGAAGTATTACACATATATAGTTATATTCCGTTGTGTATTGTAGGCTTATATTCAGCTTTTGCAAGGACAAGTTATTATAACTGTACAGTATTTTATTATTGATGTATTGTACTCTAATGATGTAATGTATAAAAATAGCTATATTTTTTTGTATAAAGATCAGTCGTTATCTATTATATATTGTTCTGCTGCGATTGTGAGATTCTATGTTGTTGTTCTATTTTCTTCTTTTACCTCTTTATTCTTTTCCCTAACGATCTGGTATTTTCGGCATTTGATTGCTCGGCATGTAATACAATGGACGTATTGATGTCGATTTTCGAAGGTCGAAAATTCCCCGATCGTGACACTTTGTATTTTTTTAGTTTTAGTTCAATTCTTGTTTCTCTCGTATCTTCTTCATATTAACTCGGATTTTAACAAGTTTTATATGAAAATTGATCAGAAAATCGCCACGGACAAAATGGTGAAACTTCCATAGCTCGATACCGATAATTTCAAAAACTTATTTTATTATTTAGTTAATTCATTAATTAATTATTATAGCTCAAATTTTGGGTTGTTACATTCTCCCATCCTTAAAGGATTTCGTCCTCGAAATCTCCAAGGACCGAAGAATGAAATAAATATTTTCATACAAATTCTACAACCACATATTCAACCATCACCCACTACATCCATTGTCCTTAAGCATTCTAATGCAACTTTTATTATATGCAATAGTGTAGTGTCAATGTCCCTATTTAATGCAAAAGATTAGACGGTCTACTAATTTGGTCGACCTCCTTTTTTGCAATCAAGTCCACGCCATGTATCCAAATGAATGCAAATTTCCTAATGATAACTGATAGTTATATATGTGAACTACCGTCATCATCCAAATGCAACAATCATATGATAATCATCCATGTATAACAACCATGGAATAAAAATAAAATGCAAATGTACACACATCCATATGCATATGCTTTAGTGACCTAGTTAGGACGATCCCTAAGAGATAAGAGTGCATAGTGTATATATGTATGCGTCCATTAGCATCCACTAGCAAACACTTGCAACCACCAGCGTCCATCATACATAACATGTTCTAGTAACATGTTTACATTCAGTTCTACCATCCATAGGTTAAATCCTAAGATCTAACCTTCCAAAGGATACTAAAGGAAAGAACCCATTCAAAATTAAAGATGGAAATAGGAAATTCAAGGCATACCTTTGAAAAGATGCAGATAAGAAGTACGTATTTTCTCCTCATCCTCCCACGTAGCATCCTCATACTGTCTCCCCACTACACCTTAACCAAAGATACTTCCTTATTCCTAAGCTTCTTGATATCACGTCCAACAATCTTGAAATGCGACGAATCGATGCTTCTCTCTCCACTTCAACTTCCTCAAGTTGGCTAGGTTCCACTGCCTCTACCGAATCATGTAAGCACTGTGAAACGCAAAAAAACATCATGAACTCCCATGACCCTCTTTGGCAGCTTTATCCGATGCACATCTTCCCTACCCTTTCCACAATGGGGAACGATCCTACAAATCTGAAAGCAAGTTTCCCACTTTATCCAAATCTTGCTACCTTTCTTAGCAGAGACACCTTAATGAAAATCAAATCTCCTATCTAAAACTTAATATCCCTTCTCCGCTTATCTGCATAGGATTTCTGACTATCTTAGGCCATCTTCATTCTCCTTCTAATCAAATCAATGTTTTCTAACATCTCTCTAACTATGTCGGGACCTAGTAGCAATCTTTCCATAGACTCCAACCAACACGAAAGCGACTTGCAAGAACTTCCGTAAAGAGCTTCAAAAGGAGCCATCCCAATGCTAGCTTGAAAACTATTGTTATAAGAAAATTACGCTAAAGGAAGGCGCTCCTCCCAAGTTCCCCCAAAATCAAGAATGAACATCCTCAACAAATTCTCAAGAACTCTGTTAACTCTCTCTGTTTCGCCATCCCTCTAGGGGTGATAGGCCATACTAAATCTAAGCCACGTCCCTAAAGCCTTTTGCAAGCTTCTCCAAAGCTCGCTAGTAAAGATAGGGTCTCTATCGCTCATTATGCTAGAGGGAACTCCATGAATTCGGACAATCTCACGAACATATGAGGATGCCAAATAAGGTGTTGTCCTCTTACTCTTGACTAGAATGGAGTGGTCGCTTTTAGTCAAACGATCTACAATCACCCAAATACTGGTATTCCCCTTCCTAGATCGGGGTAAACCATCTATGAAGTCCATCAAAACACTATCCCACTTCCATTCGGGAACATCCAATGGTTTAAGCAATCCACCGGGCTTCTGCTGCTCCGCTTTAACTCTTTGGCACACAAGACACTTAGCTACAAACTCTGCCACATATTTCTTCGTACCACTCCAATAAAACACTCTTTTCATGTCCATATACATCTTATCGCCACTCGGATAAATAGTCATTCGAGAATGGTGTGATTCTTCTATAACTGCTCTCGTCAAATCACTAGTGCGTGGGACACCAAGTCTTCCATCTCTCCTTAGCCACCCTTTACTATCAATGGAATAACGTTGGAGATGTCTAGAGACCCCTCCTCTTCTAATCGTATCCAAAATTATCCATAAGCTCTAAATCCTCTCGCTGCCTTAAGCCAATCTAATCTATAAGGTAGACTTAACCTCAAGTGCTGCTAATAATCTAGGGGTAATGTCCATAGAGGGATTAAAATCAAAGGTGCAAATAAACTCTATGCTTTTCCACTCCACGAACATTGAACTAAGGGTTTCTCTCTTCCTGCTTAACACATCTGCAACCACGTTCCCTTTACCAGGGGTGTATGATATCTCAAAATTATATGATGCTAGAAAATCCATCCAACGCTACTGCCTCAAATTTAAATCCTTCTGTGAGAACAGGTACTTCAGTGATTTATGGTCAGTGAAAAGCTTGAACCTCTCTCCTAGTAAGTAAATGTTTTCAAGACTTGAGTGCGAACACAATAGCAGCAAACTCCAAATCATGGGGGTAGTCCTTCTCATAAGTTCTCAACTGTCTACTTCCGTAACATACTACCCGCCCTTCTTACATTAATACTTCTCCAAGACCCATCCCACATGCATCAGTGTATACTGTAAAATCCGTCGGGTAAAACTAACACCGGTACACTAGTAAGGGCCCTCTTCAGCATCGTGGAGGAATCCTCACAATCTACGTCCCACACGAATGTCGTATTCTTCTTAATGAGGCGAGTAAGTGGTGCTGAAATCTTAGCAAAATCTCTGATAAACTTCCTACAATAGCCAGCCAAACCTAAGAAGCTTTTAACTTTATGTAGCATTCTTAGAGGCTTTCCAATTCTGTACTGCTACTATCCTAGCAAGATCCACAGCTAAACCCTCTCTTGAGACTACATGCCTCAAGAAACACACCTCCTCACGCCAAAAGCGACACTTTGAGAATTTTGCTTTCAACCGATGAACATGAAGTGTACGAAGAACCTCCTCTAGATGAACAACATGCTCTTTCATACTCTTGGAAAACACCAAAATGTTGTCTATAAACACTACAACGAACTTATTTAGGACATCTCGAAAAACACAACTCATCAGATCTTCAAAATCGGTTGGGGCATTAGTCAAACCAAACGACATAATCAGCCACTCAAAGAATCAATCATGTGTCATAAATGTTGTCTTATCGATGCTATCGTTAGTGACCCTAAGATGATGAAATCCAGTGGCTAAGTCAAGCTAAGAAAATACTAAAGAGCCAACCAACTGATTGAAAAGATCGTCTATCTTAGGAAGTGGGTAATGGTTCTTCTTTGTGAGCTTATTCAACTCTCTATAGTTTACGCAAATTCGAAGGGAACCATCTGCCTTTGTAGAAAAGACGACTGGTGCTTCCCACTGAGATATGCTCCTTCTGATGAAGCCATTCTCCAATACTCACCAATCTGCTTACTTAACTCCCTCCTCTCCCTAGGAGCCATATGTATCACGGGAAATGCCACTGGCTTAGCATTGTCATTCCGATAGATCCTACAGTCGATCTCTCTCTTAGGGAGTAGTTCCCTAACTTCCTAAAAAATGTCTGGGAAATCTCTAATAACGGGAACTGATCTAACTCTCCTTGTGGCGAATCAAGGGAATAAAGGAAGCTTAACATGATCGACCCCTGTGTGTCACAAGAAACCTCTAGAGTCCTTCTGCTACATGTCTCTATCCAGATGACTCTCCTTTCGCAGTCTAATATCGCACCATAAGTGGATAACCAGTCCATCCCCAAAATCATCCCATATCCCGAAAATACCAGTACATAAGCATCGCAGTCAAATTCTACGCCTAGTATAAAAAATTTCAAACCCTTACAAATCATGGAAAAATTTGTCGATCCTCCTATAGGGTTTGAAACAACTATAGGGTCTTCTACTAGAGAAATATCTAAGTGCAAACAATCAACCAAGGAGCTAGAAATGAAATAATGTGATGCTCCAGAGTCAAAATGAGTCCAAATAGGAAAATCTGAAATAGAGATCAAACCTTCTACAGAGACTTTCCTACCTCGATCTGGTCCACTAGAAGTTGTTGCATCCAAAGCCTGTACTTGCGCTGTAGGTGCGCCTGCTCTTTGCCCATAGTCGTAACACCTCCCCTTCATCTTTTCCTTCTTATAGTCCTTTGTGAAATGACCAAGCAATCCATAATTATGACTTTTCTCACCTTTCTTGATCTGTGCCTTCTGAGATCCTTCTCCTTTCTTCTTGTCCTTATCCTTTTTATTCTTCCACCACTGCTTCTTAGAGTTTTCTCATTTAGAAACCTCCTTAACCTCTTTTTTATTAGCAATATTTGACATGAGAGCCATTTCCGCAAGTGACTCATATGTCGCTCCCATAGGTACATATGTCTATACCAATCCTTAGAAGGGCTGGTTCAAACCTTTAGCAAACTTGATGGCCTTCTTATGAGGTGTATTAACAAGCTCCATCCTGAACCTCGATAACTCATTAAACTGATTTCTATACTCCTTCACCGAAAGTCTCCCTTGCTTCAGACTAATAAACTTCTCCAACTGCATGCTTTCCTCGCCTTGCAACAAGAACTTTCTCTCAAACATTTCTTGAAATCCAAACCAACAAATGTCTCTACCCTCCTTCTCTATATCTCCCACCAGTAAGAAGCTTCTCCTTTTAGCTGCTAAGATGCAAGCTGAATTCTCTGGCGGTCCACCAATCCTAACAGCCCAAATATCCATTCTGTACTCCTCAACTAAGCTCGTGCCTCCATAAAATCCTCCGTGCCAAAAAACTTCATGCCTTATAGATTAGCGAAGTCCTTGCATAGCTTAGAAAAATTGGCTGCTGCAGGTGGATTAATGGGATCTCCACCAGCTAGTGCTGCATTGGGCGCTTTCCCTTGCGCCTTTAGTGTCGTAGCTTGGAGGTATCTATGGAACCAGGCAGTGGCTTGGACACCTTCTGGAAGATTTGGACTGTTCGCCATTCTATGCCAAAAAAAAAAGAAAATTTAGGCTTGAAAGAAGCGAAAGAAGGTAGAACTGGACTTTGAGGGGATTTTTATAAAAACTCTCTTATACTTAAAATCCATTTCTATGATAAGAGTTTCTTTCTTGAAAAAACTTTTAGTTTGAAGATATGTTACTTTTGAAAAATACTTTACGTTTAATTTAAGTTTTTATGAATCCTGTAACCTTAGGCTTTGATACCAAGTGAAATACCCCACACTACTAGTATATCCAAAAAGAGAACACTAAAAGATGTAGTACATTATAGGTATAGCTAAAGCATCACAAAGACTAAGACTTACAAGACAAATAAATATAAACAGTGGAAACATTTAAGTAATAACTAGAAATTTAAAATTAAACTTCATTCCAAAGCATAATATGTCTTAAAAACCTAATACACATGTCTCGTGAAAAATACAATCTTAGTTGCACCGTCAGAGTATATAAACAATAAAAATCATCCCTTTCATAAAGTACCAATACATCCAAAGTCAAATGAAAGGAAAACTGAAAAGAATAAGAAGAATACATGAAGAACTCCAAGAATATATCTCAAGCGGGCTGAATCTACTGTCCATGATTCTACTGGCCTATGGGTGGAAATGGGGAAATAAAGAAGTGGATCAGACTATAAGTCTGGTGAGTGAAAGTAATTACTGGCATTTATAAACAAGATAAAGACAATAGACTAAGCAATAGTTCAAGTATGGAAAGAAATACTAAAAAGATAAAGCTGGGATAAAATACTATTTCTGATGTTATTTGACTGTTTGCTTTGACTGTTTCGATTGTTTGCACTTGTCTTTAACTGTTGTGATTAGGCTGAAACCCTAATCCTATTTCAGTTGCTAATTTGATCAGGCTAAAATCCTAATTCTACCCGTTGATTGGCCTTCTATCTCTATTGTGCCACCGTGAACCAATCCTTTTGGTCACAGCAAAAGACACCTGTTTAGCGCTTGGAACGCAGGAGCGAATTATTTACCATAATCGATGCCGCACGCTCGGTCATCGTCGGTACACACTAATTGTCGCTCCTATTTTGACCTCTTATTTACCCTAATCAGCACAAGCATGCCCAGCCTCACCTAATTGTTTTGAGACCATCGGTCCTTATCTGCAAGGGAATGCTGCCTAACCTCATCTAAGTGTTGTGAGACTGTCGGTCCTAGTTTGAAAGGGAATGCTGCCGGTACTGGTCCTAACAAACAAATTCTAATTTGCACCCTTGCCTAAATCCCCATATTTGAACCTATGTCTATTGGCCACTTATTTATCCTAATTAGCATAAGCGTGTCCTAGCCTCACCTAACTATTGTGAGACCATTAGTTCCTGACTGAAAGGGAATGCTGTTGGCACGAGCCCTTCTTCTATGTTTGTAAAATAAGCCTTTTTGTTATTTTGCTATATTTTCTTATTAACTTAATCTAAGTTTTTAAAATAAAACTTTTATGTTATTTTTCTATTTTCTCCTTTTGTTACAGTCACTTGTTATAATTATGCTTGAAAATATCTCAAATTTTCCTATTTCGCTCTATCTTCTTTATATTATAGTTCTTCTTATTTTACACCTATTTCTATAAATTTAGTGTTCTTATATTTTTAGTCCATATTAGCGAAATATTCTCTCTTTAATATTTTATTCGCTTAAAAAGGAATAAAAGGAAACTAACATTTACAGGCTAAATTCTAACATAAAAAATGTAAATAAAATGTAAATAGCTATAAATAATTGTGAATAACTGAATAAAATAGTTGAATAAAGATAGCTGAATAAAATAGACTGAAAAGAACTTCTGAAATTTACTTAAAAGTTAACTATAAATAACTAGTATAAAAACTGTCTCAAAATTGCAGATAAACTACAAGTATTGAGAATCCGATAGTATAAATTACTTAAAAATCTAAAATAATTACAAAACACTCATTTGTGGTCCTTAGCTCTAGTCCCTGTCCTCCCTGATCTACTTTTAGAGCGTAGAATATTTTTATCAAAAAGATTTCCTCCTTAGAAATAAATTTCTATTTAGGTCCAGCCTCTGGCAATGAACCCAAATAGGAGAATATCTGAATGAGAAAAATAGCTTGGCCTAGGGTTCTATTTATAGTGTATCTTAAGGATCTCAGACTGTTGTATTTGAAGATTAAATCTGGTGCAACCACGTCATAGGCGCACTAGGAATAGTTGATGGAAGCACGAACGCATAGGATTAAAGAAAAATCAAAATATGACGTTACGCTTCGACCCGGACATTTTCACGTCAAAATACAAAGGCAGATCGACTTGCATGTCGACCTATAGGTCGACCTATGGCCTTGGGGGTCGACGTGGCCTAGGTATTGGTCGACTTGGCCCTTTGTATTTTTTTTGTCTTAGTTCAGTTATCGTTCCTCTCGTGTCTTCTTTATATTAACTCAGATTTTGATAAGTTATATATGGAAATTGATCAGAAAATCGCCACAGACACAATAGTGAAACTTCCGTAGCTCGATTTTGATAATTTCACAATCTTATTTTATTATTTAATTAATTCGTTAATTAATTATTATAGTTTAAATTTTGGGATGTTAATGTTTAATTACCATTTCACTATTTAATCCACTGAAATTAAATTGGAATTCAATTGCAATTAATATATTTAAATATTGTAGTTAATATGAATTAAAATGATAATTTTAGACTATTGATGTAATAAAATGTAAACCAATGTTAACTATGTCCATATAGTAATAATGGATTGAATAAGAAGATGAAAAATTAACTAAATGGATTTATTGGAACTTAAAATAATAATAAATGGATTTATTCTATTGAGATTAAACGCTGTAATTAGTGCAGTAAATAATATTGAATTTGACATGAGAAATTGGTTTTAAAAAGATTGTAATTTCTATGTAATTAGAAATGATAAAATTTGTTAGTTATATAATATAAATTTAAAAGTGATTAAACCAATTTAATAATAATTTATTTAATTATCGTGAAAATTTTCCATTTTGGCCACTATCACAGATTTTGATGAAGCTAGTTTCATTGGATCCGTAATAGTGAATTATTGTAGGATTTCAAGATCTGTAGCGATCAGACTTATCATTTGGCCGCGCGAGCATGTAATGCGTAGAAATCAATTTAATAAATTCAATTAAAAAGAGCTGATTTTAAAAGCAAACTTCTGTATATAATGAAAACCTATATTTCGACATATTGGATGACCCATTTTCGTTTCGGGAACGAAACGGGCTTTTCGGGTCGTTGTTATCGTTTCGATCCAACCCTGCCTATATATAGGCTTTTATAAACCCTACATGTTTCTCATTTCATTATTTTTGTATGTACATCTTCCTTTTCCTTCTCAAATGATAGAACATCAAACCTAATCCCCAAATTCCAAAACCTAATTTCAATTTCAAAAAAAATTGCGGATCTAGAGCGACTTTGGTTCGCGCTTCGGGTTCCAGAGGTGAAAATCCCGCAGTGACTTCAGGTTAGGAACCAAATGACTCGGGTCTCGGGTCATTTTGGCAAAAACTTAGAGTAGGCACCAGAGATTTGAGACGGTGGATCGAAGTAAGACTCGAAGTCGACTCAGGGCCTAAATTTTCCAATCTTCTAAAGTTAATAACTTTTGCATATAAGCTCGGATTCATGCACGGTTTTCTCTGTGGCGATCGTATCGAAATTTCCGACGATAAGTAATTGATTTGGCTACATTTGGAGATTACTGGATTTTGGGCTTTATCTGGATTTTAAATCGACGATAAACCAAAGGTGAGCATTTTATCAAAATCAAATTTATTTATAGGAATTGTTTAAAGAATTTAAATTAAAATTTTAAAGCTGAATTTTGAAATACAAATGAATTTATCAAAATTGTGTTATTGTAAACGTTTGAATATTTAAACTTTGAAATCTAAAATGAACTTGAAGTGGTTTGAAATTAAAGTTCAAACATGGATTTGAAATCGATATAAATTGAAATGATTTTTTTACGGGAATTTAAATCGAAAGAAAAATTGAATTTTGTTGATTTGAAATCTGAATATGGTCCAGATTTGTTGAAATGTGAGAAACGGTTTGATTTGATATCATTTGAAAATTAATTATTTTAATATAAACTGTTTAAAAATCTATTATTTAAAAATTTCAGATTATTTAGATTTTCAACTATTTACTATATAAGCCGTTTCCAATAAATAAACTCTTTTATATTAAACTATTTTAACCGTTTTAAAATCCTTAAACGAATTAAACTATTAATACTAATTTAACTATTAAAAACCAATTTAACTATTAAACTGTTCTAAACCATTTTTAAACTATCTTAACTATTTTAAACCATTTTAAAACTATTTAAAACTATTTTAAAACTACTTTAAACTATTTATGACTAACTAAGCTATTTTCTAAAATTTAAATGGCGTAAGGTTGAATTGTTTATATTTAAATCTTTGATTTGAAAGCAAGTATGGTTAAATGATATTATAACCAACATTGGAATTTGAAACGATATTGATAATGATATGACATATTTTGCATAAAAATGATGATTTTGAAATGAGGGTTTAACCCATAAACTATATATGATTTCGGAAGTGAATATAATTTAGAAAGTGATATGATTTAAAGCAAATCCGATATTTTGATATTAATTTTGAATCAGTTTTGGAAATGTAAAAGAACCATCTGGTGTGAAATAGGTGCTTGGTTGTTAAAGAGACCGAGATCAGATATTGTCATACTCTCTACCAATACCGAAAACCACTTTAACAACAATGCACATGGTGGAGATTCCAGAATGAAATAGGTTGGTTTGGCGGATGATTCTGTATGAGGAATTATCGTAGCACTGACTCCCTCAAGTCAGCTTGATGTGACTAAAACAGAAGCCGCGTCGGGCCAAGTGAGGTCACCCCTCCGATCGGACATGCTTCTTCGATACCATATTATGACTTTGTGATTGATTTGGTGGCCACCCCTCGATTTTGATTATGGGATTGCATTTCGAGGTGGGCGGTAGTAGCTGCTATGCATTACCACAAGTTCGGATCTACAAAACGGTGGTATCCTATTGTCACATGTCTTATCGCGTCTTCTACGAGTTTGGTTTGTACCGTAACTATGGGTGCCCTTTGATAGCCCTCCAGTTTATGGAGGAATTACGATACTGCATATACTATGGAAGTATATAAAAATATATTAAGGGGGATATGGGTAACACCATAATGTTATTTTAATACCTTACTTTTCTATGGACACTATTAAAATACCATATTGTACTATGTATGTTGATAGTTTAACGTATTCTAAGGAGATGGAATCCCGAACATATCTTAAGTCATTGCATGTAGTTAGACACAGGATAGGCGATGTCAAATCCTATAAACATCTCTGACTCCGTTACACTCATAATTATTTACTACTGATTTAACTTGCATAAGATCTTTTAGTTTTGACTCGAGTGTTTTGTCTTTTGAATTCGCTCGGGTCAGTCTGAGCTTTCAAGTGCATCGAAGACTGCTTTTATGGAGGACGAAGATGAAGATTTAGTACTATTATAATTATTATATTTATTACAATACATCATGTTGTTCTGCAGCATTATTTGTTTATTCATGCTGTATGTACTCTGATTCTGTATTGTAAAAGTGCAATCAAATGTTATTTGTAAAACAGCTTCATGAAGTGTTATTTGGTTATTATATTTTATCATTCCGTTGTCAAATTCTGTGTTCGTTTTATTTCTTTCTTTTCTTTATCTTATTTACCCCATAATGAATCCTCCCTTTTGAATGGTTTAAATTTGACACATGTGGTTATTTGTCGATTTAAACCGTTCAAAAAGGCTTCCCATTACAATATATCAACCAATTTATATTTTTATCAATGGATAGTTGTTTAATATCTATACCATATTAATAATACCGAATATGGAATAGTTAGCTTTGAAGCCCCCTCCTGTTTGTCAATATAATTGAACAGGTTACGTGACCTGTATTCTTGCACTGAACCGTCCCAATATATATGTCGTGTTTATATCCTACACACCCCATTTTTACCAAACCGCATCAAATTAAACCTCGAACAACAAATGGTGCACCGTAGATAATCGAGAGTGGGTATCTCTGAAGGCTGTTCTTCATAACAAGCTCGATCATTCCCTGTCTATCCCCAATGCTCTTTTTGACAGCTTTCCTACACTTGCTCGGCCTGATTCCGTTAGGTAGCTTACCATTTTGTCGGTGGACTCGGTGCCATGCTACTTTATTCGCTCTATTATCTATCATATTGGAGGTTAAAAACGTAATTTTTATTGATGCATCCATTTTATTATCATTGCTTTGCTATTTGAGCTTGTGTATGTTTTATTTGCTTCTTTTCTACCATTTCTTCGTACTGCTTTTATCCATAATATTAGAGACATGATGGTCTCGGGACTTGAGAGAAGTAGTGACAATTAGGCCTGCATTTTCAGTTGGAGGTTGGAACATTTAAATGGGTACACCTCATTTTTTAATATAATGATTTATCATTATTTATAGTTGGTTAAGAAGGAAACTTTGTCTAAGTAGCTTTCAATATAGCTTTCATTATGATTAAAATTAGTTTCAACTTATGGGAATTAGCCTTATATTATAACTAGATGTATCCTTTGTTTCCAAATTGATGGTCTGCTACTATGTAGTTTCTAGTTTTGACATCTTTGATGTATTTATTGTATTGTTCTTTTGAAGTTTTAAACACAAGGTTATGAAAACTTTATTTAATCAATATCTTTCTTCTAACCATATTTAAATAATAAGTGAGTCATAGAAAGCTTCGATTTTATACAGATATGCATGCCCTAACATTTTCTATATGTGATTAAACCACATTAACTAGCTATATGAGATGCTTTAATAAATATTATACTCATAATTGCTGCCTATTTTGGCTCTTATATCCTAAAACATGTTTGCACTGCCAAAACAAAATCTTTCGCTATTTTATTGAACTCACATAGCTTTGTACCGTTAAATAACCAGGTAAATATACTCATCTTAATTTTGGTTTCTGCACTTATTATGAAATAATTTAGTTAGTTTGTGGATAATTTCATAGTGCCACATCAATTATCAGGTGAATTTGATTCATATTTGAATTGTTTTCCATTTTATTTTGTTCATTTTCAATTGAAATGTATTTTGACTAATTTAGTTTCGTTAGAACTAATATTTTATTAGATTTCATGAATATCGATGTTTTCTTCCGGGTTATGCATATAATTGATTGTATAGGCGATTATGGTAAAAAAAATTAATTTTTGATAATTTTTTTGATGAAAAAGTGGTCCACTTATAAAAGCATACTATGCATATTTCTTTAATGTTGGTTAAAATAAAAAATTATTGTATATATTTCAAATTTGATTGTAATTTTTGTGTTTTTTATTCCTGCTTTGAAAAAGAAATATTTTTTTTACCATAATTACTTCATGAAGCAGTGTATGTAAGTGAACGTACTGTCATGCCCATGACTCTTTGCAACTTTAAGCTTTGATATAAAAATTCTAACATGGATTGTAAAATATTTCCACATAAATGACAAGGGTCATAAAGAAAAGAATATTAATTGAAATATGTCAAATCATTAATATAAAATATATTGAAATTTTTTATTTCATTTCATTTGTTGGATTTTTCTTAGGTTTAAATAATAAAAACATGCATGAGATTATGAAAAATGGTTACTATTAAAACAACTCGAACATTGTCTTAATACAATGACGCTAACAACTATAATATAAAAGGAAATAAAGGAAACATAATAGAATGCTAATTATGGAAACATAAAGAAAAAATGTAAACCATTGTCTTAAATACTTGAATGAATTTCAAGTATTTTTTGGCCTTACATTAAATAAAGTTATTGCACAATTATACTTCTTAATTTTGCATACTTCATCGTATCTTTTTCTTTAATATACATATTTATCACGTTTTATTCTTTTATTAAATATTCTTTCATGATGTAATCTGTAAAATCAATCAATTATCTCTCTACCTTCATATAATATTATTTAAAGTTTCTCAAAATGCATGCACTTTATAATTTTTAAGTGCATAATCTGACCTTTTTTTGAAGTATTTAGTTTAAATTTTATTAAAGTGAATGCTCTAGCACTTTTATGCTACTAGAAATTTCAAAATCGCATGGTGCATAGGCAGATAGTTCTTTTTAATAAACCAATAAAATAGTAATCAAAAAATAAATCAAATGTTTTCATAAACATAATATGTGTTATTGTACTTTCTTGAAATGTGCACTTATTGGCAGTTATATACACATGCAAAATGGAAGTTAATCCAAACCAACCAAAGTATTTTTATTTGGTTTTGTTTTCATCGAACAAAAATATTTTTCATATTTTACGGTTGGAGACAAAAATGTGTTCAACGGGTATTTTAAAGGCCTATCAACACACATTTTCGAATGCAGATAGTGGCATATCCGCATTCACATCCGTAAACATTATCGAATACTGGATATCCCATCCATGGATGTGGACGGATATTGAATGTATATCCACATCCATGGATATGGACAGATATCGAATGTATATCCGCTCTATAAGCTGTAAATAAATCTACAAGCATAAATGGAAAAAATTTAGTATTTTTTCAATCCTAATAGTTATTAAACTATGAAAAAAAATCTATCTAGTAAATAGTTTTGAGTAGTTAATATAATCAAATGCATATAACTTTTACATATCAACCGAATTCTAATACATACCGAACGCACTACATTGCTACTGTATCTTTGTCAAATAAAATTTTAATACTTAATTGTTAATCCAACTCAGCTGTTTTCTAATTTTATATTCCGTGGGTATTGATAACTGTAATGACTCGTAATTTTATCACTTTAAACCGGAATATTTAATTAATTTTAAATATTCAGCCAATTGTTTTAAATGATGAATAATTCACTTTAATTATTATGTAATGATAATAAGTGATTTATAATGGTCTTATGAATATATAAACTTGTTTTATAAATATATACAAACTTCGTCGGATTTTGGCGGATCGACATCATATTTCTATAAATGGATTTTGATATTATTTTGTAATGACCGAGATTTTCGACCCTCGAAAATTGACATCAATACATTCACTGTATAGCATGCAGAATATTCAAGTGCCGAAAATACGATTGTTATGGGTTAAGAAGAAGAAAGATAGAAGAAACGGAAACAACAACACAAAATCTCACAATCGCGGTGGAACAATATATAATAGATAATAACATACCTTTATACAAAAAGAACTATAACTGTTTTTATACATATCATCACCAGAGTACAACAATCAATACATCAATATGGACAGTTATTATAACTTGTCCTCACCAGTGTTGACTATATAGTCGACACACACAATGGAATATAATCAAGTACGTGGAATACATACTACAAGAAAACTGATTTTTTGTAGCGCCCAAAAACCGCCACTACATATTTTTAGTGGCGTTCCGATAATCGTTACGAAAAAACATGCCACTAAAAATCCTCGAGTATTAGTTGCACTTTTTTAAACGCCACCAAATTTGTTTTTTTGATAGCGTTTTTATAACGCCATAGAATTCCTTTTTTGTAGCGCCTTTTTACCGCCACCGAAAAGGTTTTTGCTCCATGATACTTTTTGATCGCGTTATCTAAATTTTTTGTAGCGCCTGTTTAACGCCACCGAAAGGGTTTTCTCCTCCACGTTACATTTTCATGGCGTTATATACATTTTTTGTAGCGCTTAATAAACGCCAGCATAAGTATACTTGAGTTTTTAATCACTCTTTTGTAGCGACATTTTAACGCTACCAAAATAAATAATATCCAATAGCGTTTGTTTCCCTCCACCTGCTACTCCAGATTTACCCCTGATCTAGCATCCAATTATATAATAACAGAATACGCAAGCACATACACTTTTTAACACAATATATTAAACAACTACAAAATACGTATACGCATTGAAGATCCACAAGATACATAGACATTCATACATCCACATACATAGGTGTCGACAAAAAGCTACCCGCAGACATACACAACCAAACTACCATAAGTATTATAATCAAACTACCATAAGTGTCATAACCGTACATATACATCTGAAATAAACGTCTGAAATAACCAAAGTACCGAGCAAAACCTGAACCGCCATAAAAACCTGAACTACCTATCATTGCTGATGTCTTCAAAACCTGAACTACTTGTCAACAAAGAACGGAACAAAAGAGTAAGAAAAAAAACCTAAACTTAAAACTGCATCACTAACATTCCACCACAATCCATACATAACTCCTCACCATCAATTATTTTCCCTCCCCTGAACCTGAACCACTAATCACAATCATTCAATCACAATTCGAATATAACACCCCTACTTATGTACTTTTATCATTTTACCAAAAATCTATCTGCACTTTAGCTGCTAGCATTCCTAATGTATATAAAAAAAATTATATACCTTTCATTTTGACTTAATAATGATTTTTTCCATTGGCCAAGCTATGGGAACGCCAAAGCAATCATCCATGCACGTCAGACCCAACGTTGGTCTCCATATCTCTGCATCTGGAACTATCACCAGTTCAATCCAAACTTTTACAGCTTTACGTCCCAATGGACGACAATGGACCATCGTTATCGGATCAGTTGATGCAATACTTCCTTCAGCCACTACGTCTGCTCCACCCAAATCGATCAACTGGCATTTGGCATCCTTTTGCATGGTTGCAATCGGCTGAAAGAAAAGAGATTATTATGCACAATGTATACATGCACATTAAATAAACTTTCATACACAGTTAACTTCTTCAAATTTGAAAATTAATACTTACATTTTGCGATTTATTCATGACCATATGTGCGGATTTCATGGGAGAATTCACAACATTTTCAGTATCATCACGACTCTCATCTAGTTTTTCTTGATCAGCTTCTACTTTTGATCTTGGCCATGCTACCTTCCTACCAACTGCATCTCCAATGCACGACATATCAGTTGTGGGTCGCCACAAATAAGCATCTTTATTTACTACTTTGTCCACCCAAATCACAACAGCAGACGGACCGAGTGGAATACCATTAACAGTATATTTTGGATCAGTGGCGTGGATTCTTCCTTCGGCAACTACACCTTCACCCTCAGTCCAACTGTAAATCTTGCAAGTGTCTTCGATGATGCTGGTACTCTAAAAATGAGAAGTGAAATTCAAGACTTTAGTATGCTATACAAAAACAACGAATATGTGTTAAATTTTTATTCAGATGGGGGCTGTCTTGCTGCATTTTAGACATCAATAAGCTCGCAGCATATTACACTAATATACTTAACGTGAAAAAAATTACCGTACTGGCTGCACTACAGTTCAACCGTGTTCGCAGCGGGACCTTGATGCAAACTGATGGCCAAGCAACTACCTTATTCTTAGCATCTGCTAAGACTGCCATTTCAGGTGTAGGCCTCCATAAATAAGTATCTGCTTTATCCACTGAATCTATAACAAGGCTTCCAGCATTTGGTCCAAGACGAATGTCATTGAGAACGTCATCTGGGTCCATGGACAACAGCCTCCCATGGGCAACAACTCCAGATGTTCCATCCCAATTCAACAGCAAACATACTTCATCGTCGCTCTACAATTAATCAACCGAAAATTAAATCAATTACAGGATTAAAAAATTAAAATATAAATTTCATTTATTGAGTAATATAAATATTATTTTTACCGAATCAGGTGAATTCCTTCTCGAACTTTCTTTACCCTGCAGCGAAGCACGAATATAAATTAATATTTTACGAATATAAATTAATTTCCAAAAATTTACCTTCTGGTTCACCAGAGTCGGTATCATTCCCTTCAATTCTGCTATTTCCTCTCGACACCGAGACACTTGTTTATCTTTGGACTGGGCCAAAGCTAGCTTGGTTAAAGTGCAACCCCGACCCAATGCCCTTAACCGTCCCGGTTTATCTTGTCCCAGTACATGTACAAGAGCATTTTTCCAATATCAGTCTGTGTCGAGCCGGATTGGGATAGGCTACCATATTTTTTGATCTCCTCCTATATAAATAAATACACATAGATAATGTACAATGGTAAAACTATCATAGTTTCAAAAAAAATATACCAATAAAATTAAAAACAATTTTACAATAGTATTCGCAGCTTCCATGTTCACTGGTTCACCATTTTTTTTAATGTGAAATCTAATCCACACATCAGCTCTACTTATGGACGATGGATCTACACTTTCTTTTTTCTAAAAATAGAATAACATTAAATTAATAAACTGACAGGTATAAAATAATGTTAAATAATGCTATAGTTAATTAACTTACCATGTCTTCGGTCTTTCTAGTCATTCCCGTACGACCGGTTGTATGCGGAATTTGTGTGTACCTAAGGGCTGAATATTTCTCACTTGTATGTTGAAAATATTGAGAGATGCTAGAATTTAACAACCAAAATCATAAAAAGAAAAACTATCTAATATTTATAATGCAAGGTAAATATGTATGGTGAGGATTGCAATTTATTTGAAAATCAATTCATCATGGTCATATACTTATTTGGTATTATTAATGCGGGATAACTCAATGACATATACAGCATTCCATATCTACTAATAATATTTATAAATTGAACTAACTTGCAAAGTGTTTTTTTTTACTTCATTTAAAATGTTCCTGTGCTTGTCATAACGCATTTGTATTTTGTACTGTCATAGGTTCCTGCAGCTAATACCTAAACAGGAACCCTCAGCATCCACCAACACTTGGACTTCACTTCTAAAGAAATTTATCGGTTGCTAACTATGTAGATGGATTTGCAGAAACATGCCAGACGAGTTCAGTAGGAATGATTTACCTTAAACTTCGGACTTGTTTTCGCCTTCACAAACTTCCTCCAATCGGTTATGCTTTTTATGTTCGTAGGTTTCAGTTTAAGTCTTTCCTCATCGTTCTCCGCTTTTTGCAAATTTCGAACCAATTTGCTTTTTGACGATCTCCAAAGTAATCCCATTTGTTGAAATATAGCTTTTCTTTGTCATTCCTCTTCCAATTTAAATCTAATCTGCAACAATACATCAAAACATGATATTAGTAAAATTTATTTAATTTAAATACGACAGATTTAATTAAATCTGAAAGGTTTTCTGAAGTTATTAGAGGGAAATTTCAATTTATAATTGGCAAGAACTATTTTTCAATTTATCCAGAAGTTATTAGATGGCAATTTCAATTTATAATTGGCAAGACCATGCAATATTAGAAGTCATTTTCAAAACATATTAGAGTTAGAATGTTAAATAATAGATGCCTGCTTCATACCAGAACCGACTGCCACAAAACTTCTTTTATGTCATCACTAATATTCCTCCAATCATCAATGGTGTATGGAACCTGCTCCCGCACAAGCGGTCCAAGAAAAGAGGATAAATATACCGACCCTTGCCCTACTGGTATACCTAGATCATCGAACTCAACTTCAATTCGATCCTGACTGCATGACGGGAGTCTTTTTGCTTTTGCTGGACCTCTACGCCTCTTTTCTGAGATGTACTTCCAATTTCAACTTCACTTTGTTTCCCAATTTCCAGCTCGGCATCAGCAGTTTGTTCAGGACGAGTTTCATTTTCTGAGCGGAGTCCTTCATTTGGGTCAGAGGGGATATCATCTAGTGGTTGTTCGTCTTCTTCATTGTGAACAGTGGCTTGCTTCTTAGCATTGTCTGGTTGTTCTTCTATTTCATTTATACTAGCTGGAACTTTACGTTTTCGCTTTGACTGTTTGTTCTTCAGCCTTTCTCTACAAGCGGGTACGTACAGATGTTGTAGTCATATTTTTCTGCAAGTGACAGAAAACACAGTATAAACCAATAAGCACATGTAAACAATAAGCAGCGATAACTATTAACAAACAACACTTAAATATCATCAACATGTAGCTGAAAAGAGATGTGGCAGTTTGCAAACCAAACAAGCATGCCTAAAGCCTTGAGATGATGAACAGATTTGTAATTTTATGAGAAAATGTACATGTAATGTAAACAGAATTGATAAGAACAGTACTCATTATCAAGCAATATATGCAAACATAATTGATAAGAACATATAATGCTTTGTCTATGGAAGTATACAAAGATCAAAACACAAACAACAAAAATTGAATGGTACATGCATTTGCAATGGATTAGAAAATTAAATGGTGCAAACTAACAGCCATTCGCAACATTAAAAAAAACAAAGCATTAGTGCAGTAAATGAACAACAATCACTAAAGAAAGTCAATACAAGTTCAATGAAATTTCCAAATAGCCCGGATTTAATATATAAGTTCAACCATCACTAAAGCAAACAAACCCACGACCTCCATCAATGCTACTTGAACCCACCAAATTCTCGAAACACGCAACCTCAACCTCCTCTCAGCAAGCAACCATTGATTCACTGAACCACTTCAACAGAACATTCATATACTCAAAGAAATCAAAGCAGATATTCCAATAGATCATTGCAATTAGGGTTAAATCAACCATTTCAGTAATAGTTTAGGAAAAAATACGAAAATAAGATGCATTCAAATTCATATAAAATCCAAATAGAATCACAAAGTCGATTTAAAAGATTCATATCTAAATATACCTAACCGATTTAAAAGATTCATACCTAAATATACCTAGATCTGCTGGCTGCCGTGACTCGATGTTGAGTAAGGGGGAAACGACGGAGTTGACGATGATACTTGAGTGCGATGAAAATTTAACACGATTAAATGGGGAATTTTTTTCTGAAGATGAAAGCAAATTAGGGACGAGAATTTTGTTAAGTACGAGAGTAAAATGATAGGTTACGTTTATTTAGTTCGCGCGGACTCTTTTTTTTAGAAGCAGGAAACGTGAATTATTTTTTGCCACGTTTATATTATTTGGTAATCTATTTTTTGTTGCATTTACAATAAAACGCCACCGATTTTTACAACTATAAATGGTTTTTCTTGTAGTGACATCTCTGTCATCCAGCTTGTCTCCTGAGCTCCATAGCATCCTAGCCTGAGTTTGTAATACTCGGTCTGACCCGAACATTATAGTAAAATAACCTCGAGTCAGTCTGGAAAACCAGTGTGAGAAAACACACTCAATTTGATTTATTACTTTATCAAAATCCTTTGAAAACAAAGGTATCTCGTAAGACCACGTCACACATAAGTACAACAGGTTTTTACCCTACGATAACCAAAACATTTTATATTAAAATCATCTGATATTATAATAGTGACTGTAGAAAGTATATCCTCTAGAAAAATGTACCAAGGACCTCGTCTTGGTCCCCTGCCAACACAAGACCGACCTACTCCTAACCAAGATAGTACCGAATATTTTATCACTTTGGGTGTTCCTACTCTAATCGAGCGCTCTCTTTTTCATGCACAACCATATCCATAATTTTTATAATATATCCAAGGGTATCTAGAAGGGTGATAACATACCCTACTTGGGTGCAACTCACTTAGCCCTGTTGCATCTCCCCTGTTTTAGTCATTCCCAGTTGATGAGGCTTAAGGCTACGTTTTACCTTAAGAAGAGCAATCATACTTGGAATGCTAACACTGCCTTCCCGGCAAGCAATACAGTGGTAGCATTCATCCATACAAGTTGTTCTAGATCTGAACAAAGCGAATCTCCTTCAAGATCGCCATCTCCATTATCTTTGAGATTTCGCAATGCACAAACCAGATCTATGTGGTTTTCAGATAATTAAATCCAATGATGGTCTCTTCGAAACGATCAACGAATTTGGCCAGATTTGATAGTCGGTTATTTAGCTATCAAATAACACACATAAGCAGTCACTAGGCCCATATTATTAGTTTTCCAAAATATTAATTTTAAAATATCTTTACAAAGATATATATATATATATATATATATATATATATATATATTCAAAACTCTTTCAATAATTCAATATTTGTAAACCATTTCAATTCCTTAAATCCATAATAGGACATCCCAACCCATATCGACACCTAGAAATATTTTCGAATTCAATTTATAACACTTAGAAAAATATTTCAAAATCATTCATTCCACACTTAAAATATTTCCGAAAACCCCCTTTCAATACTTAAGAAAATTGCTTATAAACATATTCTCAAAAATCACTTTTATATCCAAACTTTCATATCTTATTTCATAAATCTTCGAAACTTAATTAATTCCTTTCTACAATTTCCAACAAACTCGATTATACTTAATTATAATCCAACCATAAATAAAATATCAAAGCACTTTTAAAATAAACATCAATAACTATTCCAATTTATTAATAAAATTTTAATCGATTTACAAGACTTGTTTATAAACTTATAATTCATTTCAACAATTTAAATATTTAAATAACTGACTTTCTTAAATATTTCAATCTAATTAATAATTTTAAAAATACATAGTTTAGTAAATAAAAATCCTCCTTTTAAAAAAACTTAACCTCTCGATAAAAATATATTCCAATTTAACCAATTTCAATTTATAAGTTTCTCTCGATTCATCCCAAGTCTATTCACATTACCAACTTCACAACTATTTCCAAATTTCCAAAATAGAATATACTATTTCTTTCTAAACCGATTTCCATATCTCATTTTAAATTCACACAGTGAATTTATATCTCCAATTTGTCGAATGATAATCATTCCACTAAATTCATAAACATTGTTTATAAATTTCATAAATTCATTTTTAGTTTTATAATGGTTCATATTACTAAATTCATTTACAAATCGATTTCTAATTAAAATCCAACTTATTGACCTATCTCTTAAATAATCCAAACTATATTCCAAAAGCAATCAAATCTCGATTTTGCCTTCGATTTCGTATTTTAAAATCTCATTTTAAAACTTATTATTTTTAAAATTTTCTTGTATAGATTATTTAAAAAAATACCTATATCAAAAACACTTTTCGAGATAGTTAAATAAATTTCAAATATCAAATCTTGTATTTAAACCAAACTCACCTCTATTTAAATTATTTGATGAAATAGTTAAGTGCAAATTTAAAATTAAATTTTTTATTTTATCTAATACAATACCTCTTTAGATAATACTAAAACTCAATATAAATATTTCATTTCCAAAATGTCCTTTTTATTTCTTTTCAAATTCAAAATAGTATTTATTGTATTTTAAAATACCAATCTAGGCCAATGCTACTATATAATCCAATAGATCAAATCATATCATAGTCTATCATAGATTAGTCAAACACATCATATATCACTATATATAAAATTAAAATCAACATTTTTGAGGAATCCAGTTAGATCCCTTCAACCTGTTTCCCTACAACCATAGATATTAGATAACATAAAATACCAATCCCGCTTCGAGGCAGGATATCGTGGTAATATAGGTTTATCCGTTATTATGCGGGCGCATATTGTCTCATTCGCTCTAATTGGTAGAAAATATATCCAAGTACAAATATATATACTACTACATATAATATAACATCCAACTGATAATAATTTATCAATTCATCCAATCAACCAATAAATAATCTTTCACTATTTAAAATAAAACCAATTATCCAAGGTAAATGAGATTTACTCACCTTGACTCCAGTTAGTGCTTAAGCATTCCGTTCGAATTAAAATTAAACAAGCGTTTAATTTTAATCAAAATTTATACTAGCCCCAATTGACTCCAAACCAATTCCTAAGCGAAGTACTCGCAGATACGAGTGCAACGCAACACGTTTCGTTCAAATCTGACATCGTATGAAGAAGATACAATATTTTTAAGCATAACAATTTACATAAATTAACCAATTATGCAACGACCCGTATTTTAACTACTTTAAATTATGGAATTTGGCATAATTATTTAATTAAAATGGTTAAAAATAAAAATATAATGATTTTTAAATGTAAGTTATTGAATATGAACTTGTAAAATTTTGAGATAAACTAATCTCGTAATTTGGCGATAATGAGTATTGAAATAAAATTCTGTATATTAATTGGGTTTATAAACAATAACTAAAGTTGAATAATAATTGCGAATTATTTAGATAGAAATAAAATGATGTTGATAACTAAAATTTATTTGAAACTTAATGATTTATTTATATTGGTTTATAGGATATTTAAATTGTTTAAATTCAATATTAGAAATTATTTGAATAATTAAATTCTGAATTTAATATGATCGAAAATGATGTTTGAGTTGATTTAAATTTTATTTAAACAGTAATGAAGATTTTTAACATTTAAAATTGGATTCAAAACTGAATAGTTAGAAATTGGAAATTTCGTATTATAACCGACGAGTAAAAATAGCCATTTTGACCACTATCTCGGATTCCGACGAAACTAGTTTCATCGGGTCCGTAACAGTGAACTATTATAGGATTTCAAATTTCGTAGCCTTTGGAGTTATTGCTTGGTCGTTCGAGATAAAAACCCATTGAAATTAATATCGAAAATTCAATATTTTAATTCGATTCAAAAGGCTATCTTCCACATATGATCGAATTAGGTTTTCAAAACCTGTTCCATTGCATTCCAAATAGAGGTATAACATTATGAAAGCTTGGTGGTATGCCTCAATCTATGTTCGAAATAAATATCTAGATATTTTAAAATTTAAATATATACGATTTGACTTGACATAAATATCTTTAATCACATCAGCCTACTTTTATCTGAGCAAGCCATCCTAAGAGCTGTCCTAATCCTTTTTCTTCTTCTTTAAAACGCTTCCTTCTTTCCATTTTAAAAACACAGCACAAAGAGAAAAAAAAGTGATGAATTCAAAATTTTGTTTCTCCAAATCTACTCGGCTAAGAAATATGAAACCGCTTCCTAAAATCTTGTTTTTCTGTGAGTTTTGAACTAGCATACATATTGATGAATGCGACGTTGTTCTCTGATGATCGACAATGGGATGTCGATAGTAGAGGCAGCTAGGGTTTCAAATTTATGGATTTGAGGGTGAACTTGTTTAATTGGTGATTAGATTCATGATCGCAAGATGATTTAGCAGTTGGGTGATCGATTTGGTGATGCGCGATGCTCTCTGGTGGGATGCGATTTTTGCTATGCACGTAGAGGGGAAGTGCCATCTTGATTCGTGCATTGGTTCAGAACGGGAAGCGAAGTGTGTGGGTGGAGAATGATGAGTGGGATTCGATGGCCGAGTCATTTCGTCGAAATAGGGATGAGATGGCCATATCAGTGTATGCGTGCACGCGTATCTGTTGAGGAAATGCAGGCGAAAGAAGAAAGGAGGAAGAAGTAGCAGGAGGCGGGCTGGGTCTGGGAGCATTATGGGTAATGGGCTTTTATATAAAAAATAATTAGTGTTTAAATTTAATTATATTTTTTCGATGAGCTAAAAAAATTAATAACTCTTCCATACAAGGTCGGTTTGGCACGCAGATTTTTGCATTAGAATCATATCAAAGTCATTTATGCTATGGGATTATATTGATTGCAATTCGCTTCATTCGAATTTTCAGATTCGAATGGAGGTGAGTGTTTTATAACGCTCACAAGTGCTAGAATATATTTATGCTAGTTAAAATTTGAAATTATGAAGTGATATAAATTTATTGATCATTCTTTGATAAATTTAATTGTCATTCGAATTAACTGTTAGAAAATTAAAATTGATTATTAAATTTGAATTTAACTACCAGTAAAATACCCGATATTGATAACTATGGAATTGTTGCGAATTATTGGCTGATGTGGATGTTGATTGTGATGGATGCTACTGATTGATGTTTTGGACATTAGATTATTTTGATATATCATGTTATTATCCTGCATATTATTTACGGTACATAAAACTATAAATTGAATTATTTCAAATAAATTAACAAATAGGTGGAAATGATATATACCTATGACATTTATTTTGGATTGAAACGATATATATCCATCCCTAAAATTAAATTGAAATAACTAGTCACTTGGCCATAGGATAGAATATTATATATGAAAACCAGATTGGTTAAACTAAATGATTTTAAAATTTGATTTAAAATTTATTTAAATGATTTGATTTTAAGAAAATGAAAATTTAATTTATGGAAATCGCACTTTTGGGAATTGAGCTCGGAATTCAATTATATTTGAGGATTTGGATTTCAAATTGGGTATTGAAAGTAAATTGATTTAAGCGTTTTGAATTGATGTTTTGAAAATCGAACTCATAATTGATAAAAATCGAAATGGTTCAAAATTTAAAGTTTAAATTATTTTAGAATTGTAATTGAAATTAATTTGAAATTGACATCGAAATTAATTTGGAATCGAAGTAAAATTTGACTTGAACCAGAATTGAATTGATTAAATCGAAATGGAAGTTTAAAAGTGATTTGAATTGGAAAAATTTGAAAATTGAATCAGTTTGACTTTGAAACTATTTTCAAATAAATTATTTTGATATAAACTATTTAAATATATCATTTTAAATATTCAAATTATTTTTGATTTTCCAAATGATTTTTCTATACAAACCATTTTAGTACTTAAACTATTTTATATAAAACTATTTTAACCTTCTAAACTATTTTAAAATTATATAAACAATTTCCTAAAAATTCAAATTGGTTAAAGGAATGAAATGTTTATAATTAAATCCTAGATTTAAGTGCGAATTGAGTTAAAACGATTTTGGAAGCGAAATCGAAATATTGAGGCGAAAATGCTTTTTGAAGTGAAATGGTATATTTTGAGTAAATATGATGATTTCGAAATGGATTTGATTTTGAAGCAAATATGATATTTTGATATCAAGTATGAACTATTTTCGAAATGTAAAAGTATCAACCGGTGTATAAAACGATGTTTGGTTGTTAAAAAGATCGGGGCCTGATATGGATATACTCTCTGTCGTTACCGGAACCACTTTAACAACTATGTACATGGAGTGATGATCCAGAATGAAGTGGTTGGATTTGCGCACGTTTGCTGGATTTGAAGAAAGAGAACGATGATGGATTAGCCTGGCACTTGTGCCAATTGGAAATGACTAAAACATGAGCCGTACAGATCAAGTGGGCTAGCGACCCCGAGCGGTTCGTATTACCATCATTTACATTGTGATTGAATAGTGCGCACCCTCGAATTTTGGGAGTGTTGGACGCGGTGGGCAATCATGGCTATGATGCGTTAACACAAGCCGAGAAGCATAAACTGGTAGTATCCTACCTTAGGCATTGCCTCACATGCCTGGTCATACTTTTATCCCTATACGAGACCCATAAGATTTTGGTTTAGTGTTGTCGTATCACGGCGCATCCCTATCCACCGATGGTTTACTGGTGCTTTATATGCAAACTATATGGCAATGTTTAAAAACACGTTAAAGGAGATCGCTAAGAAAAATATTTATTTTACTGATTAGACATTATATATGTAGCGTATTATTCTACATATTAATATTTTGACGGATCATTAAGAAATCCCGTAACATCTCTTGAGTTATTGCACGCACGTTATACGCTAGATAGGAGTGTGAAATCCCGTAATTATCTCTGACGCTATTACACTCATGTTATATGCGATATTGATTCGACTTACATAAGGATATTTTAGTCTTGACTCGAGTGTTTTGTCTTTTCATTACGCTCGGGTCAGCCTTGAGTTTTCAGCTTATCGAATATTATTCTTCAGAGGACTAAGACGAAGATATGTATATTAATATGACTAATATTATTCCCAGCATCATGTTTCTTTACAGCATTATATATTTTTTCTGTTGTATATGTTTAACTCTGATAAATGTTGTATAAATTATATCAAATGTATAGTAAACAGCTTCATGAAATGTTTATTTGATTATTATATTTTATCATTTTGCTGCACGATTTTATATTTGTTTTCTTCTTCTTTTCTTATTTTTCTTAGTTAACCCTAATGATTGTCTATGTTTCAGATTGTTTAAGTTGGACATGTGTGGATTATTGTTGATTTAAACCTTCTGAAATGTGGTTCGTCATAGCTAGTATCATGGCGAGGTTTCGCGATAACCTTAGCATTGAGGGGTAACACATTAGAGATAGGGTCAGTAACACCCTAGATGGAGTTTGAGTGTATTAATAGATATGAGCATGTATTTTTTAGTGAATATAAAAATTGTTTTATATTGTGTTGGTTGATTTGATGAGTGGCTTATGGATTCAGGTCAATAAGGGAACTTAACGTTATTTATAGGGATCTCTAAACACTCGAACAGAACAATTCAACATAGTATTGTTCTGAAATTGGGTAAATAAAATAATTTTACCCTGATTATATTTTGTATACAAAGGAATAATTTTATGAAATTATTATGGTATATATAGTGTGAATTGGTTATCAAAAATGATAATATTGATCATTATCGTTTATTATTGGACTAGTCAATATTCCTAAACTATTAGCTATGATATGATTATAAGAAAATGAAACTATATAAATGTGATTTATAATTTGCAAGTAAATTGAATATAAAATTTTGAATTTGAGAAATTTGAATTTCTAAAGGCCCGTATCTCCATACCTCTTGAGTCGACCATAATTCACATCAGTTCAACTCCAATTGAACAGAAAATATGGATTTTAGGGTGAAGAAGAAAAAGGTAGAAGAAAATAGAACAACAATATCACAGAATCTCACAATCGCAACGGAACAAAATATAACATATAATAACAGATTTTAAATACAAGAACTGTACTGTTATATACATACCATTATCGGAATACAATAGACAACAATCATTCTGGACAGTTTAATAACTTTCCTCACATGCATAGCATACACAACGGAAGTAGCAATCAAATACAGAAAAATGTCTCTGTCATCCAGCTCGTCTCCTAAGCTCCATAGCATCCTATCTTGAATCTGCAATACTCGGTCTGACCCGAGCATTATAATTAAATAACACTCGAGTCAGTCTAGAAACTAGCGTAAGAAAAACACTCAATCTGAATTATTTGAGTTGTCAAAATCCTTTGAAAAACAAAGGTATCTCGTAAGACAGGGTCACATAAACACGATGGGTTTTTCCCTTACAATAACCAAAACATTTTATAGAAAATCCAGTGATATTATAATAGTGTCTAAATACAATAATTATTCAAATAGCCGAATACATTAATTAAATTCCAGTATACTAGGCTCTACAAATAAATCCGCAAAGGCTCGTATTGGGGAATGGATTCCATACAATGACTGGGCCACTGGGCTACCGCCCATCACAGTACACCTCTATAAGAATGTACCGAGGACCTCACTGGGATCCCCTGCTACACAAGACCGGCCTGCCCCTAACCTGAATAGAACTAATGCCCCGGGTGTTCCCACCCTTACAATCGAGCGTCCTTCTTTCATGCACAACCATATCCATAATATATAGGTTTCCAAGGATATCTAGAAAAGTGATAACATACCCTAATTGGGTGCGACCCACTTAGCCTTGCTGCATCTCCCATGTTTTAGTCATTCTCGGTTGATGAGGCTTGAGGCTAAGCGTTACCTTTCAAAAAACAATTCTTCTTAGAATGCTCATCGTCCTCTAATGACGATGCCTAATAGCATTCGTCCATACAAGTTGCACGGGGTCTGGACAAACCGATTCACCGTCCTTATCATCTTCACGGTATTCATTTGTAATGTTTAAACCGGATCGAAGTGGTTTTTGGATAACTAAACCCGATCCAGGTCTCTTCGAAGCGATTAATTAAATTGACCAAATTTTGACAGTCGGTTATTTTACTATCAATAAAACATCCATAAGTAGACATAAGGCCTTATTATACATTTTCCCAAAAATATTCATTTCCAAATACCTTTACAAGGTATATCTTCCAATTCCTTTCCATATTCAAATATTTGAAAACAATTTTCAATATTTAAACCAATAACGGGATATCCTAAAACATTTAACACTTAGGAAATATTTTAAGTCCATTTTCCAAAATCATTTCAAATATCAAAACTTACGAATTTTTCTTAGCTTATCTCTTGCATTTCCGAAACTATTAATAAATTTCTTCTTACAATTTCCAAAACCGATTATATTTATTTATAATCCCATCTAACCATTTATAACTTCTTTATTTAACTCGAATTCATTTTTTTCAAGTTTTGGTATCCAACATTTAGAAAATGTCTTAAGTTCCCACCATTCCATTATAAAACTCCTCTTATAAAAACTTTCCCGTTAAATTAACCCACTTACAAAGTCTCGAGAGAATAAAGTAAACATCATTTCAAACTCTTACATTTTTATAAAATAAGCATTTAAAAAAAATTATTTTTAAAACATGTCAAATAATTATCGAAACACTTTTATAACCATCCATAACTCATTTTTAGATAAACCAATACATTTGCAAAGCTGATTTTAAAAGCTTAAATTTACTAAAATAAATACTTAATATTTGAAAATCTAATTACCGAAGTATTTCAATCCTAACTAGTTTAAAATTACATAGTTCTAAATAATAAAAATTGTCCTTTTAAAAGCAAATTTAACTTCTTAAAATATAAAATTTATTTTTAAAACTTCAATAACCAATTCAATTTATAAATTTATCTGGAATCGCATCACATCACTTCCATTCCGATCTCTTTAACCATTTTCATCTTCAAAAATAGTATCCACTATTTTCCTCACCCTATTTCCATTTATTTAATAAATTCACCCAAGGAATTTATTTTCCCAATATATCCACTAGATTTCGCTTAATTTATTTATAAACATTGTTTATAAATTTTTATACTCCTTTGAGTTTTACTTGTTTTAAAAGACAATCTTATTTATAGAATTCCATTTTTATAATCCATTCTGTTGTAAATCCCATTTATAACTTCCCATCTATTTTTAATATTTCAACTCCTTTTTTATGCTTTTCGGATATCATTTATAAATTCTTTTTGTATAATTCATTTTTTTCAAAATCTCCTTTTAATAATTTCACAATAGTTAAGTATAACCAAAAATCAAATATATTTCTCTAACTCAATTTTCTTAAAATAAACCCAATACCAATATAAATATTTTTATATCAAATATTTCCTCCTACCCCTTAAATTTTTAAAAAATATTTATGGTATTTAAAATATCAAAATTAGGGCCAATGCTACCATAGCATCCAATAATTCAAATACAACAATAATCTATAACAGATTACCTTCACACATCATATAACATTGTATATAAAAATAAACAATATATTTGAGGAATCCAATTGGATCCCTCCAACTTGTTTTCCTGCATCCAAAGATGTTATACAACATAAAAATACCAATCTCATTTCGAGGGGGATAACGCGGTATATAGGGTCATTCGCTATTATGCGGGGCGCATAGGGTCTCATCCGCTATAATATGCGGGAATATCACTCCAAATACTAGTACATATATGCTATTATATATAATATACTGCCATTCAACAGATAATCAATTCAACCAAATATCCAGAATTAATTTTAACCATTTAAAATTAAAATCTAGAAATCCAAAAGGAGTGAGATTTACTCACTTTGAATTTTAATTGCAACCCGTCTCAATTCACGGCTACGACCCAAACTCGACTTGTTTCCGAACCTCGCACGAATAAATTCACGATGTATAAAAGTTAATGATTTTTTAAGCTAACAATTTTTATTCTTAACTAATAATATATTGATTAAATTTATTTAAACTAATCTCTATATACCTTCCTCTTCAAAAAGTCATGCTCTTCACTCAAAAAAAATTCAATATCAGCCACACCATCTCCTTCTAGTTACCTTGCATGAAAAGGTTATACAAATTTTAAACGTTTTAAATTTAATAACTAATTTAACATTAAATTTTTCATTTACTAATAAACACTACATTGTCCTCACCTTGCGCGGCCGAGCCCCACCCTCAAATGCGACTTCGATCACCATCGCCTATGTTTCCCCCCTGCCGCCATCGAGTCCCCTCTCCTCCAAATCAAGAACCAAGTGTCGAACCCCTCCCAGCCATTATTAAACCCACACGACCCCATCACTACCCTCCACTGCAACACCGGCCCCTCACCAGCCTCACGTGCCTACCCACCCTCGCGTGGGCATACATATGCGCATCGACAACCCCTAAAATCGAATGCGATAACTGCCTCCTCCATACACGACGATCGGTCTAGCCCTATATTCGACTTCACCTAAATCGCCTGCTTCTTCAATCACGGCTTCACCTCGAGACGAGCGCGTCACCGCCTATGTTCCGTCGTGCCCCCTAGAGCTTTCGATTTCGATCATGAAAGTGTGCTATGGATCTTGTAATCTGGATACATGATAATACAAAGTATAGTAGTGCGAAATATAAAAGCAATATAATAAAAAGACACTAGAGATTTTTATACTGGCTCGAAACACGGTCCTATGTCCAGTCCCAGACTCCTTCTGGAATTTCACTAAAACAACAACCTTCATTTAACCCGGAGGGACATGTCTATACAACCCCTGAGCAGCCGAACAGGGACCTGAGTAGCAGAACATGATTTTGCCTCAGCTGTCGAAGAGGACTTCACACGCCTGAGCAGTAGAACAAGACTTCAACAAATACAAAAGATTGTTTTGACTTTGTGTGTTCAAATAACACGGATTTGTCACTTGTAGTACACCCTTCTTATAATCTTGTCCTCGAGTATAAATACATATGTTTGAAGTTTATGAAGAGTAGAAAGGTATAAAATTGCTTTAATGCAGAATAATTGAAAGTATAATAGCAAATAGATTCTAGAGAGTTAGATTAGAAAGATAAGAAAATTTGGTGATTTGCAATTAAGTTAGAGTATGTATTTATAAAGGTTAAAGAGCAGCGACTGTTGGTGAAGAGTTTCAATTGAAGTGTTACGTACAAATCTTTTTGTAGAAGTTCGTAACTCTTCACAAATAGTCGTGTCTTTTCAAAAAGTAACCGTTGTAGAAATTCAATCAATTGAACCTTTGTGTCAGTCGGTTGAATATTCAAACGAATTTTTAAATATATATCTATGCAGCTATGCATGTTGCACAAAACTTTCAGGGTCGGTCGACTGAACCTCTGGGTCAGTCGACTGGCCTAGTAAAATCGATGCAATTTGCACAGTTTACACAGGTGTAGTACTATATACAACTTTGAACACTTTTATATATTTTATATGCCTATATATGTATAAAATATTAGGAATAAGATGATTAAATATATAAGCTAATATATACGTAAATGAGGAGAGAATTTAACAAAATTGGCCTAAGACTCAAAAATAAAATAATATAATTGATGCACCGGCTTTGAAGTCATGTCTTCTTGTAGTATATATTATCTTGTTGTTGTAGCAGTTGTCAAATTTGTATGTCCTAGTGATAGCTTTGTGTCATGAATCAAAACCAAGTCTCAATATTCTCTCCCTTTTTGATTGATGACAACCTACAAAAATATAGATTTCGACTGTATATATAATATAAATACTTACTCTCCATGAATCTTTGACACTCTATATCTTGCATTCTCAATGTTAGTAATAATATTTCTCCCCTTTTTTCATCGACAAAAAGGAATAAGTAATATAAAAGTATGAAGCCATAATGTCATAGACATTATGAAGGAAACAACCATTCATACATTAAAATTCCATAAACAAGAGTATCACCTTTGTCGATGATATATCCCTTGGAATTATCTCCAAAAGTGACAGAACCTCCATCTGAGTATGTAATATTTATCAGCATATCTTTGTCTCCTTTCATGTGTTTTGAGAAACCACTATCGAGTATCCATTTTTCTCTTTTCTTGAGTGGGACCTACAAAAAATATGAGATAGAATTGGTACCCACTTTTTTAATAGGGTCCTAAGAGTTAGGTCTTAGGAAACCCAACCCAAGTGGGTTTAGTATCCCTTTTATAAATATAATTTATATTATTATGAACATTTTCTATGAATGAACTTATATACTTTTCCCTTATCACCTTGTTATTAGTTTTAGGTACCCATATATTTATAGTTGTAGAAACTAGTCTTGAAGATGTGGATGTTTTAATAGATTTAACTTTTAAATTACTAGATAGTGAATTCTTGACTTTCTTCTTATAACCTAAACCATTTTTATTGTTAAAAGGTGGTGAATTCTCAATAAATCTAGATAAATTTTCTCTTCCTTTATTAAAATTTGAAACATTTTTAGTGATTCCTTCTAGTTTGGTCTTTAGACTTGAATTTTATAGTCCTACCATTTAATATTAGTTTTTAAAACATGATTTTCAGAAACAAGAACATCATTCTTTTCTTTTTGAGTTTCAATTTCTTGACTCAATAATATAAGTTGAGAATTAACATTTGAAAGAGATTCTTGAATTTTCTCAAGTTCTTCTTCCAATATTTTCTTCTCGTCTTTAAGCATATCTCTTTCGAATTCTGCATTGTTCTGATTTTCTATAGCCTCTTTATATTTTCTTTTGAGACATTTTAAATTATCTAATAATTCAGAATTTATCTCTATCATATCATCAAAAGTTAAACCGCAACCTCATTATCTTTGGCCATGAAGCATACGTTTGTTTGTTCATTATCGTTGTCACTCTCATTTTCAGAAGAAGAGGAGGAATCCGAATCATCCCATATAACTGAAAAGGATTTTCTTCTGAATTTTTCCTTCTTTTTATTTTGATATTCTTTCTTTTGATCTGGACAGTCCTTCTGTATATGCCCCTTTTTGTGACAGATTAAGCACTTCATAACTGATGAAGACGATGGTTTATTGCTGTTTGAGTTTCTCTTTCCATTTTTTCTATTTCCTTTTCTATATTTCAAGAATTTCTAGAAGTTTTTGGCAATAAAGGCTAGGTCACCTTTGTTTGAATCTAATTCTTCTTGTTCTGCATGGAATGCAATATTCTTTTTATCTTGAGTTTGAACTTGTTTAGCCTGTAAATTCACTTCATAGGACATTGGATTTCCTATTAACTCTTCCGGAGTTATTTTCGAAATATCATTGGCTTCTTAAATAGCATGAACTTTTGTTTTCCATTCTTCCGTTAAAGAGTTAAGGATTTTGGATACAATAACAAAGTCTGAATATTTTCTCCTAGTCCTACTAATGAATGATAGATATCCTGAAATCTTGAGTACATGTCATTTATAGATTCATTTTCTTTCATTCTAAAGTTTTGGAACTGACTTTTGGGCGTGGATATTTTCCATTGTTTGACCTTGTTGGTTCCCTCATGTGTAACTTTGAGTGTACGCCATATTTCATATGCAGTATTGCACATGCTAACATGGTTAAACTAATTTTTATCTAAGGCACAAAACAACATATTCATGGCTTTTGCATTAGCTGTAATCTAGTTTCTGTGTACTTGACCAAGTAGAATACTCTTCAGTGGAATAATATATTCTATCAGTTATATTCCATGAATCAAAACCATTTTCTTGCATATATATTCTCATTCGTGTGGCCCAATAGTTATAATTCACGCCATTAAATAGTGGTGGACGTGCATTGGATTGTCCTTCAATGAAGCTGGTGTTAATGCTAGTGCTAGTATTAGTTTCCATATTATTAGATTATCAGATAGCTGTGTTACGGTTATATGATGATCTTACTCCAATACCAAATGAAAATGCGCTATGGACCGTGTAATATGGATACGTGATAAACAGAGTATAATGATGATGGCATTAGAGTAAATAATGTGGAATATAAATGTAGTAAATAAAAAGACACCAGAGATTTTTATACTGGTTCGGAGCACCTCCTACGTCCAGTCCCAAGAATCCTTCTGGAATTTCACTAAAACAACAACCCTCACTTAACTCGGAGGAACAGGTCTATACAACCCCTGAGCAGCCGAACAGGAACTTGAGCAGCATAACAGGATTTCGAAAAATACAAAAGATTGTTTTGACATTGTGTGTTCTAATAACACGGATTTGTCACTTCTAGTACACCCTTCCTATAATCTTCTCCTCGAGTATATATATATTTGAAGTTTATGAAGAGTAGAAAGGTATAAAATTTCTTTAATGCAGAATATTGAAAGTATAATAGCCAATAGATTCCATAGATTTAGGTTAGAAAGATAATAAAATTCGTTGATTTGGAATCAAGTTAGAGTATGTATTTATAGAGATTAAAGAGCAGCGACTTTTGGTGAAGAATTTCGATTGAAGTGTTATGTCCAAATCTTTTCGTAGAAGTTCGTAACTCTTCACAAATAGTCGTATCTTTTCAAAAATTAACCTTTGTGGAAATTCAGTCAACTGAACCTCTGGGTCAGTCGACTGAATATTCAAATGAATTTTTATATATATATCTGTATATCTGGGCACCTATGCATGTTGCACAGAATTTTTAATGTCAGTCGACTGAACCTCTGGGTTAGTCGACTGACCTGGTAAAATCTGTGCAATTTGCACAGTTTACACAGGTATAGTAATATATACAACTTTAAACATTTTTATATATTTTATATGCTTATATATGTATAAAATATTTGGGAATAAGATGATTAAATATATAAGCTAATATATACGTAAACAAGAAGAGATTTTAACAAAATTGACCTAAGACTCAATAATAAAATAATATAATTGATGCACCAGTTTTGAACTCCGTGTAGTATATATTATCTTTTTGTCGTAGCAGTTGTCAAATCTGTATGTTGTAGCGATAGCTTTTTGTGTCATGAATCAAAACCAAGTCTCAACAGATCACAGTTTCCCTTTTTTAAGTCGATTTATGATTTCATTTTTTTCGTTTGTTTGTTTTGTGAATTCAATTTCTGCTTTAAAGAAGAGGGGGAAACGAAAAGAATTCGTGATCTTTTTAATTAACGAAGAGATAGGGACGTGATATAAAGGTGAAAGGTGTCTTGTACGTGATGGTTGCGTGTTTGAATGGAGAAGGGCCTGATTTGATTTTGATCTGATTATACATACATACATATATACATACATATATATATAATTTTATTCCAATATCTCACTTACATATCTCAAAATTTTGAACCCTTATGGAGGCATGCCGCTAGGTGTTTATAATATTATACCTCTATTCCAAACGCAATGGAAAAGGTCCCGAGTCCTAATTCAATCGTATGGAGAAGATAGCTTTTTGAACCTAATTATTATATTAAATTTTCTATATTAATTTCAATGCGTTTCTATCCCGTACGATCAAACGATAACTCCAAATACTATGAAATTTGAAATTCGATAATAATACAATATTACGGATATAATGGAACTTGTTTCATCGAATTCTGAGACTATGCCCCGGATCGCTATTTTAATGCGCCGAATAAATCGATGATTTTGAAAATTACGAAATCGCTTAAATTTTCAGTTTTAAAATCTTAAAAACTAAATTATAATGTCCCGCCTTTTCGCATGCTTTAAATCGACGATAAACCGCACACGTCAGACTTAAATCATACAGAAGGGCGGATTGTCATGGGGTAAATAAGAAAAAGTAGAGAAAGGAAAAAAAATAGAATCTTGCAGTGGAACGATAAAATATTATAATCAAATATACAGTTCATGAAGCTGTTTACAAAACATTTGATTATACTTATACAATACATATCAGAGTTACACATACCAGAAAATAATATTTAATGCAGCGGAATAAAATGTGATGCAGTGGTCTAATAAAATATATAATAGTAATAAAATCTTCGTCTTCGTCCTCTAGAATAAAATCTCAAATCCTGAAATGCTTGGACTGACCCGAGCGAATTGAAAAGACAAAACACTCAAGTCAGAACTAAAAGATCTAATGTGAGTTAAATCAACTGTGAGTGTAACGGCGTCGGAGATGTTTACGGGGTTTGACATCTCCTATCCAATGTCTAACGTGAGTGCAGTAACTCAAGAGATGCTGGGGATTCACATCTCCAAAGGATCCGTTAAACTATTTACTATGTAGTAATATTTCACTATTATAATAATGTCTACGGTAAAATAAACTTACTTTTAAAATAGCATTAAGGAGTGACCCAATATTCCCCTTAACACAGTAATAGTCCCAGTAGTCCATCCAGTATCAGCGCATCTCCAGATCGGAAGACCACCCTAAATACTCCAAGGGCGACGGAAGAAAAACAAACTCGTACAAGGCATGCTAGGGTAGGTGACAGACACAACTAGGCAATGCCAGGGTAGATATACCAATTACGCTTCCGGGTCGGTGGTAACGCGTAGCGCGCAGCTACCGCCCACCTCGAGCCACACGCCCAAATAAAAAAATCAAAAGCGGCCACCGAATCAATCCAAAAGTCAAAGTATAATATCGAAGGGATGTGTCCGATCAAAGGTGCTACCTCATTAACGCGTCAATCGCTCCTGTTTTAGCCACCTTATGCCAACTCACGGGAGTCGGGTCCACGTATTTACCATAAAGGAAACGCCGCCACCATCCTACTTCATTCTGGAATCTCCACCGCGTATACGGTTGTTAAAGCGGTTTTCGGAGTTGGCAGAGAGTATGACAACTTCCGATCCCGGTCTCTTCAACAACCAATCGCTATTATACCACCGCGGTCTCTTCAAAATAGTTTATACTTTAAAACTAGAGTATAATTTCCATTTCCAATCATATAAATACGATATCATTTTTATTTTAAGACCCAAATCAATATGATATCATTTTATTTCAAATATATCCTTTTTAAGAAATCATAGCACTTTCAAATCTATATACCTTGAAATCTATAGCTTTGAAACATAACTTAATATACTTAAATGGTTTACATATTAAATTACTTTATATAATAAAATTGCTTCTTTAATTTTTCAAATAAATCCCAAATACCGATTTGAATCTCTCAATAAACCATTTCAATTCATATATTTCAAAGCTTTAAATATTCCACCATTTCAAACGAATTCTTTGATAATTCCATATATATCAATTTCAATTACTATTATTTAGATTTGAAATGTTTACTTAATAAATCAAACATCATTTAAGCAAAGCCTTTAAACTTCAAATAACAGGATATACTTTCTATTTAAATTAACTTGATAATATTCATTTAAAGTGATTGATATTCATTTAAATCCTCTAAACCAAAATCAAATTATACAAATCATACCTTTTAAAATCTCAGATTTGTTTAAATTTCAAATCAATTTTATTCGAGGATAATTCTTAAAACGCTTTAATTCAAATCAATTCATATTTCTCTTCCGGTCTTCATTATTTAAGTCATTATACTCTACAAATATAATATAAATAAATACTTCACTATATCATCTCTTAATAAAATCAACTTTTATTACTAAACTTCTTTTATACTTAAAACCAATTTTATACATAGCTTAAAACCAAGAAATTACTTATATATATAAATATAACATTTATAAATATCCAAATCAATATCCCATAAACCAATTTTACTTTACAAAACCATAGGAATCATTTCAAAATAATTATATATATATAGACCATGGTGTCTGTATATAATTTTCTATCCTATGGTCAAGTGATATGGATATTTATCATTTCAATCCGCAATTTAAAAATAAAAATACAGTTGTATATTATTTCAACCGCGATCCCGAATCAAAATAAATGCATAACAACTTGTAGAGTATGATGATATAAATAAACATCCATTCATCCATCATAAAATCATATATCCATCACAATCATCATACAAAACAATCAATCAATATCAATATATAACTGGTAATATATAACAGGAAATTTACTGGCAGTTAAATTCAATAATAAATTATATGAAAATTTAACCGACAGTTTATATGCAATAAATAAATTTGATACCAAAATTAATTCAAATAAATGCAATTTAACTGAGATGATGATTAAATATATGCTAAACAGCTATAAATAAATTTCAAATCACATCATAAATAAATTTAACAAACATAAGAAATTTCAGAAGTTGTGAGTGGGCTAAAACACTCACCTTTTGAATTTAAATTGAATTTAAATCCAACTTAAACCCAAAAATTTCACAGTCTCAGAATCCGTTTAAACCACCGTCAACATGTCTGGAATTCCAATACGAACCTAACGGTGAAAACCGCGCGTGAACCGGACCTCGTACGTAAAAGTTATACGAGTTAAAACGTTTGAATTCAAAATTGAATTAAATTAACAAAAAAAAACAAACAACCGCACCCACCTTAGTCCTACCACATCAACACATGCGTTTCTTCCCAGTCACGAAGGCATGCAAAACCCTATCAGAACGCGACTGTTCATCGTGTTGAACAATAGTCGCCACTCCTCCGATCGCATACGTACGATACCTCTATGTTACAGCCTCATCCCACAAATCTGAACCCATCACCTCCGATCGTACGCTCCAGGCGCCATCAATGTGCCACAGAGAACCAGCCGCCACCTAAAATCATAAACCTAATCCAATTAATTGCATCGATCTGACCGTTGAATCGACCAACTATCTGCGTTGATGAACTCCCCTTGTCGATCTCCACCCGAATGCACCGTCAATTTGATGATCTGTTAAAGTTCATCAACGATCAATGGATGGCCGTGATTTGTTTGGTGAAATCTGGGAAAATGGCGTGTCGATTTGAAAAATGAATCACATTAGAAGATTACGCTCTTCGAGAGCTTCGAATCCATATAAAATTTGGCATATATTGTGGAGTTTGAAATTTCAGCTTTGGATTTGATTTGGGATTGCGATTGGAATCAGGGTTTGTGTGCCATTGAAGTGAGGAGGTGAATAGAAAGTATAGAAATAAGGAATAGAGGCTGCTAGGATTTATAGCAGAATATATATAGGCAGGGTTGACATTTGAATGGGTGGATAAGATATATTTACGCGCTAACGCCAAAAGTGGCCCAAAAAGCCCGTTTCGACTCCGGAATGAAATTGGGTCAACCCGTATATCGAAATAGATGTTTTTAAATATTTTAAACGCAATGAAAAAGATTTCAAGTCCAAATTTCATCGTATGAAGAAGTTATGCCCAAATCAATATTTTTCAAATTGATTTCAGTTGATTTCAATTTCATTTATTTCAAAGCGTTTCTAGTCCGTACGATCAAACGACAAGTCCGATCGCTACGAAACTTGAAAGCTTATAATAATTCACCTTTACAGATCCGATGAAACTGGTTTCGTCGAAATCTAAGTCAGCGGCCAAAATGGCTATTTTCTAGTTAATTAAATAAATAAATAAATAATTTAACAAATTAAATCAAATTTCAAATTTCAATTCTTTAATTGACAAATTTCATCATCTTTGATTCCTTCATCATTTACAATGTTTTAACAAATTCAGATGTAAATGTAAAGTTGATTAATTTATAAATTTCAATGTTAACTTCCAATTTCATTAAGTTTCAAAATTATAAATAAAATTACCAAAATTTCCATTTAATTAAGTTAACCAAAAATTATTACATTCATTATTGTCAAATAGATGGGTTTACCATTGGATTCAAAACTATTACATAAATTTTCTCCTATTCCATCTTCTTTTCAAATAACGTATTATTTAGATATATTCAATTTCATTTAATTACAATTAATCCAATTATTGAACTTTTCATTTTAATTAAATAAAATCTTGGTTTCCATTCTTTAAATCAACCAATTCATATTATAAATGGAATTGTCATTATTTTCAAAAATTACTTAAAGTAACGTTAACGTAAAAATTTATTTATATTTATTGCAATTGATTACGAGTTATAATTTAATATACTTGTCTAAATGGTTAACTTACAATACTTGTTACCCTTTAACGTTTATTTTTCACTTATAAGCTATTATTAACAACCAAATGTTGAAATTTGATTTAGACCTAATTCAATGCATTAAATAAATGGGTAAATGATTAAAGTTTTACACTATTGCCCCTTTTATCTTTATTTGTATTAATGGTTATGTTTCAATATGAAATCTTATTAATTACACATATAAATTAAGGTTTTAAAACCAAACTTTAGCTCCATTCCTTTTTTCCAATTTATTACTTATGAAAAATTTCCCGTTTCTATTTATTTCTTACATACCTACCTTCAGTCCTTGCATTAATTCTCATAAACATTACATTATTGATATCCAAATTTTGATTTAGTAAACCACTTGTTACAACTTTACTTACATTAACACTATTTCCCTTATATTTGGTTATTATTTCATACGTAGATCATAAGTTTACATTTCTTTATACTATCTTATGAAACAATATACATTTCTAATACTTTATTACATTTATTGGAATTAAATTTCCAAATTTACTAGATGCAACAAACAGTTATTTCAATTAATTGGGATTGTTCTAAATTAATTATTTATAAACTTACATTAACATAATTGCATTAATTTACATTCGGTTACAAATAAATCAATATATTATTTCACCCATTAATACACTGATTGCATTTGTTTATACTATATTCCATTTAAAACTAAGTCATAACATTTGAATTATTATATTAAATTGGAATGTTCATTCAAGTTCATAAATTATTAACTTACAATAACTTATTTCCTTAATTTACATCCAATTTCTATTAACCATGTTTTATTGCATTAATCAATTCAATACTTACCTCAGATTTCATATATTCACTTTATATCCAGGTATAGACCTTCCCTTTTTCATTTATTAGAAATTTATTCAAAATTACAAATAAATAAGTTTTAATTATCATTGCTATATTTTATTTTAGCGTTCATTTCAATATTAATTTATAAAAAATTTATTTCTACTAAATTTTATTACAAACATCTTATTTAATTAACAAATTTATTTATCAAAATTTACGGGTCGTTACACTCTCCCCCACTCAAAACTTTTCGTCCCCGAAAAGGAAAAGAAGGGAAAAGAAGAATTAAGAAATCAATATATCTTATTAAATATTAAATTTATAAACAAATAAATTTACAAAATTAATTAATTTAAATAAAACATACCAATTTATAACCATACATCTTCTTATACTTAAATTAATAAAGTTTGGAAAACATTTTCAAACTATTTTCTAAGTCCAAAATTTACGGAAAATTTTGGCAGAGTCTCCTTTGTACGGAGAGGCTCGGGAGAAAATATAATATCGAAATAACAATATATAACATGTATTTCCAAAAATAATATATATCCCAACATGGGAAAATAATATAGTAACGCTATAAAACCATAATCCGAAAAGTACCTATTTGTCGGGAAATTAACTCTTAATTATGAAAGCAAAAGCAGTAGCAATTGCTTTCATAACATGTATTCCACTTATATAATCCAGAAGAGTTAATAATTATATAAAATGAAATATTTAACTTGCTTTAATCAATAACAAACAAACAAATCAATACAACCAACAACCACTTGCAACAAGGCATACAACCATCACATAAAAATCAACACAGATAAAACATTCATTCATATCAAACAAAACAAATAGTTGTTCGGGTTCAAACTTCAAATTGTGCAGGATGAAAAATAAACTACTAAGTGCACCATTTACTCAACAGTCTCCGATGAAGCTAAATAGATTATTCATATATCCAAACAATCTTAAAGTATCCTCACCCAAACAACCATAAACCGAACAACAACAATTCCAACAACAAATCAAATTTATTTATTATTTATTTCATTTCATACATTTATTGTTTGATTTCTCTTTTTATTCATATAATGTTTTCTTATAATTCGCATTTATTTCTTGCAAATTTTCATTTTTAATTCGATTTCTTGCATATTAATTCATTTATTTACTACTTAATTTCATTTATTTACAGTATTCATTTTTCTGCTTATTTTCAAAATAAATAACTCCAACATTTACTTAAGTCTATAATTAATTACTTACAACATTTACCTTCTATCATATTTTATTATAGTAAGATTTCCATTATAACTTAAGTTTATACCCATTACAACATCATATTTATTACAGAATTTCATTAATTACTTGCATAATATCCATTACAATTTCTTTTAATATTCTAACTTTTTATAGTTGGTAAGTTATATACATGCTTTTAAGGATGTAATAGAAGTTACACAAGTTAATTTCTATTTCTTTAAAATTACTAAATGTTCAATAATATTATTCTTTGTTTCATAGATTATAGTTTTAACTTACCTTTAACTTCATTCATAACCTAGCATTAAATTTCTTATTTTAATTAAAGGCTCTAATTATCTATTAGTTTCATTTCGTTTCACTACTACACTTGAACTATTAATTATCAGAAACTTAAGAATTTAAATACCGGGTTTTTATTAAAACTCATTTAAAATAATAGATAAATGTATATCCATACAACTTATATATTTAATTATATTTAAACAATTTAAAATTTATATTTGTTTATCCAAATAAACCTGCAGTAAAACTACTACAGTGGCCTTCCCACTTTGAAACTCGAAAATGAATGTCGATGATGCGTGCACTCATCATCGAAATTATTTTCCAACGACAAAGAGGGTAGTACAGAAATTTTTCTTTTCAAAATTTCTTTTAAACAATTCTTTCAAATTATATTGAAATATTTATATCAGAAAATACTTCTAATAATATTATTACTATATTCCAAAGTCATTCAAAAGAAATTTTCAAAACCCCAGAACTTAAGTTCTAAATTCCAATATTCATTTTCTTTATTATTTTCAATCTTATTTCCACTATTATTTAAAATTTCATTACCTAACAACCAATATATTACAACCAAATATAATCTTTAAAAAATTTATTACTTTATATAGAGAAAATATAATAGGCAAAATTATTTCATTCACCTATACTAAAAACAAATATTATGTCGGTCTGCCCTATTAAGTGTTTAGAAACCCCTATTGATGTCATAGCGTCCCATGCACCAACCAGAATTTATAAATACAAAACGGGACAGATTAACACAATATTAAACCTTTTTATAACACTAACAAATACGCTCTCTCATATATATACACTCAGCGACTCCCATGGGTATTACTACCTTATTAATAAAGAGTCAGACCCCACAAAGCTAAGTTTTATCGCTAAACAAAGCTCTGATACCAGATGTAACGTCCCGCCTTTTCGCATGCTTTAAATCGACGATAAACCACACACGTCAGACTTAAACCATACAGAAGGGTGGATTGTCATAGGATAAATAAGAAAAAGTAGAGAAAGAAAAACAAAATAGAATCAGCGGAACGATAAAATATAATAATCAAATATACAGTTCATGAAGCTGTTTACAAAACATTTGATTATACTCATACAATACATATCAGAGTTACACATACCAGAGAATAATAATTAAAGCAGCGGAATAAAATGTGATGCAGTGGTATAATATAATATATAATAGTAATAAAATCTTCATCTTCATCCTTCATAATAAAATCATCAAATCCTGAAATGCTCGGGCTGACCCGAGCTAATTGAAGACAAAACACTCGAGTCAGAACTAAAAGATCTTATGTGAGTTAAATCGACTGAAATAAATATGAGTGTAACGGCGTCGGAGATGTTTACGGGGATTGACAACTCCTATTAGTGCCTAGCGTGAGTGCAGTAACTCAAGAGATGCTCGGGATTCACATCTCAAAAGGATCCGTTAAACTATTTACTATGTAGTAATATTTCTCATTATAATAATGTCTACAATAAAATAAACTTACTTTTAAAATAGCGTTAAGGAGTGACCCAATATTTCCCTTAACACAGTAATAGTCCCAGTAGTCCATCCAGTATCAGCGCATCTCCAGATCGGGAGACTACCCTAAATACTCCACGGGCTATGGGAGAAAAACAAACTCGTACAATGCACGCTAGGGTAGGTGACACGACACAACTAGGCAATGCCAGGGTAGATACACCAATTACGCTTCTAGGTCGGTGGTAACACGTAGCGCGCAGCTACCGCCCACCTCGAGCCACACCCCCAAGTAAAAATAAATAAAAAGTGGCCACCGAATCAATCCAAAAGTCAAAGTATAATATCGAAGGGATGTGTCCGATCGAATGTGCTACCTCATTAACCCGTCAAACGCTCCTGTTTTAGCCACCGTATGCAACTCATGGGAGTCGGGTCCGCGTACTTACATTAAAGGAAACGTCGCCACCATCCTACTTCATTCTGGAATCTCCACCGCGTACACGGTAGTTAAAGTGGTTTTCGGAGTTGGCGGAGAGTATAACAACTTCCGATCACGGTCTCTTCGACAACCAATCGTTATTATAACACCACGGTCTCTTCAAAATAGTTTATACTTTAAAACCAAAATATAATTTCCATTTCCAATCATATATATACGATATCATTTTTATTTTAAGGCCCAAATCAATATGATATCATTTTATTTCAAATATATCCTTTTTCAAGAAATCATAGCGCTTTCAAATCTATATAGCTTAAATTCTATAGCTTTGAAACATAACTTAATATACTTCAATGGTTTACATATTAAATTACTTTATATAATAAAATAGCTTCTTTAACTTTTCAAACAAATCCCAAATACCGATTTGAACTTCTCAATAAACCATTTCAATTCATATTTTTCAAAGCTTTAAATATTCCACCATTTCAAACGAATTCTTTGATAATTCCATATATATCAGTTTCAATTACTATTATTTAGATTTGAAATATTTACTTAATAAATCAAACATCATTTAAGCAAAGCCTTTAAACTTCAAAGAACAGGATATACTTTCTATTTAAATTAACTTGATAATATTCATTTAAAGTGATTGATATTAATTTAAATCCTCTAAACCAAAATCAAATTATACAAATCATACCTTTTAAAATCTCATACTTATTTAAATTTCAAATCAATTTTATTCGAGGATAATTCTTAAAACACTTTAATTCAAATCAATTCATATTTCTCTTCCAGCCTTCATTATTTAAGTCATTATACTCTACAAATATAATATAAATAAATACTTCACTGTATCATCTCTTAATAAAATCAAATTTTATTATTAAACTTCTTTTGTACTTTAAACAAATTTTATACATAGCTTAAAACCAAGAAATTAATTATATATATAAATATAATATTTATAAATATCTGAATCAATATCCCATAAACCATATTTTACTTTATAAAACCATAGGAATCATTTCAAAATAATTGTATATATATATAGATCGCGGTGCCTATATATAATTTTCTATCCTATGGTCAAGTGATACAAATATTTATCATTTCAATCCGCAATTTAAAAATAAAAATGCGGTTATATATTATTTCAAACCGCAATCCCGAATCAAAATAAATGCATAACAACTTGCAGATTATGATGATATAAATAAACATCCATTCATCCATCATAAAATCATACATCCATCACAATCATCATACAAAACAATTAATCAATATCAATATATAACTGGTAATATATAATAGGAAATTTACTGGCAGTTATATTCAATAATAAATTATATGAAAATTTAACTAACAGTTTATATGCAATAAATAAATTTGATACCAAAATTAATTCAAATAAATGCAATTTAACTGAGATGATGATTAAATATATGCCAAACAGCTATAAATAAATTTCAAATCACATCATATATAAATTTAACAAACATAAGAAATTTTAGAAGTTGCGAGTGGGTTAAAATGCTCACCTTTTGAATTTAAATTGAATTTAAATCCAATTTAAACCCAAAAAATTCACACTCTCAGAATCCGTCCAAACCAGCGTCAACATATCCGGAATTCCAATACGAACCTAGCGGAGAAAACCGCGTGTGAACTGGACCTCGTACGTAAAAGTTATACTAGTTAAAACGTTTGAATTCAAAATTAAATTAAATTAACAAAAAGAACAAACAACAGCACCCACCTTATTCCTGCTACATCAACACATGCGTTTCTTCCTAGTCACGAAGGCATGCAAAAGCCTATCAGAACGCGACTATTCATCGCGTTGAACAACAGCCGCCACAACTCCAATCGCATATGCACGGACCCCCTATATTACGGCCTCGTCCCACAAATCTGAACCCATCACCTCCGATCGTACACTCTAGGCGCCATCAACTTGCCACAGACCGGCCGCCGCCTAAAATCATAAACCTAATCCAACTAATTGCATCGATCTAACCGTTGAATCGACCAACTACCCGCATTGATGAACTCCCCTTGTCGATCTCCACCCGACTATACCGTCAATTTGATGATCCGTTAAAGTTCATCAACGATCAACGGATGACCGAGATTTGTTTGGCGAAATCTGGGCAAATGGTGTGTCGATTTGAAAAACGAATCACACCAGAAGATTATGCTCTTCGAGAGCTTCGAATCCATATACAATTTGGCATATATTGTGGAGTTTCAAATTTCAGCTTTGGATTTGATTTGGGATTGCAATTGGAATTAGGGTTTGTCTGCCATTGAAGTGAGGAGGTGAATAGAATGTATAGAAATGAGGAACAGAGGCTGCTAGGGTTTATAGCTGAATATATATAGGCGTGGTTGACATTTGAATGGATGGATAAGATAGATTTACGCGCTAACGCCAAAAGTGGCCCAAAAAGCCCGTTTCAACTCTGGAATAAAATTAGGTCAATCCGTATATCAAAATAGATGTTTTTAAGTATTTTAAACACAATGGAAAAGGTTTCCAGTCCAAATTCCATCATATGAAGAAGTTATGTCCAAATCAATATTTTTCAAATTGATTTCAATTGATTTCAATTTCATTTATTTCAAGGCGTTTCGAGTCCGTACGATCAAACGACAAGTCCGATCACTACGAAACTTGAAGCCCTACAATAATTCATCGTTACGGATCTGATGAAACTGGTTTCGTCGAAATCCGAGTCAGTGGCCAAAATGGCTATTTTCTAGTTAATTAAATAAATAAATAATTTAACAAATTAAATCAAATTTCAAAGTTCAATTCTTTAATTGACAAAATTTATCATATTTGATTCCTTAATCATTTACAATGTTTTAACAAATTCAGATGTAAATGTAAAGTTGATTAATTTATAAATTTCAATGTTAACTTCCAATTTCATTAAGCTTTAAAATTATAAATAAAATTACCAAAATTTCCATTTAATTAAGTTAACCAAAAATTATTACATTCATTATTGTCAAATAGATGGGTTTACCATTGGATTCAAAACTATTACATAAATTTTCTCCTATTCCATCTTCTTTTCATATAACGTATTATTTAGATATATTCAATTTCATTTAATTACAATTAATCCAATTATTGAACTTTTCATTTTAATTAAATAAAATCTTGGTTTCCATTCTTTAAATCAACTAATTCATATTATAAATGGAATTGTCATTATTTTCAAAAATTACTTAAATTAACGTTAACGTAAAAATTTGTTTATATTTATTGCAATTGATTACGAGTTATAATTTAATATACTTGTCTAAATGGTTAGATTACAATACTTGTTACCCTTTAATGTTTATTTCACTTATAAGCTATTATTAACAACCAAATGTTGAAATTTGATTTAGACATAATTCAATGCATTAAATGAATGGGTAAATGATTAAAGTTTTACACTATTGCCTCTTTTTATCTTTATTTGTATTAATGGCTATGTTTCAAATGTGAAATCTTATTAATTACACACATAAATTAAGGTTTTAAAACCAAACCTTAGCTCCTTCCTTTTTTCTAATTTATTACTTATGAAAAATTTCTCGTTTCTATTTATTTATTTATTTATTTATTTATTACATATCTACCTTCAGTCCTTGCATTAATTCTTATAAACATTACATTATTGATATCCAAATTTTGATTTAGCAAACCACTTGTTACAACTTTACTTACATTAATACTATTTCCCTTATATTTGGTTATTATTTCATACGTAGATCACAAGTTTACATTTCTTTACACTATCTTATGAAACAATATACATTTCTAATACTTTATTACATTAATTGGAATTAAATTTCCAAATTTACTATATTTCAATTAATTGGGATTGTGCTAAATTAATTATTTATAAACTTCCATTAACATAATTGCATTAATTTACATTCGGTTACAAATAAATCAATATATTATTTCACCCATTAACACACTGATTGCATTTGTTTATACTATATTCCATTTTAAACTAAGTCGTAACATTTGAATTATTATATTAAATTGGAATGTCATTCAAGTTCATAAATTATTAACTTGCAATAATGCATTTCCTTAATTTACATCCAATTTCTGTTAACCATGTTTTATTACATTAATCAATTCAATACTTACCTCAGATTTCACATATTCACTTTATATCCAGGTATAGACCTTCCCTTCTTCATTTATTAGAAATTTATACAAAATTACAAATAAATAGGTTTTAATTACCATTGCTATATTTTATTTTAGCGTTCATTTCAATATTAATTTATAAAAAATTTATTTCTACTAAATTTTATTACAAACATCTTATTTAATTAACAAATTTATTTATCAAAATTTACGGGTCGTTACATAAATTATAATCCCGAATCCAATATTTAAACCATTTAAATATTTAAAATTAACCCTCGAAAAATCCAGGTCGTTACATGATGTTTTTGAAAAAGATTTTCAAGGTTTGGAAAGTAATATCGGTGTTGTTTAAAAGTATATACAAAAACAAACTGTTTTGAAATAAATATTAAAAAGAATGAATTCAGTACTTTCCTCTTCTATCGTTGGAAAATAATTTTGGTTATGACTGCACAGCATCATCGACGTCATTTTCGAGTCTCAGAGTGAGCAGAGACTTCTGAGAAGCTCTGGTACAAAATTATTTTGATAAACAGATTTTTCTTTAAACTACAAAAGTATGATTTGGTGTATAGAAGATATAAGTATACATACTTATTTCAAATGATTTGAAATAAACGCGGTATTTAAATTTTTTTAGTTATGTTAATTAATAATCTTCAAATTATCGAATGAAATAAAATATTTGAATAACCAGAACTTATAAAATAAGAGAATTAAGAAATCTATGCTAAATATTTTAAGAAACTTTAGAGTTGAATTTTGCAACTCTTAAATTAAAAGTAAAGAAAATTCAAACAAGTTAAAATAGTGAACATTCTAATTATGTAAAATGAATCAGATTAATTTGTATAATACCAAATTGCATTCTAATAACATATAATAAGACTTGCCAAATGTCAAAAGTTAAAATGATGATTTGGATATGTAATGGGATATTATACAAGTAAACAAAACTTAAAAGTAATTATAATGTATATAAATGGGAATTTAGTTGTAATAACAAATGTTATACTTAATTAGTATATTATGAAATGATTAATGACTAAATGGAATAAGTAAGTGGAACTTTAGAAAGTGGACAAATGAATTAAATAATATCTTTGTAAATTGGTTATAGAGTTATGTATAAATTTGCAAAGAAATTTTGAGACTGAGTTTGTAACTTTTGAGATAATTATAAACTTAGATAAAGTCATATATAAGAAGTTGGACTTTTATAGAATGATTATAAAATAAAGTGACGATTAATAAAATATTTCGCAAATAGATGTGTTATTAAATGAAATTGTGAAAATAAATGTGAATTAAGTTGGAAAGAAACTTAAGTAAGGATATAAGAAATAATTCATTAATGATGTTGATGCTAAAAATGGAGATATGAACATTATAATTCAAATGTTTCACGAAATTATAAAGTAAAGTTTATAGTTTATAACTTTGATAAATGTTAGCTAAACAAGATGTTAAATTAATTGACGGAAGGAAGTTAATATTGAATTATGAATTGAACTTTAACTTATGAATGCTAACTGAAATGAATAAATGGAAGAAGTTAGTGAATTGTATTAATAAAATGAGTAAATGAAATAACATTGATCCAAAATGTAAATGAACTAAGTGTAGAATGAATGTAAATAAATGAATTGATATGAGATGTTGCTAAACGTAAAATGAAACAATTGAAATTTAACAAATTTAATCGAATAAATTGAATGTGAATGAAATAGATTTGAATAAATTGGAAGTAAATCAATTAAATGTTGATGAAATTTGGATGTTAGTAAAAAATTAAGTGCATAAATTGAAATATTGACATCAGATAATGGAAATTCATATCGTTATGAATTAATGGGATGCATACTAATAATTGAATGGTTTCTTTTGTTGTAAATCGTCGTTATAACTGTTTTATTATGTATGGCTGTTATTTGTCGCTTATATTGTGGTTTGGGTTTAAAATTCATGTTATATGCTTCTATAAAACTCATACATGTTATATGTCTTAATGGCTAATATTCTAAATTAAGTCGAGATAGGTGCATATAAAGACGGTTTGGACGTATATGCGGGATTTATATGCTTTTTCTTGCTTAATACGGGCGAACTCGCTCGTATTAATAATAATAAGGTACACATCTCGGATTACATATCGTGCTCTTATATTTTTCCATATGAGATGTCTCATCATTGGGATGAGAAGTATATTTGATATATTTGGTATATATTTGGGGTCTATATTGAATTGTGAATTTTTTTCGATCGAGCTGCGCAAAGGAGACGCTACCGAAATTTTTCGTAAACCAGAGTGTTAGAAATTTTTTGAAGATTTAAAAATTTTATAATTTGTTTTGATAACTATCTTCTAAATTTCGTAACCCGATCGGAGTAGCGCAATAGTAACGTAGTAATGGTTTTATAAATGAGATTTAATGTTTTATAAGTTGATTGTTTTGAATAAAATATATCCAAATGTAAAATTCTCTACTCAATTTCTTTTCAAGGATGAAAAGTTTTGAGTGGGAGAGATTATAACGACCTATCTTTTAACTATTTTAAATTATGGAATTTGGTATAATTATTGAGTATGGTTAAAAGAAATAAAATTAAATGATTTTTAAATGTAAGTTACCGAATATGAACTTGAATAAAATTTTGAAATAAACTAATCTCGAAGATTTGGCGATAATGAGTATTGAAATGAAATTCTATATGTTAATTGGGTTTATAATCAATAACTAAAGTTGAATAATAATCATGAATTATTTAGATAGAAATAAAATGTTGTTGATAACTAAAATTTATTTAGAACTTATTGATTTATTTATATTGATTTATAGGATAATTAAATTAAATTCAATATTAAAAATTATTTGAATAATTGAATTCTGAAGTTAATAAGATTGAAAAAGATGTTGGAAGTTGATTTAAATTTTATTTAAATAATAATGAAGATTGTTAACATTTAAAATTGATTCAAAAGTGAATAGTTAGAATTTGGAAATTTTATACTATAATTGACGAGTAAAAATAGCCATTTTTTCCACTGTTTGGATTCCGATAAAATCGGTTTCATCGGATCCATAACTGTGAAATATTATAGGGTTTCAAATTTCATAGCATTTGGAGTTGTCGCTTGGTTGTTCGGGTAAAAACGCGTTGAAATTAATATCGAAAATTCAATATTTTAATTCGATTTAAACGACTATCTTCCACATATGATCGAATTAGGTCTCGAAAACTATCTCGTTGCATTCAAAATAGAGGTATAACATTACGAACGCCTAACGACATGCCTCAATCCGGTTCAAAATAAATATCTTGATATTTTAAAATTTAAAACATACGATTTGACTTCACACAAATATCTTTAATCACATCAGCCTACTTTTATCTGAGCAAGCCACCCTATGAGTCGGCCTACTCCTTTTCTTTCTTCTTTAAAACCCTTCCTTTTTTCCATTTTAAAAACACAGCACAAAGAGAAAAAGAAAGTGTTGAATTCAAAATTTTATTTCTCAAAATCTACTCGGCTAAAAAATATGAAACCGCTTCCTTAAATTTTGTTTTTCCATGAGCTTCGAATTGGCATACATATTGATGAATGCAACATTGTTCTCTGGTGACCGACAATGGGATGTCGATAGTAGAGGCAGCTAGGGTTTCAAATTTTATGGATTTGATGGCGAACTTGTTGAATTTGTGATTAGATTCGTGATCGCAAGATGGTTTAGCAGCTGGGTGATTGATTTGGTGACGCGCGATGCTCTCTATTGGGGTGCGATTTTTATTATCCACGTAGAGGGGAGGCGCTGTCGCGATTACGTTCATCAGCTCGGAGGGGGAAGCGAAGTGTCCTGTGGGTGGAGAATGATGAGTGGGATTCGATGGCAGAGTCATTTCATCGAAATAGGGATGAGATGGCCGTATCAGTGTACGCATGCATGCATATCTGTTGAGGAGATGCAGGCGAAAGAAGAAAGGAGGAAGAAGAAGCAAAAGTCGGGCCGGGTATGGAAGCTTTATGGGTAATGGGCTTGTATTAAAAATATAGAAGAAAATAATTAGTATTTAAATTTAATTATATTTTATCGATGAGCGAAAAAACTCTTCCATACGAGGTCGGTTTGGCGCACGGATTTTTGCGTTGGAATCATATCATAATCATCTACGCTATGGAATTATATTGGTTGCAATTCGCTTCATTTGAATTTTCAGATTCGAACGAAGGTGAGTGTCTTATAACGCTCACAAGTACTAGAATAATTTTATGTTGGTTAAATTTGAAATTATGAAGTGATATAAATTTATTGATCGTTGTTTCATAAATTTAATTGTCATTTGAATTAACTATTAAAAAAATTAAAATTGATAGTTGAATTTGAAATTTGAATTTAATTCCCAGTAAAATACCTGATATTGATAACTATGAAATTGTTGTGAATTATTGGCTGATTTGGATGTTGATTGTGAAGGATGTTGTTGATTGATGTTTTGGATGATTTGGATGTTTATGTATTTTGATATATCCTATTATCATCCTGTATATTATTTATAGTATATAAAACTGTAAATTGAATTATTTCGAATAAATTAATAAATGGGTTAAAATAATATATACCTATGACATTTATTTTGGATTGAAATGATATATATACATCCCTGAAATTAAATTAAAATAACTGATCACTTGGCCATAGGATAGAAAATTATATACGGACAATAGATTGGTTAAATCAAATGAATTTAAAAATTTTGATTTTAAATTTATCTAAAAAATGTTATGTGTATTTTCTTTTATAGAAGCCAAAACAAATAAAAACTACTTATTGAAGTCATTTACAAAATTGCATTCAGCCTTATTAATTGATAACCTGTAAATTTCAATTATCAAAGTTTCTTCGCTTCTAATTTTTTTATTTCTCTGCTATAAAGCTTTAGCAACACAATATCTTTCTGTAAATGGATTAACTTCATCGTTAAATCAATGTTTATTTAGGTTTCCTGTAAGGCAGCACTAGACACATTGTCAAAGGTTAAATTCTTATGAAACTAGTAATATATTTCATTATCCAAGGGTCAATAATTTTTTTTGTTTCTATTCATAGTTACGTAAATTGACAGCATACTGTAATAAGTACTTAGTAGTCATTTAGTCGCTATGCAAAAACAGGAATATACAACAAGCGAATACATGTGCACGTTAAAGTTTGAAGACAGGCGATATAACGTTCTTGCTTGAAAAGCACAAATTTATTGATACAGTACAAAATCACTTACATAGTCACTTTCAATTGTTCTGAATTTTCAGGAAGTACTACCAATGACCGAAGACATGCATGAAGTAAGGCTTTGAGCAGTTCAACTTCTTAGTGATGCATTTGGTACTTGTAGACGTTAACTTTAACTATGTTATCTTTTGTTATCATGAATATGTATTGAATTTAGTAACTCATGTATTGAACTTATTTTTTTTAGTTGATACTTTTTTACATGAATATATGTTACATTTTTTTATTATTATATTTTTTCTTTCAAACAATGTTCAAATTGTTATTTGTTTAAAGAAGATTCATTTTGATTATTATTATTAAAATGTAATAGTGGGGTGCATCATATATAGTAAAATAAAGCATAGCTCCTTAAAAGCGTTATAACTATATGACATAAGTGTTATAAAAAGATAACGCAATCTATGAGGTTACTGTCAAAGGATAGCAGCAACTATGCGTTATTGTATCTACATATTTTATAGCGGTATATATATATGCTGTAAATGGATGTAGAATGTATTATAAACATCTTGACATATAGCATGAAATAGGCACTATAGAATAACTGCTTTATAGTGGCTATAGTTTGTTATGCAATCATGCTCTTTTATAGCGTTTTCTGTATTATTAACGTGCAATTCTTTTTTATAACATGTTGATATACAGCGTTTATCAAACCGTTATAGTTGTGTTTAATAGCGGCTATATGCCGCTATAAAAGACTATTTTTCTTGTAGTGTATTAACAATTTCAAAAAGTTTATGAAAATATTTCATAAAACTTTCATTTATTATTCAAACTTCTTTAGAGATACTTCTTTATACATAACCATTTCACATTTTTATTTCCAAGTATTTATACTTTAAAATGCATTTCTTTTCAAAGGATAAATATATTATAACGCATCTCTAAAAATATCTTAATGGTTTTTGAAAAACCCATTTTCAAAATAACTCATTGAATTGGTAATTACCATAAACTCCCTTTAACTAATATCAAATGTGGAAACATTCTTTATTTAGTTAAAACTTACTTTATCAATTAACACTCCTTTATTAATTAAAAACTTCCTTTATATATATTCTCTTTACTTATACCATTTTTAACTTAAAAAGTGTTTATATACTTATTCAAATGTTTTTAAGTATATTCATAATTTACCTAACAAGTTTTACTTACTTCAAAATACAATCAAAAGTGATTAAAACATTTACTTAAAGATTGTTACCGATAAAAAGTTGGGACAACCATAATATTATAAATCTTCGCACTCTTACATCATTTAAATCTTCCAACATTGGGGTCCAAAAAAGAAGATTCCCCTCTCCTCACCAAACCATTACAACTCAAAATACTACATCAAAACAAAACACACTACTTATACATACTTACTTCCCAGATTTTATTCCTACTATTTTGAGTTTGAATACAAAGGTGGACTCCAACATCCCAAATCAATCATTACCTCCCATTCTCCCTCTTCTTCACTATCTAACTATCATCGGCCTCATTGTCGTCCTCCTTTTGTGCTTCTTCAATTCCCTGGGATAACCATGGCTGATTCCATGGGACATGTCCCAAGCCTAATATTACTCCTCGTATGATCCTTCCTTCTTCCAACTCCTCTAATCCTTGCATATTTTCTTCCCATGGATTTTCAAATTCACCGACTCCTTCCTCTTCTTCTTCTTTTGCAGTCTCCTCATTGTGGCTTCCTATCGTGCTCCAGTCTATAAGTGAATTTGACGATGCTTCTTTCCATATAACATTTTCCCCACTCATATTCCATATCACATTGCTGCACTCGCTCGATATGATAGCGTTTGGGTCTTCCACTAGCTCAAATTCTTCCTTCATTGGTTCTACCTCCTCTTCTACAGGTTTCGATTCCTCTTCCATTGGCTCATTCTCCTTTATGGGTTCCAAGATGGAACTAGCGGGATCCGCTACCCAATTTCCTTCTGAGGCTTGCCCAGGTTCGTCGTCGCTTGTGATCATAATTATTTCTGGAGCTAGAGTTGGTATAAGCATTTCGGCAACAGAGTATCCATCTTCATCCCTACAAGTATACGGGGCATAGTTTTCCTTAATCGAATATCCACCATTGCAATGCAGAGGTACTGGCTGTTCCTCTTCATCGCTAGAGAGAACTATAAGACTATTCTTCTCGCCCTGATTCACTCTAGAGATTCCCTTTCGGATAACTTCCCTCATATGGTTTATACAAGGCAAGCTATTATTCTTTTGGGCACAAGTGGTAGGTAATTGCTAGCGTATTCTTAGGTAGAGAGGTTTGGTCAATACTCAGAAAAATAGTTTGGGGTTCACCTCAAAAGATAGTTTTAAAATTCTTTGTACAATATTTATTTATTTCAAAAATCCTTTGAAAATATTCTTTTCTTTTCAAATATTTCTTAAGAAAATGATTTTATATAAAAATGAATTCTTTTATATATTTTATTAACAAATATGCGCTCATATATATACTCCCAAAACTCATTCTAGGGCGTTACCAACCCCATCTCTAATGAGTTACTCATCTTAGGGTATTACTAACCCTATCTCTGAGGAATCTTTTACCCCTCTCAAGCTCAAGTGTTCACTCAGCCTAAGATTTGATACCACGATGTGACAACCCATTTCTTCGACTCCTAGAAGTCAACACTAATACATTCTCGGTATTTACGTTCCATAGATCCAAGTGCCAGAGAAATGGACCCTCAAGGGTAAGAAAGAAAAAAAAGATAGAACAGAATCTCATATACATTATTTCAACAAATAATCTTTACGGTAAAAATTTAAAATACATTTATCGGAGTTAAAAAGTGGACAGTTATAAATTCCTATCCTTACAATTTTGTAGAATACTATAGTACAAGAGTGTGGTGGAAACAGACAATAAGTATTCTAGAAAAATCTTCTGACTCCATGCTTCGTGTTCCATCCAGATTTCTTCTAAGCTAAACCTGACTATTAGGCTGCCCAAGGAAATTAGGGCACCTAGAATTTAAGGAAAAGGAAAATAAACTCCGGGTCAGTCATGAGACTGGTGTAAGAACTCAAAATGCACATTTTGAAAACAAAAGGTATCTCATAAGACCGCGTTGCACATAAACATGGAACGGGTTTTTACCTTACAATAACCAAAACATTCTATGTCAAAATACTTGATATTATTTTAAATGACATATCTTTGAAAACATTTGCAAATCAACATACTAATCTTAGCCGAAATTGTTACCATTATTAACTTCCAACTTACTAGTGAACAAAGCGGCGGGCACTTATTGGGGAATGGATTTCGTACAAATGACTAGGTGAAGGGACTACCTTCCAGTAGTACATCTCTAGAGGAATGTACTGAGGTCAACAAAACATCGCACCTCTACCAACACAAGGCCGTCCTACCTTTCCTTAGATAGTACCGAATATGTCATCATCTCGGTCGTTACCAACCTATCCGAGGATCCTCGATTACCAAACACCACATTAATTTACAACCCGAACGTTATAGTGGGAAGAAATATATGTAGAAGGGGATGATAATACCTAATGGTTGCGAATGACATACCCTTGCTACATCTACGATGTTTCGGTCATTCCGGGTGTGAGGCTTAAGGTAATAATTACCTTTCACATATCACATCTTCTTCCTTTGAATGCAACACTACCATTCCATCGATCACTATTGACTTCCACAAATATACAACCTCTGAGCTCATACGTCTCAGAGAAGTGTTTTAAGCTAAGAGAAGTTTCCTTCTCCGCCACGAAACGGGTGTATATTTATAAAAGTCAACGATGAAATCTCAAGAATGCACTGCCATACATCCATCCATACAAGTTCGTTCTAGGACTAAAAGAAACCGAAGGAACTCTCTGTTTACCATTAGTAGTGAGTAGTCCTTGCAACCCAAAGAGTTTCAGAAATGAAGGGACCACTGCTACTTTAGTAATTGGGAGCTAACCAGAATTATCAACAAGCAGTCCTTTCACCTTGAAAATCCTTAGTCTTCATCCTTCATTTTCTTTATCAAGTATTCATTTTTTTGAACGCATATGTTGGTTCGAAGTGGATTTCGGATTGGGATTTCCCCAGATCCGACCCTAGTTCCTTCGATCCAATCATCGATGAAAAGAGTTTTTATGAATAGGGAATCATTCTTTAATTGATTAAGTTCTTCTTATCAAAAATCTCCCATGGAGATATATATTTCTAAAACATTCTTCCCGGTATATACGAAATTATCAAACCTTACTTATCAAATCTTTGATTACTTAAAACCCTTTTTAAACTTGGGTTGATTACAAATCATTTCATTTATACTTAGTAAAACATTTCCAAAAATTAGTTCCTTTACATTTGAGCAAAGATTTCTTAATTCAAAACTCATGATTTTGATTGAGTTGAAACCATGTTATATAGGATGTTAATCCAAAACGAGTAAATATTAAGTGAGTAGAATCTTAGAAATCGTCTAATTCTACTCAATATCAATCCCCATATTCAACAAATACTGTGGGTGGAATAACTGTGAAATCACCTTTTAAATTCCACAAATAGTACGAGTTCCCTCTTCGGGATTCAACACCGAGTACACGAGGACCATCTCTATAAAATCCAAGTTGTTTAAATCTGGAAAATATTATTCTTTATTCTCCAAAAAAATTTGATTCGAGTAAAAAAAAAATTACTGTCCCATCCATTGGGCCAGTTTGGATAGCCAGGGAGAGCAGGAAACTGGTTTTCCAAACTCAAGCCTACACACTATCTCTCTGACACCCATAAGGCGGTTAAGTTATTTAATTGAAGCTAAAGCATTAAAACATCTAATCATTTCATAAATAAATTCAAATTATATTTAAAACACTTTGTAAATCATTCAAAAACGTTTGAATAAGATTTGGGGAAGAATTGTTAAGTTTAAAGCTGTATTTCAAAAGATAGAGAAAAGTGTTGTGGATAGGTGCTGCAGATAAGTGCTCTTTTAAACTATATTGATCAAAACGACCTTTTACATTTTTATTACTATTGATTTTAAAACATTTTAAAAGATTTATAATATTTATTCTATATTTTTAAACAATTTTAAAACATCAATTTCAAATGAATCTAGTTTTGGATTCCGAACTACAAAATCGGGATTTTTCTAAAACTTTTTTTAATCATATTTCAAAATCTACTCATCGGAATCTCGATTTTCTTTCTTCTAAAACTATGGATATAATAGTTCGGAAATTCTTGTCTTAAAGAAATCTGAGCTATATTCCAACTTTTACACTTATTTGACTTTTATAGCGTAAAACGCGAACTACCGTTATGCGACGCACTTATTTTTGACTAAATTTTTCATTTCTTTTTAAACTTCACAAAAAACTTATAAATGTTATAAAACATTTAAAATACATTTTAAGCTAATTTTAAGCGATTTAAAAAATGGGTATACACCAATTCATTAATTTAAGGAAACTGATTTCGTTTGTACTTATCGACGTGTATATTCGTGACTTGCATATAATCTCAATATTCATATGTAAACAACCAAACTTAATGACCAAAGCAAACTAAACATCCATTTGCAAACATCATATCATCATTCAACATATAATATAATATAGTTATAGGAGTTCTCACCTTTATTTTCCTTCGATCTAGCTTTAGAACGGCTATAGCTCCGCTATAAATGAAACTCTATGAAATCAAGCTTGGATCCTTGAAATGGCTTGGCCAAGCCTTGGTGATCATGGACTAGGGTGGTGAAGAGGTAGAGCTCATGGCCTAGGGTGGTAAATGGTGGTGTCTTGGGTTTAGGAGGTGGAGAGATAAAGATTTAAGCTTGTTTTGAGGTGTTTAACTATATATTATGATTTAATTTCTTTTTGAAATAAAATTTGAAATTATTCCTTTTAAGATGGAAGCTATTAAAGTAGGGGCAAGAAGTTTGAAAATTATGAAGAAGAAAATGAATGAAAAAGAAGAAAAGATGGTAGGGTATTTATAGGAAAAAGGAAGAGAATAAAAGAAGACATGTACACATCACTTTTGTCACTATTTCTAGGCTTCTCCAACACACTACCTCCCTTCACAATGCATTGCCAAAGCCTCCACCCCCATGTGCACATCACTTACATCCTCTCATGTATACATATGTTGAGTTCTTTATGCTTAAAGAGTAAGAAATCATTAAAATACATTATTTATTTTATATTATATTTCTTATACTTAATTATATTTATATATGTATGTTTATATGTATGTTATCATGTGTATGTAAAATATAAATGTATGTATATGTAGGTGTATAACACTTCGAATGTCTTCGAACAATTTTTGTTCTTTAAATCGTTGAAATCTGGAGAACCGATTATCGGTCGCATTTTCATATATTCTTTAGCGTACATATATTTGTAAAAAAAAATTAATTTTTTTTTCTATCATTTTAAAATAATTAAAATGATCATATTTTAATTATATAACCATATAAATAAATATTGATAATTATTTACAAAAATTGCTATTATACAGATAAAGCGATATCGACTTTTTCTTATATTTTAAAATTAAATATATATATATATATATATATATATATATCTTTATAAAACTATTTTAAATGATTCATTATCGCTTTATAACTATTTAAAATGGATTATCATCATTTAACATAATTATTTGGATAATTTAAAATAATTGTCAAATCATTAAATCTTGATTTATTTAAATAACCTTATATTTAAGTATGTGCCACTAATCGATATAAATTCTTTGAGGAAAATATTACCGTAAATATTATTGAAGATAAGTTTACTGTTACTTATCATTATTTGAAATGATATTACCTATATTATCTTCTTTAATTAAAATAAAGTCAATTTATCAAAGTGATAAATTAGTCGGTTGTTATAGTAATTCTATAATTTATTGTAAATTATTAACTTTGTAATCAATTCTCGTTCGTAATAAAGGTACTTTTCTTTCTGTTATATATTTGTTATAAATGAATTAAATGTGTAATTAAAATCTATTTTATGGAAAATCTATAAATGTGATAATAATTACAAATATTTGTAATCATGGGTATTGTATCACGATATAATAAACACATCATTTTAGAAATTCCTAGTCAAGATGTATTGAGACTGGATATTGATGCATCCGTTGGGACTAGAGTGCATAAAGCTCTCGAAATATTGGGAACTTTATTACTAGTGACTACCGGGGGCACTAAGGGGTACATATGGATAGTTATTGGATAACTATAGAATAACTCACTCGATATTTTTCTGTTGGTTAATATAACTAAGGTCAAACTGAAAATATCGATGTGACTGATTTACATAGTTCTCTCGACTTAAGATACTGTGGATCTTCAATACGAAAGCTTCATTTTATTTATAGTCAAATCATGGATGACGTCCATCGAGTGACTATAGTTAGGTTGAGTGGAGTGTTGGAAGTGAAACATTAATCAAGAGAGAATTTGTCTCCTCGGTTATATGGGTTTGGTATTACGGTCACAACCCAAAATCAAAATCTTTGGTCAAAGTAATTCGATTAATAATAATTTCTATTATGGAACCAATGACTTTGTGTTTGGACCATAGAGTTGAATATGGACTATATTGGAATTTGACCATTACGAAGTTCCATAAGTTCGAAGCGATATAGTTTTGATGAAGAGAATTGGTGTAAATAATAGTCACAATCAGGTAACGCTTAACAAAGTAAAATTGGATTTTACCGAAACCAAGTAAGCGATAAATTTGGCCAAAATTTAACACCACTTGCCAAGTGATGTGTGAACATTAATATTTGAATAGTTCGATATTAATCGCTGATCGAATTTACACCTAAAGGGTCACAGAACTGAAACGTTGAATACTCCATTAACCACATAAGTTAATTGATTTGTAATTATTATAAATTAATTGAATTAATTAATATTAATAAAATATTAGTTGTAAAAATTTATTTTGATTTAATGAATAATATTAATAAATATGTTTGTAATAGTTACAAATATATTAATCGACATGCGATTTCGATACGCGTTAAAGTTAGATTTAAATGCAGTATAATTTGTTTGGGCCTTAAATGAGTTTGAAGCCCATATGGAGGCTGTTGTGTTTCGGCCATAACATGATCTAGTAGGGGCGATTTGTGGCATGAAGAATGGGCTAGAGTCTTGATAGATAAGAGAAAAGAATGAGTAAGAGAGAACAATGAATTTGGATCCCAACTTATCTCTCTATTCACTTCTCTATAAATAGGTCAGAACCCTCATTCTTTTTTCAACATTTAGAGCCTCCGTCTACCATTATTTATGTCCAAAATATACACATCTCCTCCCCCATTTCTAAAACTCAAATAAAATAAAAACAAATGCTACTCGATAGTCAATGGTCATCGATTTAGGAGCTAGCACCTTATTGGATTGGAAATTAGTTCAAGGAGTTAATCGAATCATTTCAAAGTGTACTAATGGGCTTTTGGATAAAGTAATTTAATGATTTACAATTATAGTTTAATTTCAAAATAGTTTATACATTATATATTGCTTGTTAGTTATGTGACAATTCTAGTATACCGATATATCATCACATTTAGAAGATTGTATGATTATATGTATATATATGTATTAAAAAAATTGTGAAATATACCGGCCATAAATACTCAATGGTACAAAACTAAAAAATGATTTTTTTTTATAATTAGTTTAATATTCATTAATTAAATTATATAGACTTCATATTTAAGTACTACGTCTTATACTATAAAAAATAAGGTTTTATAATTTTATACAATTAGTTTCACACTTAAAATAATTTTGACATAAATAAAATAAAAAATATATTTGATATTTAAATATTATTAAAATTAATTAACTAAATAAATTAATTATATCAACACACACACGCGCGCACACAAATATATATATATATATATATATATATATATATTATATAAAATATGTTTTATATTTTATAAAATTAAATTAGTACGAGAGACGCTTTTGGAAGAAAGATAAAATAATTATTTAAATATTTAAATACTAGCCAAAGTTAAAAATTTATTTTAAAATTGATTTTAAATTATGAAATATGTACATAAAATATTTAGATATTAAATATCGCTCGGATTTTTACTGAAAAAATAAAAACAAAAATTTTCTTTTGAAAATGATTTTTATTTATTTTTAATTAATTATGTTTGGAAATTATAATTTTAAAATAAAAAACCATTTTGTCGTGAGTATTATCAGAGGTATATCAAATTTAGTTTATAAATTTTATCTGTATTTTATTTTGACACACACACACACATCTATATTATAAATTATATAATTAAAAACTATATCATAAATATATATAAAATAATGATTTTATTTGAAATAAATTTAGAAATTTTATAAATAAATTAAACTTCATAGGCCCAATAAAGAACCAAAATGGTAAAATAAAGTTAAAATTCATGCATTACTTCTTGTGGGTCGGCTCGGTTGCAACATGGAGAATTCCAAGCATGAAAACGTTCTGATGCAATCTAGAATCGTCCTTTCTAAAAGGATGCACCTTAAAGCGATGAGAAGAAAGAGCGTATTAAGAGCATGCCATATGCTTCGGAAATCAGTTTCATAATGTAAGCTATGTTATATACTAGACGGATGTGACATATGCATTAAATGATGCGTAAGCCGATATAAGCCTAGTCTCGTAGAAAAAGATTGGATGATTGTAAATTATGTACTAAATTATTTAAGAAATGCCAGGGACTTATTCCTAATATATGGGAATGGAGTCCTCCTTATAAAGGAGTATACTTACTCTAGCTTTTAAAATGATATTGACTACAGTAAGTCAGTGCCAAATTACACCTTTATTATAAATCATGGTGTCGTCATTTAAAAAAGTTCCCAATAGGAAATTGTAGTCGATTCCATGATGGAGGCTGAATACATCGCTCTCAATGATGCAGCTAAGAAAGCGGTCTAGATGCGCAAGTTTTTAGAGCTAGGATTGATTCCCGACATGAGGAATCCATTCGCATTGTTTTATGACAACAATGCGGTGAAACGGATAACAAAGGAGACTAGAGCATATAAGAAATCACAACACATTCTTTAAAAGTTACACCTAATCAGAGAATTCAATCAAAAACAGGGCTGTGATACAAAGATAGATACGAAGGACAACATAGTAGATCCATTCACCAAGGGACTAGCTTGGTCAATTTCCGTAAAGCTGATAGAAGGGACGGGATTAAGATTACATAATTGGCCCTATGTGCAAGTGGGAGATTAATGGGGTTATGGGTATGCCCTAAGGGGGATTTTATAATTTATTGTAAATTATTAACTATGTAATAAAATCTCTATCGAAATAAAATATGTTTTTTTTCTATTATACAATGGTTATAATGTGTTATATTAATTAATTATATTCAGTAGAAAAATAAAAAAAAGGGTATTTTGTGATAGTAATTATAACATGTTGTAATTATGAGCAATTTATCATAATATAATCAACATATCATTTTAAATATTCCTAGTAAAAATATATCGAGACTGGATATCAATACATCCCTTGAGACCAGAAGTGAAATGCTCTTAAAATGTTGGGTAGTTTATTACTTATAGATGTTGAAGGCACCATGGGTTGCGTACTAATAGTTATGGGGTAACTATGGAATGATTCACTCGATAGTTTTCTATTGGTTAATATAACTAAGTTCTTAGAGAAAATATCGATGTGATAGTATTACATTGTTCTGTCAACTTGGGTATATAATTGAGCTTAAATGAGCAAACTCCACTTTGATTATAGTTAAATTATAGCACGCCGTCCATTGATGGATTGAGTTGAAGCATTGGGAGCGAAACAAATTCAACATAGAATTCGTCTCCTCAATTATACGAGGTTAGTATCACAGTCAACTAAAGTCAACTCAACATCAAAGACTTTGGGCAGAATAGTTCGGTTAATAATAACTGTTATAACTGAACCAAGGACTTTGTGTTTGACTATACAAGTTGAATGTTGATTACAGTGGAATTTTGACCATTACCGAATTCTGTAAGTTCTAATGTGTTATAGTTTTTATGAAGTGAATTAACTAAACAATAGTCACTACTATAGACTGCTTTAAAATAAGTAAAATTTGGTTTTATTGAAATTGTGTAAGCAATACATTTGACAATAATAACACATCGCTGGTAAGGTAACGTGTGAACGCCAATATTTGAATCGTTCGATATTAATCGCTGACTGAGTTTACACCTAAGAGTCACACAACTGCAATGTTGAATACACTAACTATCACCTGATTTAATTAAATAATAATTGTTATAAATTAATTATATTGATGAATGTTTGTGAAACATTAGTTATAGAATTTTATTTGATTTTTATTGATTAGTATTGAAAATAATGCTTATATAAAAGTTATATACACACGTATCGATATACGATATTGATGAACGTTTAAATTTGATTTAAATGTGAATTATAAGATCTGGTTTGAAGTGGAATAGAAGCCCGTATAGACCTATGTTGTGGCTAGCCAAGGCTTGAGGGGAGGTGGGGTTTTCTTTGATATTTGTGGATATGAATTGGTAGAGAAAATGGTGGATCTTGATCCACATTTTACTCTCTCATTTCACTCTTATTTACCCACTGCCCCTCACCTTTTAGGGTTTACTTTTTGCTCTTCCTCTCCCTACCTCTGGCCGCAAGCTCCATAGCCCTTCTCCTCCATCATTTCAAACTTAAAACACAAATTCAAGTCAAATAGGAGATAGGTGGGTGAATCTCTCTTTTTAATACGCTTTCTGGAAGAGATTAGATTCGGATCGCAGGAGTTTTGCAGATTCAGTATTCTACATGTTATTGATAGGCTACAGTTAAGGTAACACTCTACTTTATATGTGTGTTTGCGTTTTATTTTTTATGATTTCCATATGGCTTGATTAGACACACATACACACACATATAAGGATTCTTGATATATATATTTGTGCGTGTGTGATCAATCTTTCGGCCTGAATATTTAAAACAGGAAAATTTTAAAGTAGAAATAATTTAAAAGGTGCTTTAAACAAAATTTGATTTTTAAATAAATAAACATATATATAGTACATGTAAATTTTGTTGTTCAATCATTTATACATTACTATGTTGAAAAACAAATTATATATACACACGCGCGCGCTCATTAAAATTTGAAATATGTATTATTTTTCAAATAAAATGTATTAAATTGATTTTAATATGTTATGTATATATATACACACAAAATTTACATACAAGATGAAATACTTTTACACTAATTATTTGTTTAGTTTTTCCGTACGGAAATTAAATTTAAATTAAGAAAACAAAAGGAATAAATCCATGTGAATTTATTTAGTAAAAATAAATTGATTTTGTCAAATATTTATTTATATACTTTATTATATAATATAAAATATTATATAACATCATTTTATATAATAAATGTTTTAGAATGTTATTAATATATGTGTGTGTGTGTGTGTGTTTACGTTTGTAAAAGAAATATTTTCGCATATGAATGTATATATATTAATAAAATATATTCATTTACAAAATTAAATTTTAATTTTAAAATTTTAATTTTTTAAAACTTTATGTTAAAAGATATTTTCATATCCAGAACTAGTTTCAAAATTTGAAATTTGAAAGCTGAATTTGAAATTTAAATTGTCTATATTTATATCTATAAATATTAATTTATGTGTGTGTGTATATATTGTGTGTGTGTGTGTGTATTATGTTATTTTTACATTATTATACTTATACATAAATTATTCAAACACGGATGTAATTTTACGCGTGCACACCCCTATCACTTAGATACGGGCATGTTAAACCATGCATACTATATATATTGCACATACATGTGTATACGGCACACATGTGCACGTTATATATTGTATCGAATATCAGTGTATATTGCACGTGCATGTGCACGTACCTGTGTATACGGTGCACATGTGCACGTTATATATCGTATAGAATATCAAATAAAATCCTTATATTAATAACTAAAATAAAATAATGAGTTTATTTAAAATTAATTTAGATTAAATCTAAATTAATCTAGACTTCATAGGAAAAATAAGATCTAAAATGGTAAATTATTTTTGAAATTCACCAATTTAATTCGCTACACGTTGGCCTAGATCCAATAATGGTATCAAAGCTTAATAGCTTATGCGTCTAATTTAGTCATGTTAGGGTCAACTAATTATGCTTGTCTATTTAGTATGGTGTCCAGAAAAGTAGTGTCTAGGTTGGGTTTAAGTAATCAAGTACTCTGCCATACTTGGCTACCAGCCTGGCCCGAAAGATGAAGCGAGTCAAAAAGCTATCCGTAATCGAAAAGGCCCAACTTGAATTTGCGTCTTGGGCGAATTTTTCAAAGTCTATTTCGACAAAAAATATTAAATTTAAAATTTAAAAGTAAAATTAATAAAAAAAATATTATAAATGTTATAATATATTTTTAAAATTATTTTGAAATTTATAAATTAATTTCAGAAATAAATTAATTTCAATTAGATTAAGAAATTAAATAAATTAATTAAATAGTTAATTGGTTGGATTATACATATAACATATATAATTGATATACGTTACATTATCTTGAATTGTTTATGGTGATGTAAGTATATATGAAATTTTGGATATAAAAATAACTAAATAAATTTTTTAATTAAATAAATTAATTAAATGTTTATTAATAAATTATATAATGCATGTATATAAGGATATTATATATGTATAACTATAAATATTATAATATAAATACTAAATATAAAATGTTTAATTAAATAATTTAAAATTAATTAAAATAATTAAATAAGTGTTAATTAATAATATTAACTTAACATTATACATAAGACTATTGTATAAGTTAATTAAATTATAAAACTTATATAATAATTAAAAGTTATATAATCAACAAATTATCTTGGGTTTTAGATACTTTATCTGAAACTCACATTTGTAATTCATCACGAGGACTTAGGAATAGCCGCCATGTGGTAAAGGGAAAAATGAGGCTTCAAGATGCTAATAGATCTCTGCTAGATGCAACGCTAGTTGGAGATTTTCATTTAGGTTGCCAAATGAATTAGTTTTAATATTAAATAATTGCTATTATGTAAAAGACTTTATTTGTGGTATTATTTGTATGTCTAGATTGTCTTAGACTTGTTATATATTTCACCATGCTAATAATGTTACTAAAATTATATTAAATGGTAATAAATTCAGTGACGATATTGTAGATAATGACATTTATACTAGTTACGTCTATGAACAATTCTTCTAATATTGACATAAACAATAACTATCTTTCCCATTGAAAGTTAGGTCATATAAGTGAGAAATAGCTACACAAATTGAAACTAAAGGTTTTTAACGATCATTTGATATGTGCGAGTCATGTCTCAAAGTGAAAATGATCAGGAACCCCTTTAGTGTAAGTAACGAAAGAGTTAACGAACTCTTGGGCCTCGTACATACTAATGTATGTGGCTCGATACCTATAATTACCGAAGATCGTTCTTCTTACTTTGCAACTTTTACGGATGATTTTTCAAAACAAGGATATGTGTATCTTATGAAGAACAAATTCTTTGTCTTTGGAAATTTCATAGAATATAAAATGATGTTTAAAATCAGACGAACCAAAAGATTAAAATACTTTGATCTGATTGAGGAGGTGATTACGTTGGACAAGTGCTTCAATAGTGTTTAAAAGATAATGAGATTACCACTCTAGTTACTCCCCTATATACTCCACAACACACCAGTGTTTTGAAGCAAAGGAACCAAACACTATTGAATATGGTTTGTTCCATGATGAGTAAGGCTAAGTTAACTCTGTCCTATTTGGGATATGCACTAGAAACCGTGGTGCGTATTTTGAATTTGATATCCATGAAGTTTGTGCCTAATATGCCATAGGAGATATAGCATGGGACGAAAATTTAATCATTTAAAGGTGTGGACTGTCCAACCAATGTTAAGAACATCGGCCCCAACAAAATTGAGGCAATGTCAACCTTGTGTAAGTTTATAGGATATCCCAAGAACTCTATGGGATATATTTTCTATAACACAGAGAAACAAAAGGTTATCATTTCCATATGTGCTTTCCCTTTAGAAAAGGAATTTATATCAAAGAAATTAACAACAAAGTTGTAGACTGGGATGAGGTCCGAGAAACTACATGGAGGCTGAACCAGTGGGAGAACTAAATTCGCCCGTATATGGAAACCGTAAACCATTAGAAAGGCCAGTATGGAATCTCCCACACTCGAGAGATATTACGGTTTTCTCATGGATGGGGAGAAAGATGACAGTGTCTTGGATGATGGCACTCCTTTATTATTCCAGTAAGCACCGCAGAGTAAAGACTCCACACTTGGGCTTCGAGCTATGAAATCATAAATGGATTCCAAATATGAAAACAAAGTATGGACTTTGGCTGACATACACGGAGGTATAAAACCCATTGGCTGCAAATGGATTTTTAAGAAAAAAATAAAATGCAGATGGACAAGTGGAGACTTATAAAGCAAGGCTAGTTGTGAAAGGATTTCGTTAAATTCAAGGTTGATTATGACGAAATATTTTCACCCATAGCAATGTTTAAGTCCATTTGGACATTACTAGCTATTGCTGCATTCTATGACTATAAAATATGGCAAATGGACATTAAAGACTGTATTTCTAAATGATGATTTAGAAGATGGCATCTATATGTTGCAGTCCAAGAGTTTCATGGTCAGTAAGAGTGAGGGAAATGCTTGCAAGTTGTTGAAGTTCATTTGGGGACTTAAACAAGCTTCATAGAGTTGTGTAAGTGTTTTGATAAGATCATCAAATAGTTTGGATTTTATTAGAACACAGATGAAGCGTGCATATATGGAAAGGAACAAGGAAGTGCTATCATTTTCATAAGACATTGATGGTCTTTTCTTGATTAGCAATGACATCATGTATAACAATTAATGAAAGGTTGGCTCTCCAAGGACTTCATCGTAAAGGGTTTGGAAGAAGCAACTAATATACTAAATATAAAGATCTATAGAGATAGATATAAGATGGTCCAGGTATTGTCCAAATCTCTGTACATAGATACCATACTGAAAAGGTTCAGTACAGAGAATTCCAAGTGCGGAAATGTTTCGACGTGATCTGGATTCATCATTTCTTAAAAGGATGCTCCTTAAATCGATGAGGAGAAAGCAAGTATGAAGAAGATATCATATGCTTGGGCAATCAGTTCCATAATATTTATATATTATTCTATGTATTAGACTGGATGTGGCATACGCATTAGGATGCATAAGCCGATACCAACCAAATCCTAGAGAAAAGCATTGGATGGCTATAAAACGTATACTAAAGTATTTAAGAAAAACTAGGAATTTTTTTTCAATATATGGGAATGGAGACCTCCTTATGGGAATGGAGACCTCCTTGTGGAAGGATATACTGACTCTAGCTTTTAGAGTGATATTGACGATAGTAAGTTAGTTTCTACTTATGTCTTTGCTGTAAATGGCGGGGCCATCGGTTGGAAAAGTTCAAAATAGGAAATGGTAGTTGATTCCATAATGGAGGAAGAATACATCACCCTCAATGAAGCGGCTAAAGAAGTTAATGAAGCGGCTAAGTAATACATTGTATCATAATCATGAGCAATTTATCACAATATAATAAACATATTGTTTTAAATATTCCTAACCAAGATGTATCGACACTGGATATCGATACATCCATCGAGCTTAGATATATATTTCTCTCCAAATCTTGGGTAGTGTATTACTCATGGCTACTGATAGCACTAAGGATTTATGTACTGATGGTAGTTGGATAATTAAGGAAGGACTCACTCGGTAGTTTTCTGTTGGTTAATATAGCTTATGTAAAATTAAAAATATCGATTGTAACGATCCATTTTTTTGTATAGTTTAAGCTGACAATAAACCCCACATGTCCAAACCAAATTGAACGAGAAAGCGGATAGTTAAGGGAAAAGAAAGAAGAAAGAAGACAGGGGGAAACTAAACATTCACAGAATCTTACAGCGGAACGAACAATCTATATTATATAACAAATCTTTACACGAAAACAAAACTGTAATTTATATATATACACAGACGTCAATTAGAGTATACTAACATATTCAGCATGGACAATAATAACAACATGTCCTCACAATTTTTGATAAATACACCAATAAGTGCAACGGAAATATAACCATCTACGTAAATACGTCTCTGGGCCTCTAGCTCGTCTTCTGTAACTCCAAATATCCAAGTAACGTGGAAATATGCTCTGTCTGACCCGTGCAGTATAGGAAAACAACGCCGGACCAGTCTGGTAAAACCAGCGTGAGAACTCAACTCACAAAAAAAAAATAACTTGTAAAATTCGTTAAAATCAAAGGCGTCTTGTAAGACCATGTCGCACATAAACACAGACGGGTTTTTACCTTATGATAACCAAAATCTTTATATTAGAAAAACCAATGATATTATAATAAAGTCTAAGGCAAAAATAATAATAATCAAGTAGCTGTGATGCTCTGAGTGTACATCACAACAATACTAGGTATACAATCGGAAAGTGATAAGGTACGTTCACTAATTTTGTAGGACTTCCGCGGAGGTGCCCTCAATACTTTGAGGAACGGTCCTTCTGCACAAGGGTCAGAGATATCCTTCCAAAGCAGCATACATCCCTAGTGATGTACTATAGGAAAAACATAGCTAGACTCGCTAAGACCGAGTGCATCGCCTCATGCACGCATAACAGCCATAAGTGACATCTAGATGGAGTCGACTACGCCCTATGGGTTTTCCAACCCTACTGGCCATGCCTCTTATCTCTTGTTTTAGTCATTCCCGCTGATGAGGCTACGCACAACATTCCATCTTATGCATCGCCACCAAATAAATCATGGAATCCCACATTGATTCCAATACCCCAACGGGTCTCGAAATCACAAATAGATTTCCAAATCTCAATTAGATCCTAGGATTCCCCATGAATTCCCATACCCCATCGGGTCTCAGAATCACACATAGATCCCAACATCTCAATATATCATGAATCTCCTCCATAGAACCGTATATGATTTTTGAAGTGGTCACGGGTTCGAGTCATCTCTTACGAGTGCATTCTTTCATTTCCTAGGTGCTCCACAAAACCAACCCCGGTTTTCGGAATGCTCAATACCGGTTCTTTAGGAAATAATCAGATAATACATAAGAGCAGGGATCACCCCCTAACCGTTTAAGTGGACGGATATCATTATCATTTGTCCTAGAAGTACCAAATGAGTTTATACGTACAATATAACACCGCCGATGGTAACTGTATGACATGATTCTCGTGTTTCCCCTAGATATTTCTAGAGTTAAAATCCTTTGGTGTTAAGTAGGAAATCGTTTCCCTACCACCCAAATTAAAAAGGATTACATATTTAGGGTAAGATTTGACAGTCGGTTACTTAATTATTAAATAAGCAATCATTCAACCAAAGATTACATTTCCTACTGAAATCACTAAGCCTTATTAATTAAGTTAAAATTACTTCATATACTTATCTAATCGGGATAAATATATTCATAAAACATTTTTTTCCAAAAATACTTGAAAACTTCTAAAAATAGATATGGAAAGTACCCTTCAATATCAACCATGGATCACAGTTTGCACAATTGTTACTTCTCTATTCCAACGAAAATCATCGTAAATTGTAGGCAATCTCTGCCACTCGAAATACGCCATGAACATCTACCATATATTGCATATTACACAATGGTTATGTCGATATCCCAGCGAAAATCATCGTAAATTGTAGGCAATCTTTGCCACTCGAATTAAGCTATACAAATCAAACATTCTTTCCAAATTTCTATATTTCATAAATAATTTCGAATATATTTATAAAACTTATTTATAAATTCATAAATTTTAATTTAGGAAAAATAATCTTTTATAAATATCGAAATATTTATAAAACTTACCTTTTTAAATCACTAAACCATTTATAAATCACCTTTAAGAAATCATTTAAATTCCCAATTCTTTCCCTTATACCAAAATCTCTTTTCAATTTTTAACCTCTTGGTAAACCCTTTTTACTAGATAAACCCCCTCCCTTTATTTAAAAAACCTCTCGTTTAAAAACAATCCTTTTAGAACAAAAACATTTTTATTACAACGAATAAAACTTTAACATTATAAAAATATAACTTTAAATATTTTTAAAGCATATAATAAGTTAACTTCAAACAATAATAATAAATTATCTTCAAAATAATAATATTATTATAATACCAACTCTTAAATAATAATTAACTTTTAAATCAATTTATTATAAAATAATTTTAATTAATAATTAAAATATAATTTAAACACATTTTAATAAATAAATAACCTTGAAACAATAATTAAATATTATTAGGTAACTTAAAGAATCATAAACAATTAATTTAAATCATTATTAAATAATGATTAATTATCTTTAAACCGTCATTACTAAGTAATAATTATTCTTAAAATAACTTTGATTCAAAAATTAACTTTCAAATCTAGAAAGAGGCTTAGCAAATCCAATGTTACTTATCCAAGTCACCATTAATTTCATTAACTATCAAGTAATAATTCAGGTATTTATATAACGTCCAATATGTAAATCAAGTTCAAAATTAACAAGAAATTGTTAATATACCACTTATCTAGTATATTCAACTTGATTGTAATCTAGTGTCAATACTAACGTGATAGCACAATAGGTTTTAATTCTGCTAATTAAATGTCCAACTTTAAACTGTCCAGTTAATAATAGCAAAATGGTGGTTTAATTTGCTAATCGGTGTCTAATTAAATCAATTAGCGGAACGGTGTTTTATTCCACTAAACATATTTTCAATTACCACATTTAGTACAATTAAACTCAACAGTATTTATTGGCCAAATAAACAACAATATTTAAGGTATATAAATTTAGTTGACATTATTATTTAAAATAACGTGATTTAAATTTGGTTTGTTTAAATACGTCATAATTTTTTTTACATGTTCCAAGCTACTAATAAATTACACTGAAAAGTTGCACTCGCCAATATGAGTCCAACGCAAAAAGAATCGAGTCGATCGGGTTTAAATCCAAAGTCAACTAACCTAATATATATATACACATAGAAACCAATTTTTAAATAAAAAGCTTCTCACCCAAATATCTTTCAGGCCCAAAGCCCAATCACCATATACAAAACTAGCTAAAGTTGACACAAATGACAAATTAAACTGAATAAATTAATTAAAGTTACTATTCCTCGCCATCCAACTGGGCCGAGCCCAAAGGCGTGCAAACCCACAAGCTCCAAACCCGCTCTGTGCTCCTTCTTCCCTGTTTTCTTCCCTTCGAACGATGCATGTACCTACCCAACGTATACACGCCTGCACATATACATGCACACTACACTTAGACCACCAACGCCGAAGCCAAGATCACCAACATACTCGCCTCCACGCACTCGACCTTCCTGACATCCCCATCCCTAACCCGCATCCCCCTAACTCGTCGTGACCCCCATACCAGTTATCGACCAAAAAATGGCACGACCCCAAAATTTGGACTGAGTTCCACCAAAATTTGCAAAACCGTGCGCCTCATCTCGACAAACAACCCCGTACCCTCCACATCTTTAATCGACGAACATAGCTCCGACAAAACAAAACCCTAGCTATCGACGATTGTCAGTGACCATTATAGAATCTTGTCGAAATCGAACCAAAAATTCTACTCCTTGATACGAGCTCAACGACGTGCGCGGCGTCGATTGATTCTTCCTAGAATAGGAGATTTAAATTTTTGAAGTTTATGGACATTATTGTCCACTTACTGTTTTTCGATGACATCTCAAGCAATACTTCATGAAAACTGAACACGGAAAATTTTTAAAAAAAGTAAAGAGGAAGACGATCCACCTTCATTTTGGTAGTTAGGATCAATTCTGAATAGAGTGGGTGATATTGATTTTTGAAAGTAGAAATGGATCTTTCCCAATGGCGTTGTTGTTTGCGAGGTCTCGATCATTTACATGGACCTACTTCTCATTCCATTTGTGGTAATTTGATGATTTATTCTGAAAAACAAAAATGGAGAATAAGAATGCTTGTTGTTGGTGTACACAGATTTATATGCATGATTGATCACCTCCATTAGGAAAAATGGCTGCTTAAGGCTGCTGGATGAGGTAGAGACAAGATGGTGTTTCAAATATTAGAGCAAGTACAAAGGAGGTTGATATGTGTTTGTAGGGAAAAAGAGAATACAAGGAGGCTGCTGAGTTGATGGAAGGCTGCGTATTGATTTGGTAAGGATATACTTAGATTCGAGTACCCCACCACAGACCATCACGTCCAATTACGAGCCACGATCAATAAAAAGTAAAATAAGATTGTGTACAGAATTGTGATGTGATCACAAAACAGAAACAAAATACACCGATTAACTAATTTCATAAAGTGTCAAAAATGCTTACGTTTGCCCTAAAATATATCCAACGAAAATTTTAATTATCTTTCAAATTAAAAATTATGGGAATTTTTTATAAATTAATTTAAAAAATTCATTAGAAATCAAGTTTCAATTTGAAATAGACAATTCATCGAAATTTAAATTCAAATCCGAATATTTAAATAAATTAGATATTCAGATTCGAAGACCCAAAATACAGGTCATTACACTCTTCCCTCCTTAAAAAGAATTTCATCCTCGAAGTTCCAGCACGAGAACATCCAATGTTGTTCATAAGCCCGTATGACGTCCATAGATCATTCACATACAGAATCTGATTCGACCACTACTCGGATACATAAATCTTTCCAAATTAGCATCGCTTATTCGATTTTACAGTTCGGACTCTGATCAGGCTCCTTGATTAGGAACCTTTGCTCTCCTTGTATAGCTGTAGCTATGATAGAAAATCTTGGTTCCATATCAAGAACCTTAGTCGAGTGTTCACCATCCTAATCGGGTAAAAAATCCTCATTTGAAATGGTTTAAACCAATTTAAAACCTTGTACTCGAATATTAGATCAACTGTATGAAGAGAGAAATGATCTATGCCTACTTCGCACTTATTTAATTAGTTATTTCTAGTACAAATTCTATTCTCATTAAATATTTATGAAAAACATTTCATATAACTCCATTGAATTTTGTAAAACTTATAAAACACTCTACCACATTACAAGGGTACCCAACCATCCAAATTAAAAAATTGTTTTAGAATTTACTTAAGAATTTCAAACACTCAGTTTTTATTCAAAACACATTTTGAAGTGATACTATATATTTAATCCACAAATACACACACACACACACACACAGCTTGAGTAACGCCAAAATTATACCAAGGAACTGGGTATTACCAAACAACATCATATATTCCCTTACTAGAAGGATAATACTCAAGAGAAATATTTACCATCTAAACGTATCTCTTACCCATTTTTTTAGTTATTTTCAAGCCACTCGCACTAATTAACTTAAAAAAATTCCAATTTTCAAAATCCCTCCTTTGAAACCATATCAATACATTTCCAAATAAAGGGTTTTTAACAACTATCCATTTTCAACTTACTTCATATTCGTCCGGATTCAAACAGGTCCCAACCGTAAAATGACAAAGAGAATAATTTACTAATTGCACGATACCGTTCCTAAGCAAACATCCAATCGTCACTTCGAAGATTATTCTGATCACCATAAAACAAATCGGGACTCATTTCCCGAACCAGTCCAAAGAAATACACATTTCTTTTAAATTCCCTTTTCCAAAAGAATTTACACTTTAAATATATTTTAGTAAATATTATTATCATTTCCGACATCATTCATACTCCAAACTATCTCGATTAAAATTTTTTTTTCTACAAATCATTCAAAACAATAACAAATCAAACCATACTTTTGGAATCAAATCAAAATTTATTTTATCAAAACAATTATATAGCGAGATCCTAATGGTAGTAATCCCCTACCTAGAAATGTTTTTATCCCAAGGACATTTTCAATTACTATTATTAACTTGTAAACCATGAAAAACTCTTTTGCCAAAATCACCGGGATTTAAAACTCTTGAATTTCTTTTATTTATAAGATACATTTGTATAAATCAAATTTATAAAATTTATTCTCTTAAAGGAAATCATTCTCAAATATTTATTTCAAAAATATTCTAGCTTTATTTATATAAATCATTCTTCAAGTATTATTTTCGAAATGTTTAAACATTCTTTTTAATAAACTTCTCTTATAAAACCCCAATTAATTATAATAAACCTTTATATTCAATCATTTCCAAATACTATTTCAAAATATTACAAATTTTTCTTTTAATAAAACGATATTTATCTATACTTAATCAAATCAATCTTTATATTTCTAAAATATTCATCCCAAAATACTTAAATTCTCTTTTTAGATAAACACCCTTGGAAACTAAATTTTAAATCAACATTATCAATGAATGCCTTTTATTCAAATTGTGAAACTTAATTCACAAGGTACTCATTTCAATGTTTCTAAATTCCAATATGCCTAATCTTGATCTCAGTAAGGAAGATTCAGGATAGATTAACCGATGATTGTCACTATTCAGAAACAGATGAGCATGACCAATCAAATCCTAGATGTTAATGATGGAATATTATCATTCTTAACTATCAAGCACAACCAAGAATCTCTATATTAAATTTTTGGGAAAGATACTTTTTTTAATATATAAAATATAATTATAGGTAAAATTATTTCATTTAAAACAATATTGTGTTAGTTGGTCTTGTTCGAGTGTTTAAGAAATCCCTATCGATAACGTTGGCCAAACACATTGACCAGAATTCTTAAGCCACTCAACAGATCAAACAACACAATACAAAACATTTCTATATCACTAAAAAAATACGTGCTCTCATACACACACATACTAAAACTCATCACGGGGTCTCGTTTACCCTATCTCAAATGAGTAAACCCCATCAAAGCCTAGGTGTTCGCTCAACCTAAGCTCTGATGACATGTTGTAACGACTCACTTTTCTGTACAATTTAAGCTAACAATAAACCCCACATGTCCAACCCAAATTGAACGGGAAAGCCGATATTTAAGGGTAAAGAAAGAAGACAGAAAGAAACTAAACAAACGCAGAATCTCACAGTGGAATGAATAATCTATATTATATAACAAATCTTTACACACAAAAAAAACTGTAATTTATATATATATACACACACAAACATCAATCAGAGTATACTAACATATTCAGCACGGACAGTTATGACAACATGCCTTGAAATTTCTGATACATACAACAATAAGCGCAATGGAAATATAATCATCTACATGAATACGTCTTTGGGCCTTCAGCTCGCCTTCTGTAACTCCAAATATCCAAGTAATCTGGAAATATGCTCAGTCTAACCCGAGCATTATAGGAAAACAACGCCCGGGTCAGTCTGGTAAAACCAGTGTGAGAACTCAAATCATAAAGAATTTTATTTAACTTGTAAAATTCTTTAAAATCAAAGGCATCTCGTAGGACCATGTCGCACATAAACCCGGATGGGTTTTTTCTATTACGATAACCAAAACCATTATATCAGAAAATCCAATGATATTATAATAATGTCTAAGGTGAAAAAATAATAATAATCAAGTAGCTGTGATGCTCGTGTGTGTACATCGCAACAATACTAGGTATACAATCGAAAACCGATAAGGCACGTTCGCTAATTATGTAGGATTTCCATGGAGGTGCCCTCAATACTTCGAGGAACGGTCCTCCTGCACAAGGGTCAGAGATATCCTTTCGAAATAGCATACATCCTTAGTGATGTACCATAGGAAAAACATAGCTGGTCTCGCTAAGACCGAATGCATCTCCCCATGCATGCATAACAACTATAATTGACGTCTAAGTGGAGCCGACTACACCCTATGGGTTTGCCAACCCTACTGGCCATGCCTTCTATATCTGGTTTTAGTCATTCCCGTTGATGAGGCTACGTCTGGCATTCCAGCTTACGCAACGCCCCCAAATAGATCATGGAATCTCACATGAATTTCAATACCCTAACGGGTCTCGGAATCACACAAAGATTCTCACATCTCAATTAGATCTTGGGATTCCCTACAAATTCCCATACCCCATCGGGTCTCGGAATCACATATGGATCCCAACAACTCAATATATCACGAATCTCCTGCATTGAACTGTATATGGTTCTTGGAGTGTTCGCGGGTTCAAGTCATCTCTTACGAGTACACTTTTCTCTTTCCTGGGGGATCCATAAAACCAACCGTCGATTTTCAGAATGCTCAATATCGGTTCTTTAGGAAACAACCTGACAATATTTAAGAGCAGGTATCACCCCCTAACCGTTTAAGTGGACGGATCTCTTTAATATTTGTCATAGAAGAACGAAACGAGTTTATACGTACAATATAGCACCACCGATAGTAACTATATGACATAATTCCCGTGTTTCCCCTAAATACTTCCAGAATTAAAATCGTTCGGTGTTAAGTAGGGAATCGTTTCCCTACCACCAAAATTAAGAAGGATTACATAATTAAGCCAAGATTTCATAATCGGTTATTTAACTATCAAATAAAAAAACAATCAACCAAAGATTAAATTTCCCACTGAAATCACTAAGCCTTATTTATTAAATTGAAATTACTTCATATAATTAACTCATTGGGATAAGTATATTCACAAAAAATTCTTTTCCAAATATGCTTGAATAGATACTGAAAGTACCCTTCAATATCAATCATGGATCGTAGCATACACGATGGTTACGCCGCTATCTCAGCGAAAATCATCGTAAACTGCAGGCAATCTCTACCACTCGAATTACGCCGTGAACATCTACCATAGATCGCAGCTTACATAATGGTTACGTCGCTATCCCAGCAAAAATCATCGTAAACTGTAAGCAATCTCCGCCACTCGAATTACGCTATACAAATCAAACATTCTTTCCAAATTTCTTTATTTCATTAATAATTTCGAATCTATTTATAAAACTTCTTTATAAATTCACAAGTTTAATTTAGGAAAAATACTCTTTTATAAATCTCAAACTATTTATAAAACCTACCTTTTTAAATCACTAAACCATTTACAATCACCTTTAAGAAATCATTTAAATTCCCAATTCTTTCCCTTATACCAAAATCTCTTTTCAATTTATAACCTCTTGATAAACCTTTTTTACTGGATAAACCCCCTCTCCTTTTTTTTAAAAACCTCTCATTTAAAAACAATTCATTTAGAATAAAAACATTTTTATTATAATGAATAAAACTTTAACATTATAAAAATATAACTTTAAATATTTTCAAAGCATATACTTATAAATTAACTTCAAACAATAATAATAAATTATCTTCAAAATAATAATTTTATTACAATACAAACTCCTAAATAATAATTAACCTTTAAATCAATTTATTATAAAATAATTTTAATTAATAATTAAAATATAATTTAAACACGTTTTAATAAATAAATAACCTTGAAACCATAATTAAATATTATTAAATAACTTTAAAGAATCATAAAATAGTTAATTTTAAATCATTATTAAATAATGATTAATTCTCTTTAAACTGTAATTAATAAATAATAATTATTCTTAAAATAACTTTGATTCAAAAATTAACTTTCAAAACAGGAAAGAGGCCTAGCAACTCCTATATTACTTAACCAAGTCACCATTAATTTCATTAACTATCCAAGTTATAATTCAGGTATTTACATAACCTCAATATGTAAATCAATTTCAAAATTAACAAGAAATTGTTAATATACCACTTATCCAATATATTCAACTGGATTGTAATCTATGTCAATACTAACATAATAGCAGAACATGTTTTAATTCTGCTAACTAAATGTCCAACTTTAACCTATCCAGTTAATAATAGCAGGACGGTGGTTTATTCTGCTACTTGGTGTCCAATTAAATTAATTAGCGGAATGGTGTTTTATTCCGTTACATATTTTCAATTACCACATTCAATACAATTAAACTCAACAGTATTTATTTGGCCAAATAAATATCAATATTTAAGGTATATAAATTTAATTGACATTATTATTTAAAATAACGTGATTTAAATCCGGTATGTTTAAATACATTATAACTTTTTAACATATTCCAAGCTACTAATAAATTTCACTAAAAATTTGCACTCACCAATACGAGTCCAACGCTAAAAGAATCAGGTCGATCAGGTTTAAAACGTTCAAGATATTACATTCCAAAGTCAACTAACTTAATATATATTTAAACCAATTTTTAAATAAAAAGCTTCTTGCCCAAATATCATTTAGGCCCAAAGCCCAATCACCATATACAAAACTAACTAAAGCTGATGTTACTTGACTAAGCTAAGATAAATGACATATTAGACAAAATAAGTAAATTAAAGTTACTATTCCTCACCATCCAACTGGGCCGAGCCCAAAGGCGTGTAAACCCGTAAGCTCCAAACCCGCTCCCTGCTCTTTCTTCCCCCTTTTCTTGTACTCGAACGATGCCTATGCCTGCCGAACGTGTATGCGCCTGCACGTATACGTGCACACTCCACTTAGACCACCAGCGCCAAAGCCAAGATCACCAACATGCTCGCCTCCATGCCCTCGACCTTCCTGACATCCCTATTCCTAACCTGCATCCCCCTAACTCGCCGCGACACCCATACTTGCTATCGACTAAAAAATGTCGCAACCCCACAATTTGGACCGAGCTCCACCAAAATTTGCAGAACCATGTGCCTTGCCTCGGTGAACAACCCCATACCATCCACATCTTCAATCGAAGACCATAGCTCCGACAAAACAAAACCCTAGCTATCGACGATCGTTAATGACCATCACAGAATCTTGTCGAAATCGCATAAAAAATTCTACTCCTCAATGACGTGCGTGGCGTCGATCGATTCTTCCGGATTAGGAGATTTAATATTTTGAAGTTTATGGACATTATTGAACACGTACTATTTTTCAACGATATCTCGAGCAATACTCGACAAAACCGAGCTTGGAAAATTTAAAAAAACCAAAGAGGAAGATGATGCACTTTCATTTTGGTAGTTTGGATCAATTTTGAATAAAGTGGGGGATATTGATTTTCGAAGGAGAAATGGAGTTATTTACCAATGTTATGAAAAATAAAAATGGAGAAGAAGAATGCTTGTTGTTGGTGTACACACGTTTATATGCATGATTGATCACCTCCATCAGGCAAAATGGCCGCTTAAGGCTGCTGGGTGAGGTGAGACAGGATGGTGTTATAAAGATTAGAGCAAGTACAAAGGAGGTTGATATGTGGCTGTAGGGAAAAAGAGAAGACAAGGAGGCTACTGAGTTGATGAGAAGGCTGCGTACTGATGTAGTAAGGATATGCTCAGATTCGAGTACCCCGCCACACACCATAACGTCTGATTACGAGCCATGATCAACAAAAAGTAAAATACCATAGTGTACAGAAATGTGATGTGATCATAAAATAGGAACAAAATACACTGGTTTACTAATTTTATAAAGTGTCAAAAATGCCCACGTTTGCCCTAAAATATATCAAACGGAAATTCTAATTATCTTTCAAATTAAAAATTATGGAAAAATTCTGTAAATTAAAAATATGACATCAAAAATTAATTCTCAATTTGAAACAGACAATTTTTAAAATTTTAATTCAAATCTGAATATATAAATAAATTAGATATTCAAATTCGAAGACCCAAAAATTCAGGTGGTTATATCGATGTGATAATAGTATACGATTTTTTCGACTTGGGAATATTTTTGAACTTCTGTGTGAAAACTCCACTTTGGTTATAGGTAAATCGTGGCACGATATCCATCAAAGGGCTATAGTTGGGTCAAGTTTAAGCATTTGAATTAAAACATTTTTCAGTAGAGAATTTTTCTTCTCGGTTATATACGGTTAGTATCATAGTCATCTTAAGTCAGCTCAAAGTCAAAGTCTATGATCGGAGCAGTTTGCTTTATAATAATTGTTATTATTGAACCAAGGACTTTGTATTTGGACTGACAAGTTGAATGAGAAAGATATTGGAATTTTGACCGTTATCAAATTCCATAAGTCTTAATGTGATATAGTTTTGAGGAAGAGAATTGATGTAAATATTATCTCTACGAATGACCGCTTAAAAATAAGTAAAATTGGAATTTAGTGAAACCATATAAGCGATAAATTTGACCAAACTGTCACATCACTATCTAAGGTGACATGTGAACCTTAATATTCGGATTGTTCGATATTAATCTCTGACCAAATTTACACCTAAGAGTTACACAACTGTAATGTTGTATACTCCGACTTCCACCTGATTTGATTAAATTATAATTGTTTGAATTTAATTAGACTAATTAATATTTGTGAGATATTAACTATAAAATTTAATTTAATTTTGCTGATCAGTATTGAAAATAGTGTGCATATAAAAGTTGTATATACGTGTATAGATATATGATATTGATGTACATTTAAATTCAATTTAAATGTGAATTTTTTGATCTAGTTCGAAGTTAAAAGGAAGCTCGTACGAGCGCCAATGGTGTAGCCAACCAACATTCTAGGGGTGTAGTGGTTTGCTTTGAGATTTATGTGTTTGAATTCTAGAGAAAAGGGTGGATCCGGATCCATATTTTACTCTCTCTCTCCTTTCTCTCTTATTTAAACAAGTTGCCTCTCACTTTTTAGAGTCAACGTTTTGTTCTCCCTCTTCCTTAGCACTGGACGCAAGCTTTATAGCCCTTCTCCTCCATCATTTCAAATTTAAAATAAAAATTCAAGTCAGATAAAAGAAAGGTGCTTAGATCTCTCTGTCTAGTATAGCTTTATGGAAGAGATTGGTTTCAAATCCTAGGAGTTTTATAGATTCAGCATTCTAAGTGTTATTGTTAGGATACAATTGAGGTAACACTCTAATTTACATACAAACACATGCATATGTCATTTATTGTGATTCACATATGGTTAGATTAGATACATATACCACAAACTCTTATATGTATGTGCTCTTAATCTGAATACACACACACACACAAATATTATATATATATATACACACATGATTATACTTCAATATAAAATTTTAAAATAAAAAATTTGAATTAAAAATAATTTAAAAGGTGTTTTAAACACAAATTGATTTTTAAATTAAACAAATATATATATATATGTAAATTTTGTTGTTAACTTATACACACTTCAATATTTAAAAAATTAAAACAATTATGTATATATTTGTTTATTTATTGAAAGTCAATATATATATTATTTTTTAAGTAAAATAAAAATTGATTTTAATATTATATATACATATTAATATACACAAAAGTTAAAAGAAATAAATCCATGCGGATCTATTTAATAAACAAAATTTGATTTTGTCAAAACATAAATATTGTCGAAACAAAATACATACATATACACACACACACATTTATTTATTCATATACTCTATTATATAACATCATTTTATATTATAAATGTTTTAAAATATTAATCTTGATACACTCACATACACATATTTATCGAAAAAACTATTTCCGTACAAAAATGTATATATAATAAAATATAATTCATCTACAAAACTAAGGCCCAGTTTGATTTGCCATTTGCAGTTTTGGGTTTTCATCCAAACAAACACATGCACGACACATGTATTTTTGGAAAACATTCAATTTTGAAAATGAAGTTATTATACAAATAGAAAACAAATTTGTTGTATTTCAAGTGTCTTGGAAGATAACAAAAGCATGAAGAACAATCTATTCACTCCATCGAACCTCCATTTCCTCCTCCACCATCCTTCCATTATTATGATGAAATAGAATTTTAAATCTTCTCCTCCGCTCTCCTTAATTTTGTAATGAATATTGAAAACGGAAAACAAAGACTCAATATCAATGAAACGGGTCTTAAGTTTTAAACTAAAATTATCATATCTAGATCTAGTTTTAAAATTAATATTTTAAAATTGAATTTAAATTTTAAATTTTCTACATTTATACTTATAAATATTATATATATATATATATATATATATATATATGCGTGCGTGTGTACTATGTAATTTTTACATTATATATATGCATGTATATGTATTCACATACAAATGTAACTTTATATTACATTATTATATATACGTACAAACATATACATACATACATACATATATATATATTCAAATATAAATGTAACTTTATGTTACATTATTACACACACACACACACACACACACACACACACATATATTAGACATCACATATCTATACGGAGGGGCTAACATGTCTGTTGCGGTATAAATCTCAATACTTAGATACAGGCATGTTAAGACATGCATACTATCAATGTTGCACTTGCACATACACATACATGTGTATCTGATACACATGTGCACATTATATATTATATATAATATCAAATAAAATCCTTTTATCATAAATAAAATAAAATAGTGATTTTTTTTTAAAATTAAGCTATATATAAATCAATTTAGGCTTGACGGACCCAATAAGATCTAAAATGGTAACAAAATTTGAAATTTATTAATTTAACCCACCACATGCTAGCATAGATCCAACAAAACTACACTTCTTCTCAAAAACCATAACTTAGCATGTGTCACCTACACCAAAGTAAGCTTGCCACAATATAACACTATAGTGACATCATATGTTAAGGTCTCATAAATCGACCATTGAAAATTGACACTAATACATCCACGGTATTCTCATGCCACAAATCCAAATGGCGAAAAGATGGAGATCATAGGGTAAAAGAAAATAAAGATAGAAGATAGAACAAAATAGATTCTCACATTATATTTAACAACTCATAATTATATATACAGATAGTACATACAATCACTCTTAAAATGAGATATCAGTCGCGGTAAGTACTAACCCAGCCAGGGATAGTTGTAACTGCATATCCCTACAAACGCTGGTAGCTACTTATACATAGTAGAAATAGAAATGAATAACTATCTACAGAGGAAACTCCAGCTCCTGCTCCAAGCTCCTCCAAAATACTCCAAGCTAAACCTGTACTACTTAGTTTCCCAAAAAATAGGACACCTAAAGTTTAAGGGAAAAGAAAATAAACTCCGGATCAATTACGAGGCTGATGTGAGAAAACTCAAAACACGGATATTTTTGAAAACAAAGGGTATCTCATAAGACTATGTCGCACATAAACACGGATATATTTTTACCATATAATAACCAAAACATTGCTACGTAAAATTTAATGATATTATAATCGTGTCTAGATTACAAATACATATCAATCATAGTCGAAATTAATACACTAATTAAATTCCAGCATAATAAGTATAAAACTAAGTTCGAAGGCATTTGTTGGAGAATGGATCAATATAATGGTAAGGTAAGAGACTACCTTTAATATAATACATTTCTAGAGGACTGTACCGAGGACCCATAGATGATCCTCTACATCTAACAAGACCGACCTAACCTCCTTCGATGACCAACACAACGATCCTAGATAGTACCGAACACGACATCACTCCAATTGTTACAACCCTTTATCAGGATCCCATAGCATACACTACATACTCGACATTTGGAGAGTAATCTAGAAATGTGATAACCATACCCTAATGGGTGCGACCCATAAAGCCTTACGACATACCCTATTTTGGCTACTTCCAGGTGTGAGGCCTGAGGTAACGTATTACCTTTTACAAAACAAATCTCACTTTGAATACCACATTTCCATTTCTAATAACACGCCATTGATTTCCATAAAAGTACAACCCCTGAGTTCATACGCCTCAAGGAAGGTGTCAAGTGTAAGAGGGGTTACCTCCTACACCACCAAACATATGTACATTAGAAAAATCAATGTACGTGGTATTAGAAATGCAATGTCAAATACTCGTCCATACAAGTTATCCTGGAAGAGGACAGACAAAAGGCACTCCTACTACATGCTATTTGGGAATCACCCCTAGGACTAGTAGCCAGCAGTCTTTGCATCGAAGATTTCAAAATGAAGATACCACTACCACCATATATATAATATGGGAATTACCCCAGAGGTTAGTGGTAAGTAGCCCTACATTATGAAGATCTCCGTCTTCAATAGCATTGTCTACAATATGTCTTTATTTTCGAACATGTATATTGGTGCAAAGTGGTTTTAGGATAATAATCACCCAAATCCGATCCTAGTTTCTCTGAACCAATTATCTATAAAAGATGTCAAGTATGTGGGTGATCATTATTCAATTAATCAATATCATATATCCATATAAAATATCTTCTTAGAGATATATTTCTTTAAACCATTTTCTTTTTCAGCATGTACGGGATTATTAAACCTCCTTTTAATTTTGGAAAACAAAATCATTTCTCTTTAATTACATAGGAGAACATTATTGAGTAAAGGGATCCATAGAAATTATACCAATTATACTCAATACTAATTTCCGTATTTAACAAGTACTATTCTCGAAAAATGATGAAATCACCTTTTAAATTTACATTGATAATATGAGTTCCCTCGGAATTTCATATGGAATTTAACCAGAATATAACATATATCACCAATCATCTTATTCTTTTAAGATCTGGTTTAACCTTTGGAAAACTCCAAATCTCCTTTACTTTTATCTTAGCAAGATGTGGTCCGAGTAAATCAAATTTGTTATCCCCTCTATATGGCCAGTCCAGATAGCTAGGGAGAGCAAGAAATTGGTTTTCCAAACCCAAGCCTAAAGACTCTCTCGGTCACCCATAAGGCGGCTAAGTTATTTGATCAACCCTAAAACCTTTATAACACTTGATTTATTATTTGTAAACCATTTATAAAGGATTCAGAAAGAAAACCTAAGTTTAAATCAGAAATTTTCAAATTCCTTTGTTAAATTGTCAGTGAATAGTGCTTTTAAGGGCTTCGCACCACAAATCCCATTTCCAACCTTTTATATGTCTAATTTTTATATTTAAAACTCTGTTAAAATATTTAACATACTTTTAAAATTTATCTCCTATTTCTAAAGATTTAAAAATATCTATTTTTAAGAGTTGAGATCCATATTTTACGAACTGCCAAAACACGATGATTTTAAAAACTTGATTTGGACATATCTCAAATTTTGAGTACTTCGTTTGGAAACTAAAGTTATAAGAGTCTGGAAAATTCTTATTTCGAATAATTCCGAGCTATATTCCACTTTACACATTGATTTAGCTTTTATGGCGCGAAATCGCGAACCGTGCCTATTTTGATTCTTGTTTCATACCTTTTCAAAACTTTGCCGAAAATAAGTTTTAATATTTATAAAACATTTATAAACCATTTTTATTCATGTTTAAAGAGGTTTAACTATGCCATCTATTTACCATGAATTATTTTCATAACCAAGAAAACATATTATCACATCCAAAAAATAATGATCAAGCATAAAAAGCACACACATTATACGTATCATATCATCACATGATTAATAAAATAAACTAGTAGAGTTTCTTACATATATAGCTATCCTTCTTTTAGCGTTGCGAAATTGACTATAGCTTTACTATTCCCACACCGAAACTTATAATACTTGTCTCGGGAGCCTTGGGTGTGCTCGGCTTTGAACTAGGGAGGGTGGAGGTGCCTAGATAAGATCGGCCAAGCAAGAAGAGAAGAGGAGAATATCACTTTCTTTAATTTCAAACTAAGGTGGTATATCTCTTTATATATTATGATTTATTTAAGCAGAATTTTGAATTGACTTTGGAATATTTTTAAGGGTTCATGGAAGCCATTAATGGACATATGAAGAAGATGAAGAAAGCTTAAGAATTTTTGATGGAAAGTGTGAATAAATGAGAGAGTATGCATCTTCTTTTATAGGAAAAGATGTATAAAATATCTAAAACAACATCGTTACAAATCACATCACCACTTTCCACCTCAACACCACCAATTCCTCTCCATATGGTTTGGCCATGCTCTCCCACCATCTTTAGATCATCTCCATCGCCTCCCTTATCTCTTAAGGCATGAACTTGGATGAGAATGTGGACTAAGGTGAAGATATATCATTATTAGCTTAAATTTCCCTTAATAAATATCATGATATTTTTATAATTACCATTACTAATTTTGAGACGTAAATGTAATTATAATGTGTATATATGTGTATGTGGATGTATATATGTATATGTGCACATATATGTCATAAATAATACATAACATTACATAACTTCCTTTTGTCAAAATGTTACAAATTCGAAATCCGATTTCCGGTCGTATTTTTACTTCTTAGTTAATATATTTATGCATATGGACAAAATTTAAAAATGATATTTCTATTATTATTTAATAACTAAAAGGACCTCATTTAATTTTAAAACAATTCTTAAATCATTTAAATTAAAAAATCAATTGTTTAAAAATGATGATATCATTGATGATGTCATAAAGACATTTTATTTCCAAAAATAAAATAAATAATTTTATTACATATTATTTCTTAATGGAGAAATAAGGATATGCAGTCAATTTCGTATCCTCTAATATTTAGAAAAATCAACTTTACCGAAAACTGATCTTCATCTTTTTCTAATGGAAATCCCAAATATCTATATTTGTTAATATAATTTTAGAATAAGTTTACCATCATTTATTATTGTTCAAAACATTATTTATTATGTTATAAAATGATATATTTAAATAAATTAAAATTATACATATTTTATATAGTGATAAATTTTTGGGTCGTCGGATTCTCCCATTCTTAAAAGAATTTCGTCCCCGAAATTTAAGATAAAAAGAAGATAACCAGAAAAGGAATATATTAGATACGGTGAAATATATGCAAAGATATGATAAGTGACTAAACCACAAACGGTGAGTACACTACATCGAGACAATATATATACAGACTATACATCCATCCTAAACTCAAGATATGCCTTTTTCATTTTATCCTCTGTTTCCCAAGTTCAGTCTTCAGCATCTCCACTCCGTTAAACATTAACTAATCTCACAACCTTTCTTCTTAATCGATTCTCATCACGATCCACGATCCGATTAGGTTGCCTTATGATCCTCAAGTTTGGCTCCACCTTTAAATCTTCCTAGGCAGTTGTCCCTATAATTTATTCCGGATGATACATAAACTTTCGCAGATGTGATACGTGAAAAACATTATGTACACCTGACAAACTTTTTGGTAATTCTATTTGATAGGCTAGTGGGACAATCCGCTCAAGAATAGAAAAAGGTCCAATATAACAAAGTGCTAACTTTTCGATACTTCTAAATCTTACCACTCCCCTCATTGGAGAGACTTTCAAAACTACAAAATCCTCAACCGAGAATTCCAAATTCCTACACCTCTGATCGTGGTAAATTTTATGCCTGCTCCGAGCTTTTTCAGTTACCAATCATATCTCTTTCTCTGAGGCTTCTCGAATCATATAAGGACCAAATACTGGTCGATCTCCAGTTTCAATCCAACATACTGGTGATCTACATGGATGACCATATAAGGCTTCATAAGGTTCCATATCAATACTTTCCTGGCAACTGTTATTATATGAGAATTCTACTAGATGAAGTTCTCCCATGAACCTCCAAAGTCTAATGTGCAAGCTCTCAGTAGATCTTCCAACTCGGTCTACCCTTTTTATTCGCCCATCAGTTTGGAGATGATATGGGGTGCTTATACTTAGCTTCGTTCTCAAAGTTTTCCGTAATGCTTCCCGGAACTTACTGGTAAAGTTTAGATCCCGGTCACTTATGATGCTGGTCCAAACTCCAAATCACTTATGTGCGCTTTTAGTCAATCGGTCTATGATAACCCAAGCGCCTTCATTTCTCTTCCTCGTTCGAGAAAAGCCATCTATGAAATCCATTGATATTTACTCCTACTTCCACTTTGGAATCACGAGCAGTTGAAGTAGTCCTGTAGTCTTTTATTGGTCAGCTATAATCCATGGGCAATTGGCACATCTGCTAACATAAGTAGAGATGTCTCTTTTCATACTCTTTCACTTGAATGTTTGCTTCATGCCTTTGTACATCTTTGAATTCCAGGATGAATATTAAGCTTGGATTGATGGCATTCGGTTAATACTTTCTGCCTAAGACTATCAACATCCGGAATACAAATTCTTCCATTTAGCCGTAGTATCCCGCAGTTATCTACTTCAATTGAATTCCTTTCTTCTTCAACTCCCTCAATGAAATCCACTAGCTTTTGACCTTATATTTGGTTGCTGACAATTCTTTCTAGAAGAGTTGGAGTTACCTCCAAATAAACTATAATGATATGCTTTCTGCTTAACGCATCTGCTACTAGGTTGACATTCCCGGGTGTATATAAAATATCAAGATTATACGATGCGAGGAATTCTAACCAACGTTATTGCCTCACATTTAAGTCCTTCCAAGTGAAAAGATATATTGTGATCTGTGAAGAGATCAAACTTTTCATCCACTAAATAATGCCTTCACATTTTTAATGCGAACACAACGGTTAATTGTTCTAAGTCGTGGGTTGCATAATTTTTCTCAAGAGGTTTCAGCTGCCTGCTTGTGTAATTGATTACTTTTCCATGTTGCATTAGTACTGCACCCACTTCTTCTCCACAAACATCAGTACAGACAGTTAAACCACCGCTATCATTAGCAATAGCTAGGACTATAGCACTGATCAACCATCTCTTAGTTCCTTGAATGCTTCCTTGCACTTCAATGTCCACTTAAACTTAATGTTCTCCATAGTCAACTTCGTTAGGTGAGAGAAATTTTTATAGAAGTCCTAAATGAACCTCTGGTTGTAACGATTCGAATTTTTCGCGTTCGAAAATCGACATCCATACTTTACATTGTACTCGAATGCCGCAGATTCGACCGTTCAAATTCGAGTCGCCGGAGCTTATAACATCATTAAGTAAATAACACAGCGGAAGAAATGAATAGCATATATCGATATACAACATTTGATACAATAACTGATACAACATGAATGATACAACAGAATGGTACAATAGATATCAACATTATCAGAGATACAAAGAATAGCAGCGGAAAAATAATAATAACACTAGCAGCGGAACAAAATCTCCAATATGGTCTTCAAGAAAGAACTCCAGTATTAGTAATCTCCATCTTCAAAGCACCAATCCAGAAATAGCTCGAACTCCCAAATCAAGATGAAGAGAAGCAACTCGATCCAATTGCCATTGCCAATCCTAAGGCTGAAAGCTATCGAATCTACACCTACTACTGATTTATCTGAAAACCCCAACTCTAGACTGCCCGTGTGGGAAAATAGTGGGCACCCAGAGTTTAGGAAAGGAACAATAAACTCCAGGTCAGTCATGGGACTGGTATGAGCAAACAAAACATTTGGTCTTTTAAAACAAACAACAGAATTTAAATTTGAAATCCGCAATGCTTTTTGGAAAATGAAACTACCATAAGGCCTCCCGCCACACACACAATGCGAACGCAGAATTGGAGGAGATTTCTCCTTATGATAGTCAAATATGCTTGATACGTGAAAATCATTGATATTATTATTATAGGTGCACAGTGTAGAAAACAATTTCGAAAGTAGAATATAAATCCTAGCCAGCATAGACATTCCGAACTATGCCTACTATAGCTACCATCCAAACAGTGGTGACCACCATAAGTGAATGGCAGGTAATACAACTAAAACCGTACAAGGCACGTATTGGATGAATGGATTTCCAACAAATGGTCAGGCTAAGGAACTTCCTACTGCCACATGGGATCGCCTCTGGTGGGACGTCCCGAGAAACTAACGTTACGGTTAGATCTCTGCCAACACAAGGCCGGGTTACCTCTGTAACTAGGTAACTACTACACGAATATGCCATCCCCCGGTCCTTTGGGACCTTTATCCGAGGCGCCTCAAAGCAACAACCACACAGTAATGAGATTGGAGCAACCACATAGGTTAAATACCAGGGCTCCATACCTGATACCACCCTTTACCAGAAGGGAATGACACACCCTAAAGGGGGCGACCCTCATAACCTTGCCGCATCTTTCCTGTTTCGACCATTTCCGGGGAGTGAGGTCCTGATGCAGTCTCGTCCACAAAGCTACGCTTTGGCACAAAGCCATGCTTTGGGTCAACAGATGACCAAAGCAATGATCACAAAGATAAATGATCAAACAAATGATCATATCACAAATGATCAACCAATGATCATCACACAGCAGCACTCAGCATGCCACATTACCAAATTGGGAATATCACTGATAAATATCAACTACATAACCTCTGAGCTCGTACGTCTCAGAGAAGGGTGTTAAGCTGAGAGAATAAATTCTCCGCCACCAAGCAGAAATGTATTTGATAGAAATCAGTTAACATCTCAAAGTGTAATGTCGGACATACAACCATACAAGTCTGTCCCGGGTTCGAACAGAACCGAAGGCACTTCCGAAGAAGCCCTTGCAAATCCGGATAATCCCTAATCACGTCCGGACTTCCCATCACATATGAAGATCTCTATACCGGGGATCAGCCAGTGCAGAGACAATCGATGAGTTACCCTTTTGTTTTCGGAAATATCCGGTCTTCACCACCGGTCTTCAATTGCTATCCATAACGTCGTATCACTATTCGGAATGGGCTATATGACACTAGGTCCTCTCCCGGCTAAACCGAATAATGAGCGCCATATTTTAAAACATATGGATATGGGATTTTAGTTAAGTCACAACTTATAAAATCCAAAACTTTTCTTTCAAATGGTTAAGCAAATTACCATTTTAAATCTTTAAACAAAAAGATTTATTTCACAAAGTTTCACCTAGTTTCACAAAGATCTATTCATAGATTTCAAAACAACTTCCATTTCCAATTGATTCAACTTTTAATTCTAAAAAAAATTAAAAATTAACTACAAAAATTCCATAATTTAATTCCAAAAATTAAATAAATTGTCAAATTATCTTGTTCAAAATTCAGGAATGTTACAGACTTCCCCCCTTAAGAAAATTTCGTCCTCGAAATTTGAAAGTAGGAAGACAACCAATGATGGATAGATACACAAGGATAGATAATCGACTCATAAATCAGGCCGATTAACTATTCTGCATTTGGCTTACCAAATAAGAATATCAACAATAGATATGAGAACAGTCTCATATAATATTACACAAGATATTTGGGTCCATCGGTCTACGAATATGCAAAGGCATTGACTAGTTCGAAGAGATAACTAATCGTTCGTAGAATAGATCGGATCCCAGAGAATAGATAGATGGATCAAATCTTCATATTAGTTAACCAATTTACTAAATTAAAATTTCCAATTTATTTAATATTTTCAACTTCAAATTCATTAGAATTTAGATCGAAAAGCTGATAAGAAACCGATGAAGATACGAAGTAAGAATTTCCTACAACAATACGTATGGCCATCATCACACCGAAACTTCTTTCTGGAGCAGTCGCGAAGCAATCAAAAGAATTCGAAATCGGATCAAAGGAGATTGATAGAGAAAAGATATTCCCACTGTTGCAGGGTATTGACCATTTGTAGTGGTACTCCCCTGTCCCCTATCTCGTTCTCTTCTCGCACTCATACTCACTATCAGTGGATAGTAAGAGAATTTACTGAGGCATTCGAACGGATATCTCAGGGATATACTCATTCTAGGGTTTACTTCACCCTATCTCTAATGAGTTACTTAATGTGTTATACTCCTGAGCTAAAGTTTTAACCTTCAGCTCTGATACCAAATGTAACGATTCGAATTTTTCGCGTTCGAAAATCGACATCCATACTTTACATTGTACTCGAATGCCGCAGATTCGACCGTTCAAATTCGAGTCGCCGGAGCTTATAACATCATTAAGTAAATAACACAGCGGAAGAAATGAATAGCATATATCGATATACAACATTTGATACAATAACTGATACAACATGAATGATACAACAGAATGGTACAATAGATATCAACATTATCAGAGATACAAAGAATAGCAGCGGAAAAATAATAATAACACTAGCAGCGGAACAAAATCTCCAATATGGTCTTCAAGAAAGAACTCCAGTATTAGTAATCTCCATCTTCAAAGCACCAATCCAGAAATAGCTCGAACTCCCAAATCAAGATGAAGAGAAGCAACTCGATCCAATTGCCATTGCCAATCCTAAGGCTGAAAGCTATCGAATCTACACCTACTACTGATTTATCTGAAAACCCCAACTCTAGACTGCCCGTGTGGGAAAATAGTGGGCACCCAGAGTTTAGGAAAGGAACAATAAACTCCAGGTCAGTCATGGGACTGGTATGAGCAAACAAAACATTTGGTCTTTTAAAACAAACAACAGAATTTAAATTTGAAATCCGCAATGCTTTTTGGAAAATGAAACTACCATAAGGCCTCCCGCCACACACACAATGCGAACGCAGAATTGGAGGAGATTTCTCCTTATGATAGTCAAATATGCTTGATACGTGAAAATCATTGATATTATTATTATAGGTGCACAGTGTAGAAAACAATTTCGAAAGTAGAATATAAATCCTAGCCAGCATAGACATTCCGAACTATGCCTACTATAGCTACCATCCAAACAGTGGTGACCACCATAAGTGAATGGCAGGTAATACAACTAAAACCGTACAAGGCACGTATTGGATGAATGGATTTCCAACAAATGGTCAGGCTAAGGAACTTCCTACTGCCACATGGGATCGCCTCTGGTGGGACGTCCCGAGAAACTAACGTTACGGTTAGATCTCTGCCAACACAAGGCCGGGTTACCTCTGTAACTAGGTAACTACTACACGAATATGCCATCCCCCGGTCCTTTGGGACCTTTATCCGAGGCGCCTCAAAGCAACAACCACACAGTAATGAGATTGGAGCAACCACATAGGTTAAATACCAGGGCTCCATACCTGATACCACCCTTTACCAGAAGGGAATGACACACCCTAAAGGGGGCGACCCTCATAACCTTGCCGCATCTTTCCTGTTTCGACCATTTCCGGGGAGTGAGGTCCTGATGCAGTCTCGTCCACAAAGCTACGCTTTGGCACAAAGCCATGCTTTGGGTCAACAGATGACCAAAGCAATGATCACAAAGATAAATGATCAAACAAATGATCATATCACAAATGATCAACCAATGATCATCACACAGCAGCACTCAGCATGCCACATTACCAAATTGGGAATATCACTGATAAATATCAACTACATAACCTCTGAGCTCGTACGTCTCAGAGAAGGGTGTTAAGCTGAGAGAATAAATTCTCTGCCACCAAGCAGAAATGTATTTGATAGAAATCAGTTAACATCTCAAAGTGTAATGTCGGACATACAACCATACAAGTCTGTCCCGGGTTCGAACAGAACCGAAGGCACTTCCGAAGAAGCCCTTGCAAATCCGGATAATCCCTAATCACGTCCGGACTTCCCATCACATATGAAGATCTCTATACCGGGGATCAGCCAGTGCAGAGACAATCGATGAGTTACCCTTTTGTTTTCGGAAATATCCGGTCTTCACCACCGGTCTTCAATTGCTATCCATAACGTCGTATCACTATTCGGAATGGGCTATATGACACTAGGTCCTCTCCCGGCTAAACCGAATAATGAGCGCCATATTTTAAAACATATGGATATGGGATTTTAGTTAAGTCACAACTTATAAAATCCAAAACTTTTCTTTCAAATGGTTAAGCAAATTACCATTTTAAATCTTTAAACAAAAAGATTTATTTCACAAAGTTTCACCTAGTTTCACAAAGATCTATTCATAGATTTCAAAACAACTTCCATTTCCAATTGGATTAACTCAATAAATCTTTAAACTAAAGATTTAATTTATAGCTTTCAAAACACGTCCAAAGATTTATTTATAACTTGGAATACCATTTTCATTTCAAAACTTGAATTCCTTTTAACATACATTGGAAATCCATTTCTTATATGAAAGCTTCTATTATTTGAAAACAACAGTTTTCGTTTCAGAAAAGTCCGATTTATACAAGTTGGAATCTTGGGTTAAATTTTAAATTTCAAAACATCACTTTTAAATTGGTTTAAAAACCCCATATAAACCCATTTATAAGTTGAATAACTTTTTAAAATCCTAGTTTCCAAATCATAGAATTCAATTCAATTATTGAATTCAAATTTAACTCAAATTATTTAAATTTCAAAACTCCATTAAGTTATTCACATAACTTTTATTTTTGGAAATTCATTTTTTCAAAAGCTTCAATTCTAATTCCAAAACTATTTTGGATTCAAAAATTCAAATTTTTTAAAACAATTTCAAAATCTGTGACTTAACTCATTTCCACGTGCAATCCATATTTGTGTGTGTATAAGTGTGGTCTAGGGGTTCAACACAATAGTGCACAACATCATCATCACAGATTCAATCATAAAGATAAGCGGTATAACCCATAACGCTTATCTATATTCACAGATTCATAGATAAAGTAAATTATCAATCATAAAAATTCACTAATATGATTCGATGTGGGTTTCGGATAACCAACTGGAATCCGACTCCCTGTCGCATCGAAATTCAAATGTCGTTTTACGGGTCAAAGGGTTTCATATTCATACAACAGCATATTCATCACAAATATAGCAGATCAGCACAAAGTATCACATAGCATCACATCACATATCAAATATATCAATCCATCACACAACATTCAATAACAATCAGCATCTACAATTAAGATGAATAAACTGGGTGGTTTAAATTTATTACCTACATGATTACTTTCATTTATTATTCCTAATTAAATAACTATCCATATTTATTCAATTAATAAATCTTCAATTATTAATTTAAAATCTAATATCATTCAATTAATGATTTCTTAATTACAGATTAATTATTCTAAGAAAAATTAATCTTAAACTTAAATTAATCAAATTAAAACCCTTAATTACTTTAACTAATTTTCCATTTCTTAATTAATTTATTTATATTAATTATCCATTTGTACTACCTTAATAATTAAATGAATTACAAATCATTATACTTTTCTTTTTTAGATAAACATTCCTTATTTAAATTATGCATTTAAAAAAAACAAAATGTTTTTAAATTTACATTAAATTCCATTTAACATTCTCTTTTTAAACTTAAGATCCAAATTTATTTAAAATAAGATTTTAAACAATACAACTTAATCTTATATGTTTACAAGAAACATATACTTAATTAATAAGTTGAAAAGGATTTAAATTTCAATTCAAATCAAATTCAAATCAATTTTAAAAATTACTTTTAAAACTTCAAAATTTAAATACAACTTTCATTCTCATTTTAGTTTTAAATTCTTTAAAACTCTTTCTATAATTTACACCTTTAATTCAAATGAAAATCATTTGAAAGCAATTTAAATTTAAATCTTAACTTTAAAACTGAAGTTTAAAAATTTAAAATCCAGATTTAAAAACTCAGATTGAATTCATTTTAAACTCCTAAATTAAATACTTAACCTTTCTTTCCAAATGCAAATCACATGTGCATTTATACTTGAGAGTTTAAAATCAAGTTTGAATTTAAAAACATAATTGCTTTCAAATCATTGACAATCAAAATTTGAATTCCAATTTAAATTTCAAACTAAACCCAGTTTAAATCTTCACCTGCAAATTTAAACTTTATCTTTATATTTAAAACAGAAACAGTTTTCTGTTTTTTTTAAAAAAAAAAATCAAACTCTGAATTTTCCAGAATTTAAATTATTTCAAAAGACAGAATTCAAACTTATTTAAATTCATATTTGAATTCAGTTTTAACATCCTAAGTTAAACTTTATTTTGCATTTTATTTCAAACTTATAAAACTGGAAACAGATTCATGTTCCCCCCCTTTCTCTTTTTTTTATATTTTTAACCAATTTGAAATTCTGCATTTAAATTTATTACAAAATAGGAATTCAAACTATTTGTATTCAATTTCAAACTCAAGTTTAATCCTAAGTTTTAATTTCCAGATTTATATTAAACTTTACTTTAAAAAAAAAAATTTCTTAAAAACAGAACAGAACAGTTCTGTTGTTAAAACTCTGAAACCATAAAGTATACTCAAGTCGCCCCATGCTTTGCTTCGAGTCAGAAGCTAACATGCTTCGAGTTGTTTCCCATTTAACCCGAGACCCACCCGAACAACTAACCCTGCACCCAAAAACAATCAATTCCTAAACCTGGAAACAGCCTATAATCTCTTCTCCAACCATCATCATCACTGCTACTCCGGCTAATGACCCATCTACACCCCCTCTGCAACCTCCCAAATCCCACTCCAACTCGATGCAGCAGAGAGCATGGGAAGAACAAAGAACTGCAACACTTAAACAAGGGTTTTGAAACCTGGAAACCCCAAACTTCCATTTTCTTGTTAACCCAGAAAACCCACTTAATCCCAAATTATAAAATATGATTTTAGTTCAAAAATCAAGTTAAAGTTTATGAATTCAAGTTATAACCCTGAATTTATAAATTTTCAAAGTTTGGATTCTTGACACATTTTTTTTTCTTCAACTGTCATCATCATTTTTTTTCTTTTTTTTTTTTCTGAATATTTCCAGATACCTAAATACCCTTAGCTTAAGTAAAGTTTTAATCTAACTTTAAGATGAAAAACAACTCAGTTTAATTTACAACTTAAGTTTAAAACATAAATTAATCAAGGGTTTGGAGTTTTTAAATTTGAATAGGAACCTGGAAACAGTGGCAATGGACAGAGGCACTCAGGGAGACAACACATGCAGCCATATATTTTTTTTTTTTTTTTTTTTTTTTTGAGTTTTAGAAATGAAGTTACTCAACTTTTTACATGCAACCATAACACAACTAAATTCTCTGAAGTATCATCAATTGTAACAGGTTCTATTGCATGTTCAACCTTCCAGGTAGTTTAGAAAACAAATCATACTCAAGTACACTAGCACATCAATAACCTCTCCAGAACAAAGTTTAAGCAAGCACAACATCATTCTCACAAGCATCAAAACATAAAACAGAGGTGAAAGTGTTTGCTCACCTGGTAGCATAAATATAGGAATGAATCAGAGGTTTGTTTACTGGGTTAAAGGCAGAGATGATAAACATGTATGCATACAGTCAAGTATATACATAGAGACATGAAATGCACTTTCACACAATCATTCAAGCATAACTTGTATCATATTTCAAAGACAAACCAAAACACTAAGACATAAACAAGGTTAAGGAGTTTTGCTCACAACAACAAGAACAGATTCAAAGTAGAAGGTTTGCTCACCTTTAAAATGAAGACAGAGGCCAGACATTTGCAACTGTTTTGATTTTCTTCTTTTCCTGAATCTGCATTTTTGATTTTTTTTGTGATTTTTGTTTCAACTGTTTTAAACTTATACTTTATCATTGATTAACAACGTGAAATTCAAAGCTTTAAGAAAAATTTACTTATCTTTATTTAATTTCAGAGAGAACTGCCCTGCTCTATCTTCTCTGGATTTCATTTGCTTTTCAGTTTCAGGTTGGATTCAGGTCATTGCTTCCAGATTCGATTTGCAACTTGACATTATAACACTTTGTTTAAATCTCTATTGCATGCTCTTGTTTATTCAGTTTATTAATATCAAAACAAGAATTTTAAGTTTTACTTACTGTTTTGAATGAAACAGAGAAGCCTTTTAATCTTTGTATTGAATCATTGATGAATTGAATTGTGAAAACAGGTTCTTCAATTATCACCAGGGAAAACTGCATTTGCTTGTTCCAGATTTGCTATGCTTAAATTTTGTTACAGGTAATTGATGAGAAAATTTGGTTTTGAATTTCACTTTAAATCTGATTTCAGATTTTCTTTTGAAGATAATGTTTGAACAATTATGAATTGCTAAGATTTCTACTTAATAAATTTTTAATAAAATATTTTTCAAACAAAAATAAGTAAAACAATTGCCACTTGTTACTTATGTTTACACTTGTTATTCTTTTATGTCATATGGTTTACATTTGTAAAATTTTGTATATTTATGTTTTTAACCTTGTCTTGAATTTATTTTATAAATTTTGTTTTGGTCCTTTAGTTCAATTAATTTTAATTCATACATTTTGTTTTTAAACCTTATTTGATTTTAAATTTATAAAACATGCTTATCAATCTTATATTTACACATATATGTTATGTAGTTATACTTACACAAATTAAAGTAAAATAGTTTGAAATTAGATTATACATTATTAGCAAATATTTATAAGTTAGTAAATACAACTTTTATTTTCAATACATCTATATTTATAAACTTAAGATGTTCAACTTATTAACAAACACTTATTTTTTTTAAAATTTTCATAATTAAATTCACAATAAAATTTCAAATCTTTTAAATTCCAAATTCAATCTAAAAATGCATATTATTATTTATTCTGTAAATCTTCCAATTGATTCAACTTTTAATTCTAAAAAAAATTAAAAATTAACTACAAAAATTCCATAATTTAATTCCAAAAATTAAATAAATTGTCAAATTATCTTGTTCAAAATTCAGGAATGTTACACTGGTAGTATCCTGCCAATCCTAAGAAGCTGCGGACGACCTTCGAAGTTTGTGGTTGCTTCTAGTTCAGAATGGTTGTAATATTCCCTGAATCAATTGAAATTCCATCCCCATACACAATATGTCCAAGGAGCCTTACATCTTTTCCTTAGAAGTGGCATTTTGAGAATTTAGCATTAAGCACGTTCCATGTCAATATTTCCAGTACAATCACTAGATTCCTTTCGTGTTCTTCCTTGGTCTTTTAATATATAAGAATATCGTCAACAAAAATCGACATGAATTTTTTGAGTACATCTCTAAACACTCTATTCATAAGGTCTAAAAAATAGATGGGCACATTGATCATCCTAAAAGGCATAATCAACCACTCAAAGAAATCATTCGGACCTTTGAATGTAGTTAAAGGAATGCAATCTTCTGCTATCCTTAGTTGATGGAATCCTTTAGCCAGGTCCATTTGTGAGAATACTTGAGCACCATGAAGTTGATCAAATAGTCATCAATACTGGATAGAGGATACTTGTTTTTAATCCTCTGTTTTTCAGGTCTCGATAGTCTACACAAAGCCTTAGGGAGCCATCTAATTTTGCAGCGAAAACTACCTCTACTCGCTAACTTGAGTGACTCGATCTAATCGGCCCTTTCTTTAACGACTCATTAGTTTGATCCCTCAAATCATCCTTCTCTTTTGGAACCTTTTTAGGAATACGGTGAACAATAGGACTTGCACCAAGAATTAAGTCAATTCGAAACTCAATTTTCCAATGTGGTGGTAAACTATTCACTTCTTCAAAAACGTCTGAAAATTCCTTAACAATCGATTTTTCTTCCAGACAATTTTGGAACAAATTAAGTGCATACATGAAGTTATCTATAACACCCCTAATTTTTAATAACATTATTCAGGAGATTTAGTTAGATAAATTAAATACAATAATGTAAGAATTAGAATGATAAGCAGATTGAGATTTGAATAAACAATTAGAGGTCGTGCTTAAATTAGTTAAATGGGCTTAAAATGGTAAGTACGTTATTAATTAAAACATGAGCATATTAGGAAATAGCCGCACCCTTATGATTCACAGCTATACATCGATTCACATTCATTTTTCTCATTTTCACAAAAACATAAATGCAAATAAAAAAGTAGAGGAGCCGACCATTACCAAGGGAAAAGAGGAAGAGAAAATTCAACAAAAAGCTAAGGACTAAAGCTAGGAGAAATTAAACTAAAACAGATCTCAAATTCCTTATCATAATCAAGGAGAATAATAATTTATACCATCTCTATTTTTTTCTATGATTATATGTTTTTTAGGTTTAAGATTAAACTCATTTTTATGATGATTTGGATGATGATATGCTTGGACATATAACATGGCTGATTTAGACAAAATGTTTAAATATGATTTTACACGGTTTTAAGGGTAAAACTGATTATACTTGATTTTGAATTCCATGGAAAAATTATATGTTATATAAAATATGGTTTTGGAGATGCGTTTCAATTTTTGTAATTTTTCAAGCTACGGAAATTTATGAATTTTTCAAGGAAAATGTGTTTAATTGGGCTTAAAAATTTATTTCGATCATTTCAGGAAGAAATTGGGTCTGGAATTTTTCAAGTTAGATAACATATTGAAGGTGAATTTCTGTAATTTTTGAAGATTTTTCCTAAGAGATTTATTATGGAAATTAAATTATTTTAGAAAAAGGACCTAAATGATTTAATTGTTTTGCTTAATGGAAGGGCTTAATTATTAAATTAATCTTTGTTTAGGTCTGAAATTCTGAGGCATTTTTATTTGGAAAATAAATTGAAAAGTTAAGGCAACCAATTACATTATTACAAATATGTAGGCTAGTTAAAAAGCAATTACTTAAAAAGGTATTAAAACAGCCTTTACCCAGAAATTATGTTCCACCACTTTTGGAAGCTACCTTTCGACCTGATGCTTCCGCCTTAACTAAGTCGACACCAACCATGTCGAAACCAACTAAGCCAAAACCAATACACAAGGTGTCACAATGTTGGTACGTAGTGGATTGGAGAAAGGCAGAAGGCATGGTGTCGAAAGCATTGCTTTCGATGGGGATGAAACCTTTGTTTTGTTTTCTAAAGAGATGCGCTTGCCAGCTTTATTAAATGTTTTCGAAGGAGTCAAAACATATGCTTTCGAAGGGTTTTTTTAAATTGCATTCAAAAGGGATTGCCGCTGTTTAAGCAGTAACTTCCGAAGGAGCAATTTATTTTGAAACTGATGCTTTCGAAAGGGGTAATCTCAACCTGGTTGAAACCCTGCTGCCGTTCTTTTGCCTTTCGAGTGTATTGAAGTCATCAATGCTTTCAAAGGGTAGCTTTTGTTTTAAACTCATACTATGCCACTTGCTAAATGCTTTCGAAGGGGTTCAAGGGTTTTCGAAGGCAATGGAAGGAGGTTCCGATGCTATCCTTCAATGTTTTACTCAAAGGATTTGAGCTTTTGAATGGATGGTTCCAACACCATGCAATTTTCCTACAATTTTATAAGGATAAAGGTTTTGAAAGAGATACTTTCGTATATATTCATTTTGACGCAAAATGTTTTTGAGTAAACCCAATGGTTTTGAAAGGGGTACTTCATTGGTTTCGGAGCTATGTTTCTAAGGATTATTAAGTACTATTTTGATACTTTCGAAAGGTATATTTTTGTTTTGAAAGAAATAATTTAAAGATCTTTGAAAGATATATATTTAATGTTTTGAAATGAAGTTTCCAATGCTTTCGAAGGAGGTTATCCAAGGGTTTCGAAAGTTATGTTTTAAGGTTTCAGAAGCCTTAGTTTTCAAAACAAATAACCCAATCTCATTTTAAAGGAAACCCATAGCATAAATAAAGAGTTTTGAAATGATTTAAATATGGATTTCTTGAGGAAGTTTCCTTGATTGATAGGTTAAAGGGATTAACCAAGATTTATATAAAATGATTTCAAGGATATTAAACCATAAGTGTTGGAATTATGATGTAGTTATGTTTGCTAGGTTAAAGGGATTAACCAAGATTTATATAAAATAATTTCAAGGATATTAAACCACAGGTGTGTGTATTATTATGTATTTATGTTTGATTCTTCATATATATATATATATATATATATATATATATATATATATATTTACATTGTAATGGACTCATAACTGTATTTTGGGGAAGGGCAGAATAATCAGCTAGGTTGACCCAGTAGTGAATATAAATTAAGTTAACTCCAGAATGAGTAGAATTGCATATGGGAGGTCGTGAAGACCAAAATATAGGATGCGAAAATATTGATTAAAGAAGTTCTCGGGGAGACAGGTTCATAGTAAACCTATGTAAACTATGTTTAAAAGAAGTTGTTGAGGAGACAGGTTCATAGTAAATTCATGAAAACTATGTCTAGGAAAAGTTATTGGCAGGAGCAAATAGGTTCATAGTAAACCTATGAAAACTATGATTAGGTTGAGTTATTAGCAGGGGCCAATAGTTTTGCAGTGAACCCATGAAAAGTATATACAGATTAAGTTATTAACAGAAGTAAATAGGTTCCTAGCCAACATATAAAAACTAGGTTAAGAGCGAAGTTATTGGAGTTACAAATAGGTTAAGGGAGAACCCATGAAATAGTAAAGTTATTGGCAGAGGCTAATAGGTTCTTAGTGATCCCATGAAAATTATGAAATTAAACAAGGAGTCTATAAACATTAAACATGTTATTAGTCAGCCCATGAAAACTATTAGGTTAATAGTAACACTAGAAACTATAAATGAGATAGTTAGTCAAATTGAATGTGGGTGGAAAATTCAGAATTTGTTTACTTATTTGCATATCATCATATTATTTTGAATTGTTTTAACCATTGTGGATGCAGGAGCATAGTATATGACTCTATAAAGTTATTAGGATACTAGTGAGGGGAAAATCCATTCCGCTAAGTGATGTAGTCGTATTAGATATTTAAATGGTTTGGGATGGCAGATTACTATTCATAACAGGCTTTATTTCTGACTCGAAGTTTACGTTTTTCCCTTAAACTTTTGGGTGCTCAATTGATTTTGAGTAGCCTGAGAGTTGAGGTTTTCAGTACCTCTTTAGACGAATAAGCTTCTGGAGATGTGTAGGAGGCATGATAGCTATTTAGAATTCTTTCTATTTTTATTCCGCTGTGTTGTTTGTATTGTAAAGGAAAAGTTGTTTAATTGCTTATATATACTCTGATAATCCATGGGGGCATCTTCATTTGTCGCAATTGGCGTATGTTGTAACAAGAATATTTTTATCTGAACGTGGTTTTCATGTTGGGATTATGTAATGAACTTGAAATGTTTTGAAATGGAATGTGAAAGTTAATTGTTGATTTTAAACTTTTTACATATCCATATGTTTCTGCGTATCGATGCATCTAACACTACCATATTTGGTCACCGAGTATTAATAACTATGGATGACTACAACATCTGTAGCCGTTAGTTTTGGGCCTTCAAGTGGAGGATGTTACAAGTTGGTATCACAGCATAGGTTTGTGAAACTTAATAGAAGTATAAACCTAAATTTTTTTACAAAACATATTCCAATGAATCAGAGAATAAGATTAAGGTTTGGGATAACAATATAGTAACGTACTTGTATTATATATATATATATATATATATATATATATATATGTATATATGTATGCATGCATGTATGCATGCATGCATGTATGCATGCATGCATGTATATAAGTACGTATTCCCCTCTCTCTTTGACTGTTCTTCTGTATCTTACTAAGGCTCATATGCAGATTCACGAGAAAGAAGATATGGAGGTAGGAAACGAAAGAGGAAATCTCGGTGGAGGAAGCACCACAACCAACGGAAATGCTCGACACACCAAGAGGAACCCGGGTCGAAAGGTTAATGCTTACCAAAATGCTGATGCCAATGTGGGTGCTGGAAATCCACCAGTAGATATGGGGGCGATGTATCAGTTCTTCGCCAATATGATGCAAGTGGGAGTTGCTTCTAATGTTGCTAGAAATGTAAGAGGAGCTAATCATGTGGCTACAGTTGGGAATAATTATGCTAAGCTAAACAGAGATTGCACCAGTCTTGGTGGGATGCCTTTTATGGGAACAGAGGATGCCATAAAGGTAGAAACTGATTTGGGTTTAGATGATGAATAGAAGAAGACGTTGGCCTCTGGGCAGTTGCAAGGGTCAGCACTTCATTAGTGGAATATTGTTACTGCTGGAGTTCCAGAGGAAGAATTGACTTGGGCAGATTTTTGTAGAAGATTTAAACAAAGGTTTTTGTCTGAGGTTTCCAAGCCGGCATTGCTAAGAAAGTTGATGGATCTGGTGTTGGGAGATATGTCAGTTATTGAGTATGCCACTAAGTTTGATGAGTTGTCCCGTAACGGATATGGTACCATATATACCTTCATCAGGAGAAATGAGAAGTCCATTAGAGAACCGAGGCCCGAGATTGTTAGGGCAACCCTGCTATATCTCCATGATCCTTGTAATATAGTGATAGAGATGGAAATCCGCCATGAGGAGATGCTTGTTATTTGTGCTAGGAAGAAGCCAATTGAAATCCAGGGTTCTCAGGGGAAGAAGAGAAAGTTCTTTAAGAAGAAGGGAGCCTAGAAGGGAGAAGCTGCCAAGAAGGCAAAGGCGGAGTTAGTTTGCTTCAAATTTGACAAGAAGGGTCATTATACGCATGAGTGCCGGTCAGGAAAAGGGAAGAAGGCTGCTGATAAGAAGAACGTACAGTGCTTCAACTGTGACCAAGTTGGGAATTATGAGAATTAGTGTCAAGAGCCAGTTAGGGCGGACAAAGGAAAGGTTTTTGTTATTGGACCATCATCAGCTAGGCCAACTGCAGCTGATAAATGGAAGGTTATCATGGAAGGTACGCTTTTGATTCACAGTATACCGGTTAGGATACTATTTTATACCAGCACATCGCATTCATTGATATCTCATTGTTTGGTTGATAGTTTATGCTTAGAACCCACGTACCTGGTTACTTCCTTAAGGGTTGCGAATCCAATAGGAGGGTATGCAACTCTAGGAATGAGATGTGACCAATTAGAACTAGAAGCGTTAGGTCACAAAATTTGCATGCAGTCTGCATGTTTTTTATTTCATAGATTTCGGGATCATCTTGGGTATGGATTGGTCGGGTAAGTATGAGGCTAGGATATTTTGCCAGGATGGAGAAATATCACTAAGACACCCTGATAGTCATAACCGAATTGTCTTCTCGGTAGAGAATTAAGACCGAAGTAGTTGTGCTTTGTTAAGTACTATGGAAGTGGGAGAAGAGTTAAATCAGGTGCATGTAGCAAAAGAGTTTGCAGATGTCTTTGAGCCGGTTACAGGACCACCATCGAAATAAGCTGTTGAGTTTTGGATAAATCTTATGGTAGGAGATGAACCTGTCAGTAGACCACCTAGCATGATGGCACCGACCGAGATGAAGGAATAGAAGGTGCAACTAGTGGTTCTAGAAGGAAGGAATTTTATTAGACCAAGTAGTTCTCCTTGGGGAGCGGTCGCGGTGTCCGTGAAGAAACCAAATAGATCATTAAGCATGTGTATCGACTATCATAAACTGAACGAGAGGACGCTAAAGAATAAGTATCATTTGCCAAGAATATATGATCTATTTGATCAATTGTGTGGAGCTAATGTGTTTTTCCTAATTGGATTTGGCGACGGGTTTCCATTAGTTAACAATGGCAGAGGACAATATCCCCTTGACCGCATTTCGGACTAGGTATGGTTCATTTGAGTGGTTAGCAATGCCATTTGGGCACAACGACATAATGCACCTGCATAATAAATAAGTAATCATGAGATACAATCCTTTAAAATTATGAGAACAATTTTGAAATTAATATTTGAATCCAAAATTTATTTTAGATTAATGATTCTCTCTTACGAATGGAAGAGATTAGTTATCTCTTTCTAAACGAGTCTTTAAAATTAATTGTTGAAAATTTTAATTTAGTGAATTAATAAAAATATTTCCAAGTAGTGATAATATATATATATATATATAATTACTTGAAGTTAACTATAAATTTGAATGACATGGCTTTCCGAAAGGAGGATCTTGAAAAATGATTTAACATAAAAAACATGTTTTGAAAATGTAGTTTGAATTTGAAAAGGGTTGAAAATTTCAAAACTCAAAATTTGAGTTAAAAACTGAAATATTATTTGGATATCTACTTATCTCCTTTTGTGTAGTTTTGTATTCGTTTTGTATGACTCTGATATGTATCTATTGTTTTGACTCGTTGCATATTATGTGGTCCTTGTACCACTTCTGATGTATCATTTTGTACTGTACTGGGATGTATTTGTGTATATGTGTGTGTATTTGTGTGTCTGTATGTGTATATGTTTGACTGCTGTTCTGTGATGTGTTGTATATATTGTTGTTATATTTTGTTCTGATAAATCCACTAACCGTTGTAGTTTTGTATTAAGCATTTATTGAATACGTCGATCCACTTGAGAAAGAAAAAAAAAATTAGAGCACTAAATCGACATATATAATAGATGTTTAAGATAACGCTATAGATGGTAACTCATAACCAGCGCTATTCTCCAGCGTTATAAAAAGCTTTAATAGTGTTTTTAACCACACTGTATATTAACAAGCCATTATAGATCAGATGTTTACCATAGCAATACAGAAAATGCTGAAGAATTAAAGTATTTATAGCATTTAATTGTTGTCAGTAATATATTTCATAGTGTTTTGTTGATGAGCAAAATTACTTCCCATAGCATTTCATCTTTGGTAAGAAATATATTCCATAGCGGTTACATTAAGCTGTATTAACTTTTTACAGCGTTGACTACTTTCCGTGATTTCTTATTACAGTGTTTCTAATTGATGCTATGATGAATATTTATGGAATTTTTTGGAACTGTTCTGTCATTGGGGAGAAATTTTTTTGAACGTTGTTAAAAGTTTCAATAGTGTCTATAAAACGCTTTAAGAAGTTTTAACAACGTTTAATAGACGCTGCAGAAAACCTTCAATAGCGTTTTATAAATGATATCGTATTTTGCCCAATTCCCTATTAATATGTAACAGGTTACAGTTCCATATGCAGCCACAATTTATATGTAACATGGTTTATATAAACACACATATTTCAAAATGAACATAAATATTATATTAATCACACACTTTATAATCAACATATTATATTAATCACTACTTTTAATCAAAATGTAACACTACATAATAAAACATGCAATATTCCTACATCAAATTCATATAAGTCCATAGTGTAGAACAAGCCGTGGCTAGTGACTAAAAGTAGTAATACATAACAACATACAAAAAAATGTACTTAACATCAAAATTAACTTTGAACCCATGACTTGTTGCGGCAGTTGCTACTTTTTTCCGTTAAATATATCTATCCACCTGCAAAGTAAAAGTTCTTTAGTTATGTAGGCTTAAAAAGACAGAAACATTTAAGTAGCTAGTTCTCAATCTATTGAATATTGTTAGTACTGTCTCTGGTATAAAAAGAAAACTAACTCTATCACATCTAAGGCCTAGTCTGTATATGTGTTCTGTTGTTTATCATGCATATTTTTAAGCTAAATATCAAGATCCAATTTGCATTAGGATGGCATGAGTTTTGTGGTAACCTATGTATTGCCTAAACAAGATCATTAGGTAGATAAGTTTTGTTATGAATTAAGCATGTAGCAAAAGCAATGTATAACGATTTCTTTGTTAAGTTTTTATTATTATCCATGAAACAGAAGAAATATAAAACTAAGAGTAAACGTGTAGTTATTGTGTGATGTATGACATGTTAAGTAATTCAAAGTCAACATATGCGTACTATAATGAACAATAATCAACTTCTTTCGGTCAATTTGTTACAATTTTCTTATTATTTTTAATTGGAGGGGTAATGAGACTATATAGTAGTACTTAGTAGCAGCAACCAGCACTTATTCATAACCATTTCTTCACTACAAATAAAGTAAGCCAACAGTCCACCTTTAATTGAAAATTAAATTGCCCAAACTTGGTGGTGTGCGAAGCTTGTGCCCCATACTAGTTATTTATTGAAATTCAAAAACATTCAAAGAACCATAAATCATACCAAAAATAATACCCAAAAACCTACAAAACTAAACTTTATTATCATAAAATAGTTTCTATTCCCAAAAGAAGAAAACCATATATTTTACAGACTTAAAAGAAGTACATTTTTACATGTATTAATTAATGCAATAATCCAAATAACATGAAAATTATCGAAAACAATATCATCATGCTGCAAGTTGATATCTCGATTCAAAATTATATAAAAAAAATTAAAATATAAATATAATAAAGTAAGAAAGGAGTTATCTGACTTGTATAAACATCCTACTAAAACACTAATTCTTTCCAGGATGTTGCCTTTGAAATTCAAGTACAATTTTAGAATTGAATGCAAAGATGCCCTACCATGTTGTAAATTTATGAATGTGTGAATTTACAGATTCCCTACAAAACTAAAAATATATGAATTAGGATTCATAAAATTCTTGTGGCCATTTATTCCATTGAAGTTGTAAAAAGAGATCAAAAGGACTAGAAATTCATAGTTTATAGTCATTTTGGTACCTTGAGTTTTGTTTAATTCTACGTTAATAATGCCAATAATTGAACGTTTATAGTTATTAATTATGAATCTGACATTCATAAAACAATAACCAGTAATTTAATTAACCATGCATAATCCAACTTAGAAATACAAATATAAAACACATTAAATGGAGAATATATTCACAGTTCAATGGTAAATCAAACACACATAATAAAATATGCAACCTAAAAGCAACACTAAAAGAAGAAAATAAGTACCAAAAAACAATAAACTAAGAAAATAAGTGAAGAAAATGAAAAGTTGTCGATTCCTAGACAAATGACTATCATTATCTCCTTCAACCATTATTTTCTCAGTAGGGTAACAACTTGTTTTACTTTAATTATATGCAGAGAATGAAGAGAAGAAGAAAAAGGAAAGGAGAGGAAGACACATGAAGACTGTAGTACATTTTGTTTTATTTTACAATTTATAAAGGGGAATTAACATGAATGTGTGTTACTTCTGCATAGTACTCAGAAGGAAAAGCAATATTTATGACATCAGTTTCCATAAAAAATTACTTTATAAATACTATTAAATAACTCACACGATGCACATATATGTACCTCACTGCCGACAAACTTACAAGTGAAGGGATGAAAGAAGCGATAAGAGATTTGTACATTTGTAATATTGAAAAAGCAATATTTAGAAAGGATAGTCTGAAACCATATTCATCTAATTTCTTCTATAAATAGTGGAGATAAGCATGGTATATAAAAATTCAAACATTCAAAAATAAAAATAAATATGTTTGATTACAGTTTTTTTTTGTTTTTTTGATGAATCAGACTAAGAAGCTTAGCCGAGTATTTTTTTAGATGTCAAGTGAAATCTGTTAAAATCTAGGAACTTGTTTCATCTGTATTTCAAAATAAGGCCAGTGCTGTATTTAAAAAAAATAAACTAGTTACGTCACATAATAACAAAAACACTGTCAATCATCTGTAATTTTAGAATTTTCAAGGCATAATTTAAAACTTACATACACTGCAAAATTTATAACTTCGGATCAAAACTCTCCGTGGTTGATATTATTCCCAATCACTTTAATTTATATTACCAAGATATTTGATTTTTCACAACTCATAGACAAAAGTTATATCATATATGGGTGATGGGGGATGATATTTTCGGTTGTTTCGTATGTTTTATTCACGTACAGTCGATAATGAAGATCGTGAAAGAATACCATAACTGTAGTTTATGGCTACAATTGAACTTGCAAATATGATTATATTAAGTTAAATTACACTTACTTGAACTTGCATCTGTTACAACTTTATCAGCAGGCCAAGCAATTGTACTACCAATGGAATCTTCAATGTTTTGTAAGTCGGATGTTGGTATCCATAGACGTGCATTTGGAGCATTTGCAATGTCTATCCAAACTTTCATTGCATTTATTACCAAAGGAATAAAATGAACCAATATGGTTGGATCAATTGAAGACACACGTCCTTCAGCTACAATTTCTTCCTTCCGATCCAAATCGATCAGCTTACACTTACTATTTATCATTGAATTTGCACTCTATAAATTAAGAAAAAAAATCTATTTATTATACGTTTAAACAATTAGTAAGATAAATGAATGAATTAATTATAAATAAATATACCTTTTTGACCACATTAACTTCAACAATATGAGAAGAAAATGTTGCATTGTTAACTTACTCCATAACTACTCTCGATTCAGGCCATGCCACTTTCATACCAATAGCTTCTCTAACTCATGTCAAACCAATGGTTAGCCTCCATAAATACGCATCTTGATTTTTAATATTATCTATCCAAACGGCCATTGCAGATGGTCCAAGTGGTAGGTCGTTCATAAGTTCTTTTGGATTACTTGAGTGTAGCCCTCCTTCAACAACTGTTCCTTCGTTCCCACTCCAATCTAACAACTTGCATTTATGATCTATGTTGTTAGTTTTACTCTAACAAGGAAGAAAAAAATACCGATGAAGTAAAATTTTCTTGTGTATTCAAATTAAATATTAGTTACTAAATCATTTAAAATTTTACCGCATTGTCTTCTTTCTCAAAGTGATCTATATTATGCAAAATGACTCTACAGACTGGCCATGCTACTATCTCGCCTTCAACTACTCCAATGTGTGTCGAGCTAAGTGTAGGCCTCCGTAAAAAAGCATTTGATTTCCTTTACGTGTCTATAATAATATTCATTGCATTTGGCCCTAAAGGAATTTATTGGACAAGCTCCTTTGGATCACTTGACAGAACTCTTCCTTCTACAACAATTTCTTCTGTCTCACACCAATCCAATAAATCACATTTATCATGTTTCTTGTCATGCTTACCTTACAATTGATCAAAAGAAAACTATAGTGGTTATGGAATTAGTTGCCGAAACTTAAATGATATCATGATAATCAAAGTTTACTTTTACCTTTTGATGTGTGCTTGCGTCTCTCCAACTTTTCATTACACTATCGTACCAATAATATTACAACATGAGTAACCTTGTATATTAATTATTGAAGCACACATTATACTGAAATATTTCATAAATTATCAGTATCACTGTCAATTGAGTAGTCATTTTGTATGTTAAATAAAATAATATATATTAAGTAACAATGCACGAGGATAATTAATATTTCATTACCATTTTTGTTATTGTTATTTTGTGTAGATATGTTCTACGTATTGAGATGGATCTAAGATGAAACTAAAAATTTGTGTTAGAGATGTTTGGATGACCCAAAGTGTTTTATTTAACAAATGGACCAAAAACAAACCATTTTACGTTTTTTAAATAACCCTTAAAACCCTGAAAACAACAAAATGTCCAAACATACCCGATTTTTCTTTAGCATGTAAACCATCATCCGTAATTTTGCAATTTGATTTTGCATTTGTACTGTTTGTTTGTCCCTAACATGTGACCAAATTTCCTTGCTGAAGGTCATGCCCCTTCCCATTCCTCTCAGTCGTCCAGATCTATCTGGTCCTAACACTTGTGACATTGCATCTTCTTTGTAATTGATTATTGAGCCAAAAGGTGATCCAGTGTCAGCCTTTTTTAGCTTTTCCTGTATAGGTTAACGTTACTATTATACACTAATGTCACACTATTACATGACTAAACAATTCCAGTATATCAAAAATTTAGAAGTACTTACAATAGTATCTGCAACGGCTATGTTCACAGGTTTGCCATCGTTTCTAATGCGAGATTTGATCCAAACATCAACTTCAGGGACATGAGAGTGATCGTCTCTATTCTCTTTCTATATTCAAAAGATCACTAAAACAATGAATCATATTAAGTAACTAATTAATAAAAATTATGATAAATAAATAATTTTTTATTACCAAATCTTCAGCCAATCAAGCCATTCCTCTATGGCTTCATACGTGTGGTATTTGATTGTCTCTAATAGCTTTGAATTTATCACTTACCATCTAAAATATTCAAAAACACATAGTAGATTCTTTAGATAATTAACTTTGTAACCTAAAAGAGTTAATACAATCAAACAGAGATAATTGTTACTTTGTATTTGAATGTGTTTATAAAAACATAAAGAGAGATAAATCTATTATGAATGATTTACCTTAAACTCCGGAGTTGTTTTCAACTTAATAAACTTCTTCCACTCCGCCATAGTTTTGATGTTATCGGATTTTAGCTGTAGTCTCTCCTTTTCATTCTTTGCATTTAATATTTTGCGAACCAGAATGCTTTTTGAAGATCTAAAAATACATCCCATTTGATGAAATATGGAAACTTTTTGCTAGTTCTCATCCAATTTAAATCTAGCCTGCAATATTTATTTATTAAAATAGCTGAAATTTTGGTTATATAATATGCTGATAAGTGTAGACTATATTATCAGAAATGATAAGTGTGCATTGAGATATCAAATTGGCAACCAGCTTATCTACAATTCAACTAGTGATAAGGGTGCATTTGAATATGAATTCTCTACATCATGAAAACTAACCAATTGAGTACTTATCTCTGTTTGTATTCCTAAAATATTTTAACCTGCTTCTCTATTAGGTTATGATTATGTTTTACCATAGTTATCAAGCCATAATTCGTGAATAATCAGATTATGATTATGTATTCTCTATCCATATTTGTTATGTTGGATAGATATATTCACTTATCATTAAATCATCAAACCGTTCTTTTGGAGTAAAAAAGCATGTGATGATTTCAGTTTAGAATGGATCAAACAGGGTATTCTTTTGTGAGTTCAGCATAGAGATCACCTGAAACCGTTGGTTGATGTGGTATATGTCATGGAAATATCTGAAGTATCATCATGAACTCAACCATTTTAATTCCGATCTTATGTGAATTTATGTAGTTACCCACTTGAATTTGGTTGACAAAGAGAAAGAATGCAGAGTAGAAAAAAGGAAAAAAAGATGATAAATGAATGCCACTTCTTGAAACCATAAACAAACCATTGTTCAAATAAAAAATCCCTAATGTACAGCTAAAATAAAGTGGATATTACATTGTAACTAGAGTAACCTTGTTGTAATATATAATATAATCAATTCACGGTAGTATCATTTGTTGGGAATAATGAAACTTCGACCGAGTCATGTACGTTGTCATTTTCTTGAAGACGCTTTGGTGTTCTGCTCAAAGGTGGAAAGCGATTCTGAAAAAATAAATGTCGCTGCCTCTAGGATAAAACAGTCTCTCTAATCTGAAAAACATCAACATGTTTACACTGACAAAGTTGATTTTGATTTGCACTCTAAAATACTACTCAAGGTGTTTGGTTTTGTTGAAGTAAGAAGAAAACGAAAAATGTCTATTGTTCTTACCATTTCTCTTCTGTCTATCTATGATTTAAATATGCAGAATAGAAATTGTATACGTTACTAAAGTGTTGGAATGTCAATGGATTTTAATTTATTCTCATTTAAAACAATACTGTAATACCATTAGCTTCTGTAATGGCTCAATAATAATGTCACATGAATATACTATCATTGTGCAAGTGTAACGGCTCAATTATAATAATGATTCATAATATATTACCATTATAAACTTGAAATGGCTCAATTATAATAATAGTTCATAAATAAATTATCATTAATCTGTTTTTTATTTAATTTTTTTTAATAAATTCACTTCATAAACAAAAACATTTCCAACAATCCCCCACTTGAATTTTTTTAAATATATTTTTCAAGCAGTTTCTGAAAAAATAAAATTGTGCATAAATAAAGGTGTCTTTCGACTTAAACCTTTGCATAGTGGATAGGATTCAGTTTTTACTAAAGTGACACGTAGTCTTAAACTCTATTTCTGACATCAGACCACATACAAATCTTTCTAGAGTGCAATCAAATAAGCTCGTGCATTTATGGCCATGTTTCTATCCCAGTTTAGTGAATGCTCTAGGAATTTCGCCCAATACTCCATAGGAAATGGCCATATTTCCGTATTCGCACAGGCGAGTCTATCAAGAGTACTCCTAAAGGTAGGTACTTCACTCCAAATAGAGTATAGATCATATTAAGAGTTACTATTAACTCATCCTCTAATCACTTCAGAAGTACATGCTTCTTAGTATAAAAATAGAATGTTAAACTAATATTACTTTACAACTTGTTCTTACCCATTGAACCTAGTTCTTGGGATCTCCAGTCATTAGGTCGAGTTACCATTGTGCGTGACTCAACAATTTAAGGGCAATAGTCCCATTATTTTATAAGTTCTAAGGACTTTCTCTCTGGCCAGTCCTTTCGTTAAAGAATCTGTCAAATTCTCATCATTGCGTGTGATCCACTTTAAAAGCACCTAAAAAGAGTAGCTCTCCAACAGTATTGTGCTTACGACGTATCTGTCATCTCAAACCATTGTAATAATGGTTATATACTTTTTCAATAGTCTCGGTACTATCACAATGGATCAACGCAGCTGGTATCAGTTTTTCCCACAAAGGAATCTCAGCTAGTAGATTTCTTAAGTATTCTACTTCTTTACTAGCTATGGCTAGTGCTATCATCTCACACTCCATAATAGACTGAGCCAAAATAGTCTGTTTCTTGGATTTCCAAGAAACAGCTCCTCCAATAATGCTAAAGATATAGACAATGGTTGCTTTTGAATCATCAGATAAAGTAGCCCAGTCTACATCGGTGTAACCTTCAAGAATAGTTGGAAAATTTTCATAATGTAACCCAAAGTTCAAGGTTCGTTTTAGGTATCTCATGACCCTCTCAATGGCATGCCAATGCTCTATATTAGGTCTACTAGTAAACCTGCATAATAATCCCACGACATAGGCAATGTCGGGTCGGGTACAATTAGTGGCATACGAAAGGCTGCCAATGATGCTCACATAATCAGACTGTCATACACCTTCACCGGTGTTCTTAAATAGCTTTACACTAGGATCATATGGTGCACATGCAGGTTTATAGTCAAAGTAATTGTATTTCTTTAGAATGTTCTCAATATAATGAGATTGATCCAAAGAAAGTCCCTTTTCGGACCTAGTAATCTTAATACCAAGGATTACACTTGCTTCACCTAGATCTTTCACATCGAAATTGACGCTTAACAAAAATTTAACAGAGTTTATGGAATGAATGTTTAACCCAAAAATAAGTAGGTCATCTACATAACGACAAATGATAACACAAATAATTCTTAGATTTATAGTAAATGCATTGTCACTTTCATTAACTCTGAAACCATGTGAGATTATTAAGTTATCAAATTTTCATGCCATTGTATAGGTGCTTGTTTTAAGCCATATAATGATTTGTCTAACTTGTGAACTTCATGTTCTTGACCATGAACTACAAATCCTTCAGGTTGGTCCATATAACTTTCCTCTTCTAATTCACCATTTGAAAAGGCAGTTTTAAAATCTATTTGGTGTAATATTATATTATGAATAGACGCAAGTGAAATTAGCACTCGAATGGATATAATTCTAGTTACAGGTGAAAAGGTGTCAAAAAATCCACATTTTCTCTTTGCTTAACTCCTTTAGCAACTAAACGGGCTTTATATTTATCAACTATGCCATCATGTTTTAATTTTTTTTTAAGTACCCATTTACGGCGTATAGAATTACAACCAGGTGGTAGATCTACTAAGTGCCAAGTCTTATTGGATTCCAAAGAATCCATTTCATCATTTATAGCCTTTTTCCAAAAATCGGCATTTAAGGAAGATAAGGTCTTTTGGAGGTTTAAGGGATCCTCCTCTATAGTAAAAGCACAAAAATCTGAACCAAATCTTTTGCGGTTCTTGCTCTTTTACTTCTTCTGGGTTCATTTTCAGAAGACTCATTAAGTTCTATTCTAATAGGCATGGTGTTACTTGATGTGCCTCCACTCTCCTCAATTTAAGTGGAAATCTAGATTCATAAAAATCAGCATCATTAGATTCTATTATATTATGTGTATTCAGGTCATAAATCTATTTGCTTTGCTGTTAATAACATAGCCAATAAATACACATTCATATGCTCTACTTGCTAATTTTATTCCCTTAGGATCTGGTATACGAATATATGCCTAACATCCCCAAGTTCTAAAATAAGGCACATTTGGTTTATAATTTCTTAAAATTTCAAATGGTGAGATTTTACTTTTTGATTTAGGGATTCTATCCAATAAATAACATACAATCAATAAAATATCCCTCCATCAGTGTTTTGCTGCACCCGAATTCAATAAGATAGCTACAACTAATACGGTAAAGGTTCTATTTTTTCTTTCAGCTTTACCGTTCATTTCAGGTGAATAAGGTGCAGTTCTCTCAAGAATTATAGCATGCAGTTTATAGAAATCAAGAAATAAAGTAGATTCATATTATATTCATCTACCACTACGAAGTCTCTTAATTTTCTTATTATATTGATTCTCAATTTCAGTGTTAAATGATTTAAACATATCAAATGCATCACTTTTATTTTTGATAAGGTATACATAAGTAAAATCAGAATAGTCATCAATAAAAGTGATAAAGTAACGCTGTCCATGTCAAGTTAAAATTCCATTAAGTTCACATGTATCAAAATGAATCAAATCTAAAGGTTCAAAAAGTCTATTAACTAATTTAGATGGTTTTTTTTAGTGATTTTTTCTTGATTATAGAATTCACATTTATCTAAATCAGTTTGTACATTTTAGGGATAATAACTAAGGTGCACATGTTATGAATTATACGTTTATTTACATGCATAATCTAGAGTGTCGGATATTAAAATCACACAACATATAAGCAGAAGCAGACATTTTATTACATTCAACATTCAGTTCAAACATATCATCAGTTGCATAACCCCTACCCACAAACATACCATTCACAGTGATGGTGTACATATCAGCCCAATAGTTTATGTAAAACTAGCCTTATTAAGAAATAATCTGAAACAAGATTCTTTCTCATCTCTGGAGTGTGCATTACGTCCTTTCGAATGACGGTCTTCTCAGAGGTAAACTTTAGCTCCACGCTTCCAACCCCAGCAACAATAGTGGTGTTAGAGTCTTCCAACAACACTTTCTTGTCATAGTCTCTGTATATGTTTTGAACATAGAACGGTCATAGCAGACATGGCGTTAGCACCAGTATCTACCCACCAACCCTTTGATCCCCAGTAAGGTGAATCTCATCAATAATCATAGCCATTATAGGCTCCTCAGTCAGGTTAACCTGTGGTACATGGCTTGGTCCCTTCCTACACTTGCGTGCCATATGACCTGGTTTTCCGCAGTTGTAGCAAAGAAACAACTGTCCAGAGTCATTCTTTTGGGGCGGCTTCTGTTTGTTGCGGTTCTGACTAAGCTTGCGATTCTAATTCTTAAAAAATTTAGGATTTGGTTTCATAACAGCAGCTTTCTTAGTGTTTCCTATAACAGCAAGCAATTCTTCCTTCATATCTTGTTTACGTGATTCCTCCTAAATTTGGAGGCGACCTATCAAGCTTTCCAAAGAAAATTCTTTAGTTTAATGTCTCAGATTATTCTTAAAATCCTTCCAACTAAGGGGTAGTTTGTCTATCAAAACAACTTGGAATTGTTCATCAATAACCATACTTTCAGAGATGATCTCATGAGCTAGTTTCTGAAGTTCATGAGATCGCGTCATTACTACCTGTCGTCCGTCATCTGAAATTTAAGGTAGCGGCTGATGGCATATTTCTTTGCTCTAGCTTCTTCTATATCATACTTATTTTGCAACGCCTCCGAAATTTCCTTGGCTGTCTTGTCTGAATTGTAGTAGTCGTAGAGATCGTCATTAAGGCCATTGAGTATGAAGTTCTTACAGAGATAATCCTGCTCCATCCAATTCTACAATTTTTGGCTTTGTTCCTGCTAGATCTGCAGTTGTTGTGCATCGGTTTTGGCGGGCTTCTCTGATACTATAGGCTTTTCTGCAGTGAGCACACCAACCACCTTCCTCATCGTCAGAAAAAATTCCATCTTTTGCCTCCAGCGCTTGCAATGGAGGCCCTCGAATATGAAGGGCATAGAAGCGACCTTGAGGACCTAAAAAATTAAGGTTGGTGCAGCATCGTCAATAGTTGTCGCACAAGTCATTGTTATCTGGATCGTCTTCAAATTATTGGGAACAATGAAACTTCGGTTGAGTCATGTACGTCGTCACTCTCTTGAAAACGTTTCAACATTCTAGCTGAAGGTGCAAAGAAGTTCTGAAAAAACAAATGTTGCCGCCTCTAGGATAAAATAACCTCTATAATCTAAAAATTATCATCCTGTTTGCACTGACAAAGTTGATTCTGATTTGCACTCTGAAATACTGCTCAAGGTGTTTAGTTTTGTTAAAGGAAGAAGAGAAGGAAAAATGTTTGTTATTCTGACCATTTCTTTGTTATTTTTACCATTTCTCTTCTATCTACCTATCATTTAAATAGGCAGAATGGAAATTATATACGTTACTAAAGTCATGCAATGTTAATGGATTTTAATTTATTCTCATTTAAAATAATATTGTAATACCAATAGCTTTTGTAACAGCTCAATAATGATATCACATAAATATATTACCGTTGTGAAAGTGTAATGGCTTAATTACAATAATGATTCATACATATATTACCGTTATAAACTTGCAACGACTCAATTATAATAATGATTCATAAATATGTTACCGTTACAAACTTGCAATGGCTCAATTATAATAATGGTTCGTAAATAAATTATTATTAACCTGTTTTTATTTAATTTTTTTTATTAAATTCACTTCATAAAAAATACATTTCTAATGTCATCATACGACGACCATGTATTTTGTTACAGCATATATTATATTCTTTATGTTTGGCCCAAGATAATAACAATATACTGTTTTTGATCCAAGTTTGACTCTCTTGGAAGGAGAAACTGGAACTTTTGCCAAGCACCCCCACACTTTGAGGTATTTAAAACTTGGTTTGTTTCCTTTCCATAACTCATATGGAATTGTTCCTGTTTTATTGTGAGGGACTTTGTTTAATATGTGATTAGACATATTTAATGTTTCACCTCACAAGTTCGTCGGTAGACCAGAAGTTAAAAGCATGGCAGTAATCATGTCTTTTAACGTTCTGTTCTTCCTCTCGGCTACACCATTTTGTTGTGGTGAATATGAAGCTGTTGTTTGATGAATTATACCATTTTCGGCACAGAACTGTTCAAATGGTGATTCATATTCTCCACCTCGATCAGATCTTAGTATCTTGATCTTTTTATTTAACTGATTTTCTACCTCAGCCTTGTATTTTATAAACGCTGTTATTGCTTCATCTTTACTATTTAAAAGATATACATAGCAATATCGCGTATAATCGTCAATAAAAGTAATGAAATACTTTTTCCCACCTCTTGTAGGTAGTGATTTAAAATCACATAAATCTGTATGTACCAAACCTAATGGTTCGGTGCTTCTGTCAACGGATTTGAATGATTGTTTGACCATTTTTGCTTCTACACGTGTCTCACATTTGTACTTCTTATCTACTTGGAATTTTGGAATTAATCCCAAGTTTGATAATGTTTTCATTTTACGGAAATTTATGTGTCCCAATATATCATGCCATAGTAAAATTTCGTGCTCAAGCAAATAAGAAACTTCAATTTTATTAATAGCACAATCAGAATACATATTTTTGTTGCCGACAACGGCTACATTTGCTTTAAATAGGCCATCGCATAAATATCCCCTTCCTATATACATTTCAGCCTTGGATAGAACCATCTTGTCTGACTCGAACACCATCTTAAATCCCTTCTTTGATAGGACTGCACCAGAGATGAGATTCTTACGTATGTCTGGAACGTGGTGCACGTTATTCAACTTAACAGTTTTTCCAGAAGTAAACTTGAGGATTACTGTGCCACTTCCTTCGATCATGGAAACTGCAAAATTACCCATGTAGAGTTTTTCTTCATGATCGAATTTCTGATATGTAGAAAACATGCATTTGTCAGAACAAACATGACGAGTAGCGTCTGTATCTACCCACCATTGGTTAGGATTCTGAACCAGATTACATTCAGATACCACCGCCGAGAAGTTGGACTCGTCTACTTCCATGTTATCCACTATATTTGCCTCTTTATTGCGTTCCTTCTTGAGTCTGCAATCTCTAGTGGCATGTCCAACTTTTCCACAAACCCAACATTCGTCATTAAACTTCTTGGTTCGTTTGTTGTCTTTTGGTTTGTTGTCTTGAGCTTTCCTTTTCTTCTGGAAATTCTTCTTTTTGTTTTTGGTCTTTGACCCTTCAGCCACAAATGCCTCCTCGCTTGATTTTGTAACTGCACGGTTGTCTGTCTCAATTTTTAATCGGACTATGAGATCTAGTAAAGAGATTTCCTTCTTCTTATGCTTTAGATAGTTGTGGTAATCTCTCCATGACGGCGGCAGTTTTCCCGTGATGGCTTCAACCAAAAACAATTCTCCAACCTTATGACCTTCTGCCTCGAGTTCATGAATGATGATTTGCAGTTCATGTAGTTAAGCAGTCACCGGTTTGGAGTCAACCATCTTGTAGTCCATGAATTTGTCTACAATGAATTTCTTAAGACTGATATTCTGCGTCTTGTACTTTGTGGTAAGTGCATTCCAGAGTGCGTTTGATGTCTTTGAAGGCTGATATACTTTGTATAGCACCTTGTCGAGACAATTCAGAATATAGTTTCTGCATAAAAAATCGGAATGCTTCGACGTATTCACCTCTGCTTCCTGCCTGGTGCAGGAATCGGTTCCTCCTTCTCGAGGTACTTTTGCAGACCGAGTGTGGTGAGATAAAACAATATCTGATTCTGCCAAGTCAAGAAATCATCACCATCTCGCTTGAACGGTTCAAGTCTGTTGTGAGTAGTATTTTTTGAAAATTCTACTGTTGCCATCTCGGTTTTAGTAAGAAAACAGTAAAATTCTTAAGATGTTATTTGTCTAGCATACCAAAACAGAGAATAATCAATTATAAACTCGTCACACAAGTTTATAACTCAGATTTCCACTACGCTGGAATTCTGTATAAATTATTATAACAGTATGAATGTTGTAAATAAGTTACAACAACAGCGTTATACTATTTTGAACAAATAGTATAACCAAAATAAAGAATAGAATATAGAATAATGTATATAAATATACAAACAGACTAGAATTCTAACCGGATTATGTCTGAGGCTCGTCGTAACGATTTCCTTAAGAATTTTATTTCAAAATTCCCCCAAGATACAATAGACGTATTCTGCTCGAGATTGCAATGAGCATATCACTCTGTGATTTAGAGTATGGTAGCAGAAGAGAAGAAGAAGATTCGGATTCTAAAATCATTTAGTTTGTATCCCTTCGAACGGTCGCGTCTGCACCCGTTTGTCCAAACGGTCGCGCCCGTTTCTGCTTCTGTTTATCGGTTGCGCCCATTCATTTTGAACAAATAGTATAACCAGAATAAAGAATAGAATATAGAATAATGTATATAATACAAACAGACTAGAATTCTAACCGGATTATGTCCGAGGCTCGTCGTAACGATTTCCTTAAGAATTTTATTTCAAAATTCCCCCAAGATACAATAGACGTATTCTGCTCGAGATTGCAATGAGCATATCACTCTGTGATTTAGAGTATGGTAGCAGAAGAGAAGAAGAAGATTCGGATTCTAAAATCAGTTAGTTCGTATCCCTTCGAACGGTCGCGTCTGCACCTGTTTGTCCAAACGGTCGCGCCCGTTTCTGCTTCTGTTTATCGGTTGCGCCCATTCATTTTGAATAGGCCGCATCCGTTCGCCAAAACCGCATCTGTTCGCCAAAGTTAAACTGCGCCTGCTAACGGGCCGCATCCTTTCAGAAAGATGCTGTCAACAAGCCGCACCTCTTCAGGCCAAAACCCGCGTCCGTAATCACCCGCCCGCTTCTCTTCAAATCGCAGGCCCAGCTCAGTTTCAGACGAAGCCCAAAACCGTTAAACAATGGCCAAGCAAAAAGAATGGTCATTTGAGCCAGGCCCGGTTCGGTCGGACGGACGGCGGCGGCGCGCGCGTGGTGGAGATGCATGATCTTTCTCCTCACAACGAAGCATACATTTGGGAGCCACAGGCCTCCAACCTCCTCATGAGAAAGCCATATATAAACCAATATAGCTTCAATAATTTGGCGATGTGCGACTTTGTATATTTCATTCATTTAAGGAATTCCAACACAGAATATTTCTGTTGTATCTTGGGGGAATTTTGAAATAAAATTCTTAAGGAAATTGTTACGACAAGCCTCAGACGATATCCGGTTAGATTCTAGTTTATTCTATAATCTTTCGTTTATACGTTGTGCTGTTTCTATAAATAGTATAACGTTGTTGTTGTAACTTATTTACAACATTCATTTTGTTATAATAATTAATACAGAATTCCAGTGTAGTGGAAATCTGAGTTATAAACTTGTGCGACGAGTTTATAATTAATTATTCTCTGATTTGGTATACTAGACGTATAACAGTGCATTTATGGATTTTACTATATCTTTTTTTTCCATATATTAAAAGTTGCTTGTTTACTGTTAAAACGACCATGTGCCTAGATGAATTTTTAAAAGGAATAAAATTTTAAGAAATGCGCACCATGTTCAAACTGGTTTAAAAAATTTCCACAAAATATGACATTTATAGTTAGGACACTTTACATTATATACACCGAAAAACATCATATTTAAGGAAATTTCTGTAATATGGCTCTATGCAGTACATAACTTTAAATCCTGCATTGTTTTGCTGGTTGGGCTAGTGTTGTGGGTTTGGCACTTTCTATTCATAGTAGAATAGATAGAATATGCATTAACAATCAGTTCATGGATAGTTTCCTAATTATAAAGCAAATGCATTAAACCATTCTTCAAGTGATCATTGTCCTCTTCATTTATCTATTATGCCTTCTTACCATGAGGATAAGAAGTTGATTTTAAATATAATAATGCATGGATTTTAAATATAATAATGCATGGCCTTTACTAGAGGATATGATGATATTGTTTCAAATTGCTTTAAAGTACAATTTGAGGGGAACGGTTTATATAAGATTCTTAAGAAAATAAATTAATAAAGCATAGGCTAAAAGCATGGAATAAATTGAATTCCATTATCAAAGATCAATGTGATGTGCTCAGAGAGAGAAAATAATTCATTATATGAAAGTCTAGTTGATGCTCCTCATGATCAAACATTGGCTAATAATTATATGAGCTGTAGGCAGTTAAACAATCTAATGCATGCTCATGCCACTGATTTTCCACAAAAGGCAAAATTAAAATGGTTAACCATGGGAGATCAACCTTCTAAATTTTTTCTGCTATAATGAATATGCTATTAATAGAAGAACCAACCTTTTTCAAGTTCTTAAGAAGGATGACAATCAAGTTAACAATACAGAGGATATGAAACAAGCCACTGTTAACTATTTTAACTAATTTTACAATTCTGGTTGCGCCGTGGGGAACTGGTGTTATCTATTATTATATGCCATATGTCACTACAACTGCATCCTCTCTTCTAGCTAATAAGTATATTCCACCAACATGTGTATACTTTTTACCCTTGACAAATGAAAGCGAACCATTCCCAATAACACACCAATTCTCCAAATAACTGCAGTTGACAAAAATGTATCAATTAACTAATGGAACTCGAACAACATTCGAGTGCTAGTAGAATAGAACTATCGTAAATCCCACATTTGATTATAATCAAATAACTAAATAGACAATAAATATGCATGATGAAACTTGGACAAGGAATATTTACAGTACACGTTATACAATAGGGAAGGTGGTGATAAAACATGATACATTTTAGTTAACAGCGGGAACTCTTATGTTTTACTTTTCTCTTGATTCAGAGCTTTGAAGCTTATGTTGGAATATTGCTTCTCAAAACTGCTGTTGTTGGAGTCGTTTGCGAGTGGCAGGCAAGAATTTTAATGTGCACTTTAATGTCTTTGTCATTTTTACATGTTTAAACAAATTTTAAGGTCTTATGATCAGAACCCCAATTTATAAACTGATTACTTTTATTTTTATTTTTTGTACAATTTCAGGAAATTCAAACTATTTAATAAACTATTTTTTCCCAAATAGGTTTTTGATCTCCAAATATATAGGAAAATATTAATTTATTTTCTAAATACGACCATTTCATTAAGAAAAATCGAAAATTAAGTGATAGTAATTAGTAAGAATTTGAGTTCAAAAGCATGATAATACTATTTCGTAATCAAAATGATGGTTGTCTTTGGCCTTCCATTGTCATTAGATTTAACACCTGATAATCTACAAATGAATGAAGCTATCTACTTCATTTATTTATTTTGTAAATTTACTGGCAAAACTGCTCTATCCATACCAATCATTTATGCTTTAAATTTGTAGATTTCCAGTTGCATACTCTTCATCAAGAATAACTATAAAAGTAAAAGCAGAAAAGTTGCAAGCACCAAACTAAAATCTAAAGCTCTTATAATTGATTAAAGAAAAGAAAACCCCCTTACATGGTTTACTAAAGCACTGGCGTCGTTTTACTTATTTAAAGTTGCATCTCAAACTTGATTTATAAAGTTGCATCTCAAACTTGATTTATAACCAATGGTTGAGAATATTCGTAGTTTCCTATTTTGTTGGTAATATTTAGTGTTCCTATTTTGTTTTTTAAGTGTATAGTAGTCTTTTTAGTAGCTTTATTTAATTTTTGAATAATATTTCTCTTTTTAGAATTTTTAAAATAATTCCTTGTATATTATGCTATTGAAGAAAAGCCTTCTTTTCTCCACTTCTTTTTTCTTTTTACATCTCTTATCTTTTGTTTGTGCAATTGTTTTAGCCGTAATATCAACACTGATTTTAACAACTATACTCCTTTGTTCCATTGAGTCCTGGCATAAGATGGGTGTAATTATAAAATTTTGTTTTAACATGGCTAATTCATTGTGGTTTAAGACAAATTTCCTTCCTTCTAGTTGTATTTGACGTCATAATGTACCAATGTACATTCACATATGCAGGTCATAGTGAGTGGCATATTGCTAGTCCTTATGGCAGTAGGCAACTTTGCAAACACAGTGCAAACTCTAATGGAAAAATATAGATTCAAGGCAAAGATGAAAAAAAGCGAGAGCAAACATGATTTTGACCAGTTCTTATCTCCACCATCTACAAGTTGAATACACCATATGCTTTTTGTTACATTTAATCATTACTCTTTTTGAAAGCTAATGCTCATTAATTACCATCTCATGGCAAGCAACTTGCATTTGCACAAATATGAAACTTAAACAACTAAAACAGATCATTGCTATCAAACAAAGATTGCTTGGTTACAACAATAAATTAACTGTTCACGAGTACAAGTTTAGCTATCTTTGGGAAAATAGCATTTGAGTTTCCAAGAGGTCGTTGTCATAATATTGGAAATGGCATCTTTAACTGTTTTGCAGGAGCCACATGAAAAATAGAATACGAAAATAATTTATGTTATTTCTTAGTGGCATCTACAAGAATAACATGAACATGGTTTATTATCTACTAGGACAGTGCTCACTTGACATGACATCATGGTGAAAACCAGGGTGGTAATAGAATTATCCTCCCTATATATAGCAACAGTATTTTCCATGAGCATGCATGATGAGACAGAAGTAGTGAAAAAGTATAGGATAACATAAACAGCCACTTGAAAACCCAAAATTAGATATAGCTAAAATAAATTCAAATTACGGGGCCACGTTGTAAGCTACAATTATGCATAAAAAAATGAAAATTAGAAAGATAGACCAAGGGTCACTAAAAACATAAGGCTCAAACCTTGCAATGTGAGCTGAACCGATCGCTCGTAGCACTTGCAAACCCAACTAGGCTGACGGTTGTTTCTGTAGCAAGAAAGTAATTATTGATGATTAGCGGGTATAAAGAAATTATGAAAGCGAAACAATATGAATGCAGAGGGTCACTAACTCTTAGAGCTATAATCTACAATGTAAAGCAAATGATCCAAAGCAATAATTTGCAAAAACATGCCATTTTTAGCAAAAATATTCATGAAATATTATATCTAACTTTATCTTCAAAGAAACGGTATGAATAATTTTAACAATTTAGTTCTTATATTTATTTTTTGATAGAGCCAGAATCCATTTAGACTTTTAGATATCCATGTTTCTCTTAGAGCTATATGAAAAATATTGGGGTTGTACAAGCATGAAAGGCATAGACATTGTCTAGTTTGACACGTTGATGAAACGTGTGACTACAAGATGTATAACATGTTAATGCCGAAGGAGGTGTTCTGACCAAACTAGATGATAATAATTTGGATCGGATAAATTACTAAATAACACAAACTAAATGAAGGACATTAATTAAAACATATTGGCCATTTACTTCAGCAGAGTGATCAATGCAATATGTCAAACGTTTTTTTATATTTTTCCCAATCACCAACTGTATGCCATAATGATCATGATTCAAAAATCATCGATTAGAATCTGTGATTTAATTCAATAGAGTGACTAATATAATATGTCAAACATTTTGAAAATTTTTCTAATCGTTATTATTAGACCATAATGACTAAGATTTAGATATAAACTAAAATAGATTGCCATTTGATTTAATGGAGCAGTTAATACAATTTGCCAAACATTTTGAAGAGTTTCCATATCATCAGCGCTGTAGCATAATGATCAAAGATTTGTAAATCGACTAATATAAGCTGACCATTTAATTGAATGAACTAGTAGCATAATACATTAACCATCTTAAATTTTTTTCCTTATCATCAATGTTGTGCCATATTGATCGGTATTTAGATATTAACTAATAAAAATTGTCCACTGAATCCAATGGAGAAATTAATGAAATATATCAAACATTTGGAAAATTTTCTTATCAATAATTGTATACCATAATGGTCGGCATTTATAAATTAACAAACAAAGACTGACCATTCAATTTAATAAAGCAATTCACAGAGCATGTCAACTATTTTCAAAATTTTCCAAATTATCAATGGGCTACATCATTAACATATTATTATCTCAAAGGGTTAAAGAGCATGTCAACTTGAGCATTGATGAACTTAAATTTCATTATCTCCCATAGTTGTTGCTTATTGCAGTAGTGCACTAAATAAACTTAGTGCAACGCACTGCACTAAGTCTTGTTATTCAATGCACCGTTGCATTAAGTGTTGTTATTCTGTGCACTGCTACAGCGATGCATTGGATAACAACACTTAGTAGACTGCAACACCGAGTTATCCAGTGCACTAAACTGAGTATTGTTACTTAGTGCACTGAGTATAAACTCAAGTTATTCGGACATTCCCCTATCACTTAATCTCTACTGCTTATATTATTCTTCTGTATTCACCATTTAAATCCATAAATAGTTATAGTAATGGCTAGGATAGCATAGGTCACAAAAAAACGCTTACTCTACACGAACGCTTGATAAAACAAAAAGGAGAACAAACATGACTAAACAAAAAGGAGAACACTCAATCTCTACTTCTTATTTGATATTATCAAAGTCAATAAACCCAGAGCCAGATTGTCTTCCTACTACCTAAATACTACAATAAAAAACACATATATCAATAACAATTGACCAAGTAAACCCATTAACCTATAAGACTAGGTTGAAATAACATAAAGATATGAAAAAATGAAATAAAAGTTCTACACAATCATTGAAGATCTACAAAGATATATCCACTGTTACATCAAATTATTAGCTAGCAAAAAATATAATAGTGAACTGGAAATTGCTTATAGCTTGTAATAGATATAATATATAGATATGGAAGAATCCTAGCTAGCAACATAAATGTAAAAACTATGATATCACTAATTGTGCCTTGCTGAGATGGAACTTCAAGAAATTTTGAACACTACATTCTTCCTTATTTTTCAAAAGATCGAGAATAAAAATTAACAAATTTAACAATATAATACTATATAGCTTTTTGGTTACATGAATCTCAAGTTACCTTCATAAATCTAATGGTTTTGTATTAAGTGGTATATACCCATCATGTGCAAACACTTAATACTATATAGCTTATTGATTATTACTTCATCTTCAACATTCTCATTCAGTCAAAGAATCATTTCTATATTATCTGTATATGAATCAAGAGCAACAATAGTTACTTATTGTTTTGTTTATTTTTCTAGACACAGGTACCGCCGAAGCTTGTAATATATAAAATATCTGAAACTTAATCTAAAAATAGAAAACAAAGGCAAAAGCCAATCAACTATAACTTACTTTGAAACATCGAGGACAAAGGGCTGTTGGTGCTAATGGCTACCAATTTGCATCCACTGACTACAGCTGGAACTAGGACTAATAATTGCTTGAGCCTGCAATGGGGATGAGGACGAGGGCAAACGGGAATGAGCTTGCAACGGGGACCACTGCAACGCGGATAAGGATACGGGAACGAGATTGCAACGTGGATGATTGCAACGGGGATAATCGACTACAGTGAGGAGGGTGGAATTATTTTTCAAAAAAAGGAATAATTGATTTGGACAAGGAATTTAAACTGGGGGAAGTTTTTGTTGCGAGGAGTTCACAGAAACGGAGGAAAGGAAAATAAATTTACCAATTTGATGGAAACCCGTTCAAAAAATTTGTACACGTGTGCTAAGAAAATAAATTTTCTTGCAGTGGGGTTAAGTAATGCACATGCTTTCTTCGTGGATTTGATGAACCGAGTTTTCCGAAGTACTTGGATATATTTGTGCTGGTGTTTGTCGATGACATTTTAATGTACTCTACGAATAAGAGGGAGCATGAAGATCATCTTAGAATAGAGCTTGAGACGTTAAGGCAACATCAGCTAAAAGAAAAGTTTACCAAGTGTTATTTTTGAAAGAAAGTGGTTAAGTTTCTTGGACACGTGATTTCAAAGAAAGGCTTGTCAGTCGATCCAGATAACATCGAAGCTGTGAATAATTGGAAGATAATAGAGGTGGTGACTAAGATTAGAAGTTTTCTTGGACTTGCTGGTTATCACCGAAGATTCATCAAGAATTTCTCGCGGATAGCAGCACCTTTGATTAAGTTAACCAGAAAGGAGGTGAAGTTTTTCTTGTCCAACAAAATGTGAGGAAGCATTCCTTAAGTTAAAGCATTTGCTGACCAGTGCACCAGTGTTAGTAGTCCCTGGCGAAAACCAAAGGTTGGTGGTGTATATTGATGCATGTGGGGCTAGATTGGGAGTTGTATTGATGTAGTGGGGTAAAGTTATTGCCTACGCTTCATGACAACTTTGATTGCATGAAGTGAGATATCTTACTCGTAATTTGAAGTTGGCTGCGATGATCTTCGCATTAAAGGCTTGGAGACATTATTTCTTAGGGGAGAGATTTGAACTACACACAGATCATAAGTCTTTAAGGTACTTATTCTCTCAGAAGGAGCTAAATATGAGACAGTAGAGGCAGCTGGAGTTTTAAGGTACTTATTCTCTCATAAGGAAATAACGTAGCAGATGCTTTTAGTAGAAGACATCAGAATGTGGTGTTAGCTATGTTGGAAGAGTGGAAGGATTTAGAGGCTTTGATTACTTGTAGTGTGCAGTTAAGATCGACTGCTAGTTCTACTCAGAGCATAGCCATGTTGTCCTGTTTAGAAGTTCGACCAATGTTGATCGAAAGGATTGCTTCTAAGCAGAGGGAGGATCTAGAATTAGCCAAGAAGATTAGAAGGCTTAAGGTTGGAACTGAGACCGATGGTCTAAGAGATTTTAGTCTTGACCAGAGAGGATGGTTGATAAAGAAGGGACGATTATGTGTTCCGAAGGTTGAGGACTTAAGGAAAGAAGTTCTTGAAGAATGTCATCGATCCAAATTTATGATTCATCCTGGAGAGACCAAGATGCATCAAGATATGAAGAGGAGCTTCTATTGGGAAGGTATGAAGAGGATATTGGCTGGTGGGTTAGGCAGTGTGAAAACTGCCAACAAGTGAAGGCTAAACATAAGAGGCCATGCGGGTTGCTTCAGCCTTTAGAGATTCCAGTTTGGAAATGAGATTCGATATCCATAGATTTTATTGATGGGTTGTCAAGGTCAAATAGAGAAAATGAAAGTATATGGGTCATAGTGGATAGGTTAACCAAGAACGCCCATTTCATTCCTGTTAAGTCAACAGGACGGTACCTGTTTTAGCTAAGTTGTTCATGAAGAACATAGTTACACTACATAGGATTCCTAGTAGTATAGTCAGTGACAGAGATGTTTTGTTCACTAGTGAATTCTAGAAAAGTCTACAGGATGTATTAGGCACAAAGCTTAAGGTGAGTACTACATATCACCCATAGACGGATGGACAGACAGGGAGAGTCAATAAGGTACTCGAGGATATGCTGAGAGAGTATTGGACTTTGGTGGATCTTGGGAAGATCGCCTACATTTGGTTGAGTTTTCCTATAATAATAGTTATCAGACTATTATAGGAATGACGCCTTTTGAAGCTTTGTATGGAAGACCGTGCAAATCACTAGTATGTTGGTTGGAGACTGGGGACAGATTAGTCTTAGGTCCAGATTTGGTTAGAGAGGCGTCAGAGAAGATTGAGTTGATCCGAGAAAGAATGAAGGAAGCTCAGTCTAGATAGAAAATTTATGCAGATAAGAGAAGTAAAGACCTAGAATTCTCAGTTAGAGATAGAGTTTTTATTAAGGTATCACCGATGAAGGGTGCGGTATGATTTGGAAAGTTAGCGAAACTAGCACCGGGATATGTTGGTCCATTCCAGATTATAAAAAGGATTGGAAAGCTCGCATATAGAGTTGAGTTACCAAGCAGTATGGCAGGCGTCCATAATGTATTTCATGTGTCTCATCTACGCAAGTATGTGCATGATCCAGAGGCTACTATTCCTCCGACGGAGTTGGAAGAGTTGATAGTAGAGTCGAATTTGACCTTTGTTAGACAACCAATTTGGGTTATAGCGAGAGATGAGAAAACACCGAGGAACAAGACAGTCAAGTTGGTGAATGTTCAGTAGAGCGACAACGAGAAGGACTGTACTTGGAAGACATAAGATAGGATTCGAGTTACATATCCTGATCTACTTTGAGGGTATGTCTATATTAGATTTATATAGATAGTTGTTAGTCAGGTAGACTAGTATGGTTGTTATGAGTCGTTACAGATGATTGTTATGTTTAGTATATTATTCTTATTGAATTTCGAGGACGAAGTTCTTTAAGGAGGTTGCCTATAACACCCCTAATTTTTGATAACATTATCCAGGAGATTTAATTAGATAAATTAAATAGAATAATGTAAGAATTAGAATGGTAAGGAGACTGTGATTTGAATAAACAATTAAAGACAGTGCTTAAATTAATTAAATGGGCTTAAATGGCTTTTATGTTATTAATTAAAACATGAGCATATTAGGAAATAACTGCACCCTTATGATTCACAGCTATACATCCATTCACATTCATTTTTCTCATTTTCACAAAAATATAAACACAAATCAAAGAATGGAAATTACCAAAGGAAAAGAGGAAGATATAATTCAATCAAAAGCTAAGGATTAAAGTTAGGAGAAATTAGTCTACAACAAATCTCAAATTCAAGTTGAATAATAATTTACGACATCTCCGTTTTGTTCTACGATCGCATATTTATTGAGTTTATGACTAAACCCATTTTTATGGTGATATGGATGATGATATGCTTAGATTTATAACATGGTTGATTTAGACAAAATTGTTTAAATACGATTTTACACGGTTTTAAGGGTAAAACCGATTATACTTGATTTCGAATGCCATGTAAATATTATATTTTATATAAAATATGGTTTTGGAGATGGGTTTCAATTTCTGTAATTTCCAAGCTATCGAAAATTTAATATGAATTTTTAAAGGAAAATATGTTTTATTTGGTTTAAAATTTTATTTCGATCATTTCAGGAAGAAATTGGGCCTGAAATTGGGCCTGAAATTTTTGTATGTTAGATAACATACTGAAAGTGAATTTCTGTAATTTTTGGGGACTTTTCTCTAAGAGATTTATTATGGAAGTTAAATTATTTTAGAAGGAGGACCTAAATGATTTAATTGTTTTGCCTAATGGAAGGGCTTAATTGTTAAATTAATATTTTTTTAGATCTGAAATTATGCGGCGGTTTTATTCGAAAAATAATTTGAAAATTTAAGGCAACCAATTAAATGTTTACAAATAGTCAGGTTAGTTAAAAAGTAATTACTTAAAAAGGTATTAAAACAGCCTTTACTAAGAAATTTTGTTCCTCCACTCTCGGAAGCTACCTTTCGACTTAATGCTTCCACCTCAACCAAGTCGACATCAACTATGTCAAAACCAACTAAGCCAAAACCAATACAGAAGGTATCACAACGTTGGTATGTAGTGGATTGGAGAAAAGCGGAAGGCATGGTGTCGAAAGCATCACTTCCGATGGGGTCGAAACCTTTGTTTTGTTTTCTAAAGAAATGCGCTTGCCTGTTTTATTAAAAAATTTCGAAGTAGTCAAAACTTATTCTTTCGAAGAGATCTTTTTAAATTGCTTTCGAAAAGGATTGCCACTTCTTGTTTAGGTAGTAGCTTCCGAAGTACATACTTAGTTTTGAAATTTATGCTTTCGAAAGGAGTAGTTTCGACATGGTAGAAACCCTATAGCCGTTCTTTTGCCTTTCAAGTGTATTGAAGTCATCAATGCTTTCGAAAGGAGTAGTTTCGACATGGTAGAAACCCTACAGCCGTTCTTTTGCCTTTCAAGTGTATTGAAGTCATCAATGCTTTCGAAGGGTAGCTTTTGTTTTAAACTTATATTTTTCCGCTTCCTAAATGCTTTTGAATGGGTTCAATGGTTTCGAAGGCAATGGCTTTGAAAGGGAGTTCTGATGTTATCCTTCAATGTATCACTCAAAGGATTTGAGCTTTCGAAATGGATGGTTCCGAAGCCATCAAATTTTCCCCAAACAATTTCATAAGGATAAAGGTTTCAAAAGAGATACTTCCTTATATATTCACTTTGACCTAAAAAATGTTTTTGAGTAAACCTAATGGTTTCGAAAGGGGCGCTCTCATTGGTTCCGAAGCTATGTTTCTAAGGATTATTAGGTAATGCTTTGATACTTTTGAAAGGTACATTTTGGTTTCAAAAGAGATAATTTAAAGAGCTTCGAAAGGTATATATTTAGTGTTTTGAAAAGAAGTTTCCAATGCTTTCGAAGGAGGTTATCCAAGGGTTTAGAAAGTGATGCTTTAAGGTTTCAAAAGCCATCGTTTTCAAAAAAATAACCCAATCTCATTTTAAAGGAAACATATGGCATAAATAAAGTATTTTGAAATGATTTAAATATAGAGTACTTGAAGAAGTTTCCTCGATTAATAGATTAAAGGGATTAACCAGGATTTATATAAAATGATTTCAAGGATATTAAACCACAGGTGTTGGTATTATGATATATTTAAGTTTACTTCTTCATATATATATATATATATATATATATATATTCACGTTGTAATGGACCCATAAATGTATTTTGGGGGAGGAAAGAATAACCAGCTAGGTTGGCCCAGTAGTGAATATAAATTAAATTAACTCCTAAATGAGTAGAATTGCATCCGGGAGGTCAAGAAGACCAGAATATTGGATGCTAAAATATTGATTAAAGAAGTTGTCACGGAGACAGGTTCATAGTAAACCCATGAAAACTATGTTCAACAAAAGTTGTCGGGGAGACAGCTTCATAGTAAACCCATGAAAACTATGTCTAGGAGAAGTTATTGGCATGAGCCAATAGGTTCATAGTGAACCTATGAAAATTATGATTAGGTAGAGTTATTGGCAGGGGCTAATAGGTTTGTAGTGAACCCATGAAAACTATATACGAATTAGGTTATTAACAGAATTCAATAAATTCGTAGTCAACCTATGAAAACTAGGATAAGTGGGAAGTTATTGGAGTTGCCAATAGGTTCAAGGAGAACCCATGAAACAGTAAAGTTATTGGCAGGAGCCAATAGGTTCTTAATGATCCCATGAAAATTATGAAATTGGACTGGGAATCCATAAACATTAAACAGGTTATTAGTCAGCCCATGAAAACTATTAGGTTAATAGTGACCCTAGAAACTATAAATGAAACAGTTAGTCAAAATGAATGGGGATGGGAAATCTAGAAATTTTTTTACTTGTTTGCATATCATCATATTATTTTGAATTGTTTTAATTATTATAGATGCAGGAGCACAATATATGATTTTATAAAGTTTTTCGAATTACTACCGAGGGGAAAAACGGATCCGCTAAGCGGCGCGGTCTCACTAGATAGTCTAAATGGTTTGAGATGGTAGGTTATTTTTTATATCAGGCTTTATGTTTGACTCGAAGTTTATGTTTTTCCCTTAAACTCTTGGGTGCTCAATTGATTTTGAGTAGTTTGAGAGTAGAGGTTTTCAGGTATCTCTTTGGACGAATAAGCTTTCGTAGTCGTGCAGGAGGCATGATAGCTATTTATAGTTCTTCCTATTTTGATTCTTCTATGTTGTTTGTATTGTAAAGGCAAAGTTGTTTAGTTACCAATATATACTCTAATCATCCAAGGAGGCATCTTCATATTTCGCACTTGGCGTATGCTATAATAAGTATATTTTATCTGAACATGGTTTGCATGTTGGGATTATGTAATGAGCTTGAAATGTTTTGAAATGGAATGTGAAAGTTAATCGTTGATTTTAAACTTTCTACATATCTATGTGTTTCTATGTATCAATGCATCTAACATTACCGTATTTCTTCGCTGAGGATTAATAACTATGGATGACTACAACATCTGTAGCCGTTGGTTTTGGACCTCCAAGTGGGGAATGTTACACTATCCCTCACAAGACTAGGTTTTTAACATGTTATTTTAAAGTTCTTACTTCTTTTATTTTGCAACATCACCATCCTTTTAACACAACCACGAAAAGCTTTACACTCAAACAACTAATCCATACCGACTAAAACCTCAAATCCAATAAAATCAAGGACAATAAGGTCATAAGAAATTTTTTGGGATAGGTAGGCAACTTGGACTTTTTCACAAACCTTAGAAAGATTAGTTGTACCCCTTATGGGATTAGACATACAAACAGGATTGTCTACTATTTTAGGGTAAGTTTATCCTATCAACCAATTCCTTAGAAATAAAACTGTGGAAAGCCTTAGTATTAAACAATACTCTAACTAAATCATCATTAACATAAATATTACCTTCCAAAACTCCCTTGACTTTCATATCTTTGGAGGTTGAGGTTCATCCTTGATAGCGAAAAAGTATGACCTGCTTACCTTTCTTTAATAGTGGGCAAATCTTTATCATGTTCCCTGGTTGGCGACAATTTTGGTGGGTTCTTTTCTGAACCTTAGGATTCATATGGGTGGTGGAAAGATGGCCCTTGTGGTTGCATTTGTAATAAGTTACATCTTTAAAATAGTTCTTCTGTGATCCTCCTCCTGACTTGCCTTGCTATGGCTTCTTCCTTTGGTGATTGAATTTTCTCTTCCTTCAATTGTTATTGCCTTGTGCTGCTACAGATTCTTCTTGTCTAAAGCTTCATACTAGAAACCCTTATCCAATAAGTCTAAAAATGTTCCTTCACATGAGCGGTCATCCTATCATGATACTGCTCCTTCATTTTAGTAATAAACATCTTCTTTTTCTTATGAGGTGTGTCTATCAATACTGGCCCAAAGTGAGCAATTCATTGAACTTGCTCGAATATTCTTCCACAGACATTTCTCCTTGCTTCAGATCCATGGAAATTCTGTAGAGGCAGGACCTTCTAGCAGTGGGCATTTATTGCTCTTCAAAAACTTCCTTAAACCTTTCCCAAGGAAAGTTTTCTTCTGATTCATTAAGAGTGATGAACTCCCACCAAGATAGAGCTCTTCCTGCAATTGCTGGGAAGCCAAGAACCTTATTTTCTCATCACCGATGTTTAATCCCTTAATGATTCTCTCACATGATCGGAGCCATGCTTGAACTTCAATAATATATTTTGTGCCTTTGAATGGTTTTCCACTTAAGCTAGTATAATTCTTTCATAGAGTAGCAAAGTTAACATTCTATTTAGGATTAGGAATAGGCGTAATCGGACATGCTTTTGACAGTTGATCTAATTGCAGTTGCTTTGCCCTTTCTGGGGGTTTGACCTATTGGAGTCCTAAGCTAATCACTTACATCCCTTAATTTCTTGAAAGATGGAGTATCTCACGCGGGAGTCTTTCATCGGAACAACAGGGCCGTTATGCTCATTACTAAACCTGAGGTTGCACAGGAATCATTACTTCTTCAACCACTGCAGCATTTGGAGTTTGACCATTGGTGGTCATTATGCTGCTATTTCCCCTTCCTTATCCTCTTCGATTACTCATTTCTTACAATCTTCATATATTAAGGAAATAATTTTAGAGTACATAGAAAAGATTATCTTAAGGAATGAGTATAAAATACTCGAACATTTTTATTCGAATAAAAATTACAAATAAGCACTCTCATTGACTAAAATCATTCTAGGGTATTATTGTCTCTATCTTTAATGAGTCGAGCCCATCAAGTCTTAGGTATTCTTTCAACTTAAGCATTGATACAAAGTGTGAAGATCATCCTTTTCGACCCTCGAAAATCGACATTAAAACATCCACGGTATTCAGATGTCGTTAATCCAGATGCCGAAAAGACGGAGAATCATGGTGTAAAAGAAACTAAACATATAAGGTAGAACAAAATAGATTCTTACATCATATTTATCAATTTGTAATTATACATATAGATAGTACATATAATCACTCTCAAAATGAGACATCAGAGTAAGAGTAAGTACCAACTCAGCCAGGGATAGTTATACATGCCTATCTCTACAGGTGCTAGTAGATACTTATACGTAATATAGTGGAAAGAGAAATGGATAACTATCTACAGAGGAAACTCTAGCTCCTCCTTCAAGCTCCTCCAAAATGCTCCAAGGTAGACCTGAACTAATTGGCTGCCCAGAAAAACAAGGCACCCAAAGTTTAAGGGAAAAGGAAATAAACTTCAGTTCAGTCTTGGGATTGGTGTGAGAAAACTCAAAACACGGATATATCTGAAAACAAATGGTATCTCATAAGACCACACGACACATAAACACGAATGGACTTTTACCATATGGTAATATGATAACCAAAACAGTGCCACATAATATCCAATGATATTATAAAACTGTCTAGATTGCAAATACATATTAGTTATAGTTGAAATTGATACATTAATCAAATTCCAGCATAATAGTTATACAACTAAGTCCGAAGGCACTTATTGGAGGATGAATTCCATAAAATGACAAGGTAACGGGCTACCTTCTCTATAGTACATTTCCAAAGGAATGTACCGAGGACCCACAAGCAATCCTCTGAATTTGGGAAGACTGGCCTACCCCTTTTCGGTGACCAACATAATGATCCTGGATAGTACCGAATATAACATCACTCCGGATGTTACCAACCTTTATCGGGATTCTAAAGCATACACCACATAATCGACATATGGAGAGTAATCTAGGATGGTGATGACCATTTCTAATAGCACATTATTGATTTCCACAAAAGTATGACCCCTGAGTTCATACGCCTCAGGGAAGGGTGTTAAGTGTAAGAGGACTACCTCCTACACCACCAAACAGATGTATATTTATAAGAATCAATATATGTGGGAATGTAATGTCAGACAATCGTCTATACAAGTTGTCCAAGAACATGACAAAACAAATGCACTCCTTCTACTACATCCAGTTTGGGAATCAAACATAGGATTAGTAGTGAGCTATCCTTGCATTGAAGATTTCAAAATGAAGATACCATTGCCACCATATATATGATATGGAACAGAGGTAGTGGAAAATAGCCCCACATTATGAAGATTTCCTTCTTCAAAATCAATATCTTCAACATAACTTTGCTTTCGAACGCATATACTGGTTTGAAGTGGTTTTTGAATAGGAATCGCCCAAACCAATCCCGGTTTCTCCGAACTAATTATCGATAAAAGATGTCAAATATGTGGGTGATTATTGTTCAACTAATCAATAACTTTTATCCAAGTAAAATATCTTTTTTGAGATATATGCCTCTAAACCATTTTCTTTTTTAGCATGTACATGATTATTAAACCTCTTTTTAATTTTGAAAATTCCAAATCATTTCTCTTTAATTAAATAGGAGAACATCATTGAGTAAAAGGTATCCATAAAAATTATACTCAATACTAATTTCCATATTCAACCCATACTATGCGTCGAATAATGTTGAAATCACCTTTTAAATTCACATGGATAGTATGAATTCCCTCCTTGGAATTTAATATAGAATTTAACCAGAATGTTACCTATATCACCAAACAGCTTATTATTTTAGAATCTATTGTAACATTTGGAAAACTGCAAATATCTTTTATTTTATCTTAGCAAGATGCAGTTTAAGTAAATCAAATTTACAATCCCAACTGTCGAGCTAGTCCAGATAGTTAGGGAAGCAAGAAACTGGTTTTTCACACCCAAGTCTAGAGACCATCTCTCTGTCACCCATAAGGCGGTCAAGTTATTTGATCAACTATAAACCCTTTAAAATACTTGATATATTATTTGAAACACATTTATAAAGGATTCGGGAAAGAAAACCCAAGTTTAAATCTTAATTCGGAAATTTCCAAATTCCTTTGTTAAATTGTCGATGAATAGTGCTTTTAAGGGCTTTGTATCACAACTCCCTTTTAAACCTTTTACATTTTCAATTTTTCCATTTAAAACTCTTTTAAAAACAGTTTAACATATTTTTAGAGTTTATCGCATTTTTTAAAGATATAAAATATCTATTTCTAAGAGTTGAAATTCATATTTTACAAACTGCCAAAACGTGATGATTTTAAAAAATTGATTTAGATATATCTCAAATTTTACAAAATAAAATCTTGATTTTTCTCCTTTATTTGGAAACTATAGTTATAAAAGTCTGGAAAGTTCTTATTTTGAATAATTCCGAGCTATATTCCACTCTACACATTGATTTAACTTTTATGGTGCGAAATCACAAACTTTCGTTACACAACGCGCCTATTTTGACTCTAATTTCATATCTTTTCAAAACTTTTCCGAAATGAGTTTTGATGTATATAAAAAATTTATAAAACATTTTTAATCATTTTTATTCATGTTTAAAGAGGTTTAACAATGTCATAACACTTTTATAATTCATAAAAGAAAGTGTTCCTTTATGTAAATTCGACATGTATTTACCGTGCATTATTTCCATAACCAAGCAAACATATTATCGCATCAAAAAAATGATGATCAAAAATAAAAAAACACTCATAGAAAACATATCATATCATCATATGATTATAAAATAAACTAGTAGAGTTTCCCACGTATATAGCTATCATTCTCTTTGTGTTACGAAATTGACTATAGCTTCGCTATTCCTGCACCAAAGCTTATGATATCTATCTCGGGACCCTAGGGTATGTTGGCTTTGCATTTCGAAGGGTGGAGCTGTGTAGCTGAGCTCAGCCAAGCAAGAAGAGACGAGGAGAAGATCACTTGCTTTAATTTCAAACTAAGGTGGTATATATCTATATATATTATGATCTATTACGGTAATATCTCGACTCGACTTCGGAATAGTTTTAAGAACCATAAAAGCCATTAATGGAATCGTGAAGAAGATGAAGAAAGCTTAAGAATTTGTGGAGGAAAGTGTGAATAAACGAGAGGGTATGCCTCTCTTTTTATTGGAAAAGATGTCTAAAATATTTAAAACAACATCATTACAAATCACATCACCACTTTCCACCTCAACACCATCACTCCCTCTCCACGTGGTTCAACCGTGCTCTACCACCCCCTTACATCATCTCCGTCACTTTCCTTATCTCTTAAAGCATGAACTTGGATGAGAATGTGGACAAAGGTGGAGATATGTCATCATTAGCTTAATTTTCCTTTAATAAATTTCATGATATTTCATTTAATTTGCCATTAGTAATTTTGAGATGCAAATGTAATTATATTATGTATGTATGTGTACATGGTTGTACATGTATATGTGCACATGTATGTCACATATAATACATAACATTGCGCAGCCTCCTCTTGTCAAACCATTACGAATCCGAAATCAGATTTCTGGTCACGTTTTTACTTCTTAGTTAATATATATATATAGACACACACACCCCAGTACGAAGGCACGTCCGTTAGACGTGTGCATAGCCAACGGTGCATCTCTAGATTTGCACAATAGTGGAAGAGTGAGTGAGACATGAGATGAAAATGAATAAATGTCTATATGTCTAGGAATATAATAATAGTGGTTGGTTGAGTAAAATTTAAGTGCACGTAGAGCATGGTAAATGCAAATTATTTTTAAAAATATACAGCAATATTTGTAATGTTACCTAACACTTTGGCCCAGCTACATGGCGATAGTCACAGAACTTACAGCCAAGCATAAGCGAGACTAAAGCTAAGAAAGAGGTGGAAATATAAGCGACCAGTGTAGCTAAAGTTTGGTTCGGCCAATACATGGCTCGGTGTTTCTAGCTCTGACTCGGTTAAGACAGCTCGGCGCCAGAGTGAAGTCAGGGTAGTTCGTCCAAGATATGGAAAGAGCAAGTGGTGTGGTCAAGATGTCCTAGGAAGCATCATTCGGCAAGAGCGGCTCGGTCGTGGGGCGTTCGGCATGAATACCTTTGCCATGTCGGCTCGGCAAGCATCGTTTGGCTACCTTCATTCGACCGACATCGCTCGGCTGCCTTCTTTAGACCGACTCGCTCGGCTACCATCGTTCGACCGAATATGCTCGGCTACCTTCGTTCGACTGACATCGCTCGGCAACCACCATTCGGTATGCCTGGTTCGGTATACAGAAATTGTATGTTGTGGGCTGAGGTGCCTTATCCTTAGGCCTGCGTAGGGAGTCCAGCCTATCTTCGTCTATAAATAGAGGGGTAGAGGCGCAATGTAAGAGGACCTTTTTTTGGAACTCCGAGGAGACTCTGTCATTTTTTAGATTCGTATATTTTCTATCAAACTTGTACTCAAGTTGTTTGCGTACAGATTGTATCTGTATTCAATAGTTTGAAGAGGTAATAAAGATTACACTTGAAGTGGATGTAGGCAGTTACGCCAAACCACTATAATTCTGGTGTTTTCGTTTTTTATTATTCTGATTGCATTCTATTGTGATATTCTCTGTTTTAATTTATTTTCTTCATTAATCTCTCTACACAATTCTACTCAAGGGTGTTAGTGATCAATTTTGGCGCTTTCACTAAGAACTACATTCTCAGGCTGTTAGGATCTACTTTGCCGCTACTGGGTTGAAAAGTCCCCCAAAGAAGATCCAAGTTCGTTCATAAGAAGTTCATAGATTCTATTTAAAGTTCCTACCAATAACTCTACAATGGGAAGACTGCGTACCAGATCCGCCTCCTACAATGCAGATGTCAACGAGACCGCTAGCGTCCAACAAATAGGACCCAACAATCAACAAGCTAATCCAGGCGAGGCAGTGCCCCAGGGCCTGGTAAAGAGGCGGTGCAAAGTAACATTGCGATAAAACAGGTTGACGACAATTCTGGAAAGGTCAAGATTAATGTTCAAAACAAGCCCGAGCAGTCTAAAACGTCAAGAAGGGGAAATTCCAAAAGAAAGATGGAAGCCGAAAAGTGGAAGCCATGGATCCGGACCTACAATGAATTCGCTCCTCTGAACGCATCTCTGGAATCCACTGAGGAACAAAAGCAAACTAGGAATACTGCCGATATCATGAGAACTACGGGCATAACATCGAGGAATGTAGACACCTCCATGATGCTATAGAGAAACTGATTTGGCAAAAGAAGTTACAGCAGTTTGTTAAGAATCCGCAGGAAGGCGGACAAGGAACGTCAGACCCGAGTCGCGGGCAAGCTCCACGCCATCTTAAAGAACCAGCTCGGACTGTAGGTAGACTAATCATAAACATGATAGTGGGTGGGCCTCATCCAGAAGACAAGAGTTGGCAAGAAATGGAACGCTATGCTAGTTCCTTGAAACAAGCGAACTTTGAATGCTGCTCGAACTCAAAAGATAGGATTCCAGCACAACAGCGGCGAATAATGACTGATGATATAGTGTTTAGCAGTAGGGATGCTGATCGGGTGGAGGCACCTACCATTGACCCGATGGTCATCTCGGCAACGATTGGGCTAGCATTTGTGAGAAGAATATTAATTGATTGCAGGATTTATTTCAACATTATATTCAAAAAGGCATATGACCAAATGAAGATGGAGGCAAAAGATCTGAAACCATCTAAAGCCTGCATTCACGGTTTTAATAGTGTAGTCACTGACTTGATAGGTTTTGTTGAATTACCAGTTGAATAAGGAGAAGGTGAACGTAGGAGGGTACATATCCTACCGTGTTGTATCGAATGTTGATTCCCCGTATAATGTTTTTCTAGGCCAACCGGCCCTGGCGGTGTTTCTGGCAGCTTTGGCCCTGTGGTGTTTGACTTTGAAGTTTTCGACGGATAGAGGAGTTGGGGTTGTACGTGCATGTTATGTGGCTGAGCTGAGAGAGGCCCAATGGAGAGAGAAGAGAAAGGTTATGGACAACTCTGTCTGCATCCAAGTAGCGCAAAATTGACAAGTAGCGTCCGAGTCTACGCTCGGGCAGCAGGGTCGGATCTACAAAGACATAGATCCGAGAGATGATGATGAAGAACCTAAGGAGCCTAAAGCTGCACCGACTGGACTAACGATTGACATTTCAGTCAGCCACGATGACCCATCACGGGTTCTTAAGATTGGATCATAACCACTCTCTCGATGACCGATGACCTAATTGATTTCCTCCAAGCGATCCTGGATGTTTTTGCTTGGACCCACTCTGATATGTATGGGATTTTTTCCGCCATCGCAAGTCGTATGTTGAACATTGACCCAAAGTATGTACCAGTAAAATAGAAAAGGAGAGGTATGGACCCGGAGAGGTCTGCTACTCTCAGAGAGAAGGTGGATAAACTCAAAGCCAATGGGTTTGTCCACGACGCCTTCTATCCTAAATGGGTGTCTAACCCCGTGCTAGTGAGAAAAACGAATGGGAAATAGAGGACCTGTGTCGATTACTCAGACCTGAACAAGGCTTGCCCTAAGGATAGTTTCCCTTTACCTAGAATTGACCAGCTGGTTGACTCAACTGTCGGACACGAGTTATTGTCATTTATGGATGCGTGTTCGGGATACAATCAAAAGCCAATGCACATTCCAGATCAAGAACATACTAGTTTTGTCACGGATGTCGGACTGTATTGTTATGTGGTGATGCCTTTTGGGTTGAAGAATGTAGGAGAGACTTATCAACACTTGGTAAATCGGATGTCTAAAGACCAAATCAGTAGAACAATAGAAGTCTATGTGGATGACATGCTCGTGAAGTCACGACAGTCAAACGAGCACATTCGAGACTTAGAGGAGATGTTTGACATACTTAGATACTACAGAATGAAAATCAATCCACTAAAGTGTTCCTTTGGTGTTGCGTCGCGAATATTTTTAGGCTTTATTGCCAATGCACCGGGAATTGAAGCTAATCTAGAAAAGATTTAGGCTATTCGAGACATACAAGCGTCCAAAACTACAAAGCAAGTATACTGCTTGAATGGAAAAATCGCCGCGTTGAGTCGGTTCATATCCAGAGCGAGTATTCCCTTCTTTGATGTGATAAAGAAAGGGAAGAGAAATTTTGAATGGATACCTGACTGTGAGGATGCCTTCCAAGCTGTGGTGAGACATTCGGAAAGTCTCTCGAATTTTTCAAAGCCTGTAAACCATGAAGTGTTATATGCATACCTGGTCGTGTCTCAACATGCCATCAGTACGGCCTTGGTTCGTGAGGAGGACCGAGTTCAAAAGCCAGTGTATTATGTTGGTAAACCTCTAATGGGGGCGGAGAGAAATTATCCTAAGATTAACAAGCTAGACATTTCTTGGTGATTGCATCATGCAAGCTCCATCCATATTTTCAGGCACATCCGATCAGTGTTTATACCGATCAACCTCTGCGATAGGTGCTCCAATAATCCGAAACCTCTGAAAGGTTGTTGAAGTGGAACATTGAGTTGAGTCAATTCGATATCACTTACCTACCATGGATGGCTATCCAAAAACAGGCGCTAGCGGACTTCATTGTAGAATTCACCATATTAGACGAGCCAAGCAGTGAGGATGTTATTCCACCCGTTCGATGGAAGCTATACACCGTTGCGGCGTCCAACGACTGTTGTTCCAGGGCTGGTGTAATTCTTGCAACTCTCAAAAACCGATCAATTTGTTATGCTTTGAAGCTCGATTTCCCAAATACAAATAACAAAGCTGAGTATGAAGCATTGATTGCTTTCTTGAAACTTATCAGGGAGCTCGGAGTAAGATCGGTTGAAATCTTTTGTGACTCACAATTAGTGGTGTACCAAGTGCGAGGAGACTATCAAGCAAGGGGCAGAGACTTGCCCCACACCTTGCACGGGTTCAAGAGCTGTTGGAAGACCTTGAATATTACGATATTCCACACATCCCATACGAATAAAATAGGGAAGCCGATTCATTGGCAAAATTCGCAAGTACTGGTGATGCATAGCAAATGGGATTGGTTCCCCTCAAAATCTTACATGCTCCGAGTATAAATGAGATGGAAGTAGATTTTGTGTTAGAAACAGAAGTTGAGAAGGAGTCATGGATAACCCCTTTCAAGCAATATGTGCTACATGGGGTTCTACCCAAAAGAAAGAATGAAAGACGACAAATCATTCACAAAGCTTCGCGATATGTAATGTAGGACATAATAATGTATATGAAGGGATTCTCGGTTCCCTTACTTTGATGCATTGCCCACAATGAGATAAAATGGACCTTGAAAGAAGTTCATGAAGGAGAATGTAGCGACCATACTGGGGGGCAGACATTAGCAAAAATGATCCTCCGCTATGGATACTATTGGCCGACCATGAATCGGGATGTCGAAGACTATGTAAGAAGGTGCAAAAAATGTCAAAGGTATGCAAAAATCCATAGAGCTCCTTCGATGGAACTCACACAGATGGTTAGTCCCTGACCATTTGCAATATGGGGGATCGATATAATCAGCTCCTTACCGATCTCCAAGGGAGGTGCAAAATATGCAATTGTTGCGGTCGATTACTTTACCAAGTAGGCGGAAGCAGAGCCCTTATCTACAATCACCACCAAAAAGATCATTAATTTCGTTGTGCAAAACATCATATGCCATTTTGGCCTCCTGCGAACTATCATTACGGACAATGGAACTTAGTTCAAAAGTAGAGAGTTCATAGAACTTTTTCAAATGTATGGCATTGAGAAAAGGTTTGCAGCAGTTGCCCATCCTAAAGCTAATGGACAAGTAGAAGTCGTAAACAAAATAATCAAATCCATATTGAGAAAACGTTTGGAGAAGGCTAGAGGTAAGGAGTGGATGAGCTTCCGACAACACTTCGGGCTTACAAAACCACCCACAAGTCCATGACTGGCCACACTCCATTCACATTAGCATATGGCACGGAATTTGTTATACCCGTGGAACTAGAAGTTCCTTCACATCGGGTAACTCATTGTGATCCTAAGACGAATCAGGATCTGTTACTAGAATCACTGGACTTTGTTGACGAAAAATGTGAAGAAGCTAATGTAAGGGCGGCGGCATATAAGCGTCGAGTCGCTTGATATTATAATGAAAAAGTCCGACCGAGAATCTTTGATGTGGGTAATTTAGTTTTGAAGCGATTTTTTTTGATCCCGTCATATGAATCCCACATGGGAAGGTCCATACGTCACTGAATGAAAGTTTGAAGAGAGAACTTTCAAGCTAGCGACCGTCGATGGCGTGACACTCTCCCGAGCATGGAATAGCGAGCATTTGCAACATTATTACACTTAGTTATTTCCTTTGCATCTTAGTAGCAATTGTTTACAGTATGTTTTTCTTTTGTTTTCGGCATGTAATAAGAAAACTCAGTTGTTCCTATTTGATTATTGATAATAAAGGCTTGAAGCCGCTTTTTTATGAACTATTGATATTCCGTGTGTTGAATCCATGGAAAAAATTAAATTACATTATTCTGTCCAACGTATGAATGCATGCGCAAAATTAAAAGTCAATCGAAAAAACAAAATAAAAAACCTCTAAGTCCTCAGAGTGTGGACTAAGTACTCTGAGTCCCCGAAGTGCAAGCTAGAGTATATATGACTTAAAAATCTCTAAGTCCCCAGAGTGCGGAATACAGTACTCTAGTCTCCAGAGCACGGACAGAGCATAAACGACTTAAAAATCTCTAAGTCCGCAGAGTGTGGACTAGAGTACTATGAGTCCCCAGAGCGCGGACTAGAGTATAAAAGACTTAAAAGTTTCCAATTCCTTAGAGTGCGGACTGGAGTACTCTGAGTCCCCAAAGCGTGGACTGGAGTATAAACGACTTAAAAATCTCTAAATCCCCAGAGTGCGGACTGGAGTACTCTAAATCCCCAGAGCGCGGACTAGAGTATAAATGACTTAAAAATCTCTAAGTCTCTAGATTGCATACTGGAGTATTTTGAGTCCCTAGAGCGCGGACTAGAGTATAAACGAGTTAAAAACCTCTAAGTCCCTAAAGTGCGAACTAGAGTACTCCAAGTCCCTTGAGCGAGGATTAGAGTATAAACGTTAAAAATCTCTAAGTCCCTAGAGTGCGGACTAGAGTACTTTAAGTCCCCAGAGTGCTTTATAGAGTATAAACGACTTAAAAATCCCTAAGTCTCCAGAGTGCGGACTAAAGTACTCTTAGTCCCCAGAGCGCAAACTGGAGTATAAACGACTTAAAAATCCCTTAGTCCCCAGAGTGCAGACTGGAGTGCTCCGAGTCCCTAGAGCGTGGACTAGAGTATAAACGACTTTAAGTCCCCAGAGTGCGGACTAGAGTACTCTTAGTCCCCAAAGCACGGACTAGAGTATAAATGAATTAAAAATCTCTAAGTCCCCAGAGTGCGGACCAGAGTACTCTAAGTCCGCAGAGCGCGGACTAGAGTATAAACGACTTAAAAATCTCTAAGTCCCTAGAGTGCGGACTAGAGTACTCTGAGTCCCTAGAGCGGGGACTAGAGTATAAACGACATAAAAATCTCTAAGTCCTTAGAGTACGAATCAGAGTACTCTGAACCCCAGAGCATGGAGCTAGAGTATAAACGACTTAAAAATCTCTAAGTCTGTAGAGTGCGGACTAGAATACTCTGAGTCCCCAGAGCACGGACTGGAGTATAAATGGCTTAAAAATCTCTAAGTACCAAGAGTGTGGACTAGAGTTCTCTGAGTCTCCAGAGCGCGGACTTGAGTATAAACGATTTAAATATCTCTAAGTCCCTGGAGCGCGGACTAGATTGCTCCGAGTCCCCGGAGTGCAGGCTAGAATACAAGTGATTCAAAAAATATCTAAGCCCCAGAAGCACAGACTAAAAGTATTCCAAGTCCCCAGAGCATGGACCACAGTATTTATGATTCCAAATTTTTTTGAGTCATATGGAAGTGAACTGGAGCTTGTGTAACACACAAGATTTCGAATTTCGGCTACAAGTTATACAGTAAGCTGAACAAAAAAATCATCGAAAGCAAAGAAAAAAAGTTTTATTCACTAATAAAAAATAAAGTTCCACTACAACTTCTCCTGAACTTAGAGCCAAAAAGTCTATTTACAACGACTAAATAGACATAACTACATAATTCAGACTTACTCAGATTGGGTAAGGCATGATCGGATGGCTACTTTTTTGATATCTTTTTCCTTCCTCAGCTTCTCCGAAGTCTCATCACCTGAGAGTTTCCTCTTGAATGCTTACTTCCTAGTGAGATGGTGCCCGTGGAAGGAGGAGGAACTTCCAATGGCCTGGTCTTCCTGGGAGAATGACCATCAAGAGCTTATTCAGGGGATCATCCAGTTCCACCACTTAGGGCTCAGCCTTAATTTCAGCTTTCTTCTTCCACTCTTCCATGATTTTTTCCTCCATGCTTAGTTTCGAAGTATATTGGGAGGCGCCTGTGATTTCGACTTCATCATGTTCTTCTATAGGTGAGGAGTTCTCAGTTTGTCCTCATCGAGCTCCCCGATCATTTGAGCATTGGGTCCGAGGCATTCCTAGTGTGAGATGCCTCTCCCAATTTCTCTTCCTTCTCCATGACGGCATCGCTCCTTGGAGTTGGTTCGGGGTCAGAATGGCCTACACGAAGTTATAAAAGACAATTTTTAGAATACATTTATTGCCCGCTAAGAAGCGATGGTTATTTGAACTTTAGAAAGGGAGGTTATGTACCACTCACTGGTTGACTCTCGGCTATTTTGGAAGTCTCACCCTCTGGGATAGGGAATAGAGCGTGAATATCGAGCCCAGGCTCCTCTGGATTATAGCCAATATGCTACTTGAAAGGATCGAATGATGAGCGACCAATCCGTTGAATAGGAGGATGAACTGGAGACTCGGTTCCAGATGGACCAGTAGTGTCATTTTTTCCTTTTGATGAGGAGGAGTCTCTTCTATAAAGCGCCTTAGCCGTAGACAGGTTGGTGCGCTCATTATCGCGAAGCACTTCCTTCACAAGAGAATTTTCATCAACCTCTTCAGCTCCCAACTCGAACTTTTTAATTTTTACTAAAGTGTCCCATGCTTCGGCCAAAGATTCGGGGTAGCCCTCGCCAAGAACAGTTAGGTCACGATGCATGAGAACTCAAGCATTATACTCAGTAATGAGTGGGTTAAATAAGCACTTAATTTCCTCCCTACCAGCCTCAATAGCAGCATCGAGGCGAGAATCAATTTTCGAGAGCACCATTCTTTTACCCTCCTCACGGGCTGTGTCCTTCAGCGCTTCAGTTTGGAGAGCTCCTCATCAAGCTTTGTTTTTAGAAGTCGTGTAGCGACAATCTCGTCACAATATTGTTGTGACTCCTCTTGAGCAGTAGTTTTTTCTTCTTTTTCTTTAAGGAGTAGCTCCTCCAATTCCTTAACTCGATGAGTGAAGACATCCTTTTCTTTTTGGATGGAGTCCTTCTGTAAGGCTAAAGCACCACAACGTTGGACCGCCTCATCAATTTCCTTTTTGTGTGTGGCCTCCAGGCGATTGACTGCCTCAGTAGTATCCTTAGCATTCTTTTGGGCGGCCTCAAGCTGAGATTTATAAAAGAAAATCTCTTTATCCTGGGCTTTAATGATATCTTTATCGTGGATGGCCTCAAGTTTCAGGCGATTAATTTCATGCCGACGTTCCATAGAAACTTCTGAAACTTTTTGCGCAAAATGAACAAATGTGTCATGTTGGACGTAGACATCATTAGTGCAAGCAATGACACTTTGTTTAACATGCCCTGGAATAGGATGGATTGTAGGAAGAAATTTTAATCCATCAAAGCATATTTTTGGAAATATGGCTTTAAGCTCAGCTAGCTTTTCTGCTATCGATGGATCATGTGCAAAGGTTGAGGAAGTTTGTTTAGCCAAAAGCACGGACTTCTTGTGAGGCTCGTGAGATTGCCTAGTTCTTGATGAACCAGAGTGTTGGTTGCGAGGAGCTTCAGATTAAGATCTCCTTTGAGCAGATTTCTTCCTTCTTTGTTCTGGTTGAGGAGGAGGATCATTGAGGTAAGAAGAATGGCTGTAAGTTTTCCTTCAAGACGACGACGAATCTCGGGGATGATAGTCTCTATCATTGTCATCGTCTCTATCACAGTATCCACTGGATCCTAAGTCTCAGTTGAAGTGATGAAAGATAGATGTCCATATAGGCGGTCGAATTCGTTAGTGTACCCCCATATCACCTGCACAGAAATTAAGTGAGGACAAGTTAGCAGGAATAACATGATGGCTGAAGTTTAGGTGTAGGGTGAAGTGTAAGTGTTCGTGTGTGTCCTAGTGATTCCCCCCGATGGACCAGTTTCTTTTGCTTTACTAATTGGGGTTGACTCTCCACGTCGATCGGCCGAATCGCCTACATCGCCTCTCATGGGCGAATTAAGCCCCATATCCCCTGGGTCGTTAACACCATAATTCAACAAGTTGTCGGGGATGGTCAGGTCTGAAAGACCTTTTAGTGAACCCTATGGATGTCGGAGAGACGATATTTTCTCGACGGGAGTGATGGCAACTTTAGCAGTCCCGCTAACTGTTTTCCTCTTCAATTTACAGGCTAAGCTTTTTTGCCTCTTCGAAGGGGGAAGCGATTGGTGACATCAGGTACGTCGGTTATAGACGCAATATTAGGGCTTAAGTTCTCATTGGTTGTTTTTGGTGCCTTGGCCTCCTTTATTTCACCTTCTTCAAATACATGGGGGTCCCTCCTGTGGAAGGCATTTATAGGACAGCTCGCCTTTTGCCTTTTTTCGAGGCAGGTCCGGTTGTAGTAGCGCTATGAGGGAGACTGGTTCGACGACCTTATGCCAACAATCCAAACTTTAAAAGCGATCCAAAGGAAATGATGGATTTGATTTCCTGGTATCTTACGAGAATAGCTTCAATTCCCTTGACGGCCTCAGAATACCCGGTGCCTTCGGGATGTGGGCTGATAACTGTAAAAATCGAAAGAAGTTTAGAGAATGCACTTTGTGCCTTAAACAAATATTGATCCGAAAAAGAAACTTACTCCCTTCCAGCCATATTCTCGCAAATCCCGGATGGCAGCGTACATAGAACAATTCCTGCTTATATTGGATGAGTTTACTCCATGCCCCTATCAGGATCTGACACTTGGAGCGTGGCTCGAGGAATACGAAAGATGGACTATTAGACCGTCTTTTGAAACAATAGATATAGCGGATGTCACAAGGGTGGGGAGCCTGAATAGGATGCTCATAAAGAGAATACAAGTGACATAGATAAACACATGACTATTGGGACGTAGCTGTGTTGGGGCGATCCCGATATTTGCAGCACTTCGCGAAGAAAGGGGTTAAAAGGCGGCACGCTACCAACCAACACAGGAATTTGTTGCAAGCTGTATATCCAGCTAGGGGCAGGTGAGGACGATCTTGCCCCAAGGAACTAATAATCATTAAAATGGATTCCATGGATCGAACATAGCCGGCGAAGAGTGGTTCATTGATTTTTGAAGCTTGAGAATCAGTTGGATTATCCAGGATAATTGTTCCATCTATAAAATCATGTTTCGGGCCAATAACTGCAGCGGATGACTCTGGAATACCCTATATGGAGGTTGTCGGTGGGTCCAAAGTACCTATTACCTCCTGCTGAGAGCCTGATCAGGCTTATTGAAAACTGTAGCACAACTCGATATTCTGGCCATATTTAGAGAGCAATGAATGTGTATAAAGTCTTGTTTGAACTGTACTTGAAAGACAATCGATATTAGACATAACGACAAAAATATTCCCTCCGTGTGGTATGTGGACTAGTGTAATCGTTCAGACATGAGTATAAAAGAATTAAAGCTTTAAAAACCGATGGAGTGTGGTTGAGCATTAAGTTATCATCTTCGAAGACCGTCACCGCTGACCGTCTCCGAGAGCCTGTCCAATGATTCGGTAGTATAGGTCTTGAAGTCGAACATTGGCATTGTATGTTAAAGGCCGTTATTTGCTTTTGTTAAGTTGAACTTGCATCTATAGTGCTTAAAACTATGGATTCATTAGTCAGAACAGTTCCATATGCTCACGTGCTTGAGTCCTTGTCATTTTCCCATGTTCTATGGTTAGGCATAGAAGTATGTTATATTAACATATGCTATGTTTAAGTGGAGATGATCTTGGTTGCAATGCCGACCCCAATGACTGAAGCCGATCGCCTTTCTGGACCAATATACCGAACCATCAATCACCAAGCTACCAAGCGACCCGCTAGACTAACAAGACACCTATTCACTCTCCTCAATGATGCTCTCTTAACACCGAACGACACCAAGACACTATCCCTAACAACCAAACAGCCTCACTCGAACTATGACCGAACCACCTTCCTAGACTCATGCCAGTTCGAGGTGACCCACTAGAAATAAGGCCACACTCACTACATTCGTTCTCCTCACTCACTCTCTAATCACTCAACAACCCACTCAGTTTAAATAGACCCACATTCCGAATGTCACAACGACTCATGCTATCTTTTTCAGCATCGAACCGCACCACTAGACTCCTACCGAACCGTAATGTCATGCGAAGTTAACAAACCACACTCTTGAATCACCAAACCCTTTTTCTCCTTATCGTTTATTGAGCGACATCCTCCGTCCTCCTCCTCGGTCCCGACATCCATGTTAAGAAACAACGGTTGCTCCTTCTAGGTGACTTATGCTACCATCCATCAAAGTTAGGCCAAGGTCCTAGCTAAAGTCGACTCTTATTCCTAATTCACCTTTTTCCCCTCTTTTAAATCATCTTCTACCCGTTCTTATAACAAAAAAAGGGAGAACGATCCATTCAAGCACTGAAACTTTACATGACTCTGGGATTGGAAAGAGATTCGTATCTATGAAGAGAACTTGAGGTATGTGATGGTTTCGGGGTGTTGGGTTGAGGATTTGTTTGACTTCGTAAGCAATTAGAGTCGCGAGGTAGGCAATCTGGGTTCAATGGAAGGCTAAGTAAAAAGTAAAGCTCAGGGAGGAGTGGGTTGAAGTCAGTGGAAAGGTGAGAGAACCAAAATGATCGAAGTTTTGAGAAAGGGGATTTTCTTTGTTCGAGTAGAGTCGGAGAAGATAAGTTAAGGAGTAAAAGTAGAAAGAAAGATAAGAAGTGTGGGCCTTTATATGTGGGAAGGGGAAGATGAACAGGACTTACCCTATAGAGCTGGTCGGCACACGTTTACTAGTTCGGTGAAATAAGCACCGATTGCGCGGTTCGATATCGGTATGCCAATCCATATTATGTCTAAAAAAAGGGAGAAACAAATGAGTAGTGAATGGATTGGCTAAAATAATATTTAAAACGTAGAAAGGGTATGTATGAATGAATAAGCATAACATAGCATTGGAAGATGAGACTATACGAAGGGATAGATACCATCGAGTCGGTTGGAGAATTTCGATGACTAGATTCTAGCATGGTCTAGCCTTCAAAGGGTCACGTGGCTTCAGCTTTTGGAAAAGTTAGAAACAGATTTCAAAAGCGCAAATTGTTCAATGGTTCAAAGCACATCATGTTGATTCACATGACACCCTTTGGGGGGAAATGTTACCTGGCACTTTGGCCCGCTACATGGCGATGGTCATCGAACTTACGGCCGAACATAAGCAAGATTCAAGCTAAGAATGAGGTGGAAATATAAGCGACCAGTGTAGCTAAAGTTTGGTTCGGCCAATGAACGGCTCGGTGCATTTTGCTCTGGCTCGGCCAAGGTAGCTTAGCGCCAGAGTGAAGTCAGGTCAGTTCGGCCGAGATAGGGAGAGAGCAAGTGGTGTAGTCAAGATGTCCTAGGAAGCATCGTTCGGCAAGAGTGGTTCGGCCATGGGGCGTTCGACATGAATACTTTGGCCAGATCTGCTCGGCAAGCATCGTTTGGCTACCTTCATTCGACCAACATCGCTCGGTTACCTCTGTTCGGTCGACATCGCTTAGCCACCTTCGTTCGAGCGACATTGCTCGGCTACCTTCGTTTGACCGACATCGCTCGGCTACCACAATTCGGTATGCCTGGTTTGGTATACAGAAGTTGTCTATTATGGGCCATGGTACCTTGTCCTTAGGCATGCATAGGGAGTCCAGCCTATCTTCGTCTATAAATAGAGGGGCAGGGGTGCAGTGTAAGGGGACCTTTTTTCGAGAACTCCAGGAAGTTCTCTGCCATTTTTGAGACTCATCTATTTTCTATCAAACTTGTACTCAACTAGTTTGTGTACGGATTGTATCCGTATTCAATATTTTGAAGAAGCAATAAAGATTACACTCAAAGTGAACCTAGGCAGTTACGCCAAACCACTATAATTTTGGTGTTCTTTTTTTATTGTTCTGATTGCACTCTGTTGTGATATTCCTCTGTTTTAATTTATTTTCTTCATTAATCTCTCTACGCAATTCTACTCAAGGGTGTTAGTGAACAATTTTGGTGCTAACATATAACGATGGTTAGAAATGTTATATATGAAATGTCAGAATGCAAAGATAAAGTGTCAGACGTCAAATGTTCAAAAAGCATTAATGTTATATATGAAAAGCCAGTAAGCTATGTCAATTGCTGAAAATGCATATGGGATATGTAACATAAATATGAATAATCTATGCAGAAATGAATCAAAACTCTTTTGAAAGAGTCATAAAATTGTTCATTTGATTACATTCTTGGAAATGTATACAACCGTGTTAGTGTTAGATAGTAATTACAAAAAAATTGCACATTATAGAAAAATATAGATCATGCATAAAACTATATATAACAGTAGGAGTGCATATGAAGGAAAAATATGTATTATATAGAAAATCCGGGCAGCTATTGCAACAGCTAGAGCGCATGGTTGACTGGTGTGTAATCTCATGAATATAGTGAAATAAAAGTATTATTATCATCACTGAAGCATACAACTTATGTAGGATTGTTGTTAGAAGCAAAGTGAAAATTGATTAGTCCTACAAATGAATATGTCACCGCCTTTATGTGAGAAGTTAATAAATATTTAAAAAAAAGAAGTAGAAATGTACAAGATACGGTTAAATTGTTTAACTTGTAAAAAAACATTTTCTCTTCTCCTTTTCCAGGCTTGAGACCGGCATCGTAATATGAAAAATTACATATGGCGGAATTAAAAATGTTTGTATATTCCAAATGGTTCCAAGGTTAAATTTTTTGAATATGATTCAAGCAACAATACAGTAAGTTTATTAGTAGGGATAAAGTAAGTGCATGTGATAAAATTATGATAATGGTTTATATTTTGATTACAGGTAAGTATCAATCATCAGAAAATGAAGATGTAACTCATGAAATATTGTGTAACGACCTATCGTTTCAGTCGTTTGAAATTCGTATATTTAATTGATACTAAGTATTCGAAAGTTAATTTTATGAGTTGAATAACTTATATTTGAAATACAACGATTTAATTGGATAATTAAATTAATTGATTTAATATTTGAAATTGTAGAAATAATTGATTTTGAATTATATACGAATGAAAATGAATTATAAAGTAGAATTAAATTCTATTTGAATTAGAATGATGTTAGAGAACTTTTAAATTTTGAGTTAAAAGTTAATTTCTAGAAATTAAATATTTTAATATTTAATTAACGTGTAAAAATAGTCATTTTTCACACAGTTTTGGATTTTGGCGAAACAAGTTTCATTAGATCCGTAATGTTATATTATTGTAAGATTTTAAATTTCGGGTCAATCGGATTTACGGTTTAGTCGTGGCAAGCTAAAATGCGTAGAAATTTGTTTAAGTAAATTTTAAATTCAAATATTTCAATTCGAAAAACCTATCTTCCAAATACGATTGAATTGGCTCCCGATATATACTCCATTATGTTCGGAATAGGGGTAAAATATTATAAATGCTAGGTGGCATGCTTCGTTTGGTGTTTGAAAAAATTTCGAATGAATTATGCGTGAAAATTTCCTACAAAAGGCCTTAGTAAATTCTATTTTTCACAAAACCCAGATTTCCTAGGTCATGGCCGCCATTAAAAATTCGATGGCCAAAAACGTTCAATCCTTCTCCCTCAATTTTCTCTCGATCCAAACACTTTTAACCTTCGATTCCTAAATAAAAATTGTAGAGGGTAGTGAGATCTAGGGGATCAACGGCTATGATCGTTTAAAACAAAGCAAATAAATGGCAAATTGAGCTCAAATGGCCAGTGTTTGTACGCGTTTTTCAAGCGAGATTAGCGACAGAGCTCGTCCATACTTTGGGCGGTGTTGTGCCTGGCGTTGGGCTTCGACGTGGAAATCTCATATCACCTTCAAGTTGGTCGTGGGTCACGCGATAATTCAAAAATAAACGGTGGTCGATTGGGTTTATTCGAACATGTAAAACCTAGGAAGGGAAGAAGATGATAGCATTGGCCAAGATTTGTTGTTTCGAAATAAACGGCTCTGATGTGAAGTAGGTTTGAAAATAAAATAAAAGTTGTAAATTTATATATATTTTAATTCGTAAAAACTTTAAAAATGTGTAACTTCTTCATACGAGGTCCATTTTTGACGAAACAAGTTGCATTGGGTTCGTATTGGTGAGCACTATATTTTAGAGCTAGTTTAGAGTTGATTGGAGCTAGCGAAAATTTTGGATAAATTAAACGCTCGTTTTATTTTATTCGGAATAATACACTACAACTGCTATTGGAACCAATGTGAGCACAACTCACTTTTTCTGACTCACTAATATTTTTATAAGTGAGAATAAATTTATTTATGCTGATTGATGATTGTTTGGATGATATATGATATTATCTATATATTGATTGGTATTTGCATATATTCCTGCCTATTGGAGCAGATGAGACCCTATACGTTCCCGTGTATGAGCGGATGACCCTTTGTACATGCGTCTGCCTCAAAACGAACATTGTACACATATTCTAATATGTATATTTGTTGCAGGTGACAGGTTGGAGGGATCCAACTGGATTCCTCACCAACGTTGATTTTATTACAGATATTTGTGTATATGCTGTTATCATGTGATATATGATGATTTGGATGCCGTGATTGATATATTTAGTATTGTTGTAGTGTTGGGCATATTTTTGGTAATTTAAAAATACTAAAGGGATGATTTCCAAATTTAAAAGGATTTTAAGGTGATTTTGGAAATAGATGTTTCGATAATTTTTGAATTGTTAAGTAAATGAATTTGTTTTGAATAAATAAATGTTATAATTTTTAAGTTATAAAAATTATGATTTTTGTGAAATATAGTTAGAATGTGATTTTGAAATATGGAGTTAACTATTATGTAAATAGTTTAAATTGAGATTTTTGAACTTATTATAAATGGATTATATTTATATATAAGATTTATAAAAGCGATATTCTATAAATAAAAATAATGGAATTACAAATGAGTTTTGTAACTGTTAAAATGAAGTTATAATTGGATTTTATAAGTAAATAAGATTTACATATTTATGAGTTGATGATGTTATAAATAGGATGGATTTGTAAATAAAGAGATTTATAATATTAACTTATTGTTTGGATTTTGGCATATAAACGAGATATAAATAAGATTGGTTAAAAAAGGAATTTTTTGTATGAAAGTTTATAGAAATATAAATGTGAATTTATAAACATTATTTTATAAATTCGGAATTAACTTATTTTGATAAGTTAAATGTGTAAGTTTATTAGGCATTGTTATTCATGATTTTGGACAATGGATGTTCTTTTAATAAATGTGTTGGAGTATTGATTTGGTAAACATATTATATTCATAATTTTGGACAGTGAATTATCCTTTAAATTAAATGTGCAAATGGATTTGGTTAGGGAAATATATTCACGAATTTGGACAGTGAATAATCTTTTGAAACTAAATAAATGTTTTGGAAGTGGTATTTTAGATAGAGTTAAGTGATTTGAAGATATTTAATATGTGTTAAGTATTGAATACATAAATTTCAACATTCATTGTTGAAATAGGCGTTTTCGAGAAGTAATGAAGTGATGGACTATAACATTGTTGTTATAGTAAATGATTTTCGAAAGGAGACATTTTGTATAGCATATGGGATTTATATATCTATCTAATTATCAAATCCCTATACAAGTGATTTTGGATTATTGGAGACGTGGTAAGTCTATGAGACTTAGTTTCTGTGTGAGGTTGAGAAACGCTTTTGCGTTGTTGGTGCGAAGAGACCGGGATCAGGTTTATTTGAAAACCACTTCGGACCAACATTTATGCGATGATTGTGCAGGTTGGTTGTGATGATATTGATATTCAGGATTTACATAGTGGAGGACTGCTTGTTGATCGTTTGGGGTTAAAATCCCAATATACATCCAGTAGTAGTAGTCTCTTCATTATGAAATATCCAATGCAAGGACTATTCGCTATTAATCCTAGGGATTTTCCGGTAGGATGTGGTAGGATAGTACCTTTGATTTGTCCTGTTCCTAGATAACTTGTATGGATGTTTGTCTGACATTGCATTTCTAAAGATTACTACATTGGTTTTTACAAACATACATAAGTGGTGGAGGAGAAGGCAACTTCTCTTAACTTAACACCCTCCTTGAGACGTATAAGCTTAAGGGTTGTATTTTTGTGGAAGGCAATTTGTAGTCAACGGAAATGGCTGTATGACATTCTAAGTGATGTGATATGTGATATGTGAAAGGTAGTTGTTACCTCATGCCTCATCAACCGGAATGACTAAAACAGGGTTAGATGCAGTAGGGCTAAGTGGGTTGCTCCCATGTAGGATATGATCATTCTCTTCTAGGTACATCTTTACACGCTATGACGTTGTATATCTGGTAATTGTGGTTTGTATGCTACGAGGGCCCTCGGAGAAGGTCGGTAACGATCGGAGGATGACATATTCGATGCTATCTAGTTATAGAGGTAGACTGATCTAGTGTTGGTAGAGGGAAGATGTTCTGTACCTCGGGACATCCATCTAGATGTGTACCCATCGGAAGGTAGTCTCTTCACCTGGTCATTTGTATGGAAATCCAAACTCCACTATGTGCCTGCCAATTTGATTGTATTACCCATTTTGGTCTATATGTTGGAATTTTATTAATGTAACACTTTCGCCTATGATTAATATTATTGTGCAATTGACACTATTATAATATAAGAGGATTGGATATGAAATGTTTTGGTTATCATAATGTAAAAACATGTCTGTGTTTATGTGGGGTGTGTCTTATGAGATACTTTTATTTTGAAAGGAAAAGTTTTAGTAATTTAATAAATTCAGTTGAGTGTGTTTCTCACGCTGGTTTACCAAACTGATCCGGACGTTCTTCCATTTCAATGCTTGGGTCAGACCGAATATATTTACAGGTTAGGATATTGGTGTTTTTGGAGCTTGAGCAGGAGAGATGGAGATCTTTATTTCGTATACACGTATCTGTTTTGATTATCCGCGGCTTAGTTGTCGTTTATATTATCGGCATTATGAGGATAGGATATTATAACTATCCAGGCTGATGATAACTATGATTGATTGTTGAACTTTGATTGATGTATGTATATACAGTTTCTGTTTAGTAAAATCATCGATATGATATCATATGTTTTCCATAGCTATGTGAGATTCTATATTGTTCTGTTTGGTACGATCTTCTCTCTTTCTTCTCTTCTTTTCTTCTCTCTTCTTTTCTTTCTCTTGACTTTTCGTCAGTCTGTGCTTTTTAGGTCAGACATGTGTGGTTTATTGTCGATTGAAAGGTACGGAATTGCAGCTCGTCACATGTGGTATCAGATCTTAGATTTTGTATATTCCTAAGCTTTGATGTGCACTCGGTATAGATAGGGACAATAGCACCCTAGATTGAGTTTAGCGTATTATATATATAAGCGCGTATTTTTTAGTGATATAAAATATTTTATATTGTGTTTACTTATCCGTTGAGTTGTTTGTGAGTTCTGGTCGGTATGTGGGATGCCATGTTGTCGATAGGGATTTCTAAACACTTAAACGAGGCAATTCGATATAGTATTGTTTTTAAATTAGATATATGAAATAATGTTACCTCGATTATATTTTATATATATAAAGGAACAATTTTTTAGAAATATTATTGTGTATATAAATTTATTATTTGGTTGTTTGGAAATGTGAATATATATAAGATAATAAAAGCTGTTTGCATAAACTAAATAAAAATAATTATAAAAGAATAAATTATATAAGCAAATGAATTATATAAGTATGGAATTATAATTAATGTGATTTACAATTGTGAAATAATTTATAGATAAGAAATGAAACTAAATGGGTATATTTATAAATATGGGTTGTAAATAAAATGAATTTAAACTAAGATTTGGAAATTTGAATCCTGTTGATTTTGAAAGTTATTTTTCAAATTTTAAAAGAGATTATTTTATTAGAAATTTAAATAAGATAAATAAATTTGAAATGATATTATATAAGTAAAGAGAATAAGTGAAATTATATAAGTAAAAGATTTGTAAATGTGATTTACAAAAATAAAAGGATTTATTTTTAAAAGAATATAAAAACGTTGAATTCACTACTATTGCTGGAAAATAAAAAGGGTGATGACTGCAGCTTCATCAGTATCATTTTCGAGTTTCTATGTGATGGATTTGCTACCATTAGTAAATTGAAATTGATCAATGAAGTGAAATGAGTTTTGGACTTATAATATGAAATAAAGTTTTAATTTTAGTTAAGTTAAATAAAAATTAGAGTTAGTACAATAGATATATCATTTGAAATTTAACTAAAGGAAAGTTAAATAAAGTGAATTGGATTTGAACTGGATTGGATAAGTTATTGAAAAGAAATTAAACTTAAGTGGTAAAGTGATTATATAATATGAATTTGGAAGTTTGAATAAATAAGTTGTATAATTTATAAAATAAGAAAGCGTAAGTAAAACTAAATATTAAAATGGTTAAACATTTTTGTTAAGCAAAACAAAATCTAAATTTGAATAGTAATATGAATTGACTTAAGTAAAAGTTAAATAAAATGACTTTAGAGATGAAATTTAAGTTAAGTCAAATAGAATGAAATGAAACATAACTTAAGTAATGTTAAATGAAGTTGGATTTGATATCAAAATGAACTAATAAGGTGAAGTGATGATATGAATATAAACTTGGGTTATATAATGAAATTCAGCTTTAATTGTAAAAATGAATTAGTGAATAAACATGGATTAGAAAATGTTTTTGTTAAGAATTTATTAAAACATAAGTAAAGAAGTTGCGAATTAATAATAATATTCGAAGTGTTGTATAAAAACGTGAATATAGTGAATATTAGAATTCAATCTAAATTGAATATTGAAGCAATTGAAATTAAATGTGTTAAACCAAATTGGATGTACGTGAACTAAAATAAATTGGTTATGTTGGATATGCGTTGGTTGTTAGATGGATGTTAGTTGATTGTATAGAAATATTAATGAAATTGGAAGCTAAATAATTGAATTCAAATTGGAAGTAACTGAATGTAAATCGAATTTGATTTGATTTAATTTGAATTGGAAGTGAACTAACTTGAATGTAAATTAGTGAATGTAAACTAATTGGATATGAACGAATGAATATTAGTAAAATCCAATGTAAATGAATCAAATGTGATTAAATTGAAAATCAGTTCATGAATATTAATGAGAAGTGAATTTATATTGATTTGGTATGGATTGACTGGATATATATTGGTTTGATGGATGTTATTTGGATGATAGTTGTTTGATGGTTTAAAGGATGGATTTGTTGCTTTTGATTGCATTTGCTATATTGGCATATATAGTTGTTGTATTGATATATGTTGTATATCGATATTACTTTCACATATACATATTTCTCATGGTTTTTTGAGTGTATAGTAGGTGCGAATGACGTTTGCTTTGCATTTGGAGCTCGCTTTCGCGCCATATTAGCCGTATATGCTCGTTAATAATATATAAGGTGCATTACTCGGATTACATATGTACTTTTATATTTTTTTTCTCTACGAGATGTCTCATCCTCGAAGATGAGATGTATGTTTGTGATATAAGTATATATGTGTGTGTATGTGTGTGTTATTATCCTACTACGATCGAACCGTGCAAAGGAGACTGGCAATTTTTTTTGAAAATTTAAGACGTTGGAAAATTTTGGAAAAAATTTGCGATAACTAAAAGTTTTAATTTTGAGTTATAAATTAAATGCTATTAGTTGGTTTTAAAAAGACAACTATGAATGAATTTAAGAACTTAGAAAAGTTTTTGTAAGAATAACTAAATGGTGTTGGAAAAGTTAAAATGTTTAAATGAATTTGATATCTAGTTTGAATGAGTTGTTTTGAAAAGATAATGGATTTTGCGACTTTTTCTTACTTCGTAATTTCGGGGACGAAACTCTTTTAAGTAGGGGAGAATGTAACGACCCAGAATTTCAATCATTTGAAATTTGTATATTTAATTGATTTTAAATATTCGAAAGTTAATTTTATAAATTGAATAACTTGTATTTGAAATATAAGGATTTAATTGGATAATTAAATTAATTAATTTAATATTTGAAATTGCAGAAATAATTGATTTTGAATTATATATGAATGAAAATGAATTATAAAGTCAAATTAAATTCTATTTGAATCAAATAATGTTAGAGAAATTTTAAAATTGAATTAAAAGTTAATTTCTAGAAATTGAATATTTTAATATTTAATTAACGTGTAAAAATAGTCATTTTTCACACTGTCTCGGATTCTGACGAAACCATTTTCATTGCATCCATAATGTAATATTATTGTAGGATTTTAAATTCGTGCCAATCGGATTTACGGTTTAGTCGTGGCAAGCTAAAATGCGTAGAAATTTGTTTAAGTAAGTTTTAAATTTAAATAATTCGATTCGAAAACCTATCTTCCAAATATGATCGAATTGGCTCCCGATATATATTCCATTGTGTTCGGAATAGGGGTAAAATATTATAAATGCCAGGTGGCACACTTCATTTGGAGTTCGGAAAAATTTCGGATCGAATTGGCTCAAGATATATATTCCATTGTGTTCGATGGACGCTTTTGGAGCTTCAGTAGGAGAGCTAGAGATCTTCATTTCATATACAGGTATCTGTTTTGATTATCCGCTGCTTAGTTGTTGTTTATATTATCGGCATTGTGAGGGCAGGATATTATAACTGTCCAGGCCGAAGATAACTATGATTGATTGTTGAACTCTGATTGATGTATGGATATACAGTTTCTATTTTCTAAAGATCATTGATATGATATTAGTTTTCCGCTGCGATGTGATATTCTGTATTGTTCTGTTTGGTTCTGTCTTCTCTCTTTCTTCTCTTCTCTTCTTCTCTCTTCTTTTCTTTCTCTTGACTTTCCATAAGTCTGTGCTTTTTGGGTCGGACATGTGTGGTTTATTGTTGATTCAAAGGGTAATTTAAGTATTTGGTAAGAATCCATTATCATAAGGAAAAAAACGTCAATCATGCAATATAATTAGACAACACATTAAGCAGTCAATCTTTTTGATATTGGTTTAAGTATCAATCGTTATAAAATAATTATTATATAATAAAGAAACAATGGTTGATATTTTCACAGACTCTGGCTAACATCTAAAAATAATATGATGAATAAGGTAGTGAACCCATGTATGGTAAGTATTGAGTATCGAGCAATGCAAATCACACTCTTCTGTTTATCTTCACCACTCGTATACATTTTTTTAGGGCTTCAGGTAAAACTTTTCAGAAATCATTGACAAATTCACGTCCATGGCGCCTGATATTTTGCAATATATCATGTGCCAGATAGAGCATAGACACTTTTATTTCCTTTGAATCCTTTGAAGGACTGTTAATTACTTTTCCCCATGTTGCAATGAACTCATTTGCTTTGTCACAATAAGAAGTACACCAAGGAGACAAAGATTCAATTATTAAAAAGAAAATCTAACTAGGGCTAGTAGATTTCATAATATAAATTAAAATACCACATAACCTAAAAGTTAATTAATCGACATCCCATGAATTCATTTTCCATGATCAAACTATGCAGCCTGGCATGTTTTCACTACAATTGTACCTGGTTACTAAATTGTTTATCCTAGTGCTTACCTTTGATTATCTAAGGCCGCTAAGCATGCATCGCATACTTTTGGGTTCAAATTTTCCCACTTTTGTTTATTGACAATAAGGTTAGTAAATAATGTTTTCCATCAAAGTGAAGGGCTGTGATTGTTCAAAATTGCAAATAAATTTGGACTATCTAATCTAGAACCAATCCATACCTTAGAAGAGAAAATATGAATAGAAAAACACTCATTGTAGTCAGATTCTAGAAAAAAACAGTTTAATTGATTAGTATATTAAATGAAATTTCAACTACTAATTGTACTTAACCTTGTAATAAAATCAATCAGATAATATAATGATACTACACATGTCTAGTAGCTATATATGATAGAACATCGGTGAATATTGAAGGAAGAAATAAAAGAGATATGAGAAAAAAATTCTAAGGGGAAAACTAAAGTATAATAACATAATTAAAAAGTGGGAAATAAGTATTAACATATATGCAAGGATAATATTTTTTGACACCAAAATCCCTAAAGTGCCTATACCTTATCATATTTTCTCCCCTTTACGTCACAATAAAAAAAACCATAACATTAAGGTGAAGGAAAAAACCTACTATAGACCAAGAGGGCCCAAAGATCGAGACCCTTCTTTAATATCCTCCCAGAAACTTTGATCTCCGAAAAGCCATAATATGAATGTCGCTGTTAGTCGCATTAGAAATAAGGTAGCAAAATCTTTCCCTGCCTAAAAACATATATGCATCTATGCTTGCCATTCTATTCAGTTTTGCATAAAATTCCTAGTAAAATAAAAATTCAGACGATTGTAAATAGGAACCTATACTGCTCAAATAAGTTCATAACCCCTACTCAATCAGTCATACTAATTATTACCCAACTTTCAAATATTTATATATGATTAAAAATATTTCGAATTTCCCTAGGAAAAATATATATTGTATGACATGATTTACAATTATTTTAACCGACAGCTAATAAATAATGTTCCAAACAAAGATGCAGTTAAACCAATTATCACCTCAAACCCAAAAATATTAGCTTACCTAACTGGCAGCTTGTTGTTCTCTCGTAGATTTGTGTCTCAATCCCCAAAATTGAAAATGAAATCAATAAATCATCATAGGTTGGAGATATAGCGCTAACTACAGTGCAAAACATCAATGACATGGAAGAAGAGAGCAGATTCCAGCCATCAAAGTTGGTCGAGCCTTTTCTTCCACTACCGAACTTTGAACACCCGTGTTTGGATATGAAAAGCATACCACTTTAGTTGTAGAACAAAGGTAAGAAGTGATTTTGTGAGAGACGGTTCAGTCGGTGGAGGGTTCCCAAAAGGTGGTTAGCATAATGGAGGGTTCTTTTTAATGGGGAAAAAAAATTGGAAGGACATATGATGCGAATAGTAGGAAAAAAGGAAAGTGGGGAGAGTGTGTGGACTAGCTGTTGAAATTTTAGTGGGGGTCAGAACATGGATAGAGGAAATGACACATACACCCTCTTTTTTTATTTCTATTTACTTCTTTCAGAAGTATCTGAATAAATTAATTTGGACATTCAAAAAAGCTTCACCGCGGTTAAGTATTTGCATTATTATTAGATATATAAAAAAAATTAAAATGACATTCCATTATTATTTAATAACTAAAAGGTCACATTTGATTTTAAAAAAATTATTAAATCATTTAAACTCAATTTAAATTCAAAAATCAATTATTTAAAAATGATGACATCATTTATGATGTCACAAAGACATTTTATTTTCAAAAATAAAATAAATAGTTTTATCAAATATTATTGCTTAAATGGAGAAATAAGTGTATGTACCCAGTATCGTATCATCTAATATTGAGAAAATCTCAATTTTATCGAAAATTGATTTTCGCCGCTTTCTGACGGAAATCCTAAATATTTATATTTGTTAAAATAATTTTAAAACAAGTCTACCATCATTTATTATTGTTCAAAATATTATAATTTGTGTTATAAAACCTTATATTTGAATAAGTTAAAATTATATATATTTTCCAAAGTGGTAAATTTTCGGTCGTTACATCAAGCCCATGCTAGTCAATTGTTTAACGGTCTACGTCGATGTTGGAATCAAGCTCAAAAATCATCATCACCCGATCTTTAAGAAGCTATTAGATAAACCCGTCGACGCAAAACGCCACTAGTACAAATGATGATTAATTTCACTGTATGTGTACTGAAGAGCTCTAGTAGAACCCTATATAACGAATCTACTAAAATAAGACACCTTTATAAAGTATCTCAACACACAACAAATAGAATACCAAAGCATTCTTTGTCTCGCCACGATCACATGATGCTACACACCGTGCATGAAATGAAGGTCATATGCAAGAGTTATAAGCATTTAAACTTCGTGTCATTTTACTAATTATTAAATTTATAATTTAACTATAATAATAATAATAATATTCTCCGCCTGCAACAATATGACTTCGACCACGATCACCAAACCTTCATGAATTTCAACTCACTACCGCACTTGCCTCCGACTACCGAAACAAAATCTGACACCACTATGGGGTTCCCTTCCTCGTGCAACACATTTTCGATCTAGTCCCGCCTCATCCGATGCCGTGCTCTACTTCGCTGCGGATGGTGGTATCCTATCGAGTTTTTCTATATTTCAAGTGATCTGCAATAATAATTGAACAATCAGACACCATCTACCTGACCCCTCTTCATACTCATGGTCTTTGATCGTTGTACCATCTTTATTTAACCATTGGATCAAAACGGACGGTCGATGTTTATAGGCTTCTGATGTGTTTTCTGATCAATCCATATACCAAACCGACGAAAGACCAACACCAGTGGATTCGCATCATCAAGAAGTGTAGGTTTGAAATATAATATATCTAGTTTGGAACACTTTTTTATTTCACACTTTTTAATTAGGAAGTGATTAACTTTGACTAAAAAGCATAGAATAACGGAAAGCCAAGAGAAAGAAAGAAGAGAGAAGAAGAGAACCAAACATAACAATGCATAATCTCAAAACGGAGTGGAATAACCTATAATATAGATGAATAATCTTTACAAAAGAGAAACCGTATATACATATATCAATAAGAGTTCAATAATCAATCACTAATCATCAGCATGAACAGTTATAATAACATGTCCTTACAATTGCTGATAAACAATAATGCAGCGGAAAATAAACAAATATGTGTATACAACAATTAAGACCTCCATCTCTCCTGCTGAAGCTTCAAAGCACCAACTCTAACCTTGTGAATTTACTCGGTCTGACCCGAGCATTGAAAGGGAAGAACGCCCAGATTATGCTGGTTAACCAGGTACTGGATTTATTAAATTACAAAACTTTTCTTTTCAGCACAAAAGTATCTCGTAAGACATGCCTACACATAAACATGGACATGTTTTTACCTTACGATAACTAAAAACTTTATATCAAATCATTCTATATTACAATATTATCTATTTCACAAATAATAGCAAATATCTAAAATTGTTACCATTATTAAATTCCGGGCCTAATCATTTAAGGCTATACAAAACAAAAAGGCAGGAACATATGGAATTAGGTTTCCAACATGACTGGAAACTAGTGGAAAGATCAATCTGTATCCATGGCTTATGTCCAAGACTCAGACGCCATTATACAACAACACAAATGGCTAAAAAGGGGATACAGTCTACGAATACATCCAAGGGCTCAGACTCCACATATCCCCTCCATAAGGCCCAGACGTATCTGGTACCTAGGGCTCAAAACGTCTGATAACCCAAATCATCACTATTCGAAATACGAGCATTCATCTGACCACATAGAATCTCATCATAACCGGGGCGTGAGGATCGTGAGGCTACGATTACCTTTCACATATCACATATCACATATCACATCTCTGAATGCCACATTGTCATTCCAAGTCACATGACTGATTTCTAGAAAAGTATAACTTCCTGAGCTCGTATGTCTTGAAAAGTGTGTTAAGCTAAGAGAAGTGTCCTTCTCCTCCACCGACTGATATGCGTTTATAGAAACCACTCAAATGTTATTTAGAATACAATGTTAGAAAAACCTCCATAGAAGTTCATTCTGGACTGAACGAAACCAAATGCACTCTCCTACTACTACTAGTAGTGATTAGTCCTTACAATCCGAAAAGTCTCTACAACGAGGAGACCACTGCTATAAATAACTCTATAGTGGAAGCGACCTAGAGCATGTCAACAAGCAGTTCTTACGCTATTAAGATCCTCAGTCTTCATAAATCATCATCAATAACTTGCACTTCTGAACGCATACATTGGTCCAAAGTGATTTTCGGATAAATTCGATCCTGGTCTCTCTGCACCAATATCGAAACGTGGCTCTTGACCTCATGCAGAAACTAACTCTTGTAGATTTATCACGGTTCCATTTTCAACTTGCTATCCTTTAGCCAAGAAGGAAGCTCAATAGATTGGAGTAATACTCCGCACTACATGAATCAACATTCTCAACACAAACGATAATCAAGCCTACACAATTGGCTACATGCTAAGTGCACGACTAATTAGTTTCCACATCAAGTCAAGGAACGAAACTTTGATAATAGGCATAATCTAGCACTAAAGCAATTATTAGGCCCTTTTATAATTCTTATAAACCAAATCGCTTTTCAAATAAATATACTCCAAAATATCTATAAAAAGAAACACACTCACAAACTTCAGAATCAATAATGGGAAAACATTTCCATATACTTATCTCAACGGAATAAGCATATCCATAAATTATTTTATTTTCAACACTTAGAAAATACTCCATTTAAATATATTGCTACTACACATTTAATTTAAAGGATCATTCACTGTTCAAAATCGTGAATTTCTAAAACATGCTCGTAACTAAATTCTTAACCTTACACAGTTTATTATTATCAACTACCTTATAGTCAAATCATGAAACTGAATTCACAAGATATTTGAACTTCAAGTTTAATAACAAATAAATTCAATCAATCAATGATAATAAATAAACATTATCATTCTTTGATAAATATTTATAAATAGGCATTTAATTATCTTACCTAAATTTAATATCAGGTTTCAACTAATTTCTCACGTACAAATTATTTTTATGAAACATCTTATAGTCAAACCGTGCAATTCTAATTACAAGTTGTTCATATATTCAAATTTTATTAATCTAGATTTCATAAATATTTATAAAACTATATTTACAAATATCATTTACTTAATTTATAAAAAAGTTACTTTTATACATCCTTAATATAAAATTTATTTAAAAAACTAATTTACAAATATTACATAAAAACTGTAAATTTAAAACAAATAAAAACCATACATTTAATTTTAATTTAAATAATTTCCTTTTCATAATTCAAAAATAATTATAAACACAAATATTTTGAAATCATTAAAAATCACTTTTATAGCATTTTAAAATACTAAAAATAAGGCCCAATATTGCTCAAACACTAAATAAGGGGTAAACATCCAATTCAACAAATATGGCATCCATCACATCAAACATCATATGACACACACACACACACATAACAATATGTGCATAACAAAATCAAACAATAGTGAGTAATCTTGTTGGATTCTTCCAACTTATCTCCCTACATCAAATATCGCACGTTATATATATATGTATGTATGTATGTAAATAAAATAAACAACAACGGTGAGAAATCCAGTTGGATCCCTCTATCCTGTAACCTGCATTAAATATGCATATGATAATATGTGTATAATGTTTGCTTCGAGGCAGATGGACGTACAAAGGGTCATCCGCCCATATACGGGGACGTATATGGCATCATCTGCTAAAATATGCAGGAATATACCCAAACCAACTAATATCATCCTAACAGGCATCAACCATCATAAATAAAATTATTCTCACTTATATAAAAATATAAATGAGTCAGAAAGAGTGATTTGTACTCACATTGCTTGCAGTAGTCATTGCAGCATTTTATTCCAAATAAAATTACCTAAAATTCCTAGCAGCTCCAAATCCATCCAAACCAGCTCCATCACGTAGTGTTCGCGAATACGAACCTAACACAATTCGTTTCATACGATTTCCAACTCCTATGGAAAAGTTATAACATTTTAAAGATTACACGAATTTAAATATAAATAATTCACAATTTCTTTTTTATATAAACTTCAGTTAATCGTGGCTGTTGCTTTCAAAACAACAGATCGTGGCTACGTTTCTTTTATCTTCCTAGGTTCGACTTCGTGCGTTTGAACCCTTGCCCATGCCTTCGATAATTTCCCTGCCACTCCACTACTCGTGCCCTAGAACATGATCAACTACCTCCATTCGAAAGGCCATCACGTGCTCACCATCGCCTAAAGACCGCACAAACTCGGCAGCCCCATTGCCTCGATTTTTGTGCTCGAACGCATAGCGTTCAAATGCTAATCACCATTGATCCATTGCTCCATTCTCGATCATAGCCGTTGGATGTATAGATCGTGCCGAGCTCTACAATTTTGCAGAAGAATTTTTTAAAAAATAGTGGATGGATTGGGAGATAATTGGGGAAGAAGTTCAGATCTTTTCGACCATTAAACAAAAACTGGCGGCTAGGTTTAGGGAAACCCTAGGCTTTGAGAAAAATGGGAAATATAACGTCCTTTTATAGAAAATTATTCGTGCACTATTCATCCAAAATAATTCCGAATTCCAAATAAAGTGTGTCGCCGGGCGTTTATAATATTTTACCCCTATTTCGAACACAATGTGATATATATCGGGAGCCAATTCCATCATATTTGGAATATAGATTTTTGAATCGAATTATTTTAATTAAAATCACTTAAATAAATTTCTATGCGTTTCAGCTTCGCACGACCAAACCGTATGTATGATCGTCACGAAATTTGAAATCCTATGATAACTCACTATTACGGATCAAACGAAACCGGTTTCATCAAAATCTGAGATAGCGTCAAAAATGACTATTTTTACACGTTAATTAAATAAATAAATTTCCAATTTTTACAAATTAATTTTTAATTTAATTTTAAAAGTTCCCTAACTCTATTCTAATTCAAATAGAATTTATATCATCTTTATAAATCATTTTCATTCACATTAAATTCAAAATCCAATTATTTCTGCAATTTCAAATATTAAATTAACAATTTAATTATCCAAATAAATCACTATATACAAAATATGAGTTATTCATCATATAAATCTAACTTTGAATATTTAAAATCAATTAAATATTCCAATTTCGAACGACTGAAAATCTGATTCGCTACACCCAAAAACTCAAAATTAATAGAAGATGCCATTGAGTTTGACTTCTTATAATTTCTAGCTTGTTAAACCAAATTTAATAAGTTATATATGTTTTTTAATGTAACGCCACGAAAATTTTCGACTTTCGAAAATTCAACATCGATACTCACTTTATCGACTGCCGAGAAATCGAAGGCCAAAAACCCGAAATGTTATGGTTTAAGAAGAAGAAAAAGTAGAAAAGAAGAGAAGAAAAGAAGATAATAGAGGGAAGGGAAAACAGAAAATAGAAATTTTTAAAATAGAAGAAAAAGAGAATAGAGAACATAGAACGGAACAGAAAGCAACAGAACAACAACAGAATCTCACAATTCGCGGCGGAACAACATATAATAGATAAATGAATAATCTTTAAACAAAGAACTATATCAGTTATTACATTACATTACATTTCATTTCATCATAGCATCAGAGTGTACAACAACAACATACAGTGCAGCGGAAAAAGAAATACTATATAAACTAGTAATACGCCATGCCATCCAGCTTGCCTCCAGCAACTCCAGAATATCCAGAATATCCTGATAAACCTTAACTCTTGACTGCCCGTGTGAAAATTGGTGGGCACCCAGAGTTTAGGAAGGAAAACAATAAACTCCAAGTCAGTCATGTGACTGGTGTGAGAACTCAAAACAGTTTATTTATCTTTGAAAACAAAATAGAGGAATATTTTTAAAGTCAATTCGCAATGCTTTTAAAAATGAGACTACCATAAGGCCTTCCGCACACACACACATGCAAACGCAGAATCGGAGGAGATTTCTCCTTATGATAGTCAAAGATGCTTGATACGCATTTAAAAGAACATTTGATATTATTATTAGTGCATAGTGTAGGAAAAATTCATTTCGAAAGTAGAATATAAATCTTAGCCAACATACGACCATTATCGTATGCCTACTATAGCTACCATCCAAACAGTGGGGCGCCACCATAAGTGAATGATAGGTTCTACAACTAATACCGTACAAGTCACGTATTGTTTCTTTGGATTTCGAACGAATGATCAGGCCAAGGAACTTCCCATTGCCACATGAGAATGCCTCTGGATGGACATCCCCGAGAACCAAACCGGATCTCTACCAACACAAGGCCGGGTTACCCCTAACTGAGTAACAACTGATCGAATATGCCATCCCCCGGTCCTTTGGGACCTTTTCACCGAGCGCTCGTAATCAATTCACACAATCATAACAAAGTGTTTTCAACATGAGTAAGTATCTGGGCTCCATACCATGATACCACCCTTTTCCAGAAGGAAATGCACACATCCTAAAGGGCGCTACCCCTCATAACCTTGCTGCTTCTTTCCTGTTTTGACCATTCACGGGGTGTGAGGCTCGACGAAGTCACGTCCACAAAAACATACTTTATACAAAAGCCATGCTTTGGGTCAACAAATGATCATAGAAATGATCACCAGGATAGACGATCAAATAAACGATCCTACCACAAATAATCAACACAATGATCATTTACAGCAACACTCAGCATGTCACATTACCAAATTGGGAATATATCGCTGATAACATTCAACTACATAACCTCTGAGCTCGTACGTCTCAGAGAAGGGTGTTAAGCTAAAAGAATAAATTCTCCGCCACCAACAGAAATATATTTGAATGAAATCGGCTTTATATCTCAAATTGTAATGTCAGACATACAATCCATACAAGTCTGTTCCGGGCTCCAACAAAACTGAAGGCACTTCTTACGAAGCCCTTGCAATCCGGATATTCACAATCCTGATCGGATTTCCCATCACATATGGAGAACTCAATACCGGAGCAACTCGGTGCAGAGTCAATCGACAGGTCATCCTATCGCTCTCGCAAATACCGGGTCTTCAACACCGATCTTCAATGCAATTCACAACGACGTATCACATATTCGGAATGGGTTATACGACCCCATGGTCCTTTCCCGGTTAACCCGAATAGTGAGCGCTTATTCAAAAATAAGTGTGGTGTTCAATTTCAAACAAATCACATCAAATACCCATTCAAAGGGAAATATTGATAGTCGGTTATTGAACTATCAATGGATATGCACACATCACCAGTTTCCAAATAATTTTCTAAATTATTTATTTTTCAAAATATCTTTACAAGATATATAATTTTCACACTTCAAAAATAAATCAATATTTATTTTTAAACAAATTCTTCTTTTCATTTATAAATTCCCTAATGAATTTATATTTCAAAATATCTATGAATATTCGATTTCAATTATTCATTTCAATTTATCTTCAAAAAGATAAATTCTCAAAATATTCACTTTATATTGGAAAACATTTCCATACTTACTTATTCATAAGTAATTCACAAATTTTATTTATTTTTCAACACTTGAAAAATATTCGATATACTTAAATCGAGATTAAGTATATATTTCATTCTTTAAGGAAATCATTCTCTCAAACATATTTATTTGGGCAAAAACGAATGTTGCGTAAAACATCGTTACGACAACCCAAAATCTCTAGTACAGGGATTCGAATTTTAAGATAGATATATAAATCCCAATACTATACATAACATTTCCTTTCGGAAATCATTTACTATAACAACAGTGTTATAGTCCACCATTTCCTTTTTATTTCTCGAAAACGTCTATTTCAACAATAAATGTTGAAATCTATGGTTTCGAATCTCAACACGTTTAAAACATCGTTAGATCGTTTTAATTCTATTTAAAATATCACATTCTAAACATTTTCTTTAACATATTATTCACTATTCAAAAAACGTGAATATACTACGTTAATCAATTTCATCTTTTCTATTCATTTTATTTTAAAGAATTATTCATAGTCAAAACGTGAATATAACTCCATTTATAGGTTTCAACAATTTACTTATCAAAATAAGTCGTTTGCGAATTTATAAAACAACGTTTATAAATCCCATTTCTATTTATTTATAACAACTTCCTTTTATAAATTCCTTTATTAACCTATTCGATTTATAACTCAATTATAAAACAAAGGTTCATATTATAAGTCAAATACTTATAATTTATTCGTTCACAAAAATCGTTCCTTTGAACTTCATAATCATAAATCTTATAACTTATAAGATTCGATTATTCATCCAAATATATTCTTTAATAATTTCACAAAATCTATAAATCTTACTATTTATAAATTTCATTTATAACTCCACCATTTATAATTTTATGAATTCCATTCATTTACAAAGATTCATTTTCACTTCATTCAAACACTTATAAAAACTCGTTTTATAATGTCTATATTTCAATTTATAAATATCCATTTATAAATCTCTTAATATAAATCAATTTATATTATTCTTTAAAACGTCTTAAATCTCCTTATTATTTCACCATTTTGATTCATAAAATAATTAAATTTTATAAATCCTATATTTAAAGTTTTCACAATAAATTCTAAAATCCCGATGAAACTATTTTATAAAATCATTAGCATCATATTCTCAAAAATCAGTTTTTTTAACTATTTTTCTCAAAAATCATAATTTTTATAACTTTAAAAATTATAACGTTTATTTATTTAAAATAGATCAAATTCCAAACATATAGTATATTTTCAAAAATCACTTTAAAAATCATTTTAAAGTTCCAAAATTTGGTCCAATGATGCTACATACCAAATAGTCAATCACGACAACAACGATATCATATATCGATATGATAATCCATCAAATATTAAAATATCTGAAATCAAATAAATACTGTTGAGGAATCCAGTTGGATCCCTCCAACCTGTTTTCCTGCATCCACAAACATTAGCACAATACCAATTTCGCTCCAGTACGAAATTATCGCGGTATATGGGATTTAAATATTATCCGCTTAATAGACGGCGCAATAGGGTCTCATCCGCTAAACAAAAAATGCGGGACATCAATAACTCCAATATATACATATGCCAATATATATATATTGCTATTATATATAATACCAATTTCACTGTTTATGAAATATTCGCGGTATATGTTTTTAATAAATAACATCCGCTTACTAACGGCGTATAATGTCTATTTTAACAATCAATAGATATCAATCATCATTCAAACATGCATTCAAATATTTTAAATCTAACTATTTAAAATAAAATCGAAACTGATTCGATTGAGTGAGAAGTTCTCACCTTGATTTTATTTTCCGTTTTAGCGATTTATTTCGAATAAAATTAAACGGACGTTTAATTTTACCCAAAATTTTCACTAACTCCAAACGACTCCAATCCAATTTCATCGCGTAATGCTCGTCCATACGATTCCAACGCAACTGGTTTCGCGCGTTTTCGACCTCGTATGAAAAAGATATCAATTTTTGAAGTTACACGATTTTTTTATATAAAAATTACAATTTCTTTTCTATTATTAAACCTTGCTTTGATCGTAGCCGTTGACTCCAACTCCAATTGCATCATGACCGTTACCCCCTTCTCTTCCTCTCGTTCGTATCTTCCAGTAAATCACCGTGCGCAGGAACCCATATACACACGAACTAGGGTTGAAAATCGCAACCCCAACGTCCATCGTGAACTCGATCAGGTGCCTCACTCGCGAAGCCCTCCACCTACTCTACACACGGCTGCAAGGGTTTGGAGCTCGGCCCCCTCCTCCTCCTGGAAATGCGTGCGCAAGTCAGCACGGTCGGCCTCCCTAGCTCTCTCCTCGTCTCTCCATATTTGATCATAGCCGTTCACATCGAAGCTCTCGTTGTGATCTTCATCTTTGTAGTTGAATGTTTTTGACGAATGTTGACTGATTGGAAGAAATCGAGGGAGGAACGTCGCGTGTTTCTGGCCGTTGATAGTGGGGGTGGCGGCTAGGTTTAGAAAATTAGGTTTTATTATTTTTTTTCTTCTAATTTATGAAGACTTATGGTCTATTTATAGGAAAACGAACGACACTATTCATCCCGGAAATTCCGAACTCCGATTTACGCGCCGTAACCAGCGTTTCTAGGGTTTACCCCACGTTCCGGACACAATGGAACAGGTTTCGAAAGCTAATTCGGACATCTGTGCGAGTTATGGCTATAAACGTTCAATTTAAATTAAACCGATTTAAATCGATTTCTAGGCGTTTTAATTTGTACCGGACAAAAGGTAAATCCAATTGACACGAAATTTGAAACCTTACAATAATATCACATTACGGATCCGATGAAACTGGTTTCGTTGAAATCCGAGACTTTTTGAAAAATGGCTATTTTAACTCGCCAAATTAAAATTAAAAAATAAATCGATGCGTTTCGAGCTGCCACGATCAAACGATAACTCCGATTGACACGAAATTTAAAATCCGGTAATAACTAACTATTACGGATCCAATGGAACTGGTTTCGTTCAATTCTGAGACTGTTCAAAAATTGACTATTTTCACTAGTCGATTTTAATATTAAAATATTCAATTTTCACAAATTAACTTCTAATTCGATTTTAAAAGTTCTAAAATATCGTTCTAACTCCAACATGATAAAATAAAATTTTACAAATCATTTTCAATCATATTTAACTCAATTTTCAATTATTTCCATAATTTAACATATTAAATTATCGATTTAAAAATCCAATTAAATCCAATAATTCAAAATAAAATTTATTTGACTTATAAATTCACTTATAAATATTTAAAATTAATTAAATATTCAAATTTTAATTACTAAAAATCCTGGGTCGTTACATTTAACATGTAAACGATATTTCGAATGCAATGGAAAAGGTTTTGAGGCCTATCCAGCTTCCGTAAAAATTTACTACTTTTTAATTTATGTAAAATTAATACTTTGTCCTTTTTATTCTAATTACTTAATTTCAAAAAAAAATTAGATGTTAAAGTATATCCATGGGGCATTTATTTTCACATTTACATTTCTACACATTATTTATTTATGAAATATTTTAAATACCATATTCATCCCCTCTAGGGTATATATTTCACGAACCAAACATATATTAGTTGTTAGGGAAGTTGGTCCAAATGTATTTGGACAATTTTACAACACACTCCCTCTAGCTTTAGTAGATAGGCCATAAGCTAGTCCATTTGCCCATTTCCTACAGATTACACCAACCTATTCTTTTGATCGTCCATTCATTTCAGCCCTAGTTGAGAGGTGATGGCCTACAATACAAACGTTCTATTTTCTTGATTTTAAGCTAGGCACTACTCCATTTGATTTTTATATGATGACTGGCATTGAGTTAAGAGACCCAGATTGGATTCCTTTTCCTTTGGATGACAAGTATGAGACTTCATCTTTATATATTGTGTATAAACCCCATTTTGACGATGGAGCAAGTAATATCGATGTTGTTCCCTTCACATACCTTAAGCAGTACTTTACATAATATAGGGGCAGTGATGCTATGGGCGATGTAGTCATTAGGTACTTTATGCTATATTTATTTAGTTCGTTATGCTTTTCGAACCAGAAGGGAACCATTAGATTAGCTATCTTCTAGTGATAACCAATCTAGATCGGCTCCATAGTATAGACTACGGGATGTCTATACTTGGATGTTTGTATGTGGCTCTCAATTCATATGCCTTAGAGGAGGTTAAGCAGATGGTTGGATTTTGGTATATTTTTCTATGTTGGTGCCATGAGCACACGGAAAATACACATTCCTGCATTGTTGGGACAGTCATCCAAATAGTAGAGTCATACTTTCCATGCATGAGACAATAGGAGCTACTACAGTATGTTTCTCATGCTCTTACGAGAGTTGGCACAATTTGATAGAGGCTCGATCTCAGATTGACTCCAGAAGGGGGAGCAACATTTTACGGGTGCAATGTGCTAGATAGTGGATCTAGTTGACACATTCAGGGTGCATGTTTGATATGCATCCTTTCTTGTTGCATATCATGCTTCCAGAGGGAGGATTGCTTTAAATACACTAGCATTTCTTCCTATTTGGAGTATTTGAGTGAGAGACATTGGTTTCACATAGTGATATACGTATACCTGGGGATGCTCTATCATACAATGACATGTTCATCGGACGTAGGACTTTTGATCTCGGTATCTCTTGACACTATGAGGGGATAGATAGGTAGACACTTCGACATTCTTCTTAGCTGATGGTGATTTCTGATAGTATTATAGGTGAGCCATATAGGAAATTTTGTAATTTATTGTAAATTTTTAGCTCTGTAATAAAATCTCGATCGAAATAAAAGGTATTTTTCTTTTAATTATATACTTGTCTATTATGATATGTTATGATAAAGTAATTGCAATGTGTTGTAATCATGATAAATTTATCATGTTAAAAATAGTCAAGATGTTTCGAGACATAATAATAATACATCCATTGAGACTAGAGTAGTAACAATCTCCAAATGTTGTGCAGTGTATTGTTCATGGCTGTTGGGAGCACCAAGGAGTTACTATTGAGAGTTATTAGATAAGCATGGAATGACTCACTCGAGAGTTTCATATTAGTTATATAACTAAGGTCAAATAGAGAATCTTTAAGTAACGATATTACATTGTTCTCCCGACTTGAGAAGAAGAGAGTCGGTGGAAATAACTATTACTACTGGTGCCACCTTAAATAGTGAAATTTGATTTTATTGAAGAATGTGCAAGTAATAAATTCGATCAAACTATCATACTACTAGCTAAGGTGACGTGCAAACGTTCATATTGGAATTGTTTGATATTAATCGCTGACTAATTTTGCACTTTTAAAGTGTACAACCGCAATGTTGAATGCCCTGAACTACTACACAATTTAATTAAATTATAATTGTTATAAATGAATTAATATTTATGAATGCTAATTATTAAATTTTATTTGATTTTTTTTTAAGTAGTAGTAATAAAGTGCATATATAAAAGTTATATATGTATGAATCGATATACGATATCGGTATATATTTAAACTGGATTTAAATTAAATAAATACCAATTGTATTAGGAGATTTTATAGGTCCATAAAGCTCCTTATATCAGCCGGGTGTAGGAGCAACGAAAGGGATGATTAACTGGTCAAATATTGATTTGAATTGGCACTTACAAAAGATAAAGTAAATGGAGGAGATTAGATCTCCACTTATTTCTCTACCTAGATGCCTACGTAAACATCTCTTCCTAACTCATTTTGGAATGATTTTAGCCTCCGCCTACCATATCTTGGCTAAAAATCACAAGGATTCTTCTCTTTCATTTCTAGATTAAATTCAAATCAAACAAATTTATTTCTAGTAAGTAGTGTTCTCTCTAGTTAGCTGCACTTTTTAGAGGAGTTTAGATTGGATCTGATAAGAGTTTATCAACATTCAAGGTGCTAATCGTAGACTTCATATTCTGTTAAATTCTATACTATTGTTTTGAGAAAAATGAGTAATTATCTTTGAGAGGAGAGCATTCATGTAATTTTATTCTATATTTTAAAAAGGAGTTGCTAACAAGCCTTACAGGTAGCAGAAACAACCCCTTCCCCCCAAAACGGACACACACATATTAAGAAAAAGGAATAGCCCTTCCTATCCTACTAATTAAGGTTCTTGGTAAGGTATAAGAGGAAAGGAATAAAACCTAAATATGCAATAGACAAGAAGAGATGATTATACCAAACACCATAAAAAATTACTGTAGATGCAAGTCCAGAAAACTATATCATCCATGGAATGCCAAGTACTTAAACAATTGTCCACATGAGCCCACGACAGGTGGACAATAACAATAATATAGTATCAACATACCAATCCATTGTAATGCCTTAGTATAAGCAATCTAATCTAGAGTAACCCTTAAAACTGAAAAAAATTCAAAAGAGCCGTAAGACCTTCACATCACATGTATATGTATATTAGATAGTTTATATCTGTATATGTGTGAGAAAAGAATAACGAATTCAAACTACAGAACGAAATTAGTTTTTAATTAAAAGTAAAACATTCGAAGAGTTACCATAAAAGATGTCAACTAGGTTTGTGCTTAAGGTCATATTATTTCTCTTTTGTTAAAGACAACTTTTGCCTTCAGGGTATCAATGTGACATTTTACTTTGCTACAATATTCCCAAAATGGAACATTTTTGACCAATTTATAGCTATTATTAACAATCCAATTATAACGAAAAAGCACAATATCATAAATCAAATTATCAACAAAATTATTAATATTATTGAACAATCTTTGGATTCTTTCAAACCATAAATGCCAACAAGTAATAATGAAAAGTGTCGAGTAGAATTATATATCATTTGGCATATTGAGTCTAAAGTTATTTCTGTAGTAATCACAGGTAAAATTAGAGTTGATCCTATCAAAGTCCTAAATGTTAAGAGTGTTTACAAATATAGAATTAGTTAAGGGGGACTGTAATATATGTAAGTTACGTTTACTAGGCCTAAATTGCCCAAAAAACATTTTTTTTATCTATAAGCAAGTTCTTTTTTTAGATATTCAATTGTGTTTAATTTCTTACATAATAGCGACTACTTGTGCAATTTTGATTTGGGTGGAGGATTCAAATTCCATATAAATTTGAAAATATTTGGTTTGGTTTGTGAGAAATTTAAAAATTTATAAACCAATCTTGAGGAGAAAATTTACTTGACATCTCAACACCAAATCTTTGTATCGCTTTCTGTAACATCCCGCCTTTTCACATGATTTAAATCGACACACGTGCCAATTCAAACCATACGGAATGGCGGATTGTTATGGGGTAAATAAGAAAAACAGAGAAGGAAAAAAACTAAACAGAATCTCACAGCGGAAGGATAAAATATAATAATAAATATACAGTTCACAAAAACTGTTTACAAGACATTTGATTCTACTTTACACAATAAATATCAGAGTTCACATACCAATAAATATCAATGCAGCGGAACATAGTGTGTAGTGGAACCATATAATATAATAATAATAATGATGAAATCTTTGTCTTCGTCCTCCAGAAATAAAGTCTTCAAATCCTGAAACGCTCGGACTGACCCGAGCGAATTTGAAAAGACAAAAACACTCGAGTTAGAACTAAAAGATCTTATGTAAGTTAAATTAGCAGAAATAAATATGAGTGCAGTAACTCAAGAGATGCTCGGGATTTACATCTCCTAAGGATCCGTTAAACTATTTACTATGTAGTATATTGCGCTATTATAATAGTGTCTAATTGTAAAATAAACTTACTTTTAAATAGCATTAAGGCTTTACATTTTCCACCTTAACACGTAATAGTCCCAGTAGTCCATCCAATATCATAGTCCCTCCTGATCGGGAAGCCACCAGAGGATACCACACGGGCTACGGGAGAAATCCAAACTCGTACAAGGCTCGATAGGGTAGGTGACACGGCACAACTAGGCAATGCCAGGGTAGATATACCAATTGCTATCCGGGCTGGTGGAAACGCACAGCGCGCAGCTGCCGCCCACCTCGAACAAACTCCCCCAAAATCAAAAATAAAGGTGGCTACCGAATCAATCCAAAGTCAAAGTATAGTATCGAAGAGGAGTGTCCGATCAGAGGAATGACCTCATTGGCCCGAGAATCGCTCCTGTTTTAGCCACCTTATGCCAACTCACGGGAGTTGGGTCCACGTATTTACCTCAAAGGAAACGCCGCCACCAACCTACTTTATTCTGGAATCTCCACAGCGTACACGGTTGTTAAAGTGGTTTTCGGAGTTGGCAGAGAGTATGACAACATCCGATCCCGGTCTCTTCAACAACCAAACGTTATTATAATACCGCGGTCATTTAAAATAATTTGTGCTTTTAAAACCCGAATAAAATATCCATTTCAAAACCATATAAATATGATACCATTTCCTTTTAAAACCCAAAACAATATGATATCATCTTTATTTTCCAATATTTTCTTCTCCAAAATCATAGGGTTTTCAAAGAAAAATATTTAGAAATCAAAACTCTTGAATATAATATTTTCAAATTATACTACCTTGAAAATCATAACTTTGAAACAAGTTTCCATTTCTTAAATGGTTAAATATTAAATTACTTTTATAAAACAAAATAGCTTCTTTAGATTTCACAAATCAATTTCAAATATCGATTTAAACTACCAAATACCATTTCAATTTTTATGTTCAAAGCTTTATATATTTTCACCATTTCAAAAACAACTTATTTGACAAATCCATATATATTAAATTCAATTACTTATTTTTTTTTAAACTTGAAATCTTTACTTAATGAATTCAATATAATTTAAGAAACCTTTAACTTCCCATGACTAGAAAATCTTTTAATTTATTATATATTCATTTAAATCAATCTGATATTCATTTAAATCACTCTACACAAAAATCAAGTTATAAAAGTCATATTCTTTTAAAATTCTAACTTTTCATTAAATTTCAATTTAACTTAATATTTATCTTCCAATATTGTTCTCTTTTAAGTCATTAAAACTCCAGAAATTAAATTTTAAATAAATTCTTAATCGTATTTGATCTCGAAAATCAAACTTTGTTTTATACTTCAAATCAAATTTATACAAAGCTTAAAACCTGAAAATTACTACATATACATATACATATACATACATACATATATATATATATAAATAACCAAATCAATATCCATAAACCATATATATATAGCTTTACAAAACCAAAAACATTTCAAAATATATTTTATATATATACCGCGGTGCCTGTATAAAATTTTCTACCCTATGGTCAAGTGATACAGATGTTTATCATTTCAATCCGCAATTTAAAATAAAAATGCGGTTGTATATCATTTCAAACCGCAATCCCGAATGAAATGAAATGCATAGCAACTTGCAATTAATAAAATTAATCATCCATTCATCCATTTATCACAGTCATCATCCAATTTCAAACAATCATCAATATATAACAGGTGATAAATAATGGTATCAATTACTAGTTTATACTCAAAATAAATTTAATAACTGTTAATTGGCAGTTTATATGTAAAAATAAACGTAAATTTAACTGGCAGTTAATATGAAATAAAAATTTAACATAGCTATGACTGGCAGTTAATATGCAAATAAATAAATTCTAACTGTCAAATTTATATGCAATAAATTAATTAACAGTTATATTAAATAAATGCGATTTAACAGAGATAATGAATAAAACATGTCAAACAGTCATAAATAAATCTCTACTCATATCTAAAGTCAAATTAACAAACATAAGAAATTTTAGAAGTTGTGAGTGGGTTAAAACACTCACCTTTTGAATTTAAATCGAATTTAAATCCAATTTAAACCCAAAAATTCGACGGTCTCCAAATCTGTCTAAACCAGTGCCAAAAGATCTGGACTTTTATTACGATCCTAACAAAAATAAAATCTCGCGTGAAACGGAGTTCGTAGGAGAAAGTTATACGCATTAAAGGTGATTGAAATTTCTAAAAAAAAGAAAAAAAGAATAGAAATAAAAGAACACCTTCAAGTGCCACGTCATCCCTCTTTCTTTCCCTCTCTCCCTCATGCATTTTGCTTCCAGATTTTTCTGAGAAGTTTGAATTTTAGCTTTTGATTTGGTTTGGAATTTTTATTTGGATCTAAGATTTGTTTGTCTGCCATTGAGGAGGAGAAGGAGCTGATGAAATTTTAAGCGCAGACAAGTGAGAATAGGCGGAGGCTAGGGTTTAGCGGGGTATTTATAGATAAAGTTGGAATAGACAGATGGATCCGAATTTAAATGAATTCACAATTTGTCAAATTTAAATTCCAATAATCCATTTATTTGATTTTTAGATCTTATTATGCATAAATGGTCAACTTACCATTCCTATCATTTCTGATTGCAATTAGCTTCAAATTTATTAACCAAACCTCCATATGAAATAAAGATTTATTGAAAAAAATTTAATGTTTACCTTTAATTAAAGTAAATTCAATAAATTATAAAATCTTATTTCAAATGAAATTTTATACCATTCGTATTCAATTCTCTTTATTAAATCAATCATCATCTTATGTATATATTTAACATTAGTATATATCAATTTACCCCAATTAAATAAAAAATTATTCCCAAATTGATTTACAGCCTAATATAACATTTGAATTTTATTCCCAATTCATAAATTACTACCTTAACTAAATTTTACGTTTCCCTTTTAATTTACATTTTCACCTTACGTTACTACATTAATTATCCTTAAAGTAATGTCTATTATTAATAACAATATTATAATTACTTACCATTTTATTTCATAAGTTAATCCATTTCATCTAAATTCTTATCTATGTAATATTTCAACATTTAATTTCATCAAATGTAATTGTTTTCCAATACATTAATAACTTTATTTCCAAGTCTTATTACAACAAACTATCCAATACGAAAGTCTTAACATTGTTACAAATACTACTTTAATTAACATTAACGCAGTACTCAATTAAAAATTATTCTCACTGATTTCAAAATTGTAAATTAACAAGCTACCAAAATAGGCAACATACAATAATCGTACTCTAACCTTTAGTCACATTAATACGCTTTTATTTCTCAAAATCAAAGTTCCCATTTAACTAAATCTCCATAAATGAATTTGACGTTATCTTCAAAAAGTACTTTATATTAACATTAACGTAAAAATTTATTTATATCTATTGCAATCGATTTAGTACTATTTTCTCAATATTTAAAATGATTTAACAAATTTTATATGTCAATTTATTAAAGATTAAATCAATATAAATATTCAATTCCATAAAATCCAAAATTGTTGATAAATTTCCAAAACTTCCTTTTTTTATTGAATCAATCTATATTCATTCCTTTCATTAATCTTAAATATAAGGTTTTACCCTTTGGATTAAAAATTATCACATAAATATCCTATTTCAACGTAATTCTTAATTTAACGTAATAAATAAAAATTTGATTTCATTTATCTCAATAAGTCCCACTATTATAAAATAACCAATTGACTCACTATTCAAATTCACATTCTATAATTCAAAAATTTTCTGTCACCTTGATTTACTTAACTTTATAATTCCTTAGACAAATCTCTATCTCAAATCTTAAATGTAAATCATTCTACTAATTATAGTACTTAATATTTTCTTAAAATAATCTTTCTATTACGCTTGAATCCAATTTATTAAATAAGTTTCCAATTAGATCCAATTTCAACCTTGCACATAAATTTAGGTTATAATTAACTTATAACGTATACTTCCCTTGTTATTTCTTTATATACTCCCCATATTAATTCCACAATTAACCATTATTATTAGAATAACGCTTATAATAAATATAATCCTATAATTTACTCAACACTTAATTATTTCCTTTTCCATTAGGGTAACATTCCTTTATCTGATAATTACTTATTACACATTCTAATTCCATTAACAAGAAGCAGGTAAATTATGATATATGCTACAAATTTTTAATTTATTACTATTCATTATTATTAACCTAAATTCGGCATTACTTACCTCGCATTAACCTTATTACTTAAAATCCTTATCCAATTGAAATTAATTCTCTAAATAAATACATTTACTTCTTTCGTTATTTTATTAATTACAATTAAGGCACACCTAATTATCTTTATAGGTAAATAAGTGAATTTACTAGTAACCTACTATTACAACCTTTAGTATACTTGTATATGGTTATTTTACCCTTTTATAATCCATTTATAAATATATGCACATCTACAAATTAAGATTCTAAATCCAATTTCTTATTCCATCTAGGTTCCATTTCTTCACTTTATGAATAACTCGCATTTCCTATTCATTTGTTACATCTACTTATATTCACTTTATGAATAGTTTGATATTCCATTTATTACTAACTTTAATTATTGCAATTTGTTATCTACATATAATTTGAATCTATTTTCAAATTTTCACCTTCCAATAATAAATAAAAAGGATTGTACTAAATAAAATTTTATTTTCATTAATGAATTCAATCCTTGCCTTTATTTACTTATTTCTAACCTTATATCCCATTACAAAAATTTCCACTATTACAATTAATTGCAATAAATAATTTAATTTATACATTTTAATTACCCTTGATACATCAAATTTTAACATTCTCTTTTATATAAATAAATAAGATTTTCATTCCTTTCTAAATTTAAATTAAAAATCCTATTAATTATATTCATTTTAAACATCGAATTTACACGGGTCGTTACACTCTCCCCCACTCAAAACTTTTCGTCCCCGAAAAGGAAAAGAAGGGAAAAGAAGAATTAAATACAATACATCTTATTCAAAATATTTAACTTATAAACAATAATTTACTAAATTTATTTCCTTAAATAAATTAAACCCGTTTTATAATCATTATATCTTTTTATACTTAAATTACTAAAGTTCGGAAAACATTTTCAAAATATTCTAAGTGTAAAATTTTACGGGAAATTTTGGCAAAGTCTCCTTTGTACGGAGGGCTCGGGAGAAAAAATAATATAAATATAAAAATATACACAAATACTTTCCAAAATAATATATATCCCTACACGGGAAAATATATAAAATAGCGCTATAAACCTTAATTCGAAACGTACCTATTTGTCGGGCAATTTACGCTTATTTTATGGAACCAAAAGCAGTAGCAGTTGCTTCTATAACCTGTATTTCACTTATAAAATCCAAAGGGTTAACAATTTATATAAAGTGAAATATTTAAGTGGTTTCAATTACTATCAACAAATCAATACAACAACCAACAATTTCAACAAACAGCATATACAACAATACAAACAACCATTCAATCAAACAAACAAATAGTTGTTCGGGTTCAAAACTTTTAAGTTATACGGAATGAAGAATAAACCATCAAGTGCATCATTTACTCAACAGTCTTAGATTAAACACAATGGATTATTCATCCATCCCAACAAGATTAAAGTTCCCTTACCCAACACTCCAAACCACGACAAACAACAATTTCAATCAACAAATCAAATTAACTTATTATAAATTTTATTTCATACATTAGTTGTTTGATTCTTTTCATTTATACAGTGATTCATCGTTTTAATTTATATTTACTCATTAAATGTTTGCTTCATTTATTTTTCTTATTACTTACAATTTTTCAATTCCATTAACTCAGGTCATGCAGTTCCTTTTTATTTCGTTATAACGATTCATTCATTTATTATTGCATGTCCTCTTTATTGATTCCTTAATTTCATTGATTACAGTATTCATCTTTCTGTTTATTAAGATAATTTACTTTAACATTTACTCAAGTTTATTGTCATCTATTTATGATACTTACCTTTAATTATATATAGTAAAATTCCAATTGCAGCTTAAGTTTACAATTTTTCTTTATTATATTACATTCATTTATAATTGCATGACCCCATTCATTTACACATTAATTACTTAAGTTTATAATCGTCTATTTGCCATACTTACCTTTAATTATATTACTTGGTAAAATTTCAATTATAACTTAAGTTTATAACATTAAATTCTCATTTAACAGCAATTTCATTGAATACTTCATTACCTACCTTACTTGTACAATTTTCATTACATTTCCTATTAAACATTTCAACTTTTAATATTTGGTAAGTTATATATGTTATTTAAGAGTATAATTGAAAGTTATACAAGTTTGTTCCCATCCTTTAATTAAATTTAATGTTCACTAATAATAATCTTTATTTCATAGGTTACAAATTTCCAATTTCATTTAATACCATTTATAACCTATCATTAAATCTCTTATTTCCTTTAGAGGTTTTAATTTATTAATTACCTACGTTTCAATTCACTACAATAATTGAAACAATTTAATAAATGGAAATTTAAGAATTAAATACCGGGTTAAATCTTAAATCATTTAAAATAATAGATAGATATCTACACTTAACATATATATCCAATTATAATTAAAACGATAAAATTTCTTAACGATTCTGCAGTAAATTACTACAGTGGCCTTCCCACTTCGAAACTCGAAAATGAATGTCGATGATGCATGCACTCATCACCGAAATTATTTTCCAGCGACAGAGAGGAAAGTACAAAACTTATTTTCTCAAAAATCCCTTTAAAACAATTTCTTTTAAATTATATTAAATATTTATATCAGAAAATACTTATAACAATATTATTATATTCCAAATCATCTGAAAGAAGTTTTCAAAAACCCCGGAACTTAAGTTCTAAATTCCCAAATTACATTTATTTATTTTTAATCTTATTTACCTATTATTTATAAATTTTATTCCTAACAATTAATATATTGCAACCAAATATAGATATCATTTGAAAATTTTATTTTATATATAGAAAATATAATAGGCAAAATTATTTCATTCACCTATATTAAAAACAAATATTATGTCTGTCTGTCCTATTAAGTGTTTAGAAATTCCTATTGATGTCACAGCGTCCCATGCACCAACCAGAATTTATAAATACCAAACGGAACAAATTAACACAATATTAAAACCTTTTATAATACTAACAAATACGCTCTCTCATATATATACACTCAGCGACTCCCATAGGGTATTACTACCCTATTAGTAAAGAGTCAAACCCCACAAAGCTAAGGTTTATCGCTAAACCAAAGCTCTGATACCAACTGTAACATCCCGCCTTTTCACACAATTTAAATCGACACACATGCCAATTCAAACCATACGGAATGGCGGATTGTTATGGGGTAAATAAGAAAAACAGGGAAGGGAAAAAACTAACAGAACCTCACAGCGGAAGGATAAAATATAATAATAAATATACAGTTCACAAAAACTGTTTACAAGACATTTGATTCTTCTTTACACAATATATATCAGAGTTCACATACCAATAAATATCAATGCAGCGGAACACAGTGTGTAGTGGAACCAAATAATATAATAATAATAATAATAATAATAATAATGAAATCTTTGTCTTCGTCCTCCAGAAATAAAGTCTTCAAATCCTGAAACGCTCGGACTGACCCGAGCGAATTTGAAAAGACAAAAACACTCGAGTCAGAACTAAAAGATCTTATGTGAGTTAAATTAGCAGAAATAAATATGAGTGCAGTAACTCAAGAGATGCTCGGGATTTACATCTCCTAAGGATCCGTTAAACTATTTACTATGTAGTATATTGCGCTATTATAATAGTGTCTAATTGTAAAATAAACTTACTTTTAAATAGCATTAAGGCTTTACATTTTCCACCTTAACACGTAATAGTCCCAGTAGTCCATCCAATATCATAGTCCCTCCTGATCGGGAAGCCACCAGAGGATACCACACGGGCTACAGGAGAAATCCAAACTCGTACAAGGCTCGATAGGGTAGGTGACACGGCACAACTAGGCAATGCCAGGGTAGATATACCAATTGCTATCCGGGCTGGTGGAAACGCGCAGCGCGCAGCTGCCGCCCACCTCGAACAAACTCCCCCAAAATCAAAAATAAAGGTGGCTACCGAATCAATCCAAAGTCAAAGTATAGTATCGAAGAGGAGTGTCCGATCAGAGGAATGACCTCATTGGCCCGAGAATCGCTCCTGTTTTAGCCACCTTATGCCAACTCACGGGAGTTGGGTCCACGTATTTACCTCAAAGGAAACGCCGCCACCAACCTACTTTATTCTGGAATCTCCACAGCGTACACGGTTGTTAAAGTGGTTTTCGGAGTTGGCAGAGAGTATGACAACATCCGATCCCGGTCTCTTCAACAACCAAACGTTATTATAACACCGCGGTCATTTAAAATAATTTGTGCTTTTAAAACCCGAATAAAATATCCATTTCAAAACCATATAAATATGATACCATTTCCTTTTAAAACCCAAAACAATATGATATCATCTTTATTTTCCAATATTTTCTTCTCCAAAATCATAGGGTTTTCAAAGAAAAATATTTAGAAATCAAAACTCTTGAATATAATATTTTCAAATTATACTACCTTGAAAATCATAACTTTGAAACAAGTTTCCATTTCTTAAATGGTTAAATATTAAATTACTTTTATAAAACAAAATAGCTTCTTTAGATTTCACAAATCAATTTCAAATATCGATTTAAACTACCAAATACCATTTCAATTTTTATGTTCAAAGCTTTAAATATTTTCACCATTTCAAAGATAACTTATTTGACAAATCCATATATATTAAATTCAATTACTTATTTTTTTTAAAACTTGAAATCTTTACTTAATGAATTCAATATAATTTAAGAAACCTTTAACTTCACATGACTGAAAAATCTTTTAATTTATTATATATTCATTTAAATCAACTTGATATTCATTTAAATCACTCTACACAAAAATCAAGTTATAAAAATCATATTCTTTTAAAATTCTAACTTTTCATTAAATTTCAATTTAACTTAATATTTATCTTCCAATATTGTTCTCTTTTAAGTCATTAAAACTCCAGAAATTAAATTTTAAATAAATTCTTAATCGTATTTGATCTCGAAAATCAAACTTTATTTTATACTTCAAATCAAATTTATACAAAGCTTAAAACCTGAAAATTACTATACATACATATATATATATATATATATATATATAAATAATCAAATCAATATCCATAAACCATATATATATATATAGCTTTACAAAACCAAAAACATTTCAAAATATATTTTATATATATACCGCAGTGCCTGTATAAAATTTTCTACCCTATGGTCAAGTGATACGGATGTTTATCATTTCAATCCACAATTTAAAATAAAAATGCGGTTGTATATCATTTCAAACCGCAATCCCGAATGAAATGAAATGCATAGCAACTTGCAATTAATAAAATTAATCATCCATTCATCCATTTATCACAGTCATCATCCAATTTCAAACAATCATCAATATATAACAGGTGATAAATAATGGTATCAATTACTAGTTTATACTCAAAATAAATTTAATAACTGTTAATTGGCAGTTTATATGCAAAAATAAACGTAAATTTAACTGGCAGTTAATATGAAATAAAAATTTAACATAGCTATGACTGGCAGTTAATATGCAAATAAATAAATTCTAACTGTCAAATTTATATGCAATAAATTAATTAACAGTTATATTAAATAAATGCGATTTAACAGAGATAATGAATAAAACATGCCAAACAGTCATAAATAAATCTCTACTCATATCTAAAGTCAAATTAACAAACATAAGAAATTTTAGAAGTTGTGAGTGGGTTAAAACACTCACCTTTTGAATTTAAATCGAATTTAAATCCGATTTAAACCCAAAAATTCGACGGTCTCCAAATCTGTCCAAACCAGTGTCAAAAGATCTGGACTTTTATTACGATCCTAACAAAAATAAAATCTCGCGTGAAACGGAGTTTGTAGGAGAAAGTTATACGCATTAATGGTGATTGAAATTTCAAAAAAAAGAAAAAAAGAATAGAAATAAAAGAACACCTTCAAGTGCCACGTCATCCCTCTTTCTTTCCCTCTCTCCCTCATGCATTTTGCTTCCAGATTTTTCTGAGAAGTTTGAATTTTAGCTTTTGATTTGGTTTGGAATTTTTATTTGGATCTAAGATTTGTTTGCCGGCCATTGAGGAGGAGAAGGAGCTGATGAAATTTTAAGCGCAGACAAATGAGAATAGGCGGAGGCTGTAACGACCCAGAATTTTTGATAATTAAAATATGAATATTTAATTTATTTTTAAATATTAATAAGTGAATTTATAAGTCGAATAAATTTTTATTTGAATTTTTGGATTTAATTGAATAATTAAATCGATAATTTAATACGTTAAATTATGGAAATAATTGAAAATTGGGTTAAATATGATTGAAAATGATTTGTAAAATTTTATTTTATCATATGGAAGTTAGAACGATATTTTAGAACTTTTAAAATCGAATTAGAAGTTAATTTGTGAAAATTGAATATTTTAATATTTAAATCGACTAGTGAAAATAGTCAATTTTTGAACAGTCTCAGAATTGAACGAAACAAGTTCCATTGGATCCGTAATAGTTAGTTATTACCGGATTTCATTTTTCGTGTCAATCGGAGTTATCGTTTGATCGTGGCAGCTCGAAACGCATCGATTTAATTTTAATTTGGCGAGTTAAAATAGCCATTTTTCAAAAAGTTTCGGATTTCGACGAAACCAGTTTCATCGGATCCATAATGTGATATTATTATAAGGTTTCAAATTTCAAGTCGATTGGATTTACCGTTTGTCCGGTACAAATTAAAACGCCTAGAAAATCGCTTAAATCGGTTTAATTTAAATTGAGCGTTTGTAGCCATAACTCGCACAGATGTTCGAATTAGCTTTCGAAACCTGTTCCATTGTGTTCGGAACGCGGGGTAAACCCTAGAAACGCTGGTTACGGCGCGTAAATCGGAGTTCGGAATTTCCGGATGAATAGTGTTCGAATTTTTCCTATAAATACACCCACCCTCTTCATAATTTAGAAAAAAAAATAAAACAAAACCTAATTTATAACCCTAGCCGCCAGTTTCATATGAATGGCCAGAAATTAGTTTCATTCATCCCTTAATTACTTCCAATCCGTGAAGTTTTAGCCAAAGTGATCAACTACAAAGATGAAGAGCAAGGCGAGAGCTTTCAATCAATACGGATTTGATGGGTTATGGTCGATCGAAGGGGAAGCTACAGGGCCGCGTCCTCCTTGACTTGCGCACGACTTTCCATGCAGTGGGGGAGGCCGAGTTGCAGGGTATTGGGGCCGAACCTAGAGCAAGTGATGGCGAACGTAGTGGAGCTTCCTGATCAAATTCTAGTGGAGCGAGGTGGATGCAAGAAGTAACCCTAAATTTGAGCCTTGGGTTCAATTGGTTCGGCTAATGGCCTGTAGACGTGAAGAGGAGAGAAGGGGGGGAACGGTCGTGATGGCAAATGGTGAATCCTACGGCCTGGGTTAGTTTAGGGTTTAAAATTTTGAAAGTTATGTTGTAATTATATAAATAAAAATTCGTATAACTTCGTAAATTCATAACTTTTTCGTACGAGGTCGAAAACGTGCGAAACCAGTTGCGTTGGAATCGTATGGACGAGCACTACGCGATGGAGTTGATTTGGAGTCGTTTGGAGTTAGTGAGAATTTTGGGTAAAATTAAACGTCCGTTTAATTTTATTCGAAATAAATCGCTAAAACGGAATTTAAAATCAAGGTGAGAACTTCTCACTCAATCGAATCAGTTTCAATTTTTTTTTTAAATAGTTAGATTTAAAATATTTGAATGCATGTTTGAATGATGATAGATATCTATTGATTGTTAAAATAGACATTATACGCCGTTAGTAAGCGGATGTTATTTATTAAAAACATATACCGCGAATATTTCATAAACAGTGAAATTGGTATTATATATAATATCAATATATATATATATATATTGGCATATGTATATATTACAGTTGTTGATTCCCCGCATTTTTTAGCGGATGAGACCCTATTGCGTCGTTATTAAGCGGATAATATTTAATAAGAACATATACCGCGATAATTTCGTACTGGAGCGAAATTGGTATTGTGCTAATGTTTGTGGATGCAGGAAAACAGGTTGGAGGGATCCAACTGGATTCCTCAACAGTATTTATTTGATTTCAGATATTTTGATATTTGATGGATTATCATATTGATATATGATATCGTTGTAGTCGTGATTGACTATTTGGTGTGTAGCATCATTGGACCAAATTTGGAATTTTAAAATGATTTTAAAGTGATTTTTGAAAAGTATACGTTTTATAAAATAATTTTTGAATTGATCCATTTTAAATAAATAAACGTTATAATTTTTAAAGTTATAAAAATTATGATTTTGAGAAATATAGTTAAAAACTGATTTTTGAGAATATGATGCTAATGATTTTATAAAATAGTTAAATCGGAATTTTTGAATTTATTATGAAAAGTTGAAATATAGGATTTATAAAATTTAATTTTTTTTATGAATCAAAAGGATGAAGTTTTTAAAGGAATTTGAAGACGTTTTAAAAGAATAATATAAATTGATTTATATTGAGAGATTTATAAATGGATATTTATAAATTGAAATATTGACATTATAAAACGAGTTTTTATAAGTGTTTGAATGAAGTGCAAATGGATTGCAAAAGTGAATGGAATTTATAAAATTATAAATGATGAAGTTATAAGTGAAATTTATAAATAGTAAGATTTATAAATTTTGTGAAGGTATTAAGGAATATATTTGGATGAATAATTGAATCTTATAAGTTATAAGATTTATAATTGTGAAGTTCAAAGGAACGATTTTGCAAACGAATAAATTTATAAGTATTTGACTTATAATATGAACCCTTGTTTTATAATTGGGATATAAATCAAATAGGCTAATAAAGGAGATTTATAAAGGAAGTTGTTATAAAATAAATAGAAATGGAATTTATAAACGTTGTTTATAAATTCGCAAACGACTTACTTTAAGAAGTAAATTGCTGAAACCTATTAATGGAGTTATATTCACGTTTTTGAACTGTGAATAATCCTTTGAAATAAAATGAATAAAAAGATGAAATGTGTTAACGTAGAATATTCACGTTTTTGAATAGTGAATAAGATGTTAAAGAAAATTGTTTTGAATGTGATATTTGAAATAGAATTAAAACGATCTAACGAAGTTTTAATTGTGTTGAGATTCGAAACCATAGATTTCAACATTAATTGTTGAAATAGACGTTTTCGAGAAATAGAAGGAAATAGTAGACTATAACACTGTTGTTATAGTAAATGATTTCCGAAAGGAAATGTTTTGCATAGTATTGGGATTTATATATCTATTTTAATTTCGAATCCCTATACTAGTGATTTTTGGGTTGTCGTAACGATGTTTTACGTAACATTCGTTTTGGCCCAAATAAATATGTTTAAGAGAATGATTTCCTTAAAGAATGAAATATATACTTAATCTCAATTTAAGTATATTGAATATTTTCCAAGTGTTGAAAATAAATAAAATTTGTGAATTACTTATGAATGTATAAGTATGGAAATGTTTTCCAATATAAAGTGAATATTTTGAGAATTTATCTTTTTAAAGATAAATTGAAAAGAAATATTGAAATCGAATATTCATAGATATTTTGGATTATAAATTCACTAAGGAATTTATAAAAGAAAGTGGAATTGGTTTAAAAATAAATATTGATTTATTTTTGAAGTATGAAATAATATATCTTGTAAAGATATTTTGGAAAATAAATAATTTGGAAAATTATTTGGAAACTGGTGATGTGTGCATATCCATTGATAGTTCAATAACCGAGTATCAATATTTCCCTTTGAATGGGTAATTGATGTGATTTGTTTGAATGTGAATGCTACACTTATTTTTGAATAAGCGCTCACTATTCGGGTTAACCGGGAAAGGACCATGGGGTCGTATAACCCATTCCGAATATGTGATACGTCGTTGTGAATTGCATTGAAGATCGGTGTTGAAGACCCGGTATTTGCGAGAGCGATAGGATGACCTGTCGATTGTCTCTGCACTGAGTTGCAGCGGTATAGAGACTCCCTAAGTGATGGGAAATCCGATCAGGATTGTGAATATCCGGATTGCAAGGACTTCTTTGTAAGTGCCTTTGGTTTTGTTCGAGCCCGGAACAGACTTGTATGGATTGTATGTCTGACATTACAAGTTGAGATATAAAGCCGATTTCTTTCAAATATATTTCTGTTGGTGGCGGAGAATTTATTCTTTTAGCCTAACACCCTTCTCTGAGACGTACGAGCTCAGAGGTTATATAGTTGAAGTTATCGGCGATATATTCCCAATTTGGTAATGTGACATGCTGAGTGTTGCTGTAAATGATCATTGTGTTGATTATTGTGATAGGATCATTTATTTGATCGTCTATCTTGGTGATCATTGTGTTGATCATTTGTTGACCCAAAGCATGGCTTTTGTATAAAGTATGTTTTTGTGGACGTGACTTCGTCGAGCCTCACACCCCGGAATGGTCAAAACAGGAAAGAAGCAGCAAGGTTATGAGGGGTAGCTCCCTTTAGGGTATGTACATTTCCTTCTGGATAGAGGTGGTATCATGGTATGGAGCCCAAATATTTAACCTATGTGGTTACTACGAATTTATTACTTTGTGGTTGTTGGTTATCGGGATCCCGTGAGAAAGGTCGTTTACGATCGGGGAATGGCGTGCTCGTGTCAGTAGTTACCCAGTTAGAGGTAACCCGGTCTTGTGTTGGCAGAGTTCCGGTTTGGTTCTCGGGGATGTCTTTCCAGAGGCATTCTCATGTGGCAATGGGAAGTTCCTTGGCCTGATCATTTGTTGGAAATCCAAAGAAACAATACGAAACTTGTACGGTATTAGTTGTAGAACCTATCATTCACTTATGGTGTCGCAACACTGTTTGGATGGTAGCTATAGTAGGCATACGATAATGGTCGTATGTTGGCTAAGATTTATATTCTACTTTCGAAATGAATTTTTCCTACACTATACACTAATAATAATATCAAATGTCTTTTTAAATGCGTATCAAGCATCTTTGACTATCATAAGGAGAAATCTCCTCCGATTCTGCGTTTGCATGTGTGTGTGTGCGGGAGGCCTTATGGTAGTCTCATTTTTAAAAGCATTGCGAATTGATTAAAAATATTCCTCTATTTTGATTTTAAAGATAAATAAACTGTTTTGAGTTCTCACACCAGTCACATGACTGACTCGGAGTTTATTGTTTTTCTTCCTAAACTCTGGGTGCCCACAAATTTTCACACGGGCAGTTAAGAGTTAGGTTTATCAGGATATTCTGGATATTCTGGAGTTGCTGGAGGCAAGCTGGATGGCATGGCGTATTACTAGTTATATAGTATTTCTTTTTCCGCTGCACTGTTTGTTGTTGTTGTACACTCTGATGATATGATGTAATGAAATGTAATGTATAAAATGTAATAACTGATATAGTTCTTTATTTAAAGATTATTCATTTATTATTATATGTTGTTCCGCTGCGAATTGTGAGATTCTGTTGTTGTTCTGTTGTTTTCTATTCCGTTCTATTTTCTTTATGTTCTATTCTCTTTTCCCTCTATTTTAAAATTTTCTCTTTTCTCTCCATCCTATTTTCTATCTTTTTCTCTTCTCTTTTCTTAAATTCTTTTTCTTAAAATCATAACATTTCGGGTTTTTGGCCTTCGATTTCTCGGCAGTCGATAAAGTGAGTGTCGATGTTGAATTTTCGAAAGTCGAAAATTTTCGGGACGTTACAGAGGCTAGGGTTTAGCGGGGTATTTATAGATGAAGTTGGAATAGACAGATGGATCCGAATTTAAATGAATTCACAATTTGTCAAATTTAAATTCCAATAATCCATTTATTTGATTTTTAGATCTTATTATGCATAAATGGCCAACTTACCATTCCTATCATTTCTGATTGCAATTAGCTTCAAATTTATTAACCAAACCTCCATATCAAATAAAGATTTATTGCAAAAAATTTAGTGTTTACCTTTAATTAAAGTAAATTCAATAACTTATAAAATCTTATTTCAAATGAAATTTTATACCATTCGTATTCAATTCTCTTTATTAAATCAATCATCATCTTATGTATATATTTAACATTAGTATATATCAATTTACCCTAATTAAATAAAATTTTATTCCCAAATTGATTTACAGCCTAATATAACATTTGAATTTTATTCCCAATTCATAAATTACTACCTTAACTAAATTTTACGTTTCCCTTTTAATTTACATTTTCACCTTACGTTACTACATTAATTATCCTTAAAGTAACGTCTATGATTAATAACAATATTATAATTACTTACCATTTTATTTCATAAATTAATCCATTTCATCTAAATTCTTATCTATGTAATATTTCAACATTTAATTTCATCAAATGTAATTGTTTTCCAATACGTTAATAACTTTATTTCCAAGTCTTATATTACAACAAACTATCCAATACGAAAGTCTTAACATTGTTACAAATACTACTTTAATTAACATTAATGCAATACTCAATTAAAAATTATTGTAACTGATTTCAAAATTGTAAATTAACAAGCTACCAAAATAGGCAACATACAATAATCGTACTCTAACCTTTAGTCACATTAATACGCTTTTATTTCTCAAAATCAAAGTTCCCATTTAACTAAATCTCCATAAATGAATTTGACGTTATCTTCAAAAAGTAATTTATATTAACATTAACGTAAAAATTTATTTATATCTATTGCAATCGATTTAGTACTATTTTCTCAATATTTAAAATGATTTAACAAATTTTATATGTCAATTTATTAAAGATTAAATCAATATAAATATTCAATTCCATAAAATCCAAAATTGTTGATAAATTTCCAAAATTTCCTTTTTTTATTGAATCAATCTATTTTTATTCCTTTCATTAATCTTAAATATAAGGGTTTACCCTTTGGATTAAAAATTATCACATAAATATCCTATTTCAACGTAATTCTTAATTTAACGTAATAAATAAAAATTTGATTTCATTTATCTCAATAAGTCCCACTATTATAAAATAACCAATTGACTCACTATTCAAATTCACATTCTATAATTCAAAAATTTTCTGTCACCTTGATTTACGTAACTTTATAATTCCTTAGACAAATCTCTATCTCAAATCTTAAATGTAAATCATTCTACTAATTATAGTACTTAATATTTTCTTAAAATAATCTTTCTATTACGCTTGAATCCAATTTATTAAATAAGTTTCCAATTAGATCCAATTTCAACCTTGCACATAAATTTAGGTTATAATTAACTTATAACGTATACTTCCCTAGTTATTTCTTTATATACTCCCCATATTAATTCCACAATTAACCATTATTATTAGAATAACGCTTATAACAAATACAATCCTATAATTTACTCAACACTTAATTATTTCCTTTTCCATTAGGGTAACATTCCTTTATCTGATTATTACTTATTACACATTCTAATTCCATTAACAAGAAGCAGGTAAATTATGATATATGCTACAAATTTTTAATTTATTACTATTCATTATTATTAACCTAAATTCAGCATTACTTACCTCGCATTAACCTTATTACTTAAAATCCTTATCCAATTGAAATTAATTCTCTAAATAAATACATTTACTCCTTTCGTTATTTTATTAATTACAATTAAGGCACGCCTAATTATCTTTATAGGTAAATAAGTGAATTTACTAGTAACCTACTATTACAACCTTTAATATACTTGTATATGGTTATTTTACCCTTTTATAATCCATTTATAAATATATGCACATCTACAAATTAAGATTCTAAATCCAATTTCTTATTCCATCTAGGTTCCATTTCTTCACTTTATGAATAACTAGCATTTCCTATTCATTTGTTACATCTACTTATATTCACTTTATGAATAGTTTGATATTCCATTTATTACTAACTTTAATTATTGCAATTTATTATCTACATACAATTTGAATCTATTTTCAAATTTTCACCTTCCAATAATAAATAAAAAGGATTGTACTAAATAAAATTTTATTTTCACTAATGAATTCAATCCTTGCCTTTATTTACTTATTTCTAACCTTATATCCCATTGCAAAATTTCCACTATTACAATTAATTGCAATAAATAATTTAATTTGTACATTTTAATTACCCTTGATACATCAAATTTTAACATTCTCTTTTATATAAATAAATAAGATTTTCATTCCTTTCTAAATTTAAATTAAAAATCCTATTAATTATATTCATTTTAAACATCGAATTTACACGGGTCGTTACACTTTCATTGGCTAAGTTATAATATTCTAGCTTCCTACAAAATAAAACAAATTAGGTTAAATAAATGCCTTCAAGAGCATGGTTGAAATCAAAGTTCAATGAAAATTCATTATAAGTCTAAAAACCTCTGAAATTAATGCATTTATAAACTTACAGATGTCAAAAAGCTCTTTATACTCAATTTGAAAGGGTATTAGAGAAACTCAATTATCATGCCAAAATGATGTGCTATTACCTAAATAAACTATATTATTAATCCTAAATTATAAATATTGAAGTTTTTTAAGATGAATTTCCAAAAGTGATACATATTATTAATTTGAAGTGATATTGTGAAATCATTAGTTCTACCATAAAATTGGTTAGAAATCATTCCTTTCTAAATAAGGTTTTCGTTGTTATAATTAAATTTCCAAAGTCATTTTTCTAATAAAGACATGTTAAGGTTATATAGGTTTAATATTCTTATGCCCCCTCCTTAGGTTTGCAGACCGTTTCCCAATTAATAAGATAATTAATACTGCTACAAGAATCATTCTGACTCCAACGAAGTTTCTTCTAATTTATCTATTTTATCAATTTCCCATTTTGAAAAGAGATATAATAACATCAAATAAATGGGTATGGCCTATAGAAAATAGTTAATTATAATGATTCTACTTGCTCTAGATAAAAATCTACAATTCCAATTAGATAGGTTTTTTTAATTAGTTTTATCTATTATTTATTGTAGGCCTTCCTTTTTAACTTAGTTGGTCTAATCAAAAACCCTAAGTAATTTATAGGAAAATTCATAGGTTTACAATTAAGTGTGTGGGCAATCTAATTTTCAACATTATCTACACTGTTAACGACTAAGACAGAACTCTTGTCAAAGTTTATCTTGAGACCCAAAAGCATTTCAAAGCTGTATAAAATAAACTTAAGAGTTATGATGTATCTAGGTAAATGCAAGGCAAAGAGCATGGTATCATTAAATGAATTGAAGAACTGAAAGATCATTACTATTGATATCATTACCAACATATTCTAGAGCCCCATTTGTAATAGATAATTATAATCCTAGAAAATAATCCGCTGTTAGGTTGAATAATAGAGGGACAATGGGTCGCCTTGTCCATGTCTACACTTAGTTTGAATTTCGTTTCCTATGATTCCGTAGACCACTATGCTCGAGTTTTCGATTTTGAGTAGGGTCATAATCCACCATATCTTCTAGCACTAAAATTCCTAGCCAGTAGTAAGTCTTTTAGAAAAGACCAATCAACGGAATCAAATGCTTTAGCAAAATCGAGTTTTAAAAGGGCATAAGTGTTAATATTATTACTACAATGGTTTTAAATTCTTGGACAACAGTAACCTCATCTGTGATATTTCTACCCTTAATAAAAGCAGATTGAGTAAAATCGATTAGATTATTTATTTAATTCTTAACTCATTCGCCAAAACCTTCGAGATAATTTTAAAAGAATAGTTAATTATCGAAGTGGGCATGAAGTCCTCAAGCTCTATTGCATCCACTTTCTTATGAAGAAGAATCAACGTTAGCAAAGTTAAATCATCCTAAATGTAAATTACCTTTATAAAACTCGTTAAACATACTGATTAAGTCAAATTTTAAAACATGCTAAAATTTCTTATAAAACAATATTGGAATCCATTCGTTTTCGGACAATTTTCACTAGGTTGTCATTATTAGCCCTTGAGATCTCCTCTATCAAGAATGGACTATCCAAATCGTCTAAATCAATCCTTGTATTTTCAAGGTATAAATCATTCCACCTTGCGTCAATTCAATGACCTTTATTAGTTCTGAAAATTTCGTTGTAGTAAGAAGTAAAGACATCATTGAGCTCATTTGTTAAAAAGTTTCCACATTATTAATAAGTAAAGAGTTTATGGTGTTACTACACCTACGTCTATTGGCTATTTTATGAAAAAACTTGGTATTTTTATCTCACTCGTCCATCCATTGGACCTGAGATCTCTACTTCCACATAACTTCCTCTTGCGGAATTACTTTATATGGTTCTTCTTTAAGATTAAACAAAATATTTTACTCTTAATCGTTTAAGATTCTTATTTTTTATAATTTATTTAATTTTGAAATTTTGAAAAGCAACTTATGTTTTTTAGTCCTAATGCTGACAGAAACGTCTTTATTTTATTGTCTAAGAAATAACCTAAGACCCTAAGTATGCTTACAAAAATTTTAACTGTATTCCTCGAATGTTTAATACTATTGTTGCTCATGTCAATCCATTTACTAGTAACTAAATTGATAAAATTACTTTCTATAAGCCAAATCTTCTCGAATCTAAAGGTTGCAAAAAAAAGTTATGGATTTTGCAAAAGAGTGATTGGATAGTGATCAGAGTAAACAGTTGGAAGCCCTTTCACATACATAGCAAAGAACCTGTCTTTCATTTCTTCACTGACAAGGAAACGATCAAGAAGTGCCATCGAGGGTCCTTCTCAAAGTTTGACCGTGTAAATTTCATATTACTAAGTGGTAATTCGATAAAATTCCATTAGTAATAAATTGGTTGAACTCACTCATTGCAGAAAAATCACCTTCGTTAGGTGAGCACTCCACTAAAAACCAAGTCCCATTGAAATCTCCTCCTGCAACCCAAGGATCGACTTGGATCAACGGTAAGCAATCTAAACTCAAGATACTCACTTCAAAGGGTCATCATATCAATCTTGTTATGTGGTCGGTAAACATTAGTGATATTTAACAAAGAATCGTCTCTTAAATCTGTATAAATAAGATGGATTGAGTATACTTTAATGATTGTGTGAAGGAGCTTATCACAATCATGATTGCACCCCACCATTAAGCCTTCCGAGCTATCCCTAGCCGGAAGAAAAGCCTGGTAAATAAGATAAAAGTCCCACTAAGCTTCTATAGAAGTGGTAACCGAGGAGTTCTATTTTGGTTTCTTCCAAAAAAGCTACAACAATATTATTATCTTAAAGAAATACCTAATTTTGTTGTGTTTATTTAAATTATGCGAACCACTAATATTTCAACAATATATCTCATAAACTAAGAGATCCGATCCTTTCAATCTCCTTATTCCTAATAAACTCAACGTTAGACTGCTCTAAATCAAAGAAAATTCATGTTTTTCTAGCTAAATTAAGCATAGTATCAGTAGGTAACTTTCAATATGGTAGAACAATAAGTGCTATCTAGAAGATCGATCGAACGTGAGCTAGATATAGAGCTCTAGTAGCCACGTTTGTAGAGATCCCATGCAATCATGCACTCCTCACCATGCTATGAAGCTGGAGAGACTTTCACCTAGGACCACGCTTTGAGCTCAATGGATGCTCTGGACCCGACCCTGAATCGAAGATCTCGCCGCCACTCCCAAACCCAACCCCTCATCCAAGACAGAGTCAATCACCAGAGGATCATCTGCTATCGCTTCTAAACTCAAAGCATCACGTGTGACTATTTCAGAATAAAGTGCGGATTTAATCCTACCAATCATGCTCGAGTTTACGCCTCCCATCGACATATTGTTCCCATTACGTCACCGTGTTTTGCAAAAGCATCCACATTTGAAACCAAATCACCGTCCCCTGCTGAATTATCATCTCCAACTGCACCCTGTTTCTCTTGTATATTCACATCATCCCCATGCAAAACAGAATCCCCACAAAAGCGGCCTTTCCTTGCCAAACCAACAACCATATCCAATCCTCTACCTAACTCAACCAAGCCCACATCCAGCATACCATCGTCATCACCCCCAACTCAACTGGCATCCCTTCTCCTTGCGCTCTTAAATTCTACTAGCCGCAAGTATAATTAGCAACCATTAATGAAAGAATCCACTACACAACCTGCATCTGAAACAAGTATTCCATCTCCTTGGCCCCTTGCGCCGCTCAAGACAACATTAGAGCTCACACCATCTTCACCCAAATCAACATCAGCATCCCCCAAACCAAATGTTATTCCATCATGTTTGCCATAATTAATTTTATCAATATCCACTTCAGTAACCTCCATATCACCCAAATTTGTACCCATTACTCCATCACCTCGTACACTACTCAAATTAGGAATCGATGAACCCGCTATGATTATGTTACGCTCCTCAATATTCGTTGGCCCATCATCACAAACCTTATGGTCAGCCTCTTCCTCAAGTTTTTCTAACAAAGATAATTTATTTGAAGTGCCAAAGTAAGCAAGTTTATTTGATTGGGTGGTAGAAGCAAACCTCAAATTATGCTGGTGCGGTGCAAGGCAAGTTCAACGACTGTTGGGATAAGCGGCAAATGGTGGGATCGAGTCGGATAGGATCCCCTAGCAACACATCAAATACAGTCTCAGTAGGATACTTTATTGACATTTCATCAAGCAGCTTGTCTACGTCCAGACTAACATCACCCATGTTCGAGATAATCGCTGCATTCTATGACTCGTCCGGAGCTTTGCCACCGTAACCTTCCGTCTCATTTTTGAAGAAAAAAAATAGCATTGAAGTGATAAATAAGAGTTTCCAAAAGTTCACAGCCTGTTTTGCTATCTCTGTGAAACCCATCCAGCAAAATACTTTTAAGGTTCGTAATGTTGAACACAAAGCAGTAGCCATAGTCTACAGATGCTTAGAATTTCTGGTACTCGGACTATTTTGACGATAGGGGACACTAAGCTTGTTTATGGCCAAACTATCAACACCCAAAGCACTGGTCGGTTCATGACATTCGATGGCTCGATGAGAAAAAAAGCTAAAGCAAAATTATCTGCCTCACTGTCGATGGATCCAAGGTAGAGTGTTGGTTTAAGGGAGCGGTGGTCTAGAGATATTAAGCATTGGTGGAGGGCAAGCTACTTGTATGTCAATCAGACAGCAAATATACATATAAATTCTTTATAATATAGAAATCTAATCTACACATGCATGCATATATAAAAATGAATACATTCAAATTTATTTTTGGCATTTAGAATAATAAAAAAATCGAAAATTAAAAATGGTTTAATTTTTTTTGTAAAACTAAGGATTTGATTTTTGAAACAAGTGGACGCTCGCGCATGCTACATCTTATTTTTACTACACCTCTAATTTTCCTTGATTTCAACCGCACATGTGTGTCCACACCCAAATACAGATTAAAAAACATGTTTCTTATACGTATATAATTTTTTTATTAAAGCATATGCGACCAAGATCGCACAATTGTACGTGCATAAAATAAGTAGAATAAGCCGACTAACAGGTCTAGTTGATAGTCATAGAGTCCAAAAACCATCATAAATGACAAGCCCAAAATATACCGACAAAAAGCCCATAAAGTAGTGGTATACAAGATACATGAATATTGCTAATAAACGTACATGTCTAAGCCTAGCAAACATGCACAGTAGATAGCATAGCGCTAGATGTTTGCACTGTTGCCGACGGTCGATGCTTGCGCCTCCATGTTTGTCAAGAAGAAACGAAAAGGACCAGCCGGAGTTCCTGTCCAAAGCGAGTACAAATACGTAGTTTTGTTAGCCACAGTGAGAAAATTATTGATTTTAGAACTGAAGCAACGTTCTTTCCATCCAAACAGTCCAGACAAAAACCAAGGCTAAAAGAGCTTCAGCTGAGGCTAGGTCATAGGATTCCCAAAGCCTGAACCAAGCAGTCTCTGAATTCATGGAGGTGATATTTAAGTTTGTGATACAAAGTGACCACACCTGAAAAGCAAAATCACAGTGGTAAAAGATATGTGAGTTTGAATCAGAGTTAGCTACATAGAGGAAGCAGCAAAGAGCAATGCCAATCTGCTTCAGGGCAGTTTTCAGTGGTGTTGAGTTTATTCATCATTACCAGCCACATATGTACGTTGTATCTCAGAGGAGCCTTTAGACGCCATAAGTGGCTAAAGTTAGAGAACGTACCAAAGAATTTATAAAAGCGTTATTGAATCTTCACGGAGTAAGTGCCAGAAGTGTTGCGACCCCATCCGAATCAGTCCTCATGTTGATTAAGATGAATAGAGCTTGTGAGTTGCAGCAGGATTAGGATTGTGGTGATATTTTGCACCCGTGATAATATTATTGAACTCAATGTTGCAATTGCCATGCAGGAAAGCTTGGTGCACCGAGATGTTTTGAATTGAGGCCAGTTTGTACAAGTCTGGGAAAAGTGATCTCAGGGACACACTATCAAGCCATGGGTCTAGCAAGAAGGAAGTGCGCCTACCATACCAAGCTTGAAACTTGTGCTAATGTGTAGCTTTTTATAGCATGAGAGGATATCTCTCTAGAATGCCGATCGCTTAGAGAAGCAATCGGACAAATTGAAAACCCTGCCGTAGGAATGATTGATTGTCCAGATGGCCCAGGGCTTCAAGCAACCAAAGATCAGAGTCCATTCCCATTTGACGAGAGCCTTTTTAAAGTGAAAGAGATTGATGGCATCTTGCCCGCCATCTTTTTTTCTTGTAGACTCTCTTCCAAGCCACTAAACAATTCGTCGGCGAGACTGAAGACTAGCCCTTCCAAAGAAAAGGTCTCTAAAGCGTGTCAATTTTGCTGATTGCCCAAATTTAGGGCTTTGTAGAAAGAAAACCAATATGTTAGGATGCTAGATATAACAGAATTAATAAGGGTGAGTCTGCCCGCTCGAGACAACGAAGAACCTTTCCGTCTAGACAACCTCAAAGATACCTTCTCATGGATAATTGTCCAGTCTTTAAACATTGGTTTTGTGGGCCTTAGGGCTAACCTAAGGTATGGAATGGGGAAGGTCTAAATGGAGCAATTATGTGCATAGGTGTCAGATGAACCAATCGGATGAAAAGGGTCACACATAAAAACAACACTCTTATGAAAGTTGATCTTCAGGCCATATGCCAGTTCGAAGTAGTAAAACAGGAGCTTTACGATGGCAATGATGGAAGGGATAGGTATAGATACGAGGATGGTATTGTTGGAACATGACCAATCCGCAGTAGAAATCATGAGTGAATTTAAAAAAAAAAAAAAATACTTATTAGGCCTATAAAGTCTAAATTATTTAAAACATATCCAAACTATTTAAATAAAATCTCTTATTTATTTAAATCTATAGGTTATACACAATTTTATTTGATTTATATTTTATACATATGAATGTACACATATGTATCATATACATATATATGTAAGTGCATGTGTAACACGATAATCCATGCAAGTTATGACATTTCCGTGTTCAAATATATGCATGTATTTAAATATTTAGGTTTTTTTTTTGATTTAGGGTTTAATTTGAATTATGATTGATTCATACTTGTTAGTGTATGCATATTACATCATGTTATCCCCTAATTGCAACTATTATTCCATAATGAACAAGTTATTACCGATTGAAAATTTTGTAATTTAGGATATTGCATTAGTTTATGTTGATTTGGTTAGTATTGAATGTATGTGTGTGATACAGTTTATTGCATTTGGAAGCCGTTAGAACGGATATTGCATTGTGCGAACACGGGTTTTGTATTTGTGCGAACACGCGAATTGATTTAGTGTATAAATGAATTTGTAATAAATGAATTTTGTGTACAAATTTTGTGTATAAATGAATTTAGTACTTATGTAATAAAACGGTAAAATATAAACCAATATTAGTTAAACGAGTTATATATTTAAATTTAATATAAACAAATATTTAAATCCTTAGATATATTTGGCCCCGTCTGACAAGTGTTGTATATGATCGATTTAGGGATATTCGTTTTTTTCCACAAAACAGACAACTCTATTCATCTGATACATCATTTGTCGGATTTGTCCCTGTATTGGACAAGTTACAAACACTATAAAGTAATTATATTTCGTCAATCATATCACTTTAAATGGTTCACAAAATTTCGACGGCATTTCCTTTACGTTCCTTGTGTACACCATTTGTGTGCGATACAAGGAACACGGGGGAAATGCTGCCGAAATTTTGTGAAATCGTTTAAAATGATATGATTTACGGAATATAATTACTATTGTGTTTGTAATGGAAAGTAGGGTGACCGACCATCAAAGAAGACACATAAGTGGCAATGAATCAATAGTTGTTTATTTAAAATGAAGTTTGTAAAAAAAATATAAAATTTAGTACATATTTACTAAATCAGTAAATAAAATTTAAACAAAATATAAAATGAACGATTTTTAATTTTTTTACTTTATTATAGGTTTTCAAGTAGTAAAAATGGTCAATTACTTTAGTGATCGGAGTTGGATGTATCAAAGAAGGGAAATTAATGGCGCAATAAGTGAACATTTTCTAAAAGGGGTACAAGTGTTCATCGAATTTGCTATAAGTAATATTGCAAACGATGAAGAAATTCATTGTCCACGTAGTAGATGCAAATTGTTAAACTATTTAGTACCAAATATAGCTAAGGTTCATTTGTGCCAACACGGTTTCGTGCCCAATTATTTGCTGTGGGATCGTCATGGAGAAATTGTAGCCCATAATAATCAAGAACAGTCGGTGGAGGTCATTAGTGATGAAGTTAGTACGAATCTCATAGAACATATAGTCGAAGATGCAGCACGATCAATGTTCCCTACCGTTGAAATTGATATCGACGATGTTAACGTCGAAGAGGAACGAAATGTTGGAGCTAAAAAATATATGATTTATTGGATCATGCTAAAAAAACCCTTTGGAATGGATGTTTAAGCGACTCTCAATTATCGGTAACTGCAGAATACATTGCAGTGAAATCAAAACACAACCTTACAGAAGCTGGATTTACGGCTGTTGTTCAAGTTGCTAAACGTCATATGCCACCAGATAATTTAATGTGCGAAAATTATTATGAAGTGAAAAAACTTATGTCATATTTCGGTTTTCCATATCAAAAAATAGATACATGCTTAAAGGGTTGCATGTTGTATTGGAAAGAAGACATCAATCTTAGAAATTGTAAAATATGTAATCAAGAAAGATACAAACCGAGAAAAAAGAAGGGAAAAGAAGTTCCGTACAAGCATATGCATTATTTACCCATCACCCTTAGACTTCAACGGTTATATGCATCATCTGTAACAGCGCATCATATGAGATGGCACAGTGTGAGAACACCTCAAGAAGGTACGTTGACACACACATCCTATGGAGAAGCATGGAAATATTTTGACAAGAAATATCCCGATTTCGCAGCGGAGAGCCGCAACGTTAGAATAGGTTTATGTACAGACGGCTTCTCACAGTTTTCTCAGTTTGGTTCTAAATATTCATCTTGGCCTATAATAATCACACCTTACAATCTATCTCCGTGGATGTGTATGAAAACTCTATATATGTTTCTCACAATTGTCGTCCCTGTCCCTGATGATCCGACACAGGGCATTGATGTTTACTTACAACCGTTAATCGAAGAGTTGAAAATATTATGGTACGAAGGAGTTGAAACATACAACATATCAGAAAAGAAAATTTTCGGATGTTTGCTTCTCTGTTATGGACTATTAGCGATTTTCCTGCATATGCAATGCTTTCGGGTTGGAGTACGACTGGTGGTTTTGCTTGTCCTTATTGCATGGAAGAAACACGAGCATTTTCCTTACCGCATGGGAAGAAAATTTCATGGTTTCATCGCCATCGATGTTTTCTTCATATTAATCACCCTTTTAGAAAAGGCAAAAAAAATTCATAGCTAATAGGCATGAGACTCTACGACCACCAATGGTTTGGTCAAGCGAGTATATATATAAACTTGTAAAAGATTATCCAAAGATACACGAGACCGGACAACGAATTGAAATTCAAGGTAAATCGACGTTTCATAATTGGTGCAAACAAAGTATATTCTGGGAATTGCCTTATTGGAAAAATCTTTTAATCCGTCATAACATTGACGTGATGCATAACGAAAAAAACGTATTTGATAATGTGTTTTATACAGTTTTGAATGTGAAGGGTAAGACTAAGGGCGATTTGAAATCTAGACGTGATATAGAGGAAATATGCAATCGTCCTGAGCTACATATGAAGCCCAATGACAGTAAAAAACCCAAAGCATGCTACGAACTAGACATCAACCAAGTTAAAGTACTGTTAAAATGGGTGGAAGGATTACGATTTTCCGATGGAATTTCCTATAATCTTCGTAGATATGTCAACTATAAAAACGGAAGACTGAGTGGAATGAAAAGCCATGATTGTCATGTAATGATGGAAAATTTGTTACCCATCTCTTTCGAAGAATTGTTACCGGTAAAAGTTTGGACAGTAATAATAGAACTTAGTTTATTTTACAAGGAGCTTTGTTCAGCTATGTGAAAAGTTGATCGTCTACTTAAACTTAAAGAAGAAATTCCTATACTGCTCTGCAAACTGGAGAAAATATTTCCTCCGGGTTTCTTTAATGCAATGGAGCATTTACCTGTTCATCTTCCATATGAAGCACGTCTTCGAGGTCCTGTGCAATATGGATGGATGTATCCATTCGAAAAGTATGTTACTATACTGAGTATGTAAATGTTAATTTAATTTTAAATAGAAGTTAATACTTAACCAAAATATTTTTTATTAGGTGCTTAAATCATTTAAAGAAAAAAGTGAGACAAAAAGCTCGAGTTGAAGGTTTTATTTACAAATCATATATCGAAGAAGAAGCTTCTTTCTTTTTCTCTCATTATTTTAATGATCATGTGAACTTATCATTTATAAATGTTCCACTTAATGATGAGGCCGTTGAACAAAATTCTTCTTCTGAATCAATATCATCTATTTTTAAACAATATGGCCGACATGCTGGAAAATGTGTGGAAGTATGGCTAGATGATAAAGATTACCATGTAGCACACACATATATTCTTCTTAATTGTCCTGAAGTTGCACCATTTGTTAGGTAATTATCACCTTCCAAGTTTTGTTAAATTTAATACTACACGTGTAAATAAATAATAATGTAATATATCATGTTTGTGTTTGCAGTATTTTTGAATCACAAAATCCAAGCGGCGATTTAAGCAAAGATTTCAGTACTTGGTTTTCGAAATACGTTTCTGATCCCACAAATAATGTGCTTGATGAAGGACTGAAACGTGGCGTTTGGACCGAAAAGAAAAGTTAAAACGTATCTAATAATTTTTTGTTAATGGATATAAATTCAACACCAAATAATATGGTGCTGAAAAGTTAACAAACAATACTGGTGTATTTGTTAAAGGCAGTGATGATCCTAATAATCATATAAATGATTTTTATGGCGTGTTAACTCAGATTTTGCAGTTGACATATTTTACAAGACCCGCGGAGGATGTTTATTTGTTTAGATGCAACTGGTTCAGTAATGTTCCAAGTTCTGGTATTAACGTGCATCCAAATTATATCTTATAGAAATTAAACATACCTCGCGTTATCAAAAGTACTACCCTTTTATACTAGCCAAACAAGCCCTACAAGCTTATTATGCCCCTTATCCATCTCTAAAAATGGATAAAATAAATTGGTCTGCGGTTTTTAAAACCAAAGCAAGATTTACGTTCGATGGATAGAATATTCCAGACGAACAAGCCTATCAAGCAGATCTGGAGGAAAATGTTGAAATAGCAATTACAGACGATCAAACTGATTTTGGACCTTTAAATGATGAGACAAATGTATTAGTCGAAGCATTTGAGAGTGTAGAGGAAAACGACATAGAGCACGAAACCGAGTCTGAATCAGAAATGACGAGGACGACTGAGTAATATCCGGTAATTTTTACAATTATTCACATTACATTTATCTCTGATTAATAATGCATTTATTCAAAGTTATACAATTTTAATGACAACAAGTGTATTCTCACACACTCAACACATACACAAACATGACACATTTATAGCATATTGTATTACATTTTTTAATGGTTCGTCATATCATAATTATTATGAATTGTATATGTATGTATATGGCAGGTATATTATGTCTGGCTCTGGATTTGGCTCTCGGCGACGTGGCTCTTCCCAGCAGATTGGAGAGAGTAGTGGTGAGCCACCAGCTCGTCCAGTCGTTTACTTGCAGCCAAAGGCTGATCAGGCGCAAGTATCATAATTAGCAGCATAGCAATTTAAATTTTTTGTACATGATATATCTATAATTGTCTAAAGTTCTATTTTATATTTAACGCAGTGGGTTTGAGTTGGAGCCATCTAAAGTGGTTCTGAACATTTCTAAGCAGGCGTATATGGGCAGGATGAGCGATTGCTGGCCTAAGTGGAGCAAGATCCCCGATGATGTGAGAGAGACCATTTGGCAAGATTTTCTAGTAAGTTTATACCGCTTTACAAAATGATTAATTAAATACAAATAAATATTAGTAATATTTTCTCATTGTATAGGGCGCAGTAGATTTGCAAGAGTTTGACATCAACTTAGTTCAGCGACACTGGAACTTAAAGATCGCTAAGAACTATGGAGAGAAGATGTCAGAGATTAAAAAAGTGGGGAAGAAATCAAAGTGGATGAGCACGGCTGTATGGGATAAGTGGGTTGACTGGTGGAACTCTGAGGAGTTCAAGGTAAATCTATAATGAATCTCAGTAAATTTTTTAACGTTTAATAAATAATTATTCATTATAAATTTGCAGGAGGAGTCAGAAAGGAACTCAGCAAATAGGAGCATGAATCCAGTAACTCATCATGGAGGCTCCAAATCTTTCCAACATCACCGCGAAGATTTGGTAAATTTATCTATTATCACATTTGTATATTGATCAGTTCAGTAATTAGTTATGTGGAGTTAAATTATCCAAATTATCAATTGCAGGAACGAGCTTATGGACATCCCATTGGCTTAGTGGACTCATTGGCTCACACCCACGCATCTAGGCAAGTAGACGAGTCTGGCAAAATCATATATCAGTGGGGTGATCAGGATAGGGCGACTGAGGCATATATATGCATTTTTTAATTTCTAATACTTACATCGATAAGTTTATTAATTACTAGCTATGTAAAATAAAAATTACATTCTACTATTTTTCAACTGAAATTGTTTTTTTTTCATTATAGTCAAGGTTACAGGAGGCACGGGCTTATGCGCTTCAACAGTCTGGTCGTGATGAGTTGACACAGGAGGAGCAAGATAACATATTTGACGCTGTTATGGATCTGACATAGCGGAGTAGACGTTATGGCTTCGGGAACGTAAGGGTAATTAATCCTTTTACATATGTACAACAAATTAGCATTTAGATATATAATGTTATAATATTATATATGCCGAGATAACCCTTTTGCTATTATTTCTATTTGCAGGCTCGAAAAGCTCAAAAGGCCCAAGACAAAGAAGAAATTAAGGAGCTTAGAGCTATGATTGAGCAGCTACAGGAGGAGAATCGTCTGCGAGCTGTATAGGTGGCGCAGCTGAATCAAAAGCTTGTGGAGTATGTGCAGAATCATGGTACCTTTCCTTCGTCGTCTGGTGTTTCCGGAGGCGACGACGAAGATGCTTGAGGAGGTATGATTTTTAGTGTTTGTGTTTGAACGATGTATATATTGACTTGGAGATAGTTATTATGTGTTTTAATGTTGTATATATTGGTATAGAGTGGGTGAGGATGATATTTTGATGGTATGTACGTGGTTTTTGTAACGACCCGCTATTTTGGACTATTCGCATTCGTACATGCCGGACTTGAACAATTCAAAATGTTGAATTGTTAATTTAAATTTGGCAAAACTGAGATATACGGTAAATAAATAATCACAGTATCACAGACACAGAGTAATAATATGCAGCAGAAGCAAAAGATAGTAGTTCATGAAGCTAGTATATATATAACAGAGTTAATAAGTTACCACAGAAGTCTCGAATACAAAAGTCAAATACAATAATCAGAATGCATTACTGGAATCAAATGAATATCTGAAAGCTGGATAGATAGCTGGATCTTCAAGCGAAGCTCCAACTCCAAGGTGATTCTCGAAAGCTGAACTTCTCAGTCTGACCCGAGCGTAAAGCAAAACACTCGAGTCAGGATTAACATTCTTATATCAATAAATCAAACTCAAGTGAAATAACAACTGAAATACGAGTAACTCAAAGGACGTTGGAATAACCGTCCTCTAAGGATCCGTTAAATTATCTACTATGTAGTAATATACGCTAAATAGATAATGTCTATCAGTAATATAAAATATCAAAATAGTGTTAAGGCGTTACCATTACCCCCTTAACACATTTTATATAAGTGTTATAGTCTATACAGCACTGTAAACTCCACCGTAAACTAGTGGGATATCAGGGAGTACTCCATAGGTATAACACAAAACAAATTCATAGTGGTCGCGTATATAGGGATACAAGCATGATAAGGCACATGAGGCAATACCCAAGGTAGTGAAACTACCGTTTGCCTGATCCGGACTGGTGAGAACGCATCGCCGCAACGATCGCAACACCGCGAAACAACACTCTCAAAAGTACGAGGGTGCACTAATCAATAAAAAGTAATGAGTAGTATCGAAGAAGTGTGTTCGCTCGAGGTGGCTAAACCTATTTGGCCCGGCACGGCTCCTGTTTTAGTCATTTCCAATTTGACACAAGTGTCAAGACTATCCATTATCGTTCTCTTTCTTCAGTCATCACGTACATCATTCCAACCACTTCATTCTGGATCACAACCCGCGTATAGTTATTAAACTGGTTTTCAGTTTAGACAGAGAGTATGTCCATAACCGATTCCGGTTTCTTTAATAACTTTCGTAATTATTTCACCGATTGGTCGTTTATATATTTCAAAACCAAATCAAATTCAGTTTCAATAATATTTTGTAAACCAACATTTCATTTGTCTTTCTATATCAATTTCCATAATTTACGTTTCAAAACTTCCAAATTACCAATTCAAAATCTTACAATTCAATTTCAACTTTTATTTAAAACAATTCAAATATTGATTCAAGTTCGTATATACATTTCATTCCGAAAACATTTAAATTAATTTAATTTAACATTCAAATCAATTCAAATTCATTGGTCGATTTCATTCAATATTCATTAAGTTAATTTAGCATTGAAAACAATTTCTATTAAATTTCCAATTTATTAAATCAATTACTTAAGTTCACTCCATTTTATTAAAACTTCAAATTGAATTTAAATTAAATTTGACAAATCAAATTCTTTAAATTACAAGTCTTACTTTAGTTTCAATAAATCACATTTTTATCTCTTGTTAAAGAAATTCAATTCCACTTATTCATCTACTTAGTTACAAATTTGAAAACTCAATTAATAAAGAACTTAATTTCATTTATTAACGAAGTTCAAATTCACTTATTCCGAAGTTCAATTTCTCTTATCAAAGAATTCAATTTTTATTTAATTATCAAATAATTCAATCTTATTCAATTATTAGATAATTTCAAAACTTAATTATTAGGTAGTTTCAAAAATTAATTATTTAATAATTTCAAAACTTAATTAAATAATTTCAAAACTTAATTATTTCAAACTTAATTATTGAATAATTTCAACTTAATTATTAAATAATTTCAAACTTAATTATTAAATAATTTCAACTTAATTATTAAATAATTTCAAACTTAATACAATGAATAATTCCAAATTTTTATTGTTATGTAATTTATTATAAAACAACGTTCTTTCAACAACTACTATGTTAATATTTTGTTTCAAATATTAAATATTAACATTTTCCTTTCATTAAATTCAAATTCCAATTTCTTTTCAAAACTTTTTATTTATTCAAATAAAATCTTCATTTTTTTAAATCAAATTATTGACCAATCGGGTTTTTATTTAATTCTCTATCCTAGGTCAAATTCATTAGGCTATTTATCATTTCAACCCGATTCCAATTCAATTCAAAAATCAAAGCATAGCAAAGGGAACTTGCAGTGTGATAACTGGGATGGTGTCAAAGTAAATAAACAAACAATAAAAATAACCAATAACAATCCAATAATTAATTCAAATAATCCCGAAATAATCGTATTACTTTACATTGTTGTTTGTGTAAATTAATATAATTATTTCTAGAATCTACACTATCATTTCATGTAGATTAAAGATTATTGCACTTATTATTCTATACAATTCTACATTGACATCAATTATTCAATTTCATACTTAATCAATTAATGCAACATAAATTCAAATGGTTCAAAGGTAATAAACTATTTTCCTACATGTCGAATGATTGAACATTTAAGGGTCATATTATACAAATTTGTCTAATTAAATTCAACATATATATATATATATATATCAATTTCAAGTCGCTAACTATCCTACGTCAAATTCAATTTCATATTTTTTTATCACTTAAACATTAACAATTAAACGTCCAATGTAAACAACAAACAATCAATTATCAACCAAACTGGATTATCATTATATAAATAACTGATAATGGAGTCAGATGTTACAGGTGAACTGATACAGGCAATAACATACATATAACAGTGTAAAAAACTAACAGTCGCATATTTCAATTGTCGTTTTAATTGAAATCAAATTTAATAAATAAAAAAACATTAATCGTGAGTGGTTGCTCACCTTTCGAGGCTAGATAGATTTGACAAAGGAATGAGCTACGAATTCCAAAGCAACGCTAGATAGATACGATTCGATGAAGAAAACAGGCCCGTCAGACAAAGCTGATAACGGAAATCGACGGAATCAAATTAGAACCGGATAGATAAAGATAATTGGTATAAGCGAATTCGTTAAAATTCAATATCCATTTAAAGTACACATATGTAAATCAAAATAAATATTTTATTTGAAATGCCTCATATATTCGACCAACACCAAAATTTTTAAACTGATAAAATATCAACACTATATAAAAAAAATTAAAACAACATTTATGAAATCACTTAAATCCAAAATAATATATAAACAAATATGCCACATTAAATATGACAATCAACACATATACTTTTTATACAAAACAGATCAAACATGACAAAACTATTATGATTTACAAAAGGCTCAACATTTCATTAATCTATAGGCTAATATATACAATACAACAACTAATATAAACTTGATATATGTTTATATATAGAACTGCAACATATATAACAGACATAGTATATCTAAATTTTTTTTAATATATAACTATACGTACATATTATTTTATTAAAACTATCTTTCAACACAATATGGTTTAAGTAGTGGTTTGACATATTATATATAAGCATTTTATATTTTAAGATCAATGTCCATCCAAAACAATGTACCTATATACTTGCATATAATACTGTAATGTCATCTACGTCACTGTTATATATATATATATATATATATATATATATATATATATATAATAACAATACTTTTAACCTATTATAAATATAAGCCAGTAAAACAATATTTATTATAAATAATACAAACTTATATAACTGTCTGTATAAACATATATATAGTTAATATATGATTGGCTCATCATAACTTATATAATAAATTCTACAACCGATACGTATATAAATAGATAACTATAACAAATTGTTATAACCTTATAGCAATAGATCATATATATAGACAATATACAAATGCAGATGGAAAGAAAACTGTATGCACGCAAAATGTGTATGCGAACACATGAAAAATATGCAGACCTATATATTTTAAACAAATTTAAGTAAACACGTCTTCTGATACAACCCTTATATAATCATCTGCATCGTTACTACCGTATATAAGACTGAATAGAATTATCATTCACATAATATATATACAGATCTTAAAATTTGTATACTTTATATAAACATAACCATTTTACTTACATAGACTAATATAATAACTACATAATATTATAAACTTGAGTGACATACTGTCAACAGAATCAATAACATAAACATATACTAATATATCTTATTAAACAAATGCAGGCACAACAATATGACATGTAACTTGTAACTTGATTATATATGTACATTTTTAATAGAGACGATCATTCACTGGAACAACGCAGGCAAGCATAGAAAAGGTGAACTATAGCTGCTAGGTGATCGCCAACATGGACAGGCTCGGACATGGTTGATGGAGCTTTTGGGTTTCGGTTTTGGTCAGGGTGTGTGGCCGGTTCATGGCGGTGCGCGAGCAGAGGCGAGAGGAGGAATTGAGATGGAGGTCTCGGCACTAGCAGAGAGGGGTCGGGAAATCGGTGGCCAGCGGCGGTTCACGGTGGGTTAGCGGTGTGGGTCGGTGGTCTGGCTTCGTGGTTTCGGGTTGTTGGCCTCAGCTGTCATTTGGGGCGCAAGCTGCTAAGGGGAGGAGGGGCGGTTGCGAGTGGTAGAAGTGGAAAGGAAACGCCATGCTTGTAGTAAAATTATTATTTTTTTAGATAGGCATGGGTGAAAAGAAGAGAGGGAGAAGAGAAGGCGAGGAGAAAAGAAAGGGAGAGAAAGCAAACTACTGGAATGATAAACAAACTAAAAACAATTGAAGTACAGAAGCCTTACGTGCAAAGATAAGGTAGGGAATGCCAGGGGATGTGTTGGTTTAGAGTTATAAAGTAGGAGTAAGTTTCAGAGAGACGCAATAAATAAAAGTGATGCGCAAGAAAAAGAGGATGCGTGAATTCACTAAGTAATAAAGCAAAGGCCACAATGATTTCAACCGGTGAATACTGAATAGAATAACAAAACTAGAAGGGTCCGGATACGGAACCGATACGACACGAACAATTTTATTATATCTGTTGTGCGCCGGGCCTAAAATACAGAAATAAATATACCGTGGAGATCAGCACGACGAGACGATCAAAACGGTATATAGATGTCAGTGGTACGATTTGATTATAAAAATTTGAGTTTTCCACTTACGGAAAATGCAAGAAAAATAAGATCGACGGAGCTAAAGATGTCCGAATTTGAAAAAACGAAAAATGACGTCTTGCTCAGAAGATGGTTTAGAATTTTTCTATGTAAAAATATTTAGGTTCCGAAAACGTTTTATTTTCATCGTTTTTTAACTAATTAAATTGAAGTAAATTTACGCACGAAATAAACTATAAAATTTTCGGACGAAAATTTGATAGTAGCTATGTTTAACTAGACGTATTCCAAATATCAAATTTTTATTTCCAAAATCTTATCGTTTTAAAATCCCACAAAATTTCAATTAATAACGTTACTAAAACCGGTCAAATCTGCGGGTTGTTACACTCTCCCACACTCAAAACTTTTCGTCCTCGAAAAGGAAGAAAGTAGGAGAATAGAGACAACCAAAAGAAACTAGACTTGAATTACATAATAAACAATTAATTTAAACCATATAAATTTCAATTTAGATTAATTTATATTCAACAATTGTCTTTAAACTCAAGGAATTTCGTTAACTTGGTTTATCTTCAATTTATCATTGTTTGATACAAAATTTATTTCAAACAGCAATTCATTTTATTAATCCATTTATTATTCGACTAACCTAATATTCTATTTACTTCTATTAACCATTTTATAATTTAAACTTTAAGTATATAACATTTTTATACGCACTCAAATTTATTTATAAAGACATTTATATTGTATATTATCCAATTATTCACTATTAATAATTTTCTAAAATCATAAACTTGAATAGTCATTTATTACAATCATATTTTATTCAACAAATTTAATTCTTCCTTTTCAAATTATTATTAAATTTACTCTACTTAATATATCTAATCACATATGTATTAAGTATATTTACACTTATCATAACTACTTAAATTCATTTAAAAATTCCTTTGATATCATTTATATTGTATAATATTCAACTACGCAATTAACTTTGAAAATTTAGGTAAGTTATATATAAACAATTGAGTATTATCCAAATAAAATTTTTACAATTCAGTTATTTCAAGTTAAGTATTTATATAAAATAATTTGGTTTCATTTATAATTGAAAATCATCCTTAAATAAAAAATTTAAGAATTAATTTCCGATTAATTTCAAACAATTTAGAGATATATATATATTCATAATATATCAAATCAACTTAAGTTTAAAATAATATATCTATATATAGAAATCAAATCATACTTAAGAAATTTAAAACGATTTAATTTCCAAAACAAAACTATAGCCAAGCTACGAATTGGTCTCTCCACTTCGAAACTCGAAAATGAATGTCGATGATGCGGCCATCGTCACCGAAATTATTAGCGACAAAAGAGAAGAGCTCTAATTTAATCAAAAATTCTTTGAAAACCATTTCTATTTGAAAATATTTTAAATAATATACGTTTTAAACTTTTAAAACCGTAGTTCGAAATTATCGGGAATTAAATGCTCAAATTTCAATTTAAATTCACTTAAACTCTAAATCGATTTATAAACCATTTTTTTTATAACTTGACTCTATTTATATGTTGGTAAAATCAATAGTTTACAAAACAACAAATGAAAATTACATATTATCCTTTAACAACCAATTCAGTTAACAATTCAATTTCAGAAAATTATACTCATATATATAATATAATTATACAAAAATTTATTTTGTTTACCAAATTTGAAAACGATATTGTGTCGGTTTTCTCTGTTAATGTGTTTTGGAAATCCTATCGATAGCGTTGATCAGACGAATCGATCGAAAATTCAAATCAACATCAACAACTCAAACAACACAGCATATAATTAAAATATTTTAACATTAATTTACAAATACACTTCCTCGCTCGACGATACAAGAATAGATTTCAAAATAAGTATAGAGATTCAAATTTGATGGAAATCAAATCAAAGAGAATTTTGATTCGAATATAAGTTCGAACAGAAGATAAGATAATTCAATTAACAAAATCGGGAGATGGATAACTTATATAAAACGCGGGCAACCTTAGTCGGTCGACCGTGACTTCAAGAATAAGATCGATGCAGAATTCTGAGGCAAATCGACAATCGACCTCAAGAAATAGAATTCAGGTATAGCAAGGAATAGCTAGCTTCGTAAACCGAGGATATAGAAATCTCCGGTAAATCGATGTCTATTATAAAGGAATTTCACCCATTTTACAAATAATTCGAAGGTTGGCAAGACCGCCGATTCCTTATAAAGATCATTTGTAGTGGAGTTATGGGATGCTCCAAAATTGAAAGAAATCGAATAGTGAGGGACACGAATGAATTTTGGAACCACAGGGATCGTTCCAAAATTCAAAGGAATTGAGTCAAAAGGAAGAGATTGAAACTCGAATGAGAGTGATTCTATAAATACATTTACCCTATATGCTTAAGTTTTGCCTAGAGCTACCAAAGCTCTGATACCAACTGTAACGACCCGCTATTTTAGACTATTCGCATCCGTACATGCCGGACTTGAACAATTCAAAATATCGAATTGTTAATTTAAATTTGGCAAAACCGAGATATACAGTAAATAAATAATCACGGTATCACAGACACAGAGTACTAATATGCAGCAGAAGCACAAGATAGTAGTTCATGAAGCTACTATATATATATATATATAACAGAGTTAATAAGTTACAACAGAAGTCTCGAATACAAAAGTCAAATACAATAATCAGAATGCATTACTGGAATCAACTGAATATCTAAAAGCTGGATAAGTAGCTGGATCTCCAGGCGAAGCTCCAACTCCAAGGTGAGTCTCGAAAGCTGAACTTCTCAGTCTGACCCGAGCGTAAAGCAAAACACAAAACACTCGAGCCAGGATTAACATTCTTATATCAATAAATCCAACTCAAGTGAAATAACAACTGAAATACGAGTTACTCAAAGGACGTTGGAATAACCGTCCTCTAAGTATCCATTAAATTATCTACTATGTAGTAATATACGCTAAATAGATAATGTCTATCAGTAATATAAAATATCAAAATAGTGTTAAGGCGTTACCATTATCCCCTTTAACACATTTTATATAAGTGTTATAGTCTTTACAGCACTGTAAACTCCACCGCAAACTAGTGGAATATCAGGGAGTACTCCATAGGTAAAACACAAAACAAATTCGTAGTGGTCGCGTATATAGGGATACAAGTATGACAAGGCACATGAGACAATACCCAAGGTAGTGAAACTACCGTTTGCCTGATCCGGACTGGTGAAAACGCATCGCCGCAACGATCGCAACACCGCGAAACAACACTCCCAAAAGTACGAGGGTGCACCAATCAATAACAAGTAATGAGTAGTATCGAAGAAGTGTGTTCGCTCAAGGTGGCTAACCCCATTTAGCCCGGCACGGCTCATGTTTTAGTCATTTCCAGTTTGATACAAGTGTCAAGGCTATCCATTATCGTTCTCTTTCTTCAGTCATCATGTACATCATTTCAACCACTTCATTCTGGATCATGCCCCGCGTATAGTTATTAAAGTGGTTTTCGGTTTAGACAGAGAGCATGTCCATAACTGATTCCGGTTTCTTTAATAACTTTCGTAATTATTTCACCGATTGGTCGTTTATATATTTCAAAACCAAATCAAATTCAATTTCAATAATATTTTGTAAACCAACATTTCATTTGTCTTTCTATATCAATTTCCACAATTTACGTTTCAAAACTTCCAAATTACCAATTCAAAATCTTACAATTCAATTTCAACTTTTATTTAGAACAATTCAAATATTGATTCAAGTTCGTATATACATTTCATTCCGAAAAAATTTAAATTAAATTAATTTAACATTCAAATTAATTTAAATTCATTGGTCGATTTCATTCAATATTCATTAAGTTAATTTATCATTGAAAACAATTTCTATTAAATTTCCAATTTATTAAATCAATTACTTAAGTTCACTCCATTTTATTAAAACTTCAAATTGAATTTAAATTAAATTTGACAAATCAAATTCTTTAAATTACAAGTCTTACTTTAGTTTCAATAAATCACATTTTTATCTCTTGTTAAAGAAATTCAATTCCACTTATTCATCTACTTAGTTACAAATTTGAAAACTCAATTAATAAAGAACTTAATTTCATTTATTAACGAAGTTCAAATTCACTTATTCCGAAGTTCAATTTCTCTTATCAAAGAATTCAATTTTTATTTAATTATCAAATAATTCAATCTTATTCAATTATTAGATAATTTCAAAACTTAATTATTAGGTAGTTTCAAAAATTAATTATTTAATAATTTCAAAACTTAATTAAATAATTTCAAAACTTAATTATTTCAAACTTAATTATTGAATAATTTCAACTTAATTATTAAATAATTTCAAACTTAATTATTAAATAATTTCAACTTAATTATTAAATAATTTCAAACTTAATACAATGAATAATTCCAAATTTTTATTGTTATGTAATTTATTATAAAACAACGTTCTTTCAACAACTACTATGTTAATATTTTGTTTCAAATATTAAATATTAACATTTTCCTTTCATTAAATTCAAATTCCAATTTCTTTTCAAAACTTTTTATTTATTCAAATAAAATCTTCATTTTTTTTAAATCAAATTATTGACCAATCGGGTTTTTATTTAATTCTCTATCCTAGGTCAAATTCATTAGGCTATTTATCATTTCAACCCGATTCCAATTCAATTCAAAAATCAAAGCATAGCAAAGGGAACTTGCAGTGTGATAACTGGGATGGTGTCAAAGTAAATAAACAAACAATAAAAATAACCAATAACAATCCAATAATTAATTCAAATAATCCCGAAATAATCGTATTACTTTACATTGTTGTTTGTGTAAATTAATATAATTATTTCTAGAATCTACACTATCATTTCATGTAGATTAAAGATTATTGCACTTATTATTCTATACAATTCTACATTGACATCAATTATTCAATTTCATACTTAATCAATTAATGCAACATAAATTCAAATGGTTCAAAGGTAATAAACTATTTTCCTACATGTCGAATGATTGAACATTTAAGGGTCATATTATACAAATTTGTCTAATTAAATTCAACATATATATATATATATATATATATCAATTTCAAGTCGCTAACTATCCTACGTCAAATTCAATTTCATATTTTTTTATCACTTAAACATTAACAATTAAACGTCCAATGTAAACAACAAACAATCAATTATCAACCAAACTGGATTATCATTATATAAATAACTGATAATGGAGTCAGATGTTACAGGTGAACTGATACAGGCAATAACATACATATAACAGTGTAAAAAACTAACAGTCGCATATTTCAATTGTCGTTTTAATTGAAATCAAATTTAATAAATAAAAAAACATTAATCGTGAGTGGTTGCTCACCTTTCGAGGCTAGATAGATTTGACAAAGGAATGAGCTACGAATTCCAAAGCAACGCTAGATAGATACGATTCGATGAAGAAAACAGGCCCGTCAGACAAAGCTGATAACGGAAATCGACGGAATCAAATTAGAACCGGATAGATAAAGATAATTGGTATAAGCGAATTCGTTAAAATTCAATATCCATTTAAAGTACACATATGTAAATCAAAATAAATATTTTATTTGAAATGCCTCATATATTCGACCAACACCAAAATTTTTAAACTGATAAAATATCAACACTATATAAAAAAAATTAAAACAACATTTATGAAATCACTTAAATCCAAAATAATATATAAACAAATATGCCACATTAAATATGACAATCAACACATATACTTTTTATACAAAACAGATCAAACATGACAAAACTATTATGATTTACAAAAGGCTCAACATTTCATTAATCTATAGGCTAATATATACAATACAACAACTAATATAAACTTGATATATGTTTATATATAGAACTGCAACATATATAACAGACATAGTATATCTAAATTTTTTTTAATATATAACTATACGTACATATTATTTTATTAAAACTATCTTTCAACACAATATGGTTTAAGTAGTGGTTTGACATATTATATATAAGCATTTTATATTTTAAGATCAATGTCCATCCAAAACAATGTACCTATATACTTGCATATAATACTGTAATGTCATCTACGTCACTGTTATATATATATATATATATATATATATATATATAATAACAATACTTTTAACCTATTATAAATATAAGCCAGTAAAACAATATTTATTATAAATAATACAAACTTATATAACTGTCTGTATAAACATATATATAGTTAATATATGATTGGCTCATCATAACTTATATAATAAATTCTACAACCGATACGTATATAAATAGATAACTATAACAAATTGTTATAACCTTATAGCAATAGATCATATATATAGACAATATACAAATGCAGATGGAAAGAAAACTGTATGCACGCAAAATGTGTATGCGAACACATGAAAAATATGCAGACCTATATATTTTAAACAAATTTAAGTAAACACGTCTTCTGATACAACCCTTATATAATCATCTGCATCGTTACTACCGTATATAAGACTGAATAGAATTATCATTCACATAATATATATACAGATCTTAAAATTTGTATACTTTATATAAACATAACCATTTTACTTACATAGACTAATATAATAACTACATAATATTATAAACTTGAGTGACATACTGTCAACAGAATCAATAACATAAACATATACTAATATATCTTATTAAACAAATGCAGGCACAACAATATGACATGTAACTTGTAACTTGATTATATATGTACATTTTTAATAGAGACGATCATTCACTGGAACAACGCAGGCAAGCATAGAAAAGGTGAACTATAGCTGCTAGGTGATCGCCAACATGGACAGGCTCGGACATGGTTGATGGAGCTTTTGGGTTTCGGTTTTGGTCAGGGTGTGTGGCCGGTTCATGGCGGTGCGCGAGCAGAGGCGAGAGGAGGAATTGAGATGGAGGTCTCGGCACTAGCAGAGAGGGGTCGGGAAATCGGTGGCCAGCGGCGGTTCACGGTGGGTTAGCGGTGCGGGTCGGTGGTCTGGCTTCGTGGTTTCGGGTTGTTGGCCTCAGCTGTCATTTGGGGCGCAAGCTGCTAAGGGGAGGAGGGGCGGTTGCGAGTGGTAGAAGTGGAAAGGAAACGCCATGCTTGTAGTAAAATTATTATTTTTTTAGATAGGCATGGGTGAAAAGAAGAGAGGGAGAAGAGAAGGCGAGGAGAAAAGAAAGGGAGAGAAAGCAAACTACTGGAATGATAAACAAACTAAAAAAAATTGAAGTACAGAAGCCTTACGTGCAAAGATAAGGTAGGGAATGCCAGGGGATGTGTTGGTTTAGAGTTATAAAGTAGGAGTAAGTTTCAGAGAGACGCAATAAATAAAAGTGATGCGCAAGAAAAAGAGGATGCGTGAATTCAGTAAGTAATAAAGCAAAGGCCACAATGATTTCAACCGGTGAATACTGAATAGAATAACAAAACTAGAAGGGTCCGGATACGGAACCGATACGACACGAACAATTTTATTATATCTGTTGTGCGCCGGGCCTAAAATACAGAAATAAATATACCGTGGAGATCAGCACGACGAGACGATCAAAACGGTATATAGATGTCAGTGGTACGATTTGATTATAAAAATTTGAGTTTTCCACTTACGGAAAATGCAAAAAAAATAAGATCGACGGAGCTAAAGATGTCCGAATTTGAAAAAACGAAAAATGACGTCTTGCTCAGAAGATGGTTTAGAATTTTTCTATGTAAAAATATTTAGGTTCCGAAAACGTTTTATTTTCATCGTTTTTTAACTAATTAAATTGAAGTAAATTTACGCACGAAATAAACTATCAAATTTTCGGACGAAAATTTGATAGTAGCTATGTTTAACTAGACGTATTCCAAATATCAAATTTTTATTTCCAAAATCTTATCGTTTTAAAATCCCACAAAATTTCAATTAATAACGTTACTAAAACCGGTCAAATCTGCGGGTTGTTACACTCTCCCCCACTCAAAACTTTTCGTCTTCGAAAAGGAAGAAAGTAGGAGAATAGAGACAACCAAAAGAAACTAGACTTGAATTACATAATAAACAATTAATTTAAACCATATAAATTTCAATTTAGATTAATTTATATTCAACAATTGTCTTTAAACTCAAGGAATTTCGTTAACTTGGTTTATCTTCAATTTATCATTGTTTGTTACAAAATTTATTTCAAACAGCAATTCATTTTATTAATCCATTTATTATTCGACTAACCTAATATTCTATTTACTTCTATTAACCATTTTATAATTTAAACTTTAAGTATATAACATTTTTATACGCACTCAAATTTATTTATAAAGACATTTATATTGTATATTATCCAATTATTCACTATTAATAATTTTCTAAAATCATAAACTTGAATAGTCATTTATTACAATCATATTTTATTCAACAAATTTAATTCTTCCTTTTCAAATTATTATTAAATTTACTCTACTTAATATATCTAATCACATATGTATTAAGTATATTTACACTTATCATAACTACTTAAATTCATTTAAAAATTCCTTTGATATCATTTATATTGTATAATATTCAACTACGCAATTAACTTTGAAAATTTAGGTAAGTTATATATAAACAATTGAGTATTATCCAAATAAAATTTTTACAATTCAGTTATTTCAAGTTAAGTATTTATATAAAATAATTTGGTTTCATTTATAATTGAAAATCATCCTTAAATAAAAAATTTAAGAATTAATTTCCGATTAATTTCAAACAATTTAGAGATATATATATATTCATAATATATCAAATCAACTTAAGTTTAAAATAATATATCTATATATAGAAATCAAATCATACTTAAGAAATTTAAAACGATTTAATTTCCAAAACAAAACTATAGCCAAGCTACGAATTGGTCTCTCCACTTCGAAACTCGAAAATGAATGTCGATGATGCGGCCATCGTCACCGAAATTATTAGCGACAAAAGAGAAGAGCTCTAATTTAATCAAAAATTCTTTGAAAACCATTTCTATTTGAAAATATTTTAAATAATATACGTTTTAAACTTTTAAAACCGTAGTTCGAAATTATCGGGAATTAAATGCTCAAATTTCAATTTAAATTCACTTAAACTCTAAATCGATTTATAAACCATTTTTTTATAACTTGACTCTATTTATATGTTGGTAAAATCAATAGTTTACAAAACAACAAATGAAAATTACATATTATCCTTTAACAACCAATTCAGTTAACAATTCAATTTCAGAAAATTATACTCATATATATAATATAATTATACAAAAATTTATTTTGTTTACCAAATTTGAAAACGATATTGTGTCGGTTTTCTCTGTTAATGTGTTTTGGAAATCCTATCGATAGCGTTGATCAGACGAATCGATCGAAAATTCAAATCAACATCAACAACTCAAACAACACAGCATATAATTAAAATATTTTAACATTAATTTACAAATACACTTCCTCGCTCGACGATACAAGAATAGATTTCAAAATAAGTATAGAGATTCAAATTTGATGGAAATCAAATCAAAGAGAATTTTGATTCGAATATAAGTTCGAACAGAAGATAAGATAATTCAATTAACAAAATCGGGAGATGGATAACTTATATAAAACGCGGGCAACCTTAGTCGGTCGACCGTGACTTCAAGAATAAGATCGATGCAGAATTCTGAGGCAAATCGACAATCGACCTCAAGAAATAGAATTCAGGTATAGCAAGGAATAGCTAGCTTCGTAAACCGAGGATATAGAAATCTCCGGTAAATCGATGTCTATTATAAAGGAATTTCACCCATTTTACAAATAATTCGAAGGTTGGCAAGACCGCCGATTCCTTATAAAGATCATTTGTAGTGGAGTTATGGGATGCTCCAAAATTGAAAGAAATCGAATAGTGAGGGACACGAATGAATTTTGGAACCACAGGGATCGTTCCAAAATTCAAAGGAATTGAGTCAAAAGGAAGAGATTGAAACTCGAATGAGAGTGATTCTATAAATACATTTACCCTATATGCTTAAGTTTTGCCTAGAGCTACCAAAGCTCTGATACCAACTGTAACGACCCGCTATTTTAGACTATTCGCATCCGTACATGCCGGACTTGAACAATTCAAAATATCGAATTGTTAATTTAAATTTGGCAAAACCGAGATATACAGTAAATAAATAATCACGGTATCACAGACACAGAGTACTAATATGCAGCAGAAGCACAAGATAGTAGTTCATGAAGCTACTATATATATATATATATATAACAGAGTTAATAAGTTACAACAGAAGTCTCGAATACAAAAGTCAAATACAATAATCAGAATGCATTACTGGAATCAACTGAATATCTAAAAGCTGGATAAGTAGCTGGATCTCCAGGCGAAGCTCCAACTCCAAGGTGAGTCTCGAAAGCTGAACTTCTCATCTCTTGTTAAAGAAATTCAATTCCACTTATTCATCTACTTAGTTACAAATTTCAAAACTCAATTAATAAAGAACTTAATTTCATTTATTAACGAAGTTCAAATTCACTTATTCCGAGTTCAATTTCTCTTATCAAAGAATTCAATTTTTATTTAATTATCAAATAATTCAATCTTATTCAATTATTAAATAATTTCAAAACTTAATTATTAGGTAATTTCAAAACTTAGTTATTTAATACTTTCAAAATTTAATTATTTCAAACTTAATTATTGAACAATTTCAACTTAATTATTAAATAATTTCAAACTTAATTATTAAATAATTTCAACTTAATTATTAAAAATTTCAAACTTAATACAATGAATAATTCTAAATTTTTATTGTTATACAATTTGTTATAAAACAACGTTCTTTCAACAACTATTATGTTAATATTTTGTTTCAAATATTAAATATTAACATTTTCCTTTCATTAAATTCAAATTCCAATTTCTTTCCAAAACTTTTTATTTATTCAAATAAAATCTTCATTTTTTTTAAAATCAAATTATTGACCAATCAGGTTTTTATTTAATTCTCTATCCTAGGTCAAATTCATTAGGGTATTTATCATTTCAACCCGATTCCATTTCAATTCAAAAATCAAAGCATAGCAAAGGGAACTTGCAGTGTGATAACTGGGATGGTGTCAAAGTAAATAAACAAATAGTAGCAATAATCAATAACAATCCAATAATTAATTCAAATAATCCCGAAATAATCGTATTAATTTACATTGTTGTTTGTGCAAATTAATATAACTATTTCTAGAATCTACACTATCATTTCATGTAGATTAAGGATTATTACACTTATTATTCTATACAATTCTACATTGACATCAATTATTCAATTTCATATTTAATCAATTAATACAACATAAATTCAAATGGTTCAAAGGTAATAAACTATTTTCCTACGTGTCGAATGATTGAACATTTAAGGGTCATATTATACAAATTTGTCTAATTAAATTCAACATATATATCAATTTCAAGTCGCTAACTATCCTACATCAAATTCAATTTCATATTTTTTTATCACTTAAACATTAACAATTAAACGTCCAATGTAAACAACAAACAATCAATTATCAACCAAACTGGATTATCATTATATAAATAACAGATAATAGAGTCAGATGTTACAGATGAACTGATACAGGTAATAACATACATATAACAGTGTAAATAACTAACAGCCGCATATTTCAATTGTCGTTTTAATTGAAATCAAATTTAATAAATAAAAGAACATTAATCGTGAGTGATTGCTCACCTTTCGAGGCTAGATAGATTTGACAAAGGAATGAGCTACGAATTCCAAAGCAACGCTAGATAGATACGATTCAATGAAGAAAACAGGCCCGTCGGACAAAGCTGATAACGGAAATTGACGGAATCAAATTAGAACGGGATAGATAAAGATAATTGGTATAAGCGATATCGTTAAAATTCAATATCCATTTAACGCACATATATGTAAATCAAAATAAATATTTTATTTTAAATGCCTCATATATTCGACCAACACCAAAAGTTTTAAACTGATAAAATATCAACACTATATAAAAAAATTTAAGACAACATTTATTACAAAATTTAACATTTATGAAATCACTTAAATCCAAAATAATATATAAACAAATATGCCACATTAAATTTGACAGTCAACACATATACTTTTTATACAAAACAGATCAAACATGACAAAACTATTATGATTTACAAAAGGCTCAACATTTCATAAATCTGTAGGCTAATATATACAATACAACAACTAATATAAACTTGATATATGTTTATATATAGAACTGCAACATACATAAGAGACATAGTATATCTAACTTTTTTTTAATATATAACTATACATACATATTATTTTATTAAAACTATCTTTCAACACAATATGGTTTAAGTAGTGGTTTGACATATTATATATAAGCATTTTATATTTTAAGATCAATGTCCATCGAAAACAATATACCTATATACTTGCATATAAAACTGTAACGTCATCTACGTCACTGTTATATATATATAATAATAATACTTTTAACCTATTATAAATATAAGCCAGTAAAACAATATTTATTATAAATAATACAAACTTATATAACTGTCTGTATAAACATATATATATAGTTAATATATAATTGGCTCATCATAACTTATATAATAAATTCTACAACCGATACGTATATAAATAGATAACCATAACACATTGATATGACCTTATAGCAAGGGATCATATATATAGACAATATACAAATGCAGATGGAAAGAAAACTGTATGCACGCAAAATGTGTATGCGAACACATGAAAAATATGCAGACCTATATATTTTAAACAAATTTAAGTAAACACGTCTTCTGATACAACCCTTATATAATCGTCTGCATCATTACTACTGTATATAAGACTGAGTAGAATTATCATTCACATAATATATATACAGATCTTAAAATTTGTATACTTTATATAAACATAACCATTTTACTTACATAGACTAATATAATAACTACATAATATTATAAACTTGAGTGACATACTGTCAACAGAGTCAATAACATAAACATATACTAATATATCTTATTAAACAAATGCAGGCACAACAATATGACATGTAACTTGTAACTTGATTATATACGTACATTTTTAATAGAGACGATCATTCACTGGAACAACCAGTCAAGCACAGAAAAAGGTGAACTATAGCTGCTAGGTGATCGCCAACATGGACAGGCTCGGACATGGTTGATGGAGCTTTTGGGTTTCGGTTTTGGTCAGGGTGCGTGGCCGGTTCATGGTGGTGCGCGAGCAGAGGCGAGAGAAGGAATTGAGATGGAGGTCTCGGCACTAGCAAGGAGGGGTCGGGAAATCGGTGGCCAGCGGCGGTTCACGGTGGGTTAGCGGTGCGGGTCGGTGGTATGGCTTCGCGGTTTCGGGTTGTTGGCCTCGGCTGTCATTTGGGGCGCAAGCTGCTAAGGGGAGGAGGGGCGGTTACGAGTAGTAGCAGTGGAAAGGAAACGCCATGCTTGTAGTAAAATTATTTTTTTTTTAGATGGGCATGGGTGAAAAGAAGAGAGAGAGAAGAGAAGGCGAGGAGAAAAGAAAGGGAGAGGAAGCAAGATACTGGAATGATAAACAAACTAAAAACAATTGAAGTACAGAAGCTTTACGTGCAAAGATAAGGTAGGGAATTCTAGGGGATGTGTTGGTTCAGAGTTATAAAGTAGGTGTAAGTTTCAAAGCAACGCAATAAATAAAAGTGATGCGCAAGAAAAAGAGGATGCGTGAATTCAGTAAGTAATAAAGCAAATGCCACAATGATTTCAACCGGTGAATACTGAATAGACATAACAAAACTAGAAGGGTCCGGATACGGAACCAATACGACATGAACAGTTTTATTATATCCGTTGTGAGTCGGGCCTAAAATACAGAAATAAATATACCGTGGAGATCAGCACGACGAGATGATCAAAACGGTATATAGATGACAGTGGTACGATTTGATTATAAAATTTTGAATTTTCTACTGACGGAAAATGCAAGAAAAACGCAGAAAAATAAGATCGACGGAGCTAATGATGTCCGAATTTGAAAAAATGAAAAATGACGTCTTGCTCGGAGGATGATTTAGAATTTTTCTATATAAAAATATTTAGGTTCCGAAAACGTTTTATTTTCATCGCTTTTTAACTGATTAAATTGAAGTAAATTACGCACGAAATAAACTATCAAATTTTCGAACGAAAATTTACTGGTAGCTATGTTTAACTAGACGTATTCCAAATATCAAATTTTTATTTCCAAAATTTTATCGTTTTAAAATCCCATAAAATTTCAATTAATGATGTTACTAAAACCGGTTAAATCTGCGGGTTGTTACAGCTTTGTTGACATGTTTTTGATGGTATTTACGTTGATGGTACGGTTTATAATGTTTGAATAGTTTGGTTTGTTTATATTGGTGTTTAATTGATTTGTGTGTGTTGTTTACATTGATATTGATATATATATATATATGTGTGTGTGTGTGTGTGTGTGTGTGGAATGGATATGAAATGTATTGAAAATGGAATGGATTGGAAATGGTGTGGCTGGAAGGCGAATAGGCTTGCTGTTGTACAGCAAAATAAACCCAGATTTCCAATGGTTTCCAACGACTTATTGGGCATTTTATTCAAACGGCTTGTAACGGTTTCCAACGGCTATTAACCGTTGGCGGCAGTTGGAAATTCTGTTAGAAAATAGCCGTTGGTTCCGTTGGAAAGCGTTGGTTCTATTCCAACGGCTATTCCAATGGCCGCCAACGGCTACAAGCCGTTAGAATAGCCGTTTAATCTTATAATGATATGTATATATTAGTTAATAAAATAATTATTATTATAATTAAAATATTCGATTGTGAATATCTGATCTATATGTCAAAATTTGGTATTTTGAATGATTACATATATATATATATAACCAATCTAGTATGTGATAACGTCGATACATATAAGAATCGTCAACTAACTCAATATAATAATAATATATAGAAACGATAAAATATTATCCATAAAATTTAAACTATGTAATACAGTAAAAACATACTTAAAACAAATGCCTTGAAGCACGTCTTATAATGATGAACTCTCTCTCCTATGAAAGTTTTTTGATTGGCCATACTACTAATCCTTGAACCATAGACCTTTGACTATCAAATAGCACTCGTCTTTTGAATTGATTTGAGTTTGATTTGCTTGAACTCCTAGGGGGTGAATTTGGCTAGTATTGGATGGGAATAACAGTTGAAAGTGTACGTGCAGTACTAAGGATCGTGTACTATAATATATAAATGCGGAAACTGATAATAGCAGTAAAATAAGAATTAAAGTAAGCACACCAGGAATTTTTATGCTGGTTTGAACTTCCCGTTCTACATCCAGTCCCAGAATATCCTCTGGATTTAGACTAAACCCCTCACTTAACCTGGAGGAATAGGTATACCACACCTGAGCAGCCGAACAGGAATTTTTTCGCGTCAACAGCCGAAGAGGACTTCGACTTAATACAAATAATTTGTTAACGAGTGTGTTCTGAATAACACGGATTGTTTTTGATAGTACAATTTTCCTATAATCAAATCCTCAAGAATGTGTAGTGTATGTGAAGATCAAGAAGGAGAATAATCTCGTAGAATCGAAGTATATAAATTAATTCAGAGATTCTAGAGATATTGAATGAGAATGAATGTTTTTATTTGCATAAATAAATAGAGAATAGATTTCAGAAATATAAACCAGAATCGATGATTGTAGAAGTGATTTGAACATGTTTATATAGTTGTAAAATAGTTATAATCTTTCATGAAGAGTTTCAATCAAAAGTTGTGTCCGTATCTCTTGGATTGAGGGACATTCCTCTTCATGAACAATCGCAACTCTTCAGAAAACTAGCCGTTATGTTCAGGTCGGTCGACCGAGAAAACTGAGCGGTCAGCTGAGGTTTAAAACCGTATACAAAACAATGTATATCTGTGCACTTGACACAGAGTCGGTCGACCGAGGTTTCTGGTCGGTCGGCCGACCTGTTGTCAATTGCACAGTACACACTAATTTATGTATAACTTAATATAAATCAATTTGTGTATGTGTGTGACTACTTGAGGAATGATTTTAACAATATTCTAAGACTCAATACATTAAAATATTCATACTAATCTTTGGATTGTAGTCTTGTCTCCTTTGTAGTGCATAATATACACTTATTCTCTTTTTGTCGCTTTCGTATAGTATTCTCGTCGTATGATCTCTGAAGCTTTTGTCATGAATCAAAACCTATGAATCAACATTCTCCCCCTTTTTGATTGATGGCAATACTTATGTAACGAAGTAGTATATATTGTAATTCTCCCCCTGAATATATGGCGACTTTTCTGCAAAAACTTGTTAGCTTTTATATATTTCTCCCCCTTTGTCATCGACAAAAAAGGAGAGTTTAACTGATGATATAAATTATATTTCACATAAGTGTTAACATAGAACAATATAAAACAAAATAACTACTACTTATGATGTAAGGTATCAGAAAAACTAACATTTAAAGCATGCGATACGCAGGCTTCTTATAATTTCCTAATTTTTAGGAAACCATACCCATTTGGGTGTTGTTGAATCTTTATAAATATAATTTTCATTATTAACTACCATATCAAAATAATCATCAATGTATGTTTCTCTATTTTTCCAATTAACAGGAACCCATATACTTAGATAATTTTTATTCATATGTCATGTTAATGATTTTGTACTTCTAAAAAAATTATCAACATTATAGGTCATAGTAGTATTTGAATTTCTATAAAAATTGGATTTTGGCTTTACTCGAAATTTAGTACTAGCACTATCATTTTTACTATACATGAAAGCATAGCTAGTGCTATTTCTACGATCAGTTTTATTATATCCTAAACCACTTTTATCATTGTGAGCTTTTGAATTCTTAACATAACCTAATCCCTTCTTATTTGAAGCAGGTTGAGAATTTTCAATAATCCTGGATAAATTTTTCTCTCCCTTTATTAAAATTGGAAATATTTTTAGTAATGTCATCAAGCTTATTTTTGAGACTAGTGTTATCTAACTCAACAATTTTAATTTTTGCTTTTAACTCAAGATTCTCAGAAGCTAGAGCATTATTCTTTTCTTTTTGAGCTTCTATTTCTTGACTTATAGAGCGAGTTGAGAATTGTCAAAGAGTGAATCTTGAATTTTCTCAAGTTCTTCTTCTAATATTTTCTTATCGTCTTTAAGCATATCTCTTTCGAATTCTGCTTTCTTATGATTTTCTAAAGCTTCCTTATATTTTCTTTTGAGATTTCTTAAAGTGTCTAGAAGTTCTGAATTTATTTCTATCATATCATCAAAAGTTAGATCACTAACCTAATTATCTTTTTCCATGAAGCATTTGTTTGTTTGCTCCTTTGATTTTTCTTTATTGCTCTTCCTCTTCTTATTGCCTTGACTTGATCTCTTTGTAGCCATTTATTCTAGGATGTTGTTACGATCTCTAGAATACCAAGCTCTGATACCAAATGAAAGTGTACGTGCAGTACTAAGGATCGTGTAATATAATATATAAATGCGGAAACTGATAATAGCAGTAAAATAAGAATTAAAGTAAGCACACTAGGAATTTTTATACTGGTTCGAACTTCCCGTTCTACGTCCAGTCCCAGAATATCCTCTGGATTTAGACTAAACCCCTCACTTAACCTGGAGGAATAGGTATACCACACCTGAGCAGCCGAACAGGAATTTTTTTGCCTCAACAGCCGAAGAGGACTTCGACTTAATACAAATAAGTTGTTGACGAGTGTGTTCTGAATAACACGGATTGTTTTTGATAGTACAATTTTCCTATAATCAAATCCTCAAGAATGTGTAGTGTGTGTGAAGATCAAGAAGGAGGATAATCTCGTAGAATCGAAGTATAAATTAATTTGGAGATTCTAGAGATATTGAATGAGAATGAATGCTTTTATTTGCAGAAATAAATAGAGAATAGATTTCAGAAATATAAACCAGAATCGATGATTGTAGAAGTGATTTGAACATGTTTATACAGTTGTAGAATAGTTATAATCTTTCATGAAGAGTTTCAATAAAAAGTTGTCTCCGTATCTCTTGGATTGAGGGATATTCCTCTTCATGAACAATCGCAACTCTTCAGAAAACTAGCTGCTATGTTCAGGTCGGTCGACCGAGAAAACTAGCCGGTCAGTTGAGGTTTAAAACCGTATATAAAACAATGTATATCTGTGCACTTGACACAGAGTCGGTCGACCGAGGTTTCTGGTCGGTCGGCCGACCTGTTGTCAATTGCATAGTACACACTAATTTATGTATAACTTAATATAAATCAATTTGTGTATGTGTGTGACTACTTGAGGAATGATTTTAACAATATTCTAAGACTCAATACATTAAAATATTCATATTAATCTCTGGATTGTAGTCTTGTCTCCTTTGTAGTGCATAATATACACTTATTCTCTTTTTGTCGCTTTCGTATAGTATTCTCGTCGTATGATCTCTGAAGCTTTTGTCATGAATCAAAACCTATGAATCAACAATAGTAACCAAGAGATCATTTTCAATTAGCAATAGAGGTGTTTAAGTAGTGGACGGAAGAGAGAAAATAATGGATAATATCTTATACCAATTCTTATTAAATCTAAGTCATCCAATTCTAACATCTCTAACCTAATTGAGCCGCCCCTTATAGCACTCATTACAGTTGAAAATACCAACCCCTTATCATGGGCTAATATCCCATTTAAGCCCAAAGAAATATCATTTAATTAAATCTAATTTAATTACTTATCGATATCGTATATTGGCCGATATATTTATAACTATTATAAATATGTTCAATAATATTTATTCCTCAAATCATATTCAAAAATTTATAATTAAAATTTCATAAATAATAATTAATTTATGATAAGTATAAACTAATTAATTCGTTTTGTCAAAAGAGAATTCATCATTTTGGTTGTGTGACTCGTCAGGTTTATATTTGGTCAGTGATTAACATCGAACTATTCGAATATTAACGTTCACACATCACTTAGCAGGTGGTATGACATTTTGCCAAAATTTTCACTTACTTGGTTTTGGTAAAATACAGTTTTACTTTGTTAAGCGTTACCCGGTTGTGACTTTTATTTACACCAATTCCCTTCGTCAAAACTATATTACTTTGGACTTATGCAATTGGTAATGGTCAAAATTTCAATATCATCCATATTCAACTCTATAGTCCAAACACAAAGTTCTTAGTTCAATAATGACAATTATTATTAATCGAACTACTCTAGTCAGAGACTTTGACTATGAGCTGACTTGAGTTGACTGTGATACTAACCTCATTTAACCGAGGAGGCGAATCCTCTCTTGAATAGCGCTTCACTTCCAATACTTCTACTCGATCCAATTATAGTCACTTGAAGGACGTTGTGTCAAGATTTGACTATAATAAAAGAGGAGCTTTCATATTGAAGATCCATGATATTCTCAAGTCGAGAGAACTATGTAAATCAGTCGCATCGATATTTTCTCCTTAACCTTAGTTATATTAACCAATAGAAAACTATCAAGTGAGTCATTTCATAGTTATCCAATAGCTATTTATACTTAAACCCTAGCTGTCTCCAGCAGTCATGAGTAATACACTATCCAACATTTGGAGAACATTTTATACTCTAGTCTCAATGGATATATCGATATCCAATCTCGGTGCATCTTGACAAAAAACATTTAAAATGGTATATTGTTTTCATTGTGATAAATTACTAACGGTTAAAATTTGTAACTATTGTCATAAAACATACTATTTATGGATTTTCTATTAAATATACTTTTAATTTAATTAATTAATCAATATAATATATTATATTAAGTATATAATAGTAAGAAAATACCTTTTTATTTCAAACAAGATTGATTATCCAGTTAGATATATGTAATAAATTATATAATTGCCCCTAGAGCATACCCCTAACTCTATCAATCTCCCACTTACACTTGAGGTCAATTATGGTATCTGATTTCAAACTCCAATTGGTTTTCTCAAAACCAATTTGGTCAGTCTCTCAGTGAATGGGTATGTTATTATATTTCAATTATATGCTTTGTCAATCAACTCTCTCCGATATCGATAAACTACCTTTATCGTGTGGAACAATTCAGAGCATGTCCCTTGACTTCTAGTGAGCTCTAAGTTCTACTATGAACTATATTGTGACATTGTTATTTTATAACGATGTTATGTGATTCTCAACATTTTATCTAGGCTCAGTTATAAATTTGTGCATTTATATTTATATACATTGATTTATTGTGGCGCTATCCAAGACGATGTACTTAGCCATTTATTAAATCAGTCACCGTCTTTCATTTGGAACATTTCCAGTTTAAATATTTTAAGTTGAATTTATTATTGATATATTATACTCAATATCACTTATGGACGTATGAGTCCGAGTACTCCTTCATAAGGAGTTCTTTATTTCTGTAAATAATTCTCTAGTATTTCAAAAATACATGGGAACACCTCAAACAACCATTTAGTGATATCTATTTGGATTTGCTATTTATTTCATGTATATGTTCAATATCAAACATTTTAATAAGGTGTGCTTGCATATCGTTTGAGACATTCCAAATATCTTTCATACTTACTATAAAAGATATCAATTTCAAATGCAATGTTGAGTATTAAAACCTGATTTTAATGCAAGTATATCGTTAACAATCGGCACTGTACTATTTACTTATGGTTTATAAATATCTATGTACCTTTTAACGTTCTTTCTAATGAGCACACTCTTCCTCTGCATTTTGATTAACAATCAAACTGTTTAATATTTCTATCAAAACACTTGTTTAATTTTGATGCCAGTTGAATGACACTTTCATATCTATTCTTGGATCATATCCAAACTTGTAAGCCTGAATATCGCTCCCACTGACTTTGAGGCATTTGGTTGTTAAATGCAAACAGTCTACTCTAAATCAGTATTTAGAATTTTTCATTTCATCACATATGAACCAAACACATAGTCATACTAAGTAATAATTTTGGGAGTAATCCGAACCAACTTAAGCATATTGAATTGTGAATCTATTACGTTAATTTCAATAGTTGAAATTTACCGTATTATTCTCGTCATTATGTCTCATTATATTCCAACTGCATTTGTGTTTCTTTTAAAGACATATTGCGGCCAATAGATCATATCCCTTTGAGTACAACTATCAAAATCTTATTTTGATAATATACTTGGAATATATTCGGATTTGCACATCATACCATATCATAAGTCAATACTCTTAATGGATTAATTGGCAACTGAGGATTATCTATTCTTGATAAGGATAAGAAACTCATAGTTTATCTTCGATGTGTGAGAATACTTATTAGGCAGTCTAATTTGATGTATTCAATTATGTTAGGTTAATTTCATTTCATCCTACGTAATCGGTTTCACCTTTGAATCATATTCAAATCCATTCTAATTCCAATGATTTCTCAAATAATTCCTTTGCTACAAAGTTGGTATTTCTTGAAACAATAGTTGTGTCTTAGTGCAATGGAGAAAGTATTCATAAATACTTTATGAATTGCCTTATAAGTAAACCTAATTTGAATTTAGTTTACAATACTTATGTTCACAACATAAATTAGTCATCCAATGACTATCATACCCAATCTTCTTTTGGACGATTCATACAAGATGAATTATGTATAATTATTACATGCAGTCTTTTGACTCACACAATCTGCCAACTCTTTGGACTAGGACATGATGTGATTTCTTATAAACCCATATCTTGTATGATTTTGTAAACTGTACTTTGGATGATATTATTTTTAACCTTGCATGCTACTCTTAAGTACACACCTTATTGAAAGAGTTTAGTTCAACTTCACTCACCATTAATCATGCTTTTTTCCAAATAAGTTCGACCACTCCTTATCAATACATCATTGTGTATTATAGGGAGAATCTACTATTAAGAATGGATCTTTATTCACTTTAGGCACGTTTGGAACTCTTTCTAATATACTTACTCACACAATTAAATCAAATCAATTCTTCTACATGTTAAACTATTTACTTCCATTTTATATTATATGAGCTTATCATAAACTTATACATGTGTATCGAATATATACGTTCATGTTTGTGATAATTCATCGGTGAATATGATGAAGCATGTGGAACCATTTTGGTTTCACTAGACTTACGATTGTATACATCTATATGTATCAATCCTAAGAGTTCATTAACTCTTATGATGCTCCCACTAAATGGATGCATAGCCCTTAATTGTTTGAGATATAATTAATCGATATAATTTTATTCATAAGCATATAATAAAAAGTATTTCTCTAAACTACGTTTTGGTCTATAATTATAAATAATTTTAGATACTTTAGTATTTTCCAATGCATCACTTTTGTTGTGAAAATAAACACCACATTATAATTTTATTTCTTAATGAATACTCGTAATATTCACATTGAAATATAATTACGTCTATTTTTTAGTAGACACCGAAAAATAGTCATTATTTTATAAATAATGTTTGGTATATTTTACAAAAATAATTTTTCGCAATTTGATGCAACTAATAAGTGATATATTGCATGCTCCCACTATTTCCACCATCACTATAATAACATACTAAATTCGATGGTCCATCATTCACTTGACATAGATTATTTATATTATACACTGTAACTAGTCTACAATGGGAGTTATTTTATCAGATATCTTGAATTCAAAAAATAAATCTCATAAAAAAAAAATTCTATATGAAAATATATTTCGGATTAGAAATCATATTTCTTATTCCAATATTAAGTATGAATTGTTATTTTGTAGTTCTTGTTTCTGATGTTTCTTTATGAAGTAGAAGTGATCGTTCACTCTTTTCATCCCAACTATACCTTAATCACATTTACTCTTTTATATTCGTTTTCTTTCTAAATGGTCGAATTATTCAAATGAAAATCCTTACGACAACATCATAATAAACTCTTTACCAAAGTGTACTCGAACATCCTCAACATTTAAGAACATCAAATATGTTGCACTTTTCCAGTGATTGAATTCTTAAATCTTTCTTGTAGTTTTGGTCTAATATTACATTTAACACAATATGATCCTTTTTGTAATCAATCAAATTGAATACTCAATCTCACAGTACTGTTTATTGGCTTATTTTTAACGAAATAACTTCATCGAAGCATCGTACATTGTGAACTATGATCTTTCCCTATATAACACGTCAATATGGTAGTATATAAATCAAATATCCATAGTCTTGTATTTCTTTTGCATTTCGAAACTTATTAAATCCAATACATGATCTCGACCAAATAAACATGTAATGTATTAAGTAGTTGTAAAATTAAGTAATTTCATGAGTATATAAAATATTAACATGCAAGAAGTGTTTAACAGTAAGTATATGTATTAAATTTCTATTTGTCAATCTTCAATCAGTTAATTTGTATATCTTAATTGATAAACTTTTTTATCAATCATATTAAATGTACAAATTTATCAATGTAAATTATCATAACAATATATAGCATTTTTTCTTACAGTATTAGAATGTTAAATGTTAACATTTCATTTTATCCTTTCATATTTCGCCAAACCCTAAGTCAAAATATAGAAGTCTTTCAACTTCACTAGTAGGTGTCAGGACACATCCGTCTTGAAATTCTGACCTTGAGTTTGCTCAACAAGTCATAGCTCCACAGACTATGGATAACTCCTTATTGCTTGTATCATATACAACTCCTAAATCTTTCGTACCTTGTCCTAATTACGCTTCGACCTTGAGTCTGCTCAACAAATCAAAACAAAATTATTCACTCATATCTACCATATCACGATGGCCTAAGTATAGTATATGTATCTTGAGTCTGCTCAACAAATACATATAGTTATCTTACCCCGTTTATTCAATATATTAATAATATTGCACAAAACATCCCCAGTTTCATTCTGCTCAATAACTAAGAAGTATGCAAGTAATTTATATATATATATATATATATATATATATATTATGGTAGAGGACAACATTATAATAAAGATTCATAATCCTTAATATTTAATAATGAGTAGTTTATGGAATAATATAATCCTTATGAATTACTCTTATGATTCAAGTGTCGGACACATCGAAAATCATGGTATACGCACATTTATGTATGTATTTATTCCTTAACTCTACTTTAGGTTTATTTAATGTATCACCTTTAATTTATACATTTATATTATATAAGTTTTATTTTATATAACTTTTATATTTTATATTACTTATATAATAGTCTTATGTATAACATTATATTAATTAAATCTTATTTAATTGATTTTAATTAATTAACATTTCAACTAATTTCATATTAATATAACATTTATATTCATTAATTATTATGTACTATAAATTTTATAATATTACACATTTATCTTATATATGTGTATAATCATTTAGTTAATTAACCTTTAATTATTTAATTTAATTAATTAGCCTTTAATTAATTTTATTTAATTACATTATATTAATTTCAAAATTCATTTATATACATATATGTTAATTTAAAATTTCAAAACAACATAACATAATCATAATATACAATACATGTATATATTATTAATTAATTAACTTATTTAATTAATATATTTTATTAATCTTATCAATAAATTTTAAATTTCGAAATTAACTTATACTAATTTTCAAACATTTAAAAAAATATTATAACTTTTATAATATGTGTTTTATTTTAGTTTTTAAAACAATTTGAAAATCTATATTATAACATTTATAGTATTTTTCTTGTTTTAAATTTAACTATTAAATTTAAAACCTTTATATTAATTTCAAAAAAAATGAAATTAGCTAAGGTCCAATTCAAATTTGGTCTTTCCAATAGGGGCAATCGTTTTGGCTTATCTCATCATTTCGAGCCAGGCTTGTAGCCAAGTATGATAGAGTACTTGATTAACCAAACCCAACTTAGACACTACTTTTCTAAACATCTTACTATATGGATAGGCTTTAATTAGTTAGCCCTAACATGACTAATTTAGACCGCATTACCTATTGGGCTCTGATATCATTGTTGGAACTGGGTCAGCCCATAGCAGAAGTTATTTGTGAATTTCAAAAAAGATTCCTTGTTGAATCTATATTGAGCCTGTGATGTCTAATTTATTTAGAACATTTCTAAATTTTATTTTAATATAATCTCTTATTTATTTAAATCTATAAATTATATATAATTTTATATTATTTATATTTTAACTTATAAATGTACACATATGTATCATATACATATATGTGTGTGCATGTATAACATGATAATCCATGCAAGGTATAACATGCACATGTATAGAAGTTGGGATTTACATCGCAATAGACATGTTGGCTCATCTGATATGTATTGTTTATTGTCCAAACAAATGTACATATTTAAACTTTTATATAAATATTATAAATCTATGTATATGTATTTAAATATATATATATATATATATCTATGTTAATTTTATTTAAATAATTTTATAGGAATGAAAATATTTATACGCACACACACACATATATGTATTATTGTAGTAAATACTAAAATAATATATACATACACAAGCATAATATATATATATATATACAAAATTAAACTAATATATATATATATATATTCATAAGCATATTTATAATATCTAAGTATATGTGCGTGTGCATATACATATACTTATATATATATATACTTTTTTATTTTTAAACAGTTCCAGATTATACACACAACACAATGAAATTTTATTATATTAAAAAATGCATAAATTGATTTATAATTCGAAAATCAATTAAATATTAATAAAAAATATTTTTGACATATTTTATTCAAATTTAAAATTTCTATAAAATCTAATATAATATTTTAAGGTTTGAAAAAAATCATAATCTTTATTGATCAGATTTTTTTATTAATTAAATATTTTGTTGTTGTGTATATTACTAATTTTTTAGAAAAAATGATTTTCTAATTCTCATTATCTCGCAAAAATCTTATTTCATGATAAAATAATTTTATAAAATTTACAAGTTAATTTTCAAAATATATGTTATTTTATATAAATTACTTAGGTAGTATACTAATTTAAATAATATAAAATAATTGTAAATAATTATCAAAAATATTTTATAACCATTGAAAATCATATTTACTATAAATATACATGTATAAAAATGTATGTTTAATTAATACCATGAAATTATGTTATAATTAAATACAAACTATACAAGTATAATTAAATGATATATTTATATGTATATATTAATTAATAAAATAACTATTATTACAATTATTATTATAATTAAATATTCGACTGTGCATATCTGATCTATATGTGAAAAATTGTTTTTTTAAACGATTACATACATATAACCAATTTAGTATGTAACAACATCAATACATATAAGAATTGTCACCTAACTAATAATATAACAATAATATATATGAATAAATAAAATATTATACAGAAATTTCAAGCTGTACAATACAGTAAAAACATACCTAAAACAAATGTCTTGAAGCACACATTGTAATGATGAACTCTCTTCCCTTTGAATTTTTTTAGATTTAGTGGATTGCCAATCCTGTAACCTTGGACCTTTGACTATCAAATAACACTCGTCTTTTGAATTGATTTGAGTTTGATTTTCTTAAGCTCCTAAGGAGATGAAGTCAACTAGCAACTGATGGGAATAATGGCACCCAAAAGTTCGTTTTCAATTAGGGTTAGAGGTGTTTAAATAATGGATGGAAGAGACAAAATAATGGATCATATCTTATACTAATTTTCAATAAATCTAAGCCATCCAATTCTAACATCTCTAACCTATTTTAATATGACGACCTACCAATCTGCATAATTCAAGCTAACAATATATCACACATGTCCAACCCAAATTGAATGGAAGAACGGATAGTTATGAGGAAGAAAGAAGAAGAGAAGAAGGGAAAACGAAAACTGAAACAACACGGAATCTCACAATCGCAGCTAAACATTATATATACACACACACACATACACATCAATCAGAGTAAAACAACAAATCACAATCGTCAGCCATGACAGTTATACCAACCTATCCTCAAGTACTAATGATTTCAACAACAAGCAACGGAAAATGAACATATACATGAATACGACTTGAAGACCTACAACTTGCCTCCTAAGCTCTAATGCATCCAAAGTAGTCTGTAAATATGCTCGGTCTGACTGAAGCATTATAATAAAATAACACCCGAGTCAGTCTGGAAAACCACCATGAGAAAAACGCACCCAATTGAATTTTAAAATTATAGAAAACTTTTGAAAATCAAAAGTATATCGTAAGATCGTGCCGCACATAAACACAGATGGGTTTTTACCTTATGATAACCCAAAACAATTCTATAGAAAATTCAATGCTATGATAATAATGTCTAGGGGTTTTAAGTAAATATAGAAAATAACGGAAATGCTTGCATCTTACGATTAAGCATAGTTGGGCACAACTAAGTCTGTAAAGCTCGTATTGGAGAATGGATTCCATATTATGACAAGGTAAGGAACTACCTTCCAATGGTACATCTCTAGACAAAATGTTCCAAGGTCTGACAAGAATATCTTGTACCCCTGCCACATAGGACTGGCCTGCCACTTAATTAGTAGTACCGAATATGATCGTCACTTTCGTTAATGGGCCTCGAAGTATGCATGAGTAGATAGTAACCGATCTAGATTTGGAATGACCATACCCTAATGGTAGCAACCCACATGACCCTGCTGCATACCCAATTTTTTTCATTTCCCGGTTGATGAGGCTCGAGGCTATGTTTTACCTTTATATAGCACTTCCCACTTGAAATGATAACACTGTCCTCCAGACAACAATGCAATGCCGACATCCTAGTTGGGCACAACTAAGTCTGTAAAGCTCATATTGGAGAATGGATTCCATATTATGATAAGATAAGGAACTACCTTCCAATGGTACATCTCTAGACAAAATGTTCCGGGGTCTGACAAGAATATTTTGTACCCCTGCCACACAGGACTGGCGTACCACTTAACTAGTAGTACCGAATATGATCGCCCCTTTCATTAATGGGCCTAGAAGCATACATGAGTAGATAGTAACCGATCTAGATTTAGAATGACCATACTCTAATGGAAGCAACCCACATTACCCTGTCGCATACCCGATTTTTTTCATTTCCCGGTTGATGAGGCTCGAGGCTACGTTTTACCTTTATATAGCACTTCCCACTTGAAATAATAACACTGTCCTCCAGGCAACAATGCAATGCCAGCATCCATCCATACAAGTTTATTCTGAGACTGAACAGAATGCTTGAGAGCTTCATCTTCAGTTCCATCATATTTAAGATATCTTCATTTCAAAACGCTAATGTTTGATCGAAGTGGTTTTTGGATAACATACCCGATCCCGATCTCTTCAAAACAACATTCGATAATTCCCAGTAAATACAACCCCGGTTCTTTTGAAAATAAAGAGTCAAAGATAAGAGCGGAAGTCACCTCCTAACCATTTGCGGATGGATTTCCTTATCATTTTCCAAGGAGAACGAAACGAGATTTATACGCAGTACAACATCATCAGAGTTGACTGTGCCATATAGCTCACGTGTTTCTTCTAGATATTTTCAAAGTTGCATATTGGGTCCAAATTCGATAGTTGTTTATTTAACAATCGAGTAATAAACATTCAAATCAGGAATTAAATTCCAAGGGAGAACCAACATTTGTTAAGCACATAAGCAACCACTAACCTCTTTTAATAAACCTTTTCATTAACTAAAACCACTTGTAAATATCTATACCAAAATACTTTTACAAAGATTCATTCACAACCCCTATATTTTCACTACTTGGGAAAAAAATCCACATACTTATCTCAATAGCGTAAGTACATTCATTAAACACTAAGGAAGATTCCCCTTTTATACAATTCTAAATCATTTATAAACTCGATTATAAATTTCTAAAACCATCTATAAACTATTTTATAAATCTCAGGAAACATTTATAAAACTCTTTTATACATTCCAAGAATCATTTATGGCCCCTTTATAAATCCATAAAACCTTTTATAAACCCCTTTTATAAATCTATAAACTCATTCCTCAAATTCTTTTATAAATATTTAACCACTTATAAAACTCTTTTACCTTGTAAAATTGTCCTTTAAGCCCTTAAACCATTTTATGAAACTCCCCTTATAAAACCCAAGTCCATTATAAAATTCTATTTATAAATCTCGAATATTTATAAATAAATTCTAATCATTTATTTTAAAACACTATCATATAATAATAAACAGTATAAATAAATGTTAACTAACTTTAAACTATATAATAATAACAGTAAAACTAAATAGTAATTAACTTCAAAACTTCTTAAAGACAATACTTAATAATTTCAAAACATTCTTAATAAAACAATAATAATTTATCTTAAATATTATTATAAATATAATAATAGTTAATTTCCAATACCTTATTGATAAATAATTAAAATTAATTTCAAACCAAATTAATACTTTATGTAATTAACTTTTTAAAATATTAAAAATATTGATAAACAACTTTTAAACATAAATATATTTCCTTGATAAAAATCCATAATTAAAATTTCAAGATAATATTTTCGTATTTATAAAACTATATTTATAAATCTCCTTCTATTTTGTAACATATCGTTTAACATCTCCAAATCTATCCCTACATTCGATTTTTCAAAATAGAATCAATTATTTTCTAAAACAGCATCCCACGTGTTGTCATAAATCCACAATTTGATTTGTTTTTCCTAATCTATCCAATATAATGGTTTCCTTTTATTTATAAACATTGTTTATAAATCCATCATTTGATTAATAAAATATGATTTTACAAATATTCGCTTTGTTTTTAAAATGTCACTTCTATGTCGTAGGGTGTCGATCGATTTCTGGGGTCGAGGCTCACCTTTGTCCTTTTGGGGTCGAAAGCTAGATCACCCTTTAGCTCCTCGTGAAATGATGGTTGTTGGATGGATGAAGAAAGAATGGCGGCTGTTTCTTATTTCAATTAGATTGGCAAATGAAGACAGCTAACGTCCTTTTATAAAAAAATTCAATGACGCTATTCACATTTTAATTTTTCGAACTCCAGTTGAAGTGCGCCGCCCAGCATTCTATATGTAATACCCCTATCCAAACAAAACGAAACTACTCTCGAGACCTGATTAAATCATATACAGAAGATAGCTTTTCAAACCTAACTATATTACATATATTCCTGAAATTTCTACTCATCTCGAACTCACACAACCAAGTAATACATCTAATCGCCACGAAATTCGACGGCATATAATAATATATTATTACAGATCCAATGGAACCGGTTTCGTTGAAATTCGAGACAGTGCACCGGAAGGCTATTTTACACGTTAATTAAAATGAATTATTATAAACCAAATTAATCACTTTGAAATCTAAATTAAAAGTTTACTATCTTCATTCTTATTTAAATAGAATTTTAATTCAACTTTTAAACTCATTTTTCTTCACATTAAATTTGGAATTTAATTATTTAAACAATTCCAAATACTAAATTCAACAATTTAATTACCCAACAAATCATTATATTTGAAATTCAATTTATTTAACTTATAAAATTAAATTTTTAATATTTAAAATCAATTAAATATTCTAAATTCAAACGACTGAAATTCTAGGTCGTTACATTCTTTCTCTCTTAAAAGAATACTGTCCTCGAAATTAGCAAGTAAGAAAATGCCACAACCCCATTAACTTCCTAAACCAATTAGTTAAAATAGATTATAAAATTTATAAGTCTTTTAAATTCACCCACTTATACCAGCTAATTCCTACTCATTTATTCCAAGTTATAACTCAAAATCTGATTTTAGTTATCAATTTTTTTTCAAAATACTCAAAGATTTTCTAACACCTTAAATTTACGGAAAATTTTGCCAACTTCTCCTTTGCGCAGCTCGATCGAATTTTTTTACAATACATATTTATATAATCGCAAATATACATCTCATTTTCAAGGATGTGGCATCTCGTAGGGAAAAATAATAAAATACGATATGTAATCTGAGATGTGTTGTAATGACCCAGATTTTTGACACCTATTATTACAATAAACAACCGATTTTAAATATTGAAATGTTGATTTTTATCAGTCAAATATTAAGTTTCTAACATATGAAATATATATATATATATATATATATATATATATATATATATATATGTATATATATATATATGTTCTTGATTCTTTGATTTTAAACTCCAATTTCTGAAATATCATTAAATAAGCTTCATATTTCAAATTTATAGGATATATATATATGTATGTGTATATAAAACATATGATATAAATTAAAAATTAAAAATATATATAAAAATAAGAGATAGACACTTGTGTGTTGCTTTATAAGTGTACATGTTATATAAAGTAGTGTAAGTGGGCAAAACTTTGCGTATGGTCTAAAGTTATAGGATATACATACATACATACATACATACATACATACATACATACATACATATATATATATACAAGGTTTTAAATCTCGGATTTCGGTCACGTCTCGTCTCGAAGAATTTAGAGAGCTAATCTCGTATCGGGTGAGATCTCGAACGAGATGAGTGCATCTCGGTCGTCCATCTTGGATTTACATCTCGGTTTCTAAAATTCATTTCGGAGTTATCTCGGAGTATATGTCACGTTGAAAATTAGTTTTCATACACCTAAATTTATACCACTTGTCACTACGTTATGGAAAACACTATGCACTTACCTTGACTATATCACATGCTATCATTAGTAATTTACTATGGAAAAATATCACTTGTATCATGTAAAATAAAAAAATAACAAGATTTCATGAATAATGTTCAATATAATGTCATATGAGATAAACTAGACAAGAAACAAACCATAACATATGCACCTTTACTTTGTTTGATCATTTACTTAACTTTCCTACACAATATAATGTATCATTTCTACCTTTTATGATTTATAGTGCTGCAAGGGAAATCTTAATTTTATAACTTCAAATACAAAAGTCAACAAGTGGAATTAAGATATTCTATGTATGATTATAGTATTTAATTATTAGCAAACAAAATCTCATTAATAAACTAATAACATAGATATTTCAAATAAACGTAGAAAATAGCATACATAGTACAAACATTTTTCAAACATTTAGTAATATTATAAGAATGGTAAAAAAATGATGTATGAATGAACATGTAATCATCAAATGAAATTAATAAATGAAAGAGAAATCCTTTATTGCTTAAAAATAAGCCTTGAGGAAAAAATTATAGCAGCAAAGACTAAATGAAATCAAATTGGGAATCCATTTGGAACATAAAGTTAAATACGTGAAGCCCAAAATTTATAGCAGCAAAAAAATAGGGTTAGGAAAAACACTTAAGATAGTTTAAAAAAAGAACAATGAAATCGGATGTAAATTAATGTGGATCGAAAATCTAAATGAAAATCATAAAGTGAAATACTTACCATAATCGATGTAGATTTTATCATCTTCTTACACTCGTCACTGCCGTAAAATAAGAGATGGAGATTAAGTGAGATTTATATAAGAAATAAGGTTAAAAAAAGTACAATTAAGAAGGCTTAAATTAAAGTAAAGGATGAGCCAGCCTAATACGGAAATAGAGTTGATTTTTTCAAAATTCAACAACTCGGCCGATATCTCGCTGTCAAATCTCGTCCGAGATACCGAACGAGATACCGAAATATCGTCCGAGATTTGGGTCAGACGAGATTCAAACGAAATAGCATGTTTCGAATCGCCCGAGCTTGAAAACGAGATCTCGGCCGAGATGAGCGAGATTTAAAACCTTGTATATATATATATGAAGGTATGTGTGTGTGTATATAAGCATAAGGGAACATAATGATGAAGAAATATCAAGTCAAGCACAAATTAAATCAAATCATTCACCCACTCTTCATGTCAACTAGGAAATCAAGTCTACTTATTTTCAAATCAAATTAAGGAAAAAAAAATTAAAAGGAAAAAGAAAGACCTGTATATGAAAGAAGGCTTCAGCCTTCTTATGTCCAACCTCTCCTCTCTCTATATATATATACCACTGTATTGTTGTATTCACATTGAACATTCTTGCATTCATAAGGAAAAAAAAGAGAAAGAGAAACGGCCATTTACAACCTTAGAGAACTAAGCACTTCAATCTCTAGGAAGTAAATCAAACTAAAAGCAGTGTGTCACATTTTCATCAAAACTATGAGCAAAAACTTAACATTTACTTACTGGAAATTTTTTATACCCTTATTTGCTTGTAAATTTGTATGAACACTTTTATCTTGTCAAGTAGTCATGTATTAACAAGTTTCTATGCTGTGTATTTGTTTGTTAGCCATGTTGTATACCCTGTAACTCAATGAGACATGAATAACTTCTCTGTTCTTTTGAAAAGTTAATATCTTATAGCTTTAAAAATCATTATCCCTTAATCTAGTAAATTTTAGGCTATGATTCCAAAAGCAAAATTGTTGGTTTTGAATGTAGTTTATTCAAAAATTGTTTCGTTGGTTATCATGAAGCATAAAGGAAGAAAATATCATTTTACAATAAGTAACTTAGGTATGACCAAAATTCGAGTATCACAGTTCAATCTTTTGTTTATATGAGTGTATTTATTACTGAAAATCATGAATTTTGGAAGTCATTTGGTAATTTTTAACGAAATATAGAAGGAGAAAGTGGAAGTTGATCAGATTTGGGGCTTTGATCGATTTTCGATGATGTGCACGATTTTGTTGGAAATAGTTCAATTTATGGGTTGTAAATTTATTTAATATTAATTACTAATCGTTGGTTGAATTAATAATCTATACTTTGTCTGAAATTCGAGTTTCTAAATTATATATATACATATATAAGTAGTATATTGTAAGTTGAGTATATTTAAAAGGAAATTTAATTGGATAAAATTTAATGGTTTTGGAAATGGCCTAACTACGAAATGTTAGTATGGAAATGTTCTAAGTAATGGATTACATATTGGAGATTCGAAATATTTTTAAGAGTTGGAAATATCTCGTTATGGATATAAGGGATTTGAAATTGTTTCAATTATTTGATATTGACCAGATTTGAATATATATATATATATATATATATATATATATATATGTCTATGTATGTATGTACGTATGTGTGTGTGTGTGTGTATATATTTTCATAAGTGTATTTTTGAAATAAATGTTTGGAAGAAAATATAGAAAGGGCCTAGTGATTGCTTATGTTTGTAAATTGATAGTTAAACCGACTATCTTATCTAGCCAAATTCGTTGACTGCTTGAAGAGATCGGGATCAGATACTTGCATTATCTGGAACCACTGCATTCCAATAACCACCACAAACCTTTATGGCTTTGATTTTAAAGCACAGTATGCTGGTATTTAAATTAATGTAACAAATTCGGCCTTTTCAACAAGTACGGTACTTAGACACTATTATAATATCATCGGATTTTCTTTAAAAGTGTTTTGGTTATTGTAAGATAAAAACCCATCGTGTTTATGTGTGACGTGACCTTACGAGTTACCTTTGTTTTTCAAAGGATTTTGATAACTTAAGTAGTTCAAATTTAGTGTGTTTTACTCACGTTGGTTTCTAGCCTGACTCGAGTGTTACTTTGTTGTAATGCTAGGGTTAGTATTACAGATGCAAGTTTGATTGCTTTAGAGCTCAGGAGATGGGTTGAATGGCAGTGGCGTATCGTGCATACTTAATTGTATTCCGTTGTGTACTGTAGGCTGTATATTCGGTATTTTGAGGAGAAGTTATTATAACTGTCCAGTTTTATATGTTGATGATTACACTCTGATAATCTATATGTATATTAACGGTTATAGTTTTTCTTTTGTACAAAAAGCTATATCGCATATTATATTTTGTTCTGCTGCGATAGTGAGATTCTATGTTGTTGTTATTTCTGTTTCTTCTTCTATCTCTTTTTTCTTAAACGCTAACAATCTGGTATTTCTAGCACTCGATTGCTTAGCACTCTATATGGTGAACGTACCAGTGTCGATTTTCGAAGTCGAACCCTCGATCATTACACGTCGTATCAGAGTAGAAGGTTAAGCGAGAACCTTGCTCTAGTAGGGATTATTCAATAGAGATAGGGTCAGTAGTACCTTAGAATGAGATCATATATGAGGGCATACTTTTTATTTTATTATATAGTAATTTTAAAGGATAAATAATTTTTACATAAGATTATATTTTGATATAAAAAGGAAATAATTTTTGTGAAACTATTATTGTACATTGAGGTGGTGAGTTATTATTATCATAATCAAAGTAACATTATAAAAATTTAAGAGGTTATATATATATATATATATAACCAAATAGAAATTGATGGGAATGAACTATACAGATGGGTTAAGCTAAAAATGGATTCAAATCATAATTTAAATTCCAGAAATTTCGAAAGTGTTTTTCCGAAGTGTTTTGAAATGAAATAATTTACCCTAATTATATTTATAAGGAAATAAATTTTTCAGGAAATTATTATGGAATATGTGGTGTGTTTGGTTTCTAGACACGATAATATTGATTATTATCATAAATTGGTTGTTGAGTCTTAATAAAGGGTATTATAAATAAACAATGATAAAACATTATGGAATGTTTTAAGGAAGTGGAATTATATAAGCATAATTATTAAATGCGACTTATAAATTGAAATGGATTTAAATTGAAAAGTTTTGAACCTAAGCCTCGGAAGTTTTGAAATGTGTTTCAAAGTGTTTTGAGGAAATAATAAATAATACTATTTAGAATATTTTTGATACGGAAATCTTTGTTTCAAAAACAAGGGTTGTTTTGAAATTCCAAAGGAATTTGTTTTGGATAGAAATCAAAGGGGTTTAAATTTAAAAGTGTGATTTGGTATATAAAGGGATATACGTGTGTGTGTGTGTGTGTATGATTTCAATGTGATTTGAAATACATATCGGGTGTTTGAATTCTGAGATTCCCATTAAGATGAGAAGTAGAACCAAAGGGGAAGTAAGTTTTTGAACTTATAAGTGGGAAATGATGTTAATGAGAAAAGAAGTGTGGAAATTGAATTTTTGGAATGTAAAGGTTTTTTAATTGACTAAGTTTAAATGGATTGAATGAATTAAAAATTTACTCAGGCTAAGTAAAATAAGTTTTGAACTTATAATCTAAAATTGGAAATTTTAAGGTGAAATTAAAATTTAACTTATGGAAATTACATAAATTAAATTGTAAAAGAAAAGGTATATATTTGATAAGAGGTGCAGAAGAAGTTATGTATGTATAAGTGATTTCAAAACGATTTTTGAAATAAAAAGTTTTTCGAATTTTCAAAAATTTGTGATGGATGCTATTGATTAATGTTTGAGATGATTTGGATGTTTATTTATTTTGATATATCATGCTATCATCCTGTATATCATTTACAGTATATAAAACTGTAAATCGAATTATTTCGAATAAATTAAGAAATAGGTTGAAATGATATATACCTATGACATTTATTTTGGATTGAAATGAGATATATCTATCCCTAAAATTAAATTGAAATAATGGAATCACTAGGCCATAGGATAAATAATTATATGTGGACACCGGAATGGTTAAATTAAATGATTTAAAAAACTTTGATTTGAAATTATTTAAATGATTTTAATTTTAAGAAATGAAATTGAATTTATGGAAATGTTATCATTCTTAAACTCGAGTTTGAAATGTTAAAAATGAACTTGTCAATCAGAATTGTTCAAAGAATCGGGTTTGAAATTTTGAAGTTATAATCGAGAAATCACTTGAATTCCGGATATTGATTTGTTTTAAAAAGATTCGAACTCTTACTCGAACCTTGAAATCCAAGTAAAAGTAATTTAAATGGATATTTCAAAATTTAGGCTCGGGAATGAATTATTTTTAAAGATTTGGATTTTTAAATTGAATATTGAAGGTTAATTTGATTTAAGTGATTTAAATCTCTATTTTGAAAATCGAACACGAAATTTATATAAATCAAAATGGTTTCAAATTGGGAATTGAATTGAAATTAATTCAAATTCGAATTGAATTGAATTAATTGGAATTGGAATTGAAATCAAAATTGAATTAATTTGGAATCAAAATTGAATTATTTGAATTAAAATTGGAATCAAAGTTAGTTCGAATTGAAATCGAAATTGAATCGATTTAAATGGAAATGGAAATTGATTTAAATTGGAAGATTGGGAATTGAATTAGTTTGACTTTGAAATTATTTTCAAATAAATTATTTTAATATAAACTATTTAAAATCCGTCTTCTTAAATATTCAAATTATTTTTGATTTTCCAAGTTATTTTACTATAGAAACCATTTTTAAATCTCAAACTATCTTATATTAACTATTTAACTATTTTAATACTATTCAAGCTATTTTCTAAATTCAACTGGTCAGAGTGGGAATTGTTTATATTTAAATCATGGATTCAAATAAAAATTTGATTAAATTGAAGTAATTACCCAAACGGATATTCGAAGATATTTTGAATTAGAGCCCAAATCAAGATATTGAGGAAAACATAATTTTGAAGTGAAATAGTATTTTTTGAGTAAATATGATGATTTTAAAATGAAGATTGAATAGTTACTATAATTGAAATTTACTTTATAAGAAGAAAGAAATGTTACCGATAACTTTGAAAAGTAATTGAACTTAGAAAATTTTGATTGACATTAATGAGATTATATATGTTAGTTATATATTCAAACTCCCCTTGTTGAATTTATAACCAAAAGGAAATGATCTTCGATAGATATTTGAAAATACTAAATGCAGTTTTTTTAAGTATGAAGCGGACTCAGAAACTATTGATCCTTAAATTATTCGAATTGGATAGAATAATCTTATATGTACATGAGAATGAAACTGAAATAGTTTTGGAACCTATTGATTTTTAATGACATTTGATTTTGGTAAATAGTCGACTTTGGAAATTGGGTAAACCGAATTTAAAAACTATTGATTTTAAGGACATCGATTTTATACAGATAAAATTTATATGTGATACATATGAAGTGTATGATTTTAAAGGTAATATGTATATAATATGATATTTTTTGAAACTAAAAGTATGGAAAGGCACCCTACGAAAGTTGAAATTTGGAGTAGGAGATCCACTGGGTGGTTCTACCTAGGAATCCACAGGGTGGGTTCAATGAGAATTAGGATCCTAGAGGACGTCTAGACAAAATCACATGTGTTCCTGGTGATCATTGTTTGCATAGCGTAAATCGAGGGGTATTATAACTATAGTTACATATGGTTTTGCTATGATAGAAACGTAACCTTTGTGTAACTGCGATCTATGTGGTTTGGTTCCATAGCATAATTTAGGAGGCAACAATTGCCTACAGTCTACGTTTGATTTTGCTGTGATAGCGGTGTAACAGCGGTAGATTGCGATCTATGTAGTTTGGCTCCATAGCGTAATTTAGGGGGCGGAGATTACCTACAGTCTACGTTTTGTTTCACTGGGGTAGTGACGCAACCTTTGTATAACTACGATCTATGTGGTTTTGTTTAGTTTGATAGCGTATTTCGATGGGAAGAGATTTCCTATAGACTACTTACGGTTTCGCTGGGATAGCGATGCAACCATCGTGTAGTTACGATTTACCGTGTTCCCATGGAGTAAGTCGAGGGGTGTTGATACCTATAGTTTACTTATGATTTCGCCGGGATGGCGACGCAATCATCGTGTTGACTGCAATCCATAGTGGCAAAGAAGGAAAAAAGGGTGATACTTTCCATATCATTTTTGAAAAATGTTCAAGTATTTTCATTGGGAGTTGAAATGGTCTACTAAGTACTTAGAGATTTTTAGTCCTACACCTGATCAATGTACGGCTAAAATTCTGTAAGAACAAGGATGGACTTGCTAAGACATCGAGTTATGAAAAATGTTTTAATATAAAACTAGCTTGGTAATAACATGTATTTTAAAGTGTATGTATCTTTAAATGTAAAATAAAAGGATGAGGGGTTTAAAATGTTTAAAGGATGAATAATTTAATAATATACATCAATATCCTAGTTCTTGCGTCGTTCCTTTTCGAGGACGAAAAAGTTTTAAAGGAGGAGGAATGTAATGACCCGGATTTTTGACATTGTTATTAGAATAATCAATTGAGTTTGAATATAGAAATATTGATTTTTATTAGTCAAATAATAAGTTTCTGACATACGAAATATATATATATATATATATATATATATATATATATATATATATGCTAGAGTCTTTGATTTTAAAGTTTAATTTCTGAAAATAATTAAATAAGCTTCACATCTCAAATTTATAGGAATATATATATATATATATATATGCATATGTATATATATATGTACGTATATACAGCTTATGATATAAAATAAAAATATTATATATATATATAGTGTAAGTGGGCAAAACTTTGCATATGCTCTAAAGTAATAGGAAATATATGTATGTATGTATGTATATGATGGTGTATATATATAAGCATAAGGGAACATAATGATGAAGAAATACCAAGTCAAGCACAAGTTAAATTAAATCATTCACTCAATCTTCATGTCAACTGGGAAATCAAGTCTACTTATTTTTAAATCAATTCATAAATTTTCAAATCAAATTAAAGGAAAAAATAAAAGGAAAAAGAAAGTCTATATATGAAAGAAGGCTTCAGGCTTCTTATGTCCAACCTCTCCTCTTTATATATATACCACTATATTGTTGATTCACATTGAACATTCTTGCATTCATGAGAAAAAAAAGAAAGAGAAACTTCCATTTACAACCTTATAAACTAAGCATTTCAAGCTCTAGGAAGTAAATCAAACTAAAAGCAGCGTGTCGCATTTTCATCAGAACTATGAGTAAAACCTTAACATTTACTTACTAGAAATTTTGTATACCCTTATTTGCTTGTGAATTTGAATGAACACTTTTATCTTGTCAAGTAATCATGTATTAACAAGTTTCTGTGCTGTATATATGTTCGTTAGTCGTGTTGTACACCCTGTAACTCAAAGAGACATAAATAACTTCTCTATTCTTTTGAAAAGTCAATATCTTGTAGCTTTAAAAATCATTATCCCTTAACCCAGTAAATTTTAGGCTATGATTCCAAAAGCAAAATTGTTTATTTTTGAATTTAGTACAATCTACAAAAATTCGGTAGTTATCATGAAGCATGGAGGTAAAAAAGATCATATTACAGTAAGTAACTTAGGTATGACCAAAATTCGAGTATTATGATTCAATCTTTTGTCTATTGAGTATGTTTGTTACTGAAAATCATGAATTTTAGAAGTTGCTTGGGAATTTTTAATGATATATAGAAGGAAAAAGTGGGAGTTGATCAGATATAGGGCTTTGATCAATTTTCGGTGATGTGCACGATTTTGTGGCATAAGACTTGGTGTGCAGGAGGCTCGGGCGGAAGCGAATAAGGGAAAAATGACGTGGTAATTTATTGGGGGCCGTGTAGGCGAGTCGAAGTGGAACTAGGGTTTAGAGTGGGTTCTGTTTGGTTTTCGGTTACAAGGCAATGGTGGCCACGAGAGGTGAAGTGGAAGGTGCAGTCCAGGGGGAATGGAAAAGGAGATGATGGCGAACATGTGGGTGAAGTTTGGGGGTATACAATCAACTATGGTGGCACGACGTGGTGCTCGAGTGGCACAGTGGTTCCAGTTTTTGGGTTAGATGTTTGAATTTTCAAACGAGGGATAGGCACGTGTTCTAGGAGGTGGAGCGAGCTGACGCGGTCATAGGTAAAGTGTGGGAATGGACGGCGTTGAACTATGGCGGTCAGAGGTAGCGTGCACGTGTACGTGCACAATGCCTGGTTCCGTGCAAATGAAAGTGGAAGGGAGGAAAAGAAGCAGGAAAAGAAGGAGGGAGATGAAGGATTGTGGTGGACCGTTTTTTTTCTTTGGCCAGGTTTGTAGTGGGTTGGAGGAAATTTAAATTAATTTTATTTAAATAATCTTTAAAACTTTAAAACCAATATTCCTCTGTCATTTTAAAACAAAATTCCAAGCAAATTTTTGTGTCGAGTTCTCATCGACGAGTATTTTCATCTGGACTATTGTCATCGTAGTATTCAATGATTTATAATAGTCAAAGTAAACGAATAAATAAATTCTTATTTGATTAGTTATAGATTAATTAATCAATTGATTATTAAATGAACTGTTCATAAATTATTTTATTTAATTTCTTTTCTTTAGTTTACAAATAATCTGGATTTAAAATATAACTTGACTTAATTGTTGGAAACAGTTCAATTTATAGATTGTAAATTTATTTCAATACTAAATCTCTGAATGAATTAATAATCTATATTTCGTCTGAAATTGGAGTTACTACATTATATATATATATATATATATATATATATATATATATATATATATTAGTAGTATATTGTAAGTTGGGTATATTTAAAAGGAAATTTAATTGGATAAAATTTAATGGTTTTGGAAATGGCCTAACTACGAAATGTTAGTATGGAAATGTTCTAAATAATGGATTACATATTGGAGATTTGTAATATTTATAAGAGTTGGAAATATCCCGTTATGGATATAAGGGATTTGAAATTGTTTCAATTATTTGATATTGAAGAGATTTGAATATATATATATACACACACCTTTATAAAGGTATTTTTAAAATATATGTTTGGAAGAAATTATAGAAAGGGCCTAGTGATTGCTTATGTGTGTAAATTGATAGTTAAATAACTAACTATCTAATCTGGCCAAATTAGTTGACCGTTCGAAGAGACCAGGATTGGATATCTTCATTATCCGGAACCACTTCGATCCAATAACCACCACGAACCTTTACGACTTTGATTTTAAAGCCCAGTACGCTGGAATTTAACTTAATGTAATAAATTTGTATTTTTCAATAAAACAAAACTCCAATGGTAGCAATCCGTCGCTTAGAAACTTGAAAATGAAACCCGATGATACTAGAGTCATCGTCAGAATTATTTTTCAGTAACTGAAGTGAGTCCAATGCTTTCTATTTCTTTTAAATTCCCTTAAAAATAATTCTTGTTAAAAACTTTTCAATATAATACTATTATTGTTATTCTAAAATATTTGAAAAACAAATTTCAAAATAAATGGGTTTTAAATCCTCAAGTTTCTTATTTTAAATCCATCTTTATTTACAAATCATATTTATAAATATACTTATACAATTTCACTTCCTTTCCATTTATAAATCACATATATAAATCAAATTTATATAATCTCACTTTTTATGTAATATCATCTCACAAATTAATTATTTCAATTATAACCAATACTCTATAATTCATATTTATGAACTCACTCTCTTATACAACTCATTTTACAAATGTTTATCTTTGTTTAGATTATAATAATAACAACTTTTATTAGAGCAACAAAAGGCAAATGATAATAATCAAATATTATCATTCACTAACATTCAAACACACCATATATAATTATAATAATTACTGATCGACATCATGGCGTCTCATGTACCAACCAGAATTCATAAACCACTCAACAGATAATTAACATAATGTAAAACATTTTTGTAAACACTAACAAATACGCTCTCATATATATAATACACACAAAATCAAAACAAGGCATTCCATTACTTTATCTCTTAATGAGTTGCCCCATCAAAGGCAAGGTTCATTCTTAACCTTGCACTTTGATACCAAGTGTGACGACCCGTCAATTCGTACAATTCAAGCTGACAATAACCCACACATGTCCAACCCAAATTGAATGGAAGAATGGATAGTTATGGAGAAGAAAGAAGAAAGTGTTAGAACCTCTATTGTTGGTTTTAATGACAGCAAATATACAATTATGCCAAAGAACCTCTACGCCAACTTGTAGGTACATAACTATCTAAAAGAGACAAACAAATATGTTCAACATGAAAATACATAGTACAAAAGAGGATAAAAGTGTGTGTGTGTGTGTATGGAGATAAAAGAAGAGATATACACGATGGAGGCAATACGAAGGTGACAAACAAAGTATTGTTAGTCATAGAGTGTCATGTCTAGAGTATACAGATATTAAAATCTTCTCAAAATGGTATACACACATATACATACAAATTTGAAACGTTTTATAAAAGCAATGAAAGTTTTTCAAATGAATAATAATAATAATATGTGAAGCAAGACTCGAACTCGGGTCATTAGTGAAATCATATTTTAAATAAAAATCAATTTTTCAAAAATGCATAGAGCAAGACTCGAACCCGGGTTCTAGTTTAGAAAATTAATGCTCTAACCAACTAAGCTAAGGTAACTTTTATCCATTAACAGAATTCAGCTGACTGAACAAGATCATTCAACCAACTGAATCTGTGTACATGCACATGTTTTCAAACATACGAAGATTTAATCATCTTACCTAATAAATTTAGCTGGTTGAAATCTTCCTAAAATACACTATAAACTTTCCGGTTTTACAATCGACGATTTAGATGGCTGCCTCACTCTATTCAGCCAGCTGAATCTGTATAACAGCTAATTTTCGAAAAAGGTGCGTCTCGTTCGTGAAGAGTTACAACTCTTAATCAAGAGTTACAGCCACAACTCTTTACCTTACTCTTCACGAACGATTGCAACCTTTAAACACTATATAAAGCAAAGAATTCCAATGTTTTTATAATCAATTCTATTCCCAATTCTTTATATCTTTACTATTGAACTCTCAAGCATTCAATTACAAGATGATTTACATTTTTGATCACACAATCATTCAAGAAATTTTTTCTTATGATCATAATTACTTCCTTTCTTCACATGCTACACGATATACCACAAAGGAGAAGATTGTGGGAATGGTATACATTATTTACGTATCAGTGCTATTCAAGAGCATATTCAGTCAAATACTTTTCTAATGTTTATAGTTGAAGTCCTTTTGTAGTATCCTCGGGCGGTTGAAGTCCTATTCGGTTGTCTAGGCGGTTGAAGTCCTATTCAGTTGCTTAAGCGGTGTAATACCTGTTCCTTTGGGTTAAGTGAGGGTATTGATTAAATGCAGAAGGAGTGTGGGACTGGACGTAGAACGGGAAGTTCGAACTAGTAGAAAAATCTCCGGTATCATTTACTTTATTACTTTACTTTTATATTTATATTCCGTACAAGTAAATAGTTTAGTTAATATTTTATATTACACGATCCTTAGTCACTTTCATTCGGTATCAGAGCCTGGGTTTCTAGAGATTATAACAACATCCTAGAATAAATGGCATAAAGAGATCTAGTCAAGGTAATAGAAAGATGAAGAGCAATAAAGAAGAATCAAAAGATCAAACAAGAAAATGCTTTATGGCTAAACATAGATCACAATCGGTATGCTTAGATTCTTTATATAAAGTTTTTTGTTAGCACATGATGAATTATTAAAAGACTGTAAAACTTTAAATAAAGTTAATAGAATTGCATTAGCTAAGTTAAAAAATTATGAGCAAGAAATTCCCATTTTGAAAGAGGAAAATAAACTTTTGGTAAAACAAACTAAATTTTTTGAAAAATACAGTAGAAGAACTTGTTTTACAAAAGGATTTCCTACTAAAAGAACATGAGCAGTTAGAAGTTAAAAACAATGATCTTTTGAAGGAAACCAATGTTTTGCAAAATAAAAAATATATTTTTGAAAAATTCTTGAAATAATTCCAGCTCTTGAAAAATAAAATGAAACTTTAATCGAAAGAAATTCAAAATTATTTAAAGAATCTGAGATTTTAAAAGGTAATTGAAATATTTTGCAAAAAGAAGTTTATGATTCTAAAGAAAATTTTGATAAATTAAATGAAAAAATCATAAAATTAAAGGTACAGATATCTTATCTTCCTTAGTTACAAATTCAAATGCTTACAATGATTAAAGCAGTATAGGCTATAAACAAGCTAAAAGTAAATATAGTACTAGATATGCATTCACGTATACTAATTTTGATGCTAGTACTAGTAACTGTGATAGTCCTAAAACCACTTACAGTCATAATAATACTTTGTTTAGAAATGATAGAAAATATTTTTTTTAAGTTCTAAGCCAATGACTAATAATATTAGAATATGGATTCCAACTAATAAAATTGATCATGATAAACAATTTTATATTAGCAACTATTATAAGTATGTGATTTGTAATAAAAACTATATTTCTAAAGGTTCAACCACAGCCAAATGGGCATGGTTTCCTAAAATTTAGGAAATTATAAGAGCCTTGGGCATGTTATTTTATTTTTTTGATACCCTAATTTATAAGTAGTAGTTATTTTTATTTGATAAAATTGTTTCATTATTTTTATTTCTTTTAGAGGGCATAACCACACTTATTTTGGTAAGCTTTTTACCCTATGATTAACCCCTGGACCCTAACTAGTAAGTGGGTACCAAAAATGATAATTATTTATTGTAGGTATTTGGATAAACAAAAGAAAAAGGATAGGTTTTAGAATTTTAAAAGATGTCCCACACATTTAATAGAATTACATGCTCACAATGAAATATGAACTTCAATAAATATGGTAAAATCTAATTTACGTTCTTCAGAATTAATATTGGGTTTATCTTGCTATTTACAAAATATTTTATAAAATTTATTATATTCCCTCATTCTTTTTTATAGTGACAAAGCGGGAGAAATTCATACGCATATTTATAGATGGAGATATTATACTTAAGGGGAGATGTTATACTTAGGGGAGCTTTAAACATATTAGTATTATTTAATATAGAATGAATATTTTTAAAATTGTATACTTGTCATCATTAAGAAGGGAAAAATGTTAGAACCTCTATTGTTGGATTTTAATGACAGCAACTATACAATTATGCCAAATAACTTCTAAGCTAACTTGCAGGTACATAAGTATAAAAAATAGGCAAACAAATAAGTTCAACATGAAGATGCATAGTACAAAAGAGGGTAAAATTATATATATTGAGATACAAAAAGGGATGTACACGATAGAGACAATATGAAGGCGACAAACAAAGTATTGTTAGTCATAGAGTGTCATGTCTAGAGTATACATATGTTAAAATCTTCTCAAAGTGGTACACACATATACATACACATTTGAAACATTTCATAAAAGCAATAAAAGTTTTTTTAAATAATAATAATAATAACAACAACAACAATATATGAAGCAAGACTTGAACTCGGGTCATTAGTGAAATCATATTTTAAATAAAAATCAAGTTTTCAAAAATGCATGGAGCAAGACTCAAACCGAGGTCACTAGTTTAGAAATAAAGTGCTTTAACCAACTAAGCTATGGTAACTTTTATTCATCAACAGAATTTAGCTGTCTCAACCAACTGAATTTGTATACGTGCACATGTTTTCAAACATACGAAGATTTAGCCATCTGACCTAATAAATTCAGCCGGCTGAAATCTACCTAAAATACACTATAAACCTTTTGGTTTTAAAATCGACGATTCAGATGACTGCCACACTCTATTCAATCGATTGAATCTGTATAACGGTTAGTTTTCTAAAAGGTGTGCCTCCTTTGTGAAGAACTACAACTCTTAATCAAGAGTTACAGTCACAACTCTTTATCGTTACTCTTCACGAACAATTACAACCTTCAAACACTAAATAAATCAAAGAATTCCAATGTTTTTATAATCAATTCTATTCCTAATTCTTTCTATCTTTACTATTGAACTCTCAAGCATTCGGTTACAAACTGCTTTACATTTATTATCACACAATCATTCAAGAAAATTTTCCTTGGACCAAAATTACTTCTTTTCTTCACAAACTACACAATATACCACAAACGAGAAGATTATAGGAAAGGTGTAGGTTATTGACTTATCGGTGCTATTCAAGAGTATACTCTGTCAAATACTTTTCGGCTATTTATAGTTGAAGTCTTGTTGTAGTATCCTTAGGCGGTTGAAGTCATATTTGGTTGTCTAGGTGGTTGAAGTCTTGTTCAGTTGCTCAGGTGGTATAATATCTGTTCCTTCAGGTTAAGTGAGGGTATCAATTAAATTCAGAATAAGGGTGGGACTGGACGTAAAATGAGAAGTTCGAATTAGTATAAAAATCTTTGGTCTCATTTACTTATTACTTTTACTTTTATATTTATATTCCACACAAGTAAATAGTTTCGTTAATATTTCATATTACACGATCCTTAGTCACTTTTCAAAAGAAGAAGAGAAGAAGAGAAAACGAAAACTGAAACAACATAGAATTCATAATCGTAGCAGAACAATATATAATATAATATCAATAATATTTACAAAAGAGAATTGTTATATACATACATCAATCAGAGTACAATAACAAATCACAATCATCAGCCTAGACAGTTATAACAACCTGTCCTCAAAATACTGATGATTTCAGCAATAAAGTGGTGGAAAATGAACATATACATGCATACGACTTGAAGACCTCCAACTTATCTCCTGAGCTCCAATGCATCCAAAGCAGTCAGTAAATATGCTTGGTCTGACCGGAGCATTGTAATAAAATAACACCCGACTCGTTCTGGAAAACCAGTGTGAGAAAAACACGCCCAACTGGATTTTAAAATTATAGAAACCCTCTGAAAATTAAAAGTATCTCGTAAGATCGCATCGCATATAAACATAGATTGGTTTATACCTTACGATAACCCAAAAGTATTTCTACAGAAAATTCGATGATATTATAATAATGTCTAGTGGTTTGAAGTAAATATATAAAATAGCTGAATGCTTGCATCTCACGTTTCAACATAGTTGGGCACAACTAAAAAGGGTTGGAGAAAGGATTCCATACTATGACAAGGTAAGGATCTACCTTCCGGTGGTACATCTCTAGATAAAATTTACCAGGGTCTGACAAGAACATCCTATACCTCAACCACATAGAACTGGCCTACCACTTGACCAGTAGTACCGAATATGATCACCCTTTCATTAATGGACCCGAAGACATACATGAGTAGATAGTAACCGATCTAGATTTGGAATGACCATACCCTGATGGGAGCGACCCACATGGCCCTGCTGCATGCCTAATTTATGTCATTTTACGGTTGATGAGGCTCGAGGCTATGTTTTACCTTTATAAAGCACTTCCCACTTGATATGCTAACACTGCCCCTCTAAGAAACAATGTTATTCTAGCATCTATACATACAAGTTCGTTCGAGGACTAAAGGAGAAGCTTGAAAGCTCCATCTTCAATTCCATCATCTTTAAGATATCTTCACTTCAAAACGCTTGAGTTGGATCGAAGCGGTTTTTGGATGACATATCCAATCTCGAACTCTCCGAAACAACATCAATAATTCACGATAAACTCAACCCCGGTTCTTTAGGATATAAACAGTCAAAGATAAGAGCAGAGATCACCTCCTAACTGTTTGTGGATGGATTTCCTTATTGTTTGTTCTAGGAGAACGAAACGAGATTTATATGCACAGTACAGCATCATCGGAGATGACTGTGCCATAAAACTCACGTGTTTCTCTTAGATATTTCCAAAGTTAGATTTTAGGTCCTAATTCGATAGTTGGTTATTTAACTATCGAGTAACAAACATTCAAATCAGGAATTAAATTCCAAGGGAGAACCAACATTTGTTAATCACATAAGAAACCACTAGCTTCTTTTAATAAATCTTTTCATTAACTGAAGTCACTTGTAAATATTTGTACCAAAATACTATTACAAAGATTCATTCACAACCCTTATATTTTCAATACTCGGAAAAAATATCCATATACTTATCTCAACGGCGTAAGTATATTCGCCAAACACTGAGGAAGATTCCCTTTTTATACAATTCTAAATCATTTATAAACTTCTTTATTAATTTCTAAAACCATTTATAAACTATTTTATAAATCTCAGGAACCATTTATAAAACACTTTTATATATTCCAAAAATCATTTATGACCACTTTATAAATCCATAAAACCTTTTATAATTTCCTTTTATAAATCTCTTAACCCATTTCTAACATTCTTTTATAAATATCTAATGGCTTATAAAACTCTTTTACCCTGTAAAATTTTCCTTTAAGCCCTTAGACCATTTTATAAAACTGCCCTTATAAAACCCTAGTCCATAATAAAACTCTATTTATAAATCTTGAACATTTATAAATAGATTCTAATCATTTATTTTAAAGCACTATTATATAATAATAAACTATATAAATAAATAGTAGTTAAATTCAAAACATATAATAATAACAGTATAAATAAATAGCAATCAACTTCAAAACATCTTAAAGATAATAATTAATAATTCAAAACATTCTTAATGAAACAATAATAATTTATCATAAATATTATTGTAAATAATAATAATAATAAATTTCTAAAACCTTATTGATAAATAACTATAATTAATTTCAGACCATGTTAATAATTTAAATAATTAACTTTTCATAATATTGGTAAATAGCTTTAAAAAAATATTAATATAAATAAACAACTTTTAAACATAAATATATTCCCTTGAGAAAAATCCATACTTAAAATTTCAACATAATCATTTCTGTATTTATAAATTTATATTTACAAGTCTCCCTCTATTGTGTAACATATCGTTTAATATCTCCAAATCTATACCTACTTTTGGTTTCCAAAATAGAATCAACTATTTTCTAAAACAGCATCCTACATACAATCATAAATCCAGAATTTGATTTATTTTTCCAAATCTATCCAATGATAAAGGTTTCCCTTTATTTATAAACACTGTTTATAAATCTATCATTTTATTAATAAAATACAATTTTACAAATATTCGCTTTGTTCGTTAAATGCCACTTCTATACATTAACTCATTTATATATATGTCACTATATACAAGAAAGTTAATCAATATTTATACCAAAATACTCCTATCTCCTTTTTAAAACCATATCCCTTTATTATAAAAGAAGGATTTTTTTTATATTTTTAAATCCATGACTATATAGTTTAAAAATCTCTAAAAATTTCATAAAACTATTAATTTATAATATTTAAAAATCATACCTTTTATTTTAAAATAATTTCTTCTTTAACTAATTCAAGAAAAATTGTTAAAACACGTATAATTTTCTAAATCACATTGAAATCCCTTTTTAAATCAAATCGTTATTTTATAATATTTTAAAATACGAAAAATAAGGTCTATTGTTCCTAAAGCACTAAATAAGAAAAATCATATCCACGTATCAAATATGGCATCCAACAAGTCATATACCATAATATATATAAAAAAAGTAAAATAAATAGTATGAGGAATCCAGTAGGATCCCCTCAACCTGTCCCCCTACATCACATACAGTATATAACCAAATATAAATCAACCGCTTCGATATAGGATCGTATACAAAGGTTCATCCGCTCTTACACGGGAACGTAATAGGTTCTCATCCACTCCAGGGGCAGGAATACATCAAAACAAACTAATAAAATGGTAAATCATCCACACAGTCAACAAACAATAACTGATAAAATTATCCACACTTATATAAAAATATAAGTGAGCCAGAGAGGTGAGTTAACTCACTTTGATTTCAGTTATCGCTAAAGCGCTCCGGTTTGAATTAAAATTGAATTGGTATTTCGTTTTAACCCAAATTCCTACCGGCTCCAAATCCATCATATCCAATTCCATAGTGTAGTACTCACTGATACGATCACAAGCAACTTGTCGCATACAATTTGGACCTCATATGAATTAGATATGAAATTATGAATGTTAAGATTATTTATATTTTAATTAACATAAATTAATTAACTTTAAACTTTAATTTTTATTTACCTTCTCCCTCAAACTCTCCTGCATGCTCGCTCATTCCAGGTATCGAAAACGCGACCGCATTTTGACCTCCCCTCGCTACCACGTCGTGCCACCATTCGCCGCCACTGATTCGCTAAGCTCCCCTCCCCTATTGCGGCAGGTCCCATACCCTACAACTTTGCCAATCACCAAAAAAATCAAGCTTAAACTGCCACCTTTGATCGCCTATCTACGGCACCTCAGGACGAACCATAGTGATCGGAGGGTGGTGATGGGTTCCTGGGGTCGAGGCACACCTTTCTCTTTTTGGGGTCAAAGGCTAGATCGCCCTCTAGCTCAGTGTGAAATAATGGTCATTGGATGGATGAAGAAAGAATGGTGGCTATTGCTTATTTCAATTAGAGTTTGCAAATGAAGATAACCAACGTCCTTTTATAGAAAATTTTGACGACACTATTCACACGTTAATTTTTCGAACTCCAATCGAAGCGTGCCACCTGGTGTTCAATGTGTAATATCCCTATTCCAAACAAAATGAAACTTGTCTCGGTTCGATCATATACAGAAGATAGCTTTTCAAACCCAATTATATCACATAAATCCCTAAAATTTATTTCTACTCATTTCGAACTCGCATGACCAAACGATACATCCGATCACCATGAAATTCGACAGTGTATACTAATCTATAATTATGGATCCAATGGAACTAGTTTCGTCAAAATCCGAATAGTGCCCCAAAAGGCTATTTTACACGTTAATTAAAACGAATTATTATAAAACCAAATTAATCACTTTTAAATATAAATTAAAACTTTACTATCTTCATTCTTATTTAAACAGAATTTTAATTCAACTTTCAAACACATTTTTATTCACATTAGTTTCAAGATTAAATTATTTAAAAAATTCCAAATATTAAATTCAACAATTAATTACCTAATGATTCGCAATATTTGAAATTCAAGTTATTTAACTTATAAAATTAACTTTTTAAATGTAAAATCGATTAAATCTTCCAAATTCAAACGAATGTGTGACGACCCAGAATTTTTGAATGTTTGAAATCGGATTATTTAATTGATTTTAAATATTTAAAGGTTAATTTCTTTACTTGAATTCAAATATCACTATTTATTTGATAATTTAATTATTAAATTAATTAATTTGAAGTTGGGTAAAATGTTGAATCTGGAGTTTTAAGCCTATTAAAAATAATCTGAAGGCTTGTAAAATTTATACTGATAATACTGAAGATAGTAAAAGTGTTAAAATTGAATTTAAAGGTGATTTGTTCAGTTTTGAAATTATATCGTTTAAATCGATATTTAAAATTAGCCTTCTGAGGCACAGTCTTGGAATTGGACGAAACCAGTTCCACTGGATCCGTAATATTATATTATTATCAGATTTCAATTTTCGTAGTGTTTCGAGTTGTTGTGTGAGCGTACGATAAGTAAACGCGCTGAAATTTATATCAAAAATTTAATATAATAACTAGGTCCGAAAAGTTATCTTCTCCATATGATCGAATTAGGACTCCGAACTTTTTCCATTGCGTTGAAATTGGAGTATAACATTATAAATGTCAAGCGGCACGCCCCGATAGGAGGTCAAGATTTTAGGTTGCGTATCCGAGACAATTTAAAATTTAAATATATATATTTTTTGACTGGTTAATATATCTCTCATCGGCTGTATTCTGTCCTTCTTCAATCACTATAGCAGACCCATTTAAACACGCAATCTTATTCAGACACGCATAGATCACGTCCATCGACTCTTTTTCTAATGGGATATTTCGATATGAAGTAAATAAATGAATCTTTCTCAACACGCTGTTACACTCGCTATATATCCCGAACCTCCTTCTACCTTATCTCAAAATCGAATTCACTCTTCAGAAATGGCCGCCCTCTTTTTTTTCTTTCAAATCGAATCCAACTTAAAAATAAAAAAATCATGCGTGTGCCGGAAGGGAAGAAGCAAAGGGGATCGCAGTGTGGATCGCTCATTGAGGCGAACGGAGGGGCGTCGTCGACTTCGTGATAGGGCGGTTCGAGTTGTTGGGGTTTTAGGGCTCACGATCCATTGGGGAAGGCGAGGATGTCGGGATTGAAGAGATGGACGACGCGGCAGCAATGAGGAGAGGTCGTGATGAAGTCGCGATGGCAGACCGAAGATGGGATGAGCTCATCTCATAATGGTCGGAGGATGGATCTGGGCTCGAGCACGGTGGGTTTCAGGTGTTAGCATGACAAGTAGTGGAGTTTGTGACTGGGTCGCGATTGAAGTCGATGGAAGGAGGGTGGGTATTCGATTTCCTGGAGCAACGGGCCTGAGATGGTGGCGTATAATAGATGCGGCAGTCAAGGCCGAAGGCTAATTCTTTGGTTCAAGGGGTGGGTTGCGTCATTGGAGGAGGTTCGCGAGTGGTTGTGTTCAGCGCGAGGAGTTGGGTGTTGTGTAACTTGTTTGGTAAGGTTATCTGTAGTTTGTTTTTTAATTTATATGTATATATATTGATTATATTATATACATCAGCTTGCTGTTTAAATGAACAGTGGAAATTAGTATATATATTTGATTTAGAAAATATAAGAATTTATATGAATTATTTTTCAAATCTATATAGAATTTTTATTTAAGTATATATATGTACTAAAGGAAAATGTCAAAACGGAAATTCTCTTATAGCCTTTGGAAATATAAGGATTTGTATAAAAACTTGATTTTTAATCAATATAGATTATTTTTATAAGTATAAGTGTTTTCAAAAAAAAATTAAATAAATAAATATGCATATACACATATTAAACTACTATTAAATTTTAGAATATGTTTTATAGTGATTAGCTTGTTTAAATAAGTAATTTAATTTATATTAGTCCCTAAAAATAATTTATTAGAGGAAGTTTACTGTAACAAAACTACAGTTTTGCTATTTACTGAAGAAGACATATTTTCATATATAATATAAGGGTACATACATATTTTAATACATAAAATAAGTATATATGAATATATATACATATATAGAATTTTGGAAAAATATATAAGGATTTATATGAAAGTTAGTTAAGTAAATCTACTAAATGATAATTAATTGTTTGATTAGATCGAATATTAATAAAACATCTAATGTTATACAAGGTCTGAAAAATCATTGAAAACAAGTCAAGATGGAATGGATTGCAAATCAATAACAAAGGTGAGTTAATCTCACTCATCTGGTAATAATTTAAATTTTAAATAACTAAATTTAAATAATTGGTTGAATTGATTTGATGTGCTATATTATAGTATATATTATATCTTGGAATGATTGATTTCCCGCATTGTATAGCAGATGAGACCCTATGCGCCGCATAATAGCGGATAATATTATGTTAATCCCATATACCGTGATATTCTACCTCGAAGTGGAATTGGTATTGTGCTAACATCTGTGGATGCAGGGAAATAGGTTAGAAGGATCCAACTGGATTTCTCAACATTTATTTATATTTTTTAATATCCTCTGTTATGATTATTTGATATTTTGTGATGAATTATATTGGAATATTGAATGCTATAGTTTGCTTAAACATTTCGGTACACTGAGTTATCAAAATATATAGAATTGGATTTTTGAAAAGAAAATAAAAGAGTGAATTTGTAAGCAAAATAGTTATAGAGAATTTGAATACATTGAAGGATAAATAAGAAAAGAATAAAAGTGATTTAAAATTATAATAAATAAATTTCGAGAATGGAAAGGGGATTTTGAATAAACAGAGAAATAATGAATTTTAAACCTTAAGTGACATTATTTAAAGGAATAAAGAATTTATTTTAAATCCAAGTTTTAAATTTATTGAAATAGATAAAGTAGGAATTTATTAAGGAAATGAGAAAATTTGTTTAAAAATAACCAGTGATTTATTTTTAAAGGATGTGAAGAAAAGTATATTTCCCTGGATAGCCAAGTACTTTTCAAAGTAAATTTTTAAATATAAATTAAAAGTTTTAATGTTGTTTTAAAAAGCATTTTCTAGAAAATTTATTATTTCTAAATGTTTAATTTCCAAAATATGTATTTTTCAAATCTATTATAGTAGTAATTATATAAAGGTGACTTGGTATTATGTTTTAAAAGAGGAAAATTTAGTTTATATTTTATAAAGTAGCTTTATTTTAAATATTCCTAAAATATATATTTTTAATTAAGCATTAAAAAGTTTTCTCTAAATTTAAATTTTAAAATATGTTTTATAATAAAATGTTTTAAATTATTTTAAAATCTAAGATGTCTGTACATGGTAATTTTAGAGGGAATCGAAAATATTTGGGAAATTTACTCCGAGAAAGAAAATGGTTTGAAACTGTTTTCAAAAGGAATTGAAAAGTGGAAATATATCTTGCGAAGATATTTTGAGAATAATAAATAATTTGGAGAAATTATTTATGGTTGATGGATATTTGTGAATATTAATTGATAGTTAAATAACCAACTATCAATATTGGACAATGCGCTGATCGTTTCGAAGAGACCGGGATCGGGATTAATTTCTCGAAAACCACTTCGATCTGGTTTGTACGTTTTCGTGGAAAAATGGGTTCGAAGTCGAAGATGGAGCAGTGAAGTGCAAGGGCTAGTCGTCACTAATCCTGAGGATTTCCAAAATGGATGTAGTAGGAATAGCGCCTTCGGTTCCGTTCGAACCCGGGACGGACTTGTATGGATGAATGCTTTTAGAACATCGTCAGATGGACCATAGGCATTCTAAGGGATATGTTCTAAAAAGGTAACACTTGGCCTCAAGCCTCATCAACCGGGAGTGACTGAAAATCAGGGGTTATGCAGCAAGGCTAGGTGGGCAGCACCCATTTCAGGGTGAGGTCATCCATGTCTAGATGTCCTTTTTTTTGGCTTAGGGATGCGGTTGCTGAACACAACCGTAGGGTGATCTTACTCGGGATTATCCAGTAAGGGGTAGTCCCGGTCTTGTGTTGCAGGGGATTGAGAGTAATCCTCGATATAGTGATCTAGGCCACGTATTGTAACATGTGGTACACCAGTTCCTAGTCATTAGTTGGAAATCCATTCTCCCTACGCGCATTTTATGAGTTTTGTTTGTATTACCCACTCTGTGGCTAGTAGCTGGAATTTAATAATGTAACAATTTCGGCTATTTTAATAAGTATTTGTATATAGACCATATTATAATATCATAGGATTTTAATAAAAAAATGTTTTAGCTATCGTAAGGTAAAAACCCGACATGTTTATTTCTGGCATGGTCTTACGGGATGCTTTTGTTTCAAAAGAATTTTTGAAACTTTAATAATCAATTTGAGTGTGATTTCTCACGCTGGTATTCCAGACTGACTCGGTTGTTATTTAACTGCAATGCCCGGGTCAAACCGAGTATTATAGAATACAGGATATGATGCTGTGGAGCTCAGGAGACGAGCTAGATGGCGATACATACTTCCGTACTTGCTATTATTATTCCACTGTGTATTCAGTTTTGAGGATATATATATATATATATATATATATATATATATATATATATATATATATGACTGTCCAGTTGTATGTTATTGATGTTGATGAACTCTGATGATGTATTCTGTTAATGTATGTATAAAACATATATAGTTTTTCTTTTGTGTAAAGATCAACTATTATCTATTATATTTTATTCCGCTGCGATGGTTAGATTCTGATGTTGTTCTCTATTTTCTACTTCTACCTCTTCTTCTATAACCCAAATGGTTCGTATTTCCGTACATCTTGAGTTGATTGATGGAGAATAGTGTCGGCTTTAAGGGGTATGGATTTATGGGTCGTTACAGTTGGTATCAGAGCTTAGGTCGGCGATAACCTTGGCTCTGGTGGGAATTACTCATAGAATAGAGCCTATAGTACTCTAGAATGAGCTTGAGCGTATTAATAGATATAAGCGCATATTTGTTAGTGAATATAAAATTGTTTTATATTGTGATGATTTGTTGGTTGAGTATTTATGGATTCTGCTCGATGTGTGGGACGCCATGTCATCGATAGGGGTTTCTAAACTCTTAAACAAGATAAACCGACACAGTATTGTTTTAAATAGGGTAAATGAAATAATTTTACCCAAAATTATTTTTGTATATAAAAGAAATGATTTTTCGTAAATTGTTATAGTTATATATGGATGCTTGGTTGTTAGAAAGTGATAATATATTAAATTATTATCATTGTATGAGAATTGAATAAGAAATTGAAATAATAACCAAAGATGAAGGAATAAATTAATAAATAAATAATGGGATTTGTAAATGTGATTTATAATTGAATAAGGAATTGAAATCATAAAAAAACTAAGAAACAAATTCATATACAAATGAAATTTGTAAATGTAAACTATAAATGTGAATTATAGTGTGATTAATAATTAAAATAAGATAAAATTCCAAAGTAATATTTGAATATAAATTTAAAGGATTTGGAATTAGAAAATTTGGAAATTTAGATTCCTTTGAATTTGAAAATGATTCTCAAAAAGGTTGGGAAAAATAATATATATTTATGAAATATTTTTGAATCGGATTTGAAATCTAGAGGGATTTGGAATTTAAAAATATTTGAAGGGTTTTAAAAGAGATAAAAGCATTGAACTCTTTTCGGTCACTGGAAAATAATTCCGATGATGATTGCGACATCATCGGTGTTCATTTTTGAGTTTTCAAGAGGGGGATTTCTACCTGGTTGTTTTGGATTAATGTTTGTTTGTGAAATTTGGTTTGATTTTGAAAATGCAAAGGAATAGTTTGATTTAGATATATATGTTTTCAAAATTGAATTTTGAACATTTTAGTAATGAGTTTAAACGTGTAAGCAAAAGGGAATTGAAACTGAATGTTGAACTTAAGTTTGAATGGGAAAAACATTAGTCAAGTTGGACTAAATAAAACAAAGTTTTGAGGTTAAAATTAGTAAGCAACTGATTGATTTATATTGTATGCAAATGAAATGAAATTGAATATTGGATGATGTTTGATTTAAAATTGTGTAAAATAGGTGCAGAATTAGTCCAAATGGACTAAAATAATTAATGTTTGGAGATAAAATTTATTGGTTGAAAATGAGTTTATGAAATTAAATTGCATGCTTGACTAAATAAGTGTATAATCTCGATTAAAGAAATGAAATATGAATATGGTCAAGCTTAAAATGGGTAGAAGTATGAAAATATAAGTATGAGACTTATAAGAAAAAAATGGTGAAGTAAAATAGTAAGCCAAAATAAAATTGTTTTGGTATTTTGGAAAGTGAAATAGAAATCTAAACTCGAATTATAAATTAGATTGAACTCAAGAAAATTAAATAAAATGGTTTTGAAGATAAAAGCATGGGATTATAAATTGAAAGTGTGGTCAAATGAAATTGAATTGGATTAAAATAGATTTGGTGTGAGTTGTAAACCAATCCAATTCAAGCATAATTTGAATGACCTTATTATTAATAAATTCAATAATGAATTGTTAATGTGAATTAAAATTTAAAAATGGATAAAAGAATAAACTAATAGAATAAATTAGTAAAATGATTGGGATTTGATTAAAGGAAAATCAAATCAAGGATTTAAATGGAAGTTGGTGGAATAAAATAAACTTAAGTTATTGGGTGGAATAGTTTGAAGAAAATAAATAACTTAAGTAAATTGTGAGATGGTTATTTAATATATTGGTTGTCGAGTTTAATAAAATGGTTTGGAATCAAACTTTTTGGATATGAAAGAAAATACAATGAAAAGGTGAATAGATTAAAATGGGATGGAATCAAGTGTAAATTGAGTTGGAATCAATTTAAATGGTTATAAAGCTTAAGTAATTATTTATTCACATTAATATTGTCGAATTGCATAAGAAAATGTGTCGTTCGATGTAAATGGGATTAGATAAAATTCTATGAGTTATTAGAAGTGAAATAGTATGATTTTGAAATCAATTGGAACGAATATGAGTTTGTTTTGCTTAGAATGAATTAAATATAAGCGAGTAAGTTGTAAATCACTTAAACTGAATGGAATGGCTTGGGAATTGGTTGTAAGCAATTGTAATAAGTGTCGGAACCTTATATGCGCTTATGGAAATCATATAATGTGCATTATACGTGAAATTTATGTGTTAGCTATTGAAAGTAAGTGAAATGTTAATAAATTGCATATATTTAGTACTTATATGTTTGAATTGAGTAATTACAGGTACCGGGAAGCCGTTTGGCTGGATTTTGGTCACGCTAATTGCTAAAATAATAAGCCGCTTGCTTAAAAATGCTAAATAAAGGTACGCCTACGCAATAAAAATAGGAAATATGAACTGTTTTTGTTTTTCCGACCGTGTGGGTCGATGTATATATATATTTATATCCCTTGTCAAATTACAGAAGCTCCTCCGTACAAAGGAGACTCTGCCAAAAATTTCCGAAAATTTGGGAAAATTTTTGTTAGCGATAAAACGATTTTAAATTGGAAATAGAAATAAATTAGGGAATGAAACTAATTTAAAATAATGATATGAATCGGTTATAAATGGAAGATAAAAATTCAATATTCAGAGTGAAGGTAAATTGAATTCATATGGAAATGGAAGAACCAATTTGAATAGAAGTAGATATAAACTAAAGTGGTGAAGTGAAAATAAATATAAGAAGCATATAAAATACTTATATTGAACTTAAGAAGAAATGGCAAAATTCTTAAGTAAAATGGGTGTCGGGAAAATATATTGAATAAGCATTTGAGTGAAGATTTAATAAAAGCATTTGAGTGAAGATTTAATAAACATATATGTACATCATACGGCTTGAATGAATAGATATTGACATTTTGTAAGGAAGTCAATAAAATGTTTTGAATGTTGTGATTGGATATTATTGCTAAGTAGGATATGCACGTATTATAAAAGGAAAGGAAAATTGGTTTTGATTTCAGAAGATAAGTTTGAATAGCTCGACGAAAATGTATGTGTTTAAATTTCTGTATGAAATTTGATTGGGTTTTTGATCTAGCCACTTGGCTTTTTATTTTCTTTTGGAGTTTGGGAGCCCGTAGAGGCATTTTATAGTTGTACCGAGCTAGCCGCGCAAAGGAGACGCTGGCGAAATTTTTCGGAAATTTAGGGAGTTAGAAAAATTTTTGAGAAAATTTTGATAATTCAAAATTTGGTTTTAAATTGAAATTTGAATAATTGAGCAAATAGTATTATTTGAAAATTATGGGAGAAGTTTGGAAAGTTAGTAAGGTTGATGGTGTTCTTATTAAAAGATGATTTTGGGTATTGTTAAAAACAGTTTGTTTTGGGAAGTGTTTGAAACTGAATGATTTTAGGGAAAATAGTTAATGGGTTGTGGACCATTCTTCTTAACTAGTAATTTCGGGGATGAAATTCTTTCATGGGGGAGAGGATTTTGAATGTTTGAAATCGGATTATTTAATTGATTATAAATATTAAAAAGTTAATTTCTTTACTTGAATTCAAATATCATTATTTATTTGCTAATTTAATTATTAAATTAATTAATTTGAAGTTGGGTAAAATGTTGAATCTGGAGTTTTAAGCCTATTAAAAATAATTTGAAAGCTTGTAAAATTTATATTGATAATACCGAAGATAGTAAAAGTGTTAGAATTGAAATTAAAGGTGATTTGTTCAGTTTTGAAATTATATCGTTTAAATCGATATTTAAAAATAGCCTTCCGAGGCACAGTCTCGGAATTTGACGAAACCAGTTCCATTGGATCCACAATATTATATTATTATCGGATTTCAATTTTCGTAGTGTTTGGAGTTATTGTGTGAGCGTACGATAAGTGAACGCGCTGAAATCTATATCGAAATTTAATATAATAACTGGGTCCGAAAAGTTATCTTCTCCGTATGATCGAATTAGGACTCGGAACTTTTTCCATTGCATTGAAATAGGAGTATAACATTATAAATGCCTAGTGGCACACCCTGATAGGAGGTCAAGATTTTAAGTTGCGTATCCGAGACAATTTAAAATTTAAATATATATATATATATGTATATGTATATTTGTTGACTGGTTAATATATCTCTCATCAGTTGTATTCTGTCCTTCTTCAATCACTATATCAGATCCATTTAAACACGCAATCTTATTCTGACACGCATAGATCACGTCCGTCGCCTCTTTTTCTAACGGGATGTTTCGACATGAAGCAAATAAATGAATCTTTCTCAGCACGCTGTTACACTCGCTATACATCCCGAACCTCCTTCTACCTTATCTCAAAATCGAATTCACTCTTTAGAAATGGCCGCCCTCTTTTTTTCCTTTCAAATCGAATCCAACTTAAAAATAAAATAAAAAAATCGTGCGTGTGCCAGAAGGGAAGAAGCAAAGGGGATTGCAGTGTGGATCGCTCATTCAGGCGAACTGAGGGGCGTCGTCGACTTCGTGATAGGGCGATTTGAGTTATTGGGGTTTTAGGGCTCACGATCCATTGGGGAAGGCGAGGATGTCAGGATTGAAGAGATGGACGACGCGGCAACAACGAGGAGAGGTCGTGATGAAGTCGCGATGGCAGACCGAAGATGGGCTGAGCTCGTCGCATGACGGTCGGAAGATGGATCTGGGCTCGAGCACGGTGGGTTTCAGGTGTTAGCACGACAAGTAGTGGAGTTTGTGACTGGGTCACGATTGAAGTCGACGGAAGGTGGGTGGGTGTTCGATTTCCTGGAGCAACGGGCCTGGGATGGTGGCGTAAAATAGTGATGCAGCAGTCAAGGCCGAAGGCTAATTCTTTGGTTCAAGGGGAGGGCTGCGTCATTGGTGGAGGTTCGCAAGTGGTTATGGTCAGCGCGAGGAGTTGGGTGTTGTGCAACTTGTTTGGTAAGGCTATCTGCAGTTTTTAATTTATATGTATATATATTGATTATATTATATACATCAGCTTGCTGTTTAAATGAACAGTGGAAATTAGTATATATATCTGATTTAGAAAATATAAGAATTTATATGAATTAGTTTTTAAATCTATATAGAATTTTTATTTAAGTATATATATGCAGTAAAGGAAAATGTTAAAACAGAAATTTTCTTATAGCCTTTGGAAATATAAGGATTTGTATAAAAACTTGATTTTTAATCAATATAGATTATTTTTATAAGTATAAGTGTTTTCAAAAAAAATAAAAATAAATAAATAAATCTGCATATACACATATTAAACTACTATTAAATTTTAGAATATGTTTTATAGTGATTAGCTTGTTTAAATAAGTTATTTAATTTACATTAGTCCCTAAAAATAATTTATTAGAGGAAGTTTACTACAACAAAACTACAGTTTTTCTATTTACTGAAGAAAACATATTTTCATATATAATATAAGGGTACATACATATTTTAATATAGAAAATAAGTATATATGAATATATATATATATAGAATTTTGGAAAAATATATAAGGGTTTATATGAAAGTTAGTTAAGTAAATCTACTAAATGATAATTAATTATTTGATTAGATCGAATATTAATAAAACATCTAATGTTATACAAGGTCTGAAAAATCATGGAAAACAAGTCAAGATGGAATGGATTGCAAATCAATAACAAAGGTGAGTTAATCTCACTCATCTGGTAGTAATTCAAATTTTAAATGATTAAATTTAAATAATTGGTCGAATGGTTGAATTGATTTGATGTGCTATATTCTAGTATATAATATATCTTGGAATGATTGATTTCCCGCATTGTATAGCGGATGAGACCGCATGCGCCGCATAATAGCAGATGATATTATATTAATCCCACATACCGCGATATTCCACCTCGAAGTGGAATTGGTATTGTGCTAATATCTGTGGCTGCAGGAAAACAGGTTGGTGGGATCCAACTGGATTCCTCAACATTTATTTAGATTTTTTAATATTCTCTGTTATGATTATTTGATATTCTGTAATGAATTATATTAGAATATTGAATGCTATAGTTTGCTTGAACATTTCGTTACATTGAGTTATCAAAATATATATAATTGGATTTTTGAAAAGAAAATAAAAGAGTGAATTTGTAAGTAAAATAATTATGGAGAATTTGAATAAATTGAAGGATAAATTAGAAAAGAATAAAAGTGATTTAAAATTCTAATAAATAAATTTCGAGTATGGAAAGGGGATTTTGAAAACAGAGAAATAATGAATTTTAAACCTTAAGTGACATTATTTAAAGGAATAAAGAATTTATTTTAAATCCAAGTTTTAAATTTATTGAAATAGATAAAGAAGGAATTTATTAAGGACATGAGAAAATTTGTTTAAAAATAAACAGTGATTTATTTTTAAAGGTTGTGAAGAAAAGTATATTTCCCTAGATAGCCAAGTATGTTTCAAAGTAAATTTTTATATATAATTTAAAAGTTTTAATGTTGTTTTAAAAATCATGTTCTATAAAATTTATTATTTCTAAATGTTTAAATTCTAAAATAGGTATTTTTCAAATCTATTATAGTAGTAATTATATAAAGGTGACTTGGTATTATGTTTTAAAAGAGGAAAATTTAGTTTATATTTTATAAATTAGCTTTATTTTAAATAATCTTAAAATATATATTTTTAATTAAGTATTAAAAAGTTTTCTAAATTTAAATGTTAAAGTATGTTTTATAATAAAGTGTTTTAAATTATTTTAAAATCTAAGATGTATGTACTTGGTAATTTCAGTGGGAATCGAAAATATTTGGGAAATCTACTCCGAGAAAGAAAATGGTTTGAAACTGTTTTCAAAAGGAATTGAAAAGTGGAAATATATCTTGAGAAGATATTTTGAGAATAATAAATAATTTGGAGAAATTATTTATGGTTGATGGCTGTTTGTGAATATTAATTGATGGTTAAATAACTGACTATCAATATTGGACAATGCGTTGATCGTTTCGAAGAAACCGGGATCGGGATTAATTTCTCGAAAACTACCTCGATCCGGTTTGTACGTTTTCGTGGAAAAACGATTTCGGAGTCGAAGATGGAGCAGTGAAGTGTAAGGGCTAGTAGCTACTAATCCTAAGGATTTCCAAAATGGATGTAGTAGGAATGATGCCTTCGGTTCCGTTCGAACTCGGGACGGACTTGTATGGATGAATGCTTTCGGAACATCGTCAGGTGGACGATGGGCATTCTAAGGGATATGTTATAAAAAGGTAATGTTTAGCATCAAGCCTCATCAATCGGAAATGACTGAAAATCAAGGGTTATGCAGCAAGGCTAGGTGGGTAGCACCCATTTCAGGGTAAGGTCATCCCTGTCTAGATGTCCTTTTTTTTCAGCTTAGTGGTGCAGTTGCTGATCACAACAGTGAGGTGATCTTACTCGGGATTATCCAGTAAGGGGTAGTACCGGTCTTGTGTTGCAGGGGATTGGGAGTAATCCTCGGTACAGTGATCTAGGCCACGTACTGTGACAGGTGGTACCCCAGTACTTAGTCATTAATTGGAAATCCATTCTCCCTACGCGCCTTTTATGAGTTTTGTTTGTATTACCCACTCTGTGGCTAGTAGCTGGAATTTAATAATGTAATAATTTCGGCTATTTTAATAAGTATTTGTATATAGACCCTATTATAATATCAGAGGATTTTAATAAAAAAATGTTTTAGCTATCGTAAGATAAAAACCGGACATGTTTATTTGTGGCGTGGTCTTACGAGATGCTTTTGTTTTCAAAAGGATTTTTGAAACTTTAATAATCAATTTGAGTGTGATTTCTTATGCTGGTATTCCAGACTGACTCGGGTGTTATTTAACTGTAATGCTCGGGTCAGACCGAGTATTATAGAATACATGATACGATGCTGTTGAGCTAAGGAGACGAGTTGGATGACGGTACGTACTTCCGTACTTGCTATTATTCCGCTGTGTATTCGGTTTTGAGGACAGATTTATATGATTGTCCAGTTGTATGTCATTGATGTTGATGAACTCTGATGATGTATTTTGTTGACGTATGTATAAAACATATATAGTTTTTCTTTTGTGTAAAGATCAACTATTATCTATTATATTTTATTCCGCCGCCATGGTTAGATTCTGATGTTGTTCTCTATTTTCTTCTTCTACCTCTTCTTCTTTAACCCAAATGGTTCATATTCCGTACATCTTTAGTTGATTGATGGAGAACAGTGTCGACTTTAAGGGGTACAGATTTGCAGGTCGTTACAGAATGAAATTTTGGCTCATTACATTGAGCCACCCCTTATAGCTCTCATTACAATCGAAAATACCAACCCATTATCAGGGCTAATATCATATTTAAGCATAAAGAAATATCATTTAATTAAATCTAATTTTATTACGTATCGATATCATATATCAACTGATATATCTATAACTATTATAAATACATTTAATAATATTCATTCCTTAAATCATATTCAAAAATTTATAACTAATATTTCATAAATATTAATTAATTTAATTAATTTATAACAATTATAAACTAATTAAATTGTTTGGTCAAAAAAGAATTCATCATTTTGGCTGTGTGACTCATTAGGTGTAAATTTGATCAGTGATTGATATCAAACTATTTGAATGTTAACGTTCACACATCACTTATCAGGTGGTGTGACATTTGGCCAAATTTATCGCTTATTTAGTTTCAGTAAAATCCAATTTACTTTCTTAAGCATTACTCAGTTATGACTTTTATTTACACCAGCTCTCTTCGTCAAAACTATATCATTTTGGACTCACTAAATTTGATAATGGTCAAAATCCAAATATCGTCCATATTCAACTCTATAGTCCAAACACAAATTCTTTGGTTCAATAATAACAATTATTATTAACCCAACTGGTTTGGCCAAAGACTTTGACTTTGAGTTGACTTGAGTTAACCGTGATACTGACCCCATATAAATGAAGAGACGAATCATCTTTTGAAAAGTGTTTCACTTCCAATACTTCCAATCGATCCAACTACAGTTACGTGATAGACGTCGTGCCATAATTTGACTAATCAAAGAAGTGCTTTCATATTGAAGATCCATAGCATTATCAAGTCGAAAGAACTGTGTAAATCAGTCACATCGATATTTTTTAGTTAACCCGTAATGACCCTAATTTTGACCGACATTATTTAGGACATTTAATTAGATAAATTAAATGAAATAATGTAAATGGTTATGGGATTGAGATTTGCATCATAAGGTAGCCATTCCTTAATTAATCTATAGGCTAAGAATTAAAAAGAAAAAAAGTAGGAGGAACATGATAAGGGAAAAAAAGGAATAGATTGTGTCCTTATGCCCTAAACCCTTCTTACCTTCATTCCTTATTCATTTTAAACATTTGCAAACAAAACTAAAATACTTAAAAGCTTGGTCGGCCACGGCTAAGGGAAATCAAAAGGAAGATAAGCAAGGATTCAAGTAGGAAGGTTAAGCATATCAATCAAAGAGCAAATTTCAACATTCTTAACCCCAAGTTAAGGCGAATAATAGATTTACATCCCATTTTTATTAATTTCGATTTCTAGTTAAGATCCGAAATGATTTTGCACGTAATATGCCATAATATAATTGTTTAGATAGATATATGTGCTTATTGATGATTTATGTTGCTTCATATAGATTTTAGGATAAGTTTAGATTTGAACCTACTAAATGACATCCAAATGACTTGCGTTTTTTGATATATAGATAAAAACATTATTTATGATGTGGGTTTCAAGTTTCATAATTTTCTAAGCTACGTTGGATTTATTATGAATTTTTATGGAAGAAAATAGCTAATATTGGGTTTAAATTAATTACGGCAATTATATATTGCTTTTGTGTCTGAAATTTAAATTTGCTAGAAAACACATGAGAAGCCAATTATGGTAATTTTTGGGGAATTTTCTAAAGTATTATACTATAGATATAAAATTATTTAAGGTATGAGACTTAAGCGTATATGTTTTACAAAGGAGAAGGGCTTCTTTGTTAAATGTTTTATTTGCTAATTTCTGAATTCGACAACACTTTTAGAAAAAAAAATTGAAAAGAAATAGGAAACCTATTTTATTTTGACAAATAACGCATATTAGTTGAAAAGCAATTACTTTAAAGGCTATAAAATGGTTTTGTTTAAATTTACTACTTCGCCACTTCCATCTGCAAGCTTTCGATGTCGTACCTTCGCTTATGACCGAGTTGAAACCAATGCAAACGGTACTAAGCAATTCATACATAGTGTATTGGAGAAACGCGGAAGATACAGCGTCGAAACCAAGCTTTCGAAGGGTAGAAGCTACTCTTATTGACTTCGAACTATTTAAGTTCATAAAGGATTCTTTCGAAGGGGTTATATTAGCTTTTGACTTAATCAATTTGCTTTTGTTTTAGAAAATGGGCTTTCAAAAGGGTTGCTGCCTTTTGTTTTAAAAGAAGCTTTCGAAAGGATAGCTTTGATCCTATTTGAAACCATGATGCCGCACTCTACCTTTCGACCTAGTTAAGGCTGCTTTTTTTATAGCCTTTAAACAATGGTTTCGAAAGGGTACATTTGCCTACTTACTTTAAAGCTGCTTCTCAATGCTTTCGAAAGGGTTGATTTTGAAACCATCCACCAATGCTTTCGAAAGCACTACTTTCGCCCCAGTTCTTTACGACCCTTAGTCATATTAAAAGTTAAATCCAAAGTTTTTGAAAGGAATAGTTTTAAATTGTTTCAAAGCAATGTTTCCAAAAACTTTTACTTAAACCCAACACTTTGGAAAGGTATGTTTTGATTAAGAATTGCTATATTTTCAAAAGGTATATAATTAGATTTCGGAAGGGAGATCCCCAATGCTTTCGGAAGGTTTATTTTGAGTATTTTAATAGAGGATTTCCAATGCTTTTGAAAGGCAAGTTTAAATGGTTTAAGAGAGGATGTTTAAGGTTTAGTAAAGCTTATGAATCGGTTATTTTTAAAGATTTTAAAAGGCATTGTTTAAGGTTTAAACGGAGGTTTCGAAGGCATCGTATGGCTTTATGGCCTATGACCTTTTAAGTTAAAAAGGGTTTGTAACTTACTTGGAAGGGATAGGTAATCCCATTTATATGGTTTCATCAACATTATTTTATGTAAAGTATATATATACATATCATGGCATAAGGGTTTTGAGTAAAGCAAGGTATACGGTTTTCTTATTTTATAAAGGTATGATTTCAGGGGTAAATCATTTATAAAGATAATTTACAAGAAAATAAAGTTTTAACAGGGTAGTTAACCCTAAGGAAGGAAATGAAACATGAATTGGGTAGTTAACCCTAAGTTTATGACTCTGATATTAGAAGATCAAATGGGACTGGTGTTGGGTCATGCCCTATACTTTAGCTATTAGGCCCTAGCTAAAATAAGTCTAAAGTTGCAGTGTTTAGGGCGTATCACAGGTGGGACTTAATTGAGGTTACAACAAAAAGGAATATACATAATAAAGATAGGTTACCGGTGAGTCCATAAAACCAATAGGTTAAGTTAAGGACAGTCAGTCCAGTATTGTGTCTAATAGAAGTTATATTATTGAGTATGTCTGGTAGGCCTTAGCCAGCCAATGGTTAATATTTAGCTAATTAAAACTATAGTGGACAGATAGTCCATTGATTTCCCGATTTTTACATGTTCTTGCTATTATTTTATAATCGGTTTGATTACAGGATTCTGATTTGCAAAAGATATGCTTTTAAAGGGATATTAGTGAGAGGAAACCCGTTCTGCTAAGCGGAATGGTCTCATCGATATCAATAAATCGAGATGTAATAATATTATTCACACCAGGCTTTATGTCTAACTCGAAGTTTATGTTTCCCCATAAACTCTCGGGTGCTCAAAATTTAATTCGAGTAGATTGAGAGTTAAGGTTATTCAGGTTTAGTAGGTTGGACGAATAAGCTTGGAATATATGCATGAGGCAAAGTAAGCTATGTATGAGCTATTTAGTTTTATTTCTGCTGTGATGTATTTATGATAGATATGTCTATTTAGTACTGATAATCCAAGAGGGCATCTTCATATCTTGCTCTTGGCGTAATTTATAATAATTATATTCGATCGAAACCTGAGGATCGTTGGGATTATTTATCTAAATATGAAATATTGATTTGAAATGTAATTAGAAAAACTATTTTTAAATCTGTCGTGATTTTGTTTCATATTCATGTGCTTCTGATATTATGGATACCATTAACATTACCATATTTTGTCACCAAAAGTTAATAATATGGATGGCTACAGCATTTGTAGCGCTTAGCTTCGGGCCTCAAGATAGAGGATGTTACAACTTGGTATTAGAGCATAGGTTTATGAAAACTTAAAAGGAAATTTCAAATTTAAAAATGATTTTGAAAACATAGTCCTAAGGAATTAGATAAAAGACTAGGGAATGGGAGAACGCTATATTAACATGCTCGTATTTGCTATATATAAGTATATGCCTTATCTCTATTCTTCAATCTTTCTTAGGCTATTATTCTTTATCTTACAAAGACTCGGATGTAGATTTTAAGAAAGTAAGATATGGATTATAGGAGTGGAAGGGTTAACATTGGTGGAGGAAGTACCACAATCAACGGAAACAATCGACCCAATAGGAGAACTTGGGTAGATCGAAAAATGCTAATCCAAATGAAAATGCCAGCATAGGTGTTGGAATCCCACAAGCTGATATAGGAGCTATATTTCAGTTCTTCATTAGTATGATGCAGGTTGGAGTTGCTGCAAGATTAGTCGGAGGAAATGTTGAAGGAGGAAATCAGGGAGCTTCGATGGTCAATAATAATGCAATCTTGAGCAGAGACTACGCCAGGTTGGGAGGAAAGCCGTTTATCGGTACTGAAGATGCAATTGAAGTGGATAATTGCTTACTTCATTTCGAGAGGATTTTTGTTGATTTAGAGCTTAATGATGAGTGGAAAAGGAGGCTTGCTTCTAGATAGTTGCAAGGAGCAGCACTGTATTGGTGGAACAGTGTTACTTTGGGAGTTAATGATGAGACCGTGACTTGGGTTGAATTTAGAAGGAGGTTTGAGGAAAGATTCATGTCAGAGATTGCTAAGTCAACTCTGCTCAGGAGGTCTATAGAGATGGAGTAGGAAGATATGACGTTGCTTGAGTATGCAACTAGGTTTGAGGAGTTATCGAGATACTTATATGCTACGGTTGATAAAACTATCAAAAAGAATGAGAAGTTCATCCGTGGATTGAAACCTGAACTAGCTAAAGCAACTCTGGCACATATCAGGGATCCGTGTGATGTAGTTATTGAGATGGTGTTGAGGTAGGAGGAGATGCCTTCTTTTCATGGTAGTAACAATGTAGGGGAAGCTCAAAGTGAGCGGAACTAGAAGAGGAAGTTTTTCTATAAGAAAGGAATCCAAAAGGAAGAAGCTTCCAAGAAGGCAAAGGCTAATCTGGTTTGCTTTATGTGCGATAAGAAGGGACACTATGCTCACGAGTGTCAGATAGGCAAAAGGAAGAAAGCTACTGATAAGAAAGAGGTGAGGTGCTTTAGTTTTGGATCAGATTGGACATTATAAGAACCAGTGCAAGGAACCCGCCAAAGATGGAAAGGGCAAGATGTTTGCATTGGAACCATCTATCTCAAGACAACCAACTAGGGAGAAAGGAAAAGCCATGTTGGAAGGTACGCTTTTGATTGAGGGTGTATCAGTTAGAGTTCTATATTATACTGGAGCATCGCATTCTTTATATCTCATTGTTTGGTAGATAAGCTTAACTTAGAACCCTCGTATTTAGTTACTTCCTTGAGGGTTGCGAAGGAGGGTATGCGACTCTTGAGATGAGATGTGACAACTTAGAGTTTGAATTGTTAGGTCATATATTTGCTTGCGGTTTGGATGTATTTGATTTCGTAGGGTTCAGAATTATTTTGGGTATGGATTGGTTAAGTAAATATGATGCTAGGATATTTTTCCACAAATAGGAAATGTCACTTAAACACCCTAGTTGTAATGATCAGATTATATACTCCGTAGAAAACCCTAGTTTTGGGATAAGTGCTTCGTTGGGTGTTATAGAGGAAGAAGACAAGTTGAACCAAGTTTTCGTAATTAGAGAATTCGCGAACGTTTTTGAGTCCGTAGTAGGACTACCTACGAAACAGGCCATTGAGTTTCAGATAAGTTTAGTATCAGGAGCAGAACTGGTGAGTAGACCCTCAAGTAGAATGACACCTACCAAGATGAAGGAGTTAAAGGTGCAGTTGGTGGATTTAATAGGTAAGCATTTTATCAGACCCAACAGTTCACTTGTGGAGCAGTCGCAGTGTTTGCAAAAAAACCGGACGGATCGTTAAGGTTATGTATCGATCATCATAAGTTGAATGATAAGACGATAAAGAGTCGATATCTGTTACCAAAATGACAATTTGTTCGATCAGTTGAGTGGAGCGAAAATATTTTCCCAGTTGGATTTGGCAACAGGATTCCATCAGCTCAAAGTAGTAGAGGATAGTATTCCTTTGACGGCGTTTAGAACCAGATAGGGATTGTATAAATGGTTGGTGATGCCGTTCTGACTAATTAATTTGTCGGCATTTTTCGAAGATTTGATGAACAGGATCTTTTGGGAGCATCTAGATAGATTTGTGTTAGTGTTCATAGATGACATTTTGATATACTCTAAAGATGAAATAGAGCATGAAGTTCACCTTAGAGTGATGCTTGAGACGTTGAGGCAACATCAACTGAAGGCAATATTTTCGAAGTTTCATTTTTAGAAGATAGAAGTGAAGTTTCTTGATCATGTAGTTTCAAAGAAAGGATTATCTGTAGATCCGACTAAGATCGAGGCAGTGAATAATTGAAATAGACCTGAGACAATGACCGAGATAAAGAGTTTTCTTGGATTAGCCGGTTATTATCGGAGATTCATTAAGGATTTTTTTATGATGACGGCACCAATGACTAAGCTAACTCGGAAAGATGTGAAGTTTGTCTAGACTAGTAAGTATGAGGAGGCATTTCAGAAACTGAAACACTTATTAACTAATGCACCTGTGTTAGTAGTCCTAGAGGGGAATCCGGACTTTGTTGTGTACACAGATGCATGTGGAACATGGTTAGGAGCAATGTTAATGCAAAAAAATAAGGTGATTTCCTACGCTTTACGACAGTTTAGATCACATGAAGTTAGATATCCAATTCATGATTTAGAATTAGCCATAGTAATTTTCGCATTGAAGGGTGGAGACGTTACCTTTTGGAGGAAAGATTCGAGTTATATATAGATCATAAGTCACTGAGATATTTATTCCCTCGGAAGGAGTTGAATATGAGACAATGGAGATGGTTAGAGTTTTTAGCCGCTTATGATTTTGAAATTGAGTACACATCGAGGAAAGGTAATAAGGTGGCAGATGCACTTAGTAGGAAACATCAGAATGCAGTATTGATAATGATAGCTGAGTGAAAGGATTTAGAAGCATTGAATACATGCGGAGTACAATGGAGATCTAAGAGTAGTTTTAGCAAAAAAACCGCTTTATTGTCATGTTCAAAAGTTGGACCAATGATGATCGAAAGGATTGGTTCTAAGCAAGGAGAGTATCTATTATTAGCTAAACGAATCAGAAAGTTAAGGAATGAAATGGAGAGCGATGATTTGAAAGAATTCAGTCTTGATTAGAATGGATGGTTGAGGAAGAAAGGACAATTATGTGTTCTGAATGTAGGAAACATTAGGAAGGAAGTTCTTGGAGAGTGTCATCGTTTAAAGTTCACCATTCATCTGGAAGGAATTAAGATGTATCAGGATATGAAAAGAAGTTTCTTTTGGAAGGTATAAAGAGTGATGTTGGCTTATGGGTGAAGCAATGTTTGAACTATCAACGGGTAAAAGCTGAACATCAAAAACCAAGTAGGTTACTTCAGCCTTTAGATGTTCTAGTTTGGACATAGGATTCTATCTCAATGGATTTTATAGATGGTTTGCCAAGGTCAAATTGAAAAAATGAAAGTATATGGGTCGTAGTGGACAGGTTGACCAAGAGTTCCCATTTCAATCCAGTTAAGTCAACCAGGGCAGCACTTGTTTTAGCTAAATTATTCCTTAAGAATATAGTTAGACTGTATGGAATTCCTAGCAGTATAGTAAGTAACAAAGACTCCTTATTCACTAGTGAGTTTTGAAAAAGTCTGTAAGAGACTTTGGATACCAAGCTCAAGATGAGTACCGCTTACCATCCGTAGACCGATGGACAAAAGGAAAGATTTAATAAAATCTTAGAGGATTTGTTAAGAGCTTGTGTGCTAGACTTTGGAGGATCATGAGAAGACCTCCTACACTTAATCGAGTTTTCATATAACAATAATTACCAGACTAGTATGTGGATGGCAGTGTTTGAAGATTTGTATGGAAGGCCATGCAAATCTTCCGTTTGTTGGACAGAGACCGGGGATAGGTAAGTACTTGGTCTGGATTTTCTTAGAGTAACTGTAGAAAAGATTGAGTTAATTCGAATTAGAATGAAGGAAGCTCGGTCTAGGCAGAAGAGTTACGCTGATAAATGACGGAAAGACTTAGAGTTCTTAGTTGAGATCATGTTTTCGTTAAGGTGTAATCGAATTTGGAAAATTAGGAAAATTGGTACCAAAATTTGTTGGACCATTTCCTATTGTAGAAAGGATCAAGAAACTCACATATAGAGTAGAGTTACCGAATAGTTTGGTAGGAGTTCATAATGTCTTCCATGTTTCTCATCTAAGGAAGTGTATTCGAGACCTAGAAACTACTATTGCATCGACTGTGTTAGATGATTTAGTGGTGGAACCAGATATGAATATAGTTAGAAAATCAGTTCGTATAGTTGCAAGGGATGAGAAAAGAATAAGGAACAAGACAGTCAGATTATTCATAGTCCAGTAGAGTGACGACGAGGGAGACTGTATTTAGGAAACTGAGAGCAGGATTAAAGATACTTATCCTGACCTGTTTCATGGTATGTTTTACCTTTATGTTTGATTTTTATGAGTATCTTAGCATAATTTCGAAGACCAATTCTTTAAGGAGGGGAGTCTATAATGACCTTAATTTTGACTTACATTATTTAGGACATTTAGTTAGATAAATTAAATGAAATAATGTAGATGGTTAAGGGATTGAGATTTGTATAATCATAAGGTAGTCATGCCTTCATTAATCTATAAGCCAAAGAGAATTAAAAAGAAAAAAAGTATGAGGAACGTAATAAGGGTAAAATAGGAATAGACTATATCCTTATACCCTAAACCCTATTTATCTTCATTCCTTATTCATTTTTAACAATTTGCAAACAAAACTAAAACACTTAAAAGCTTGACCGGCCACCATTAAGGGAAATCAAAAGAAAGATAAGCAAGGATTCAAGTAGGAAGCTTAAGCATATCAATTAAAGAGTAAACCATAACCTTCTTAATCCCAAGCTAAGGTGAATAATATATTTACATCTTATTTTTATTCATTTCTGTCTCTAGTTAAGATCCGAATTGATTTTTCAATTAATATATCACGATATAATTGTTTATACACACACACACTTATTGATGATTTATGTTGCTTCATATAGATTTTAGGATAAATTCAGACTTGAAAACCTATTAAATGACATCCAATGACTTGCATTTTTTGTATATGGATGAAAACGTTATTTATAAAGTGGGTTTCAAGTTTCATAATTTTTTAAGCTATGGTGGATTTATTATGAATTTTTATGGAAGAAAATAGCTAATTAAGTTTAAATTAATTACGATAATGATATATTGCTTTTGAGTCTGAAATTTAAATATGTTAGAAAACATATTAGAAGTGAATTATGGTAATTTTTGGAGAGTTTTTCTAAGTATTTTACTATAGATATAAAATTATTTAAGGTATGAGACTTAAATGTTTTATAAGTTTTACCAAGGAGAAGGGCTTCATTGTTAAATGTTTTAATTGTTAATTTCTGAATTCGGCAGAACCTTTAGAAAAGAAAACTATGATCAGAAATGGGCAACCAATTGTTGTAGGTGAAAGACAAGTATTGATCTATATCGATTGTTTTTTTTCTTCAGTTTTAGCTATTTTTTATATTATATTTAATTTCGTCGATAATCTTTTTTTAATACAAATATATTGTTTATATATACATGTGTGTTACATATATGATAAACTAGGAAAAAATAGAAGAAAAGAAATTTTTTAAAAGGAATTTTCTAGAGAAATAAGGCATGTTAGTTGAAAAGAAATTACATTAAAAGGCTAAAAAACAATTTTTTAAAATTTATTACTTCCCTACTTCCATCTGCAAGCTTTCGACGTCGTACCTTTGCCTATGACCAAGTCAAAATCAACGCACAAGGTCCAGCAGTTGATGCGTAGTGGAATGGACAAAAGGGAAAGACACGGCGTCAAAACCAAGCTTTCGAATGAGTAGAAGCTACTCTCATTGACTTTGAACTATTTTTGTTCATAAAGGATGCATTCAAAGGGGTTATACTAGCTTTCGACTTAATCAATGCTTTTTTTTAGAAAAAGAGTCGTCGAATGTGTTTCCACTTTTTGTTTTAAAAGAAGGTTTCAAAAGGATAGCTTTGAAACTATTTGAAACTATGTTGCCGCATTCTACCTTTCGACCTAGTTAATGCCGCTTTTCTTTATAGCTTTTAAATAATGGTTTTGAAAGGGTGCATTCGTCTTCTTACTTTAAAGTCACTTCTCAATGTTTTCGAAAGGGTTGGTTTTGAAACCTTCCCCTTTTTTTACATAGGACCAATGCTTTCTAAAGCACTACTTTCGCCCTAGTTCTTTACGACCCTTAGTTGTATTAAACTTAAACCCAAATGTTTTGAAAGGAATGGTTTTAAATAGTATCGAAGCAATGTTTCCACAAACTTTTACTTGAACCCAATACTTTCGAAAAGTATGTTTTAAGTGAAGAATTGTAATTTTTTTGAAAGGTATATAATATAGGTTTCGAAGGGGAGATCCCCAATACTTTCAGAAGGTTTATTTTAAGTATTTGAATGGAGGATTTTCAATGCTTTCAAAAGGTAAGTTTAAATGGTTTAAGAGAGGATGTAAAGGTTTTATTAAAGCTTTCGAAAGGGCTGTTCTCAAAGAATTCAAAAGGCATTGTTTAAGGTTTAAACAGAGATTTCGAAGGCATTGTTTGGCTATCTGACCTAAAATCTTTAAGTTAAAAAGGTTTTTTTTTAACATACTTGGAAGGGATAGATAATCCTACTGATAAGGTTTCATCAACACTATTTTATGTAAAGTGTGTGTGTGTCTATATATATATATAGACACTATATATATGATGGCATAAGTGTTTTGAGCAAAGCAAAGCATATGATTTCCTTGTTTTATTAAGGTAGGATTTCAGGGGTAAATCATTTGTAAATATTATTTACAAGGAAATGAAGTTTTAACAAGGTAGTTAACCATAAGGCAGGAAATGAAACATGAATAGGGTAGTTAACCTTAAGTTTATGACTCAAATATTAGAAGACCAGATGGGACTGATGTAGGGTCGCGCCCTATACTTTAGCTATTAGCCCTAGCTAAAATAAGTCCAAAATTCTAGTATGTATGGCTTGTCACAAGTGGGACTAAATTGAGGTTACACACATAAGAGAATATACAAAATAAAGATAGGTTATTTGTGAGCCCATAAAACCATTAGGTTCGGTTGACCCCAGAAAAGAAAGTTAAGGGCAGTCAGCCCAGTATTATGTCTAACAGAAGTTAGATTATTGAGTAGTCTGGAAGGCCCGAGTCAGCCAATGATTAATAGCTAGCCAAGTAAAACTATAGTGTGGACAGATAGTCCACGGATTTCCTGATATTTATATGCATTTGTTATTATTGTTATAATCGGTTTGATTGCAGGATTCTAATTTCCAAAAGATATGCTTTCTAAAGGGATATTAGTGAAGGGAAACATGTTTCGCTAAGCGGCGTGGTTTCACCAATATCAGTAAACCGAGATGTAATAATATTATTCACACCAGGCTTTATGTCTGACTCGAAGTTTATGTTTCCTCTTAAACTGTCGAGTGTTCAAATTTTATTTGAGTAGATTGAGAGTTAAGCTTTTTCAGGTTTAGTAGGTTGGACGGATAAGCTTCCGAAGACGTGAAGGAGGCAAAGTTAGCCACGTAGAAGCTATTTAGTTTTATTTCCGCTGTGATATATTTATGAAAGATATGTCTATTTAGTACTCTGATCATCCAAGGGGGCATCTTCATATGTCACTCTTGGTGCAATTTGTAATAATTATATTTGATCAAAACCTGAGAATCGTTTGGGATTATGTATCTAAATATGAAATATTGATTTGAAATATAATCAAAAAAGCTATTTTTAAATCTATGATGATTTTATTTCATATTCATGTGCTTCTGATATTATGGATACCATTAACATTACCGTATCTTATCATTGGAAGTTAATACTATGGATGACAACCGCATTTGTAGCACTTAGCTTCAAGCCTCAAGGTAAGGGATGTTACATGATCTTAGTAATATTAACTAATAAAAAATTATCGAGTGATTCATTCCATAGTAATTCAATAATCATCAGTGCATAACCCCCAGATGCCCTTTAACATCCCCTATCTAGAAACCCAAAACTAAGTGCTACAGATGCGGCAGTCATCTATAGTATTAGCTTTCGGTGACTAAATATAGTTATGTTAATGGTATCAATAATATCGGAAGCACTTGAATATGAAACAAAACACAGATTTCAAAACAAATTTTATTACATCTCAAAACCAAATGTTTCACATTCCCAACACATAATCCCAAATTTATTCTCAGGCACAGATAAAATATACTTATTGCAATAACGCCATGAGCGGTATATGAAGATACCCTCTTGGATGATCAGAGTCATAGAGTCATAACAGACTAAATACAAAACAAAGTGGAAATACATTAAAACATAAAATAAGAACTGCAACTCCTAAATAGCTATATGTTTGCCTCCTGCAAGCCTCCAATAGCCTTATTCGTCATCCTACTAAAACCTGAAAAGTACTTTACCCCTCAGCCTACTCAAATTAGTTTTTGAGCACCTGAAAGTTTAAGGGGAAAACATGAACTTTGAGTCGGACATAAAGCCTGGAGTGAATAATACTATACATCCCAGAATATATATGTTAAGTGAGACCACGCCGCTTAGCGGAACGGGTTTCCCCTCACTGACATCCTTTCAAAACTTATCTTTGCAAAAAATATTCCTGCAATCAAAACTGATCAAACACTGTAAAGCATCATTATATAAACATACATAAATATCGGGTAATAATGAACAATCTGTTTAAACACATAAATTTTGTTTGTATAACTTTTAACCTTTAGTTGACTCGAGCCTACCAAACAATATAATAAAAATTAATCGAATGCCTATTAGCTATTCTTCTTTTGGATTATCTATCCTTAACTATCTGTTAAATACTTCACTTTTGGACGATCTATCCTTAACTATCTGTTAAATACTTCTCTTCTGAACGGTCTATCCCTAACTTAATAATCTCTCAGGTCTTCCTGATCCTAATGGTTTTTGGGCTCACCTATAACCTATCTATATACAAACATTCCTTTCGGTGTGTAATCATAATTTTAGTCTACTTATGACAAAGCCCTAAAGACTAGAATTATGAACAACAATTAGCTGGGGCTAATAGCTAATGTATAGGGCACGACCCCATACTAGTCCCATCTAATATTCTAATATCTGAGTCATTTCACTTAAGGATCCCCTCCCATAATTTTTTTTGAAAACATTTTCGAAATGATTTAAAACCATTAAATCAAACTTAAACAAGGAAAAGTATCTAATCTATATGATTCATTCAAAATCATATCACCATGTTATATATATCTTCTTTACTCAAATCTTAGTTGATAAAAACGTTTAGACACTTGAAAGAACCTCTTTCTAAATCTTTGAAAGTACCTCTTTCCAAAATCAAGTGAAAACCTTTTAATTACCAAGGCCAATATGCCAAAACCTTGCCTTACGAAACCACTGATCAAGCCTTCTGAAACCACTTAAAAGTAAACCTTTCGAAAATAATGTAACTTTGGACATCCTTCTTTAAAAATCTCTTTAAAACATTGCCTTAGAAAACCTTCCATCTCAACCTTTCAAAACTATTGAATAAAAACCTTTCGAAATCATTCATCAAACCTTTCGAAACCAATGGACTAAAACCTTTCAAAATCATTCATTAAACCTTTAGAAATCATTGAACCTAAACCCTTCGAAATCATTCAAATTAAACCTTTCGAAGTCAATGAACTTAAAACTTTTGAAATCATTCGAAGCAAACCTTTCAAAGACAAACTGGGTTCAATTTAAAACAAGTGGAATTTTTAAAATCTTTTGAATTCATTGGAAGCAACCTTTTGACCATTTCGGAAGGTCTGCTTCGAAAGCTTTAAAACATTATATTTAAAACAATGGGCTGCTACCTTTAAAACAAGGGTAAATCACCTAAGTTGAAAGCTTCCTTTCAAAAGTATGGAGAAGCGGCTAGTTTTAAAACAGGTAAACCTTTCGCCTTTGTCGAAAGGTTCAAAACAAAACCAAACAAAAGCGGTAGTAATCGATTGTGTCGAAAAGTTTCAAAACAAAATAGTGATAAAATAGCAGTAACCTTTCGAATGCGTCGAAAGGTTTAAAACCCTTTATTTTAAACATTTGACCTAGTCGAAAGCAACTAAGTCGAAACCTCTTATTCGAAAGCAAAGCAGGTGATTCTTTGGCTTACAAAACAAACATACTTCAACCCCTTCGGCGACTAACCGTTCGACTAAGAATCCTTCGATTCTGTCCAATTCATTACGTACCAAGTAACTTGATACCATATGCATTGGTTTGACCTTGTCGAAAGCTTTGAACCTCTCAAACTTGTTGAAAGGTCTGGGTCGGAAGGTTTAATACCAGAATTGGCTTAAACATACCAAAAGTATGATTTCTTTGTTCTTAAATTAAAAAAGGATAATTTTCAACTAACTTGCCTTTATTTGTCAAATTCTCATTGGTTAACAAATACTTTTTCAGAAAAGTGCTGCCATTATTTTTTCAAAGTTAAATAATCATTTTATTTTATAAAATGCCACTTCTCCTTAATTAAATATATAAAACATTTAAGTCCCATATATTAAATAATTTTATATATTCATCAAATAACTTAGGAAAAATCTAAAAAAATCCCAGAAAATCTATTTCAATATATTTTCCAACATATAAAAATTTCAAACCCAAATAATAATTATTTTAGCCATAAATAATTTGTAACTCAATAAATCATTTTCTTCATTAGAAAATTTATATAAAATCCGTGTTAATTCATAATATTGAAAATTGAAATTCGTCTCTAAAATATAATTCCTGGCCAATATTTAAATTTTCAAGGCATTTGGATGTCATCTAATAGGGTTTTCATATCAAACATATCATAAAAACTAACATGAACATATATGATTCATCAACAAGCATATATATAACTTAAATCATCAAAACATGATATATAGTTGCAAAAACATTTCAGATCTAATTCTTAAAACGAAAATCATAAGAAAATGGGATGTATTAATTATTCACCTTAGCTTTGAGATTATAAGATGTGAGATTTGATGTTGATTATGCTGATTGTCTTCCTTTACTTGAATCCTAGTTTTAATCTTCTCTTGAGAATAATAATGATTGCCGGCCTTGGTATAATTTTAGTTTGAGTGAAAATGAAATGAAAGTGAGTTCTATTTCCTAAGGGTTTAGGGTATAATCCTTCCCTATTTCCCATTTTACCCTTACACAGTCCTAACACCTTTGTTTATGTTATTTTATTCTAATTAACACAATAACATGGCATGGAAACCCTTAGTCTAATCAAATCTCAACTTATTAATCTTCACATTATCTTATTTACACAATTAATTATTCTAAATAATGTATAAAAATATGGGGTGTTACAATTAATCTTCACATTATGGCCGATCTGATCACAATCAAAGCATCAGATAATCTTCTTTCCAACTACTTCTTTTCCTTTCTCTTTTCCTTTTCCAGTACGACACTCATTAGCATAGTTTCATTTCGTATCACATTTATAACAAACCACCTCAGCTTTTCCCTTCTTTTGTGCTCCTCCCTTCTGAGCATTCTTCTTATGGAAAAACTTTCTTTTCTGGCCTTATCCCACCTGGGCCTTCTTCATTTTCCTCCTCAAACAAGCTAACGCCTCTTCCATCTTCAGCACCATTTCTACCACTACATCACTTGGATCCCTTAAGTACGGCAAGGTAGCACTTATCAACTTCGGACTCAGGCCTTCATTAAACTTCTCATTCCTCGTGATTACCCTATCAACCAAAGCATACCCGCAACGGGATAGCTCTTCAAATTTTCTTGCATATTCTAGAACGAACATCTCTCCTTGCTTCAATTCAGCAAACTTCCTAACCAATGCTGACTACGCCATCACCGACATAAAACTTTCTTGAAACCTTCTCCTAAACTCTGCCCAAGTCATGGTTTCCTCATCAACACCAACTACAACAGTTTCCACCAAATAGAGCAGCTCCTTGAAGCTGTCTCGAAGCTAATCTCCTCTTTGCTCGTCATTCAATCCTAAGTCTGCAAAACCTCTCACAATGTAAGGGCCAATTTTCCATCTCGATCACATATTTAGTTCCAATGAATGGCTTCCCTTCAAGCCTGGTGTAATCTCTGCTCAAATTAGCATATTGGTTGACCATCGTAGCTTCCTGAACTCCACCTCCAGCAGCATTTCCTCTGACAACTCCATCTGCAATTCCAGCTTGCATCATGTTTAGGAAAAACTGATACATGGCTCCCATATCCACTTGGGGAACCCCGGCACCAACATTTTCGGCTTGAGCCTGACCTGGACCTCTTCTAGCATTTGGTCGGGCATTTCCATTAGTGGTGGTGCTATCTCCTCCAAGATTAACTCCACCTTTTCTTCCTTCCATATCTGCATTCAAACCCCGTGAGATACAGATGAATAGCCTAACTAAGATAGGAGTCAAGAAATAAAGCGTATACTTATATGAGTGTGTGTGTGTGTGTGTATAGCAAATACAAGTACGTTACTATAGTGTTATCCCATACCCTAATCTTAATTCTAATTACTAAGAATTGTGTTTTCAAAAAACTATTTTATTTAAAGTATTTCATAAACCAAGCTCTAATACCAATTTGTAACATTATCTATCTAGAGGCCTAAAACAAAGCACTACAGATGCTTTAGTCATCTATAGTATTAGCTTCCGCGACTAAATAGGGCTATGTTAATGGTATCAATAATATCATAAGCACTTGAATATGAAACAAAACACAAATTACAAAACAAATTTTATTACATTTCAAAACCAAATGTTTCACAGTTCTAACACATAATCCCAAATTCATTCCCAGGCATAGATAAAATATACTTATTACAATTATGCCAAGAGCGATACCCCCTTGGATGATCGAAGTCATAGAGTCATAATAAACTTAATACAAAACATAGTGGAAATACATCAAAACATAAAACAAGAACGACAACTTCTAAATAGCTATATGTTTGCCTCCTGCAAGCCTCCAGTAGTCTTATCCGTCATCCTACTAAAATTGAAAAGACCTTAACCCCTCAGCCTGCTCAAATTAATTTTTGAGCACCCGAGAGTTTAAGGGAAAAACATGAACTTCGAAGTAGACATAAAGGCTGGTATGAATAATATTATACATTCTGAAATATATATGTTAAGTGAGACCACATCGCTTAGCGAAACGGATTTCCCCTCACTAACATCCTTTTAATACATATATTTTCAAAACTTTTTCCTGCAATCAAAACTGATCAAACACTATACAGAATATTTATGTAAACATACATAAACATCAGGTAATAATGAACTATCTGTTCAAACACATAAGTTCCGTTTGAATAACTTTTAACATTTGGCTGACTAGGGCCTACGAGACAATATAATCAAAATTAATCTAACACCTATTAGCTATTCTTCTTTTGGATTATCTATCCTTAACTATCTATTAAATGCTTCACTTCTGGATGGTCTATCCTTAACTATCTGTTAAATACTTCTCTTTTGGACGGTCTGTCCGTAACTTAGTCATCTCCTAGGTCTTCCTAATCCTAATGGTTTTTCAGGCTCACCATTAACTATCTGTATAAAAACATATATTTTTTTCAGTGTGTAATCATAATTTTAGACTACCTATGACAAAGCCCTACACACTGAAATTTTAGACAACAATTAGCTGGAGCTAATAGCTAATGTATAGGACGCGACCCCATACTAGTCCCATATGGTATTCTAATATCTGAGTCATTTTCACTTAAGGATCCCCTTCTATAATTTTACTTGAAAATATTTTCAAAATGATTAAAACATTTAAATCAAACTTAAATAAGGAAATGTAAATAATCTATATGCCTTACCCAAAATTATATCACCATGTTATATATATCTTCTTTACTCAAATCTTAGTGATGAAAACATTTAGACACTTGAAAGAACCTCTTTCTAAATCTTTGAAAGTACCTCTTCGCGAAACCAAGTGAAAACCTATTAATTACCTAGGCCAATATGCCAAAACCTTACCTTCTGAAACCACTCATCAAACCTTTCGAAAGCAATGAAACTTTGCACATCCTTCTTTAAAAATCTCCCTAAAACATTGCCTTAGAAAACTTTGGAAAACATTCCATCTCAACCTTTTGAAACCATAAAAGCTTTTGAAATTATTTATCAAACCTTTTGAAACCAATGTACTAGAACCTTTCGAAACCATTCATTAAACCTTTTGAAATCATTGAACATAAACCCGTCGAAATAATTCAACTTAAACCTTTCGAAGTCATTGAACTTAAACCTTTCAAAATCATTCAAAGCAAATCATTCGAAGACTTACTGGCTTCAATTTAAAACAAGTGGAAAACCTTCATTCAAAACCTATTGACTTCATTGGAAGTAACCTTTCGACCTTGCCGTAAGGTCTGCTTCGAAAGCTTTAAAACAATTTATTTAAAACAACAGGCCACTGCCTTTAAAACAACTCGTTCAAAAGATTGGGTAATTCTTCAGTTTAGAAAACAAGGGTAAATCACTTAAATCAAAATCTTGGAAAGCATGAAGAAGCCGATAGTTTGAAAAAAGTGAACCTTTCACCTTTGTTGAAAGGTTCAAAATAAAACCAAACAAAAGTGGCAGTAACCTTACGACTGTGTCGCAAGATTTTAAAACAAAATAGTGTTAAAAAAAAGTAACCTTTCGACTGTATCGAAAGTTTTAAAACCTTTATTTTAAACATTTGACCTAGTCAAAAACAACCAAGTCGAAAGCTCTTATTCGAAAGCAAAGCAGGTGATTCTTTGGCTTATAAAACAAACATACTTCAACTCCTTCGGCAGCCAACCTTTCAACTAAGAACCCTTCGACTCTGTCCAATTCATCACGTATCAAGTAACTTGATACCACATGCATTGGTTTGACCTTGTCGAAAGCTTTGAACCTCTCGACCTTGTCCGAAGGTCTGGATCGGAAGGTTTAATAACAAAATTGGCTTAAACATGCCAAAAGTATGATTTCTTTATTTTTAACTTAAAAAGGATAATTTTCAACTAACCTGCCGTTATTTGTCAAATTTTCATTGGTTAACAAATACTTTCAAAAAAGTGCCGCCACTATTTTTTCAGAATTAAATAATCATTTTTTATATAAAATGCCCCTTCTCCTTAATTAAATATATAAAACATTTAAGTCCCATACCTTAAATAATTTTATGTATTCATCAAATAACTTAGGAAAAACCTGAAAAAATCATAGAAAATCTATTTCAATATGTTTTCCAACACATAAAAGTTTCAAACCCAAATAATAATTATTTTAGCCGAAAATAATTTATAACCCGATAAATCATTTTCTTCACTAGAAAATCTATATAAAATCCACATTAATTCAAAAAATTATGAAAATTGAAACCTATCTCTAAAATATCATTTTTGATCTGTATTTAAATTTTCAAGGCATTTGGATGTCATCTAATTGGGTTTTCATATCAACATATCATAAAAACTAACATGAACATATATAATTCAACAACAAGCATATATATAACTTTAATCATAAAAACATGGCACATATTTGCAAAAATATTTCAGATCTAATTTTTAAAACCGAAATCATAAGAAAATGGGATGTAGTAATTATTCACCTTAGCTTTGAGATTATAAGATGTGAGATTTGATGTTGATTATGCTGATTGTCTTTCTTTACTTGAATCGTAGCTTTGATCTTCTCTTGGGAACAATAATGATGGTTGGCCTTGGTATAAATTTAGTTTAAGTGAAAACGAAATGAATGTGAGTTCTATTTCCTAAGGGTTTAGAGTATAAGCCTTCCATATTTTCTGTTTTGCCCTTACTCATTCCTAACACCTTTGATTATGTTATTTTATTCTAATTAACACACTAACATGGCACGAAAACCCTTAGTTTAATCAAATCTCAACCTATTAATCTTCACATTATTTTATTTAATTTACCCAATTAATTATTATAAATAATGTTATAAAAATATGGGGTGTTACTTGCCCCCCAACAGCCATGAGTAATACACTGTCCAATATTTGGAAAGCATTACGTACTCTAGTCTCAACGGATACATCAATATGTAGTCTCGATGCATCTTGAATAGGAATATTTAAAATGGAATTTTTATTTTTGTTGTGATAAATTACTCACTGTTAAACACTTTGTAACTACTATCACAAAACATACCATTTATGGATTTTCTATTAATTATACTTTTAATTAAATTAATTAACTAATATAACACATTATATCAAGTATATAATATAAAGAAAACATCATTCATTTCGAATAAGATTGGTTATGCAATTAGATATATGTAACAAATTACATAATTACTCCTAGGACATACACCTAACTCTATCAGGTATCTTTGCAAATTAAAAGGAGTTTTAAGCCTAGGTTGATAATATCATTTCTAGGACAAGCAAGAATTCTCGAGGTGCAGGCTAAGTTAACGGTTCGAGCGAAAGTATCCATTGCTAAGTTGAAAAGTGGGAGAGATGGGGTCCTCCTCCTATTAACACAAACTAAAGAGGAGGAAGTGGAAATAATTTGGTTAATCCAGTTGGTAAATTTTGGTGGGAATCCTCTACCTTAAGAATGCATAAAATGAAATTCCATGAAATGATGTCGAAAGTCTTAGAGAAGTCTAATTTGACAAAAGCACGGTTTATATGGTTTGACTGACAATAGTTGATCGCTTTCTAGACAATAGACACATTATCTATGAGAGACCTACCTGTAGTGAATGTCGATTGTCGTGGGCTGATTAAAGAGTCCATAAGGGGCTTCAGGTGGAAGAGCCTTCATTATTAGCTTGAAGATAGTATTTTGTAGACTGATAGACCAAAAATCCTTCATTTTGAAAACACCCTCAACCATCGAAATTAGGATGATATTCGCACAATTAAGTCTGGAGATGAATATGTTATAATTAAATTCGAAATACAACCTAATTTATAAATATATTTTAAACTACTTCAAATTACTTTGTATTTAAAAAAAATATGTATAATTTTTAAATATAAATCCATACGGATTTATATTCAGAATTTTTTTAATAAATCCATACGAAAATTGTATATATTAAAAAATTAATTTTTTGATAAAAATGTTTCAGCCAAAATAAAAAAAAAATTATATTAACATATGTAATTTATAATTACTAATGAATAGTTATAAATTTTGAAACTATATATAAAGTGTTTTAGAAATTTATTAATAATATATACACTATATATATTTATTTAAACATATCTACATTCGATTTTGAATTTAAAATAGCTTTAGATCTCATCTGGCTTTTAAATTTATAACTACCTTAAGATATTTTAGATATTAGTTTAAATCCTATGAACTAGTCAACAATTTTAAAGAACCAAAATTAACATATACACACACGCAAACACTTTATAAACATACATGCATATGTATAAATGTGTGTGTATATGAATAATAAATTAATTATAGATAATACATATGTATAGAAAGGGACAAATATATCTCTTGCGGTGTAATCGTAGCATTTATGTATGAGTACATTAAAGATATACAAACATATATGTTGCACATGCACTATACATGTATATGTGTATTTGATACACATACACATTATATATATATGTTATATAAATCAAATCAAATCTTTTGTATAAACAAATTATATAAAATAAAGATTTTATTTAAAATTATTTCGATCGGATCTGAAATAATTTAGACTTCATAGGCCCAATAAGATCTCAAAATGGATTTTTTTTAATTCACTTATTTATTCTGCTGCATGATTATCCAGTTCTTTCAATTTTGACCTCTACTGGGCCATAGTTTCTATACGACGCTTCATATTACTTGATTATTCCCGTTAAGTGAACTCCAATTATGTAGGCCTTCATTTAGCCTCTGGTAGAATTCGGGACCCTCCATTTTCTTTTAATCCCATGCCATTCCAGTACTCGCGGCAGCCGATAGATTTTGGTTTCGACTCCAGTTTTAGAGTACACGACATCGCTGCTCCTTTTATTGAGCAGCCTATAATCTATACTCCAGATCATGAGACTGTTGGTATTCCTTCAGCTGGATTATTCCCTCCTTTTGAGGAAATTTAATAAATTAGTAATTTATTATACAATCTTAGTTAAATGTTGTCTAATTAAATATTATTTATAATTACAGCATGCACCTAGGTTGGATGAGTATAGACGATATATTTTCATGCTTCAACACATGTTACTCTCTCATTTTCAAAGCTTGGTTAACAGCATGTAGGCGAGAGACATGTTTGGCAAGGAAAGATTAATGATCTACGAGCTCAGTTGGCGACAGTCCAGGTGGGTGATGGTAGTCTTATTCATTTTTTTGATGTACAGAATGATGATGATGTTGACTATAATGATGATGTTGACTACAATGATGATGATGATGGATCCAATTGGGGGTTAATGATGGTGCATTTAACTTTGGATAATTGTTTATTTATGTGATTGAGCATGCATAGACATGTATGTTATTTCATTATTGATGTCGTATTCACATTATGTTGATTATGTGGATATTGTTCTATTATTGATTAAAAGAGAGCTTTTATTGGCATGATGTACAGTGATATTATTTACATGGACAGTTGTTATGTTATTGGTTTTATTACATGATCACTATTGACATGATGTACAGTGATATAGTTTATAAGTAAAAAACAGTGCTGTATACTTATTCTAGCATTCAAAACACTATAAATAACAATGATATTGCTGTTCCTTTCGAAACCACTTCTCAACTTTTTATAACGAAAAAATATTTCCATTTTCGTTAAATGTCAATCAATGTACATGCACACCCTTATTCATTACGACCTACTAGGGAAGAAAGAATTCGTTTACAACAATAGTAAGAATGCGTTGTAATAGGGAACTTGGCAGTAATTTGATGTTTCTTTGCTTATGAATCTCTAGTGTCTGTTATGAAGTACGATCTTGATGTTGGACATCATTATCTAAGATGAACTTCCACAGATGTAAATTTCATGAGTGGATCGATGACCCTCTACCTCAGCATGCAATTAGCTGCATAGTAGAAAAAAAGCAATTAGCTTTACTACAAAAGCAAGTAAATCTAGCATTAGTTTAAGAGCGATAGTTAACTCTTATGGAAGCGATGAACCGCAGCGTGTTTTACTGCAACTACGGCCTTGTGGCTCATAAGGGCATTATGGCAATAACAGATCCAAGTACCGAACGTTGTTTCTTCAGATGTCACCAACATAGGTGCATGTCCACTTCTGGATCGACGAGCCGCTCCCTCCAAGAGCTGAAATGTTTACCTCAACTTAAGGCATGAGATTACGTTGCTTAAACACCAACTTACATTATCTTTTATTTGATGTAATTAATAGTGTTTTCTATTTCTAAAATGCAATATATCATGTACCCTTTTTGTTTATTTGTTTTTCTACGTTTACTATGTAATGTGTTCTATCTTTACAATGTAATGTATCATGTATCCTTTTGTCTGTTTGTATTTCTATGTTTACAATGTATTGCCTACTATCTTTGTAATGCCATGTCAAATCTGTACATTATACCGCATAATGTGTTAAAGTTGAGTTGATAACAATTTAAAATAATTGTCTAAACATGTTCACAAACTTTACTAAAGCAAATTCCAAATTGTTATGTCAAATCGGTATAGTATATAGCATAATGTGTTAAAGTTGAGTTGACAACACTCAGAAATAATTTTCCAAACATTTTCAAAAACATTACTAAAGCATATTCCATAATGCCATGCCAAATTTGTACAATATATTATACAACATGTCAAAGTTGGGATGACAACACTTTGAAATAATTGTCCAAATACATCCACAAACTTTACTGAAGCATACTCCACCTAGCATACGAGTGTCCAACTTTTGTTATATAAGAAATCCAACATTCATCTCATATTACACATTGCAAACTTTATATTTTCTCACACATCAGACAGTTATATACTAAAATGGATACTTCTTCTTTTCTTAAATGTGTTATAGCGTTCGATGGTGATTCCAAAGAGGAAGAGAATTTACGAGAAGAAGCCAAGAAAATACAAGAAATAGTAGACTTACACCAAGAAGCAAACTCAACATTCAGAAAGCATCGCGGTTCAGTCTTTGGTCGAGAACATATAAATCGCTGTCATTTTGCATTTCATAAAACTCTCATTTAAGACTACTTCAACCCAAATTTAATATACGGGCCAAATATGTTTCGGAGGAGATTTATAATGCAAAGAGATTTATTTTTGAGGATTTGAAAGGTATTCAAATCAACAATAAATGTTTTATTCATAAGCCAAACGCTTCAAAAATGTAGTGTTTAAGCGGAGAACCAAAAATAACTGTTGCTTTAAGGTGTTAGCTTATGGCATCCATGCAGATGAAGATGATGCATATGGGATTTCAGAGAGTACTACAGTGGAAACTCTCTAAAAATTCTACCCATGTATAATAAACAACTACAGCACTGAGTATCTAAGATCTCCAAATGAAGATGATGTTGCGAGGATTAAAGAAATGCATGAAAGCAAAGGATAATTAAGAATACTGGGGAATCTCGATTGTACGCATTAAGAATGGAGAAGCTGGCCTTGAGCATATCACGATCTTATAATGGTAAGAAAGAAACCAACTATTATTTTGATTGCTTTGTACGGATCATGGATTTGACATGCTTTCTTCTGAATGTATTGTTCTAATAACAACCCAAATGTGATTGAGATGTCATATTTGTTTTATAATCTTGCACTTGGTAAATTAACCCATGTGTCATTTACACTTGACCAAAACAATTACGAACATGGATGCTATCTCGGGGATGAGATACATCCAAAATTGAGCACCATTGTAAAGGCTTGTCCAAATCCAATCACATTGAAGCTAGTGAAGTTTGTTGAGATGCAAAAAGGATAAAGGAAAGATGTAAAAAGAGCATTTGGGCCCTTCAATCTAGATTTGTAATGATTAGTAATCCTTGTAGACTATGGAATCAATTCAAGATGACTAAAATCGTGTTCACGTGTATAATTATACATAACATGATTATTGAAGACAAAAAAGATATGGATGAATGCTATTACCATGAATTGGTGCAAACTAGTTGCCAGAAATATTCTAAGAGGACATTCATATAACCGAAGAACATTACAACATTTACTTGTATAGAGAACTTTCATGTTGAAATGTAGCATTGCATAATAGACTTTAAAAGGATTTTATGAATTATATTTGGAATCACTGCGGAGGTTAATAGTTCACTTGTTTGTCTTTTGGATTCTATGTCTATACTTATTTATTTCTTATATGTACCTTTTCTAATGAATGCTAGTTTTTCGCTTTATTAATCAATCGTCTTATGTAGTACTTTGTGTATTTGCATGTCCAAACAAGTAGATCATTAGTTACTAATCAAAGAGGCATTACTATTTTCTTATGAAACTACAAACACTACATTTACACGAACACGAAGTAAAATGCTAAGGATATAAATTGCTCGGTTTAAAGTAAACTACAATTGAGGGAAGTTTTCATAAATTATTCGCTTTTTACGCTCCATCCAATATTGAGTTGTAACTTCATTCATTCCCGTAAAATCATTTTCCATAGTCGCTTGTTTGTATTTTTGACTTTTAGCATCCACCTTTTGACATTCAAAATCCAACCTTTGTTGCTCAATTTGCACAAACTTTCACATCGTGTCAACCTTTTCCTTTACAACCATGGTCATTTCTTCATGTCTTTTTTCATGCATTTCCTAGGTGGTGCGCACTAAAATATTCAAGGCCACTTCCGTCTCATTCTTCTTCTTGTAGCTTTCGATCTCATTGGTCTAAAATTTTCATTAGCTCTCCGAGTAAGCACATCCACCTCGTTTTCCGACTCAAAAGGTGTTTCTCCGCTGGATGAGTCTTCTGGACTAGAGTTGACTTTTGATTTAGATGTTTTTTCTTTCCTTTATCTTTTGTTTGAACATCTTTCAAGTTCGTTGCATTGTCAGAATTCCACTTTGGTTGACTAGTCAACAAATTTGAACAATTTTCGAATTAGTAATAGTGAGGTTTTTAACATCATTTTCCTTTAAAATAGCTTCAAGAATTTCCCATTCGTCATTTTATCTAATAATAAAATAAAATAGAACAAATATTCATATTTCTAGTTTACACAAAAATAAAAATCGAGAAACATACCAAATGATCTTCGCTTCTATTACACTAGGTTTGGCTTTCTTTATTTTATACATTTGTGATTCGTAAAATTGAGTCTAACGATTAATTATTCAGAATTAATATTGGATCGTTGACATTGATCATACGTTGTCTGCATGTTTCTTGTTGTAGGAATTCATTACTTTCTTTCAAAACTTTTCACCACTTTGTTCATTACCCATTATTGAATCTTTGAAATAATGACCATAAATGTTTCACAAGTTGTAGCCATTGCTCGTCATAGGTTGAATGAATGCTGGTTGAGATGAGTATCATTCTGATCGTTATCGTATTTAAACTCATAGCTTTGAGAATTTAAAAGATGTGTAAACTCTTTGAACAGTGACGACAGTTCACAGATTGGATAAGATTTATTTGGTTTAGCATAAATAGTGCAAATGTGATGTATATTGAAGATTGAAAGTGGGTTATTTTTTCAAGTGAAAGTGAAAAATAACATTTGGATTGAAAATGTAGCACTTAATTACTATTGAGTTTTCGACGTCTATTTAATAGATGTCCAACTTTAAATGTCGCAGGAGACCGGCCCACATATTGCCCTTAATTTTCATATGCAGCGGCCTTTCATTTGTTGGGGAGCTCGTCTTGAGGATGTGCTGAATATGAAGGCTGAATTGCCAATGTAATAACAACTAACAGCTGAGATCTACCGTGTTTTGTGTGCAAATAAAATTTCCCTTTTTAAACCAAAATAGAAGATATAGAAGCCCAAAACCATTCGAAATTCAAAAAACACTAATGCTGACTAATCTTTTACCATTAAATTTCTGACCTAACCATTGATGAAACTTCAGTGCTATCTATTTTGATCATGCACTGATTTGCATGCTTTTATATTTCTCGCATTGCCGTAGATCATAACACACCATTACCATATAGACCATTATCACAGCACAAAATGGTTCAGCAACAAATTTGCTGTCCAAAATAACAGAAGTGAAGATTACATATCCAAATTACACCCTCAATAAAGATTCAACATGCAAGTTCATTCCTATAGGTCAATCAAATAATATCCTCATTTATTTATTCTGAAGTCTATAGGTAAAAGCCTGGAGCGAAAGCAAAAGTTGCTTCAACTTTTCTTTGGTAGCAGCATCAATTAAATTACCATCAGCGTCAAATTTCTGAGGAGGCTCGAATGCTTTCACAAAGAGTTCAGGTTTATTGATGAAGTGAAGGTCTAGAAAAACTCCAACTTGGCGGAGATGGTATTGAGATCTTCCTCCTCCAAAGCCGCCTCCTGCACTCACAATGGCGGCTGCCTTGTCTGCCCATACATTTGGTGCACGGGATGCCCAATCTATTGCATTCTTTAGTGGACCTGACATTTGTTTCAGAATATTATGAAAATGATGCACTTTTATCTTTTAATTCTTTAATACTCATAACATGATCAAAAGAATTTATGTCATAGCCAAAATTATAAGATCACACTTTTATGGAATTCCTATCAGGATCAACAATTGTGCCGTTATTAACTCCTAACAGTTCAATTTTAGACTAAAGTCAATCACTCGCTAATGGTTTTTGTAAAACTCCAAGCAACGGTGATAGCTTATACATAGTATGGTGTGATAAATAAACTCAAAACATTGAATTTAAGTTGCAAATTCTAATGTGGATGTTACTCGGATATAACATACAAGCATTTCTGCTGTAGCATAACATTTCAATCACAGTTGGGACTAAACTTCAACAAACACAAACAATTATTTTAACTTGCATCTATATCAGTTTTGGAACTTCCCGATGAGAAAAAATTAATGCTGAGTAATTTGGTTATTGATAGATGGAAAGCTCATCAAACATGATATGAAACTCAACACTCAACACCCAACACCCAACAATAAAATGCAGAGTTACATAGTTTATATAGAGTTTAAGAAAAAGGTATACGAAGAACAAATCATATTCTATAACATAAATTAGATCATCATCTATATGAATAACAAGAAGTTCGTGGGTGGCAAATTTTCATACTACAAGATTATCGATGCCTTAAACGATTCAAAACATACATAAGACTTGTTCCTATCCAATGACTCAATGTTCACTAAACATCCCGAGGAAATGGTAAGACAATTATGCTCGTTCAGCATAATACCTTATAAAAGTTTTATTCCCATCCATCCATGCCGAACTTAAATTGCTTGAAATACTACTCTGTTTAGTTCAATCACAGTGTCTTTTAGACCAATCCGACAAGTATATACCTAGCTATGTTATACTTAAACTTACTCGTATTGTTTCATGTCATGATCTCAAGTGTACTTATTTTCATAATTAAACTGCCAAATTTCAGAAATTGTACATTTCCAAATAACAGTGGTTGGTTGAATAACGATAAAATATTATCAACTCATCTGTCATTAAAGTAATGAAATTCATACCGGATCTAACAACAATACTAAATTTAATAAGAACAGTGTCAACAAACTGATTTTACTATTCTGAATGCTTTGTTTCACCAATAAAAGTAAATCAGCCATGCAATCATCATCATCATCATGCATATCAATATGCCATCATATGTGACAGCTAAATCCCCCCTTTTACGCTGTAAAGACTTGCATGTTAAATGAATTTTAGAAGTCCAAAAGGCCTTCATTTAACCATAATTTCATGATTGACTAATTCACGTTATTAGGTGTTATAAAGTGTAATGAAGAGTTTCTTACATATCCCTAATCTCAATGTATTTGCTTGTGATTCTTCCATTAACAACACAAATAAAGAATAAAAATGAAGATTAAAATAATGATTTCCTCAATACTAATGATATAAGGTAAAAATATTGTTTCTTAGTTATGTTCATTTGGTTATTGTTTATTAAGGTCACTATTATAACACGTTCGTTCATCTAAGTAAGAGTATGGCTTAAAATATTATTTAGTGTTTTCTAAACAGTCTTGATTTTCAACTGTTTGGCATTAGAGTGGTTTTGACCTGCTAAAAATATATTTGTGGTTTGTTATTTGTGATACAAAAAAACATTTAAAGTAAATAAATATAAAAAGAAGGAAAACATATATGATTTTCCCAGATTTATATTTATAGATGGATAAGCATATTATAATAGAAGAGAAGATTTCTCTCTTTTAGATTAGATGCAACAATTTATTTGTTGCCATATACATGGAGACTTTAGCACCAAGTAATTGACTATAATAAATAAAAGCATCGCTTTTCTTTTTAGGTTAATGGAGTTATTGTTTTAGAGTTTGAAGGATTGAGTTTGATGCTCAAATTAAGGCTCTGCAATTGATTTTTTGGTGAAATTGTATAACCTAATGTTTGGAGGAATTGATTTGTTTCTTGTTTTCTTCATTTCTTTTCTCTTCTCAAATTTAACTGTGAAAGGGTGTAACCCTAAAAGTTCACTCATGATGTTACTAGAGCGGTATGAAATTTATTGGTCTTGATCCATCTTTGTTCTTAACATCTTTTTTAATGAAGAATCATAATTTTAATAATCTTGCTATTGGTTTAGCTTTGATTTAATACCACATAAGTAAAACTTTTAGTTCACATTTGGTGCAAAATAAGGATATATAACGGATTATAAGTATAAAATCATTGGTGGGCATGTTTTTGCTATGTACATGTAATTTATCCTTTTTGTAGCCACACTCATACCATGATTGGTACAAGTATTAACAGTTGCTTGAGACAAATGAAGATGCTTCAAATTCAATTAATATTGATGACAAAATTTAATAATCTACTGCTGATACATGGAAATTAAAGCCATACGTTATAAATCCAAAAATGCATGTTTCGGTTTTGTAAAGGTTTGCCATGTTTATCACATTAAGGAACATAGCGATAGATATTATCTTTTATGTTTTGGTACTTTTAAGTTTCAAAACACACCGATTTTGCAAATAAATCCACATGATTTATTGGGACCGGCTAATTAGTAGAGTGAATAATGAAATACTTCTTATATTATTTAATAGAAGTTAATCATGATTCTTGCAATGACCATTTTATAGAGTACTAAAAAGCTTATCATAAGGCATGCTGCATTAAGTCAATTTATTAAAAGATATCGATTCATAAGAAATGCAATTTTTGTTGATGTATTAAGTTCTTTATGAGGTTAAATTCATACAATGAAGGTAAATAAAAAAAAATGCATGTGTGTTAAACAATTAGCTAAAGTATAAGGCATAGACAAATGCAACAGTACAATAACTAAGTTTCATTGCACATTGAAGTTAAAGTCCATTTTGTTGTTCATTGATAGTTTACGTCTGTGAGGTAAATACAATTAATATTGATCCAGCATATATTTTGATATACTTTATAAAATGTGTGGTTCTGAAACTTAAATTGTGTTTGAAAAAATTGCTAGAAATAAGATTTGAAAATTTATGGTATGCCTACATGCATCTAATTTAATTTTTTTATATGCCTTTAAAAGGTTTCCATGCATCACATAAGCTTTTTATTTTATTTCTACTACATTTCAGTTTGTGTAGAATTTGAACCACAAACAACTATTGCTAGATGTGAAATTAGTTTGATTGGGTGTGATTAAATTAGTTTATGGAACACTCAATGCATGAACTGAATATAATTTGTATTGTTCATTAAGTTTGACAAAAAAACTCCTAACATGGCAATTGTCCTTCATCTAATGTTGCTATACCCACGAGTATAGAGATTTCCTAAAGTATTGGTACATACAATCCGCCTTGACATAAATAAAGTATTAATGAATAATTTTTGATACTGCGTATTTTGACATCAAAATCTAAATTTGAGTAGAATGTCGTACTATTAACATTTATTGAATTATATACTACTAGACAGCATAAAAGTTTCATATGCATTTTGCATATGGTTAAAGCAAAACATTATGATTAGATCAAATGATGATAAAATTTAGATGTTAATCAAAATAAGAACATCATAGTGATTTGTGAGTAGCCACATCTCAAGTCATTATCGTGTATGTGATGTGTTTTATCGCATCGAAGTACAAGTTTCACATATGATATCGGATTTGATTAACATGAACGATTCACCACCCCATCAAGAAGCAATTGCCAAATAAAATGACAAAAAGTTAAATGTTAAAAGTGAAACATTCTTACACCCATAGGAAAATAGTTGTCTATTTTGATATTTTAACGTGCTATTATATTACATATGAATTAGTTAATTCATTGTGGCGAAGATAACTCCACACATGAGAACGTGAATTCATAAATCAATATTAATAAACTTTGTTTGTTGGCAATAATGTAAATATAAAGATCGCAACGTTTTCTTTTTGTATGATCTCGTATTATATGTTGAACTTTGCTCCATTAAGAATATCAAGTAAAGTTTAGTAATTGCACAAGGAAAAGATCAGAGCTGGTGGGAGCATATAATTGTAATGTAAAATCTCTTGTAACATTCAGTATTATTACAATAAAGTTTGAGATTTATAAACGTGGTTGTTGGTCAAAACATTGAGGATGTAGATTTTGTTTCATAATGTTAGCATAGACAGTAAAGATATATGTAAACATCGTTTGTCTTAAGTTTTCTCACAAACATCAAGATATGCTAATAAAAGAGAAATCCAGTTTGATAGATGCAAGTGTTCCACAAGCTTGTTCGTGAAACAACCATTAGCATTATTAGTCCAAACTACAAGTTTGATAGATGTGAGCCTGAAAATGGGGTTTGGAAGGTCATGCCCAGTTTTTGTCTTTCTTTGTTTCTTTTCTTGATTATATTCGACTTGCGATATAGTTTTTTTTTTTCTTTCCCTTTTAGCAAATACTGATAGAGGTACCTTGCTTGTTTTGAAAATTTTAAAGAAAAGAAAATTCGAGTTGCCATTTTGACATGAAGATCAGATAATGACCATGTCGCCATAAAATAAGGAGTGTGCATTCATGCAGAAAAATATTTCGATCTTTTGACTAAAGCTATCATGTTTGGAGTGTTTAAGGATCATATACGGCTTGTTATAAAACAAATAAATACGTTCAGAGTACTAATGTTTAGGTACATGACTATGGCAGTGTGTATCAAGTGTCATGTAATATTTTCTATTATAAATTCAAGTTGGACAAGAATAACATATAAGAAGCTATTCATAAAGAATATTTTTTAAGAAACTCGTGTTAATGTTCAAGTATGGTTTCATTTCACCTATTACGATGCAATTTCAAATTGGCTAATAAAGAAAGTTGTTGCAATGGATGAATTTAGTGGGTCAACGAAAATGTCAAAATTAATTTTGAAATTCCAAATATTTCCATTCAACCATAATATTTATGCTATACCAACATAAATAATTAATAAAGCATATGAATATAAAGAGTTTCGTAACCTATTGATGGGAGGGCCATGAAACATGAAGTGCCTCTATTGTCTACAAATTTGCTTGTGAGAGAATAAAAATGGAGACAAAAATAATAACGACACTCTCAACGATGAGTATATAAGGTGAACATATTTTTGTCAGATAGGTTCATTCGGTCACTAATTATGATCACAATTGAAGCATGCATGTTCATGTAGATAAGTTAAGGTATAATTTCATAATTTATTTTGTGTTTTATATGCACTATCATGATTTTCCAATATTGCATACTTTCATAGAAACAAATCATGCTTTCCATCAATACATTTTTAATTTTATTGATCAGCAATGATCTTGACGCAGCGGTTAGGTTACTTGCATGGTGATCTGAGCGTCCAGGTTCGAGTTCGAAAATAGCCTCTTTACAATGCGGAGGGAAGGCTGCGTACATTATCGACCTCTTCAGAGCCCGCTATCGTGTGTGAGCCCTGTGCACTGGGTTCCATCTTTTTTAGTAATGATCTTATTTTATAAGGATGAGCATGTTAGGAGCTAATATCTAGTTTAATATCTAGACAACAATAAAATGATTTGAAGGAAAGAAAAGAAAGAAGAAAGGAAGTAATTGAGAGGAATAACAAGAGGAGTGATCTGGTTATCAATTTTTCATATTGTTTCGTTACAAAGCTTGCACATATATAGTCATGTTTACACATACATACAAGAATTGTAACCAATCCACTCATGGATTGACAACTCACCCTACTAAAAACAAATGGCTAACTCTATTGAAACACCGCATTTTGCTCTTCACCCCTTTACACAATTTAAATCAAAATAAAACCTCATTATCTGTCGTTCATCCCTAATTCTGACAAATACGCCCATAAATAGTTTCCTTTTTCAAATCAGGATTTCTTTTTACTCCATAAAAATCTAAACTTTGTTCAATTTTCAAATTCCTGAAAAACAATACGGTGTGGATAATGTAAATATTTTATTTAGTTTTTTTTAAACCCCCTTGGTCAATTTAGTTTGAAAAGTATAACCGTAATTTATTAGTTTACTGTTTATTTTTTATTTTATTTTTCTTAAAATGGAATGAATTGTTTGAAATTAGAATTTTGGAGTATAAGGGTTGGATTTATAGGCTAGCAGTGGAATAGGCATGTGAAAGAGAGGGCAATGATTTCTAATGGCATTGGTTTAAGGACCTGGCTGGTGGTAGAGGTAATAGTTAGGTTTGATAGAAAAATATATCTTGAATCCAAAGTTTAGTGATAGCTACATGGAGAAGCATTGATAATTTTGTCCATTTAATTCTTTGTTTGATTGGGTGTTAAGAAAAAGTTGGGGTTTGAATAGAAGTTGCATATTGTTGGGAAAAATCCCTTCAGATGATCAGTCTAAGAGAATAAAAAACCAACGCAGCGGAAAAACAACGAACTAGATCGTGATTGTAGCGAGACAGAACAAATAGAGATGAACACCAGAACAGACAGTCACAGATCTATGCAATGTAGAAAAAATAAATAACACCGGTATTTATAGTGGTTCCACTACCGCTAGGCAGTGTACGTCCACTTGAGGAGAAGAGATTTTATTAATCGCTGAAAGATTAGAGTTGCAAAATTGATTCGCTTTTGAAGGCTATACATAAGAAGAATTTACAATACGGACAAAATTTTGCAGAGTTTCAGCTCTCTAGGATGACTCTGAAATTGCCTGAAATTAGCTCTCAATTTCGACTGTCATTGTCCAAAAGCTTCCATATTTATAGAGTGGAGAAATGAAGAGGGGTAGCTGCTCTATAGTAGCTCTGGGTTTTGGTTCGGCATGCATCTGGTTTGGTTCGGCAAAATGCCGAGTAAAAAATTTGGACCGGTAAGCAAACTAGAACGGCGAACTACCGAACGAAAAAATTGGTCCGGCACTCCGAACGAAATATTACGTTCGGCAAATCACCGAACGAAATATTTCGTTTGGCAGTTTTCTTTTCTCTCCCGCTTCTCCATTTTACCGAACGAACTAATGCCCCTCCAAATCAACTTCCACTTCTTCCTTCAAGTTTTGTGGCTCTCGCATCTTCGTACGGCAAATTTGGAGATAGGTCTTCAGACATCGTGACTTCCTCTTCATTCTACAAATCTGGACTAGGGTTACGGCTTCTTAATTTGGAAATTTCGGTATCAATTTCTAACAATCTCCACCTTGATACCAGATTTTCAAACAAGCATTCCAACTCCATCTACACTTTTGTGCTCCAAGCAATGATACTTAGCCAATGAGCTTCAGCAATGTCATCACCCATTACACTCTTTCAAAGAACTCCGACAAGACCACCGTCCGTCAACAAAGTGTTCGAAGTACCCAGTCCATGTAGAAGCTATCAATCTCCACCATGAAAACAAACGTCTCCGTGAACCATCTCAACTCTCCCCCGTGCTACCCCGTGACACCTAACACTTCATTAAACAAATCAAGTCCGAGCAATGCTCGAACTTAGCAACAGAAAATAACTTGGTAAACATGTCTGCTGCATTCTCCTTTGTGTGAACCTTCTGAAGACGAACTAACTTCTCTTCACTCATCGAGACAAGAAACGACTCTCTCACCTCAATATGCTTCGTCCGCCGGCTGAATGCCAGATTTTCAGCTAAGTGAATTGCACTCTGATTGTCACAGTACACATCCACACCTTCGTGTACGAAGCTCAAATCACAAAACAATCGACTCAAGTAAAGCGCTTCCTTAGCTGCTTCAACCGCAGTTATGAGCTCTGCCTCTGTAGTAGACAAAGCCACGATCGTCTGCAACCTCGCTCTCCAACTGATCGCTGTCCCACCAATGGTGAACACATATCCGGAGGTTGACTTTCTTCGATCTTTATCACCGGCATAGTCGGTCGCAAAATCCAGCCAAGCTGAAATCCATATCTCTGCCGCCAAAGACAAGCCCATGGTTTAAACTTCCTCTAATGTATCTGAAGATACACTTCACTGCTTCCCAATGCGTCTTTTCTGGATTCGCCATGAATCTACTCACCAATCCGACCGCCTGTGCAATGTCAGGCCTAGTGCAGACCATGACATACATCAAGCTGCCAACTGCACTTGCATATGGGACCTTCATCATATAAGGCTTGTCCTTTTTCGAGATCGGAAAGCCTTCAATAGAAAGCTATATGTGCAAAGGCATGCTGTGCTGATTGCCTTTGTCTCTTCCATGCTAAACCGACCAAACACATTTCGCATGTACTCCTTTTAAGTGAGGCTCAAAAGTCCTAGTTTTATATCCCTATGGATTTCCATACTCAAAATTTTCTTTGCTTCTTCAAGGTCTTTCATTTCGAATTCCGCTTTTAACTTTAGCTTCAAACTATCGATTTCAATCTTTTCCTTGGAAGCAATCAACCTATCATCCACGTACAAGAGTAGGTACACTCATCTACCATTCTTTAAATGCTTGAAGTACACACAAGCGTCTTTGATTCTACGATCAAAACCAAGTAAAAGCATAAAAGAGTGAAACTTCTTGTGTCATTGTCTAGGCGACTGCTTAAGTCCATACAAAGATTTCTTCAATTTGCAGACCCGGTTTTCTTTCTCATCTACGACAAATCCTTCTGGCTGCTTCATGTAGATAGTCTCATCCAAGTCTTCGTGCAAAAAAACAGTTTTCACATCCAGTTGCTACAGCTCTAAATCATGAGTTGTGACGATAGAGAGCAAAATGCGGATGGACGCATGTCTCACTACTAGAGAAAATATCTCATTATACTCCAATCTCTTTCTTTGTGAAAACCCTTTAACAACTAGTCTAGCCTTATATCTTCCATCACCCTTCATCTTGAATACTCATTTACAACCTATGGCTCGGCTTCCTTGAGAAGGTGGTACCAAATCTCAAGTCTTATTCTTCTTCAACGACTCTAACTCATCTTCCATAACGCACATCCACTTCGAACGGTCACATGACTTCAAAGCTTCATTAAGGTCAAGCGGTTCCTCAAAAACCATGTGTAGAACATAGTCAAACTGATCATCAAGACTAAGGTTCGCAAACTGCCAATTACCATACCTTTCGGGCGGCATAATAGTCCTATGACTGACTCGGGTAGGTACTGCTTCGTCTAAGCTCCTTTCAGCTCCACCTTGAACTGAACTTTCTCTAGATTCATGCACATCATCGGCACTACTAGAAGATACCTATGAACTATCCTGTGATGTTACCCGCCGTTCGTAGCTCGGTTGGTTAGGGGGTTGGGAGATGGGTACCTAAGGACTGTGTCCGGACAGGTTCGAATCCCAGCTCCAAAACCATCAGTGGGAGTTTCAGCGTTACGCATCTGTGTGCGAAGCCTAAAAGAAGCGGGGTATACACACGGCGTGGGGTTTACTTAACTGAATATCAACGAATACCATGATCTTAAGATTCCCCATGATATCAAAAAAAACTATCCTATGATGTTTCATCAACTGTGTTTTCCTCGACAGCATCAACAACAACTCTACTATTCGGCTGAAACACGAAAACTTCTTCCATCTCCTTAGGCCTATTAGAATCTTCTGATATGGTAGGTAGCTTCTCCTTTGGATTGAACATAGCAGACTCATCAAAAGTAACATGTCTGGCATGAATAATCTTCCGATCAACAGGGCTCCAAATTCGATACCCTTTGATACCATCGGGGTATCCCATTAGTATGTCCTTGTATGCTCTAGCCTCCAACTTGTCATCACCTGTATGATAAAAATACACAAGACAACCAAAAATTCGAAAGTAATCAAGATACACTGCTTTACATATCCAGTTCTCCTCTGGATTCTTCCCATCTATGGCTGAGCACGGAATTCGATTTATGATATGCGCCGCAGTTGATAATGCCTCAGTCCAAAAGCCTCTAGACAAGCCCGCCGTCAATCTCAAGCAACGAGCCTTCTTCACTAGAGTCATGTTCATCCTTTCTGCGATCCCATTGGATTGTGGATCTTCGAGTGTAATGAAATGTCTCTGAATGCCATGCTGTCCACAGAAATTGAGAAACACTCTAGAGACAAATTCATCGCCATTATCAGATCTCAACACCTTCAACCTAGAACCGGATTGATTCTCAACAAACGCTTTCCGGTCTTTGAACTTTTCAAAACGATCTGATTTGGCCTTTATCACGTACACTCATACTTTCCGAGAAAAGTCATCAATGAAAGAGATAAAATACTTTGCTCCTTCAAGAGAAGGAGTAGCAACCGGTTCCCAAACATCTGTATGTACGTACTCAAGTACTCGTCTCGATCTATGGAGTCCAACTCCAAAAGATACTTTAGTTTGCTTGTCTAACACACACTCCTGACAAAAATCCATCTTGTCGAAGCTTTCTCCTTTGATCGTCTTCCATCTCCGAAGCAACTCTAAGCCCTTCTCTGAAATATGACCCAACCTGAGATGCCAAAGCTTTGTGGCATCCAAAGCACGAGAACTATCTACTTCAACACACGACTCTCCAAGAACTGTGGTTCCTTTCAGCAAATACAGATTTCGAAACACATCTTCTTTCACAAAAACTAGTACACCTATCGAAACCTTCAGACTATCCTTGTTGATGATTACCTTGCATCCCAATGATGCCAATTGTCCTAAAGAAATTAAGGACTTCCGAAGACCTGGAATATATCAGACACTTTTCAAAGTGCGTACCACTCCGTCAAACATCCTGATCATCACTGTACCTTCACCCATTGCTCTACAGCTGGCATCATTACCCATAAAAATAGAGTTTCCCTCTCGTCCAACGAAAGAACTGAAATAATCCTTATTAGGCGTCATACGAAAAGACGCCCCCGAGTCCAGCACCCAATGGTTTGAGACATTCGATACTGCTGTAGACAACACACCGTCAGATACAGACTTCTCCACCGCAAATGATGAAGGTCCGTCTTCTTCCTTCAAATCTGGATAGTCCATTTTCCAATGACCGGATTTCTTACAAATAAAGCACTTCCCATCCTTAGACTTTCCTCTCTGCCATTACCGAGCTTCCTAGACTTGGAACAGCCCTCTAGAGTTCCAATTCTTCTTATATCTCTTTCTCTTTTAACAAACAGGTTGTACACCTCTACTTCCTTCACTTATCTCCTTTATCTGATCTCTCAAGCCCTCGGATAGAAAGTCTGACTTCACATCTTCCACTGTCAATGTGTCTCTAGCAAAGATAATGCTGTTAGCGAAACATGTGTATTGCTCTGGAAGAGAACACAAAAGAATCATTGTCATTTGCTCCTCATCCATCTTCAAGTCAACAGTCTTCATTTTCATCACAAGACCATCAAAGAAATTAAGATGTTCCTTCACTGAAGTGCCCTCTCTTATCCGCATGGTGAAAAATGTTTTAGTAATATCAGACGGTTAGTCAGACCTTTCTTCAAGTGGAGATTTTCTAGCTTGGTCCAAATGCCCCTAACAGTGGTCTCACTGCTAATTTTTAAGATAACATTCTCTCCCATAGCTAGTTGTAAAGTAGTAAACACTCATTTCTTCATCTCTTTCTTTTTCGCGACTAAGATGTCAGCTATCAACTCCTGAGGGGCATGCACTACTGGATGGACTTCATTCCTTATTAAAACAGCATTCATCCTCCATTGCCACTTCTCAAAGTCTTTATCCCCATTCCATTTCTCAATTTCCAACTGTGATCCTGACGCGATATACATCCCTTTAGTATAGAGTCTTATAACAACTGGAGTTGCTTCATCTTCTGCCATAGCGTCTAACACTCCTCAATCAACCTTGCAGCTCTGATACCAGACTGTTGGGGAAAATCTCTTCAGATGATCAGTCTAAGGAAATAAAAAACCCAATGTAGCGAAAAAATAATGAACTGGATCGTGATTGTAGTAAGACGGAACAAACAAAGATAAACACCAGAACAGACATCACAGATTTATGCAATGCAGAAAAAATAAATAACACCACTATTTATAGTGGTTCCACTACCCTAGGCAGTGTACGTCCACTTGAAAATATGAGATTTTATTAATCACCGAAAGATTAGAGTTACAAGGTTGATTCACTTTTGAAGGCTATAAATAAGAAGAATTTAAAATACGGATAAAATTCTGTAGAGTTTCAGCTTTCTATAATAGCTTTGAAATTGACTGAAATTAGCTCTCAATTTCGGCTATCATTGTTGTCCAGAAACTCCCATATTTATAGAGTGAAGAAATGAATAGGGGTAGCTGCTCTATAGCAACCCTGGGGTTTGGTTCGGCAAAATGCCGAGCAAAAAATTTGGACCGGTAAGCAAACTAGAGCGGCGAACTACCGAACGAAAAATTTGGTCCGGCGCTCTAAATCACCGAACGAAATATTTCATTCGGTAATTTTCTTTTCTCTCCCGCTTCTCCATTTTACCGAACGAACTAATGCCGCTTCAAATCAACTTCCGCTTCTTCCTTCAAGTTTTGTGGCTCTCGCATCTTCGTACGGCAAATTTGAAGATAGGTGTTCACACATCGTGACTTCCTCCTCTTCATTCTACAAATCTGGACTAGGGTTAGGGCTTCTCAATTTGGAAATCTCAGTATCAAATTCTAACACATACATTAGTCTAAAAGTTTGTACGAAATCATTTTATTTCTATTGAGCATTGTCATTACTTCACATCATTACCATCCCCTCAAAATTGACCTTGTCGTCAAGATAAAAACGTTCACCACGTCAATTGTTCCATTGGGGTTGAAGATTAAGATTTTGCTTTCATATGACATTGTTGTATCTTCCATTAGTTCCCATAAAAAGGATTATTCCCTTTTTTTCACTTCTTATGTTGATCTAAATAGAACGTATGATGCAATTTCAACTTACTTATCATATCAAAATATGAATACCCGGCTACATCATGGCTAAGATAAGCATCATCGTATTTGGATGAGTTGTTAAGAATCAATTATACTCACGAGACTTAACAACTTCATACATTAGACGTTCTAAATTGATATTAGGTTTGGGTTGTGAATTGGTGTGGTGATATTGGTGTTAAATGAGCATTTGACGAGTTTGTGAAAGTGTCGGTTTGAGAGGGTAAATCGAGTAAGAATTTTTGTATAAGGGTGGAGTTAGAGATGGGGATAGGGAAATCCAATGGTGGTCGAATGATTTTTTGCATGTGGTGGTAGATTATGGGTAGGTAGAAGTGATTATGGGTTAGTGCATTTTGTGGTTGTGGAGGAAGCGTTAGTGGAAGGGTTTGACTTTGGTACATAAATTGAAGAGATTTTGGTGGAGGAATTGAGTAAAGAAAGGTGGATGAGACAAATAAAGTTTCGAATTTTAAGCATGTCGACTTGATGAACCATACGGGCGGCTTATTACGAGGCAAGGTGTTGGAGATGCGCAAAGTTGTTGTAGGGTTTGGGCGTTGGTGGTTTGTTGAGAGGAAAAAATTTCAACCATGTTAGTAAACTGGAGTTATGAGATGTTAATTGAATGAAAGATGAGAAACAAAGGAGGTGAGAGCACCAAATGATAGGAGCTAATATCTAGTTTAATATTTAGGCAACAATAAAATGATTTGAAGGAAAAGAAAGGAAGTAATGGAGAAGAATAAGACGTGAGAAGAGATTTAGTCATTAGCTTTCTGTATCATTCATTACAGAGCTTGCACATATATGGTCATGTTTACACATAAGATAAGAATTATAACTAATCCACTCATGGATTTGACAACTCACACCACTAAAGACAAATTTATAGTTATTTATTTAGCATATGCTAATTGTTTTTATTTATCTTTAGAAGTTGCATAGATTAATCTAGAAGTTTGTGTGAAGTCCTTTTATTTCTATTGAGCATTGTCATTACTCTGCATCAGAGCATCTGATCAGTTCTAAGGTAAAATATTTGAATCGAAATAGAATCAGAAAAATCAAAAAGTGAACCAAACCTACCAAATTAATTTTGGATTAAACTGGTTTTTAGGTTTGATCAAACTAAATTAGAAAAATATCATATTTTATTATTAGAATGTTTACTTCAATATTCAGCATGCTGAAAAGGATAATTTAATGTTACATGTAACTAAAAGGATTGATTAAAAAACAACAAAGGTTTTTTTTTGAAAGAAAGTGAAAATTTTATTATTTGTTAAATGGATTACCTAAAAATAATATATATCATTTATTAATTACTCTGTGATCATTCTAACCTTACAAAAATATTGATACAAAAAAAGAGAGAACCCAATCAAAACCCTAATTTTAATCTAGAAAAATACTAAATCGTTCACAAAGGATTTGCAGATTGAACCCAAAAAAAATGTTGGTCATTTGACGAAATATTATTAAACATAACGGACCAAAAACCTGTTACTTCAAGACAAACATTTGATCGAATTTGGATCGCCTATTTTGGTGATTTACCATACCAAAGCACGGGTGCTATTATCTATGTGGGTCACCATAATTAGGGCATCTCCAATGGGTGAATATTCAGCCCTGAATGTGGGTTGGGCACCCAGTGGGCAGACGCCCATTTAATGGGCGTCTGATGCCAGGCTCCCATTTTATGAGAGCCTGATGCTTGGCTCCCATAAAATGGGAGCCTGATGCCCCCCAAAATTAGGGGGGCATGGGCGCCAGAAGTCTGGCGCCCATAAAATGGGCACCAAGGCTTGGGCGCCCAAGCCCAGCTCAGGATCCTGAATTGGATCATGAACGTTCAGCTTGAATTGAATGACTGGAAAATTATTTTGAGCAAATTCAGTATGTAATTGAACGATTGGAGATGCCCTTAGTACTTAAAATAACTTGAGTGCGTTGTCTCGTATAGGAAAAGCACTTGTACAGTGAATTGCCAGGTGAAATGTTGGATTCCATTTGAACACGCAATTTTTAAAAGAGAGTTAAATTAGATAAGAGAAATATATTTTACGGGTAAACTTTTAAAGGATATAAAAATTTACAAAGGAAGAAATCATGGTTGTTTGTATTATTTACTTCATAAAAACATTCTCTTCTTCCAAAAATGATCTTTATCGTCTTCTTCATATAATATTACCACTCTCCAAATTCGCCGCTGCCCCCAAAAATCAAACTGAATGTGTCGCTCTTGAAAGTCCATCTCTTCTCTTCCAAACATAAGATTCCAAACACCATCCAAGATGATAATGGAAGGAAGGGAAAAAAAATTAATATCCATATCAACTTGCATTGATAGAGATCGAAATAAAAATTGAGATATAGATTAAAATGGATTACCCATCATGGTCTTAATTTTAACATTTTTTTTAAATTTTGAGCATTCAAATTTAGAAATGGGGCTGTTGTTTAGTGGTAAGAATTCCATGTTGTGGCCATGGGAACCTAGGCTCGAATCCCAGCAGCCACAAGTGCATTAATATTTTGTCCGCTATCGTACGGGAGCCTCGTGCACTGGGTTTCAAATTTAGATTTTTTAAGATGTAGAGACAAATAGTTTTGATGGGATAAAATACATGAAAAAAGAAAGATGCTTATAAAAATGACAAATTAGTAATGTTGCATTGCTTTTATAAGGCTTTTACAAGGGGAGAATCACTAATTTTAGCCACAAGTGCATTAATATTTTGCCCGCTCATGCAGGAGCCTCGTGCACTGGGTTTCAAATTTTTCTTAGACAACTCAAATTTAGATTTTTTTTAAGATGCAGAGACAAATAGTTTTGATGGGATAAAATACATGAAAAAAGAAAGATGCTTATAAAAACAACAAATTAGTAATGTTGCGTTGCTTTTATAAGGGGAGAATCACTAATTTTATTTTTTTTCCTCAACGAAAAGCTTTAATTGGAATTTTTTTAATTTTTTTTGCCTTTATCCCCCTATCCAAATTGATTCCCTTTAACAATTCCCTTGAAATCTAAAAAGGTAACTTTGTCCGCTGTCGAAATCTATAACAACATATGTTTATAACCAATCCATTTATGTTTTAGAAAACATTTTCATCAGGTTGTCTCCAAATAGTTGTAATCTGGAAAAGAAAATCAGTGGACTTCAATATGCAAAAGATTTATTGACGAGTTCGTTGGTCCTGATTCCAATGTGAGAATAAGGAATGATAATTTGGTTTGAAATGGATTTGGCTGTAATGAAGAAGTTAGTGGTAGCTAGGGAATAAAATGTCAACTGATAAGCCTAAATGAACTGATTTATTTGGTTCAACGACATAAACATTATACCAAACAAATTGCATGCATTCGTGAATAAACTCACCAGTTAAAGAGTAATTATACTCAGGCGAAGCAAACAAAATACTATCAGCTTCGAGAATCTTCTTCCTGAATACTTCAACTGCCTCAGGAAATGTCCCATTAACTTCGAGATCAGTGTTCAAAAACGGAAGTGGTGAAATATCAACGTACTCTATTTGCATACCATTCATCGATTCTTTGCTAATCTCGATCGCTTTATTAACATATACCACAAATTAACTGCTTGTACATCGAAATGGATGGAATATTGGGAAAATAAAATTTCGGTTATGTTACCAGAGCGAATCAGACCACGATTGAAAGATGCTTTGCGTAAAGATCCACAAATCGCTGCGACTTTGATTATTGGTTTCATTCCCAGTATTGCTCCATCCATTTTATTTATTTATTTTTCCTTTCCTTTCTTTTAGATGTTTTGAAGCTTGTTTTGTCCAGGTGTGCTTTGATTGGGTTTGGTACTGAGCTGCATGTATAGAGATAGGAAGGAAATTTGAATTTGCAGAATGTGTTATTGTTGGTTTGATTGGTTCGACATGTGCAACCAGTGACTACGGTTGACAGTTTCGAAGTTTGAATTCATGATGTTTGATTTCACAGTATGAACATTCAACCAATTGGACTAACATGTTGACAACATTCAATATCGTTGGTTTGTTGTAAAATAACTTTTCGTGATATTCATTCATAAGCATTATGTGTTTGAAAGTCTCAATTTATTTCATGGTATACGTGAGCATTATGCGCTTGAAAGTCTCAATTCATACGTAAGCATTACGTGTTTATTGTAAAATGACTTTCGTGATATTCTTAAAATAACTTGTAATATGAAAATTTAAAACATGTTTATCAAAACGGACATGCAAAAGACATGCCATAAAATTAACAGAAAATTTATTATTCATGTCACTGCAAACGTGAGATTTCCTCTTTAATTTATCAAACCGACCGTTAGGAAGGTTTGCTTGCTGTCACCGGCTAGAATCAATTTTTCTAAAGCTCAAGAAACATGCATGCTAACTCCCCACGATTTATGAAGAGAAACTTTTCTCGGAAATTTATGAACACAAACTTTCCTACTTCGACAAATTCCAGGTCCTTTGATTAATTCTTCCCCGGAAAAAAGAAAAAGAAAAGTCAAATAGATCGAACCCTAGATCAGCCCGTCAAATCTACGTAAATAGATCAAATCCCAAATACATTGAATTGGCGCTCATTACTCTGCTGCCCACCACCAGACGCAGCAACACACCTCCATGTCAGACCATCAGGACGTGTTGCCGCCTAATGAATTGTCGTTTCCTCCTGCCGGATCCTGCTGCCGTGCTGCATCCTCCATACATTGAGGCTTCCACAAATTCATTCTTATGTGAGTTTAATCGACTAATTGTGCAATTTTGAGTTAACCGAGTAAAATGAATTGTTAAATTTTAGTAAATGATCCAATTGTTAAAGTTTTATGTGTCGCTCACAAAAAGTTTCTTTTTTTTTAAAATATTTTTTTGTCTTCTAGTGATGTTTCGATACAATTTGTTTTATTAGTACATCGACAAGAGATCAAAATTTTCATTTACAATTGGATTAAAATTTGCTAAGAGTGATTATATTGTCGATGATCCTTATTTGGTAATTGCAGCCACAGGAACTATGCCTCCTTGTCACAGGAAGTGGTAGCAGTAAGGACGACAATGTAGGAACATTTGTTAAGGGCGATTGGATTAAAAATTGTGGGAATGTTTTAATCTTATCATGCTTTTAAATTTTTATTTTCAATTCACAACGACCATCGGTGTAATGGTAAGGCTCAAAAATTGATCTGAAAGATGTGAGATTGAATCTCATCGACATCTTTCCTTTTTCTTTTAAAAAAACCGCTTATGTTTTATTTGCTAGAAAATGATGACTCACAATTCACAAATACATGATGGGAAAACTACCAGCTCCAATACAAAATTATCTGTTGTTTATTTTGAGGGTAATCTGAATTATGTTACCTAATTCATCATCATTCCATATGCACACATTGTATCATCTTGCTTTTGTGCCTTTTGCACTAGCTTGCTTCACTGCAAAATATTGTCGATGATCCTTATTTGGTAATTGCAACTACAGGAACTACCCCTCCTAGAACTGGAAGTGGTAGCAGCAGCAAGGACAGCAATGCAGGAACATCTGCATAAATAAGTTTGAATTTTCAATTTCTAACTTTATTTTTTTTGTTCCAACAGTAGTTATTATTTTATTATCAAAGGAGGCAAGATTTTGAAAAAAAAAAGTACAATTTTTTTATTATAGTAGGTAAAATGGAAAACACTTCAATTTCCATGGAAATAATCGAACTTCAAAAACTTAATAAAATTTAGGGATAAAGTAATGTCACACTTGTTTATACTTTATCAACTAATGAAGCTAAAGTTTAACACATTTTTCTTGCATGTTATGATTTTTAGCCATTTATGATAATTGATATTTCATTCATTATTTATTTTCAAATGTTATTTTACTGTTGTATAGCTTGCTTCCACATCACTATGTTATATATCAGCAACAAGCAATCTTCCATAACACATATTTAGTTCATTTCCATAACTACAGTAATTTGTTCTAATATTTTTTTTAATCTTTTCAGCTACAACTCCTCAAGCTTTAAAGTCTGCTCTAGGTATAATATCCATTCTTAGTTATATATGCAGCTTCTGATACATATTGTCTAAGAAATGTCCTTTTGCAATGACACATTAACTTGAGCAAATAACCTTATATATTTAATTGCACATGCCGTTTTATTCAAACCAACTTGCATCCGATTGTCATGCAAGTGTTCACTGCTACATGTATATGCATGAGCTATCGAATAACATTTGTCTTACTGCTTTCATTCAAGTTCCTATTGTCTTTTATCCATTGTCATTGTATCTTATTTATACCCCGAGTATTGATACTTGGTGGAAAATGGTTGCATGTTTTATTAGATATTGGTGGACTATCTATGAAAATTGTGGGAATGTTTTAATATTATCATGCTTTTAAATTTTTGTTTTAAAATCCAGTGTTAATTTTTTTTTTCAATTCACAATGACCATTGGTGTAATGGTAAGGCTCAAGAATTGATCTGAAAGATGTGAGATTGAGTCTCATCGACATCTTTTTTTTCTTTTTATTTAAAAAAACTGCTTATGTTTTATTTGCTAGAAAATGATAACTCACATTTCACGTTATCCATGTTCTTATGTAATCATCGTTGTATATGCTACATTAAACTCAATGTTTTCTCCATGTTTGTCTATTATTTTTAAAGGACAAAATATAAAATTACATTTTATGTGCTTGAGCAACTCACTGTATTATCATCGTTACGTGCTAGAGCAACTCACTTTATTATCATTGTATATGTTATAGAGCAAGTTTTTTTCATTCTGCTTTATTATTGTTAAAATTTAATATCCAAATTACAGGGAGCAAAGAATTATACGACGACTCTAGTTTGAGGTATTGTCTTTAACTTTCAATCAAAGGAAGCCTTTCAAAGTAAATATTACATTAGTCAAACATTAAATCAAAGGAAGCCTACTTTGTTTCTTCGCTGGAACCTAGATTGGTGAAGTAAATTACCAAGAAAGATGCCTTCAAACTAGATCAGAAAACTATAATATCTTAAAATAATCCTTTCTTTCCATAATAAATAACTAAGCATGACAAATATTAGGAGGAAATTTAGGTGTATTATATTATCATTTGGTCCTTTGATCTACTTGTTGTTAAAGTACATTAATTTCTTAGGCTCTTGCTACTATAGTATGACTGATCACTATAGATTGTGATGTTAGATTCTTTCTTTTGATCCAAGTGAATTAGTACATCTGTACTAAGAGATAAACAATTGATATCTGAATTACACAACTCAGTTTCATATATTCTTTTGATTTCCGTCGATAAATAATTATATGTTATGAATAAAAATTTATTTTAGTAACTATATTTTGGTAAATATTTCTATGTAAGGTTAAATTTGAAATGTGTAGGTTTCAATCTAACCAAATTTGCAATACATTTCAAAACTTAATAACCACAAGAGCACAAAAGTGCATCATATAATAAAGTTATATGTACACTGTTTTGCCTGCCAATCAATATTCAGAATATTACCCAACTTTGAATTTCTTAGGTGAAGAAATACACGACGTTCAAGGTTATATACTGGAAGAGATGACATGTAAATAGATGTAGAACCAGTAATAGGCGACCATCCCCATCTTTGGAAGAGCACAATTAGCACAAGTCCACAGTATACAGTACATTTTTCTGATATATGGGTAAAAGAACAAAAATACATTGTTTCTTTACTAACTGATACATAGAGGTATACTAATATACTTTGGATATATACAGTTAAAAATTTATAAACATATGATTGACATATGATGCATTTGATTGTGGAAACACCTATGGTTGAGCAAGCCTAAGCGCGTAGAACATATGAGTAGGCTGATGAAAGAATTAAGCACGCATACATTTCATCAAACTATATATCTTTAACTAAAGAAACAGTATATACATGTATAATAACAGCATATTTCAGTCTCACATTGCTAGCTATACCGATACATATAGGTAGAAAAATATAAGAATTAAGCATATAGTTTTTTATTTTTGCTTTTCTAAAGGTAAAAAAGATGCATCTTTGAATGTTATAAAAACGGATCCTTACCTCTTCTGTGTTGGTCTACAATCAGAAAACTTGCATTGAAGGATTTGTGAAATGGCGTCGCTCCTGCTACGATAAGGAGCTAAAATAATTTACACCTAGTTATCCCTTTTACTATTTATTTAGTAAACAGAAATGATTTATATATTTGTTGTTGATATTTTTAGTATCATGAATCTAAAACATAAATGAGAGTGAAACATAATATTTAAAGCGGTGCCACTTTTGCATGAATACTATGATGAAATCATAATTTGTTTAGGAGGAAGAATATTTTCAAGAGTAAAGTTATTCCATGGGTAAATATGCATGTGTATATGTGTACTCATCATTAATATCTAGATTTGGGACTGCAAAGAGGGTTGTTGAGCTTAAGTCCTTCTTGGAGGAGGCTGCTAATTTCGATACTCTTGCTATTGTTTTGGATAGGTATAAAGATTCATACATCTTTCTTATGATTTGATTTAGTGGTAAGATATTTTATTTTATTTTGTTTTATTTCATGGTTTTTGTTTGTTTACAAATATTTTGATGTAGAGGTATGCAAATAAACAACATCAAATCATATGATCACCTTATTGCAATGTATGCAAATAGTAATTTGGACATGAATATAATAAATAAAATTTATTTAGACCACTAAACTAAACGAAAAATCATTATAACATTAGTAATTCTAATAATATAATAAATGTTCGGATAATTTCATTAAACAGATAACCTAACTAAATTATTTTACGGGCCAATGGTAAATCAATCTAATTTCAACCAAACCGATCGAAATAAACAGGTTTGATTGGTTTATTTGGTTTTACCCCGAGTTTGCTCATCTCACTATGAAAAGAAGTAAAGAACATGAGACCTAAAATTGAAAATTGCAAACTGCAACATACATGTACACATATATACAACAATATTTCTGTCTCAAGCCTTAAAAATCTCCGTGTAAGTCACTGATGTATTACTTATGCAGCTCAAAAGTAAAGTAATCAACTCTTCACGTTTGTTGTTTGCATTTCTTACTTTCATTTATTGTTGTTTAACTACTGCATTACAGTACTTGATCAGGATATCACAATAGATAATTATGTCTACTTGCATAATTTATCATTGACTTTTGTTGACTACTAATAAAAGTTTAGATTATTGCGATTACACATTGTTAGAACTTTTATAATTGAGTGGAAAATTGAGCCATAATCGTCCACATCACTAAGGCACAATAACTTAAAGAAATAATTACCAATTAATACATTTTTTATAAAGAAAAGTCGAATACAATAATCAGCATGTATATCTTAAAAGGGAAACTCAATTTGTCATTGCAGACTTTATTTTTGACATAAATTAAGTACTATTTGTCAAATAAATGGTTTTTTTGTGTATTAATCTAGCACAGCAACAAGATCAATCTCAACATTAGCTCCCAATGGCAAATCAACTTGAAAAGACGCACGTACCTCGTATGGTTTGGATATATCTACACAATACTATTGAAACTCAAATTATTATCTCAATTTATCATCTGTGATTTAGGCAATGAATAAAACTTACATTCTTATAATTATCATTGACCTTTTGGAAATCGTCTATGTTAGCCAACCTATAATATGAAAATAAACTTAGTTAAATGTGGATGTATACTTATCATAAAGAAATTATATGTACATATTCTACTGAGCTATGTATAAAGACCAGACTTATAAATATTTACATGAAGGTTGTCTTAACAATATTCTAACAATATTCTTCAAACCGGCACCACCAGCTTTCAGTATCTCACTTAAATTCTTCATATTCTGCATATTATTTAAAGAAAAGAAAGTTATCATTAATTTGCCAAAATATTTTCCACCAACATATTATCTGAACACAAATCTTTTATGCTATATACTAGTCAACTGCATATTGCATGGTCTTTGTGAAAGTAAGCTAGCTAACTGTTTAATAATTTCTTGCTTGATCAACTTATATAATCAAAGATGTATACATGTTCAGTTTGTTCCTCTACATCTCCAGCCTGCATATGATAAACTCGTTAATTAAGATATAACAAAACTACATATACAATCATGCAATAGAAATAATGATTATAATATGAATATTAAATAATATGGGAAGAAGAAATGAATGACCTTAGGAATACGACCAAGAGAGCCAGAAACATAGATCATGTTTTTTATTCTGAGAGCTTGAACATAATCTCCTGGCCAAAGGGCTAAGACATTGGTATTTAATATTTGTATTCATTGTTATACAATGCATTATATAATAAAATATCCATTGGTATTCAATATTTGTGGATACACAATAGAGCTTCTAGGCTTTGGCCAAAGGGTTAAGACATTCAACATTAATGTGCAATGAATATCTAAGAATGTTCCTTTTGGGCCTTGGCTTATATGGCCATAGATCGGATACAACCGAGTAAATATTATGGTATAACAACATGGATCTGCAATTATTTTATTACTTAATCCAATGAAATTCAAAAACTAATAAATTAAATCAGCGATAAAAATGGAAAAGTTATCCTTGTAAGGAAAGTTAACAATTCGATATTCACTATCCGTTATTTTACCATTTTGTGACCTAAAATGTCTTTGGTGCTAATTCATACATTAGATAGACTGAAATCCACAGAATGCATATTTTAGAGACCTATCTTTATCAGAATTTAATTAAATGTCTGCTTTGTTTTTCTGTTTGACAAGTCAAATCATGTATTTGTAACGATTATGCAGAGGATGTGACGCCTATCCCAACTGATAGCACTCGCAGGAAGGGTGATTGGAGAGGAAGAAGGCTGTAGATTTTCCTTGCTTTTCTATTGTATGGAACATAAGCTATTTTTGTTCAGTTCGATACCAGTGTTCTATTATTTCCGAATTGAAATAGGTTTATTTAAAATATTTGTTTTGATATTGATCAGTGGTTTGCACACGATGCATTTGAATCCTTGGTGAATTTTATGTGTAACCTTTTAGTTTTGCTGGGTAGTTCTTTTAGCGGGTGACTTGTATTTGTTTAGTTTGTTTGATTGTATCTCAGATTAGCTAAATTTTTAGCTTTATTCCTGTAGTAAATTGGTATGCTTAAATTCGAGTGCAACTGCAATAATAGTTTCAATTTTGAACGCAGCGGAGTGTCGCCTTGGGGTTTACGTCTGTTTCACCATATCATAACAAGAACACTTTCATGGATACTTGCTGTGCATTGGTTATGCTTTGTGTGGGTATATTTGGCGTTATATGTGAGATTATGTTTTTGTTTCAGTCGAATGTTCCCTTCATATAGTTCATGTTCATTAACTGTTCATCCATAATTAATAGCGAGAGCTATAATCTAGTTCTTAGACTGATGTCTGGAGTGCCGTCTTCAAAAAATTATGATGGTGGGTTTTCTTCTAAACTTATGGTAAGGGCGACTACATGTTCAAATCTCTATTTTTAATTTCATATTCTCCTCTTGCATGAATTCACATGTTCACATTTGTGCATGAGCGTGTAAATTTTTGTTTACATTTATTAGTATTGATTATGATCGCACTTTAGGCTAAAGATTTACGACCCACCATCGAAGCGGCGAAGGATGTTGACGTCGAGTGTCTATTTTCTTCCGAAGCACTCCACATGTACAGTAATTTATTTCTCAAAAATATTGAATGTGAAATGGTTATATGGTACTTGACATTTGATTGAACAATCTAATATACAGAGATGTGCGAGAAGGGCTATGGTTTAAAGGACTTCTTTTCCCTTTTTCACCATTATTACTCTAGAAATAATGAGAAGTAAAAGAAGCAGTAATAAGCAAAAGAAGGCATGAATGACCTGGTCATATTTTTACACTACTCTGGTTCAAGAAGTTGTTACATTGAGCACAATTATTTATATTTTTTGTGCAAATCATTGCACAATCAAATTGTTGTGTTATCTTTGTTGATCAGAATGAGTTATTCAATAACCGTGCCTCCATTAAATTTAGGTTGTGTGTGTGTACATTTTGATGATTTTGTATCTAAAAATGGAAGGCAGAGATAATTTCTTTTAGGAAATACCTTATTAAGTAGGAGATGGTTTAGATGCTAGTTCTTTTTCAATAATGTTTGTTGGGAAAAGAATGTTGATAATTTATTTTATAGTGTCCTTATTTGTCGAGGCTGAATTGTCTTAACTTGTAAATGCAGGACTACGTGGATTCTATATTAACATTCACCAGTACTTTTGGCACGTCCGTTGGACGTGCGCAAAGAAAATTGACAGTGAACTTATTTTATTTTGTATATATAAATGATACTTAACACACATAAATACGTTCGGTAAATTCATTTTATTGTAGCCTTGGAAACATAAAGGATAAAAAGAGATTAAAAAAAATCAAGATAATAATTTTATACAACGTATATCATTATCATGTTAACTTGTTTCTTACTCATAAATAGAGTGCATAAATACATATCTCTTGCCACTATTGTAGCCAAAAACCAATTATTGCATATTCATAAGCTAATATAGGAGCATTCGAAAGTTTTGCGCCTTCTAAATCTTAATTACGTAATATATAAAAAAAAATTCCTTTTTTTTGAGAAAATTCATTATGTATTTTGGTATATGTATATTAATAGCAGATACTTAGTATCAAGTTGGTCTACATTTACAATCCTTATTATAATTGATTTTTCACATTTTCAATTACTTTCATTTATTTCTAAAATGCGGTTAATTTTTCATGAACTTATTAATTAAGGAAAAATTTAAACAATATTATTTTCATTCATATCAAATAACACAACGGTCAGTTTTCCCACCGTTGAATGGTTATACAAGTTTTCCTCATTCGTTGATGCATTTCAATTCCTTCATTTTTTTTATCATCGTCAATGACGTTGTTAAATGTTTTATATACGGTAATAGATAAAGTAGATGGTGTGACTCTCTGCTAGAGAAAATCCTCTATACCCACTTTTTGTTGTAACCTTGTCCAAACCAATACAACGGAACCATGTGGCACATCTAATGTAGAGACCAACAAACACCATTTCACTCCGTTAGTCATTAAATCATTATTAATTATTTGTTGTTTCCTCCATATCAGCTCTTTCCTTTTTCCTCAATCCATTGTTATTTTTTTACAAAACAAATGATTCTTTCGCTTTTATGAAACAGAAATGAAAATAACAGAATTTAAATTTCAAGCTATTTCTTGTAAGAAAGAAAACTAATGCACTTGTTGTCACGTCTACTTTTTGTATCCAAACTAAAATGCAACATACTTCCACAAACTATGCAGTAGCTGAAAGGCCATGGTAATAAAAGTTTTTAACTATTCTTGTTTTCCAAATGGCAGTGCTCTCCTCTGTGCGTGTCATTTTTTCTTGTCAACCTACTGCACTGTCATTTCTACGAGAACAAACATGAACAAGGGAACAAAGAACAAAAACATACTATCAAAATGGAACAGAGAACATGAACAAATAATACATTTACGAGAATATATATGAACAAAAAACAAATTAATATGAACAGAAATAATACACAGAGAGAAATGCATTCATTCATAAGCACTTAAGTTAGGCTCCAAGATATCAAATAGATAAATAATCCAAACAAATACGACTTAATCTTTTTAATGCATGCAAAAATCTTAATCATAAAAATCCTAAACACCAAATGAGACCCCAAGTACTACATAGTACAAACCATAAGTTAAAGATCACATTTAATTAATCATTTTAATCCAAAAAACTATGCTCTGCTTTCGGAGGGATCTTTACATGCCACTCCTCGAATTTGTCTTTATACATATTAGCCCATTGTGTCGTTACCGAACATCTCATTTTTTTCCAACATATAGCTATGGGAGGGAAAGGAGCATCGTCGCTCAATTGTATCTTCACATAGTGCGTTCCTTCATTAACTATACATACGACTACTACTTTGTTGCATGATGAATTAGGAGGTTCTCTTAAAGGTAGGTAAGTAGCACTTTCTTTTGGTGCTAAAACAATGAACACACATTGAAAAGCACTAGCGACCATGATTCCCATGTAAGAAAGTTTCATCCAAGCTTCCATAGGTGCAAATGGTGATTCACATTGTAACGTTAGTTCACATTGTTTAAAATTTGCTTCGCCTCCTAAGAACAATGTATACTCATATGCATGCTTTCTCAACTCTTCAAGTAATGCTCTCCTCATAAGTATCCATCCATTTTTATGATCATTCCTAGTTGTTCGGCTAAAGATCTAAACCCATAATGTCCATCTCTTTCTACATCCTCCCATTTTTTGATAAAGATTTGAATTATTGGATTTAATTCCCATAACTTATCATGCATCTTTTTGGATATTTCATTAGCTCTATTCATATAAGCTTCATTATCAAGCATTACACGATCTTTTTTATTTGAAACCTGTAAATACTTAAGTCATAAAAACTATGAGTTGCTTGTGGAACTAAAGTATCTTGTTGCTAAAGAAATAAAATCAATGTTTATATACCATATCAGTATATGTTGTTGTAGGATTAGTTGGACAAGAGAACTTTTGTAATAGTTCTGTGATTGAGGTCATATGAGAGTTATCAGTACTAATGAGCCCACCACTTTCATATAGACCCTAAAAAAAGTACTTTTTACAAAGAATTAAAAAAACTATGCAAATAATATAGTAACAATTATAACTTCTAAAATTCAAACAATAATATTCTTACCATGTTTCACTTGTATAAGACCTATAAAAATATAAAGCAGCATAATTAGTTAACTGCATATAATACTATGATGAAGAAGACACTATTTTTTTAGGCTTCATGTCCTTTTACTAAATGATGTGAATTAAGCTCCTGATATTTGAATAGCAATTATTTTTTTATAAAATCTAACAAACTTGAAGTATAAAATACATTGCGTATATGGTTGTGAGTTGCCTGTCGTTGCTGGAAAGATTGTCTTCTATGAGTAGTAGTACCATTATCAAATTTTGAAGGAACATGCTCATCTTTTCTTGGTTTTTTTCCTTAAAGCTTTTTCTAAAGCATTTTTTGGACGACACGAACTAGTAAAAATATTATCCTTCGGTTTTATTTTGATTCCTTTCACTTTATGCTTAATCTCATCGGTGGATATAGACTCTAATATATCATTACAAGCCAGTGAAGCTTGATGAGCTTCAAACTGAATTTTTTCATTATTTAATATTTTTTTACATGAGTCATCTACTTTTTCTAGAACTTTGTTAAGTCCATAAAGAGCAATTTGATATGCATCTTATGATTCTGCTGCTCTTGTTGCAAGTTGTGCATACAATCGACACAACTCTTTATAGTGCCTTGCAGTTTCTACTTTCGGATCATTATTGCTTATTTTTGAACAATCAGTTTCTACACACGTGGCCTTCACATCTTTTGTCCATATTCTTAGTATGTATTGAGTAGGAACACTCATAACTTTCTTTGTAGATAGAACCTTTAAAGCATGCGCACATAAGATCCCCGTAAACTCAAATTTTTTGCAACTACACAAAATAACAGAATTAGTTGAGTTATACGTCACTATATGCTTGAAATCTTTTCCATGAGGAGCAATTTCATATTTAGCCGTCATCCCAAATTTCTTCCAATAAAGTCATCGTACAATCGTGAGTTTTGCATAACTCATTTTGCAACACTTTTAGGATTTGGGGTGTGTAAATTGTTGCTGCATGATGTAAAATTTTAATTGGAAATGATAGTGAAGGGATACCATGATTTACTTTAAAATCGGCCCTTGTTCTTCATAACGACAATAGTCTACTAACCTTTGAAATTGCTCAAAAAATCATAATAAATCATACTTATAGCTAACATACTTTTTCACTACATTGTTCATGCTTTCACTACGTTGTGTGGTTGTAATATTGGCACAAAATGTTTCATCTGTTGAATCACTAGTTTTGATTCATGACAAAGCAAGTTAGAAGAAAAAGAGAATTCACGACAAAAAGAGATAATCAAAGGACTATGGCTATATCAAGACTTTTAATCTATGTTTTCACTGTCTAGTACTTATGATTGAGTCTAATAAATTTGTTAAAATCTATCCTCAAGTAGTCCGCACTTCATGTTTCTCATTAAAAAAAAACAGAAGCATATTGTGCAAAAATACCTCAGCCAGTCGACTGGCTAAAATCATCCAGTCGACTGACTTTGTACATATATGATATGCACTGTTTATTTTTTTCAAAATCTATTGCATAATCAGTCGACTGACCAAGAACGACCAGTCGACTAACCTGAGACCAACTGTCATATTTTCGAAAAGACATCTTCTTCTACAAAAGGAAGCAACCCTTCTCTGAACGGAAATAGATGCTCCTCTTCGTCAGAACCCTTCACCAATGGCAGTAACTCCTCAACTACTATATGTACATGCTCCCAAACACTTCACATTCACCGATTTTCATTCTAACTCTCTAATATTCTTCTTGTGCTTTAATATTTGCATTCAAATAGCGAACAAACGTTTTACTGCTTTGAATCTACAAATAACTTTCATAATCTTCGATTCTTAGCATTACCTTCTCTTCATATCTTCACATACACTTCATATACTTGAGGATTTGATTATAGGAGGTTTGTACTATCAGTGACAAATCAGTGTTATCAAGAACACACAGTGTCAAATATTATTTTGTATTAGTGAAGTCCTCTTCTACTGCTGATGCAAAAATCCTATTCAGTTGCTCATGTGTCTGTTCTGCTGCTCAGACTGTATACACCTATTCCTCTGGGTTAAGTGAGGGTTACTGTAGTTGAAATTCCAGAAGGAGTCTTGGACTGGACGTAGAACGGAAAGTTCGAACCAGTATAAAAATTCATGTTGTGCTTGCTTTATTTTACTTATTTCCATTTACTTTGCTATTATCATCTGTTTCCACATTTAGATTTAAGTATATTCCATATTACACGATTCTACACACTTTCATTTGGTATTAGAGCAAGGCATCTTATAACCGTTACACAGTTATTTGATATTTTTCTAATATGGAAAACAACACCATCACTACCACTAACACAGTCACTAACACTAGTTTTGTTGAAGGTCAATCCACTGCACGACCTCCATTTTTCAATGGTCTAAACTATAATTATTGGGCAACTCGTATGAGAATCTATATGCAATCAAATAGCTTTGAATCATGGAATATTACACAAAATGAATACACTCTTCCTACTGGAGAATACTCCACTTGGTCAAACACACAAAAATTAGATGCTACTGCCGATGCTAAAGCTATAAACATGTTATTCTGTGCATTAGATAGATATGAATTTAATCGTGGTAGCATGTGTCAAACTGCTTATGAAATATGGAGAACGCTTAAAATCACTCATGGAGGAACTAACAAAGTTAAACAAAGCAAAATATCCTTGCTTAAAATTCAGTTTAAAAACTTTAGAATGAAACAAGATGAATCTATCAATGATATGTACTCTATATTTCAAGATATCTGTCATTCACTATTAGGATTAGGATAAAAGTACACAAATTTTGATATTGTATCAAAAATCCTAAACTCTTTAACGGATGAATGGGAAAGAAAAGTCTTGGCTATAGAAGAAGCTAATGACCTCTCTACCATAAAACCTGAAGAGTTAATAGGAAATCTAATGTCATATGAAGTGAATTTGCAGGCAAAATGAGTACAAGCACAAGATAAAAAGAACATAGCTTTCCATGCTGAAGAAGAAAAAGATGAAGATTCAGATGAAGAAGATCTTGCATTTATTTCCAAAAATTTCAAAAAGTTCTTGAAATTCCGGAAAAACAACGGAAACAACGGAAAACGGAACTTTCAAAACAAACCATCATCTTCAGTTCTTGAATGTTTTAATTGTCATAAGAAAGGTCATATGCAAAAAGAATATCCATAACTAAAGAAAAAAATACTTCAATAAGAGCAGAAAAGATAAGAAAAAGAAAGCATTCTCTGTTATATGGGATGATTCAGATACCTCTTCATCAGATAGCAGCAGTGACAGTGAAAAACGAGCAAGCTAATGTTTGCTTTATGGCTAATGAAAACGAGTTTAGTGGTTTTACTTTTGATGATATGATAGAGATAAACTCGGAGCTAGTTGACACTTTAAAAAAAAACTTAAAAGAAAACATAAGGAGACTCGTGAACTTCAGAATAAAGCAGAATTCGAAAGAGATATGCTTAAAGATGAGAAGAAAATACTAGAGGAAGAACTTGAAAAATTACAAGAATTATTCTCTAATATTAATTCTCAACTCACTCTTTCGAGTCAAGAAATTAAAACTCAAAAAAAGAAGAATGATGCTCTTATTTCTGAAAGTCATGAACTCAAAACTAAGGCAAAATTGATAAAGTTAGACAATAGTAGTCTCAAAACTAATTTAGAAAGCATCACCAAAAATGTTTCAAACTTTAATAAAGGAAGAGAAACTTTATATAAAATTATTGATAGCTCTCAATCTGTTTCTAGTAGAAAAGGATTAGGATATGTTAAGGAAACAACAGCTTCACCTAGAAAGAGAATCAGGAGAAATATTAATCCTACTACTGTACAGACAAAAAGGAATTCTTACCTAAAAAGCATAAAAATCCGGGTTCTTAAAACAAACAACAGTTTGACTAGGAAGAAATATATAAACACTTTTTTAGAAACTATTTATAAAAATAAAGATTGCATTTTTAAATGGGATACTGAGCGCTCTTGGGTTTGGTTTCCTAAGATTTAACTCTTAGGACCCTATTGAAAAAGCGGGTACCAATGTTATCTCATATTTTTTAGGTCCCACTCAAGAAAAAAAGAAAATGGTTACTTGACAGTGGTTGCTCAAACATATGACATGAGACAAAGATGTACTATCAAATATTACTTACTCAGATGGAGGCTCCGTCACTTTTGGAGACAACTCTAAAGGTTATATCATCGGCAAAGGCGATGTGAGCAATAATGGTATTTCAAATTTACCTCTTATTTCAAATGTTTTACTTGTCAAAAATTTAAAACACGATTTACTTAATATCAGCCAATTGTGTGACAAAGGATTCGAAATCACTTTTTCTGAAAACAAATGTAGTATTTTTGATCAAAATCAAAATCTTATCTTTAAAGGAAATAAAGACAGAAATATCTATGTTCTGAATATGAAAATAAATCATAATTTAGATATGTGTATAATAGCCAAAGAAAATGATCCTTGGTTACGGCACAAACGATTCTGTCATATTAACTTCAAAACTATAAAGAAGCTTTCTAAAAATGATTTAGTAAAAGGTCTACCAAAAATGAACTTTAAATTGATCATATTTGTGATGCATGTCAGTTAGGAGAGTTAACTAAGTCATCTTTTAAATCTAAAAAGGTCATTTCAACTTTACAACCATTTGAATTACTACATATGGATTTATTTGGACCAACGCAAGTACAGTCCATTAATCATAGTAGATGTGTGTTTTTTATTGTTGATGATTTTTCTAGATATACTTGGACTATTTTTATGAAAAATAAAAGTGATACCTTTAATAATTTCTAAAATTTTGTCAAAAGAATTCAAAATTTTAAGGGTTTGAAAATCAAAAACATAAGAAGTGATCATGGAGGTGAATTTGAAAATGAAGCCTTTGAACATTTTTGTAAGAAAAATGGAATATTCCATAATTTTTCATTTCCTAGAACTCCACAACAAAATGGAGTTGTAGAACGTAAAAGTAGAACCTTACAAGAATGTGCAAGGACTTTGTTAAATAGAAGTACATAACCTAAACATTTCTAGGCTGAAGCAGTTGCAACAACTTGTTATGTTTCTAATCGTGTTTCTATTCGACCATTAACTAAGTAAACTCCTTATGAACTTCTTAATGGACGAAAACCAAATATTTCTTATTTTAAAGTTTTCGGTTCAAAATGTTTTGTTTTAAACACAAAAGATCAGCTTGGTAAATTCGATCCAAACTCCGATGAAGGAATCATTTTAGGATATTCGGATCGAAGCAAAGCTTATCGAATTTATGATAAAAGAACAAATATCATCGGAGAAACACTTCATGTATCTTTCGATGAAAATTTTAAACCAATCCCAAGTATAAGAGATGATGAAGAATTCCCTGATTATACCACAAATACAGAAACCTCAAATCATGAAAATAATGAAAACATTGTTCACAATAACAATGAATTAAGATCTCCACCTGGAATATTAAGAGATCATTCTTCTGTTAATATTATTGGAGAGCCCAATTCATCTGTTAGAACAAGGAGTCGATTAAATTAAATGGGTCATGTAGCTTTCGTTTCTCATATTGAACCTAAAAATATTAAAGAAGGATCTCTGATGAAAATTGGTTAATCGCTATGCAAGAAGAGCTAAACCAATTCGAAAGAAATGACGTTAGGGATTTAGTTCCACGGCTTAGTGATCAATCAGTTATTGGTACAAAATGGGTTTTCAAAAATAAAGCAGATGAACAAGGAAATATTAATTGAAATAAAGCTAGATTAGTTGCTCAAGGATATAATCAAGAAGAAGGGATTGACTATGAAGAAACGTTTGCTCCAGTCGCTAGACTAGAAGCAATACGAATCTTACTAGCATTTGCATGTTTTCATAACTTTAAATTATATCAAATGGATATCAAAAGTGCTTTTTTAAATGGTTTTATAAAAGAAAATGTTTATGTTGAACAACCTCTGTTATTCATACACGAACAATTTCCTAACCATGTCTATAAGCTTAAAAAGGCCTTATACAGTTTGAAACAAGCACCCCGTGCTTGGTGCGATCGTCTTAAAAGATATTTAATAGACTCTGATTTTGAAATTGGAAAGGTTGATCAAACTCTTTTTATTAAAAGAAATAATCAGGATATTTTAATTGTTCAAGTATATGTTGATGATATTGTTTTTGGATCTACAAATGAAAAACTTTGTCAAGATTTTTCTAAAATAATGACTAGAGAATTTGAAATGTCACATATGGGTGAGTTAAATTATTTTCTTGGCTTACAAATAAAACAATTAGAAAATGGTATTTTTATTAATCAAGAAAAGTATTGTAACAATCTAATTAGGCGCTTTGGTATGGAAAATAGTTCTACCAAACCAACTCCTATGAGTACAACTATACATCTTGATAAAGATGAAAATGGCAAAAGTATTGACCAAAAACTATATCAAAGTATGATTGGATCATTACTATATTTAATAGCTAGTAGACCTGACATAATGATGAGTGTTTGCTTGTGTGCACGATTTCAAGCAGATCCCAAAGAATCACATTTACGAGCAGTGAAATGCATACTACGGTATTTTAATAAAACCAAAGACTTTGGACTATTCTATCCAAAGGAATGTCCTTTTGAATTAGTGTCCTTTAGTGACGCTGATTTTGGAGGAAGCCGGACAAATAGAAAAAGTACAAGTGGGACTTATTACTTCATTGGACGGTTTCTTGTATCTTGGTTTAGTAAGAAACAAAATTTTGTTTCATTATCGACATGTGAAGCAGAATATATTCTGCAGCTCTGGCATGTGCTCAAGTTATCTATATGCAACAAACACTACAAGTTTTTAGTTTTAATTTATCTAAGTCAACTATTTACTGTGATAATTCTAGTGCTATTAATTTATCTAAAAATCCTATCAATCACTCACGAACAAAACACATTGACATTCGTCATCATTTTCTTCGTGATAATATTGAAAAGGATTTGATAAATCTAGAATTTGTTTCCTCTGATAATCAATTGGCAGATATTTTTACAAAACCTTTAAATGAAAATACTTTCATCGATTTAAGACGAAACTTAAAATAATCTCTTTTAAATATTTATAAATTTTTATATATATGTATATATACTATTTGTATCTGTAGTTTTTCATAAAAACAATTTGATAAAATATATATAAAAACTTTCATTCAATTTTTTGTCAAAATAAAAAAATATTCTATGACTCTGAAGAGACTTGAACTAATGACCTCTTGGTTGCAGAATTATAATTGTCTCTTACCATTTAAGCTATGTATGTTTCTTGTTTCAACTAGAAGAATGATTCTAATTATTCTGGAAATTTTCGTTCAAAAAATAAATGTGTAGCTGTTGGAGCTCGAACTCTGGTCTCCTAACTAGTAATTCCATGGCTTACCAGTTGTGCTATGTGTTATTTGCTACTGAGTATTTTATTTCGTAGGCTCATAACCATTCATTTTTAAAATAATTCTCATCCATTCTTTTTTCTCTCTAGCTATTAGTTTTTTGTTGTTTCTAACCACACAAACACAGCTCAATCTCCACTATAAATCTGCATTCCTTTGATTTTTGCAATCATCCTTAAGAAATTTCTTAAAACTTTTTACTTCAAGTTCCTCGTTACCTATCAATGGCCTCTCACGATTCCTACGACTCCTCTAAATCCAAATTATCTTTTGCTACACCAACATCCTCTAGTAGCTATCATTCTTCTAGTAGCTCTACTCCGTCCTTGCCAACTCCTACCCCTAGACATGAACCAGCTCAATATCACACTGGTTTTCTGCAAAAACAAAGAAGTCACGAAGATCATTGTTTGTTTCTCCAAAAACAAAAGAAAAAATTGATGAAATCCATCATTATCAAAAGGAGAAAATCAACTTACAAAGAGAGTTGTATTATGAAGAACAGTTCCAGTCGCCTTAGCCTTATAGAATCAGTCGCCCTCAAATTCTATGGCAAATCATCTAAGCATGACGTTGTTGAACCCTCAACATCTCACCAACCAAATTCATCCGGCTAGAATCAGTGGGAGCAAACTCCACATCAACCTCCGGCATCTCCAAACTCTTGGGAACGCCAAAATTATTGGTCTCTTTTGCAACCTCATGTTGAGAACACCAAGGTTGAACCACATGAATGCTCTCCAAAAACCCTAAATAATCATTTTTTTCTTGTGTTTTATTGTTCTATGTTCACTTGGATTTCGATTATGAATATGTTTTTTTTGAATAAATTTTTTTTTTAAGCTTCACTGCGTTTCTTGTCTTCATCCAGTCGACTGATATATATAACCAGTCGACTGTTTACAGGGTACAAACCTCTCGGGTTGTCAACTGGTCGACTGAGTTATATAGGTCAGTCGACTGATTATAGAGTAAAAAACTCTCGGGTTATCAACCAGTCGACTGACCTACCCCGACCAGTCGACTGGCTATACAAAAAAGCTACTGTCGTTTCATTTTAAACCCTTTTTACACCATCTATTCACTTTACCTTCTTCATTTTTTACTTCCTCCAAAACCATAGCCCCCATTTTTCTTTCAAAAATTCCTCAAAAACATCAAATTAATGGCCCCTCCAAGATCAAAATGCTCAAAATAAAGTTCTTCATCCTTTGTTGATACTCATGTTGCTCATTGGCTATATGATGCAATTGTAATCGAATGATGGGAGAAGATGAAAAACTCCAGAACTTTTGAAGGCTCGTTCATGGTTTATTCTGATTTTGGTGCTTACTCTCTTTAAGAATTAATGCGGAGATGTGGATTAGAGTCACTCCTTGACTACAATGCAAATCGCCACAACATTAATCATCTTATGGTAAAACTTTTCTTTGCGAATTTAAATCTTGGCCACCAACAACCATCTAATCCAAATAATTGTGTATGGCGTTTGGTATGTGGACAACATGTTTTCTTTTCCCTTGATAGAATGGCACATATCCTTCAATCTCCAAATGAAGGTATAGATTTAAATGATGTCGAATGCAATCCAAGACAAAGAGATAGAATTAGTCATATGTTCATGAGTGACGACATGACTGAATTGCGTTCTAAACTTCTTCGGCCTAAAGCAAGAAATTTGCACAAGACGCTTATGCGATCTATTCTCCCCCGAACTGGCTCATATGAATTAATATATCCGAAAGATTTCAAAGCTCTTTATGTCATATGGGGAAATATACGCGTTAATTGGTTGCGTCTTATTATGGATGAGTTTCTCGTCTTCAGACATGGGAATATGCATGTTATCTACTTTGGAGAATATATTATGAGACTTCTTTTAGATGCGGGTGTTCATCAACCAGATTCTGAATTCTCTACTGTCAGAATGATAAATATAAGGACCATCAGTCTTATGAAGCTACCAACATGACCGCCATCTATTACTTTGTATAAAGATTGGAAGCATCAACAGGCTCAACAACAACAATCTAGAGGTCCTACAATTAGAGAACCAAAAGCGCAACAAGAAGAAGGCGATATTCGCGTAGCTACTTCCTCCAACACCCGTGAATCCATAGAAATTCTCTCCCGCAATCAACTTATTTTGGATTCTAGGCTCAAGAAAATGGACAATAAGATTGATAAAATCAAAGGCTTCTTTTCTACATTGTGGGATGCATTATCATGTTCTTCTTCAACTGCTGCCACATCTGTCGCCCAAGAAAAACGTCCAGCACTTCAATTTACATGGTCTACATCAGAGGAGCATACTAGTAGCGACACTAGTGAGCAGGCAGTGGTGCTCAAGGCGCTTCTAGACCAGGAAAGGGGCCCGCACTTGAAGGAGAGTACAATTGGGATCTTGATGAATCGGTTTTTTGGTGGGTGGGTATGGTATAAACTATTTGCTTATTTGTAACTTTATTGTCAGTTTAAACATATTGAAACTTGTTAATTATTTATCTTTTGAGACTTGTACTAAATAATCTCACTTTGATATTTATTTCTGCACTTTATATTGAAACAATTTTTGCTATATCTCCTTTTTGTCGATGATAAAGGGGGAGAAGAATTGTCCTAATCATTTTTATGCAATTACAAGAAGCGTCATATATTCAGGGGGAGTTTTTATATTTGTTCTCTAGGACTTTTATATACAGGTTTGTCAAAAAGGGGGGATGTTGAATCACTAGTTTTGATTCATGACAAAGCAAGTTAGATGGAAAAGAGAATTCACGACAAAAAGAGATAATCAAAGGACTATGACTATATCAAGGCTTTTAATCTATGTTTTCACTGTCTAGTACTTATGATTGAGTCTTAGAAATTTGTTAAAATCTATCCTCAAGTAGTCCGCACTTCATATTTCTCATAATTAAACAAAACAGAAGCATACCGTGCAAAAATACCTCAGCCAGTCGACTGGCTAAAATCATCCAATCGACTGACTGTGTACATATATGATATGCACTTTTATTTTTTTTAAAATCTATTGCATGGTCAGTCGTCTTACCAAGAACGACCAGTCGACTGACCTGAGACCAACTGTCATATTTTTGAAAAGACATCTTCTTCTGCGAAAGGAAGCAACCCTTCTCTGAACGGAAATAGATGCTCCTCTTCGTCAGAACCCTTCACTAATGGCAGTAACTCCTTAACTACTATATATACATGCTCCCAAACACTTCACATTCACCGATTTTCATTCTAACTCTCTAATAGTCTTCTTGTGCTTTAATATTTGCATTCAAACAGCGAACAAATGTTTTACTGCTTTGAATCTACAAATAACTTTCATAATCTTCGATTCTTAGCATTACCTTATCTTCATATCTTCACATACACTTCATATACTTGAGAATTTGATTATAGGAGGTTTGTACTATCAGTGACAAAACGGTGTTATCAAGAACATACAGTGTCAGATATTATTTTGTATTAGTGAAGTCCTCTTCTGCTACTGAGGCAAAAATCCTTTTCAGTTGCTTAGGTGTTTGATCTGCTGCTCAGACTGTATATACCTCTTCCTCCGGGTTAAGTGAGGGTTATTGTAGTTGAAATTCCAGAAGGAGTCTGAGAATGGACGTAGAACGGGAAGTTCGAACCAGTATAAAAATTCCTGGTGTGCTTGTTTTATTCTACTTATTTCCATTTACTTTGCTATTATCATCTGTTTCCACATTTAGATTTAAGTATATTCCATATTACACAATCCTGCACACTTTCATCACGCCCATAAACTAATGCCCATTTCTCTTTTAGATCAAATAATCGACTTAACCCATCGTTCTTTTGAAGATTATAGTTTTCAAGCATCATGTTCCAAGCATTTAAAAAGTCGACTTCATCCTTATAATCATATATACAACTACTAAAGTCTTTAGCAATAATAGAGAATTTTTCAAACAAATGACTAAGATGCTTCGTTGCATTTTGATATATATGCCAAATGCATAACCGATGACATGTCCCGGGCCATTGAGAAGCAATTGCCTTAGCCATGGCAGCATCCTGGTCTGTAAGTATACTAAAATAGGTCTTTTTCTAGACATCGCCTTCTCAAATGTATCAAACAACCATGCGAAAGTTTCAATGGTCTCATCATATAATAATGAGGCCCCAAATATTGTTGTTTGCTTATAATTATTCACGCCGACAAACATTGCAAAAGGTCTTCCTTCTTTATTTTTCTGTAAGTAGTGTCAAAGCATACAACATTGCCAAAATAGTCGTAGTCTACCATCATTTTTGCATCGGCCGAAAAAATATTATTTATCAAATCATTTTCATCCACTTGTATAGCATAAAAAAGTTAGGATCTTTTAATTGCATTTGTTGTAAATACTCCAACAATCCACCTGTATCTCCTATTTTCATTTTCCTTGTTCGTTTCGAACGTAGATAATTTCTATAATCTTCTGGAATAAAACCAAAAATTTTCCTACCTCTAGCTTGTTTACTAAAAAACACTAAAGCTTCTTTTGGCGCAATACTCGAGTTATCCACCATATCAGCTTGAGCAATTTGTGCATCGGTCATTTTCCTACGCGATCTAAAGATATGGGTCTTAGAAGGACTTGACAGCATATGTGTATGCTGTGGAATAAATTCGACAATGTTATATTTTTCACTATCATGACAATAAACAATTTTCATCCTTGCTAGACAACCAAATCTTGTCTCGGCTCGATGAGATTTAACATAAACATCACGTTTGTCTTTTCCTCGCCAACCTTCGGCGGAGAAAACAAAAACTCTATCTTTCACCTTGCTATGATTCGGTAACATATGGGCTCTGCCTTTTCTAGTGCTTAGACCAAAGCAGTATGCGTATTCATTGTAAAATCTAAATGCATCGAATTCGGTTTCAAACATCATACCTATCGTTGGAATCAACTTTTTTCGTATTTTTGAATGAATAGAATCCACAATGGACATTAAATAAAATGAATTTTTTGTTTCACAATTAGCATCCTGTGTTGATTTGTTTTGCTCATCTTCACTTTGAAAATTTAGCTTGCGACATGCTTTCCTGTCACTTTCCATAGAGATATGATTAACATTCAAACTCTATTCCAAAGTTAATGAAGAAGAAGTGAATACAATACCAAACTCAAGTTAAAACAGAGAAAAATTATTTAGATTTTGAATGATAAATTAAAATTTGCTTTTGTGAAGAGATGGTGTAGAAGAGGAAGGGACTTGAGTTTTCAGATGAAGAAAAGATCGCCTAAAAATAATGATGATTTAATTATTCAGCTAATGGAGTGAAAATATCTGTTAATTTTCTTACTAATTATTTGACGTGTGGCGTAATTATATTGGTATGGACAGAAGTATAGAGAAAATGGCCACGGAAGATTTGCTCTCGGAAACATGATCAGCTTCACATACAACATAAACCCCAGTGTTAAATCACTTAATTTATACTGATGGTCGACCCCACAACGCGAATGAAATCAAAATTTTCTTTGGGTAGGGAGTAATGACAAGCAGTAGATTTACAATGTGCATGCTTACCAGTCAAGTGTTTAGGGGCCTCATTATCAGTTAACGAGTTGAAGACCAAAGGCTTTGGGGTCTATTAGATAAAATTAATAAGAGGCTAGAGTCTTGCAGTAGCAGATTGTCGAGCACAAGTGGAAAATTGAAACTAATTAAAATAACAATTTACCATGCTATATAGTTCTTGATGCAAATCTGCCAAGTCCTTAAAACTATTCTTCACAAAATTTAATAGATTTGTGTAAATTTCCCTTGGCAAGGTAAACATCGCAAAATTAACTGGCCAGTGTATGTAAACCAAAATGCAAAAAAGCTTAGGCTTAAGAAAGTTGGAGGAACTATAGGAGGCATATGCTATTAAACTAAGTTGGATATGTTTACGGCAAGATTCCACATGGGCAAGGTGGTTACATAATAAATATTGTTCTAATTAAAAAGTGGACAGTTAATTTTAATAATAACACGCCTTTCACTTGGAAACAATTATTGAGAACTAGAGATAAAAGCAAGCAGTTAATACATAGACAAACTGTAAATGGTAGACGCACTAGTTTATGGTTTGAACCTTGTATTAAAGGCACTTCTTTGACAAATTTGCTGCGGTGGTCCTACATGGCACTGTTTAGGCCACATAACCACATGGTGAGCAACATCATTAGGCAAAATGAATGGGATTTCAGTTCAGTTGAGCTACTTATGAACATTTGTAATATTATTCAACAAACTAAAATTCATCCTGAAAAAGCCATAGATTTGTGAAAACAGTATCTCGGCAATGGGAAATTTTCCCTTAAAGCCGCTTGGGAAGCAACCAGAAATAGAGGAGCACTAAATTGATGTAGTGCTTGCCTAAAATGTGTGGAACAGCCGTTGCTTGCCTAAAATGTCCTTAACAGCCTATTTTGCAAGTATCAATAGGTTACTGACAAAAAGAAGAAGATAAATCGGTGGTTCACATCACATGATCCATCGTGTGTGCTATGTAACATGGAAAACGAGTCAAACAACCACCAGTTCCTCAATTACAGTCACTAGTGCAACATGCTAAGCATACAGAATTCGACGCATAATTTATTCAACGGTGTATTTTTTAATTTTTTGTTACATCAAGTGAATACGCATGTTCATGAGATGTTTTTTTTTTCAAATTAGCTTCTTCTTAAATGCTACTAACAAACATCTAACGGTATATATACTCAAGTAATCTCGAACACAAAATGTAAAACTAAATTTGTGGACCACAATGGCTTTATACAATATATGTTTACATCGGCTTTCTATTATTCTTAACTTTGCAAGTATTGCATATTATGCACGTTTATTATTTTTTAAGTCTATGATACTTAAGTTTAGTATGAATTTATCTTATGTTTAACATATAAATTGCAATATGTACACAGTTCACTATGGCGATAGCATTATAAATCTAGAATGGAGAAAATATGCTCCAAGTGAAATAATATTCTAAATATGTTTTAAATAAACAAAATTACAACGTTTTCATTATTGTACATTTTGGCATACACAATAATAACTAAATTAGAGAAATATCACGGTAGCTTGAAGAGAATTTGCAATAATACGTAAGTTTATTGAAGATAACAATTAGATAAAACTATGTAGGCAAGCACAAACAATGAAATAAACTATTAAAAAGATTATTATATTGGAATATATGTTATTGTAGTTGCTTATATTATAATACGAAACAAAATATTTTATAAATAAACACCTTCATATGCACAGAAGCAGAATACATTGAAATGAAACTAGGAGTGTCGTGTAGTAAAATAATGATTTTTTAAAATGCAAGAAATAGATAAAATGAACTTAATTTATTGTGAACTAAAATATGTAGAAACTATGGTTTACTTATAAATATATTATACATTTTTCATAAAAATCATAGACAAAACTTGCATTTTGAATTATGTGCATTAAATACCTTAATTATTTTCCATAAATATCTTTGTAATAATTTACTTAATAAAAACAAATAATATATCTCTCACCCTTCGTCAGACCAATATCACTTAATACCTAGCTCAACACTCAAAAATATTTTTCATATATTTTCGATTTTTTTATTCAATAATTTTTCATTTTTCACCTTACCATTTTTTGTTCGCGGCTGCAAAGATTGACCATAAGTTTTCATTGGAAATCCAACCGGAAATTGACATTAATAATTTTTGGATTATCAATCCAATATCGATATTAATGATTTCAACATTATTCAATTGTACATCACCCCTACTATACGGTTTTTAATGCAAATATGCCAGTCCCTAAATCTATTCTTCACAAAATTGAATAGATTTTTGCAAATTTCCTTTGGCAAGGTAAACAACACAAAATTAGTCAGCTAGTGTATGTAAACCAAAAGGCAAAAAGGCTTAGGCTTAAGGAAGTTGGAGGAACTAGAGGAGGCCTACGCTATTGAACTAAGTTGGATATATTTACAGCAAGATTCTCTACGGGCAAGGTGGCTACATGATAAGTGATGTTCTAATTAAAAAAATTAGACGGTTAATTTTGATAACAATGCATCTTTCACTTGGATAAAAGCAAGCAGCTAATACATAGACAAATTGTAAATGGTGGACATACTAGTTTATGGTTTCACCCATGGACTAAGGGCGCTTCTTTGACAAATTTACTACGGTGGTCCTATATGGCACTGTTAGGCCACATAACCACACCGTGAGCAACATTATTAATCAAAATGATGGGATTTCGATTCAATTGAGCTATGTGACGACCGTCCTATAGCACCAGCATCATTTGTATACAATAGTGCACTGCAATAATGCCCGGCCGGTAAAGGACGATCATCAAGATGAATAATAGCAAGAACAACATATAATTAAGGCTATCAATGAGTACCCGAAAAATCCAAAACCCATCCGTATCTATATCCAAAATGTGAAAAATTATCCGATATCCGTATCCAATAATTATCCATTTGGTTTTTATCAAGATTATAGTTATTATTTTTTGTATTTTAGTACATAAAATGATTGTCGTTTACTTTTATATCCCGGTAAAATTATTTCTATATATTTAGTAATAAAACGAATTTATAATAAATCAAAATTTTCTATTTATTTGTTTATATTTATCGATTGTGAACCGAATGAAGAATATCCGATAAATATCTTATATCCATCCGCATCCGCGGATACAGATATCCAATATCCGAAATGATTTCGGATACGGATACTGATATAACACTATTTGTATCCGAAAGTATCTGTTTACATGCCTATATATAATCTGTCGTATATCTCAGAGCGTATAGATAAAATATAATATCACAGATACAACAAAAGTGATAGTAATAACAATGTGAACTAATTGTCAGAGCATAATATCCACAGAGTTATACATCAAATGTCATAGAGTATATAACTAGATTAACTTAAATAAATTGTCTCAAGAAAAAGAAATAAGCAAGCATTGCCACATGCTCCACAGTGTTGGCCAAATGTCACATCACTTGCTAAGTGATGTGTGAATAATAACATTTGAATAGTTCGATGTCAATCGTTGTGATGAATTCTCTAAAGACCAAATGATTTAATTAGTTTATAATTATTATAAGTTAGTTAATATTTACGAAATATTAATTATAAAATTTTGAGTATGATCCGAGGAATAAATATTATAGTATATATTTATAATGGTTAAAAATATATCGACCGATATGTGATATCGATAAACAATGAAATTAGATTTAATTAATAATATTTATTTGAGCTTAAATGGATTTAAAGCCTATGAAAGGGGCTGGAAATTTCGACCAAAATGAGGGCAATATGAATCATAAGATGGTGCAACAAAGGCTTGGTGATTGAGGGCTAAGATGGAAGAGAATTGGTAAGAGATGATGTAGAATATTGATCCTAAAATATCTCCAATTTCTCCTCTATATAAGAATCTCTATCCTCAACCTTTAGAAGTCTTTTTGGCTGCCCTCTTTCTCCATTTTAATGATCAAATTATACCTCCTAATGTTTCAAAACAAATCAGAACTAATCAATTCGAATCAATTGATATTTGATAGCAAAGGGTCTGCAATTCAAAGACTTGTAATCTGACGAACCAGGAAGGTTTCAAGAGGAAGGGAGCCATTATTATAAGGTGTACTTATGGGCATTAGTTTAGGTAAGTATTTAGTTTTATATATAATGCATAATCTCCGCATAACTCAATACTTTTCACATACATACACACACACACATATACTATTATTATTGAGTGTTAGTTAGGTGAGATTCCTATAGGTATTGTTGTTAACACATATATTGATTGGTTATGGGTATAAAAAAACATTTTTTTAATAATAGATTTGATACACACAACCAAAATTATTGTATTCATTCATTATTTTTTATTAATTTATTTATACATATATTAGTATATTAATTAATTAATTTATATGACTGATGCTAATCTATATATAATTATATCATATAAAAATTATATTAATATTTTAAAATGTATATTCGTATCAACTATAATTTTTAGTAACCGTTTGAACCAAAAATGGCACAAATACCTAGAGGATTAAGTAGAGAATAAAAAGTGAATTTTTTTTAAATAAAAACGAGTAGAAAAGAACACACGTCAATTTATAGTGGTTCGGCTAATCTTGGCATATGTCCACTTAGTGATATTATTGAAAACTTGCTGATTACAAGCACGAGTTCCTACAAATCGATATAAATCCGATAGAGATTACAAGAAACTAGGGTTAGGGGAAACAAGGGCCAAAGGATCCTTAGAAATGAGCCATGTGCTCTATTTATAGATGTAGGAAGCCTAAAATCTCGTCCGAAAGATCCCCACTTCGTTTTCTATGCCATAACTTGTTTTCCAAAGAAATAGAGGGACATCTCATCAATTATCATGGATCGGTATCGATCCATAGGCCTGGATCGACGTTGATCCTTAAGTTGATCATATGGATTGCATTGACCTTCTTATCTTGGCTCGATTAGTGGTTAGCTTTCTGATTCCAAACATTTTTGCACCAACATTATCTTTTTTTGAGTTCGAGCGATGGATCCTTGGAAGAATTGGAAGAACAAAGTGGCTGACTCAAGTGCTCCTGAAGATCGATAGAGAATTACAAGTAATCGATTGAACAACACTTGAAATAGGCTTCTAACATCAAATAGTATAGGTATGTGGAAGATGTGTGCCATTGGGTGAATAAATACGGATCGGTACCGATCCAGGAGGTTGGATCTGGATCGGTACCAGTCCACCACTTAGGTGGATCTTTGGCTTCGGTTTCTTCTGTTGGCTTTGCACTTGTCCCATAGCTATGCTTGTGTTTGGTTTTCGGACTCTTGGGCTATCTTTTAGGACTTCCGGCCTTGATAACTCCAAGTTCGACTCGTTCAATATGTCCGGATATTGCACAGTCAAAAGGCCGGATAACACTTACCCTCAAAAGTACATCTCTTTTCAAATGTGACGTGCGTTGAATCGAGATAAGTCAGAATTGTTGTGAAGGACTTCACTCTATATTTAGAATGGTCTTTATCCTTCCTACGGATCGATTCTGTGAAAATTTATGTCAATAATCATTCTTCGCAATGCTTCATCAACATCCAGTATTATAAATTCGAAGTATGTTCTTTTGATTTTTCATTCCAAGCTCTATAATTTTGAGTTGGTTCCTTTCGTGGATTTTTCAGGTTAGAAACCGGTTTCCTTTGGCTTTAGTCGTCAAGTGTTTGATAAGTACATGTACACATGTTCGCGTGCATGCTCACGTAGAAGCTACCGATCACATGTACACACTCATATAGGCATGTATGTCGGTCAATCCCATCAACCATTTAATATCCATCTTTTTTATATATCCTGGATCAGTACCGATCTAAGTCTATGGATCCGCAGCGATCCAGGACTTGGATGAAGTCCACATTTTAGCTTCTTTGAGAATTGGGTTTAGATCATACATATTCCACTTCCATTATTCCTTATCCTCACTTTGCTTTTGCCTACCGACCAAGCTCTTTTAGTCGCCATAAAAAATCCTTAGCTTACAAACCGACCTTCACCTTGCCTTCAATTGCCAGCACCCATCACCTCCATTCTCGACAATGCCAGCGCCGCCTCCTAGATCTTGCTTGGATACGATACCACTACGTCGCCTCGATTGGCCTTATTCACCAATCCAAGACTCAACCTTTATCTTGCAGACAAACCCGACATACTTTAAATTGCATACGTAGGCGATGGCTTGGGAACACGCGTGAATGAGACCGGACCTGGACATTGGTGTTCTTCATGTGGATGGCAACGTTGGAGCGAAGGGACGACATTTAAAACTGGACAAAAATCCACTAAGGGTTTGGATCAATATAAATCCAACCCTTACTAGGTTTTTGGTCTTCAATTTTCTCAAGTTCGAACTTTGTTGACAAACACTCCCTTTTGCCAAATGTTGCTCTTGAGTCTCAATGCATATCCAATGCATAGCTATTGACATGAAATCTGATGGGACAGTCAGTTATAATAGTCACCTCGGGTGATATCCAGAATTTAAATTAAACTGTTATATAATATTGAAAATCTGAACTGCTCAACACTAGCATGACACCGCACTAGATTCCATTTTTGCATGAAGGTACAGCTTGTAATTATCCTGTTATTGACTGTATGTCGACTTTTTATAGAAATAGAGAACAGATATTCCAAGCGTCTTTCCACCTTAGCTACAGGTCCATCTACTTATAAATACATTGAATCTGATGTTGAGTCAACTTTAACTACGACTCCACTTGTACAACAAACTCAAGCACAGTATGCACATCAACAAGAAAATCTATAGGTTGAACAACAAATTCTTGAAAATCCTATTAAGCCCGCAAAAAGGCCAGAGGTTAAACCTGCTCCTCATACTCTCGAAGATGTTGTTCTTTTAGATGATCCTATCGATTTTGTTGCTTCAAAGATCGATGAGGGATCTCTTCGTAGAATTTGCAACAAGCACGGAATTCCATTCCGTGATGTACTAGTCCCTTCTCAACATCAAAGAGCTCATAACCCCCCATAATGTGACACTACTTGCAACAGATATATGTGTTTGGAATGTTGTGTTCCTCCATTCAATCCATTTATTCATCGAGTTCTAAATTTAATGAGTCAGTTCCGATGCAGTTACACCCGAATAGCTACGCCTTCCTTATTTGCACATACATTTTCTTCGTTCAACATTTGCACTGAGGTGCCTAGTGATGAGGAAATTCGATACCTATATAGTTTTAAAAGCTGAAAGGGAAGTCGTTTCTTGACTTACTTAGAGCCAGCAAAGAATTGTAGAATTGTCACTGGCACGTGGAATAAGTTAAGCTAATTCAAAAGCGAATGGTTTTTATGTATGCAGTCCACCTAGGTTTGCATGATGGTGGATATCTGGATGTTAGTTCCACTTCATTTGTTTGCTACGAGTTTGCCTTACTAATTTTCAAGCTTAAATCATATTCTTTCTATCATTTAGATGTTCTGGCGAGGCCTAGCGACGTGATTCTTACAAATGCTGTCAAAGTTCTCATGGCACTTTTAAAGGGGGACAGAGACATTGGAGTTTTCTCTCCTACGAGAATCTCTTAGCCTACAATCTACTAGAAGCGAGCCATAGCACGGGTTTAGTCCAAGTGGCAGCTAGTGAAGATGACGATGATGACAACAATAACTCGCCCGAAGGAGGCGAGGCTAATCCATATGCGCCCCTAGTCTAGAGTCCAAAGGCAAAAGTTGAAGAAATGGAAGAACACGTTGAGGAACGAAAAATTGTAAGTGTAAATGACGTATTCGGCCATGACGATAATGATGTGAAAATTTGGCATCAAAATTGGTCATCAACAACTAGTTGTATGAAAGCACCAATATCAAATCTAGTCACAGAAATATGAAAAAAGTAAATAAAGAACAAAATTAAAACAGTCAGTAAGAAAGTAAATAGAGACACAGAATTATAATGGCTCGATTAACTCCGACCCATGTCCACTCCAAAGATTTTCCTTTTATTAGTTTATACTGCCGATTAAAGTTACAAACCCATGAAATTCGAGAACAAAATTGATAGAGTATAGCCTAGGTAGAAGATAAATTGAAGCAGGAAGAGGAAGAAGATCCTTTTCTGATGCCACACCTGTTGTATTTTTAGGGGAAACTGAAATTTCGGCAGAAAGTTCGAGAGACCAAGATGAGGCCATCCAAAAATTTCCAACCTCATCAGGGCCCACAATAGGGATAGTCCCATTCCCTATATTATGCCTAAACAGGCTGCGATCCCTATGAGGGGTAGTTCATGACGTTAGCTAATTGCTATCCAAATTTCGTGCAATTTCGACGTATGGTTTGTGAGATATCATATTTTCCGTGAAGTAGTGTTGCTTGAATTCTTATTTCTACCAACCCCTCCAAAGGCAGTTATGTTGATCCCTCCAACTTCCTCCAATTGAGATGAAATCCCTAGAGGATGTTCCACATGTTGTAATAAGCTTGTACTCCAAGTTTCATATTGATAGCATGTGCAAATTTTGAAATATTGATCGATCTATGCTATAATTTTGGGTTAAGCCGGCCCTAAGTGGGAAAAGGGTCGATCCTTGTTGAGGGATAGAGGCCGATCCCTCCAAATCCTCCAAATGTCATGCGATTCCTAGGAGAGCTTCTCCATGTTGTATTATTCTTATCCTCTAAGTTTCATGCCAATTGGATTAGTCGAGATATTGATCAATCTTTGTTGCAATATGTTATGAAGGATGATTATAGCCGATCCCTATGGAGGGAAGAGGGCCGATCCCTCCAACTTGCTCTATTTGATGTGCGATCTCTAGGCTAGACTCCCTAGGGTCCTCATATCTTGCTTACAAAATTTTATATGCATTGGACTTATGAACTTTGAGATATTAATTGTCTTCCATAAAGTTGTACTTGCTTGGTGAAATATGTCGATCCCTTTTATACTGATTCCTTTATATACGATTACTCCAATCCTTCCTATACCGATCCCTTTTTATAGGTGAAGTAATTTGCCAATAACTTGAGCATGCGGACTCCAAATGACTTGAAATTTGAAATGTTGCCTCATGGGGCCTTACTTGTCGTTCCATATTGATCTCAACCAGTTCGAGACAAAAACCAGCGATAGGTACCAGTCCTCTAGGGGAGTGTTAGTTCCATACTTAGCCATTTTTTGAGTGCCATCCATACGAATCCATCCGAGTATCATGCGTAGCTTTGAATATAACCGACTCTAATCCAAATAATCACCTCTTTGGACGTCCTGTCTTGATGATTACAAAACCTATTGGGTTAAATCCGACCTTACCAAAAGGCGGGTTAATACTTTTCCCCCCAAAACAAATCTTGCAATAGGAAGATGTGTTTTGTATAGATGTAAATCAAAAATCCAATGTCCATAATCCATAATCTAATCCAAACTCCAATCCATTTCCAGGTCGAATCCATGTCCATCCATATCCAATAACCGAGTCCACATCCAAATCCATATCCAATAGCTAAATCCATATCCAAATCCATGACCTCTCCGGTTCCTTGCCAAGCATAATCTATATTCGAAAACCTGAGTAGGCTGATCCATCACGTTTAGGCGAAGCGACTACCCCTTGCTAGGCATAATTCATACCTAACAACCTTGATCTTTCTGAATCCTTGTCGAGCATAATTCATACCCGATGACATGAGTAGGTCGATCCATCGCATTCAGGCGAACTACTCCTTACCAGGCATAATCCATACTTGACGATCTTGATCTCTCCGGATCCTTGCCAAGAATAATCCATACCCGATGACCTGAGTAGGTTGACTATTGTGCACATGCGAAGCGACCTACTACTTGATAGGTATAATCCATACCCGCCGACCAGTTTTGTTCATCGCATTATTGCGGATCCAAGTGTTTGAGATTCATTGGTTATGGTGGTTTATCGCTATCTCAAAGCATGCCTAGGGATCATCCTAGATCCTATACATGTGTAAATGAATTAGCCATTTTAGTGTAGAATTTATTGGTTATTTGGTTCATACCATCCCGATTGAGAGATGTCGACCTATGCCCTTAAGCTGGGCTCGCTCCAATTTATGGTGGATGATGGCCACTCATGTTCCATCATTGCTATTCATCTCCTTATGAAGCCATCCAAATCCATGCCTCCAGTTCCATCGGGAGTAGTGCCAATCCATTCTTCTTGGCCGGGTTTGCCCCCGGTCGCTCCAATCCATATCCAAGCCTGCTAGTTTCTGCTTCAAGTCCTGGATTCTAATTTCCAGCAATTCCAGCATCCATAAGTGGTTTTTGGTCAACATTTCCATCCTGCCCCTCGAGTCCACGAGGGGATTCTGGAACGTATTCCTCTGGATGAGCATCTAAATTTCGATTTGTACCAAGATCCATAGGATTAACCATAGATCCTCCAACATCATGATCGACCAGACCCAAGGACATGCCCCCATGCCTTTGGGAATCAGTGCCAATCTCTTTGGAGGGATCGATGCTGATCACTCTATGATGGCCGGGGATTGCCTTCGGCTGCTCTGTTCTAATCCTTTGTCTAATAGCTTCATCTTCGTGCTCTCAGTTCTAATTTCCAGTAAATCTTGTCACCTCAACTCCTTGATCCATAGCTGTAGTAGTCCATATCGTTCCAACTCCTTGGTTTTACATTCTAGCAGCTCCTATAGCTTCATCCTATCCGATCTATCGGAGTATATTATACATCATCTCCTTCTGTCTTTTCAACATCCATTCCTACATAGCATCCATCATTGTTTCCATTTCATCTCTGGTAATGTAGGTAGATGTAGCAACCCGCCTTTTTGGACGGTTTAAATAGACAATAAACCACACATGTCTAATTCGAACCATTCAAAAGGAAGGATTGTCGATGAAGTAAATAAGAAAATAAGAGAAAAGAAGAAAAAACAAAACACAGAATCTCACAGCGGAATGATAAAATATAATGCTCAAATAAACAGTTCATGAAGCTGTTTTATAATATACATTCAATTACACAAATTTTTACAAAAATCAGAGTACAAACAATAACATATCAAAAATGATGCAGCAGAAATTACTAATAATTTAATATACGAAACTCCGTCTTTATCCTCTAGAAATAGAGTCTTCAACACTGAAAATTTCAGACTGACCCGAGCGTAATAAAAAGACAAAACATTCGAGTCAGAATTAAAAGATCTTATGTAAATTAAATCAACAATAAATAAATATGAGTGTAATGGCTTCAGAGATGTTTACGGGATTTTACATCTCTTATCCAGTGTATAATGTGCTTGCAATAACTTAAGAGATGTTCGGGATTTTCCATCTCCTAAGGATCCATTAAACTATTTACATGTAGTAATATACGCTATACATGTAGTGTCTATCAGCAAAGCAATGTATTAAAATATCGTTAAGGCGTTACCCGTATCCCCCTTAACACATTTTATAGACATCGTAGTCTATGCAATATTATAAACTCCCCCGTACACTGGTGGGCTATCAGGGAGCACTCCATAGGTACGACACAAACCAAAATCGTAGTGGGCTCGATAAAGCATATAACAAGGCACACGAGGCTATACCCATGGTAGGATTCTACCAGATTGCGGAACCAGTGTGGTGGTAATGCATAGTCGCAGCTACCGCCCACCTCTAACAACACTCTCATAATCAAATCAAGTGTGGCCACCAATCAGTCACAAAGTAACAGATATAGTATCGAAGAAGCGTGTCCAATCGGAGGAGCGACCTCACTTGGCCTGGTTATGGCTCCTATTTTAGTCATATTAAGCTGATCTAAAGGTCAAGGCTGCGTTCTTACCTCATACCAGTAGCATTCGCCAAATCATCCTACTTTGTTCTGGATTCTTCACCACGTGCACGGTTATTAAAGTGGTTTCGGAATTAGCAAAGAGTATGACAATATCCGACCCTGATCTCTTTAACAACCAAACGCTTATTTCACGCCATGATCATTTTATAAAACATTTTAATGATAAATCCAGAAAACAGTTTATACCTTCATATCAAGATGTCCATATACCTACTCCGAAAGTATAAATATATTCATAAATACCGAGGAAGATTTCTTTCAATCAATTTTGAAAATAATTTATAAATCTCTCTTACACCATTTATAAACTATTTATATGCTTTAGAACCATTTATAAAGCTATTTTCGAATTTCAAAATAGTACACAACTCTTCCTCTTTTCATAAACTTCTATGAAAATTCCTTTAAAATGCTTCGAAATCCCTTTGTACAAGTTCTTTTATAAAACCCTTTATAATATCTTTTAAAACCTTTTTAACTCCTTTATAAAACCATTATAAAATCCTTCATAAAAATCTTCTATATGAATCCTTTAAATCATATTTAATCACAAATTATTCTCTAGTTAACTTCTTACATTTTATTTATTAAAGTTATTATATAAAATCTATATTTATTATATTAAATTAAAACTATATTTATTATATTAAATTTAATTTAAATAAATCTCTTAAAACTATATTAAATATTTTATAAAACTAAATTATAAACTATTAAATCATATATTTTAAAACTAAATAAAATTATAAGGTAAAATCTTACACTTACATTTTAAACTAACATAAGAAAGTTTAGTATAGCGTGAGTGGTTAAATCACTCACCTTTGATTTATAGTAAATTTAAAACCCAATAAAAACCTAGAATTTGAACATTCTTCAAAACTAATTAAACCAGTTCCATGCCGTCCAAATTTCGATACGGACCCAATGCAAGAAACCGCGTCCAAATCCGAGCTCGTATGAAAAAGTTTGATAGTTTGAAGTTGTAAATTTTAAATTTAAATATAATAAATCAAGGCATAGTAATAATTAATTGTCACCTGAACCCTAGCAGCAATCACGATTATTTGTGCAAAGCCCTACCCCACCGCCATCACACACTAACCAAACGCCGCACCTAAGTCCATCCATGCCAAGATCAGACCTCACTGCTCGCCTCCTCGTCCAAGGCCGCACCTTCTTAGGGTCGCGCGACCATCTCCGCCACCTTGATGGGTCAGCGTCGCCGCGATGTCATCTCACCATTTGTGGTGAATCCAAGCATGTTGGCGATGAACTGAGACCGCATATGAATGCTACTCGACCTCCTCTACCTGTTGGTATCCTCTGATCGTCGATCGGTCGATGATACGCCTTGAAATCCATAGCCCTAGCAACAGACGCAGAGAAAGATCCCCAAATTCTGGCCAATTTGAGACACCATTGCAAAAACGAACAGTAGAAGTAGATTATGCTCGTTAAGAGCTTTGTGATGATATATAATTTGATAGGTTTTAAGGAGTTTGAATATTGAAGTTTGATTTTGATTTGGGAAACTAAGGTTTGGGTTGTCTACCATTAGGAAGGAGGAAGGAGCGGATGAGAAGTACATACAAAAATTAGAATAGAATGCTTGGGTTTCAGACAAAAAATCCATCTATATAGACGGAGATGGATAAGAACGAATGGACATATCGAATTGAGTCGAAACGATAACAACGACCTGAAAAATCCGTTTCGTTCCCGAAACAAAAGTAGATCATCCCACATATCAAAATATAGATTTTGGTATTTTTAAACTCAAAGAGATTAGTTTCAAACCCTAATTCCATCGTATATAGAAGTGAGCTTTCAAAATCAAATTATATTCATTTAAATTCCATTAATCGATTTCTACGCGTTTCGAGCTCGCACGATCAAACGATAAGTCCGATCGCTACGAAACTTGAAATCTTATAATAATTCACTATTACGGATCCAATAAAAATAATTTTGAAATCCGAGAAAGTGGCCAAAATGGCTAATTTTCATATTAAATTAAATAAATTATTATTAAATTGATTTAATCACTTTCAAATTCAAATTTAAAAGTTAAATTTCATTCATGATTAAACAGGAATTTATAATCTTTTAAAATACAATTTTCCATATTAAATCCAAGATTTAATATTGCACCAATTTTAGCGTTCAATTACAATTGTAATAAAACCTCAGTTAATTATATTTTAATTTCAATCAAATTCTTTTATTTCCATTTACACTTTTATTATTCAATCATCTAATACCTTATGGATTTACTTAACATTAGTTTACATTTTGTTACATTATTATTCTATAGTTATCATTTTAACTAATATTAATTGCAATATTTAATTACATTAATTCCAATTGACTTATAGTTAATTTCAAACGGTTTAAATATCAAGATGATAATAAATTAATTGTTATACATTAGTACTTTTATTCACTTATTATTTACGAAAAAGGATTATAAATTTACGTATAAATAATTGATTTTACATTCTATACTAAAACCAATTAAATAAAATAACATACAATTTCATCATTAATACAACATTGAATTTATTCCTTATTTACATTTATAACCAAATTAACTTTACAATTATTTTAATTGATTAAAATTACATTAAAATAGTTGTCAATAACATTCAAATAACATTATTAAATCATATTCTAATTATTTTTCCATTTATAAATCATAAATTTTCTCATAATATTAAATTGCAAAATCTTAGTTAATCTAACAATTTTAATTATCAAAAATATGGGTCATTACAATAGATGTTTGATTAGCTCAACTCCTGAGGAAGCTTCTTGACACCTTTCACGATGGCTCCTATCCGCTTCATGCCTTCTTGTAGCTTGCTTTACCATTGCTTTAAATAAAAGCTCTTGGTCTTTTCCTAAGTCCAAATCAAAATTCCAAATCCACGGGGGCAAGCTTTCTCAGTGATGCATCAAAATGTTGGAGTTGAAAATTGGCCACCAATACCCAGTTATATAAAGCACCAATATCCAATCCAATCATAGAAGAGAAATAATTGAAGAACACAATTAAAACAATTATAAAGCAAGTAAATAGAGACACAGATAGTGGTTTGGCCGGTCTACGTCCACTCCAAAGATTTTCCTTTTATTAGTTTATACTACCGATACAGTTACAAATCCATGAAATCCAAGAATTAAATTAACAGAGTACAGCCCCAATAGAAAACGAAGTGAAGCAGGAAGAAGAAGATCCCTCTTCTAATGCCATGCCTGCTGTATTTATAGGAGAAGAAGTACATGGATCGGGCTGAAATTTTGGCAGAAGGTTTGGGAGACCAAGACAAGGCCGTCCAAAAATTTCCAAGCCCATTAGGGCCTGCAATAGTGATTGGTACCGATCCCTATTAGTGCGTCCATATTGGCTGCGATCCTTATGATAGGTGGCCGATGATTTTAGCTACTTGCTCCCCAAATTTTACGCAATTTTGGCGTGTGGTTTGTGAGATATCGCATTTTCTGTGAAATCATGTTACTTGAATTCTAATTTCTTACGATATCTTCAAAGGGAGTTATGTCGACCCCTCCAAATTCCTCTAATTTGAATGATATCCTTAAGGATGGTTCCACATGTTGTAATAAGCTTGTGCTTCAAGTTTCATATTGATTGCATGTTCAAATTTTGAGATACTAATCGATCTTTACTATAAAGTTGGGTTCAGCCAATCCCTAAGAGGGAAGAGGGCTGATCCCTATTGAGGGATAAAGGCTGATCCCTCCAAACTCCTTCAAATGTCATGCAATCCCTAGAGGAGCTTATCAATGTTGTATTATGCTTAGCCTCCAAGTTTCATGATAATTGGATTAGTAGAACTCAAGTTATTGATCAATCTTTGTTGTAATATGTTGTGAAGGATGATTATAGCCGATCCCTATGGAGGGAAGAGGGGCGATCCCTCCAACTTTCTCTATTTGATGTGTGATCCTTAGGATGGACTCCCTAGGGTCCCCACATCCTTCTCACAAAATTTTATATGCACTGGACTTATGGACTTTGAGATAGATTATTTTCCATTGAATTGTACTTGCTTTGCTGAAATTTGTTGATCCCTTTTATATCGATCCTTTTTTATACAATCCCTTTTATACGAATCCCCTTATACCGATCCCTTATATATTGATCCCTTTTTATAGGTGAAGTGATTTACCAATAACTTGAGCATACAGACTCCAAATGACTTGAAATTTTAAATGTAGCCTCATAGGGCCTTCCTTGTCATTCTATATCGATCTCAACTAGTTCGAGACAAACACCAGGGATATGTACCGATCCCCTAGGGGAGTGTTGGTTCCATACTTTGACATTTTTGACTGCCATCCGTTCAAATCCATCCAACTATCGTGCATAACTTTAAATATAATCGACCTCCAATCCAAATAATCACCTTTACGGACGTCCTGTCTTGATGATCACAAAATCCATTGGGTTAAACCCGAACTTGCCAAAAGGCAGGTTAATATTATAGGCCATGAGTCCTTGGTTGAACAACCTATAGACGACCAATGGTCTACCTCGAAGAAAAGACTAGTCATGAAAATTTCTAATGCGCAGACTTCTATACAGCCTCCACCTGTTATGACTATTGAGAGAACTCCTCTTTCTTCCACAAATACATTCCCTAAGTTGGGGCTGATTCCTATCGAGTTCGGTTCCTTTGGCATCAGTAACTTGAGCCTCGAGGGTCTTAACTCCTTTATCCGCTTTAACGATGATAGTCTTCCCATCAGCATGAGGGAGATCACTTCTATGAGCAAAGCTTTAGAGCATGGTATTTTGGAGGGACACTAGGACACTCACACACACATGCACTTCATGAAACTACGTTGCACTTGACTCGCATTCTTTCTAGTCAAAACTAATTCATTCTTGTTTAATTTGCACGATCTATTGAGAGGAAGAAGTGTGTGTGAATTTATATATCATTTGTTAAAGGAAAACGTATCTCGATCGCATAGGCATCGTCCAAGTACATACCATCAAGGTAGCTATCTAGATTTAGGGTCTAGTTACCGATCAAGCCAACATAGAAGCAGCAAATACAGAGGCAATTACAATGGAGATTACCTGTCACATGACACCACTTCCAAATGTCATTCCAAGTCCGGGTCCCCTCTGCCGAGAGGCTTAGATAGGCATTTTGGTCTTCGCGATGACTTGCCACCAGGCGATGTTTCTCGTTCACCTCCTCCAGCTTCCATTCCTGTGCAGCACTTGGCACCCTCTCACTCCAGTCGCTCCTTCAACCATAGGTGCCATCAAAGTAGTTTGGAGACTCCCCATCATAGAACTGATAAAAATTTGATCAAACCTTCAGTCGTCACTGTGGAGCAACAACTAGCTGTCAACACCCGAATGGTTGAATTGAAAAACAATTTCCATGTGTTTGTTTTGATGGGCTCATGTTCATGCCCAATTTTAAGAGAATTCCACTCGATGTCCAAGACATGACCATTTCTTGTGTAATTGATGCTTATAACCAGTACAATGATTGGTTACGGTTTGTTGAGAAAATATCCAAGGTCTCGAGAGAAAGGCAATTTGAGATTGATAATTTGGATCTCATGATTGCGCAAGACAATTGAATCGTTACCCACCTTGATGCTGAGGTTGGAAACTTAAGGAAATTACAAGCAGAAGCTAAGCATAAATCTAAGGATGCCATTAAGGTGCTTGAAGATAAGAGAAAAAAGCATCGAAATGAGATTGAGGTCGCACAACACCGGAATCGCACCTTAGTGCTGGAAAGAGATGCCTCACAGAAGAAAGTGATTGAGTTATCGGCCAAAGTCGAGAGCGAGACAAAAGAGACGAACGATGCTCTCCAACAAGCACAAGGCTATTGCGAAGAGCTGCTTACTGCTCACAGCGAAAGGGATAAGGCAGTTGAACGTGCTAGTGACGTGGATGTACTTGTCAAGAAGGAGGTTGAAGCTGTAAAATAGTGGATAATGGAGAAGTTCGAGCCATTGCTTAACAAGTATAATGCTAACATTCTCAAATTCTGCAAGTTGGAGTGGTTCAACCATAATTACCCCGAAATTCTTACCCTTGCTTGGGAAAAAATTGTTGAGGAAGAAAAGGAATTTCTTAAAGGTGGTGAGGTGGATCTGGCTCAGCTAGAGAAAGAAATCTTGATTGGAGACGAGCCTAAGGTGTTGCAAGAGGGTCGGCTTATTGTTCATCTAGAGTTAGCCGCTACAGTGCCAAAAGACTTAGGCGAAGGCTTCGGATTGTCAACTTAAGATGCTACCCTTGGGGACACCCCTGGGCCTAAAACAATTCTTTATCCATCTTTGGTCGAAGGATACAATCCAGATCAGCCTTAGATGCACAAGCCTGCTATCCTTTCTCCCATTTTTGAGGGGAACTCTAGCGGCAGTCCGACCTATACAGAGACCCAAACTGAAGGAGGTATCTCGTTGATCTCACCTTTCATAGAGTCTATATGTCGTCGATTAACATCGCTAATCTCTCTTTTTATATATCTCAAGTTTCAGGTCATCCCTAGATCGTCCCACTTCCCGACCAAAGTCTTTAGTCCGATCAACAAGTAACTACAATAGAATCGTTGATCGTGACTACTTCGATGACGATGCCAACTATTCTGATTAGTGAGACTCCTAGGCCTGGCGAGCAAATGATAGATGCTATTCAGGATGAAGGGACCGGTGAGCTCCATGAAACCCAATGATGTGATTTTATTATTACTGGATCCTTCAAGCCTCTGAAGGGTCCTACCATAAGTACCCTTGAGCAGGAAGTGGTCCTAGCCAAAATGGTCAAGCTAGAGAAAATATAGAATTTTCCTCCTCCACTATCCATAGCTCTACCCGGTCAGATTATCTTTGCTCCCGTCGCCATTCCTCCATCCAGGAGAAGCAAGAATGTCCCTACTCTGAAGGGCAAGAGTTAGCGTACAGATGATCGTACCATGTTTATTTCGAGTTTATACTCCTACCTCCATGGAAGAGCATGAGTTAGGTGGTTTCGATCTCCGAACACCAAGAGTGATTGAGCTTTAAGGGTTCGATCATGGACTATGGAAGTTTGGTTGGCACCTATCTCTGGGTATCTGCATACCTACATCACACACATGCAAATTCATTCGACTCGGTCGCATTTCATAACTCTTAAGCAATGTAAAGACAGATCCAGAAAGCCATTTATTGAAAATAGAAAATAACAAATTCTGTCTCATTACATGGCTTCATTCAATTATGTATTAAATTTATTTCTAAGTGAATTAGCATTATAAATGCTCGCTATTCCAGCCCTTGGGAGTGAGATCCTGTCAACGCTTGCAAGCCTGTATGTGCCATTTCTAAGCTTTTGTTCCATTACGTACGGACTCTCCCAAGTTGACCACGTTTCCAGGGTCTGGGAAGATTCGTTTGAGACCACATCACTGATTTCAAAGGTCTGATTCCTGACCTTGGTATTGTAATATCGGGTGACTCGGTTGTGCTGCGTAACTGCTCTCACGTCAGCTTCCTATCATTTCTCATTGATCATGTTAAGTGATTCCAGAAGGAGTTGCTTATTTTTCTATGGGTTATAGTGAGTTACTCGATGAGAAGGACCCCCTATCCAACCGAAACCATAGCCTTTGATCCGTAGGCTAGGATAATGGAGAATGGCGGTTAAAGACTTATGGGTCGTTTGATAAGCCCAAAGTACTAATGGAAGTTTATCGACTCACTTACCCTCGGCTTTTTCCATTCTCTTCTTAAGAATGGACTTAATAATCTTGTTTACAACTTCAACCTATCCATTTGCATTGAAAGAGACTGGCCTTGTGGCATTTTATAGCTATCCAAAGTCAATCTATTTCATAGCCATCCTTATGGAAACTAAAGCGCTCGGAAAATTTCATAGCTATCACTGACTTATTGAAATTCAAGGGTCCAGCTTTGGCAGCTCAAGGATCCTTCCAGTCCATAATGGAGCAAGGCTGGCCCCTTCCTCTTCAAGTTTCAGGTGAAGGGAGCAACACTATGAATGTACGTTATCACATGTTTCGAAAGCCCACCCATAGGCTAGGGCGAATGGAGAAAGGCCAGTCTCTTTCAGTTTTCGGAGTATCATCTCGTGTATTGAATTCAGTTGTGAAATCCACTAAAGCTTGACCTTGGATAGCTCTTCAAGGTTATAGGTTGTATGGTATTGACTCAATTCAATGTTCCATTTCAACAGCCTTCCAAAAGTATTAGGTTGTTGCAAGACTTGTTGCAAAGGCTGGTCGGTAAGAACTTTGATCGGATAAGCTTGAAAGTTGGATAAAGCTTGCTTGAAGCAATCAACAGGCAATATGTAAGAATTTCCAGCTTTACGTAATTTATTTTTGCATCGGTCAGTTGTTTACTGATATAATAGACCACTTGTTGGATGTGGGCTTCCTCACATATAAGTGCGGCGCTTAGAGCATGCACCGACACTACCAAATATAAATATAAGTCCTTTTCATCCACTGACTTTGATAGGATGAGGTGTCTCTCCAAGTGATCCACCAGAGCCTGGAATGCGTCAACACATTCCTATGTCCAAGTGAAGTTTCGTTCTCCATTTGGACTTTTTCTCTTCTAAATTACATCAAAGAATGGGATGCATCTGTCGATGGCTCTAGAGATGAATTGACTCAGGGCAGTGACCTTTCTGTTCAAGCTTTGGACCTCCTTAACTGTCCTCAGGGTCTCCATGTCCCTTAACACCATTATCTTTTTTGGATTAACCTCAATATCATGTGAGTTCACAGTAAAGGCTAAGAATTTCCCCAACGCAATGCTAAAAGAGCATTTCAAAAGGTTTACCTTCATCCCATACTTCCATAGGATGTCGAACATTTCTGCCAAATCGTCAACCTGGTTTTTTGAACGCCGTGACTTCACGAGCATGTTGTCCACACAGACTTCCATCGAGCATCCAATCTGATCTTTGAACATCCTATTTACTAGCCTCTGGTACGTCACTCCAGTGTTCATCAACCTATGACCAGATAGCTATACGGTCCCAAGTCGGTAATAAAGCCGGTTTTCTCCTGATCCGAGACGTGCATTGGAATTTGGTTGTATCTAGAGTACACTTCTATGAATAAGCAATTCAGGTCCGGATGTTGAGTCCACTAACTGATCAATCATTGGAAGCCAAAATCTGTCCTTCGGACATGCCTTATTCAAGTCATAATAATCAACGCATGTCCTCCATTTCCCGTTAGCCTTCTTTACCTAGACTGGATTGGTACCCATTCTGGGTATAAGGCATTGCAGATAAAGCCATTATCCTTCAGCTTCTCTACCTTTTCTTTGAATGCAGCGGATCTCTCTAGACTCGGGCTGCGGTGCTTCTGTTTCGTAGGAACGCATTTGGGATTTTGTTCAATGCATGGCTCACTATCTCTGGCTAGATCCCACACATATCAGAGTATGTCCAAGCGAACACATCCAGGTTCGTCCGAAGAAAACCAAACAACTCCTTCATTATCGCAACACCAAGTTGTGATCTGACTTCCAGGATCCGGGTTGGGTCATCCCGATTGACCGGGATATTAATCGTCAGCTCGGCTAGAGCTGCTCTTCCGTCTAGTGGCTCTTTACGCGGATCTATATCTCTATGGAACCGATTGTGCTGGCCGATCTAGGGCTCAGGCATTGGTTTCTATGCATCCAAATTCTTGATGTAGAGAGTCTCCTCTACACCTTTTCCTTTCTCTCTTCACCTCGTCTCACTTAGCTCGGTGATATAACATTCATGGCTAAGCCCTTGATCTCCGTGCACTACTCCCACACCAGTCTCTGTAGAAAATCTAAGCATCAAACTCTAGGAAGATATAGCCGCACTAAACTCGACCGGGGCCGGTTGGTCCAAAATGAGTTATAAACAGCCAACACAACAAAAGGTATGACCTATCTCACCTACGATCGCCCCCTCCAAGCACCACTGGTAATTCTGCATATCCGACTGGCTCCATAGATATCCCATTAAACTCCTGGATCCGAGATTTACACGGTTTCAAGTCCTTGTCCTCCTAAAGCATCTGGTCATAGGCTTTTTGGAATAGAATGTTGATCGAACTCCCAGAGTCAACCAACAACAGTAGCGGTGATAGATTTAGGGATGTTCCCTATAGGCAATTATGTAATTTGTTACATATATCTAACTCATTGACCAATCTTGTTCAAAATAGAAGGTATTTTTTCTATTATATACTTGATATAATGTGTTATTAATTAATTCAATTAAATGTATATTTAATAGAAAATCCATAAATGGTATATGTTGTGGTAGTGGTTATAAAGAGTTGTAACTGTAAGTAATTTATCACAATGAAAACAAATATACAATTTAAATGTTCCTAGTCAAGTTGCATCGAGACTGGATATCGATGTATCCATTGAGATTAGAGTACATAACGCTCTCCAAATATTGGGCAGTGTATTAGTTATGACTGTTGGAGGGCACCTAGGCGTTACGTGCTAATAATTGTTGGATAACTACAGAATGACACTCTATAATTTTCTGTTGGTTAATATAACTAAGTTCAAATAGAAAATATCAATGTGAATAGTTTACACAATTCTTTCTATTTGAGAACACTGTGAATCATCAATATGAAAGCTACGCTTTGATTATAATCAAATCATGGCAAAGCATCCATCGAGTGACTATAATTGGTTCAAGTGGAAGTGAAGCACTATTCAAGAGACGATTCATCTCCTTGGTTATATGAGTACAGTATCATGATCAACTCAAGTCAATCCAAAGTCAAATCTTTGGCCAAAGTAGCTTGGTTAATAATAATTGTTATTATTGAACTAAGGACTTTGTGTTTGGACTATAGCGTGGAATGTGGACCATTTTGGAATTTTGACCATTACCAAATTCAATAAGTCAATAGTGACATAGATTTGATGAAGGGAATCGGTGTAAATAATTGCCACAGCTAGGTAACATTTATTAAATTAAAATTGGATTTTTGAAAAATGAGCAAGCGATAAATTTGGCTATATTATACAACCACCTGCTAATTGAAGTGCGAACGTTAACGTTTGAATAGTTCGAGGTTAATAGTTGATCGAATTTACACCCAAGAGTAAGACAACCGAAATGATGAATTCTCTTTAGACCAAACGATTTAATTAGTTTGTAATTATTATAAATTAAATAAATAAATTAATTTTTGAAATATTAATATGAAATTTGAATGTGATTTGAGAAATAAAATTATTGCATATATTTATAAAAGATATGAACATATTGACCGTTATGAGATATCGACAACAAAATAGGTTAAATGTGATTGTACGTATTTAACTTGAGTTAAATGGGCTCATGACCCATGAGATTTAGAGAGGATAAGCGTTGATTTGAGAGAGGTTGGAGGCGGCTACAACATAGGATTAGGGTTTGGAGATGTATGGCTAAGATATAGCGAGAAACTTACGTAGTTTGCTCTCTTATCCTATGCATACTAATCTCAAAACCATAATCTAAGGTGAATTTCATTTTTTGAGCCCCTATTCTTCTTCTTCTTTCTCATTTTAATGACAATAACTATCCTCTAAAACCATCCCAAAAAATTCTAAAATCCAATTCAAAATAAAATTATTAATTTATAGCAGAAGGTCTCCAGTCCTAGATTAGCAGCCTCACAGATTAGAAATTGTTCTAAGAAGAGAAATCATTGTTCAACGTGAACTCAAAGGCTTCATTAAGAGATATGTTTATTGTTTAAATTAGGTGAGATTTTTTGTGGGTACATGTAATTGTTACAATTGGATTGGTTATGTGCTTGTTGTGATATTTTGTTTAGTGATTATTGTTGAATTAACTTTCTAAAAAAAGAGTTTTTTAATTTTGATATATATTAGTATATATAGACTAAATGTATAGGATCTGCATATTGTCAATATGTATAATTGTATATATGTCATATATATTTGATCTTAAAATCTTTTTATGATGATTTATACTTTTATGAATCATAAATATAAAAATATTTTATTAATTATGTATATACATATTTTATTATTATTTGGTGATTTTGTGTGTTGTTTATTATGTATAAAATAATTAATAGCTCAAAATTTCTATTTTATATTTTTAAATTTGCTACACCATGCCAGAAACTTACTGTTAAGTTTTTAGATTTTTAAAATTTATATATTTTTGGCATGCAATCGATTGTTTAATTAAAAATATTGTTTAAATTGATAAAATTTTAGGAATTTTTCATAACCCTAACATGTGTCTTAGGCACCTTTAAGAAAAGATTTCAGATTTTTATAACCTAATTTAATAATTTTTGTAATTAATTTGTTTTTGGGCTGCAATCAATTATTTAATTGAAATATAATTTCAATTGAGAAAATTCCAGAAATATTTCCTAAGCCTAAAATATGTCTCGGGTACCTTCAAAAAACTTTTAAAAAATTTCAACTTGATTTCTTATTTTTAAGAATTAATTTGATTTTGGACTGTTATCAATTATTTAATGATATTATTTTAATCGAAAAAATTCTAAAAGTTATTTCTAATCCCAAAATGTGTTTCCAGATTTTCTAAAATTATAAAACATATAATTTTTCATATAATTATTTTACATTAATTTATTATGGAAGAAACTATTTTATTCAATAATATATATATATATATATATTATGTATATGTATATATATATATATATTCATTTACATATATTAATAGCTTGTTTTTCCGTATTATACAAGCTCATGTTTAGAAAAATTAGACATAAGATGAGCTAATGCGTCCGTTGCAATGTAAATCCCAACATCTATATACGACACATTATACCCTTCATGGATTATCATGTTATGCATGCACACACACATACACATAGATATGTGTGTGTGTGTGTGTGTGTGTGTGTGTGTGTGTGTGTATGTTGTAACAATAACTTTTTGACACATAAATGTCGACACTAATACCTCCATGATATTCACATGCTGAGCACCCAAGTGCTAGAAAGACGGAACATTAGGGTAAAATAAAGGGAAGAAAAGAAAATAAACAAGAAAGAAGAGAACACAATATCAGAATCTCACAATAGAACGATAACGTATAATATTTAAATTATTTTTTTAGAATGAAAACTATATATGTACAATAATCAGAGCAACCTAACCTATCACCAGTACAAATAGTTATAACAACCCGTCCTTACAATTGCTGATATATAAACAAAGTAATACAATGGAAATAAAAATTACGACAGGTAATCATTTAACCCTTCTCCAAGAGCTCAATGACATCGACTCAATCTGTAAACATACGCGGGGCTGACCTGAGCATTATAAGAAAATAACACCCGGATCAGTCTGGTAAACCAACGTGAGAAGCTCAAATCATATGAATTATTTAATGTTATGAAACCTTTCAAAATAAAAGTATCTTGTAAGACCATACCGCAAATAAACACGGATGATTTTTTACCTTACGATAACCATTTTTTTTGTATAAAGTCCAGTGATATTATAATAATATCTAGAGTTCAAAATAAATGCATAAAAATAGTTGTGTTGTGAGTGAGTGTATAACAAAGCAGTTACAAGTATACAAATCAAACCTCTAAGGCACGTTCACTAATTGTGTAGGATTCCATAGAGAAGCCCTCATTGCTATAAGGTGGATCTCCTGCACAAGAATCAAAGAATCCTTTCGAGTAGCATATATCTCCAGTGATATACCATAAGGCTAACACAACTTCGTTATCATCTAAACATCTCATGAACAACGTGCACCAAGTATCACCAACTCTGGGCTCGACAATCGAAAGCATACTCTAGATAATGGAGTTGATGTACCCCAATGGGCCAACTAAACCCCAGGATTGTGCCTCCCTTCTATGGCTTTTGTTAATACCGGTGATGAGGCTACCATCTACATCTTCACATGAGTTTTAAACAAAAATCAATTAAATAATGAATCCTACATGGATTCGCATGCCCCGATGAGCCTCAGAATCACACATGGGTTCCAATATCTAAAATAGATCTTGGAACTCCTCTATAGAACACATATATGGTTGTTGGAGTAGTTATGTATGAGTAATCTCTTACAAATACACTCTCCCGCTTACCGGATGTCCTAAAAACCATTCGACTATTTTCTAAAACACTCAATACCGGTTCTTTTGGAAATAAACAAACATATATATGAGCGTATATTACCTCCTAACTGTTTAAGTGGATGGATTTCCTTATCATTGTCTTAGAAGAGCCAAGGGGTTTATATGTACAGTATAGTATCACCAAAGCTAGTGTATGGATTTCCTTATCATTTTCCTAAAAGAGCCATCTGGTTTATATATACAGTGTAGTATCATCGAAGATAACTGTACCATATAATTCTTGTGTTTCTTCTAGATATTTCCAGAGTTAAAACCCTTCGGTGTTAAGTAGGGAATATTTCCATACCACCAATAGTAAGAAGGATTACATATTACATAACAAGTTTTACTTACTTTAATGTATAATCAAAGAAATTTAAAAAACCACTACCAAAACATTGTTATAATAAACTCCTTTTATTCTATAAATTAAATGTATAACCTTTTCTATCATTTTATAAAAGATTCCAATATTTGTTATTACATTTAAAATTACTTTATTAAAGATCTAAATATATTTATAACATTTCTTTCAAAATACAATTCAAGGGTTTAAAACAAATGTTACTAAAACATTACTTACTACAAACCCAAAACCATTTCATTACATCATTATCTTCAAATCTCTCTTTTAAATGTTTAATTATATTAAGGGTTAAAGACAAGTGTTTCTTAAAACACTGGTCATAACAAACCTAAACATTTCATATTTTGAAAACATTTCTCGATAAAACTCCCTTTTAAAGATTTAATTATATTCAAGGGTTAAAGACAAGTTTTGTTTTATAACATTTGTCACGACAAACCCAAAACCATTTACTTATATTTATCTACTAAATATTTATTAGTAAATATCTAATTATATTTCAATGTATATAATTAATAATAAGGGTTAAAAACAAGTGTTGCTAACTGTTTACTACAACCCAAAACCATTTACTTATCCATTAATAACTTTAAACATTTATTTTAAAGATTAAAGCATGTCCAAACTTATTAGCTAAGACAACGCGCTTTTAGTTGATTTCACAAAACCATTTATTTTAACTTTAGTGTTAAAACCCAATCCTCTTTTATTATTTTTGTAAATGCTTAATTTAATATTTAAAACCTATATATATGTATAGAATATCTTTCCAGTACTTATTAATATGTTAAAATAATTTTAAAAATACTTGAAATATATTATTATTATTTATATAGAATATTATTTAAAAATAAGAATTTTTGAAATAATCGAAAAATACGTTTTTATTTTAAAAGCTACATAATTTAAGAATTCATAGTTAATTGTTAAAAATATATCTAAAACTAAAACCAAATCTAAAAATGCTTATATAAGTTAGAAAACAACCCAAAAAATATTATAGAAAAATACTAAATTCAAATATCATTTTAAATAATTTATATCCCATTAATAAGATAGCATTTACAGAAGTGCTGCCTAAAGTTCTGTTACTAGTTTTATCACATTATTGCAACAACTTTGTGTCTAGTTTTCAATACCTTAATTATTGTTTTTAGATCCATTATTTTTACAATAGTTAGTATACTTTAGGTATTTAAAACCATGAGGAAAAATACCAAAGACTATCTTTTAATTATCTTAGAGAAATTTTCGAAAATAGGGTATTTTACCGAAGTGCTCATATAGCGACTATTTCACTATAACTTTTGTCCCTTCGTTCGATAGCTATCAAATGATTTAAGCTAAACCTTTCCCAATAAGAATAATATATTATTAACTTTCCGAAAAGGTAAATAAACTCTAAGAATGTTTCTATGAAAATAAACGTTATTTTCCAAAAATACGTTATTTAAAAATGTCGATATTGCGACCTTTTTACTTCAAACTTTCTTAGCTTTGTTTTTATTTTGTATAACTTCTCAAAATATATACTTTACTTTTCCAAATGCTTATATAAGTGTATAAGTCCACCAAAATAATTTTTATCAAAATATGTTATTAAATCGCCATTTTTCACAAATTAATGTTAAGGGATTTCAAAGTGAGTTTATAGCGATTATCGCTATATGGACAATTCCGTATTTAATTTCATATCTGGCATCATTTCATTTTATACACATATACGACTTCCAATAACAAATCATATTAATTATATCATATTTTAAAATATTTATTCAAATCATTTGTCCATTTTAAATGTCTAAAATAACTTATCATAATTCAATTGTTTAGCAAGCAACTAACTTTATCAATTTACATACTTAACAAAGCATATAATTAAGGGAATAACTTTAAGTAGTTAATATCTATTATTAATACTAATAGCAAGCAGTATCAACATGTAATTTAGCAAGCAATTATCAAACAATATTATCATTTATTAATTTAGATAATTAACTATATTCAAAGTGAGATTATTGTAATATTAGAACACTTATATGGACATTGAAATTGAACACTGCTATGGACACTAATATGGACACTGATATGTTCAAAGTTAAACTATCAGAACAGGAGATGACACATATACACACACTGATATGAACACTGAAATTGAATTACGAATCCAAAACGACAAGATCGGCATGAATTCGACAGACAACTGATAAATATAAATTGATGAGAACGGATCAATTCAAAACTGGATCGATGCAGATATATGGTATAAGCGAACTTACATATATAATTAAATATAACTATATATATATAATCATATTTTAAATTCAAACACATTGATATTGAATATATACATATTTCAAATTCTATTATTCAAATTAAAACACATATATTAATATCAACATATATACAATATTTATATATTCAAAATCAAAAATTATAAAACACCTTACAACAAGTTATATTTTAAAACAACATATACTAAATTAAATATATAAGTATTTCAAAATCAATGTTTGCACAAAACTTAAATATTAAAGTCAAACATATATATGTAATAAATTTTAAATCAACACGTTAAAATATAACGGTTAAACATGTAATATATCAACCGAGATAACAGTAATGAATAGTAAACTTATATAAACAGGTGACCATATATGTATGTTGTCATATAACCAACTTAAAACAATATGTAAACTTATATCAAATCAGATACCTATATGTATACCACAAATCTTATAATCTTTGTAAACAAATAAAACAACATATATATACTGTAACTCTTATAGCTCATATATATATATGTATGTATATTCTACATAAAAATAAATACCAGTTATGGGCTCGCAGTAAAAATGGATACAAAAATATACGAAACCTGCAAATGCAATACCGGATTTCCTTTATAATTTACGAAACAAATTTTTTCTACGGTCATACCTCAAATATACATATACACAAACAAGCTTTAAATGATTTCAAAGCTAATAGACTAACAGCATGTTGCAAATGTAACTTGCATAGAAATGGGTATACCATATTACTATTTATAATATACATACACGCAAGTAACCAATAACCCACAACAGCCTATACATACCAAATCAATGTATAAGTAACCAATATATACGTATGAAAGAAATCTATAACCAAAACTTATATAAACTTAAGTATCATAAACAATAAAATACAATATACTACAGATTGTAAACAAACAGATTATACAACTCATACATAAATATATATACTCACTTATATAACATATAATCCATACTTTATTATACAATAAAAAAAATCGATACTTTATATTTAAAACATGGACCGTTATATAACACATACACATGCAACAGACACTACATACATACATACATATATAATAGGCTGGCTGTAAACAACATTTTTTTTCTTTTATAAACATACGTGTGCGTATATATATATATACACACACTCAATACATATGTGGGAAACACTGTAAACTAATGTATATACCTATAGGACCAAAAATCAAAGATATAAACATGTTTTATTATATATATACATTATACAGTTCACAGCAAACCAAGATATAATAAAATCTATGTATAGAGATATAGATATAACTTCTCAAATAATACGCATATAAACATACCAAAGAATAGCTAGAGCAACGGGCACAAAGCTACAACCTCGGCCGAGAGAGAGAGAAGCAAGGAGAGGTGGTGAAACACGGCAGGAGATGGTCGGCGTAGTGGGTCTTGGGTCTAGGCGCGTGCATGCTTGCGCCAGGGAGGAAGAGTAGAGGGTGGCGGCGGACTTGGCTATGGTCGAATTTAAAGCGGAGGTGAGCGGAGCCTCGGCCAAGGCAGACACATGGGTGGCTGTTCAGTTGCGTTTGGATCGGTGAGGTGGTGGAATGCCGGCGCGGAGAGGTTGCTCAGGTTTGGAGGGGATGACCATAAATGAATCACAGAAAAAGGGATGCAGCTTGCTATTTTATATATTCATTTGGGTTTTAATCTTTTCCCTTTTTGTTTTCAAAGCAAATGCAGAGCAGAGAACATTGAAGGGGAGGGAAGGGACATCTACTAGAAAGGAAAATGAAGACTATTTTATGGATATGATACTTTTATTTATTCTGGGAAGAACAACACACGTTCCAAAATGAGAGTGCAAAAGTTTTCAGACTTGACCGCTGTGGACATGGAGCAAAATAGGGTGAACATAATAATAATATAAATAACCGATGTAAATTCTGTTGTAATATCTTAGATAAACGAACAGAGGAAGATAGAGTGAACTGGTAAATAAAATTGGAACCGGCAGGAAAAATAGAAAGTCACAGGTAAGATTTGTCATAAATATAAATGCCAGTGACTGGTATAATACGGTGGACAATTGAATGGACATTGGAAGCTAAAAGGTCCAAATGCGGAACTGGTATGACTGATCGACTTACCCATTTCGTCATGTCCTAAACTCCGTAACACACGAATGAATATACCATGAAGATCAGCACGATGAGACGATCAAAACGATATACAGATGTCAGTGGAACGATAATACGGTAAAAAGTCGATAATCAGTACCGATATACGTTGCTATTCCATACGGAAAAATCCAAAAGGAGCTAGAAATGTCTGAATTTCACGAAACGAATTCCGCAGTCTAACTCACAGTGTTCTATATAAATTTTTTCTTGTTGACATATTTAGGTTTCGGAATACTTTTAAATTCCACTGTTATTAATTGATTTAAATGGACATAAAATTACACAACAAAATAAACTTCCATATTATCAGATGCAAATTTAACAGTTGCAATGTTTAAATAGACGTATTTCAAATATTAAATTTTTATTTCAATATTTTATTATTTAAAATTTCAATTAAATATATTAATAAAACAGATAAAATTATTAAAAATTTACGGGTCGTTACTGGGTAGGCCGGTCCTGTGTTGGCATGGATCGTTAGGTACAATCTCGGTACATTTTTCTAGAGGTGTACTGTGGCAGACGGTTCTACGGTAGCCCAGTCATTGTATGAAATCTAATATCCACTATGAGCATATATAGTTTTGATCGTGCCCTACTATGCTGAAACGTGAGATGCAAGCATTTCAGCTATTTTCTAGTTTACTTTCTATAGACACTATTATAATATCAGATGATTTTGATATAAAATGTTTTGATTATTGTAAGGTAAAAACTCGTCTTATTTATGTGTGGCGTGGTCTTACGAGATACCTTTGTTTTTCAAAAGGATTTTTAAAAATAATAAATTCAAATTATGTGTGTTTCTTCACGTTGGTTTTCCAGACTAACACGGGTGTTATTTTATTATAATACTTGGGTCAAACCGAGTATCAAAGATTCGAGTTAGCTATGGAGCATAGGAGACGCGCTGGTGAAGTTTCAGGTTTATTCCACGTACTTGATTATATTTAGCTACGTGTGTTAAACTGAATGTTCAATATTTGCGAGGACACGTTATGATAACCATCCGGATGGATTGTTAATTTTTGTACTCTGATGATTGTGTGTATATTAACAGTTATAGATTCTTTTATATAAAAATATGTTATTATATATTATATTTTATTCCGCTGTGATTGTGAGATTTTGTTGTTTCTGTTTTCTTCTATCTTCTTCTTCATCCCTAAAGATTCGTATTTCCATTCAATTTGAGTTGGACACGTGTGATATATTATCGGCTCAAAGAGTACGGAGATACAAGCCTTTACATTGGTATCAGAGCTAAAGGTTAAGCGAGAACCTTGGTTTTGGTGGGGATTACTCGTTCGAGATAAGGTTAGTAGAACCCTAGAATAAGTTTGAGTGTATTAATAGATGCGCGTGCGTATTTGTTGGTGAATATAAAACATTTTATATTGTGTTGATTTATCTGTTGAGTGGCTTATAAATTTTGGTCGAATGGTGGGATGCCACAAAACTGATAGAATTTTTTGAAATTATTATAGTATGTTAGTGTGTTTGGTTGTTATTATTATAATCCAAACCAGATTGTAAAATTTGAAATGGTGATATATAACCAAATGAGGATTGTATAAGAATAATTTATGCAAATGAATTATAAATAAAAATGGATTCAAACCAGAGTTCGGAGATATAAAATCCCAAAAAGTCTGGTAAGCATTTTTTCGAATTGTAGCGAAAATTAAAATAGTATTATTTTTGATAATATTTTTGAAATAAAAATGTTTTAAAATGGATTTTTGAGGTGATAAAGCACTAAATGCACTTTAGTCACTAGAAAATAATTTCGATGATGATCGCGACATCATCGGTGTTCATTTACGAGTTTCTATGTGATGGATTGCTGCCGTAGTAATTTGATATGAAGATTTTTGTTTGGAAACAAAGATTGTTTTGGAAATTCTGAAGGAAATTTGTTTTGAATAAAAACCATGTTTGGTTTAAATATAAAAAGTGAGATTTGACATATATATATATATATATATATATATATATATCTATGATTTCAAATGATTTGAAATAAAAATGGGTGTTTGAATTCTGGAATTTCCATATGAAATTAAAATTTTAACTTAAGCTTGTTAAATGGATTGAGCTAGTAAATGAATGGAATAAAATTTAAGTGAAAAAATTATGGAATTGTGAATAAATAAGTTTAAATAATTTATAAATCTGAGGAAATGGGAAATAAAACTCGATTAAATGGGTTAATTGTTTTGTTAAAGGAATGGAAATTAGAATTTGAATTATAAATTGTAGTTGAACTCAAGTCAAACCAATTGAAGTGATTTTTGAAATAAAAATCAGATATTGCATTATGAACTAATTAGATAAATTAATTAGTTAATTGAATATAAAAAAGGAACTTAACTTGGTTAAGTAAAATAGATAGTGGATTGAAATTGAAAATTGAATATGGAACTTGAGCAATTAATGAATTCGACTTAAATATAAGCGAATCAAATATATTTTGGAATGCTGTCGAATAAGATAGAAATGGACTGAAATGGTGTTGACTTAGGTTATAAATAAATTCAATTTAAGTGTAAATAAATTGAATATGGCTTTAGAATGTTATTAAATGAATTCGAGTACGAATTTAAGTTTTGAAGTGGAAATGAATATATGTGTTGCATAAAAGGTTATAATAAACCTTAATATTAATTTTGTGGAATGATTCTCAAGTAATAGAGTCCAAATTGAGATATACTAAGTAAATGGAAATGTAAATTAATCGAAGGTAAGTAAATTGAATAACCATCAATTTAAATGAAATGGAATTTGATTGCAATGGAAATAAACTTAAGTTATATGGCTGAAATGATTGAAAGCAAACAAATCAACTTAAGTTAGTTAATATTTTTGGATGGAAGCTTGGCTCAAATAAATTTATGAAATGGTTTATAAATAAATTGGCATGAATTGGATTATTGTTGAATATAAATATGAGTGCACAAGATTTTTGTGAACAAAATGAATGTAAATCAATAGAAATTGATAAATCAATTTCGAATCAATCTAAAATGTTTTATAAGCTTAGGTGACTATTTTATTAAATGAATATCACTGAATTTGCATGGACAAATTGTCATTTGTCACAAACGGAAGTAAACAAAATTTTGTGAATCAATGGAAAGTGAATAAATTGATGTAGAATCAATTTGAAATGGATATGAATATGTTTTGTGTAAATATGAACTGAATGTTAATAAATGTTATATGTGAATGAAATGGCATATAAATTAAATTTGAAGTGAATAACTAAATGTTGGAACTCTGTATTTGCATATACCTTCTAAAATACATGATATACCATGTTAGCGTTATGAAATCATGTGTTTAAAATAGTTAAAGGATGTAAACTTATTAAATTTCATAAATTATGAAACTGATGTGTTTATTCGAGTGAGTATAGGTACATGAAGTTGTTTGCTTGATTTTGGGTTGCGAAATTGCATATAAATTAAGCGAACTCACTTGATAATGCTAATATAAGGTAAGCTTACGTATTCAAAAAAATGAAATAAATATTGATATATATTGTGTTTCCGAGCATGTGGGTCCATGATATCACTTTTATCATTTTTGTCATATTGAAAAAGGATCTCCGTACAAGGGAGACTCCGCCAAAAAAATTCGAAAATTTAGGGTATTAGAAATTTTTTGTTAACTGAAGTTGATTTTGAATTTAACTGAGAAATAAAGGGTTTTGGGCGGATATTTGGAACTGGTTAGTGAATGTCAGTTTAGAAATGTAGAAAAGTGGAATGTAGAGTTTTAACTAAGTGGGTTTTGATAAGTTAATGGGTTTGTTGCATTTTTTCTACCTTAGCAATTTCAAGGACGAATTACTTTTAAGAGGAAAGGAATGTAACGACTCGGATTTTCCATCGTTTGATTTTGAATATTTAATAATTTTAAATATTGCTTTGGAGTAAAAATAGATGTCTGAATATGAAGATTTTGGTTGAAATTATATAATAAAATTAAATTACAAATATAGGGATTTATCATACTGCGGAAATGGTGAATAATTGGAATTGGAGTTGAATATGAATCGAAACGATTTTTTATATGGATATAAATTTTATTTGAATTAGAATTGAGTTATCAAGTTTTTAAAATTGGATTTTCACGTAATTCCATCCATTTTTGAAATCGTTGGTTTATCGACACGTTAAAATAACGATCCGGGGCATGATCTCGAATTTCGACAAAACCAATTTCATTGGATCCATAATAGTATATTATTATCAGATTTTAGTTTTTTTAACGTTTGGATTTACCGTTTGGTTGTGCAATTAGAAAACGCCTGAAAATAATTTAATTTAAATAGTCTATTTTAAAAGCTATCTTCCACATACGATCGAATTAGGTTCCAAAACTTATTCCATTGGGTTCAGAATAGCGGTATAATATTAGAAACGCGAGACGACACGCCTCGATAGGAGTTCGGATTTTTAAGTTATTATAATACGAGATATTTTGGAAATAAATAAAATATAATTATAAAAGTCAACATCAGCTAACCTAACTTGAACGAGCCACCCTACCTATTCGCTACAGTACTCCCTTCTTTTTATAAACACGTCCTTCTTTTTTCTTCTTCACGAAATCAAAACAGAAAATAGGAACCAAAATAAAAAAATAAAAAAATACGATCGAAGTGGAACACACTTTGATCCTAAAGGCAAGATTGGCGAGTCGACGTTGGGAGTGACAATGGATTTCGAAAAGTGCAGTGTGACCATAGGAGTGCAGGCGGAGGGAAGGAGTGACTGTGGAGGGGAGGTGCAACTATGAGGAAGCTCGTGTTGGTGCTGGGAGGTGAAAGGAGGCGCGGTTGCTTTCATCGTTGAGCACTCATGGCCAAGAGATAGAATCAACAATGCCATTGATTTGAGGGGGCTGTCTGAATGCTTGTGATTGAGAGGTGGTGTGCTTCCTAGAAGGTTTGGTGTCAGGACGTGTGCGACGGTGACTGTGGTGATGATCTGCAGAATATGACAAAAAGATGGATGAAGTGGTGGCATTGGTCGTTACAGTGCTTTGAACTAGAAGTAAGAAGAAGGTATAAAAGAATTAATTTTAATTAAAGAGTAATTAGTTTATTAACTATAATTAAAATTGGCATCGTTAATCTATATAATTCGTAATTTGCTTATGAAGTTCAATTGAATGGATTCGGTTGTATGGGATTCGTAGCTGCGGAATCTATGCAATAGAATTAGATTGGAACGTTAGCAATTTCGAAAACCAAGGTAAGTAAATCTTACTCATTTTAGAGTTGCTGGTTAAATTTTTGGCAATTAATTATTTTTATTTGATTGATTGGATGAATTGATAAATTAATTATCAGTTGATTGTGATATTATATATATATATATATATATATATATATATATATATATATATATATATTAGTATATATTTGTAGTTGGGTATATTTCTACCGTTGGAGCGGATGAGACACTATGTGCCCGCATAATAGCGGATGACCCTATATTATTGCGATATACCGCCTCGAAGCTGGAATGGTATTTTTATGTTGTATAGCATCTGTGGTTGTAGGGAAACAGGTTGGAGGGATCCAACTTGATTCCTTAAATATATTGATTATTTTCATATATAGTGATATACGATGAAATAGAATAATCTGTTGTGGATTATTGTGTGATTTGAATTATTGGATGTTATAGTAGCACTGGCCTTAATTTTGGATTTTTGATACCATAAATATTATTCTTGAATTTGAAGGAATTAAAAGGATATTTTGAAAAAAAATATTTATATTGAATTTGGATTATTTTAAAGGAAATGGACTTGGACAAATAAAAAAAATGATGATTGAATTTGGGTTGTACTTAACCATTCAGAAAATGGTTTAATATAGAGGTTTTAAAATAATTTATATAAAATATTTTTAACAATGGATTTTTAAATGATATTTCTAAAAAAGGGAAAAGAAGTTGAAATTGGAATTTTAAACGAGTTTAAGAAACAATTGGAATTTATTGAGTAATAGATTTGTAAATGAGATTTTATAGAAATCAATTTATAAATGGAGTGATCAATGTAAATCCGTTATAGATTTGGAAATGAGTTTATAAAATTTGAAACGATGTTTATAAATAAGGGAAATGGTATTTGTTGATAAATTAGAAATATGAATTCACAGTGTGAATTTATATCGAGGTATAAAAATAGGTTTTTGAAAAAATAGCGTATTTTGATTTTGAAATGTAAGAATGGTTAGGGAATCAAATTGAAATCGATGTGTTATGAATCGAGAGGGATTTATAAATTGAAATTGGTTATTGAAATTTTAAAAATATATTTTTATCGATAAGTCAAGTTTTTTTTAAAAGAATTTTTTTATTTTTTAAACTACGTAAATTTAAGTTGTTGGTATTGGAATATTTCAGAAAGTAGATTATTCAAATATTCAATATTTATTGAAATGAATTCATATTTTTATAATAAGCTTTATAAATCAATTTGTTATTTTAAAATGAATAGGAAATGAATTATTAGTGTTTATTTAAAGTGTTTTAATATTTTAAATAATTACTTAAACATGTTTTGAAATAAATTTGTATTCTTTAAAGATACTAATATATATATATATATATATTGAAAGTGACTGGAATTTTTTTTATTAATACTCTCGAGATCTGTAAACCAAATTTTATTTAACAGATGAGATTTTATGAGAGAAATCTTATAATGGAATTCTGAAAAATTTAAGGGAATCTCTAATCGTTGAAATAAGAGAACTTTGAAGGATGGATTATCATAAGGGAAGTTAGAAATGGGTAGTTGGAATTATAGACAAGTGTAATCGATTTTGGAAATACTAAGGGAAATTAACTAATGGATTCCGGGACTTATAGAATCCGATGTAAAAGAATTCAAGCATTTACAAGTAAATTGTAAAGAATTTTAAGAAATAGGAAATAAATGGAATATTTTCCTAAGTATTGGAAATAAAATTATTTTAGAAGAAAAATTGACTAATAAATATTTCCTAAGTATTAGACTGAAAAGTTTTGACATATTTTAACTACGAGATTATTATTGTGGAAATATTTTCATTTTGAATTATAAAAGGAATTAGAAGAAAATATTTTTAAGTATTGAGATGGTTTGAAATTATCCTGTTATGGATATAAGTATTTGAATTTGTTTTCGAATATTTAAATATTGGAAGAGATTTGGAAATATACCTTTGTAAAGATATTTTGTAATAAATATTTTGGAAAATTTATAATTGGGCTTATGACTGTTTATATGTGAGATTTGATAGTAAAATAACCGACCATCAAAAATTTGGCCAAATTCTTTAATACTTTTGAAGAGACCGGGATCAGATTTAATTATCCAAAAGCCACTTTGATCTGATTTGTGCATTACGTATTGTGATATCTCGAAGATAATGGAGATGGTGATCTTGAAGGAGATTCAGTTTGTTTAGACTTAGAACCACTTGTATGGATGAATGCTATCACATCATCATTGCCTGGAAGGTAGTGTTAGCATTCCCAGTATGAATGCTATTCTTAAGGTAAAACGTAGCTTCAAGCCTCATCAATCGAGAATGACTAAAATAGGGAAGATGCAGCAGGGCTAAGTAGGTCGCACCCAAGTAGGGTATGTTATCACTTTTCTAGATACCATCGGATATATTCTATTGACATTATTAAACGATTGTGCATGGAAAAGAGAGCGCTCGATTAGGGCCGAAACACCTGGGGTAATTACATATTTGGTACTATCCAGTAGGGGGTCAATAGTACACCAGTAAGCTTGTCATTGTATGGAATCCAATGTCCACTACGAGCCTGTACGCTTTTGATTGTGCACAACTATGCTGAAGCGCGAGATGCAAGCATTTCAGCTATTTTTTAGTTTACTTTCTATAGACACTATTGTAATATCAAATGATTTTGATATAAAATGTTTTGATTATAGTAAGGTAAAAATCAGTCATATTTATGTGTGGCATGGTCTTGCGAGATACCTTTTTTTCAAAAGAACTTTTGAAAATAATTAAAATCAAATTTAGGGTGTTTCCTCATACTGGTTTTCCAGACTGACTCAGGTGTTATTATATTATACTGCTCGTGTTAGACCGAGTATTACAAATTCAGTTTAGGATGCTATGGAGGACATGAGACATGCCAGAGAAGTCTCAGGCGTATCCCATGTACTTGATTATATTACGATGTGTGTGTTAAACTGAATGTTTAGTATTTTTGAGGACAAGTTATTATAACTGTCCGAATGGATTGTTGATTCTTGTACTCTGATGATTGTGTGTATATTAACTACTACAGATTCTTTTGTATAGAAATCTATTATTATATATTATATTTTTTCCGTTGCGATTGTGAGATTCTGTGTTATTGTTTCAGTTTTCTTATATCTTCTTCTTTACCCCTAAAGATTCGTATTTCTGTTCAATTTGAGTTGGACATGTGTGATATATTGTCGACTCAAAGGGTACAGAGATACAAGCCTTTACAAGAGGAAGAAGTGAAGACATGGATTTGAGTTTGAGAACCGATGATGAAATGAAGAGGCCTCGCATGCTTACTTACAACCTTAGGAGAATTCATAAATGGCCACTCATAACCCTCCTTCTTCCATCCATAAGAACATTCACCATACTTTTACACACACCTTACCTCTTACACACCATACTTCCTTAAATCACTCCTTGATTCAAGGGTCTTTGTCCCCTTATGTTTTACTTAGTTTAATTAACTACCTCTTAGGATGATGCATGGTTTAATTACTTGTTAAGGTGTTCATATGTTAACGACTAGTCTACAAATTCAAACATCTTTTATTTAACAAAAAGGTGATTTTTAACAAAACTATTTCCGGTCACATTTTCAGCACTTATCCATAGTGTATATTTTTGTAAACACGTTTCAAATACAACTTTTCTATCATTAGTTATTAATTAAAAAGTGTTTAAAAAGGTTATAAAATCATATTTAATCATATTAAATCTTAGACACAAATGTTTAAATAATTCTAATATTTAAATATGAAATGTTTGAAATTTCAAGTCGACAAAAGTGTTTGATACATACATACATACGTATATACATACATACGTATGTACATACATACGTATGTACATACATATGTACATACATACATATATAAATTAAATCTAATGAATTAACTCTAATTAAAAACAGAAATGAAAGGTTCATCCCTTTAATTAGTGCAATTAATGCTCTCAATTAATTACTTGTTTTAGGGAAAGAAATGAATGGTTTCCTTCCCCATATATACCTTAAATCTTATTAATAATATTAATTAATTAATTATTTGAAGGAAAGAAATGATAGGTTTCCTTCCATATATATTAGCTCTTATTAATAAATGTTAGCTGTATTTGATACACTAAACATTAAAATTTAATTTATTTAAACTTCCCTTTGACTAATTTAAATAAAATAAATGATTTTATTTATAATAAATTTAGAAATGTTCTAATCAAATTAGGTTTCATAGGCTCAACTAAGATCCAAAAGGGTAAAATATTGAAATTCACATATTCCTTCTACTGCGGCTCACCCGATTCCTTCAAGCAGGACCAATCATCGAAGCTTTCACCCCATCAACATCTTTGTTTCAAAAAAACAATGTCTTTTGTCATGGTTCTGAATTGTTCTGTTGGAGTTTAATTCTCAACTGCTAAACAGCTCTCATACTCGGTATGCTTTAAAGCACCAGCATACATGTCCGTCTCAATCAAACTCTTGTTCATTGGATGTGGTCCACCGATGATTATGTTAATTACCAATCGTTTTTCAAGCCACATAGGCTCCTCACCACTAGGACCAACTTTCCCCCGTTAGGAAGATGACATGGGGAGGTTAGAATTTCCTTGCCTGTTATTCTGTGGGGCTTTCACAAACTGTAGCAATTTTTTCTTTGAAATTAGCTCCACAATTATATCGTGCATGTGCTGGCATTCATTGGTTTTATGACCGTGCGCCTCATGAAACTTGTAGAATTTGCTAGATCTCTTCTCCTTCTTGGTCGACTCTTTTGAAGCCGGCTTCTTTCAATACTTTGAGTTGCCAGATAGATGTTCTCAATTGATTTTTTTTCATTTCAGTACAATTTTTGTATTTAGAAATCTTAGGATGATTCCTATCATTCGGATTTTATTTCTTGGCCCTATTATTGCTCTTATTCTAGTTATCACTCTTGTTTGCTAATATTCACATCTACGTTTCCCGAACTTCCTCCAAATTGCTTTATAGCAATGTTGATTTTTATCACTTCGTCCCAGCACCACTTCTCTGGGGATTATTGCGCGCTTCTTCCAAGCGTAAGTACTGATAACCTTTCTATAGAAAGCTTCCATCATCGATAGGGTTTTTTCTCTCTAACCATTCCCCAAAAACGATGTTGGGATGGATCCCCCTAATCAAAGCCATAAGTACCATGTCATCACTGTGGTTTGTTACTTCAGTTGCAGCTGTATGGAACCGATTCAAGAAATCTTTTAATGACTCTCCTGCTCCCTGAAAGAGATTTGACAATGACATCGCATCTTTCGAACATGCGACGTGTAAATGGAACTGCTATAGAAATATTTGCGACAACTCAGCGAAAGGCAATATGGATCTCGGTGGGAGCTAATTGAACCTCATCGTCGCTACTCCTTGTAGGAAATTGAAAAACAATGACATTTCATGGCACTAAATGGTCTAGCAGAGTCCATATGCCATTCATAATTCATCTAGTGCTGCCTAGGATCCATCTTTCCACCATATAGGCATTGCAAATCTCCATGGATACTTCTCACATAGAATGTTACCAGTAAAAGGATTTTAACTAGGAGAAGTACCCTATTTATCATTGCTCCTAAATCAATTTTCACTCACAAGTCTCCTGACCATATCCTACAAGTACTCTAGGTCCATAGGTACGGTTGAACGGCGGTAGGGAGATCTGTTCTGAGCATTTGGCCTTGCGAACGCTCTCAGGCATTCTCTCGATACATGGGTTCTCCAAAGTCTGGCAGATCCATTCGTCCAACAGCCCCCCTATTTGATTTCCTTGTGTAACATCATTAGCAGTGATACGGTATTCAGCATTCTGATCATCCACGGCATGTCTAAAAGTCGGATCTATGCTGCCATCCAAAGGGCAAGCATTGAACCCACCATTAGTTGGATCAGTACCGATCCACAAACTAGAGCCCTGAGTTTGTCTTCCTCTTTGATGTGGCACCCTAGTAGCATTTTTAGTCTTCTTCTGCTTTATATCTTTCCATCTCTTGTCGGATGATAAAGAATTTTTAGACTCTGAACTTCAGTCCTTCCTGCTTCTCCTTTGGCTATTAAGCGTTAGTTCATTCAATAGCCTCAAGCTCTACTGTATCTGCTGGATCATCTAGTTACGACTCTTCTAGAATCTATCTTCCATCTCCTTCATCATTTGATTCATTTCCACTCTGGTCAAGACATCTATTGGATTCTAAATCTCTAGCTGTTCTATGTGGATAGTTCCATCCACATTGAATGTCTTAATTCATAACATTATTAGTATCTCTGGAAGTTTCAGCACATTCTCTCCTTGATGGAGCAATGGAAAATAGCTTCTTTTGGATTATTGAAAATCTATGTAGTAGAATTGTAAGATTGGAAAATTGTATCTATCTCTTGGTTCTATGAAACCCAATAGTAGATAATGGATCCAAGTAGCCAGAGAATATGAGTTCTTAGTGAAAGCACCAAGATGTTTGAATCAAAAATAATACAAACAACCAGAAGATTAAGTAGAGAATAAAAAGTTAAGAAATTTAAATGAAAACGAGTAGAAAAGAAAAAATAACAATTTACAGTAGTTCGGCTTACTTTGGCCTACGTCCACTTAGTGATTTTATTCACTATCTTACTGATTACAAGCAGGAGTTCTTATGGATCGATATAAATCCAACACTGGTTACAAGAAATTAGAGTTAGGGGAACAAGAGCCAAAGGATCCTTAGAAATGTGCTTGAAAGACTAAAATTTTGCCCAAAAGATCTCCACCATGTTTTCCATGTCGTAGATTGTTCCTCTAAAGAAACAAGGGGACAACTCATCAATTATCATGAATCGATACCGATACATAGGCTTGGATCGGTATCGATCCATAAATTTATCATATGGATTGCTTTGATCTTGTCTCAGCTCGATTAATGATTAGCTTCATGATTCCAAACTAGTGTGTACCAATACTAGCTTATTTCTGAGTTCGAATAATGGGTCCGTGGAAGAACAAATTTGATAACTTAAGTGCTCATGGAGATCTATAGATAATTGCATGTAATCTACAAAACAAAACTTGAAATAGGCTTCTAACATCAAGTAGAATAAGTAGGCGAAAGATGGGCACCATTGGGTGAACAAATAAGGGCCGATACTGATCTAGGAGGGTGGATCGGTACCGATCTACCACATAGGTGGATTTATGCCTTTGGTTTCTTGTGTTGGTTTTGCACTTGTCCTATAGCTATGCTTGTGTTTGGTTTTCAAACTCTTGGGCTATTTCTCTGGGCTTCCGGCTTTGATAACTCCAAGTTTGGCTCGTCCAGACTGTCTGAATATTACCTAACCAAAAGGCTGGATAATAGTAACTGTAAACATTTTTTAGTAATCATAATATTTTTAGTATTACTTATTCTTTATACGAATTAAAATTTATATAAAATAAAGCATGTTTCAAAATTTGATCTTAAATTTTATGAAATTAATTATCGTTATAGAAGCTTTAAGTTAAAAAATTAAACATTTTCAACCGTTCTTATTATTTTTAAAAATCATTTTTTAATTAGGCCGAAAGTAGTTCGTTTAAAAATAATACTTCGAGTTAGAAAATTTTCCAATATTTCTGTAAGCTATAAAATAGATTCTAGATTTTGTGGTAATTTAAAATTCGACATATATATATATTATTTGTTTATTATTTTTAACTAATCAATTCATAATATATATATTAATATAAAAAATTATTATTAAAATTGTACCTGCTCTGTATCAATCTAGAACATTAAAAAAGAGATTTTTTAAAAGTTTTGTAATTTATATATATAACCACTATAAATCATATTTAAATTTAAATAATATATATGTATATATATATATATTATACATATAATATGTTACTTTAGTACATACAAATATATATATATATATATCTTAATATATAAAAATAATAAAAATTTTAAACTAATATCTTATGTGTGTGTGTTATTTAACACTATAAAATTACGTATAAATATATTTATAATATTTTCTCATAATATACATATATACATACATACGTACACACCCACCCTTAGTTTCATATATAATAAGCATAAATATGTACACATATTTTGACAATGTACGATTCATTTAGGATGAGCTAATATGTCCATTGCGATGTAAATCCCAACATCTACATCTGAGCATGTTATACTCTTTACGAAATATCATGTCATACATGCACACACATACACATATGATACATATGTATATTTATAAATATATTGAAAATAAATTAAATAAATTTCTATTAACAATTTATAAATTTAAATAAATATATGATTTTATTTAAATTTAATTTATAAGTTCTGTAGATAAATTAGACTTCATAGGCCCAGTAAAGATCTTATGGGGTAAAAATATTTAAAATTCACCAATAACATCCATAAAGATCCTATGTGGTAAAAAGAGTAAAAACTCACCAATAACTTCCATTGCTGGCTGGTCCAGTTCCAACAATGGTATCAGAGTCCAATAACCTATGCGTTTTAAATTAGCCATATTAGGATTAACTATTAAGCTCGCAGTGCAAAGGTTGTCCCAAACAGAAAAGGCAAATTTAACTCGGATCTTTGGCTTTTCAAAATTATTTGAAAATTAAAAATACAAGATTTTAAATTTAAAAATTAAAATTTGAAACAAGATATAAATATATTATAAAAGTTATAATATTATAAAAAAATTCAAAATGTTTAAAAATACATATTAGTTTCGAATTTTTAAAATTTAAAATTTGGATTAATAAAATAAATTAAATCAATAAGTTTATTAATTAATAAATGTATGCATGTTTTATATATTATGATATATGTTATATTGTTTTAAAATATTTAAAATAACATAAGTATACATATGTGTGTGTGTGTGTGTGTATGAATTGAACTTTGAAATTAATATAATTAAATTAATTTTTTTTAATTAAATAAAGCAATTAAAGGTTAATTAACTAAAGGAGAAATAAATTAATTAATTAAAATTTAATCAATTTATTTAAATTAATTAAAGGTTAATTAATTAAATCATTAATTAAAGGCTAATTAAATAAATTAATTAAAAGTTAATTAATTAAGTATTACATATACATTATGATATATGCGTTATCCTATAAAGGTTATAGTATGTAATAAATATGTAATATAAATGTTATATTAAAATAATATAAAATTGATTAAAATGTTAATTAATTAAATAACATTTAATTAATATAAATTAGTCACTAGTTTATTATGCAAGTAATATAAAATATAAAAGTTATATGATAATAAACTTTCATAATATGAATGTATAAATTAAAGGTTGAAAATTAGAGAAACCCAAAATAGACTTAAGGAATAAATAAATCTGTAAATGTATGTATATAGTGATTTCAATGTGTCCGACACTTGAATCACAAGGGTAATCAATAAGAATTACATTATTTCATAAGTCGATATCACTCAATGTATTATATTGAAGATTATGAATCTTCAATATAAAGTTGTCCTCTACCATATATATATATATATATATATATATATATATATTAACAAATTACTCGCATATTTCTTAGTTGTTAAGCAAATTCAGAAAGAATGTTATGTGTAATATTATTAATATATAAAATAGACGAGGTAAGATAAATATATGTATTTGTTGAGCAAACTCAAGGTACATATACTATACTTAGGCCATCACGATATGGTAGGTACGAGTAAATAATCTCTTTTGATTTGTTGAGCAAACTCAATGTCAAAATGAGATTAGGAAAGGAACCATAGGTTAGAAGTTGTACATGATACAACTGATAAGGAGTTATTCATTATTCGTGGAGCTATGAGCAAACTCAAGGTTAGAATTCTAAGATGGACGAGTACTGACACCCGCTAGTGAAGTCGAAAGACTTGTACGTTTCACTTAGGGTTTGGTAAAACATAAAAGACTAGTGGAAGCATTATTAGAAAAATGAAATGATAAAATTTAACATTTCTAATATTGTAAGAACATATAGTATAAAATGTTAATAATAATCTTCATTGATAAATTTGTGTGTTTAAAATGATTGATAAAACGTTTATCAATTAAGATATACAATTAAACTGAATTATAAACCGATAAATAAAAATATAAAATATACTTACTAATAAATGATTATTATAGATGAAAGTTTCTAAACCCATGTGGGTGCCTAATTTTATAATCGCTATTACTTTCGTAATTTGATCGGTTACATGTTTATTTGGTCAAGACCGTATATTGCATCGTATGAGTTTTGAACTCTAAAAGCAATGCAAGATTATGGATATTTGATCCATACGCAATTAGATATAATGCTATATGATGAACATTCATAATTTGTAATGTAGAATACTTCGATGAAATTAGTTCATCCAAAAAACCAAATAAACCTTAGTGCGACATCGAGTATTATACTTGATTGATTACTATAAAGATCATATTGTGTTAAATGTAACACATGACCAAAACTAAAATATAAATCTAGGAACTCGATCACTAAAATGTCAGTTTGATCGGTTTGCATAAGGTGCATCATGTTTAATGTCCTTAAATGTTAAGGATGATCAAATGCAGGTTTGTAAAGAGTTTGTTGTGATATTGTAGTAAGAGTTTTCTTTTGAATGATTTGGCCATTTAGAAAGGAAAACAATGCATGAGTATATGTGACTTAAGATACAATTGGGATGAAAAGAATGAATGATCACTTCTATTTTATAAAGAAACATTGAAAATGAGAATTGTAATAATAGTTGATACTTATTATTGGAATAAGAAATATGATTTCTATTCCGAAATGTATTTTCAAATAAAAAATTATTTTCTATGAGATTTATTATTTTGAGTTCAAGATATTTGATCAAAGAATTCTCCACTATAGTATAATTAGATTATATGAAATAAATAATCTATTTTAGGTGAATGATTGACCACTTAATTTAGTATATATTTAGTAATGGTGGAAATAGTGGGAGCATGCCATATAGCACCAATTAATTTCATCAAATTACAAAAATGGTTTTCGTAAAACATACCAAACATTATTTATGAAATACTGACTATTTTTCGGTATCCACTGAAAAATAGAAGTAATTATATTTCAATGTGAATATTAAAAATATTCGTTAAGAAATAAATCAAAATGTGTTATTTTTTTCATAACAAAAGTGCTGCATTAGAAAATGTAGAAGTATCTAAATTTATTCACAATTATTTGGAATTATAGACTAAGCCACGGTTTCTAGAAATAATTTTTATTATATGTTATGAATCATATGATACCAGTTAGTTATGTCTCAAACAATTAGGAGCTATGCACCCATTTAGTGGGAGTGTCATAAGAGTTAATGAACTCTTCGGATTGATACATATTAATTTATGCTCTCGCAAATCTATTAATACCAAAATGGTTCCATACACTTCGTTATATTTGTTGATGAATTGTCACTGACTTGGACAAGTGTATTTGATACACATGTGGTATATCTATGGTAAACTCATATAGTGTAAAATGAAAACAAATAAAATAATATGTAGTAAAATAAAATGATTCGATTTGATTGAATAAGTGAGTATATTAAAAAGAATTCCAAAAGTACCTAAAAATGAATAAAGATTCAACCTCAAAAGTCACTCCTTCTTATGGTGTGTAATGATGTATCGATAAGAAGTAATCAAACTTTGTTGGACAAAGTACGATTAATTGTGTGTGAAGTTGAGTTAACTTCTTTCTATAAGGTTGTGTATTCAAGAATAGCACACAAGATTAATCTTATTCATCTAAATAATAGTTTAAAAAATCAGTCAAGATAAGGGTTTATAAGAAACTCCAACATTTCCTAAGTCATGTAGTTGGTAGGTTGTGTAAGTTGAAAGACTACATGTAATAATTGTTCGTGAGGGATTTTGTATGAATCTCCCCAAAAGAAGTTTAGGAAGGACTATCATTAGATGACATACTTATGTTTTGAACATAAATTAAGTAAACTAAAACAAATCAATTTTATATATAAGGAAATTCATAAAATGCTTATGAATACCTATTCCATTGCATCGAGAAATAATTGTTGTTTTAAGAAATACCGACTTCATAGTCAAGGAATATATTTGAGAAATTATTGGTAGTAAAATATAATTGGATATGATCCAATGATAACATGATTACATAAGATCAAATGAAATTAACCAACCTAAATGAACACATCTCATTGGAGTGTCTTATATGTATTCTCCCACATTGAAGAGAAACTACGAGTTTCTTATCAATGTCAAAAATATATAATCCTCGATTGTTTAAATAAACCATTAAGAGTGTTGACTCTATGATATGATGATGCGCAGATTCAAAACAGATTCCAGGTACATTATCAGAATATGATTTTGGTAGATGTACCTAAAAGGGATATGGTCCATCGGTCGTAAATGTGTCTTCGAGAGAAAGACTAATTCAATTGGAATATAATTAGCAACATCGATAAGAATAGCATTGCAAATTTCAATTGTTGAAATCGGTATAACAAATTCGATATTTAACATGCTCAAGTGTTCGGATTTACTCACGAAACACCACTTAGCTTGACTTTATGTTTGTTAAGTTATTTACATATAATAATCAAAATGTTTAGAAGTCAGCGGAAACATTAATGATTTTGTGATTTTTTTGGATAGTTGATCCAAGAAATGGTAGAAAATATCATTTTAAAAGCATCAAAATTGAACAAATGTTTTGATTGAAATATTAAATAGTTTGACTGTCAATCAAAATGCAGAGGAAGTGTGTGCTCATAAGAAAGAATGTTAAAAAGTACATAGATATTTCTAAATTATAACGACCCCACCGCTATACCAAGTTTAGCACAGAACATCACAAGTAATGTTGTCTGCTAATCAAGAAAATATTGCTTGTTAAGGGTGATCGAATGTGAGTATATCTTTATTCTAATATCAACACGTCATTTATACCTTTTTACTTAATATCTTAACTGAAATTTGACGTGTACAGTATTAATACAAAGTAATAGACATATCAATTTCTCAAAATCAAAAATATATATTATATAAACATCAGTCACAGATCAAAGTGGAATAATAAACATTTATACTTATACAAACCATGAGTCTACAAAATGAAATACTAGACTCAATAATATACAAGTTTACAATTCTCTAATCTTAGCTATACATTTAGTATATAAATTCCAAATTTTCTAAATGGGATAAACTAAAAGTCCAAATGTTTATCTCCTTGCTAGCCCAACTATCCAAAGGTCAACCTGTCGTGTAATCTGAAAAGGTTCGGTCTGACCCGAGCAAAATAACATCCGGGTCAGACTATCTCTAAATATCCAATAGAGTGAGAACAAGATGTAACATAAGAACAAATTTTATATATATATATATAGATAGGTAATACAAATGTCCAAGAAATAACAAGTCACAGGATTTAACTTAGAATTCATCATAGGACACATGTTTATACATTAGGTCACGAACACAAATTAGGCACTAAACACTGAATTCCCAGAACAGACACATCTCTATGCACCCAAATATCAATAATTTAATTCAGAATCCATCACAAGACATATATATATATATATCACTAACGCAGAATTTTTATAGAATTCTAATTTTCAGAATCCAAGAGATCTTAATCCAAACCGATCGTAATGATCGTCAAAAACAATCCAATGATTGTACTTAAAACCCATGGCAAACGGACAAACAAATTGGTATCATCGAACCGATCTCATACCAAGGATCGTACTCAGACCAAGAATACAAAATCATAAAACGATCTGAAGGATAGTCCATATCTATCAAGGTGACCACAGAAACCATGACTCGATAAATCTACATTTATTTAATATCATTATATTATTATGTTTGAAAAGAAATCCAATAATAAACTTCTTGAGGATCTAGCAGCCACTAGTCGCACACCAAAAGAGTGTAAACTCTAATGTGCCAAATACTATCACCTTTAGTAATTAGTAGAACTTAACTAATACATCCCATACTGTAAGGACCCGATTCTTCGTCTTTCGAAAATTCAACATCGATACTCACTTTATCGACTGCCGAGCAATCGAACGACGGAAAACCGAACACTTAGGGTTTTAAAAAAAAGAAAAAGAAGAAAAAGAGATAAAAAAAGAGAGAAGAAGATAGAAAATAGGGAGGAAAGAAAATAGAAAATAGAACGGAATAGAAAACAGCAGAACAACATCAGAATCTCACAATCGCAGCGGAACAACATATAATAATAAATGAATAATCTTTAAACAAAGAACTATATCAGTTATTACATTTCATACATTACATTTCATTACATCATAACATCAGAGTGTACAACATCAAACAACAACAAACAGCGGAAAAAGAAATACTATATACTAGTAATACGCCATGCCATCCAGCTTGCCTCCAGCAATTCCAGAATATCCTGATAAAACTTAACTCTTGACTGCCCGTGTGGAAATTGGTGGGCACCCAGAGTTTAGGAAGGAAAACAATAAACTCCGAGTCAGTCATGTGACTGGTGTGAGAACTCAAAACAGTTTATTTATCTTTGAAAACAAAATAGAGGAATATTTTTAAAGTCAATTCGCAATGCTTTTAAAGATGAGACTACCATAAGGCCTCCCGCACACACACACAATGCAAACGCAGAATCGGAGGAGATTTCTCCTTATGATAGTCAAAGATGCTTGATACGCATTTAAAAAGAACATTTGATATTATTACTAGTGCATAGTGTATAGAAAAATTCATTTCAAAAGTAGAATATAAATCTTAGCCAGCATAGACATTTCGAACTATGCCTACTATAGCTACCATCCAAACAGTGGTGACCACCATAAGTGAATGGCAGGTTCTACAACTAAAACCGTACAGGGTTTCGTATTGGGAATTGGATTTCCAATGAATGATCAGGCCAAGGAACTTTCCATTGCCACATGAGAATGCCTCTGGAAGGACATCCCCGAGAACCAAACCGGATCTCTGCCAACACAAGGCCGGGTTACCCCTAACTGAGTAACAACTGACCGAATATGCCATCCCCCGGTCCTTTGGGACCTTTCACCGAGCGCTCGTAATCAATTCACACAATCATAAAGTGTTTTCAACATGAGTAAGTATCTGGGCTCCATACCATGATACCACCCTTTTCCAGAAGGAAATGCACATATCTTAAAGGGCGCTACCCCTCATAACCTTGCCGCATCTTTCCTGTTTTGACCATTCCCGGGGAGGCTCGACGAAGTCACGTCCACAAAAACATACTTTATACAAAAGCCATGGTTTGGGTCAACAAATGATCATAGAAATGATCACCAGGATAGACGATCAAATAAATGATCCTATCACAAATAATCAACACAATGATCATTTCACAGCAACACTCAGCATGTCACATTACCAAATTGGGAATATATCGCTGATAACCTTCAACTACATAACCTCTAAGCTCGTACGTCTCAGAGAAGGGTGTTAAGCTAAAAGAATAAATTCTCCGCCACCAACAGAAATATATTTGAAAGAAATCGGCTTTATATCTCAATTTGTAATGTCAGACATACAATCCATACAAGTCTGTTCCGGGCTCGAACAGAACCGAAGGCACTTACAAAGAAGTCCTTGCAATCCGTATATTCACAATCCTGATCGGATTTCCCATCACTTAGGGAATCTCTATACCAGGAGCTACCCAGTGCAGAGACAATCGATAGGTCATCCTATCGCTTTCGCAAATACCCGGTCTTCAACACCGGTCATCAATGCTATCCATTACGTCGTATCACTATTCGGAATGGGTAATCCGAATAACGAGCGCAATAATTTAAAAATAAGTGTAGCATTCAAATTCAGCAAATCACAACAAATACCTTTCAAAGGTAAATATTGATAGTCGGTTATTGAACTATCAATGGATATGCACAACATCACCAGATTCCAAATAATTTTCCAAATTATTTATTTTCCAAAATATCTTTATAAGATATATAATTTTCACACTTCAAAAATAAATCAATATTTATTTTTAAACAAGTTCCCCTATCTTTTATACATTCCATAGTGAATTTACATTCCAAAATATCCATGCATATACGATTTCAATTATTCATTTCAATTTATCTTCAAAAAGATAAATTCTCTAATATTCACTTTATATTGGAAAACATTTCCATACTTATTTAATAAGTAATTCATGAACCTATTTATTTTCAACACTTGGAAAATATTCAATATACTTAAATCGAGATTAAATATATATTTCATTCTTTAAGGAAATCATTCTCTTAAACATATTTATTTGGGCCAAAACGAATGTTGCGTAAAACATCGTTACGACAACCCAAAACCACTAGTATAGGGATTTAAAGTTTAAATAGATATATAAATCCCAACACTAAACAAAACATTTCCTTTCGGAAATCATTTACTATAACAACAGTGTTATAGTCCACCATTTCCTTCTATTTCTCGAAAACGTCTATTTCAACAATCAATGTTGAAATCTATGGTTTCGAATCTCAACCCAATTAAAACATCGTTAACTTGTTTTAATTCTATTTAAAACATCACATTCAAAACAATTTCTTTAACATATTATTCACTATTCAAAAACGTGAATATACTTGTTAACAAATTTCATCCTTTTATTCATTTTATTTTAAAGGATTATTCACTATCTAAAATGTGAATATAACTCCATAAATAAGTTATAACAATTTACTTATCAAAATAAGTCATTTGTGAATTTATAAAACAACGTTTATAAATTCTATTTCTATTTGTTTTATAACTACTTCCTTTATAAATTCCCTTTATTAACTTATCTCAATTCATATCTCAATGATATACTAAAAGTTCATATTATAAGTGAAATACTTATAATTTATTTGTTTGCAAAATCGTTCCTTTGAACTTCATAATTATAAATCTTAAAACTTATAAGATTCAATTATTTATCCAAACCTATTCTTTTAATAACTTTATAAATTTTATAGACCTACTGCTTATAAAATTCCATTTATAACTTCACCGTTTATAATTCTATAAATTTCATTCCTATTTATGAAATTCATTCACAGTTCATTCTAACACTTATAAAAACTCGTTTTATAACTCAAATATTTTTAATTTATAAATATCAATTTATAAATTCTTTTATATAAATCAATTTATATTCTTCTTTTAAAACATCTTTAATCTCCTTTATAATTTCACCATTCTCTTGATTTATAAAATAATCAAATTTTATAAATCCTATATTTAAACTTTTTACAATAAATCCAAAAATCCCAATTTAAACTCTTTTTTATAAAATTATTAACCCATATTTTCAAAAATCAACTTTTAACTATATTTCTCAAAAACAATCTTTAACCGTATTTCTCAAAATCATAATTTTTATAACTTTAAAAATTATAACGTTTATTTATTTAAAATGGATCAGTTCCAAAAATATTTTATAAACGTATACTTTCAAAAATCACTTTAAAAACATTTTAAAATTCCAAAACTTGGTCCAATGATGCTACATACCAAATAGTCAATCACGACAACAACGATATCATATATCGATATGATAATCTATCAAATATCAAAATATCTGAAATCAAATAAAAACTATTGAGGAATCCAGTTGGATCCCTCCAACCTGTTTTCCTGCATCCACAAACATTAGCACAATACCAATTCCGCTCCAGTACGGAATTATCGCGGTATATGGGAATTAAAATATTATCCGCTTAATAGACAGCGCAATAGGGTCTCATCCGCTATACAAATGCGGGAAATCAACAACTCCAATATATACATATGCCAATATATATATATTGGTATTAAATATAATACCAATTTCACTATTTATGAAATATTCGCGGTATATGCTTTTAATAAATAACATCCGCTTACTAACGGCGCATAATGTCTATTTTAACAATCAATAGATAACAATCATCATTCAAACATGCATTCAAATATTTTAAATCTAACTATTTAAAATAAAATCGAAACTGATTCGATTGAGTGAGAAGTTCTCACCTTGATTTTAATTTTGTTTTAGCGATTTATTTCGAATAAAATTAAACGGACGTTTAATTTTACCCGAAATTCTCACTAACTCCAAACGACTCCAATCTAATTCCATCGCGTAGTGCTCGTCCATACGATTCCAACGCAACTGGTTTCGCGCGTTTTCGACCTCGTATGAAAAAGTTATGCATTTTACAAGTTTACTCGAATTTTATATAATAATTTCAACATAAATTTTATAATTAAAACCCTATAGCAAATCCTAGCCCTTGGATCTTGCCATCAACCATCTGGACCGTGCGCGCACACCCCCCCCTTCCTCCTCTCTTCGTTCGGCTACAGGCAACGTACGCATATGAACCCATAGCTTAATAATTAGGGTTAATTTTTGCAACAAATACGACGACATCCACCACGATCAAGAACCTCCACCACGTGCGCCTCCCCCAGAGCCACCTACGCCATGAATCTCATGAAGCTCGGCTGCCTGTAGCGTCTCAAAAGGCGTGCGAACTGCCGGCACTTCCAAGCCAAATTGCCGATGATCCACTTCGTTTTAAACGATCATAACCGTTGAATATGTAGAGCTCGAGACGCTCTACAACTTTCATTTAGGGAGTTTCTTGAATTACTTGATGGGTTTGAAGATTTGGAGGGAGGAAGGTGGGTTGTTTTCGGCCGTGGGTTGAGGGGTGGTGGCTGCGTTAAACCCTAGTTATTTTTTTTTTTTTATGAGAAAAAATGGTCTATTTATAGGAAATTTCGAACACTATTCATCCCGAGTTTTCCGAACTCCGATTTACGCGCCGTAACCAGCGTTTCTAGGGTTTAACCCGCGTTCCGGACTCAATGGAACAGGTTTCGAAAGTTAATTCGGACATCTGTGCGAGTTATGCAATAAACGTTCAATTTAAATTAAACCGATTTAAACGATTTTCTAGGCGTTTTAATTTGTACCGGACAAACGGTAAATCCGATTGACACAAAATTTGAAACCTTACAATAATATCACATTACGGATCCGATGAAACTGGTTTCGTCGAAATCCGAGACTTTTTGAAAAATGGCTATTTTAACTCGCCAAATTAATATTAAAAATAATTCGATGTGTTTCGAGCTGCCACGATCAAACGACAACTCCGATTGCTACGAAAATTGAAATCCGGTAATAACTAACTATTACGGATCCAATGAAACTGGTTTCGTCCAATTCTGAGACTGTTCAAAAATTGACTATTTCACTAGTCGATTAAATATTAAAATATTCAATTTTTCACAAATTAACTTTTAATTCGATTTTAAAAGTTCTAAAACATCTTTCTAACTTCAACATGATAAAATAAAATTTTACAAATCATTTTCAATCATATTTAACTCAATTTTCAATTATTTCCATAATTTAACATATTAAATTATCGATTTAATTATTCAATTAAATCCAATTATTCAAAATAAAATTTATTCGACTAATAAATTCACTTCTTAATATCTAAAATTAATTAAATATTCAAATTTTTAATTATCAAAAATTCTGGGTCGTTACACATACCGTATGGTGAAATCCAAGTATTTATTAAAAGCTAGTAAACATCACTTATTACGGACGGAAAAACCGAACTACATTCTCTTAAGGATCTAGCAACCATTTGTCGCACGCAAGAAGAGAACACAACTCTAAAGTATATACTTCCTAATAGCAACCACACAAATTTAACCAAAGCTGTGAGAAATGCGAATTAAGGATCTTAAGGCTAGGATAAACACTAGAGGGGGGTGAATAGTGTTTGAGAATTGTTAAATCTTTTTGATTTTTTGTTAATTTGAACACAAATGTATGCAATATTCAGACACAGATATGATCACAGAATCAAACACAGATGCAAATATAAAGTAAAAGCGGTAAAGGAAAGAACACATCGGATTTTATACTGGTTTGGAGTTACCCTACATCCAGTCCCGCACACAAGTACAGATTTCCTTTCAAAAACAATCTTTACAATTACACCCTCGATTTCAAGGCAATGAGGTACACCCTCCAGATTCACAATCCTTTGGGTAGACATACTTGATTTCCTGAGCAATAAGTTCACCCAATTGATTTTCAAGGCTACAATCACATCTTATCTCGCTTGATTGATTTCCAAGGCCACAATCACACCTTTTCTCGTTTAATTGATTACAAAGAAGCCTATAACCCTGAATAGCACCGAGAATCTTGTTGAGATAGTGATAGAGAGTTAAACCAGAGATAATCTAGTAAGATTCAATGTTGATTTCGGCAGAGTAATGGTAGGAATATGTATAAGAAATGTGGAAGAAGAAGAGGAGAGAAAAGCCAGAAAATCTGTGTTAAAATTTGTTGAAAACATCCCCTATTTATAGATGAACAACAGTCATGTCCATTCGTGAAGAGATATGACGAATAGACACTTCTATTTAAATTTAAATTTTGAAACCAACTGACACTATGTCGACATGGGTAGGTTGAGCATGTCGACATCCCAAAGGAATTTTTGGTGATTTGTTTTTCTTTGAAAATAATTTCTATTTTATATTAAAACTATTTTAAACTTTACAAATATGCTTGTCTATAGTTAAAATGCATAAGTAAATATAAAGAATAATATATACAAAATTTTACTATAATTTTATATTTAAATCTGAGTATAAATATATAAAAATTAAATATATTATTATTAAAGATAGTTAAAACTACGGATAATTTTGATTTTGAAACTAAAGATTATTTTGAGGCTAAAAGTATTTGAAATAAGGATAGATGTTTTTGATGCTTTTAAAAGGAAGGTTTTGAAAACATTTTGAAAACAAGATATAATTTTGTAAAAATCATTTTGAATAAAAATTAGCGGATACAAAACAATGTTCCACTAAGATTTTTCATAGGTTCCATCCTACTTAGGGTTCCATTCCTTTAACAAGCTCAAAGTGGATTCCATTCCACGAATGAATTGGATTTTAAGATGCTAGTGCTTTTCTAGGAGTTTTAATAAAATTTCCAATTAAATTAAAAGATAAATTACTTGAACTCTTGATAATCTTGATACTCATGAGTCTTCAATCTTGGTATCTTGAATCTCTATACTGTACAGTCTTCATGGTACCTGCATGGTTAAATCCTGCATATACATATATTTCTAGACTATAATGTTAGTATTTATATTTTATAATCCTATTTTAAGGTTGTTGTCATCAAAACCATCATCTCAAGGACTAATAAAAGCATCTCATACTATCCGAAAAATTCGAGTATTCGCTAATGAGATAGTAAGTTCCACTCAAACATTCTATTTAATGAGTTATATCATGTTTGACGAAGTGTTATACGAAAGCATTTAAACTAATCGATGACACTATGTCTATTATTAGTACTTCACAAATTATAGAATTAAGGTTCTCAAAATAATTTTCTCTTTTGATTTTATTATTTAAACACTTATTATAATTTTCCATAAATCCATTCATTATTAACTTTACAAAATATTCATAGATTTTCTAAAATATTCCATAACTCTGAATTATTCCAAGATATTACTTATATACACAAAGTTGTCCCAAATTTCCATATGTTATATTATTCGCAAAATCATATTTTAAAACAATATTTAATTACTCTTCTAAATCCATATTAAAATATAAACAATTTATTTAGAAATAAACTAAGTTTATACTTTTCAAAATTACATTTCCTAATTCCATAAATCCTAAATCATTTATTTAATAAAATTGTAATGCTTATGTTCCAATTCCATAATCTTTTTTTTATGTAAAATTAGATTATGTTTGTATGTCCAAAGTCATATTTCAAATCCATAAATATTTTACTAACCATGCTTAATGCATAAAATAACTTGCTAAAAATCATTTATAGTACCTATTAACTTAATTTAGAAACAATTCTAAGATTTATAAATATAAACAATTCTCTTTCGTAAAATTACTTGTATACGAAGCTTATCTATTTATTTCATTTAAATCAAATTTATAGTTTAAAGATCTGCAGTTTCAACCACTTAAATCTCATAATTTTACAAAACTTAAAACATGAAAGTTATAGATAAAAGTCTCATCTTTCAAACAAGGAAAATACATCTAATTTGGATTTACGGTTCAAAAGTTATGACCGAAATAATTTTTAGATTAAAATTTATTAGTTTTGTCTTTCATTGACATGGCACCAACAAAGAAATGAATATTTGAAAATCTAAAGTTCAAGATTATGCAAAACTCAAAACATTAAAGTTGTAGCACAAAGTTTAAAGGATTATAAAATTTCAATAAGTAATGAAAAATTTATGCCTAAAAATTTCTGCTTTTCAAAGCTAAGATTGAAACATAGGACAAAGAGATTACCTATTCTTCAAACCCAAATTAATCTTTGTAAACTATAAAATCACAAAAAAATGATGAACGGTAAATTTAATTGAAAAGTTGTTCCACGCAAAAATATCTTTCAACTGGAAAAAACCTCACTCAATTTCGATCTACCAATCAAAAGTTAAAGTAAATTTAACATTAGGTTTGAACTAAGAAACTTACACATGGCAGAGCTACACCATCAGTTTCAAACTCAATTTCGACTCATTAAACAGGAAAATTTCAAAATATGACTTAAATTAAACTTGTAGATAATTTAAAGAAATTTCTACCACAATAAGATTGAGTCAATTTTAATTATATTACCACATGTTATCACTGTTTTACTACAACGATTTTTACACCGAATTTCTAGTAAACAACAATCAAGCAATCACTTCAATTTCTATCAACCAAAGTAGGGTTGTCACAATCAAATCCATACAAATCAATTTCAAATTTATAAATAAAACATGGATATTGGAATATATTTTGGGAGTTATAAATAACACACCTTTATTCTTCAATTCAGCAACTAAGATTATCACTTCAGCATAAGATTTCAAACCACCAAACCCTAGAACTCAATTCATACAAATGCAACAAAAACCCAAATTTAACTACTGTAAAAACTGAAATCATATAGTTTACATTATAGGATAGGGTTCTAAAGTCATTATCTCAATTTTTTTGGATTTTGTAAGAATTTTATTCCTAATTTAGATTTACAACTTTGCTCCTAGGGTTGAAGAGGAAGTTGATCTTCTTTAGTTTTCTGTTTACCGAGTTTAGAAATGAACATACAGCTTAATGGAAAAGGAAAAGGAGGCTTCTCTTTATTTTCTTTTAAATAGGTCTAACCCACGTAGAATAAATTAGGCACTTTACTAAATCATTAGTAATACTTCGCTAATCAAAAACTTAAGCATTTAAACAATAGCCCATTGAACAAATGACTTCATAAATTAATTTAACAATGAACAACATTTTTATTAAGAAATCTACTAATCTCAAATTCTTCCTTTTTATTTAAAATAAAATATTCAAAATAAATAATTATTCTAGTTTAAACTCTGAATCCACTTATTTTTAAATAAATACTAAAATTACAGTTTCTCCATTTTGCAAAATTTTAGAATAATCATTCCAAAATAGATTATCTTTTATAAAGACTACAAAAATCCAAATAATGGTTTAAATTCTCCAAATTAAACCATTATTAGTTTTACTTAATTTACTCGAAAATTTGGGTTGTTACACAAATCATAAGTAAATAACACATTACTTATTGTTAACGATGTACTTGTGTTAAAATCTGTTTTAGTTGTTTTTAATATTCGACATTGGATTTGCGAATGATATCATTTATAACAAGTACAAAATATATTTGGAATGTCGCAAATCGATATGCATAGACATCACATTAAAATGTTTACTGGAACATGTAAGATAGATTCCTTATGCATTAGCAATAGGAATTATCATACATGTTATTTGTCTATAATATTGTGATTTTTTTATGTATTAGATACATGAAGCAAATATCAATTCCAAATTGATGTCACTAAATGGTTGTTTGAAATGTTCTCGTGTATTTATAATATACTAGAGAATTGTTTCTAAAAACAAAAAACTCCTAATAAAGGAGTATTTGGACTCAAACTGCGTAAGTGATATCGAGTACGATATGTCAATAATAAAATTTAGTTAAGAATCTTTTAGTTAAAAATGTTTCAAATGAAAGACTATAGTTGATTTAATGGAAAAAGCTAAGTACATCGCCTTGAATAACATAGCAATAAAGAAATATGTATAAATATAGATGCACAAATTTATAACTTAGCCGAGGGTGATTCCAAATGTTGAGAATCCCACAAAGTTATTACAAGATAACTATGTCACTATATAGTACATAGCATAATTTAGAGCTTATTAAAAGTTGAGAGGCGTACTCCAAATCGTTCCACATGATAAAGGTAGTTTATTAGCATTGGATAGAGTTAATCGACAGAGTAGATGTTGAAACATAATAGCATACCCGTTCACTAAATGGCTGACCCAATTTATTTCAAGGAAACTCATTGGCGAAGTTGGAATAAGATTGCATGATTGACCCCAAGTGAAAGTAGGAGATCGATAGAGTTAGGAGTATGCCCTAGGGGCAATTATGTAATTTGTTACATATAACTAACTTGATAATCAATCTTGTTCAAAATAAAATGTATTTTTCTTTCTGTTACATACTTGACATAATGAGTTATATTAATTAATTAATTTATTAAAAGTATGTTTTTTTAAGAGAGTTAAATGGGCTAAGCCCAACAATTAGAAACAAACGGGTTTAATAACAACCCACCCGTAAAACATTACAAAACCCTAGTTAGGGTTATTTGGGCCGACTCAAAACTAAAACTACTCTCTGAAAGCAAAAGCTTGTTAATGGCGGAGAGGCGATTTTCTACTTCTTCAATCTTCTGCCTCATTCCTTTACTTCGCTAGCTTCCCCTCTCTCCCAATATGATAAGCAATCGTTAAAAGATCTACTCATCTAATCAATTTTCTCATTATAATTATTCTGCTTCTGATAATAAACGATAGAAGAAGAATTAGCAAATCTGAGGTTATCGCGACTCAAATCTGTTAATTCCTTCTCTAGAAAAGAAGCACAACAGAGATTTGGGTTGCGATCTAGCACTTTGACTTCAGCGTCGTGCTGATTGAACTGGAAGCTTTTCGAGTGAGATAAAAAATGCTCTAAATGCTTGCTGTCATCTTCTCCACTCCAATCATCAGCTAAAAATGCAAACTTGATTTGGTCCTCAACTTTTTTCTTAGACTTTTGGAGGATAATTTCGTTATCCATCTCGAAAAGTAACCATCATTGCTCTTTATTTAAGCTGGCATTGTTATGAGTATGGTAATTACTTTCAATCCATATATGGAAGACTGCAGCAGTAATCAGAATATGAGCATAATCTATTTCAATAAATTTTGGCTTAAATTTGTTGTTGATATGTAGAATTGCTTGCTTGAGATCCATATTTCCATTGCTAGGAATACCCAGTATAGTTTGAATGCGATTCCAGATGTAATAAGAATAACTGCGCTCAAAAAACATATGATTAGTACTTTCATCTATTAAATTGCACAAGGAAAAGTGAATTTGTTTGATTACTCCATTTATTAATTCTGTACCAAGTTGGTAGTCTATTACTAATGGCAAAATAAGTACAGAATGCCATCTTGGGACTATTCACTTTATTTATTATGCACTCATTCCACTCAACATTAAGAAGTTTTATAACGGTCCGTATTTTAACTATTTTAAATTATTAAATTTAATATAATTTTTGAATAAAAATGGTTAGAAACAAAATTTAATGATTTATTAGTATAGTTTATTGAATATGAACTTGAATAAAATTTTGAAATAACCAGTTTCGAAGATTTTGGCTATAACAAATATAAAAATGAAACTCTACGTATTAAATGTGTTTATAATCAATAGCTAGAATTGAATAATAAGTGTTGCATTATTTATTAATATAATTTATTGAAAAATTAAATTATTTGAATTTAATATTAGAAATTGTTTAAATAAATGAATCTTGAATTTAATATGAATGAAAATGATGTTAAAAGATGATTTAAATTTTATTTAAAAATAAATGAAGATTTTTAGATTTTAAAATTAAATTTAAAGTGATTAAATTGATTATCGAAAATTACTTGTCTTAATTAACGTGTAAAATAGCCATTTTGGACATTGACTTGGATTTCGACAAAACTAGTTTGATCGGATCCATAATTTTGAATTACTACAAGATTTCAAGTTTCATAGCGATTGGACTTATCGTTTGGTCATGCGAGCTTGAAACGCATAGAAATTAATTAAAAGAATTTAACTAAAATAAATTGATTTTGAAAAGCTATCTTCTGCATACAATATAATTAGGCATCGAGACTAGTTCCATTATGTTCGGAATGGGGGTATAACATATAGAACGCCAGGTGGCACGCTTCGTTTAGAGTTCGGAATTTTTGTGGGATAACTGGGTCGGAAACTTATATAATAAGCCGTGTATTTTCATTCTCGTGTAATCCAAAATCACATAGCCACTCTCTTATGAGATTAATGGCCGAAATTTGTCAACCTTCTCTCTTCAATTTCTCTCAATCCACTCGTCGAAATTGATCGACACCATAAGAGAAATGTAGAGCTCGAAGAGCTCAACATATCCAACGGTCGGATCAAGTCGAAAGTTCGTGAATTCGTCGATATCCATTTTTGTGTTCACTGCATTTGGGTTCTTTTCTCGTGTTCGTTCTACGCGCGAGGCAGTGGCCTATTGGGGTGGAGGCGGCGTGATAGGAGGGTGAGGCAGTGGAGGTGCGATCGTCGATTGTGATATATTATAATAATAATAATAATAATAATAATAATAATAATAATAAGCAAGGCGACAGTCGCGAGCTCAAGCAGGAAGAACACGTGCGCTTGTACGCGTACAAGAAGAAATGTTGTGTTTTTTTAGTTTAATTATTTTTATTTTGTTAATTAAGTTTTAATTATCATATTGCTAATAAAATTCGTAGCTTTTGCATACGAGGTCCGTTTCGAACAAAACGAGTCGTGTTGCGATCGTATCGATGTCGTCTACGTCATGGAGTGGAATTGGAATTTATTTGAAGTTGAAAAATTTTCAATTTCAAATAAAGGTAAGTGCTTTAAACGTTCATGAAGTACGAAAATATTTATAGTTAAATTGAATTTATGAAGTGATTTAATTTATTGACCGTTGATTGGTAGTTTAGCTAACATTTAAATTGACATCTGAATTGAACTAATAGGAATTTAAATATACAGTTCAATTTGAAATTGAATTGGTAATTAAACACCCGATATTGATAATTGTTTAATTCTTGTGATACATTGATTGTTTTGGATATTGGCTGTCACTTGATACAATTGGTTGATATATTAGATGTTTATTTATTTTTATATGTTCACGTTATCACCCTGTAAATTATTTCAAATAAATTAAGAAATAGATTGAAATAATATATACTTGTGACATTTATTTTGGATTGAAATGATATATATCCATCCCTAAAATTAAAATCAAAATAACTGATTGTTTGGCCATAGGATAGAAAATTATACACAGGCACCAGATTGGTTAAATTAAATAATTTTAAAAAATTTGATTTGAAATTATTTAAGTGATTTTGATTTAAAGAAATAAAAATTGAATTTACGGAAATCGAATTATTTTCAAACTTAAGCTCGAAATGTTGGGATTGAAATTTGTTAACAGGAATTGTTTAAAGAATCGAATTTGAAGTTTGAAGTTATAATTGAAATATGATTTAAATTATGGAAATTGATTTGTTGAAAAGATTTGAAATTTTATTCGAACTTTGAAATAAATCCAAGTAAAAGTAATTTAAATGGATATTTAAATTTGGACTTAGAAATGAATTATTTTAAAGATTTGAACATTAAATCAACATTGAAGTTAAAATTGACTTAAATGATTTAAATTGATATTTTAAAATCGAACTCGAAATTGATATAAATTGAAATGGTTTAGAAATTAAGAATCGAATTGAAATTAATTCAAATTGGAATTGATATTGACATTAATTGGAGTTGAAATCGAAATTAAATTAATTTGAAATCAAAATTGATTTGAATTGCGAATCGAAGTTAATTCGAATTGAAATTAAAATTGAGTCAATTAGAACTGAATTAAGATTGAAAATGATTTGAATTGGAATAATTGAAATTGAATTAGTTTAATAGGAATTTGGACTTGAGTCCATATTTTTTAAAATGGAAAGCGACGGTTTGAGTTGAAATTACTTTAATATAAACTATTTAAAATCTATCTTCTTAAATATTCAAATTATTTTGATTTTTTTCTAAGCTATTTTACAATACAAACCATTTTCAGTACTAAAACTATTTTATATTAAACTATTTTAACTTTTTTTAACTATTTAAAAAATTTTGAACTATTTTATAAAAATTCAAACCGGTCAAGTGGGAATTGTTTATGTTTAAATCAAGGATTTATATGCAAACTGAGTTAAATTGAAGTTATAACCTAAGTTGAAATCCGAAATGGAAATTTGAATGAAATGATATTTTCAAGTGAAAATGACATATCGAACTAAATAGATATTATAAAGTAAATATTATATTTTAAAGTGAAAAATATTTTTGGATCGAATATGATATTTTGATACCAAGTATGAATTGTTTTCAAAATGTAAAAGAACCAACCGGTGTGTAAAACGACGCCATATTATTAAAGAGACTGGGGCTTCTTATTGGCATATTCTCCATCAATTTTGAAACCACTTTAACAATTGTGTACGCGGAGTAGACTCCAGAAAGAAGTGTTGGATTTGGTGTATATTTGCTAGATATAAAGAAAGAGAACGATAATGGGTAGACTCCGGCACTTGTGCCAATTTGAAATGACTAAAACAAAACGGCTTGATAGGGCCAAGCGGGCTAGCTACCCTTAACTAACATCCGTTCTTCGATTTTCTTCTTGGACTATATCCATTCTATTACTTTTGATGTTGATTTCGATTGATGCACCATGATTTTGGGATAACCTCCCTTTGACTCAATATGGGATGGATGGATGTGGTGGAAGATCGCGACTATGATGCGTTACCACCGGCCCTACGACCGAACCGGTAGTATCCTACCATGGGCATTGCTTCACGCGTCTTGTCATACTTTTATCCCTATACGAGACAGCTACGATGTTGACTTAGTGTTGTCGTATCACGGCGCATCCCTATCCCCTAACGTGCTACTGGGGCGTTATATGCAAACAGTATGTCAATGCTTAAAAACGCAATAATGGGGATTAATGTAAAGATTTAACGCTAAGAAAATATTTATTTTACCGATTAGACATTACATATATAGCGTATTCTACTACATATAAAAAATTTGACGATTCCTTAAGAGATAGAAAAATCTCGTAACATCTCTTGAGTTATTGTACGCACGTTATATACTGGATAGGAGATGTAAAATGTAACGACCCGCCTTCTTGACCATCAAAAGTCGACACAAACACTACCACTGTGTTCAGATGTCACGCATCCAATCGACAAAAGGGCAGACTGTTAGAGTGAATAAAAAGAAAAGAATAGAGAACGGAGAAAAACAGAATCTCACAAAGGAATCAGCAACCTATAATATAACAAAGACAGTAGAAAATGTCACTCCAAACATACAGATTATATCAGAGTTAAAAACAAACCTTATCGGTTAGACAGTTATAAAATCACGACCTTACAAATGCCGATAGGTATACAGTATAATAAAGTGGAAAATAAAATATTACGATAAGTGAATCTTCAGCTCCTCACCATGAATCCCATAACATCAAAGCCAACCTGAAAAAATACTCGGTCTGACCCGAACATTATAAATAAACAACAGCCGGATCAGTCTGGAAATACCAGCGTGAGATACCTCGAATAATGGAGAACATATATAAAAAATTCCGTGAGACCACACCGCTAACGTGGAACGAGTTTTTACCTCACAAGAATAACATCCATATAAGTAAGAGAAGAAATAAATATCAAGAAACAAATCCAAATATGATTGATCATAAATAATATTAAACCAGACTTGAAAGAATGGAAACAAACTGAGCAAAATCTAGTTTGGACAGAATGGATAGAACAAGGATAATAGTCCAACTTGATAGAATCGACTAAACAAGGTAACAGTCCCAACTCGATAGAATGGGCCAAATAAAGTAACAGTCCAAACTCGATAGAATGAGCTAAATGAAGTAACAGTTCAAACTCGATAGAATGGGCTAGATATATTAACAATCCAAACTTGATATAATGGACTAAATAAACACTAAAATGCCATGATGAGGAGTTGGCTCTACTCGTGGCAATTTAAAGGTGAAACAGATTAAGGGTTTCCGAATCAAACAAGGAAAGGAAAATTTTCAACAAATGACTAGGAGAGTGCGCCCCCCTTACCGAAAGTATACCTCTAGAAATATACTTGAGAACTCCGATGGCTCTCGAAAACCTCCAAGCTGGACCCCGCCAACTGTTACTGATTATCCGAGCACTTCACATCCCAATGCGCAACACCGAATTCAATCTAGAGTGGATGTGAAAATACCCTATTGGGAGAAACCCCACATAGCTCGGCCCCCACTCGCTCTTTGAGTTTAGTCATTTCCGACAAAGGATAACAAAGCTCAAATAAGCAACACATCATCTTATAGTAACGAAATAAAGTGCCTGAAGTAACCGATAGTTGAGATACCAACTACTAAGGACATAAAACGATCGTAATGGAAATTAAGTCTTGTATACTTATCACTGAATTTAAACTTGTACTGTTTCTGGGTTAACAATAATACCGAAGAAGTCGAGGCAGTGTTACCTAAAAGTCATGTCATAGGATTTTTCTTAACTTTCGAAAGAGCGACAAGTCTACTTCTTCGATGTTTAGTGCTAATTATACAAATAAATCGTTTCCATATAAGTGATTCGCTTTACAGAAATAATTCATTTCCATAAACGAATCAAATTTTTTCCTTTTAAAAACGAACCGAACTTTGGCTTGATTTCGGTATTGATAAAACACTTTTAGAATTAGTTCTAGATTGTTAAAACATTAAGAGAATAATTTTTTCTTAGTGCACGACTCCGAAGGCCTAAACCAACATCAGACCAAGCATCAAGAAGATTATCCAACTTATCATCTCAAAAATCGAGTTCCAATTCCTTTTTATACTTTGAAAACAATATTAATTATCCAGAAAGATAATTAATTACGTTTAAAATCCCATTAAATAAACAATTTATTATCTATAATAAAATATATTATTATTTCCAAACATTTTTTAACATTAGTAAATTAACTTTTAAAAGCTGTATTAAACCAGTTTATTAAACTAATTTTTATTATATCAGTTAATTTATTCTAATCACCTGTATTAAATCAATTAATTAAAAGGATTTATAAAATTCAAATAATCATTGATTAAATGAATAATTAATCTTAAACATAATTCATTAAAATGATCAGTAATTTTAAATTCCATTAATTAAAACAATTAATGAAGTTTAAAATAATCATAAAATAATCGAATTAATTAAATTCAAACTCCATTAGCTAAAACCATTAATTAAAACATTATTTGTTAAAATGATTTATTTAATTATGAAACATCATTAATTAAAATGATTTAACTAAATTCCAAAAATCATTAGTTAAAATAATTAATTAAATTTAAAATAATAATTGATTAAAATGATTAATAAAATTCAATTATCATTATTTAAAATGATTACTTACTTTTAAATACCATTAAAATAATATTTAATTTTAATTATCCTTAATTGAAATAATTATTTAATCCTATCATCATTAATTAAAATAATTAATTAAGTTCTACAAATTAAATAAACTTAATTATCCTTAATTAAAAGAATTAATTAAACTCAAATAATCATTAGTTAACACGATTAATTAAGTATAAAACATCATTAGAAAAAATGATAAACAAAATCTAAAGATAAACCAATTTTTAATCATCATTTATTAAATTGGTTAATTAATCTCGAATTAATTAATTTAAAATAATAATTAATTTAAATTACCATTACCCAAAATGATTAATAAATTTTCAATATTCTTTTTAGCGAAAATACAAGCTCAAGTTCAAATGACAGGGTTTTGGGTTGAAATTTAATAAATGAGGATATAGCGAAAATCGCTATAACGACATTTAAACTATAAATGGAAATGTCAGTAATTAATTTCAATAAACCATCAATAACAGCGTATGGATGTAAATAAAATAATTTATGGCCGAAAACCCCCCGTTGGGTCTCTATATAGATTTTTCCTACAAAACAATGGTTACCAATAACACACACACACACACACACATATAATCATATATGTTTATAACGATCAAATTAATATGTCATCCATTTTCCAAACGGAAATTCAACAGACAAGCAATTAAACAATTTGAACTATCATTCAAACAATCAATAAACATTTATAACTTCATTAATATGATATAATAAAATTAAATATGAGTTAAACTTACATTGATTTTCATTTCCGCCGAAAAGCCCAACTTCGACTAAAACTGAAGGGACGTTCATTTTAAGCTTAAATTCTCACTTGCTCCAAATCCATTCAAACTAATTTCATCGCGAAGATCTCGATGACACGAACCCAATGCAAAAAGTGATGTTCGAATCCGACCTCGTATGAAGGAGTTACGAATTTTATAAGTTAACAATATTTTAATAATTAAAATTCAATAACTCTAAACAAATTACAAATATACCCCTCTCCATCCTTTCTTCCTCTTTCACCCAAATCCAAAAACGTGCATGCACAGTACAGCATGAACCCTAAATCCCATGGTCATGCACACACTGATATGGAGCGCCGCTCCATTAAATGATAATCCGACTTCGCCGATATCCTCCTCTCAGAAATCTCCACCCGCCTATACCCTCGAATCCATGACCGATGCTGCCTATTGAAACACGACCTCTGCCTTAAAACGAGCTACAGGCGATTGTCGCCTCCTCCAAGACGTGGACGCACCCTTTTATCTTGTCACCGCCGAAGCACGTTCCAATGACAAACCCAAAACCGAGCTCAGATCCACCCTACTCCACCTCAATGACCTAGTAATCAAAACCCTAGATCGACAGCAAAAACGGCCATCCCCACGATGGCATTGAACGACGCAAAATCAATATCAAAACAAAGGTCTGGGCACCGTTAATTCAACGAACTAAGTTTCAAGAATTTAGGTGAGTATTTAATTTGATACAGATTTTTGAATGTAAGACCATTGATGTTTCTTGCTTTAAGAATGAATAAAAGAGGAGAGGAAAGTTGAAATAGAAGATCGAAGAATTCTTTTGTGTTCAATAAGTTAACTATTTTATAACCAAAAATATATATAAATAAAGTAAAATCAAATGATTATGTTTTTCTTTTCACATGTCTAATAAATTTCTCGAGCCACGAAAATGTTTTTGAGCCTCCAAAATGTCTAAACAAGGACAGACGATGAAAATGAATGTGTTGATGTGTTGTTGACTTATAATTTGTTAAGCAATTTTCGGTACGTCGCCGTATAGAATTTCGTTCAAATATGAACCGCGAAGGACAAAACGAAGATACAGTCACGCTCATAAATGCGACACGTTTTCAAAACCATAATCAAACAAATTGGTTGTTACATTCAGCGAAATCTCTAAAATATCATCGGATGTCGAAATATCGTCAAACAACAATTTAATTATTTTCCAAATTAAATTTTTTGGAAAAATCCTATAAATTATTTTAAAAATACATTATCAAAAATTAAGTCATATTATTACAATTTGATTTCTTGTTAATTATTAGAACCATTTGCTATTGTAATAAAATTGCAAATGGGTTTAACATTACTATTTATTAATTAAAAAGGTTTAAATTAAATTATTAAACCTATTTAATTAACATTTAATAAACCAGTCAAATATTTTAAATATTACCTATATTTTAATTATAAATTATCAAATTTCAAAATTCAATTATTTTAAATATTTAAAATTAATTAAATATTTAAAATCAAATAACCAAAATTTTGGGCTGTTACATTCTCCCCCCTTAAATAAATTTCGTACTCTAAATTCGTAAGGAAGAAAATGCTTCTAAACCCTTAAGTTTACATTTTTTTATTAAAATGAGTTGTTAAACTTATTAACTTTTCAAAACAAATTAGTTGGAATAGATTTCAAAATTTTCAAATCTTTTAGATCCATTCACCTATAATAACTAATTTTCTTATATTCATACCAAGGTATAACTTGAAAGTCAAATTTTAGTTAACAAATTTTTTTCCAAAATTCTTAAAAAATTTCTAACTTTAAATTTTCAATTTTTTTTGTCAGCATCTCCTTTGTGTGGCTCGATAGGTACAACTACAAATGGCCTCAATGAGTTCCAAACCAAACAAGGAAAACAAAAGCCAGGTGGCCTCCCATATCTGGAGCATAAAATCGTCAACCAATTTAATTTTTCTAAATTAATTACGTACCATTTTGCGTTTGATTTATATTTTGGCAAGTAATTTATTATCTTCCATGCAAATGCAGATGCACAAGAATCAAATAGCAATCACTTGCATACCTGTACTTATGAAATCTAAAAGAAAATCATGTTGACAAAAACAATATGGTGTAATTCTATATGTAAAAACTAGTATGATATAAATCAACATGTAACTAACAACAATATCTTAATTATATGCAATGAAGTACAGAGAATATCCTGTAATAGATGATATGCAATCAATAATTTTCCGGTTATAAATTTAGATCTAAATGTCGAGTTTTTCAATTCAAGATTTTATTTTCGAATTTATCAGACGAGAAAAATCAATGCTCAAAATCAAAATGACATGGAGAGGATCTCTCCAAATAAATGATGGTGAAACTCTAGAATCAAAACAACATGGAGCATCCAGTAGTATTTCGGTTCCTCCAAAAACATCAACTAGAGTGACTAAATATCATTCCTTTCCAAAAATATTCAAAAATTACATTTTTCAAAATCACCGGGATTTTGGCCTTAATAAAAACAACTAAAAATCCTTTGACTATATATTTAAACTTTACAGACAATGGTATATGAAATCACACAGCCGATCAATTCAATTCAATAAATCCAATCAATCAAATTTCGTAAAGGAATAAATTAACACCAATAGTCAATCAAATTCCACAAGGAAAAACTTATCACTTAACATTGTTTTAAAATGTCAAATGACTAACAAATAAATTTTTAACTTAGGTTCAAAACTTTCTTGATTGTCCAAAAATATTGATAATTATCTAAGCATACCGTTTTGCTTATTAGCCTTTGGTTGTTGCTTAGAATATTATCCAAACTCACTCGGACAAAACGAAAAGTTATATTCTATGTCTTATAAGTTTCTTAATTATATTAAAAAAATTCTAATTCACTTACATTTTCACTTATTTTATTCAATAATAAAATTATTTTTGAATTATTTCTAATTTCTCACCCAAGTTTTAAAATACCTTATAAAGTTATTTCTTTGAAAACATCAAATCATAGCTTATTTCACTTTATTTACTTGTATAATATTCTTTTATCTCTTGAGAATACATACAAATTTTATTTTACTTTTCCAAAGATCCAGATGGAGATCAAATCAAATTATGGTTTCATTTATTAATTAATTGAATTAATGATATTTTAAAGGTGTTTACCCTTTTTAATTAAAGGTTATTGGAGTTAATTAATCAACTTAATTTATGAAGTTTCAAAGTGAATTTATCAAAGAAAAAAGGATGTTTTGACTTTGTTGTTCATTTAAATAGTGATAATTAATTATTAATTTTGTTAATTTTATTTACTAATTAATTGAATTAATATGGTTTGAAGTGGTTTACACTTTTTATTATTTAAAGACATTTGAAGTTCAAAAATCAAATTGTGTGACGAAGTTTAAAGTCAATTAATTATTTAAATAATGATGTTCTAAGTTATTAAATCCTTTTTAAATTGATTTTTTGAAGTTAGTAAAATCTTTTAACAAAGTGTTTTAAAGCTAATACTTGTAATGTGAGGCCAAACACGAATTTGGGTTCTTAAAAGAAAATGTTTGATTTGTTTATGGAAATGAATTCATTTTTGTAAAGTGATTCACTTATATAGGAATGATTTATTTATATACTTAGCACTATATGTCATAGAAGTAGACTTGTCACTATTTCTAAAGTTAAGAATAATCGTGAGACATGATTTTGAGGTAACACTGTCTTGACTCGTTCAGTATTATTGTTAACTAAGAAATAGTGCAAATTGGAATTAGATGTGTGGTGATAAGTATACAAGATTTAATTTCCATATATGATCATTTTATATCCTCGATGGTTGGTTTCTCGGCTATCGGTTAGTTTAACTTCTTTATTATTATCACTCTAAGATGATATGTTGCTCTATTGAGCTTTGATATCCTTTGTCGAAAATGACTAAATCCAAAGAGCAAGTGGGGGCCAAGCTATGTGGGGTTGCTTTCATTAGGGTATTTTTACATCTGCTCTAGATTGGATACGGTTTTGCGCATTAAGATGCGAAGTACTCGGATTCTCGGCAGCAGTTGGCGGGGTCCGGCTTGGAGGTTTCCAGGAGCTAACGGAGTTCTCAAGTATATTTCTAGAGGTATACTTTCAGTAAGGGGGGAAATTTTCCTTTTCTTATTTGATTCGAACCTTTGAATCTGTTTTCTTTAATTACAACAGGAAGATTCAACCATTCTTCACGGTGTTCAATTATTGGTTTGTTCATTCCTACGAGTTTGGATAGTTGTCTTGTTTAGTCCATTCTATCGAGTTTGGACAATTGTCTTATTTTATCCATTCTATCTAGTTTGGATTCTTATTTAGACTATTTCCATTCTTTCAAGTCTGAATATTATATTAATTGTACCCATCATCTATGTTTATATTTGCTCCATATTGTTCATTTCTATTTTTGTTATGTTTGGTTGTTGTTTATGTGGGAGAAAACTCGTTCTACGTTAGAGGAGTGGTCCCACATGTTATTGTTTAAATACACCCCATTTGTTTCATAGTTTTAATCATACCAGACGTTTAGTCTGACCCGAGTTGTTTATTTCCCCTAAACTCTCGGGTACTCAATTATATTTGGGTATTCCGAGAATAGTCGGTTTTCTTAGAAGCTCTTTGAAGACGGTGATTGAGCAGGTGGCTCTTTAGTTATCTAGTTACTTATTTCCGTTGTATGATTATGTTGGTACATTTTGTATCTTAAAAATGTAAAGTCAGAATGTATAGCCGCAAATCTATTAGACGTATTACTTTTGTTTAACTCTGATAGCACCATGTAAGTAGTAACCTTCTGTACTATATCATTTTGTATTATATGTAACCATTCTTTTGTGAGATATTTCTATTCTGTTCTTTCTGTTATTTATTTTACCCCAAGAAAACTTATCTTTTTGATGCTTGGGCAACGACACATGGATACCAAGTATGTATCATGTGTCATTCCCAGGGGTCAGAAAGGCAGGTCATCACACCTTTATAATTACATATACATATATACTCAATTAATTTTTTTAAATAATTTTGAAAAGTTTTAGATTTATTTTATAACATTTATAAGATATCCTTTTATATTTTAAACTTAATAATTAAATCTATAATATCTCTAAAAAATTAAATCTTAATTTGAAATCAGTCAAAGGCCCAAAATCAGTTTTTGCCTTTACAATTGGGCTAACCTTTTCGGTTTACTCCACTCATTGGGCCAGATAGGCAGCCAAGGAGGGGAAATACTTAATTACTCAACCACAAGTCTTGATACTACTTTTCTATGTATCCATCAGATACGTAGACTTCATTAGTTAATCCAAAAGTTGTTAATTAGATTGCCTAGACCATTCGAGCTTAAACCATTGGAGGAATTGGCCGATCTACAATGGGTGAAATAAGTAGATTTAAAAAAAATCTTTGGATTGTAGTAGACCTATGAAGTCTGGTGAGTTTCACAAGATCCAATCTAGTTATTCAATTAAATCATATTTTATTTAACATACTTCGTATTTTATTTATTAATCATGCTAATTAATTATATTAATTATCCCAACTAAATCTTTAATTTGAATGCATCTTGTATACATTTAATGATATATCAACATAACGTAATCAAATATAAACAAGTGTATAACCATATATATACGTATACATGTTTTAGGATATATATCTATTGAATATACATATATTATACTTACTACACATATAACAATTTCACACGAATGTTGGAAATATAAGTGAATAAGTGCATACATATGTTTGAATATACTATAATATGTCCATAAGGTTTGTATATAGATATTTATAGTACCACACATATATGATGTTGACATATATAGACACATATGTAATATTTTGTTGCCACTTATTAAATACGTATACATATATAAAGTATGAAAATAAATCTATAGAATAAAATCAGATAATTTCAATGCAAGAAAGTACTTCATTGAAAGTGAAGAAGGAAATATAGTTTCACATTAAATCTAGATCTAATCAAACCAAAATATAAGGAAATTGAATAAGGTGAATTTCAAATTTCCTTATTTACAAACACAAACCAATAACAGTTTCATACCCTAAAATTCCATGCTTGATCATAACAAAATATCCAAACATCAAAATTAGAAATATGAAAATATACATTCAATATGAAAACAAATTGTAAAATAGTATTTTGATAATTTAATATACACACACACAACATATACATATACACACTCACGTACTAATACGCACACACGCACATACATACATATATATGACATGATTAGTTCTAAAACATTGCATATCTACATATACATACATATGTATATTGTAATTTAAGATTAATTTCAAATCATATATTTGACTAAACGATAAGCTTGAATATATAAATTTAAAAACAAATTAACATAACCAAAGGATTGTACTTGATGTTGGTTTGCAATCTTAAAAACACGAAATTAAAGCATCTATATGCACAAGTCCATTAATTAAACATTAAACCTATATTTATATGAGAAATAAATTATGATAACAAAAGTAAAATTTTGTTACAGTGAATCAGATCTACATAAACCACTAATCTTAAATTTAATAAACAATATCCATATATAAAATAAATCAAATGCAAACTGATTTTAAATTAATTAGTTAATTAAATTGTAATAAAAAAGGTAAATTTTACAACAAAAAAGTTCTATGTTAATGAATGGTTTCAAATCCAATAACAATATCGATACACAAAAAAAATCATACAGAAGATAGATTTTACATTTAAATGACAATATACAAGAGGTTTAAAATAGGTTCAACAAGTGACAATTCAATATACATATACATGAGTTTAAGTTATGGTTAAACATCACGAATGAGTATAAATAAAAAGAAAACAACTGAAAAGTCTTGTTGAACAACTTGGAATTTTACAACCTTAATTTGCAAATATTTAATAAATTTTAAATATTAAAATAATAGGTTTATAATTAAACATAACTCTTTTAAATAATAACCAATGATGGTAAAATAGATTTGTAACGACCTAGGATTTGCCACTTTGAAATAGGCCATTTAAATATATTTTATATAACCAATAAATGGATTTTTATTAGCAAATAAACCTATTTTAATTATTTAATAGTGATGATAAAATAGTTTTCAATTTTTTTTACCACAATAGATAGTTCAAATAAAGATAGAAAATGCGACTAAAGAATGTTTTTCGAAATTTCGACTTTTCAACACCCGAAAGTCGTCGGAAATATTGTGCACACTTGGTGCAACATACACACATTTATATATGTTAGGATTAGTATTAGTTAAGCATACTTATGTATGTATGTATGTATGTATGTATATATATATATATATATATATATATATATATATATCTATAGCTAAGCTTGGAAGTGACAAATTATATTATAAAAACGCATATATATACATATAAATGCACTTACACACACACACACACAGAAAAACAATCATATGCCATACCTTAAGTACCCTACAACATGGCCTGGGGGGTAACGTGTAAAAGTGATGGGAGGGAAGTATGGTGGTTGTCATATGCACGACATGTGTGTATGTATATATAACTTTATACAAAGGATATTTTAGTAATTTCCAGTTTTCTATGCTTATAAATTCCTCAACCTTCTCATATCATTCACTTTACACTCTCCTTTATCCATTTCCATTTCCAAACACTCTTCTTGCATGCTCTTATTACTATGGATTCTAAACAAAAATTCCTAAGTTAAAAACCTATGTATACACTTTAAAAACTAGCTTAAGGCACTCCACTACACTTATTCTACCATTACCCTCCAAAACAAACCCCATATACCCCAGATCCAAGTACTTAGAGCATAATACTAGCTAATTACAAGCCAAACTTATCCTTCCAAGGCTACACAAAGTCATATTTTCAAGTTAAGTTGGTTTGCTATGAGTATATTCAAGTTCGGTAGAAGTTTGCCTTGATTTAGTGAAAGTTTGGTGAGTAAAGTCCATATTTTTAAAACTCAAATTACTAACTTTTTAAAGTTGTAAAATTTATAAGGTAAAATGTTGCTTATGTATGTGCTAATGTTATATATTTTGTGTGCATGCATATATGTTGATTTGGAGTTGATTGCTTATTCCAAAGTTTGAGTAGGCGATAAAGATTATACTTTGAATATGAGAAAACTTGTTTAGTGTTTGTTAAGTAATATTCTTGCTTATGATTATGCTATAATGTTATGATGTGATATCATGTTGGAATGTTGTATTTTTTGTATGTAGGCTCATGAAATGAAGATAGCGATCCGCTAACCAAAAGCGACGTAGAAATCCATTTTTTGTCGAAAGTTTAATTTTTGTTTCAAAGCGAAATGTTTTCAAGTTTAAAACTTTGATCTTGGTTTTCAAAGGTTTATTTTCATGTTTTAAATAAGACAATATTTCAAAAGTTGAAGTTTTAAAAGTTAGAAAATCAAAATTCAAGTTTTGAAATTACGTGTTCGTATAGCGACAGTCGATATACGCGCAGTTCGAAAAATATAACTATTTTTCTAATCCAAACATGTTTTCATGTAGGAATATTTTTGAAAATGTTTTCTAACTTTAATTAAGTAATTAGAAAACAATTTTTTAATTGTTTAATTATTTATTTGTTTAATGATTAATTAATTAATTAATTAAGGTAATTAGTACTTAATCAATTGTTAATAATGGTATTTATACTTAAATATTAATCAATTAAGTCAATCATGATTTTCTACTTAATTAAAGTTAACTATTATTAAATTATTAATTAAGGATTGATTAAGTTTTATTTAATTATTTATTTAAAATAATTATTAATTAATTATTATTTTTAGAAAGGGGTTTTATTTAAATTAATCTTTGATTAAAGTTAATTATATTTTAACAAGGTTTAATTAATTTTAATTAGAGTTTAATTACTATTTAACATGTATTTGATTCTCATTTATAAGGGTATTAATTTATTTTAAAATCGTTTTCAGTTTAAGTAATCGGTTTTGTTTTAAATTGTTTCCTTTTCAAAAAAAATTAAATCAAGGGATTTCTATTTCATTTACCCAAAAGTAACCCCATATGATTAGGAGAACTAAATGATATTTATTAGTAGAAAAAAACATCATTCTTCTATTACAATTAACTTGAACATTTACTTAAGTCGATTGATGGTTATGTGTTGATCCCTTATATACCTATTGTTATGTGATGCCATGTTAAATTAGATAAGTAAAATCAAATTAAAAGAACTATAATGGTCACTAAGCCTCCATTTGATAAGTACTTCATTTTCTTTTTGAAATGGTTTCAAAGTTATTTCAATTTGGACAAGATATTTAAAGAATGATTTGACAAATGGTTTTACTAAAGATGTTTTCCCATGTTATAGAAAGAAGCTTTTATAAAGAGTTTTATAAAAGAATTTGTAAATTTATAAAGTGCTTTAGGTAAATGGATCTGAGTTTTTAAGCGAAGAATATTTCATAAATAAGGAAGATTTATGAAATGGATTTTCTTATTAAAGGAAGCTAATTTGATTTAAGTTTATTTAGGAAGTTGTTTAAACAGAAAAGATGTATAAAGAAGTTTTATAAATGATTTTGGTATTTATAAAAGAATTTTCAGAAAATGATTTAAATATTCATAAATGGAGTTTATAAAAAGGTTTGGATATTTATAAGAAATATATATAAAAATTTGGATATTCATAAAAGCAATTTATATAAATGATTTTGAATATTTATAAAAGGGTTTTATAAATGAATTTGGGAGTTTTGAAACCATTTTGAAATGGATTTGGATTTCAAGTAAAAGGGATTTCATAAATGAAATAGATTTGAGTAAAAAGGATTTATCGAAAGAAGTATAAAATGAATTTGAGATATGGGTTTCTCTAACTTGACCTTTTAAAAAATGGTAGTATGGAACATCCATTCCACACTTAAAAACTGAAGGAATAGGGTTTAGGGTTATCCTTACCTCCAATATAAACAACATTTGTTTAATCATTTTTAACATGATTTGGAAGTAAGAAGTTATTCACAAATGTTTTGTGAATATACTTATGTCAGAGAGACAAGTATATGAATGTTTTAAACAAATGTTTTGAAAGGAGATTTATTAAATAAAATTTCGTTTCAAGGGTTAATGGTTGCTATGGATAAATAAATCTCAAATGGAATTGGTGGTTGTTTGTTTATTTGATAGTTAAGTAATCGACTATCAAATATAGACCCAAAACGTAACTTTGAAAATATCTAGGAGAAAGACGTGAGTTATATGGCACCATCATCTCCGATGATGTTGTACTATGCATATAAATCTTGTTTTGTTCTCCTAGGACAAATGATAAGGAAATCCATCCATTAACGGTTAGGAGTGATCTCCACTCTTATCTTTGATTTTTTATTTACTAACGAACCGGGGTTGAGTTTGCCGAAAACTATCGAATGTTGTTTCGAAGAGATTGGGATTGGATATTTAATCCGAAAACTACTTCGATCCAACTCAAGCATTTCGAAGTGAGGACATCTTGAAGATGGTGGAATTGAAGATGGAGCTCTTTGAAGTGTAAGGGCTACTTGCTATTAATCCTGAGGGTGATTCCAAAATGGGTATAGTAGACGTAGTGCCTTCGGTTTGTCCACCTCCCTAACAACTTGTATGGATGAATGCTATCATTGCATTGTCTGAAGAGCAGTGTTACATTCCAAGTCGAAAGCGCTATATAATAGGTAAAACGTAGCCTCATGCCTCATCAACCGGGAAAAGATAAAAATCGGGCATGTAGTGGGGCCATGTGGGTCGCTCCCATCAGGGTATGGTCATTCCAAATCTGGATCGATTACTATATTCTCATGTATACTCCAGGGCCCAAAGTGGGGTGATCATATTCGGTACTGCAAGTCAAGTGGTAGACCAGTCATGTGTGGCAATGATACAAAATGTTCTTGTCAGACCTCGGTGTATTTTATCCAGAGATGTACCATCGGAAGGTAGTTCCTTACCATGTCAAGTATGGAATCCATTATCTAATACGAGGTTTTACGGTTTTTGTTGTATACCTATTATGCTGGAATTTAATCAATGTAACAATTTTGGTATAACATCCCCTATCTGGAGGTCCGAAGGTAAACGCTATAGATGTTGCAGTCATCCATAGTATTAACTTTTGGTGACCAAATACGATAATATTAATGGTATCCATAATATCAGAAGCACATGACTATGAAACAAAATCATAAATTTTAGAAACAGCTTTTCTGATTACATTTCAAAAAACATGTTTCATATTCCATTACAAAATCCTATAATCATTTCCCATGTAAAGATCAAATATAATTGTTACAAAATACGCTAAGAGCGACATATGCTGATGCCCTTTGGTTGATCAGAGTACTATATAGTCATAACTAACTTAATACAACACAGCAAAATAAAACAGCAACTCCTAAATAGTTATCCATCAGCCACCTGTTCATCTCCGGAAGCCTTATTCATCAACCTACTAAAACCTATAAACCCCAACCCTCAGCTTACCCAATCAAATTTGAGTACCCGAGAGTTTTAAAGGAAAACCACAAATTCTGAATCAGACTTAAAGCCTTATGTGAATAATACTATACATCTTTGTTATTGATATTAAATGAGACCACGTCGCTTAGCAGAACGGGTTTCCCCTCACTAATATCCTTAAAAAACATATTTTTGCAAATCATTATGCTACAATAAAAACTGGTTAAAAACTGTAAAGCAATATCATGTAAACTTACATGTCAGGTAATAAATGGACTATCTGTCCAAACACTATAGTTTTGTTTGGCTAACTACTAACATTTGGCTGATTCGAGCCTCCAAGACAATACGAACAAAATAATCCAATACTAATTAGACTCTATTCTTCTGGATAGTCTGTCCCTAACTTATCTGTTAACTTATTTTCTCCCAGGGTTACCTGATTATAATGGTTTTGCAGGCTCACCAATATCCTATCTGCATACAAATATATATCTCCTTCTGTGTGTAATCTAAATTTAGTCTTACCTATGACAAATCCCTACACACTAGAATTTTGGACTAAATTAGCTGGGGCTAATAGATAATGTATAGAGCGTGACCCAATACCGATCCCATCTGGTATTCTAATACCTGGGTCTTTTTACTTAGGGTAATCTTCCCAAAATTTTCCTTGAAAAACCTTTCCATCACAAATTGATTTAAAACCTATAAACCAAACTTAAACAAGGAAAATATATATTCTATGCTTTACTCAAAATCAGCTTGCTATGTTATATATACTTTACTCAAATCTTTATTGATGAAAATGTTTAAACCTTTGAAAGTGCCCCTTTCGAAGCCATTGAAAATATCCCTTTTGAAACTAAGTAAACCCCTTTATTTTACCTAGGTCGGAAGGACAAAACATTCCTTTCGAAACCATTGAAAAACCTTTCCTTTGAAAACTACGAAACCTTGCATGTCCTTCTTTAAAATGTTTAAACATTGCCTTTCGACATAGTTAGAAAACCCTTCCTTTCAGACCTATCGAAACCATTGGAGAACCACCCCTTAGAAACCTTTCTTTAAAACCTTTCGAATGCATCACTACCTTTGTAAACAACAAACCTTTCGAAAGCATTTGGGTTTAATTTAAAACTTGTGGAAACACCCTTCGAAACCATTTAAAATTAACTCCTTCGAAACCTTTGGGATCTACCTTTAACTGAGCAAAATGGTCATAAAACATTTAAGTCGAAAGCACTCTTTCAAAAGCATTTCCTAAGCAAAGAAGTGATGGTGTTGAAACCAACCTTCCGAAAGCATTAGAGAAGCAGCTTAGGTTTTAAAACAAAGTATAACTTCCGAAACCATTAGGGTTGAAAGGTAGATTAGCGACAATGAGGGATTTCGACCCGTTCGGAGGAAATTTCTTAAAACAAAATGCGCAACCCATTTGAAACCATTCCTTTAAAACATTTGAATCACCTAAAAGCCAACCAAGTCGAAAGCATATCCTTTGAAAGAAAAGGAGGCACGTTTTCATTTGAAAGCTAAGTAAGGTTTCGACCTCCTTCGGAACCCCTGCTTTTGACCCAATACCTTCCGCATATATCCAATTCGTTGGCCACTAAGGCTTTTATGCCATGTGCATTGGTTTTGATGGTGATGGTGGCGGAGCTACTAAGTCGGAACCTTTAGTTCCAAAAGTGGTGAAACATGCTAAACGCATGTAAAAACTGATTTTTACTTTAAAAAGAATTTCTTTTCAACTAACATGCCTTGTTTGTCAAAATATTATTGGTTACTGATGTGATGAAATATTCTGCAGGAAGAAGCTTGCAAAATTATTACAAAATGTTTTTTCAAAATGATTTTCAAAACTACTTTTCAAAATGTTTTAGGCTTAAAAATTATCTTTTCAAATGATTTTCAAAAAGATGTTTTAGCCTTCAAATACTCTTTGTTTTTGTTTTTAAACAAACTCTTGTTTTAAACTTCGTTTGTTTTTAAAACTATCTTTTGATTTTTAAATATTCTTTATAGAATATATATTTATACACTCTTGAGATTTAAAATCAAATTTATATATACATTCTAAAAATATATTTTTCTGCTCTTATTTATTTTAAAACATAGGAAAATTAGTTTATTTTACCCCAGAATCATTTTATCTTTGTTTTCCTTTCAATGCCATTTTCAAAAAAAATTTTACATAGTTTTTAACTAAGGGATGTCGACATCATAGGATACCCCATGTCGACATGGTGGCCGTTAAATTCAAAATTTTCAATTTTCAAAAGAAGTGTCTATTCGTTTAAATCTCTTCAGGAATGGTTATGACTGTTACTGGTCTATAAATAGCCTTCACAAACGAATTTTTTAACTAACTATTTTCTTATTTTCTTCACTCCTTCTTCTCCACAAATCCATATTCTAAAATTTTCATAATTTTAAGATCGTGTCGAAATTCTGCCAAATTCTCAAGTGAAACAAATTAGAATCTCGTTCTTGTTTGATACTCTGCCCTCTCTCGAAGATCAAAGTGCTATTCAGAGTTATAGGATCAATTTGTAATCAAAAGTTTATCGAGTCTCTCTATAAGGTGTGGTTATGCCTGGAAATCAATTGGGTGATCTTGTGTCCCATAAATCAAGAGAGTTTTCCCCAGACTCAAAGATAGGAGGGTACCTCAAGGACTTTAGAAATTTAGGATTGTAATCTCGACATTGGTATAATAAAAATCTATACGAGGTGTTTGCCTTGGTGCAGGACTGGATGTAGGGTAACTCCGAACTAGTATAAAATCTGGTGTTTTCTTTCCTTTTACTGCTTTTTATTTACTTTCTGTGTTTGTGTTTGATTCTGTGATTAAGTTCTGCATTTATTTAAATCATAATTTTTAAATTAGTCCATATAAGTCTTTGAATCCATTAAACACTATTCACCCCCTCTAGTGTTAAATTAGCCTTAATATCCTTAATCCACACTCTCTTTCAATTGGTATCAGAGCATTGGTTTTCATAGTTTTCATCATCTAGAACTTGAAAAGTTAAAAATGGCATTTTTAGAAAATTTTGTTAATACTAGTTTGAATTTATGCATTTTATCAAAGTATCATAAGTCTGCATATAGTTTTTATGAAAAATCAAGTTGTTTACCGAATTAGTTTGTTATGCAGGAACAGACATGTTACATGGCTTTTGAAGAATCAACAACCAATGGGCAAACTATGCAAATTGAGAAAGATAAATGGATACTTGATAGTGGTTGTTCAAGGCATATGACTGGAAATCCCGAGATACTCAATGACATTATATATCAAGATGGTGGATTGGTCAACTTTGGAGATAACTCAAAAGGATATGTGATTGGCATCGGCAATGTCGGTAATTCTAAAACTCCTCTTATTTCTGATATTTGGCTAGTTAGGAATTTAAAACATAATTTACTTAGTATAAGTCAACTATGTGATAATGGATTCAAAATTAAATTTGGAAAAGATAAGTGTCACATTGAAGATAATAAGTGAAATATCATCTTTGATGGAATTAGGAAGAAAAACATTTATATCCTTAGTATGAAAGTTTCAAATCATAACTTATGTATTTTGGCTACTACAAGTGACTCTTAGATTTGGCAAAAAAGATTTGGTCATTTAAATTTCAAATTGTTATCTAGGTTATCAAAACTTGACTTAGTTAGAGGTCTTCCCAAGTTAAAATTAAAGTAGATAGTACACGTGATGCTTACCAATTAGGGAAACTTAAGAAAAGTTCATTTAAATTAAAAGATATGATTTCTACTTCTAAACCTCTAGAATTACTTCATTTAGATTTATTTGGTCCATCTCAAGTTCATCAATTAATCAAAATAAAAATATTTTTGTAGTTATAGATGATTATTCTAGATATACTTGGACAATTTTTCTTAAACTTAAAAGTGATGCTTTTGAATTATTTAAAAATTTTGCTAAAAGAATTCAAAATCAACTTTCTTTAAAAATAAAAACTATTAGTAGTGATCATGGTGGAGAATTTGAAAATGAAAATTTTGAGAATTTCTATAATGAAAAAGGAATTACTCATAATTTCTCTTTTCCAAGAACTCCATAACAAAACGGAGTGGTAGAACGTAAGAATAGAACGATTCAAGAGTGTGCTAGAACAATGCTTTCTGATAGTAACTTACCTAAAAACTTTTAGGCTAAAGCAGTCACTACAGCTTGTTATATATTAAATAGGATTTTAATTAGACCATTAACTAATAAAACACCATATGAATTACTTTACAATAAGAAACCCATAGTAGCTTATTTTAAAGTTTTTAGAGGTAAGTGTTTTATTCTTAATACAAATAGATAAATCTGAACCTAAATTCGACAAAGGTATCTTCATCGGATATTCTAATAGAAGTAAAGCATTTAGAGTTTATAATTTAAGAACTAACACTATGAAGAAATAATGCATGTATCTTTTGATGAAAATTTTAAAGGTATTGTACAAATAGAAGATGAAGAAGATTTTGTAAATTTAAATAATGAACCTAATGAAACTAGTTATGAAATCATTCAACCTAATAAAAGATTTAGGCTATTGAAAGATCATCATGTAGAAAATATTCTAGGAAATATTGAATCTATAGTTAAAACAAGAAATCAACTAAATAGTATGAGTAATGTAGCTTTTATATCAACTATTGAACCTAAAAATCCAAAGGAAGCATCATCTGATGATTTATGAATTCTTGCTATGCAAGAAGAATTGAATCAGTTCACCAGAAATAATGTTTGGGAACTTGTTCCTAGACCTAAGGATAAAAGTATAATTGGAACAAAATGGGTTTATAAAAATAAAATGAATGAACTTGGTGAGGTCGTGAGAAATAAAGCTCGTTTAGTCGTGCAAGATTATTGTCAAGAAGAAGTAATTGATTATGACGGAACCTTTGCACCCGTAGCAAGACTAGAAGTTATCAAGATTCTACTTGCTTTCGCAAATTACAATAATTTTAAGTTATATCAAATGGATGTTAAAAGTGCTTTTCTAAATGGTTTTGTAAAAGAAGATGTTTATGATGAACGACCTCCACTTTTTGAAGATACTAAATTTCCAAATCACGTATATAAATTAAAGAAAGCTTTATATGGTCTGAAACAAGCTCCTAGACCCTGGTATGAAAGACTAAGATCTTATTTTCTACAATCTGGTTTTGAAATTGGTAAAATAGATACAACTCTTTTTATTAAAAGAAACAAAAATGATATTCAATTAGTATAAATTTATGTAGATGATATAATATTTGGATCAACTAATAACATAATGAATGAATAATATTCAGATATAATGACTAAAGAATTTGAAATGAGTCATATGGGGGAACTATGTTTCTTCTTAGGACTTCAAATCAAACAATTAGATAAAGGAATTTTCATTAGTTAAGAAAAATATGCTAAGGATTTAATTAAAAAAATTGGACTGGCTAGTTCTAGTGGGAAACCAACTCCATTGACAACTAATGTAGCTTTAAGTAAAGAAGATAAATCAAAAGATGTTGATCAGAAATTATATAGGGAATGATTGGTTCGATGCTTTATATAATAGCAAGTCACCCTGACATCATTCATAGTGTCTGTCTCTATGCAAGATACCAGTCTCAACCTAAAGAAACTCACTTAAAAGTTAAACATACTTTAGATTATGGTTTATTTTACCCTAAAAATGATGTATTTGATTTAATTTCATATTGTGATGCTGATTACGCTGGTTGTAAATCGGACCGAAAAAGTACAAGTGGAACTTGTCACTTTCTAGGACATTCTCTAGCTCCCTGGTTTAGTAAGAAGCAAAACACTGTATCATTGTCAACAACTGAAGCAGAATATATATATATGCTGCTTTGGCATGTTCTCAAGTTATATATATATATACAACAAACTTTAAAAGATTTTGGATAAACTATAACTAAATCACCAATTTATTGTGATAATACAGTGCAATAAGCCTGTCTAAGAATCCAACTCATCATGCTAGAACAAAACATATTGATATTAGACATCATTTTCTTAGAGATTAGATAAGTAAAGAAGCCATAACTCTTGAATATATTAATACTGAAAAACAAATTGCTGATATATTAACCAAACAATTAAACAAACAAAAATTTACTAAATTTAGAAGGGAATTAGGTATATGTTCATTAACTAAAATATTAATTATAAATAATATAAGTATATTTAATAATTAATAAAAATAAAAATTTCTCAAAAATTGAACTGGGCATGTCGACATGACCCATCCCCCTATGTCGACATACAGGCCGAGATGTTCAAATTTGAATTTCCCTCTAAAATTAGTTATTAAGTTATATATGTATATATTTTGACTTTTACTCCTTTTCTCTGTTCTATTCTTTGTAATAAACTTCTACAATAGTAAATTAATGGCTTTCTCTTCTAATAATGAACCTTCTTCACCCACTTCTCCATATTGTGGTCCTTTTCAATGTTCCACACACGGACGAGTCGTCAAATTATAAGAGAAGATGAAAGATTTGCTTCAAATGATGATGGAAATTCAAGTATACTAATTAATATTTTTCTAAAAATAATCTTTGGTGTATAAAATCTTGAATTCCATTTAACTTAGGATGTTATATTTCAGTCATACATAGTTATTATTCTTACGTCATATGTTTGTTTGTCTGATTTTCTATTAAGTTCAAGGTTTATAAGTTATTTTTTTATTGATGATAAAGGGGGACAAGTTATATAAATTAGTAGGCTTGGAGTAAGGGGGAGTTATGGTATGATTGAAGTGGTAAGTATATTTTATAAGGTTGTCATCATCAAAAGGGGGGAGATTGTTAGGAACTGGAGATAGTGGTTTTGATGACAACAACCTTTACAACTTATTTTATTATAATTTATATAATAACACTATTGTCTAGATATATATGAATGTTATCATGCAGGATATATAAGACAGGTACTGATTATTGAAGACCATGTAGTATAAAGATCAAGAATAAAGAAATCAAGTTTGAAGACTCATGAGTATCAAGATCAAGATTTCAAGATAAGTGTCTAGTGTTGTTAAAAATTCATAATAGCATGGAAATCTTCATTCCAAATTTCATTTGGGATGGAACCCATTTCTACCTTCTTAGTGGCTTACAAACCCACGACAAGTAGCTTACAAACCTACGACAAGTGGCTTACAAACCCACGAACATCCTGGTTCTGAACGAGTTCTCGAGTCCTGATGTGATAAAATATTCTGCGGGAAGAAGCTTGCAAAACTACTTCAAAATGTTTTTTCGAAATGATTTTCAAAATGTTTTGGCCTTAAAATTATCTTTTCAAATGATTTTCAAAAAGATGTTTTAGCCTTAAAATATTATTTGTTTTTGTTTTTAAATAAACTCTTGTTTTAATCTTCGTTTGTTTTTAAAACTATCTTCTGATTTTTAAATATTCTTTATAATATATATATATATATATATATATACTTGAGATTTAAATTCAAATTTATATATACATTCTAAAAACATATTATACTACTCTTCTTTATTTTAAAACAAGGGAAATTAGTTTATTTTACTCCAGAATCATTTTGTCTTGTTTTCCTTTCAATACCATTTTCAAAACAAATTTTACATAGTTTTTAACTATGGGATGTCGACATCATGGGATACCCTATGTCGACAGGGTGGCCATTAAATTCAAAAGTTTCAATTTTCAAAAGAAGTGTCTATTCGCTTAAATCTCTTCACGAATGCTTATGACCGCTACTGGTCTATTCTGCCAAATTGTCAAGTGAATCAACTTAGAATCTCATTCTTGTTTGATTCTTTGCCCTCTCTCGAAGATCAAAGTGCTATTAAGAGTTATAGGATCAATTTGTAATCAAAAGTTTATTGAGTCTCTCTATAAGGTGTGGTTGTGCCTGAAAATCAATTGGGTGATCATGTGTCCCGTAAATCAAGAGTGTTTTCCCCAAACTCAAAGACAGGAGGGTACCTCAAGGCCTTTATAAACTGAGGATTGTAATCTCGACATTGGTATAATAAAAATCTATACGAGGTGTTTGCCTTGGTGCAAGACCGAATGTAGGGTAACTCCGAACCAGCATAAAATCAGGTGTATTCTTTCCTTTAACTGCTTTTTATTTACTTTCTGCATCTATGTTTGATTCTATGATTGTTCTGTGATTAAGTTTTGCATTTGTATATATAATGATTTTTAAATTAGTCCATATAAGTCTTAGAATCCATTAAATACTATTCACCCCCCTCTAGTGTTAAATTAGCTTTAAGATCCTTAATCCGCACTACCTTTCAAACATTGCATAGTGCTAGCAACCAAGAAACTAATATAAGAAGAAACATCACATTCTATTATACCATAAAAATCAATCATCAAAAATATGTGTTTTTTCTATAATCTCGAAAATGGTAGTTATACAAATACATTTTTTTAAATTTTAAATGTAGATATTAATTACTATATAAACATGTTTATATCATTTAAAATATAACACACACACACACACACACACACACACACACACACATATATGTATGTATTTCAATGAGAATATCATGAATATTTGCTATGAAATAAAACTATAATGCGATATAATTTTTCACAATAAAAGTGATGCATTTCAAATTACTGAAGTAGACTAAGCTTTAACTTTGAGAAATATTTTTTATTATATGAATATGAATCATTTGATATTAGTTAATTATATTTAAAACAATAAAGAGCTATGCGCTTATTTTAGTGGGAGTGCCATAAGAGTTGATGAACTTTTCAGATTGATACATATAGATATATGCAATCATGGGTCTATCAATACTAAAGAAGTTCCATATACTTAATTATATTCATCGATGATTTATCACAAACATGAACATATTTATTTGATACGCATGTATAAGTCTATGATAATCTCATAGAATATAAAAATGGAATCAAATAAAATAACATATGAGAGAAATGATTCGATTTGATCGAATATGCGAGTATATTAGAAAGAGTTCTGCATGTGCTTAATATGAATAAAAATTCAGTCTTGAAGTCACTCATCCTTATAATACATAATGACGTATTGATAAGGATAAATCAAACTTTTTTGAAAAAAGAACGATTAATGATGAGCGAACTTGATTTAAATTCTTTCTATAAGGTGTATACTTAAGAGTAATACACAAATTTAAAATTAATACCAACCAAAAGTTGTTTAAAAAACCATACGTATAAGAAACCCCTACATATCGTAGGCCAAGGAGTTGGCTAGTCATGCAAGTCGAAAGATTACACATACTAATTGTATGTAAGGGATCTTGCATAAGTTGTCCCAAGATAATTTGAGAATGATAATCATTAGATAACTAATTTATGATGTGCGTAAATATATTGTAAACTAATGCAAAATTAGTGGTATATAAGGTAAATCATAAAATGTTTATGAATGCCTGTTTCGCTACATAGAGAAACAACCGTTGTTTCAAGAAATAACAGCTTCACAGCGAAAGAATATATTTAAAAATTTATTAGTATAAAATGAATTTGGATATGATCCAAGGACAAAACTGATTGCAAGGAATGAAATGAAATTCACTGAACCTAAATGAATACAACACATTAGAACGTCTAATAAGTATTCTTGTACACTAAAGAGAAACTGTGAGTTTGTTGTCAATGTTAAGAATAAATAATAGTTAGTTGTATAATTAAACCATTAAGAGTATTACTCTATGATATGGTACGATGCAATAATCCAAGATAGACTCTGAGTACATTATCCAAATATGATTTTGATAGTTGTATCCAAATTGATATGATCCATTAGCTACTAATGTGGCTTACTGAAAAAATTATAATACAGCTAGAATATAGTGAGCAACATTGACAAGAATATTATCATGAATTTTGATTGTTGAAATTAACGTAATAGATTCACCATTAGATGTGCTCAAGTTGGTTTGGATTTTACTAACAAAGTTATCATCTAGTATGACTTTATGTTTTGGTATATATGTGTTAAAGCGGAAAGTTATAAATATAGATTTAGACTAGACTATTTGTTTATAACAACTAAGGTGTCTTTAAATAAGTGTGAGTGATATTAAGTTTGTGGATTTTTCAGATATGATCTAAGAATGGATATGAAAATATCATTTAGAAAAGCATCAAAATTGAACAAGTGTTTTGATAAGAATATCAAGTAGTTTAATTATCAATCAAAATACAAAGGAAGCATATGTTTATAAGTTAGAACATTATATGGTACAAAGATATTTCTAAACTAGAAGTAGACAACAGTGTTGATTGTTAATGATATACTTGTGTTATAATTGGCTTTAGTTGTTTTTAATACTCAATGTTGGATTTGTGAATGATATATTATATGGTAAGTATAAAAGATATTGGGAATGTCCCAAACGATATACAAGGACACCCTAGTAAAATGATCAATATAGAACATAAAAAATAGATTCATATGCATTTATGATAGGAGTAAGCATACATGCTATGTTGTCTATGATATCATGATTTGTTTATGTATTTGACACATGAACCAAATAATAAATCCAAATAGATATCACTAAATGGTTGTATAAGGTAATTCCGTGCATTTATGAAAAAATAGAGAATTTTTTATCGAAATAACAAACTCCTTATGAAGGAATGTTCGAACTTAAGTTTCATAAGCGATATTGGGTATAATATGTCAATAATAAATCCAGGTTAAGAACCTTTAAGTTAGAAATGTTCCAACTAGAAGAGATAATGGGCGATTCAATGAAAAAGCTAAGTACATTGACTTGAATAGCACCACAATGAAAACGACGTATATACAATAAATGCACAAATTTATAACTGAGTAAAGAGTGTTTTCAAATGTTGAGAATCGCATAACATTGTTATAAGATAACAATGTCACAATATAGTTAATAAAAAAGCTTATATCTCATTAAAGGTCGAGAGACATATTCTAAATTGTTCCACATGATAATGGTAGTCTACCAATGTCGAAGAGAGCTGATTGACAAAGTAGATAATTGAAACATAATAGCATGTCCGTTGTTGAGAGACTGACCCAATTGGTTTTGAGAAAACCAATTGGGGAAGTTGTAATAAGATTCCATAAATGATTCCAAGTGCAAGAAGAAGATTAATAGAGTTAAGTGTATGCTCTAGGGCCAATTATGTAATTATTTGCATATATCTAACTCGATAACCAATCTTGTTCGAAATAAAAGCTATTTATGTTATTGATATAATATGTCATATTAATTAAATAATTTAATTAAAAAGAATATTTAATAGAAAAATCCATAAATGGTGTATTTTTGATAGCAATTACAAATAGTTGTAATCATGAGTATTGTATCAGAATATTATAAAACATCATTTTAAATATTCTTAGTCAAGATGCATCGAGACTGGATATCAATATATTCGTTGAGACTAGAGTACGTAATGCTCTCCAAATATTGGGTTGTGTATTACTCATAATTGCTGGGGGCATCTGGGAGTTACGTACTGTGTAACGACCGACCATTCATCTCCACAGAATGACGCATCATTAATATGAAAGAAAGGGATAGAAAAGAGAAAGAAAGAGAAGAAAGAAGAAACAACACATCAAAATCTAAACAACGGAATGAGTAAATTATATTAATAACATAAATATTACATAATATCATATACAACAACTATCAGAGTACACAGATAATACAACACATACTAGACAGTTATAAACACCTGTCTAGATATTACAACTCAATACAACTCAGAGACAACACAGAAATACCAAACACAGCAGAACACTATACATATCTACACGCAGAAGCCTCCTACTCCATTGCTCCTCCATAATTCGTCAAAGCTAACCTGAATCTCTTGACTACTCATAAAAATTTGAGTACCCAAGAGTTTAAGAAAACAGAAGATAAACTCCGGGTCAGACATGGGTCTGGTGTGAGTAACAGGTTAAAGTTGTTTAACTTTGAAAAAACCTTTTGAAAAGAAAGGTATCACGTAAGACTTCCCACACATAAACATGGAGAAGCTTTTACCTTACGCTAACCAAAACATTTGATAGGAAATCCAGTGATATTATAATAGGTCTAGGGTTTTCAAATAAATATGAAATAGCCGAAATTGTTACATGATTAAATTCCAGCTACTAGCCACAAAAGTGGGTAATACAATCAAAACCTTGGCACTTATTGGATTTTGGATTCCATACAATGGCAGGGCTACCGGGGTACCGCCCGTCACAGTACGTGGCCTAGATCACCGTACCGAGGATCACGCTCAATCCCCTGCAACACAAGGCCGGAACCATTCCTTACTGAACAGTTCCGAACAAGACAATACCACAGTTAGTGCCCATATACAACCGCCCACTAAGCCGAAATAAAAAGGACCTCTAGACAGGGGAAAATCTCATCCTACTTGGGCATGACCCACTTAGCCTTGCTGTACCTCCCCAGTTTTACCCATTCCCGATTGATGAGGCTTGAGGCTACGATTACCTTATATGACACATTACTTAGAATGCTCATCGTCCACCTGACGATGTTCTGAAAGCATTCAATCCATACAAGTTCGTTCCGGGTTCGAACGAAACTAAAGGCATTATCTCGTTACACTCATTTTGGAATCACCCTTAGAGTCAACGACGATAACCCTTGCACTCTGAATCTTCATCTCGAATCTGAAAGTACTATCTCCGTCAAACTCATCTCGAAATCACCCTCGGAGTTATACTGACGAATAGTTCTTACACCTCGAGTCTTCACTCTTCACATGAGATTCACGACCTATCGTTAATTTGGATCGATGTTGTTTTCGGATATCCAAATTTGGAAACCCGATCCCGGTCTCATCGAAATCCAAAGCGTGTCTTTTAAGTCCAAGTTGTTTTAGAGTTTAAAATAATTCAATACAATTATCTATATACACACAGATAGATAATTCACAGATTCACAATAGATAATCAACATTATCATCACAACGGATAATCCATATTATCATTGTCAAAGATAATCCATATCATCATCACAATGCAACCAACGCATCCATATCACTCAACATCACTTATCTCATTTCTGAGATTTCAACCATTCAAGGCAAACAATATTATCCATCCATACGTAAGCAATGATCTATAATCACACCATCTATAATTAATTTAAAATGAATTAAATTAATTACTTCTATCTCTAATTAATTTAATGTGAATTAAATTAATTACCGCATCAATATAAATCTTGCTTACATATTCATTAATTAATTACAAATTAATTAATTAATTATCCTCTAATTAATCAACTTAATTAATCACCCTTGATTAATTATTCTTTAATTACATTCTAGTAATTATCCTTTAATTGATTGCACAAATTAATTACTCTAAACCAAATATAGTAATTAACCCTTAATTACTTCATTAATTAATTAACTATAATTAATTACATTAAACCTTAATTAATTACATTAATTACTTACCTTTAATCAATCATTATTGATTAATTTATCTTAATTAATCAATATTAATTACATCATTAATTAAATTAATTAATGATCCCAAATTATATTTAATTAATTATCTTATTTAAATTAATCATATTCAGTAATTAATCTCAATTAAACCATAATTATTAATCACATTCAGTAATTAATTACCTTAATTACTTCATCAAATTAATTACTCCTTAATTAATTTCTTTAATTAATCCCTTGATTAACTATATAAAGTAATTTAATCCAAATTACTTTCACAATTCCATTATTATCCACTAATTACATCCAGTAATTATCTTTAATTACTTCACTGAGTAATTACATTCCATTAATTACATTAAGTAATTATTATCAAACCAACAAGTGATTAAAATTAATTAAACTTAATTAATTAATCTCAAACAAATTACATTTAAACTTAATTAATTACATTAAGTAATTAATTTCTCAATTACTTCCATCAAGTAATTAATCCTAAAATAATTTACAAATGATTATCATTAATTAATTAATCTAATTAATTATTAAAAATTAATCATACTAATTAATTATTAAATAATCATTAGTTAATGACCTTCATTAACTATTAATCATTCTTTAATTAAATTTACTTCTTAATTAATCCCTAATTTTAAATTAATCCAAATTATTAATTATAAATTAAATAAATAAGCATTCCTTAATTATATTATTTATTTAATCATTTTAATACCTTAATAATTTCTAAGATAATCCGTTTCTTACTAATGACCTCATTAATATTAAAGTGTATTTAAAACATTGCATTTTAAATTTAAATCCAAATTCCATTTGAATTTGAGATTCAAAATGATTATTTATTTAAACATTAACTAAATTTAAATTCAATTTATAATTATTTAAATAAATGTAAATAACATTTATTACTTACATTTAAAACTTATATAAGAAAAACCTTTAAACTAATTTACTTAATTTTTATTTGAAATTTAAACTTTTAAATACATTACTATTTAACTTGCAAATTCAAGTTAACAAATCATTTAACTTCCATTTATAAACCCTTTTATAAAGAACTTCATTCAAAAATCAAGTTTAAATATTTGTTTTGAAAACAAATTTACCTTTAACAAGCTATTTAAATTTAAACTTGTTTTGGAAACATTCAGAATTTTAAAAACTTATTCAAATACCCAGATTTGAATTCAAGAAATTTGAATCCATTATTTATTCAAAACATTTGATTTTAATCTTAGATTTAAACTTGTTTTAAACCTTGATTTAAAACTCTTTATTTAAAATCCAAATTTCATTTTTAAGCCTTAAGATTCAAAAGTATTTGGAAAAAAAACTGAACTTAATCTTTGAATTCAAACTACTGTTTAAATTATGTTTCAGATTTTAATATAAATTCAAATTCTAGAAACTGTCAGGTTTCTCTTTTTTTTTTAAACTGAAAAACCCACTTTAAAATTTTAAAAACTTTTAAGATTCAAAACCATTTGAATCTATACTACATACTAGATTTAAACTTGTTTTAAATATTATCATTACAACTTTTGAATTCATTCAAATTTGTTTTAATTTTAAATTTACAGGCAGGTTTTATAAAACCTGTAACAAACAGAATCAACCCGAGGGAACCCAAAATTTGTTTCGGGTCAAAACCCTTGTTGCTTCGAGTAAACCCTTACTTTTACTCGAGTGAAACTCGAGACAATCCTCTCTGCTTCCACCCAGAATACATCATAAACCAAAAGTGCACGGTGCACATGCACCGTGCCTCCGGCCAACTCTAGCGACCTCCGGTGGCCTCTACACATCGGCGACCAACTCCACATTCCACCTCGATCATCCTCTAGCTTCCACACTACTCGAATTTGAATTCGAGTTCAATTTCAAAACCTGGAACAGAAATTCCAAACCCCCACCAAAACCTGTCATCGCCACATTCACGCCCTTCGTCCACCAAAATAGCAGCAACTTCGGCCACCATCTCTTCAATGGCCATACTCCCATCTCCTCAAACCTCTCAGCACTCGATCACCCATAAAAGCTGTGACGACCAATTAACTAAGCATTCCAAAAACTAGGGCTACATACAAGAAATCATCACCGCTGCTGCCATGGTGATTTGCATCACCATCAATTATTTTTCCAAGCTTCTCTGATTACTCCTCTACCCTCAAGAAGAATCCCGACCCTTCAATATCAATAGATCACCAGAAATCACAAAATTTCCACTTTCTGTTCATCATAAAATTGCACCCTTATCCCATCATTTTAAATTATGAATTAAGCTTCAAAAATAATGTTTAAGGGCAATAATACGGTTTACATGCTTGAATTTATAAATTAAGATGTTTGCATTTTACTTATATTGAGTTTGTTCAGTTTCCCCCTTGATTCCCAGTGATGTTACCAACCTATTTAACTTAAATGAATTTTAACTAAATCTTTGATGGAACACACAAGTTTCCTTTGAAACTTAAGTTTTTAACAGTGACTAAACTAAAAGATTTGAATTTAAATTATAAACCAGAATTTTAAATCTGGGAACAGAGATGTCCCAGATATTCAGATGCACACTTCATACAACAGTAATTCATCAATAATATCTACACAAACATACTTATAAATATACATAATTGCAATAATTTCTACAATAATAACGTGCAACCATAATTTACTTTAAGTTTAAAAGTTACTCACCTGATTAAATTGGAAGACAGAGCCATGATTTTGAAAAAGACTTTGTACTTTTAAAACTGGGAATTTCTTTGCTTCAATCTTGAATTGCTTAATGAAAACTGAGTTGCTTGCTTATTTTTAAACTGCAATGCTTGCTTTAAATCTTGAGTTGTTGATGCTTTAAAACTAATCTTCAAATAAGAATTATATACACGCAGTAGCTTGAATTCCAGATTCTAAGTAATGTAGACTTTACAAATTTGTTTGAAGTGAAAAATGAATTTTCAGGCTTATGAAAGTTGTAGATGGTTTGCATGTTATAGATTTACAGGATTTTGAAGATGATTCAGATTTTAGTTTCAAAGGAAGTGTGTGTTTTTCTTTCAGATTTTCTTAGCATCATAGATTTTGAAAAATAATAAAATGAAAGAGGATTTGTTTATATATGAAAAATGAAATAAAATAAAAGAAAAAGCTAATTTTTAAAATGCCACTTGTCTTCCAATTTTAACATTTGTCAAGTAAGTATGTTAATTTGTTAACACATGTTCTTTTAATTTATAAAATGTTTACATTTGTCTTTTGAAGTTAATTAGTTATAATTAGGTTAATTTGTATTTAATTAGATGTTAATATAAGATAAATGTAAATCTATGTTTAATTAATTAGTTAATATGTACTTATTTATATGTAGAAAATTTAAAATGAAATAAATCCAATTATATTTATAAAATAAAGTTTTATACAAATATTTTAAAATCGAAAACAAATTAAAAATATTAATACTTTAAATTTTCAAAGCTTTAAATTCAAATCCAAATCAAATTCTAAAATTAAATTTTGAAATTAAGTTATATATTTACATATATAACTACACAATTCAATTTTGAAAAACAATTATTTTTATTAAAAATCTATTTGTTAAAAACAATGTATTATTATATTTTGAAAATAACAAATTTGATAACTATAAATGATTTATAAAAGAAATTGTTCCATTATTAATAAATTACTTATCTTACCACACTATATCAAAATAAACCTTATTGTTATTTTTATTTAAATTTAAACTCAAAAATCAATTTAAACAAATTAAATCTTTATTTTATCAATTTAAAACCATATTTTATTTATTCAATAGCTTTTAAAAGTTTAACTTTAAAATTATACCCAATTTTACCAAATATATATTATTTAGAAAAGAAGATTTATTTATTTATTAAATTGAAACTATATCTATTTACAATATATACATATCCTATATACATTATAAATAAAAACAATTTATTAGATTTTAAAAGATAAAATCTATCAATTAAATATTTATTTTATTGGATTATTAAATTAATTCCAATCTTATTTACAAAAATTATCAAATCGATTTAATTTTTAATTCAGATTATTAAATTGATATTGCTTAAAATTCCGGGTCATCACATTCCTCCCCCCTTAAAAGAATTTCGTCCCTGAAATTTGAAACAAAGATAATTTAATAATCTATTTAAAGATTTTAATTTTAAAACAAAAGCATATATGAAACATATGCTAACAACCATAGCAACCAATTTACCCAATCAAACAAATCTAACTTCCAGACAAAACTTTGGATAGAGTTTCCTCGAGTTTCCCAAGTATATATATACCGGGATACTCACTCTACAGAATTCAAACAATCAATACTATTAAGCTATAGAGCTCTTACTCATCTAGATCTACAGAACTAGATAGCATATCAGACTGCAGACGAGTCTGACTTAACAACCAAACCTCCTGAACTGCTGGTTCCAAAATCATGGATAGATCATACATGTACTCCCTCTAAGATACGTGAAACACATCGAATCCCAGTTATCCAAACTGGCAATTCAATCTTGAAAAACAAATACTTATCCAACCAAAACAGAGAAAAGATCCAAACATCTCAAAGTTAGGTTTCCAGCCTTACCCAAAACTTATAGCTCCTTTGATCGGAGAAAAAATTATCCAAATCCAAATCTCCGACTCCAGAATCCAAATTCTTTAGTCTCTTATCCACAAAATTCTTCAAACGATCATGGGCTGCCAATATCCTTCTTGATCAGCTCAACCCTTGCCGATGCCTCTTGAAACAAACAAGATCAAAAACAACCCAACCCAATGATCTCCTCAAGATCAATCCAAAACCAAGAACACAACTCTACTCCATAATCAGCAGAAGACTGAACTTACTTCTCCTTATCCGGAAAAGACAAATCAGAAACACTCCCAAACTGCTTCCGCTGTACAACTCTGATCCGAAGTAGATAAGAATGCTGATGAAGAATACGAGCACAAACTGGACATCACTTCCCAGATATATGGTTCAACAGATCCATAAAAGAAAGTTCTGAAATTCCTCCGAAAATCTGAGCTGCTTCATCAAACTCTATCTCTTGGAACCATTCTTCAACTAAACTAAACCACCAGTTCCACTCCTGGAATACTAGTCGATAAGAAAACTCAATCTCCAGATGCGGACAAACCTATGATTTCCCAGAAGACATCCAGAAAATCTCCAACAATCCAAGAAAACATTCAACTATCGCAAGTCACTTTTGTGATCAACACAGACCAATTTCCAAAGAAAACTATTCTCTCTTTACCAAACAGAACAGCTTACTCTGGTTTAGCCAATCCATTGAAGAAACAGATCCACTCTGCTGCTTCTGAACTCCACCTTCAGAAAAAACTACTTAGCCAGAAAACTTCCTGCCAACACAGAACACTCCGAGCTGCACTGCTGACACCGATGCCAAAAACTTCCTAATCCAAAGCTCTTCGAGAAACTCGGACTTCAAAGCTAACCACAACATCCTACTAAATCCATCCACAACACCGAAGCAGACACACTACACAAAACTTGTTCCAAAGAAATATCTTCGGGTACATCTATAATCACTGCATCTCATCACGCAGCTACACTTCCTGAGGTATCAAAATGCCATCACTTGCTTCTGCCCAACCGACAGATCCAATATTCAACTCATCCAACATCAAAGATGGACTCCGAACCTTAACAGGTTTCCTTCAGAGATTGATGAAATCTCTACACTCTGCACAACTTACTCGAGACAGTATTCGGTCTACAGTCTCGACAAATACACATCCAACCTCAAACATAAACTCCAACAATGGTAGTTGTCATGTTACACACACACCACTGCCTTATCTGCCTTTTATAACTTATATTGGAAAACCCGAACAGGTAACCCGATAAATAGGTAGAAGTATATATATATATATATATATATATATACATATATATATATATATTCAAAATTGCAAATACGCTTTCTCAAGAAAGAAATCATTTCAAAGCCTAGGTATTCACTCAACCTAGCGCTCTGATACCACTGTAACGACCCGCCATTCATCTCCATGGAATGACGCATCATCAATAAGAAAGAAAGGGATAGAAAAGAGAAAGAAAGAGAAGAAAGAAGAAACAACACATCAGAATCTAAACAGCGGAATGAATAAATTATATTAATAACATAAGTATTACATAGTATCATATACAACAACTATCAGAGTACACAGATAATACAACACATACTAGACAGTTATAAACACCTGTCTAGATATTACAACTCAATACAACTCAGAGACAACTCAGAGATACCAATCACAGCGGAACACTATACATATCTACATGCAGAAGTCTCCTGCTCCATTGCTCCTCCACAATTCGTCAAAGCTAACCTGAATCCCTTGGCTACTCATAAAAATTTGAGTACCCAAGAGTTTAAGAAAACAGAAGATAAACTCCGGGTCAGACATGGGTCTGGTGTGAGTAACAGGTTAAAGTTGCTGAACTTTGTAAAAAGCTTTTGAAAAGAAAGGTATTACGTAAGACTTCCCACACATAAACATGGAAAAGTTTTTACCTTACACTAACCAAAACATTTGATAGGAAATCCAGTGATATTATAATAGGTCTAGGGTTTTCAAATAAATAAGAAATAGCCGAAATTGTTACATGATTAGATTCCAGCTACTAGCCACAAAAGTGGGTAATACAATCAAAACCGTTGGCACTTATTGGATTTTGGATTCCATACAATGGCAGGGCTACCGATGTACAGCCCGTCACAGTACGTGGCCTAGATCACCGTACTGAGGATCACTCCAAATCCCCTGCAACACAAGGCCGGAACCATTCCTTACTGAACAGTTCCGAACAAGACAACCCCGCAGTTGGTGCGCATATCCAACCGCCCACTAAGCCGAAATAAAAGGGACCTCTAGACAGGGGAAAATCTCGTCCTACTTGGGCATGATCCACTTAGCCTTGCTGCACCTTCCCTGTTTTAGCCATTCTCGGTTGATAAGGCTTGAGGCTACGATTACCTTATAGGACACATTACTTAGAATGCTCATCGTCCACCTGATGATGTTCTGAAAGCATTTAATCCATACAAGTTCGTTCCGGGTTCGAACGAAACCGAAGGCATTATCTCGTTACACTCATTTTGGAATCACCCTCAGAGTCAACGACGATAACCCTAACACTCTGAATCTTCATCTCGAATCTGAAAGTACTATCTCCGTCAAACTCATCTCGGAATCACCCTCGGAGTTATACTGACGAATAGTTCTTACACCTCGGGTCTTCACTCTTCACATGAGATTCACGACCTATCGTTAATTTGGATCGATGTGGTTTTCAGATATCCAAATTTGGAAACCTGATCCCAGTCTCATCGAAATCCAAAGCGTGTCTTTTAAGTCCAAGTTGTTTTAGAGTTTAAAACAATTCCATACAATTATCTATACACACACAGATAGATAATTCACAGATTCACAATAGATAATCAACATTATCATCACAACGGATAATCCATATTATCATTATCAAAGATAATCCATATCATCATCACAATGCAACCAATGCATCCATATCACTCAACATCACTTATCTCATTTCTGAGATTTCAACCATTCAAGGCAAACAATATTATCCATCCATACGTAAGCAATGATCTATAATCACACCATCTATAATTAATTTAAAATGAATTAAATTAATTACTTCTATCTCTAATTAATTTAAAGTGAATTAAATTAATTACCACATCAATATAAATCTTGCTTACATATTCATTAATTAATTACAAATTAATTAATTAATTATCCTCTAATCAATCAACTTAATTAATCACCCTTGATTAATTATTCTTTAATTACATTCTAGTAATTATCCTTTAATTGATTGCACAAATTAATTACTCTAAACCCAATATAGTAATTAACCCTTAATTACTTCATTAATTAATTAACTATAATTAATTACATTAAACCACAATTAATTACATTAATTACTTACCTTTAATCACTCATTATTGATTATATCTTAATTAATCAATATTAATTACATCATTAATTAAATTAATTAATGATACCAAATTATATTTAATTAATTATCTTATTTAAATTAATTACATTCAGTAATTAATCTCAATTAAACCATAATTAGTAATCACTTTTGATTAATCACATTCAGTAATTAACTACCTTAATTACTTCATTAAACTAATTACACCTTGATTAATTTCTTTAATTAATCCCTTGATTAATTATACAAAGTAATTTAATCCAAATTACTTTCACAATTCCATCATTATCCACTAATTACATCTAGTAATTATCTTTAATTACTTCACTGAGTAATTACATTCCATTAATTACATTAAGTAATTATTATCAAACCAACAAGTGATTAAAATTAATTAAACTTAATTAATTAATCTTAAAAAAATTACATTTAAACTTAATTAATTACATTAAGTAATTAATTTCATAATTACTTCCATCAAGTAATTAATCTTAAAATAATTTACAAATGATTATCATTAATTAATTAATCTAATTAATTATTAAAAATTAATCATACTAATTAATTGTTAAATAATCCTTAGTTAATGACCTTCGTTAACTATTAATCGTTCTTTAATTAAATTTACTTCTTAATTAATCTCTAATTTTAAATTAATCCAAATTATTAATTATAAATTAAATAAATAAGTCATTCCTTAATTATCTTATTTGTTTAATCATTTTAATACCTTAATAATTTCTATGATAATCCATTTCTTACTAATGGCCTCATTAATATTAAAGTGTATTTAAAACATTACATTTTAAATTTAAATCCAAATTCCATTTGAATTTGAGATTCAAAATGATTATTTATTTAAACATTTACTAAATTTAAATTCAATTTATAATTCTTTAAATAAATGTAAATAACATTTATTACTTACATTTAAAACTTATATAAGAAAAACCTTTAAACTAATTTACTTAATTTTTACTTAAAATTTAAACTTTTAAATACATTACTATTTAACTTGCAAATTCAAGTTAACAAATCATTTAACTTCCGTTTATAAATCCTTTTATAAAGAACTTCATTCAAAAATCAAGTTTAATATTTGTTTTGAAAACAAATTTGCCTTTAACAAGCTATTTAAATTTAAACTTGTTTTGGAAACATTCAGAATTTTAAAAACTTACTCAAATACCCAGATTTGAATTCAAGAAATTTGAATCCATTATTTATTCAAAACATTTGATTTTAATCTTAGATTTAAACTTGTTTTAAACCTTGATTTAAAAATCTTTATTTAAAATCCAAATTTTATGTTTAAGCCTTAAGATTCAAAAGTATTTGGAAAAAAACTGAACTTAATCTTTGAATTCAAACTACTGTTTAAATTATGTTTCAGATTTTAATATAAATACAAATTCAAGAAACTGTCAGGTTTCTCTCTTTTTTTTAAACTGAAAAACCCACTTTAAAAATTTAAAAACTTTTAAGATTCAAAACCATTTGAATCTATACTACATACTAGATTTAAACTTGTTTTAAATCTTATCATTACAACTTTTGAATTCATTCAAATTTGTTTTAATTTTAAATTTACAGGCAGGTTTTATAAAACCTGTAACAAATAGAATCAACCCGAGGGATCCCAAAATTTGCTTCGGGTCAAAACCCTTGTTGCTTCGAGTAAACCCTTATTTTTAGTCGAGTGAAACTCGAGACAATCCTCTCTGCTTCCACCCAGAATACATCATAAACCAAAAGTGCACGGTGCACATGCACCGTGCCTCCGGCCAACTCCAGCCACCTCCGGTGGCCTCTACACATCCGGGACCAACTCCTCATTCCACCCTAGTCATCCTCTAGCTTCCACACTACTCGAATTTGAATTCGAGTTCAATTTCAAAACCTGGAACAGAAAGACCAAACCCCCCACCAAAACCTGTCATCGCCATATTGACAGCCCTCCGTCCACCAGAATAGCAGCAACTCCGGCCACCATCTCGTCAATGGCCATACTCCCATCTCCCTAAACCTCTCAGCACTCGATCACCCATAAATGCGACGACCAATTAACTAAGCATTCCAAAAACTAGGGCTACATATAAGAAATCATCACCGCTGCTGCCATGGTGATTTGCATCACCATCAATTATTTTTCCAAGCTTCTCTGATTACTCCTTTACCCTCAAGAAGAATCCCGACCCTTCAATATCAATAGATCACCAGAAATCACAAATTTTCCACTTTCTGTTCATCACAAAACGGCAGCCTTATCCCATCATTTTAAATTATGAATTAAGCTTCAAAAATAATGTTTAAGGGTAAGAATACGGTTTACATGCTTGAATTTATAAATTAAGATGTTTGCATTTTACTTATATTAAATTTGTTCAGTTTTCTCCCTTAATTCCCAGTGATGTTACCAACCTATTTAACTTAAATGAATTTTAACTAAATCTTTGATGGAACACACAAGTTTCCTTTGAAACTTAAGTTTTTAACAGTGACTAAACTAAAAGATTTGAATTTAAATTATAAACCAGAATTTTAAATCTGGGAACAGAGATGTCCCAGATATTCAGATGCACACTTCATACAATAGTAATTCATCAATAATATCTACACAAACATACTTATAAATATACATAATTGCAATAATTTCTACAATAACAACATGCAACCATAATTTACTTTAAGTTTAAAAGTTACTCACCTGATTAAATTGGATGACAGAGCCATGATTTTGAAAAAGACTTTGTACTTTTAAAACTGGGAATTTCTTTGCTTCAATCTTGAATTGCTTAATGAAAACTGAGTTGCTTGCTTATTTTTAAACTGCAATGCTTGCTTTAAATCTTGAATTGTTGATGCTTTAAAACTGATCTTCAAATAAGAATTATATACATGCAGTAGCTTGAATTCCAGATTCTAAGTAATGTAGACTTTACAAGTTTGTTTGAAGTGGAAAATGAATTTTCAGGCTTATGAAAGTTGTAGATGGTTTGCATGTTACAGATTTACAGGATTTTGAAAATGATTCAGATTTTAGTTTCAAAGGAAGTGTGTGTTTTTCTTTCAGATTTTCTTAGCATCATAGATTTTGAAAAAGAATAAAATGAAAGAGGATTTGTTTATATATAAAAACTGAAATAAAATAAAAGAAAAAGCTAATTTTTAAAATGCCACTTGTCTTCCAATTTTAACATTTGTCAAGTAGGTATGTTAATTTGTTAACACATGTTCTTTTAATTTATAAAATGTTTACATTTGTCTTTTGAAGTTAATTAGTTATAATTAGGTTAATTTGTATTTAATTAGATGTTAATATAAGATAAATGTAAATCTATGTTTAATTAATTAGTTAATATGTACTTATTTATATATAGAAATTTTAAAATGAAATAAATCCAATTTTATTTATAAAATAAAGGTTTATACAAATATTTTAAAACCGAAAACAAATTAAAAATATTAATACTTTAAATTTTCAAAGCTTTAAATTCAAATCCAAATCAAATTCTAAAATTAAATTTTGAAATTAAGTTATATATTTACATATATAACTACACAATTCAATTTTGAAAAACAATTATTTTTATTAAAAATCTATTAGTTAAAAACAATGTATTATTATATTTTGAAAATAAAAAATTTGATAAATATGAATTATTTATAAAAGAAATTGTTCCTTTATTAATAAATTACTTATCTTATCACACTATATCAAAATAAACCTTATTGTTATTTTTATTTAAATTTAAACTCAAAAATCAATTTAAACAAATTAAATTTTTATCTTATCAATTTAAAACCATATTTTATTTATTCAATAGCTTTTAAAAGTTTAACTTTAAAATTATACCCAATTTTACCAAATATATATATTATTTAGAAAAGAAGATTTATTTATTTATTAAATTAAAACTATATCTATTTACAATATATACATATCCTATATACATTATAAATAAAAACAATTTATTAGATTTTAAAAGATAAAATCTATCAATTAAATATTTATTTTATTGGATTATTAAATTAATTCCAATCTTATTTACAAAAATTATCAAATCAATTTAATTTTCAATTCAGATTATTAAATTGATATTGCTTAAAATTTCGGATCATCACATAGTGATAGTTATTGGATAACTATAGAGCAACTCACTTGATAGTTTGTTGTTGGTTAATAAAACTAAGGTTAAAAAAATATCGATGTGACTGATTTACACAGTTCTCTCAACTTAAGAATAGTGTCAATCTTCAATATGAAAGCTCTGTTTTGATTATAGTCAAATCATAGCATGACATCCATCGAATGACTATAGTTGGGTCGAATAGAAGTATTGGAAGTGAAGCACTATTCAAGACATGATTCGTTTCCTCAGTTATATGAGGTTACTATTACGATCAACTCAAAGTCAAAGTCTCTAGGCATAACATTTCAGTTAATAATAATTGTTGTTATTGAACCAAGAACTTTATTTTTGTATTACAGAGTTGAATGTGGAGGATATTGGAATTTTGACCATTACCGAATTCCATAAGTCTAAAATGATATAATTTTAACGAAGATAATTGGTGTAAATAAAAGTCCCAAATCGGGAAAAAACTTAATAAGGTAAAATTGGATTTGCATAAACCAAATAAGTGATCAGTTTGGCCAAAATGTCACACAACCTGCTAAGTGACATGTGAATGCTGATGTTCAAATAGTTTGATATTAATCGCTGACCAAATTCACACCTGACAAGTCACACAACGAAGAACAATGAATTCTCCTTTGACAAAATGATTTAATTAATTTATAATTGTTATAAATTAACTTAATTAAATAATATTTATGAAATATTATATATAAATTTGATTTTGATTTGATAAATGAATATTAATTGTATCTATTAAAGTTATAAATGCATTATTCGATATATGATATCGATAAGCATTTTAAATTAGATTTAGAATGCAAAAATATTCATTCGGGCTCAAATGAGTTTAAGGTCCATCATGCAGACTGATAGGATCGGTTGCAACATGGGGTATAAGAGGATTAAAATATGGGTTAAAGGGCTTGATAATGGTGTGGCTCAGATTAAAGGAGATGGAGTAAAAGACAAGATCCTAAATTCTCTCATTTCCATTCCCTATTTAACATCTCTTTCTATAGTTGATTATGGACTTGTGGAGCTTCCACTTCTTCTGATTACTGGTCAAAAATGCCCTCCGGTCGCTCCATTTAATCAAACCTAAATTAAGTCAATTCAATTGTTATTCGATGGGCAGTGGTCGATGGTTCGAGGACTAGCATTCTTACGGATCGAAAATCGTTCATAGGAGCATAAAAATCGTTTCTAGGTATGCTTAAGGGCTTTGGCTGCAAGGTACACTTCTAATTTATTTACAAACATAAATTTATCATTACAATGTTCATTTATATGTATATAGTATTGTTTGTTAGGTGACGATTCGAATATGATATATTGTCGCAAATTTAGTTGGTAGTATGTGTATGTGTATATGATTATAAAAAAATCGTGATAATCCATCTATGTATTATAACATGGCTCAGAATAAAAAAAAACTTTTTTATTTACTTAATTTAATATGGAATATATACATATATTTATATAGTTTACAATTTGAATACTATATTAATATGTGTAAAATATGAAAAGAAAATTTCATGTATGATGTTTAATAAATATAATATTTTCGGTAGAAAGAAAATATTTTTTATTTATATAATATTTTTAAATAATATTTAAATCAATATATCATATAAATAATTATATAAATTCATATATGTATTATAATTTATATTTTATAAAATTTTATTAATGCATATTAAGCTCATGGTAAAAATTTAAAAATAAAATCCATTTTTTATTTTAAATATTTAAATTAAAAATCGATAATTTGAAATTGAATTTAAAATTGTTTTAAATTATAAAATTATATATTAAAATTTCTAATTATAAAATTTCATGTAAAATTTGCTAGAAATTTTAAAGTTGATTTAGTTTTGAAAAATAATATTTTTTATTTTATTTTAAATAATTTTACACAGTTTTGTTTATATATATATATATATATTTAAAATTTAAAAAAATAAAATAAAATATCTTGAGTCATGCACAAGACTTTTTCAATGTATATATATATATATATATATATTTAAATAAAAATTATTTTGTATTTTTATTTATATACATATATAAGCATTTAACATATATATATATATATATATTAATTTTTTATGTATTTGTATAAGTACCATTTTCGACATTACAGGAGATATATATATATATATATATATATATATTAAATGATATAAACATATTTATATATTAACCAATATATTTACATTTTGTTACTATATATGTACACAAAATTATATATAAATAAACATTTAATATATATGTATATATTTAGAAATATTTCATTATAAAAGCAAATGTATATATATTTATATATGTGTACATTTAGACAATATATTTACATATTGGGTGAGCTAACATGTATGTTGCGATGTAAATCCCACCATTTATGTATGGGCATGTGATACTTTACATTGATTGATATATTACACATGCACACACTGTAAGTGATACACATATATATTTAACACAACATACAATTAAATAATATAATATCATTCTATAAATTTAAATAAAATAAAAGATCTGACTTAAATAAAATTTAGAAATGTTCTAAATAAATTAGACTTCATAAGCCCAATAAAAACCCAATAAGGAATTTTTTTTGAAAATCACCCATAACTTTCGCTAAGGGCTGGCCTAGTTCTAATAATATGGAGTAACAATAATTATAGAAATGTGCAACCATTAAAATGAGTAAACATGACATAAATTTAACAATGCCATTTCCAACACCAACATCAAATAAATCATAATAAAAAATATCATCATATGTGTTCTTATTATCCATCATTAGTAACACAAAATCAATAGCATACATGCAAGCATAAATCTATCAAATGTGCACTGACCACTCCATATCAGTAACACAACATCAAACTCATCAAATGTGCACTAACTACTATATATTAGTAACACAAAAACTAACAACATCAACTATCCAAAAATTTCGATAAACAACAACACTTCCATGTAGTAATAATAACAAAACATCAATTAATTCATCCTAATACGATTCCATCTCAATACTACAAACATGATAATCCTAATTAATAATTAACACATAAATCACAACAATCCAAAATGGTGTATTTATACCTATTGTTTTCATTTAAGTATAAAATTATCTTATTATTGTTTAGTATAAAATTACGCTTATATCAATTATCTCAAAACAATAATATTTCTCAAAATGACATATACTTCAGAAATCCTTCATTATTAAAATATCGCTTTAATATCTCAAAACATCGTTATTGAATCAAAAATAGTAATTTATGTCTAATTAATTTCAAACACAATAATATTATTGTATTTTTTGAAAGTAATAATATTTATTTAAATTGCCTTTTTATCCTTCATAACACATTATTACTATTAAACTCAAAATAATAATACCCAACATTAGATATTAGAAATTGCTTTGTTGTTGTTTATCTTAAAAAGACTGATAATTTAACCCAAAATACTTTTGAAAAATGCCTTTTATCATTATTATTATTATCATCATTATTATTTCTAAGATATCTCTCATTGCTATAATAATACATTTTCCAATAAATCCCATAAAAAAAATCATATTATTGTTTAATTAAAATATTATTGCCTTAACAAACATTATATTATTTACTAAATTTTACATTACTTTGTAAATTATAATAAATTCTAAGAGTTTTCTTTATAATAGAATTTTCATTATAATTTATGTTGGTGAGATTTTTCATCTCACAAACCGAAGATCATTGCAGAATAATTATTATGCAACCGCTTTCGCTATTTTGAATTAGCAAATTCAAGTATTGTCAAATTTACCTTAGAGTAGTAATTATGTTGCCGCATGCTTTTGTAATTAGGAAGTTGCATTCCAACTATTTATTGAAAATTTAAATCTGATTTGACATTGATTTTTGATATGACTCAAGCAGTAAAATTCGAAGTATAATGCACGAATGAAATCACATAGAGATTTACGTGGTTTAGATTCCAATGAATCCTATGCCCATGGGCCAACCTCTACTTTCTTTTATTTCTGTTAGTTTAAATAGTTTAAATCAATCGAAGTATATATTCTTCTTACAATTTCTTAGAATTGAAAAAAAAGCCCCCTACACTGCTACAGTGCCTTCCTCTTTATAGTCGAGCTCCTTGGTGAATTAATGGAGTTATCATATCATGCTTCTCTTCCCTTATTGGATCTTTACATATGTCATCTATCTGCTGCTTACTTTAAGCATGTGGGGACTGTGATGTTGCTTTGCGCGGGAAGTTTGCCATTGGAAAAATTTTTTTTAAAAGCAAGAATGCACAAAATTTGAGTCGGTAAATGCCCAAATTTGAATGAATCATGTCTTCTTTGATTTGGTAAACTAGCAGATTGGTAGGCTGAGTAGATATGTCAATAATACTATGCTAGTGAATTACTCTTTATTTGAGGAGGGATTATATCGATAGCCCTTTATCTACATAATGCAATGTTGGAGGGTTGCGTGGCTTAATTTGGGACACTACGCCTGAAGGGTAGTTGTCCCATATGAATATATTTCGAGTCATCTCATATATAGAGGTCTGCACTGCTTCTCTTATCTTTACGGAATGAGGCTTGGTTTTTGGTTATGGGGAAGTTTCAATCCATCGCTCCATCCCTTGGACCTTTAGGTGTGTGGTACATATCTTCTAGGATTTTGGTGTAGCCTTATTATGACAAGATTGTGGTGCATCTTTATCACTTTAGCCTTGAAATTGGATTGCAGTCTTATCTCTTCAAGTCACATTAGGATGGTGGGGTGTCCTTGTAGCTTCGTTATGTGATATAAGATAGCGGCAAAAAATCTACCAATTTAGATGTTGGTTTTAGTTTGTGCCAATCTCTGCTTAGGTTTAATTATTTGAGTAAGTGTGTCGCAGTTCCAATTTGAGATGAATATTAAGGCTGCAGGTCGGCTCTTATCATCGGGATTTTATTCCAACATGGGATTACGGCTTAGTCCCAGATTGCAAAGGTAGCACAGTTCGGAATGAGCATGTAACGCAGTTCAAAATGGTTTGGACATTGTGACTTGACTTCCCACCAGTGCAGTATGAAGTTTATGCTTCCAAAGTGTTCTTATGCAGTTCGGTTGCCATGAGCTTGATTTTGATAATTGGCCAACTTTGCATTAGAAATTGGCCTTTCCTAGTAGAATTGGAGAAGTTTACAAGGCTAGCATAGTTATTGTTTGGCTTGCCTCGGTCCAATTTGGCTAACATTGGTGCTGCATAGGCTGTCACACCATGATTGCTTTCTCCTATACTTAGACTTTTGATGGTCAACTAGATCTTGAAATAAGAGTGATAATACGACACAGCTTGGCTTTATTTGGTTTGACTATTTAGTTCTGCTCATAACGGTTAGCTCTTAGCGAGTCACAATGTGACGCCTCATATTTATTGTAGGCTGTGAAGTTTGTTCAAACATATAGTGTGCTTTGTTTGTAAAATGAAGTGTATTTACGGATTGTTGCATGATGGACTTGTGATTGTTGCACAGTTTTGATTATTGGGTTGCAGCTTCAGTTTTTTCCATTTGAGTAGATCTTTCAATGGAACAGGCCAGTTTTTTTGGTCATATTATCTTTGCGCTTTATTACGGTATACCGACGAAGTTGTATCCTACGGATACATTATCTGTTCTTTGTTGTAGTGTGTGCTCTGATCATACATGGCTCATTTCGTGGCTTAGCTAGCCTATCTTGTTTAAATGGGCCCCTGTAGTTTGGGTTAGCCTTTTTTAATTTTACTTCGCAGTTCAATGTTTAACCAGTTTATACATCGTACTACAAGACTCAAAAATGGGTGTAACACTTGCCCCCTCAGGTCTGCGCTAATGTCTATTAGTGTGGACTAATCAACTTGTATTTAATTTTTCGAGTAATCTAATCAGTCATCTCACATTTAATTCTCTATACACATGTTCCATTATGGTTGGTCGCTTTTTCTGACCATTGTCATGCGAATCATTTCGTACCTCAAGAGAATATATTCAGTTTCTCGTGAATGAAAAATATCCAATGGCTGTGGTTTCTATGTATTTCGAGGTTTTGAGGTTTTCATTAGTTGATTTATAAACTAAAATTGCTTTTTCTTCCTTATTTCCTCTTTTACAAGTTTGAGAAATAAAAAGTCCATATGAGAAATTTCAGTCTTACATTTCTCTTCAAATTCATCCCAAATTCATCTGTAATTCAAATTTATGTATTCAATTTTTAGGCAGCTTCTTTCCTGTTAAGTTGATTTTTGGGTAAATTTTCTTTTCATTTCAAGTTTGAGTGGTGACTTACATGATCTTGTTTTTAAATTGATTGATGAAAAATTCCTTTATTAGTTCATTTATAATGCTATAAAAAACTTATTTCCTGTTATCTTAAGTTGATTTATGTTATTTTGCGAGTAATTTATTTCTTCTACTTAGTTTAGTTATTAATAGCCTTCAACGATCGTCCTAGCTCTTCCAATTTTGTTTCTTCTTTTGTAAAATTGCCTTTGGTCATTCGCGAGAGAAGTCGAATGGAGGGGATATTAGCTAGTTTTGGGATTAGTGGTTATGAATTTAAGGTTCCCTCACCCTTCAATCGAATTCATTTTCCACCTAATGGATATGTTTCGGTATCATCTAAGCATATCAGATGTGGCCTTTATTTTCCTTACACCCTCTTCTCAAGGAACGACTTGCAATGTTTGCCTTATCTCTCATTTAATTGGTCTCGGTTTCTTATTACCTTCTAACCTGATCCTATGTCTTGTATGACAAGAATTCAACCCCTCCCTCTTGTAAAGAATTAGCCTTCTTTTATTCTACAAGGGAAACCGCTCTTCGGGATGCACATGATTTTGCTTCGTTCAAGCCATAAAATCGCCTTTTCCCTCTTCTCCGTGTAAAACATATCGACGGGCGGATATGTTCCTTTTTGTATCTAACATGGATGGTTTTGTCTCTTCCTTCCAAGAGCCTAGTACTGGGCCCACTCTTCTTCATGTTTCTTTTTCTTTTAACTTCCTTTCCTGCACTGATTTGCATCTTCTTCTCTTTTAGCAAATCATCCCGACTTCACTAGAGGAAAAGAAGCTATTTTTCACAGCGCAGGGCAGATGCACATTGAGGCTAATTATTGATGCCCGCAAAGGGTTGCATCTTTTTACTAAAGATTTGCTGCAACGTAATTTTCTACGCATCCATCATCATTTTTGTAGATCCATTTTTACATATGACTTTGATATTTCTGCTCCACGTAGGGGGTGCATGTGTATTCATTAGTTATTTGTCATCTATTTAGATTTATTAAAATTTAAAGGTTTGCATGTATTAACTTCGTCCATTTCACTGCACAAATTCAATGTCATCACTTGCCACTTTTTTTACTTTGAAAAAGAAGAAAAGTGAAAGGAAAAGACTAAGATGATATCTTTCTATGCAAGAGGGTGCATTGAAGCGATTATGGGTGGACAAACCTTTGACTCCTCCCCCGAGTTATTTGACATGTACCGTGGTTCCTATGTCGCCTCTTAACATGCTTTTGCCCTCCTCGTTCGTCTTGGTTATTCATGAAGAGGGGGCGGCATCTTACAAGGTGGAGAGGATGGATCGTTTACTCATCGATGACTATACTACACCGAACCCTTCTCCATTACCTGCTTCAGTTCACCTTCAGGGAAAGTCTTCTCTGTTTTTTGCACAATTATGGCTTCCAAGTTAACATATTATAACGTTGTTTTTATCTAGTTATGGTTTCAGGTGCATTATTATTTATTATAATCTTCGTTCTTTTAGGTCATTGTTCTAGGGATGGAGCTGCTCAATAGTCTCAGTAATTTAGAGTCGGCTCTTACTACTACTTAGGAAGAAATTTCAAAGTCGGAACAGGACAATTTGCAATTGAGGTGGGATTTAGACGTTGCCTCCCTGGACATAGAAGCAAAAAACAAAGAGGAGGTGAATTACAAAGTACAACCGGAGGTGTCTTCCAAAAAGATTAAGGATATAGAGCAAGATGACATGCAGTAGAGGAAGAAAGAAAGCCGAATGGAGTGGAAGCTCTCCTAGCAGGTCCGGCTGAAGCATCTAGGTTGCCCTAGGCAGCTGGATATTGGAGGCAAAAAAAATAGAGTGGTTGTATGGATTAGAATAATTGACCCACTGACCTCAGCATTGGGAAGCCGATACACTACCACTGCCCCAATATCAGCTTTGTTTATGAAGGCAGCAATATGAACTTATAAACCATAAGCTTGAAAAGCCTGTCAACAACCACCTGCCTCCCCCGCCTGTTGCCCTCACCCGGGGGGTTGCCCTAGGCGACCGCCTGGCCAGCCTAGTCCTGAAACCGGGCCTGTCTCCTAGGCAGAAAAAGATCTAGAAAAAATCACCCACGGTGTTCTTTATAGTGTTTATGCTTAAGTAAAGAGATAGTTCTTTATGGATAACCACGACATAGAGGATGCATAAGTCGATCTGAGTTTCTTGAAAAAAGCCAGATTTGGTCCAAGAGGCCGAGGAATACTACATGCAGAAATGGATTCAGGAACGTGATGACCTCTTGGTTCCTCCTTTAAAAGAATGTAGGCTAAATGCATATCTCGTAATTTTGATGGGGACAAGGACCCTACTACTTTATAAGTGCAATACAAGGCTGTTCCAACAGGATCTATAAAGACCGAGGAAGTAAACATTTGAACTTTCTTGTTATTAATTTTCTCTCTTTTATTTTTTGGAAAATATTTTTGTTGTGATAGTACTACATATGCTTTAATTTGGATGATTTTTTGTAAACATTGAAGATTACTAATGAAATCAACATTTTGTATATTTTTCTCAACGTTTTAATTTCCGTTTCATTCTTTTAGGTAAAAACATTATGTATTAGTAACCCCCATTTATCAAAGTCATGCAAATGAAGTAGTTTAGTTCAACAATTTAAAGTTTTAGAACGACAAGCCATGGAGAGACCATTGATAAGAAAGACCTTGGCATGAAAGAGGGAAAATGAATTGGAGTAGATTATTACTCAATAAAGAAAAGATACTCGAGGCCTTGTATCAAAAATTACACAAGTTATTCACGAAAAGGATGCGCAATGTGAATTTTTGCGGCACAAGTGAGGCTTCATCTTAGAAAGTTAATCGGTTATCTTAAGACATCCTTACTTACTGTGGTTTAAAGATATATACTTAGGCGTAGAAAAAAATAGGGTTCCCTTCTCTTCATGTATATTTTTTTTGGTTACTGCTCAAATGAAACACTTTTTCATGCATACTCATATGCAATCCTTCTATTACTATTATTATTGTTTGCTTGTTTGCTTATTGATCCTTTTCTGATCATCTCTTGTTCGTAGACTGCACCTAATTCTTTCATCAATGCTACTCATCATACTCCTTATTTGTGAGATCCTTCTTCTTCTACCATCATTGGGGATTATCAAATTTGGATCAAAGAGCTTGAAGCTGCCAGTGTAGGTCTTGTTGAGCAGAAGGAGTCGACTGCCGATGAGATTTGTAAGGAGTAGCTTGCACGATTTGATGAACAAGAATGGGAGTTGAAACAGTCCAAGCAGGATAATAAGGCAATATATTTGCATTACTAAACAACATTCAAAAATAGAAGAGTTGGAGAAATAGCTCAAGTCCTCTCTGGATCATGTTGCTGAATTAGATGGTTTTCTTAGGGATCCGACAACTTTATATAGATCATATATGTGTATCAGATCAAGTTTGTAGAACGCAAATGGGAGAAGTTTTTGGAGCAGATCTCAAAGAAAATTAGCATCAAAGATGATCCTGGTGCAGCCTTGGCTTCATATGCAATTTCTAGTCCTGGTGCCACTCCAACGCCTCCTCTAGGGACAAACCCTGATGTTGTTCGCGAGTGGAAGAATGATTTAAAAAATTATTACGAGACCAAGTTTATTGAGTTAAAGAATTATTAGGAAAAGGAATCAAAGTCTAATGGGAGTAGTAGCTCGCGTGTTACATCTACTGTGCAGGAATTATTTGGTTCATATTCTCATGCTACTAGAAGACGAAAGAGCTGCTGTTGGATGAGATTGGATGGACAGGGTGGGTGGCTATGGAGTGTGTAAACGCTCTTAAATTTAAAATTTCTTCCTTAGAATCCCAATCCAATACAGAAACCCTTGGTTTAGTTCCCTTCACTACATCGTATGAAACCTCTGTTACTTCTCTAAGTAGTTTGAATATGGCTTCTCTAGTGGAGCTAATTTATAAAAAGCGAGTCAGCGGGATTATGATAGATATTTCCATAAAGCGTGGCAATCGATGTTTTCTCTCACCTCTTTCCCAAACTTCACTTGACCTTTTAATATAATCATGTGGACTACGTCTTTGATCCGAAGGACTATGGTGATGCTTGGTCTGGTCCCAACTATGATCCTCGAGTTATTTATGTTGGCGTTGCTCCTAGTCATTCATCAGTTGTTATTACTAAGTTAGATGAAATGTTCCCTAATTCCCATCTTAGGGGCAGCTCTACTCAACACCTGATGTTAGATGACCGAAGTTCAGATTGTCGTAGAAGAATCATAGTTGATTCCTCTTCTGAGGTCGGGTTCTTCATATTGCTTAGCTTTGCTTCGAGTTATAGTTTCTTGAACTCGACTTTTGTTATAAACTATGTTGTGATTGTTTTTATTTATTTTTACTTGCAAAGTACATGTACACGAGTATAAGTAGAATTAAGTAAATATGAGCAGATCTTAGTTCTTGACGTTTTCCTGGTAAGCTTTAATTGTTTCTAAAATTGTACCTGACCTATAGGTTGTAGTGCATTCTATGTGTTATCTTTCTTTGCCCTTTTATTGGATTATCTTCTTATGTAGTTTATGCCTCCTGAACTAGATTTTAGCATGCATGTTTTATTACATGCTTGGTATGACCTTCCCTACTATTTGAGTGCAGTTACATATTTGTGTGCTTGGCATGGTCTACTCCATTACTTGTAAACGGACTATATTTTGACCGTTAAGTCAGCTCATGTTTTTATGGCCGTTTTAATTCATGCACATAGTTTTTTATACTAGTTCAGTTTAATACCCTTAAATTTAGTGTAACTGTTAACAATGTTAGAAAAGATTAACATAAAGAGAGTTTTATACTCGTTCAGACGGTCCAATATCCCTACGTACACTTCAGTAATTTGCCTGAAAAGCCAGACCGTGTTTATGTAGTCCAATTTTGATAGCCTGTTCGGCCGTCTAATACCCCTACGTTTAGCGCAGTAATTTTGCTAAAGAGCTGGATTATGTTATGCAATTCCAAGTGTTTACATTCAGTTTCACCATTCTTGGTGCTAAGATTGAAGTTCTTATCTACTAACTGCGTGCTTGTGTAACGACCCATACTTTTAACTGTGTGATTGATTTGGTAACGAGAGAGAAAGTGGGGTATGAATCTTTATTTTATTTTTAATTTAGTATGTTAATTAAAATTTATTATGAAATGTTTATAATTATATAACTTTTGCATACGAGGTCCGTTTTGGAGAAACAAATTGCAGTGGATTCGTATCGATGAAGGCTACGTCATGGAGTTATCTTGAATTTTATTTGAAGCTGGAAATATTTTCAATTTCGGATAAAAATGTAAGTGTTTTATACGCTCATGATTGACTAAATTAATTTTTATGTTAGTTAAATTAATATCATGAAGTAATTTAATTTCATTGACTGATGTTTGGTAAATTAATCGACATTTGACTGATATATGAATTGACTTGATAAGGATTAAATGGATAGTTAAATATGAAGTTAAATCGCTAGTTAGACGTTCGACATTGATAACTAATTAAATGTCGTGTTATATTGACTGTTTGGATGATTAATTGTGATGGATGCTAATTGGTTGATATTTGGATGATTGGATATCAAGGATGAATTGTTTTTGAAATATAAAAGTACAAACCGGTATGTAAGACGATGTTTGGTTGATGACGAGACCAAGGCCTCTTATTGGCATACTCTCTGATAATATTGGAACCACTTTAACAACTATGTACGTGGTGGATGTTATCCGGAATGTAGAGGTTGAATTGGTGGCGTTTGCTGGAATGAAGTAAGAGAACGATGATGGATAACCTTGACTCTTGAGTCATAATTAAAATGACTAAAACGTAAGCCAAAACCAGGCCAAGTGAGGTCACTCCTCCGATCGGACATACTTCTACGATACCATATCTCGTACTTTGTGATTGATTGGTGGCCACCCTTGATTACGGGAGTGTTGTTCGAGGTGGGCGGTAGATGCGGCTATGCGTAACCACCAGCCTGGTTCAGTAATCCGGTAGAATTCTGCCATGGGTATAGCCTCTTGTGCCTTGTCATATTATCTTGATCGCGCCCATTATGACTTTTGTTTCGTGTTGTACCTATGGAGTGCTCCTTGATAGCCCACCGGTTTACGGTAGAGTTTACAATACTATATAGACTACGATGCTTATATAAAAATATGTTAAGGGGGATAATGGCAATGCCTTAACGCTATTTTTCAATATTTATTTTATTGATTAGACATTATATAATTCTACTATATATAAATATTTTGACAGATCCTTAAGAGATGGAAAACCACGTAACATCTCTTGAGTTATTGCACCCATATTATATGTTGAAAAAGAGATATGAAACCCCGTAAACATCTCTGATGCTATTACACTCATGTTATGTGACATTAGTTTGACTCACATAAGGATATTTTAGTCCTGACTCGAGTGTTTTGTCTTTTCATTATGCTCGGGTCAATCTGAGTTTTTCAGCGCATTGAAGATTATTCTTTGGAGGACGAAGACGAAGAATTGGTATATTATTACTATTATTATTTCATCACATTGTTGTTCTGCTACATCATTCTATTATCCTGTTGTATGTATAAATCTGATAAATGTTATATAAATTATAATCAAATGTATAGTGCAAACAACTTCATGAACTATTTATTTGATTATTATATTTTGTCATTCCGCTGTGAGATTCTGTGTTTGTTTTCTTTTACTTTTCTTATTTTTCTTAATAAATCTCATTGATTATCTATGTTTCGGATTGTTTAAGTTGGACATGTGTGGATTATTTTCTATTTAAACCTTTCGAAATGTGGGTCGTCATAGTTGATATAAGAGATTTAGTTTAGCGATAACCTTAGCTTTGTAGGGTTTGACTCAATAGAGATAGGGTAGTAATAACCTAGAATGAGTTTGTTTGAGGGTGTATATATATAAGAAAGTGTACTTATTAGTGTAATAAAATGTTTTATATTGTGTTTACTTATCTATTGAGTTGTTTATGAATTCTGGTCGGTGCGTGGGACGCCATGATATCGATAGGAGTTTCTAAACACTTAAACAAGACAAGTCGACATAATATTGTTTTAAAATCAGGTAAGCGAAATAATTTTATCTAAATTATATTATATTATATATATATATAATGTGACGATCCAGAATTTTTAAACATTTGAAAATGAAATATTTAATCGATTTTAAATATTTTGGAAGTTATTTTAACTTGAACTTCAATTATATCTATGAATTTGGCAATTAAATTATTTAATTTAATTATTAAAGCTTGGGTAAAAATTTGAATCTGAAATTTTAAGCTTGTTAAAAATATTTTCAAGGCTTAGAAAATTTATATTGATAATACTGAGGTTAATGGAACCTTCAGAATTTGATTTGTAAATACTATTCAGTTTCGAAAATTATATCGTTTAAATCAATAATTAAAAATAGTCTTTCGAGGCGCAGTCTCGGAATTCAACGAGACCAGTTCTATTGGATCCGTAATATGGTATTATTATCAGATTTCAATTTTCATAGCAATCGGAGTTGTCGTTTGACCTTGGCAGTTTAAAACGCATAGAAACTATTTTAATCGATTTTATTTGAAATTGGTCGTTTATTTCCATAACTTGCGCGTATGAGCGAAGTAGCCTCCGAAACACGTTCCATTGTATCCGGAATGCGGATAAAACCTTACAAATGCTTGGCAGCATACCTCAATAGGGATTCAGAATTTTGAGATATGTAAACGAGATATTTTGGAATAAAATAATATTATAAATTCCTAAGTCAAACCCTATTACATTCCATCAGCTATTAGCCACCCTAGTGTAGACCTAGTAGCGTACATGTAGCCATTTCTTCTGATATTCGTATGCCTCCATCAGGTTCTAAATAATAAACGAAAAGAAATCAAATAATGGCTGCGAATCATCTCAAGCTTGATAAAATCGAAATCTCGTCTCCTCCATCCCCTCAAAGTCATTCAGCAAACTGAAATCCATTTCTCCTCTCGTGAATCGAAAACGAATCTCCATCGTAAGGCAAGGGGGTCGCGTCGGCAACGTCAAGCTCACGAGGGTGGGTTATTGGCGAAGTCAATTCGTAATCGTCCCCTTCCTGTTCCAAGTCGAGATGAATCAACCGAAATCGGAAATCAGGGAGCAAGGAGTGGCGCTGTTACTCGAGCACGAGGAGGTGATGCTCGTGAGTTAGAGGGAGAAGAAGTGTTCATTAATGGCAGTGACGATGGAGTAGTCGTGATATTTCTGGTGGCGGTGGCGATACGATTGGCAAAGTCGATCTGGGAGCACGGTGATTGGAAATTTGGTAGCAGAGTCGGATCCAACATTTAGGTATGGGTTCCTCCTGCGTTTCCATAATTAAATTTGAATTTGTATTTTAAATTTAAAAAGGAAACAAAATTTATATAGAACGGGGTCGCTGTGATAAACCTTGTGTAATGTAGATAGGAAAATATAAGGATTTATGTGAATTTGTTTTTAAATCTAGGTAGAATTTTTTTATTTAAGTATATATTTGCAGTAAAGGAAATTGCATTTTTATTTAACTTTATAGATATATTTGTACAAGGTTTAAAACAGAAAATATATATATTTAAAAAAAAAGGAAATCAGTTTAAAATTTGCTTATTGGTTTGAAATAAAATCGTTGGTAATTGAATTCATAAGTGAGGATTTAATTGTTCGATTTATTCGAATATTAATAAAAATCATCTAATGGTTATACAAGGTCTAAAACGATGAAGAAACAAGTCAGAATGGGAATGGATTGCGAAACAAAAGCAAATGTGAGATCTTCTCACTCGATCAGATTTTTCTGATTTAATTTTAAATAGTTAAATTTAAAATCGTTGATTGTGTGCTTGGATGACGGTTGTTATTATTTGTTTTGAAATAGACCCTACGCGCCGCATAATAGCGGATGATATTTTATAAATCCCATATACCGCGATATTCCACCTCGAAGTGGAATTGGTATTTAATTGTTGTGCTAACATTTGTGGATGCAGGGAAAATATGTTGGAGGGATCCAACTGGATTCCTCAAATAATTGAATTTATTTCAATATTATATGTTGATTATTTATAATATGTGTGTGACTATTTGTGATTGAAACTGTTAAAGGCTAAAATTTAGCCAAATATATTTTTGGTATCGTAGGATACCAGAAATAAATAAAATTTGATTTTTGAAATTTAGTAGAAAATTTATAGTACATTAATTTTAGAAAATTGAATAAATTTATAGAAGGAATTTGTTCTAAAGCATAACAAATTTGGTGTTGAAATAAATTTGTACATCAATTTTGGAAATTGATTTGGTATTCGAAAATAATTTGGAAATCAATTTAGAATTTAATTCGGTGCTGAAAATGAATATTTGGAAATCGATTTGAAAATCGTATATCAATGGATATTTAGAAGTTTAGATTCACAATGGGAATTTGTAGAGGAAAAGGAAATTTGTTTTGAAAATAAACATTTGGTTATTTTTAAAAGTGTGAAAGGAATTTACAGATTTGGGACGTAAATTTAAAATAAATCAAGAAAGATTTATTAATTGATTTGAATGAACCATTTTGAAATGGAAAATGCATTTTCCCTGGAAAGCTGAGTATGATTTCGAAGTAGCCTATAAATATAAACTGGAAAGTTTTAAGGATGGTTTTAGAAAGGATACTCTGAATAAATTATTTTCTTAACTGGTTTCAAATCCTGAAAGTACGGATTTATTTAATTACTTATAGAAGGGATTATTTTAAAAATTAAAATTGATATTTGTTTTAGGAAACGATTATTTAAATAGTTATACCTTATCTACTAATTTTATTTTAAAATTATTTAGGACTTAAAATCTTATATGTGATAATTAGTATAATGTTTTCATAACTAATATTTTAAGTAAGTATTTAAAATGGTTTTATTTTAAATATTCCCAAGTATATTTTGGATAAGTAATTTGAATTATTTTAACTCGGCAGATTTCCAGTGGAAATGAATAAATATTTGGAAATATATCCGCATAAGGAAAATGCTTTGAAATTTGTTTTCAACGGATTGGAAATGTGAATAGTGATTTGAAATTTGTTTTCAAAAATATTAAAGTGATGAAAATATACCTTGCGAAGATATTTGAAAATAAATAATTGGGAAAATTATTTAAATATGGTAATTGTTGTGAATGTTGATTGATAGTTAAATAACCGACTATCAATATTTGCCCTTAAACGACACTAGAATTTCGATGCGACCGGGGGTTAGATTCCAAGTGGATATCCGATAACCACATCGAACCTTTGTGATCTGTGATAGAACTTTTATCTAAAAGATCGAAGTGGAAAATTGTTGTGATTTTTTGAAATCTGAATGTAACACTTATTTTTAAAAATAAGCGCTCGTTATTCGGATTAGCCGGGAGAGGACCTTGTGTCATAAAACCCATTTCGAATAACGATACGACAAAATGGGATTGCATTTGAAGACGGTGTTGGAGACCGGGTATTTTTGAAAGCGAAAGGATTACCTGTTGAATGTCTCTGCACCGGGTTGCTCCGGTATAGAGATTTTAACACCTTTGTGATGAGGATTCCGGACGTGATTTGTAAATATTCGAATTTGCAAGGGCTTCTTTTGAAGTGCCTTTGGTTCCGTTCGATCCCGGAACGGACTTGTATGGATGTGTGTCCAACATTACACTTTGAGATGTAAAGCTGGTTTCTATCAAATACATTTCTGTTGGTGGGGGAGAATTTATTCTCTTAGCTTAACACCCTTCTCTGAGACGTACGAGCTCAGATGTTATGTAGTTAATGGTTACTAGTGATATATTTCCAAATTGGTAACGTGGCATACGAAGTGTTGCCGATCATTTGTTGATCAAAGCATGACTTTGTGAAAAGTGTAGCTTTGTGGACGAGACTTCGTCAAACCTCACACCCCGGAAATGGTCGAAACAGGAAAGATGCGGCAAGGTTATGAGGGTCGCGCCCATTAGGGTATGTCATTTTCTTCTGGAAAAGGGTAGTATCATGGTATGGAGCCCAGATATTTTACCTATGTTGTTGCCGCAAATTTCTTATACTTTGTGGTTGTTGCTTTGTGGTTGAGGATCCTCGGATAAAGGTCCCAAAGGACCAAGGGATGACATACTCGAGTGGTAGTTACCTAGTTACAGAGGTAACCCGGCCTTGTGTTAGCAGAGATCCGGGTAGGTTCTCTGGACGTCTCTCTAGAGGCGTATCCATGTGGCAGTAGCAAGTTCCTTAGCATGACCATTTATTGGAAATCCAAGCCCCAATACGTGCCTTGTACGGTTTTAGTTGTATAACCTGCCATTTACTTATGGTGGTCACCACTGTTTAGATGGTAGCTATAGTAGGCATAGTTTGGAATGTCTATGTTAGCTAAGATTAATATTATACTTTCGAAATGTTTTCTGCACTATGCACTAATAATAATATCGAAAGGATTTTGCATATTAAGCATGTTTGACTATCATAAGGAGAAATCTCCTCCAATTCTGCGTTTGCATTGTGTGTGTGGCGGGAGGCCTTATGGTAGTTTCATTTTCCAAAAAAGCATAGCGAATTTGTTTTTATTTTCTTTGTGAAAATAACTATTTTTAAGATCTCACACCAGTCCTATGACTGACCTGGAGTTTATTGTTTCCTTTCTAAACTCTGGGTGCCCACAATTTTCCACACGGACAACCTAGAGTCAGGTTATCAGTTACTCGGGAGCAAAGTCAAGAAGTTGCTGTGGAAATCAGGAGTTGGAGCTGGATGGCGAGGCGTATCACTTATATATGTAATATTTCTTTTCCCCTGTTTGTCGTTATAAACTTTGATAATGTAATGTGATGTAATGTAATAACTAATATAGTGATTCTGTTTAAAGATATTTATTTATCAATTATATTTGTTCCGCTGTGAAATGTGAGATTTTGTTTATTGTTTCCTCTTCTTCTTCTACCTCTTCATTCTTTAACCCTAAAGATTCGTAAGTTTGTTCCTCTTTGGATGAATTGTTGTGGAATTTTACCAACTCAAGGGGGTACGGATTTGCGGGCCTTTACAAGTGCTATTAGAGCATTTGGTTTAGCAACAATCTTGGCTCTGTTGGGTGTTGCTCATTAGAGATATAGTCAATAATACTCTAGAATGAGTGTGAGTGTAATAATAGTTATGAGCGCGTATTTGTTAGTGAATATAAAATTGTTTTATATTGTGATGATTGGTTTGTTGAGTGGTATATGGATTCTGCTCAATACGAGTAATTAACATTATTGATAGGAATCTCTAAACACTTATACAAAACAAATTCGACACGATATTGTTTTAAAATAGGGTAAATGAAATAATTTTACCCAAACCATTTTCGTGTATAAAAGAAATAAATTTTCCGTGAATTATTATAATATATGGTTGCTTGGTGCTAGGAAGCGAAAATATTAAATTATTATCATCATTGTATGAGGAATTGAAATCAAAACCAAAAGCCAAGAAAATAAAAATCCAAATGGAATTTGTAAATGTAAATTGTAAATGAGATTTATAATTTGATATAGAATTCCAGAGAAATATTTGAAAATGTTCTTGAAAATATTTGAAATTTGGAAAGTTTGGAAATTAAATTCCTTTTGGGATTGGAAATAGTTTTCAAGGGTTTGGAAAAAATGTTTTTGGAGGGATAAAAGTTCTAAACTCTTTTCGATCACTGGAAAATAATTCCGGTGATGATCGCGACATCATCGGTGTTCATTTTCGGGTTTTCAAAAGAGGAATTGCTGCCAAATTGTTTTAAATGGAAGTTGTTTGGAAAATTTGGCTTTGGTTTTGAAATTCAAAGGATAATTTGAATTGTTTTCAATAATGGTTTTGGAAAAGGTGGAAAGACTCTGGAATCTTATTTAAAGTAATTATGGAATAATGAATAAGTTAGAAAACTTAGAAAAATTCAGATTTAAACTAAAACTAACTTGAGTTAATTTGAATAAAGGTGAATTTGATAAGTCTATTAGACTAAATGATTGGAATAAAATTATTAAGATGGAAAATAAATTGTGAATGAATGAATAAATTTGCAATTGCAAGTACATAAAAGTGAATTGAATGTTGAAATTCATTTCGAATTTGTAAGCAAATAGAACTGAAATTGGAATTGAATTTGGTTTGTATTAAAAAAAGTGAAATATTGAAATAAAATTAGTAAATAAAACTAAGTAAACGAATGACGATATTGAATATAATTTGAAATGAATCAAAATTCAATAATTATAAATGAAAGGTAAATTAAATTCATATAGAATTTGAAATCCAGTTTAAATATAAGTGGTTATAAACCAAAATGGTGAATTGAAAATAAATTTTTGAGTGAATAAAAGAATAAAATTGGAATTGAAACTGAATATCGAAAACCAATTTGAATTGTGTGAAATAAAATGAAGTTGTAAACTTAGTTTGAAGTGAACTAAAGATAATAAAAGTGGAAGAAATAAAAAAATTGGTTTGAGATAAAATAAATTGGAATGGTTCAAGCTTAATAAAATGGTCTTAAATGAAATGAAGGCGAATCTGGAATGAAATGCAAATGTATCGTTGGTGAATAAAACTAGAAATGGGATGGAATTTAATATAAATTGTATTGGAATCAATTTAAAATGATTATAAGCTTAAGTAATAGTTTATTTACATAAATATTGTCGAATTTCATAAGAAAATGGGTCGTTCGATATAAACGAGAGTAGATAAAATCCTATGAGATATTAGAAGTGAAATAGGATAATTTTAATATCAATTGGAATGAATATGAGTTTATTTTGCTTAGAATAAATTAAATACAAGCGAGTAAGTTGTAAATCACTTAAACTGAATGGATTGGTTTGAGAATTAGTTGTAAGCAATTGTAATAAGTGTCAGAACCTTGTATGCGCTTATGGAAATTATATAACATGCATTATATGTGAAATTTATGTGTTAGTTATATTACAATAAGTGAATTACTAGTAAATTGCATATATTTAGCACTTACATGTTTTGGTTGAGTAAGTACAGGTTCAGGGAGGCCGTTTGGTTGGATTTGATCGCGCAAAATGCTAAAATAATACGCCTACGCAATAAAAATAGGAAATATGAACTGATTTTGTTTTTCCGACCGTGTATATCTCTTGTTAAATTGCAAAAGCTCCTCCGTACAGAGGAGACTCTGCCAAAAAATTTCGAAAATTTCGAAAAATTTTGAATTTTTTTTGTTAGCGATAAAACGATTTCAAATTAGAAATTGAAATAAATTAGTGGATGAAACTAATTTAAATAGTGATATAAATCAGTTGTGGATAGTTGAAAAAAAAATTCAATATTCAGAAGGTAAATTGAATTCAAATAAAATTGAAAGAGTAAGATTGAATGAAAATGGATATATAACTTCCATAGTGAAATAAAAAATGGTATAAGAAGTATATATTGAAAATTTTGTAATGGAATGTGCTATAGGATTTTTTTGAATGCTGTAATTGGATATTATGGCTAGCAGGATATACAGGTGTATTAAAAGGAAAGGAATTGGGATTTGATTTTTGAAGATAATTGAATTGCTCGGAAAGGTATGTATTTGAATTTCAATATGAAATTTGATGATTTTCTTGTCCAGCTGCTTGGCTTTCCACTTTCTTTTGGAATCTGGGGGCCTGTGGTGCCATTTTGTAGTCGTACCGAGCTAGCCGCGTAAAGGAGACGCTGGCAAAATTTTTCGAAAATTTAGGGTGTTAGAAAAATTTTAAGAAATTTTGGATAATTTGAAATTTTGAATCTAAAATTTAAACTTGAATTATTGAGAAAACAATGTTATTTGGAATCTATGATTGATTTTAGAAAGTTAGATGAAATGATAATGGGTCTCTAATAAAAAGATTTGTTTTGAAAAGTTGATAAAACTATTTGGATTGGGAAAAATAATACATGGATTAAGGATTATTCTTCCTAACTAGTAATTTCGGGACGAAATTCTTTTAAGGGGGGAAGGATGTGACGACTCAGAATTTTTGAACATTTGAAAATGAAATATTTAATCGATTTTAAATATTTTGGAAGTTATTTTAACTTGAACTTCAATTATAGCTATGAATTTGGCAATTAAATTATTAAATTTAATTATTAAAGCTAGGGTAAAAATTTGAATCTGAAATTTTAAGCTTGTTAAAAATATTTTCAAGGCTTAGAAAATTTATATTGATAATAATGAGGTTAATGGAAGCTTCAAAATTTGATTTGGAAATACTTTATTCGGTTTTGAAAATTATGTCGTTTAAATCGATAATTAAAAATAGTCTTCTGAGGCGCAGTCTCGGAATTCAACGAGAAAGTTCCATTAGATCCATAATATGGTATTATTGTCGGATTTCAATTTTCGTAGCAATCGGAGTTGTCGTTTGACCCTGACAGCTTAAAACGCATAGAAACTATTTTAATCAATTTTATTTGAAATTGGTCGTTTATTTTCGTAACTTGCGCATATGAGCGAATTAGCCTCCGAAACACGTTCCATTGTGTCCGGAATGCGGATAAAACCTTATAAACGCCTAGCAGTATACCTCAATTGGGATTCGGAATTTTGAGATATGTAAACGAGATATTTTGGAATTAAATAATATTATAAATTCCTAAGTCAAACCCTATTACATTCCATCAGCTATTAGCCACCTTAGTGCAGACCTAGTAGCGTACGCGTATCCATTTTCTTCTGATATTCGTATGCCTCCATCAGGTTCTAAATAATAAACGAAAAGAAATCAAATAATGGCTGTGAATCATCTCCAGCTTGATAAAATCGAAATCCCGTCTCCTCCCTCCCCTCAAATTCATTCAGCAAACTGAAATCCATTTCTCCTCTCGTGAATCGAAAACAAATCTCCATCGTAAGGCAAGGGGGTCGCGTCGGCAACGTCAAACTCACGAGGGTGTGTTATTGGCGAAGTCAATTCGTAATCGTCCCCTTCCTGTTCCAAGCCGAGATGAATCAACCGAAATCGGAAATTAGGGAGCAATGAGCGAAGCCGTTACTCGAGCACGAGGCAGTGATGCTCGTGAGTTAGAGGGAGAAGAAGTGTTCGTTTATGGTAGTGATGATGGAGGACTCGCGAATTTTCTGGTGGCGGTGGCGATACGATTGACAAAGTCGATTTGGGAGCACGGTGATTGGAAATTTAGTAGTAGAGTCGGATCCAACATTTAGGTATGGGTTCCTCCTGCGTTTCGATAATTAAATTTGAATTTGTATTTTAAATTTAAAAAGGAAACAAAATTTTTATAGAACGGGGTCGCTGTGATAAACCTTGTGTAATGAAGATAGGAAAATATAAGGATTTATGTGAATTTGTTTTTAAATCTAGGTAGAATTTTTTTATTTAAGTATATATATGCAGTAAAGGAAATTGCATTTTTATTTAACTTTATAGATATATTTGTACAAGGTTTAAAACAGAAAATATATATATTTAAAAAAAATCAGTTTAAAATTTAATTATTGGTTTGAAATAAAATCTTGGTAATTGAATTCATAAATGAGGATTTAATTGTTCGATTTATTCGAATATTAATAAAAATCATCTAATGGTTATACAAGGTCTAAAACTATGAAGAAACAAGTCAGAATGGAAATGGATTGCGAAACAACAGCAAAGGTGAGATCTTCTCACTTGATCAGATTTTTTTGATTTAATTTTAAATAGTTAAATTTAAAATCGTTGACTGTGTGCTTGGATGATGGTTGTTATTATTTGTTTTGAAATAGATCCTATGCGCCGCATAATAGCGGATGATATTTTATAAATCCCATATACTGCGATATTCCACCTCGAAGTGGAATTGGTATTTAATTGTTTTGCTAATGTCTGTGGATGTAGGGAAAACATGTTGGAGGGATCCAACTGGATTCCTCAGATAACTGAATTTATTTCAATATTGTATGTTGATTATTTATAATCTATGTGTGGCTATTTGTGATTGAAACTATTAAAGGCTAAAAATTTAGCCAAATATATTTTTGGTATAGTAGGATACCAGAAATAAATAAAATTTGATTTTTGAAATTTAGTAGAAAATTTATAGTACATTAATTTTAGAAAATTGAACAAATTTATAGAAGGAATTTGTTCTAAAGGATAATAAATTTGGTGTTGAAATAAATTTGGATATCAATTTTGGAAATTGATTTGGTATTCGAAAATAAATTTGGAAATCAATTTAGAATTTAATTCGATGCTGAAAATGAATATTTGAGAATCGTATATCAATGGATATTTAGAAGTTTAGATTCACAATGGGAATTTATAAAGGAAAGGGAAATTTGTTTCAAAAATAAACATTTGGTTATTTTTAAAAGTGTGAAAGGAATTTACAGATTTGGAACGTAAATTTAAAATAAATCAAAAAAAATTTATTAATTGATTTGAATGAAGCACTTTGAAATGGAAAATGCATTTTCCCTGGAAAGCTGAGTATGATTTCGAAGTATCCTATAAATATAAACTGAAAAGTTTTAAGGATGGTTTTAGAAAGGATACTCTGAATAAATTATTTTCTTAACTGGTTTCAAATCTTGAAAGTACGGATTTATTTAATTACTTATAGAAGGGGTTATTTCAAAAATTAAAATTGATATTTGTTTTAGGAAACGATTATTTAAATAGTTATACCTTATCTACTAATTTTATTTTAAAATTAGTTAGGACTTAAAATCTTATATGTGATAATTAGTATAATGTTTTCATAACTAATATTTTAAATAAGTATTTAAAATTGTTTTATTTTAAATATTCTCAAGTATATTTTGGATAAGTAATTTGAATTATTTTAACTCGGCAGATTCCCAGTGGAAATGAATAAATATTTGGAAATATATTCTGCATAAGGAAAATGCCTTGAAATTTGTTTTCAACGATAGGAAATGTGAATAGTGATTTGAAATTTGTTTTCAAAAATATTAAAGTGATGAAAATATACCTTGCGAAGATATTTTGAAAATAAATAATTGGGAAAATTATTTAAATTTGGTAATTATTGTGAATGTTGATTGATAGTTAAATAACCGACTATCAATATTTGCCCTTAAACGACACTAGAATTTCGATGCGACCGGGGGTCGGATTCCAAGTGGATATCCGATAACCACATCGAACTTTTGTGATTTGTGATAGATCTTTTATTTAAAAGATCGAAGTGGAAAATTGTTGTAATTTGTTGAAATCTGAATGTAACACTTATTTTTAAAAATAAGCGCTCGTTATTTAGATTAGCCGGGAGAGGACCTTGTGTCATAAAGCCCATTCCGAATAACGATACGACGAAATAGGATTGCATTTGAAGACGGTGTTGAAGACCGGATATTTTCGAAAGCGAAAGGATTACCTGTCGAATGTCTCTGCACCAGGTTGCTCCGGTATAGAGATTTTATCACCTTTGTGATGGGGATTCCGGACGTGATTTGTAAATATTCGGATTTGCAAGGGCTTCTTTTGAAGTGCCTTCGGTTCCGTTCGATCTCGGAACGGAATTGTATGGATGTGTGTCCGACATTACACTTTGAGATGTAAAGTTGGTTTCTATCAAATACATTTCTGTTGGTGGCGGAGAATTTATTCTCTTAGCTTAACACCCTTCTCTGAGACGTACGAGCTCAGAGGTTATGTAGTTGATGGTTACTAGTGATATATTCCCAAATTGGTAACATGGCATACGAAGTGCTGCTGATCATTTTTTGATCAAAGCATGACTTTGTGAAAAGTGTAGCTTTGTGGACAAGACTTCGTCAAACCTCACACCCCGGAAATGGTCGAAACAGGAAAGATGCGGCAAGGTTATGACGGTTGCGCCCTTTAGGGTGTGTCATTTTCTTCTGGAAAAGGGTAGTATCTTGGTATGGAGCCCGGATATTTTACCTATGTTGTTGCCGCAAATTTCTTATACTTTGTGGTTGTTGCTTTGTGGTTGATGATCCTCGGATAAAGGTCCCAAAGGACCGGGGGATGACATACTCGAGTAGTAGTTACCTAGTTACAGAGGTAACCCGGCCTTGTATTGGCCGAGATCCGGGTAGGTTCTCAGGACGTCCTCCCAGAGGCATACCCATGTGGCAGTAGGAAGTTCCTTAGCCTGACCATTTGTTGGAAATCCAAGCCCTAATACGCGCCTTGTACGGTTTTAGTTGTACAACCTACCATTTACTTATTGTGGTCACCACTGTTTAGATGATAGCTATAGTAGGCATAGTTCGGAATGTCAATGCTGGCTAAGATTAATATTATACTTTCGAAATATTTTCTGCACTATGTACTAATAATAATATCGAAAGGATTTTGCGTATTAAGCATGTTTGACTATCATAAGAAGAAATCTCCTCCAATTCTGCGTTTGCATTGTGTGTGTGGCGGGAGGCTTTATGGTAGTTTCATTTTCCAAAAAAGCATAGAGTATTTCTTTTTATTTTCTTTGTGAAAATAACTATTTTTAAGATCTCACACCAGTCCCATGACTGACCTGGAGTTTATTGTTCCATTTCTAAACTCTGGGTGCCTGCAATTTTCCACACAGGCAGCCTAGAGTCAGGTTATCGGTTACCCGGGAGCAAAGTCAAGAAATTGCTGTGGAAATCAGGAGTTGGAGCTGGATGGCGAGGCGTATCACTTATATATGTAATATTTCTTTTCCAATGTTTGTCGTTATAAACTCTGATAATGTAATGTGATGTAATGTAATAACTGATATAGTGATTCTGTTTAAAGATAATTATTTATCTATTATATTTGTTCCACTGCGAAATGTGAGATTCTGTTTATTATTCCCTCTTCATTCTTTAACCCTAAAGGCTCGTAAGTTTGTTCCTCTTTGGCTGAATTGTTGTGTAATTTTACCAACTCAAAGGGGTACGGATTTGCGGGCCTTTACATAAAATGTTAATTATTAATGAATGTTGTTGTAAGGAGATGATAATATTTAGTTATCATCGATTATTGGTTGAATTAAAATTAATGAATACTTTGTGAATTTTATTTTATGAAGCGTTCGATAATTAAATTAAATTGAAATCTAATTACAACAAAGATTGTTTGAAATACCAAAGATGTAAATTAATGAAATATTTTCATAATAAAGAAATGGAATTGTATAAGCTATATTATAAATAGAAGGACTTAAAAATTGAGAATTTTAGAATTTAAATCCTTTGCTTTCAAATTTTGTTTCAAAGCCTTCAAAATTAATAATATTATTATTTGAAAGTGTTTTGACTAGAAATATATTTTGAAAGGACTTTTGAAAGAAATAAAAGCATTGAACTCGCATTAGTCGTTGGGAAATAATTCTAGGAATGACTACAGCATCAATAGTATTTATTTTCGAGTTTCTGAGTGAGAATTGCAACCAAAAGAAATTTATTTCCTATCAAAACAAGTATGATTGTGAATAATATTATTCTAAGTAAGTTTGATAAATATATGAAAATAGTTTTGAACTTATAAATTTAAAATAGTATAAATAAGAAATAAGTTTATAACTTATGAAAATTGAACAAGAAAATAACTGAATTTTAAAATAACATTTTGGTTAAGCAAACAAAAGAAAACTTGAATTTGAGATATGGAATAAAAGGATTAACCCAAGAAATGTTAAACAAATTGTGTTAGTGTTGTGAAATAAATAAAATTAAGATTAACTCAAGGAAACTTAAATAAAAGTGAGTTGTATTTGAAATGAATTAGATAAATAATAAAATGAAATTTTAAGTGAATTAATTTGTATAACTTATAGATTTGAGAAATATTAAGCTAACAACAAATTTTAAATTTGTTGAATGTAAATGATAAGAAAATGAAAATTTTAAAATAAAGTTAAAGAAACTAAGTAATGGATTAAATAGAACAAAGTGTAACTTAACAAAGATTAAATAAATTGATTTGGATTTGAATTGAACTAGATGAATTAGTAAAGTGGATTAACTCCACTTAAGCTATAAAAGGAATTAATAAAATGAATACAACCTGAATTATAAAGTGGAATGCAAATTGAATTGTGAAAGAAATTAAATAATAATAAATGAGTGTAAGCAAAATTTATATGATTAATTGAATTTGATTTAAATTAGATGTAAATAAATTAAATTCAAATGGAACGAGTTTCAATAAAATTGAATGTTAACTAATTTTGATATGGAATAAGTTAAGGGATTATGTAGGAATTGAATAATGGATATTAAACAATGGAACGAGTTTCAATAAAATTGAATGTTAACTAATATTGAATGGGTTATAATCAATAATAGGAATTGAATAATGGATATTGAATGACTGTAAAATGAAAGCGGTTATTTTATTATTTGAATTCATTTTAAAATTTAATTTTATAAGTTAGGTAACTTATATCTAAATATAGTGATTTATTGGATAATTAAATTATTTAAAATTTAATGCTGGAATTATGTGAATAATTGAATCTTGAATTAAGGTGAATGAAAATGATATCGAAAATTGATTTCAATTTTATTTAAATATGAATAATGATTGTTAACATTTAAAATTGGATTTAAAAGTATATAAGTAGAAATTAGAAATTTTATATCATAATTAACGAGCAAAAATAACCATTTTGGCCACTGTCTCGGATTTCAATGAAAACAGTTTCATCGGATCCGTAATGGTGAGTTATTATACGATTTCAAGTTTCGTATCGATCAGACTTATCGTTTGGTCATGCGAGCTTGAAACGCGTAGAATTTATTTTTAGAATTTGATTAAATTAAGTTGATTTTGAAATGATATCTTCTGAATACGATCGAATTAGGCTTCGAGACTAGTTCCATTGTGTTCAAAAAAGGGGTAAAACACTAAAAATGCCAGGCAACACGATTCATTTGTAGTTCGGGAATTCATGTGTGAATATTACCCGATATTTATATATAAGGCCGTTTATACATTCATTGTTAAACCCTAATTTATCTTCAGCCACCTCTTTTCTTTAACGGCTGAAATTCTTTCAATATTCTCTCCACCTTTTCTCCTAATCCATTCATCGAAATCAAAAACTTCCAAAAGGGAAAACATAGATCTCGATGAGATATACACATCCAAATGCTGGTTCGTGCCAAAGCATCTTAAAATTGCCAGATTTTGCTCGTAAACTCATGCGTGTTTTTGGTTTCTTAGGTGCAATCGGAAGAGGTGAAAGGCATCGTGCTTAGGGCAGTGGTAGAGGGGGTATGCGCACACACTGTGGTGGTCGTCGATTGGCCTATGATTGTCTTGAGTTACGTGCATTGTTTGGGTATGATCGCATGCGTGATTGGTTCATGTTGAAATGGTAACGAGAGAGAAAGAGGGGTATGAATATTTATTTTATTTTATTTTCAATTTAGTATGTTAATTAAAATTTTATTATCAAATGTTTATAATTACATAACTTTTGCATACGAGGTCCGTTTTAGATAAAACGAGTTGCAGTGGATTCGTATCGACGAAGACTACGTCAATGAGTTGGTTTGAAATTTAGTTGAAGTTGGAAAAAAATTTAGTTTCGAATAAAAAGGTGAGTGTTTTATATGCTCACGATTGACTAAATTAATTTTTATGTTAGGTAAATTAATATCATAAAGTAATTTAATTTCATTAGCTAATGTTTAGTAAATTAATTGACATTAGATTTATATATGAATTGAATTGATAAGGATTTAAATGGACACTTAAATTTGAAATTAAATTGCCAATTAGACGTTCGATATTGATAGTAATTAACTGTCATGTTGACTGTTTGGATGATTGATTGTGATGGATGCCAATTGGTTGATATTTGGATGATTGGATCATATTTATATTTATATATCTATCATGTTATCATCGTGTATATTCTTTACAGTATATAAAACTGTAAATCGAATTATTTCGAATAAATTAAAAAATAGGTTGAAATGATATATACCTATGACATTTATTTTGGATTGAAATGATATATATCCATCCTAGAATTAAATTGAAATAACTTATTCACTTGTCCATGTGATAGAAAATTATATACAGATACTGGATTGGTTAAATTAAATGATTTCAAGATTTTGACTTAAATTATTTAAATTGATTTTGATTTTAAGAAATAAAATCGAATTTATGGAAATGGAATCATTTTTGAACTCAAGCTCGAAATGTAAAAAATGAACTTGTCAACAGATTTTGTTTAAAGAATCGAGTTTGAAAATTTGAAGTTATAATTGAGAAACCATTTGGATGATGGAAATTGATTTTTTTAAGTGATTTGAGCTTTTACTCGAACTTTGAAATAAATGCAAGTAAAAGTAATTTGAATGGATATTTTGAAATTTGAGCTCGGAATTGAATTATTTTAAAGATTTGAATCCTAAATTGAATATTGAAGTTAAACTTAATTTAAGTGATTTAAATTGATATTTCGAAACTGAACTCGAATTTATATAAATCAAAATGGTTTAAAATTGAGAATTAAATAGAAATAAATTCAAATTAGAATTGAATTGAAATTAATTGGGATTGAAATCAAAATTGAATTAAAATGGAATCGAAATTGAAATTGATTTTAATTGGAAAGTTTGGAATTAGATCGGTTTGACTTTGAAACGATTTTAAATAAATTATTTAAAAATCAATCTTTTAAATATTCAATTTATTTTGATTTTCCAACAATTTCCTATATAAACTATATAAACCATTTTATAAATCTATTTTCTATCAAACTAATTTAACTTTATAAAATTATTTAAAAATATTCAAACTATTTTTCTAAAAACTCAAACTGGTCAAAAGGTGGAATGTTATATTTAAATCTTGGAATTAAAAGCGGATTGGGTTAAAATGAAGTTATAACCTAAATTGTAATTCGAATCCAATTTTGAAGTGAAATCGATATATCGAACTGGATTGACATTTTGAAGTAAAAAATATGATTTTTGAAGCGAAGTTTGGTAATTTTGAAATAAAATTGATTTTGAAGCGAATATGATATTTTGATATCAAGGATGAATTGTTTTTTAAATATAAAAGTATCAACAGGTGTGTAAAATGATGTTTGGTTGTTAAAGAGACCGGGGCCTTTTATTGACATACTCTTTGTCAATATTGGAACCACCTTAACGACTGTGTACGCGGTGGATGTTATCCAGAATGTACAGTTTGAATTGGAGGCGTTTGCTGGAATCAAGTAAGAGAACGATGATGGATAGCCTTGACTCTCGAGTCATAATTAAAATGACTAAAGCAGGAGCCATAAGAAGGCTAAGTGAGTTCGCTCCTCCAATCAGACATACTTCTTCGATACCATATCTCTTACTTTGTGATTGATTGGTGGCCACCCTTGATTACGGGAGCGTTGTTTAAGGTGGGCGGTAGATGCGGCTATGCGTTACCACCAGCCTAGTTCTGCAATCCGGTAGAATCCTACCATGGGTATAGTCTCGTGTGCCTTGTCATATTATCCTGATCGCACCCACTACGACTTTTTTTTTATGTTGTACCTATGGAGTGCTCCCTGATAGCCCACTAGTTTATGGTGGAGTTTACAGTACTGTATAGACTATGATGCTTATATAAAAATGCGTTAAGGAGGATAATGGTAACGCCTTAATGTTATTTTTCAATATTTATTTTGCTGATTTGACATTATATATATAGCGTATTCTATTATATATAAATATTTTGACGAATCCTTAAGAGATGGAAAATCCCGTAACATCTCTTGAATTATTGCACGCATGTTATACACTGGATAGGAGATGTGAAACCCCGTAAACATCTCTGACGCTATTACACTCATGTTATGTGATATCAATTTGACTCACTTAAGGATATTTTAGTCCTAACTCGAGTGTTTTATCTTTTCATTACGTTTGGATTAGTCCTAAGTTTTTCAGCACATTGAAGATTATTCTCTAGAGGACGAAGATGAAGATTTCGTATATTATTACTATTATTATTCCATCACATTGTTGTTCTGCTACATCATTCTATTATCCTATTGTATGTATAACTCTGATAAATGTTGTACAAATTATAATCAAATGTATAGTACAAACAGCTACATCAACTGTTTATTTGATTATTATATTTTGCCATTCTACTATGAGATTCTATGTTTGTTTTCTTCTTCTTTTCTAATTTCTCTTAATTAATCCCATTGATTATCTATGTTCTAGATTGTTTAAGTTGGACATGTGTGGATTGTTGTCGATTTAAACCTTTTGAAATGTAGGTCGTCACAGCTTGACTTAGTTAGCGACGATTGGAGGTTAACTGTGAAGGGTCAACAAATGATTCTCTATGATGAATTTCAGAATTCACATTTATTTGGACTATGCCATTTTCCTAGTATATATGACCTTTGTTTTGGAATCATTTTCCTCATGCATCTAAGTTTAGTATCACCATACTCAATATTGAGAGTGTCGTTTTTTCCCTCTAACAACATAATTAGATGGGTTACAGGGCGTCAAAGGTCACCTCAGAAGTGATGGGGGTAGTTTCGCATTGATTGATATTGCTTTTTCATTCTATTTAGACAACTAAATGAATAGTACATCCTATGGTTAATGCTAACTAAACCCACAATATATTATCATATGCAAGAATTAGGCAGTTAGCATTGTTTAACAAATATTTTTCCCTATAAATCATTAGAGTGGTTCTATTCCATATTTATACGAAGCATTTCTTACAAATCGGATTTCAAGATGGATTACTTTCAATAAGTAAGATAGTGGATTGATCTATGAAAAATTACTTTTGAAAGCAGGATTAATATGCATAGATAATCGTAAATGTAGGCAAAATGGTAAAAACTATGAAACTTCGTTTTATGATATAGTATTCGTTCTGCATTAAGGATGATAAGGTAAGATCATGAATGATAATGGTTAAAAACAAAGGGGCATTCCACCTTGCACCTTTTTATGCGATATCAGGCTATGTTGCATACGATGGATCTGTGCACTTTTGTTGAATTGGTTTATGGAGGAAGGCTTCTTCTAGTAGTCAAAAGGTAACTGGATGGTGGTTCGGCCCTCCTTCTAGCACCAAAATGTTGGTGATATTTTTGTACCATAACACCTGAGATGATCATGGAATAATTATTGTGCCGCCGCTTCTGAGATTTTGTAGCAAATTCAAGTAATGTCAAAATTTCCATAGAGTAATAATTATGTTGTTGTGTGATTGCATAATTAGGAAGTTGCATTCCAACTGTTTGTTGAAATATCAAGTCTGATTTGATGTTGATTTTTGATATGACTCAAGCAAAGTGAAACATAAAATTCAAAAAAGAATGCTTAATAAAAAGTGAAAATTAGCCACAAGGGCCTCTTTAGCAAGTGGAATTAGTTTCTAGGACATACAACTAAAATAATTACTTTTAAGGACAAAACGTAAAATAATTAGTTTGTAGGGCCTAAAAACCTATGAAATTATGTCCTTGAAAGTAAATGGACTACCGACTTTGTCCTTGAAAGTAATTATTCTGCTGACTTTGGCCTTAAAAGTAATTTCTTTGAACGTATATCCTAGAAACTAATTGGGCTGCAAAATTTGTCCTTCTGGTGAAATGCCTCTAAATAAAATCATATAGAGATTCATGTGATTTGGATTTCAATAAATCCTATGTCACGGTCCAACTTCTTCTCTCTTCTATTTCTCATTTCAATTTACATGATTTAAATCGTTCAGAGTATATAATCTTCTTACAATTTATTAGAACAAAAAAATGCCCCCCACACTGCTACAATGCCTCCCTCTTTATAGTCGAGCTCCTTGGTGAATTTATGGAGCTATCCTCTCATGCTTCTCTTAGGTTATTTGATCTTTACACATGTTATCTATTTGTTGCTTGCTTTAAAAACGTATGGATTGGTGACGTGACTTTGGAGTGGCAAGTTTGCCACTTGCAGGAAGATTTTTTTTGAAGTGGGGATACATGAAATTGAAGTGGGGAATGCCCAAATTCGAATGAATCATGTCTTCTTTGATTTGGTAAAGCAACCACTTAGTGAGCTGCGCAGATGTGTCAATAGTACTATGCTAGTGAAATATCCTTTATTCGAGGAGGGATTGTATCGACTGCCTTTTGTCTGGATAATGCAGCGTTGGAGGGTTTCGTGGCTTGGTCAGGGAAATTGCACTATTATTTTGAAGGGTAGTCGCCCTATATAAGTATATTTCGAGCCATTCTCATATATAAAGATCTATGGTACTTCCCTTGTCTTTAAGGAATGAGGCTTGGTTTTTGGTTATAGAGTATTTTTAGTCCATCGCTCCATCACTTGGGCCTTTATGTGAGTGGTAAGTATCTTTTAGGATTATGGCACAACCTTATTATGTCAACATTATGGTGCATCTTTGTCATTTTAGCATTGACATTGGATTGCATTGCAGTCTTGTCTCTTCAACATTACATTAAGATTATGGGGCATCCTCATCTTCGTTATGTGATATAAGATTGTGGCATAGACCTGCCAATTTAGATGTTGGTTTTAATTTGTACCGCATCCTTGCTTAGGTTCAGTTGTGTGAGTAAGTACCACAGTTCCAATTTGAGATAAATATTAAGGTTGTACGTCGGTTATTATCATTTGAATTTTGTTCCAACATGGGATTACGGCCTCGGCCCAAGGTTGTAAAGGTATAGTAGTTTAGAGTGACTATGTAACGCGGTTTAGAACGGCTTTGGGCGTTGTGACTTGACTTCCCATCGGTGCAGTACAAGTTTAATGCTTCCAAAGTGTTATGGCATAGTTCGGTTGCAATGAGCTTGATTTGATAATTGGCTAACTTTGCATGTTAAAGTGGTATTTCCAATCAGAATTGGAGCAGTTTATAAGGGCAACTTAGTTATTCTTGTTTGGCTTGCCTCGTTCCAATTTGACTGATATTGGTGCCGCGCAGGCTGTCACACCAAGATTACTTACTCCTACACTTAAAATTTTGATGATCAAGCAGGCTACGAAATAAGGATATGATAATATGGTTTAGCTTGGCTTTATATTTTTTGATTATTTAGTTATGCGCATAACGGTCAGCTCTTAGTATGTCATACTGCGACTCCTCATATTTGTGGGGGTTGTGAAGTTTATCAACATACAGTGCATTCTGTTTGTCAAATAAACTGTAATTTCGACTTATGACATGGTATACTTGTGATTCGTGTGGAGTTTTCATTATCGAGCTGCAGCTTGAGTTTTGTCCAATTGAGTAGATCTTTTGCTAGGACAAATGAGATTTGTTGGCCTTATTATCTTTGCGAATTATTGTGGTATATTGGTGCAGTTGTATCTTAAGGATATGCGGTCTGCTCTTTGTTGTAGTGTGTGCTTTGATTCTGCACCATTCACTTCGTGACTAGGCTAGCCTAACTTGTTTAAGTGGGCCGTTGTGCTCTTAGTTTAGCCCCTTGTAATTTACTTTGCAGTTCACTGTTTAACCGGTTTACGCATCGTATTACACGACTTGAAAAACGGGTGTAACAATTTAGTTAACGGTTTATTCTGAAACTAATGTGTGAACTTTATAAGGTTATTATTTAATAATATCCCTAGAAAATTATAAATAATATTACCTAATAAAATTCACACGCTAATTTCTCTATAAACCGTTAATTATGATAATTCGAAAATATCACCTTAAAGTTCATAAATAATACTGTTTACTCCATAATTATACCTTCTTATTTATTCCTAATTAACTATTTACTTTTCCAAAATATATAAATAAATACTAAAAAAATAATCATCCAACTATGCAAAAATTAAACCAATAGACAACCAAACCAGAGCATTTTTCATATGAAAAACAATGTAACAATCAAACGGTCATAAAAGAGTATAATATATCTTAATAGATATGTATATGTATAATGATAAATCCTATTAAAATTTCAAAATATAAATATTTACCCTGTTAAGCCAATTTCATAAACAACCTCAATAACTAGCAAACCATATGCCATCATGTTCGAAATTTTTCCAAAAACCAAATACAACAAACCACACCTGAAACGGAGGTCATTTGCAAATGATGTGGTAATTAGAAGTTAGGGTTTAATTTGCACTTAAATTTTTTAAGGGGCCAAAGTGTAAATTTACCATCTCCTTTCTTACCCATGCCAGAAACCATAACCCATATCTTCTCCATCTTGGCAAGCTGATTCCACAACTACGAGTCATCAATTATCAACCAAAGACCATCGCCTGCCACCCTTCACTGTCGCCTAAGCCATCGATTCAACTGCAACCTTCGTTTTCCTTCGCCTTTAGCGAATTAATTTGGTAATCCAACCACCCTTTGACTAATTAGGCACCCTGATGAACTCCCCTTAGCCTTCGATGCAACTTGAAACCCCTTGATTTTTCCGTAGTCGTCGGTTCACCATTAATTGCAATACCCTAAAATCAACGACTGAGGTATGTTTGCTAAACACTGGCCAAAAGATGCTTCAAATCGGAAAATGAATTGTCGAGATGACCAATTTGGTATATAACTCGATGAGGTTTGAATACTTTATATTTTTGGAACAATTTGTAATTAATGAAAATTATTCGACATTAAAACATGATTGTAGAGAATTTCAGAACTAGAGAGGGGAAACTGATCTGGTGGCTAATAGGGTTAGGGAAGGTTCATTTTATAGCGAATATTTTGGTATTTTAGGTTTAAAGTAATTCTAGGCCTAAAAATACTTATTTCGGCCAATGTATCTAAACTCTAACGTATTATATATCAAAATTCATTCCTCGAACATACAACGTAATGGAAGTATCAAAACTTACAAAAAGACAATTCTACTAAAAATTGTATTTATCATTAATTCAATTTAAATGACCATTGATAATTAATTGATAATCAAGGTGTCAGATTTATGGGTCATTACATTGTTATTTACACTGTTTGATGTGAAAGATAAGAATGTTTTATATAAAGGAAATTGAAAGGTTTTGACTTAAATGTGAAAGGGCCTATGAAAAATGTAGGGTACAAAATAAATTATTTAAAGGAATTGATTGAACCTAAGATTTTAAACATACCCATCCATGAAGATATTGAATAGCATGATATCAAGACTTAATGAAGTCTAAATTAAATAGGTATATGGTATGGATCAAAGATTTGAGAAATCTAATTGGTTCAATTTAGCAAAATAAATCTAGTGTGAGTAAAGAACATAAAATTAATGTAATAAATGAATAAATTAATTGACAATGTGAAATAAAAGTGTTTTTAAGATTAGGAGATACTATCGACGCTTAGTAAGGATGTTTGCTACAATGTATCGAGGGTGCTTGCATTCAATCTTTTAATAGAGTTATAGTGACTTTGGTCAGGTTGGCTGTAACAATCCTGCTTTCTACATAGTAATAACAAATAACTACAATTGAAATAAAACATTTGAATTTTTTTTTATAACTATTATCTATGGGAATAAAGTTTTACTTGAATAAATTCTCTTTAATAAGTGATTTTGTTTTAATAAATTGAATTGAATTAATGAATCCTTTTCGTATAATATATTGACCTTGAATAAAATGTTTTAATTATAGATATTTTAAAGTGTAAATAAGTTTTATATAATGTAAATAGTTGGAAAATAAATTTATTTTTTAATAATGCAATGAATAATTAAATAAAAACAAATAAGTACTAAATTAAAAGAAATTGTGTAGTTATCGTAACATATTACATTAAATGAAATAAAAACCAATTTAAAATTAAATTAAAATATTTTATAAAATAAATAGCAAGGATTAAAATTTTAAACTGAAATGTGAAGGAAATTAATTGAAATTAAAATAAATTAGACAAATTCAAGCCCAAACACAATTTTCGTTTCTCCTCATTTTTTAAACTTTTCCTTCAGCTTACAAACAAACATAGTCATTCCCTCATCCTCTCATTCCTGATCCTTTCATGCAATTCAGAATAAAAAAAGGAAAAGAAAAAACACATCGTTTAGAATAAAAATAAAATAGGAATTTCGCACGAGGAAGCACTAGTAGGGAACATTGTTAGCCAGAGGGTGGCGCTTGTGTCCGCTAACTAGATGTTAAAGAATGGAGGCATAGTTAGGTCATGCTCGATTGGGAATGGATGTTATTTTGGCTAACCCGATGTTGGTGGCGTCTGATGTTGGAAGAGGAGTGCTCGCATGTGTATGCTAGACTTTATAGTAGCTGATGATGTTAGGTGCTGATGATTATAGGTTGGGTGAACGTGTAAACGGGTTTGGATGAACGACGACGTGGAGGGGAATCGAAGTGAGGATGGATGGCTGCAGCAGTCGTTGATTGATGTTAGAGGCGAATGGTGCAGACTGAAGTTAGTAAGCTAATGGTGGTTTATGATTTTGGAATTTAAGCATCGATTCGGTGAGTTTTCTGACTCATAGTGTATATCAAAAATTTATCATCCACTATATATTCGCATATAATCCCGATATTTGATGAATTACTACGTTGAGATGTTTTTTTGGGATTTGATTGATTGTGAATGTTTATTGGATTGTTTAGATGAATTATTTATTAGGATATTTGACTGATTGTTTTATAGTGGAATTTTTGTTTTTGCCAAATGTTCAAATGCAAAGGAGATTCCATCCGTTTGCATTTCAATTTGTATAGTTTATTTATATTGTGTGTATATTGTATGGATGGCCGAAATTCGATGGAATTTGACTCGACCATATTAGAAAATTTATATTGGTGATTTATGGTTGATTTTGAATAGTTTTGCTTTATGGTTTTACTTCATACAATTTATAGATTTTCCCATTTTAAAATATTTTTGAAATCTTTAGGAATTTATCTATGGGAATTGTTTTAGAAACAAAAGTTGATTTGAAAATGAAAATAAAGATTTTTCAAGAATAATTGAAAGTATCGTTTATATAGGTATAAAAGATGGGTTTTTAACAATATTTACAAAGGTGAAATTCCTTTATAAATTGAATATTTAATAAAGAAATTTCAAATGTGGATTTTTTATTATGCACATCCAATTATAAGAATTTAACATTTATTTCCCTTTTTATATATTTATTGGTTTGTGAATTAGTTTTGGCATTTAAGTCATTATTTTGAAAATATAGGACTATTCGATATATAATATATTTTAAATATTTCTATCAATTTCAGATTATATAAAATTGATTTAGAAAATTTTATCTAAATTTATTGATTAGTGAAAAGAAAATTCTATATAAGGTTTAAAGTAATTATTTATAAGATTATGAAAAGTATTAAAATATTTTTTGATTAGTTTTTACATATTTTAAAGTGTATTTGATTAATTTATTTTTATGATACTTTTTTATTCTCTTTCCTTTATATTGATTTGGATCATATAGGCGAATTACCATTCATATTGATTTGATTTGTGATTTAATATGATACTTTGATGATATCCTTCTGCTTAATTCCATTATATTTAATTCTGTGTAATAAGAAATCTAAACAAACGAAGTTATAATATCGTTTGGGATGGAGCATTTAGTCATATTTCTCCAGTTATTCATCAGACTCATTATATAGAATATTACGGAGTTTGAGTGTAGTTTATAAGCACTGAATAAATGTTTGAGTATCATGTAGTGGCATGGGATGCTGTTGTGGTATTTATTCAGTAATTGTAAGTAGAAAACACTCACGTGATAGGATTTGTATGATGAGATTGTACTTATGTGAGGTGATGCTCGTACATGCGAGCAGGGTAGGTGCCCTTATATTTATTGATTTTGTATGCCATGATCATGATGTACTCCTTGTATTGACATTGAAGAGGACCAGATGGTTAGAATCCATCCCTGATCTTAGGATTGCGCCCCAGATCTATGACATTGTTGTTGGATATTTTATTTTGATGTGCATCACAGTATTTGGGTTAAGTGACCAATTGGGCAGGTGTCCAATATTATGAGATTTGGGTTAGGTGACCCATAGGGTAGGTACCCTATAGCCCTTTTATATCGCATAGGCTAGCAATCTGCTACCTTTGGGGCAAAGCAGGGTTATGACAAAGATGTTATGCGTTTGAGCCACTGGTGGATATGCATCACGATGTCCGTCGAGGTAATTGAAGACTGAATGAGCAGATCCAGTTTGGTGACCCTAGGCTCCTAGAGCGGGAAGACGACCACCAATCTCTCTTCTGGTTCTAACGAAGTGGTAGTTTGGCATATTCTATCGATACACCTCACCTAAGTATAGATATGGGTTAGGCGATCCACATATTAATATTTATATGACTCTACTTGGGACTTCGGTGCCTGATATACAGTCATTCCCCATCATGAAATATTTAACTTATGTATGAGGAGATGAGATTATATATAAATAGGTATCCAAAGTATTATCGATTCTCGTATCCTTTATTATATTTGACTAATGGGTAAGTTCCTTATATTTTATAGCCAAATAGTCTATTTTACCTTGTTTTGATGATAATATTTTATTATTTGAGATCGAGAGATATACTTAATGACATCTCATATTTGATGATTTATGGACTTTGATGATGATTTCGGATATGGATGACTCACCCATTTGATATTGTTTTGGTTAGGTAATATTTAATGAGATTTTGTATAGGTGATGACAATTTTATGTTGGGTTTTGTGGTGTTCTACATCATATGATATTGGAATTTGTTTTGGATATGTTATTATATTTATACCCAGTATATATAGATTTTCGTATATTATTGACCTTGGATTTAGACATAGTCTGACTCGTTTATTATTTATATAATACCCAGATCAATCCGAGACATTACAGGTTCAGAGACAATGAGACCAGCTTGTGTTTGCTAGGCATAGAGAAAATTGAATATTCAGTATTTTATATTATCATCCTGTATTGTATAGTCCTTTGCTTGTATATTATTGTGATGTATATTGGACATATGTTATATATTTTATATTGTATGTTATCGCTGCGATATTGACTCTATGGTCTCAGATATATACTATATATTGTGTGTTGTTCTATCCTGGAGGCACACGTGTTTATTGCTTTGTGTGGATACTGTGTACATTGTGTGATCAGTTATATTCGATATTTAAATACGTACCATTGTTAAACTAAGGGAATATTCATGTGTGTAACCCATATCGCCCAATTCAATGTATTACTCGATAGTATTATTTTATAACACTTTGAGGTAGTATAGGTATAGCGGTGGGGGTGTTTACATTTAGTATCAGAGCAGGTTCAAAACAATACATTATATATATGAGACATGAGTCATGACCTTAAATCAGACTCAGAGTCAATGTCCCTTGGTATGTTGGGTAGTTACCCTATAATAAAGGGATAGTAGGAGTATACAATGATTATCAGGGTATACATTTGAGGACATACTTGTTATTTTCCTATTATATATACATTATTTTATTCTTATCACATTTAAGTGATTTAATGGACATAATGAAATAAAGAGTGGTTAGCCCGACGAGTAGTGTCGGCATTGGTGAGGTTGAATAAACCTCTACATAACTTCGAATATTATAGCTTGATTCAGTAGAAATCAGAATGTGCAGCAGATGCTACTAGACAGCTTTTCGTTGTAGGCGTTTGTTAGTTTGTTTGTTTGATGTCTGTTTGGTTGTATAAATTTTTTGTTTTCAATTGGGTTCAGTCTCCGACATGGGAATTAAGTAGGAGTTACCACTCAAAACTTATAAACCCACATGAATATGGACAGAACCAAACATTAATATAAGCCGACGGTTTATCCAAATTTGAACCGCTATGGGAATAATAAAATTGTTTAAAAAATTAATATTAATAATGTATGTGTAACTAAAATATGAAATGAAATAAATTAATTAGATTGAATGCTTGCTTATGGACGTATGTGGTGGTTTATGGATATTTGGTTGCTTGATTGTGTGTTAATAGTGATAGATTATTTGAATATTAAATTGATCACCATTAATATGTGAATCTAGTAAAAACAAGCATATGATTTTGACAACGTAAGAAATTTAAGTACATATATTAAAACATCTGTAAGAACATTTTTGTAATAAAACCCTTGTTAATTTGTCCATTGAGTGCATTAAGAATTCTGGTCTATGCATTTGACAAACTTTACCGATATGGATTCCAGAGTACTAGAACGAGACATTTTGATACAATAATTTGAAAAGAATAAAATGTTTTGAAAAAGAAAACAATGTTTCAGAAGATGGTTGATGCCATTAATGTGAAATGAAGAGAATCTAATACTAAGGATTTTTTTAATTTATCATTTCATATTGTACATCCACGTAGTTATTGAAAATAATGAAGAACTTTAAAGAAAAAAAATTATATGTTATGTCAAGCAGCAACTATAATATTTTTTCCATCATCTACAACTGAGCCGATGCAATTAGGAAAGTTTGGTATTACTTAATTGGTATTTTTCAGCAAAGTCACAATATAATGTCGTTCTTATTTAAAACAATTGTTTAATGGATAACAAAATATCCTATCTAAATGTGTTACACTTAAAAAAAAGAAATAAATTCCATAATGCTTCAGCAATAACCTCATGAGTTTATGAGGCATTACAAACTCTCTTCGAAAATGTGTTAAGTGATCTATTACAATTTTTTTTTTCAATGGAAAAGCTCAAAATCTCATGCATTATTGCAACAACTCTTATCAAATTCATGAGAACCAGAACATTTGAGGTTGTTGTTTAATTGCTTGATCCGATCTAAACTGTGTCTAATGAATTTATGATCAAGTGTGTAACTTTGGTGACTTAGATTTGAAATCTATTAAATAATAGTAAAGTGGAAGAATTTTCTACTCTCTCATTAAATCTAGGGAGTTCCTACTCTCTCCTTAATTCTCTTTAAATATTTAATTTTCAAATCCCAATAACTTTTTATAATTATATTTATTACAGAATTCTACTAACTCTCTCCATTAACATTTTACATTTAAATATACAGTTATTTTAAAAAAAATCTCCTAAGTATTATCATATTATTTTACATTCAAGTCAATGTATTTAAGTTAATTAAGTGACCTAAAACCTAAACTTTTAAAATAAATCCAATTAACTAATATTTATTGTTTGGTCTAATAAGTAATAAAAAGGACAATTTAATGAATTGTAAACGACGCTTATATTGACAAAAATCGTAGAACTAATATTTCATTCATGTCCATATAACATAAAGTTTCACGGTAATTAACAAAAATTATCTTTTGTTCTTTTACACTAATCTACATTCAAATTTACCTTTTTAAAAGTATTACTTTATTACAATGGAAAATATACATAAATTTTCTTTTTAAAGTTGGTGTTTCATTAAAAACGAACATATACGCAATATTTTCTTTCTAATATAGATATCTATTATACATATACACGTTATTTTTCATTCTAAATATGGTATAGTAAGTGAATTCCTTATCATTAATGAAAAAACTGTTAAAAATATCCCTAAATTAATGATAAGTGATGAATAATATAGTTTATAATTTTGAAAAATAATAATGATTTCATTTAATATGTTTTGTGGAAATGTCTAATTTTTATTGTGAATATTCATAATTTACGTTAAAATGGATAAATATATACAATATTTTGTTTAGAAATTTTTTTCGTTTTTATTTTATTTCCTTATTGAGCCAGATGTTAATTATTTTTTGCAATTTTTGTCATAAATTAAAATTATCTAGGTACAAAATAATGTTTTATAAACCAAATTACCTTTTACATAATTGAAATAAGAACATGATTTGTAACATTTCTTTTAATCAACATCCTTTTGGTTATTAAATAAATGTTTTATTTATTCTTTTGATAATGTAATATAGTTATTTCTGATGTTAACATTACTACAAAAACTTTAAATCATAAATATACCAATTCATTAGTATTACAGGTAATCTTTCATCAATTCAAGCAATATTTGAAATTCAATCTATGTATCATTTATCTTTTGGACAAATGTACTAACTAAATGTTAAAACTCATAATCTATGCATGTAAATATTTATCTGTTGAAATTTGTAAAAATATTAATTTTAAATTAATTAAGAATACTAATTTTTATTTATTTTCTTTTTCTTAATGAATGCTAAATGCTAAAAAATAACAAATTAGTACTTAACTCGTTATAATATAATACGTAAAACCGAAAATTTATTTTTTTACACAAATATGAAAATACATAAATCATATAAAAAAATTACACACCTAAAAATAATAACGTTAGTACATAACTCAATTATTTTAACAAATTCACCATATATTGCATAATAAATTCAATTTTTTTAAATGTGAGTACAAAGCTATGTTATAAAACATACCGTGTGCAATGCATGGGTTACACACTAGTTATTGCATATATGAAGTATGTCCTTATAATTTGTTAGCCTTATTGGTTTGAACTATATGCTTTAGGAAGATGAATTGGAATTCATCATCAGTTCGGAATTTCAACCTAAGGTTCTTGGGCAGCTAATGACGCATAATAAATTGTATTTGTGATGTGCAAGTCATTTGAAAAATATTATGTCTATATTTGGAATTCGATTTTTTTATAAATAGTTGTTAAAAAATACATAAGAGGAGATTGTATATTTATATAATGCATAATCATTTTCTAATATTAAAAAAAAATTAAAACTTGAAAATTGTTTTGACCACAAGTGCCAAACCATCGATCCGTTTTCAATGACTTTAAATTTGTTTGAAAGCTATGCTATTAGAGAGCAATTTTTTTTGTTCGAAATGCAATGAAATTTTTTTAAAGATAACAATGATTAAAATTTAAATTACAAACAATGAATATTGCTGTTTTAAAATTGAAAATTTCATGAAAATTTACTGAAATTAATTTGATCATAACTTCCTAACGATATGCCCGATATTCACGATTTTGCCTATTCTGGAAAGCTAATAACATAAGTAACAAATTTTAAAGTTCCATAAAATTTTATCATTTTCTTTGCTAAAAATGCGGTTTTGTTGAGTGGGCCTACATTTATAAAGCGATTTCAGATTTTTGCCATCCATGGAAAAATCCCCATAACTTGGGTTGTAATCCATATTTTTGCAAACCGAAAGTTGTTTTGGAAAGTTAATTTACTATGTAACAATTTATTCTTCAAAACAATTACCTAATGTAGCCATTTCGACCTTTAAATTTTGTTAGAAATGATTAAAGTGATGTTGCTTTTACATTATATGAACGCATACTTACTATACTTCTTCATATGTCACTAATATTTAGATTTGAGATGAGCATAGATACTTCTGAAGCATAGATAGACTAAATGGCGACGATAATTCATTGTTGCTCACATAAAAATAAACTAACTTGCTTAAAATGCTAAATAAACGGTATGTTTATATATATATATATATATATATATATATATATATATATATATATATATATATATATTGTGGTATTGTTTAGTCTTCCCGTGTTCGGGATGCCCTACTGATTGGAATGTATATTTATTATGATCTTATTATGTTTTTATTTGTAGAACGCTCTTTGTATGAAGGAGACTGCCAAAATTTTCTTGAAAATTCGATACTTAAAAGCTTTCACAATTTTTTATTATATGCGAAAAAAGAAAGTTGTTGAATTGAATCTATTTAAACTGTAGCATACGATAAAAGAAATTAGAGTATGAGCTACATAGAGGATTAAGCAATTAAGTTTGAGAGAAGATCATAGATACAAAGAAAATTAGGGTATGAGTTGTTTGACATCTTTCTATAAGAAAGTGCGAGGATGTAATTTTCGTAATGGGTGAGTATGTAACAACCCTTCTTTCTACGCTATAATAATAAATAATTATAACTAAAATATAACGTTTGAATTTTATTTTTATAATTGTTATTATGGAAACAAATTTTACTTAAATAAATTCTATTTAATAAGTGATTTTTTTTAATAAATTAAATTGAATTAAAAAATCCTTTTCGGATAATATACTGAAATCGAATAATTTTTTTATTAATTAAAAATATTTTAAAGTGTAAATAATTTTTATATAATTGAAATAGTTGAAAAATAAATTTATTTTATAATAATGCAATGAATAATTAAATAAAAACAGACAAGTACTAAACTGAAAGAATTGTGTGGCTATCGAAATATATTGCATAAAATGAAATATAAACCAATTCAAAATTAAATTGAAATATTTTATAAAACAAGTGGCAAGGATTAAAATTTTAAATTGAAATGTAAAGGAAAGTAATTAAAATTAAAATAAATTAGAAATTTGGGCTCAATACAAATTCATGCCCAAACAAAATTTTCTTTTCTCCTCATTTTAAGACTCCTCCTTTAGCCCACGACCAACAATGTCATTCCCCCATCCTCTCATACCTAATCCTTTCATGTAATTCAAAGGAAAAAAATAGAAAGAGAAAAAAAAGCTCATTTATAATGGAAATATAAAAAATTAGAAATCATGCACGAGGGGAGCGCGACTAGGACACGTCGATATCTAGAGGTTGGCACTTGTATGGCGAACCCGATGTTGACGAATAGAGGCATACATAAGTCATGTTGATTAGGAGAGGAATAGAATTTTAGTCAAAGTGATGCTGGTGACAGTTGATATTAATAGAGGAACACTCGCATGTGTATGCTAGACTTTGTGGTGGCTGTTAATGATAGGCGTAGGTGATTGTAGGTTAGGTAAATGTGTGAACAGGCTTGAATGAACAATGATGTGGAGGAGGATTGATGTGAGGATGGATGGTGGTAGTAATTGCTGATTGATGTTGGAGGCGAGTGGGGCAAGTTAGTACACTGATGGTGGTTTCTCATTTTGAAATTCAAGCATCGATTCGGTGATTTTTCTAACTCACAATCGACAGCTAAAATTAATTATCCATTATATATATGCATATAATCCCGATATTAGTGGAATTACTATGTGGTGATGTTTATTTGGGATTTAATTAATTGTGAATATTGATTGGATTATCTGAGTGAATTGTTTATTAGGATATATAATTGATTGTTTGATAATGGAGTTTTTGTGTCCGTTCGATGTTCGAAATGAAAAGGAGATGCTGTTCGTTTGAATATCAATTTGTGTAATTTATCTATATTGTGTATATTGTATAGATCCTTTGACCGATCCTTTGACCTGGATTTACGAACGCCTCCCTCCACCGTGGTCGATGCCGACCCTACCACGATCATCCCAGGTCTGGTGGACCACAACCCCCCAGTCGCGATCGCCCCTAAACTCCACCGCCGCCATATAATATAAACCATAATCGATGATTTTACAACGATCTAACCGTTGAATCTTCAATTAACTTGCATGGATGAGCTCCGCTAGAGAATATCTACAAAACCCAGAAGAGAATTTTCGATCCGACGAAGTTCGTCGTCGAGCGATGAACGGCCGAAACTTCCTCGATTTTTACTGATCAGACGATGAACCAAAACGAAAAACGAACACCACTAGTGAATTACGCTAGTCGAGAGCTTCATCATATATTTTTTTCAGATTTTTCTAAGGACTTTGAATTTTAGGCTTTGGATTTGATTTCTGAATTTGAAATTGGATCTAGGGTTTGCAGCCATTGGAAGAAGAGGAGGAGCTGATGAAATTTTATGCGCAGACAAATGAGAATAGGCGGAGGCTAGGGTTTAGCAGGGTATGCATAGATAAAGATGGAATAGACAGATGGATTCGAATTATAACGTGTTAAACGATAATTGGCCCAAAATGCCCGTTCTGACTTCGGAACGAAATTGGGTCAAATCATATACCAAAATAGATATTTTAAAATATTTTAAACGCGATGGAAAAAAATTCAGGTTCAAATTGCATCGTATGAAGAAGTTATGCTAAAATCAATATTTTCAAATTGATTTCAATTGATTTTAATTTATCGATTTCAAGGCGTTTCAAGTCCGTACGATCAAAAGACAAGTCCGATCACTACAAAACTTGAAACCCTACAATAGTTCACCGTTACGGATCTGATGAAACTGGTTTCGTCGAAATCCGAATCAGTGGCCAAAATGGCCATTTTCTATTAATTAAATAATTTAAAAATTAAATAAATAAAATCCAATTTTTAAATTTCAATTCTAAAATTGACAAATTTTATTACCTTAATATTTCCCAAACATTTACAATGCTTTAAACAAATTTACATGTCACTTAAATGTTGATTCAATCATAATTTTTAGCGTTAAATTCCAATTTCATTAATTTAGAAATTTTAAATTAAAATTTCAATAATTCCTTTGAATTAAATTTTCATTCATATTATTCAAATTCATTATTACAACCAGATGAAATAAATATTGGAATCAAAATCCATTATATTTACATTCTCAATTTTCATATAAATCCTCATTTATGTAATATTTAACATTTAATTCCCATTTACTTGCAACAACCCAATTTCCAAAATTTAAATTCAAATAAATAAACAAATCTTGATCCCCATTCCTTTTTATTCACTAATCATCCTATTATGAAGAATATTTATGTTATTCTCCATTATTACCTTAATTTATACTAATCTAACCTTTAGTTAGATTTATTTCCATTTATTACCCATTTTAATTTATTAGACTCCATTAACGTTAAATTATACTTAAGTTGTCGCTAACGGACAGGTGTTGAAATTGATTTCACATTAAACGTTATTGATTATAAATTAAAATCTAAATAAATTCGTTTATTGATTTAAAAACTTGCTATCAATAGATTGACATTGTATGGGTATGATTAACATTGAAGCATATTACCCATCATCAATGTATTTATTAATTTATTTCCCATTTAACGTGCTACTTAATCTCCTTTGATTGCAAACTGATTTCCAAATTTTATGCAACATACTAAAAAAATAAATACATATCTTAATTGATTCGTTTTTTCCCATTCATTATAAATTAATGCACACATACAAATTAAGATCCTAAATCCCATTAATCATTCCATCTTGGTTCCATTCCTTTTCACATCAACTATCACTTTATGAATAAATTAGCATTCCCTACTCATTTTGTTACATTCACTTATATTCACTTTATAAATAAATTGGTATTCCGTTTAATCCATTAATTACTATCTTTAAATATTGAAGTTCGTTATCTAACATAAATTTTGAATCTATTTCCTAATTTTCAAATTTCAATAAATTAAAACCTTAGAATTGTTTACAAATAAAATAGGGATTGTACTAATTAAATTATTTATTATCCTGCATTACTTTATTACCTCAATTCACATTATATTTCCATTAATCAATATTTTATTTCATTGATAAATTCAATACTTGCCTTTATTTACTTATATTTTAACTTATTACCCAAATGCAACAATTTAAAACTTTACATTATTATATAAATTTGAATTCCATTCTAGTTAACAATTTTATTCATGATTCAACATTTTCATTTGTTTTCTTATGTTTAGCTTATAACCAAGTATGACAATTTACCCTATTTCCATTAATACTATTGCAAATTTTATTTCTTTCCGTATTAATTACACAATCATATTTAATTAACAAACTATAATGGTTTCCACTATTTCTTCAATTGAATTTTATTCCAATTGTCAATAATTGATTTTATTTACCAATGCAACATTTAATTTGTAACATTTGCTCCAATATAACTTCTAGAATTTTTATTTCTTCCTAAATTTAATTGCAAAATTTAAATTAAACTAACAAATTTATAAATCAAAATTTACGGGTCGTTACACACTCCCCCACTCAAAACTTTTCGTCCCCGAAAAGGAAAATGAAGGGAAAAGAAGAGTTAAGAAATCAATATATCTTATTCAAAACATAAATTTTATAAACAATTAAATTTACAAAATTTGTTAATTAAAATAAAATATAACAATTTATAACAATTAAATCTTTTTATACTCAAATTTAATAAAGTTTGGAAAACATTTTTCAAAATTTTCTAAGTCCAAAATTTACGGAAAATTTTGGCAGAGTCTCCTTTGTACGGGGAGGCTCGGGAGAAAATATAATATCAATTATAATAATATACAACATATATTTTTCAAAATAATATATATCCCAACTCGGGAAAATAATATAATAACGCTATAAACCGTAATACGAGAACGTACCTATTTGTCGGGCAATCAACGCTTAATGATGAAACCAAAAGCAGTAGCAATTGCTTTCATAACCTGTATTTCACTTATATAATCTGATAAGAGTTAGCAATTATATAGAATGAAATATTTAAGTTGTTCAACCACAAACAAACAATTAATTCAACAACCAATTGCAACAAACAGCATACAACCTTCATACAGTATCAAAGCAATTCAATTATTCATTCAAACAAAACAAACAGTTGTTCGGGTTCAAAAATTCAAATTATACTGATGAAGATTAAACTACTAAGTGTACCCTTCACTCAATAGTCTTAGGTGAAACTAAATAGATTAGTCATACTTCCAAACAATTTTAAAGTTTCCTTACCCAAACAACCATAAACCAAAACAACAAAAAATTCCAAATAATAAATCAAATTTATTTATTATTAATTCTATTTCATATATTAGTTGTTTGATTTCCTTTCTTTCATTCATTCAGTGATTCTTTCATTTATTTTCATTTATTACTTAAAAATATTCATTTTCCATTTTAATGTCATGTAAGTTTCTTCTTTATTGCATCATATTTTATTATAGTAGCATTTCATTTTTGTAACGACCCGTTAAATTTATGATATTTAATAAAATGAATTAATATAATTTCTAATTTGGTTAAGAATAAATGTAGAAATTTGGTATAGTGGTTGCAATTTAGTGTAACTATAAAATTTTATGATAATAGATGTGGATAATGTAAATTTTCACAACTTGATTCAAAGTAATTTTGAAGAAACAAATAAATGTTGAATTTGTGAATGTTAGTATAAATATTAACTTAAATGGTGTTCATTAATACAAAGATGTAATTAGTGTAGATAGTAATAATTTATGCCTGTAGTGAAAGGAAAAGAAAACTAATAGAAACATAAAATTTATTTTATGTAAACAAAAGTATAGTTTTGAACAAACTTATGAAAATTGATAGAAACAGTGTTTGTAATCAGTTTGGTTATTTTATATTTGAAAGATAGAGATGTGTAAATACGTTAATGAATTTAAAATGGGAAGGAATGGTAGGATGAAAAGAATATATATAATAATAAGCATTTGATTCAATTAAGGGAATTAAATTATAATAAATGGTCATTTAATAAATTCAACGTTTGTGAGAAATCATAATAGTTGTGTAAAATGTGTACAAACTTGGATTTGGAAGTTTATTGGATTTATAACGGTTTTGTTATTAAGTGTATGAGTTTAAAAGTTATTCCCTTTTGTAAAGTAATAGAAGAATGCATAAAGATATAAACAGGGCTTAATAGAATTGACACTTAATGAATTGAATAAATTACCCGTTTTTGTAGATATGTATAGTGGACTATAAATGGCCTAAGCAAATATAAAATGGAATAATCATTGAGATTGTACTATGAAAATAAATAGTAACATTTATTTGCAAGGAATAAAAGCCTATTTAGGTGACTAGAATTTGGAGTAATGACTATTGTATGTTACCTACCCTTGTTTCTTGTTAATTTAGATTTTGGGAATCAAATTCAATTTATCCGCCAATTTACCGCAGTTAAAGTGAAATGAATTGGTGATTGAGAAATGTTAAATACAAATAAGATGTAAACCAAAGAAAATCCCATTTGTAATAAATTATGTAGAATAAAGTAAAGAAACTAGGAAATGAAAATGTGAAAATGTGGATGCAGTGAGATCTTAAGTGATAATAACCTTGTTAGGCAAGTGATAACGGAATTTTGTGTATAACCAAATAAAAATCCAAATTTATTTGGAAATGAATTGCAATCAATTGAATTTATTGCAATTTAATGGATTTAATATTTAATAGTTTATGTAATTATTATTTGGAAGAAATTGGAGTTATTTGTAAAAAGGTATGAACCTAATGTTAATTTTTCTATGGGATTGACAATTAATATGGAATGAAAAGAAGAAAATTTGGGTCAGTAAAATTTAGAATTTATGCATAATAAAACGGATTCTAACGTTAATTATGACGTTATTGAGTTTAGATTGGAATTGGTAAATATTTGAGTGAAATCTTAAACTAATGTTCATATTGACAACAATAACTTAGAAATATAGAAAGGAAGTAAATCTAATAAATTTATCAAATTCATAATGTTGAATTCATTTGGATGGGAATTAATAAACAGTTGAGAAAAAGGAAATGGAAATAAAAGTTTATTTATAATTTGGGATTTAATTTATGGTAAAAAGGTTAATTGCAATTAAAAATGAGTTGAAATGCAAATCAAGTTATTTATTTAATTAGATTTAAGATGAGAGTATAAAAGTATAAGATTAAATAATTGGGTTTTGAGAATAAAATTTATAATTCCCAAATAATAAGAAGTGCAGAGATTAACACTGTAAAATTGATATACTTATAAATTTAATTCACATCCAAGCTTGGAAAACCATTTGGGATTGTTTGAATTATATAAGTCACAAAATTTGGCCAATATTAGAAGTTGAAACATAAAAACTGGATTTATAATTTATTTAATAAATATTAAAAATAGCCATTTTTGGCACGGACTCGGATTTCGACGAAACCAGTTTCATCGGATCCGTATCGGTGAATTATTATAGGATTTCAAATTTCGTATCGATCGGACTTGTCGTTTGATCGTACGGACGCGAAACGCCTTGAAATCAATTTTATTAAAATCAATTTGAAATCAATTTGGAAATCTTGTTTTTAGCATAACTTCTTCATACGATCGAATTTGGTCGCGAAACTTTTTCCATCGCATTCAGAATATTTTAAAATACCTATCTGGATATATAGATTTAACAAATTCGGCTCCGGAGGCATAGCGGGCTTTTTGGGCCATAGTTTATTCCGTACGTTCGCGTATCCAGTCTAGCTACCCTACCTCTAGCCTATCTATAAATATACAGCTATAAACCCTAGTCTCTATTCTTTTGCTGTACGTTCATTTCTTCACTCTTTTCTCTTCCCCAAATGTATACATCTCAGATCCAATTCCAGATCTATCCATAGTTCAAAATCAAAAGTCAAAACTCAAAAATTCAGAAAATTCTCAAAAAAATATATGTTGATGTTTTCGATATGCGTAATCTCATGGTGTAGTTCGTTTTTCAATTGGAGCTGTCGTTCATCCAGAAAAATTTCAAACAGCCCCAAAACCGTTCATCATCATCGCACAAAACTTCGTCGGATGGAGAAACTGTTTCTGGGTTTTGACGAGGGAACGGAGGGGAGTACATCTATGTATTTTGTTTCGAGTATCAACAGCTAGATTGGGCTGTAGAATTCGACTAGGGTTGGTGATAATTGGCGGCGGCTGGGCTTGGGTGTCGACGGCGAGTGGAGGTGGTTGCCGTGAGGGGGTCGCGGGTTTGGGAGGACGGTGGACAAGTGGGCGGTGGCTGGTGTGGGGCCGCGGCGTGAAGAAGTAGGCGGTGGCGACATCCAAGGGTTCGCGTCCTGTAGGGTCGAAGGTATCGGCTCCTGTAGCTCGCGCTGGGAAGAACGTGTAAATGCTGACGTGGCATATAAATGTAGGTGAAAAGTGTGTCATTTTCTTTTTATTTTCAATTTGAATTCAATCATCATTTTTCGCCATAACTTTCTCATACGAAGTCGGATTCACACGAAATTTCTTTTGTTAGGATCGTAATTTAATTCTGGACTTGATGACGTTGGTTTGGACGAATTCTGAGACGGGCGAATTTTTGGGTTTAAATCGGGTTTAAATTCGATTTAAATTCAAAAGGTGAGTGTTTTAACCCACTCACAACTTCTAAAAGTTTTATGTTTGTTAAATTAATTTTAGAAATGAATAGAAATTTATTTATGAGTATTTGGCATGTTTATTTCATTCATATCTGTTGAATTGCATTTATTAAATTTAACTGTTAATTTAATTTATTTATTGCGTATTTATTTACAGTTATAATTTATTTGTTTGCATATAAACTGCTAGTTAACAGTTATATAAATTATTACTGAATATAAAATGTTAGATTAATAGTTGTTAAATTTAATTTGAATATAATTGACAGTTATTACCTGCTATATAATCTCATATATATATTGATTTTGATTGATAGTGATGGATGATTGTGATTTGGACAATGGATGATGTTGATGAATGGATGTTTATTTGATATCATTAAATTGCAAGTTATCATGCATTTTTCATTTCATTCGGGATTGTGGTTTGAAATGATATACAACCGCAAAATTTTATTTTTAAATTGCGGATTGAAATGATAAATATCCGTATCACTTGACCATAGGATAGAAAATTATATACAGGCACCGTGGTCTATATATAAATTATTTTAAAAGTGATTTCTATGGTTTGGATGGGATACGGTTTATAAAATTTAATTTTGATATTTTATGAAATATTTTTCTTCGAGATATACACATATGAAGTTAAAATTTTAAATTTAAGCTGTGTATAAACCTGTTGAATAAAATGATAAAAATTTGAGAAAATGGAATTTGGTGATTTATCTTATATGTTTAAATTTGGGAATTTTAAGGTATGATATTTATAAATGGATTTTCCAAGATTTACTTAAATAGAATATTTTAGTATAATTTAAATTTAAGAAAATAGTTAATTTCTAGAAATTGGAGTTTTATTTATAGATTTTATGTAAATATTCAAAACTAAATAATAGAACATTTAATTTGTTGAAAGAATAAATTCCAACTTTAGTTTTGAAATATTAATACTCCAAATGGATATATATATATATATATATATATAAATAGAAATTGAAGTGGTTTTGGAACTTGAAAGTGATATTTAAATTTGGTAGACTTTAAATAAAGAAGTATATTTGTAAAGCCCTGGAAATAATTTCTTTACAAAGTAACCTTAAAAGTAAACCATTTATTTTATATACTGTTGAATATCCAAACCATTCAAGTTTTAGAAGTATGGTTTTAAAAGTATGAATTCCGAAATATTATGTTTTGAAAATATAATTCAAATGTTTGGTTTCCAGATATTTATATTTTAAACCGGTATGATTTTGGAAAAAGAGTTATATTTGAGATAAAATGATATCATATTATTTTGGGTTTTTAAATTGATATCGAATTCATAGTTTTGAAATGAAAAATTTATTCTGGTTTTTAAAGTATAAACTACTTTTAAATGACCGCGGTGTTATAATAACGATGGGTTGGCAAAGAGACCGGGATCGGATATGGACATACTCTCTGTCGATACCGAAAACCATTTTGACTAACCGTGTACGCGGTGGAGATTCCAGAATGAAGTAGGTTGGTGGCGACGTTTCCTGTAAGGTAAATACGGGGACCCAACTCCCGTGAGTTGGCATAAGGTGGCTAAAACAGGAGCGATTGACGGGTTAATGAGGTCATTCCTTTGATCGGACACTCCTCTTCGATATTATACTTTGACTTTGGATTGATTCAGTGGCCACTTCTATTTTGATTTTGGGGAGTTTGTTCGAGGTGGGCGGTAATTGCGGCTACGCGTTACCATCGACCCGGAAGCGTAATTGGTATATCTACCCTGGCATTGCCTAGTTGTGCCGTGTCACCTACCCTATCGCGCCTTGTACGAGTTTGGATTTCTCCCGTAGCCCGTGTGGTATCCTCTGGTGGCTTCCCGATCAGGAGGGACTATGATATTGGATGGACTACTGGGACTATTACGTGTTAAGGTGGAAAATGTAAAGCCTTAATGCTATTTAAAAGTATGTTTATTTTACTATAGACACTATTATAATAGCGCAATATACTACATAGTAAATAGTTTAACGGATCCTTAGGAGATGTAAATCCCGAACATCTTTTGAGTTATTGCACTCATATTTATTTCTGTTAATTTAACTCACATAAGATCTTTTAGTTCTGACTCGAGTGTTTTTGTCTTTTCAAATTCGCTCGGGTCAGTCCGAGCGTTTCAGGATCGAAGACTTTAGCTTTGGAGGACGAAGACGAAGAATTTGTATTATTATTATTTATAGTATTGCACTACACTCACACTGTTCCGCTGCATTGTTATTGGTATGTGTAACTCTGATATGTATTATATAAATGTTTGTAAATAGTTTTTTTTTTTATAAACTGTATATTTTCTTATTATATTTTATCCTTCCGCTGTGAGATTCTATTTGTTTATTTCTTCTCTGTTTTTTTTTCTTATTTACCCCATAACAAATCCGCCCTTCCGTATGGTTTGAATCGGCATGTGTGTCGGTTTAAATCGTGCGAAAAGGCGGGATGTTACAGTTGGTATCAGAGCTTTGGTTTAGCGATAAACCTTGGCTTTGTGGGGTTTGACTCTTTGTTAATAGGGTAGTAATATCCTATGGGAGTCGCTGAGTGTATATATATGAGAGAGCGTATTTGTTAGTATTAATAAAAAGATTTTTTTATATTGTGTTAATCTGTTTCGCTTTGTATTTATAAATTCTGGTTGATGCATGGGACGCTATGCCATCAATAGGGATTTCTAAACACTTAATAGGACAGACCGACATAATATCCGTTTTTAATATAGGTGAATGAAATAATTTTGCCTATTATATTTTCTATATATAAAAATAGTTTTATAAAGATATATATATATATTTGGTTGCTATAGATTGGGTGTTAGAAAATAAAAATATCTATAATAATTGAAGCTAAGTTGAAATTATGATAAATCAAATTGGAGATTTTAGAACTTAAGTCCGGGATTTTTTCAAATATGTTTTCAAAGAATTTATGAAAAATAATGGTTCGGTTTATAAGTATTTTCTTATATAAATATTTCGTATAAATTGGAAGAATTGTTTTAAAGAAGATTTTGGAAAAGAATTAAATTCTGTACTTTCCTCTCTGTCGCTGGAAAATAAATTCGGTGATGACGGCCGCATCATCGACTTTCATTTTCGAGTTTCGAAGGGGAAAGGCCACTGTAGTAAATTCTACTGCAGATTTATTATGAAATTTTCTAAAAAAAAAAAATTCTTTTATTGTTCTAACTATAATTAGAGATTTTGAGTTTTAAGAACTTATTTATCTATTATTTTGAAATAAATTGAAATCTGACCCGGAATCCAATTCTAAAATTCTCCATTAATTAATCAATTGTTAAATTGTAGTGAAATAAAAGTTAAGTAATAAATGAATTGAAACCTCTAATTTAAATAAGAGAATAATTGCAAAGTTATAAAGAGGAATTTGCATACATATAAGACAAAGAGAAATATGGATAAACATCAAATTTAATTTAGAGAATTGAGATTCAACTTGTATAAGTTCAATTGCACTTTCTTTGACATAAATAACTTACCCAAATATAAAAGTTGAAATGTTAAATAAGAATTTTAAATAGGATATTATACAAGTAGAATTTTGGAAATAATGAAGTATTCAATAATTTATTGTTATAAATAAGAATTTAAATGGTATAAACTTAGGTTATAATTGAAATTTTATTATTAATAGATGATATGAACCTAAGTATATAAAATGAAATTCAAAATAAGAATTTATTATATGATTATTCACTTAAGTATGTTTTAATCTCCCCTATTCTAATATAATGGAAAGTAGGAAGAATTTAAATGACTGTAATCCATAGTTAATGGATAAATAAAAAACTTCCACTTATAAGAATGAATGTTAGCAGATTAAGAATTTAAGGGAAATCTTACAAGTGAAGAGTAAGGAAAGGAAGATATTCAAAATATTTGTTGTTATTAATGAGAATTATTTTATAAACTTAAGTAATAAAAAGGAAATACAAATATAATAAATTTGGTGATAATTGGAAAATAAAACTTGTAAGAACAAAGAAATCCCTCATAAATGAAGGGAAGAAAATCAAACCACTGAAGTATGAAATAAATGTATAATAAGCTATTTTGGTGTTGATTTGAATTGTTTGGTTGATGTATGGTTGTTGGGTAAGGAATTTTGAAGTTGTTGGATGGAGAAATAATCTATCTTTGTTCCATCTAAGACTGTTGAGTAAAGGATGCACTTGATAGTTATTTTACATTTCGTACAATTTCGGAATTTAAACCTAACAACTAATTGTTTGTTTGATTGAATGATTTTGTTTGCGGTGTGTGCTGTTTGTTAAAATGTATGGTTGTTGCATTTGATTGGATATGAATGATTGAATCCACTAGAATAGTTCATTTTAAAATAAATATTTAACCTTTTAGGCTTATAAGAAAATACAGGTTATGGAAGCAACTGCTACCGCTTTTGGTTCCGTAATAATAAGCGTATTGCCCGACAAATAGGTACGTTTCCGGATTACGTATAAAGCGCTATTTTATATATTTTCCCGTGTTGGGATATTTTATTTGGATAATATGTGTAATATATTTGTATATTTGGATATTATATTTTCTCCAGAGTCCCTCCATACAAAGGAGACTTTGCCAAAATTTTCAGGAAATTTTGGACTTAGAATTTTGTGAAAGTATTTTTCCAACTTTAATAATTCAAGTATTAAAGGATATAATGATTATAAAACAAGTATATTTCATTAAAGGAAATTAATCTAGTAAAATATTGTTTATAAGTTAATATTTGAAATAAGATGCACTGTAAATCTTCCTCCTCCCTTCTTTTTCCTTTTCGGGGACGAAAAGTTTTGAGTGGGGGAGATTGTAACGACCCGTTAAATTTATGATATTTAATAAAATGAATTAATATAATTTCTAATTTGGTTAAGAATAAATGTAGAAATTTGGTATAGTGGTTGCAATTTAGTGTAACTATAAAATTTTATGATAATAGATGTGGATAATGTAAATTTTCACAACTTGATTCAAAGTAATTTTGAAGAAACAAATAAATGTTGAATTTGTGAATGTTAGTATAAATATTAACTTAAATGGTGTTCATTAATACAAAGATGTAATTAGTGTAGATAGTAATAATTTATGCCTGTAGTGAAAGGAAAAGAAAACTAATAGAAACATAAAATTTATTTTATGTAAACAAAAGTATAGTTTTGAACAAACTTATGAAAATTGATAGAAACAGTGTTTGTAATCAGTTTGGTTATTTTATATTTGAAAGATAGAGATGTGTAAATACGTTAATGAATTTAAAATGGGAAGGAATGGTAGGATGAAAAGAATATATATAATAATAAGCATTTGATTCAATTAAGGGAATTAAATTATAATAAATGGTCATTTAATAAATTCAACGTTTGTGAGAAATCATAATAGTTGTGTAAAATGTGTACAAACTTGGATTTGGAAGTTTATTGGATTTATAACGGTTTTGTTATTAAGTGTATGAGTTTAAAAGTTATTCCCTTTTGTAAAGTAATAGAAGAATGCATAAAGATATAAACAGGGCTTAATAGAATTGACACTTAATGAATTGAATAAATTACCCGTTTTTGTAGATATGTATAGTGGACTATAAATGGCCTAAGCAAATATAAAATGGAATAATCATTGAGATTGTACTATGAAAATAAATAGTAACATTTATTTGCAAGGAATAAAAGCCTATTTAGGTGACTAGAATTTGGAGTAATGACTATTGTATGTTACCTACCCTTGTTTCTTGTTAATTTAGATTTTGGGAATCAAATTCAATTTATCCGCCAATTTACCGCAGTTAAAGTGAAATGAATTGGTGATTGAGAAATGTTAAATACAAATAAGATGTAAACCAAAGAAAATCCCATTTGTAATAAATTATGTAGAATAAAGTAAAGAAACTAGGAAATGAAAATGTGAAAATGTGGATGCAGTGAGATCTTAAGTGATAATAACCTTGTTAGGCAAGTGATAACGGAATTTTGTGTATAACCAAATAAAAATCCAAATTTATTTGGAAATGAATTGCAATCAATTGAATTTATTGCAATTTAATGGATTTAATATTTAATAGTTTATGTAATTATTATTTGGAAGAAATTGGAGTTATTTGTAAAAAGGTATGAACCTAATGTTAATTTTTCTATGGGATTGACAATTAATATGGAATGAAAAGAAGAAAATTTGGGTCAGTAAAATTTAGAATTTATGCATAATAAAACGGATTCTAACGTTAATTATGACGTTATTGAGTTTAGATTGGAATTGGTAAATATTTGAGTGAAATCTTAAACTAATGTTCATATTGACAACAATAACTTAGAAATATAGAAAGGAAGTAAATCTAATAAATTTATCAAATTCATAATGTTGAATTCATTTGGATGGGAATTAATAAACAGTTGAGAAAAAGGAAATGGAAATAAAAGTTTATTTATAATTTGGGATTTAATTTATGGTAAAAAGGTTAATTGCAATTAAAAATGAGTTGAAATGGAAATCAAGTTATTTATTTAATTAGATTTAAGATGAGAGTATAAAAGTATAAGATTAAATAATTGGGTTTTGAGAATAAAATTTATAATTCCCAAATAATAAGAAGTGCAGAGATTAACACTGTAAAATTGATATACTTATAAATTTAATTCACATCCAAGCTTGGAAAACCATTTGGGATTGTTTGAATTATATAAGTCACAAAATTTGGCCAATATTAGAAGTTGAAACATAAAAACTGGATTTATAATTTATTTAATAAATATTAAAAATAGCCATTTTTGGCACGGACTCGAATTTCGACGAAACCAGTTTCATCGGATCCGTATCGGTGAATTATTATAGGATTTCAAATTTCGTATCGATCGGACTTGTCGTTTGATCGTACGGACGCGAAACGCCTTGAAATCAATTTTATTAAAATCAATTTGAAATCAATTTGGAAATCTTGTTCTTAGCATAACTTCTTCATACGATCGAATTTGGTCGCGAAACTTTTTCCATCGCATTCAGAATATTTTAAAATACCTATCTGGATATATAGATTTAACAAATTCGGCTCCGGAGGCATAGCGGGCTTTTTGGGCCATAGTTTATTCCGTACGTTCGCGTATCCAGTCTAGCTACCCTACCTCTAGCCTATCATAAATATACAGCTATAAACCCTAGTCTCTATTCTTTTGCTGTACGTTCATTTCTTCACTCTTTTCTCTTCCCCAAATGTATACATCTCAGATCCAATTCCAGATCTATCCATAGTTCAAAATCAAAAGTCAAAACTCAAAAATTCAGAAAATTCTCAAAAAAATATATGTTGATGTTTTCGATACGCGTAATCTCATGGTGTAGTTCGTTTTTCAATTGGAGCTGTCGTTCATCCAGAAAAATTTCAAACAGCCCCAAAACCGTTCATCATCATCGCACAAAACTTCGTCGGATGGAGAAACTGTTTCTGGGTTTTGACGAGGGAACGGAGGGGAGTACATCTATGTATTTTGTTTCGAGTATCAACAGCTAGATTGGGTTGTAGAATTCGACTAGGGTTGGTGATAATTGGCGGCGGCTGGGCTTGGGTGTCGACGGCGAGTGGAGGTGGTTGCCGTGAGGGGGCCGCGGGTTTGGGAGGACGGTGGACAAGTGGGCGGTGGCTGGTGTGGGGCCGCGGCGTGAAGAAGTAGGCGGTGGCGACATCCAAGGGTTCGCGTCCTGTAGGGTCGAAGGTATCGGCTCCTGTAGCTCGCGCTGGGATGAACGTGTAAATGCTGACGTGGCATATAAATGTAGGTGAAAAGTGTGTCATTTTCTTTTTATTTTCAATTTGAATTCAATCATCATTTTTCGCTATAACTTTCTCATACGAAGTCGGATTAACACGAAATTTCTTTTGTTAGGATCGTAATTTAATTCTGGACTTGATGACGCTGGTTTGGACGAATTCTGCGACGGGCGAATTTTTGGGTTTAAATCGGGTTTAAATTCGATTTAAATTCAAAAGGTGAGTGTTTTAACCCACTCACAACTTCTAAAAGTTTTATGTTTGTTAAATTAATTTTAGAAATGAATAGAAATTTATTTATGAGTATTTGGCATGTTTATTTCATTCATATCTGTTGAATTGCATTTATTAAATTTAACTGTTAATTTAATTTATTTATTGCGTATTTATTTACAGTTATAATTTATTTGTTTGCATATAAACTGCTAGTTAATAGTTATATAAATTATTACTGAATATAAAATGTTAGATTAATAGTTGTTAAATTTAATTTGAATATAATTGACAGTTATTACCTGCTATATAATCTCATATATATATATATTGATTTTGATTGATATTGATGGATGATTGTGATTTGGACAATGGATGATGTTGATGAATGGATGTTTATTTGATATCATTAAATTGCAAGTTATCATGCATTTTTCATTTCATTCGGGATTGTGGTTTGAAATGATATACAACCGCAAAATTTTATTTTTAAATTGCGGATTGAAATGATAAATATCTGTATCACTTGACCATAGGATAGAAAATTATATACAGGCACCGTGGTCTATATATAAATTATTTTAAAAGTGATTTCTATGGTTTGGATAGGATACGGTTTATAAAATTTAATTTTGATATTTTATGAAATATTTTTCTTCGAGATATACACATATGAAGTTAAAATTTTAAATTTAAGCTGTGTATAAACCTGTTGAATAAAATGATAAAAATTTGAGAAAATGGAATTTGGTGATTTATCTTATATGTTTAAATTTGGGAATTTTAAGGTATGATATTTATAAATGGATTTTCCAAGATTTACTTAAATAGAATATTTTAGTATAATTTAAATTTAAGAAAATAGTTAATTTCTAGAAATTGGAGTTTTATTTATAGATTTTATGTAAATATTCAAAACTAAATAATAGAACATTTAATTTGTTGAAAGAATAAATTCCAACTTTAGTTTTGAAATATTAATACTCCAAATGGATATATATATATATATATATATATAAATAGAAATTGAAGTGGTTTTGGAACTTGAAAGTGATATTTAAATTTGGTAGACTTTAAATAAAGAAGTATATTTGTAAAGCCCTGGAAATAATTTCTTTACAATGTAACCTTAAAAGTAAACCATTTATTTTATATACTGTTGAATATCCAAACCATTCAAGTTTTAGAAGTATGGTTTTAAAAGTATGAATTCCGAAATATTATGTTTTGAAAATATAATTCAAATATTTGGTTTCCAGATATTTATATTTTAAACCGGTATGATTTTGGAAAAAGAGTTATATTTGAGATAAAATGATATCATATTATTTTGGGTTTTTAAATTGATATCGAATTCATAGTTTTGAAATGAAAATTTTATTCTGGTTTTTAAAGTATAAACTACTTTTAAATGACCGCGGTGTTATAATAACGATGGGTTGGCAAAGAGACCGGGATCGGATATGGACATACTCTCTGTCGATACCGAAAACCACTTTGACTAACCGTGTACGCGGTGGAGATTCCAGAATGAAGTAGGTTGGTGACGACGTTTCCTGTAAGGTAAATACGGGGACCCAACTCCCGTGAGTTGGCATAAGGTGGCTAAAACAGGAGCGATTGACGGGTTAATGAGGTCATTTCTCTGATCGGACACTCCTCTTCGATATTATACTTTGACTTTGGATTGATTCAGTGGCCACTTCTATTTTGATTTTGGGGAGTTTGTTCAAGGTGTGCGGTAGCTGCGGCTACGCGTTACCATCGACCCGGAAGCGTAATTGGTATATCTACCCTGGCTTTGCCTAGTTGTGCCGTGTCACCTACCCTATCGCGCCTTGTACGAGTTTGGATTTCTCCCGTAGCCCGTGTGGTATCCTCTGGTGGCTTCCCGATCAGGAGGGACTATGATATTGGATGGACTACTGGGACTATTACGTGTTAAGGTGGAAAATGTAAAGCCTTAATGCTATTTAAAAGTATGTTTATTTTACTATAGACACTATTATAATAGCGCAATATACTACATAGTAAATAGTTTAACGGATCCTTAAGAGATGTAAATCCCGAACATCTTTTGAGTTATTGCACTCATATTTATTTCTGTTAATTTAACTCACATAAGATCTTTTAGTTCTGACTCGAGTGTTTTTGTCTTTTCAAATTCGCTCGGGTCAGTCCGAGCGTTTCAGGATCGAAGACTTTAGCTTTGGAGGACGAAGACGAAGAATTTGTATTATTATTATTTATAGTATTGCACTACACTCACACTGTTCCGCTGCATTGTTATTGGTATGTGTAACTCTGATATGTATTATATAAATGTTTGTAAACTGTTTTTTTTTTATAAACTGTATATTTTCTTATTATATTTTATCCTTCCGCTGTGAGATTCTATTTGTTTATTTCTTCTCTGTTTTTTTTTTATTTACCCCATAACAAATTCGCCCTTCCGTATGGTTTGAATCGGCATGTGTGTCGGTTTAAATCGTGCGAAAAGGCGGGATGTTACAATTTTATTTACTTAAGTGTATAATCATCTATTATATTTAAATATAGTAAAATTCCAATTATAACTTAAGTTTACAACAATTACACATCAAATCCTTGTTTATTAATCATTAATTACTGTCATTACCTCAAGTTTATTTCTTGTATAATATCTATTACATTCTCTTATTAACATTTCAAATTTTAATATTTGGTAAGTCATATATATGCTTTTTAAGAATGTAGTTTGAAAGTTATACAAGTTTTATTCTATTTTTTTCTAATTAATTTAATGTTCCATAATTATATCCTTTATTTCATAGGTTACAATTTCAAATTTTATTTAATCTCATTTATAATCTAGCATTAAATCTCTTATTTCCTTTAGAGGTTTCAATTTATTAATTACCTCCATTCCAAATTCACTACAGTAATTGAGCTATTAATTTATGGAAACTTAAGAATTAAATACCGGGTTTTATTCAAAATCATATTAAAGTAACAGATAAACATATGATTTCGCTTAATATATCCAATTATATTTAAAACAATCGTTCGTCTTCCTCCTCCTTCCTTTCACTCAGATTTTGACGAAAGTTTTTCTCGAAAGAAAAAATGGCACAACAAAGTAGAAACAAATCTACATCTCCAACAGAACCTCAAAAATCGACAGTCGATGATCAACGAGCACAACTATCGACAGTTGATGAAAACCTAACTGCGTCGGAAGTGATGAAACAAAGTGAAAATCGAAATGTCGAATCACTTCCAACAGCAGATATTCAAGAAGAAAACACAATGATAGAAGAGGAAAATCTACCTTTAGTGCAGGACAAATCTCAAAAAAAAGAAGGGAAAAAAGCTGGAGATAAAAAAAACTGATACCTACGTAGCATAAACCGACACATATTTACTGCAAACTGATATCTAGTTACTGCAAACTTGAAATCGTTACATATTTGACTGAAAATATTGGTTAAATTGTTTGATAGATTTGAAAATATTAATAACTAGAAAATTTTAAGTAACATATCTTTAAAACAGTTTATAATAAAATATGAATTTTTAAATTTACATCACATTAAACTGCTCATTCCATTTCAACAAATTTGGACCATTTCAAATTTTCGAATTGACAAACCAAGTTTCAATAAACTATCGAATTCCATATCGTTTCAATCCATGTTCAAAAATCAAAACGGATTACTCTAATTTCAAAATATTTCAATGTTATTTTCAAACAAATTCAATAACTCCATTTCGATAGAATTTCATTAATACATAAAAGTTTAACTTTAAAAAAAATAAAAAAATAAAACAATTTAAAATTTACATTTATTTATCAAAAATGGATCTGCAGTAAACTACTACAGTGGCCTTCCCACTTCGAAACTCGAAAATGAATGTCGATGATGTGTGCACTCATCACCGAAATTATTTTCCAACGACAGAGAGGGGAGTACAACTTTATCTTTCCAAAATTTCTTTTAAAACATTTCTTTCATACTATATTGAAATACATATATCCGAAAATACTTCTTTTAATAATATTATTATTATATTTCAAAATCATTCAAAAGAAATTTCAAAACCCCGGAACTTAAGTTCTAAAACTGCCAATTTGATTTATTTTATTTTCAATCATATTTCACTGTTATTTATAAATTTCATTACCTAACAACCTATATAATACAACCAAATATAACCTTTATAAAATTTACTTTATATATAGAAAATGTAATAGGCAAAATTATTTCATTCACCTATATTAAAAACAAATATTATGTCGGTCTGTCCTATTAAGTGTTCAGAAATCCCTATGGATGTCATAGCGTCTCATGCATCAACGGGAATTTATAAATACAAAACGGGACAAATTAACACTATATTAAAACCTTTTATAACTCTAACAAATACGCTCTTTCATATATATACACTCAACGACTCCCATAGGGTATTTGCTACCCCATTAATAAAGAGTCAGACCCCACAAAGCTAAGGTTTATCGCAAATGCATAGCTCTAATACCACATTGTAACATCCCGCCTTTTCGCACGCTTTAAAATGACACACGTGCCAATTCAAACCGTTCGGAAGGGCGGATTGTTATGGAGTAAATAAGAAAAACGAGAAAGAAATAAAACAAAATAGAATCTCACAGCGGAAAGATAAAATATAATAATCAAATATACAGTTTATAAAGCTGTTTTACAAAATATTCGATTATACTTACACATTTATCAGAGTTACACATACCAATAAAAATGCAGCGGAACAGTATGAGTAAAGTGGACTAATAATAATAATAATAATATAAATCTCCGTCTTCGTCCTCCAGAGCTAAGGTCTTCGAAATCCTGAAACGCTCGGACTGACCCGAGCGAATTGAAAAGACATAACACTCGAGTTAGAACTATAAAATCTTATGTAAGTTAAATTAACAGAAATAAATATGGGTGAAGTAACTGAAGAGATGCTCGGGATTTACATCTCCTAAGGATCCGTTAAACTATTTACTATGTAGTATATTTCGCTATTATAATCGTGTCTAATTGTAAATTAAACTTACTTTTAAATGGCGTTAAGGCGTTACATTTTCCACCTTAACACATAAAATGCCAATAGTCTATACAGTACCGTAATACCTCCTGATCGGGAGCTACCAGAGGATACTCCATAGGTACGACACAAATAGAAACTCGTAGAATGCGTGCTAGCGTAGGTGACACGGCACAACTAGGCAATGCCAGGGTAGATATACCAATTACGCATCCGGGCTGATGATAACGCGTAGCCGCAGCTACCGCCCACCTCGGACAAACTCCCCCCTAAAATCAAAGAAATCAAAAGTGGTCACCGAATCAATCCAAAATCAGAGTAGAAGAGGAGTATCCGATAAAGGGCGCTAACCCGTTTAGCCCGAGAATCGCTCCTGTTTTAGCCACCTTATGCCAACTCACAGGAGTCGGGTCCACGTATTTACCTCAAAGAAAACGCCGCCACAATCCTACTTCATTCTGGAATCTACACCGCGTACAAGGTTGTTAAAGTGGTTTTCGGGGTTGGCAGAGAGTATGACAACTTCCGATCCCGGTCTCTTCAACAACCAATCGTTATTATAACATCGCGGTTTTTCAAAATAATCTATACTTTAAAACCAGAATATAATATCTCTTTCAAACCATATAAATACGTTATCATTTGTATTTTTTTTAAACCCCAAATCAATATGATATCATTTTTATTTTATAAATATCCCTTTCCCAAAATCATAATATTTTTAATTATATATACCTTGAAACCATAGCTTTGAAACATAAATTTAATACTTAATGGTTCAAATACTATATTACTTTATAAAATAAAACGGCTTCTTTAAGTTTACGATAAATTCCCAATATCAATTTGAACCTCCAAATAAACCATTTTAATTCCCATATATTTCAAAGCTTAAATATTCTATATTTCAAAACTTTAAAGTTCATATATTTCAAATCTTTAAATATTCCGCTATTTCAAAATGGATTCTTTGATAATTTAATATATATCAAATCCAATTCTTATTATTTAAATTTGAAATATTTACTTACTAAACAAATATTATTCAAGTAAAACCCTTAAACTTCAATAACAGGATATTCTTTTTATTAAATTAACTTGATAATATTCTTTAAATTAATTTGATATTCGTTTAAATCCTCAAATCAAAAATCAAGTTATAAGATCATACCTTTTAAATCTTAATTTAATTACATTTCAAAACAAATTTTTCGAGGAAAATTCTTAAATACTTTAATTCAAATCGTATTCACATTTATGTTCAACCTTACTTTTATTTGAGTTATTATAAACTCTATATACAATAGAATTTCAAATATATTGTTAACCATATTATATAAACGAAATCAACTTCATTGTTTAGCTTAATTTAAAATTCGAAACAAATTTATACATAGCTAAATTCAAAAAATTTTACTATATATATATCAAAATTTAATATTTATTAAACCGTATTCTTTCCAAAACCATAGAAAATCATTTCAAAAATAATTATATATATATATATATACTGCGGTGCCTGTATATAATTTTCTATCCTATGGCAAGTGATACAGATACTTATCATTTCAATTCGCAATTTAAAAATAAAAATGCGGTTGTATATCAATTCAAACCGCAATCCCGAATAAAATGAAAATGCATAGTAACTTGTAGTTTATACAATATAAATACAGCATCCATTCATCCATCATATCAATCATCAAACATTTATCAATTTATCATCCAATTCAAACAATCACATCGATAAAAAAATAATTAATTACTGGTAGTTAATTTTTCAACAATGAATTATATAACTGTTTAACTGTAGTTTATATGCAATAATAAATAAATTTAACTGGCAGTTTATATGCAATAATAAATTTAACAAAAATTTTAACTAGCAGTTTATATGGAAAAAAAATGAATTAAATAACAAGTAAATTATATAGATGCAAATTTACTGAGATAATGATGAAATATACGCCAAACAATTATAAATAAATTTCTAAACACATCATAAATCAATTTAACAAACATAAGAAATTTTAGAAGCTGTGAGTGGGTTAAAACACTCACCTTTTGAATTTAAATTGAATTTAAATCCAAAATTTGCACAGTCTCCAAATCCGTCCAAACTAGCGTCAAAATGTCTGGAATTCCAATGCGAACCTAGCGGAGAAAACCGCGCGTGAAATGGATATCGTACGTAAAAGTTACGAGTTAAAACGATTGAATCAAAATTAAACAAAAATAGAATTAAAATAAATAAAAGAGGTATCACGTCACTAGGGCCCACGTTTTCTTCTCGTGCTCAAATCTACAGGTCGTGATCGAGAATTTCCGTAGCCAGTTGACCGATCCTTTGACCTGGATTTATGAATGCCTCCCTCCACCATGGTCGACGCCGACCCTCCTACGATCATCCCACGTCTGGCCGACAACAACCCTCCAGTCGCGATCGCCCCTAAACTCCACCGCCGCCATATAATATAAACCCTTATCGACGATTTTATGACGATCTAACCGTTAAATCTTCAATTAACTTGCATGGATGAGCTCCGCTAGAGAATCTCTACAAAGCCCAGAAGGGAATTTTCGATCCGACGAAATTCGTCGTCGAGCGATGAACGGTCGAAACTTCCTCGATTTTTACCGATCAGACGATGAACCAAAATGAAAAACGAACACCACCAGTGAATTACGCTAGTCGAGAGCTTCAACATATATTTTTTTCAGATTTTTCTGAGGACTTTGAATTTTAGGCTTTGGATTTGATTTCTGAATTTGAAATTGGATCTAGGGTTTGCAGTCATTGGAAGAAGAGGAGGAGCTGATGAATTTTTACGTAGACAAATGAGAATAGGCGGAGGCTAGGGTTTAGCAGGGTATGTATAGATAAAGATGGAATAGACAAATGGATCTGAATTATAACGTGCTAAACGATAATTGGCCCAAAAAGCCTGTTCTGACTCTGGAACGAAATTGGGTCAAATCATATATCAAAATAGATATTTTAAAATATTTTAAAGGTGATGAAAAAATTTTCAGGTTCAAATTGCATCGTATGAAGAAGTTATGCTAAAATCAATATTTTCAAATTGATTTCAATTTATCGATTTCAAGGCGTTTCAAGTCCGTACGATCAAACGACAAGTCCGATCGCTACAAAACTTGAAAGCCTACAATAATTCACCGTTACGGATCCGATGAAACTGGTTTCGTCGAAATCCGAGTCAGTGACCAAAATGGTCATTTTCTATTAATTAAATAATTTAAAAATTAAATAAATAAAATCCAATTTTTAATTTTCAATTCTAAAATTGACAAATTTTATTACCTTAATATTTCCCAAACATTTACAATGCTTTAAACCAATTTACATGTCACTTAAATGTTGATTCAATCATAATTTTTAGCGTTAAATTCCAATTTCGTTAAATTTAGAAATTATAAATTAAAATTTCAATAATTCCTTTGAATTAAATTTTCATTCATATTATTCAAATTCATTATTACAACCAGATGAAATAAATATTGGAATCAAAATCTATTATATTAACATTCTCAATTTTCATCTAAATCCTCATTTATGTAATATTTAACATTTAATTCCCATTTACTTACAACAACCCAATTTCCAAAATTTAAATTCAAATAAATAAACAAATCTTGATCCCCATTCCTTTTTATTCACTAATCATCCTATTATGAAGAATATTTACGTTATTCCCCATTATTACCTTAATTTTGTACTAATCTAACCTTTAATTAGATTTATTTCCATTTATTACCCATTTTAATTTGTTAGACTCCATTAACGTTAAATTACACTTAAGTTGTCGCTAACGGACAAGTGTTGAAATTGATTTCACATTAAATGTTATTGATTATAAATTGAAATCTAAATAAATTCGTTTATTGATTTAAAAACTTGATATTCAATAGATTGACATTGTATGGGTATGATTAACATTGAAGCATATTACCCATCATCAATGTATTTATTAATTTATTTCCCATTTAATGTGCTACTTAATCTCCTTTGATTGCAAACTGATTTCCAAATTTTATGCAACATACTAAAGAAATAAATACATATCTTAATTGATTCGTTTCTTTCCCATTCATTATAAATTAATGCACACATACAAATTAAGATCCTAAATCCCATTAATCATTCCATCTTGGTTCCATTCCTTTTCACATCAACTATCACTTTATGAATAAATTAGCATTCCCTACTCATTTTGTTACATTCACTTATATTCACTTTATAAATAAATTGGTATTCCGTTTAATCCATTAATTACTATCTTTAAATATTAAAGTTCGTTATCTAATATAAATTTTGAATCTATTTCCTAATTTTCAAATTTCAATAAATTAAAACCTTAGAATTGTTTACAAATAAAATAGGGATTGTATTAATTAAATTATTTATTGTCCTGCATTACTTTATTACCTCAATTCACATTCTATTTCCATTAATCAATATTTTATTTCATTGATAAATTCAATACTTGCCTTTATTTACTTATATTTTAACTTATTACCCAAATGCAACAATTTAAAACTTTACATTATTATATAAATTTGAATTCCATTCTAGTTAACAATTTTATTCATGATTCAACATTTTCATTTGTTTTCTTATGTTAAGCTTATAACCAAGTATGACAATTTACCCTATTTCCATTAATACTATTGCAAATTTTATTTCTTTCCGTATTAATTACACAATGATATTTAATTAACAAATTATAATGGTTTCCACTATTTCTTCAATTGGATTTTATTCCAATTGTCAATAATTGATTTTATTTACCAATGCAACATTTAATTTCTAACATTTGCTCCAATATAACTTCTAGAATTTTTATTTCTTCCTAAATTTAATTGCAAAATTTAAATTAAACTAACAAATTTATAAATCAAAATTTACGGGTCGTTACATAGATTTTCCCACTTTAAAATACTTTTGAAAGCTTCGGGACTCTATTGGAATTATTTTAGACATAAAAGTCAATTAGAGAATGGAAATAATGTTTTTTTTAAGAATAATTGAATGTATGGATTTTGTAAGTATAAATAAGGGGTTTTTAATAAAATTTACAAACGTGAAATTCCTTTATAAATTGAATATTTAATAAAAAGATGAAAATGAAATTTCAAATAAGGATTTTGATTATGTAAATCTATTTATAATATTTTAACATTTATTTCCATTTTGATATATTTATATGTTTGGCAATGAGTTTTTTGGTATTTAAATCATTATTTTGCATATATATTACTGTTCAATATTTAATATATTTAAGGATTTTTATTGAGTTCAGAATATAAAATTTATTTAGAAATATTTATCTAAATTTATTGATTATTGAAAAGAAAATTCTATATTTGGTTCTAAGTAATTATTTATAAGATTATGAAAAGAATGATATATTTTCTGATTACTATTTTAAGTATTTAAGTGTGTTTCGCCAATAATATGGATACGTAAAATTATTCAAGGGTGCTATATATATAGACACACACAGATATAAATGTTTGATTTAAATGTTTTATTAAACTTTATTATTATATTTTTGATTGATTTATTTTATGATGCTTTTCTGATTCTCTTTCCTTTACATTGATTTGGATCATATAAATGAATCACTCTCTATATTGATTTTACTTGTGATTTGATATGATACGATGATGATACTTTCTGTTTGATTCCATTATATCTAGTTGTATGTTATGAGAAATCTAAATAAACTGGGTTATAACACTATTTGGGATGGGCCAATAGATAATATTTCTCTGATTATTCATTAGACTCGTTATATAGAATATTATGAAGTTTGAGTATAGTTTATAAGAAATGAATAAAAGTTTGAGTATCGTGCAATGGTATGAGACACAGTTGTGATATTTATTTGGTAATTCATTGTAAGTAGAAGATACTCACGTGACAAGGTTTGTATGATGAGATTGTACTTACGTAAGGTGATTCTCATAGGTGTGAGCATGGTAGTTGCCCTTATATTTATTGATTTTGTATGCCACTATCATGATATACTCCTTTTATTGGCGTTGGAGAGGTATAGATGGCTAGAATCTACTCTACTGGCTTGATCTTGGGGTTGCACCCAGATCCGTGGTATCGTTGTTGGATATTTTATTTTGATGCGCATCACAGTATTTAGGTTAGGTAACCCATTGGATAGATGCCCAATATTACAATAGGTTAGGTGACTCGTAGGGTAGGTGCCTTATAGCCCCTTTTATGTCGCATAACTCGACAGTTTGTTACCTATTGAGATAAAGTAGGGTCGTGACAAAGAGACATGCGTTGATGAGCCATTAGTGGATATGTGTCATGATATCCGCCAAGATAACTGAAGACTATACAAGAAGATTGGGTTTTGTGACCCTGGGCTCCTGGAATGGGCAGAGAGCCATCGGTCTCCCTTCTGGTTCTAACGGAGTAGTAGTTTGACATATTCTATTGATATACCTCACCTAAGTATAGATGTGGGTTAGGCGACACAAGGTTTGGTCGCCCACATATTTATGTTTATATGACTCTACTTGGGGCTTCATGACTAACGTACAATCATTCCCTATTGCTATATATTTTGATTTATATATGAGGAGATGAAATTATATCTGGATAGGTATCCAGAGTACAATGGATTCTCATATCTTTTATTAAATCTGACTCATAGGTAGGTGTCCTATATTTTACAGCCAGGCGGTTTATTTTACCTTGTTTTGATGATAATATTTTATTATTTGAGATTGATAGATATACTTGATGACATCTCATATATAATGGTTTATGGATTTTGATGATGATTTCGGATATGGGTAATTCATCCATTTGATATTATTTTGATTGGATAATATTTGATTTATTTATATGGGCGATGATAATTTTTGCTGGGTTTTGTGGTGATCTACATTATATGATATTGGGATTTATTTTAATTACATTATTATATTTATACCTAATATATCCAGGATTTTATATATTTATTGACATTGGATTTAGATATAGTCTAACCCATTTATTATTTATATAATGCTCGGGTTAGTCTGAGACATTACAGATTCAGAGACGACGAGACCAGGTTATGTTTTGTGGGCATAGACAAGACTAGATGTTCAATGTTTTATATTATCATCATGTATTGTATAGTCCTTTGTGTGTGTATTATTGTAATGTATATTGGACGTATGTTGTATGTTTTATATTTTATACTATCGCTACAATATTGACTCTATGATCTCTGGTATATACCTTATATTGTGTATTGTTATATCTTGAAGGCACATGTGTTTATTGTTTAGTGCTGATACTATGTACGTTCTGTGGTGAGTTATATTTGATGTTTTTTATCTGATAAATAAGGTAGCGATCAAACTGAATCACGCTATATATATATACAACAAAAGTTTTACAACAACCCCCAAACAACAACACCGCACAAACACTAAATCACCCAAACATCAATAATACCACAACACTACAACAAACACCATAACACCATTACAGACATATGGATCACAAGACACAAATGAAAAACACCACATCACAAAAAATGGATACACCCCAAAACAACAGAAAATAAAAACAAGAAAAAAAAACACAACACACCATTACAATAGCCCAATACATCACAAATACACATAACCCTCCACATTACAAAAACAATACCACAACACTACAACCACCTAGTATAACAACAATAAAAAAGCATCATAACCAGCCATGCAACCCAATAAAAAGCAGAAGATCCATAATAGCATCATAACAAGCCATGCATCCCATAACAAAGCCATGCATCAAAATATGTATAGCAAAATACTAGAACATTAGCCCATCAGCCTCTATGATCATTGACTCTGGCTGCGACAGAATCAAGAGCATCAACCATATCAAACTTCTCAATATCTGCCCACAAGTGTACAAACTTTAGAACATCAAAAAGAACAAAAATAGAAGATCTATGTTGGTTAAGAAAACATTTTCTATTTCTCTCATTCCAAATAACCCAGCAAAATGCCAAATTAAGCAGCTTAAAGTTTCTTTTCTTATGATCCTCCAATAGAAACCTTTTGTAGTTCCAATATTCAAATTGATCTTCAATAAGCAGCCTCCACTCAATCTCTAAATCCAGTTGAAGCAAACATTTTGTCAAAACATAAAAACTGAAGTCACAATCCACAAAGAGATGTTTGTAGTCCTCTTCTTCAATATTACATAAGTGACATTTATCGGACAAACACATGTTCTTCTTCTTCAACAAAGAAATAGTATTAAGTTTACTATGCATTAAAATCCACATATGGATCTTCACTTTTGAAGGTACATTTACAACCCACGTATCTTTGAAACCAACCACCTTTCTGCCCGAAAAATTCAGAAAAATATAAAGAGAATTAATACTAAAAATCTTCTTATCTCTAGCCTATGAAAAAAATTTCATTATCATTATCATCAACCACCACTCCTTCTAACACTTCCATCAACTTGATAAATTGAAATAACACTCTTTCTTCCAAAAATCTTGCAAAAGGTAAATCCCACTTAAAATCAATTACCGTCCTCTAACGACTTCACGCACAGTTTTAAACTTCTCAACAGACAACATATATAAGTCGGCAAACTCAGTGGAAAGCGGTATACACAGAACCCAACAGTCATGCCAAAATAAAATGTTATTCATATTTCAACACAATTTGAATAAAAGTGCCAACATCCAAATATTCCTCCAAAACATTGAACTACCTGTAACCTCCAAACTCCAATGAAAACGGACATTAAAATATAACCTCAAAACTCACTTTCTCTATGGAACATTTTTATTGTTGATCAAGTCCTAAGTCCATCTATATAACAGTGCATTATTCATCTTAGCAATATTCAACACACCCAAACCCCCTTACCCAATCAATTTACAAACTTGATCCCAAGAAATTAAACAACTCAAAGAACTACTATTTCTACCACCATGCCAAAAAAAATTATTCTAACACTATCGATTCTATTCAAAATTCATTTGTGACATTATGAAAAGATAACCAATATAGAGGTAGTGTTGAGAGGACCGAATTAGTCAAAACTAATCTACCTACTTTAGACAGGGAAGAAATTTTCCATCTAGCAAGTTTAACATCAAAATATTTAGCTAAAGTCTGCCAATCCTCCTTGCGCAATTTACCTGGCCTAACCATAATACCTAAATATAAGAGAGGAAAACTGGCCACTTTACAATTCAACATGTTAGCCATTTTAATGTCATCACCTATGCTACTACTCAATGTTATAACCAAACTCTTATGAAAGTTAATTTTCAACCCCGACAACTTTTAAAAAGAGTACAAAAGGATTTTAAGAGCTGCAATATATTTACAATCCGGATAACTGAACAGAATTGATCATCAGCATAATGTAAAGAAGTGAAACCCCTTGAAATAATTTCAGCCCTAAAATTCTTAATCACACCATTATCAGCAGCCACTCTCAAGATTTGTGCAAAAACATTTGCCACAATATCAAATAAAAGAGGTGAAAGTGGATCACTTTGTCTTAAACCTCTTTTAGAAATTAAAATTTTTCCAAGCACACCATTAACACAAATACAAAAGCTGCTAGACCATAACAAGTTCTTAATCCAACAAACCCACTTGCTTCTAAAACCCCTAGCCACCAAAGCATCTAAAAGAAAATTCCAGTCTACTGTATCACTGATAAACCAAGAGAATATTCACGTGTGTGCACGTCTCATTCTCTGTATATCTCGATAGTATTCCTTTGTAATATTCTTGGGTGGTATAGATATAAAGGTGGGTGTGTTTGCAGTGGCTCCCAAAGTGGATGAGTGTCATTTCACTAGTGATGTTCGAGAAAGACGAGCTAAGTGATAGATAACCTTGTGTAGTTAACACTAACAAAGTTAATGTTAAGTTGTAAATTAAGACCTAAGTAAGATCCTAGGTGATGCATGTGAATACGTATAGTAAGAAATTGATTTGGTTCATGGTGTGGATAATTAGTATATATGATACTTGTGTTTGGAATTGACGATTGGATTCTATGATTCCCTATGTGATGCTAAGTATATATGTATTTATGGTTAAAATGATGTATATATGGTTATGCTTATGCTTATGATATGATGCTTTTAATATTAAACGACATGATTTAGTTGTTGTCGTTGATTTAGTAATGCAAAAACCGATTTTGATAAATGGTGTGCGCTTACTATGTTTTGCGTTTAGCACTACAAAAGACGCACTGCTTAGCGACAACAAAAATCCGTTGGCGACCGTCGTGAGCCATCGCTAAATGTCGTTGCAAAATATCTTGTTGCAACTAAAGAAAGCGACGGCCTTAGCAACGGCTCCGTTATTCTTTTTGCAACGGCTCCCTTGTTCTTTTTGCAACGGCTTGTAACTGCTAAGTGTCCACGTGGAAGAAACCGTTGGGTTGTTGGTTTCCCGGGTTGTTGATGCAAAGCGTTGCAAAGTAGTCGTCGCGAGCCATTGCGAGCCGTCGCTAAATTTGACCAAATTACCGTCGCTAGCCGTTGCAAACCTGGAATATTGTTTCAGCCAATTTGCAGCACCTTCAACCCTCAATCTCAATCAATCCAAATAATATAATTTCATCATTCCATACATATAATATCATTCCACCATACCATATAATCAATATCAACACAACCAAATCATCAAATATTGCATATTCTAACATATATTCACAAAATCATATAAGAAAATCAACATAACCAAATATGAAAATCCACTAAACCCCAAACCACATAACTAAATTAAACGACCAGTACATATCAACTGCCAAAGTATCAATCACAACAACCAAAATACCAAACCCACCAAAACACTAAGTATCAATCACAACATCCAAAGCACCAAATGTCAAACCCATCATAATATGTACATATATATATAAAGCGTACCCATCAAAACAAACCAGCTAAGCATCATCATCATCTGCACCACCTTCCCCGAGCAATGACCCATGCTCTTGATAGAAGGCAGCAATACGCTCATCTATCTGCATCGCCAACTAACTCTTCCGCCAATCATTGAGCTCATCCAATTGTGTTTGCATCCGAGCAATCGCTTCCTCATCTATGGATCTCATATATGCCCTTTGGAAATTAAGAGCCTGTGAAATAATTCAAGTGAATAAGAAGTTCATGGCATACAATAACAATAAGAAAACTCAAGTTATTGGTAATAAACTCAAGTGAATAAGAAGTTCATGGCATACAGGTTTCTACTGTGTAAACGTTGAGTACATACCATATTGCCGAAACTGTAACGCCTGTTTCGACTTGTCGGTTCAATGATTGAATCATATATCCGATTGGACTCATCAACCGTAAGCGACTCCTGTCCACTCGCTTGTATCACTCGTGCATGCTCTGCATTATATCTTCCTACAATTACGAACATATATTTGACACAATTGCTATATAATTTACTTATTTACTGTGAAATAAACGAATATGAAATATTTTCATTACAGAAATAAACATATTTACCATTATAGAAGCAGCATTGTTATTCGATCAATCATATGAAACATTCCCATTCTCATCTGTATGTTCCACTGCATGTGTGACTCTGAAAACCTCAGCCGTTGTGGGCTTCCTATCATACTTTGCCCACTGAATATATATAAGAATAGATTATATTGATAATTTGCATGTGTATATGCAAGAATAGATTGTATACAAGAGTAGAATATATGGTAAAGAGACACTAGTAAATATATACATCCATAACATAAATATTGGTTAATTTATTTACCAATTCCCTCATATGTTGTTGGAAGGATTTCGAGCCACCACGATGTAAAGCGGAATTTTTGTTCCTATTAGCCTTATTTCTTGCCAACAATTCCTATTAATTTATACACACTATTAAGTAAAATAATTCAACACATTTAAATGTAAAAATATAGTGACAATATAACTTACTATGAATGCTTCAGATTCCCAATATTATTGGAATCCAGCCCAAATATCATCCCTCGTCCAACTTGGCTTTTTCCTTGAACTCTTAGCCCTTGACAGAGTCTCTCTGTAATTTTTCCGCATCTTTTTATTCCAATGATTTACAAAAACATCCATATCCTGCGGATCCACACGTACAGCTGCCTGCATATTGAATTATCATATGTGTTATGTAAAAGAGATTATATAATTAAAAAACAATCAGCAGAACAGAATACGTAAAACTAATATCATAACGCATGATGGCATATTGTTTTTGGTTTCATATAAGGCATAATTATATATTACAAAGTTGTATTTACCATAAGATCAGCCCATATTGCATTTTTTATATGTGTTGGGATGTTATCCCACTGAGGCCAACACCCGGACATCCTACTATTGTATGCCTTCTTCGATACTTGTAAAATGAAATCGAACGGCTCCACCTCGAACGCTCTGAAGAAATGTTGATGTATATATTCAATATATTTCATATAATATAATTCAAATAAGTTTGATACATACCCAGCACTTTTCGAAACTATCTCCGCAACTCGACGGAGATCCGGCTCAGAGCTACTCGGACCTGCTCCAAGTGAAGGTGACTGAGATGTACTACGTCGTTCACGTCGTCCACGTCGTCTATCAGACATAACTGACAAACATATATATAATATCATACACTGCTTAGAAAAGAGTACTGATAACATAAGCATCACATAATCATCAATCAATATCATATAATCATTAATCATCGCATAATCATCACATAATTATTAATCAAGTGATAATCATCACATAAGCATACGCTGCACATAATCATCGAAAAAAGCGTACATGAAAAGAATAATGCATAACTCAGAATGATACAGATCATATATAGTCGTCATTATTATTACATAGCTCAGAATAACAGAACATAGTCATTATTGTTAATACATAGCTCACAATTATACAACAAGTGATGCCATATATGATCAGTCTTCGTCATATTCTGATTCAGACACGGTCTCGTACTCTATATCATTTTCTTGGGTACTTACAAATGCATCTATTAAAACATTCGATTCATCAGTCAACGACCCTACATCAATGTCATCGGTTATCACTATTTCAGTATTAGGCTCGAGATCCGCTTGATACGCTGCTTTATCTGGAATATTATTTCCATCAAATGTATATCTTGCCTTTGTTTTAAAAACAGCCCACCAGTCTGCTTTATCTTTTTTTAAGGACGGATATGGAGCAAAATAAACTTGCAAAGCTTGCTTAGCTAATACAAAAGGATCATGCTTATAGTAATGCGACGTATGCCTTATTTCAATTAGCTTATAATCTTTGTGCACGTTAATTCCAGAGACAGGAACATTGCTATACTAGTTGCATTTGAATAAAAACCTTTCTCTGCAGGTTGTATATAATATGTCAACTCTAAAACTTATGTTTAGACGCCGTAAAAATCTTTTATATGATCCTCCGGATCATCACTTCCTTTGATAAATACACCATTGTTATATGTTAATTTTTTAGCCCCGTAATCTTGGATGTTGAATTTAAATCCATTGATGAAGAATATTGGATAAGTCTTGACATTTCGTTTTGGTCCAATAGCAAGATGTCGTAATCCTTCGTCAATAACACAGTTTTTTGTATCATGAACGTAGTTTGAAAACCATCCAGCAAATTGTTTACTGAGATCGCCAGATGGATGTTGTGATTCGTATATGCTGCAAATATGTATTATATTCCTTTATAATTAATATATACATGTATAATTGAATTATATATGAATTCATAATTACTTGACAAATGGTGCAACTTCAGCACAATTTAGAAGAACATATGTGTGTGCCACATGGTAATCTCTATCATCTAACCATATTTCCACACATTTTCAGCAGGTCTTCCATGTTGTCTAAAAATAGATAACATTGTTTGAGAAGAATCCTGCTCAATAGTTTCTTCATTACGGGGAACAATTACGAATGATAAGTTCACATCGTTACTAAAGTAATGTGAGAAAAAAAATGAAGCTTCTTCTTCAAGGTACGATCTGCAAATCGAACCTTCTACTCGTGCTTTTGTCTAATTTTTCTCTCCAAATGATTCAGGTACCTATAACAAAATTAAGTAAATTTATATGGTGGTACAAAAACCGAAATTAATTAAATTACCTCTCAAATGGATACATCCATCCATATTGCATAGGACCACGAAGGAGTGCTTCAAATGGAAGATGAATAGGTAAATGCTCCATTACATTAAAAACCAGGCGGAAATATTTTCTCCAGTTTGCATAGAAGTACAGGAATTTCTGCTTCAAGTTCATGTATACAATCAACCTTTAACGTCGTAGAACAAAGCTGTTTATAAAACATACTTAATTCTGTTATAATACTCCATATTTTTGCAGGCAGCAGTTCTTTGAAAATCACGGGAAAAAAAATACTCCATCATAATGTGGCAATCGTGACTTTTCATCCCACTCAATTTGCTGTTTTTAAAGTCAACACATCAACGGAGGTTAGAAAAAATCCCATCAGGACATCTAAGTCCTTCCACCCACTTTAGAACGAGTTTTACTTGCTTATTGTCTAGCTCATAGCATGCTTTGGGTTTCTTATTATCATCGTATAATTGAAGTTCGAGCCGCTTACAAAAGTGTAATATATCACGTCTTGAATTCGCATCATCTTTGGTTTTCCCCTTCACATTCAAAATTGTATTAAACACGTTGTCAAACACGTTTTTTTCGTTGTGCATGACGTCAATGTTATGTCGAAATGTTTCCATGCTTCTCCATTAGATGGATGTATCAAAGTTTCTTCTTCTAGTGTTCTCACACTGTGTCATCGCATATGACATGCTGTAGCAGAAGATGCATATAACCATTGAAGTCTGGGAGTGATGGGTAAATAATGCATCCTCTTATATGGAACTTCTTTTCCTTTCTTTTTTCTTGGTTTGTATCTTTCCTCGTTACATATTCTGCATTTAGTAAGATGAGCGTCTTCTTTCCAATACAGCATGCAACCTTTTACACATGTATCTATCTTCTGGTACGACAATCCAAAAGCAGACATAAGTTTTTTTACTTTATAATGACCATCACACATCAAATTATTAGGTGGCATGTGTCGTTTTGCAGTTTGTATAACTGCTGTAAATGCAGCTTCTGTAAGATTAAATTTCTATTTCATAGTGATGTATTCGACGGTTATAAATAATTCGGTTCCACTTGTACATCCATCCCACAATGGCCTCTTAGCAGAATCAAATAAATCATAAAAAAATTTAGCTTCCGCGGTCGGCTCTTCATCAACATTTTCGTTCACATCATCACCTTGGTCAAAGGTAGAAAATATTGATCGTGCAGCATCGTGTACCATGCTTTCTATAGGATTGGTCATAGTATTATCGTCCTCCAACACTACAGGATTAGGTGTAGGTTGAACAAGTTTTTCATGACGGTCCCGTAAGTAATAATTCGGCACAAAACCAAATTTGTACAAATGTACTTCTACTACATCTGGTTTCCAATGCTTCAGATGTTTGCACTTACTACACGGACAATGAATGTCTATGTTATTTCGATTATTAGATTGAGAAAATCTAATAAATACGTGTACACTATTACAGAAACGTTCTTTTATTGATCCTTTCATACCTTTTCGAGGTTCATACATCCAACTACGATCGAGAGAATAATCGAACGTATTTCCTGATTTGTAAAATGTAGGTTAGAAGATTGAATAACACACTTCATATTAAAGTCTGGTAAAAATTCATATATAACCCTTTACTGTTATAACAAATTCAAATAAATACTGCATTCAAATTTTCAATTCTTAAGTTTATTGTTTTTTTACTTTGACGGTCGGTTATCCTATTTCCCATTACAAACAAAATAACGTAATCATATTTTATAAATCGTTTCAGGTTAAACGATTCTAAAAAATTTCGACAGCACTTCCCTTTATTCCCTGTATCGTATGCAAATGCGTGTACACAGGGAAAAAAGGAAGTCCCATCGAAATTTTCTGAACCATTTAAACTGAAATGATTTATAAAATATGATTACTTTATTGTGTTTGTAACTTTTTTTTTTTGAAATGGTACTTTATATACAACAAATCATTGTGACTGTAACTTGTCCAAATACTTGGACAAATCCAACAAATGTTGTATCAGATGAATATAGATGTCCGTTCTGTGGAAAAACGAATATCCATATAGCGATCATATGCAACACTTGTCAGACGAGGCCAAAAATTCTCTAAGGGGTTCACATAAATAAAGCATAAATTAAAAAATATTAATATTGAAGTATTAGTGGTCTGTAGCGAAATAATGATCTTAAATTTTTTCAGTAATGTAGCCAAATAAAATTCGTTTAATTATGAATCAATATCCATGGGAACTATCAGTAACTCGGAAAATATTGCTTATCTCACAAATGGGAACTATGAGTTACCATTTTAACAACCACAAAAACTATTTTATATTTCATGTAACTATTTAAATATTTATTAATTAAATCTAAAATTTTAAAACGTATTTTAACTTTTGTTTAACTACATAAATTTTAATTAACGATTTTGTGAACTAAATAAGTAGTTAGCACTTACAACAGTATAACAAACATTCTCGTAAACTTATCAATAAACATATTATTCAATAATCATGGACTATTTTTTGGATTTTAAATTAGCCATAATTTTTAACAACATAGTGAACAATAAATTCACTAATTAATACCACCAAATCAACACTAATTATCATCACCTAATACGCAATAATCACCATTTTCAAACACATAATCAACTAATTTTCTAAATTAGGTTTACCATTATATACCCAATTCAAATAATAAACTATATATCATAAACTAATAACATATATTCATCAATTTCAAACCCCTAAATCATCCAATTCCAAATCCCTAAATCATCAACTAATTTAATTTAAACCTAAACCAAACAAAGATAATGAATAATAGGAGATACCGGCAAGTTTGGAGAGGTTGAAACTAGTGGCGGAAGGTTGCGACGGCTTCTGGTGGCGGATGGCGGCGGCTGATTGCGGGGGGAGACGGAGCTGAGCAAAATTAGGAGAGGCTGAAAATGAAATGTTTCTCTCGGCTTGCAGATCTGTATAATTACGATAAGCGACGATTAGGGGCGGCCGCTTTTTTTAGTCGTTGCTAGCCTCTGTCGCTATACGAAGCCTTTGTAATAGTGTAGGGAACAGTACTGCTTTATGTCAGATCCGTGTTTTTATTATAAGTTTCTCCATAAACTCAAGGGTTCTAATTTGTATAGGTCGAGCTTGTGAGATTAGTTAGATTAAGTTGAAGATGAACAAGAGCTCCAGCGATGATCAAGAAGGCTTAAAAAAATTTTGAATTTTATTTTATTCCGTTGTTGTAAAACCATGTTCCATTCCGCTGTAGTAAAATAAGTTCAACAATTTGTTACGTGAACATGTCGACATCTTTATGTCATTATATTTTCTAGTGAGTGGACACGTTTTAACAAATAAATATGTAAATGAAAAAATATTTTGCTCTTATGTTTATTTAATGTTGTGGAAAAAATGATACTTTTTTTCCCGTTTAAAAATAATAATGAATGAGCGCAATATTTTATTTATGAATCTCAAAATGGGAACGTTGGAAATGATGTATGATATTCCGTGCTCCCATATTGAAGCTGGGAATTATCGTACAGGCTGGTGAACTAAGCTTAGAATTTTATTCTATCGTTACCATTTGGGACGATAATTAAGGCGGGGACAGACGAATCTTCTTCTGAATCAATTTTGCGGAAATAACGTCTAGAGCTGTTGACGTAGTGCGAGGATGTTTTTTAGGGTTAATCTATCTGACTTTTTATTTTTATTTTTAATTTGCATCGTACTAACGCTATTTTATTTATTTATTAATTGCAATGTGTATTAATTATATTTCTAATTTAATAACTCGGTTGAATTTTCTGACCTCCACCTCCTTCCAAATTCTACTCAAAGCCATATTATCCAAATCGAACACGATTTACGTCGTTCCCAAAGAAGACCCAGAAGTGCTGTTTAATACAATCCCTGCGCCTATGATGTACAGTTTGTTTATAGGTATACTAAAGGATTACTCATATCATGCTTGATTCCAATAAGCCTTCATAAACGTTTAAAGATAAAAATGTACGGTGGATTGCAGAATTGGTAATGATATTTGCTGCACAGTGTGCATTAGTTTTTAATCCAGGATCAACAACTATACCTACATGAATAAGTTGTTCTAGATTAGTTTTTTTGTATTATGAGGCATAAATATTTCTGCAGTAGAAACCACATGACATAATTCAGATGGTTAATAGAAACTGGTACAGCGGATGATAAACAGAAACAAGTTTGGAAACAAACAACATAATGGAATAAAAATGCAGACATAATCAACAAAAATCATTTTCGAAAGGGGAAAATAAAAATACTAAAAGGAAGCAGCAGAAGCAGGCTGCTTCTTTTCAGCTGCAGGAGTGGGAGGTTTTGGTACCTCGGCTTTCCGGGACTTATCTGTAGCATCCACACATTGGGTGTTGCTACCATGATCGTTAACGATGAAGTTGGCGTCATCAGCCTTGACTTGGGTGAAATCAAAATCGATGGAAGTGGGCATGGATTGGGATGCCTGGCGCCTATGTCGAGACGACATGGATGCTTGCTGCTTCACAGTTATCAATAGGTACAGGTTATTGTTGCCTCAAGTGTGGAAACAGAAGAAGATGATGATGGTTATGAGATTTTTATTAATAATAATAATAGAGGCAGTAAATATATAAGAAGATGCCTGCCAAATTTGGAGGAGTTACGCATGTGATTGGATTCCTAATTTAATACACGCGTTGAGTAGAGTAGGTATCAACCAAAGTGGTACCATTTATCATGACTTCTCACGATCTTCTTGGGATTCCAACCTTTTTTCTTTTTTCTTTTTTCTCTCCCCCGCTAACCTTCACTTGTCCACTGTTTTATTCTAGCGCGCCGTGGAATCGAATAACGTCAGTTATAATGGACTTCAATGGACGAATCGTTATTTGAACTTGAAATTCTACAGTACATGCCGATCATGGCGCAAAATTTTGAATTCGATGGATTGTGCTGATTACTATTTTTTGAGTTATCCCGAGTTATTCGAAAATGAAATCCATGCATGGAATAGTTATATATTGTGAAATACACCCACAATTGGTCGCTGATTTGATATCGCATGTCCAAAAATTTATGTGATATATTCGATCTTAGCCTGTTATTTCGTTGCATCAACTTCTAAAGCAAATTTTTTTTTTAAATTTTGTGTTTTTGAGATATTTGGTTTCTTTCTAAATTAATATTTTGAGAATCTGAACATCGAAGAAAGGGTGACTACAAAATAGAAAGTGAATAAAACTAAATTGAATAGAAAGAAAAGCTAAAAAAAGATTTGATATAATGCAATGTCCTTCTATAAAAACACATGTTTAAATAGGCTTTAGAGAATTTAAACAAGAAAAACTGTACTTATTACTACATAAAATAAACAGTGTGACAGAAAGAAAGAGATAAACATAGTTAACAATTTTTATAAATACACGTTGTTTAAAGTAAAAGAAAAAAAAATTATGCAAGCCTTCATAAGAAATAACAAAAAAAATTGATCATATGCTGTAACAACAACATGGACATAAGGTCAACCGTCATCATACTAGAGTACTACTAACAACTCATTTTTAACTATAAGAGATTTAAATAATTAGTTTAAACATTGAATCGTTAATTAATTAAAGGCCCATAATCTAACTTTTCACATTTAGTCAAATTAGAATTCAAGACTATTTTTATTGTGTCCGGATCGACATAGCGAGTTAAAATCAGTATAAATATTGTTATATTCAGAGTCATAGTATTTTTACGATTTACATATTGTTATATGTATTTTATAAAAATACATGCGTGGTCGAGTCCAATGGAATCTTGACTAACGGCTTGTGATTCTTATATGAGAACTTCATTATAAGACGTATAGTTGAGGACTTTTTTAAATCGGACGATCCGATGGCCAAAACGATCTCGAAATGCGTGAAATTATCATATCGAAACGCTGTCTCAGACATCGATGAAACTTATATCATCGGGACCAAAAAAACAAGGTGATGTGCACCACAAGCTTTGTGACGATCCGACGTGCTGTGACGACCCGCCTTTCTGCTACCAGAAAGACGTATCATCATTAAGAAAGAAATGGATGAGAAAATAGAAAAGATAGAGAAGAAACAACAACAACATCAGAATCTCACAGCGGAACGGAACAAAATATAATATATCACTTAAATATTTAAAAGTTTTACATATATCAGAGTTATACAAATAATACATCAATACTAGACAGCTATAAACACCTGTCTAGTTAACACAAGTCAATATACAATACAGATAAACAGCTCAGAGATACTAACACAGCGGAACTATATATATCTACAACGATAAAGCCTCCTGCTCCATTACTCCTCCAAAAGTCGTCAAAGCTAACCTGAATCCCTTGGCTACCCATAAAAATTTGGGTACCCGAGAGTTTATGAAAAACAAAAATAAACTACGGGTCAGACATGGGTCTGGTATGAGTAAACGGTTTAAAGTTGTTTAACTTTTGAAAAACATTTGAAATTAAAGGTATCACGTAAGACTCCCCACAAATAAATACGGGTAAGTTTTTACCTTACGCTAACCAAAACATTTCATAAGAAATCCAATGATATTATAATAGTGTCTAGGGTTTTCAAGTAAATAGAAAATAGCCGAAATTGTTACATGATTAAATTTCAGCTACTAGCCACAAAAGTGGGTAATACAAATCAAAACCGTAGGGTCTCGTAGGGAAAATGGATTTCCAACAATGGCAGGGCTACTGGGGTACCGCCCGTCACAGTACGGGGCCTAGATCACCGTACCGAGGATTACTCCCTTCATCCCCTGCAACACAAGGCCGGAACCATTTCTTACTGAACAGTCCCGAACAAGATAAACCCCGCGGTTGTAGCTAGCAACCGCCCACTAAGCCGAATATATAAAAGGGACATCTAGATAGGGGAAACATCTTGTCCTGCTTGGGCATGACCCACCTAACCTTGCTGCATCTCCCCTGTTTTAGCCATTCCCGGTTGATGAGGCTTGAGGCTGCGATTACCTTTATTGAACATATCTTAGAATGCTCATCGTCCGCCTGACGATGTGTTGAAAGCATTCAATCCATACAAGTTCGTTCCGGGTTTGAACGAAACCGAAGGCATTATCTCGTTACACTCATTTTGGAATGACCCTCAGAGTTAACGACGATAACCCTTGCATTCTGAAAACACCATCTCGATCTTCATTTGATAAGTTACGACCTATCGTTTAAATTTGGATCGATGTGGTTTTCGGAGAATCAAAATTGATTCTTCCGATCCCGGTCTCATCGGATCCAAACGCCATTTTAAGGGCCAAGTTGTCTATTTAACTTAACAGTTTAATTTAATATCAAGAATTAACATAACAGATATATCAGATAAATCATATACAGTTATCACAGATATCCATAATATATCATAACATATCACAGAAATATCATCAACAGATATCTCAGTCAATCAACATGATCATCAATGCATACCAAACAGTTTGGTTTTACTTAACTTAATTAATTGCTTAAGAATAAACTATTTTATTCTGTTTAATTAATTACTGATTTATTAGCTTATTGATGATCAATTTATTAATTAGTTAATCATTAATAATTAATTTATTAATTATCTAATCTTTAATTAATTATTTAATTAATTAACTTCTATTCATTAACTATTACTCAATTACTCAAATAATTAGTTGATCCTTAATTATTAATTATTAAAATGAATTAATTATTTAATTATCACAAATTAATTATCAATTTAATAGCATAAGTCCTGATTAAACACTTAAGTTAATTTTCATTAATTAACTTCCAGTAATAAGTTAACGTTATTAAGATTTAAAATTTCTTTAACATATAATTTATTTTAATTAACAAATTTAAAGTTATCAATTTAAATTTTGCAAGTATAAATTGATTAATATCAATCTAACTAATTAATCACTAACTTTGTTATACAAATGCTAAACCCAAATTTATGCTGAACATCCTCTTGGTAAAGGACCCGAGACATCTTTCCTTTTTACTCGTGACTGTCACGAGTTCTTCCCCTTCTTTCCGCGTGTCTCTCCCGCGCGTCCCCCTCTCTCTCACTCTCTCTCTTCTTCTTCCCAGATTATACCTTCTTCTTATTTATTTTTTTAAGTTAAGCTAAATATTTAACTGCAGTAGTACTCACGCAAACGCACGTTCCCCACTCGAGTCACACTACCCTTAAACCCGAGAATCCATTCGAGTGTCACTCGAATACAAAACCACCCATTCTCACCGGCACGCCCACGCCACCGTGCACGTGCACGGTGGTCCGCCTCCCCTGCGGCGACTCACGTCCATCCCCACAAACCACAAAACACCCATAGACTCGACATTAAAACCCAGATTTCGATTTCACGAAGAAAATGAAAATATGACCTGGTGCTCGAAATAAACAACAGCTACGCCACTGTCAAAATGATCGCGTGGCCACCACACATCACCAGAGGTGATGAAAATTCGCCTGAACGTCACTCACATCACCCTCTCGCTCCACCAAAAATCGCAACCCACTCGGTTTCGTGATGATGCCGCAATTGCTAATTTACAGAGCCTAGAAAAATGTGAGCTTAAACCCTATTCTAGTTTCAATCTCAAAACATATGCATTTGAAAAATAATTTCACATTTTTCTAGTGTTGATATATCTTCAACCTTGCTTCATGCCAAATTCCAGGAATTAAAATTTCATCAATCTTCCAAATTTGACCAAAAACCAGTAAAACTTCTTTTTAAAACTGCTCTGGGAATCTTTGCCTTTAAATCAAAATTTTTATGTTAAAATTCATAATTATGTTTATGAAAACTAAATATATGATTGAATTCACAAATTTAAACACTTGAATTTTAAACTTTGATTTTCTTTTTAACCTGTAGTTTTGAATACAGAGTTAATATCATACTGTTAAACTTCACACATGTTTTGCAGGCTTTGTTTTCATATAAACAACTTGAATTTACACAATACAAAATTTAAATAGTTATATGAATAAATTTTGTTTAAACTTGAAGTACTGATACCAAAACTTGAAGTACTGATCAACAACAATTATGTAAACTTCTAGTGCAAACAGACATATACAAATCAGTATGTTCAAACTACAAACAAACATATAAACTAAAGTTGAAATTAGTTCGTTTACTCACCAATCAAAAACTGTGAACAGAAGGTGTTGAAGAAAACACTGCAAAAGAAGCTTTCCTGAAACTCCCCTCTTTGTTTCTTCTTTTCTGTTTCTATTTTCTTTGTTTGCTTTCAGTTTTTCTTTTCTTCTTTTTAGTTTAAGTTGTGTTCAGTGTTAATGGATAAACTGAAAGTTATAGGTGAATATATATAGCTGCATAAATATAAGTTAAAGTTACTTAACAATAGGTTGTATCTGGCCAGTTCCATCTGCATGTCATTTTCCTTTTTTATTGGCTAGTAAAATTCTGCGGAAAGTAATGATATAGGAGAATTTCGGCTGTGTACTTGTTGAACAAGAAGTTAGGCTAATTAATGCTTATGTTATTAATTATGATAGCAAGAAATTAATTGTTACTGACAGTTGCTATTAGTACATAGATATTTATGTTATTAACTTTGTTGTACAAGATGTTATCACTTCGGCCACAAGCTTTGTAAGATACAGGTTTTAAATTTATTTTTATTTTTATTTTTATCTATGAAGTGAGAACTTGTTTTATATTGAAATGGACTTTGTTTCTTATGCCTGAATGTTTCATTTGTTAAGTAGCTTGCATATACAGGTTATATGTTTTTCAAACTTCCTGATATGATTTCTTAAAAGTTATTGTTAACATTTTTGTTTATTTATTTTGTTAGTTATATTTTATATGAAATTGTATACTTGTTCAAATGATGTTTTTAACATTTTATTTAAGGATGTTGTGTTGTACAATTTAAATGTTGAAGATCATTGTTTGTCTAAAAATACTTGTATTTATATATGTCAAATTATAATTTATATTTTGTATTTTTATGTTACTTTAATTACATTTATAATATATAGTTGTGTTTTATACTAACTTTGTATGTTTACACTTATATGGTTTTGCACTTCCATGTTTATGTTTAATATTTTCATGTTTGTTTATTTTAAAACTTATCATTTTAAAAATTAAAATTGTATTCATATATATTTTATCAAATATCAGAAATATAAAGACTTTGATTTGATTCTATTGAATAAAACCGATTTTGTTTTAAATGGTTTTGAAGTATTTAATTTTAAATTTCAAATCAAAATTTCCTTTTACAAACATATATAACTGTTAAAGATCCAAGATCTCATCAATTTAAATATTGACAAGTTTATATTTAATTTAAATTAGAATAAATATTTATTAAAATATATTGTCAAAATTTCGGGTCGTTACATTCTTCCCTCCTTAAAAGAATTTCGTCCCCGAAATTTAAACAACAGTAAATTGAAAAGCCGTTATACCAACCATTCAACATAGATACCATTCATACATTAGCGAACAACAGTCTATCTTAACAAACAGTACTAGTTATCCAAACATAAATTCGGATAAGCTTCCTTAAAAATGTCGAGAGTTTGTTTTCTCGACGATCAATAATCCAAACTGTATTTCTAACCACAGTAAAATTTGATTCACCTTCCAAATTCCTGAATTACTAGTTTAACAACTAATGATGAATCATGAACAAATTTCCTTAGATGAGATATATGGAATACACAATGAATTCCAGACATCCGTTCTAGCATTTCAATTCTAAAAGCTACAGTATTAACTCTTTCTAAATTTTATTGACTCTTTTACAGAATTCCAATATCTATTCAATCAAGCCCGTACGATGTACATATACCATTCGTACGCAATACCAAATCCGATCACTCACTCGATCAAACAATTTCACTTCCGAACTAGTATTGTCCACCCGACTTCCTAGTACGGACTCAGATCTGGTTTCTTGATCAAAACTGTCATTCTCCTTGCATAGTCACAACTATGATAGAGAATTCCCAGAACCAATCAAAATCCATATCCATGGTTCATCGTCGAAAATCGAGTGAAAAATCCTAGTTCGGATCGATATAACTATCTCAAAATTCTGTGCTCGAATCTGGACCAAATTGTCATGCGAATAAAATAATATACGTTCATCCTACGTATTTTTATCAATTGATTATCAACCATATCAATTTTCTTTTATTCACATTATTCTGATTCTATCCACTTGGAATAATTTTTCCAATATCAAATTTTACTTAAGAGTTTCACCATCCATCTCTTAAATTTTAATATAAGCATTATATATTCCCTTATATTATTACTCTATCACTATAACCTTTATATCCTCTTATATTCACTTATTTTCAATTTCCTGTGAATTTCAATTTATTTCCAACTCTGAATATTTAACCTTTATTGACTATCACCATTTAAAACTGATTCCTATTATTATTATTTTTAAATTAGTTTCTTTCATTAGTTTACTTTAAATTTTCAATTTGAAATTGTTTAGTTGCTAATTTTTTTTTTCAAATTTTGAAAAGCTTTGACATATTCTCCATTTGTTTAGCATTACATATTTCCATAAGCACAATATATAAGGTTCCAATCCTCAACACAGTTAATTTCAACCAATCCTCAAATTATTCTCTTTAGTTTAAGTGATTTACAACTTACTTGCTTAGACATAAAATCCATTTGAGCAAAACAAACTCATATTCAAAATCATCCTATTTTGCTTCCAATAATTTATAGAATTTTATCTAATTCTCATTTACTTCAAAACAACCCATTTCTTATGCAATTCTACAATATCATTGTGAATAAATGATTACTTAAGCTTTATAGCAAATCTTAAATTGATTCCAACCCAATTTACAATCGACTCCACCATAATTAATTTATTCACAATCCTTCCATTGCATTTTCTTTTATTTTAAAAAAAAAGTTTGTTCCAAACCATTTTATTAAACTCGACAACCAATATTTTAAACAATCATCTCACAATTTACTTAAGTCATTTATTTCCTTCAAACTATTCCACCTAACAATTTGGGTTTATTCTATTTCACCAATTTCCATTCAAATCTTTGATTTGATTTCCTTTAATCAAATCCCAACTAATTTCCTGATTAGTTTTTTTTATCCATTCTTAAATCTTAATTTACATTAACAACTCATTATTACATTTATTTATAAAATGTCATTCAGTTTATTCTTGAATTAGATTTGTTTATAACTTATTCCAATTCTATTTTAATCCAATTCAGTACTTACTTTGGTTCACAATTTACTTATTTACATAAGAATTTTATTTTATTCAATATTATTTATGACTCAATTGAATTCATCTAAATACAATCTTATTTCAACTCAACTTCAGCTAAATTTAGCTACTTACCCATCTTTAAATTTATTTCTCAATATATGAGTTCAAAACTTATTTATCTACTTAACAGCTTATATTGCTCATTTGAATCACTTCATCATATAACCCCAATTTCAGATTATATATATATATATAGCACTTACTGTCTTAAGGTATAAAGTTTCACCTTACAATTACAATCATTTTACCTTCAAACTTTATAGCCAACGAAGTTCATTTTGAACTTCAATTCCATTTAACTTATCTCAGGTTAACCTCCAATATGTTGTCCTCACTTTTATTTTCCTTAAATTAAATTTTAATTTCCGGATTAAAATTCCCAATTTCTTCTTATTAAGATCAACTTTACTTTATAAGTTCAATAGTTGATTTATTCAAACCTTCCACATTACTTAAATAGAATTTCTTAGAATTCAAATGCCCGGTTTTCTTTCCAAAACCTTTTGAAAGGATAACTACACTTACTCACTTGGTGACAAATCAAATTTTCAAATTCCAAACACTTGTTTTCACCAAACCAAATTTTCCCTTTTGAAAATTTTAAAACAACTTGTATACCTAACAAGCCCAAATAATATCATAACCAATTATCCTGGTAGCAATCCATCACCTTAGAAACTCGAAAATGAATACTGATGATGTGGCCATCATCATCAGGATTATTTTCCAGCGACTGAAATGAGTTCAGTGCTTCTTTACTTTCACAAATTTTCCCAAAATAATTCCATTCAATAATAATTTCCAAAACAATATTCCATTATTACCCTCAAATCTTTGGAAAACATTTCAAACATTCTCAAGATTTTAAATTCCAAATTCCTTTGTTGAAATTTCATTTAAACATCTTCCAAATTTCCAGGACTTAAATTCTAGTTTAATCAGATTTCAGTTATATTTCTTTTGTATTAAAGATCATACTTAGATAATTTTATTTGTTTATAGACCACTCAAATTTAAATTTTTATTTGGTTGTAGTATTGACAACCAAATATCCAAATATATAATCATTTCAGAAAAATACTTCTTTTATATCAAAATATAACTTTTGGGTACAATTATTTCATTTACCCTACTTTTAAAAATAATATTGTGTCGAATTGCTCTATTTAAGTGTTTAGAAACCCCTTCGATACAGTTTTCGAGGCTGTGCCGACGAAAGTTCATATACCACTTAATAAATCAATCAACGCAATATAAAACCATTTTATATCCACTAACAAATACGCGCTCATATCTATTAATACACTCAAACTCATTTTTAGAGTACTGCTGACTCTATTATATGAGTAATCACTACCAGAGCCAAGGTTATCACCAACCTATGCTCTGATACCAACTGTGACGACCCGCCTTTCTGCTACCAGAAAGGCGTATCATCATTAAGAAAGAAAGGGATGAGAAAATAGAAAAGATAGAGAAGAAAGAACAACAACATCAGAATCTCACAGCGGAACGGAACAAAATATAATATATCACTTAAATATTTAAAAGTTTTACATATATCAGAGTTTACAGATAATACATCAATACTAGACAGTTATAAACACCTGCCTAGTTAACACAAGTCAATATACAATACAGATAAACAGCTCAGAGATACTAACACAGCGGAACTATATATATCTACAACGCTGAAGCCTCTTGCTCCATTACTCCTCCAAAAGTCGTCAAAGCTAACCTGAATCCCTTGGCTACCCATAAAAATTTGGGTACCCGAGAGTTTATGAAAAACAAAAATAAACTCCGGATCAGACATGGGTCTGGTATGAGTAAACGGTTTAAAGTTGTTTAACTTTTGAAAAACATTTGAAATTAAAGGTATCACGTAAGACTCCCCATAAATAAATACGGGTAAGTTTTTACCTTACGCTAACCAAAACATTTCATAGGAAATCCAGTGATATTATAATAATGTCTAGGGTTTTCAAGTAAATAGAAAATAGCTGAAATTGTTACATGATTAAATTGCAGCTACTAGCCACAAAAGTGGGTAATACAAATCAAAACCGTAGGGTCTCGTAGGGAAAATGGATTTCCAACAATGGCAGGGCTACTGGGGTACCGCCCGTCACAGTACGGGGCCTAGATCACCGTACCGAGGATTACTCCCTTCATCCCCTGCAACACAAGGCCGGAACCATTCCTTACTGAACAGTCCCGAACAAGATAAACCCCGCGGTTGTAGCTAGCAACCGCCCACTAAGCCGAATATATAAAAAGGGACATCTAGACAGGGGAAATATCTTGTCCTGCTTGGGCATGACCCACCTAACCTTGCTGCATCTCCCCTGTTTTAGCCATTCCCGGTTGATGAGGCTTGAGGCTGCGATTACCTTTATTGAACATATCTTAGAATGCTCATCGTCGGCCTGACGATGTGTTGAAAGCATTCAATCCATACAAGTTCGTTTCGGGTTTGAACGAAACCGAAGGCATTATCTCATTACACTCATTTTGGAATGACCCTCAGAGTTAACGACGATAACCCTTGCATTCTGAAAACACCATCTCGATCTTCATTTGATAAGTTACGACCTATCGTTTAAATTTGGATCGATGTGGTTTTCGGAGAATCAAAATTGATTCTTCCGATCCCGGTCTCATCAGATCCAAACGCCATTTTAAGGGCCAAGTTGTCTATTTAACTTAACAGTTTAATTTAATATCAAGAATTAACATAACAGATATATCAGATAAATCATATACAGTTATCACAGATATCCATAATATATCTTAACATATCACAGAAATATCATCAACAGATATCTCAGTCAATCAACATGATCATCAATGCATACCAAACAGTTTGGTTTTACTTAACTTAATTAATTGCTTAAGAATAAACTATTTTATTCTGTTTAATTAATTACTGATTTATTAGCTTATTGATGATCAATTTATTAATTAGTTAATCATTAATAATTAATTTATTAATTATCTAATCTTTAATTAATTATTTAATTAATTAACTTCTATTCATTAACTATTACTCAATTACTCAAATAATTAGTTGATCCTTAATTATTAATTATTAAAATGAATTAATTATTTAATTATCACAAATTAATTATCAATTTAATAGCATAAGTCCTGATTAAACACTTAAGTTAATTTTCATTAATTAACTTCCAGTAATAAGTTAACGTTATTAAGATTTAAAATTTCTTTAACATATAATTTATTTTAATTAACAAATTTAAAGTTATCAATTTAAATTTTGCAAGTATAAATTGATTAATATCAATCTAACTAATTAATCACTAACTTTGTTATACAAATGCTAAACCCAAATTTATGCTGAACATCCTCTTGGTAAAGGACCCGAGACATCTTTCCTTTTTACTCGTGACTGTCACGAGTTCTTCCCCTTCTTTCCGCGTGTCTCTCCCGCGCGTCCCCCTCTCTCTCACTCTCTCTCTTCTTCTTCCCAGATTATACCTTCTTCTTATTTATTTTTTTAAGTTAAGCTAAATATTTAACTGCAGTAGTACTCACGCAAACGCACGTTCCCCACTCGAGTCACACTACCCTTAAACCCGAGAATCCATTCGAGTGTCACTCGAATACAAAACCACCCATTCTCACCGGCACGCCCACGCCACCGTGCACGTGCACGGTGGTCCGCCTCCCCTGCGGCGACTCACGTCCATCCCCACAAACCACAAAACACCCATAGACTCGACATTAAAACCCAGATTTCGATTTCACGAAGAAAATGAAAATATGACCTGGTGCTCGAAATAAACAACAGCTACGCCACTGTCAAAATGATCGCGTGGCCACCACACATCACCAGAGGTGATGAAAATTCGCCTGAACGTCACTCACATCACCCTCTCGCTCCACCAAAAATCGCAACCCACTCGGTTTCGTGATGATGCCGCAATTGCTAATTTACAGAGCCTAGAAAAATGTGAGCTTAAACCCTATTCTAGTTTCAATCTCAAAACATATGCATTTGAAAAATAATTTCACATTTTTCTAGTGTTGATATATCTTCAACCTTGCTTCATGCCAAATTCCAGGAATTAAAATTTCATCAATCTTCCAAATTTGACCAAAAACCAGTAAAACTTCTTTTTAAAACTGCTCTGGGAATCTTTGCCTTTAAATCAAAATTTTTATGTTAAAATTCATAATTATGTTTATGAAAACTAAATATATGATTGAATTCACAAATTTAAACACTTGAATTTTAAACTTTGATTTTCTTTTTAACCTGTAGTTTTGAATACAGAGTTAATATCATACTGTTAAACTTCACACATGTTTTGCAGGCTTTGTTTTCATATAAACAACTTGAATTTACACAATACAAAATTTAAATAGTTATATGAATAAATTTTGTTTAAACTTGAAGTACTGATACCAAAACTTGAAGTACTGATCAACAACAATTATGTAAACTTCTAGTGCAAACAGACATATACAAATCAGTATGTTCAAACTACAAACAAACATATAAACTAAAGTTGAAATTAGTTCGTTTACTCACCAATCAAAAACTGTGAACAGAAGGTGTTGAAGAAAACACTGCAAAAGAAGCTTTCCTGAAACTCCCCTCTTTGTTTCTTCTTTTCTGTTTCTATTTTCTTTGTTTGCTTTCAGTTTTTCTTTTCTTCTTTTTAGTTTAAGTTGTGTTCAGTGTTAATGGATAAACTGAAAGTTATAGGTGAATATATATAGCTGCATAAATATAAGTTAAAGTTACTTAACAATAGGTTGTATCTGGCCAGTTCCATCTGCATGTCATTTTCCTTTTTTATTGGCTAGTAAAATTCTGCAGAAAGTAATGATATAGGAGAATTTCGGCTATGTACTTGTTGAACAAGAAGTTAGGCTAATTAATGCTTATGTTATTAATTATGATAGTAAGAAATTAATTGTTACTGATAGTTGCTATTAGTACATAGATATTTATGTTATTAACTTTGTTGTACAAGATGTTATCACTTCGGCCACAAGCTTTGTAAGATACAGGTTTTAAATTTATTTTTATTTTTATTTTTATCTATGAAGTGAGAACTTGTTTTATATTGAAATGGACTTTGTTTCTTATGCCTGAATGTTTCATTTGTTAAGTAGCTTGCATATACAAGTTATATGTTTTTCAAACTTCCTGATATGATTTCTTAAAAGTTATTGTTAACATTTTTGTTTATTTATTTTGTTAGTTATATTTTATATGAAATTGTATACTTGTTCAAATGATGTTTTTAACATTTTATTTAAGGATGTTGTGTTGTACAATTTAAATGTTGAAGATCATTGTTTGTCTAAAAATACTTGTATTTATATATGTCAAATTATAATTTATATTTTGTATTTTTATGTTACTTTAATTACATTTATAATATATAGTTGTATTTTATACTAACTTTGTATGTTTACACTTATATGGTTTTGCACTTCCATGTTTATGTTTAATATTTTCATGTTTGTTTATTTTAAAACTTATCATTTTAAAAATTAAAATTGTATTCATATGTATTTTATCAAATATCAGAAATATAAAGACTTTGATTTGATTCTATTGAATAAAACCGATTTTGTTTTAAATGGTTTTGAAGTATTTAATTTTAAATTTCAAATCAAAATTTCCTTTTACAAACATATATAACTGTTAAATATCCAAGATCTCATCAATTTAAATATTGACAAGTTTATATTTAATTTAAATTAGATTAAATATTTATTAAAATATATTGTCAAAATTTCGGGTCGTTACACGTGCTCTGTAATCGTACGAGCTTTAAACATGTGACGATTTATTTAAGAAATTATGTTATATATATACACATATATAGACATATATATACACACACACATACATATATATATCTATATGTGTTTGTATGTATGTATAGTATTATTTATTCACTCTCATCACTTGGATATTTTGCCTCCCACCCCGCTTTTCCTTCTACTCTTTATGAATACAACTCTACGAAGTTAAGAATCGGTTTGTCCATGCTTAGAGAACTATAGGCCACTTTGGTACACGAGACCAAATCCGTTGAGCACGGAGAGGAGAGGACTTCACATCTATAATGTCCATGGAGGGTGCGATGAAACATAGGCAAGCTCCATTTTGTTAACATCAACTAGGGTTTGACTTTGGGGGAGCTTGGAGAGGTGTTACAAACGGTGTATGTAATTGTATTTCTCGTAGCCACATGCACCTTCTTGTATCCATGGCTTAAACTCCGATGTCTAATAGATGGGTGCAACATTTATGGCCGAGGGGGGAGCGTACAGGTCGCGTTTTGTAGGAGGTAATAGGAATTTGGAAGGAGAAGTCTTTTCTGGAGAGCGTGCGTTGTGTAATGCATTGAAGCAGACAGTTCGTCGATTTGAGGTATGTATTGAGAAATCAATGAGAGAAGGGATGGAAAAAGTAGGTTGATATGCACATTTTATCAACAGGAAATGTTAGGGAAGAAAGGTAAATAGTTAATTAAAGTGATTATATTAATTAATTACTTTAATTAATCTGGTTTCGTATTAAATTCGTATCTTTTGCATACGATGTCTAATGAAGACGCGATCTTCGCCATTGCACTCGTAGTGAGATTTTCTATGACATGGTATGTGCTAAAACTAAATTTAGACACTTGATAATTTATGGTTTGGATGAGTGGAATCATAGCTCTAAATTTATATTTTAGTATAAATCCCTCTAATTTTATATATGTAAAAATATTACCTGAAAGAAGTAGAATAATACACACACACACACATATATATGAATTAAGATCAATAGCCCCCTTTATTTTGTACAATTTATAGCCATTTGATATCGACTACAAGTTTATATTTAAATATTCGATCGACGTAACATGAGAAAGAATTTAAATAGAAACTTGTGACTAATAGCAGGGGATTATGAAATGGTGCTAATAGAGGGGGGTATTAATTCTGTAACATCCCTAATTTTAATGATAACATTATTCAGAACATTTAATTGGATAAATTAAATACATAATGTAGATAAGGAGATTGAGGTTGATTAATAAAATTTAGTGGATGTGCTTGTTTAAATGATTTAATTTTTTTAATAATAGAAAGGGCTTATTTGTTAAGAGTTAACTTAATTTTAGATCTAAGAAAATGTGGCAAAAATTATCTAAGTTATTTAAAAGTTTGTAAAAGCATATTAAATATTTACAAGTAGGCAAGTTTGTTGCAAAAAGTTTACTTATTCGGTAAAAATCATCTTTTGATCATAAAAAGATAGTTCCGCCATCTTTGGCAAACCTTTTGAAATGGACCTTTCAACCTTGGCTTTTCGACTTCGTTGAATCCAATGCTTTCGACAAGTTCGAAAGCTACGATTTCAAAAAGTTGGTTTTTAAGGAGCTTTCAACACAGTCGAAAGCTAAACTTTCAGCAAGGTCAAATGCTATGGTTTAGGAAAGGATAGTTTATAATGGGCTTTCGACACAGTTGAAAGCTATACTTTTGAAAGGGTATTTTAGAAAGGTTTTTGAAGGAGAGTTGCCACCTTTGTTCTAAATATGTAGCTTTCGAAGGAGTTACTTAGTTTTTGTTTAAAGCCTTCGAAGGGGTAGTTGTTGACCAGGTCAAAACCCTTTTTAGAATTAGTGACCTTCTGATGGCATCGAAGGAATCGATGTTGCCAAAAGGTTTAATTGTTTTAAATAAATTTAAGCCGCTTCCCAAAGCTTTCGAAAGGTTCGAAAGCAAAAGCTTTTGAAGTTTCGAAAGATTTGATTGTTTTCCTAAATAATTCAACGCTTTCGAAAGGATGGTTTCTACACCATTAAACTTTCCCAATATTTATAAAATAAAGAGTGGTTTCAAAAGGCATACTTCCACCTGTTTTCACTTTAACCCAAAGTAATATTTTAAGTATAAACCCAATGCTTTCGAAAGAGTAGATTTTCAATGGTTTCAAAGGGTAACCTTCAATGCTTTCGAAAGGGATACTTTCAAGTGGTTTTAATACTTTAACATAGTCGAAGGGTTTCGAAAGAGGTGTTTTAAAGTATTATAAAGGCTGGAGCATGTTGTTTTAAAATATGTGTTTTATGCTTTCGAAGGGATCGAAAGTAAAGCTTTCGAAGGGGATACTTTCGAAGCGGTTGGATAATTGTTTTCTTTTAAACCAAATTTGATACTTTCAAAGGGGATAGTTTATATGACATTTGATTTTTGAATATGTAGGTGGTAACCTTATATTATAAATGTTGTTTAACCTTGGGGATGTTAGGGTAGGTTTGATGAGTTCAACACAATAGTTGAGGATATCAACACTTATATGTTTTGACTCTGTCATTGGGGGATATCAATGTAAATTATAAAGAAATATAACCTAAATTAGGGATACTAATGGAAATAGGTTAACCATGTAGATAGCGTGGGACAATTAGATTCATGTGGATAACATGAGTTAAGTGGCCAAGTGATGGGCATAGTCATCCTAAGAAAACTATGGGAAGTTTGATGGACAATCAACATCAGGTAAGAGATGGATAGTTTCTATATGATTGAAATGATGGGTTCATAGTCATCCTAGAAAAACTATGGGATGTTTGATGGATAGTCAACATCATGAAGGGGATGGATGGTCTTCATATAATTAAAGAAGGGTTCTTAGCCATCCTAGGAAAAATATGGGATGTGAGATGGAAAGTCCACATCAACTTAAGTAAAATGAATATGGGATAGATAGTTCCTTTTGATGCAAACAAAGTCTAAAATAGGTTATAGACCTTGAAAATATAAGACGGATAGTCAGATGAAACTTAGATGGTTAGTCTAATTATGGGATGGAAAAACCTAAATGCTTTTAAGTATGCATATCATCATAATATTTTGAAAATGTATGTTTTAACCATTGTGGATACAGGAGCACAGAATATGGTTTTAAAAAGGTTTTAGGATACTCATGAGGAGAAACTCGTTCCGCTAAGCGGCGTGGTCTCACTAGATATCTAAAAGGATTGAGTTGTTAGATTATTATTCATACCAGGCTTTATGTCTGGCTAGAAGTTTTTGTTTTCTCCTCAAACTCTCGGGTACTCAATTGATTTTGAGTAGTTTGAGATTTAAGGTTTTCAGGTTCTCTTCTTAGACGAATAAAGCTTTTGGAGGCATGTAGGAGGCATATAGTCATTTAGAGATATCTTTTCCGCTGTTTATTTTTTGTAAAGGAAGATCTTTTTGGCGTACTATATACTCTGATCAACCAAGGGCACATCTTCATATGTCGCTCTTGGTGTAATTATAATAATTATATTTTGCTGAACGTGGTTACGTTTTTAGGATTATGTAATGAACATCTAATGTTTTGATTTGAATGTGGAAATATGTTTTTGAATTGTTAATTTTTTTCCATATTTCTATGACTATATGTATCTAGCACCACCGTCTTTGGTCGTTGAGAATTAATAACTGTGGATGACTGCAGCATCTGTAGCCGTTAGTTTTGGGCCTCCAAATAGGGGGATGTTACATATTCTTGCTCTATATGTATGTATGTACGTATGTACGTACGTACGTATGTATGTATGTACACACATACATACATACATACATACATACATATATATATGTAATTATTTCCCTATTTGATTGGTTTGATTTTAATAGATATTGGGATAATGGATTAAGATCCCGTATATATAAATATTGTGTTATGTTGATACGGAATAGAGTTAGATGGAGTTGATATTAATTTACAATATGGTTATAAATTAACTAAACTCTAATTTGTAGTTAAATTAATGATAGAAATATTATTATATTTTTTATTAAAAATATATTGGATAATTGATTTAGATCTCGTTTATATAAATATCGGGTTCTATTTGTATTGTAAGGAGTTAGATGGAGTTGATAATAAGTTATAACATGGTTATAAATTAATTAAACTCTAATTTGAAGTCACATTAGTGATAGAAATTCTATTATATATTTAATTACTAATCTAAAGTTAGAAGTATGACTTCTAAAATAAATCACTAGACTAAAATAATGATTTAGATGGGTTAAAAATGGCTTGGAGTTTATCAAGCCTTAATATTTGTTTATTATAGTGTAAATCAATAATTAACTAACCAATAAACTTCTATAAAGGTACTTTGAGAAGATAGAAATTACAAAGGAAGTATTGTCTTATTTAATAGGGTTTGATTAAAGTTATAAAATCTTGAATATTGTTATAACACGATTTATCAACTTTAGACCCTAATTAATATTTTGAGATATGTGTGTGTGTGTATAGAAATTATATATATGAGCTATATAATATTTTTAGGCCTCATTTATAGCTAAAATTTATTCAAATAGACGAATTAAGTAAATTAAGCTATCATATGATTGATATGCAAGGGCATTATTTTATAAAATAAGTTTAATACTTCCATAAAACAGTACGAAGAAAATGTGATTTGAGTAAATAAATAAATTGTATGATTGTTGGATTAATTACTCAAGTAAGGTGCATTTGCTCTAGTTGGAAGTAAGGATTATAGGAATTGCTTACTGGTGTGAATTGCTAGTTAGTCGATATAATTATCGATATAATTATATGGAATACATGTGTGGATTATATTAAGCAATTAAATAAGCTAAATGGATAAAGTATGAGAAATAATGTGTATACATTCATATGTAGTCCATATATATTAAATGTACTCGTATAAATTTATTTAATTGAGTCTGGTATGTAAGAAATATATTTAGATAAGCCAATTAATTCATGGATAGAAATGTTGTAGATTGTAGTCTACTTGCCAAGGATCGAGTATCTTGCAGTAAAAAGACGATATGATGAATGTAATCGGAACAACGTTGGTTAATAACCGGTCGTCGGCTGAAATGGGTAATAAGCCCTAGTCTAGGTGATTTGCACTCATATCTCGATCAGATCCTTCTGTTACTAGGCGTGTAGGTTTTAGGAGGACTATATAAGGACCGGGATCCATTAAAGTCGACACAAAGCAAGGCGAGACCCTCAAGTGTTTTGAAATGATGCTTGGAATTGATGTGATGTTTTCACTCGATGCGAACAAGATGTAATCCATGAGACATGTTGATGACACAACTCAATAGGTGGGACTAAAGTTATACATTAACTCTTATTGCTTGATACATATGTTTTCGGGACAATACGTTTTATAAGGCTTCTACGGGCCAATTCCAGCCACCAAGAGCACGATATACGTGATACACCCCTTATCCGTATGATATGGATATGTAGCGAGTAAGTAGATAATCCATGATACCATAGGAGAATTGCAAGATTTTCATATGAGATTTCGGAGCATGTTCAAAGAGAGATGGCGATGGCCATCTAGACTAAATCATATAACACCCATACCTATAGTAAATGTCAATATAAGATCTATACGAGTCTATTGCGTTGAGATGTGACTTGGAGTCTATGGTGTATTTAAATACTAACTTATTATGGTTTATTCTCCAATAGGTAGCCAATGGAAGGTCAATCACGTATGGGTCCTAAAGACTCCACCTACCATCGATTAGTGGGTATATCGTAGAGTTGACGATTAGCAGTGTATTATATAGTAGGCGGTTAGCAATGTATTATATAGTAGATGCATAGTAGTACAATGTATAGTGGAAAATCAATAGTCTATCATGTAGTAAATGATTAATAATATATCATATTTGAGGCGACTTATAATGTATCATTTGACTAGACCGTTAGTGATAGATAGCAGTCGGTACAGTTCACTTGTGAAATTCCCATACACTTGTATTATTTACTTGTCATTAGAGGTAGACCTAGATTAGGATGCCTATAACACCACTACTCTCTAGAGAGTGTAGTATTGACCCTACACTCATATATTGGGATGTAACTTGCACTTCATTGTTGTGTATGCCAATTTATAGTCACAATACACTACGCCATAGATGACCTTCTGCAACATTTTTGCAAGGTGTTGCTAACTAAAATGTTGCGACAGCTATAAAATTTTGGTCCTACTGCAACGTTGTATTTTTGGTGTTACCTTAGCCATAAAAATGTGTTGCTCTAGCTAAACAAGTGTAACATGATGCAACATTTTTATAGAGTGTTGCCATAGATATATTCTAATTAAAAAAATTTAAAATTTTTTTACACCTCGGCGATCCACACCACCATTTAAAACAAAATCTCAACCGTCGATTCACACCTTACCAATTTCCATTTCCCGCTTTACTTTTCTTTCTCATTCCTCTCTCTGTGAAAATTAGGGCACGCGATTTTTCTTTCTCGTTCCTCTCTGTGAAAACTAGGGCACGCGATTCCAGTTGCTTTGATGCTCTGATTGATCGAATCTAGTGTAAGAAACATTCCTGGTAGCTTGCTCCTTCATTCTCCTTGATTGATTGCTCGAATTGCTTTGACTACGTCGTCGGGTGCGATGTGATATTATTTGGTATGTTTTCTGCCTTCTGGTTTACTTGATTATTCTCAATTTTGGTTACACTCGCACGCTTTTGTCGATGATGAATTGGGATTTATTTATAGGCTTTATTTCCTATAATCTCAAGTTTAATCTTTCTGTTGGACTTTGAGAAATCTGGTATGTTGGATTGCGATGATGTATTGGTATGTTGGATTTTGGTCCACTGGCTTGATTTTGCTTTGCCGATGATGAATTGCGATGCGATATTATTTGGTATGTTGGATTTTGGTTCACTAGCTTGTTTTTGATTTCTGATCTGAGCTTGTTAGCTCCTTCTGCTGCATTTGTTAAACCAGAACTTGAACCTTTGTTAAACTTGTTCACATACCTTTGTACCTTGCTGCATTTGTTAAACCAGAACTTGAAGTATTTGTATTCTGCTGTCCTCTTGAAAAATGCTTCACTTGAAAACTTCTGCATTTTTGAAAATCAGAACTTTGAAAGTGATCTTTGGTTTTATTAAACTGTTGACTAATCTGAACATTGAGTTTTGGTTTCCACGATATATACAAACATATGTGTGTTGAGCCTTGTTGGTTTTGCTTGGTCTGGACTGAACTAGTACCATGCTAACCTTGTTCTTTAACATGAACTAATGCTCCAAGTCCTCTGTATATCATATTACTGCCTATGTTTCTCTTGTACATGCCTGATGCATTCACTGTTTTTGCTTGATGGGCTGCCTATGTGTACTGCTGTGTTTCTTGCACTAGCTTGTCTACATTTTGCTGAACCTGGTTCTTGTTTATTTTGTTGGTTGCTTGGCCCTGAGTTGAATCCAGTCGATGACTCGGGTTTGACCTTGTGCCGTGTCCATTTTTTTTGGCTTGTCTACATATCTGGCTGCACTTGAGTATGAACTTGCACTTGAGTAGTTGCACTTGAGTAGTTTCTTGTACCAAGCCTTATGATGCATGTATGTCCATCCATGTACATGCATTTCTAGGTCATGTTATGTTGCTTGCTGTGTTAAGTACTACTTTGTGCACTTGGCTTCTCCTTTGTGCATTTTTGCCTGAACTGTTGCTTGCTGTCTTCCATACTGTCTTGTATCCATGTGTTGCATTCATGTTTGGCTTATGCACTTATGAACAGCTGACTTGTGCATTCACAGGTTGTCCGTGCAAATATTTGGTCCCTGTCAGAAAAAATATGAAAAGAAACAACCCAAATACCTGAGGCAAATAATATAACAAAAATATTTTCATTTTTTGTTCGAGTTAAATATTATTTTCCAGATTACTGCTCTTGAATTATATGTGACAGGTATTGAAGACTGGACAGCTGGATACAAGCTTGAAGACAGAGTCAAATCAAATGTGCTTGAGCTTGAAGACTGGACCCGCTACTCGGCTCGCCTTCGGCTCGGCACTCGGCTCGTCATATATTTGTCAGTGTCGGTGTCTGTATAAATTGAAACTGCATATGTAATGAGTGAACTGAGTGATGTAGTGAGGAATATCTGTATATGTGAATATCAGTGTTATATATCATTGAATTGTAAAATAGTGGAGTCAGGAATTTGTACTATTTCAAGTGTTGAAATAAAATATTTATTTAAATAAATTACTTTTTGAATATCAAATTCTGTGCAATAGCATTTTATTAAATAAATATTTATTTCTATTAAAAAATCAAATATGCTCTACATTGTGGACCCCACAAATTCAGAAAGTTAATATATATAGCAACATTTTGGAATGTTGCTACAGACACATATGGATGTTGCTATAGACCCAAATAGGGTTCTATTGCAACAATATTACTTATGCTGCCTTAGATAGTCAAAATGTTGCCTTTGAGGTCTAAGGCAACGGCAAAAATTGCATCACCCGAAAAGTGTTGCCATAGACCTATGGCAACATTTTTTGGGCCTGACCCAACATTTTTTTTGTGTTGCAGAAGGCCATTTATGGCGTAGTGATAATATATTTATGATGGATTGACCTTACGGATAGATATAATTTCATATCCTTCAGGATACATTTAGTTTACTTGTTTGTGGCCAGTTCGAATTACTGCTGACCCATGACATGGGAAATGGAACAAAATAAGCAATAAAAATGAATTAGAGGATACTTTCATGTGAATGAAAAACCCAAATTATCTTTATGAAATTAGAACAGTAATTCAAATTCAAACCTCATGAATTTTATAGTCAAATTTAGCGTAGAAAGTTAGTTCGATAAGTAGGGTAATAAGAACTTACTTTGAATTTGAGCTTCTATTTACTCGAAATAGGAATTTATGAAGAAACTGATAATTTTAATTCTGGCTGGAAGTTTTTTATTCGTGGGTCAATGAAAGAGGGGGAGAAAGAAGCGTGAATTATAAGAAAATTCTACATGAAAGACAAACCGTACAATTAAAAATAAACGGGTAGGATTTATGTAAGAATATGAAAAGGCGGGAAATCTCGATGCTAGAATAAAGAGGAGTATCGAGGCAGATGACTTGAAAAGTCAAAGACATCGAGGCAAATATTTCCACCAATTCTCACTTGAACCTTATCGAAACCAAAACGAATAGAAGAGAAGGATGTACAAGAGAAGATAGCATCAATAAAGCATTTTAGGAGGAGTCGAAGGAATGCTACAGCCAAATTCAGATGTTATGAGCTTCGAAGGAATCAAAAGGGTAGAAAACATCCTTTCGCTTCAATTGCTTCCTTTTAAAACAGATGCTTCCGTATGCATGAAGATGCTTCGAATAAGTTGAAGAACACCTTTCGAAGGCAATAAATTACAGCCACTCATATGCGCACCAAACCTTTCAAAACTAAAGGTTTCGTCCTTGTTCACCTTCCACATAAGAATGTTTTGCCAAACCAACCCCTTCGAAAGCATAAATGAGCCTTTCGAACTAGTCGAAACAATTCAAACCAAGAAGGAAAAGCTCGTTAGGGTTCAATGTTGCAATCACCAACACTAGAGGATGGGGTTCCACATTGATCAGCAAATGTGCCATTGAAGCTTCCTTCCATTTGACACCTTCAACGTCTCAACTCCTTTGAAACCCCAGTGATCCACCTATTGATAGAGTCGAAGCTCATAATTTTTCTTACTTACACAGCAACACAAAGTAGAGAATGAAGTCGAAAGTGATCAAGTCTATTCAAAAGCAATGCAGAACGAGACCCAAATATAAACGGCAACAAAAGATCTCTAAGGTCGCCTTTCGACCGAGTTGAAAGGACTGACTCGGAGGTGCTAACCCACACCTATAAATAAGACCCTAAGGGTCTGATTTAGGGGATCCGAATTCATTCACTTCATCCTTGTATTTCTTAAAGTTGTGAACCCTAATTTTCAAGTTAATATGGGAATGTGATCAATTTGTACTTCTTGAGTTTAATCAAAGAAAGATATTGGAATTTTTGGATATAGTGTTTGTTTTACATACTATTGGATTCATTTCATGATCTGTTTACGTCGATTTGGTCGAAAGGTCAACTTTTGTGAGAATCGAATCCTTTAGCTTAGCAGAATTCCATAGATCTATAGGTCTTAACCCAAGCCATCGAAAGGAAAGCTTTCAATGAAGTCGGTATCTTTTCATCTACTTCATATCCTAAGTTTAACCCTTGAGTTTTCCCAACCGCTTAGAAATGATACTAAACTCACTTAACTAGTTCGATAGGCATAATAAAAAGGGAAGCAAGTGTTTCGATTGAGATGGAAGGTCAAATAAGAAGGAATATTGTCTTAGCCAGTTAATAAGGTGTCATAAGCAAGATCAGGTGTTTCGACTGCGTTGAAAGGCAGAGCAAGGTGAATTGTTAACTTCAACGACCTATTCGAAAGGAGAATTTAAGGGAATAATAAAATTCTACCTATTCTTACCTAATAAAAAAAGAGATTTTGAAGGAGACATCTATAATTTAACTCTACTTATGGGTGTTGACAAGTTTTTTTTTAACATTTTTAGTGCTAGAAGAAGGGCTCGAACCTTCGATCTTGTCGAACTTTCAACTTTACTTCCCTCTAACACAATTCTATTTTGAGCTTACTTACTTTAAATTTTACATCATCATGTTTAGCAAAATCAAAAGATTTGAACAAGGATCCTCTGAGCCATATCCAATTGGATACTTCCATAGGACAGTTAATAATTCTAAACTTCATGAAGAACAAATGTTGAGATTGGAAGCTTTGAGAATCATGAAGAAAAAGAATGCTGAATCTTATGATCCAGATAAATGGAGTTTAAACCTTTTTCACATTGGCCCTATACCAATCTTTTCCTTAGGAGGAACAAAAAATGAAAGCAACAACTTGTTTGACCAAATGAGAAAAACAATTCAACTCTACACTAAAGGCATAATCTTTGAAGAAGGAATGATGGCCGATTACAATACCTTTACACATATATGGCACCAAGCAAAAAGTGGGACATTTCCTACATATGAAATTCAAAAGGTTTCAAAAAGAACACTGATTGTTGAGCATGAAGCTTCAGAACCAAGTAATAAAAGATCTAGAAACCATCCTTAGAAGACAAACTTCAAGTCAAGACTCCCTAAGGAATGCAATATTACAACATCAATCAAGATTGTTTATTTGATAACCAAGGAAGAGCTCAACTATTGGTGATCACAGAAGAAAAAACCTAAATATGAAAGAAATCAAAGTGGATCTTATTGTCACTACCACATGATGAATGGACATGAGACAAGTCAATGTAGGGCATTAGAAGGAACGCTGATCAATTTCTTCAAACAATAAAAACTAATGAATTTGTAAATAAATCCTAATTGGATTCAATAAAGATCCACTTTATTAAGAAAAATCTACATTGTTAGGAGTAGAATTCTCCTTGCACTTGGACATTACCTAAAATGGTCAAAGCCTTTGTCCGCGCTGAGTTGGCCAGGTCAGAGCACCTTCTAGAGGAAGGTTAGAGTAAGCCTTTAACCGTGCCACACTATGGCCAGATTAAAGCATCGTCAATCCCTTGGCCGCATCATGTTATGGCCAGGTCAAGGCACCTCCTAGAGGGAGGTTAGAATAAGCTTTTATATGGCCAGGTTAAAACATCGACAATCCTATGGCTACTCCACACTATGGTCAGGTCAAGGCGCCTCCTGGAGGGAGGTTAGAGTAAGCCTTTATTCATGTCACGCTGTAACCAGGTTAAAGCATCGATAACCCCTTAATCGCACCATACCTGTTGATACGCTAAGATTTTGATCAATGACAATGTGCTTCAACAAAAAGGAAGAGATATGTGCAAAGATAAAGAAAGAACGGTGAAGACCAAGAATAAACATAAGTATGATTTTTATATATGTCTTAGTTTAGATTTATTGTTAAAATCTATCCTCAAGAGGCTTGCACAAATACTAGAACACATTTTATAAATTTCATTTTTTAATACACATTCACTGTGCACAGTTTAGTAGTTCAGTTGACTGAACAGGGATGACCAGTCGACTGAACCTGTTACACATATACAAACATATACAGTTTCAGTCGACTGAAACACCCTGCTCAGTCGACTGAATTTGTTCCTGAAAATTTTACTTCATACTTTCAGTTGACTGAATTCTCTGTTCATTCGACTGAATTTGAACCTACGAATTTTCTCTGAATGGACACCTTCTTCCTTCCAAGAGTTGCAACCATTCACCAATGGAAATGGAAGCATATCTTGTCTGCACCCTTAGCCAACATATGCACCTCTTCTACAAGTATAAATACATAATTCTAACATCTTCAATTCACCGAATTCTCTTGCTTTAATCTTACTATTTTCTTGAACATATTAACTAGAAATTCTCAAAGCAATCACAAATTTATTGCTTGAATCACTACTTTGTTTTTTTAACATTCTTTTGATTCATAGCAATTCACATTTCCTAAATCTTCACAAACACATTGCATACTCTCGAGGATAAGATTATAGGAATATTGTACTACATTAGACTTATTAGTGTTGACAAGAACACAACAAGTCGAATATTGTTTTTTAGTAATTGAGTTGAAGTCCTCTTCGGTAGTTGAGGCAAGAAATCATGTTCGGTTGTTCGGGTAAGTTGTAAACCTATTCCTCCGGGTTAAGTGAGGGTTTTAGTTAGTGGAATTCCTAAGTGAAGCTTAGGGACTGGACGTAAGACTAGAGGTCCGAACCGTATAAAATCTTGGTGTCTACCTTGCTTTTACTTACTTTATCTACCTAGATAATTCCGTTATTCCATATTACATGATCCTGCACATAGCCTCTTTCAATTGGTATCAGAGCAAGGTCGTCCTATAACCATAACACCGTTATTAGACATATTGATAATATGGAAAATAATGCAAGTACAAGCACAACATCTGTCTATAGTTCTACATTTGCGGAAGGACAATCTACCCAAAGACCTCCTCTATTCAATGGACTAAACTATAACTATTGGGCTACAAGGATGAGGATTTATATGCAAGCAACAAGTTTCGAAGCCTGGAATTCTACTCAAGCAGAGTTTGTTGTACCCACAACCGATTATCCTATATGGACACAAAATCAAAAGAATGAAGCTAGTGCAAATGCCAAAGCTATGAATATGCTATTTTGCGCCCTGGATAGAAATGAATTCAAACGTGTTAGCATATGTACTACTGCATATCAGATATGGGAAACACTTAAAGTCATACATGAAGGCACAAACAAGGTTAAACAAACAAAGATATCCATGCTGAAGAATCAATTCCAAAACTTTAGAATGCGACAAAATGAATCCATCAATGAGATGTACTCGAGATTTCAAGACATTCATCATGCTTTAATAGGACTAGGAGAAAAATACACGGATTTTGACATTGTGTCTAAAGTTCTAAATTCACTCACTGATGAATGGGAGAGAAAAGTACTAGCAATCGAGGAAGCAAATGATCTATCTACAATTAAACCAGAAGAATTGATTGGAAATCTTATGTCGTATGAAGTAAATATGCAAGCTAAGAAAGATCAAGCTCAAGAAAGAATGTTGCTTTTCATGCGGAAAAGGAAGAATCAGAGTCTGAAGATGAGGATTTAGCATTCATAGCCAAAAATTTTAAGAAATTCATAAGGTATAGAAAAGAAAATAAAAACGGATTCAATAAGAATTTTTTTAACAAACCTACATCCCCGAATATAGAATGTTTCAACTGTCACAAGAAAGGTCACATGCACAAGGATTGCCCAGAGCAGAAGAAGGAGAATCTGAAAGCTCTCAACACCAAAAACAAGAGAGAGAAATTCAAAAAGAAGGCATTCTCTGTAGCATGGTATGATTCAGATTCATCTTCATCCGAAAGTGAAAATGATAGCGACAATGAACAGGCAAATGTATGCTTCATGGCTCAAGAATCTGAAGTAAGTAATTTAAATTTCGATGACTTAATTGAAGTAAACTCTGAACTTTTGAGCACAATAAAAATTCTTAAAAAGAAAATTAAGGAAATTCGTGTAAATAAAAACAAAGTTGAATTTGAAAGAGATATGTTAAACGATGAAAAGAAAATTCTAGAAGAAGAACTTGAAAAAGTTCAAGAATCTTATTCAAATTCGAAAACTTAATTATCTCTTCTAAGTCAAGAAATTGAAACTCAAAAGACAAAGAATGATATAATTGTTTCTGAAAATCATGAGTTAAAAACTAAGATTAGACAAGTTGAATTAGAAAATAATAGTCTTCAAGCTAGATTAGATAACATAACTAAAATCGTTTCTAACTTTAACAAAGGAAGGGAAAATTTATCCAAGATATTAGAAAATTCTCAATCATCTTCAAATAATCAAGGTTTAGGATATAAAAAGAAGTCAAAAATTCCTAATAAAAAGGATATAAATCTTAAAAGGAATATTGATTCAAAACAACAAATATTGTTCAGAAAACCTATTGAAATAAAAATAGAAACAAAGGTAGTTAAAATTTGGGTTCCAAAGACTAACAATGTGTTAATTAGGAATAAATATATTAAAACATTTATGAATAATGTTTACTATAATAAAAACTATATTTATAAAAAGGATACTAAACCAAATTGGGTTTGGCTTCCTAAGCTCTAACTTTTTAGGACCCTATTAAAAGGTGGGTACCAATAATTTTGTATTTATTTTCAGGTCCCGCTTAAAAATAAAAAATGTATAGTAGACAGTGGTTGCTCAAAAAACATGACCGGGGACAAAGATATGCTTACAAACATCACATACTTTGATGGTGGCTCGGTTACCTTCGGAGATAATTCAAAAGGCTATATCGTTGGCAAAGGAGATGTGAGCAATTACGGTACATCAAATTTACCTTTTATAACAAATGTTTCATTAGTTGAAAATCTAAAACATAATCTACTTAGCATAAGTCAACTTTGTGACAAAGGCTTTAAAATAACTTTTTCGGAAAATAAATGTAGTATTTTTGATCAAAACCAAAATCTTGTTTTTGAAGGAAATAGAGATAGGAATATTTACGTTCTAAATATGAATATTAATCATAATACAAGTATGTGTTTACTAGCCAAAGATAATGATCCTTGGTTATGGCACAAAAGATTTTGTCATATAAATTTTAAAACTATTAGAAAACTTTTCAAAAATGAATTAGTAAGAGGTTTACCAAAATAAACTTTAAAATAAAAAATCTTTGTGATGATTGTCAAAAAGGAAAATTAACGAAATCTTCTTTCAAATCTAAGAAAAATATTTCGACTTTACAACCATTAGAATTACTACATATGGATTTATTTGGACCAACACAAGTTCAATCCATTAATCATAATCGATACGTGTTTGTAATAGTTGATTATTTCTCAAGATATACATGGACCAATCATTCGTGAACCAGAGGGAGGGAGAGAAGCCTCGTATGATTGGGATAGAGATGAATAACTCTTTTATTGTTTTTTATTTCGAAACACTAATCGAAAGGCTTGTATAAATAGCCTTTTATGTTTCATTTATGCTACATTTTATGTTTTATTCATGCTACATTTTATGTTTTATTCATTCATGCAACATTCTATGTTTTATTTCTCATGCTATATTTTTAATATATTCTATGCTACATTCTTAAAATATAGACATGCATAACAGTGATTGTTTTGACAATATACTTCTGCGATTATTACTTCCTTTTTGTGGATGACAAAGGGGGAGAAATCTATGTTACAAACCTTGTTTTGTAGAAAAGATAGTGCATATATTCAGGGGGAGGAAATAATCTCTACACACATGAGTATTGTCATCAATCAAAAAGGAGGAGAATGTTGATACGCTAAGATTTTGATCAATGACAATGTGCTTCAACAAAAGGAAGAGATATGTGCAAAGCTAAAGAAAGAACGGTGAAGACCAAGAATAAACATAAGTATGATTTTTATATAGGTCTTAGCTTAGATTTATTGTTGAAATCTATCCTCAAGAGGCTTGCACAAACACTAGAACACATTTTATAAATTTCATTTTTTAATACACATTCACTGTGCACAGTTTAGTAGTTCAGTCGACTGAACAGGGATGACCAGTCGACTGAACCTGTTACACATATAGATACATGTACAGTTTCAGTCGACTGAAACACCCTACTCAGTCGACTGAATTTGTTCCTGAAAATTTTACTTAATACTTTCAGTTGACTGAATTCTCTGTTCAGTCGACTGAATTTGAACCTACGAATTTTCTCCGAATGGACACCTTCTTCCTCCTAAGAGTTGCAACCATTCACCAATGGAAATGGAAGCATCTCTTGTCTGCACCCTTAGCCAACAGATGCACCTCTTCTACAAGTATAAATACATAATTCTAACATCTTCAATTCACCGAATTCTCTTGCTTTAATCTTTCTATTTTCTTGAACATATTAACTAGAAATTCTCAAAGCAATCACAAATCTATTGCTTGAATCACTACTTTGTTTTTTTAACATTCTTTTGATTCATAGCAATTCACATTTCCTAAATCTTCACAAACACATTGCATACTCTCGAGGATAAGATTATAGGAATATTGTACTACATTAGACTCATTAGTGTTGACAAGAACACAACAAGTCGAATATTGTTTTTTAGTAATTGAGTTGAAGTCCTCTTCGGTAGTTGAGGCAAGAAATCCCGTTCGGTTGTTCGGGTAAGTTGTAAACCTATTCCTCCGGGTTAACTGAGGGTTTTAGTTAGTGGAATTCTTAAGTGAAGCTTAGGGACTGGACGTAGGACTAGAGGTCCGAACCAGTATAAAATCCTGATGTCTACCTTGCTTTTACTTACTTTATCTACCTAGACAATTCCGTTATTCCATATTACACGATCCTACCACATAGCCTCTTTCAATTGGTATCAGAGCAAGGTCGTCCTATAACCATAACACCGTTATTAGACATATTGATAATATGGAAAATAACGCAAGTACATGCACAACATCTGCCTATAGTTCTACATTTAAGGAAGGACAATCTACCCAAAGACCTCCTCTATTTAATGGACTAAACTATAACTATTGGGCTACAAGGATGAGGATTTATATGCAAGCAACAAGTTTCGAAGCCTGGAATGCTACTCAAGCAGAGTTTGTTGTACCCACAACCGATTATCCTACATGGACACAAACTCAAAAGAATGAAGCTAGTGCAAATGCCAAAGCTATGAATATGCTATTTTGCGCCCTGGATAGAAACGAATTAAACCGTGTTAGCATATGTACTACTGCATATCAGATATGGGAAACACTTAAAGTCATACATGAAGGCACAAACAAGGTTAAACAAACAAAGATATCCATGCTGAAGAATCAATTCCAAAACTTTAGAATGCAACAAAATGAATCCATCAATGTCATGTAATCGAGATTTCAAGACATTCATCATGCTTTAATCGGACTAGGAGAAAAATACACGGATTTTGACATTGTGTCTAAAGTTCTAAATTCACTCACTGATGAATGGGAGAGAAAAGTACTAGCAATCGAGGAAGCAAATGATCTATCTATAATGAAACCAGAAGAATTGATTGGAAATCTTATGTCGTATGAAGTAAATATGCAAGCTAAGAAAGGTCAAGCTCAAGAAAGAAATAATGTTGCTTTTCATGCGGAAAAGGAAGAATCAGAGTCTGAAGATGAGGATTTAGCATTCATAGCCAAAAAATTTAAGAAATCCTTAAGGTATAGAAAAGGAAATAAAAACGGTTCAATAAGAATTTCTTGAACAAACCTACATCCTCGAATATAGAATGTTTCAACTGTCACAAGAAAGGTCACATGCACAAGGATTGCCCAGAGCAAAAGAAGGAGAATCCGAATGCTCTCAACACCGAAAACAAGAGGGAGAAATTCAAAAAGAAGGCATTCTCTGTAACATGGGATGATTCGGATTCATCTTCATCCGAAAGTGAAAATGATAGCGACAATGAACAGGCAAATGTATGCTTTATGGCTCAAGAATCTAAAGTATGTAATTTAACTTTCGATGACTTAATTGAAGTAAACTCTGAACTTTTGAGCACAATAAAAATCCTTAAAAAGAAAATTAAGGAAATTCGTGTAAATCAAAACAAAGTTGAATTTGAAAGAGATATGTTAAACGATGAAAAGAAAATTCTAGAAGAAGAACTTGAAAAAGTTCAAGAATCTTATTCAAATTCGAAAACTCAATTATCGCTTCTAAGTCAATAAATTGAAACTCAAAAGACAAAGAATGATATAATTGTTTCTGAAAATCATGACTTAAAAACTAAGATTAGACAAGTTGAATTAGAAAATAATAGTCTTCAAGCTAGATTAGATAACATAACTAAAAATGTTTCTAACTTTAACAAAGGTAGGAAAAATTTATCCAAGATATTAGAAAATTCTCAATCATCTTCAAATAAACAAGGTTTAGGATATAAAAAGAAGTAAAAAATTCCTAATAAAAAGGATATAAATCTTAAAAGGAATATTGATTCAAAACAACAAATATTGTTAAGAAAACCTATTGAAATAAAAATAGAAAAAAGGTAGTTAAAATTTGGGTTCCAAAGACTAACAATGTGTTAATTAGGAATAAATATATTAAAACATTTATGGATAACGTTCATTATAATAAAAACTATATTTATAAAAAGGATACTAAACCAAATTGGGTTTGGCTTCCTAAGCTCTAACTTTTTAGGATCCTATTAAAAGGTGGGTACCAATAATTTTGTATTTATTTTCAGGTCCCACTTAAAAAGAAAAAATGGATACTAGAATGTGGTTGCTCAAAACACATGACTGGAGACAAAGATATGCTTACAAACATTACATACTTTGATGGTGGATCGGTTACCTTCGGAGATAATTCAAAAGGCTATATCATTGATAAAGGAGATGTGAGCAATTACGGTATATCAAATTTACCTTTTATAACAAATGTTTCATTAGTTGAAAATCTAAAACATAATCTACTTAGCATAAGTCAACTTTGTGACAAAGGCTTTAAAATAACTTTTTCGGAAAATAAATGTAGTATTTTTGATCAAAACCAAAATCTTGTTTTTGAAGGAAATAGAGATAGGAATATTTACGTTCTAAATATGAATATTAATCATAATACAAGTATGTGTTTTACTAGCCAAAGATAATGATCCTTGGTTATGGCACAAAAGATTTTGTCATATAAATTTTAAAACTATTAGAAAACTTTTCAAAATGAATTAGTAAGAGGTTTACCCAAAATAAACTTTAAAATAAAAAACCTTTGTGATGATTGTTAAAAAGGAAAATTAACGAAATCTTCTTTTAAATCTAAGAAAAATATTTCGACTTTACAACCATTAGAATTACTACATATGGATTTATTTGGACGAACACAAGTTCAATCCATTAATCATAATCGATATGTGTTTGTAATAATTGATGATTTCTCAAGATATACATGGACCAATCATTTATGAACCAGAGGGAGGGAGAGAAGCCTCGTATGATTGGGATAGAGATGAATAACTCTTTTATTGTTTTTTTATTTCAAAAACACTAATCGAAAGGCTTGTATAAATAGCCTTTTATGTTTCATTCATGCTACATTTTATGTTTTATTCATGCTACATTTTATGTTTTATTCATTCATGCAACATTCTATGTTTTATTTCTCATGCTATATTTTTAATATATTCTATGCTACATTCTTAAAATATAGACGTGCATATCAGTGATTGTTTTGACAATTTACTTCTGCGATTGTTACTTCCTTTTTATCGATAACAAAGGGGGAGAAATCTATGTTACTAACCTTGTTTTGTAGAAAAGATAGTGCATATATTCAGGGGGAGGAAATAATCTCTACACACATGAGTATTGTCATCAATCAAAAAGGGGGAGAATGTTGATACGCTAAGATTTTGATCAATGGCAATGTGCTTCAACAAAAAGGAAGAGATATGTGCAAAGCTAAAGAAAGAACGGTGAAGACCAAGAATAAACATAAGTATGATTTTTATATAGGTCTTAGTTTAGATTTATTGTTAAAATCTATCCTCAAGAGGCTTGCACAAACACTAGAACACATTTTATAAATTTCATTTTTTAATACACATTCACTGTGCACAGTTTAGTAGTTCAGTCGACTGAACGGGGATGACCAGTCGACTGAACCTGTTACACATATACAAACGTGTACAGTTTCAGTCGACTGAAACACTCTGCTCAGTCGACTGAATTTGTTCCTGAAAATTTTACTTCATACTTTCAGTTGACTGAATTCTCTGTTCAGTCGACTGAATTTGAACCTACGAATTTTCTCTGAATGGACACCTTCTTCCTCCGAAGAGTTGCAACCATTCACCAATGGAAATGGAAGCATCTCTTGTTTGCACCCTTTGTCAACAGATGCACATCTTCTATAAATATAAATACATAATTCTAACATCTTCAATTCACCGAATTCTCTTGCTTTAATCTTACTATTTTCTTGAACATATTAACTAGAAATTCTCAAAGCAATCACAAATCTATTGCTTGAATCACTACTTTGGTTTTTTAACATTCTTTTGATTCATAGCAATTCACATTTCCTAAATCTTCACAAACACATTGCATACTCTCGAGGGTAAGATTATAGGAATATTGTACTACATTAGACTCATTAGTGTTGACAAGAACACAACAAGTCGAATATTGTTTTTTAGTAATTGAGTTGAAGTCCTCTTCGGTAGTTGAGGCAAGAAATCCCGTTTGGTTGTTCGGTTAAGTTGTAAACCTATTCCTCCGGGTTAAGTGAGGGTTTTAGTTAGTGGAATTCCTAAGTGAAGCTTAGGGACTGGACGTAGGACTAGAGGTCCGAACCAGTATAAAATCCTGATGTCTACCTTGCTTTTACTTACTTTATCTACCTAGACAATTACGTTATTCCATATTACACGATCATACCACATAACCTCTTTCAATACCATGGCCAAGTCAAGGCACCTTCTAGAGGGAGGTTGGTTAAGTCTTTCGGTCCTACTTGTGGATAAGCTAACCAAGCGCACTAGAAATAACAGATTAAGATGTCCGAGCCTGGGAAGCGGCATATCAAATAATGGACTAAGATGTTGGAGCTCTAGAAATGACAAATCAAACAATGGACTAAGATATCCGAGCCCGAGAAATGACATATCAAACAACGGACAAAGGTGTCCGAGCCCAAGAAGCGGCAAATCAAAATAGAGACAACATATAAGGCTTAAAGGGAAACACGTGTTAAGGGATTCAAAACCCAAGGAGTGGTACAGAACAGAAGGTTTAAATAAGAATCGTAACCTCCGACTAATTATCAAAGAAGAATTTTTGAACTTCACGTATTATTACCCGAATTTAGGTTTCAGATCTTTCATTATTGAGTTCAAGGCTTCACTTATTAATACCCAAATCAGGATTTCAGGTCTTATTGATAATCCATGGTCTTCATCATACTAGAATCTAGGTTTCGGGGCTATTACCATTAAATCCTGGACTTCACTCATTAATGCCTGAATCTGGGCTCTAGGTTTCTATTATTGAGATTATGGATTTCTGGTTATCATCCATTAATTACCAAATCTGGGCCTCGAATCTTTCAACTTTTGAATTTTATTTGTTAATACTCGAATTCAGGTTTGAGAGTAACTAATATTAGGATTTCTATGAATTCCTAATCTTCAATAAGGCTCGAGATCAATTGACCGAATCAAGGTCACTAGTCTTCTACTACAAACTTTCAAACAATGATTTCTAGACTTCTATTACAAGATTATTTTTTACTTTGATTTAGCTATTTTCAGAAGATGAATTTCTAAACATCTGTAATTGAATCCAGAATTGAATCTCTGGTTCTCTATCATTGGATTTCTGGTATTCTATCAATATAGTTGAAGTTGAATTCCTGGCTCTCTCTCATCATTACCAAAGATGGGCTTCAAGACATTCAACTGTATTCAATCATAGAATTACTGTTCACTTATTATCATATGTTTACATAATGATCTATTTACCTCTGCTAATAATGTAGATAAAATTCTACATAGATTTCGAGTTAACGATAAAGAATATTGTTTATTTCATACTTTTTATGGAAATAAGATCAAAAAAGAAGACTGAATGGATCAGCAAATACAAAAACCATAGTCCAAGTTATCATAAAGAAGATTCAGAAACAAATTATGAAAAAGGATTGCATATCAGGTGATATTTACATAATTTACAAACTTATTTACAAGTATACAACACAAGCATATGCTTTATAAGTCCTGAATAATCTTATTTAGATTTTCAGCAATTAAAGGATCGATAAAATGATGAATTGCGATACGAAGAATCTCTTTGAGCTTCTATTCCTTCTTCCTTATTTCGTCGGTATCATCAATGGAATCAATGCAAGCCTGTAAAGCATGGTTAAAATATTTATTAGCACCTTTGAGGGTTTGTTTTTCATTCTAAATCTGCAATTTGCTTTCGAAGGAGATATTTATCATGTTCAAGTTTTTGAATCGAGCCGCATACTCATTTATGCGTTGTGAGTACCTCACTTTCTGTTGGTCGTCAAAATATCTCATCATTTCGAATTTAACCTTTCTACACCATTCTCCTACCGCACTCTTGTTTAAGCCAAGCGTAGGGTTAGGCGTAGCTAGAAATTTTTGAATAGCTAAAGTTGAGAACCTTGTCGATTTCATAGCAGATGAGGCAATCGGGGAAATTATCACATTGATATTCTGAATATACATCATAATAAACTCTAGGGATATACATTGGGCTTGATTGTCTTTTACTTTTATCTCTAAATTACTTATATGTTGAAGGAGCCTAGACATATCTTGATTGAAGTCAACCGAGGAATTTGATTTAACTTGACGCTTTAGTTGAGAAATTGTTTGTCTTTGTTCTTGATATTTGCTTCAAGACTTGTAGTGTGATCGTTAGGGCCTCTAACAATCATCTTATGAAACAGAAATCTCCTAAGCCATTCTAGCACTTCAGTGTTGTCCTTGGAGACGAGTAGACAAAGGATCATTAAGGAGCTTTCTCTTTTCAATATATGCTAACAGCCTATCTCTTATACTAATAAAACAAGATGTTGAATCTAACGAGAGTAGCTTGGTAGATAACTGTAACTCCTATTTAAACAAACAAGAAGAAAATAAAGTCAAGACTCAAATAACCAATCTCTTTTATTATAAAAATAAAGGATTACAACTTAAGTAGAAATAAAACAAAACGTACAATTTCATTAGATACTTGTTTTACCCTTAAAGTTGGGAAATGGCATTTTTGACTTTGTTCAAGGAATTTGTTGAAAAAGTAACAGTTGAATCAAAAGGGGAATTAAATTCTTTTGGGGTAATAACTGGAGGACATTTTCTATAACCTCATTCCCCTACAAGAGGACTATCACGACCACATATTAGTTTGGTATTATATGTTCAAATTTCCTTAAGAACTTTTTCTTTGTCTTCGTCGAGAAAATCAAAACCAAGGCGAGGATGTTCCATGTAAAGTCTTTGCAAGTCCCTAAGAAAGCAGTATCTGGCTAGTTTTGAAGAATTCAAAAGCGAAGCCTTTTCTAGATAATCTCTTCTTAGTCTAACATATTTGCTTAAATAATTTTCAAAAATAGAGTTTCTTGAGAGACATTTATTCTATGATAACATAATAATATGCAATTCAGTATTAAATGAAGTTAGAACGAGAAATTTATAAATCAATGTTATTAAAAAATTATAAATGTTCATCCGGTTCATACAAAATTGGCTTTTTGAATAACTCTGAAACAAATTTGTCCTTATAATATTTAAGTTTTCAAGAGTCAACTCATGAGGAATCGATTTGACTCGCGGTAAATTCGAGCAAGACCTCGGGTGTGGATCCGTTCCAAACTCATCCACATATCTCTTATGTAAATGCCCAAGTAGACCCCCATTAAAGTCACCTACGTATAAGAAATCAATAGTCGGATGTTTGCAATAGGTTTTGTATATGAAATCTACAAGGATGTTCCTCTCTTCAATCAACATCCAAAAGAGTGTAATTTATTCCCAATTCTCTTCCAAAAGTTTATCATATCGAAGGCGTGCCCTCTTCAGTCGAGGGTTAGCTTCTTGATCTTTGAAAGTCGCTAACATTGGTGCACTCTTATTTAGCCTATGATACTTGTCAGAGAAGGTATTGTTCTTTTAACTTCTTATCTAACTCTCTATACAAGCTATTTATTTCTGCTTGTTTTCTTTCAAGCTTTGATATATAAAATTAGATGGATTTTCTCCTTATGTAAAATAAAAGATATCAGCCATTATTTTCTTGGAATTGAAAGCCATTTAAACATGGAATTCATACCTGAGAGAATGGAACTGAAGTTTGAGATACCTGCTTTTTCTCTCTTTTTGCTTCCATAATAATGTTAGTCCTTTCTGGATGGTCGGAATGCTTGGGAGTTCAGGGAGCTTGCTTTTACGGATACTTGGATCAGGGTTGACCTTTTCTGAAGCCCCAGTGATGTCATCACCATCTTTTTCATGAGCATTGGCGCGATCACCTCTGTTGCCACCTGAACCTTTGCCTGAGTCTTCGTTATCATCATTATCATCATCATCATTTTTGTTGTTGTCATCGTCATCATCATCATTGCCGCCTTCTTCGGCGGCAGCTTCATCTTCATCACTTTCTTCATCAGAATCGGAATCTGCTTCAATAGAAGGGATTTTAAAGGATAATATTTTGGAAGCATCAATCACCTTTATCGTAGGGACTTCAACTCCCTGCTTCTTTTCTTTGACTTTGACCATAAATCTATTAACAAGAGCAAGGTCGAGTGAAGGAAATCTCAAATTTGGGCATTTCTCAATGTTGTCGACGTAGGCAAGCATAAGGGTATCATCATAAGAGTTTACAATGATGTTATCGAGGGAAGTATTTAGGAATTATGACACCATTTTGTTAGCATCAGAGATAGTGTTAACTTCCAACTTCAAGGAACTTTTCTTTTTCTCCAGTTTCTTCCTGAGAGAGGATTGCTTGGACACGATTCGGGCTTTCTCATCTTCAGATTCTTTCTGACCCATTTTCAGAGCCAAATTTTCATCAACTAGAAACTGGTTTGCTTTTACTTTATTTAGAAATAATAGACTATGATTGAATGAGAGAAACTTCCAATCTTTCATGTTCCTTCATAGCTTTATTTTTGTCAACAAATAGGGAAGTGATCTGGCTTTTCAAAGCTAAGATTTCCTCTTGAAGCCTAGAGGTCTCAGTACAAGATTTTGATGCGTTTTTTTGAAGAGAGAACCGGTTTTTGGAAATCGAAAAGGAAAAAGTATGACACAAGTCGACATTTAGAGGGAAACAATAATAAATAGGATAAATAATGTGAAACATACCAAAAGTTGTCGCTCTATCAGAGACCGATATTGACCCACCGGATCAAGAATGGAAGAAGGCGGTAGAGTAGAAGTAAAGGATGAAGAGCTCAAGATAGATTAAACTATTTTTTTCAAAATTACTTGATGGTACTGGAGACATAGGTCTAAAAGGGTTCAACTCCTGAGAGGGAGTAGAAGTTCCCAAATCTTTTTGCATTTTCTCAATAACATGAGGAGAGTAGGAAATGACGATGCAAGATAGGAATCGTCCTTTGAGGGAATTGTTTTGGATCGATTGGGAGAAGCTTCAACAATAGGACTCTCTAAAGGTTTGCCCACTTTAGCATTCTTACCCTCTTCTCGAGGCGGAGAATCTGGAACTTCAACAATCTTGGCCTTCTTGAGAGATGGTTTTGCTACATCCACCTTGTCTAACTTTTTTTAGCAGTCATTTTTGACTTAGCGATGTCCTACGTTAAGGATGACGCACCAGATCTGGAAGTTGGGAGAATAGGATCTCTTGTGATTAATTCAACCTGAGGAGAAGTTGTTGAAAATTCAAAAGAATAGAAGTCAGTAAAATAATTTGAGAAGTAACACAAACAAACTGAAAATGCTATATTTAAGTTTACCAGAGAGATCAGGGCAAATGGGAGACATTGGGGAGAAGTTCTAAGGTTCAGCCAAAAATAAGGAACATTTTCTCTAAGAAGTATGTTGAACCAGGGGAGGTTCACCAAGGACTCTTTGGCCGATAAGAAGAAGAAAATACTTTTGAAAGTTTGAGGGATTCAACAGAGTATGCTTATTCCGGATGCTACATGAGGTGGCAATCAACAGCTTTACATTTTTCTTATCTTCTTCATTCTGTTCTTTAACGGAAGGACCTGATAAAGAAGCACAGGATAGCAAAGGAAAGCAATTGAATAAAGAAAAAGACTATGATCAACGTATGAGGAGAAGAAAAGACTCCACTGATGTTAGGAAAGCATTTGACGAAGAATAATTGTGTCTCACGGTCTTTAAATTTGTTTACCCCCTCAAAGATTAGTTTTTGGAGGGGGTTAGCTCTGAAGATCTAGTTGTCTAGGTTGTTGATTTTGACTAGGCGGACCAAATAGTTGAGAATTTCAGCATTTAACGAAGGAATTCCTAACTCCAGAGCCATAAGTTCCAAAGAAAGAAGGTATTTATATACATTGGGACATAGCTGGATGGGATCAATGCCCAGTTGGGTCAAGAATTTGGACAATAATTCCGGGAAAGGCAAGAAGCTACCATGCCAAATATGGATGGTATAGGTAAAGTATCCTTCAGCTAGATTTTGAATGGTGTCGCTATCACTTAGGAGAATAGTTTCTACCCCAGTGATGCCAAAGTCATTTTAGGATGGCATCCACCTCATCCTGAGAGGATACTAAGGAATGTTTGGAAACTACTTCAATCTTCTTTGGAGAAGATTCCATCACCGGTACTGTATCCTTTTCTAGTTTCTGGGAGATCTTTTTCACGTCCATGATCCTGCTAGGTGAAATCATTTCAGTAAAAAGTTATAATTTTTTTTATGATCAAGATTTTCCAAGGATGTCTAAAATTTATTACAATAATTCAAATAACTAGAATATGAAATCTCTTATCCTTGAAAGAATGTTAAAGTCAGTTTAGGGCATGAAATTCGTTGAGTTTCAATAACGTTGAAAGGGTAAATGGAATGGGAACACCTACAGACACCCTTCGAAAGTCCAAGGAAGATTTTACTATTAAAAGGAATAGTTAAAAATTACATGGCTAATTTGAATATAAATATACGCTAATAACATTCAACAAACAGGACAAATAAACCTTTCGACAATGTCAAAACCCATGAACTTTGATTTACTAAGAGAATATGAATGTTGTCGAAACCCTATATGCCAATTGGTTCGAAAGGTTTGGGTTTGAGTAAAATCAATATAAATGAAAGGGCTTGAAGATGTTTCGACAGTGTTTTATAAAATGATGATCAAATCTTAGTTAAATACAATGGGTTTCGAGTAGATCGAAAAGGAGAGTATGGTTTCGAAAGCATACCAAACCAAACTTGAATTAATATGTTAGGTTTCGATCAAGTTGAAATGTTTGATTCGAATTTTAACTTAAATAAGTTATGTTCTATTCAATCTAACTCATGGTGGAAAGAGTGAACTGTTAACTCTCAACATTTTTTAAAGTAAATTAAAATCAGGCATATACTAGAGGTTTTGAAACCTATAAAATAAAAATTATGCTTTTGAAAGTATATATTATGTAACCATTTAGTGAAGCACATCAGGCAACTTCTTCGAAAGGCGTCGGAATATTATAAAGCGTACTTATGCTTTCGAATAAGTCCACTTCATATTAGCTACATCGACACTTTCAATGATATCAATTAAGAGATAGATACTGGACCTCCTTTCGATCCCATCGAAAGAGGTTGAAGAAGCAAAACAATGTTAGGGGCCTTAACCCTTTTTAAAGGGGTGGAAAAGTAAAACTACAATGTCAAATTGTAATTCATATGGCTTAAACTTCTCAGTGAAGTAACTGGAAAAACCTTTCTTCCTTAAAATCAATTTAACCCAATACTTCAAAAAATTAATAAATAAATTGATTTGAGCGCGAATTTACAATCAATAATCATAAAAATCCCCAAAATGTAAATTCGAACCATAAAAAAGAAATACAAAAATCAGATGAATTCTAATGTAAATTGACATGGGAAATGGAACAAAATAAGCCAGAAAAATGAAACAAGGATACTTTCATGTGAATTAAAAACCCAAATTATATTTATGAAATTAGAAAGGTAATTCAAATTCAAACCTCATGAATTTTAAAATCAAAATTTAGCGTGAAAGCAGGGTTATTAGAACTTACTTTGAATTCAAGCTTCTGTTTGCTTGAGATAGGAATTTATGAAGAAATTGAGAATTTTAATTCTTGTTGGAAGTTTTTTAATCGTAGGTAAATGAAAGAGGGGAAGAAAGAAGCATGATTTATAAGAAAAGTCAACATGAAGGACAGACTGTACGATCAAATTTAAATAAACGGCCGAGATTTATGCAAGAATACGAAAAGGCGAGAAATCTCAATGCTAGGATAAAGAGGAGTATCAAGGCAGATGTCTTGAAAAGCCAAAGGCATCCTTCATAAGGAGGCAAATGTTACCACCAATTCTCACTTCAACCTTGTCGAAACTAAAGTGAATAGAAGAGAAGGATGTATAAGAGACGATAGCATTAACAAAGCCTTTTGAAGGAGTTAAAGGGATGCTACAGCCAAAATCAGACGTGTTACGATCTTTTGAAGGGATCAAAAAGGTCGAAAGCATCCTTTCGCTTCAATTGCTTCTGTTTGTAATAGATGCTTCTGCATGCATGAAGGCGCTTCGAATAAGTTAAAGAACACCTTTCGAAGGCAATAAATTATAGCCACCCACATGCGCGCCAAACCTTTCAAAACTAAAGATTTTGCCTTGATTCACCTTCCACATAAGGATATTTTGCCTAAGCAGCCCCTTCAAAAGCATAAATGAGCCTTTCGAACTAGTCGAAACCATTCACGATCAAGAAAGAAAAGCTTGCTAGGGTTCAATGTTGCAATCTCCAACACTAGAGGATGCGATTCCAAATAGATCGGTAAATGTACCATCGAAAGCTTCCTTCCATGTTGAAACCTTCAACGTCTCGACTCCTTTGAAGCTCCAAAGATCCACTTGTCGACAGAGTTGAAAGCTTGTATCTTTTCTTACTTACATAGCAACACAAAGTAGAGAAGCGCACCAATCCCTTTCGTTGAAGTTGAAAGCGCTCAAGTCCATTCAAAAGCAATCTTGAAAGGTGCCAACCTACACCCATAAATAAGACCCTAGGGGTCTGGTTTAGGGGATTCGAATTCATTCACTTCATCTTGTATTTCTTAAAGTTGTAAACCCTAATTTTCAAATTAGATTGGGAATTTGATCAACTTTTACTTCTTGATTTTAATCAAAGAAAGATATTAGAATTTTTGGATACAAAGCTATTTTACATACTATTGGATTCAGTTTATGATCTGTTTATGTCGATCTGGTCAAAAGGTCACCTTTTGTGAGAGTCGAAACCTTTAGCTTAGAAAAAATCCATTGATCTATAGGTCTTAACCTAATCCATCGAAAGGCAAGCTTTCAACGAAGTCAAAAACTTTTCATCTACTTCATATCCTAAGATTAAACCTTTGATTTTTTTCCAACTGCTTCGAAAGGAGGTTTCGAAAGGATACTAAACTCACTTAGCTAGTTCGATAATCATAATAAAAAAGAAGCAAGTGTTTCGGTTGAGACGGAAGGTCAAATAAGTAGGAATTTTGAAGGTGTCATAAGCTAGATCAGCTGTTTCTACTGTGTCGAAAGGTAGAATAAGGTGAAGTGTTAACTGTAACGACATATTCGAAAGAAGAATTTAAGAGAATAATAAAGTTTTAACTATTCTTACCAAATCAAAAAAGAGGTTTCGAAGGAGACATCAATACTTTAACTTTACTTAGGGGCGTTGATAAGTTTTCTTATTAACAGGGTAGCTTACCAGTAAAGATGTATGTTAGCCTATTTTAACTTTTGGTTAAATGCGAAATAAAGATGGTTGTTACTCCTTTGACGTTGGTAAGAAAGATTGCCAAGGGTTTTAATGCTTGGGTTTATGATTTATTGCTTAGTCATATCCCAAACTTGACCACTCATAGTGTTAGTTAATCCTTTGTAATGATTAATCTTGTATGAGCAACCTTGGATGCTCAGCTAAGGTATGACAGCCTAGAGTACTACCATTTGAATTTGATGCACATGCTTTTGAGTAGAGTGGGTTTGTTCAATAAAGTGTGACTTGGGTTTTGTATCCATGTAACATTTGGTGATTGCCCATAAATGAGCAAGAATCGAGCAGATAAGTTATACGTTTTACGTTGATTTCAATCCTCACATGGCTATTTGAAATGTCATTTTTCAAAAATTTGTTTCAAATAGCCAAGTTTGCACTGGATCTAAAAGACATCCCTTAGCATATCTAATTTCAAACCATGACTTACATTAATGATAGTTACAAAGAGTACTTCAAATGGAAGAGTTTGGCTGAGATAGTCTCGGAATATGCTGAAAATAAAAAAATAGAAGTCGCAGTACTGAAGCTTGAGACTGAGTAGGACAAGGAGACTATAGCCCATCATGGTGAGGAAGTCTCAGGGCTAAAAAGGTCGTTGATAGAAGCAGAGTTGAAAGTCAAGGACTTGATCGAGTCGGTTAAGTTAGAGAAGAAAAACCATCGAAGTCAAATCAAGTCCGCTCATCATAGAAATCATCTTTTACCGGAAGAAAAGGAGCGCCCAACTAAAGATGCAGCGGAGTTGAAAGCGTAGCAAGAGAGCATAAAAGATAAACTGGAGAAAGAGAAGAAGGAAAAGGATGACGCTCTCATATAGGATCATAATTACCGTGAAGAGTTTCTAAATGCTCGTAAGGAGAGAGATAAGGTAGTAGTTCTTGCCAAAGGAGTGGACGAGCAGGTCGAGAATGCAAAGAGGCAAATTAAGGAGAACTTCAAGTTGATCAGCATCAACTATAATGCTAATATAATCAAATTTATAAATCAAGAGTGGATGACAAGGACTAACCTAAAGCTCTAGCATCAGCATGGGAGAGATAGTAGAAGAAGAGCAAGAGTCCATGGATGGAGGCGGAGTAAAATTGGAAGAGTTGGAGCGTGAGCTTTTAAATGCAAACGAGATCGAAGCACATAAAGCTGGTGAGCTCATCCTACATCTGGAGCTAGCTACCACAGTATGGAAAAACCAAGGTGAAGTTTCTAGGACCACACCTTATGATGCAGCAACGCATCTCACCTCTGGGCTCAGACCACTTCAATTTATCCATCAAATCCATAGTATAATTCAGATGCACCTTAGATTCAAAAGATAACTGTTCAGTCTGATCGGTGACCGCAATCTTGATCGCATTATTTTTGTTAGTGCAAAGTAACATCTAAAAGCTCTTGTTTTCGAGCACCTTCGCTCATTCATGTTCAACTACAAGATTCAACTGGGCTTTGACCACTTGGAATGGTGGCACAACATCCTTCTCCAAGATGTTTGAATCAAATCACACCTAACTTTGCGCATTGATCGTCGCTTTTCACCTAAGATGGTGATTTGGGAATCCCTTTCTAGGATGTTTGTTTCTTCAATCATGCCTAACTGTGGCACTGATCCAAGTTTAAATAATATCTCGCCAGACCCCGGGCATCGATATTTCACCTTGCCATTCTCTAGAAAAGATTTTGGTGCTCTGCCAAACTCCAGCATGAGCTACTGGGGCCAATTATCTTGTTCTTCCCTTTTATGTTTATACTCCTGCCCCGAGTCGTGGGTTGAAGGAGTTAGTATGCATCCATCTTCAAATGCGAAGAGTATTCTTACTTTGAAGGTCCGACCATGGACCATAGAGTTTGGTTGGCACCTTCTCTTGGTACCTATACACCTGCATTTTACATATGCAGATTCATTCATATTCGCCATAATCCATGATTTACGGTTAAATAGGAATAGAGTAACAGATTCAGGAAGTCATTTTATTTTATATTCATAGGAAATGATAGATTTTTTCTTGTTACATCAAACTTGACCGAATATTTACAAAGTCAGATCTTTAAGGGAAATCGCGCTGCAAGTTTTCGTCCCCACACCTACGGGAGTGAAATCCTATCAATAGTTGCTAACTTGAATGTTCCATTACTAAGCTTGTGTTCAATCACATACAGACCTTGCCAGCTGTAATGACCCAGAATTTTGAACAATTTAATTTGAAAATATTTAATTAATTTTCAATATTTGAATGATGGTTTAGTTTGAATTATCAATATAACTTTGAAATTGGCAATTAAATTATAAAATTTAATTTATTAAAAGTTGAATAAAAAATTGAATCTTCAATTTTAAGCTGATTAAAAATATTTCAAAGGCTTTAAAATCCATATTGATAATACTGAAGATAATAGAAGCTTCAGAATTTAATTTGAAAGTGATTAGTTCAGTTTTGAAATTATATCGTTTGAATCGATATTTAAAAAATAGCCTTCCGAGGCACAGTCTCGGAATTCGACGAAACCAGTTCCATTGGGTCCGTAATATTAAATTATTACCGGATTTCAAATTTCGTATTGATCGGAGTTGTTGTGTGAGCGTATGACATATAAACGCGTTGAAATTAAATCAAATTCAATTTAAAATTTTAACTTTGAAATTTGTCAACATCGTCACATTATCTCCTTAAATCACGCCAAAGACCACGGAACAAAATCGTGCAAAGCATGGTCACGTACAATTTTCTCTCGCTCGAAATCAAACACGATCTGTCATCCTTAACTCACGCCTAAAATCATGCTTCCTTTTATTTTTAAAATCAGAACCGCATCTCCTCTTTTCAGTTCAAATCTAAAATCAAACGAGAGAAAAATGGCCGCTCCTCAATTTGAATTCGTTCGAAAGAAGAAAAAATGGCGTCCCCTTTTCACTTTTGTTCAAACGAACAGTCTCGTTCCAATCTATAGGAAACTAGATTTCATCTCTTCAAAAAAATGGCAGAGCGATTTTCTTCCCTCTACTTCAAATCGAGCGGGAGGTCAGAGGGTTCAACCAAATGCCAGTAGGCAACGACTAAATTCGTGATTTAGGTAGCAGCGAATCGTGGCAGTCTCTGGCTCGAAGGCGACTTTATCGACAATGGATGACTCTCGAATTTGAGGGGTTGGGTCGCGATCGAGTGTCGATCTGGGGATTCGAATCAGGGCAGCGGCGTGTTCGAGGTGTTGAAGCAGGGAGGTGACAAAGGCTAGGGTCGTGCATGGATCTGCACTCGAGCAAATCGTGGTTCAGAAAGATCGTTGATATCAAAGGGGATGGCGCGCTGCACAGATAAGGGTAGGGGTGTTTTCTCGATGACTGTGGCTGTCGCGATGGACTGGGGCGTTGGTGGTGGCAGTCTCGATGTTCGCTGCAGGTAGAGGTTCCGTTGGTCAGTGTTCGACGTGGAATTTCAAATCTTGAAGTAGGAATCGAGTTTGGTTGAGGAAGGATGACCATCGTTCGTGACTGAGACTTCGTCAGACCTTCAGGCTCTGTCGTTTGAGTGAGGTATTGCGCAATTTTGGATTTAACAAATAAGTGTATAGAAAAACAGTAAGAAAGAAAATTTGGTTTAAGTAAAACTAACGGTTAATTAAGTTATTAAACAGTAATTAATTGTTCGATCAATTTAAATAGTAATAAATCTTGAATTATTTATACAAGGTCTATAAATCAAGAAAATCGAGTCAAGATGGAAATGGACTGCAAATAAAAGCTAAGGTGAGAACTTCTTACTCAAAAAGGGTTTTGTTTAAATTTTAAATAGTTAGATTTAAAAAATTATTGATTGTGTTGATTGTTTGTTTGGATAATATAGTATTATCTATAGTATTGAAATAGACCCTTTACGCCGCCTATTAAGCGGATGTTATTTATTACACCCATATACCGCGATATTCCACCTTGAAGTGGAATTGGTATTATATATGTACTTGGAGTTGATTTCCCGCATTATATAGCGGATGAGACCCTATTGCACCGCCTATTAAGCGGATAATAATTTATAAATCCCATGTACCGCGATATCCCATCTTGAAATGGGATTGGTATTGTGCTAACATCTGTGGATGCTGGGAAACAGGTTGGAGGGATCCAACTAGATTCCTCAAATAATTGAATTGGTTTCAATGTGGTGTGTTTATAATCCCTGTGTGATTATCTTTATAATTGAAATCGTTAAAGGCTAAAATTTAGCCGAATAAAATTCCGGTATCATTAGATACCGGAAATAAATAAAATTTGATTTTTGATATAAGTAGTAGATTAATTTATAAAATGGTTTAAATTGGGATACTTGAATTATTATAAATGGTTTATATAAAAGATTTATAAAATTGATATTTATAAATAAAAATACCAAAATTATAAAACGAGTTTTTATAAGCGTTAAAATGAATTATAAATGAATTCATAAGTGAATGAAATTTATAAAAATTGTGAAGTTATAAAAGGAAATGATTTTTGTAAAATAAGAGAACTATAAATAATTTACTTATAAATTGGGTTTTAGCATTTAAATAAGATATAAATAGAATTTGTTAATTAAGGGATTTTATAGGTTGAAGTTTTTATAAAATATATAGATGTGAAATTATAAACGTTACTTTATGAATCCAAAATCAATTGAATTCGATAGATTAAACATAGAAGTTTATTAAAGGAGATGTGTCCACGATTTTGGACAGGGGATAACCTTTTAAATAAAATGTGTAGAAAATGTTGAATTTGGATTAACGAAGTATATTCACGATTTTGGATAGTGAATAATATATTAAAGAAATGTTCTGGGAAAATGATATTTTAAATAGAATTAAACCGTTTAGAGATGTTTTAAAATATATTAAATATCGAAACCATAGATTTCAACATTCATTGTTGAAATAGACGTTTTCGAGAAAGAAGGAAATGGTGGACTATAACACTATTGTTATAGTAAATGATTTTTGAAAGGAATTGCTTTATATAGTATTAGGATTTATATATCTATCTTAAATTCGAATCCCTATACTAGTGATTCTGGGTTGTCGTAACGATGTTTTACGTAACATTAGTTTTGACCCAAATAATGGGTTTATTAGAATGTTTTCCTTAAGAATAAAATGTATACTTAATATTAATTTCAGTATATCGAATATTTTCCAAATGTTGAAAATAAATAGAGTTGTGAAATACTTATTATTAAATGAGTAGGGAAATGTTTTTCCAATATGAAATGAACGTTTTGAGAATTATCTTTTTAAAGATAAATTGAAAGTGAATATTTGAAATCGATTTGAAAATCGTATATTCACAGATATTTTGGAAGTGTAAATTCAATATGAAATTTATAAATGAAATTGGGAAAATTGGTTTAAAAATAAATATCGATTTATTTTTGAAGTATGGAAATTATATATATATATATATATATATATATATATATATCTTGTAAAGATATTTTTTGGAAAAATAAATAATTTGGAAAATTATTTGGAATATGATGATGTGGTGCATACCTATTGATAGTTAAATAACCGACTATCAATATTTACCTTTGAATAGGTATTTGTTGTGATTTGCTTGAATTTGAATGCTACGCTTATTTTTAAAATAAGCGCTCACAATTCGGGTTAGCCGGGAAAGGACCTTGGGGTCGTATAACCCATTCCGAATATGTGATATGTCGTAATGGATAGCATTGATGACCGGTGTTGAAGACCGGATATTTATGAAAACGGAAGGATTACCGTCGAATGTTTCTGCATCGGGTGATCCCCGATATAGAAATTTATTACCCTTTGAGATGGGAAGTCCGGTCGTGATTAGTGAATATCCGGATTGTAAGGACTTCTTTGTAAGTGCCTTCGGTTCCGTTCGATCCCGGAACGGACTTTTATAGAGGTGTGTCTGACGTTACAATTTGAGATGTAAAGCTGGTTTCTATCAAATATGTTTCCGTTGGTGGCGGAGAATTTATTCTCTTAGCTTAACACCCTTAGAGGTTATGTAGTTGATGGTTACTAGTGATACATTCCCAAATTGGTAATGTGGCATACGAAGTGCTGTTGAGCATTTGTTGATCGAAGCATGGCTTTGTATATAGCGTAGCTTTGTGGACGAGACTTCGTCGGACCTCGCACCCCGGAAATGGTCAAAACAGGAAGGATGCGGCAAGGTTATTAGGGGGTAGCCCCCCTTTAGTATATGTCATTCCTTCTGGATAGAGGTGGTATCATGGTATGGAGCCCAGATACTTAACCTATGTAGTTGCTGCAAATTTATTACCTTGTGGTTGTTGGAATCGAGGATCCTCGGATATAGATCGGTTACGATCGGGGAATGACATATTCGTGTCAGTAGTTATCCAGTTTGAAGGGTAACCCGGCCTTGTGTTGGCAGAGATCCGGTTAGGTTCTCGGGTCGTCTTTCCAGAGGCGTACCCATGTGGAAATGGGAAGTTCCTTGGCCTGACCATTTGTTGGAAATCAAAAGAAACAATACGATCTTGTACGGTTTTAGTTGTAGAACCTATCATTCACTTATGGTGGCGCCCCACTGTTTGGATGGTAGCTATAGTTGGCATAAGTGGAAATGCCTATGCTGGCTAAGATTTATATCTTTACTTTCGAAATGTTTTCTACACTATGCACTATTAATAATATCAAATGTTTCTTTTTAATGCGTATCAAGCATCTTTGACTATCGTAAGGAGAAATCTTCTCCGATTCTGCGTTTGCATTGTGTGTGTGTGTGCGGGAGGCCTTATGGTAGTCTCATTTTCTAAAAAAGCATTGAGAATCTATTTTAAAAATTATCCTGTTCTTTGTTTTAAAGATAAATAACTGTTTTAAGTTCTTACACCAGTCACATGACTGACCTGGAGTTTATTGTTTCCCTTCCTAAACTTTGGGTGCCCACCAATTTCCACACGGGCGGTCTAGAGTTAGGTTATCAGGTCATTCTGGATTCGGGAGTTGCTACAGAAATCTGGAGGCGAGCTGGATGGCGTAGCATATTACTAAGTATATAGTATTTCTTTTCTGCTATTTTTTGTTGTAAACTCTGATAATGAATGTAATATGATGTAATGTATAAAATATATAGTTCTTTTGTTTTAATGATTATTCATTTATCTATTATATGTTGTTCCGCTGCGATTGTTAGATTCTGATATTGTTCTGTTGCTTCTTCCTTTCTTTCTTCTTCTAAAACCCTAAGAATTCGGTTTTCCGGCATTCGATTGCTCGGCAGTTGATACAGTGGACATATCGATGTCAACTTTCGTGAGTCGAAGAATCGGGTCCTCACATTTGGTAATAGAGCATATGGTTTAGCGACAACCATGGCTCTGTTGGGTGTCACTCATTAGAGATAGAGTCAGCAGTACTCAAGAATGAGTTTGAGTGTAATAATAGATATGAGCGCGTATTTGTTAGTGAATATGAAATTGTTTTGTGTTGTGTTGACTTATCGGTCGATTGTTTATAGATTTTGGTCGGTGCAGTCTAGCTAACTGTGTTGATAGGAGTTTCTAAACTCTTAAACAAGATAAACTGACACAGTATTGTTTTTGAAAATAGGTGAATGAAATAATTTTACCCAAAACTATTTTAGTACATAAAAGAAATGATTTTCTGTAAATTATTACAGTATATGGTTGCTTGGTTGCTAGGAGATGATAATATTAAAAGTATCGTTGGTTGTTGAATAAGAAATTGAAACAAAAAAAACTAAGAAATTAAAAAAATTCATATACCAATGAGATTTGATTTGGATCAAATTGAATAAAATTCCAAACTTGAGAAAAATAAATAAAATGGATTGAATCCAAGTAAATTAATATGATAATTCATTAATTCAGAATAGGGAAGTTGAATTGGTTAATTTAAAACTTGAATTGTTGGTTAAATTTACAGATAAATTCAAGTAAGTAGAAATAAATGGAAATAAATGGAAAATTTCCTTGTTATTGATAAAATGAATTCAAGGTAAATTGAGAATAGAAATTTGGAATTAAAATGGATAAGTGAATAAAACTAATTGAATTAAATTAGTTGACGAAATGGATTTGATAAATGAAAAATCAAATCGGGAATTTAAATTTGGAAGTGTGAATAAATAATGGAGTTTGGAAATGAAGCTTAAGTTATAATAGAAATTCAACTTGGAATTGTAAGTAAATTAAATATAAATTGAATGGAATTTACAATTGCAAGTAAATAAAATTAAAACTAAATGTCAACTTCGTTTGAATTTGTTAGTAAATGAGATTCAAGCTGAATATTGGAAATAGAATTTGATTTGTGATAAGCAAAGTAAATATGATTTGAAAACGAATTGAATTCAATAATTATAAATGAAAAGTAAATAGAATTCAAATGGAATTTATAATACAAGGTTGAATGGACTAGGAAATCCAGATTAAAAATAAGTAAATATAACCGAAGTGGCAAATTGAAAATCAATATAATGAGTATATGGAATATTTATATTGAACCTAAGAAATGAAGAGTGAAATTCTTAAGTAAATTTGATATTAAAAATATTGATGATTGAATGAAGATTAAACTGGAATTGAAACTGATATAAATTGAGTTAGAGTCAATTTAAAATGGTTATGAGTTCAAATGATAGTTTATTTACTTAAATCTCGTCGAATTGCATTAAAATTTGTTTGTTATTTGACGTAAAGAAGACATATAAATTCTATGGCTTAAAAAAAACAAATAGAATTGATGTTGGGATCGGATGAAAATGAATATGAATTGTTTGGACATAAAAAAAATGAGTTGAATAGGAAGAAGTGAATTGTAAATCACTTGAATTAAATAGAAATGGTATGGAATGTAGTTGTAAGCGATTAAATTTGTATTGAAACCATATAAATTGCTTACGGAAATTTTTTTTGTACATTATTCATGAAATGCATATGTTTTGCGATTGAAAATAAGTGAAATGCAAATAAATTTCTTATATATGTCGCTTACGTGTTTAGATTGAGTAAGTACATGTACGTGAGGGCCGTTTGGCTAGATTTGGTCGCGCTAATAAGCTAATAATTAACCGCTTTGCTTAAAAATGCTAAAAAGGTACGTATTTCAATTTCAATACGAAATTTGGTGATTTTCTTGTCCAGCTGCTTGGCCTTTTCTTTTCTTTTGGGATTTAAGGGCCTATGGTGCCATTTTGTAGTCGTACCGAGCTAGCCGCGCAAAGAAGACGCTGGCGAAAATTTTCGAAAAGTTCGAGTGTTAGAAAAAATTTTGAGAAAATTTTGAAGTTTAAAAAAAATTAAATTTAAATTTGAATTGTTAAGGAAACAATGTTGTTTAAAACTTATAATTGAAGTTGGAAAGTTAGATGAAATGATAATGAATCTCTAATAAAAAGATTTAGGTTAGTAAGTTGATAAAGCTATTTAGATTGTGAAGAATAGTAGACGAGTTAAGGACCATTTCTTCCTAACTTGTAATTTCGGGACGAATTTCTTTTAAGGGGGGAAGGTTGTAACGACCCAGAATTTTGAACAATTTAATTTGAAAATATTTAATTAATTTTCAATATTTGAATGATGGTTTAGTTTGAATTCTCAATATAACTTTGAAATTGGCAATTAAATTATAAAATTTAATCTTAAAAGTTGAATAAAAACTTGAATCTTCAATTTTAAGCTGATTAAAAATATTTCAAAGGCTTGTAAAATCCATATTGATAATACTGAAGATAATAGAAGCTTCATAATTTAATTTGAAAGTGATTTATTCAGTTTTGAAATTATATCGTTTGAATCGATATTTAAAAAATAACATTCCGAGGCACAGTCTCGGAATTCGACGAAACCAGTTCCATTGGGTCCGTAATATTAAATTATTACCGGATTTCAAATTTCGTATTGATCGGAGTTGTTGTGTGAGCGTACGACATATAAACGCGTTGAAATTAAATCGAATTCAATTTAAAAATTTAACTTTGAAATTTGTCAACATCAGCACGTTATCTCCTTAAATCACGCCAAAGATCACTGACAAAATCGTGCAAAGCATGGCCGCGTACAATTTTCTCTCGCTCGAAATCAAACACGATCTGTCATCCTTAACTCACGCCTAAAATCATGCTTCCTTTTATTTTTAAAATCAAAACCGCATCTCCTCTTTTCAGTTCAAATCTAAAATCAAACGAGAGAAAAATGGCCGCTCCTCAATTTGAATTCGTTCGAAAGAAAAAAAATGGCGTCCCCTTTTCACTTTTGTTCAAACGAACAGTCTCGTTCCAATCTATAGGAAACTCGATTTCATCTCTTCAAAAAAATGGCAGAGCGATTTTCTTCCTTCTAATTCAAATCGAGCGGGAGGTCAGAGGGTTCAAGCAAACGCCGGTAGGCAACGACTTAATTCATGATTTAGGTAGCAGTGAATCGTGGCAGTCTCTGGCTCGAAGGCGACTTTATCGACAATGGATGACTCTCGAATTTGAGGGGTTGGGTCGCGATCGAGTTGTTGAGTCAAGATTTTTATAGAGTTTTGATTTCTGACAAAGGGATAAGCCGTGATCGACAAGACAAAGGGATATCGACAAAAAGAAGTTATTCATTAAAGAGTCACAAAGAGCTCCATATGTTAGAGGTTGATTATTTGGTATGTTAGTAATGTTATTTATGTTAAAATCTATCCTTAAATAATCTTATACCTTAAATCTTTGAATATATATATATATATATATATATATATGAATGAGTGCACATTAACTGTGCAATCTGGGCTAAACCGGTCGACCAGTTAATAAAAGGCAGTCGACCGTTTCTGCCCAGAATGCACAATTAACGTGCACAAGTGAACATAACGTATATATATTCAAATTCCTTTCTACTGGTCCTTTTTGACCTGTCGACCGTTTTCAAACAAAAAGCAACCTTTCGTATAGACACTTCCTTTTCTTCAACGGTTGCTTCTCTTTCTCTTCACCAATGATCATGACCTTTGTTTGTACCTTTTCATAAAGGGTTACAAATGTTTATTTCTTATATAAACATCATGAAATCATTATTTCAATTAACCAATTTTCTTATTCTAATCTCTACTCTATTGACCTCTATCTTATACTCTCAAGCGCTCAAATTGCTCATACTCTATCATATATTGTTTTGAATCTTGAAATTTGTTTAACATTCTTTTGATTCAATACGATATCCACTTCCAAATCTTTATATATACAAATATTCTATTTGAGGATAAGATTATAGGAAGTTTGTACTACAAGTGACAAAATAGTGTTAGCAAGAACACATACCGTCAACAAACAATTATTTTCATCTTTATTGAAGTCCTCGGTGTTGTAAGAGGCAAGTGTTGAAGTCCTCGGTGTTGTAAGAGGCAAGTGTTGAAGTCCTCAGTGTATTAGACGCGTGAAATCCCGTTCGTCTGCTCGGGTGTTGTAAACCGGGTGAAGCGAGGTAGTTGGTAGTGAAAATCGAGATAGAAGTCTGGGACTGAACGTAGGACGGTGCTCCGAACCATTATAAAAATCTCTGGTGTGCCTTTTCAATTTTACTGAATTTTCTATTGTCTGTGATTAGTCATATTCTTGTGTGTTATACATCATATTACACGATCTGTGTGTACTATATTAGCACGTACACAATTTTCATTTGGTATCAGAGCACGGTCATCATATAACCGTAACACAGTTATTTGGTATATTCTTGTAATATGGCAAATAACGCAAGTACTAGCACGCAAAACACCACTTACGCGGAAGGTCAATCGACACAAAGACCTCCATTTTTCAATGGTCTTAACTATAGCTATTGGGCAACACGTATGTCATTCTTTTTGCAATCAAACAGTTATGATGCCTGGAATGCTACTCAAAAAGAAATAGTGAATCCAACAACTGATTATTCAGAATGGGCAGCGGCTGAGAAAACGGCAGCAGCCGTAAATGCAAAAGAAATAAATATGTTGTTTTGTGCATTAGACCAAAATGAATATAACCGTGTTAGTATCTGCACCACTGCATATCGAATTTGGCAAACGCTGAAAACCACTCATGAAGGTACTAACAAGGTTAAACAAGCCAAAATAGCTATGTTGAAAAGTCAATTTCAAAATTTCAAAATGAAACCAAATGAGACAATCAATGATATGTATTCACGTTTTCAAACTATCAACCATGCACTTATTGGCTTAGGACAAAAGTATTCTTATTTTGATATTGTTTCAACAGTCCTACATTCTCTGACTAGTGAATGGGAAGGAAAAGTATTAGCAATTGTAGAAGCTAATGACCTTTCCGTCATGAAGCCAGATGAATTGATAGGAAATCTAATGTCCTATGAAGCTAACTTGCAGACTAGAAAGGAACAAAAAGAAGAAAAGAAGAACGTGGCATTCCATGATGAAAAAGACGAAATTGAATCAGAGTCTGAAGATGAAGATCTGGCATTCATAGCAAAAGGTTTCAAAAAATTCCTAAAACAGCGAAAAGCCCGTCGTTATAACAGAAAGAAATCTGGATCAAATAAACCAACATCATCCGCTATAGAATGCTTCAACTGTCACAAAAAGGGGCACATGCACAAGGATTGTCCGGAGCAAAAGAAGAAGTCAGAAAATGACAAATTAAAATATAAGAAGGAAAAATCAAAGAAACGAGCATTCTCGGTAACGTGGGATGATACAGACTCATCAGAAAGTGATAATGATACGGAAGATGAACAAGAAAATGTCTGTTTCATGGCAACAGAAGATGAGGTACAAATTCCTAAATTTGATGAAGTACTTGATATTAATGCTGAATTGATAGTCAAATATAAAGACATAAAACGACAGCTAAAAGAACCCAAAGCAGATTTGAGTAGAGCAGAATTTGAACGAGATATGTTATAAGACGAGAAGAAAATATTAGAAGAAGAACTTGAAAAACTTCAAGGATTATCATCTAATGTTGACTCTCAATTATCTCTTTTGAGTCAAGAAATTAAAACTCAAAAAGAGAAAAATGATGCTCTCACTACTAAAAATCATGAGCTTAAGGAAAAAGTCAAAATTCTGGACCTAGAAAAAGCTTGTTTACAAACTAAGTTAGATAACCTTACTCAAAATGTTTCTAACGTTAACAAAGGACGAGAAAATTTGACAAAAATCATTGAAAGTTCACAATATGTTTCAAATAAACAAGGTTTGGGATATAAGAAACAAGAAACCAAGAAACATCTTGGTAATGAAAGGAAGAAGAAAGTACAAAAGATTGAAGCTAAGAAAAATTTTAGTTTATTATATTCCAAACCAAAACCAGTTGTGAAATTTCAAAAGAAAAATGTCAAGACTATCAAAATATGGGTTCCTAAAACAAATAACAATTTGATTAGGAACAATTATATTCATAATTTCTTGAACACTGTGCATCTTAATACAAATTATATATATAAAGGGGATACCCGACCCGTATGGGTTTGGACTCCTAAGACCTAACTCTTAGGACCCCATAAAAAGTGGGTACCATGGACTTAATTTTATTTTTTGCAGATCCCACTTAAGAATAAAGGAAAGTGGATATTGGACAGTGGTTGCTCAAAGCACATGACTGGAGACAAAAGCTTATTGACAAATATTACATACTCAGATGGTGGCTCCGTCACTTTTGGAGATAATTCAAAAGGCTATATCATCGGCAAAGGCGATGTGAGCAATCGCGGTACATCTAACTTACCTCTCATTACTAATGTCATGCTAGTTAGAAATTTGAAACACAATTTACTTAGTATTAGTCAGTTATGTGACAAGGGTTTTACAATTTCCTTTTCGGATAATAAGTGTAGTATTTTAGATAAAGACCATAATTTAGCTTTCGAAGGATATAGAGACAGAAATATATATATATTTTGAATATGAATATTAATCATAATTCAGATATGTGTCTTGTGGCTAATGATAATGATCCATGGCTATGGCACAAACGCTTCTGTCATATAAACTTCAGAACTATTGACAAGCTAGCCAAAAATGATCTAATTAGAGGACTACCCAAAATAAGTTTTAAGGTTAACAACATCTGTGACGCATGTCAATTAGGAAAATTAACCAAATCATCTTTTAAATCCAAGAAAGTCTTATCAACATTACAACCACTTGAGTTACTACATATGGATTTATTTGGACCTACTAGGGTTCAGTCAATAAATCACAGTCGATATGTGCTTGTAGTTGTTGATGATTTCTCCCATTACACATGGACAATTTTCTTAAAAAACAAAAATGACACTTTCGATCATTTCAAATCCTTCGTCAAAAGAATTCAAAAATCAAAAGGAATTAAAGTTAAAAGTATAAGAAGTGATCATGGCGGAGAGTTTGAAAATAATGAATTTGAACATTTTTGTACAAAGAAAGGTATATATCATAATTTTTTGTTTCCCAGAACTCCACAACAAAACGGAGTTGTAGAACGGAAGAACCGAACTTTACAAGAATGTGCAAGAACATTATTGAATGGAACCACCTTACCAAAACATTTCTGGGCAGAAGCCGTCGCAACTGCCTGTTATGTTTTAAATCGTGTGTTCATAAGACCTCTTACCAAGAATACTCCTTATGAATTATTTAAGAAAAGAAAGCCTAAAATCTCATACTTCAAAGTTTTTGGTTCCAAGTGCTTTATTTTAAATACGAAAGACCAGCTTGGCAAATTCGATCCAAAAGCCGATGAAGGAATATTTGTCGGTTATTTGGAACGAAGCAAGGCCTATCGTATATTTAATAAACAAACCAAAACTATTGAAGAATCACTTAATGTCTCTTTTGATGAATTCTACCAGCATCCTCAAAATATATCAGATGATGACAAAACAATGGTCACTGATAATCCAATCATCACAAATGTTGATTCTGACTCGAAAATAATTATTGAGAATATTCCTCAAATATGTAGTTACAATCACCACCAAGGATATTAAGAGACCATCCGGCCCAAAATATAATCGGTGAAGTAACATCACATGTCAGAACAAGGAGTCAACTCAACCAAATGGGTCATGTCGCTTTTCTCTCAAATATCGAACCTAAGAATCCAAAAGAAGCCGCTATAGATGATTACTGGATCATTGCCATGCAGGAAGAACTAAATCAGTTCGAGCGCAATGACGTTTGGGAACTTGTTCCAAGACCAACTGATCAGTCAGTTATTGGTACTAAATGGCTCTATAAAAATAAGGCTGACGAACAAAGAAATATCACCAAAAATAAAGCAAGATTAGTAGCATAAGGGTATAATCAGGAAGAAGGTATCGATTATGAAGAAACTTTTGCACCAGTTGCTCGACTAGAAGCTATTAGAATCCTATTATCTTTTGCTTGTCACCATAATTTCAAACTTTATCAGATGGATGTCAAAAGTGCTTTTCTCAATGGATTTATCAAAGAGAATGTATATGTCGAACAACCTCCTTTGTTCGTACATGAAAAATATCCTGACCATGTGTTCAAACTTAAGAAAGCTCTGTATGGTTTAAAACAAGCACCTCGTGCTTGGTATGAACGACTACGTAGCTATCTTATTAACTCAGGATTTCAAATAGGCAAAGTCGATCAAACTTTGTTTATCAAACATTCTCAAAAGGATATTCTAGTTATTCAGATATACGTAGACGATATCATCTTTGGTTCAACAAACGATAAACTCTGCAAGGAATTTGCAAATATTATGACCAAAGAATTCGAAATGTCTCATATGGGAGAACTGTCATATTTTCTTGGACTTCAAATCAAACAACTTCCGAATGGTATTTTTATTAATCAAGAAAAATACTGCGGAAATCTTATCAAACGCTTCGGGTTAAATAACACATCTGGTAAACCTACTCCTATGAGTACAACTACACATCTTGAAAAAGATAAAAATGGTAAGAATGTTGACCAGAAATTATATCGAAGCATGATTGGCTCACTTCTTTATCTTACAGCAAGTCGTCCAGATATAATGATGAGTGTTTGTCTATGTGCACGCTTTCAAGCAGATCCAAAGGAATCACATCTACGAGCAGTGAAACGTATAATTCGTTATCTTAATAATACCAAAGATTTTGGTCTTTTTTATCCAAAAGAATGTCCATTTGAATTAGTATCATATAGTGATGCTGATTTTGGAGGCTCTCGAATGGATAGAAAGAGTACAAGTGGTACGTGCCATTTTATTGGAAAATCACTTGTCTCTTGGTTCAGTAAGAAAAAAATCGTGTTTCACTATCAACATGTGAAGCTGAATATATATCAGCGGCTCTCGCTTGTACTCAAGTAATATACATGCAACAAACACTTCAAGATTTTGATATTCATTTATCAAATTCTATTATATACTGTAATAACACAAGTGTTATAAATCTTTAAAAGAATCCAGTGAATCACTCCAGAACCAAACACATTAATATCCGTCATCATTTCCTTAGAGACAATATTGAAAAAGGAAATATATGTCTCGAATATGTCCAAACTGATAGTCAACTAGCGGACATTTTTACTGAGCCTCTACTTGAGTCCAGTTTCATTAAATTTCGTAGAGAACTTGGTTTAATTTCTAGAAAAGAACTTGATAAGTAATCACTAATGTTATATTCTTAAGTTCTTTTCGGATTATTTTTTTTGCTATTGCTATATTAAGAAATTGAATATGAGCTTATAATTTTTTTTCTACCGCCAAGTTTGCATGACAATTCTCATCCACAAGGTTATATATAGGAATTTTTCTATATAAGCTTGACAAAAATATTGTTTTTATCACTTCCTATCTGAGCCTAAAAGTTAATATATATAGTTCACTATGGCACATATTTGTGATGAGTGTGCTCAAAAGTCCCATATTTCGGTCACAAGTTCTGAGCCAGAAGAATATTACTCTCCTGAAACTCCAAAACTCAAATCAAAGTGTCATCACCAATGCATTCATACTCCTGGCAATATGCCAACTTCGAAACGAGCAAAGAAGGTGTTGTTTTGTCTACCCCGTACCAGAGAGAAGATCAATGAGATTCATCATTATCAAAAACATCAAATCGATCTTCAAAGACAGCTGCATTATGAGCAACAACTAACTTCGGAATGACTATCTCTTCTAGAAAGAATGGCATCATTCTTTTGTGGTTCAAACAAACATGGCGTATACGAGCCAATGCCTCATGCACCTTCATCCTCTAGAAGCCCAAATTCATGGGATAAAAACTATGCTCAGAATGAAGGAGCGAAAGAAAAATGGTCGCCATGGAAACCACGCATTACTGATGTCAAAGAAGAGACTTCCGACCATAATTCCTCTACCTCTTATTAAATTTGTTTCAATATTATGATTGTATTCTCGTATTTGTATATATATATATCATGTTTTGAATAAACTCAATATTATATGGACCGCTAACACTCAGAAATACAAGCAAGAAGAAGAAAAAACAACTCACAGGCAAACCAGTCGACCAACCAGATACCACTGGTCGACCGTTTTTGCTTCTGTTTGAAAACGGTCGACCGATGATTTAAGGGTGGTCGACCGGTTTCGAGCTGTTTTGTTTTTTAAAAAGGCACATACGGTTATTTATTCACTCCATCTCTTCATTTTTTTTCAGCAAACTCTCATAACTCCATCTCTTCATTTTTTTTCCACAAACTCTCATAACCCTAGAACTAAATTCTTCTACCAATCTCACCCAAATGGCTCCTCCACAAAAGAAATTAAAGCAAGCTTCTACCTCTGAAACTCAACCAATCAATCTCTCTGTCAGGAAGTGTCTTGTGGATCCAATCGCAGTTAAAAGGTGGAATGAGATGAAGGATTTTACAATCCATCCAGGTTCTTTTGTTAATTTCTCAGATTTCTCTAGTTATCGCATTCTTGGCTTAGCAAAGGATGCCGACATTGAAAACCTAATTGACTTTGATCAAAACAATGTGGAAATTAACCATGTAATGATCAAATTATTCTATGCTAACCTAAATTTGGAGAAAAACAAGCCAGAGAATCCTAATTATTGTCTTTGGTCCGTTGTTTGTGGCAAAGAAGTGTTTATCTCATGTGATAGGATGGCAACCGTTCTTGGTTCTTCATTTATCGGTGAAAAATTCTCAACTAATTTTTGCAATGTTCATGTCCGTAATCAAATTAGCCATCAATTTATTGAAGATGACAAGGATAGCACCAAGTCTATTGGTTTATGGCCTTCTGCAAGAATTATTCATCATACTCTTATGCACTCTCTATTACCAAGAATAGGAAATTTTGATGCCGTTTATAAAGAAAATTTCAAGGCATTATACTCAATCTATGGGGGTATTTGTATAGATTGGATTGGTATGATCTTTGATGAGATCTTGAAAGTGAATGATTGCTCTAGGCCACACTTGTTCTATAACGAGTATGTTATGCGTCTCTTTCTTGATTGTGGCATTGAACCTCCCAAGTCTTCAATTTCCAAACCAAAAGTCATCAACAAAGCATCGATTAAAAGAATGAAGCTTCCCGCTCCATACTTTAATATTATGCCTTTTGAACAGTGGAAAGAACAAGGACATAAAGAAGCTTCATCACGATCATCCCGCCGTAAACCTGAGGAAGTTAAACTTTTACGACCATCTTCCTCGACAAAAGAATCACTTGACACTATTGCTCGAATCAATTCCTTCTCGAAGCACGATTTAAGCGCATGAATACAAAAATGGATAAACGCTTTAACAAACTTAAGTCTTTCTTCGTTTCTATATGGGAAGCAATATCATGTGGTGCATCATCTTCATCAATGCAAGCTCCAGACCTTGGTAAGCGCCCAGCTCCTCCTACTTTTGCTTGGACATCTTCGGAAGATGGTACAAGCTCGGGAACTAGTCATGATCATGGACACGGAAAATCTCAGCTTGTTGAAAAAGAAGGAGAAGAATAAGAAGAGGGTGAGACGGAGTCAGATTAAGTCTCTTTTAGTTTATTTTTGTGTTCTTATGACTTTAGTTTTTGCTTTAAAGACATTATCTGGCACTTGTACTAAATAGTGTCGTGTTTTAATTCGTACTAGACTTGTGTGTATTATCATCTTGTGTGAATGTTACTCTTGATCTATGGTAGTAGTTTTATATTGCTTATAATCCCATTTACAAAGAGGGACAAAATTGTTGCTTACATAGTTTTATGTTGCTTATTATCCTCCATTAAACAACTCCTTTTCGTTGATGACATAGGGGGAGAAAATTGTGCTAACAGTATATATGCAGGACACAATCTCAGGGGGATATCATATACAGGGGGAGATTAATAACTATGTTGTCATCAATCAAAAAGGGGGAGAATGTTGAGTCAAGATTTTTATAGAGTTTTGATTTTTGACAAAGGGATAAGCCGTGATCGACAAGACAAAGGGATATCGACAAAAAGAAGTTATTCATTAAAGAGTCACAAAGAGCTCCATATGTTAGAGGTTGATTATTTGGTATGTTAGTAATGTTATTTATGTTAAAATCTATCCTCAAGTAATCTTATACCTTAACTCTTTGAATATATATATATATATATATGAATGAGTGCACATTAACTGTGCAATCTGGGCTAAACCGGTCGATCGGTTAATAAAAGGCAGTTGACCGTTTCTGCCCAGAATGCACAATTAACGTGCACAAGTGAACATAACGTATATATATTCAAATTCCTTTCTACTGGTCCTTTTTGACCCGTCGACTGTTTTCAAATAGAAAGCAACCTTTCGTATAGACACTTCCTTTTCTTCAACCGTTGCTTCTCTTTCTCTTCACCAATGATCATGACCTTTGTTTGTACCTTTTCATAAAGGGTTACAACTGTTTATTTCTTATATAAACATCATGAAATCATTATTCCAATTAACCAATTTTCTTATTCTAATCTCTACTCTATTGACCTCTATCTTATACTCTCAAGCGCTCAAATTGCTCATACTCTATCATATATCATTTTGAATCCTGAAATTTGTTTAACATTCTTTTGATTCAATACGATATCCACTTCCAAATCTTCATATATACAAATATTCTATTTGAGGATAAGATTATAGGAAGTTTGTACTACAAGTGAAAAATAGTGTTAGCAAGTACACATACCGTCAACAAACAATTATTTTCATCTTTGTTGAAGTCCTCGGTGTTGTAAGAGGCAAGTGTTGAAGTCCTCAGTGTATTAGACGCGTGAAATCCCGTTCGTCTGCTCGGGTGTTGTAAACCTGTTCCTCCAGGTGAGCGAGGTAGTTGGTAGTGAAAATACAGATAGAAGTCTGGGACTGGACGTAGGACGGTGCTCCGAACCAGTATAAAAATCTCTGGTGTGCTTTTTCTATTTTACTGAATTTTCTATTATCTGTAATTAGTCATATTCTTGTGTGTTATACATCATATTACACGATCCGTGTGTACTATATTAGCACGTACACAATTTTCACGAGTGTCGATCTGGGGATTCGAATCAGGGCAGCGGCGTGTTCGAGGTGTTGAAGCAGGGAGGTGACAAAGGCTAGGGTCGCGCGTGGATCTGCACTCGAGAAAATCGTGGTTCAGAAAGCTCGTTGATATCAAAGGGGATGGCGCGCTGCACAGATAAGGGTAGGGGTGTTTTCTCGATGATTGTGGCTGTCGCGATGGACTGGGGCGTTGGTGGTGGCAGTCTCGATGTTCGCTGCGGGTAGAGGTTCCAATGGTCAGTGTTCGACGTGGTATTTCAAATCTTGAAGTAGGAATCGAGTTTGGTTGAGGAAGGATGACCATCATTCGTGACTGAGACTTCGTCAGACCTTCAGGCTCTGTCGTTTGAGTAAGGTATTGCGCAATTTTGGATTTAACAAATAAATGTACAGAAAAACAGTAAGAAAGAAAATTTGGTTTAAGTAAAACTAACGGTTAATTAAGTTATTAAACAGTAATTAATTGTTCGATCAATTTAAATAGTAATAAATCTTGAATTATTTATACAAGGTCTATAAATCAAGAAAATCGAGTCAAGATGGAAATGGACTGCAAATAAAAGCTAAGGTGAGAACTTCTCACTCAAAAAGGGTTTTGTTTAAATTTAAATAGTTAGATTTAAAAAATTGTTGAGTGTGTTGATTGTTTGTTTGGATAATATAGTATTATCTATAGTATTGAAATAGACCCTATACGCCGCCTATTAAGCGGATGTTATTTATTACACCCATATACCGCGATATTCCATCTTGAAGTGGAATTGGTATTATATATGTACTTGGAGTTGATTTCCCGCATTATATAGCGGATGAGACCCTATTGCGCCGCCTATTAAGCAGATAATAATTTATAAATCCCATATACTGCGATATCCGGTCTTGAAACGGGATTGGTATTGTGCTAACATCTGTGGATGCAGGGAAACAGGTTGGAGGGATCCAACTGGATTCCTCAAATAATTGTATTGGTTTCAATGTGGTGTGTTTATAATCCCTGTGTGATTATCTTTATAATTGAAATCGTTAAAGGCTAAAATTTAGCCGAATAAAATTTTGGTATCATTAGATACCGGAAATAAATAAAATTTGATTTTTGATATAAGTAGTAGATTAATTTATAAAATGGTTTAAATTGGGATATTTGAATTATTATAAACGGTTTATATAAAAGATTTATAAAATTGATATTTATAAATAAAAATACCGAAATTATGAAACGAATTTTTATAAGCGTTAAAATGAATTCATAAGTGAATGAAATTTATAAAAATTGTGAAGTTATAAAAGGAAATGATTTTTGTAAAATAAGAGAACTATAAATAATTTACTTATAAATTGGGTTTTAGCATTTAAGTAAGATATAAATAGAATTTGTTAATTAAGGGATTTTATAGGTTGAAGTTTTTATAAAATATATAGATGTGAATTTATAAGCGTTACTTTATAAATCCGAAATCAATTGAATTCAATAGATTAAACATAGAAGTTTATTAAAGGAGATGTATCCACGATTTTGGACAGGGGATAACCTTTTAAATAAAATGTGTAGAAAATGTCGAATTTGGATTAACGAAGTATATTCACTATTTTGGATAGTGAATAATATATTAAAGAAATTTTCTGGGAAAATGATATTTTAAATAGAATTAAACCGATTAGAGATGTTTTAAAATATATTAAATATCGAAACCATAGATTTCAACAGTCATTGTTGAAATAGACGTTTTCGAGAAAGAAGGAAATGGTGGACTATAACACTATTGTTATAGTAAATGATTTCTGAAAGGAATTGATTTATGTAGTATTAGGATTTATATATCTATCTTAAATTCGAATCCCTATACTAGTGATTCTGGGTTGTCGTAACGATGTTTTACGTAACATTCGTTTTGACCCAAATATTGGGTTTAATAGAATGTTTTCCTTAAGAATAAAATGTATACTTAATATTAATTTAAGTACAACGAATATTTTCCAAATGTTGAAAATAAATAGAGTTGTGAAATACTTATTATTAAATGAGTAGGGAAATGTTTTTCCAATATGAAATGAACGTTTTGAGAATTATCTTTTTAAAGATAAATTGAAAGTGAATATTTGAAATTGATTTGAAAATCGTATATTTACAGATATTTTGGAAATGTAAATTCAATATGAAATTTATTGATGAAATTGGGAAAATTGGTTTAAAAATAAATATCGATTTATTTTTGAAGTATGGAAATTATATATATATATATATATATATATATATATATCTTGTAAAGATATTTTTTGGAAAAATAAATAATTTGGAAAATTATTTGGAATATGGTGATGTTGTGCATACCTATTGATAATTAAATAACCGACTATCAATATTTACCTTTGAATAGGTATTTGTTGTGATTTGCTTGAATTTGAATGCTACACTTATTTTTAAAATAAGCGCTCACTATTCGGGTTAGCCGGGAAAGGACCTTGGGGTCGTATAACCCATTCTGAATATGTGATACGTCGTAATGGATAGCATTGATGACCGGTGTTGAAGACCAGATATTTATGAAAACGGAAGGATTACCGTCGAATGTTTCTGCATCGGCTGATCCCCGATATAGAAATTTATTACCCTTTGTGATGGGAAGTCCGGTCGTGATTAGTGAATATCCGGATTGCAAGGACTTCTTTGTAAGTGCCTTCGGTTCCGTTCGATCTCGTAACGGACTTTTATGGAGGTGTGTCTGACGTTACAATTTGAGATGTAAAGATGGTTTCTATCAAATATGTTCCCGTTGGTGGCGGAGAATTTATTCTCTTAGCTCAACACCCTTAGAGGTTATGCAGTTGATGGTTACTAGTGATACATTCCCAAATTGGTAATGTGGCATATGAAGTGCTGTTGAGCATTTGTTGATCGAAGCATGGCTTTGTATAAAGCGTAGCTTTGTGGACGAGACTTCGTCGGACCTCACGCCCCGGAAATGGTCTAAACAGGAAGGATGCGGCAAGATTATTAGGGGGTAGCGCCCCTTTAGTGTATGTCATTCCTTCTGGATAGAGGTGGTATCATGGTATGGAGCCCAGCTACTTAACTTATGTTGTTGCTGCAAATTTATTACCTTGTGGTTGTTGGAATCGAGGATCCTCGGATATAGATCGGTTACGATCGGAGAATGACATATTCGTGTCAGTGGTTACCCAGTTTGAAGGGTAACCCGGCCTTGTGTTGGCAGAGATCCGGTTAGGTTCTCGGGTCGTCTTTCCAGAGGCGTACCCATGTGGCAATGGAAAGTTCCTTGGCCTGGCCATTTGTTGGAAATCCAAATAAATAATACGATCTTGTACGGTTTTAGTTGTAGAACCTATCATTCACTTATGGTGGCGCCCCACTGTTTGGATGGTAGCTATAGTAGGCATAAGTGCAAAATGCCTATGCTGGATAAGATTTATATCTTTACTTTCGAAATGTTTTCTACACTATGCACTATTAATAATATCAAATGTTTCTTTTTAATGCGTATCAAGCATCTTTGACTATCATAAGGAGAAATCTCCTCCGATTCTGCGTTTGCATTGTGTGTGCGTGCGGAAGGCCTTATGGTAGTCTCATTTTCTAAAAAGCATTGCAAATCTATTTTAAAAATTATCCTGTTCTTTGTTTTAAAGATGAATAACTGTTTTAAGTTCTCACACCAGTCATATGACTGACCTGGAGTTTATTGTTTCCCTTCCTAAACTCTGGGTGCCCACCAATTTTCACACGGGCAGTCTAGAGTTAGGTTATCAAGTCATTCTGGATTCGGGAGTTGCGATAGAAATCTTGAGGCGAGCTGTATGGCGTAACATATTACTAAGTATATAGTATTTCTTTTCCGCTGTTTGTTGTTGTAAACTCTGATAATGAATGTAATGTGATATAATGTATAAAATATACAGTTCTTTTGTTTTAATGATTTTTCATTTATCTATTATATGTTGTTCCGCTGCGATTGTTAGATTCTGATATTGTTCTGTTGCTTCTTCCTTTCTTTCTTCTTCTATTTTTTTTCTTCTTCTAAAACCCTAAGAATTCGGTTTTTCGGCATTCGATTGCTCGGCAGTTGATACAGTGGACGTATCGATGTCAACTTTCGTGAGTCGAAGAATCGGGTCCTCACACCAGCTCCGGCCCATGTTCGTGGTACTTGGGAATATTTTTTTAAGACTAAGATCGCCAATCTCGAATGTTCGTCTCCAGACCTTGGTATTGTAATATCGAGCGACTCTTTTTTGATATGCAGCCGCTCTTAGATCAACTTTATCATGCTTCTCCTAGATCATGTCAAGAGACTCTAGAAGAAGTTCCACATTCGTTTTGGGGTCGTAATGAGTTACTCGATGAGAAGGTATTTCGAGTTCGATTAGAATCGTAGCCTCCGATCCATAGGCTAGGGCAAATTGAGAGTGGCTGGTCGCAGACTTGTGGGACATTCTGTAGGCCCATAGTGCAAGTGGTAGTTCATCGACCGACTTGCCCTTGGCCTTCTCCAATCACTTCTTGAGAATGGACTTAGTGACTTTTTTCATGAATTTTATTTGTCCATTTGCATGTGAGTGCGCTACCGCTGCAAATCTCTTCTTAGTATGATGCCTGCGATAAAAGTCTTCAAATTTGGCATTGTTGAATTGGGTTCCATTACGGAAATAACCGTTTGTGGGACCCTAAAGCGAAAGATGATGTTTCTAACTACAAAATTGATCACCTTCTAATAGTGATCATGGTTAGCTGCTCCGCTTCAGCCCACTTTGTAAAATAATTGACAACAACAATAGCATATTTCATGCCACCTTTGATCTGATTGCACAAGATAGATTCGACTATTATCAAGAACGATAATCATGGAGCAATGGTGGTAGGACTCAGAAGTAAAGTACAGATGGTTATATGAAGCTGAAATTTAAAGGAATTGGTAGATAGACAACGCATAATGCTTGAAATATGGATATTAGCTTGGACAAGCAAGAGATCGTCATGGTTCGGTAATGCCATAGGGATCAGCATGATTGGATAGGCCAAGGGTCGGCTTGGTCCAAGCAATGGATGGTTCGGTAGAGATGAAGGTAGATGGATCGACATGAACCATTGGTTTGGAAAGTAATATTTCAATTCATAAGGAAGAGGTCAGCATATCATGTAAGAGGGATCGGCAAATCTTAGTAATTAGTAATGGATCAGCATACTTGGGTCTACTAAGGAGGGATCATCACATGTTAGAAACCAAAGTGCATTCTCGCATTCAGCAATCAATATCTTGGGATCTAAAGGTCCAAAGAAAATGATATTTGGAGAGCAAGGTTTATGGACCCCAGGGAACCTACCCAAGGAATCACATGTCAAATAGCCAAAGAATGAGGGATCGGCATATGGCTACTTAAAGGGTTCGATAGGAAACAACATGCAAGTGGAACTGAACTAAAGATCAATTAGTTGTATGAGCTCCACCATTCCAAATGACATGATATTTGGAGAGCCAACATATCTAAGCATAAGGAAGCCACCATAGGGATCACAGGCCAAGAATCAACTAATGAAGGGATCGATATCGATCCCTCTTCATTGGGATTTGGGTCTAGCAACCCCTATGGTGGACCCATATTGGTTAGAAGGTCCTATAGCCGAAGTTTCAAAGAGATTGGTGGTCACCTTCACCTATAAATACTAACCTAGGGGATCATTCTAAGGATCTTTATGCTGCTGGTTATTTAAGTCTTTATTGTAATCAAGTTTTTATTACTTCTTGCTGCTGTAACCAAACTACTAGTGAATCAGTGTAGGTAATCTTCAAAGTGGACGTAGGCATATGGTGTCGAACCACTATAAATTCTCATCTTCTTGATTATTCCTTTGATTTATTTGTTAGTTTATTCTATTCCTCAGTTTTAATTTTACTTTCTTCATTTATTCTCTACATAAATCTGCATTTGGGTGTTTGTGAACAATTTGGTTGCAAACATTTTGGTGCTTTCATTGAGAACCTAATTCTCAACTTGTTATGATCCCCTTTGTTCCTACTGGATTGGGCAAGTCCCCCGTAGGAAATCCGTAGTTATCTTCATAAAGTTTCATATACTATTCAGATGTACTGAAATCTAAGCAAGGTTATTGATAATGGTGAGACATACTAGATCTACTTCTCAAAATGTGGATGGAAATGAGACGGCTAGCATTCAACAAGGAGGCCCAAGCAACTAACCTGCAAATTTGAATGCTGATCCGGTTGAGGTTAAGAACCCTGCCAATTCTATAACCAAAGAGGAATTTCATAATTTAACGAGAGAGTTGATGGAAAGTCATCGGCAACTAATTCAGCAAACTCAGACTAATATTAACTTGATGAACTAGATTAGTCAACAGCGTGGGAAGGCCAAAAGGGATCCCACTCCTTACTCATCATCGGTAAGTTAAAGCTCATCAGATGAATACCATAGGTATAAGCATGGTAGAGTTGAAGGAGATCATGTAGAAACATTGGAGCGCCACTTGGGACCGACTGGTGCCGATCCCTTCCTAGGGATCGGTACTGATCCCTTCTCTAGGGGAGGGATTTCCCATTACACTTAGGGAATCGTGCTGAAGTTATTCCTAGAAGCTTAGATGGTGGAGTTCGATCGAATGCTGACTAGGTACCCTACCGGAATGACGATGAGGTAAATGTTCAAGGTGCACATCAAGAGGATGGTGAACCAAGAAGGCATGAAATGGCTCTTAGATATCGACCGGACCATTCATGTAGGGTAGAGCGCAACCACCGCTTAGCACCCCTATCTAAACGCCGGACTTATCAACAATGGTCAGACAGTTAGTAGGAGAGAACCAAGGCTTGACTAATGATGACTGGGGAATCTCGAGAAGCCATACCACGTTTATTGATAATGTTCTACATGTGGAATACTAAAGAAGGTTCAACATGCCATTAATGCCTGCCTACGAGGGAAAAACCGACCCCAGGCAGCATATTATGAGATATGAATGGCCGATGGATTCTCCAAGAGCTAATGACGTTACCAAGTGCTGATGCTTTCGCATAAGCCTTTCCACGATAGCAATGATGTGGTTCATGAGACGACCTTCGCAGTCAATTTTGAGATTCGTTGAGTTGGCAATCGAGTTTGTAGAGCAATTTCGAATGCACATGATTCTTTTTAAAGATGTGATGTCCCTTTCCGACGTGATCTAGACCCTAGGGGAATCGTTGAAGGATTGCTTGGAGAGAACCGCCGCCATGGAGGTCAGTAACCCAAATGATCATGCTTTACTTATGGCCACGACGAGAGGGATTGATTCAAAATCTGAGTTTGGTGAGCTGCTAGTTGGAAAACCACCTGCCACATTGGAGCGCTTCTATTCAAAGCAGCTCGGTTTCTAAGGAAGGAGGAAGTCATGTCCTCTAGGAAAAATAACGTTGTTGGACCAAGTAGAGAAGTAGTACAGAGTAATATAGCAATAAAGCAGTCTGATGACAACTTCGGAAAAATCATGGTGAGTGTTCAGAATAAGCCAAACCAACAAAAAGAAAATGAAGATAGGAATCGAGAATGAAAGAGGGATTCTGTCAGACTAAAGCCTAGGATTCCAATGTATGATTACTACACGCCGCTATACACATCCTTGGAGAATATTTATCTTTCCACTTGCAATACCATACAGTATAGGAAGCCACCTCCAAAAGAGTTGTTAGAGAGACAGAAGCAGACATAGAAATATTGTCGCTTTCACAAGCATTATGAGCACAATACAAATGAATATCCACTATGTTGTAAAAAAATTATTCGAGAAAAGAATTTACAATAGTTTGTGAAAGCCCCGCATAATAGTAGGCAGGTAACTTCTGACCCCAATCGAGGACAGGCTCCACATACGGTTGAGGAGTCCACACGGACAGTTGGAAGACTGGTGATAAACATGATAACTGGGGGACCGCAGCTGGCGGATAGGAGTTGGCAAGAAATGGAGCATTATGCTAGCATGATCAGGCACGTAGATTTTGAATGCTTTTCGAATGTAGATGAGGGACTTCAGAAATACAGCAACGTATAATGGCAGGTGATACTGTGTTTAGGAATAGGGATGCAGACAAAGTAGAGGCTCCAACAAACGACTCGATGGTCATTTCAGCTATGATTGGTCCAGCACCGATGATAAGGATTTTGATTGATTATGGAAGTTTGGTGAATATTCTTTTCAAGAAGGCATATGATTAGATGAGAATGGAAGCCAAAGACATAAAATCATCTAAATCTCATATTCATGGTTTTAATGGCATGGCAACTGAGGCTGTTGGATACGTGGAATGACCTATTGAATTGGGAGAAAGTGAAAAAGGATAGTGCAAATCTTACCGTTTATTGTTTTGGATGTTTAATTTCCATACAATGTTTTTCTAGGCCGACCGGCCCTGGCTAAATTCCAGGCAGCTCTTGTCCTTGGTGTCTAACTTTGAAGTTTTAGGTGGATAATGGTTTAGGAGTTGTTCACGGCGATCAGGCGATTGGATGTGCCTGTTATGTAGCTGAGTTGAGGGAAGCTCAACGTAAAAAATGAAAGAGGTCCGCATTCGAGCTAGCGAAGATTATCAACTAACGCCTGAGCCTTGGCTCGAGTGTAACAGTCAGTTCGATAGAGATATAGATCTGAGAAATGATGAAGATGATCCTAAAGGGACCAAGGCTGCACCGGATGAGCTGACGATTGATATCACAGTCATCCACGATGGCCCATCACGAGTCCTGAAGATTGGGGCACAGCTTAGCCCCTTGATGACGAAAGAACTTGCTGGTTTTCTCCGAGCGAATCCAGATTGGACTAACTCTAACATGCGTAGAATCTCGCCTGCCATAGTGAGCCATGGATTGAATATTATCCTGAAGTATGTTCTGGTAAAGAAAAATAGACGAGGCATGGATCCGGAGAGATCTGTCGTGGTTTAGAGAGGAGGTGGATAAACTAAAAGTCAACGGGTTTATCCACGACGCCCTTTATCCTGAATGGATATCTACTTGTGAAGAAGGTGAATAGAAAATGGAGAATGTGCATTGATTATCCAGATTTGAAGAAAGAGTGTCCAAAAGGTGGTTTTCCCCTTCCAAGGATTGATCAGCTTGTAGATTCAACTACAGGACACGTATTGCTATCTTTTATGGATGCATGTTCGGGATATAATGAATATCCCCAATCAGAAGCACACCAGTTTTGTTACGAATGTTGGGCTGGTAATGTCATTTGGATTGAAGAGTGCCGGAGCAACTTATCAGCGCTTAGTTAACAAGATGTTTAAAGATTAGATTGGAAAACAATGAAATTTTATGTGGATGATATGTTCATGAAGTTACGACGATCAAGCGACCACATCAGAGACTTGGCAAAAACGATCGGCATTCTCCAATATAACAAGATGAAAATAAATCCTTTGAAGTGTTCATTTGGTGTGGCATCAAGAAAGTTGTTGGGCTTTATTTTCTGTGCTCGTGGAATAGAAGCTAACCCAAAGAAGATTCAGGCATTCCGTGATATCTAAGCGCCAAGGACCATTAAACAAGTGTAGACTCTAAAAGGGAAGGTCGTTGCTTTAAGTCTTCTAAAGATATCGACAAATGCATTCCTTTCTTTGATTTGATTAGAAAGAGAAAAAGAAACTTCGAATGGATGTAGAATTATAAAGATGCGTTCAAAGTTCTAGCGAATCATTTGGAAGGCCCCCTATCTTGTCAAAGCTGATAGATCATGAGGAGTTGTACATTTATTTGGCTCTATCAGCACACGCTATAAGTGTCACCTTGATTCGCCAGGAGATAGGATCCAGAGGCCGGTGTATTACGTTAGTAAATAATTGATAGGAGCAGAAAAGAATTATTCGAAAATGAGAAATTTGCATACTGCTTGCTAATTGCATCAAGGAAGCTTCGTTCGTACTTTCAAGCACATCCGATCAATATTTACACTGACCAACCATTACGATAGGTCCTACAAGGACCTAAGACATTTGGGAGGTTACTCGAACGGAACATTGAGCTCTACTAATTCGATATTTCTTATCTCCCTCGAAGAGCTATCCCGAGACAAGCTTTGGCGGACTTTATAGCAGAGTTTACTATGCAAGATGATCTTCCAGAAGGTAGCGAAATACCTATTATACGATGGAAATTATATACTTATGGAGCATCTAATGATCATTGTTCTGGAGCTGGGATGGTGTTTGTAACCCTTGAAAATTGGTTGATTTGTTATGCTTTGAAGCCTGATTTCCCAGTAACAAACAACAAGGCTAAGTATGAAGCTTTAATAGCTGGACTTAATCTCGCTGGAGTACTTGGAGTTAAATCTCTTGAAATCTTTTGTGATTTGCAGTGGGTGGTGTGTCAAGTTAGGGGAGACTATTAGGCTAAGGGACAACGGCTTGCCATATACTTTACCCAACTTCAGGAGTTGTTGATAAAATTTGAATATTATGACATTTCACATATTTCACACGATCAAAACAGTGAGGTTGATTCGTTGGCACAGTTTGCTAGTATCGGCGATGCACAGCAGATGGGATTGGTTCCGGTCGAAGTATTAGGTACCCCAAGTATAAACATGAAGGAAATCGACCAAATACTAGAGGCAGAATTTGAACAGGTATCGTGGATGACCCCATTTAAAGATTATTTATTGTGTGGAATTTTTCCTGAAAAAAGAAATGAAAAGAGACAAGTCCTTCACAAAGCTTCACGATATATTATGCAAGAAGGAATTATGTACAGGAAAGGTTTCTCGGCCCCCCTACTCCGGTTCATTACTCATAATGAGATAAAATGTGTTCTAAAGGAAGTTCATGAAGAAGAATGCGACAATCACACTGGAGGGCAAACTCTGGCAAAGAAGATACTCCGTTATGGATATTATTGGCTAACAGTAAATTGGCACTGTTGATTATGTAAAACGATGTGATAAATGCCAGATATATGCAAAAGTCTCAAGAGCTCCGCTAATAGAAATCATGCAAATGGTCAGCCCATGGCCATTTGCTATGTGGGAGTATTAACATTATCGGTTCTTTACCGATCTCTAAAGGTGGCATGAAGTAAGCTATAGTTGCATTTGATTACTTCATCAAATGAGCCGAGGTGGAATTTTTAGCTGTGATCATGACCAAGAAAGTAATCAACTTTATTGTTCGAAACATCATATATCGCTTTGGTCTTCCATGAACTATTGTAACAGATGATTGGACTCAATTCAACGGTGCTGAATTCAAAGACTTTTGTCGAAGATATCATATTGTAAAGACTTTTACAGTGATCGCTCACCCACAGGAAAATGGTAAAGGTGAAGCTGTAAATAAAATCATCAAGTCTATTCTGAAGAAGTGTTTGGAGAAAGCTAGAATCAAGTGGGTGGATGAACTCCCTACAACACTTTGGGCCTACAGAACTACTCACAAGTCTGCGACTGGCCATATTCCATTTGCCATTACCTATGGTTCTGAGGCCGTTATTCCAGTAGAACTCGAAGTCCCTTCTCATCGAGTGATTTACTACAATCCTAAAATGAATAAAAAATATCCTCTTGGAATCTCTGGACTTTATAGATGAGAAGCACGAAGAAGCCGATCTAAAGGCAGCTGCACATCGGCAATGAGTCGCCCACTATTACAATCCTAAAGTGCGATCGAGAACCTTTGAAATTAGTGATCTCGTTCTGAAACGGGTTTTTCCTACCTTGTCACATGTGAATCCGATTTAAAAAGGACCATATGTCATTGTAAAGAGGCTTGGAGAAGAAACTTTTAAGATAGCGACTGTCGATGGTATTACACTCCCAAGAGCGTGGAATAGCGAGCATTTACGACCCTATTTCACTTAGTTTATTTCCTTTACATTTCAGTTTTATTTACTTTCAAAATTTTCTTTAGCATTTGATTTTCCGAATATGTAATAAGATAGTGTTCCTTTCCATTTAATAAATAATGTTTCAGACTTCCTTTGTGTTTATGTTTGCTATTACATAGTATGCTAATTACATAGCAAAACTGACTGAAATCGATGTGTATGAATAGGCTCCCAGAGTTTGGAATCAATCAATCGAACTAACTCTCGATGGGATTAAACAAGATGAGCTTAATTAACTTGTTCGTCAAAAAATTCCCCTTCATAATCCAAAGAGTAGTATACACAATAGGGAATGAAAGTGGCCAACAATCTGGAGATTGAAAAATTACTATGTGGACTGTGGGACTGAAATAAAATCAAAGCAACCAACATATGATCGATCGCTTGCCAAATCAAAACCCAAATTCATGGAGGCAAATTAATCAACCAAAAAAGAACGACCTGATTTCTCTCCAAAACAACTCTAAGCTCCCAGAGTGCGGACTGGAGTATAAACATAAATCGGATGGAGACCGACTGCCCGCGAAACAACTCTAAGTCCTCATAGTGCGAACTTGAGTATAAACATAAATCGAATAAAGATCGACCGTCTGTGAAATAACTCTAAATCCTCAGAGTGCGGACTGTAGAATAAACATAAATCGAGTGGAGACCGAATTCCCGTGATATAACACTTAGTCCCCAAAGTGTGGACTAGAGTATAAATATAAACAAGGTTTGAACCGACCACCCATCAACTGAAACTTATCCCTAGAGTGTGGATATAACCATGAATGAATAGATGAGAAGATTTCGACTGTTCTCTCTTCCACAAACTCCAACCAGGAACCGACAGGAGGAGTAAACTTGTTAAGGAAAGAATTCGACAGTCCAGCTTCTGGCCTTGCCAAATCAATGCCAGGGGTAGAAGCACAGTTATTCAAAAAACCGCTAAATCTGATAGCGTAACACTAAGGCCCGAGGCTGGTGCTTGATACGACTCGAGGCTACGACCACTTAGAGGCCTTGGGATGGAGTTGGTGACTTGTTATCAGAATTTACAAGCAAGAATTACAAGCACGTTGAATGGAAAGTATTCGTTCAACTATTTGAATAACAATTCACACGATGCTTAACAGAAAACAAAAACTTTTATTTACATAATTGGTGTCGAAATTTCAGTACAAGTTATTCGAAAAGATCGAGATTCATACCCGTACAACTACAACTAGTGAAAGAAACGACTATGCAAACTATATAAATCGAGTAGAAGCAACTACTATTTCTTCGACTTCCTATCTCTTTTGGATTTCTCAGGGGTAAAGCCACTTGAACTTCTCTTTCGGGACCCCTTGCCGCCTTTGGCCGGAGGGCTTATGGAGGTGGGAGGAAGTTCATCAGGGATCGACCCACCTAGTGGAATAATTTGCAATGGAACAAGATGAGGATCATCAACGTCCACCTCGGTGGGTTTAATTTTAACTTTTCTTTTCAACTATTCCTCCTTTTCGATCCACTCCTTCATGTTGGTCTTATTAGTGCTTTTATTAGCACCGGTAATTATTACGTCATTAGATTCGCCGGCTGGGAGTGGATCCTCGATCTTATCTTTATCAAGGGAACCAATGACTTGAGTATCGGGCCCAGGAACATTAGCAGCAGCCGGATCTTCATTCGTTTTCTCATATTGCTCTACCGTGGCACCACTTTTGGGAGTTTGACTAGAGCCCGAAAGACCTACAAAATTTGTTAAAACAGAGAGATTAGCTAAAAACCATTGCACGTGAATAACAAAAATTTCATATACTGAGGAGTATATCATGATACCAGCATATGGTTGACTCCCATAGTTGTAGGGGTGCCTCCTTCTAAAATGGGGGATAACATCTTGGATTTAAAGCCAAGCTTTTCTGGATCGTAGCCAAGATCCTGCTCCGTATCAAGAGAAATTGATGTTCCAACTATTTGAGATGGTTGAGACCTATAGGATCAGTCTTCGAAGACCGGGCAATATGTTCTCCTCCTGTAGTAGGTGCAGAAGCATTAAAAAAATAGAAGCTTTGCGGTAGCTAAATCCGTAGGCTCGTTTCCGTGAAGAATTTCCTCACTAATTCTTCTTCGTTGGGCCCGACTTCACCCATTTCATTTCTCTTCATCTCGACAATGTGCTCCCAAGCTTCAGCGACCGACTCTAGATAACCCTCACCGAGAAAATTTAAGTCACGATGGATCAAGACTTTGGCATTGTATTCAAGAATCAACGGGCCGAATAAGTCCTTAATCTCATTCCTATATAACTCCATGGCAGATTCCACTCGGGAGTTAACTTGTTCGATCGTCTCTTTTTGGCTCTATTCTCGACCTTCTGCTTCAAGGGCTTTGATTTTAGCCAATTTCTCATCAAGTTTAGCCTTTAAACTTGTGGCCTCCATAACTTCCTCACAGTACTTCTATGATTCCTCATGAGCTTCGATTTTTTCCTCCCTTTCATTCTTAAAAAGTTCTTCAAGTTCCTCGACACGACAAGCCAGTGCATCCTTTTCCTTTTGCAAGGAGTCCTTTTCTAAAGCAAGTCCCCCGCTATGATAAAGTACCGCGTCGGGTTCCTTTTTATGAGTAACTTCCAAACGACTTACTTCCTTTGTCGTTTCCTTGGCGTTTTCTTCGCTTCGGCAAGTTGGGTTTTAAATTCTAACGATTCAGTGTCTTGATGCTTGATTATGTCCTTGTCGTGTATAACTTCCAACTTGAGGCAGTCTACCTCATGTTGTCGCTCAATAGATACTTTGAAGGCTTTTTCTGCCAAGTGTATAAATGATTCGTGCTATGCAATTACATCGTTGATGCACATGAGAAAACTTTCCTTGGCATGCCCCTAAATTGCGTGAATGGAAGGAAGGAATTTGAGACCTTCAAATCAAATCTTCGGAAAAGCGACCTTGAGCTTGGCCAACTTCTCTACTATGGAAATGTTAGGAGTGGTAGTTGGCAAAGGCAGAACAGAGTTAGCAAGTGGATGTTTTTCTGATCGATGTCCACGAGACTGTTTGGAGCTTAAGGAGCCAGAATGTTGCTTGTAAGATGCAGCGACATAAGGGCCATGATAATAAGGCTATTCTCCATTCTAAGCAGAATAGGTAGATTTTTCGCCTTAACGAGATGTATGGGATTAGGATTTGCATTTGGAAGAGGACAAAGATTCCCTTGAATGATAATTCTTATCCTGTCCCTCGTCCTTCTCCCGCGTCGGGTAGACTCTGAATCCCAGCTAGATCAATGGAATATTGAGGAACTTCTAAGGCGATCGAAGACTTTGGATTGAGAAATTGCACCTATGAAGATCAAATGAGAGCGTATTAGTAATTATAGCACAAGAGATTAATAAAAGTATGTAGTGAAGTGCATGTGGTTGTGAGTGTCCTAGTGGTCCCCCCAACAGACCGGTGGCTGTAGCCTTGCTCATCGGCAATTTGTCTCCTTTATCAGAAGGTCGGGTGCCTTCGCCACTTTTGGTGGGAGAGTTGAGTCCTTCTATGTTACTGTTTGGAAAGTCATAAGACATGATATCATCCAGAATTTAAAGATTATAAAATCCCTTTAACCAACTTTCCAAGTGTTGAGAGGATGATTCCACTTCAACAGGAGTGATAACGAACTCTGGATCTGCGGTGTTTTTCTCCTACGAAGCCTGTGTGGCAACCTTTTCTTTCTTTTTGTGGGTGTTTAGGATTTCATGACTTGCGATGGTTCAACCATTAGCGCTTTCCCAAGGCCTACACCGACATCTCCTGGCTTCTCGGCTTGAGAGTCCTTAATTTCGCCCTCCTTGGTATCATCCCGAGTCCCCTCGGCGGCGGGCATGACAGTGTTGACAGTGTCCCCTCTTTGTTCTGCAGCATTCTTTGATGATGTCACGTTTCTCGAAAGCCTAATACTATGACCATCTTTCAACATTCCAAACAGGTATGATAACTCATCGATTAAAAGAGGTTTATTGTCCCTGTCCTCGACGGGGGTGGCGCGAATGACAGCAATGGCTTTAGAAAAATCGGCGCCTTCGAGATGAGGACGAACACCTGAAAGAACTCTGAATATTAAAGACTCAAAGGAAAAGCTGTGACTTGGACTAGTGAACTTGAAAAATAAGCGAGAGTAATACTTTACTTCGATGTAACCATCGTCTCGCAAATCCGGGAGGGCATCGCACGTAAAACCATTCATGCTTAAACAATGAGAGTTCGTTCCGAGCACCGCTCATAACTTGGTAGTTTGATGAAGGTTCAAGAAAGACATAAGAAGGGATTCTCGATTGTCATTTAAAGTAGTAGATAAATCATATATCTTCAGGATTAGGCGGATGAAATAAGACATTCATGAACAGAAAAAAAGTTCCATGAATAAAAACATAACTATCGGGATGAAGTTGTGTAGTTGCAATCCCAAGATATCTCAACATTTCTCGCACAAACAAATTGAAGGGCGGAACGCATCCAGCCCAATACATCAACTTATTGCATGTTGTGTACCCTGCTTGGGGAAAGTGAGGTATGTCCTATCTTGAAGGAATCAAGACAGCCCCAAACGAAATTCTGTGGATAGAACATAGCCGGCGGAGAGCAGCCTCGCCAATTCAAGAAGCCCGTGAATCCATTGGATTATCTAAAAGAATAGCGCCCTCTATAGCATCAGGACCATAACTTATGTTTTCCATTGGAAGGACTGGAATATCCGATAAGATCAGCTAGAGGGTAAAAAACTTCTATTTGTTCTACATGATGGGTTAGAGAAGGCCTGCAAGATATAGTTGCAGAACTTACTTCGCTTCAAAGCCAATGTGTCACAACGTTGAATCAAAAGACATGTCAGCTAAATGCCTCGAGCATTTGGAATCTATATCAGCTATACTCAATAGATAATCGAGATTAGAAAAATAACCTATTCCCCCATGTGCTAAGTGTGAACTAGTGCAGTGCAGTATATAATAGATATAAACTAGTTGAAATCAGAAAAACGAAATGAAACGACGAGACTTGGGAATTCTGTCTAAAGAGACCGTCATCGCCGACCATCTCAACTACCAAAAAATTGATCTACAACAAATGCTTTGGGATCGACTATCCACATGTTGAAGTATGAAGTTTGTTACTTAAGTTCGTTTGCAAGTTTGTCAATTACTCTGTATTGAAAGTTCTGGAAATTTGATTGTTCAATCTCAAGTTCGATGGTTTAAGTATGCATGGTAGTTTGCTCATGCTCATCATATGTCTAGAGTCAGTAAGGAAACTAGTAGTGGTCATTCGAATAAAATAAGTTAGATGAGTATGCTAGTTTAAAAACCCGAACATTGACCCATGCCGATCCCCAAAGGAGATGTCTATCCCTATCCAAAACCTTTGTACTGACCCCTCTCCTAAACCTTCCTTACCGATCCCTCTCTCCTAAGCCATCCTTATCGATCCCTCTCTCCAAACCTTCCTTATCGATCCCTCTCATCAGCCTTCCTTACCAATCCCTCTCTCCTAAACGATCCTTACCGATCCCTCTCTCCACACCTTCCTTAACGATCCCTCTCTTCACACCTTCCTTGTAGATCCCTCTTATCAACCTTCCTTACTGATCTCTCTCCCCAAACCTTCCATATTGATCCCTATCCTCAGCTAAACTAACTAAACAGTCGATGCCTACCACTGTCATATTGTAGTCAGCCGATCCCTTCATTTCTCTACCCTGGACACTTCTTCCCTTAGAAATCTAGCTTTACCCTCGTCTCTCTTCTTCTTTTCCTTTTCGTACACAAAAATTCAACCTACCAAACCCCTATTCTTGTTCGCCAATCCCAAGCACTTGCTAACAACTCAGGGTTAAGAATCTAATCACATAACTAAAGAAGTATTGTCAAATCTTTACCTATGTAGAAGTCTGAATGTTCGAATTAAAACATGGACGAATGTTTGGAGGTAATCGAACTGGAAAGGGGTGAGGGATCGATTTGTGGATTAGTTAAAATCATGAGTGAATTTAAGGCAAAGGATGGGAGAATATCTTGTTGTGGAAAGGGCTTGGTCTAAAGGCAAGTGAAGAAGGTAAGAACGGAAGCTAGCACATATAGGGAAGAGGGTTCCGCCCATGATATGGAGCACGTGATGAGAAGTGAGGGTTCGACGTGGAGCCTTGCCGATCTCTCCTTGCATAACTAAAAAGATGGATCGACATAATGAATGCCAATCCCTATAAATTTAAAAAAAGAGGAAAGAAATGATTGTGGAGGTTTGGTTGTAAACACGATTATACAAAATATTATAGAAATTGGTAATGACTTGTGAGCATTTGAACACGTCCTAGAGCCAACAATAGAAACTTGTATATGAATATGCACAAGAGTGGTTTAAAAGTTCAATATTTTCAAATCAGCAGAAATTAAAATCAAACCTGAAACTTTCAAGTTCAAGGTTGGACCAGATAATAAAAGTTTATAAATATCGCATAACTGAATTTACATATGTTGGCGGAATATCGCGCTAGATTTATATTATTAGAAATCGATCAAGCGTCATGACAGTCAATGAAGAATTCAATGCCTTGGAAAAATGACTTGACAAGGGAGTCGCAACCATTCAGGAAGCTAGATGAATCTATTTTTCAACAATTCAGACTTATTTTAATTCAAAGCACGTCATGTTACTCACAAGACATACTTTAGGCGGCAAGGTTTGCTTGGTATCCTAGCCCTGCTATATTGATCTGATTGCACAAGATGGATTTGACTGTTATCAAGAACGATGACCATAGAGCAATGGTTATAGGACCTAGAAGTAAAGTACAGATGGTTATATGAAGCCAAAATTGAACGGAATTGGTAGATAGATGATGTAGGATGCTTGAAATATGGATATTAGCTTGGGAAATCAAGGATCGGCATGGCTTGGTAGTGCCATTAGGATCAGCATGATTGGATGTGCCAGGGGTCAGCATGGTCGAAGCAAAGGAGGGTTCGGTATAGATGAAGTTAGATGGATAGGCATGGACCATTGGTTTGGAAAGTAATATTTCAATTCATAAGGAAAAGGTTAGCATAGCATGTAATAGGGATCGACAAAGCTTGATAATTAGCAATGGATCGGCATACTTGAGTCTACCAAGGAAGGATCGACACATGTCAGAAAGCAAAGTGCATTCTCGCATTCAACAATCAATATCTTGGTCTAAAGGTCAAAAACAAATGAAATTTGGAGAGCAAGGTATATGGATCCTAGGAAACCTACCATAAGGATCGCATGTCAAATGGCCAAAGAATGAAGGAATGACATATGGCCACTTGAAGGGTTCGGCAGAAAATAGCATGCAAGTGGAATTGAATCAAAGACCAATTAGTTGCATGAGCTCTACTAGTCCAAATGATATGATATTTGGAGAGCCAACATATCTAAGCATGAGGAAGTCACCTTAGGGATCACAACCAAAGAATCAACCAATAAAGGGATCAGTACCTATTTATCTTCTTTGGAATTTGGGCCTAGCAACCCCTATGGTGGGCCCATATTGATTAAAAGGTCTTATAGCCGAATTTTTAGAGAGATTGGTGGTGATCTTAACCTATAAATACTGGCCTGGAGGGTCATTATGAGGATCTTTACGCTATCGGTTACTTGAATCTTTATTGTAATCAAGTTTTTTCTTAACTCTTGCTGTTGTAATCAAACTACTAGTGAATCAATAATGCTAATCTTCAAAGTGGACTTAGGCATATAATGTCGAACCACTATAAATTCCTGTGTTCTTGATTATTTCTTTGATTTTTCTATTAGTTTATTCCATTCCTTAGTTTTAATTTTACTTTCTTCATTTACTTCTCTACATAAATCTATTCTTGGGTGTCTGTGACCAATTTGGTTGCAAACACCCCCTTTGTCTGAAAATCTTTTCTCACTTGACACACCGCCTATTGGGAGTTGCAAAGGATGTGTAAAGTTTGACTCCCAAATCTTTCACAATTTGTAGTCCTATGATCAATGCCTCATATTATTCTTCGTTATTTGTCGCGAGAAAGTCGAGTTTCAGAGTGTAACAGATTGAGCATTCTTCGAGGGTTACCAACGCATCACCTTCCAAGGAAGAATGCTCGTTGGATACCCCCATCGGCATACATCTTCCATCTAGCATTCTGATCTACACAATTCTCTAGAGTATCATCTCTCCCAATGTACTCGACTATATAGTATGCCAATGCGTGACCTTGGATTACCTTCCAGGGTGATACGCTATGTCATATTAGCTCAATTCAATGTTCCATTTCAATAGTCTTCTAGAAGTTTCAGGTTGCCGCAAGACCTGTCTCAAAGGTTGATTGGTAAGAACCTTGATTGGATGATCCTAGAAGTATAGGCAGACTTTCCTCAAAGTAATCAACAGGCAGTACGCCAGCTTTTCCAGCATTAGGTAATTCCTCTCTACTCCAGCTAACCGCTTGCTAATGTAATACACCAGCCTCTGAATTCGGTATTCTCCACGTATAAGTGCGGCACTCAAAGCGTGCATCGATACTACTAGGTAAACAAACAAGTCCTTGTCTTCCAGCAGTTTTGACAAGATGAGGAGTCTCTCTAAGCGATCCACCAAAGCCTGAAAAGCGTCTCTACACTACTGTGTCCAAACAAAATTTCTCTTCCCTTTCTTGAGGATATCAAAGAAAGGGATGCATTTATATGTGGCTCTGGAGATAAATCTGCATAAGTTGGCAACCATCACATTCAAGCTCTGGACTTCCTTAATTGACTTTGGCGCTTCGATGTTTCTTAGTTCCTGAATCTTCTTCGGATTAGCTTCTGCCTCACTATAAAACCTAAGAACTTTCCCGATACAACCCCGAATGAACACTTTAGTAGATTGAGCTTCATTCCATACTTGCAGAGTACACTAAACATTTCTACCAAGTCATCAACGTGGTTCATCGATCGCCATGATATCACAAGCATACTGTCTATGCAAACTTCCATTGAATGGCCAATCTATCCCTTGAACATCGAATTAATTAGCCGTTGTTTTTTAGCTTATCCACCTCTTCTTTCAGTGCAACAGATCTCTTCATACCCAGGCTACAACGTTTCTTTTTCAAAAGAACGCATTTTGGATTCACATTCAATGTGTAGCATGCTATCTTCGATGACATTCCACACATATCAAAATGCTTCCAAGCAAACACATCTAGGTTTGCTCGAAGAAAACTAGTTAATTTCTTCATCATCCTTATGCTGAGTTGAGATCTGATCTTCAGTTCCCATGTAGGAGCATCCTGACTAGTCGAGATGTCGATCATCAACTCCGAGAGAGAAGCCCTTGTATCCTATGGATTATTCCTTTGATCCATGTCCTTATGGAGCCGACTGTGCTTCCCAAGCAGGGCTTAGGTGGTGGTCACTATGTGTCGAAAGATTTGTTGCAGAGATTATTTTCCACATCCTTTCCTTTCTCACATCGCCTTGCCTCCTTCATCTCTACGATGAAGCATTCACGTCCAAGCCTCTGGTTTCTCTATGTAACTTCCACTCCATTTTTTGTCGAGAATTTTAATATCAAATACCACAGGGCGATGGCCGCTCAAAAATCATCTAGGGCCGGTCGGCCAAGAAATGCATTATAAGCAGAAAAATATATCCAACAAGACAAAGGTTACAACCCACACTCTCTTGTGGTCACCTTCTTCTAATACCACCGGTAGGTCTATACACCCAACAGGTTCCATCACCGTACCACTAAATCCCTAGATACGAGATTTACACAGTTTTAGATCCTTGCCATCCAACAACATCTGGTCATAAGCCTTCTTAAATAGAATGTTGATTGAACTATCATAGTCAACTAACACCTTCCTTACAATAGTTGGCCCAATCATGGCCGAAATCACTAAGGGACCTAATGATGGGGCTTTACCTCAATCGGCATCCCAGTTTCTGAATATAATGTCATTAGTCATTATCTTGAGCTGCTTTGTTGGAGCTCCTTCTTTGATGGCAAAGAAACTTTCATTTACAACATGCTTCAAAGTTTTTGTGTATTTCTTAATTTCATCCCAACTCTTCTTAGCCAGATGCAGTCCTTCAAAAATGGTATTGATAATCAATATTTTTTCAAGCCTTTTAGGATCTTCCTCACCAAGCCTAACTTTCCCCCGCTGGAATGGTAGTCCTTGGGGGTTAGATTTTCGTTGCCCGCCATCCCGTGGGACTTTGACAAACTGCTGTAACTTCTTCTTTCTTTTCGAATCGTTAATCACATTGTGTAAGTGTTCATACTCTTTTGTGTTATGACTATGGATTTCATGGAACCTACAATGCTTTCCATCTTTCTTCTCCTTCTCAGTTGTCTCCCTTAGAGTCAGCACCTTGTATTGCTCTATACCTTGGGTCGCAAGGTATATGTACTTTAGCCACCACTTCTATTCTCAGTGTTAATATCAACATTCCCTTAACTCTTTGCTGACTGCTTCACAGCAATATTACTCTAAATAAATTTTGCTGACTGCCCCCACACTAACCTTCCTAGTAGTAATGCTTGCCTTTTCCAAGCACTAGAATTGGATTTCTTTCCTATAAAACACATCCATTGTCGATGGGGATTTCATCTTCATCCATCTCCCAAATTCAGTGCAGGACGAATCCCCCTATCAGTGCCATCAAAACAACGTCCTTCTATGCATTTGCTTACATCCATCTGTAATCTGTTCAAGAAATCCTTCAGTCACTCTCCTATCTCCTAGAAGTGGTTTGACGATAACACAACTCTTTAGGATGAGTAGTGTTTAGGTGGAATTGCTCGATAAATTTTCAAGCCAACTGATCAAAAGACGATATGGATGTTGGCGAAAGCCTGGTGAACCACATCGTCGTAACACCCTCGAGAAAAATGGGGAAAGAATGACATCTAATGGCTTTGGTTGCTTTAGCAGAATCCATATGCCATTCATAATTCATCAAATGCTGCCTCAGATCCGTCCTTCCATTGTATGATGACATCATCGACATTATGAACCTTCGAAGGTATTCTTTACACAAAATCTACTTAGTTATGGGTTTGGCTAGAGGAGGAGCCTCATTCATCATTACCCCGTTGCTAGTTTTCACATACCAATCTCCTCACCATTTCAGCCAAGTGATTCGGCTTTATAGGATCTCCTAAATGACGATAATCGTGGTCCACCCCAAGTGTTTGGCCTGGTAACCGCTCTCGATTAGGCTCACAATGCATGGGTTCTCCTGACTTTAGGAGAGTCATCCATCCAGTGGTTCTGTTAGTTCGGTTTTTGCATGATGGGTCAATAACCAACGCCTACTCTCCAGCATTCTGGCCATCAACAACACGACCAAACTCATCTCCAACATCATTATCCGCAACTTCAACTTGTTAACTTGCCAAGTCAGCAAAAGATGGTTCAGTACCAATCCCTGTATGGGGTTCGGTACCGATCCTCACACTTTGACCATGATCGGTATCCAGCCTATGCCTTGAAGTGCAGACCACTTTTCTGACCATATTTTTCTTTACCTCTCTATGCCTCTGGCCCAATGACGAAGGACTATCAGATTCAAACAAGAAGGTGTCAACTCCTTAATGCTCCTTCTTCAACCATGAGTTAATTCATTCAGTAAACTCAAGCTTTCATGCATCTTCCAGTTCACCTAATCATGACTCTCATATAGCTTGTCATTTATCTCCCTTATCATTCAGTCCATTTCTACCCACATTATCACCTTCGATGGATTATGGACTTTAGCAATAGTTGGCTTGCAACTTCTTCTACATGTTGAGAGCCAACATTTTCAGCATCATTCGTGGGTTTGAAAGCAGTAGATCAGTCTCTTCATAGGGTCATTGTTCAAAATAGCTTCTTGTAGATTTTGTGGAAATATGAGTAGTTATGAATGTAAAAAATAGAGAAAATTGATCGATCTAGTGGATTGAAGCAATCCAATAGTAAATGATTGATCCAAATATCCTGAGAAACGCTCTTAATGAAAGCACCAATATGTTCATAATAGAACGAGGCACAAACACCCAAGAAATTAAAGTAAATAATTAAATAAAGAAAATTAAAGGAAACGAAGAAAAAACAGCATGCACAAACTTTATAGTGGTTTGGCTAACTAATGCCTACATCCACTTAACTTTGTTGATGATTATATTGTTGTTTATTATGGATCGATAATGATCCTCGAGAATACAAGAACATATGGAGAAAACTGCAAACAATTTGCAAAAAGATCCTTCAAAATGACCCCGTCCACCTCTATTTATAATTGAAGGTCGTCGAAAATCCCTCCACCATGTACTAAGCTATGTTCTCCACATTTAGAAAGAAAAATGCTCGGATGATCATCGCCGCGTCATCAATTATTATCGATCGGCATCGAACCATAACCATGGATCGGTATCAATCCATAAGACTGCCTTATGAACCTTCCTTATGGCCTTGAGTAGATGCAACTTTCTAGTAGCTTCATGTTTTCTAACTTGGTTGCTTTGCTAGTTGTTTGTTTCTGAACCAATTAGTTAGATCGGTGGTGCCTTAGAATACCTAACTTCATGTGGTCGATGCGCTTGATGGTGAACTACATGCGAATGATGTTTTTAGGCTTGAAATGGTTTGTTATAACCTTGGTTTGGAGTTTGAGGGGATGTAAAGTGATATAGGTGGAGTTATATGGCTCGGTACCGATCGACATAATGGATCGGTACCAATCCATCACTTAGGTGGCTAAGTGATGTTGCGCTCCTCTCTAGAGTTGGTGGCTGTGCATTGAGCATCTTATCTTGTCCATACTTGACTTCTAGGCGTATTAGATATCTCTTCGAGCTCTCCGCCTTGATAGCTTTCAAGTCCGATAAATTAGGTTCGTCCAAACATGGCTTGGTCAAAAGGCTGCATAACATTCATGCTTAGAGAGCTACAGACCACTAGGTACATGGGATAGGATCCATTGAGCGAAAGAGTAAAGGGCTTCACATCTATAATGTCGATGGAGGATGAGATGAAACATGTCCAAGCTCCACTTTTGTTAATGTTGACTACGGTTTGGCTTTAGGGGAGCTTAGAGAGGAGTTAGGCAAAGTGATGTATGCCATTGTATTTCTCATAACAGTGTGCACCTTTTTGTATTTGTAGCTTGAAATCTAATGTCTAATAGATAGGTGCAACATTTATGGCTGAGCAGGGGAAGCATAAAGGTCGCATTTTGTAGGTGGCAATGGGAGTTTGCAAGGACGAGTCCTTTGTGGTTTATTGATTTGAGGTGTATGGAGTGAGAAATGGAGAGAGAAGGGATTAAAGAAGTAGGTTGACATGCATATTTTCTACACATGCAATGTTTGGGAAGAAAGGTGAATATATAATTAAAGTGATTATATTTATTAATTAATTTAATTAATCTCCTTACGAACTAAATTTGTATCTTTACATACGACGTCCAATCAAGATGCAATCTTCGCCATTGCACATGTAGTGAGATTATCTACGACGATATTGGGTTGGACTGGATTCAAAAACTAATGGATTTATGGTTCAGGTGAGTGGAATTATAACTTTGAATTTATATTTCAATATAAATCCTCATAAATATATATTGAAAATTATTACCTGGAAGAGGTAGAATAATATGTGTGTGTGTGTAATTATTTCATATTTGATTGGTTTGTTTTAAATAGATATTGGGATAATTGATTGAGATCCCGCGTATATAAGTATTGTGTGACATTCGAATGGAATAGAGTTAGATGGAGTTGATTTTAATTTATAACATGGTTATAAATCAACTAAATCCTAATTTGTAGTTAAATTAATGATAAAAATATTAAAGTTACGTTAGTGATTGAAATACTATTATATATTATTACTAATATAAATTTAGAAGTAGACCTTTAAAATAAGCCGTTAAGCTAAAATAATGATTTAGGCAGGTTAAACTTATATTAAAATGGTTTTGAAGTTTATCGCGCCTTTATATTAGTTTATTATAGTGTAATTCAATAATTAACTAACTAGTAAATTTCTATAAAGGTGATTTGAGAAATTAGGAATTACAAAGGAAATATTGTATTATTTAATAGGGTTTGAGTAAGGTTAAAAAAATCCTTAATATTGTATGCACGAGCTATGTTATATTTTAAGGATTTATTGATAGCTAAACTTGATTTAAATAGAGGAACTAAGTGAAATTAAGCTATAATATAATTGAAAGGCAAGTGCATTATTTTATAATATAAGTTTGAGACTTCTATAAATATTACGAAGAAGATGCGACTTGAGTAAGTAAATAAATTATATGATTGTTGGATTCATTATTTAAGTAAGGTGCATTTACTTGAATTCGATGTAGGGATTTATTGGAATTGATTAATGGTGTGAATTGCTGATTAGCTATGGAATGCATGTGTGGATTATATTAAACAATTAAATAAGTTAAATGGACAAATTACATGAAAGAATTGTACACATTTATATGTAGTTTATATATATTCAATGTAAGCTCAAATAAATGTATTTAGTTGAGTCTGGTATTCATGAAATATATTTGGACAAGCTAATTAATTGAAGGATAGAAATGTTGTAGATTGTAGTCCAGTTGCAAGGATCGAGTGTCCTATTCCAATAGCAAGACGATGTTATTAATGTAGTCAAAACGACATTATTTACTGACCAGTCATTGGCTGAAATAGGCAGTAAGTCTAGGTCTTGGTGATTTGCACTCGAATCTCAATCTAATCCTTCCAATACTCAACGTTTAGGTTCCAAGGGACCTCTGTAAGGACCTCGAACCATCAAAATCGACACAAAGCAAGCCGAGACCCTCGGATGGTTTCAAATGAATGACCGGTACTTGGAACGAGGTAGAATTAGTGTGATGTTTTCATTTGATGCGAAAGAGACGTGACCCACAAGACGTAACAATGAAATGAATTATTAGGTGGGATTAGAGTATGTATTTACTCTTATTGCTTGATACATATACTTTAGAGAGGATGCGTTTTATAAGGCTTCAATATGCCGATTTGAGCATAGAGAGCACGACTTGTGGGATACGCCCGGTATCCATATAATATGAATATATATCGAGTAAGTAGATAATCCATGATACCATGGGAGAATTTCACAACATGCATATGGTATTTCAGAGCATGTTCGGAGAGATATGGAAATGCCCATCTTGAATAGATCATATATCACTCAAGCCTATAGTAGAGGTCAAGGTGAGATCTATACGTGTCTATTGCATACTGATGTGACTTGGAGTCTATGGTACATTTAGATACTTGCTGATTCTTTCTTATTCTCTAATGGGTAGTCAATGGAAAGCCGATCACGTAAGGTCCTAAACACTACACCCACCATTGATTGGTGGGTGTATCGTAGAGTAGATAAGGAGTAATGTATCGTATAATAGGAAGTTAACAATGTATTGTACAATACATGCTTTGTAGTATATCATATAGTGGACAATTAATAGTCTATCGTATAGCAGACGTTCAGTAGTATATCGTTTTTGAGGCGACTTATGATATATTATTTGAGTAAACGATTAGCAGTAGATAGTAGGTGGTAAATTTTACTTATGAAGTTCCCATACACTTTTATTATTTAATTGTCATTAGAGGTAAACCTAGATTAGGATGCATATATCACCACTAGTCTCAAAAGAGTGTAGTATTGACCTTACACTTGTAACGACCCGTAGTTTCGCTACTTCGAAAATGAGAGATTTCGTTCAATTTAAATTTAAAAGGAGTCTAAATCTTAAATAAATATGTTATATATATAAATAATTATCTGTTCTTATAGTTAATGTATTGAAAAGTATAAATTTGGATTTTTGAAACAAATCGACAAAAGTTAAGTTTTGTTAATAATAAATAAAGACTTAAATAAAGGGATTTAAATATTTATTTAAAAAGGTAAATCTTAGTTAAAACATCTAATAAAGATAATAAAAGTATGTTAAAAGATTTGGAAGTATGTTAATAATCGTTTTACAAAAATAACCAAAATTTGTCGCATTTTGTCAGTTTTACATACACTGTAAAATTAGAGATTTTAATATTAATTAAATATGATTTTAAAATATAAAGAGACTTGTTTTAATTTATTTAAAGAAGTAAAACAGTTCATTTTTAAATTTGATTAACATAAATAAATAGTTTAACTAAAACGTCAAAATGTGACCGTAAAATATTTTGTCGCAACGTCGTCGCACCTTTATTTTCTTATATAGGAACATATATTCAAATAGTATAAGTATTAATTAATTAAATAATCAAGTTTACTTTTACTAAATAAGGTTAGAAAACTTCAAGAAGTCATTAAGAAAAGTAAGTAAGAATTAACAAAAGTAAGTAAGAATTAACAAAAGTAAGTAAGAAAAGTCAAAAGTAAACATCAAATCAATATCACATCAAAAGCCAACATAATTATTATTTTACTTGGCTTAGTTCTTAAGAGATTAAGACATAAAGTAGGGATCTGAAAGGTGATGTTAAGTTTTGAAAAAGTGGAGATTGCTTTAGGTTGAAGTAAGGTTAGTTTGGTAATTTGGTAAGAGGTTATTTTGGTAAATTACCATTTTCTTTCTTTTTCTATAAATATCCACCTCCTTCTTCACTTTCATTCACATTTCTTCTTCTTCATTTCTCAAGCTTCTTCATCTTCTTCCTCTTCTCTCTAATGTCTTCCTTGCCATAGAAAAATATTATAAAGAAATAATGTCAAAATATTTACAAAATTTTCAAAAGAAATCAATTTTTATTTTCTTCAAAACAAACTCCTTTTTTCTCTATATTTTACATCTTCTTCTTTCGGCCATAAGTTCTTCAATACAGAACCAAAATGCAAAAATATTTTTTTTAAATCATGTATTTTTCCTGTGGCTACAACTTTCATGTTAACCACTTTGTCTCATTCTATTTGGGCCAAAATTGGTCACAAACCCCAAGTATTGTGAAAGCACCACTGTATGAATATAAATCAGCAATATTCAAACACAAATCACGAATCTAAGCAAGCAATATGCAGCAAAACAGAAATTATGAACGAGAACACACGATTTATAGTGGTTCGGCTATCTCCGGCCTACGTCCACTTCAAATGTTTTTAAATTTTATTGATGTTCTTCTCTGATTACAGCTGATTACAGCGGATTACAAAGGATTATGGCTCTGAAATTCGAGTGTAACGGCAGTAGTGGAGTGCAAAGTAGAGTCTGGTAGAGTCTCGGCGCTTTTGAATCCAAATCCAGCCAGAGAGAGATCCATTTCTTTTCTGAATGACCTGGGGCTCTATTTATAGGCGTTGGAGGCTGATATTTCTCCTAAAATCCAGGGAGACTGCTTCTGGCACGTGAGGGGGCCCACATGGCCGAAACCTGGAGATCCGGGCCCACATTGGGATCGATTCGACCCTTGCTTCGAATCGATCAAAAAAGTGTCCAATCGTGATGAAACTTGGCATGAACATTCTTCTATGTATATGCAAGCTCCTGTGAAAATTTCATGGCATTTGGATCAAGGGATTGAGAGATATGATCGATTCAAGATGGTGTTCTTCGGCATGCTGGTTGCTTCGACTCGATCCCATGGATTCGTTCGAATCGATATGGTTCGAATCCATAGGGTCGAATCCATGCTCCTGATGACGTGGCGCACATTCTTCGTATCGATCCTCTTACTTCTTCGAGTTGAATGGGTCGATTCCAGGGTTTTAGCTGCGTTTACTTGGTGGTTTCGAGTGTTGGATTCGAAGGTTCGCTACCTTCGAATCGATCCAAATATATGACTGTGGATCGATTCGAAGTTGCTTCATCATGGGGATTCGAAGGTAAGCAGAAATGGAGTCGGAGCTCGCTCTGTTGCGTGGATTCGTGGGACCCTTCTTTGATGGTCTTGAGGGAATGGATTTGAGGCAAGGTGCATGATAGGTTCGAAGTATAGCAACTCTATGGATTCGAACTCTTCAACCTTGAGGGATACGAAGAGAGGTAGCATCGTGGATTTGAAACTAGGTGGTCTGGATGGATCCGAACTAAGGCTTGCTCGATGGAGTCGAAGCAAGGTCTAGTTCATGGGTTCGAATCAATGTATGGATGATGGATTCGAAGTGGAGTCGAACCGATGGATGCGAAGTCCATCGATTCGAACTAGGGAGTACCCTATTGATTCGAACCGAGCAAGATTTACTTCCCTCAACTTGAATCCATCATAACTTGAGCATACGAACTCGGATTGTCTTGAAATTTGAACCACTGGCTTCTACAGCTTTTCTCATCATGTCTTGTCAATTGTGGCCCGTTCTGGACTCGGACAAAATTCATCGATATCCATGGTTATCTTGCAATGCTCAATTGGTACTTAGGAATAGTAATCATTGATTCTTAGTAAATTTTGGGTATCTCAACTTTGCCAAAAGTTGGGATAACACATTCCAAAGTTTACTTTGTCAAAAATCCACTTCTTTACAATGCATTTTCTGGCCCAGTTTTTAAACCAGAAAATATGCCATTTTATTTTGATCATAAAAGATCCTAAATTTGAAATTATTTTTTTAAAACCAAATGAAATTTCAGTGGCTACAACTTTTGGGTTGATCACTTTTTCCAGTTTTGAGGTTTTCTATACCTGAAACTCAATTCTTTGAAGTGTATTTTCGGGCTTTATTTTTGTGAATCCGAGAATATCTCTTTTATTTTGAACATATCTTCTTCAAAACAACTTGGATTCAATTGATTATTTTTTTCAAATTCAATAGAAAAGAATTTGCAACAACTTTTCAGTTGATAAGTTTTTCAAATTTTGTGAGTAAGAGAGTCAAAAACAAGAGAGAATATGACCTATTTTTCGGATCTAAATCTTGGGAATTCAAGTTCAAAGCTCTACCGCTTCTTCTCTATATTTTCGGACAACCTCCATCTCAAGCCTCGGCCAAGCTATTGAATGGGAGAGGGTGTTGGTTGCTAGTGTGTAATGGAGTAGGAATTAATTAGTGAAGTGTTGGTTGATTAGAATATTGGTAGGAAGTTAATCGCTTTGGATTATGGTGAGAAATTCTCATTGCTTTTGAATTTATATTTTGATTATGTTATAAATCATATTTACACCCTTATGACATATGAATGTTCATACCAAATTGATTTTTAATATGGATGATTTGATAGTTAGTAAATTAAGTGAATTGTGATAATATATCCCGTTATGATATTAATAGTGAATGTTAGATTTGAAATCATATGCATGTGATTAGATTGAATGGATGTTATGTTAGCGATAAATATGAATATTGGATATGTTCATTTTGATTAAGTAATCCCTTTATCTAAAAAGACCATATTTTAGTAATATGAGATATTATGGAAAAATAAGTCTCTTTTCATTTAGAAGTGAAATTAAAGTTAAAATGAAAGAGAATTTGAAATTTGAAGTGAAATGGATTTGAAAAGGATAGTTAATTAGAAATTGAAATTTAGATGAATAGTGAAATTGAAATGCAATTTGAATAAATTATTTCAAGTATTGAAAAATAAGTTAAAACTAGACGCGTCGCGCAACGATAGTCCGCGATTTCGCGCCGAAAAGTTCAAATGAATGAATAGAGTGGAATATAGCTCGAAATTCTTCGAGATAAGAAAATTCCGGACTATTATATCCATATCTTCTAAAACGAAGAAAGGAAATCAAAGTTTCGATAAGTAGATTATGAAATAAGTCCAAATCAATTTTCAAGAAAAATCGCGCTATTGCAGTTTAGTGACCATAATAGGAAATTTGTTTAAATTGATGTTTTTAATTATGAAAAAAATATGGAATAAATTTGATAAACCTATTTAAATGATTTAAAAGAGATTTGGATTGGAAAATATGAATTATTGAATGTTTAAAAGTTGTTTAATTCAAATAAGCTTATATAACATTTTCCGCAGCACTTTTCTGTTGCGAATTCTATAACTTTTGGAATATGAGTTTAAATGTAATGACGTTTCCCAGGATAAATTATGAATGTTTTAAAAAGGATAATTAAGCGTTTTGAAAGATAATTTGGAATATTCATAAGCAATTCCAAAATAAAGTTGAAAAATCTTAGTATGCGGAAACGACTAGTACATTTGTCTCGCCTGTGAGATCTGGGAAGATAGAACAAGGTGTTTAAGTAAGGTTAGGAATGGAGCAACCAGTGCCCTGAACTTACCTGGCCTATGTTTTCTTTTCTTAGGCGAGGGGTGGAAACGATCGAAAGGAAAGCCCAGATGCTCTTAAATTAAAAAAGATTCTGTTTTAAGTTTTCCAAATTAAAAGAAGATTGGTAGTATCCAAAAGTTAAGTAATCTCCAAAATGAATGATTTCTACGATCCTATTTACTCAAAAATGTTTGTTAAGATTGATTTAGGGTTTATCGTAAACGATGTCTTAAATAACATTGTTTTTGACTCACCTAAAAGTTAAAGGATTTGATTGAAAGTTAAGAAAGAAAATTTGATATATTTTCCAAAGCAAAAGAATGAATTGCTTAGAATTATCCTAAGTTAAAAGAAAGAGATTTCGAAATCATCATAAAAGAATTTAAGTGAAAAGAGACTTAATAAATCCTATATACTCGTATTCACTTTTATCGATGATTGGATTTCGAAGGAACCAGAGATCGAATTTGGTTGATTATGTTCAGCATGATAGGGGGTTCTCGCTTTGTGAATAGTGATGAAGCTTAGACTCTTGCTCCTACATGTCCCTGAGATCGAGTATCGAAGGGTTGGTTTTCAGTCGAGAGGCTGGCTGTAAAAGCAAAGCGTGAGGTACCGATGTAAGCTACGGCGGAAAGTGGCCGTTGTCGATGGTTGAAAAGCCTAGATCTTTACATTTGGTATCAGAGCTGAAGGTTAAGCGAGAACCTTGGCTCTGTTATGGGTAAAGTCTCATCAAAGATAGGATTAGTAATATCTTAGGATGAGTAACTCGTTAGAGATAGGGTTAGTAAAACCCTAGAATGAGTTATGAGAGTATTATATATATGAGCGCGTATTTGTTAATTTTATAAAAATGATTTTGTTTTAAAGAAGTTGGTAAATGAATTAATATTACCTTGGGTTTGTATTATAAATATTGAAGGGATATTATTATTTTTTGGTTGGAGATTAAGGATTGTTTGTAATTTAGCTTAGTAAAACTAAAATATGAATATCTTGTGACTAGAATTGCACAAATTTGACTATAAGATATTTCATATAGGATCAATTAGTTGAAATCTTGAATCTAAAACTTTAATCATATACCCTTAGATATTTGGTATTAAGAAATAATAATGATTAAGTGATTATCATGATGGATGGATTTAAAAGCTAAGTACAAATATCTTGTGAAGTAACATTCACAATTTGATTTTAAGATATTTGATGATAATATTGAAGCTAGAAGTTGTAATTAGAAAAAGTAAAAAGGAAATGCATACTTAGAAAAATTCTTATTAACAAGATAGGAAAAAGATAAACCTAAGTTGAGACTTTTTACTAAATATACTATAAAAGGATAAGTTCTATAACTTATAAAGGAGTTAAGTTAATTTGAAATTTAGGCACTTTGACTAGATTAAAATCAAAGTGAAATTTAGGAACAAAAGGTATAAGAAATATCATCCTAATATAAAAATTTGAATTAGTGATACATATAGGGTAATATTTGTAATTCAAAATGAAGTAAGAATAGAAGTGGATGATTTTGAAAAATATGGTTAGTAGTTTGATTGTTGGATGAAAATGATTAAGTAACAAACACCATGTGAATTAAGTTTCACAAATTTGACTATAAGGTATTTGATGGATTTAAGAATTTTGATTTAGAAAATGGATAGGTAAGTAAGTTAAGTAAGTTAATCATAGAATCAGTAAGAAAAACAGTGTACACTTAGTAAAGTTGTCTTATTAATATATGGATTAGATAAATACTATTAGCTAAATGGAGACCTTAGGTAAAGAAAACTAAGGATTAAGTTTTATAACTTATTTATTTGGAATAATAAAATTCCACATTTGTTGAAGACCCTAATTGAAGTAATGATGGTTTGAAGATTAGGGATATGTATATATACTCTTAGGAAGTAAAGGTATATTATACAAGTTTAAGTCATATTTATGAGCTTAAGTAATAATGGATTTAGTAAAAGGTAAATGGTTGTGAAATAAAGTTGGATTAATAGAAGTTTTGAAAAATGTATTAGGTAAAGAATAAGTATATAAGTTAAACGTAGATTATTTTGGCACATAAATTTTGATCTAAGATTTGAGTACAGAACTTTGAGGTGTTTACACCAATCCGAAAAAGGATTTATCACTCGATTTTTGATGGCGAACATTGATGAGAGTTTATGATTATGTACACAAGTTTTCTATCATGGTTGAGAGCTATGCAAGGAAAGCAAGGGTTTGTGATTAAGAAGTCTGATCAAAGTCCTCACTAGAAAATCGAGGGATTGGTACTAGTTCAAAAGAAAAGTTGTGGATTTAAATAATAGATCGAATCAAATATCACATATAGTATGATGTGTTGTGTCTGTCTACTTAGTAGTTGGATAGTTATCTTAAATAGTAGGCATTAAGATATAGTGGTTGGACTTACGTTTTGATATATATATATAGACCACAGATATAGTATATGCTCAGGACAGGGAATGAGTTATGCGGATGTATTCATTTATGTTGATATAGTATCAGTGTGGTTGTTTTGGATGCATAATCTTGTTTGGTTGTTGTATATACTATCTTAAATATGCAGTATGCACTAGGATGGGTAAAATAAAAATTTAACTTGATGTATGTATATATAACCTTAAGTACATGATAAGTACTCAGGTTACTGTAGAAAATCTTGGTATGTATGTTTGGCATCATCTTTTTTAGTGTTGTTATGATATCGTCCTTCTTGTTTTCTATCATCGGTAGAAATAAGCCACATTATTTGAGGAGATGAGTATGGGATAGATTCCTTTGTCTTTGATTTCATTTCGAGGACGAAATGCTTTTAAGTAGGGAAGAATGTAACGACCCGTAATTTCGCTACTTCGAAAATGAAAGATTTCGTTCAATTTAAATTTAAAAGGAGTCTAAATCTTAAATAAATATGTTATATATATAAATAATTATCTATTCTTATAGTTAATGTATTAAAAGGTATAAATTTGGATTTTTGAAACAAATCGACAAAAGTTAAGTTTTGTTAATAATAAATAAAGGCTTAAATAAAGGGATTTAAATATTTATTTAAAAAGGTAAATCTTATTTAAAACATCTAATAAAGATAATAAAAGTATGTTAAAAGATTTGGAAGTATGTTAATAATCGTTTTACAAAAATAACACCAAAATTTGTCGTATTTTGTCAGTTTTACATACACTGTAAAATTAGAGATTTTGATATTAATTAAATATGATTTTAAAACATAAAGAGACTTGTTTTAATTTATTTAAAGAATTAAAAATTTTATTTTTAAATTTGGTTTACATAAATAAATAGTTTAACTAAAACGTCAAAATGTGACTGTAAAATATTTTGTCGAAAAACGACGTTTTGTCGATTAAAAGTTGTCGCAACGTCGACGCACCTTTATTTCCTTATATAGGAACATATATTCAAATAGTATAAGTATTAATTAATTAACTAATCAAGTTTACTTTTACTAAACAAGGTTAGAAAACTTCTAGAAGTCATTAAGAAAAGTAAGTAAGAATTAACAAAAGTAAGTAAGAATTAACAAAAGAAAAGTCAAAAGTAAACATCAAATCAATACCACATCAAAAGCCAACATAATTATTATTTTACTTAGCTTAGTTCTTAAGGGATTAAGACATAAAGTAAAGATGTGAAAGGTAATGTTAAGTTTTGAAAAAATGGAGATTGTTTTAGGTTGAAGTAAGGTTAGTTTGTTAATTTGGTAAGAGGTTATTTTGGTAAATTACCACTTTCTTTCTTTTTCTATAAATATCCACCTCCTTCTTCACTTTCATTCACATTTCTTCTTCTTCTTTTTTCAAGCTTCTTCATCTTCTTCCTCTTCTCTCTAATGTCTTCCATGCCATAGAAAAATATTATAAAGAAATAATGTCAAAATATTTACAAAATTTTCAAAAGAAATCAATGTTTATTTTCTTCAAAACAAACTCCTTTTTTCTTTATATTTTACATCTTCTTCTTTCGGCCATAAGTTCTTCAATACAGAACCAAAATGCAAAAATCTTTTTTTAGATCATGTATTTTTCTAGTGGCTACAACTTTCATGTTTATCACTTTGTCTCATTCTAAAGTTTACTATGTCAAAAATCCACTTCTTTACAATGCATTTTCTAGCCCAGTTTTTAAACTAGAAAATATGTCATTTTGTTTTGATCATAACTTGATCATAACAGATCCTAATTTTGAAATTATTTTTTTAAACCATATGAAATTTCAGTGGCTACAACGTTTGTGTTGATCACTTTTTCCAATTTTGAGGTTTGCTATACCTTAAACTCAATTCTTTGAAGTGTATTTTCTGCCTTTATTTTTGTGAATCCGAGAATAGCTCTTTTATTTTGAACATATATTCCTCAAAACAACTTGGATTCAATTGATTCTTTTTTTAAAATTCAATAGAAAAGAATTTGCAACAAATTTTCAGTTAATAAGTTTTTCAAATTTTGTGAGTAAGTGAGTCAAAAACAAGAGAGAAGATGACCTATTTTTCGGATCTAAATCTTGGGAATTCAAGTTCAAAGCTCTACCACTTCTTCTCTATATTTTTGGCCAACCTCCATCTCAAGCCTCGGCCAAGCTATTGGATGGGAGAGGGTGTTGTTTGCTAGTGTTTAATGGAGTAGGAATTAGTTAGTGAAGTGTTGGTTGATTAGAATGTTGGTGGGAAGTTAATCGCTTTGGATTATGGTGAGAAATTCTCATTGCTTTTGAATTTATATTTTGATTATGTTATAAATCATATTTACACTCTTATGACATATGAATGTTCATACCAAATTGATTGTTAATATGGATGATTTAATAGTTAGTAAATTAAGTGAATTGTGATAATATATCCCGTTGTGATATTAATAGTGAATGTTAGGTTTGAAATCATATGCATGTGATTGGATTGAATGGATGTTATGTTAGCGATAAATATGAATATTGGATATGTTCATTTTGATTAAGTAACACCTTTTTCTAAAAAGACCATATTTTAGTAATATGAAATATTATGGAAAAATAAGTCTCTTTTCATTTAGAAGTGAAATTAAAGTTAAAATGAAAGAGAATTTGAAATTTGAAGTGAAACGAATTTGAAAAGGATAGTTAATTAGAAATTGAAATTTAGATGAATAGTGAAATTGAAATGCAATTTGAATAAATTATTTCAAGTATTGAAAAATAAGTTAAAACTAGACGCGTCGCGCAATGGTAGTTCGCGATTTCGCGCCGAAAAGTTCAAATGAATGTATAGAGTGGAATATAGCTCGGAATTCTTCGAGATAAGAAAATTCTGGACTATTATATTCATATCTTCTAAAACGAAGAAAGGAAATCAAAGTTTCGATAAGTAGATTTTGAAATAAGTCCAAATTAATTTTCAAGAAAAATCACGCTAGTGCAGTTTAGTGATCATAACAAGAAATTTGTTTAAATGGATGTTTTTAATTGTGAAAAAAATATGGAATAAATTTGATAAATCTATTTAAATGATTTAAAAGAGATTTGGATTGGAAAATATGAATTATCGAATGTTTAAAAGTTGTTTAATTCAAATAAGCTTATATAGCATTTTCCGCAGCACTTTTCTGTTGCGAATTCTATAACTTTTGAAATATGAGTTTAAATGTAATGACGTTTCACAGGATAAATTATGAATGTTTTAAAAAGGATAATTAAGCGTTTTGAAAGATAATTTGGAATATTCATAAGCAATTCCAAAATAAAGTTGCAAAATCTGAGTATGCGGAAACGACTAGTACATTTGTCCCGCCTGTGAGATCTGGGAAGATAAAACAAGGTGTTTAACTAAGGTTAGGAATGGAGCAACCAGTGCCCTGAAATTACCTGTTCTATGTTTTCTTTTCTTAGGCGAGGGGTGGAACAGATCGAAAGGAAAGCCCGGATGCTCTTAAATTAAAAAAGATTCTATGTTAAGTTTTCCAAATTAAAAGAAGATTGGTATTATCCAAAAGTTAATTAATCTCCAAAATGAATGATTTCTACGATCCTATTTACTCAAAAATGTTTGTTAAGATTGATTTAGGGTTTATCATAAACGATGTCTTAAATAACATTGTTTTTGACCCGCCTAAAAGTTAAAGGATTTGATTGAAAGTTAAGAAAGGAAATTTGAGATATTTTCCAAAGCAAAAGAATGAATTACTTAGAATTATCCTAAGTTAAAAGAAAGAGATTTCAAAATCATCGGAAAAGAATTTAAGTGAAAATAGACTTAATAAATCCTTTATACTCGTATTCACTTTATCGATGATTGGATTTCGAAGGAACCGGAGTCGGATTTGGTTAATTCCTATCGAAAACCACTTCGAACCAATGTATACGTTCGAACGTGAAGACATGTTGATAACGATGATTTTTGAAGACCATGGATCTTTATAGCGTAAGGACTGCTTGTTGATTTTTTCGGGGTCGCACCCATTATAGAGTTATATATAGCAGTGGTCTCTTCGTAATGGAGATTTTGCGGATTGCAAGGGCTTCTCGCCTAGTAATGGCCGAGGAAAGTGCCTTCGGTTTGTCCTGTTCCTGGACAACTTGTATGGACGTTTGTCTGACATTGCATTTCTAAAGATTACGTACATCGATTTTTACAAACGTACATCAGTGGTGGCGGAGAAGACAACTTCTCTTAGCTTAACACCTTCCTTGAGACTTACGAGCTCAAGGGTTGTATTTTTGTGGAAGGCAATTAGTAGTTAAACGGAAATGACAATGTGGCATTCAAAGATGTGATATGCGCTATGTGAAAAGGTAATCGTAACCTCAAGCCGCATCAAACCGGAAATGACCGAAACAGGATTAGATGCGGCAAGGCTAAGTGGGTCATTCTTAATTAGGGTATGATCATCCCCTTCTAGATATATTTCTTCCCGCTATGACGTTCGGGATGTTAATTAATGTGGTGTATGGAAAACGAGCGCTCGGTTAAAGGTCGGTAACGACCGGGGGATGACATGTTCGGTACTATCTAGTTAAAGAGGTAGGTCGGTCTTGTGTTGGTAGAGAAGCTTTGCGATGGTTTCTCGGGACATCCATCTAGAGGTGTACCCATTTCGGATGGTAGATCCTGCGCCTGGTCATTTGTATGGAAATCCATTCTCCAATAAGTACCTACAGTTTGGTTTTTATAGCCTAGTATGCTGGAATTTAATAATGGTAACAATTTGGGCTAAGATTAATAAGTTTATTTGCAAATGTTTTCAAAGAATGTCATTAGAAATAATATCAAATGTTTTGATATAAAAGTGTTTTAGTTATCATAAGGTAAAAACCCGTCCGCGTTTATGTGTGGGCGTGGTCTTATGAGATACTCTTTCTTTTCAAAGGATCTTTATAACAAAGGCTGATATATGACACTGTCATTAATTATTGAGTTTTTCTCACGCTGGTTTATCAAGCCTGATCCGGGTATTTTCAATACTCGGGTCAGATCCGAGTAGTTTTAGGATAATCGAAGACAGTTGGAGTTTCCAGAGGAGAGCTGGAGATATTCATCGACGTATGGAGATATTCTATTGTCCGCTTTGCTTAGTGTATTTTGTTTGATGTTTGTCAGCAATTGTAAGGGCAGGTTTTATAACTGTCCAAGCTGAATCTAGGTTTGACTCTGATATTGTATTTAGAAATTTTCCGCTGTAAAGATTATTATCGAGATAATATATGTTATTCCATTCGTGTGAGATTCTGTTCTGTCTTCTTTTCTTTATCACCCTAAAGATCCGCCTTTTCGTGCAATTTGAGTTAGACATGTGTGGTTTATTGTCGATTCAAAGGGTACGGGAAAACGGGCCTTTACAACACTCATATATGAGATTTAACTTACATTTCATTGTTGTGCATGCCAGTTTATAGTCATAACATTATGTTTATGATATATTGACCTTAGGAATATAGGAGAGGGTAGGGTAGGATACAATTTCCATTGCTTCGGGAGAGGTTTACTTTACTTATTTATGGGCAGTTCGGATTACTTCTTAGAGACATTTGTGGAGAGGACTACCTATGCATTAGTACTTTCCTATATTGTATGTATATAGCTTTTATATACAATATTTTGAGATAATTTCCCTCACACCAAGGTTTATGCCTGACCTATGTTTTTTTATATGTTTATGCCATGACAAGTCTCTGGTACTCGATTGAGAAGTTTGAGAATTTGGCGCTTTGGGATAGGCTTACAAGAAGCTGGAGCATTCTGGGGATGTGAACTCAATATATTAGATATGCATACTTATTGTTGATGTTGTACATGGCAGACTAACAATTTTGTATGTGAGGCTTATGATATCAAATATTATATTCAAAACTCTACATAAATGGAGTTAATGTATTCCGACTTTATATATTGATATTTATTTATCGGTTTCTTCCTTTAATGCAATCCCTTGTATATTGTTTATCATGTTCTGTTCACGTATATTCAGTATGATATATGTTATCATTCTGCTATAAGATTGTATAAATACGCATTGGTATGATGTTTAGTTTCAATTTTACCTTGATGAACTATCTTTTGTGGTGCTTTAGTAGTCAGATGTTGTCATTCGACGTTGATTTAAAGTATTACAAAGGGTAGATCGTACAACATTATTTTAGCCATAGTCGATTTATTGATCAAGAGTGCTCGAGTGCCCTTAAAGTCTAATAAAACTACATCGAAGCTATCTGAGTTGTATGTGAAACAGATTGTATGATTCTATGGTGTGCTGAAGAGCATTGTAGGCGATCAAGACCCATAATTAATGAGTGAATTTCGGAAGAGCTTATAAGAGGCATCGGGGATGAAGCTGAATTTAAGTATAGCTTATCACCCAAAAACTGGTGGACAAATCGGGAGGGTGAATTGTATATTGGACAATCTCTAATGAGCTTGCATTCTTGACTTCGACGGCTTGTGGGATGGAAATATGCATTTGGTAGAGTTCGCACACAATAATAGTATTAGTCGAACATTAATATGATGCCATTTGAGGAATTATATGCCCGACCATGCATTGCCCCTTCATGTTGGTGGGAAGCGGGTGAGAAACTAATACTTAGGGCTAGATATGCTTATGTGATTTTGGGAAATTGTGATATCATTTGACAACGAATGAAAGTTGTACAAGATAGAAAGAAGAGCTACGTCGATAATAGATGTCGAGATTGGGATTTCTCTATTGGCGACATGGTGTTTATCAAGATTTCTCTAGTGAAGAATATAGTTTTGTTCTATAATAAGGGAAAGTTAGCACCGAGGTTTATGGGTCCTTTTTCGATACTTCAAAGGATTGAGAACCTAGCATGTAAGGTCGACTTACCTTAGAAAATGGCGGGAGTATGCAATGTATTAGGAAGTTTTTCTAGACTCAAACATGATTCTTACGCTAGATCAATTAGATGATATTGAAATTAAGCCTAAAGCATCTAAATCTCATAGGCCTATTCATAAAGTACAAAGCAGCTTAGGCGAAAGGTGGTGAAGTTGGTAAAGGTTAGTGGAGCGAGAGGGAAGGCATTAGTACTTGAGAGGCCAAGGAGAGCATTAGTTCTACTTATCCGAAGCTTTTCACTTCATAAGATTTCATTTTTATCAACTAACTTTTGTATTTAGCATTTATTTTTACTAGTTTAGCATCTTGCATGCTAGGGTAGTTGCATAAGTTTTGTTTCTTGCTAATATATGTATGTTTAATGTTTGCTATGCACGTTTGACTATTAGGCATGCTTGGAATTTATAGTTTCTATTTTTTTATTGGAATTTTGGAAGCGAAATTCCTAGGAGGGAGAATATAACAACCTACATTTTTCAATATCGGTGAATCGTAAAATTATGGTTTTTATAACCAAATTGGCTCCAATTGAATTTAACTTCGGGGAATATTAAGTGTTGGAATTTTTGATTTCGAGAATAAATATTAGATAATTTTGACCTTGAAAATCTTATAAGGCCTATACATTTGATAAGAGTCGAATAGGGTTAAAGTTACTTCCTTATGAATGAAACGATGGTTTCTCATTCTTTAGAGTGGTAATAGTAGATTTTTGGCCTTTCAGTCGAGGAGATATGGCTATTCAAAGTTTAGATAGTTCTTAGGCAGATTAGTGGTTAATTAACCCCATTCCATTATTGAGCCAACTAATTATTTCACCCTTTTTAAGGCAGATTAATGGGTATTTTGATATAGATATATAAGTGGATATATTTATCCCTTTGCTATTGTTCTCACCCTCTTTATTTCCATTTCTTAGGAATGCTTTCTTATGTAAAATGTAAGAATGGATTTGTGAAGCAAATGTCTGACATTAGGAGGTGCAGGAGAAAATGCTAGTGGAGGAACAACATGTACACAAACTAATGGTTAAGGAGGGGAGGTAGCCCCAAAAGTTCATGCTAAAGTCAGTACTCCAATGCTTGCCGTAGATGCTCGAGGAATGTATACAAATGTTCTTTTACATCAGTATATGCAGAAATGCCAAGGAAATAGCTAGTTGAAGTTATTGATTCAAGATTGGTGGTAGCTCGAGGTGTTGAAATTTCCAAGATGAGCAAGATTATAAGAACTATGGAGGAAATATATTCACGGGGAAGGAAATTATTTTGGAAGTACTAAACTGGATGAAGGGGTGTGTGCGCATCTTTGTAAACTTTGGTTAAGATAATGCTCAAAAGAGGTGCTTGGCTTCTCATTAACTTTAAGAGGATGCTTTAGACTAGTGGAAAGCTATGGTTCCAGTAATACCGAAAAGGAGATAATTTATAAATAGTTTAAAGGAGCAATTCAAGGCACTAGTTATCCATAAACCATTGGAAAATGCTCTTTGTAGGAAGTTCTTAGATTTAAAGCAAGGGGAGTTGACTTTGGCAGAATATATTCTGCGCTTTCATTCTCTGTCAGTGTATGGAAGGAAGCATATAGAAAAATAATTAATTTATTAAAGGTCTAAGGAAGTAGATATGATCGCTCATTTTAGGAGGAGAGGAAGATTGATGTTATACACAAGGGTGGAAAGAAGAAGAATTAGACCTCTATCAAAAGGGTAATAAGAATCAAAAAGGAGGAAAGACATCAGGTGCGGGAGCTTAAAAGCCTCTAGGGTTGGCATTACAAGTTTTAACTGTGGCCAGAAGGGTCACTACTCTACTAAGTGTACCCAACGAGAGAACAGGGATACGACGAAGGGCTTTAACTGAAATAACCCCAGGCATAATAAAAGGGATTTTCTACAATTGAGATGGGTAAGAGTGTATGCTTTAGAAGGACTTTCAAGTGGACCGACTGCTGAGGATAAAGGAAAGGGTGTTATCCCTGGAGGTATGATTTCAATTTTTAGTATATCATACAGAGTTTTGCTTGATGCTAGTGGTGCACATTCTCTCATTTCAAATGGCATAGTTGATGGGTTAGAACTAGATACTGCCTATTTGATTACGTCCTTCCGTGTGGATAATTTGATCGGTGGTATGCTACTCTTCGATTAAGTTGAATTGATCTTGAGTTTGCTTTATGAAGGCATTTGTTAGTTTGCAACACGTCATGTTTGACTTCATAGCGTATGAGGTAATTTTGGATATGGATTGTTTATTGTGTAATGATGCTAGGATCTAGTGTATTGATAGAATTATTACTTTAAGAAATCCTAGAGGTGGAGAAAAGATCATGGTAGCTTTGGATGTAATGAAAGAGAAGTTAGAACTGCTGTTATGTGAAAAAGATCAGGAATATGAGAGTAGTAGAGAATTGGTAGTGCAAGAATGTGTAATCATTTTTGAACCAATAACAGGATTGCCGCTTAGAAGGGCAACTGAATTTTGAATAGGCTTCATGCCAACGGCATAACCTGTAATAGACTACCTAGCATAATGTTGCCTAAGAAAATTAAGGAATTAAAGAAGCAGCTAGTGGAATTTGAGCATAAGAGTTTCAATAGGTCGAGTAGTTCACCATGGAGAGCATCTACAGTATTTGTAAGAAGTCAGATGGACCACTCTAGATGTTTATTGATAGGAAGTTGAATGAGTTGATGGTGAAAAATATTATCCATCGCCTAAGGTAGATGACTTGTTTGACTAATAGGGTGGAGCTAGAGGATTCTCGTAGCTATATTTCACAATAGGATTCTACCAGGTAAAGCTAGCTAAGGATAGTGTTCCTTTGACCGCATTTGGAATAAGGTATGGTTCGTATGAATGGTCAGTCATGCCCTTTGGACCGACCAAGTCCCAACCTTCTTTATAGATCTTATTAGCCGAATCTTTCATGATTAGTTGGATAGATTTATGCTAGTCTTCACCAATGATGTTTTGACATACTCCAAGGATGAGAGAGACCGTAAAATACATTTTGGATTAGTATTGAAGTCATTAAGAAAACAAAAATTGAAAATGAAGTTCTCCTTATGTTATTTTTGGAAAAGAGAAGTTAAATTTCTTGGTTGTTTTGTTTTAGGGAATGAGTTAGCGGTTGATCCATCGAAGATAGAGGTTATTAATGATGGGAAGAGACCAAAGATGGTAACAGAAATGAGAAGTTTCTTTGGGGTGGCTCACTATTACTGGAAATGTATTAAGGATTTTTCTCGTATAACAGCACCTTAGCTAAGTTGACTAGGAAGAATGAGAAGTTAATATTGACTAATAGGTTTGAAGGGTCATTTTAGGAGTTGGAAAAGATTATTGAAGAATGCCCATGCTTTGATCGTACCAAAAGGAATCATGATTTGGTATTATATACCAATACATTTTCAACCGGTTCGGAAGCTGTATTAATGTAGAGAGGTTCAGTGATAGCCTATGCACCTAGGTAGTTGATGTTGCATGAAGTTTTCCATCTGACTCATGAATTATAGTTGGCGGCAGTGATCTTTGCCATGAATTTACGGAGATATAATGTTATAAGAGAATTGTACGAATTGTATATGGACCATAAGTTTCTTAAGTATTTACTCTCTCAGATTAAGTCGAATATAGGCAACTGAGATGGTTGGAGCTCATGGTGGCATACATTTTTAATTTTAAGTATATGCAAGGAAAGGGGAACAAGGTCGTCGATGCTTTAAGTTGAAAGAAACAAAATGAAGTATTAGCCATGATCGAGGAATGGAAGACATTAGAAATGTTAGCATCGTATGAAGTGCATAATATGACGAATGCTGGATCAGGCCATGGCCCTAGTTCATAGGAGAGCTTGGAAGTGCATCCAACACTTGTAGATAGAATTGCTGTGAGATAGAAGGAGGACCCTTGTTAGCCGAAAGAATTAGATATGGGTGCAGATGTTATGCTACAAAAGGATTCAGGATAAATTCGAAAGGATAGCTTAGAAAGAGAGGAAGAATAAATGTTTCGAATATGGAAAATCTTCGAAAGATGTCTTGGAAGAAAGCCATCGGTCTAAGTTTACAATTCATCCTGAAGGAACAAAGATGTATCACAACATGAAGTGTGTCTTCTTTTGCAAAAGGATAAAGAGAGAAACAGGAGAATGTAAAAAATTGTATCACATATTAGCAAGTGAAAGTTGAGCATCAGAAGCCAAGTGGTTTATTTAACCCTTTGAAGTACCGACTTAGAAGTGAGCTTCAATATCTATGGTTATAGATAGGTTTCCAAGGTCGAGAATGAGAAATGAGAGTATTTGGGTAATAGTAGATAAACCGACTAAGAGCGCTTGGTTTATGCCAGTGTTGTTGAAAAGAAGGTTAGATTCTTAGCGAAGATATTTGTGAATAATGTTGTAAGAATTCATGAGATTCCGAGTGACATAATTAATGATATAGACCCATTGTTTACCAATGAGTTCTACAAAAGTTTATAGAGTGCATTAAGTAGAGAGTTGAACTTGATACAACCTATCACCACAGAAAGATGGTTAAATAGAAAAGGTGAACCATGTATCAGAGGATTTGCTGAGGGTATGTGTTTAAGACTTTAGAGGATTCTGAGAAGATCATTTGAATTTGGTAGAGTTTGCCTACAATAATAGTTATTAGTCGAATAACGAAATGACACCTTTTGAGGTGCTTTATAGTAGATCGTGTAAGTTACCTTTTGCTAGTTAGACACTGGAGATAGTTTTTTTTGGACTCGACTTGATAAGAGATGCTACTAAGAAGATAGAGTTAGTTCGCGCTAGAATGAAGGTTGTGAAATCATGGTAGAAGAGCGCTGCCAATTAGAGAAGGAAGGATTTAGAGTTCACAGTGGGGGAAAACGTGTTTGGGAAGGTTTCTTGAGGTGTTATGCATTTTGGAAATGTAGGAAAATTAGCTCCTAGATATGTAGGTCTATTGCTAAGGATGAGAAGGTCAACAAACTCACATATAGAGTCGAGTTACCAAGTATTTTGGCGGATTTGCATTTTTTATATATATCTCATTTGAGAAAATATGTGCACAACCCTATTAAGATTGTGGAACTGAGAGCAACATAGGACTTATTTGTAGGACCAGATTTGACTTACGTTAGAGGACCAAAATAGATAGTAGGTCGTGAAATGAAATAGTTGAGGATCAAAGTTATTAGACTTGATTGCGCCAGTTGAGTGGTAAAAAGATGATTGTACCTAGGATGTAGATGACAGGACTAGGAACATCTATCCCGAATTGTTTTAGACATTCATGTTTATAGTATGTTCCTGGTGTCTATTTTATGTACAAGTAATGGGACTAGTATATTTATGTTAGGATATAATTACGTGTTGATAGTAGAGCTAGTGCATTATGTTTGATGGTTAATGATTTACATTTGCAAGGCACAAGTGCAACCTTTGGACTAGCGTGTACTTATGTGATGATTACTTTACATTATAAGGGTGTCGGTGTAATTTTTATTCTTTCTTATTAGAATATCGAGGAAGATGTTCCTTAAAGGAAGGGAGACAATAACACTCGTATTTTGAAGTGTCACAATATAGAGGACTAAATTAATAATATGAAATCATTAAAAGGTAAGTAAGCTAATTTAATTGTAATAAGTAGCTAAGGAAAGTTTGATTAATTAAGCGTAGGATACTTTAAAAAGTTAATTAAATGGACCAAAGGTAATTAAAGCAATTAGAGTTGACCATAAGATAGGAAATAAATTAGATATGAATTTTGTACATGGGAAAAAAATTTCAATTGTTAAGGGAATCCTGTATTAATAAAATTAGGCAACTGAGATTAGATCACAGGGATTTAGAACAAATCAAAACCATCATTATGTAATTCCCTCATCATGACATTCTCATCCTTTACATTTACTTCTTTTCAAAACAAACAAAACCCCATTATCATATCATAGCCGACCACCACTTTTTGAGAAACGATGAAGAAATCAAAACTAAAGACCCAAGCTTTCAATTATAAAGGAAAAGAAAAGGATCACAACTAAGGTTTTATAACTTATGTCGGTGAAATTTTCTCTAAAAACCTTCCAAACCCTTTTGGGTTCGGATTTAATGTTGTTGGATGTTAAAAATGCATATTTAATAATTCGAAATGATTTTGAATGTATTTTTGAATTTAAATGAATAGAATTTCTTCATGTTTTAATGTAAAACATGATTTAAATATTCTTACATAACAGGAAATTTTAATATAATGTTTTCAGTACGAAAATTAAGGTGGGTTTAAATTTTGTACTTTTTGGATGAAGCTATATTAGTTATGAATTTTTAAGTGGAAATGGTTAATTTCAAATATAAATTAATATTTTAAGATATTTAATTTAATATTTGGTTTTGAAATTTTTACCAAAGGTAGAGGAAGATGTTTAGAATTTTGGTGAATTTTCAAGAATTTACCATTAATTTTGAATTCATATGAATTAATAGGTCGAGAAATTATTACCTTAGTTAATGCAAAGTGATTAATGAAAAGAATAATTAAAGGTACTAAATTTTCGGATTGGTCGGAGAATATTGTGTAAATTAAAAGTAGCCACTGGACAAATTACATGTGTACATGTCAGATTAAAAGTTATTACTTTATTAAGAAAAAAATATCATCTTCCATTTAATTATTGATCAACCATCTTGACATGTGATTGCCTTATTTAGGCATGCGGTATCCCTAAACCTTAAACATGCGATAGCTTATAAACGATCTACATGCGATAGCTTTCAAACTTGACCTACGATCGCTTAAAAATGTTCAACCAACGGTATCTTTTAAACTTGAAAACGATGGCTATAGAAATCAACTCTCGATAGCCTTAAATGCCAACATATGATAGATTTAAATGTCAACATGCGATAGCTTATAAAAGCTCAACCTTCGATGGCTTCAAGGTGCATTAAATTTGACATGTGATAGGCATGGCTTGCAATTGGCCAATACGTAATGGCTTTGTGATGTGAAAACATCAAAGTGCAATAACTTTGTGGTTTGGTGGATCGATATGTGATAGCCTTGCTGTGCGAAATCTTTGAGGCACTATAGTTTGATATGCGATAGTTTTGATGTGTGATAGCTAAGTAAATGTCAACATTCGATTGCTATTAAACTAGGGTTGTGATAGCTAGTGAAAAAGAATTTCTTAAGTAAAATAAGAGAATTTTTAGAGGTATTTTGAAAGTTTGTTTCTAAGATGTTCATTGAGAAATTTCAAAAGGATGAAATTATGAAAGAAAAATAATAGTTAAAACAGTTTTAACTTATTTAAACCTTGGATGCTAAGAATTGATGGTTGCATCATTTAAATTAAAGGCAAAATTATTTTACTTAAATATTGTGTAGGGTACACAACGAATAAATGGAAAAACAAATTGAAAGCATGATCGTAAAATATATCGACCCATGGAGTTGTTGAGTGGCAGAGTGCCAAAACCAATAAAGTCTAAAATTCAATGGTATAGGGCAAGGTGCTACGACTTGGGAAGTCTATAAGTTTCAATTAAGAAAAAATGAAACTTTAGTGTAAATTTATGGCAGGGTGCCAAAACATCAAAATGGATGCAATGAATGAAAAGGCAACATGAAATGAGTGTTTCGAGATTAAGTGGGGCTATTGATGCTTAGTAAGGATGCTTGCTAGAATGTATTTATGGTGCTTACATTCAACCTCTTAAGAGAGTTAGGGTGGCTCTAGTAAGGGTGTCACCCATGACGTAACGAGTGACCATTTCATTAGTGAGTTTATTCGATAAAAGGACGAATTAGTGATAGATAAGCCTTGGTGGTGATTACTAAAACAAGTTAATGACAAGTTTAAGATTGAAATCTAGATAAGCGTCTACATGATGCTTGTACTATGTTTGATGATTACATTTTATGGCTCATAACCCCTTAATGATATGTATATGGAATAATTAAATTGAAATGGATGAATATAAATATGACATGGTTAATAAATGAATGTTAAGTATATGGTATACTTATGTTTTTAAGATGATGATATATGTATGCTCATGCTATTACGATTGTTTATGTAATATGATGTTATCACCGTGATGAATCGGTGAGGGGAAAACCCATCTGTGCTTTAGCGGTGTGGTCTCACTATGTGTATGTTCATGGTAAATTTTACTCATACCAGGCTTTATGTTTGACCCATGTTTTTATTATTCTTATAAACTCACAAGTACTCATTCAAGTAGATTGAGTTTATAGACTTAGACATCTTTCTTTTTTAAAGATGAATAAAGCAGTTGAAGATGAAACAAAAGCCTTATAGCTCATAAATGTTATCTTTATTCCATTGTTGTATAACCAGAGTTTATAACTGGTTAAGCGATCATGTTGGCATCTTCATATATTGAACATGAAACTACTATATGTATTATTATGTTTTGCCTCTACGTAGGTACGTTTAAGGTTTTGAGAAAATGTAATCGACAAACTATGTAATGGAAAATATTTGGTTGTTCTGCTTACTTAGAGTTGTGAAAAAAATACTAATTCTGTTTTATCAATTGAAGATAATTCTAATGATAATGTAACAACCCACACCTGAGTGGGCCTGAATTTTCGCTAAATCGAAAACCCATGTCGACCAATGCACGGATCATTAGCTTGGCAACCTGCAAATAAACAAATAAATGCATATCAGAGCACTATCGATATAACTCATAGCAGAATAGTAAAATAAAATACTATTATTACTTATTGACCAAGATTGACACTTTATTATTTAGTGTCTTTGTAAGTATCATGCATGCATAAGGAAACATGTCCATCAACTGTTCCTACCTTGCACTAGTACATTTTGGTGACTAGAAATTGTATGTTTTACACATAACACCAGTTAATGCCAATTACCGTCCATCCATGTTATGTCCTTTTATGTTAGTTAGTCATCTCGACTCTATTACCCGTACTATATGCCTCATTTACCCAAAGTAGATCACAATTACATATGTGTGTGTGTACGTACCAGTCTCCCCTTAGACCAAGATATTATCCTCAATGGTATCCCTAACCCAGTACCTTATCAGGATCTACCATCAACATAATATCACGTTTCATTCTCGTGCATACCATGGAACTCCTACAGCACCAAATATTGCATCATATTGTTTAGCCGTATTCTATCTCACCTTGGGGATTTCTAATTTTCTGCTTCCTATTGTGGACTCAACTCCACGAACTTTAAAGGACTTAACTCCTTAGACTATTATAGACTCAGCTTTATAGACTATACATGACTCGGCTCCTCGGACTATTATGGACTCAACTCTGCATACTATGTTGACGTCAAGAATGGGCATCAACAACTAATAAATCTAGTAGATATTGAATGAAGAATGAAATTAAAACATAGAAAAAATCATGATCGAAAACACAGACTTTATAGTGGTCCAGAAACCTTGGCCTACATCATATCATATTTCTATTGATATTCCACTTGATTATGATTACAAGAATATTTGGATTAGCTAGGATCCATTAGTAAAAAAGTGAAGAATAAAAATGGCAGAGCCTTGGTAGAGAAAGCAGGATCTCATTTCTAACACCATGACTGCTGTATTTATTGGGGAAGCGGTGCATGGATCGGACTGAAATTTTGGCAGAAGGTTTGGGAGACTAAGACGACGTCACCCAAAAATTTCTAAGCCCATCAGGGCCAACAATAGGGATCGGTACTGATCCCTATTAGTGTGTCCAAATGGGACGCAATCCCTACGAAGCGTGCCCCATGATGTTAGCTACTTTCTCCTCAAATTTCGTATAATTCCGACATACGGTTTGTGAGATATTGCATTTTCCATGAAGTAGTATTGCTTGAATTCCGATTTGTGTCGATCCCTCCATAGGGAGTTATGCCGATCCATCCAATTTCCTCCAATTGGAATGAGATCCCTATGAGGTGTTCCACATGTTGTAGTAAGCTTATACTCCAGGTTTTATGTTGATAACATGTGTAGGTTTTGAGTTATTGACCGATCATTGCTAAATTGAGTTGTGGAATTGATATGATACGATCCATAGTGTTAAATATGGATCGTACCTGATCCATCTTTGGGGAGTAGTCAGCTTTCGTGCTTCTGCTTCATATTATCATCTATGCTTGATTTTTGGATCCCACAATCATCGCTCTAGGTTACTGGCCTTGATGACAGCAAAGTCTAACTTGTCTAGTCGGTTCGAATATACCAAATCAAAATGTTAGATAACAACCCCTTTCATTTTGAAAGACCTCTCTTAAGGTTATCCAGCTTTGCCCCTAACACACATACCAGTAAACAGCTATGGCAGTGCATGACCTAATGTGACCTACACTAGTAGGACATGTTGCCAATTAGGTGTAACCCTTGACTTTCGGACTGATGGCTTTCTCGATCTTTTTATAGCTCCTACTCTCTAATATGGTGCCAACACGCTGACATTGCAACGATCTTTGCTCATTGTTCCATTTAGATTTCCTAATGCAATCAAGACAATGCCCCTCCTAAAAGATTGGAGCAGAGCATAATGGGGTATTTCTTCACCTATATGCAAGCGTATATAATTCCACATGTCCATAGTTGGATATGTCCCACATCGATATAATATATACACAACTTCTAGTAGCCCCATGCGATGGGCAGACTTCTATTTTGTAACACTACTGACCTTTCATTCTAACATATTCTAATGATTATGTCATTCTTATCTATCTAAGTGGTTTACTAACTTTAATAATTCACACCTTTCATAAACGCATACTTAATATTACGTGTGTGTGTGTATATGCATGCATGTATGTATATGTATATGTATGTATGTATGTATGTATGTATGTATGTATGTATGTATGTATGTATATGTATATTCTTTCATATTTGTTTGATTAATATGCTCCAATGTTTGACCATTAATAACATTTCTTTACTTTTTAGTGCATTTTTTTGTTCAACTTAAGGCCATTTACCATTTACTTTTCAAAGATCTAAATATATTTTTTTACATTTACTTCCTTTTCTTTTTATTTAACTTTTCCTTTTATTCCTTTTTAATATTTACTACCCTTCCTTGCTTAATAAACTTTCCATACTCTTTTTATTTTTAAGTTACCACTTGCCTACCTTTTCGTCATTATTATTTGATTTCTGTCTTGCTTACATTGCATATATATTAATTTTACAATTTAACCGTTATTATTATCATGCTTCATTTCTTTGAATTGATAATTAGGGATTTTTGTATTTTAACGCATTGGAATTACATCTTCCTTAATAGGGTAGGTTAATACTGCAAACATCTATATTTTATTTAAAAGGGGAATTTGTGTAACATTTGAAATTATAAGGAATCATATTTTGTAGTTACTGAAACAAAAGGTACAAAATACGGTAAATATCCATATTTTATACATCTCTTTCTTTTAGACGTGTTCCTTATTATTACAAATGATACACTTTTATTTATGAATCCGAAGTTGATAATCAATAGAAATTTACATTACAATGCAAACATTCCAACAAATTAAAACGTTACTTAAATCTCAATAATTTATTATGATAAAATTTAATTTGCGTTTAGTTACATACTCATTCAAATCTACAGATCTGAAACTACACATAGTTTATCCAATTTAGGGACTACCACTATCTAATACTTTATAGATTCACATACATGCAATATATAGTTTAAGCTATCAATCACAGAATATGTAGGCAGGGTTTACAATTCATTTCACATATATAATTAGGCCTACGACTCCAATTTTTCATTTAGGCATATAGGAATAGATTTACAATGATATAAATCCAATATAATATTAATATATATAATTTCTCGCTCACCATTTTAGCTTTTCAAATCTCCAAATCCAATCTCTGTTATTCCAGTTTAACTCCCTTTTCTCCATACTTGAATACATACACCGCAAGCGTACACATATTTACCAAAAATCTAGATCAGAGAAGAGTATTTAATTTATTTTTTAGATCCAGATTTATAATTTACCTTAGCTTTGATGATTTGATTCAAACTTATTTTTCTTCTCAATTATCTTTTGGTATTCTGTCGTTGTATATATGTATAAATAATAACTATTTTTATGAATTAAGAATTTTGTGGAGAAGAGAAAATGGCAATCGTCGTGCTTTAGAAAATATGAGAAGAATAGTAAGGGATTAGGCCCCTATTTATAGGAATTCGAATCAATGTTAGCCATTAGAATAAACTATTTTAAATCAGACCACTTGGCAAGTCAAAATTCCCAAATCGACGGGTCAACAATCGACGGTCGTCCCAACTAGTCGACCAGCCCCTGTTTGGGGTCGACCGGTCGTGTGCTATTACAGTAATTTGTTTGTGACGTTTAATTTTGTTAATTTGTTTCCTTCTATGCCTTTACCGAGGTAATTTATTTCCATTTTATCTTTTCTTAATTATTTTTATTAATTATTTTTATTTCCTTAATTAAGTATATAATTATTTCCAACTAAAATTATTCAAATGTTAATGACTTTTCCATTTGAACTCCGATGGGAAACTTTATATATCAAAATTGATCAGAAAATCACCATGAACCCAATGGAGCAAGTTTTATAGGCAAATTATAATATTTGTAAAAGTTCTATTTTTTGGCATTACTAATGTTTATTAATCTCTTTTTAATTAATTGTCGTAAAAATTATGGGGTATTGTGTTCACTCCTTTATAAGAATTTCATCCCTGAAATTCCTTAAGGACAGAATCACATATCGTAACGTGCAACCATTTTAAACTATTCAGCCAATTAATGTTCGGCCAATTTTTTAACCAATCATGTACAAGTGCATGGTGTTTCAAAACATATATGCGTACTAAGTAATACTAAATTGGTGCCTCCTATATGAATGCATCAGTTTAAAACAATTTTGAAAATACGATGTAAATCACTTTTATATATCGATAGTTTATATGTATGCAGGTTTTGAAATCAAAACCTTTGTTTTCACATCCAAATTTTCCCACACTTCTATGAGTAGAAGTATAGTCCAATCAATTTTGCATCTAATCGTACCATCTAAAATCCTAGCACACCATTGCTAACATCCAAATTTTTAAAAAATTCAATTTTCTAAACCTATATTCTTTATATTGGACAGGTTTAGATAGAGAATTCCATATTTCCATCCTTTTCCGGTGTACCTTTGTCCACTACATCTTGGAACCTTATGTTACGACTCGGAATTTCAGACACTTTGTATTTAAATATCTATTTAAATCTTGGATTTATGTAATTAAATTGATTTAGTAACTTTGTTAACCCCGTTTTATATAATAACTAATGATAAGAAATTTGTTTTTGAATTTTTTTTATAAAAATAAATAGTTTGAATAAATATCGATAATTTGAACAAAAATCATTTTATTGATAAATGGTCTCAAAACGTTGAAATTATCATCTCAGGAAACTGTCTTAAATCTTGATGAAACTAAAACTATTGGAACCGAAATAACGAGGTGATGTACGTCGATAAGTTTCATAGCGGTCCAGTTTGTTGTGTGATTGTACGAGCTCGAAATGTGTAACGTTTTAATTTGAGAATTTAAAATATAATATATTTTTATTATAAATACCCATTCCTCTCTATCACTTCTCTTCCTCTCTATCACTTCTCTTCCTCTCTCTCCTTTTTATTTACAGTAAACTAAATACACTAGTCGCCATTTAAATTCATTATTCCCGAAGATAGAGATGCCGATAGAAAACAACGTTGGATTCGTTGGACTCGGGTGAGCGAGGACTTTGATTTGGTGTTTGCGATGTTGGATGCGGTGCTACTTGGGGATGAGTGATGTAAGAGGCCGAAACTAGGATTGGCACTCATTGGAGATTTAGGCGGAGTTGATCGAATTGGAGAGTGTCGTTGTAAAATTGGTCAGAAGGGGACCAGATTGGTGATGGTAGAGGAAAGTGCAGTCGCACTTTATGCATCGTGACTTTCGACTATGCATGGGTGAGGTGTATGGTCGCTTTGCATGTGGAGGAGCCAAAGGTGGAATCAAGGGCATAATTAGGTTAGGCATGAGAAGAGAATTTAATTGGCGTTGGGAAAAAAAGCTTCGATGTGATATGCAACATTTGTACAGCAATAGATGGCTTTATGTCAAAATTTAAGGGAGGAAGTCAAGTGTGCCGAAGTCGGGTGCATCATGGAACATGCGCGGAAAGGATTTTGTTGGAAGTTGTTTCTCGTGATTTTGTTGACCGAAGCTCTTGGGAGGGAGGTATGCATGCATGGCTAAGCTAGGTTCGTGCATGTCTCTATGTACAGGATTTTGATTTAGAAAGGAGAAGTTGATTAAGAAGACATAAATTAAGTGATGTAATTACCTAAATTAATTATTTTATATAATTCGAAATCTTATATTATTCATTACTTCTGCATACAAGGTCCAAACGAGAGGCGATCTTCACCGTTGCACTCATAGTGAGATTTTCTACATCTTGATTTGGCTTGGGCTTGGATGAGTTTACTCACTACTGAATTTGTATATGTTGCGTATATAAAGTTATGTTGTTAAATATAAGTCAAAATCGATATGAATGCAAGTTATTACTTTGGGACTCCTCCTTGTTTTGTAAAGCAAGTGATAACATTATTATGTAGTATAATCTCTCTTATAACCTTCTATAACATGGATCATGGCCATGAGTTATTATTTACATGTTTGATAGTGTGTTGTGAATGGTTGAAGAGAAATAGTCGTTATAGGTGTACTTTGAACTCCCTAATTTTAACATATGTTAAATTGGTTAAAATGTGAATATATTTTTATACATTGTATTTTAGTCGTTCTTTACACATTATTTGGTGCATCGGAAGCTATTAATTGGCTTGAGAAGTTATAGAAATAGCGAACAGAAGTTGTGATAGTTGGATGCAAAAAGGTCGTGATGAATGCATTTTGAAATCGCTTTATATTCGACGATTTTAAAGTTAACTTCGATAGACATCCTATGGCCTTTTTTTTTTAATAAGTACTTTAATTATACTGATTGTAGGAGATGATATCAAAGTTTAAAAAATATTAATTATGGATTTTTAAAGTAACGGGTTTTAAATTATTGAACATTCTTTTAATCGTTTTTTAATATTTAAAACCTATTTATACGTATTTTAGAGTAATTATATATATAAGTTTGGAAAAGTATGTTGAGTATTTTGTAAAAGAATAAGGGATAGTTTTGAATTGTAACACTTATGTTATAATAAATTATTTTGTAAAGTTAATTAAAAATATATTACCTTGTTTAATAAGCGTAGATATACTTAGAGCTTTAAATGAATGTTTGGAAGACAATAACAAATATGGAATGGTTTTGGATTTGTTGCGACAATGTGTTAATTACTTCTATCTTTAATCCTCTTAGATTATATTTAGTATTATAATTATAACTTTAAAAGAATGTTTTAAAGATAATTATAAGAGAAGCGATTTTGGGTTTGTAGTAAACAATGTTTTAGTAACATTTGTTTGTAAACCCTCTCATTATATTTTAAGGTGGGAAAACATAGTTTTAATTTTTTTTAATATACTTGGATCTTTAATAAGGGGATTTTAAAGATAATAACAAGTATTGAATCTGTTGGAACAAAGATGGAAAAAGAAAAACCGAACTTATAAAAGAGAAGGGGTTTGTAATAAATAATGTTTTAATAACATTTTTTAACCTCTTTGATTATATTTTAAAGTAATTAACTTTCATAAGTGATTTGTGAATATATTTGCATTGTTGAGATAAGTATATGAATACATTTTCAACTATTTAAAAGGGTATAAATGAATAGATGGAATTTTAATCAAAGGAAGAAGTGTTCAATTAAATGTTGAAGTTTTAATAAATGATGAATTTTTATTAGATAAAAGAGTTGTACTAACAAAAGTGGTTTTATTAATGAAAGATTAATTAATCAAAACGGGAATTAAAGTTTGTTTATGTGACTTGATCATTCTTAATTTGTTTACGGAAAGTATTTAATCGTGTACTTTACACTAAAGTCGACAAAGTAGACTTGTTTCTATCTTTGAGAGTTAATAATGATGATTGAGTAGGGTGTAGAAGCAATATTGCCCTAACCTATCGGGCATCACCCTTGACCGAGGGATAGTGGAAGTTGGGAAGTGCGGAAATGTGATAAGTATACGAGACTTAGTTTCCATATGTGATCGGTCTCATTATTGTTGAATTTGACCAAAATTAACTTAGGAATATCTAGAAAAAACACGAGAATTATAAGGTATGGTTATCTTCGAAGATGCTATACTGTACATGTAAACTCATATTGCTCTCTGGGAAAAATGATAAGAAAATCCATTTGGATAGGAGAGGATCTCCATCCTTGTGTATTGTCTGTTTTTTAAAGAACCAGAGTTGATTAACCAAAAATTTATCGATTGGTTTTAGAGCATCCGATAAGTGGGGGAATGTACTTATATGAGATGACTTGAAACTGCAACCACTTTAAAACCATATATGTGTTCTATGATTTGGTAGAGGTTCATGATCTATTTAGGATGTAGGAATCCATTCTCGTTTCTAAATCTGTTTAGATATAGGAATCAATGTGTGGTTCCGAGATCTGTTCGAGTTGGGTCTCGTGTGTTGAGATCCGTTTGAGTGATGATAGCTTGTGTGTTGAGATGCTGAACATGACTTCACCATCATTATGAAAGAAATTAGAGGTAGGATGCATAGTCAAGGAGTTTAGCTAACCCATATGGTGCAGGTGACTCCATGTAGTATTGCTTATGGATATGCATGTGGGAGTGATGCATTCGGCGCCACTAGTGTTTAGGCATGGGCCAGCTGTGTATTTACTATGGTACATTCCCTAGTGATGTATGTTGCACGTTAAGATATCTCTGATCCTTGTGTAGGAGGTTTGTTCTTGTTGTATCGAGGGCACCTCTGCGAAATCCTATATAATTATGCGAACGTGCCTTAGCAGTTATTTATTGTACACCTATTATTATTGTGGTTTATACGTGGCATGACTATTTTTTATATTTATATTCTACACTCTAGACATCCCTAAGGTAAAGATGTTTATTAGCCGGACCAATAACATTAAATAGTTTATCTGTCTTAGATGTTTAAACAAAAACTACATTTTTAATAAAACAGTGCCTCATAAAACCTTCCAATCAAATTTAACCCATTCAAAAAATTGAGTTAAATTATCTCTTTTCTATCCAAAAGTTCATTTACCAAAACATTTTAATACACTTTATTTTAAATCAATTTTCTTTAAGGAAACTTAAGAACTAAATACCCGATTTTTATTTCAAAACTTTTTTTAAATCATAATACATATATTTTTATATAAAAAATAACTTCAAAAATTTATTCACTAACACTCACTTTGGGATCGTTTGGATTTGAACTCATTTCGATTGCACAAAGATAAAGAGAATAATTTAATAATTCTCCTACAACATTCGTCTAATCAATAGTCGATCGTCACTTAAAAGATTACTTAGATTACCACAAAACTAATCGGGATGTTTTTCCCAAACTATCCAAAGAAAACGTGTCTTTATTACGATTTCTCTTTGAAATATTTTATTCTCATAAATACATCCAAGTAATATTACCATTAATTTTGTCAAAAATTCTTTTGAAATCTTTTCAAGCAATACCGAGATTAAATTCTCAAAAACTCATTTTTACTTACAAAACACCTTAATAAATCATTTTATAAACCAAACTGATATAAAATTTCCTTTATATAAAATCATCTCGTATTATAATGATTCTCCTTTATTAAAAAAAATTCTTAGATATTTATCTTCTAAATGTCTTATCTTCCCATTTAGATTATATTAAACAACATTTTATTCAAATATGGCTTTTAACTTAACATTGTTACTGAACACCTTATAGTTAAATTTTGAAACTTAATTCATAAGGGGTTCATTTTTAAATCAAGGAAATAATTTCTCAAAAATATGTTGAACATAATAATCCACAATCAACAAACAACAATCATTGCACCCAATCTATCCAAGCATGACAAGTCAAACAAAAATGACAATAAATAAATATTATCATTTCCAAACAAACAAGTACAACATAAATAACTATATAAATTTGAAAACTACTCCTTTATATATATATAAATCATGTAATCCTAGGTAGAACATTTCATTTACCAAATTTTCAATATCGTGTTTGTTTGCCCTCTATAAGCACTTAAAACCCCTATCAACATTGTAGTGTCCCACATTTCGACCAAAATTCAAAAACAACTCAATATATCAATTAACACAATACAATATTATAGCAATAACAAATACGCTCTCGTATATATAATACTCTGAACTCCTTGCAGGTTTCACTTACCCTATCTCTATGAGTTTACCCCCACGAAAGCCAAGGTTCTCACTTAACCTTAGTTTTGATACCAAGTGCAACGAGCTGCCTTTTTGACCCTCGAACGTCGAAACTGAATACATCCACATTATTCAAATGCGAAGCATTCAAGTTCCAAAATGGAGGATTGTTATTGTAAAAAGAAAAAGAACAGGGGAAAACGGGATCTCACAGTAGAATGACAACATATAATATGACAAAAACAGTAAAAGCTATCACTCTAAAACACATGGTATATCAAAGTTAAAAACAAACCACATTAACCTAGACTGTTATAACTTCATGACCTTACAATTGTTGATGGGTATTTATATATATGTAATAATATAGTGGAAATAAAAATACTGTAGCAACTGAACATCCAGTTCTACTTCAAGAGCTCTATGTCTTCCCAATGACAACCTAGAAAAATATCCGATCTGACCTAAGCATGATAGTAAAATAACATCCGGATTAGTTTGAAAAACTAACGTGAGAAAACTCAAGCAATATGGTGAACATATAACAGTTCTGTGAGACCACGCTGTTAAACATGGAATGAGTTTTTACCTCATAAGAACAACATCCATAGATGAAAGAATGGAAACAAGTTCGAACAAAATCGGATTTACAAGAATGGAAACAAATAATTAAACATCGAGAAGAGCCCCATGTACTTCTTGATGTAATTAAGAGAACAATTCAAAGATTTGAATCAAATAAAGATAGAGAATTTTTTAACAATGACTAGGAGGGTGAACCCCTTACCGTAAGTATACCTATAGAAATATACTTGAGAACTATGATGACTCTTGAAAACCTCCAAGCCAGACCCCTCCAACCTTACCGAGATCCAAGTATTTCACATCTTAGTGTGCATATAAGTGAAAACCAATCTAGAATAAATGAGATAATACTCTAATGGACGGAACCCCATATAGCTTGGCCCCCAATTGCTCTTTTGTTTTAGCCATTTCCGACAAAGGATATCAATGCTCAAAAAAGCAACAAATCGTCTTGAATAAATGAAACACAAAATAGAAAGCATAATCGAAAATAGTAGTCAATACATCAGCCATCGAGAATAACAAAATGATATATATATGTGTGTGTGTGTATATATATATATATGCAAATTTAATAGCATACACTTACCACCAATATGTGAATCATGTTTCTAAAACATTTGACTCAAACGTGTATGGAGAACGACGTATGATAAAATTCAACTAGCTTCAAATTCAGTGAAATTAGTTCCAGTGTGTAGACAACATCGATATGAGTCCAATGCAAATGATCGCATCCAAATCCGACCTCATATGGAGAAGAGATTGATTTAATATGAATTGAGATTAATCGAAATAATTAATTAATTTAATTCTTCATTTAAACATAGATTAACCTTTTTCACCAATTTATAAATGCTCCAACCTAAACAACATATGCATGCCGATACAACCAACCTCCGCCATGCATACACCATCACAACTCACTCTCTAGCCGACGAAATTAGGTGTCGTCTTCACGAAAGAACTCTCATCGACTTGCTTTCTGCCAAGGACCCAAAATCCAGAAGCTCAACAACCCTAAATAAAATGCGACCTGTAGGTTTCTTCCTTACGACCTTGAATGACGTATTTCAGCCCAAGCCATCGAGGACAATGAGATTTCAGGGGAAGGTTCTCCTCGCCAAGTGAAATGCCCTCGACGTCCTATCGCAACTCAAACGCCGATGAACTGAAATCCTAGTCGCTGCTCATTGTCGACTACCCCAAATCTTGGCTGCATATGACAAAATGTGTATGGAATTGTAGATCTACTCAATACAAGTGGAAACATCCTTTTTTTATAATTTTTCATCGAGTAATTATTTTGATTTAATTTTTGAAGAAGATGGCTGTTTTCTTTGTTTTTTACATGAAATGAAACTATAAAAGTGAAAAAAGCAATGTTTATTTCGAAATGTTGACTTCGGTTTATACTAATGTTTCCAACACTTCGTTACATAGGATTTCGTTTGCGTACGAACCAAGAACGACAAAACAAAAACACGATTGCGCACAAAAATGCGATATGATCACAAAATAACAATAATATACATTGTTTATCTTATTATGTTAAATCATAAAAATACCATCGTTTGCCGTAAAATATGACAAACTAATTAAATATTTTCCATATTAAAAATCATGGAAAAATCTAATAAATTCATTTAAAAACATGTCACTAAAAATCAAGTCATTTCATTAACAATTGATTTTCTTGTTATTTATTTCAAACTATTTATTATTGTAAATAAATTTACAATATGTGTTCACTAATATTATTTATTAATTCAAAGGAATTAAATAAGGTTATTAAATCCATATAATTAATATTTAATTCACAGTTCAACTATTTAAATAATCTCAGTATTTGAATACAAGTTATTTATATTTTTAAAAACTAATTATTTAAATATTAAAAATTAATCAAATAGTCAAAATAAAAACGATAAAATTATGGGGTGTTACATACTATTTATGTAATTGAATGTGAATTAAAAAAATGACTGGTATATTTAAGAAACTAATCGGATAAATACGTTAGTTGTGCATATATCATTTTGTTCACATGACTGTTCTTGATCCAGTATTCGAATACATGATTTTGATGTGATTTACGCTAGTCCGTACAAGGACTTTTCACTCGATCCTTGACGACGAACACTTGATACAGATTCTTGGTAGGTTAGGAGATTTTCATATCATAATATATGGCTAGATAAGGAGAATAGAAGTTTCCAAACAAGAAACTGACCAGTATCCACATTAGAGAGGTCAAGTGATCTACTCTAGTTTGGATGTGGAATCTATATGATCAAGCAAGTGATCGTACTGTATTGCATACAAATGACATATGTACATCGTACGTGCTTTGGTATAATTGAATGATATGTTTTGTCAGCTTATGGGGGGTCTAGGTCATGACTCTTCGAATTGTTGAGGTAGTAGGAATAATAGACTAAGTAATAATCTAAGGCTATTAAGCGAACGATACACTCGGTAGATTGTTTATCATCCATGTACGACGATTAAACTCAGGCGCACCGTAAGCTATGTTTGCTAGTTGTAATACTGTTAAGTATTAATATGTGATTTTTCTTTAGTTGCTCGTGTTGGCATTTCTAGGATGAAATATTCTAAGTGGAGGAGAATGTGATAGCCCGGAATTTTATACACTTCGTATTTAAATATCCGAATTATTTAAATTTTGAACTTAATGTGATTAAATTGATTTAATAACCCGTTAACCTCCTTTTAAATAATAACTAATGATAAAAAATTTATTTTCAAAATTTATTAATAACAATAAATAGTTTGAACAAAATATTGATAATTTGATCAAAAATCATTTTATCGATATAGGTCTCAAAGCGGGTGAAATTATCATCCCGGAACACCGTCTCAGATTTTGATGAAACCAATACCATCGGAATTAAAATAATGAGGTGATGTACATCAACAATTTTTGTAGTAATCCAACTTGTCGTGTGATCGTGGAAGCTCAAAACATGTAACGTTTTAATTTGAGAATTTAAAAATATTATATATTTTATTATAAATAACCCTTCCTCTTTATCACTTCTCTTCCTCTCTCTCTCTTTTTATTTACAGTAAACCAAATACACTAGCCGCCATTTAAATTCAATTATTCCTGGAACTAGAGATGTCGATCAAAGACGACACTGGATCCATTGGACTCGTGTGAGCTAGGCCTTTGATTTGGTGTGTTCGATGCTGGGTGCAACACAACTTGGGGGTGAGCAACGTGAGAGGCCTAAACTAGGGTTGGCACTCATTAGAGATTTAGGCGGAGTTGATCAAATTAGAGAGTACCATTGTAAAATTGGTTTGAAGTGGAGCGGATTGGTGATGGTAGAAGCAAGTGCGATCGTACTTTATGGATTGCAACATTATACTTTACATGGATGAGGCGTATGGTCTTTCTACATATAGGGGAGCCAGAGGTGGAATTAAGGTCTTGGTAGGGTTATGCTCGCAAAGAGAAGTCAATCGGCGTTGGTTACGAGCAGCATCGATGCGACGTGCAACATTTCATATAGTGTTGGACGGCTTTAGGTTAGAATTTAAGAAAAGAGGTCGAATGTGCCAAAGTCGGGTGCGTCACGGAGCATTCGTGAAGAACAGTTCGTCAGAAATTATTTCACATGATTTTGTTGACCGAAGATCTTAGGAGGGAGTATGCGTGCATGGCTAAGTTGGGTTCATGCGTATCTCTATGCACATGATATTGATTTACAAGGGGAAGATGATTGAGTGGATATTTGAATTAAGTGAGTTAATTTACTAAATTAATTATTCTACATAATTCAAAATCTTATATAATTCATAACTTTTACATATGAGGTCTAGTCCATCTCGCCAAGTACTAATAGAAATACGGCTAAGTCCTAATATTATGATGTACGGTGCCATCAGGACCATCCATCCTGCCTAGTCTTCAATTAGCGTCAACTTCAGTCAGCCGATACGAGAAAGCTATGCTCCTTTCCATCTACTATAAATAGAGACCAACCTTCATATAAGAAGGGCTCATATCTTCTTTTTCTTTCTTAGCAAAAATAGTTTTTAGGACTTGATATTTCAAAGCTCTTTAAAGAGACCGAGAATTTCTCTAATGGCTGACGAATTAGAAGATGACTCGAAATTTTGAACATAAGGACCTATAGAAATAGGAAATTGCATATTGGCTCTATTCTTTACATTTTGAATTATAATTGTAGAGATAGCTTTACTTTACATATTGACCTTTGGACTATGAATGTTAGATATGTACTCAAATTTTGTATCATTTGCATATAATAGAAATATTACTTGCACTTTGGACATTTTGGAATTGACTATCGGCATATTTGGAATTTTCTTTGGGTTATGTATCCTTTTAAAGTATTTCTAATGTTGGATTGAAAATTGATTTAACATTTTGGTGCTTTCATTGATAACTGAACTCAAAATATTTTGAAAATGACCAAAATGCCATTGATTTAAAAAATTGAAACTTTTTAAAATTATTTCGAGAAATAGAAAATAATTTTTGCAAGCACGATGGTTGAAGAATTTTTCGAATCTAATTTTTGAGAAAGTTATAAATTTTTGAACATTTTGTAAAAATAATATTATAATAGTGCTATCGTTGGTTGACAAAGTTCTATATCATCTCTGAACCCACATTAGCTATTTCTCCACCAACCTACAATAATTAAATTTTCCAACCTTAACCTGCGATAGCGTAACATCTTTCCCCATCAACTTGCGATAGAATCTTCCCCCATCAACTTGTGATAGCATTTCCCTCCATTGACTTATGATAGAATCTTCCCCACCATCAACCCACTATGGCTCATGTCAACTTGTGACATCTCTTCCCCAATCATCAACCATCGATAATCTATTCTTTTCAATCTCAGTCTATGATAAATAATCTTCTAGTAGCGATAGCTCAAAAGTCGATGACTTAGAAGCTCTAAAAAATTCTTTATATATAAAAGAAGTAGTTGGTATATGGCATGTATTCCGGCCAAGGCCACTAACGATGATTCAAAATGGGATTTGAGCCAAAATTGTCAAAAAAAAGAGGAAACTCAATGAATGTATCCCTTATCCTCCATTGGTTGTAGTTGATCGAGATGACAACCAAAAATGAAAACCCACTATGTTTTTATCTAAGAACTGGATGGTGAATGAAGGCCAAATTTATCACATTGGCTGCATGAAAAAATCACTAGCCACCAGCAAATTAAAGCTCAAAAACCCTTCTACCAAACTCAAGTGGTGTGGCAATTTATAAGGTGGTGGTAGTGCTAGGAAAGACCAAAACATGAAGTAAAATTTTGGATTTTCAAGCTAAATTCTGACCGATTGGTGATGAATTGATAAGATCAGCCATGAAAGATGTAATATACTCATTGAGATGCATGAGCCTATACGATTGATCAGAAGAACAAATCTATGGATTAAAAGTTGAGAATCAACGGCCATAATTGGTCATATATATTTGTGAAAATCCAAATAGGATAGCTTTTAAATTAGTATCACTAGAAAGCTCTCGAAAAATTATGAACAATTGCAAAGGTCGATCACTCTTACCTATCCACATATGAGAGAAACTGCTATTTAAAGTTTGAAAAATCAAAGAACTATTGATTTGAAACTCAAAAATTTAGATGTTTAAGAATTCAACGTAATCAAATGTGAAATGGAATGTAAAATAAAACTAGGAGAACAAATAAATTTCAAAAAAATAATAATGTATTGACAAGTGAGGTTAACTCATCATAATAAATAAATACACAAAAGATATCGTAATAAAACAACTTCAATAAAAGGTGATGTTACGTTAACGAATTTATAAAATCATCCAAATCTCTACAGTTATAAACTACACACGATAGATGTATGTTTATCAATATTTTTTATCGAATTTTGATTTTGATTCCTTTTATTATGGATTAATCATTTATGTTAAAAAGTTATGACTCGCTAATCGGGGATTCAAGTTTCTTTACAGGTAAAAGCAAAGATCATCTACTAAGCGCAAGTTATTGTCTAAAAACAAAGTTTGGAATATCATCTTTTGAATCACTGGATTAAATAAAGTCTTAATCTTTCACTTCTAAACGTGGGTTCAAATTACCAATTAAGTGATAGAGGATTTCTTTATTGAATTGGTTTCTTGCATTATTTATTATTATTATCGAATAAACTCTTATTATTGAAGCAAATTGTTAGGAAGGGAAAATGGAAACAGAAAAATTGTATCTAGGGTTATGAATCTTATTATTAAAGGAAATCCTATGTTATTCTGGCTCCCATTCATAGATCATTACCTATTAATGGAGGTTAAGGTATCCTCCTTGTTGATATAATCATCGGCCAAAGCTCGGGGTTTTAATTTCTCTATCACCAAGGTAAGGGAAGACTTGTTTTAGAAATGAAATCCCGATCTCCTATATCAAGAACTAAATTCAAATTCTCTGTTATTACGACGAACAATGAGATTTCTAAGATAAGGTACTGTTATGATCCCTTGCTTCAAACAAAATTCCTAGAGAGGTGAAAGAGTGTGGATTGCTTGCTATTCAAAGTCACAAATTCCATCATCAGAGTATAGCTTTCTATCTCCTATAAATGGATTCCAAGATTTTTGGTTAAGTGTATACCTTTGGAATTATCTATTGTATTTATGGGCTTTATTGATGCAAAGGAAGATCCCACGAAGCCCTGGATTCCTTTGTTAGAAATATATTATCATCCAACAATGAAGTTCAAAACATTACTTCTTTGGATTATAGTGGTACTCACCAGAAAAGAAATAGTTCATCTTTGCATAATCAACATGATAAAAAGTTTCTTTATCAAATATAGATTCTTGTCTGATAATAAATTTCAAAGTATTCTACTTTAACTTAGTGAATTTATAAAGGTCCAATCTTTTGTTTCGAGACCTATATTAGAGGTATCCATTACGTGATGGTCTTCTGAATGGATTTGTAGTTTTCTTCGTTATTATCTCAATGATAAGTTAACAACCAAGAATTCGTATTGCTCGCTATTATAAATTTCATCTACCAAAGGCATGAATCCATGAAAATTCGGATCTCTTTAACAAATGTGAATTGGTACTAATGGAAAAGGTCCTAATCTTCAGTCTTGAGACTTGGAAGTCAAATACTTATTACGTGGTTATGAATTTCTTCATCGTATGGGTTCTAGAATTCATTATTTTTATTTTTATGATAGACTCCTACTATTACCGTTTCTTTCTTAAAACCTAATCGAGTTGAAATATTTTTTTGATTCCCTACTCAAGATAAATATATGAATTTTTTTGAGTTAAAGATATCTTAATAAAAGAAATTTAGGAAAGGAGAACGATCGCAAAGTAGTTTATGAAGGATTAAGAAAAGGTAGCCATGAATAGCAAGCATATGGATAGTTTAATAAGTAGTGATAATTGGATATTTGGTAAAGGGAACACTATTGTAAATGATTCAAAGAAGTTGGGATTCTAACTCATTCCAATACTACAATCAATGAAATACTATATTAGAAAGTTTATTTGGTCTCATATCTAAGGATTATAACTCCATAGAAATGGATAAAATTATTGATTAATACTCATGAAGAGTTGGACAAAAAAATATTGCGATGATATGCACTTGACAAAGAAGGTAATAAAGCAAAGAATCAATATCCCCACATAAGTTAAGGAACTCAAAAGGTAAGACAAAGTTTTCAAAAATCCCATGATTACTCCTTAGTGAATTGACTCTCATCGTTGATCTTATCCCTTGTTAACAAATAAAGAAACAAGTTAATAAGACCCTTATTACCACCAGAAAAGTCATCAAGTTATACTGTTGTAACTATATTCCAATTTTTGGATGAAATTACTTACGAGGAAGAGTTCAATTCGAATTAAAACAGTTCACTTGGCTTCGAAAGGAGATTCTTGTTAAATCCCATCTAAAAGTCGAGAGGGCAGCCGAAACTACAAATAAAATGGTTAAGAATACCATAAAAAAGCAATTCGGTTGGAAATTGAGTAAAAGGAACTAACCTTAGTTTTGTGGTCATATAAAACTTGAGCAAAGACAACCACTAAACATACCACTTCCTTTTCATCTATATGTGGGCTTGAGGCAATATAGCTAGTCAAAGCCGAGAATCCATCTCGTCAAGGGATCACATATGCTTATGGACCAAACCAAGAATTGATAAGAAAATCCTTAGGTTTAATCGGTAGGAAATTCAAGCCAAACTATAGACCATGGAATATCAGTAGGGAATCTCTAAGTATAATGGTCCAAGAGAAAAGCTTCCTAAGAAAGATGACTTGGCATTCAAAAAAGGTAATAGCAAGTATTAAAAACTAGGTAGACGGCCTCTAAGGTCCTAGTTAGAAAGAATCTCAATTCATTTGCAAAGCAAAACCTCTAGAAATCCATTAATTGAGAAAACCTAAAGGAAATGAAATAACAAGAACATCAAATACAAAAAATTGAAAATTATAATTTACTACTTTGGACAAGAAAAGAGATAAAGGATTTCAAAGATTCATTCTAACAAATATCCCCAGAACTGAGATGCATTATGTTTAAAGTGATACTTAGCCCAATGAGGTTAGTGAGATTCATTGAGTAGAAAAACACCTCATAACCTGTAGAGGGAAGCTAATTTGTTGATTCGACCTCCAAGTTAGGCCGAAGAACCCATCCACAGAGTGATGGTAACTAAACCTTTGGATCTGCCTTCGGCCTTGACCAAAGCACCCATCCAAGGGAGATAGTCAATAAAGACTTTGGTCCCACCTCCGAGACCAGCCAACGCATCCATCTAAGGAAGATAGTCAACTAAGCCTTTGGTCTTGCTTTGAGCCCTGCCAAAACACCCATCCAAGAGAGATGGTCAATAATGCCTTTGGTTCTGCTACTATGCCCGACCAAAGCACCCGTCCAAGAGCAAGGTCAACTAAGTCTTTGGCCCTATCTCGGGGCCCAACCAAAGAAACCATCCAAAGGGGATGTTCAATCAAAGCCTTTGATCCTACTTATATGCTCAACCAAAGTACTCATCCAAAGCAACCATCTAGGGAAGGATGACCAACTAAACTCTTGACTCAATGAACAGTCTAACCAAGAACAAACATCTAAATGAATTCAAATGAGTCAATGGACAATTGACCAAAAGAAAGTGCAAACGATCAACCATTTAAACGAATTAAAGAATCATCAAGCTTAATCTACCAAGGGGTTTACCAAAACTCCCAATTAAGGGACAATGAGGATAAAACATTTTCAGTGGGACTATAGGAAGTCTCCATCTTGTTGTAAAATCAATTAATTCTGATGGGGCATGAAAAACCATTTTTGAAAGGGTTTAAAAGAATTAACATGCTTTTAAAGGTCGATTTTGGAAAATAACCCTTTATTATATACATGATCGAGTTTCATATCAAATGTTTCCAAAATAAGGCTATAGGAATCTTTCGTTTTTCAATAATAATTAACTATACACACACATATACTTAAACATTTATATACGTATGTAGGTATGTATATAAAATTATTTAAAAGACTACAAAAGATACTATGTTTTAAAAACTTTCAATAAAATAGTTTTTGGTAATCATGTTACACCCTAAATTTTTAAAAGTTTAATAGATGCATAAAGAATCAATAATGAAAAGCATGGTAACAGGGAATGATGATTTTGAAGGAACTAAGCACGCACAAAATAGGTAAAATAAGTGAACTTTAATTATTATTTTACCATTTTGGACCATAATGAGCCTAAGTAGTCTAAATTTATTTATTTCTTAAGTAAATTAATTTCAAATAAAATCATTATTTTATTCGATTCGTAACAAAAAAAAATTACTATTATATTTATATTATATAACATAAGCATGTGTATCATATACACATGTTTGTGTATGTGCACGTTTGACATATATAGTGTATATGGTTGAACATGGCCGTATATAGATGTCGAGATTTACACCAAAACAAACAAGTCAACCTCTCCGTATACATGTGTGTTCTCTAGTACACACACACACACACACACACACACACACACACACACATATATATATATAAGTACGATACCAATTTATACTTATAATATCAAATCTAGTTAAACTTATAGAAAGTTATTTAAATTCATTTAAATGAATAACCTTAAATATAGAAAGATATTATTCTGTAGAAAGTCATTATTCTATCGAATCTAGATCTTGGTATATATGGTACAGTATGATATCCGTGGCCTAGGATATATTAGGATTTCTTAGAAACCATTATCTTATAGATTTTGTAAATTATTCTATAAATGAAATTAATTTTAACCTTGTGTGCTACTCTTAAGTGCACACGACCTTACAGAAAGAAGTTAACTCAACTTCACTCATCATTAATCGTACTTTGTCCAACAAAGTTCGATTATTCCTTATTGATACATCATCATGTCCATACAGAGGAGTGACTTTTGAGGTTGATTCTTTATTAATTTTTAGGTATGTTCGAAATTCTTACCAGTACACACAGTTGTTCATCCATTTGAATAACTCTATTTTCAATTGCTCGTTATTTTATTTGCTTCATTTTATATTCTACGAACTTATCATAGACATAGTACATGTTTATCAAATACCCAAGTTAACGTTTGTGATAATTCATCAGTGAATATAATGAAGTATGTGGAACCATTTTGGTACTAATAGACTTGTGATTGCACATCTATATGTATCAATGCAAAGATTTCATCAACCCTTATATCACTCCTACTGAATGTGTGCTTTGCCCTTAGCTATTTGAGATATAATTCGCTAGTACCATATGATTCATAATCATATAATTAAAGAATTATTTCTTAAAACCATGGCTTAGTCCATAATTCCAAAATAATAGCAAATAATTTCATATACTTTTGTATTTTCTAATGCATCACTTTTGTTATGAAAATAAATACCACTATTATAGTTTTATTCTATAATAAATATTTAGAATATTCATATTAAAATAAAACTGTTTATTTTTTGGTCAACACTGAAAAATAATTATTATTTCAAAAATAATGTTCGGTATTTTTTCAAAAATAATTTTGTAACTTGATGCGATTAATAAGTGTTATACAACATGCTCCCATTATTTTCACCATTACTATAATAGCTTATGAAATACAAAGTTTCATTCAACTACTTAATATAAGTTATTTACTCCATTTACTATAACTGGTTTACAGCCGAGAGTTTTTAGATCCTATATATTAGACTCAAAGAAAAAAATCTTATAGAAACAATTTTCTATAGGAAAATACATTTGGAATAGAGATCATACACTATGGAAAAAACGAATCGCACGATAGATATGCTTTGTTGTCTGATCTAATACCTATCTATCGTTAAAATCATGCCATCTCATTGCACATCAGACCACATAGATGCCCCATCGTCTGGTATGCACTGGCACAAAAAAACCAAGCGTTGTTTGATTTTATGGTATCGTTTTTGAAGTTCCTATTAGACAACATATAAACACTTACTAATATGAATAATTGTCCACAGAATGAAATTAAAATATTTTATTTAAACATATATTTTATTTCAAATCAAATTCAAATACAATACAACTTTCACTATCACTCTACTTAGATTTTCAAATACAACTTTCACTTTCACTCTACTTATATTTTCAAATACAACTTTCACTATCACTCTTATATATACAACATTTCTTTACACACTTATATATAACATTTTTTTTTACTCACATGAATTTGTTTTTGATGTTGATCTTGATTTGCTTACTCTAGCTTATGTCCAGCCATCTCCTATACCTATCAAATAAACAACACGGTAAAATGGAAAAGGAAACAAACTGAAATTGCAAAAATAAAATTGAATTGAATATTAATATTTACCTTGGTTTATGGGTTTGTTTTCTCTTCATGTTTTAGACATGGACAAATATATGTGTGCACGGACAATTATGATATGCACAGTGTATCACGGTGAATATCACAAGGCCGAGCATCGATTAAATCTCAAGATTATTGCAAAGGTCAAGCCCGAAGGCTTAGCATAGTGCAAATGTGCACAAGGTCAAGCCCGAGCCTCCTTGAGCTCAACACAGATGCACATATCATAAAACAAGTTTCAATAATTCAAGTTCAAAACAAGTGCAACAATAAGTGAAACAATAGAATACTCAAACCAGGAATATTTGCAATTCAAGTGTAAGATAATACAACCAGAATACTCTAACCAGGAAATGCACAATTGCACATTCACACATATGTACGTACGTATGTATGTATATACATGAAAATGTACACTTAGACATCCAGAAAATGCAAATAAGATAATTAGGTAAGAATTCTAGGCAAAAATACAATGCACATAATGTTCAGAATTATGGTGCATATAAATAAGAATTTAAGTGATATAAACAAGCTTAGGAAAAACTATAATGCACATAGGAGCAACTCAAGGCAACTCAAAACAAGTTCAAATCAAAATGGTTCAAAAACTCAAAATGGTTCAGATAAAGGCATGAACAAGGAACACAAAAAAAATGTACACATAAACCATGCATATTGTACATGCATGACAAGCATTTCATGCTATAAGAATCAAGTATATATCATCAAAGTGAGCATATACATACATGTGTGTGTGTGTGTACATAGGCATCAAACAACATGTGCTTAGGCAAAACAAGAAATCACAGTTTTGAAGCAAGTATATACAAGCTCGACTGTATATAAGTATATACAAGTACATACAAGTATATACATGTATATATACAAGAATTGAATTAGAACAAGGTTTGCAATTGAAAGTGTAACAAGAAATCACAGTGCACATAAACAAGATCAAGAAAAACAACAAGTGCTGAAGCAAGTATCAAAGTGCACAAACAAGAAACCAAAGCACATGAAAGTGATTCATCCAATGTCAAGGCAGTGCACATTGCCTTATTCACGGCTATGCACTAGCACTTCCTTGAACACGACAGTGTGCAAGTACATGGACAAGGCCAATAATGTTACAATGCAACAGGGTAGTGCCACAAACAGCAAGTGTACAAATTAAAACAAGGCAGTGCCAGAAATTAAAACAAGGCAATGCCACAAACATTCAAGTGGCAAAGCAATGTACAAGTATAGATCAACCACTAACATTAGCACATATATACATACATACATTACACACACACACACACACACACACACACACACACACACATGGATGATATTGGAATCAAAGTGCACTGTAACAAGATCAACTCAAAATGGTTCAGCTCAAAGCAATAAGGAGAAGCAAGTGATGGTGTACATGAAAACATAGGAGCAGATAAACATGGGACATTGAAAACATTCTGCTCCTATATAGAAATTCTAAGGACGGTTTCGACAGGTATGGAAACATATGAAAACATCAGAACATATGAAACCACTAAAATGTATATGAAAACTTACATATAGATAGACAAGGGATATATTCGATATAGGAGCAGTAAGAATCAAGTACCAGTGCACATAGGAGTAGCTCAAGGTAACTCAAAACAAGATCAACTCAAAATGGTCCATCTCAAAGCAATTCAACAATTGGTCCACCTCAAAATGTTTCAAGCTCAAACTAGTATATATGTGTGTGTGTGTTTGTGTAGTGAGCAGAAATGGCTCGAGCTCAAACCAGCTAAAAGTAATTCAACAAATGATTTAGCTCAAAATGGTTCATGCAATTCAAAATGGATGTGCTCAAAGCAAGCCAGTTCAAGTTAAAAATGATTCGTAAACAAATTAAAACAAGGCAATGCCATAAACATCAAGTGCCACAAATTAAAACAAGGCAGTGCCATAAACATTCACATATATATACAAACATACGTATTTACACACGTGGTCTATATTGGAATTAAAGTGCACTGCAACAAGATCAACTCAAAATGGTTCAACTCAAAGCAACAAGAAGAAGCAAGTGACAATGTATATGAAAATGTAGGAGCAGACAAACAAGGGACATATGAAAAAATTCTGCTCCTATATGGAAATTCTAGGGACAGTTCCGATAGGTATGGAAACATATGAAAACATAGGAACGTATGAAAACATTAACTGTATATGAAAACATACAATACATGTATACACATATGTCTGTACATGTATATATGTACATAGTGAGTAGAAAGGCAACAAGTATATCACTCAGTGTCAAGCATCAGGCAAAACATTTCATTTCAATTCAAGGAAAACACTAACAGATAAGTGAAAAAATCATAAGTGCAAAGGGCAACCAAATAAGCAAGGGGCCACCAGCGAAACAATGAAGTGATAAAAGTCGAACTTGACTTCCCAAAATTATACAATGAAATTAAAATGAAATTGTAAGGTGCAAGAATCAAATGAACATGAACCCAAAGGATATTCACACATATATACATACATGCATATGTATGTATGTATATAAATGGAAGTTCAGAACATCCACTAACTCAGACATGAACAAATAAAGCAGCAACCAAAGTTTTCCCCATCACAACACATATATCTCAAAACATTTATGTACATGACCAAAACATGTTCGTCAATGCACTTCATCCAAATGTTATTCATTGTCACATAAACACCAAAATCATCATAGGCAAATCAAGTCGAGATCAATACAAATCGAAAGGGGGCAGAAATCGAAAGGGAATCAAATGGCCAAGCAAATACTTTGAAATTCAAATCTCAGCATATGTATGAAAATATATGAAATTAATTCCTATAGAAGGAACCCAATTCATCATTGGCAGGATAATCGAAGTCGAGAACAATATAAATCAAAAGGGGCAAAAATATACCAATGTCAATTGAAGAACACTCAACAAGGAGCTGCAACCATCAATAGCCATGAAATCGAAGCATGCAGTCAACAAGGAATGAAAGAAGCAAGACGATTCGAATGAATTTCGAAGGGGTTGAAACCCTAATTCTAGAAGATGCTCGATTTTTTCAGAGGACGAAAAGATTTGAGAGGGAAACAAAAAGTAAAAATTGGAACAAAAATATAAAGGGTTAAACCAAAAAAGGGCCACAAAATAATTGAGAGGGAAAAGATGGAGTCAAAACTAAAAAATTTGATAACTTAAATCAGACGACATATAAAATGTTGTTAGAATAACAAGCATGTACATACCAATTTCATAGGCTATTCACACAACAGATAATTTTTCCATGTGTTGTGTGAAAAAATAGGACAACATGAAATCTACCTTATGTTGTATGATCATTGTTGTGTGATTCACTTTGTGGCATAGTGATATTTCTCATTCCACATTAAGTATCTTTTATTATTTTGTACAATTCTCGTTTCTAGTGTTTCTTCATGAAGCAGAAGTGGTCATTCACTATCTTCATCCTAATTATACCTTAAATTACATCTACCTTCGCACAGTCGTTTTTCTTAATTATTGAACTATTCAAAAGAAATCCTTACTACAACATTGTTGTGAATTCTTTATATAATTCATTTGGTCATCCTCAACTTTTAAGAATGTACCATAAGTTTCAGTTTACGTAAACCGATCAAACTGGCATTTCAGCGATCGAATTCTTAGATCTATCTCGTAATTTTTGGTCTAGAATTACATATAACATAGCAAGATCATTATTGCAATCAATCATATTGAGTATACGATTTCACACTTTGGATTACTTACTTATTTCGAGTGAACTAATTTCATCGAAGTTTCTTACATTACGAATCATGACTTTTTCACCATATAACATTTTGTATGTGATCATATATGGATCAGACATCCATATTGAAGTATTTTTTTAAGAGTTTGAAACTCATAAAGAACAATACACAGTCTTGGAAAAATAAACACGTAAGCGACCAATTACAAATGTATTTAGTAGTTGTAAAATTAGGCACTTGCATGGGTATTGAAACTATAACGTGCAAAACATTTTTACTAGTAAGTATGTTTTATATTTATGTTTGTCAGTCTTTATTGTATTGTACATTCATATTATATAAGTTTAATTATTCTGTAACTTTTATAATTTAATTATCTTATATTTAGTCTTATGTATATTATATTAATTAAATCTTATTTGATTAATTAACACTTAAATAAATTTTATGTTATTCAATTAAATGTTTTAATTGAATATGTATACCATGACATTTATGATTATACATATATCTTTATTTATATGAATTTTATTATTTTTAATTAACTCATTTAATTAAATGATTTTAATTAAATATTAATTTTGAAAATTTCTTATGTGTATACATATATACTTGCATCATCTTAAACAATTCAAGATAATGTAACATTTATCATTATATATGTTACGTGTATATACTTTAATTAATTAACTCTTTAATTAATTAATTTAATTTATTAATCCATCTAACAAATATAAAAAATTTCAAAATATGTTTATTAAATTTTCAAAACACTTTTGAAAACTATATTATAACATTTATAATATATAGAGTTTTCAAAACAAATTTTAAAATCACATTATAACATTTATAATGTAATTCTTATTTTAAACTTAACTATTAAATTTAAAATCCTATTTTAATTGCGAAAATAATTTTGAAAATTAACCCGATGCCAAATTCAAATTAGGAATTTTCTATTATGGGCAACCTTTGGGCTTACTTTAGCTTTTGGACCTCGTTGGTAGCTAGGGAAGGTAGGGTACTTGAGTACCCAAAACCAATCCTAGATACTACTTTTCTAGACACCCAACTAAAATTGTAAGATTAATCATTTAGAACTAACATGAATAATCTAGACCGCATTTGCTATTTAGCTAAATACCATTTAAGGAATTGGGCAAAACGCGGCAGATAAAATGAGTGAACTTCAAATTTTTTTACCATTTCCGATCATATTAAGCCTATAAAGTCTAACTTTATTTAGATCCCATGTAGATTGATTTCGAATAAAATAATTACTTTATTTGGTTTGTAAGAAAATTTTGTTTTTGATATTATATTTGTATTATGCAATACAAACATGTAACCTATACACATTTATACGTACACATACAACATATATAGTGTACATGATTTAACATGTTCATATATAGGTGTCAGAGCTTACACCACAATGGATAAGTCAACTCCTCCGTATACATATATGTTGTCGAATTTACACAACACATAGTTAAGTATAATGCCAAATTATATTTATAATATCAAATTTAGCTAAACTTATAGAAAGTTATTTGAAGTAATTTAAATGAATAACCTTAAATATAGAAAAGAATTATTCTATCCAATCTTGATCTTAGTATACATGGTAAGGTATAATATCAAATCTAGATCTTGATCTAAAGATATACTATGATTTCTAACTTAAACCAATAAGATATATTTTAACAAAATAAATATTCATGTAGTATGTCTGTGTGTCTCTGCGGGCGCGTGCTTTGACTATAAATTAATTCTTTTTAAATATTTGCATATATATATTTGTAGATATATAAGCATCAAAATTAATATTTATAAATCAAATATAAAATAATTTTTCATATTGAGATGCAAGTGAATAGGATTACGTATGTGCATATATGTATATTTTTGTCTCAAAACATCTTTGACTAAATCTAATTTGTTTCCTTGCGGTGTAAAATTTGTTTACCTTTTAAATTCTAAGATTTAAAATTTTGTTCCTTTTTTTGTAAACATTAACTATAAACATATTTATAATTTTATGTTTATTAAATATCCATATATATATTATATATAAGCATATGCATATGACCTCCTAGTGGTGGTCAAAGGAAATTTAAAAGCAATTGATAAAATTAAAGCAATTTTTGGAGAACTGGAAAGGTATGCGGGCCTCAAATTGAATGAAATGAAAACCAAATGCTACTTCAGAAAATACTGTCTTAACAAACAGTCTATGCTTGATAAACTAGGCTTCACTGAAGGACATCTTCCAGTCAAGTATTTGGGGGTACCTTTGTCAAACAACAATATTACAGATGCGGAATGTGGCAAGCTTATAAACGAAATCAGGGACAAATTACAAGGTTGGAGGTCAAAACTCTTATCTTTTGCTGGAAGAGTGGAGCTAGTACACACAATCATAACTTCTAAAGTTAGATTCTGGCTTCAATCTTTTCAAATTCCCGATTGTTCTATTGCAAAAATCAACTCAGTTTGTGCTGATTTTATCTAGAAGGGAGGGATGCACAAGGTGAAATACTCAGGCTTATGCAGGAAAAAGAAAGAGGGTGGAGTTGGATTGAAAAATCTTTTTGAACTTAAAAAAGTGTACTGCCTCAAATTAGCCTGGAATGTATTAACTTCAAACAAATTATGGGCTTCCTGGATGAGATCTAAATATCTGAAAGATAACTTCTGGACTACTAGAATAGATAACAATGCTTCAGTTACTTGGAAAAACATTCTTAAGACCAGAGAGGATTTTCAAAAGTATTTAGATAGAAAGATTGCCAATGGAAGGAAAACTGACATTTGGAGAGATCCATTGCTTAACTCTAAAAGTTTGATAGACAGACTTGGTTGGGATGCATTCTCGGCATATGGAACACCAAACTGGAAAGTAGAAGATATTGTTGAAAATGGAGAATGGCAATGTACTAATAACTTACTAACTCTCAATCACCAGGAAGAAATTCGAAAGAAATATATCTACAGAGAAGAAACTGAAGATAAATGGATATGGAAGGTTAGCGCAAATGACCATTTCAAGTTCAAAGACATTTGGAAGGAATCAAGAAAGAAAAAAGCTGAGGTTAAATGGTCTGATATAGTTTGGAGCAAATCCAATCCCCCCAAAATGGCGCACACACTCTACAAGGCGATTCTGGATAAACCACCCACATAAGACAGGCTAAAAAAATGGAAAATTTTGGAAGACACAACATGTCTCTTTTGCTGCAGGGAAGAAGAAACTCATGACCACTTATTTTTTGACTGCGAATACCCGAAAAGAATTTGGAACAACCAAAAGAACAGACTTCAGCTCAACAAATGTGCTACAAACTTAAAAGAGGAACTGGATTACCTGCACGATGGGAGTAACTTCTCTAACCTGATGAAGGAGCTCGGAAAAATTGGCCTCACAACCTGCTTGTGGTTCATATGGAAGGAATGGAACTGTGGGACTTTTGAAGATAAAAAGCAAGATACTTTAGCTCTCCCAAATCGAATCAACAGAGAAATTGCTATTATTATCGAAAGAATTCCTAAGAAAATACTCACCACTGCATCGGCACAAGAAGAATTATTACTGGCGAAGTTGAGGAAGATGGAACAGAGCGGACAAATTCAACCAAGGAATTGGCAGCCGCCATAGTTGCAACCTATTATGGAAAGGGAGTGGAAGAAGATAGGTTGACTGTGTTGTTTGTCGGCCTATTGTTTTATTATCTCTTTATATGCTGTGTTTTGCTATGGGCCGCAAAGCCTGATTAGTAGTCTAATTAACCTATTTCCAAAAAAAAAAAAAGTATGTATTTCATTTAACATACATACATATTAAAGAACATGTTATATTATAATATATATATATATATATATATATATATAAATAAAATTTTAATTCCCTTTTATTTCAAAAACAATAACATATATAAATATACACATGATTTAACAAAATATATACATATATTTTGTACTTATGTAAATTAAAATCAATTTTGTTTAAAGCCTCTTTCAAACATTGTCAATATTCTGAAAATTAAAAGAAAATTTGATTTTTAGTTCTATGAATAATATTATATATATATATATATATATATATATATATATATATATATATATAAGAAAGTCTATTTATACACAAAATGGAGGCACAATCGGTGACACAAAGATTCTCCACCACTGGATTGCCCCATGAATTCCACCCTCCCCATAAAGACAAAAAAATCCAACGGTCCGGATCTTTTGTGTCACTATTTTGTATTTAATTTTGTGTTCAAATAGTCAGCCCCTATACACACACATACACACACAAAAGAAATTTTTAACCATAACGTGTGTGTGTGCGCGCACACACACGCGCGCGTGCACAAACATTCACATCTCATGTTTACAACACACAAATACAAATACGAACCCATGCTATGAGCATGGATTCATTTAACAATCAGGATTACACTATAGTTCAGTATTTTGGCCAATGATGCGTGTGTATGTGTAATTGGATTGTGTACAAATATCAACATAATAGCGAAAACTCATAAGTTCCATATTCATAAATATTTTAAAAATCATAAATTAGACATGTGGTAGCACAATATGCATACAGAATAATTGATTTTCAAAAATTAACTAAAATTCATTAACGTTAACTATTTTCACCTCAGTGCCACTAATGTACATACATATATGAGCATTTCTCAAGAATATTCGTAAGGTATTGGAGTATAGATAAAATGCAGTAGTTGGCAAGCACTCACTGAGTAAATCTAACTTGAGAATTCAATCACAAATGCATTTTAACAATAAGCCGTTACTGTTTTCCTCGCTCCAATAACCCATACCCAACAACGTCATATCGTTTCTTAAACTCACCAAATTGAAATTGTCCAACTTTTGAGATCGAACTCTGAAAGCATTGAGTGATTGCTTCCTTTAGCATTTTGACAGCAACCGTTTGCCATTACTGAAGTTTACTTTATACCTTTCTACCATAAAATTATACTTAAAGAAGTTGGCAGCAACTATTTTGGCATTTTGGCAGCAACCGTTTTGCCAATACTGATGTAGATTACCAGTTTATATGTACAAAATGCACATTGCGTTAGTTTTCAGACAAATTAAATACAATCACACCTAATTTGCAAATTCATTTAGTGTCCATGCTTTTATAAAATTTAACATGCTCCATTTCCAAAGGTAATCACAATGATGCATACATAACATATTCCTTGCTTATGCAAAAGATGTACATGACAATTTTCCATGAAAACTGCTATATTACCGAAATTACACGCATGAACATGAAAACGTATAACATTATAATGGTCACCTTAGTAATTCAAGGTAATAAAGTCAACTTCTCTCCCAAACTTGGAATTGTATATTTTACAACACTATATCAGCAACTAATCCAAGGTAAATTTAACCACGGACTCCAGTTATACAGGTAATCTGCATTGAAAAACATTTCTAAAAACCAACATTCATTTGCTTGTATATATCGAAAGTTAACTATCGAAAATCGATTTGTTTTCTAAGCATTTTTCTATCAACTGCAAAGAACGTAATTAATGGTGGTCTTACTGTTTCTCCTGGTAAATTTCATTAGAGTAATTCTGAATTGAATTCCCTTGGATTCATGAATTATTTTTAAAAAAAAAGGTAAGTAGTGTAAATAAACCTAACTGACAAAACAATATAAATCCATAGAAATGGTCAATTTTTTATATCCGTATCAACACAAATGTATAGTATAGTGTTTTCGTAACATTTAAATTTATAGAATTTTATTAGTGACTTCAATGTAAATATAAACGGTTACACTGTTCCACATGGTACAGTGCAAATGATGGAAAAAAGGTGTAGTAAAAAAATGCACGACTGATATAGACTTGTTTACAATTGTTTCAAGTGTAACTTCCACCAAACATGTATTCTTTTTCTCTTCTCGAGCATTTCAATAGAACTTAGCATAAACGATACCTGTTTAATAATTCTTAATTTACATCATATTCTTTAACGACAATCACCGACCTTTGTAGTATTTCAAATAAAAAACAAATATTGAGAAAATGTCTACGTTGAAAATAAAGTGTCTAGTTAATATTTCACTTAAAAGATATATCTAAACACCAAATTACAACATTAGATTCGCTATTTACAACATAATATCGAATCGATCACCGCTTCAAAACATTAGTCATAAAATGATTATAATATTAATCATACAAATTTCTTCAACGATATTCCTTAAGTAAGAAGGTTGAAATTTAATGTTCCTAGAAGGAAGACGTTTATGTAATAAGAGTTATATTGCTCTTCGATGTTGATGAATTTAGGATAATATAACACTAATCACTCTAAAGCACAAAATAATCGTTTTCTTTCAAAAATGTTTTCTCCTTCTTTATCACAGCGGGTTGTATGAAAACCTTTTTTCATGATACAATGAAAATTTATCTGTGCAAGTTGTGATTACTTGCTAAGATCAGAAGAAACATTCAGAAGTTAATAATGATATCGATTTTAGATTTAGAGGAAAAGAGAAGTAAAGTCTGCGTTGATGGAGTACACTATTATAAAGGGAGTGAGATGTCTACTCGTCTACGGATGTTTATTCGAATGGTTGTGACCGTTTTTTAACGGTTGTTATCGTTGGCTGTTGAATTTGAATTCAACAGTCGATAAAACGTACCGTTTTGAACGGGACACTGCTCCATGGACCCCTGCAACCTGACCGGGCAGGTCACCGCACCCACACCTGGGGGTTGCCACCTCCGGACCCTCCTTCGTAAGAGATCTTATTTGACAAAAGTTTAAAAAAAAAAAAAAAACATTCAACATTCTAGCATATGTGAACCATGACAACCATTAACGACCAAAATACAAAAAAAATTAATGGTCATAGATTTAAAAACTTCCCGTACTAATCACAAAAGAATAAAAATATCACGAGGCACTCATGTAAATATACGGTGTTTACATATATTCAGTGGCTAACATAAGGACACAAAGCCCATATACTATATACAATTGACCGTTTTAATACGTGTACACTTAAACATTAAGAATTCATAGATATCCCTAATTTAGTAAGGTAAAAACAGTAACCTCTACTGAACTATATGTTGGAATGCCCACGCCACAATAGATCAATGTGAATAGAATGAAAAAGCACAAGAAAAGGACCATAATATAGAAGATAATACATTTATACTATCATCATTTTTACAATATTGGATATACTTACAATAATTATACCACTAAAACATATATATCCACTTGCAAAAGTCATTCTAATAATGAAGTATTTGCATATAGCCGTATACGCATACTAAACGATAAGGAATGTTGGAAATTTTTAAAATAGTTTTGGATTTAGGTTTGTTTTTAAAGAGGAAGAAAGTGAAAGAAGAAGGAAGAAGAGGGGATGAATAGTCCCACATCAAGGAAATGAAGAGAATATATTGATTTATATATGGATTTCTCTAACAAATATTGGATACATTGAGCATACAAAGCTTTACTTTGATGTGAGGAGGAAGTTATGCATCACCGTAATCTCTTTTCTTTCTACCTCACTCTTCTTCCTCCAGATCTAGCACTGCCTTTCACCTCAGTTCGCGACGCCTGAAAGGTGTTGCAAACGCAGAAAGAAATCAAATTTAAGTGTTCTTGGTCGGATCAAACTCGTATAAGTTTTGAATCCGATTACGCTGTTTCAAGGCTTCATTGAATTTTGAAGTCGATAGTTCAATAACCCGTTTGTACCTGTTGGGTTGAACTATTATCTAAAAAAATCTACACAGTATATCCTTGAAGTAAGAAGTACAACAGTTATAATCTTCATCGTTTTCGAATCATCGATACAAATATCTAACAATTTTTAGACAATATTTTCAACCATGGATTGTTTGAGTTCAATCAATCTCAATGCTCTTCAAGTTATGAATCAGCATTTAACTCGATTGGAGTGATTTGATGGTGAAAACTTCACTCGTTTGCAAGAGACGATGAAATTCCTTTTGATCGCCGTCAAATTGTTCTATTTTTTTAAAGATAACTTGAAGGAAATACCAGAGGATACTGATAAAGATACATACGAATTGAAAGCAAAATGTGCAAAGCGCAAAGAGGATGATTGTCTATGAAGAGGGCACATTTTGAATGCATTGTCTGCTCCTATCTACAACGCACATAGGACTTTGGAAACTGCAAAGGCACTTTGTGCTGCGAAAAATTCCTTATTTGAAATTTTATGGATTTCAAAATGGATGTCAACAATTCCATAGTTAGACAAGTAAGCGAAATTCTACTGTTAGTGTATCAACTTAAGAATGCTGGAATGAATCTTCCTGAAACTTTTGTTGTTGGAGTTATACAAAACTTCCTAATTTTTGGAATGATTATAAGAAAAACTAAAACATGCGGAAACAGATTATAATTTAGACAGTTTACAGCGTCATCTTTGTATTGAAGAGGACTCTCGTAAACATGAACTAGATGATAATCCACAAACTGAGTCCTATTCTAAGGTAAATAATGTTCAAATTACTGACAAGCTGAAGCTTAAGAATGAGACACAATTTAAGAAGAAAAATTCCAACAACAAAAAGAAAGATGCTTATTACTACCATAACAAGCCCGACCACTATGCCCGAGACTATCGTCAGCAGAAGAAACCACAAAAGGTGAATGTGGTCGATGAAACGACCCGCAAATCCGTACTCCTTGAGTCAACAAATTCTACAACAATCAACTCAAGTTGCACAGAAATACGAACCATTTGGTTAAAGAAGAAGAGGTAGAAGAAGAGAATAGAAAACAACATCAGAATCTAACCATTGCAGCGGAATAAAATATAATATATAATAACAGATCTTTACACAAAACAAATATATATCTGTTTTATACATACATTATCATCAGAGTACATCATCAGAGTTCAACAACATCAATAACATACAACTGGATACACAACTAATCAACACAGCGGAATATATAAATAAACAAGCACGAGAGTACGTATCGTCGTCCAGCTCGTCGCCTGAGCTCCAAAGCATCAAATCCTGTATCCTATAATACTCGGTCTGATCCGAGCATTACAGTTAAATAACACCCGAGTCAGTCTGGAATACCAGTGTGAGAAAATCACACTCAATTGATTATTAAAGTTTCAAAAATCCTTTGAAAACAAAAGCATCTCGTAAGACCACGCCACAAATAAACATTTCGGGTTTTTACCTTACGATAGCTAAAACACTTTTTATAGAAATCCTCTAATATTATAATAGAGTCTATATACAAATACTTATAAAATAGCCGAAATTGTTACATCTATTAAATTCCAGCTACTAGCCACAGAGTGGGTAATACAAACAAAACTCGTACAAGGCTCGTGGGGAGAATGGATTTCCAACTAATGACTAAGCACTAGGGTACCACCTGTCACAGTACGTGGCCTAGATCACAGTACCGAGGAGTACGCCCGCTCCCCTGCAGCACAAGACCGGGACTACCCCTTACTGGATAATCCCGAGTGAGATCACCCCGCGGTTGGGATCAGCAACCGCCCACTAATCCGAAATAAAAAGGGACATCTAGACAGGGATGACCTCACCCTGCTTGGGTGCTACCCACCTAGCCTTGCTGCATAACCCCTTATTTTAAGTCATTCCCATTTGATGAGGCTTGAGGCTAAGCGTTACCTTTTTAGAACATATTCCTTAGAATGTCCATCGTCCACCTGACGATGTTCCGAAAGCATTCATCCATACAAGTCCGTCTCGGGTTCGAACGGAACCGAAGGCACTGTTCCTACTACATCCATTTTGGAAATATCCTCAGGATTAGTAGCGACTAGCCCTTGCACTTCACTGCTCAATCTTCGAATCCAAACTCGTTTTCCACGAAAACGTACAAACCGGATCGAAGTGGTTTTCGAGAAATAAATCTCGATCCCGGTCTCTTCGAAACGATCAACGCATTTGTCCAATATTGATAGTCGGCGATTTAACTATCAATTAATATTCACAACATCCATCACACAATAAATAATTTCCCAAATTATTTATTAATCTCAAAAATATCTTCACAAGATATATTTTCACTTTTCAAACCCCTTTCAAAACAGTTTTCAAATTATCTTCCTTTCTCAGAATAAATTCCAAGTATTTTCTATTTCCACTGGAATCACCAAGCACAAAAATTAGATTTTTAAAATATTAAAACGCTTACTTTGAAATATACGTTAAAACATTTAAGTTGAAAACTACTTCAAAAATTTATTAATAACACATACTATACGAATATTTGAAAATAAGGTTACTTTATAAATATAAAACTAGGTTTCCACTTTTTAAAACAAAACACTAAGTCACCTTTAAATAATTATTACAATAATAGATTTGAAAAATATTTACTTAAGAATTTTAAACATTCAGAAATAATAAATTTTCTAAAACCTGCTTTTTAAAACAACGTTAAACTTTTATCTTATATTTTAAAATTTACTTTGAAAACGTACTTGACTATCCAGGGAAATATACTTTTCTTCACATCCTTTAAAAATAAATCACTATTTATTTTTAAACAAATTTTCTCATTCCTTTAATAAATTTCCACCTTGAACTTATTTTTCCCAAATATCCTCTGATATATTTTACTTTGCTTTTATAAACCCAGTTTATAAATTCTACAGTCACATTCTCCTTTAAATTTCCAAATACTTGAATCAATTTCCAAATTGATTTTCAATTTACTCCCTTTTATTCCAAAATCCATTAATTTCAGATTTTATTCCTTATCTATGATTTGAAATACTTTTAACTGAAAATCCAATTTTAGATTTCTCAAATTACTTCTTTATTCCTTTAAATAAATTTAAACTTTGAATTTTAAAATAAGTCTTTATTCCTTTAATTGATATCACTTAAGTTTACAATTCATTAATTTCTGTTTTATTCAAAATCTTTTTTCCTTTTCATACTCGAAGTTATTTATTAGTATTTTAATATCACTTCCATTTCTTTTCAATTCATTCTTAATTTATTCAAATTCGTTATAATTACTTTATTTAAAATTCACTCTTTTATTTTCTTTTCAAAAATCCAATTCTATATATTTCGATAGCTCAGTGCGCCGAAATATATTCAAGCAAATCATAGCAATCAATATTTCCAATTAACAACAATATTCATCACAGAATATCAAATATCCATAACACAGAATATCAAACAATTCTAAATAATTTTAAAGAATCCTGTTGGATCCCTCCAACCTGTTTCCCTGCATCCACAAACGTTAGCACAATATAAAATACAAATTCCAAAATATACCATACTATAGCACGTCAATCAATTCAACTATTCAAACAATTATTTAAATTTATTCATTTAAATTTAAATTTAGCCGAGTGAGATCAACTCACCTTTCCTAGTTGTAGTCCACTTCATTCCCAACTTGATTCTCGCGATTATGGTCCTTGAAGAAATATTTATATAATTTTATTAATATTCGAACTAATTGAACAATTCATTTTCTTTTAATAAATTTAATTTACTAATGATTTAGTTTAAACTAAAAATTTCCTTTAAAAATCTATTTAGTAGCTAAAATAATTAAAATAAGTTGGTTAAACAATTTTTTTTCCACCAAACCCATTATAAAAAAATAAACCTAGCAAATTAAATAGGTATGTGCGTATTTATTAACACTTCCTTTACTGCATATACACATATGTATATAAGATATTTATATTTACTTCTATGAATAAACAAAACAGGATTTGTTTCTTTATTGTGAAAACCCTATTTTAATACCTTAGCTTACTGTAATAACTTTCCTGTATATATTATATAAATTAAATAAACTTAGGGATAACTTAAAACAAAACATACGCATTGTCTCTATTTTATTTTATTTTCTGTCTATCTATATACGTTAATTTTAAAAACAAAATTTGTTTTAAATTTTATTGCACATTTATATTTTTTCCTATACCTGTTTATATATATATATTATCAAAATTAATCTGAAATGAATAAATTGTCATTACCTTACTGCCTTATGATCGAAACCCCAAACTCGCCTACTCCACGATCTTCCCACTAGAATCGACGTCGGCCCTCAAAACCCATGCCTCTTGGACTCGAGCTCTAGCTCGCGACACCCCAGCTCACGAACACAGTAGCTCTCGCGACACCAAGCTTCGATCGAAAGCGACTAGCGACCCCTAGCCCAACCACTCACCTGCTAGAAGCATCGCGTGCGATCGCAAATTCCTCCCCCCTAGTCGATTGTCGTTCCATCAAATGAACCCTCCTTGACAGGATAATCGACTTTGAATGCTTCCTTCGTGATTGGTTATTATATTTTTCGCGAATTAAAAAAAAATTGAAAAGTGAAACTTCGATTCGACTGAGAAAAGAAAGAGGGGGAAAAATATACTTTGCGTGGATTTTGACTGGGAAAAGAGGGGATTTCGTTCGGCCACTTAAATTTGTATTATTCTTCGATTTTGAATAACTGAAGGGAATGGATTTATTATCGAAGTATCGGCCATTATCTGATTTTGATTTTGATTTTTTTTTCTTTGTTTTTGGTTTCGTTCTGGACTAAAAAAGATGGAAGTGGAGATGCGTGATTTAACGAAGAGGAGGAGACAACTAAGGCGACGGAAAATAGATGCTAGGGTGGCTCATAGCTGATTAAAAGAAGCGACAGATGTGAAATAATTGCGGCTGTGATTTGATTTTCTTTCGGATAGAGATATTTAAATTAAATCGATAATTATCGTCTGGGCGTTTTTATCTCGTACGCTCACACAACAAACCCAAAAACTACATAAATTGAAACCCGATAATAATTCAATATTACTGACCCAATGGAACTAGTTTCGTCGAATTCCGAGACTGTGCCTCGGAAGGCTATTTTTAAATTCAATTTAAACGATATAAATTTCAAACTTAAAAGACCATTTTAAAATTTTATTTCAACACTTTTATTCTCTTAAGTATTATCAATATAGTTTTTATAAGCCTTCGAATTATTTTTAACAGGCTTAAAACTCCCGATTTAACATTTTGCCCAACTTCAAATTATTTAATTTAATAATTTATCATCAAATAAATAATGATATTTGGATTCTAGTTAAAAATTAAAATTTTAAATATTTAAAATCAATTCAATATTCTAATTTCAAACATTCAAAAATTCCAGGTCGTCACATTCCTCTCCCCTTAAAAGAATTTCATCCCCGAAATTACTAATTAGGAAGAATGGTCCAGTACCCGTTACTATTTTCCAAAATCAAACAGTTTAATTAACTTGCCATACATATCTTTTATTATAGACCCACTATCATTCTTACTAACTTCCCAAAACCTTCCATAGTTTTCAAATATCATTACATGCTCAATCGTTCAACTTTCAATTTAGACCAAATTTTGGATTATCAAAATTTTCTAACTCTCTAAATTTCCGAAAAACTACGCCAGCGTCTCCTTTGCGCGGCTAGCTCGGTACAACTACAAAGGCCACTACGGGCTCCCAAATCCCAAAAGAAAACAAAAAGCCAAGTGGCTCGATCAAAAACCCAATTAAATTTCACAGAAATTTATACACATACCTTTTTGTCGAGCATTTCAAATTTATCTTCTGAAATCAAAACCAATTTTCCTTTCCTTTATAATACCTTCATATCTTATTTAGCAATAATATCCAATCATAATTTCCCAAAAACATTTTATCGACTTCCTTACCAAATGACAATATTTATTCCTTCAAATATTAACTTTGTGTAATATCAATTTTCAAGTCAAGAATTCACCATTCCTTTCTTAAGTTAGTATAAGCATTTTATATGTTTCTTTATTTATTTTCAATTTACCATTCCAGTTTATATCTACTTCTATTCAAATTGACACTGCCATTCCATATGAATTTAATTTATTTTCAACTTTGAACATTAAATTTTATCTTCCATTTATACTGATTCATATTATTATTTTAAAGTAGTTTCATTCACTAATTTATTTCAATTTCCAGTTTGAAATCGTTTTGCCGTTACAAAAAATTTCCCAAAAAAATTTTCAAAAATTTTTCTAACCCCCAAAATTTCTGAAATTTTTTGGCAGAGTCTCCTTTGTATGGGGGAGCTTTTGCAATTTGACAAAAGATATAAATATATACACATCGACCCACACGGTCGGAAAAACCAAAAACAGTTCATATTTCCTATTTTTATTGCGTAGGCGTACCTTGTTTAGCATTTTTAAGCAGGCGGCTTATTAATTTAGCATTTAGCGCGATCCAATCCAGCCACACGGCTTCCAGGTACCTGTACTTACTCAATTTAAATATGTAAGTACTATATATAGGAAGTTTATAGCATTTCACTTAAATTCAAATAGCTAACACATAGATTTCATGGGTAATGCATGTTATATAATTTCCATAAGCGTATATAAGGTTCCGACACTTATTACAATTGCTTATAATCAATTCTCAAACCATTCCATTCAGTTGAAGTGATTTTCAACTTATTTGCTTTTATTTAATTCATTCTAAACAAAACAAACTCATATTCATTCCAATTGATGCAAAAATCAATTTATCAAACTGCTATTGATTCATATAATTTTGTTTACCTCCGTTTACGTCGAACGACCAATTTACTAATGCAAATCGACAACATTAATGTGAATAAATAATTACTTAAGGTTATAGCCAATTTAAATTGATTCCAATTCAATTTACACTTAATCCCATCCCATTTTAATTTATTCACAAACTTTCATTGCATTTCTTTCATGTCCAAAAAGTTTGATTCCAAACTATTTTTATTATACTCGATGTCATCACATGCTTCTATTAATTTTAAACTAAAGTTAATTTACTTCAATTCACCACCATTTCATAACTTAAGTTCATTCTCGTTTTAATTTTTTCATGCTCGAATTGGATTTATTTTCATCTCAATTCATTTTTATTTTTATCCAATTCCATACAACTCAAGCTTTATTTCCAAACTCTATTAGCCATTCACAATCTTTATTTGATTCTCCTTTGATCAAATCCCCACCATTTCACTAATTTATTCGATTAGTTTATTCTTTTATCCATTTTAATTTTTAATTTACAAATTTAAATTAACAATTCATTGTTGAATTTATTAATAATTGGGCCATTCAATTTATGCTTGAATTGGATTTGTTTATATTTCAAACCATATCCTTTTTAATCCAATTCAAATTTCCATTCAACAATACTTCCAATTATAATCCAATTACAATCCCATACTTGATTTTCTTTTTTCATTTATCTTGAAAATCATTTTATTTGATTTCCTTGAGTTCAATCTTATTTAATATCCCAAGTTTGGATTTTTATATCAGAATACAATATTTTTTTTATTCCGGCTTATTTATTCCCTTTTTAAATTTTTATAAACCACTCACTTATTAATATTCACTCTTCCCCATCTATTTACAATCAATTATATTTACAATCAATTATATATATTTTCAATGCTTTCAATTCTTTTATAATCTTCCGAAGCTCATTTATTCTAATTCAATACTTGCTTATTTTCAATTTATTTGTTTGAGTAGAATTTTATTCCAGTCAGTATTATCTATAATTCGACTAAATTCATTTAAATTTAGTTTTATTCCATCTCAACTTCAGTTAAATCTAGTTACATATCATTCTTTTAAGTTTTATTAAGCAAGGACCTAATTCCATGTAATAACATTCACGACACAACTGACTTTTGATTCAATTCAATCCAAATTTAACTAAATTTTATTTTTCCAATATATGAGTTCAAAACTTATTTATTTATTTAAAAGCTTATATTGCTCATTTGAGTCATTTCATCTTATAACCAAATTCAAATTATATATAACACTTATTAGCTTAAGGTATAAATTTTTATTTCAAAATTATAATCATTTTACCTTTCAGCTTTATATCCAATTTAATTCAATTTCAATTTCAATTTTATTTGACTTATCTCAAGTTAGATTCAAATATATTTTCTTCACTTAAGTTAACTTTTAATTCCCGGATTAAAATTTTCAATTTCTTCTTATTAATGTTAACTTTACTTTATAAGTTCAATAGTTGATTCATTTATTCATTCACAAATTCATTTTCAACCAATAAATTTTATTCCCAAACATAAATTATTTTTAGTTCATTTGAACTAATTCTACACTTATTTTTACACATTTAAACCAAGCATCATCCAATATTGAATTTCATTTCATTTGCATACCATATTAATTAATCAGTTACTTATAAATTCTAATCTTAAAACTTTTTTATTTAATCCAACTTAATTATATATATTTTTTAAAATTTAAGTTCAACATTCAATTTTGAAAACACATATATCTAACCAAACTATTCCTTTGCATTTTCAAAATCAACCAAATTTCTCCAACAAACATTAATCCAAAACATCCTGGTAGCAATTCCTCCTTTGGAAACTCGAAAATGAACACCGATGATCATCATCGGAATTATTTTCCAGCGATCGTAAAGAGTTCAATGCTTTCCTCTCTTTTAAAACCCTTCCAATATTTTTAAATTCCAAATTTCTCTAGATTTCAGATCTGATTCAAAAATATTACTCAATATATATTATCTTGCCAATTTTGGAGAATCATTTCCAACTTCAAAGAAATTTAAATTCCAAATTTTCAAATTCCAAATCCTTTAAATTTATATTAACACATTACTTTGGAATTTTATCATATTTTAATAATTAATCACACTATAATTCACATTTAGTTTATATTTACAAATTTCATTTGTATATGAATTTGTTTCTTAGTTTTTAATTATGGTTTCAATTCCCTAATCAATTATGAATCACATTTACAAATTTCATTTATTTTATTAATTTATCCCTTAATCTCTGGTTATTATTTTCAATTTCTTATCCAATTCTCATACAATGATAATAATTTAATATTATCACTTTCTAACAACCAAACATCCATATATAATTATAACAGATTACGAAAAATTATTTCCTTTATATACAAAATAATTTTGGGTAAAATTATTTCATTTACCCTATTTAAAACAATACTGTGTCGGTTTACCTTGTTTAAGAGTTTAGAAACTCCTATCGATAATATGGCGTCCCCTATATCGACCAGAATCCATAAACACTCAACAGATAAGTCAACACAATATAAATACAATTTTATATTCACTAACAAATATACGCTCATATATATTAATACTCTCAAACTCATTTTAGAGTACTACGGACTCTATTCAATGAGTAATCCCCACCAGAGCCAAGGTTATTACCAACCTAAGCTCTGATACCAAGTGAAACGACCCGCAAATCCGTACCCCTTGAGTCAACAATATTCTACAACAATCAACTCAAGTTGCACAAAAATACGAACCATTTGGGTTAAAGAAGAAGAGGTAGAAGAAGAGAATATAAAACAAAATCAGAATCTAACCATTGCAGCGGAATAAAATATAATATATAATAACAGATCTTTACACAAAACAAATATATATCTGTTTTATACATACATTATCATCAGAGTACATCATCAGAGTTCAACAACATCAATAACATACAACTGGATACACGGCTACTCAACACAGCGGAATATATATATAAACAAGTACGAGAGTACGTATCATCGTCCAGCTCGTCGCCTGAGCTCCATAACATCAAATCCTGTATCCTGTAATACTCGGTCTGACTCGAGCATTACAGTTAAATAACACCCGAGTCAGTCTGGAATACTAGCGTGAGAAAATCACACTCAATTGATTATTAAAGTTTCAAAAATCCTTTGAAAACAAAAGCATCTCGTAAGACCACGCCATAAATAAACATGTCTGGTTTTTACCTTACGATAGCTAAAACACTTTTTATAGAAATCCTCTGCTATTATAATTGGGTCTATATACAAATACTTATATATAAAATAGCCAAAATTGTTACATCTATTAAATTCCAGCTACTAGCCACAGAGTGGGTAATACAAACAAAACTCGTACAAGGCTCGTAGGAAGAACGGATTTCCAACTAATGACTAGGAACTGGGGTACCACCTGTCACAGTACGTGGCCTAGATCATAGTACCGAGGAGTACGCCCGCTCCCCTGCAGCACAAGACCGGGACTACCCCTTACTGGATAATCCCGCGGTTGAGATCACCCCGCGGTTGGGACTACCCCTTACAGGCTTAAAACTCCCGATTTAACATTTTACCCAACTTCAAATTATTTAATTTAATAATTTTATCATCAAATAAATAATGATATTTGGATTCAAGTTAAAAATTAAACTTTTAAATATTTAAAATCAATTAAATATTCTAATTTCAAACATTCAAAAATTCCGAGTCGTCACAGTCGAAGACTTGCTTATGGCTGTAGCGCAAGATGCAAACTCCGTTAGTGAAACCGATAATGATTGGCGCTTTGATACTGGATCGACCATTCGCATTTGCGAAGACCGTAATCTATTTAAGACTTACAAAGAAAATAATAGAGAAGCCAACAAGATTACTGGAGCAAATAAAGTTCCAAGCAAAGTTTTGGGAAAAGGCATCATAGAACTTACATTTACTTCTGGAAAAGTTCTTACATTAGTTAATGTATTTTATGTACCCGATATTTGTATGAATTTGGGCTCTGGATACCTTCTAAACAAAGGGAATTCAAGATGGTTTATGAGTCTGATAAGTTAGTGTTGTCCAAGAATGGCAAATTCATTGGACAAGGATACTCTTGTTGCGGCATGGTTAAGTTGAATCTAATAAATAAATCTTCTATTTATATTGTTGATTCTGTTAGTTTATGGCATGATAGACTAGGACATGTTAATTATAATTCCCTTAAAAATATGCATAAACTAGGATTAATTTCTAATTGTGATTTCGATACTATCTCTAAATGTGAAATATATGTTCAAGCAAAAATACATCGAAAATTCTTTAAATCTGTAGAAAGGAAAACTGCCTTGCTTAATTTAGTATATAGTGATGTAGGTGACTTAAAAAATCATATCACCTATGGTGGTAACCAATACTATATAACAATTATTGATGATTATACTAGATATGCATATGTGTATTTAATGAAAATTAAAGATGAGGCCTTTGATAAATTTAAAATTTACAAAGCAGAGGTCAAAACACAGTTAGGAGTTAAAATAAAAGTATTACATCCAGATCAAGATGGTGAATATTTCTCAAATGAGTTCATCTTATTTTGTAAACAACACAGTTTAGTTCACCAATGCACTGCCCCATATACACCATAACAAAATGGTGTTGCTGAAAGGAAAAATAGAACTTTAGTAGAAATGGTTAATGCCATGCTCATAAGTTCAAACTTACCTTATAACCTATGGGGTGATGTTATGTTATCTGCATGTTATATCTTAAATAGAGTACCACTTAAAAAGAATAACGTTTCACCTTTTGAATTATGGTTTAATAGGAAATCTAATCTTACAAGACTTAAAGATTGGGGTTGTTTAGCATATGTTAGAAAACCAGACCCTAAAAGACCAAAGTAAGGAAATAGGGCATTTAAATGTGTTTTTATATTATATTCACTTAATAGTATAACTTATAGATTCCCAATTCTTGACAACTTAAAAGTTATAGAATCCGTAGATGTAGAATTCTTTGAAAATCAAACTGTTGAGATTCCATTGAGATCATCTAGTCCAGAACCTAATATGATTGATGATATCAATGACGATGACTATGCTCCTGCTCAAAACAGCAAGGAAGTAACAGTACCAGATAATAGTACTGAACAAAGGAGAAGTAAAAGAGCAAGAATTGAGAAGGACTATGGTCCTGACTTCATTACATATCTTATAGAAGGCAGTAAGGACGAAGTACTTAATGTGAACGATATGTCATGAACGTCGATGACGACCCCAAAATTATTCTGAGGCTATGAGTTCCAAAGATTCAATATTCTAGAAAGAAGCTATTAGTGATGAAATGAATTCCATATTGTTAAACCAAACTTGGGTTTTAACTGATTTACCTCCTGGTGCTAAACCTATAGGATGTAAATGGATATTTTAAAAAAAGTTGAATACAAATGGATCCATTGATAATTTTAAAGTAGATTAGTTGCAAAGGGATATAAGCAGTTGCATGAATCATAATTCTACATGATGAACAAGGCAATAGTTAGAACAAAAAACAAGTGAAATCAACCAAACCAATTGGTAGTAGTTCGAACAAGAATGAAACAATAGGTTGAATAAATTACAGAGAAAATCATAGTGAAGTAGCAGTTCGATGAAAGTCAAGAAAGAATCAAAGCCATGGGGCATGCATTTTCAATCAGAGCAAAAAGGAATTGAACAAGTCGAAGTCAGATTTATCTCAAAATTTCACGATGCCAAAGTCATAGCAAAAAACTACAGAACCAAAATTCAAACACGTCAGGGAAAAGAAGGAACCGACTAAAGCAAGTCATTAATTAACAAGTCAGCGTAATCACCAGCATCAAACAAAATAAATACGAACGATAATTTAGGGTTCGATCCCTATAAATACCCAAAAATCATCATCGGCAAAGGCATTCGAGTTTAAGAAAAAATCAGAGAGCTTGAACGAATTATAGAAAACAAATCCAAAACCTGAATCGAAGTCAAGAGGAAAAATTGCATACCATTTTATCATTCATGCTCGACAATTTGAAGCAACCTATGCAAATCAAAGCCACGAGTTGATTGACGAAGCAAACTGAAGAAAGATCATCATTCAATCAAACAGTTTGAATCGGCGACCTCAATTTTCATAGCCTTGGCTTTCGAATAGGGACGAAAAAGATCGATCAAAGTTCTAACACAGAAGAAATAAAATATAAGGATTTTTATGGGCCGCCTCTATTAATGTTTTGGGCTTAGAGTTATTAATAATAGGGTTTTATATATTTTACTTGTTTTTATTTTGTAATTTCCTTTTAAATTGTGTAACTTTCTAGTCCTGGTAACTAGGGACGAACTACGATGGTGTAGTTCGAGAATTCGCAACTTAGTAGTTGAGTTATGACAGGGTTTTGAGTGTGGAGTTAGGTTAGTCGATAGCGGGTGTCGTAAGTTTACATGTGTAAGCGTCTGATTATTTAATTTCTAGTAGAAACCTTGGGAGCAGAATGTCAACAGGGTTTTGCCGAAGCTGGGTAAATCTGTATTGTTATATTTCTGTATTGATTATTCTGCTATTATCTGTGCTACAATTATTTCATATATGTCGTATTAATATTTATTATTATTACTATCACCCTATTCACCCCCTCCCTTTAGGGTGAAATCGATCTTACACGTCTGAATTATCCGCAAAATAAACACCGATGCGATAAAATTGAAAAATAAAATATCTTGCAGTGCAAATTAAAGTGTGTGTTTTGAAATTATCATTTGCCTCAGTTATTTGGGTTGCTCATCATAATTTCTTTTAAATTATCATACACGAACAACTTGTGACATGCACAGTGTATCACTGTACATGCCACAAGGCCGTGCACACCGATATACACTTGCTTGTTAAAACTACATAGACAGGTGAGCACGAGGTCAAACCCGAGCAAAAGCTTGATTCAACTCAAGTGCATACTCGAGTGAACCAGAGACCATCACAACTAGAGGCAACAACAAATCAGAGTCCAATTGGAACAAGACTCAATGCAATGGTCAGATGCAACATGAAGACCGCCATACATGTTAAATGGAATCAAGTACAAGACAATTGTAAGAGCCACAGTTCAGGTCCATAGCAGGCCAGTACAACATGAAAACCAGATTTCCAGTGAATCAAGCAAGTCAGAGAATGCAAGTTACAATGCAACAACAAGACTCAACACAAAGTGATACCAGATCATATGATAACAAACTCATGAAGCCATGACTACAGCTCAAATTTCAAGGCCACATGAACACACACACACTAGAGAATACAAGTGTGAAGACATGAGCCCACACATGCACAGACCGGATCATAACAAAGGAAGTTTTAAATACAAGACCACTTCAAATTTCAACATGGAAGTGATCCAAAAAACTAGATTCCAAGAGGTGACAACAAAATGCACAACATAGGAATGATAACACCTTGAAGTACATAGACTTCAACATACAACAAAACTGGACACCATCACACTGAAACACAAGCCAGTGCACATGAATCAGAGGAAATAATCTCATCATACTAGTGGAACAAGACCACTGAATCATACATGTACAAAGAAGCAATGGAATTCAACATGAATGCAAATCCACACATGCACCCAATCAAAGATCAAAATGAAATGCTAAACCACAATGCACCAGATCAGTGAATCATCAAGCAAAGTGACATGTATATGCACATATGCATATAAGTACATACACATTTATCAATTTAGAGGCATGAACAACCAGAGTGCAGACTCAAAGCAACATGAAGACAAGTCCAATGAAGACTACATTCATATGAAATAGGACAACTCCACACATGTATAAGTTTGTATGCAGTGACAAATATATACAATTTAAATGTTTCAAAAATGCGAAACAACATGTATATACATATGCAACAGAGTGGAATGCAAGGCTACCAAGTCCAGTTATTAACAACAGCAGTTTTGAACTTGTTAACCAGGAAATATATTTGAAATATATATATATATATATATGTAGCCAAAGTTACAAAACAGAAGCTGTTTGATGAGTCAAGGCCAAGATAAAAATCAATAGGGGTCAAATATATGCGAAGACATTTCAAATTCATGTGTATACTAACAGTATGAACAAGTCAAAGCAGAAAGGAATTGAACAAGTTGAAGTCAAGTTTATCTCAAAATTCACAATGCCAAAGTCATAGCAGAAAACTACGGAACCAAAATTCAAATAAATCAGAGATGAAAAAGTCAGAATAATCACAAGCGTTCAAGCAAAGATCGAATGGACAAGTGCAATTGACGAAAAATTCAAACTCGAAAATGCGAACATAAATTAAGGGTTTCAATCCCTATAAATGCCCATAATCATCACCAGCAAAACCGAATAATTAAATGGAAAACATCACATACCAATTTTATAGCCTTCGAACTCAATTCTAAAGCAACCACAAGCATAATCAAAGAAGCAGTGAAGCTAATTAAGGAACGACCAGCAATTAGCAGCGGCACTTCAATTCAAAGCCCTAGTATTCGCGGGCAAAGGAAAACGGAGGCAGACATTGATTTTGCAAAGCAAAAAGCCGGCCACAAGCAAAAATAGAAAAGGGGAGACTATCTTTTATTAAACAAGTGGGTCGGTCTTTATGTTTGGTTCGAGCTTAAATTTTTCTATAGGGTTTTGTTTATTTGTTTTCTATTGTAATTTCTTTTTTAAACTGTGTAACTATCTAGTCGTGTGACCAGGTTACGAACTACGGTGGTGTAGATTGAGAATTCACAACTCGGTGTCTGAGTTATTGTAGGGTTTTGAGCGTAGAGTTGGGTTAGTCATTAACGGGTGTCGCATGTTTACATGTGTAAGCGTCTGGATACTTAATTTTCAGTAGAACCTTGGGGGCAGCACGTAGGAAGGTCTAGCCAAAGCTAGGTAAATTTGTGTGTGATCTATTCTGCATTATCCTTCTATTTTATTACTTGTGATTGCTTTTATTTCCACATAAATTTTTATTATTATTAGCATCACCCTATTAATCCCCCCTCTAGGGTGAAAACGATTCTACACATGGAAACCAAATTGAATGTTGTAACAGTTTATCATCGTGGTAACATACTTTTGGGCAAATGTGTAATAGTTTATGACAAGGTTGTTACTAGTAATGGAGGAAATTATTCAATTAAGGTAAAAAATTATTAGTACTCTTTTCCGTTTCTCATTATGGTTTTTAAATTTTATATTATTTGGACAATAATTAATTAACTTTTCAAATTTATACTTTGTAGAGAGTTTAGTTTTAGTAGCTAAGGATTCCTTGAGTTTTATAATTTACTTCATCAAAAAATTTATTTAACATGGGTTATATTTTTGTTATCCGTCAACTTTTTTTAAAGCAGTATCATACTAACATTGAATTTTTTTAATAACTATGTGAAAACATAGACGTTTATTTCATACTGTAATTTTATTGGATTACAAATTTTATCCTCAAATTTTTTTAACTATGTGTGTAAAAGTTAATGCTAAAATGTCAATGAATACGGAACTTTGAGTAGATAAGCATTACAAATAATAGTTCTTTAATGATTTTATCTATGGATTTCAATTTAATGATGCTAATACCATTTCTTTAGGGATTTATGTTGATATCTATTGACATAATATTGATAATAATACTGGATATATATAATTTATAGAAATTTATATATATTCTTAGTTTCAAACTATTTATAAATATATTTCGTAGCAGTCGGTTCTTTCTTTCTAATACAGTTTGAACCCACTAATGTAACAATCAGGCCCGGCCTGAGGCATAAGCAAACAATACATTTGCCTAGGGCATTATTTTATGGAGAGGCAACAAACAGAGAAAAAAAACGTGTTCTCCTCTTCTTCTCAAATCGTGCGACGCGCTCCACGCTCCTCATCAATTCTTCATCACCGCGCTAGGCGCTGCCGCGCCACGCCGCCAGCACAAGTCAAATTGTTCGCCTCAACTCAGCTTCGCATTAGATTTGTTGCCATCGTCGATTCGTCATTCGTCAACCACCACCTCGTGCTGATTTTGATTTTCCCTAATTCATAATTCCAAAATTATTTAAGTTTACGAATTACAAATATTGATTTTTTTTTACTGATTTCGATTAACAGATAAGTTGAATGTTGATTTGCCCTAATTCCTAAGTTAATTTTTGATTATTATTGTGTCCAATCTGATTGAAGATGTTTTTTTACTGCGGTTAGGAGTTAGGAAATACATGTGTCCAATCTTCAATATGAATCATCTAATCCCCAAAATTATTTGCAGATCAGTTGCATAATAAGAGCAGTTCAATCTGATGCAAATGTTAATTGCAAATGTCCAATCTGATGTAAATGAAGTTAGGAGTTAGGACAAAGGACTTAGAAAATGAATGTTAATTGCAAATGTCCAATCTGATTGAGAAATGCAATATGCAGCATATTCTATATGCAAATCTTCAATCTGATGTTTTTTCCATAACACCTGACATTATGTATTTTGATATTAGACCCCATCATGTTTACTTCTTTGGAATTGAAATTAAATAAAGATCTTATGGATGAGATATATTGTATCATCAATTATCTTAGCATTTTATGCTTCAATGGATTTATCCTTAGATAAATATTGGATTTATTCATGAAAGCATTGAAATTATTGATAGAATACTATTCCAACATTGATAAAAAGAGGTGCTCTTTTTGTGGGATTTAGATAGGGCTGTCAATGGGAAAAAAAATGAAAATGAATAATATTGATTTCATACTTTATTTGAATAAATTAAAATATGATTAGTTACGAGAATTGAGTTCAAAAGTATTAAAATGCGTGAAATGCTAATAATTTTTTCATCAATAATATTGTGCCGTATTTTAATTTGGGATAGGATTCGAAAACAAAATTCCGGGTACCAAAATAGAAAGAAAAAACAACGCAAAGATGAAGAAGTAAAATCATTGGTAGGTTCAATTTCAAATTTACTTGAAACAAAACAAAAGAAATCTCAAACTTCAAAATCAAGTCAAGCCGAGATAAATGAAGATGAAGTGCCTACAAATGAGGATGTTGAAATAGAAATTGAAGATCAACATGTTGTAGAAGTTGTAAACGAGGATAATAATGTACATGTATACGTTGATGTTGATGATGAAGATGTTGGGGGTGTAGCTATACTTGATATTGAAAAGGATGTTGATATAAATTGTGATCCGGGATTATGGGGAAAAATTACCGACACCGAACGAATTATTCTAATTCAACGTGGTCCCATCAAAATAGTGAAAGAAAATGATATATTTCCAAGAAATAAGATTGATGGTAGACACTTCTCATTTAAACATTACATCGGCAGTTATCCACGGAGAGAAGAGCATGAAAGAAAATGGCTTGTGTACTTGGATGAGTATGATAAAGTTTATTATTTTTGTTGTAAGCTATTTAAGCATACGAAAAAAAATATCCAAGTTAGCCGATGAAGGAATTAATGATTGGCGTAATATATCTACTAAATTAAGAGAGCATGAAGGTAATCCATTGCACAATGAAAATCTAATTAAATGGGTGGATTTGCATAGAGGGCTTCAACAAAAAGCAACAATCGATAAAGCAATGGAAGCGTAAATTGATCAAGAGAAACAACATTGGAAAAAGGTACTTGTGCGCATAATTGGTGTTGTCAAAACACTTTTTAGAAATAATTTACCATTTCGTGGATCAAATGAGAAAATTTATGAGAAAAATAATGGGTTTTTGTGTCAACTTATAGAATTTATAGCCGAGTTTGATCCAATTATGGAAGATCATCTTAGACGGGTGGTAAATAATGAAATCAACAATCATTATTTAAGTCACAAAATTCAAAATGAATCGATATGTTTGTTGGCTAACAAAATCAAATTAGCAATGCTTACAAAGATTAAGAAAGCAAAATACTTCTCTATTATTCTTGATTGCACTCCGGATTTGAGCCATAAGGAGCAAATGTCCATTATTATAAGATGTGTGAATGTCGATGATGCAAATGACATCAAGGTAGAAGAATGTTTTCTCGGATTCACAACGGTGGATGATACATCCGGGCTTGGTCTTTTTAAAGAGCTTGAAAATGTTCTGGTTGAACTTAAACTTGATATTAATGATGTGAGAGGACATGGGTATGACAATGGTTCGAACATGAAAGGTAACAATAGTAAATAATTTTTTTTCTTGAACTTGAGTTTAATTTATTGACAATAATATTAAATACTTAATTGAACTTAATGTAGGCAAACATCAAGGTGTGCGAAAAAGGCTACTTGATATAAATCCTAGAGCCTTATACATTTCACGTGGGTGTCATGTTCTTAATCTTGCTTTATGCGATATGGCAAAATCATGTATGAAAGTTAGAAACTTTTTTTCATATGTGCAAAAGATTTATACTTTATTTTCTGGTTCAACTCATCGATGGGAACTACTTCGAAGCTATGTGAAAGGTTTGACTCCTAAACCATTATCGGCAACTCGGTGGGAAAGTCACGTTGAAAGTGTTAAAGCAATAAGAACGCAAACATCGGAACTAAGAGATGCTTTAATTGATATTGCAAATAATTCTAAAGATGATGTTGTGATGATGGAGGCTAAAGGATTATGCCAAAATGGTTTGGAAAATTTTGAATTCTTGATTAGTTTGTGTATTTGGTACACAATACTAGACAATATAATATCAATCGAGTAGGTAAAATACTTCAATGAGAGGAAATTGATATCGAAGATGCAATTACAAATATTAAGGAGCTTGTAGCATTTTTTGAAAAACTTAGAGAAGATGGATTTGAAACCATGATGAATGAAGCTAAAGAAATTGCAATCGAAATCGACATTGATCCAATCTTTTTGGAAAAGAGAGTTGTGCGTAGAAGAAAACAATTTGATGAAGATATCGAAGAGAATAATGATATGCAATCCCCTGAAGATAATTTTCAAGTTGCTTATTTTCTTCATATAACAGATCAATCTTTAACTTCACTTAGAGATCGGTTTGAGCAATTTAAGCTTTATGAAGGTACTTTTGGTTTCTTGTTAAATTTGAAGTTTAAAAATATTGACGATGGTGAGTTGAAAAATCATTGCATGAAATTAGAAGATTTTTTGGAACATGACGAAGAACAAGATATTTGCGGTAAAGAATTATTCTACGAGCTTCGACAATTAAAATGGATTCTACGATCGAAAGTAACTAAATCCATTGATATTTTAAATTTTTTGAGGTCTTATCGAGATTTAAGTGGATTTTTGAATGTTTGAGTTGCTTATCGAATTTTATTAACTATTCCGGTAACAGTTGCTTCGACCAAAAGAAGTTTCTCAAAATTAAAATTGATTAAAACATATCTTTGGATTACTATGTCGCAAGAAAGGTTAAGCGGATTATCTATGATTTCAATTGAAAACGAGTATTTGGATATGCTTAACTATGGAGAAATAATAGACGAGTTTGCTTCAAAAAATGCGAGAAGGAGTTGTTTTCGTTAATTGCATTAGCATGCTATAATATCATGTTGACATTTTGGTTTTTGATATGTACTCTAAATGCTTTAGTAGACCAATATATAGTAGACCAATATTTTGTAACTATCGTTCCATATATGAAAGAGTTTTTATATTGTTTCTATATTAAAAAAATTCATTTTTATTTCTGCATTTAAAATTATCGTTCTCTTTAAAAAATAGGGCAAAAAGAAATGAAAAATAAAGCTCATCTAACGCACTAAATGTCTTTGGGCCGGTCCTGGTAACAATGGTGGAAAGGTAGAATGCATGCTTAAATTAAATTAAATTTTATTCTTTTGGGATTTCTACAACAGTTAGTGTATACCCATGAAAGCGAGGAAATGTTGCCAAAGTTTAAGCTAGTTGGAATTTTTGCAATTTTTTTACATTGAATGAATTTTTGAATCTGTAAGATTTATCCAAGAGAAATATGCATGTGTAATAATGAATTTATCTAGAAATCAAGAAATTCAGAGTGTAAAAAGTTAGAAATGAATAAATTGTGAAATTCATTGTTTTTCAAAACGGAAGATAAAAAGTCAAGCAGTTATCATATATGAAGAAATTTGTAAATCAAACGTGGAAGTGGGGGTGAAAAACCAAGTAGACCACAGATCTAAAGGAAAAAACAATATCATTAGGAGTTTAATAAACCTTAGTACGAGTCCAAAAAGAAGATAACCACAGATATAAAGTTGGTTTAACAATCGAAGATGTAGTTAAGAAGCTTAAGAAGGTATGATTTTATTTTGGGAAAAGATGCCTGTAAGATCAGGGAGCATAAATTATGTAATAGAAGGAAGGAAAAATCGCACTTCAAACAGTCAGCTAAATTTGAACAAATGATTGGCTAGTAATGGCCAATGGTTAGGTGAACTTTAACAAAATAAAATAGATTGATACATGATAGCTGGACAAAGTAAATTTCACTTATAATAGGAAGCAATGGTGTAATAACGATGCAAAATTATTTTACCAATGTACGAGTTCATGACCTAGTATAGTTAATACATATGGATCTTGCAGGTAAATCAATATTTATGTAATTTTGTCAATTCTATCAGATAAATATAAGAAGCGGCTATATTTAATGATGTCACATTATTTTCCAGTTAATCTTGTTGTTATTTTTCCTAGCTGAAACGGCCGCAAAAGTGTTATTAAATGGAGAATTTAAATGCATAGGTGTTATAATATATGTAAATATAAATAGTGAATATGCTATATACTGTTTTGTATTTAGTCCCATATCGTGGGATTAGTTCTATCCCAAGCTCTTTGGCCTTTATGTAAATGTGCTAATGTAATGAAAATTATTACTAATCTCCGAATGAATAAAATTGTTCTCTCTAATGGCTGCTGCATTCTTTATTTTATAATACATTATCAACACGATATCTAAATAAAAGAAAATTTTCAGATCTGATTATAAATCTTCAAAGCGGTAAGCTATTTCTGATCTGATTAATCAAATCTTTCGGAACTCATTCTATTAATTTTATTTTTTTTAGATCTCATTGTATCATTTATCTAATTATTTAGATCTGATTCTGTTTGTACATCTTATTTGTTGTCCCTGTATTTTAGATCTTGTTTTGTTGCAGATCTTTTTTTCTTCTTCTAATTTTTCAGATCACTTGTAGATTTTAATATCATGATCAAATGATATATTTTTTAGATCTGTAGATTTTAATCATTGGATCTCTTATTAATTTTTATTAATGTATATCCTTTTTTTGATAATTTTGAATTTGATCTGAAACTAAAATTGTTTCATAGATTAAAATGTAATTTCAGACCTTATTCTGTTAGTATTCTTTTTAGATCTTATCTATCATATCTAATTTTCTAGATTCCATTATATATATATATATTATAGATCTTGCTCTATTAATATTATCATTTTAGATCTCATTTTATCGTAGATCTAAACCTTTAGATCTCATTCCATTGTTTGGTAAAAAAAGGGTTTTCATTTTGAAACTTTTTTGTTTGGATTTCGGTTTGAATGAGGACTATAGAAATGATTTTGCTACATGATTTATATTTCCAGAAGAAATATTTTATTGTTTCTTATAGAAACAATTAGAAGGATAATACGTATCTAGAAGTTCGTATTAAGTTTATATGAAAGAATAGGAACTTTAAGTTCATTTGTGCGAAGGTGAAAGATTAAAACTTTCATAAGCTGAAATAAAGCTTTGAAGAAAATAAGCAAGCAATTCCAGAAGAAGATATTGATATGTCCAGAAGACATAACATAAAAACAATATACTGGAACAACATTACAAATGTGGTAAATACTATTTCCTTGAAGAGAAATAGTATTATGATTCTCATTTTCGAATACAATTATGAAGAGTCCTCGTGTTTCATTGTGTTTATTTAATATTGGAGACGTGAAGTTCTCAAATAAAATTTATGCATATAAGTTTGTATTCCTTAAAAAGGTGATTATATATCAAAACTCTATAAATTTGAGATGTGAAGCGATGAATTATTAGAAAAGCTAATTCAGATTATGGTAAATTCTAACCATGTTTGCAATCAAACCTGAAGTTTGATAATGAAAATCAAGTTGTACCATTTAGAATCTAAAGTACTAAATAAAGACTTTACTGTAAAGTAAAACTGGAACCTGAAGTTCTAAAAATATTTGCCAATAGTATTACATACTAAACCAAATAAATGTATAGAAATTTGTTCACTCCAGTAGTGGTGATAATAATAATATTAAAAAAAAATCTCTAGAAAAGATTTGTATACTTAGTAATGATAAAATATCTCTAGAAGAGATTTTTTGATATATTTGGTGCTTTTATTAAACCAAATAAATACATAGAAATATATCTACTCTCCCGCTCTCTTTCTTTTTAATAGAAAATAAGGTGTTCTAACAGGAAGTTTATTTCCTAATTTTTTTCTCTTTTTCCATTCATCCAATCATGCCTTCCAAAAGGTAAAATATGCAATAGATCAAGTTTCTTTCCTTTGGCTCATCAAGTAAGTATTTTGGATTCTTCATAAAACGAATGTTAACATGTGATGTATAAATTTTCTCTCTCTGTACTTGCAATATGTAAATAGCGCATATATTAATTTATATATTAATCGGTAGCAATTAGTAAATCAATAAATAAAATTTATTTATTAGTGAGAATGGTCGAACAAAGATGTGTTTGAATGCTTCATACATGTATTCTTCTTTTATATCTCTTATTGTAGAGAATGATCATAACGTACATACATGGTATATATTTCTGTCTCTCACTATTGCAGTTGTTATGAATTAATAAATGGTATTTAATACTACCTATTTATATTCTTAAATCTGCCTTTATTATAAAAATAAACTTGATAAAGTCAGCATAATTTTTTATTATAATTCATCATTTCTCCACCAATCAATCCATATAAAGGCCTTCCCATATTTTCAAGGGTAATTTTGCATTTTCAAGGAAATTAATGAATGAATAAATGAGATTGGATCTAGAGCTATCAAAAGGATGTAAATAAGAAATTATAGTCGCTTTTATAGATTATATTTGGTTGCCTTTTACTGTTTTGCAGTGATGTTTTTCTTTCTTTCACTATAACTACTATTAGATATATGGGTTCTTATTTTATGAAATGCATTGATTATATACCCATGAACAATATTTTGATGCTTATGCATTTTTATTTCCACTTATATTTTTAAGGTGTCATATCCATGACAAACTTAAAGTAAAACATTTAACTGAAAAAGATCATCTTTACTTATGGAACTCCCTGAAGGAGCGTTATGACCACCAAAATATGGTCACACTTCTAAACACTAGACATGAGTGGTTGAACTTGAAGTTTCAAGTCTTTAAATCTGTTAGGAAATACAATTCCTCTATATTTAGAATTACTTCTAAACTAAAATTATGTGAAAGGATTGTTTAGTAATACTACCCTGAAGTTAGATCATATCTTCGAAGTTGATGACGGAAACTTCATTAATGATGAAAATCTAAATGCAATAATAAATGATATGGTCGAATTGATCAATAGTAGCTGCCTGAAGTCTGCTATGAGGATTTTATTTCAGTTCAATAAATCAGTTGGAAGTTGGTGCTTGTATGTTTTTCCTTTCATAATTAACTGAAATAATGTACTGATAATGTTGGCTTTAATCAGTAGTCTATTTTAAATTTTTGGAAAGTACTAGCATTTATTTATGCTTATAAATTTAGTAGTTAATCAGTAGTCTATATTCTAACTGGATTATACTTCATGAAAATTGGGCATAATTGAATCTCATATTTAAACATGAGCCAGAAGCTCAGAAATATCACTTGAATGCATCTTATCAATTGATAAAAGAATTATCCTCTTATCATTAATATGTGTGGTGTATTTGCTAGTAGCAATTTGATAATGGATCAAAATGAGAATCCAAAGATGATTATTATTTAATGTGACAATGTTTGTCAACATTGAGGGGGAGGATAAAGCGATACAAGTTCATTTTGATCTTCAGTGTTAAATATTTGTTAAAATATATAATGATGCAAAATATTAAGTAACTTGAATAAATTATCAATAATATCCTTGGTAGATTTTCTCCAATATAGATTTGAATCCCTGAAGGATCAAAATGTGTAAACCACATCTGAAATATGGCACAAAAGTCAGTTTGAAATAATTTTGGTGTAATTAATAAAGATGTCAAATAAAAGAGATGAGTGTTCTTGAAAAAACACTTAAGGGTGCTTTTGAAGAGACCAATGACATGATTGTCAAAATTACCCTAAAAGTGGTTTAGGTACCTAAAACATGATAATTAAATAGATCTCAATAAATGATGTTTAGAACTGACAAAGAAATAATCATCGATGATAAATTTATGAGCAATAAAGCGCTTACGTTTATAAAAAGATGAAATATCTTGAATTAGGGGAAACATGACCGGCCATCATGAATCCTTTACCAATAGAAAAATATGGACACGTAGTCCGCAAAGTAGCGAAAGTACTTGAAATGCTTAATATACCTCGAAGGTATAAATATGGTTTGAATCATATTAAATGATGAAAGTATACAAATTCCTGAAGAATATAAATTACTTTTGTGGTTATAAAGAATTCAAAGAATAAGAATCATAGATTACAACCAACTTTGAGCATTGTTGTAATGAAAATCTTGATATAATTCATGATGAGTGGATTACTTCCTATTTTTAAGTATCATTGTAATGAAACTTTTAATATACATTGAAATGTTAGTTGCGATATGCAAAAATTATTCCTGAAGAATATAAATAACCATGGTGATTATAAAGAATGCAAAGAACATGGAATGTAGACTACAACCTTCTTCTAAAGATTGTTGTAATGAAAATCTTGATGCACTTTAAGATGAGTAGATTACTTCCTGCTTTTAAGTATTGTTCTAATAGAACTTTTAATATTCATCAAAGATGTAGTTGCAATATGCAAAACTGATTTGAAGCATAAAAATGAAAACACATGATGTGTTTTTCATAAAGGTAGCAAACAAAATGCATAAAATGCAAATCATATTTGGATTGGAAATTTGATTGTATCGAAGGAAACTATTAATAAATTGTATTATTAATGAGATACATATTTATGGATCCAGAAGTATCTATAACCAATTTAAGTTATCGAAAGATGAATATGAATTCAGAGGAAACTTAAATCAGGGGGAGCATCCATAAGTATTTTATAATGCACTCTTTTTCCTTAACTAAGATTTTTCCCACCGGGTTCTTATTAGTAAGGTTTTAATGAGGTATTATCTTGATCCAGGAGTATCAACTCCCTAGTAACATTTGAAAATAAGTTACAATGTACTCTTTTCCCTTATTTAAGATTTTTACCACTGGGTTTTTCTTACTAAGATTTTAACGAGGCATTGTCTTGATCTAGAAGAATCAAACGTATTTTCAAGAAATAACATTTCAAATATGTTATTTAAGTTAAATTGTATTTTTATCTTTGACTAAGGTTTTTCCCATTGGATTTTCCTTTGTAAGGTTTTTAATGAAGTATTACATTGATGCAGAAGTACAAACTCTATTTGATTCTGTAAATTATTGAAATATCTCATACTGTATTTTTTTTCCTTCACTAAGATTTTTCCTATTGGGTTTTTCTTAGTAAGGTTTTAATGAGGCATTAGTTTGATCCAGAAGTATCAAACTTCATTTGAAGAAAATAGAAAATAATATATGTCATTGTACTCTTTTTTTCACTAAGATTTTTCCCATGGGATTTTTCTTAGTAAAGTTTTAACGAGGCAATGTACAATATCTAGATCAACTGAACGAATAAATGCAAGCAAGATAACAACGAGGGGGGCAATCATAATACACGTTACAAAAGGAACAATTTCAAGTTATAAGAGGATTCAAGATTTTGAACACGCATATTCAAGGGGGAGTGTTATAATATTTGTAAATATAAATAGTGAATATGCTATATACTGTTTTGTATTTAGTCTCACATCATGAGATTAGTTATATCCCAAGCTCCTTAGCCTTTATATAAAGGTGCTAATGTAATGAAAATTATTACTAATATCTGAATGAATAAAATTGTTCTCTCTAATGGCTTATGCTTTCTTTATTTTATAATAACAGGCAATTATAATCGTGAATAGTTTAATGATAGTTCTTCAAGGAGGATTGCAAAGAATAAGATATCAAATTAAATTAACCATTTTATATTGCAGCAAATCCAAAACTATCATATCCATCAACTATCATATCAAACCATCATGAAGAAAATTGCTCGACAGTTTAAGATGCCTTATCCACGGTATCAGGGAACACAAACTTTCACAAAGGATTCACAAACCAAATAAAATCACGTTGCCGATATAACCAAAGAGAACAGACAAAGGAGGAGCCTAACCAACCCAATGCTGGTCGATAGAAAGAAAGAGTGAAGAGGCGCTTACATCGACCTAGCTTCCAGCAACCATGCCGTAAACGTATGTCGCACCAATTCTGACCACGCTCAAGAGGGGAGGGAGCCACCGATGGAACGATGCAAGGTAGGAAGATAGAGTTGATAAGGTAGAAACCAAAAAGGATACTATTGACTGATTGTGGGATTAGGTTTAGGGCGAGAAGAAGACAAGACAGTCGAAAGCGGGAGATTAAAAAGGGTGAAAAGAGGGGAGCCGCAACATTTGGATTTTAAATCCTAGGATTAAATTTTAGTGGCTTACGCACCCTTGAAATGCAACTCGATAGTAATATAATAGGATGGATAAGAGGAGGCTTTAGATCTAATTATTCTCTACTCGATATTAATAGTACAATATATATACACATACACGCGCACGAACACACACACAGATACATACATACATATATATATATATATTGAAAATATGAATATTACCTTGGGATTGCTTTGAGAACACACCTTGAATGTTGAATCTATGAACTCTGCTTGAATCACTATTCAATGCTTTCAAAAGGCGTAACCCGATTGTGAAAGCTACACACTGCTATCTAGATTTTAATTGAATTTGTGCTTTTATTGCTCTAATCAATGGACAGAGATGGATGGATTTTGGGTTAGATAGGGGAGGTGTAATGGAAACTCAAAAACATAGAGTCAAAATAGAGAAGAAAGTGGCTAAAGGTGTTTAACTATCAAAGGAAAGAAGGGGTTTGAAGATGGAAGCTTATCTTTTCTTTCATTCTCCATTTCACACCCTTTTGGATTCAAATCCTAAAATTTCTTGCCCAAGTAATGGCTGGTCGTACATGCCCCAATTCTGGGCTTGGAACTACTTTAACTTGAATCAGATAATTTTCATTTAAATAAATTTTTAACGTACATCAAAGTCGTATATCGATAAGTGTGTATACAACTTTATATACGCATTATTTTTAATATCGATCAGCACGAATCAAATAAAATTTATAATTAAAATTTTATAAATATTAATAAATTTGTAATAATTATAGTTTAGTTAAATCAGGTGATAGACAGAGGATTCAACATTACAGTTATGTTGACTCTTTAGGTGTAAATTCGATCAACATTTAGTATCAAACAATTCGAATATAGAAGTTCACGCGTCACCTTAATTGGTGATGTGACATTTGGCTAAATTTATCACTTACATAGCTTCGATAAAATTTAATTTTACTTATTTAAGCGTATCCGGTAGTGATAATTATTTATTTATACAAATTCTCTTCATCAAAACTATATCACATTAGGACTTATGAAATTTGGTAATGGTCAAAATTTCATTATCATCCACATTCAACTTTATAGTCAAAACGCAAAGTCCTTGGTTCAATAATAATAATTAATGATGATTAATTGTACTGCTCTAGTCAGAAACTTTGACTTTGAGTTGACTTAAATTGACCCGCGATACTAACCCTACATAATTGAGGAGACAAATTCTCTCTTGAATAGTGTTCCACTTTCAGTGCTTCCACTCGACCATCGTTTGATGGATGTCGTGCCACGATTTAACTATAATCAAAGCAAAGTTTCCACATTAAAGCTTGATGGTATTCTTAAGTCGATGGAACTGTATAATATTGTCACATCTATATTTTCTGTTTGACCTTAGTTGTACTAACCAACAGAAAGCTATCAAATTTGTCATTCCATAGTTATCCAATAAATATCAGTACATAACCCCTTGGTACCACCAAGCAGCCTTGAGTAATATGATGCTCAACATTTGGAGAGTGTTATGTACTCTAGTCACAAGTGGATGTATTGATATCTTGCATCTATACATCTTGACTAAGAATATTTAAAAAGACACGTTTCTTATATTATGATAAATTACCCATGATCACCACATATTGTGACTGCTATAACGAACATACCATTTATGAATTTCTTATTAATTATACTTTTAACTGAATAAATAACTAATATAACACATTATATCAAGTATATAATAGGAAGAAAACACCTTATATTTTGAACAAGATTGTTATTGAGTTGAATCTATATAACAAATTACATAATTTCCCCTATGGCATACTCTATAGCTCTAAACAGATTTGAGAAGAAAAAGAGGCAAAGCTAGAATATAAGTTTAATTATGCTAAAGCATAAGAAAACTTCTATTATGGGGGCGGGGCAAATGTTACGCTCAAAATCATCAAGAATGAATGAGGTATGAAGCTTTCGAATATCGATAGTGTAAAGTTATTGTACATTGAAATAAAAGCTATCGTACATTAAGAAATAGAGTCATCTCATGTCAAGGTTAAAGCCATCACATGTTGAAAGTGAAAAATCCACCACATGTTAATGATCTTAACATTGTTGCAAGTTGATAATATAAAAGCTATTGCAAATTGAGAATATAAAAGCTATCATTAGTTCAAAATATTGAAGTTATCGCAAATTGAGAATACATAAAGTTATTATGAGTCGAGAATAAAGATGCTGTCATAAGATGAGAACATAGAAGTTATTACAAGTTGAGAACAATTAAGATATCACAAGTTGGTAATATATAAGCCATCATAAGTTAAGAATATAGTAGCTATCACATCCTGTAGAAAAAGCTGCCATCAATGAAAAAGAGCTATCAAGAATGTAGGAAGAAATGCTACTAAATTAGGGAAGAATATTAAAGAAATGGAGACATTAAAGATGCAATAATAAGATATACTTACAATAGTATATTGCAAAGTTCCTGTCAAACAAATCAATTCAAACCTATGCAAAGAAGAAGATGTGGGCGACATTCAACACAAAAGAATAGAAATAAATTAATTATGTGAAGAGGTAATACATTAATATGAATATGGGTCTATGATTAATTTGTGATAAAGCTTTAAGCACTCTTATACAACCATGCCTCCTTTGTTAATGACATAATCAAGATAGCAATTTGCACGAACTGCTCTTAGTCCCAATATTATGATAAATGGCAACATCGGGACCTTCATCCTTCTAAGTCATCAATCTACGTCAACTTCAATCGACTAATATGAGCAAGTTAAGCTCCTTTCCAATTATTATAAATAGAGACCTGCCTCCACATAAGAAGGGACTCCTACCTTCTTTCTCTTTCTTAGCACAGATTATTTTTGGAACTTGACATTTCTAACCTATCTTAAGAGCTTGAGAACTCCTCTAATGGCTGACAAAGAAGAAGATAACTTGAAATTTTGAACATAATAACCTATAGAAATAGGAAATTTCATATTTACCCTATTTTTTACATTTTGAACTATAAAGAAAGAAACGACTTGTACATTTTACATATTAACCAATTGGACTACGAATATTTCATACGTACTAGAATTTCATACCATTGGACATCTTGAACAATTTATATTCAAGGGAATATTCATAAATTTATTTGAATCACATATCCTTTTAATGTTAGATCGAAAATTGGTTTAATAGTAGACATACTATTTATGTATCAAATACACATGTTCATGTTTGTAATAATTCATCTGTAAATTTAATAAAGTATGTGGAGCCGTTTTGGTATTACTATGATTGCATACACTTATATATATATATATATATATATCAATCCTAAGCTTTCACCAACTCTTATGTCACTCTCACTAAATGTGTGCTTTGCCTTTAATTGCTTGAGATACAATTCGCCAGTACCATATGATTCATAATCATATGCTTAAAGAGTTATTTCTTAAATTTATGGCTTAGTCTATAATTCCAAAATAATATTAAGATTTCAAATACTTCTATATCAATTAATGAATCATTTTATTATGAAAATAAATACCACTATTATAGTTTTATCTTATAACGAATATATATAATATAAATATTTAAATAAAACAATATCTATTTTTAGTCAATATTAAAAACAGTTATTATTTCATACATAATATTTTGAATGTACATGAAAATAATTTTACATAACTTGATGCGTATACTAGAATGTGTTATATGGTATGCTTCTACGATTTCCATCAACATTATAATAGATTGTGAAATATGAAGCTCCAACGACTTATTATGGGATTTTATTTCATTCATTGTAACCAGTTTACCGTCTTGAGTTTCAAATTAGTTATTTTTAACTTGAAGGAATAAATTTTATAGAAAACAAATTTATATATGAAAATCCATTTGGAACGGAAATCACATTTCATTCCATATTAAATATCCTTCATAATTTCATATAATTCTTGTTTCCGATGTCTCTTTATGAAGCAGAATTGGTCATTCACTCTCTTCATCCCACATGTGCCTACACCACCTCCACGTCATGCATTCATTTTCCTTTCAAGAATGGTCGAACACTTTGAAGATGATCCTTATGGTAATTAATCATATTGGATACATGATTTCACATCATATTTTATTTGCTGATTTCCAGTGAACTAATTTCATTAAAGTTTCATACATAACGAACCGCAAGCATTTACCATATAACATTTATATATGATTAAATATGGATTAAATATCCGTATTCCCGTGTTTCTATTAGAGTTTGGTAATCATAAAAGACAATAAACAGCCTTTTACAAATAAATAGTTAAGCCATTAAGGCTTAAATGTTTTAATTGTTGTACAAATTAGCTCTTATGTGAGCCTCGATGCGATAACGTGCCAAATGATTTAAAGGTAAGTATATGTTATATTGCTTATTTAGTCTTTAATTTAGTTCATTTATATATTTTAATCGATAAACATTTTATCAATTACAATGATTGCACAAATTTATCTAAGTAGATTATTTCAACTTGTATAACCTATGTTCTTACAATATTAGAAAGGTTAAATATTATCATTTTATTTTTCTAATAAGGCTCCTACTAAAATAATGCTTAAAACCTTAAGAAAAACGTAAGTCTTTTGATTTCTCTAGTGGATGTTGGACTCGGTTACCTTGGGATTCTGCCCTTAAGTTGGCGGCCCGCAAGAGATGGATAGTACTTTATCGGTTGTTTCATGCACCACTCATAATCCATGATCTTTGGCCTAATCTCAGTCTTGACCTCGAATTTGCTCGATAAATTGAAAGATATTATTCATTCATACCCACCATTTTGCAACGGCTTAAGTATAACACACATACCTTGAGTTTGCTCAATAAATGCATGCATGTATCTTACTTTGTCTACCAATATATTAATAATACTACATGCAATATCTCTAGCTTGAGTTTGCTCAATAACTAGAAAGTATGCAAATAATTATTTGTATATAAATGGTAGAGGACAACAATTATTTTATAGATTCTTAATCTTTAACAAACATTTATTTAAGCGAGATCACTTTAGAGAATAATATATTTCTTATGAAATATTCTAACCATCCAAGTGTCAAACACATCTGAAATCATAGTTTGCGTGCATTAAATTTAATTTGGGTTTCTTTCCTATTCCACTTAATTTTATACATTTTTAATTTTATAAGTATTAACTTATTTATAACTTTTATGGTTTAATTTACTTATAAAATATATACATGTAGCTTATTAATTAAATCTAGTTTAATAGATTTAATTTTATCAATGAATACTTAATGAATTTAATTTATGCATATAAATTTTTTAAAATTTTATGTTACTAATATTAAAATATTTAAGATGGCAATCAACTATAACATTTATAGTTTGTTTATGTATAAATATCAATAGATGTAAATGTCTTAATGAATTAGCCTTTAATTAATTTTAATTAATAAATTTTATTTAATTAAACATGTTATAGTTTATTATAACCTTTCCTTTAATACATCATAAAATAGTTTAGGATAAATAAATAACTATAAAAATTATAGTTATACACGTATATTAACATATATATTATTGGAAAAGTTTCCAAAGTCTTCAAATAGACTTGAATAACTGAACTAGAAAATGGAACGGCAAAGAAATTGATACAAATGCTTTGAAAAACATCATAAGGTAATAGAGTGAAGAAGTACGAAAAAGATTGACAGAAACAAGGCCAAACATCTCTACTTGGTGGAGCATATGGGTTGGACCCGTGTCTTGCCAAAGCTTGATTCTAGGAAAAGAAAAAAACCCAGTAAATGCTGAAGTAAGGAGTCAACAAAATTGCAAGCCGATGTCCTGGTTGCTTCGAGATAGGCTCTAGCCAAACATGGGCTTGACTCAAGTCACCCTTAACTCGACACCTGATTGAGTGCCACAACTTGAGTCCGAGTTGTAAAAGCATGGGTTGAACAATTGTGGGCTTTTTGTGGATGACATGGTGAATGTGAGGAATGTGTGTAGGGAATTTTGGTGCCAAATTCGCCAAACTTCATCTATGGATAGAAGGAGAGGCTCACTTCAAAGGGACTTCTTTTCAAATCTCTTTTTTGAACTAATAATTACGACAAGTTCAAAAATACACTTCTAAAAAACACTATGTTGGATTCTTATCAATTCATAAGCAATTGGGCTGTAAAGAAAGCTTTATAAAAATAAAGGATAATCAATAAAAAATGAACAACTGGATGTTGGTTGGAGTATTTGCCAAATCATTATTAAAATTGTGTGTTCTTCCCTTGCTTTTGTTCTCTTTTCCTCTCGAATTTTTATATTTGATATTTCATTGGGTGTTTGTGCCATTTTTGGTCTAAAAATTTGGGTGTTACCACTAAGAAAACTCAGATTTAACAACTTGAAACTTAAATTAGAGAAGATGAAGTGACCATTAACACAGAAAGCAATGATTAAAGGAAGTCCGCAAGAACAAGGGGCAACCAGGATGTGTGCTCAGGATCAAACCCCCCATCCATCCATGTAAATAGAGACAAGACATAAGGCATGATAAAGGAAATGCATAATTAATGGTGGCTTAGCAAGAGGAAATGCCGAATCGAATCTTTAAAAAGGTGGAGCAATAAACAACAGTTGGAATAGCTAGAAAATGGAATCGAAGGTTAAAGGGTGGAACTATGCACCTGGAAATGGAATGGAAGGAGTTAGTACCAACCCACATTTAAAGTCAGTGTCAAGTCAAGGAGGAAAGCACATGATCGATGTTGACTTGGGACATAACCGAGCATGTTTGAGGAATGATGTTGAGCACAGAACAAAGGTTAGGATGCGAGTGCACAAAAACAATAGTTGGAGCCTGGAGTTCCTCGTAGGAATAGGAAGTAGGACTAAGGTGTAGTTCAGAGACTTCCTTTGGACAATAATGAAAGAACTACCGAGATGAATAGAAGAACATTAAGAAGTGTACCCCAAGGAGGGAGCCTGGAGGATATGAACAGGAATCTATTTAACTCAAGCACTGGTATGTGAAGAGCCTACTTGATTTTTAGCTTCTAGCGCTAGAGACATATGATGGAGGTCAGATATGACAATTCACTTGATGAGATATATCCAGCATAAGGAGGTGTTGGGTGCTTCACAAAAAGTGATGGGATGGTGTTTCCAGATTTGGCAGCGATGTGGTTCTGGTAGCTGGAGAATCGGTTCATTAGCGTATGGATCGAATTGGTGGACAGGTCCATGAAAAGATTCAAAATTCACATAACACAACCGAAGATTGTGATAGCACATTTGAGTGTGAATCAGGGGGATGAAGTGTCACGGTCCAAATTTCAGCGTTCGAAAATCGACACCCGTATTCCACTCGTACTTGAATGCCGTAGATCCAAACGTCAAAATTTGACTCGTGCCGGAGCTTATAACACATTAAGTATAACAACACGACGGAAGAAAATGAATAATACATTTGATACTATATTCAGATACAATGATGACAATAGAATGATACGCTAAATATCAATACTATCAGAGATACAAAAATAGCAGCGGAAAGATAACGTCTTCAATGCCAAACTCCAAAAACTCCATCTTCGGTCCAAAGCTAGCTCGAACCATCATTATGTTTCACAAAGATAAGCAAGGTCAGCTGTGAATGCTGAAGGGTAGCAAATGCGATCCACAATCCAAAGGGCTTCGAAGGCTAACAAATCAATTCCTGCTATTCGACTATGTGAAAAACCCAACTCTAGACTGCCTGTGTGGAAAATTGTGGGCACCCAGAGTTCAGAAAAAGAACAATAAACTCCAGGTCAGTCATGGGACTGGTGTGAGCAAACAAAAACAGTTTTTATCTTTAAAACAAACCAAAAGAATTTAGATTGAAATCTGCAATGCCTTTGGAAAATGAAACTACCATAAGGCCTCCCGGCACACGCAATGCAATCGCACACTTGGGGGAGATTTCTTCTTATGATAGTTAAATATGCTTAATACGCAAAAAGTATTTTTGATATTATTATTAGTGCATAGTGGAAAACATCTCGAAAGTATAATATTAATCTTAACCAGCATAGGTACCATATTATGCCAGCTATAGCTACCATTTTAAATGGCAGGTTCTACAACTAAAACCGTACAAGGCTCGTATTGTTTGATTGGATTTCCAAAAATGGTCAGGCTAAGGAACTTCTTATTGCCACATGGGAACGCCTTTAGAGGGACTCCCCGAGAACCTACCCGACTCTCTGCCAACACAAGGCTGGTTACCCCCTTCCCGGGAAGTAAAACCTAAGGTATGCCAGCCCCGGTCGTTTGCGACCTTTATTCGAGGGCCCTCTACACTAACAACATCACACAACAATAAATATACAGTGTCCACATGAGTAAGTATCTGGGATCCATACCATAATACCACCCTTTTCCAGAAGGAATGGACATGCCCTAGGGGAGCTACCCCTGCAACCTCGCCGCATCTTTCCTGTTTCGACCATTACTGGGTTGTGAGGCTCGATGAGGTCTCATCCACAAAGCTACACTTTTGCACAAAGCCATGCTTTGATCAACAAATGATCGGCAGCACTTTGTATGCCACATTACCAAATTGAGAATGTATCACTAGTAACCATCAACTACATAACCTCTGAGCTCGTACGTCTCAGAGAAGGGTGTTAAGCTAAGAGAATAAATCTCCCCCACCAAACAGAAATGTATTTGATAGAAACCAGCTTTACATCTCAAAGTGTAATGTCAGACACACATCCATACAAGTCTGTTCCGGGTTTGAACAGAACCGAAGGCACTTCCGAAGAAGCCCTTGCCAATCCAGATAATTCCTAATCACGTCCGGACTTCCCATCACATATGGAGATCTCTATACCGGGGATCAACTAGTGCAGAGACAATCAACGAGTTATCCTTTTGTTTTCGGAAATATCCGGTCTTCACCACCGGCCTTCAAATGCTATCCATATCGTCGTATCATTATTCAGAATGGCTTATATGACACAAGGTCCTCTCCCGGCTAAACTGAATAATGAGCGTAATATTTAAAAACATATGGATATGGGATCTCAGTTAAGTTGCCACTTTTAAAAACCCAAAACATTTCTTTTAAATGGTTAAGCAAATTACCATTTTAATCCATTAAACAAAAAGATTTATTTCACAAAGTTCACCCAGTTTGACAAAGATCCATTCATAGATTTTTCAAATCAATTTCCATTTCAATTGGATTAACTCATTAAATCTTTAAATCAAAGATTTATTTATAGCTTTCAAACCCGTTTTCGAAGATTCATAACTTGGAAGAGCATTTTCATTTTAGACTTGAAATCCTTTTAACACAAATTGGAAGTTCATTTCTTATGTGAAAGCTTTTATTATTTGAAAACAAATAGTTTTCATTTCGGAAAAATCCGATTTCATTTATACAAGTTAAAAATCTTTGGGTTAAATCCAGATTCCCAAAACGACACTTTTAAAATGGTTTTAAACTCATATAAACACATTTATAACTCGTATAAACTTTTGAACCATAATTTCCAAATTAGAATTTAATTTCAAATTTTTTTGAAGTCAAATTCAAATCAAATTATTTAAATTTCAAAACTTTATTAAGTTATTCAAAATAACTTTTATCTTTGAAACTCCTTTTCAAAAGCCTTTCTACATTTATCTTAATTCTATTTCCAAAACTGTTTGGATTCAGAATTCAAATTTTTTATATATATTAAAACCATTCCATAAATCTATGACTTAACCAATTTCCTCATGCGATCCATATTTGTGTGTGTATAAGTGTGGTCCAGGGGTTTTACACAATAGAAGTGCAACATCATCAATCAGTACAGATTCAAACACAAAAATATATTTGATAAGCGGTATAAACTATAACGCTCGTCTTTCATACATAGATCACAGATATATATCGCAGATAATAAATTACATCACAGATAATTAATTACTTCATATATGAATAAATTGCATCACAGTACATAACTTCAAATAATCCATATCACCAAGCAACACATATCAGGAATATCAAACAATTCAAAGCATTTCATAAAATCTAAACATCCATAAGTAAGGTTAATTTAATCATCTTATTAATTGAACCAAATTAATAACTAATCCAGGTTAATTAACATTAATTAATTACAAACCTTAATCACTAATTATCCTTTAATCATTTATTAATCAACCTTTAATTAATAAGTCTTTAAATCATTAAGTAATTAACCCTTAATTATTTAAATTATTCTTTAGTTAATTATCCTTAATGAATAAGTGATTATCCTTAATCACTTATATTTCAAAAACTACTACTTAATTACATTGAGTAATTATTACTTGATTAATTAATCAGTAATCAGTAATTTACATAAATAAATAAATTAATTCTTAATTAATTACCATTTAATCAATTATCCCTAATTAATTACAATAAGACATTATCCTAATCACCTATATTAATTAATTACAAATTAATTACATTAAGTAATTATCCCTTAATTGCTTGATTAAATCAATTTAAATCATTAATTAATTACTTTTAATTAAGTAATTATCTTAAATTATTTCCATTAAATAATTATCTTTAAGTAATTAATTACCCCTTTTATCAATTGAATCAATCCTTTATTAATTAAAAACAAACCATTTATCTAATTCAATTACTTTAATTATTATGTAAACCTATATTACTAACCCTTGTAGTTAATTATCATTAACCAATCAGCTTATTCCTTTAAGTCAAATAACTTTCAAAAACGTCATTTCTTAATTAAATCCTTAATCACCTTATTAAGTTCATTTAGTATAAACTTTTAAAAATAAAGGTTACATGTATGTAGCAAAACATCTTAATGTTCAAAGTAGTTTTTTTTTCGTAAAACTATTAATTAATTCCAAGGTTAAATAAAAATTTATTATTTTGTAAAGAAGTGGTTTTAAGAAAATTATTAAGTAAAGCTTGATTTATTTTAAAAGTTTAAAAACTGTTTTTATAGTAAAATCAACAGATCCGAGCTATTCCTTGTTTTACTCGAGCCTTGCTTTGAGTCTTCACCCTACTTCCTTTGCTTCGAGTCATCACGCTAGTTACTTCGAGCTTGAACCCGAGCATCCCCTTCGTCTTCGTTCCCAATTGAAACCACCAGGTACAGTGATACGCGCGTGCACGTACACGATCACGTCGATCATCTCCGGTCACCATAGCGATGCTCGGCAAGCGAGGATCATCACTTCGACGCACACAACTACTCAGATTCGTCAATCGCGATGTAAATTAAAATTGAGCATTCCAGTACTGTCTGTAACCAAACCCACTCGCCGCCGCGATTTCAACCTTCGACTAAATCGCCCCTGCGATCCAAGCTTCGCCATACGACGACGATCCCATCCTCCAGATGCGATCTCCTTAAACGTCTCGATGACGTCGCGGCCATCACGTTTTTAACCTCGACCGAAACATACGACTTAAACCCTAATTCGACAAAATCACGCCGCTTCGCACATCAGAATTTTTTTTAACCATTTTTCCATGAATGTACATCCATTCTCCTACCTTCGCCCTGAAGCACGGCCCCCCAAACGTCGACGTTCATTAGATATCGACAAAACATGTTTTCTATTCAACTCGAATTATCTCAATGTTCCCAAGCTTAAAATTTATGAATTTATTACCTAAATTCATCATTTCCTATTACAAATCAGAATTTGAAATCCAATCTAGAATTTAAAAACATTGATTTTTCTCCTGTCTTAATACATTGACTGTATTTTCAATTTCCTAGATAAGTTGCTTAATGATTTCCCTTGTTTTTATTTTTAAAATTTGTATTATATCAAAACAAACAATTTTCTTTCAAACGTCATAGGTTAAAAGAGATCAGAGGAAGAGGATTGGAATTTTAAACTAAAATTTCAAAACCTGTAAACTAAAACAGAAGTGTTACTCTTCTGTTTTTTAAACATGCATACAAAAAATGTGAGGACCCGCAAATCCGTACTCCTTGAATATACACTAATCTCCATTGATTAACTCAAGATGAACGGAAATACGAATTCTTTGGTTTTTTTAAAAAAAAGAAAAGAAAAGAAGAGAGAAAAAGATAGAATAGAACAGAAGAAAAAAACAACAGAACAACATCAGAATCTCACAATCGCTGCGGAACAACATATAATAGATAAATGAATAATCTTTAAACAAAGAACTTTATCAGTTATTACATTACATTATATTTCATTACATTACATCATCAGAGTGTACAACTATCAAACAACAACAAACAGTGGAAAAGGAATACTATATACTAGTAATACGCCATGCCATCCATCTTGCCTCTAGCAACTCCTGAATTCCAGAATATCCTGATAAACCTTAACTCTTGACTGCCCGTTTGAAAATTGGTGGGCACCCAGAGTTTAGGAAGGAAAAACAATAAACTCCGAGTCATTCATGTGACTGGTGTGAGAACTCAAAACAGTTTATCTTTAAAACAAAGAATAGGATAATTTTAAAATAGATTCACAATGCTTTTAAAAATGAGACTACCATAAGGCCTCCCGCACACACACACAATGCAAACGCAGAATCGGAGGAGATTTCTCCTTATGATAGTCAAATATGCTTGATACGTATTAAAAAGAACATTTGATATTATTACTAGTGCATAGTGTAGAGGAAATCATTTCGAAAATGAAGATATAAATCTTAGCCAGCATAGGCATTTCGCACTTATGCCTACTATAGCTACCATCCAAACAGTGGTGACCACCATAAGTGAATGATAGGTTCTACAACTAAAACCGTATAAGATCGTATTGTTTCTTTGGATTTCCAACAAATGGTCAGGCCAAGGAACTTCCCATTGCCACATGGAAACGCCTCTGGAATGACGTCCCGAGAACCTAACCGGATCTCTGCCAACACAAGGCCGGGTTACCCCTAACTGGGTAACTACTGACACGAATATGCCATCCCCCGATCGTAACCGATCTACATCCGAGGATCCTCGATTTCCAACAACCACAAAGTAATAAGTTTGCAGCAACAACATAGGTTGAGTATCTGGGCTCCATACCATGATACCACCTCTATCCAGAAGGAATGACATACACTAAAGGGCGCTACCCCTAATAACCTTGCTGCATCCTTCCTGTTCTGACCATTTCCGGGGTGTGAGGTCCGACGCAGTCTCGTCCACAAAGCCACGCTTTGGTACAAAGCCATGCTTTGGGTCAACAAATGATCAAAGTAATGATCACAAAGATAAATGATCAAACAAATGATCATATCACAAATGATCAAACAATGATCATTTCACAGCAACACTCAGCATGTCACATTACCAAGTTGGGAATATATCGCTAATAACCATCAACTAGATAACCTCTGAGCTCGTACGTCTCAGAGAAGGGTGTTAAGCTAAAAGAATAAATTCTCCGCCACCAACAGAAATATATTTGAAAGAAATCAGCTTTATATCTCAATTTGTAATGTCAGACATACTATCCATACAAGTCTGTTCCGGGATCGAACAGAACTGAAGACACTTACAAAGAAGTCCTTGCAATTCGGATATTCACTAATCACGTCCGGACTTCCCATCATATATGGAATTTCTATACCGGGGCCATTCGGTGCAGAAACATTCGACGGTAATCCTTCCGTTGTCGAAAATATCTGGTCTTCAACACCGGTCTTCAAATGCAATTCATAACGACGTATCACATATTCAGAATGGGTTATACGACCCCAAGGTCCTTTCCCGGCTAACCCGAATAGTGAGCGCTTATTTAAAAATAAGTGTGGCATTCAAATTCAAGCAAATCACAACAAATACCCATTCAAAGGTAAATATTGATAGTCGGTTATTGAACTATCAATGGATATGCACAACATCACCAGATTCCAAATAATTTTCCAAATTATTTATTTTCCAAAAATATCTTTACAAGATATATAATTTTCACACTTCAACCATTTGAAAACAATTTGCAAATCACTTTTCACCTTTACCACTTTTGAAAACAAATTTCAAACATTTTCCTTACGCGGAAATACTTTCATTTCAACATGGTTCATTTGAACCAATTAAATAAATCCTTACTGTTTTACTTTATATTTACGTTCAAAATCCGTAAATTTATTCCCACACTTCAAAAATAAATCAACGTTTATTTTTTAAAAAATTTCCATTTTCAGTATATAAATTCCATAGTGAATTTATATTCCAAAATATCTATGAATATACGATTTCAATTACTCATTTTCAATTTATCTTCAAAAAGATAAATTCTCAAAAACGTTTCATTTCACATTGAAAAAACATTTCCATACTTACTTATTAATAAGTAATTCACAAATTCATTTTATTTTCAACATTTGGAAAATATTCAATATACTTAAATCGAAATTAAGTATATATTTCATTCTTTAAGGAAATCATTCTCTTGGACATATTTATTTGGGCCAAAACGAATGTTGCGTAAAACATCGTTACGACAACCCAAAATTACTAGTACAGGGATTCGAAATTAAAATAGATATATAAATCCCAATACTATACAAAACATTTCCTTTCGGAAATCATTTACTATAACAACAGTGTTATAGTCCACCATTTCCTTCTATTTCTCGAAAACGTCTATTTCAACAATGAATGTTGAAATCTATGGTTTTGAATCTTAACATATTTTAAAAACATCGTTAGATCGTTTTAATTCTATTTAAAACATCACATCCAAAACATTTTCTTTAACATATTATTCAATATTCAAAAACGTGAATATACTTCGTTAACCAATTTCATCATTTCTATACATTTTATTTTAAAGGATTATCCACTGTCTAAAATGTGATTATAACACCATTAATAAGTTATAACAATTTGCTTATCAAAATAAGTCTTTTGCGGATTTATAAATCAATGTTTATAAATTCCATTTCTATTTATTTTATAACAACTTCCTTTTATAATTCTCCTTTATTAAGCTATTTCAATTTATAACTCAATTATATATAAAAAGTTCATATTATAAGTTAAATGCTTATAATTTATTTGTTTACAAAATCGTTCTTTTAAACTTCCCAAATTATAAATCTTATAACTTATAAGATTCATTTATTTATCCAAATCTATTCTTTTAATAACTTTACAAATTTTATAAACCTACTGCTTATAAAATTCCATTTATTACTTCACCGTTTATAATTCTATAAATTTCATTCATTTATGAAATCCATTTACACTTCATTCTAACACTTATAAAAACTCGTTTTATAATTCAAATATTTTAATTTATAAATATCAATTTTTGAATCTTTTATATAAATCAATTTATATTATTATTTTAAAACGTCTTTAAACTCCTTTATAATTTCACCATTTTCTTTGATTTACAAATAATCAAATTTTATAAATCCTATATTTAAACTTTTTACAATAAATTCAAAAATTCCAATTCAAACTATTTTATAAAATCATTAATCCCATATTTTCAAAAATCAACTTTTAACTATCTTTCTCAAAAATCATAATTTTTATAACATTAAAATTATAACGTTTATTTATTTAAAATGAATCAATTCCAAAAATATTTTATAAACATATACTTTCAAAAATCACTTTAAAAACCCTTTTAAAATTCCAAAATTGGTCCAATGATGCTACACACCAAATAGTCAATCACGACAACAACGACATCATATATCGATATGATAATCATCAAATATCAAAATATCTGAAATCAAATAAATACTGTTGAGGAATCCAGTTGGATCCCTCCAACTCGTTTTCCTGCATCCACAAACATTAGCACAATGCCAATTCCGTTCCATTATGGAATTATCGCGGTATATGGGATTTATAAAATATTATCCGCTTAATAGGCGGCGCAATAGGGTCTCATCCGCTATATAATGCGGGAAATCAATTCCAAGTACATAAATAATACCAATTTCACTGTACTGTGAAATATTCGCGGTATATATTTTTAATAAATAACCTCCGTTTAATAACGGCGTATAATGTCTATTTTAACAATCAATAGATAACAATCATCATTCAAACATACAATCAAGAATTTTAAATCTAACTATTTAAAATTTAAATCGAAACCGATTCGATTGAGTGAGAAGTTCTCACCTTGATTTCAATTTCGTTTTCAGCTTTTATTTCGAATAAAATTAAACGAGCGTTTAATTTTACCCGAAATTTTCGCTAGCTCCAAACGACTCTGATCTAATTCCATAGCATAGTATTCGTCCATACGAACCCAACGCAACTTGTTTCGTGCGTTTTCGACCTCGTATGAAAAAGATATGCATATTTAAAGTTACACGAATTATAAAACATATAAATTTACAATTTTTTTTTTCTAAACCTAAATTAAATCCTAGCCGTCCATCTCACTGCTGCAAATCACGGCCTCTCCCCATGTTCTTCTCCAACCAGGTAACGTACGCGCATAGAACCCACCCCATGGAGAACTAGGGTTCGAACACACCCCCTCCATGACGCCTTCCACGATGATCAGATGGCGCCACGTCGCGCGCCTCCCCCAGAGCCACGGTCAAACGAAAACTCCGATTGCTTCGAAAATTGAAATCCGATAATAACAAACTATTACGGATCCAATGGAACTAGTTTCGTCCAATTCTGAGACTGTTCAAAAAATGGCTAATTTCACTAGTCGGTTTAAATATTAAAATATTCAATTTTCACGAATTAACTTTTAATTCGATTTTAAAAGTTCTATAACATCATTCTAACTCCAATATGATAAAATAAAATTTACAAATCATTTTCAATCATATTTAACCCAAATTTCAATTATTTCTGTATTTTAACATATTAAATTATCGATTTAATTTTTCAATTAAATCCAATTATTCGAAATAAAATTTATTCGACTTATAAATTTCACTTATTAATATTTAAAATTAATTAAATATACAAATTTTAATTAATAGAAATTCTTGGTCGTTACAAAAAACCTCATACATATATTCACACAGGCACATTCATATCGAATTTCAAAGGGAATCACATGCATCTATAGATATAAACAGATTCAACTCAAGATAGGTCAGTTTACTCACATTATTAGTGAAGACCGAGGATAGTCTGTGTTGTAAAAATCTAGAAATAACTTTGCATTTGTTCTGAATTGCTTTGTATTATTCTTTCACATGCTTCAGTTTCCAGCTTTTACCTTTGATTTTATCTGAAACTTTGCTTTAGAATTTCCAGTTTTTCATTTATATCTGGCTTTAGTTTGCTTTATCTTCTTTTCAGTTTTGGTTTGAACTTAATTTACTCTGCAGGCTTTGATTTTGTTGCACAGAGTTTTGATTGCTTCAGGTTGCTCTTTTTTCTTTTTCTTTTCAGCTTCCTAAGTCATGTTTGAACGAACTGAAATAGATGCATATATAGAGAAGACAGTGTTGTAGAGGGGAGGTATTTTCTAGTGCAAGCTTTTTCTTTAGGTCATATATTATTTCCTTTTCTTACTTTGACTACAGATTTTTTCTGATTGGAGGCTGAAATGATTTGTTTTATGCTGAGGAGATATTGTATTAAATACATGTGTTTCTTTTCAATGTTACATACTTGTCCTTATTTTTGGTCAAAGATTTTGTTTTTTCGTGCATACACAATTCACATACAAAGATATTTTTTTCCCTCAAATTGAAACTGAAATACTTTATTTTAAGATGATCTATAGCTTTAAGATTTTGGACTTGAAATTCCGGGCTTTTAAAAATTTCTTTTTATTTCTTTTCTTCCTAGCTTTGACATTGAACAAATTTTGCTTTGAATTCCAGATTTCGAATTGCTTTCAGTCTTTTAGTTTCACTTATTTGCTTTGCTTGAATTTTCTAGTTTGTAGTTTGTATTTTAGGTTTTAGATCGAAGGTAGTTTTTTAGATTTTGTTTTCTCAAATCTGAGAAGTTTTTTAAAAAAATGAAAACAGCCTGTTTTTATTACCTTTACATATATCTTATATGTGTAATTAAAAGAAATGAAGACACTTGTAAATTTACTTATGTGCATGGCTTACAAATGTTAAAAATGGCAAATTTATGTTTAAACCCTCTTTCTATTTTAATTTATGTTTAAGTCCTTTTCTCAAATTAATTTATAATCTATAGTTTAAACCCTTTGTTTTATAAATTTGTCAGAATGAAAACAATTTGCGTTTGAATCTCCTCTTTATTTTATTTACATATGTTTATATCTTTAAATTTATAAATACGCAATACATATTTATTCATTTTAAAAGAAAATGTATTTTAAATCTTGTTATCAAATCTTATTTAAATTTTAATTATATCTCACTTTATAGATTAAAAACCAATTTTGAACATATATGCTTTCGTATTAATTTCCAAAACAAATTCCTTTTAGTATAAATTTATAGAACTTCCAAATCGAGATTCTGTTTTACAATATATTTTATTTTTATTTCCAAATATTCAAGGAAATTCTCAATTAATTAATTCCAATTTGAACCAAAATTTTTATATTAATTACCAAATTAATTAGACTTAAAAATCAGGAATGTTACAGATTCCCCCTTTAAAGAATTTCGTCCCCGAAATTTGCTAGGGAGATGACAAAGAACAGATAAAAGATATAGAAATATCTTTTCAGAATAAATTGGATATCTATTCTGCATTTAGCTAATATTAACAATAGATATGAGAACAAACTCAATCAACTACGAAACAATTGGGTTATCTGATCTACGAAATATGCAGGGACACTGATTAGTTCGAAGGGATAACTAACAATTCGTAAAATATATCGAAACCCAATGAATAAACAGATATATGGACGCAATCCCAAAACTTTTTAGTTTAAACAAGGTATACCTATCAACCATAGCAACCAAAACAACCAACATCCAAACAAACAATTCTGACCCATCTGGAGTTTATGCCCTATGCAAATATGTCGAGACCACAAAGGATAAATAATGGGTACAATTAAATTCAGCTTTAATTAAAAAATTAATTTCAAATAAATTCTCAAATTTATTGAAGTTAAAAACGGGAAGATTGATAAGAAACTGGCGAGGATACGAAGTAAGGATTTTCTACAACGATTCGCAATGCCACTACACCAATCTTCTTCCCTCGAGCTGCCACGAAGAAATCAAAGAATTGAAACTGGATCAAAGGATATTGATAGAAAAAAGATTCTTTCCTTGTTGTTGCGGGGCATTGACCATAGTGGTATTTCTCCATCCCCTATCTCATCCACTTCTCGCACTCATACTCACTATCAGTGGATAGCAAGAGAATTTACTGAGGCACACGAACGGATATCTTAGGGATATACTCATTCTAGGGTATACTTCACCCTATCTCTAATGAGTTACCTAATGTGTTATACTCCTGAGCTAAAGTTTCAACCTTCAGCTCTGATACTAAATTATCACGGTCCAAATTTCAACGTTCGAAAATCGACACCCGTACTCCACTCGTACCTGAATGCCACAGATCCAAACGTCAAAATTTGACTCGTGCCGGAGCTTATAACACATTAAGTATAACAGCATATCGGAAGAAATGAATAATACATTTGATACAATATTCAGATACAATGATGATACAATAGAATGATACACTAAATATCAATACTATCAGAGATACAAAAAAATAGCAGCGGAAAGATAATGTCTTCAATACCAAACTCAAAAAACTCCATCTTCAGTCTAAAGCTAGCTCGAACCATCATTACATTTCACAAAGATAAGCAAGGTCAGCTGTGAATGCTAAAGTGTAGCAAATGCGATCCACAATCCAAAGGGCTTCGAAGGCTAACGAATCAATTCCTACTATTCGACTATCTGAAAAACCCAACTCTAGACTGCCCATATAGAAAACTGTGGGCACCCAGAGTTTAGAAAAGAAACAATAAACTCCAGGTCAGTCATGAGACTGGTATGAGCAAACAAAAACAGCTTTTATCTTTAAAACAAACAAAAAGAATTTAGATTGAAATTCGCAATGCCTTTGGAAAATGAAACTACTATAAGGCCTCCCAACACACACACACAATGCAATCACACACTTGGGGGAGATTTCTCCTTATAATAGTTAAATATGCTTAATACGCAAAAATTCTTTTTGATATTATTACTAGTGCATAGTGGAAAACATCTCGAAAGTATAATATTAATCTTAACCAGCATATGTACCATTATATTATGCCAGCTATAGCTACCATTTTAAATGGTAGGTTCTACAACTAAAACCGTACAAGGCTCGTATTGTTTGATTGGATTTCCAACAAATGGTCAGGCTAAGGAACTTCCTATTGCCACATGGGAACGCCTCTGGAGGAATGCCCCGAGAACCTACCAGACTCTTTGCCAACACAAGGCTGGTTACCCATTCCCAGGAAGTAAAACCTAAGATATGCCACCCCCGGTCGTTTTCGACCTTTGTTCGAGGGCCCTCTACACCAACAACATCACACAGTAATAAATATACAGTGTCCACATGAGTAAGTATATGGGCTCCATACCATGATACCACCCTTTTCCAGAAGGAATGGACATACCCTAGGGGAGCTAACCCTGCAACCTTGTCGTATCTTTCCGGTTTCGACCATTACCGGGTTGTGAGGCTCGATGAGGTCTCGTCCACAAAGCTACACTTGTGCACAAAGCCATGCTTTGATCAACAAATGATCAGCAACACTTTGTATGCTACATTACCAAATTGGGAATGTATCACTAGTAACCATCAATTACATAACCTCTGAGCTCGTACGTCTCAGAGAAGGGTGTTAAGCTAAGAGAATAAATCTCCGCCACCAAACAGAAATGCATTTGATAGAAACCATCTTTACATCTCAAAGTGTAATGTCAGACACACATCCATACAAGTCTGTTCCGGGTTCGAACAGAACCGAAGGCATTTCCGAACAACCCCTTGCCAATCCGGATAATTCCTAATCACGTCCGGACTTCCCATCACATATGGAGATCTTTATACTGGGAATCAGCCGGTGCAGAGACAATTGACGAGTTATCCTTTCATTTTCGGAAATAACCGGTCTTCGCCACCAGTCTTCAAATGCTATCCATATCGTCGTATCATCATTCGGAATGGGTTATATGACACAAGGTCCTCTCCCAGCTAAACCGAATAGTGAGCGTAATATTTAAAAACATATGGATATGGGATCTCAGTTAAGTTGCCACTTTTAAAAACCCAAAACATTTCTTTTAAATGGTTAATTTAACCAGTTTAATCCTTTAAACAAAAAGATTTATTTCACAAAGTTCACTCAGTTTCACAAAGATCCATTCATAGATTTTTCAAATCAATTTCCATTTCAATTGGATTAACTCATTAAATCTTTAAATCAAAGATTTATTTATAGCTTTCAAACCCGTTTCCAAAGATTCATAACTTAAGACCATTTTCATTTTAGACTTGAAATCCTTTTAACACAAATTGGAACTTCATTTCTTATGTGAAAGCTTCTATTATTTGAAAACAAATAGTTTTCATTTCAGAAAAATTCGATTTCATTTATACAAGTTAAAATCTTTGGGTTAAATCCAAATTCCCAAAACGGCACTGTTAAAATGGTTTAAAACTCATATAAACACATTTATAACTCGTATAAACTTTTGAACCACAATTTCCAAATTAGAATTCAATTTCAAATTTTTTTGAAGTCAATTTCAAATCAAATTATTTAAATTTCAAAACTTTATTAAGTTATTCAAAATAACTTTTATCTTTGATACTCCTTTTCAAAAGCCTTTCTAATTTATCTTAATTCTGTTTCCAAAACTGTTTGGATTCAGAATTCAAATTTTTTTATATTAAAACCATTCCAAAAATCTGTGACTTAACCAATTTCCTCATGCAATACATATTTTTGTGTGTATAAGTGTGGTCCAGGCGTTTTACACAATAGAAGTGCAACATCATCAATCGGTACAGATTCAAACACAAAAATATATTTGATAAGAGGTACAAACTATAACGCTTGTCTTTCATACACAGATCACAGATATATATCACAGATAATAAATTACATCACAGATAATTAATTACTTCATATATGAATAAATTGCATCACAGTACATAATTGCAAATAATCCATATCACCAAGCAACACATATCAGGAATATCAAACAATTTAAAGCATTTCATAAAATCTAAACATCCATAAGTAAGTTTAATTTAATCATCTTATTAATTGAACCAAATTAATTACTAATCTAGGTTAATTAACATTAATTAATTAAAAACCTTAATCATTAATTAGACTTTAACCATTAATTAATCAACCTTTAATTAATAAGTCTTTAAATCATTAAGTAATTAACCCTTAATTATTTAAATTATTCTTTAGTTAATTATCCTTAATCAATAAGTGATTATCCTTAATCGCTTATATTTCAAAAACTACTACTTAATTACATTGAGTAATTATTACTTGATTAATTAATCAGTAATCAATAATTTACATAAATAAATAAATTAATTCTTAATTAATTACCATTTAATCAATTATACTTAATTAGTTACAATAAGTGATTATCCTAATCACCTATATTAATTAATTACAAATTAACTACACTAAGTAATTATCCCTTAATTGCTTGATTAAATCAATTTAAATCGTTACTTAATTACTTTTAATTAAGTAATTGTCTTAAATTATTTCCATTAAATAATTATCTTTAAGTAATTAAGTACCCCTTTTTATCAATTGAATCAATCCTTTATTAATTAAAAACAAATCATTTATCTAATTCAATTACTTTAATTATTATGTAAACCTTTATTACTAACCCTTGTAGTTAATTATCATTAACCAATCAGCTTAATCCTTTAAGTTAATTAACTTTCAAAAACATCACTTCTTAATTAAATCCTTAATCACCTTATTAAGTTCATTTAGTATAAACTTTTAAAAATAAAGGTTACATGTATGTAGCAAAACATCTGTAAAGGCCCGCAAATCCGTACCCCTTTAAGCTGGCAAATTTCCACAACAACTTAGCCAAAGAGGAACAAACCTACGAGTCTTTAGGGTTTAAAGAATGAAGAGGTAGAAGAAGAGCATAAACAATAACAAAATCTCACATTTCGCAACGGAACAATATATAATAGATAAATGATAATCTTTAAAAAACAAAAGAACTGTATATGTTTTACATCACATCATCAAAGTTTACAACGACATCATACATCAGTGACAGTTATTATAACTTGACTATATAAAAGCTGATTTTCACTAACCATACGCAACGGACACTACATAGTAAAAAGATACGTATCGCCATCAAGCTTCAACTCCTGATCTCCACAGCAACTCTTTTCTGACTTTGCTCCCGAATAACCGCTAACCTGACTCTAGGCTGCCCGTATGAAAATTTATGGGAACCCAGAGTTTAGAAAGGGAACAATAAACTACGGGTCAGTCATGGGACTGGTGTGAGATATTAAAACCAGTTATACTATTACCAAAGGAAAACAAAAGATTTTAAAAGAAATCCGCAATGCTTTTTAGAAAATGAAACTACCATAAGGCCTCCCGCCACACACACAATGCAAACGCAAAATTGGAGGAGATTTCTCCTTATGATAGTCAAACATGCTTAATACGCAAAATCCTTTCGATATTATTATTTTGCATAGTGCAGAAAACATTTCGAAAGTATTATTTTAATCTTAGCCAGCATAGACATTCCGAACTATGCCTACTATAGCTACCATCTAAACAGTGGGGCGCCACAATAAGTAGATGGCAGGTTATACAACTAAAACCGTACCAGGTTCGTATTGGGAAATGGATTTCCAACAAATGGTCAGGCCAAGGAACTTCCCATTGCCACATGGGTACGCCTCTGGATAGATGACCCGAGAACCTAACCGGATCTCTGCCAACACAAGGCCGGGTTACCTTTGCAAAAATAGGTAACTACTACACGAGTATGTCATCCCCCGGTTGTAAACAACCTTTATCCGAGGATCCTCAATAACAACAATCACAAAGTAATATATATTTGCGATATTAACATAAGTTAAGTATCCGGGCTCCACCTCTATCCAGAAGGAAATGTACATACCCTCAGGGGCACTACCCCCTATAACCTTGCTGCATTCTTCCTGTTTCGACCATTCGAGGGTGTGAGGTCCGACGAAGTCTCGTCCACAAAGCTACGCTTTTCACAAAATCCATGCTTCGGTCAACAAACGATCAGCAGCACTTCGTATGCCATATTACCAAATTGGGAATGTATCACTAGCAACCATCAACTACATAACCTCTGAGCTCGTACGTCTCAGAGAAGGGTGTTAAGCTAAGAGAATAAATTCTCCGCCACCAACAGAAATATATTTGATAGAAACCGGCTTTACATCTCAAAGTGTAACTCAGACACAGATCCACACAAGTCCGTTCCGGGATCGAACGGAACCGAAGGCACTTCCAAAAAAGCCCTTGCAATCTGGATATTCACTAATCACGTCTGGAATTCCTATCACAAAGGGTGATAAAATCACTATACCAGAGCAGCCCGGTGCAGAGACATTCGACGGGTAATCCTTTCGCTTTCGAAAATACCCGATCTTCAACACCATCTTCAAATGCAATCCCATTTCGTCGTATCGTTATTCGGAATGGGTTTATGACACAAGGTCCTCTCCCAGCTAATCCGAATAACGAGCGCTTATTTTTAAAAATAAGTGTTCATTCAATTTCAAACAAATCACAACAAATTCCACTTTGATCTCTTAAATAAAAGATCCATCACAATCACAAAGGTTCGATGTGGGTTTCGAATATCCGTTTGGAATTCAACTCCCAGTCGCATCGAAATTCAAATGCCGATTTAAAGGCCAATATTGATCGTCGGTTATTTAAATATCAATCATCATTCACAACAGTTACTGGATTTCAAATAATTTTTCCCCAATTATTGTTACTTTCAAAACATCTTCGCAAGATAAAATTTTACTTTTCAACACTTTGAAAATAAATTCAAATCAAATTTTCACGCTTCTATCCTTTGAAAATAAATTTTTCTTCCTTACGCGGAAAACATTTTCAAATATTTATTCATTTCCACTGAAAATCTGCCGATTTCAAATATTTTAAGATAATATAAAATACTTATTCAAAATATACTTGGAAACATTTAAAATAAACTATTTTAGAATATTTGCTGAAATATCAGTCATGAAAAATATTACACTAATATCTCGTATAAAAATTCAAGTCCAAAAATAATTTTTAAAATAAATTAGTAGATAGAGTAAAAATATTTATTTTTCAAATCAAATATCCCTTTAATATTTAAAATGATCCCTTATATAATTAATTTAATAATTTTTTTTACTTTAAAGGTTTTGAAACGATTTTTCAAAAGTAATTTCTTTAACAGTATTATTTAAAAACTAAATCTAGAACCTTTATTTTTTTTAAAAAAGCTATTTAAAAATATACTCGGCTTTCCAGGGAAGAATTCTTTTCCCAATATAAAATGGTGCATTCAAATAAATTAATGAATCTTCTCGATTTATTTTACATTCCACATTTGTAAATTTTCTTTCCACACTTTAAAAATAAACCAACATTTATTTTTAAACAATTTTCCTTTTCTTTACAAATTTCCGTTATGAATTTACATTTCCAAATATCAACTGATATACAAATTTTAAATCAATTCCCAAATATCATCTTCAAACCAAATCAAATCCCAAATTGATTTTCAATTTATTTCAAACCCAAAATCAAATTCCAATTTGATTTCCCAAATTAATTTTCCAATATCAAATCAATTTCAAACTGATTTACCAAATTATTTCCAATACAACAAACCAAATTTCTAAATCGATTCCCAAGATTTATTCTAACACCAAATTAATTCCCGAATCGATTCCTACAATTAATTTCAACTCTAATTAAATTCCAAATTTGGACTTGGACAAAAAGAGAAGTGACTTGGACAAAAAGAAACGAAGTGACTTTCTAAATTTATTTCCTTTTGAAATAAATTTTGTTTATCTCTTTCAAATATTTAAAATACGTATCTTGAATAATTTCTTCAACCATTAAACAATATTACCTAAAATTCCTTTATTAAATTATTTTCCTATATTTTTGGAATTTATTCAATAAGTTCCAAAGATAAAACTTTATCTATTTAAATTTCCTTCTTTTAAAATTCACCTGATTTCTTTGAATGAATTTATTATAAATTTTCTATCCAAATTTCAAAATCAATTTTTATATTTATTTTTGGTATCCTACGATACCAAAAATTTATTCGGCTGAATTACAGCCTTCAATGGTTTCAATCACAAATAGTCACACAAATTAAAAATAATCAATATACAACATACAAAACAAATTAAATATTTGAGGGATCCAGTTGAATCCCTCCAACCTGTTTCCCTGCATCCACAGGCGTTAGCACAATAATTAAATACCCATTACACTTCAAGGTGGAATATCGCGGTATATGAGATTTATAAAATGTCATCCGCTATTATGCGGCACAATAGCGTCTCATCCGCTATATAATGCGGGAAATCAACAACTCCAAATACATATATAATACCAATTCCACTTCGAGGTGGAATATCGCGGTATATGGGTTTAATATAATAACCTCCGCTATTATGCGACACATAGGGTCTAAACTAATATAACTAATTATAAATCAATCATCCAAGCACAATAAAATTTAAATCCAACTATTCAAAATTTAAATCAGAGATATATTTAATTGAGTGAGAAGATCTCACCTTTGCTTTTATTTGCCATCCATTTCCATTCCAGTCATTTCTTCACGATTTAAGACCTTGTAAAATATTATAAGGTTTTTATTAATATTAGAATAATTGAGAAATTCAATTTCCATTAAATAAATTTATTTTAACAAATTTTCCTTTAAATAAATATTTCTAGCAACAAAAATCATTGTGTTAAGTTTCTTAACAAATTAATTTCCACAAATTTGACCTTGTACAACATTTATACAATTTATTACGAAATAAATCGAATAACAAATTTTCGTTTGGTAATTTTATCTACCTAATGATTTCATTTTAAACCAATTTCTTTTAATAAATTTATTTAAACTAAAAATAAAATTTAAAACTAATTTTCTATTTAAATAACCTTTGATAAAAATAATCAAATAAGTTATTTTTATTAAACAAAACTACCTTTATCATTTATATGTCCTTCTCTAACATTTAAATTAAAATATGCATGCACGTATATATATGTGTGTGTGTGCACGCTAAATTAAATTTAAATTAAATCTATATGTACAAATATTTATTTCATTCAAATTAAAAATAGAAATTTCATAACTTACTGTAAATTTAAACTTTATTCCTATATTAAAATTCTCATTAAAAGAAATTTTGTTTTCTTTTCCTGAACATATATATTTTAACTTTCCGAATCAACCTCAAAAATTTCTGTCCTAAAATCTTATATACATTCATATATATACTGTTAGATTTTAAATAGTTAACAACCATATAAATTAAAGTTTCCACTTGATAGTAATCAAAATATGAAATTAGAAAAGAATCGCACCTTACTGTTAAGAATCGCGACCCCTCCAGATCGCAATCGCCATGGGAACCATCGCGAATCCCTAATCTCCACTTCGATCACGAGCCACTGCCGCCTTGAACCTTGCGAACCCCGCATCGTCACTGACAAACCCTAGCCATCGATGCTCGTCGCCACCTCCCTACTTCAATCGCGAGCCTCCTTCCAGTGCTTCAAAGTTCATGCAGCGACCCAATCCAATTTGCCGAGAAACCCAACTGCGAACCCTAAATCGACGCGCCATCTAATTCGCGAGACCTTCCACCCGATGCGCTTTTCCTTGCGTGCGCTCGATCGACACTGTGCAAACCCCACGCTGCCGCGAGGTATGCAATCGAGCCAAAATCCTACAACTGACCAAGCGCACGCTGCCGCCCACCAAATCTCATATGATGTCGCGGCCATCTCTTTATCTTATCGTTGCCTCACGGCTTTTGCGTGCTTCCCATCGGTCGTGGCTCTCGAGTTCGATGTTGATTTTTTAAATCGAACTCCCTCCTTTCTGTTTTTTTTTACGAATAGATGCAGAATCGACTTGATTTGAAGGAAAATGATTCCGCCTTTTTTTTGTGAAAGAAGAACTCAAACGAGAAATAAAATAAAAAGGGAGCTCGGTTATTTTATTTTTTTTGGAACGAAGGAAATATTTTGTTCGTTTTCTTCTTCTGGTATTTTTTTTTTTAATTTTGAGGACGAACACGTGTTATAGAAAAGTGCCAAGTGTTTGAAGAGCGCTGACAAGTGGTGTAAGAGAAGAAACATAAAAACACTATTATATTTAAATTTAAATTTAAACCGTTTAGGAAACGAAACCTAAAATTCCGATCTCTTATCAAGGTGTGCCACTAGGCGTTTATAATGTTATATGTCTATTCCGAATGCAATGGAAAAGGTTTCGAGTCCAAATTCGATCGTATGGAGAAGATAGCGTTTATAACCAGTTATTAAACTGAATTTCGACAGAAATTTTAGCGTGTTTGCTTTTCGTATGGTCAATCGATCACTCCAAACACTACGAAAATTGAAATCCGATAATAACTAACTATTAAGGATCCAATGGAGCTAGTTTCGTCAGATTCCGATACTGTGCCCTAGAAGGCTATTTTTAAATATCGATTTAAACGGTAAAATTTCAATACTGAACAAATCATTTTCAAATTAAATCCTGAAGCTTCCATTATATTCAGTGTTATCAATATAAATTTTCTAAGCGATCAAATTATTTTTAATAAGCTTAAAATTGAAGATTTACAATTTTACCCAAATTTCTATAATTAAATTTGATAATTAAATTGCCAAATTCATAGTTAAAATTGATACTCAAGCTTAAAACAACTTCTAATATCTAAAATCAATTAAATATTTTAATTTCAAATGTTGAAAATTTTGGATCTTCACATCCTTCCCCCATTAAAAGAATTTCATCCTGAAATTACTAGTTAAGAAGAACGATCCTTAACCCATTTGCTATGTTTCCCAAACTAAATAGTTTTATCAGCTTACCAACCAAATCCTTTTTATTAATAACTACATTTTCAACTAACTTTCCAAGTCTTCCATAATTTCCAAACAACCTTGTTTTCTTTAACAATTCAAATTTAAATTTAAATTTAAATTTTTAAATTTTCAAAATTTTGTCAAATTTTTTCTAACTCCCAATATTTTAGAAAAATTTCGCCAGCGTCTCCTTTGCGCGGCTAGCTCGGTACGACTACAAAAATGGCACCACGGCCCCCAGATTTCAAAAAGAAAAAGAAAAAGCCAAGCGGCTAGACAAGAAGATCATCAAATTTCATGCTGAAATTCAAATACATACTTTTTGTCGAGCAACTCAATTTTTTTATCTTCGAAATCAAAATCCCAATTTCCTTTTCCTTTAATACACCTGTATATCCTGCTAACCATAATATCCAATTGCAACATTCAAATATCATTTTGCACATTTCATTACAAAATTTTCAATGCTCACTCCTTGTACCAATTTTTCTTTACTATTGAACTTATATATCCATTTTCATTCAATCTTGCATTTTCAATTTCATTTGAATTCAACTTACAATTTCAATTTTATTTGGATTCAGTTTAATTTCTGAATATTGAATTTTTTTTCAATTATCTTTCATTCACAGTTGATTCATCTTGCTATTTTAAATTAGTTTCATTTACTAATTCACTACAAATTCCAATTCATTTTTATCTCAAACCATTTTTATTTCACCTTTATTATCTTTAGTTCGCTTCAAACTAATTTTACCACTTCATTTTATTTCACATAATTCAAATTGGTTTTCAATATTCAGTTCCAATCCCAATTTTTATTCTTTTGTTCATTCCCAAACACAATTCAATTTCAATTCACCATTCTGGTTTACAACCCCTTATATTTAACTGGATTTCCAATTCTATATGAATTCAACTTACCTTTTGTTTATAATTATTGAATTCAATTCATTTCAAACTATATCTATTTGTCATTCCTTCAATTAGTTTCATTTGCTAATTTTATTTCAATATTTCACTTTGTTTAGTACAAATCAAATTTAATTCCAATTCAATTCTATTTGCTTACAAATTCGAAGTGAATTTCAACACTCAATTTCACTTTCATTTAATTGTAATAGTAAATTTATTCATTCATTCACAATTTTATTTTCCATCTTAATAAATTTTATTCCAATCCTTTAGTCTATAAGATTTCTCAAATTCACATTCCACAAATTAACTCAAATTTTCAATTTCATTTTCATTTTGAATCCATATCATCATTTAATTTGACTTAATTTTTCAATCTTAATTCTTTTATTCAATTTTGCATTTTCAATTCCACTTGATTTAAATTTTCCTTCCAACTTATTTTGTTTTCACATATACCTTTATCTAGCTTCTCTTTCAGTTAGATTTTTATTTTAACAACCTCAAACTTTACAAGTTATCAACTTAAAGATATTTCATAAATATTTTATATAACATTCCAGAGCCTTTTTCAAACTTTCAATTCAAATTTACTTTTGAATTTCCAAAACTAAGCTCAGTTTCCCAAATCTTTCATTTAAAACGACTTGGCAGCAATCCCTCTTTTGGAAACCCGAAAGTGAATGTAACGTCCCGATTCTTCGACTTCCGAAAATTCAACATCGATACTCACTTTATCAACTGCCGAGAAATCGAAGGTCGGAAACCCGAAATGTTATGGTTTAAGAAAAAGAAAAAGGATAGAAGAAGAGATAAGAGATGGAAAAATAGAGAGAAAAGAAAATAGAAAATAGAACGGAACAGAAAACAACAGAACAACATCAGAATCTCACAATTCGCAGCGGAACAACATATAATCATAAATGAATAATCTTTAAACAAAGAACTATATCAGTTATTACATTTTATACATTACATCATATCATCAGAGTGTACAACAACAACAACAAACAGTGCAGCGGAAAAAGAAATACTATATCCTAGTAATTACGCCATGCCATCCATCTTGCCTCCAGCAATTCCAGAATATCCAGAATATCCTGATAAACCTAACTCTTGACTGCCCGTGTGGAAATTGGTGGGCACCCAGAGTTTAGAAAGGGAAACAATAAACTCCGAGTCAGTCATGTGACTGGTGTGAGAACTCAAAACAGTTTATTTATCTTTAAAATCAAAAATAGAGGAATATTTTTAAAGTCCATTCGCAATGCTTTTAAAAATGAGACTACCATAAGGCCTCCCGCACACACACACAATGCAAACGCAGAATCGAAGGAGATTTCTCCTTATGATAGTCAAAGATGCTTGATACGCATTTTAAAAGAACATTTTATATTATTACTAGTGCATAGTGTAGGAAAAATTTATTTCGAAAGTAGAATATAAATCTTAGCCAACATAGACATTCCGAACTATGCCTACTATAGCTACCATCCAAACAGTGGGGCGCCACCATAAGTGAATGATAGGTTCTACAACTAATACCGTACAAGATCGTATTGTTTCTTTGGATTTCCAACGAATGATCAGGCCAAGGAACTTCCCATTGCCACATGAGAATGCCTCTGGATGGACATCCCCGAGAACCAAACCGGATCTCTACCAACACAAGGCCGGGTTACCCCTAACTGAGTAACAACTGACCGAATATGCCATCCCCCGGTCCTTTGGGACCTTTCACCGAGCGCTCGCAATCAATTCACACAATCATAAAGTGTTTTCAACATGAGTAAGTATCTGGGCTCCATACCATGATACCACCCTTTTCCAGAAGGAAATGCACATATCCTAAAGGGCGCTACCCCTCATAACCTTGCTGCATCTTTCCTGTTTTGACCATTCACGGGGTGTGAGGCTCGACGAAGTCACGTCCACAAAAACATACTTTATACAAAAGCCATGCTTTGGGTCAACAAATGATCATAGAAATGATCACCAGGATAGACGATCAAATAAACGATCCTATCACAAATAATCAACACAATGATCATTTCACAGCAACACTCAGCATGTCACATTACCAAATTGGGAATATATCGCTGATAACATTCAACTACATAACCTCTGAGCTCGTACGTCTCAGAGAAGGGTGTTAAGCTAAAAGAATAAATTCTCCGCCATCAACAGAAATATATTTGAATGAAATCGGCTTTATATCTCAATTTGTAATGTCAGACATACAATCCATACAAGTCTGTTCCGGGCTCGAACAAAACCGAAGGCACTTCTTACAAAGCCCTTGCAATCCGGGTATTCACAATCCCGATCGAATTTCCCATCACTTAGGGAATCTCTATACCAGGAGCTACCCAGTGCAGAGACAATCGATAGGTCATCCTATCGCTTTCGCAAATACCCGGTCTTCAACACCGGTCTTCAAATGCAATTCATAACGACGTATCACATATTCGGAATGGGTTATACGACCCCATGGTCCTTTCCTGGTTAACCCGAATAGTGAGCGCTTATTCAAAAATAAGTGTGGCATTTAAATTCAAACAAATCATATCAATTACCCATTCAAAGGGAAATATTGATAGTCGGTTATTGAACTATCAATGGATATGCACAACATCACCAGATTCCATCTAATTTTCCAAATTATTTATTTTCCAAAATATCTTTACAAGATATATAATCTTCACACTTCAAGAATAAATCAATATTTATTTTTAAACAAATTCCACTTCCTTTTATAAATTCCATAGTGAATTTATATTTCACAATATCCATGCATATACGATTTCAATTATTCACTTCAATTTATCTTCAAAAAGATAAATTCTCAAAATATTCACTTTATATTGGAAAACATTTCCATACTTATTAAAAATAAGTAATTCACAAATCTTTTTATTTTCTACACTTGGAAATATTCAATATACTCAAATCGAAATTTAGTATATATTTCATTCTATAAGGAAATCATTCTCTTAACCATATTTATTTGGGTCAAAACGAATGTTGCGTAAAACATCGTTACGACGTCCCAAAATCACTAGTATAGGGATTCGAAATTAAAATAGATATATAAATCCCAATACTATACAAAACATTTCCTTTCGGAAATCATTTACTATAACAACAGTGTTATAGTCCACTATTTCCTTTTATTTCTCGAAAACGTCTATTTCAACAATGAATGTTGAAATCTATGGTTTCGAATCTCAACACATTTTAAAACATCGTTAGATCGTTTTAATTCTGTTTAAAATATCACATTCTAAACATTTTCTTTAACATATTATTCACTATTCAAAAACGTGAATATACTTTGTTAACAAATTTTCATCCTTTTATACATTTCATTTTAAAGGATTATTCACAGTCAAAAATATGAATATAACTCCATTAATAGGTTTCAACAATTTACTTCTTAAAATAAGTCGTTTTCGGATTTATAAAACAACGTTTATAAACTCCATTTCTATTTATTTTATAACAACTTCCTTTATAAATTTTCTTTATTAACCTATTCACTTTATATCTCAATTATGAACCAAAAGTCCATATTATAAGTTAAATGCTTATAAAACGATTATTTTACAAAATCGTTCTTTTAAACTTCATAATTATAAATCCTATTTTTTTAACTTTTTATAATAAATTCAAAAATCCAATTTAATTATTTTATAAAAACATTAACCCATATTTCTCAAAAATCAATCTTTAACCGTATTTCTAAAAATCATAATTTTTATAACTTTAAAAATTATAACGTTTATTTATTTAAAATGGATCAATTCCAAAAATATTTTATAAACGTATACTTTCAAAAATCACTTTGAAATCCTTTTAAAATTCCAAAATTTGGTCCAATGATGCTACATACCAAATAGTCAATCACGACAACAACGATATCATATATCAATATGATAATCCATCAAATATCAAAATATCTGAAATCAAATAAATACTGTTGAGAAATCTAGTTGGATCCCTCCAACCTGTTTTCCTGCATCCACAAACATTAGCACAATACCAATTTCGCTCCAGTACGAAATTATCGCGGTATATGGGATTTAAAATATTATCCGCTTAATAGACGGCGCAATAGGGTCTCATCCGCTATACAAATGCGGGAAATCAACAACTCCAATATATACATATGCCAATATATATATATATTGCTATTATATATAATACCAATTTCACTGTTTATGAAATATTCGCGGTATATGTTTTTAAATAAATAACATCCGCTTACTAACGGCGCATAATGTCTATCTTAACAATCAATAGATAACAATCATCATTCAAACATGAATTCAAATATTTTAAATCTAACTATTTAAAATAAAATCGAAACTGATTCGATTGAGTGAGAAGTTCTCACCTTGATTCCAATTTCGTTTTAGCGATTTATTTCGAATAAAATTAAACGGACGTTTAATTTTACACGAAATTTTCACTAACTCCAAACGACTCCAATCGAATTTCATCGCGTAGTGCTCGTCCATACGATTCCAACGCAACTGGTTTCGCGTGTTTTCGACCTCGTATGAAAAAGATATGAATATTTGAAGTTTACACGAATTTTATTATCATAAATTACAACATATATTTCTTTTAAAACCTTGCTTTAAATCACGGCCCTCCATCTCAAACCCCTTGCAATCCGGACCGTGCCTTCCTTCTTCCATCACCCATGCGTTTCTACAGACAACCCAAACCCATAGCCGCCTCTTGCTCCAAATTATTGCGACCCCCTCAACCAATTTCAACGCGATCAGGAACCACCTCCTTGCTCGCCACCCCGTGCTCCACCTATGGCCGAAGACCCATGAAGCTCGGTTGTCCCTGTAGCACGAATCTCGAGGCCGAACTCATGGCCTTTGAGCGAGATTTGCCGCCAATCCGAAGCACTAGAAACGATCAAGACCGTTGGATAGGTAGTTCGCGACGTGCTCTTCATCTTTCATGTTGGGAGTTTCTTGAAATAACGCATGGATTAGAAGAAATTTGAGAGGGAAGAGGAGAAGATTTCGGCCCTTCATTTGTTTGGTGGCGGCTGCAACGTTTAGGGTTAGGTTAATTTTTTTTTTATTTGTGAATGGTGGGCTATTTATAAGAAAACGAACGACACTATTCATCCGGGAATTCCGAACTCCGATTTACGCACCGTAACCAGCGCTTCTAGGGTTTACCCCGCGTTCCGGACACAATGGAACAGGTTTCGAAAGCTAATTCGGATATCTGTGCGAGATATGGCAATAAACGTTCAATTTAAATTAAACCGATTTAATCGATTTTCTAGGCGTTTTAATTTGTACCGGACAAACGGTAAATCCAACTGACACGAAATTTGAAACCTTACAATAATATCACATTACGGATCCGATGAAACTAGTTTCGTCGAAATCCGAGACTTTTTGAAAAATGGCTATTTTAACTCGCCAAATTAATATTAAAAATAATTCGACGCGTTTCGAGCTGCCACGATCAAACGATAACTCCGATTGACACGAAAATTGAAATCCGGTAATAACTAACTATTACGGATCCAATGGAACTGGTCTCGTCCAATTCTGAGACTGTTCAAAATTTGACTATTTTCACTAGTCGATTAAATATTAAAATATTCAATTTTCACAAATAAACTTTTAAAGAGATTTTAAAAGTTCTAAAACATCATTCTAACTTCAATATGATAAAATAAAATTTTACAAATCATTTTCAATCATATTTAACTCAATTTTCAATTATTTCCATAATTTAACATATTAAATTATCGATTTAATTATCCAATTAAATCCAATTATTCGAATTAAAATTTATTCGACTTATAATTTCACTAATTAATATTTAAAATTAATTAAATATCCAAATTTAAATTAATAAATTTTTGGGTCGTTACAGTGAACATCGATGATGCTACAGTCATTACCGAGGTTATTTTCCAGCGACCGAAAAGAGTTTAGAGCTTTTATCCCTTCAAAACATTTTTTCCAAACCCTTGAAAACCATTTTCAAACTCAATGAAATTTAATTTCCAAAATTCCAAATTCTTTCAAAAACATTTACAAAAACTTCTCTGGAATTCTATTTCTAATTATAAATCACATTTATAATTTACATTCTCAAATTTCATTTGTATATGGATTTTATTTCTAAACTTTTCATTATGATTCCAATTTCTTGTTCAATTCAATGATAATAATTTAATATTATCATTTCCTAACAAACAAGCAGCCATATACTACTATAATAATTTACGGAAAATTATTTCCTTCATATACGAAATAGTTTTGGGTAAAATTATTTTATTTACCCTAATTTTAAAACAATATCGTGTCGAATTGTTCTGTACGAGCGTATAGAGATCCCTATCGATAGAGTTGTATGGACTATACCGACCAGAATCCATATACCACTCAACAAACCAATCATCACAATATAAAACAATTTTTATATCCACTAACAAATACGCGCTCATATCTATTATTACTCTCAAACTCATTCTAGAGTACTACTGACTCTATCCCTAATGAGTAACACCCAACAGAGCCAAGGTTGTCGCCTAACCAAATGCTCTGATACCAAATGTAAAGGCCCGCAAATTCGTACCCCTTTGAGCTGACAAATTTCCACAACAACTTAGCCAAAGAGGAACAAATCTACGAGTCTTTAGGGTTTAAAGAATGAAGAGGTAGGAGAAGAACAGAAATAATAACAAAATCTCACATTTCGCAGTGGAACAATATATAATAGATAAAGGATAATCTTTAAAAACAAAAGAACTGTATATGTTTTACATCACATCATCAGAGTTTACAACGACATCATACATCACTGACAGTTATTATAACTTGACTATATAAAAACTGATTTTCACTAACCATACGCAACGGACACTACATAGTAAAAAAGGTACGTCTCGCCATCAAGCTTCAACTCCTGATCTCCACAACAACTCTTTTCTGGCTTTGCTCCCGAATAACTGATAACCTGACTCTAGGCTGCCAGTGTGGAAATTTATGGGCACCCAGAGTTTAGAAAGGGAACAATAAACTCCAGGTCAGTCATGGGACTTGTGTGAGATCTTAAAAACAGTTATACTATTACCAAAGGAAAGCAAAAGATTTTAAAAGAAATCCGCAATGCTTTTTAGAAAATGAAACTACCTTAAGGCCTCCCGCCACACACACAATGCAAATGCAGAATTGGAGGAGATTTCTCCTTATGATAGTCAAACATGCTTAATATGTAAAATCCTTTCGATATTATTATTAGTGCATAGTGCAGAAAACATTTCGAAAGTATAATATTAATCTTAGCCAGCATAGACCTTCCGAACTATGCCTACTATAGCTACCATCTAAACAGTGGGGCACCACCATAAGTAGATGGCAGGTTATACAACTAAAACCGTACTGGGTTCGCATTGGGAATTTGATTTCCATCAAATGGTCAGGCTAAGGAACTTCCCATTGCCACATGGATACGCCTCTGGATGGACGCCCCGAGAACCTAACCGGATCTCTGCCAACACAAGGTCGGGTTACCTCTGCAAAAATAGGTAACTACTACACGAGTATGCCATCCCCCTGTTGTAAACAACCTTTATCCGAGGATCCTCAATAAACACAATCACGAAGTAATATATATTTGTGATATTCACATAAGTTAAGTATCCGGGCTCCATACCATGATACCACCTCTATCCAGAAGGAAATGTACATACCTTAAGGGGAGCTACCCCCTGTAATCTTGCCGCATTCTTCCTATTTCGACCATTCCGGGGTGTGAGGTCCGACGAAGTCTCGTCCACAAAGCTACGCTTTTCACAAAAGCCATGCTTCGATCAACAAGTGATCAGCAGCACTTCGTATGCCACATTACCAAATTGGGAATGTATCACTAGCAACCATCAACTACATAACCTCTGAGCTCGTACGTCTTAGAGAAGGGTGTTAAGCTAAGAGAATAAATTCTCCGCCACCAACAGAAATGTATTTGATAGAAACCAGCTTTACATCTCAAAGTGTAACGTCAGACACACATCCATACAAGTCCATTTCGGGATCGAACAGAACCGAAGGCACTTTCAAAAAAGCCCTTGCAATTCGGATATTCACTAATCACGTCTGGAATTCCTATCACAAAAGGTGATAAAATCTCTATACCGGAGCAACCCGGTGCAGAGACATTCGACAGGTAATCCTTTCGCTTTCGAAAATACCCGGTCTTCAACACCATCTTCAAATGCAATCCCATTTCGTCGTATCGTTATTCGGAATGGGTTTTATGACACAAGGTCATCTTCCGGCTAATCCGAATAAGGTGCGCTTATTTTTAAAAATAAGTGTTCATTCAGTTTCAAACAAATCACAACAAATTCCACTTTGATCTTTTAAATAAAAGATCCATCACAATCACAAAGGTTCGACGTGGGTTTCGAATATCTATTTGGAATTCGAATCTCGGTCGCTTCGAAATTCAAATGCCAATTTAAAGGCCAATATTGATAGTCGGTTATTTAACTATCGATCATCATTCACAACAGTTACTGGATTTGAAATAATTTTTCCCCAATTATTATTACTTTCAAAATATCTTCGCAAGATAAAATTTTACTTTTCAACACTTTGAAAATAAATTCAAATCAATTTTTCACCCTTCTATCCTTTGAAAATAAATTCCAAATAAATTTTTCTTCCTTACGCGGAAAACATTTTCAAATATTTATTCATTTCCACTGAAAATCTGCCGATTTCAAATATTTTAAGATAATATAAAATACTTATTCAAAATATACTTGGAAACATTTAAAATAAACTATTTTAGAATATTTGCTTAAATATTTGTCATGAAAAATATTACACTAATATCTCGTATAAAAATTCAAGTCCAAAAATAATTTTTAAAATAAATTAGTAGATAGACTAAAAATATTTATTTTTCAAATCAAATATCCCTTTAATCTCTAAAATGATCCCTTATATAATTAGTTTAATAATTTTTTTACTTTAAAGGTTTTGAAACGATTATTCAAAACTAATTTCTTCAACAGTATTATTTAAAAACCAAATCTAGAACCTTCATTATTATTATTTTCAAAAATCTATTTAAAAATGTACTCGGCTTTCCAGGGAAGATTTCTTTTCCCAATATAAAATGGTCCATTCAAATAAATTAATAAATCTTCTCGATTTATTTTACATTCCAAATTTGTAAATTTTCTTTCCACACTTTAAAAATAAACCAATATTTATTTTTGGACAATTTCCCTTTTCTTTACAAATTTCCGTTGTGAATTTACATTTCCAAATATAAACTGATATATAAATTTTAAATCAATTCCCAAATATCATCTTCAAACCAAATCATATCCCAAATTGATTTTCAATTTATTTCAAACCCAAAATCAAATTCCAATTCTATTTCCCAAATTAATTTTCCAATATCAAATCAATTTCAAATTGATTTCCCAAATTATTTCCAACACACCAAACCAAATTTCCAAATCGATTCCCAAGATTTATTCTAACTCCAAATTAATTCCCGAATCAATTCCTACAATTAATTTCAACTCTAATTAAATTCCAAATTTAATTTCTAAATTTATTTCCTTTTGAAATAAATTTCTTTATCTCTTTCAAATATTTAAAATGCGTATCTTGAATAATTTCTTCAACCATTAAACAATATTACCTGAAATTCCTTTATTAAAATATTTTCCCATATTTTTGGAACTTATTCAATAAGTTTCAAAGATAAAACTTTGTCTATTTAAATTTCCTTCTTTTAAAATTCACCTGATTCCTTTGAATGAATTTATTATAAATTTTCTATCCAAATTTCAAAATCAATTTTTATATTTATTTCTAGTACCCTACGATACCAAAAATTTATTCGGTTGAAGTACAGCCTTCAATGGTTTCAATCACAAATAGTCACACAAATTAAAAATAATCAATACACAACATACGAAACAAATTAAATATTTGAGGAATCCAGTTGGATCCCTCCAACCTGTTTCCTTACATCCATACACGTTAGCACAACAATTGAATACCCATTCCACTTCAAGATGGAATATCGCGGTATATGAGATTTATAAAATAATATCCACTATTATGCGGCACAATAAGGTCTCATCTGTTATATAATGCGGGAAATCAACAACTCTAAATACATATATAGTACCAATTCCACTTCGAGGTGGAATATCGCGGTATATGGGCTTAATATATTAACCTCCGCTATTATGCGGCGCATAGGATCTAAACTAATATAACTAATTATAAATCAATCATCCAAGCACAATAAAATTTAAATCCAACTATTCAAAATTTAAATCAGAGATATATTTGATTGAGTGAGAAGATCTCACCTTTGCTTTTATTTGCCATCCATTTCCATTCCAGTAATTTCTTCACGATTTAAGACCTTGTAACAATATTATAAGGTTTTTATTAATATTAGAATGATTGAGCAATTCAATTTCCATTAAATAAATTTATTTTGACAAATTTTCCTTTAAATAAATATTTCTAGCAAAAAAAATCATTGTTTTAAGTTTGTTAACAAATTAATTTCCACAAATTTGACCTTGTACAACATTTATACAATTTATTACGAAATAAATCGAATAACAAATTTTCGTTTGGTAATTTTATTTGCCTAATGATTTTATTTTAAACCAATTTATTTTAATAAATTTATTTTAATAAATTTATTTAGACTAAAAATAAAATTTAAAACTAATCTTCTATTTAAATAACCTTCGGTAAAAATGATCAAATAAGTTTTTTTATTAAACAAAACTACCTTTATCATATATATGTCCTTCTCTAATATTTAAATTAAAATATGCACGCACGTGTATATATGTGTGTGTGTGTGTGCTAAATTAAATTTAAATTAAATCTGTATGTACAAATATTTATTTCATTCAAATTAAAAATAGAAATTTCATAACTTACTGTAAATTTAAACTTTATTCCTATATTAAAATTCTTATTAAAAGAAAATTTGTTTTCTTTTCCTGAACATATATATTTTAACTTTCCGATTCAACCTCAAAAATTTCTGTCCCAAAATCTTATATACATTCATATATTAACTGTTAGATTTTAAATAGTTAACAACCATATAAATTAAAGTTTCCACTTGATAGTAATCAAAATATGAAATTAGAACAGAATCGCACCTTACTGTTAAGAATCGCGATCCCTCCAGATCGCAATCGCCACGAGAACCATCGCGAATCCCCAATCTCCACTTCAATCACGAGCCACTGCCGCCTTGAACCTTGCGAACCTTGCAGCGTCATTGACAAACCTTAGCCTCCGATGCTCGTCGCCACCTCCCTGCTTCAATCGCGAGTCGATCGCGAGCCTCCTTCCAGTGCTTTAAAGTCCATGCAGCGACCCAACCCAATTTGCCGAGTAACCCAACTGCGAACCCTAAATCGATGCGCCATCTAATTCGCGAGACCTTCCACCCAACGCGCTTTTCCTTGCGTGCGCTCGATCGACACTGCGCAAACCCCACGCTGCCGCGAGGTATGCAGTCGAGCCAAAATCCTACAACTGACCAAGCGCACTCTGCCGCCCACCAAATCTCATCTGATGTCGCGGCCATCTCTTTATCGTTGCCTCACGGCTTTTGCGTGCTTCCCATCGGTCGTGGCTCTCGAGTTCGATGTTGATTTTTTAAATCGACTCACTCCTTTCTGTTTTTTTTTACGAATAGACGCAGAATCGACTTGATTTTAAGGAAAATGATTCTGCCATTTTTTATGTGAAAGAAGAACTCGAACGAGAAGTAAAATAAAAAGGGAGCTCGATTATTTTATTTTATTTTTGAACGAAGGAAATATTTCATTCGTTTTTCTTCTTCTGGTACATTTTTTTAAATTTTGAGAACGAACACGTATTATAGAAAAGTGCCAAGTGTTTGAAGAGCGTTGACAAGTGGTGTAAGAGAAGAAACATAAAAACACTATTATATTTAAATTTAAATTCAAACCGTTTAGGAAACGAAACCTAAAATTTCGATCTCCTATCAAGGCATGCCGCTAGGCGTTTATAATGTTATATGCCTATTCCGACTGCAATGGAAAAGGTTTCGAGTCCAAAATCGATCGTATGAGAAGATAGCGTTTTGAACCATTTATTAAACTGAATTCAATAGAAATTTTAGCGCGTTTGCTTATCGTATAGTCAAACGATCACTCCAAACACTACGAAAATTGAAATCTAATAATAACTGACTATTAAGGATCCAATGAAGCTGGTTTCGTCAAATTCCGAGACTGTGCCCCAGAAGGCTATTTTTAAATTTCGATTTAAACGATAAAATTTCAAAACTGAACAAATCATTTTCAAATTAAATCCGGAAGCTTCCATTATCTTCAGTATTATCAATATAAATTTTCTAAGTCATCAAATTATTTTTAACAAGCTTAAAATATAAGATTTACAATTTTACCCAAATTTCTATAATTAAATTTTATGATTAAGTTGCCAAATTCATAGTGAAAATAGAAACTCAAGCTTAAAACAACTTCTAATATCTAAAATCAATTAAATATTTTAATTTCAAGTGTTGAAAATTTTGGGTCGTCACAACATCTTAATGTTCGAAGTAGTTTTTTTTCTTCGTAAAACAATTAATTAATTCCAAGGTTAAATAAAAATTTATTATTTTGCAAAGAAGTGGTTTTAAAAAAATTATTAGGGAAAGCTTGATTTATTTTAAAAGTTTAAAAACTGTTTTTATAGTAAAATCAACAGACCCGAGCTATTCCTTGTTTTACTCGAGCTGCTTCGAGTCTTCACCCTACTTCCTTTGCTTCGAGTCATCACGCTATTTACTTCGAGCTTGAACCCGAGCATCCCCTTCGTCTTTGTTCCCAATTGAAACCACCAGGTACAGTGATACGCGCGTGCACGTACACGATCGCGTCGATCATCTCCGGTCGCCATAGCGATACTCGGCAAGTCGACGATCATCACTTTGACGCACATGACCACACAGATTCGTCAATCGCGATGTAAATTAAAATTGAGCATTCCAGTACTATCTGTAACCAAACCCACCTCCACCAAACCCACTCGCCACCGCGATTTCAACCTCCGATCAACTCGCCCTTGCGATCCAAGCTTCACCATACGACGACGATCCCATCCCCCCAGATGTGATCTCCTTAATCGTCTCGATGACGTCGCGACCATAGCGTTTTTAACCTCGACCGAAACATACGACTTAAACCCTAATTCGACGAAATCACGCTGCTTCGCACATCAGAATTTTTTTTAACCATTTTTCCATGAATCTACATCCATTCTCCTACCTTTTCCCTGAGGCATGGCCCCCCAGACATCGGCGTTCATCAGATATCAACAAAAACATGTTTTCTGTTCAACTCGAATTATCTCAATGTTCCCAAGCTTAAAATTTATGAATTTATTACCTAAGTTCATCATTTCCTATTACAAATCAGAATTTGAAATCCAATCTTGAATTTATAAACATTGATTTTTCTCCTGTCTTAATACATTGACTGTATTTTCAATTTCCTAGATAAATTGCTTAATGATTTCCCTTGTTTTTATTTTTAAAATTTGTATTATATCAAAACAAACAATTTTCTTTCAAACATCATAGGTTAAAATAGATCAGAGGAAGAGGATTGGAATTTTAAACTAAAATTTCAAAACCTGTAAACTAAAACAGAAGTGTTACTCTTCTGTTTTTCAAACATGCATACAAAAAACCTCATACATATATTCACACAGGCATCATTCATATCGAATTTCAAAGGGAATCGCATGCATCTATAGATATAAATAGATTCAACTCAAGATAAGTTGGTTTACTCACATTATTAGTGAAGACAGAGGATAGCCTGTGTTGTGAAAATCTGGAAATAGCTTTGCATTTGCTCTGAATTGCTTTGTATTAATCTTTCACGGGATTCAGTTTCCAGCTTTTGCCTTTGATTTTATCTGAAACTTTGCTTTAGAATTTCTAGTTTTTCATTTATCTCTGGCTTTAGTTTGCTTGATCTTCTTTTCAGTTTTGGTTTGAAATTAATTTACTATGCATTCTTTAATTTTGTTGCACGGAGTTTTGATTGCTTCAGGTTGCTCTTTTTTTTTCTTTTCAGCTTGCTAAGTTATGTCTGAAAGAAATGAAATAGATGCATATATAGAGAAGACAGTGTTGTACAGGGAGGTATTTTCTAGTGCAAGCTTTTTCTTTAGGTCATATTTTTTTTTTCTTACTTTGACTAAAGATTTTTTCAGTTTGGAGGCTGAAATGATTTGTTTTGTGCTGAGGAGATATGGTATTAAAAGCATGTGTTTCTTTTCAAGGTTACATACTTATCCGTATTTTTGGTCAAAGATTTTGTTTTGTCTTGCATACACAATTCACATACAAAGATATTTATTTTTTTGCCTCAAATTGAAACTGAAATATTTTGTTTTAAGATGATCTGTAGCTTCAAGATTTTGGAATTGAACTTCCAGGCTTTTAAAAATTGCTTTTTATTTCTTTTCTTCCTGGCTTTGATATTGAACAAATTTTGCTTTGAATTCCAGATTTCGAATTGCTTTCAGTCTTTTAATTTCACTTGTTTGCTTTGCTTGAATTTTCTAGTTTGTAGTTTGTATTCCAGGTTTTAGATCGAAGGTAATTTTTTAGATTTTGTTTTCTCAAATCTGAGAAGTTTTAAAAAAAAATGAAAATAGCCTGTTTTTATTACCTTTACATATATCTTATATGTGCAATTAAAAGAAATGAAGACACTTATAAATTTACTTATGTGCATGGCTTACAAACGTTAAAAATAGAAAATTTATGTTTAAACCCTCTTTCTATTTTAATTTATGTTTAAGTCTTTTTCTCAAATTAATTTATAATCTATAGTTTAAACCCTTTGTTTTATAAATTTGTTAGAATGAAAACAATTTGCGTTTGAATCTCCTCTTTATTTTATCTACATATGTTTATATCTTTAAATTTATAAATACGCAAACTATATTTATTCATTTTAAAAGAAAACGTAGTTTAAATCTTATTATCAAATCTTATTTAAATTTTAATTATATCTCACTTTATAAATTACAAACCAATTTTAAACATATATGCTTTCATATTAATTTTCAAAACAAATTCCTTTTAGTATAAATTTATAGAACTTCCAAATCCAGATTCTGTTTTACAATATATTTTATTTTTATTTCCAAATATTCAAAGAAATTTTCAATTAATTAATTCCAATTTAAACCAAAATTCTTATATTAATTACCAAATTAATTACACTTAAAAATCAGGAATGTTACATGGAGAGACCCTATGAAGTTACCTGAGTAGATTTGATGAGTAGCCCCTGTAATCCATATGCCAGATTCTTCGAAAGTCCTAATGACGATAGTTTCAGGAGTTGCGAGTAAGACTGATTTCAAAATTGTTTTGCAGAGAGATCCACTTATAGATCTACTGGATTTATATTATCAAGTGGAGAGATATTTGTGCCTAGAGGAAGAAAAAGCTGAAGATACTGATGTGAATGTTGTAGATGATGGAGGATCATTCAAAAAAGGATATGGAAAGTACAAAAGGAAGCGAAAAGTCAATGATGGCTTTGGAGGATCGAAGGGGCAAAGGAGGGAGCCAAAGTTTTCCTCTAACACTGCACCAATAGAGACCCCAGAGTGGAGCTACCTGGTACTAGTGGGAAGATTCCCTACCAAAAACTGGCAAAGAGAGAGCCTGTGGCTTGGGAGAAAAGGTCTAGAGAGTTTTTCCTATTCCATGAGCTGGATGGGCACAAAACGAATGAATGCATATATCTACATGACTTGATCGAACAACAAGTTTGAAGTAACCACTTACCATAATATGTCAAGAATTAGATTACTATAGCACATACTCTAGTTCTATCGCAGGAGCGATTGTCATCTGCACTAGATATATCTAGATGCGATCGTGGATCAGCACCGGGAATGATTATTCAGTAATTAGGATGGACTGAGTTATGATTTGATTTTTGTACCTTGCTTTTTCCTTAAAAAATAATAAAGGATTACTATCAGGCCACTTAAGCGTGATACAAGATCTCGATTGGCTCAAAGACATGCTCTAGGTTAGGATTCTGGGAATGATCCTTGATAGAACTAGATATATTGATGTTGCTTAATGCTTTGGTTGGACATTGTGGATATTTCCCTTGAAACTAATATACAACTTGATTAGACATTACTCTCCCAATTAGAGAGATGACACGATGAACCTGGAACTATCGGAGAATAAGCGGATTGACTTGTATACGGCAACGAGTGTCCTCACCAGAGAGTATGTGGATGGATTCGCTTAGAGAGCAAGTCCTTTTATCAATAAATGGATGGACATGCTTGGATAAAGATTCCCCTCAATGGAGAGTGAAGATGGGATTGTAGTGGATGGAAATTCTTATAACGTCCTCCACTTCGAGATTCAAAAATGAACATCAATGATACAACAGTCATCACCAGAATTATTTTCAAGCGATAAATCGAGATCAGTATTTTTTTCACAACATTAAGTAAATAGAGCAACAAAATAAATTTCATTTCATCAAAAAAATTTACATAATTTATTACATCATCGTTAACCCATTCGTTCCTACATAAGGTTAAATATAGATAGAATATAAATAGAGTGCCAAGTCCGGCGTATGAAGATGCCAACATTAACACTTAACGACTTATTGATTCCGGTTTTACATAATTGAATATTAAAAATAACCTTATTAGCTTAAAAGCCTCTTGCTTTGTCTTTTGAATTTTTATTCGTCTTTCCAGAAAGGTACATATCTATACCATAAACATAACCTACCCGAATAAGTACCTATGGGATATGGGAACAATAAAAACATAGGTTATATAAAGCTTGGTATGAGTAATACTTTAACCTAAAGAAACAACCATATAATGAGACCACGTCGCTAAAGCATGAAACAAGTTTTTCCCTTATTATTTCATCCATCATCAATTTACATCACATAATAAACAAACATAAACCATCAATTCATCATAAGTGTGAGATTTCCTTCACACGATTTCAACTAGATTCTATAGTCAATTCGTTTTAAATCGCCACTCATGCCTTACCCTTGCCGGTTTGGTAATTGCACTAGACACTTAAGATTTCCTCTTACGTGTTTTACCATATTTTCTCTTAAATTTGTCATGAATAGATATTTTGTTGGCTATTAAGGCCTTACAACTCCCTCCATCAAATATAATGTCGTGAAAGGACATCAATCTCATGTGTTGACATGAATAGACAATTGGACGCTACAAAAGCCTTACTCCATAAATCATCTTTTGGATCAATCATCGTGTGTACTTAGCATTTTTATGGGTTTGTTCATTATCTCAAGCCAACACTACATGGATATCGCTTGTTGGCCTCTTACAGTCGTCACAAGTTGATAGTTTTCATTATCCATCACTGGTTAATAGTCTCCGAAGCTATTGAATTACAAATAGTTGCCGCATGTTGATAGCTCCCCAAGCTATCGCTTGTTGAGCACAAATAGTCATCCATGTTGTTAGGTTCCCAAGCATCTCTGCTGAGCTTCAAGTAGTTATAATATATTGATAGCTTCCCAAGCTGCCTCATGTTGAGATTCAAGTACCTACATGGATGGCTTCTCAAGCTATCGTGTGTAGAGTTACAAATAGACATCATATGTTGATAGCTTCCTAACTATTGCGTTGATAGCTTCCGAAGCTATCGTGAATTGAGTTACAAATAGCTGTCACATGTTGATAGCTTTCCAAGCTATTGTGTATTAAGCTTCAAGTGCTATCACATGTTGATAGCTTACCAAACTATTGCGTATTGATCTTTAAGTAGTTGTCTCATGTTAAGAACATGTTATCGCATGTTGATGGTTTTTCGAGGGTCGAGCTCAAAAGATCTTCCATATATTGGCTCCTCCAAAACCATCACAGGTTGATAGCCTTAGTGTTATTGCATGTTGATAGCTGACATATGTTGATTATTTGAGTTTCCATCGTGTGTTATGATGGCATACTCTTGATTAACATGAAAACCGTTTTGTTTCTTTTTTATGTAGTTACTTTACACCAAATCCCATTTGGTATTGAATTCTAATTAGTTAAACTATTTTTTATAGTTCTCTTTTCAGAATTAGCTAATTACATTCACCATTTATCATTTATTTGCCATTAATTAATTAATTCTTTCCTTTGCCAATTAATTTATATAAAATCGAAAGTTAATGGGAATATCCTAAACATTCACCAAAAAAACTACCATGTGCTATTTTTTATCAAAATTTCAGGTCAAATAACTTTTCATTACTTTTAAGAATTAATTTACCCAAAATAAACCATTTTCTCAACTTAGAAAATTCATATAAAATCCAATTTAATTCCAAAAATGATGAAATTAAATACCATCTTTATTTCATCTTTATAAACACTGTACTTCAATTTCGAGTCATTTTATCATGGTTAAATCATGTTTTACCATAAAACATGAATAAACTTACTTCATTCAAACTTCCAACATACCAACCAATGTCTAATCACTGACAACATGTTTATCATCATTAAAAACATTCATTCAAAACCAAATATGAAGCCAACCAGGTTAGGTGCGGTTTTAGGAAAAGTTTTACTCATATGGTTTGATTAATTTCTATTAAAAGTCACTTTGATGATGAAAGGTCCTTGTTTTACCTTAGTATTTCTTCTCCTTCCTCTTGAATGTTTAGCTGGCCTTATCTCTTAGTTTCTCTTTCTTTGGTTTAGTGGAAATGAGAATGAAGTGGGGGACGGGTTAGAGGATTAGTAATTTGGGCTTTGTGCTCAAATCCTATTCAAACCTATTCTTATTAATTCCCCTAATTCTTCCTTTTAAATTAATTCTCTATTAATTTACTTTGTTTATTTTTCACTTCATAAATTAATCTGATTAATCATTTATTTAATTAATTTTCCTCATATTATGTCACTCCAAAATATGGGGTGTTATAAGTCCTGTAACCAGAGAGTAAGTGGATGGATGTACTCAATAGCTAGTCCCCTAACCGGAGAGTAAGCAGATGGACTTGCTCGGATGTTGGGTCCCTTCGTCGAAGAGCTAGAAAATTAGGCTCAATCTGGATATGTGATCCAGAAAGGTTAAAAGTTAGATTGGATATATGATCTGGTGAGATCAAAATTTGGAATAGATATAGATCAGATTAGACCAAAATATGACTACATGATACGGAGGGATCAACAACTAAGCTGGATGTCGATTACAGAGATCGAAACCTAAATTTGACAGTGGTTATGTGATTCGGATTGACCAGAGAATAGAAATTGGAATTTAGACACCATTCAACTTTAAAATGATCTAGTAATTATTATTGAATTACATTATTGCCTTGATGCGACTGGGCTTACTTATAACGGGATACTAGGCGACGCTAGACAACTTTGTAAGTAACGTTTTAGTCAGTGGTAATGTGTGATAATGTAACGATCCAGAATTTTAGTTATTTGAGTTTAAATATTTAATTAATGTTGAATATTTAAAAATTGATTTCATAGATTAAATAACTCAAATTTCAAAAGTAGTGATTTACTAGATAATTTAATTGTTGAATTTAATAATTTAAAACTTTTAAATAATGGAATCTTGGATATTTATTCGGATAAAAATAATTTAAAAGCTTATTTAAATCACTATTTAGCAATAAAGAAGATAATAGAACTTTTAAATGGGATTTAAAAGTGATTTACTCGATTTTGAAAATAACTCGTTTTAATTAACGAGTGAAAATAGCCTTCCGGGGCACAGTCTTGAATTTCGATGAAACCAGTGTCATTGGATTCGTAATAATGAATCATGTTTCGTAGCAATAAGATATATAGTTTAGTTGTGGGAGATCGAAAATCGTTGAAATTAATATCGGAAATTTAATATAATATGGCTTGAAAATAGTTCCATCGCCTTTGTAATAGGGATATAACATTAGGAGCGCCAAGCGGCACGTCTCGATTGGGATTCGAAATTTATGGCTGGACATTTTGAAAATTTAAATAATATATTTCTATTTGGATTTGACCACAGCCATTGTTCCTTCACATCAGCCACCTTACCCTGAACAAGCCTACCCTACCCTTGCATTATCTCCCCATGCCCTTATTTAAACTATCAATAAGCAAGTTTTAAAAAAGGAAAAAAAGAGAAAAGGAAATCAATTCAAAGAAATTATAATAAATTTAGAAACTTGTTTCCTTAGTTCGTAAACCTATATCCTTAGCCTGGCCTAAGCATGGAGGATGCAACGAAGTTTTTTGGGGCAATGATAGTTTAGCCAGTAAGCGTTTAAGACGACAGCAACTAGGATTTTGATTTTTCCCTTGATGGGAATGGAGTTTGACGATTTCGACCTTGAATAATAAATATGATTTTGGATGTTGGGGTTATAATGTTGTTGTATGTTTGAAATTAAAACCTAGTAGTGATAGAAAATCAATATCGATATTGGATAAGTGTTGGATGGTTATTGTCCTCAAATTAGTATTTGGAAAATACTATAAATTGCCGATTAAGTCGGAATTGGTTTTTCAGACAAGAAACGATTTTTAAATCCAAAATTGGGTTTGGGAAATATTTTCTTTAAGGATTATCTAATTAAATATATAAATATTGTTTTTAAGTTAATTTATTTTATATAAATATCATTTTGTAGTTATTTAATTACAACAATATTGTTTTTCTAAAAGCTAATAATTATATTTACATTATTTTAAAGTTATATAATTATATTAATAATATTTTAAAGTTATTTAATTATTAATATTGTTTAAAAGTTGTTTGTTTATAGTTATATGCTTTAAGAATTTATAAAAAAGTTGAAAAGTTGAAAGTTATTTATCTCAAGAATAATTATGGTTTGGAATTAATATTAACGATTATCAATAAGATTTTAAAATAAATTATTATTATTATTTATGAAAATGGTAAAGGTTAATTATTATTGTTTTTAAACAATATTTTGAAGTTATTACTTATCATTCTTAAGGTGTTTTAAAATTAATAAATTTTAAATTTAATAATCATTATTATATAATGGTGTTTGGAATAAAATATTTTAAATTATTTATAATAATTTTCGAGACCTAGAAAATATATTTGAAAGATTTAGACTTTATAAAGGAGTTATAAAATGGTGTGAAGAATTAAGGAAGGGTTATTTGCAAAGTGAAGAGTTTATAAATGGTCAGATATTTATAAATAAAACTTTAGAAGCGGGTTCATACATTTATAAAAGAAGTTTATAAATGGTATATGGGTTCATATAGAGTTATAAATGATTTTGAGACATACAAGAAGTTTATAAGTGACCAAATTCTTGGTAAACGAATTATTAATGTTTTTCGAAGATTTATAAAAATTGGTTATAAACGATCTTGGAGAATTGTAAGGGAAATGATAAACGATTTGAGAATCGAACAAAAAGGAAACTTTTCTAAGTTTTGTAGATATACTTATACCATTGGAATAAATATATGGCTATTTCTAGATATGGAAATACATGGATTTGCAAGTATATCTTTTAAAAGTGTTTATATACTAGTAATTTACAAGTAATTGTATGTATGAGGACTTTATTAAAGGAGGCTAGTGATTGCTTAGGTACAGAACCAATGTTGGTTTTCCTTATAAAATAAATCCCTGATTGAATGTTTGTTAGTCGATAGTAAAATAGCCGACTATAGAGATTGGACCCAAACATAACTTTGAAAATATCTAGGAGAAACACGTGAATTGTATGACATAGTCATCTCTGATGATGTTGTGTTATGCGTATAAATCTCACTTCATTCTTCTACGATGATGATAAGAAAATCCATCCACTAACGGTTTGGAGGTAATCTCCGATCTTATCTTTGCCTTTTTATTTCCTAGAGAATCAGGGTTGAGTAAATCGGAAATTATCGAACGTTGTTTCAAACAGACTAGGATCAGATATGTTATCCGAAAACCACTTCGATCCAACGAACGCATTTCAAAGTGAAGACATCGTGAAGAGCATGTAGTCGAAGATAGAGGTGTGAAGTGCAAGGGCTAATCGCTACTAATCCTGAGGGTAATTTCAAAATTGATGTAGTAGGTGTTTGCACCAAAATTGGTTACAAACACCCAATTGCAAGTGAAAGCACCAACATCCAATCACAGTCATAGATAGAATACATGTGGAGAATAGAATATAAACAATAGTTAAAAAATTAAAATGAAAGCAGTAAAAAAGACAAAATTTATCGTGGTTCAGCTAATTCCGGCCCACGTCCACTCCAGAATTTTTCTTTTTGTTATACGAAAATTTGATTACAGTTATAATCCAGAATTTCTGAAACAAAAATGGCAGAGCAGCTTTTTGTAGAAGAAGATGAAGAGAAATAGAATAATAATCCCTCTTTCTAAAGCCCCGCCTGCTATATTTATAGGCAAAACCCCAGTTACCGGGCTTCCTTACTGGTATGGGCCCACCAAAACCATAGTCGAGCCCATGTCGTTTATCGCTGCCGACTCCAAGTGGTTAACCTGTCGACCTGAAGTTGCCTAGGGGATGACCTAATGAAAACTCATCTCTGACTTGATGTAGACCAACAGGTGACCCGAAGTAGCCCTTGTCTTCTTCAATGCCAACCTTAAGTTAATTTTTCCATAGTCGACCCGAGCCCTTTCCAATGTCGACCCAAGTCCTTCCCTATGATGACCCCTGCTTCACCATATGTCAATCCCTTGGAGTGATTCTACCTTGACCTTGTGCCAACCTGAGTATTTGCGATTGCCGATCTGAAGCAACACGCCGACCTTGAGTGCAATGTCGATCCCATGTCACCCCAAATGCAGACTTGAGGTTGGGTGAATGCCGACCCGAAGTCTTTGCCGATCCCAGGTGAATATGCCAGTCCCAAGTGAACCATCCTCTGTCCCGAAGTAATTGCCTTCTTGACCCGAAGTAACCCCTCCAGTGACTCGAAGTAAATGTTGAGATGACTCGAAGTAAAACAATGTCGATCCAAGGAGGTCCAATGCCGACCACTTTGAAGAATAACATATCGTGACTCGAAGTAAACACATCTCTGACTTGGAGCAAGCCACCTGAAAACTCGAAGTAAACCTATGGACATCCCGGGGCAACTCGACCTTTGTTAAAAATCCATACTCAAGTATCCTGCTCTGGTTGTTCAACGACTATGCTGTATCCTGGCCTCATAATCATGTTTATTACCTATGATTGATCGCCCATTCGTCCAGTCAAATCAAACCCTTAGTATTCCCGCCTCGATAATCATGTAGTTGACTGGGTTAAATTCTCTTGTATGTTGCCTTGCCAAAAGGCGGGTTAACACTTTGCCCTTTAAAACATCCCTTCCGAAAGAAAGGCGTGTTTTGTAGCACTATAAACCTAATGTTTGGAACTTGTTGATGACATGTGAAGAGATCGATGGTCTTACCTGATTTAGAATAGCGATCATCGAGGATCGTATGCCAATCGAGACGATATGTGACCGTTTGAGGTTGGGTGCCGTTCGAGGCGAGATGTGACTGTTCGTGGTTGGGTACCATTCAAGACAAATTGTTACCGTTTGAGGTCGGGTGCCATTCGAGGCGAATTGTGACCGTTTGTGATCAGGTGTCGTTCGAGGCGAATTATGACTGTTCGAGGTCGGGTGTCGTTTGAGGCGAACTGTGACCATTCATGTTCGAGTGTCCTCGAGGCGAATTATGGCCGTACAAGGTCGGGTGCCGTTCGAGGCGAATGGTCAGTGTATCGATGGGACTTAGAATTATAAATATCATATTTCACATTTGAGTGAGTCTTATAATTGAAATATCCAACTAACAAAATGATGTCCAGATGCAAAGCAGAGAAACAAAAGAAAAACTAAAACATCAAATTGCATGCATCTCCATTGTGACAGTTCGTCATCATCTTAGAGCATGCCTGAGGACTACTCGTGATCCTGTACATGTGTAAGTGACTTAACCATCTTATAGTGGAATTTATTACTTATTCTTTACCATTCCAATCAATTGATGATAAGTTGACGCCTTGATCTGGGGCCGTCTTCATTTGATGCAGATGGCGATCGCTCCTGTTCCACCATTGCTGCTCTCCTTTTCACTTATTGTAACAGCATGTCGTTCCAGATATGTCCTTCGATCTCATCCTTCAAGTGCCTACAATTGTTTGTACTATGGCCACCTAGCTCGTGGAATAGGTTGTATTTGTCTGATTTCTTTTCATTATTGGTTGGCTGCCTCCTAGTTGGCCTTCGGTAGGGAACCTGCCCCATAGTATCATGGTATATTCATTCTAAAGTCTCACTCAACTCCGTTTAAGAGGCGAATTTCAGTTCCTTTCGTGGCCGCCTTGGTTCATCAAAGCCATTCTCTGCTTTTCGTTTTGCTTTATCCTTGTTTGAATATTTCCCGGGCGGATCTCCGCCTTTGACTGCTAACTTCAACTTCCTTTCCTTCCTCTCTTTTAGCTTTCGCGTCTTCCTGTCGCAAAAACCTTTCTGCCTCATTGTAAAACACTCATAGTTCATAAGTGGATACCGTGTTAGTGAATTCTTGAGTTTCATGCCATCAGCAATGCCGTATATAGCAGCCATCAAAACCATGGATGGGTCTGGGCGATCCACCATGGCTGCCGCTGCATTAAATCGCGTTATAAAACTCCTCAAGGACTCTCTGATCCTGTATTTCAGTGTTGTCATACTCATCACAATCTTGGGTCTCGAGATGTGAACTCTAAGCTATCCATAAACCTTCCGATCAATTTGGTCCATATCCCAATAGAGCCGCTTTGCAATTGCCTAAATCATAATGCTGCTATATCCATCAAATACAAAGGGAAACACCATGTCATGATCTCCTCCGGTGCCCCCAGTACTACCATATGCCTCATATACCATGTCAGATGAACAACAGGATCCGTCCTTCCACCATACGTCTCCAATGTTGGTAGCTTGAATTCCAGTGGATTACTAGCCTATCTAATTATAGGAGCAAAGAGGCTCTTGTTCACATCCTCCAAATCTTTATTCACAAATCCCCCTTTCATGTCCCGTCTGACCATTTCTGCCAATCTACCATTGTCACCAAGCAGTGGTCTTTGTTCATTGCCTCTGACCTACCACCCTAATTCGCGAGGGAATTTTAAAATCTGCTCTCCTAGATGAGCATTCATTTCCTTATCGATGCCAAATTGCACAGCATCGCCTGGTATCTTGCCTAGAATAGAGCCAACATGATCCGAGTGCATGCCCCTTAGTTCATGGGTTATTCCCTATGGCCCTACTCTACCCATATCCTGGTTGCTACGTTTCGCTCTGGTTCTAGACTTCCTCTATTGTTGTTGCTACATTCTCTTGATTTTGCACTCCAGCTTGTCCAACCTGTCGGAGTAGGTTCTGTATCATATCCTCCTTCCTTTTCCACATTGCTTCCATCTCGTCTCTAGTAACATAGATCGAGGTCGATTAGCTCCTGAGGTGGCCTCCCGACTTCCTTCATGAAGATTTCTCTTTGTCATTTGTCTCCGTGTTGATTGCCTAACCATAGCTTCCTGAATCCAAGTTCCTAAGCTTTCAAATCCAAGATCCAAGCTTCCAAATCCTTGAGTGCTAGTGTTTTCAGTGAAAGCACCAAAAGCATAGTCGAGCCCATGTCGTTTATTACTGCTGACCCCAAGTGGTTAACATGCCGACCAGAAGTTGCCCTAGGGATGACCCAAAGAAAACTCATCTCTGACTCGAAGTAGACTAGCAGCCGACTCGAAGTAGCCTTCGTCTTCTTCAATGCCGACCCCAAACTAATTTTTCCATAGCTGACCTGAGCCCTTTCCAATGCCAACCCGAGTCCTTCACTATGACGACCCCTGCTTCACCATATGCTGATCCCTTGGAGTGATGCTACCCTAATCTTATGCCGATCTGATTATTTTTCTATGCCGACCCGAAGCAACACGCCGACCCCTAGTGCTATGTCGATCCCATGTCCAACTGTCGATCCCATGTCACCCCAAATGCCGACCTGAGTTTGGGTGAATGCCGACCTGAAGTCATTGTTGATCCCAGGTGAATACGCCGATCCCAAGTGAAACATCCTCCATCCCTAAGTAATTGCCTTCTTGACTCGAAGTAATCCCTCCAGCGACTCGAAGTAAATGTTGAGATGACCCGAAGTACAACAGTACAGATCCAAGGAGTTCCAATGCCAATCCCTTCGAAGAATACCCCATCGTGACGCGAAGCAAACACCTCCCTTACTCGAAGCAAGCCTCCTAAAAATACGAAGTAAACCCGTGGACATCCTAGAGCAGCTTGACCTTTGTCGAAAATCTATGCTTAAGTATCCTGCACTGTTTGTTCATCGACTATGCTGTAACTTGGCCTCATAATCATGTTTATTATTTGTGATTGATTGCCTATTCATCCAGTCGAGTCAAACTCATAATATTCCCACCTCAATAACCGTGCAGTCGACTGGGTTAAATCTGCATGTATGTTGCCTTACCAAAAGGCGGGATAATAGTAGGAATAATGCCTTCGGTTTCGTTCAGACCCAGAACGGACTTGTATGGATGAATGCTATCGGCCCATTGTCATTGGAGGGTAATGAGCATTCTAATGTAAATTTATTGAATGGTAATCGTAGCCTAAAGCCTCGTCAACCGAGAATGACTGAAAATCAAGGGAGATGTAGCAAGGCTAAATGGGTCGCTCCCATTCGGGTATGTTGTCACCCTTCTAGATACATCTATATATTTATAGATAGGTTGTGCATGAGATTTCAAATATAAAGGGTTGCAAAGCAACCAGGGTGATGACATATTCGGTACTATCTAGTCAGTGGTAGGCCAGTCTTGAGTTGACAGGGGATCCAGGTGAGGTCCTTGGTGCATTTTCTAGACGTGTACCGTGATAGGTGATACCCTATGTTAGTCCTTGAGATGATGGTTTTGATGAAAACAACCTTAGAATAAGATTATAAAATATAAATACTAACATTATAGTTTATATATATATGTATATGCAGGATTTAACTATGCAGGCACCAAGAATAAAGACTGTACAATATAGAGATTAAAGATATCAAGATTGAAGACTCATAAGTATCAAGAATATCAAGAGTTCAAGATTTCAATAATAAGTAATTGAATTAGGAATTTTGTTAAAAATCCTAGAAAAGCACTGGCATCTTAAAATCAAATTTATTCGTGGAATGGAATCCACTTCGAGCCTGTTAAAGGGATGGAACGCTAAGTAGGATGGAACCTACGAAAAATCTAATGGAACATTGTTTTGTATCCACTAACTTTTGTTCAAATGTTTTTTACAAAATTATATCTTGTTTTCAAAATGATTTCAAAACCTTCCATTTAAAAGAATCAAAAACATCTATCCTGGTTTTAAATATTTTTAGCCTCAAAATAATCTTTATTTTCAAAATCAATTTATCCTTAGTTTGAACTATCTTTTAATAATAATATATTTAACTTTTAATATTTTTACGTAGATTTAAATATAAAATTATAGTAAAATTCTATATACATATCAAAATATTATTCTCTATATTTGCTTATATATTTTAACTATAGTTAAATATATTTATAAAGTTTAAAATAGTTTTAATACAAGATAGAAGTTATTTTCAAAGAAAAGAAAATGACCAAAAATACCTTGGGCATGTCGACATCCTCAAGTACCCCTTGTCGACATGGTAGCAGTTTATTTCGAAATTTTAAATTTCAAAGGAAGTGTCTGTTCGTCATATCCTTTCATGAATGGACATGGCTGTTGTTCTACTATAAATAGGGGTAGTTTTGAACGAATTTGTATTCATATTTTGTCTGATTTCACTCCTCTTCTTCTTTCAGATTTCTTTATACACATTTTTACCATTACTCTGTCGAAGTCAACATTGAATCTAACTAGATCATCTCTGGTTTGATTCTCTTTCACTATCTCAGTAAGATCTCAGTGCTATTCAGAGTTATAGGCTTTTTTGTAATAAACTAAGCGAGAAAATGTATGATTGTAGCCTATGAAATTAATCAAGCGAGAAAAGGTGTGATTATAGCCTTGGAAATCAATTGGGTGAACTTGTTGCCTGTAAAATCAAGTATCTCTACCCAGAGGATTGTGAATCTGGAGTGGTGTACCTCGTGGCCTTGAAATTGTGGGTGTAATTGTACAATTGCTTTTGAAAGGAAATCCGTACATGTGTGCCGGGCTGGATGTAGGGTAACTCCGAACCAGTATAGAATCCGGTATGTTCTTTCCTTTATTACTTTTACTTTATTTCTGCCTCTGTGTTTGTTTCTGTGATCATATATGTGTCTGAATATTGCATACATTTGTGTTCAAATTAGATAAACTCAAAAAGATTTAGTAATTCCTTTAAAAATTATTCAGCCCCTCTAGTGTTAATCCTAGCCTTAAGATCTGTATTCTGCATTTCTCACATTTGGTACCAGAGCAAGGTTTTCAAAGTTTTCATAATCTGAATTTTGAAAAATTTTCAAAATGGCAACCAACACGGATATTGTTAACACTACCAACACTGGTTCTATTGTCCCTGTCACTAGTTCATTTGTAGAAGGTTAGTCTACTGTCAGACCACCACTTTTTACTGGCAGTAACTATGCATATTGGGCATGTAGGATGAAAATATACTTACAATCTATAGGACTAGACACTTGGAATGTCACACAGACTGAATATTCTGAACCCACAACTGATTTTGCACAGTGGACTGCTGAGCAAAAGACTGTTGCACAAAATAACTTTAATGCTATGAATATTTTATTTTGTTCACTTGATAGAAATGAATTTAATAGAGTGTCAGTTTGTAAGTCTGCATATGAAATCTGGAAAACTTTGCAAGTTACTCACGAAGGAACAAGAAAAGTTAAACAGACTAAAATTTCTATGCTCACAAACAAATTTCCATTATTTAAAATGAATTCTAATGAGTCTATTTCAGATATGTATAGTAGATTTCAGAATATTGTGCATTCTCTAATATCCTTGGAAAGGAATTTTCGAAAGAAGATCAAGTCAGAAAAATCTTAAATTCTCTTACTCCAGAATGGGATCAAAAGACACTTGCGATCGAAGAGGCAAATGACATCAGTACCTTAAAGATAGAAGAACTAATTAAAAATCTAATGTCATTTGAAGTCCAAATGATTGAGAGAAGAGAAAGCAAAGCATCTGAAAAGAAATCAATGGCGTTCAATGCATTGATCGATGGATCGGACTCAAACAACGATAACGATGAAGAGATAGCCCTTATGACCAAGAATTTTCGAAAATTCCTGAAATACAGAAAGATGAACAATCTCAAGAGAAACAACTATAAGAACTCTGGAAATCAGAATGCAGTGCCAAACAATATCAAATGTTTCAACTGTGACGAACCAGGCCATATCAAAAGAGACTGTCTGTATCTAGATAGGAAAAATCTTCCTATAAACAATGATTTTGTAAAGAAACGAAAACGTGCATTTACTGCTACTCTAGATGACTCAGACTCATCCTCAAACGATGATGATCAGAAGACAGATAATTAAAATATGTGTTTCATGGTAGTTCACGACTCCGACGAATTCAGAGAAATGGACTCAGAAAAAGGTACACATTTACAATACAATTGGTTGAAATTGCATGCTTAGAATTGAATGCTTGATTGATTTATTTTGAATTGGTGTGTTGTTTGAATTTTAAATTATTTATTTTTTTACTATTTTTTTTTTTTTTTTAATAGTATCATAAAATTTTACGGAATATACTATAATTCTCGTAATATTCCATATAAATACATAAACAATAAAAATAATATATATATATATATTAGAATACTTAAGAAAAACAATCATGGAAATCCAAAGACACATGTCGACATGGTCCCCACCATGATGTCGACATGGGTACAAAAATTTGAAATTCAAAATTTGAATTCAAATATTGAATTTCCCTCAATCTTTTCACTTCATTCAATTCTCTGAAAAGCCACCTTTTGACCAGAGAATGTGTCCTTTGAGAATCTATTTATTCACTATCTCTTATCACAACTTTTCACTTTCATTTTCAAATTCAAACTCTTATCTCCAAACTTCGAGCTCTCTATCTCTACTCTAATGGATTCTTCAAGCAACCCTTCCACAATGAGAATTTCCAGAAAGATAAAAGAGCAACTCTACAATGATCCGGAGGCTATAAAAGCATAATCATGCTAACTATGGAAAAGTCCATCTTGGGGAGTTTGTTTTATTTCAAGATTTATCTACTTATGAAATCGATTCTCTTTTTCCAAGTAACCAAGTTATTAGTCTTGTTAACGTTTCTCAAAATGATTTTGTTTGTTATCCAAGTCTTTTTAAAATTTTCTGTGCAAATCTTAACCGCGGATTTTATAATGGAAATGGTGATGAAATTTGGAGTAGTGTCAAAGGCACTAGAATCGTTTTAAATTGTGATCTTTTAGGTACCATTCTCAATTGCAAGAGCACGGGAATCGATCTTTCTAGTTTTAATATCGATGAAAATGGTCGTGAGACATTTCATCACATTTTCGAAGGAAATGATAATTTTGAATTCAAAAATCGAAACTTTCGACCAAAAGCTAGAATTGTTAATCTTCTTTTACAACATACTCTGACCCTAAGATCGGGGAATTTTAATCATCCAACATGAAAAGTTTGCAAAGTGCTTTTTGATATTTTTGAAAATTATGATATTAATTGGGCGCAAGTTATTTTGGATGAATTTAGTCCCAAAAATCTTGAAATGGGTGAAATCACTTTGTATCATGGAATCTATCTCACTTGGATTTTAACTATTTTGGAGTAGATTTCAAAGGAGAAGAATTTGTTTCAAGAAAGCTTTTTAATCACTCAAACATTTACCTTATGAAAATTCCATTTGTTTTCCAACCTTATGAGACTCTTGCCGAAAAGGAAGAGCGTTTGGCTCATGAGGAGATGGAAGAGGAGGAAGGGGAAGAAGAAGGGGATGAAATGGAAATAGAAGAAGGTGAAACCTCTTTGGAAAGCATTGACTATCCTCATAATCCAACCAACAAAACCTTACTCAAAAATCAAAAGACTATTGTCGAGAATCTACGGATTCTTAAACGGCCCGTTAGTAAGAAATTGGATAAAATGTCATCGGAGATGAACAATTTTTTCTCCAAAGTCAGCAAGAAGCTTGGATTATCTTCATCTTTGTCATCCTCTAACTAGTTCTACCTTTCATGTCTTGTCGTATTAATGTTTGTGTAGTTCTTAATGTTTAATCATTGTATCGTTCTATTATGAAATGAAATTGAATTACTTTTCTATTATCTAGCTTATCTTATCTCCAAAATAAATGTTAGTATATTATATAAATATATACACACACATATAATTATTCACCATATCAAAATAAGTCATCAAAATTCAATGAACCATGTCGACGACCCCCCCTTGACCATGTCGACGTGTACTGGTCAGAAATGACTTTTCATTTTAAATTTGAAATTTGAATAACTACCTTATGTCTATTCATTTCAAACGAATTTTTACACCTATAAATACCTATTTCTTCCGGAATTCATCACTCAAAATCATTCCTTATCTACTTTGTCTATATTTCTTCTCACAAATTCAAAAATGGCCAATCCAATTCATTATTTAACCTAGAATCTTGAAGAAACCCTTAATTCTTTCAAGAATATTCTCTCTAGGATTCTTCGTAACCAGCGACACTTAGAGTTGAGTCAAATGCAGATGATCAAGGAGCAAGAAAAGCATTTCGATGCGATATGATGGATGATTTCCTCCCTGCACAAAGATGATAATGAAGCACATCCTCCTGTCTCTTTCACCAATGATAATGAAAATTGGGATGCCATTAAAGTAGACCCTATATTTGGAGAAGAAGGATGGGTGAAAGTTATTCATAATGTTTGATTTAATTTGATTGCTTTTAATTAATTGCTTGAATTGATTTGTTTTGATTTGGTTTGGTATGGATTGATATTTGGTGTGGATTGATATTTGGCGTGCAAAACATGTATAAAAACACATTGATATTTATATGATCTTTGATTAGTTATCAGTATAATTATCTCTTAATCTATCTATTATATACTCCATTGAATATAATATTAATGCAGGTATTTTAGTATAAGAATAAGGGGGATTTCTATAGTTTGGAGTTAGTTTTTGTTGATGACAAAGGGGGAGAAGTATAAAATAGGATAGTTAGGCATAGATTAAGGGGGGTTATTTGTTTTAGGGGAAGTTATTAGGATAGAAGTAATATTTTATAAACAAAAGTTGTCATCATCAGGGGGGGATTATTAGTCCTTGAGATGAGGGTTTTGATGACAACAACCTTAGAATAAGATTATAAAATAAATACTAACATTATAGTTTAGATATATATGTATATGCAGGATTTAACCATGCAGGTACCAAGAATGAAGACTGTACAGTATAGAGATTCAAGATATCAAGATTGAGGACTCATGAGCATCAAGAATATCAATATTTCAATAATAAGTAATTTAATTAGGAATTTTGTTAAAACTTCTAAAAATCACTGGCATCTTAAAATCCAATTTATTCGTGGAATGGAATCCACTTCGAGCCTTTTAAAGGGATGGAACCTACGAAAAATCTAGCGGAACATTGTTTTGTATCCACTAACTTTTATTCAAATGTTGTTTACAAAATTATATCTTGTTTTCAAAATGATTTCAAATTATTCCTTTTAAAAGAATAAAAAACATTTATCCTGGTTTTATATTTTTAGCCTCAAAATGATCTTTATTTTCAAAATCAAATTATCCTTGGTTTTAAACTATCTTTAAATAATAATATATTAACTTTTAATATTTTTACTTAGATTTAAATATAAAATTATAGTAAAATTATATATATATATATATATATATCAAAATATTATTCTCTATATTTACTTATTTATTTTAACTATAGTTAAGTATATTTATAAAGTTTAAAATAGTTTTAATATGAGATAGAAGTTATTTTCAAAGAAAAGCAAATTACCAAAAATACCTTAGGCATGTCGACATCCTCATGTACCCCTTGTCGACATGGTAGCAGTTTATTTCAAAAATTTGAATTTCAAAGGAAGTGTCTATTCGTCATATCCTTTCACGAATGGACATGACTGTTGTTCTACTATAAATAGGGGTAGTTTTGTACGAATTTATATTTTCTCAGATTTCACTCCTCTTCTTCTTCCACATTTCTTTATACACATTTTTACCATTACTCTGCCAAAATCAACATTGAATCTAACTAGATCATCTCTGGTTTGATTCTCTATCACTATCTCACAAGATCTTAGTGCTATTCAGAGTTATAGGCTTCTTTGTAATAAACTAAGCGAGAAAAGGTGTGATTGTAGCCTTTGAAATCAATCAAGCGAGAAAAGGTGTGATTGTAGCCTTGGAAATCAATTGGGTGAACTTGTTTCCCGTAAAATCAAGTATCTCTATCCAGAGGATTGTGAATCTGGAGTGGTGTACCTCATGGCCTTGAAATCGATGGTGTAATTATACAGTTGCTTTTGAAAGAAAATCCATACTTATGTGCGGGACTAGATGTAGGGTAACTCCGAACCAGTATAAAATCCGGTGTGTTCTTTCCTTTATTGCTTTTACTTTATTTCTGCATCTGTGTTTGTTTCTGTGATCATATCTATGTATGAATATTGCATACATTGTGTTCAAATTAATATAAACTCAAAAAGATTTAGTAATTCCTTTAAACACTATTCACCCCTCCTCTAGTGTTAATCCTAGCCTTAAGATCCGTATTCCGCATTTCTCACACCCTAGTTCCTAGTCATTATATTGAATACCAAATATATTGGAATGTGAGATACAAGCATTCCAGCTATTTTAATATTTTACTTTGAACCCCTAGACATCATTATAATATCACTGGATTTTATATAAATAAGTTTTGGTTATCGTGAGGTAAAAACCCGTCCATGTTTATATGCGGCGTGTTCTTACGAGTTACTTCTGATTACAAAGATTTCTCATAACTTTAAATCCAGTTGGGTGTGTTTTCTCATGTTGGTTTTCCAAAGTGACTTGGGTGTTATTTTATTTTAATGCTCATGTCAGATCGAGCATATTACATATTGGATTGGATGCGTGGAGCTTCAAGAGATGAGTTGGAGGTCCAGAGACGTACTCACGTAGATGGTTATTTTTTCACTATATTTATTGGTGTGTTATCAGCAATTGTGAATATGGACTATTATAACTCTCTAGGCTAAAATAGGTTAGTATACTCTGATTGATGTTTTGTGTATATATACATATTACAGTTTTGCTTTTGTGTAAAGACTTATGATATATTGTAGATTATTTGCTCCGTTGTGAGATTTTATGTTGTTTAGTTTATCTTCCTTCTATTCTTTTCTTATAACAATCGGGTTTTCCAACATTCGATTGCTTGGCATGAAATATAGTGGATGTTTTGTGTCGATTTTCGAGAGTCAAAAATCCCAGTTCGTTACATTTGGTATTAGAGCTGAAGGTTAAGCGAGAACCTTTGCTTTGGTGGGCTAACTCATTAGAGACAAGGTCAGTTGCACCCTAGAATGGGTTTGAGTGTGTATATATGAGCGCGTATTTGTTAGTGATATTTTTTATATTTTGTTGAATGATCAATTGAGAGGCTTATGGATTCTGGGTCAATACGAGTAATTAAGGTTATCGATACGGATCTTTAAACACTTGAGTAGAGCAATTCGACATGGTATTGTTTTGGAATTGGGTAAATGAAATAATTTTACTCTAATTATAGTTTTATATATAAAGAAATAATTTTTTAGAAAATTATTATGATATATATATATGGTGTGCATGGTTGTTAGAGAATGATAATATTTGATTATTATCATTTGTTATTTTTGTTTTTAATTGAATAAATGTTGATACTATAATGTAAACAAGATTAATAGTTAAGAAGTAAATTTGTATAACCAAAGTGAGATCATATAAATATATAACTTACAAATGTGATTTATAAATTGAAAGGAAATGAAATTTCAAAAATATATTATAAATATGATTTATAAAAAGGATTTAAAAGGTGGAAATTTAGGAATTTGAATCCCGTTAATTTTGGAAATGGTTTTCAAATATTTGGAAAATAATTGTGATATTATTTGGAAACTATTTTTGAAACGGAAATATTTTTGAAAGGGTTTTAAAGGGAATAAAAGCACTAAACTCACTGTGGTCACTAGAAAATAATTTTGGTGATGACTGCAGCATCATCGACGTTCATTTTCGAGTACCCAAGAGAGGAATAACTATCATTGGAGTTTGTTTTGATAAAACTAGTTTTGATTTTGGAAATCCAAAAGAATGATTTGATATACCATGGGATTGTGTATGTGTTTTGATTTCAAAAATAATTTGAAATACTTAAAAATAAGGTGTATAAACTCTGGGACTATCATTTAGATTTTTTGTTGAAAATATAAGAAAATAAGTTTGATAACTTGTAAAATTTGAGAATTAGTAAGTTAAAATAATTTTTTTTAATTGTTAATATGAATGCTAAGAAAAGAAAATTTGAAACTGAACTATGGTATGAATTTAACTTAAATTAAATTAAATGAAGCGAGTTTTGAAAATTTGGCCTAAGTTAGGCTAAATAAAATAATTTTTAAAAATGGAATTGATTGAGATTTGAAATAAATTAATGAAATGAGCTAAATGAATTAATTAGTGGATTGGATATGGTTTGGAATGTTTATTGATAAAATCAAATGTTGAAATTGGAGAATGAAATTGAATTTGGTTAGAAATGGATAAGGACTTAATTTGTGAAGTGGCAATAAACATTAGAACTTTGGTATAAAATGTGAGAAATACGGAATACAGATCTTAAGGCTAGAATTAACACTAGAGGGGGTGAATAGTGTTTTAAGGAATTACTAATTTTTTTTGAGTTTATATTAATTTGAACACAAATATATGCGATATTCAGACACGGATATGATTATGGAATCAAACACAAATGCAGATATAAAGTAAAAGCAATAAAGAAAAGAACACACCGAATTTTATACTGGTTCAGAGTTACCCTACATACAGTTCCGCAACACAAGTACGGATTTCCTTTCAAAATCAATTCTTACAATTACACCCTCGATTTCAATGCCACGAGGTGCACCGCTCCAGGTTCACAATCCTCTGGGTAGAGATACTTAATTCTACGGGCAACAAGTTCACCCGATTGATTTTCCAGGCTACAATCACACCTTTTCTCGCTCGATTGAAGTCTATAATCTGAATAGCACTGGGATCTTGTTGAGATAGTGATAAAGAATCGAACTAGTGATGATCTAGTTAGATTCAATGGTGATTTCGGTAGAGTGATGGTAAAAATGTATACAAAGAAATATGGAAGAAGAAGAGGAGTGAAATCAAAGAATATATATGAATGTAAATTCATTTAAAAAAGCCCTTATTTATAGTAGAACAACAACGATGTCCATTCGTGAAAGGATATGACGAATAGACGCTTTCTTTGAAATTCAAACTTTTGAAATAAATTGTCACCTTGTTGACAAGGGTTCCTTGGGGTTGTCGATAGGCCTAAGTTATTTTTGGTAAATTGTTTTCCTTTGAAAATAACTTCTATCTTGTATTAAAACTATTTTAAACTTTATAAATATACTTAACTATGGTTAAAATACATAAATAAGTATAGATAATAATATTTTGGTATATATAAAATTTTACTATAATTTTATATTTAAATCTAAGTATAATATTAAAAGTTAAATATATTATAATTAAAAGATAGTTTAAAATCAAGGATAATTTGATATAAAGATTATTTTGAGGCTAAAAGTATTTTAAAAACGGGATGGATGTTTTTGACTTAAAAAAGAAGATTTTGAAATCAATTTGAAAACAAGATATAATTTTGTAAAACATTTGAATAAAAGTTAGTGGATACAAAACAATGTTCCACTAGATTTTTCGTAGGTTCCATCCTACTTAGGGTTCCATCCCTTTAACTGGCTCGAAGTGGATTCCATTCCACGAATAAAATGGATTTTAAGATGTCAGTGCTTTTCTAGGAGTTTTAAAAAATTCCTAACTAAATTACTTATATTGAAATCTTGAACTCTTGATAATCTTGATACTCATTAGTCTTGAATCTTGATATCTTTGATCTTGAGTTTATCAGTTCTTGAATCTCTATACTGTACAGTCTTCATTCTTTGGTACCTGTATATATATCATGCATATATATATAGACTATAATGTTAGTATTTATATTTTATTACACGTCCTAAGGTTGTCGTCATCAAAACCATCATCTCAAGGACTAACAATCTCCCCCTTTTTGATGATGACAACCTATGTTTATAAAATATACTTCTCCTTTACTATAACTCCCCCTAAAACTAATAACTCCCTCTTAATCTAAGCCTAACTGCTTTAACTACTCTATTTTATATGTCTCTCCCTTTGTCGTCAACAAAAAAATAATCCTAAAACCATAAAACTATAAAACTCTCCCTTAAGCTATAACTAAAACAAAGTATAGTAAATGGAATGTGAAAGACATTAACATAATTATATTATAATTATTCAATACATAAATATGTATAAGTACAATCAACACACACATCAAATATAATTATGTCAAATAAGTCAAACAAATCAATAAGGTCAATCAAATCAATCAAGTCAATCAAGTCAATCAAGTCAAACAAGTCAATCAAGTCAAACAAGTCAATAAATTCAATCAAGTCAAACAAGTCAATTGAAACATACCAAGAAAATCAAAAACTAATAATCCTATACTATAAGACAATACTACAAACTCCCCTAAATAAAATTCACTCGTTATGTATGCATGTATGCAATATGTAGTTTGTAATGCAGCATGAAATGTATGACATGTGTAATGTAGCATAAGATAATATGCAGAATGAAGTGCAATTTGTGATGCAAATGATTATGATACTTCTTGCATTGTAATTTATTATGTAATATGCAATGAAATGTGATATGAAATAGGATGCATAATGATATGTAATATGAAACAAAATGATAATGAAGTAAAAATAATAATATGCAGAATGATATGATGATATACATGCTACGGTAAGAGATATCCAGATTATAAGATAAACATGAGTGATAAGTAATATCTAATTAACAAGCATATATATGTGTGTGTTTGTGTGTGTATGTTTGTATATGTATATGTATGTATGTATACATATATCAAACAATTTATCATAACTCGCTTCAACCAAACAAAGGTAATACGCACAAATTACTAAACTTAGGTTAAGAATACTAATGAATGGGACTAAAAGAGTAGTAAAGACAAGAGTTTAAATGTAATTAATGATATTAAAACTATAACATATTCATGAAAGGTAGTAATCAAACTCAATATCAAAATCAAATTGCTGTGAAATATGGATTTAAAAAATTTAATAACTTCCTTGTTTAAAAAATATATTTAAATTAACTTTTTTTTGAATCCAAACTTCCATGTTTATAAAATACTTAACTTACTAGTTAAAACTTATATATTAAATTATTATTGATTAAAATATTTAGAAACAAGTTTAAACGCCTTTAAAAAATATCATAGTGAAATATTCAATAAAATAATAAAGATTGGAAAACTAAAATTAACATGTGTTATATTAAGGTCTCTTTCATTTTAAAATTTCAATCAATTACTAAAAAATATCTAAACATTAATTTTAAAATATTCTAATATAAGTTAGAAAATAACTTCTAAAAAGAGTAGAGAAAAATACTTAATTTAAATATTATTTTTACGTAGTTTAAAGTTTTAAATAGAAAAGGAAGCATTCACAGAATGCTGTAAAAAGTTTTTTTAGTAAAATATATTCAAAACATTATAAACAGAAACTGCAGTATTTACCAAATGCCGTGAAAAGTTTCTAAAACACTACAGTGTTTCAAAGCACAGAGATGCTATAAAAACAAATTTACAGCACTTAAGAAACGTTCTAGAAGAAAAGACAACATTTTAGATATACTGTCTATTGTTCTAGGCCTGATTTTAACATGATTTTGCACTAATTTCACGACTTGATATTGACATGTAAATAATTGATTTTTTTACCTTATTTTTTACAGTATTTAATTAACATTAAAATAATAATGAGAAAACATGTGTAAAGACACTTGGCATTATGCATGTAAAAATGCTTTTATTAAAGAAAAAGTGTAATGACATGTGTCATATTGCATGTATGTCACTATCTATTTATATGACAAGTGTCATGTGATATGGCTCAATCTGATTAATTAAAGAAATCTATAAATAGGTCATTATTCTAACATTCTAAATTCCTTCTATTAATTTCTTAAAAATATAAACTTAGTATCTTAAAAGAAATAGAGTACGAGAAGTAAAAACAATATTAGAAAAGTTGAAATCACGAATGATGGTACGCTTTTCTACTTATTATAGTTGTAATTAATTAGTATGAGATTTTATTTGAAAGAAAACACATTTTAAAAGACTTTTTAAAAACATTAGTCTGGTATAACGATATGTATACTATGATGTGCCGATATATGGACCAAAATATCAAAACGTATAAAAGAGATAAATTTCTAAACCTAACTAAATGCAACAATAAAGATGAAATAATAGTAAAGCGTACCACTTTTTGTACTCCTCCATCTTTCTAACTTTGTTTTTCTTCCATTGTCATGGACCACACATTTATATCTTTCAGAATTTGATGACGAGATCTAGATTTATTGCGACGGACTTGTTTTTCTGATCATCGTAGTATTTCATTTGCTGAATTTGAAGATAGTATGAAAAAGATATAGATGATTTAGTAGATCGACCAACTTAGCACCAAAACTTTGAATTTGAATTTTGAATGAATGGACACTTCAACCACTATAAATAGGCCCAACAGTCACCACTTTTCATAAAAGTTTATCTTCTTCTTCTTCTTCTTTCCGTTTTCTACTTACTATCAAACTTCTAGAAGGCATATCTCCTTCGTTTCTTAACGGAATTGGATGAAACTAGTGGAAATTCGAAGACGAATGCAAGGACTACGATTAATAAAAGTTTGGTGACGAATTTGGATGGTATTGCGGTGCAACAGGCCAAATAGTAGGAGAAATGCAGGAAATCCCGTACACAGTTTTCAGTTTTGGATAGCCAACTTCAAACTGTCATATCTCACTCAATTTTAATCGGAATTTGATGTTCCACCCATCAAAACGACCATGAGAACAAGAACTGTAGTCTGAAAAATGAGTTGGGACAAAATAATCAAATCTTTGGATGCAAGTTGAAGATTACCATTGACGGTTTTGCTTTCATTTTCCTCTTTGTTCACCAAAACTTCACTTGACCATAACTTGGTCATTTCTTTATGGATACATATGAAACCAGTGGCATTGCAAAGCAGATAGAGAGTAGTACACTATCAAATCAAGTTGTAGATGAGAATCAAAAATTTTGTATTGATCTGGTACCCATTTCATTGTCGACTGCCATTATATATCCATTTGTTCTTCTTGATCGATGAATGATTATCTGGTATCTTTTAACCAATGGTTATTAGACATAACTCTTCTCATGTAAAACAACATAACTTTTTAAAGAATCAAGTGACTTTTCAAAATAACTAAATATAGTTTTAGACAACAATACCATGATGATTCTAAGACATATTCATATGAAAATAGTGTTAATAATTTTATCAAAAAAAATTTGCCATTTAAAATTTTTCAAAAACAGATTATGAAAATTTTGGATACCTTGCTCTGATACCAAATGTGAGAAATGCGGATTACAGATCTTAAGGCTAGAATTAACACTAGAGGGGTGGGTGAATAGTGTTTTAAGGAATTGCTAATTCTTTTTGAGTTTATATTAATTTGAACACAAATGTATGCAATATTCGGACACAGATATGATTACAGAATCAAACACAGATGCAGACATAAAGTAAAAGCAATAAAGGAAAGAACAAATCGAATTTTATACTGGTTCGAAATTACCCTACATCAAGTCCTGCAACACAAGTATAGATTTTCTTTCAAAATCAATTCTTACAATTACACCCTCGATTTCAAGGCCACGAGGTACGCTGCTCCAGATTCATAATCCTCTGGGTAGAGATACTTGATTTTACGGGAAACAAGTTCACCCGATTGATTTTCCAGGCTACATTCACACCTTTTCTCGCTAGATTGATTACAAAGAAGTCTATACCTTTGAATAGCACTGGGATCTTGTTGAGATAGTGATAGAGAATCAAACCAGAGATGATCTAGTTAGATTCAATGGTGATTTTGGCAGGATAATGGTAAAAATGTATATAAAAAATATGGAAGAAGAAGAGGAGTGAAATCAGATAATATATATGAATGGTAATTCGTTTAAAGCAATCTCTATTTGTAATAGAACAGCAACCATGTCCATTCATGAAAGGATACGACGAATAGACGCTTCCTTTGAAATTCAGACTTTTGAAATAAACTGTCACCTTGTCGACAAGGGTTCCTTTGGGTTGTCAACAGGCCTAAGTTATTTTTGGTAATTTGTTTTTCTTTGAAAATAACTTCTATCTTGTATTAAAACTATTTTAAACTTTATAAATATACTTAACTATAGTTAAAATACATAAATAAGTGTAGAGAATAATATTTTGGTATATATAAAATTTTAATTTAATTTTATATTTAAATCTAAGTATAAATACTAAAAGTTAATTATATTATAATTAAAAGATAGTTTAAAATCACAGATAATTTGATATATAAAGATTATTTTGAGGCTAAATGTATTTTAAAAACAGGATGGATGTTTTTGATTTAAAAAGGAAGATTTTGAAATCATTTTGAAAACAAGATATAATTTTGTAAAACATTTGAATAAAAGTTAGTGGATACAAAACAATGTTCCACTAGATTTTTCGTAGGTTCCATCCTCTTAGGGTTCCATCCCTTTAACGGGCTCGAAGTAGATTCCATTCCACGAATAAAATGGATTTTAAGATGTCAGTGCTTTTCTAGGAGTTTTAACAAAATTCCTAACTAAATTACTTATATTGAAATCTTGAACTCTTGATAATCTTGATACTCATGAGTCTTGAATCTTGATATCTTCGATCTTGAGTTTATCAGTTCTTGAATCTCTATACTGTACAGTCTTCATTCTTTGGTACCTATATATATATATCCTGCATATATCCATATATAGACTATATTGTTAATATTTATATTTTATAACAAGTTCTAAGGTTGTTGTCATCAAAACTATCATCTCAAGGACTAACATAATTTTTTTATAATAGACCTAGGAAAATTTGATGGAATAATTCTTAAGAGATAATTAGTATTGAAAGGTATATTAAGTAAGTAAGGGAATGTGAATAACGCAATGTGAATAAATGGAATGTAGATCAATGGGAAGTGGATAAGTAAATTAGAATGGGATGAAGCTAAATAAAAGGAATTTGGTGTAGCTAAGAAATCAATTGAAATAAATACATAAGTTGTATGTATGTTTTCTACTCGCATGACGGTTTGATCCAGACTCGAGTACATGATTTCAAGATGATTTATATTGATCCAAATTGGAATTTTTCAATCGATTCTCGACGGCGAACACTGGATATGGATTTTTGATTGATTCTGGGATTCTCTATCATAGTATATGGCTATGCAAGGAGGATGATGGTTTCTGATCAAGGAACCAGATCCAAGTCCACACTAGAGTGGTCGTGAGAACGATACCAGTTCGGAAGTGAAATTGTGTGATCAAGCAAGCAATCAGATTTGATATTGCGTACGGATGATATATGTACAACGTACGGTTTTAGTAAAGCAAATGTTGGAAATTGGAAATGCAGAATAATATGATTATGAACTGTATGATTGGATATCGTTGGTAAATAAAATGCATAATATATATATATATATATATATATATATATATATATATAATAAAATGCATAATATATATATATAAGCTAGAGCTAATTTGATGCCCTTGATTTCATAAGTAAAATTAGGTTGCCCAACAAAAAGGTACATGTTTCATTGTTGATTGATTTGACTGTTTAATGATTAAGCCACTTGGCTTTTGTTTTCTTTTATTCGTTTAGCCCGTAATAGCGACATGTGGTTGTTTTGATCCAGCCACGCAATGTAGATGTTGATGAAATTTTCCAAAAATTTAAAGCGTTAAAAATTTTTAAGAAAATTTTAATAACTAAAAATTGATTTTTGAGTTATAGCTTGAAATGATTGAATGGATAATATTAGTTAGGATCTATGTATGAATTTGGGAACTTAGCAGAAGTAATAACAAGGTTTCAAGTAATTAATTTTAATATGCTAAAGATTTAAAAGGATTTGATAAGTTATTTCAACTAATTGGTTTTAAAAAGTAACGGGTTTGGGTATTTTTCCTACCTTGGCAAAATTCAAGGACGAGGTTCTTTTAAGGAGGGAAGAATGCAATGACCCAGAGTTTTAGTTATTTAACTTTGGACTATTTAATTAATGTTGCATATTGAAAAATTAATTTTATAGATTAAATAATTCGAATTTCAGAAATAGCGATTTATTGGATAATTTAATTTTTAAATTTAATAATATAAATCATTTAAATAATTGAATTTTGGATTTTTATTCGGATAAAAATAATTTAAAAGCTTATTTAAATAACTATTTAATAAGAATGAAGATAATAAAACTTTTAAATGGGATTTCAAAGTGATTTCTTCGATTTTGAAAATAACTCTTTTTAATTAACGAGTGAAAATAGCCTTCTGGGGCTTAATCTCGAATTTCGCTCAAACCGGTGTCATTGGATCCGTAATAATAAATTATATTATGCCGTCAAGTTTCATAGTAATTGGATATATCGTTTGGTCGTGGCAGATTGAAATGCGTTGAAATTAATATCGAAAATTTAATATAACAATTGGGTTCAAAAAACTATCTTCTCCATACGATCAAATTGGGTCTTAAGATTAGTTCCATTACATTCGAAATAGGGATATAACATTAGGAACGCCAGGAGACTTGCCTTAATTGGGATGTGAAATTTATGGATAGATATTTTGAAAATTTTAAAAATATACTTCTATTCAGATTTAACCGCAGCCGTTGTTCCTTCACATCAGCCACCCTATCTTGAACATGCCTGCCCTACTCCTGCATTATCTCCGATCCTTTATGCCCTTATTTAAATTGTCAATAAGCATGCTTTTAAAAAGGAAAAAAGAAAAAAATGGAAATCAATTCAAAGAAATCCTAAAAAATTTAGAAACTTGTTTTCTTAGATTCGTGAAGCCTATACCCTTGATCTAGCCTAAGCACGGAGGATGCAGCTAAGTTTTTTAGGGGCAATGATGGTTTAGGCAATAAGCGTTTAAGGTGATAGAAACTAGGGTTTTGATTTTTTTTTCTTGATGGGAACGGAGTTTTATGATTTTGGCCTTGGATTCATGTTTATCGTGATTTATAGCACCAATGTAGCTGATTAGGTGGCTCATAGTGGAGTTTGGGATTTGTGAGGTCGATGTACGACCATGGAGTTAGGGGAGTTGCGATTTAAGGAGGGGATGCGGGCTCGATGTCATTGGCATGGTGGTGAATTACTCAAGAAGAAGAGCTAAATGGCAATGTCGGTGGTGGTTTTCATCAACGGAGGAAGAAGCACTCGATGGTCAAAGGGGGGCGGCAATGGTGGGTTACTATAGAGGCGGTTGTATTTTGAAGGAAGAAATTTTGATTGTAATAGTATTGAAATCGTTCGACTAAAAATTTAACAAATTTCTTATAGGAGGTCCGGTTAGACGAAATCTTTTTGCATTGCGCTTGTATTGACAAAAGCTTCGTAACGAAACTGGTTTAGTTTGAATGAATTTGGAGATTATTGAATTATGGGCTAAAATCGGATGCCGTCCTATTTTAGTTGCAAACCAAAACATCTTGGCAAAAACAGAAAACTTTGTGAGTTGAACTCGCCTTTTTAGATAACTACTATGATGTATAGTTGATAAAAATTGTTGAATGATTGTTTTGATGAATTAATATATTTATTAGTTGGATTGAATATTCCCGCCTATTGGTGCAGATGAGACCCTATTACGTTCTCATGTAAGAAAGGATGACCCTTTGTATACGAATCCTGCCTCAAAGCGGTTGATTTATGTTTGTGATTATATAACATTTGTGATGCTGGGAAAAATAGGTTGGAGGGACCCAATGGGATTCCTAGCCATTATTGAATTATATTGTTTCAATAATATTACCTTTATATGGATTAATGAATAGTAAATATGATTTTGGATGCTATGATTATAACATTGTTGTATGTTTGAAATTAAAACCCAGTAGTGATAGAAAATCAATATCGATATTAGATAAGTGTTTGGTGGTTATTGGCCTCAAATTAGTATTTTAAAAATATTATAAATTGCTGATTAAGTTGGCATTGGTTTTTGAGATAAGAAACTATTTTTAAATCCGAAATTGGGTTTCGAAAATATTTTGTCTAAGGATTATCTAATTAAATATATAAATATTGTTTTTAAGTTAATTTATTTTATATAAATATTATTTTAAAGTTATTTAGTTATAATAATACTTTTTTTGCTGTGCTCTCAATTTCAAGGCGTGGAGGTGGGTCCTTGTTAAAACCGAAAAACTGGTTCGGGGCAAGAAATCTCTGTGCTGGACTGGCCACCTCCCTCCTGTCTGTAGTCGGACCAAGCAGGGGGTGGGGGGGGGGGGGGGTTCTCCCATCCTTTTGATTTCATCAGGGCTTTGGGTTGAGTTTTTTTACATAATATTGTTTTTTAAAAGCTATATAATTATATTTATATTATTTTAAAGTTATATGATTATATTAATATTATTTTAAAGTTATATGATTACATTAATATTATTTTTAAAGTTATATATTTATTGATGTTCTTTAGAAGTTATTTGTTTATAGTTAATACGTTTTAAGAATTTATAAATAAGTTGAAATGTTTAGAGTTAGTTATCTCAAGAATAATATGGTTTGGAATCCATATTAACGATTATTAATATGGTTTTAAAATAAATTATTATTATTTATGAAAATTGTAAAGGTTAATTATTATTGTTCTCAAACAATATTTTGAAGTTATTAATTATCATTTTTAAGATGTTTTAAAATTTATAAATTTTAATGTTAATAATCATTATTATAGAATGGTGTTTGAAGTAAAATGTTTTAAATTACTTACGATAATTTCTTAAACCTCGTAAATATATTTGAAAGACTTAGACTTTATAAAGGAGTTATAAAATGGTTCGAAGAATTAAGGAAGGGTTATTTGCAAGGTGAAGAGTTTATGAATGGTTTTATATTTATTAAAAAAATCTTAGAAGCGGATCTATAGATTTATAAAGAAGTTTATAAATGGTGTACGAATTCATAATTTTTTTAATGATTTTGAAATGTACAAGAAGTTTATAAGTGACTGAATTCTTGGTAAAGGAATTATTAATATTTTTTGGAGATTTATAAAAATGGGTTATAAACGATGTTGGAGAATTGTAAGGGAAATTATAAATGATTTGAGAATCGAATAAAAATGAAATTTTTCTAAGTTTGTAGATATACTTATACCGTGGAATAAGTATATGGCTATTTCTAGATATGGAAATAAAAGGATTTGCGAGTATATCTTTAAAAATCATTTATATGCAAGTAATATACAAGTAATTGTATGTATGAAGACTTATTAAAGGAAGCTAGTGATTGCTTAGGTACTGAACCAATGTTGTTTTCCCTATAAATAAATCTCTGATCGAATGTTTGTTAGTCGATAATTGAATAACCAACTATCGTGATTGGACCCAAACATAACTTTGAAAATATCAAGGAGAAACACATGAGTTATATAGCACAGTCATCTCCGATGATGCTATACTTTGCATATAAATTTCGTTTCGTTCTTCTAGGAAGATGATAAGGAAATCTGTCCATTAATGATTAGGAGGTGATCTCTGATGTTATTTTTGTCTATTTGTTTCCTAGAGAACCGGGGTTGAGTTTATGAGAAATTATCGATCGTTTTTTCGAAGAGACCGGGATCAGATATGTTATCCGTAAACCATTTCAGTCCAATGAATGCTTTTCGAAGTGAAGATATCGTAAAGAGCATGGAATCGAAGATAGAGATGTGCAATGCAAGGGTAATCGCTACTAATCCTGAGGTTGATTCCAAAATGAATGTTGAAGAATAGTGCCTTCAGTTTCCTTCAGACCCAAAATGGACTTGTATGGATGAATGCATCAGCACATGGTCATTGGAGGGCAATAGGCATTCGAAGTGTGAATTTCTTGAAAGGTGATCGTAGCCTCATGCCTCATCGACTGAGAATGACTGAAAATCAAGGGAGATGCAGCAAGGCTAAGTAGGTCGCACCCATTAAGGTATGTTTTCACCCTTCTAGATACATCTACATATTTATGGATTGATTGTGCATGAGATCTTGAATAAAAAGGGTTGCAAAGCAACTGAGGTGATGACATATTCGGTACTATCCAATCAGGGGTAGGCCGGTCTAGTGTTTGCAGGAGATCCAGGCAAGGCCCTCGGTACATTTTCTAGATGTGTACCGTGATAGGTGGTACCCCAGTGCTTGGTCATTGTATGGAATCCATTCTCCAATAAGTGTTGTACGGTTTTAGTTATATATGAAATATGTTGGAATGTGAGATGCAAGCATTCTATCAATTTTAATATTTTACTTTGAACCCCTGAACATTATTATAATATCACTGGATTTTCTATAAAAGATTTTGGTTATCGTAAGATAAAAACCCGTTCGTGTTTGTGTGCAGCGTGGTCTTATGAGATACTTTTGATTTTGAAGATTTCTTATAACTTTAAATCTAGTTAGGTGTGTTTTCTCACATTAGTTTTCCAGACTGACTCGGGTGTTATTTTATTATAATGCTCAGGTCAGACTGGGCATATTACAGATTAGATTGGATGCTTGGAGTTTCAAGTGACGAGTTGGAGGCCCAGAGACGTATTCACGTAGATGGTTATTTTTCTACTGTATTCATTGGTGTGTTATCAGCAATTATGAGGACAAATTGTTATAACTGTCCAGGCTGAAATATGTTAGTATACTCCGATTGATGTTTTGTATATATACATATTACAGTTTTTCTTTTGTGTAAAGACTTTTGATATATTGTAGATTATTCGTTCCGCTGTGAGATTCTATGCTGTTTAGTTTTCTTCTTATTTTCTTTCTTCTTCTTTTCCCCTAACAATCGAGTTTTCCGACATTCGATTTCCAGGCATGAAATACAGTGGACATATTAGTGTCGATTTTCGAGGGTAGAAAATCCTGGTTCGTTACAGACGATAATTAGCAATGCCTGATCACATGATATATAATATATTAAATTCCAAGCGAACATGGACGATATTGACACTGATATATAATAACTGAAATCCAAGACGAACACAGGACAATATTGATTTTAAAATGTGATAGTTAACTCCTAAGAGAACACTGGACGAATTTGATTCATGATGTATGATATATGATATGATAATTCTGGAAGAACATAAAATGATGATGATTTGTGAATAACAATTAAGCAAGGACTCGAGTCCTTAGCTATAATCGCCAAGAACAACCTTTAACTTACAGGTGAATTTAAAGGAACCTGAAGATTCATCGTTATTTGATCAGTCAATAGCCAGAGAGCTCAACTACTAATGATTTTCAAACTTCAATATTTGTTCTCGAGCAAAACATACCTTCTATTCACAAGACGCCCTTTAGGGAGCAAGGTGTTATCAGCAAAATATCCACAATCTTCGAACAGACTCGATTGATTAAATAGAAATAAGAAACAATAAGGAATTGGATAAAAATACTTAGAAAGCAAAACAAGGTGATAAAATGAAGAAGTACAAAAATGATAGAAAAAACGGGGCCAAACTTCACAACTCGATGGAGCATAGACCAGATCCAATTCTTGCTCGGGCTAGACCCTAGGAAAGAGGAAGAAAAATTAAGATAAATGTTGTAGGAAGGAATAAACACAAGTACAAACTAATGTCTGAATTTCTTTGATACAGGCTCGAGCAAAACATAGACTCGACCTGAGTCACCCTCAATTCGGCACCAAGGTGAGGGCCCCAAGTCAGTTCCGAGTTGTAAAATCTTGGGTCAGACAATTATGAGCATTTTGTGGATGACGTGGTGAACATGGAGAACGCGTGCAAGAATTTCATAGTCAAATTCGCCAACCTTCGTCTATAAATTGATGGAGAGGCACGTTTCAAAGGCACTTCTTTTCGGATCTTTATTCTAGACAATTAATTATGACGAGTTGAGAAGTAAACTTTTGAAAGATACTCTGTTGGATACTTACCATGTTATAAGCAACCAAATTGTAAGAACAGTTTTGTAAAAACAAAGGATAATCAATAGAAAATGATTAAGTGGATGTATGATGGAGTATTTGCAGACCCACTACAAAAATTATGTGTTCTTCTTTTGTTTTTATTCTCTTTTCTTCACTAAAATTTATATTTGATATTTTATTGGGTGTTTTTACCCTTTTTGGTACTTATATATACACATATATACACATACATATACATATACATACATATACATATATATAAAAACACATACATATATATCTATATACACACATATATATACATACATATATGTATGTATGTGTGTAGTATGTATATGTATACATGTATGTGTGTGTATGTTTAAATCAATTAAATTTCACCTAATTATACACACTCACACACACACACATATATCTACACACACATATATGCATGTATATGTGTATGTGTATGCATATATGTATAATTAAATCAATTAAAATTCACTTAATTATTTTATTTTATTTACTTAGTAATATTAATTAAATTTTAAATTTTCAAAATAAATTATTTGATTTCTCAAAACAGTTTTGAATTTTTGAATGTATTTTATAGCTTTTATAAAATTTCCATTTTATGATTTTAACTTAACATTTAAATCTAAAATATAATTTTAAATTATCGAACAAAATTTGAAAATTAGCCTAAGGTCCAAAATCATGCACCTTTGTATTACAATTATTTAATGAGACAACAGAATAATTTTGAATAATTTTATTGCAAGAACCCTAGTTTACATTATATAACTCCTAGCCAATAATTGTTCCACTCTTCGATAATGTTTCAACGAGGCTGTGGAACTTTATAAGCATATCCTTATGGGACATTACTATCCTCATGTCATTTAGTGTGGCCATTCCTAAAATTGCATTATATGAGGACGGTTGATCGATGATCAAGAAGCTCGCGTAGACAGATTTTTGAAGAGGAGCACTCCCGGTAGTGATGAGAGGACCTAATGATCCGATAGGTACTGTCATATTTTTGTTCAACCTATAAATCAGCTCAGGGCTTAAGAATCCTTTCAAAATTAGCTCATAATCTCATTTCTCAAGTGTCAGTAATTATCTATATGGTAGCCATTGGCCAAGTGGAAGCAGAAGTAGGCTTCCCTAATTTTTTTTCCTATTTTTTTCCTTTATTTAGGATGTTGTGAGGTAGCTTATCTTTGATTGTCTCATAAAATTGTCTAGGTGTATGGGTGAGGGGAGTCTTTGCTGTAGTTGAATTCTCTTTGCAGCTTTATAGGTTGGACGGTATCTTTCTACTCCCTCTTCTTTTCATTGTGGGAAGCAAACATTCTTTCAAATGAATATAATTCTATGGCTTCGGCATCTTACATTCTAATATAGCCGCTGTCCCTTTAATAGAAAGCCATCATATTGTGGCATGGATTCCTACATTCTTATTCCACATGGTTGTTCCTTCTGATCCTAGCGTGCGTTGCCAACGACAGCGCTTCTTCACAAGTCACCCCAATCCGAAGCGCTTCAGACTTTAAGCATTTTATAAAGTTGCGTAAGCTCTCATTCTCCCTCTGCTTCACGCATTACATGGTATCACATCCAGGGAAGCTTCTATCCTAGAATTGAATTGTCTTAAGAAATTCGTAGTTAACTACGGCCAAGAACGAACCTCCCCTAGTTCATACCTCCTAAACCATCTAGAAGCTGCTTTAGCTAGAAAAGTTTGCTTTAGGCCATCCTCCCCACCCTTAGGATATCCCTTAATGATTGAAAGTACGAATATGGTCAATTAGGTTTGTGATCCCATCAATTTTATCAATCAATAGAGATTTGAAATTGTCAGGGATATCTGCTTCTATAATTCTTTCACTAAATGGGGAAGAACCTACTTTCCTTACCTCCTCTCTATTATTTTGTTTGCAAAGTCTTGCTTCTACTCTACGTGAGCTGTTATTTGGCAGATCTCATCCACTTTGGCAACTATTTGGGATGATCCATCTTTAGAGAGTGAAGTAATGTCATCATCATCAGGCATAGTTCATGCTTGGTTCTTCAGCAATAAGGGTTTAATGTTTGTAGGATTCGATGTGATCAGGGGATTGATTTGGATTTTCTCTTGAGCTTGGTATTGGTTTTTTGACCAGCATTGTAACGACCCGGAATTTTGGACAATATCAATTTAATAATCTGCAATAATAATTTAATTGATTTGATAATTTTTTTTATAATTTTAATTTGAATTGATAAATTTATTCTTTTTAAGGTTAATAAATATTTAATCTGATAATTGTGATCAATATCTTTCTGACAATTTAAAATATTGATAAGATTTATTTTTCAAAGCTAATGAAATTTTATTCTATTTATAATATATATATCTGATATATATTGTGAATAGATGATCTTGTGTTTTAAGTAAAAAATGAATTTTTTAATTGTAATATATATGTTTGTATATGTCATAATTTGATATTGTTTTAAATTTAATTTAATCTATGGATAATTAGTATATGTATGAAATTATAATTTTAAGCTTTGTTTTAAAACTTAATATATTTTTTCAAAGTTAATTTAAAGATTAATTCATTTGTTTTCAAAATATAAGATAATTGTTTATTTATAAATATGATAGTTTAAATGAAGTTTTCTTTTTTAAAAAAAACGTTTCAATTTAGATGGTTACATATTGTATAAAGTTATTAATAAACTTTCTTTTAAAAAACTATTTCTTAAACTCTAGATAAAGGTTTTAGATTTATAAAATACATGTATAAGGACATATTTACATTATAATTAGTTTTAGCATATTTCCTTTTAAAGGTGAACTAATATTTATTAATTAAGTAATTTAAATAAGTAAGTGCACAAAAATAAACGTTTTAGATTTTTAAAATGCATACATAAGTATTTATGTATTTAGTAAATTATAGGTAAGTTTATATTTACATTTAAACTAAATAAAAATTTATTAAAATACTAATAAAACATGTGTAAATATTATAAGGCACTTTATAACACTTGTTAATCATTCAAGTTAGATTAATTACAAATGTGAATTCTTAAGACAAGTGGCTTCATTTCCTATTACTTGAAAATTTAAACTCATAAGAGAAATTGTTTTCCTCTTTCATTTTTTTCTCCAAAACCTTCTTTCTCCATCTTAAATTCCTTATCTTCATTTCTTAACCCATATTAATGGCTACCAGAAACATTTTCTCAAACCTGAAAATGAAAATTAAAAGCAAAGTAACAATTGAAAATTCAAATATGAATCAAATTGCAAACCTGCAACACCAAATCAATCTGCATTTATTTAAGCTACAACCTGTTCAAATGAAGAGCGGCAACTTCAACCTGTAATGCAAGGATTCCAAATTAATCAGCAATTCAACTCTGAAGTTTCAACTCTTAAAATAACAATGTGTAAGCATGCATTCAACTTCAACAACAAGCAAATCAGAAGCAATTTCCAGATTCATGTTCAAGAGCCTGGAACTAAATTCTGCTCTGCATATTTTATAAAAGGTGAGTAAATTGATTTTAAAAGCAGTTAAGTTGAATACTTATCCTATTGCATGTGAATTGATATTGGTATTGCATGGAAATCATTTAGTTTTTATAATTGAATTTATAGTTATATCTATATACAAACTTGGACTGTATATGTGATGTTGTGCTCTGTTTGATAAAGAAGAAAACTGTGTCCCTTGTTTCAAGAAATCTAAAATTTTCCCAATTTGATACATATTAGTTTGAATGCATGAACAACATTTGTTTGTAAATGAAAAATAAAGATTATAAAGATAGTTCCATAATTTTTAGAACAATAGATAAATATAAATAAACGTTTTACAGTAAAACTAAGGTTTTGTAAAAAAAAATTACTGTCTTAAATTCGAAAATGAGGTTCATTCATGTAATCGTGATGGTAAATCACGAATTTAGATAAACAAATTATAATTTTTAATTGGGTATTTATCGTGAATTTTGGGTTTGAACCTTTTTGGAGTTTTTGGTGTTTGCGGTCGATCTACGCAACTATTTGATTGATTTCTTGGTCGAATCTTGTTTGAGTGATGTTGATAATGGGAAAAATGTTTTAGAATTTTTCCATTTTGTAAATTACTCGAATTTGGAACAATTCAGGTTTAAGATGGCTAGATGTTGGGATTGCTGTCGAAGTTGAAGTGCGACTTGGTTAAGGATTCGGGATCGATCGCATTTGGGAAGGTTGAAGGTCTTGGTGGTGGCATCACAATGGAGTGGTCGACAAGAATAATCGACGACGTGATGGTCGGCAAAGGGGAGATTTTTGTGGTCGTTGTTGCTGCAGATTTCGATGTGAGGGTCGAATTTTTGTTTCGTGTGAATTTGTTGGATCTGAGATTGGATTTGGGATCATACGTGTTCAAGGGACCGTAGGCGATGGACGTGACGATCGTCGACGGCCGGAGGGGATCGCGCACGTACACACGTGTACGTGGTGCACATATTTGGTTCAGGGGGGTTCTGTTTAGAGAAGACAAGAACATCTCGGGTTAGCACTCGTATTTCTGGAGGAACGACTCGAAGATGATAGTGATGGGTTGCTTCGGGGTAGAGACGAGTGAATCCTGGGATCGCACTCGAGTTGTTTGACTTGATTCTGTAGTTTTTTAGTTGCAGTTAATACTTGTGTTTGAATAAAAAGGAAATAAGTTTACGAGTTAAAACTTGTTTGTGTAAGTAGGAAGTAAATCAACTTTTATAAAAAAAATGTTTTGAATTTTAATTCAAAAGGAATGTTTTCATTTTAAAATATTAAATCAAGTTATTAAATAATGATTTAAAGACTAAGTTTAAATTTCTATTGAAAATTTATAAGTTTAAATTAGATGTTTTAAGTTTTAAATTTATTTCCAAATGTTATTTTTTTCAATTAAGTTATTAATATAAATTTTGTAAACTAATAGAAATGGTTTATCTTTAAGTTATTAAATTTGGATTAGTTTTCAAATAATTTATCTATGTAGATAATTAAGATTAATTTATTTTGATATGAACTTAAGGTACTTAATTAAAATGTGATTCATTAATAAGTAAAAGTTTAATTAAGAATGATGTTTTCTAAATTAATTAAAGATTTTGAAATATAATAAGTCAATTAATTAAATGTTTGATTAATTTTAAATAATTAGTAAATTGTTTATTTAATTTTAAATAATCACTTAATTATAGATTAATTAATTGTAATTACTTAATGAAGTAATTAATGATGAATTATCGAATGTAATTGAATGATAATTACTTGTGGAAGTAATTAGTAGAATTACGTGTGGGGCGGTTGATTCCGGACACCGCCAGGGTTGTCTTATTCGGGACTGTTCAATAAAGAATGGTCCCAGTCTTGTGTTGCAGGGGAGTTAGGGTGGCTCCTCGGTACGTTGATCTAGGCCACGTACTGTGACGGGCGGTACCCCAGTAGCCCTGCCATTGATGGAAACCCATTCTTCCTACGAGACCCTACGGTTTTGTTTGTATTACCCACTTTTGTGGCTAGTAGCTAGAATTTAATAAATGTAACAATTTCAGCTATTTCATATTTATTTGAAAACCCTAGACGCTATTATAATATCACTGGATTTCCTATCAAATGTTTCGTAAGGTAAAAACTTTTCCATGTTTATGTGTGGGAAGTCTTACGTGATACCTTTTCTTTTCAAAAGATTTTTCTAAAGTTAAACAATTTTAAACCGTTTACTCACACCAGACCCATGTTTGACCCGAGTGTTTATTTCCTGTTTTATTAAACTCTTGGGTACTCATATTATGTATGACTAGTCATGTGTTTCAGATTAGCTTAACGAATTCTGGAGGAGATATGGAGCAGGAGGCTTCCACGTGTAGATATATTATGGTTCTGCTATGTTGTTTGGTATCTGTTTCTGTTGTACTTGAGTTGTATAGTTAGATAGATGTTTATAACTGTCTAATATCTGTTGTATAAGTTGTGTACTCTGATGTAATATGATACTATGTAATAATTTATGTGATATATTATATTTCATTCGTTCCGCTGTGAGTTATCTGATGTTGTTGTTTCTTTCTTTCTCTTTCTTTTCTTCTTCTATCCCTTTCTTTCTTCATAGATGATGCGATTTCCTGGAGATAGAAAGTTGAGTCGTCTCACTTGGTATCAGAGCAGTAGGTTGAGTGAATACCTAGGCTCTGGAGTGGTGTCTTTCTTGAGAGAGTGTACTTGTAATTTTTATATAAAACTATATATATATCTATCTATATCTACCTGATATGTTGGGTTATCTGTTCGGATTTTCCAACATAAATTTTAAAGGTAGATGGAGTAGTGGTGTGTGTGTGTAACACGACTACCACTGATGGAAGAGGTCCATATGTTGAGGTTGGAAGTATTTGTCGAGACTGTAGACCCAATACTGTCTCGAGTAAGATTTGTAGTTAGGAGTAAGGAATTCTCTGATATCTGAAGGAAATCTTTTAAAACATTCGGAGTCTATCTTTGATGTGTAAGTTTGGATTTCGCTTAAATGAGCGAATTTTTCTTAAGTTTGGATCTGTCGGAAGTACAAAAGTAAGTGATGATATCTTAATGACTGCGTGATGAGATGCAGTATCTTTGGATATTTTCAGAAGGTGTTTTCTCTTGAGGCAGTTTTAGAAGTGGTTGAGGAGCAGTCTTTACCTGCCGTAGGGAAAACTCGTCTGTGTAGAAGATGTCTGGATCTTTAGCATGGAGGTTGGCTGTTTAGGGATATGAGACTTAGGTCTATGAGTTGCTTCACTTCGGCATGGACTCATTTTTCATCCTTTAAGGAGAGCGAGATGTTGATGCTTGGTTTGGAGCCCGAGTTTCTTTTGGGTTGTCTGCCATCTTGGAGGTCCGTTGTGTGGTTTGTTGATGGTTTTGGTTTTCGAGAAGCCTTTTGGATTAGAAGTTTTTGGTTAATTGTGGTAGCAGTGCAACTCGAAGTGTTCGGTGGGCCGACGAGAAGGTCTTTTGGCTTCGCAGTATCATCGAAGTAGAGTTTGGAAGCAGCAGTGTGGTCGTTTCTCCGATGGTTCAGGAATCTTTGTGGTTCTTCTTTCAGCAGCCCGGGCAGTTGGTGGAAGTTTTCTTAAGAATTAACCTTGTTTGGAAAAGCTTAGAGCTGTTCTAATTGGTAAAGAGAGGACAGTTTCTTTGGAATCCGAACTAGATAGGATCGCAAGAGTGACTTGCGATTAGTTGGGAAATTTTTCTTGAGCATTCTTTTGTTTGAGGATGAGGGTTCTTATGTGGAAGTAGGAGCTACTGAGGTAATCAGAAGTTTGTCTGCGTCTGGAGTTGAGTTCTATATTTTTTTGGTCCAGAAGCGATTCTGGTAGTCAACCTAGTTGGAGAGTTGGTGTAGTAGCTCAGAATTTTTGGAGTTTGGGTTGGTCAGATCTAGTTTTTGAATTGGATTCTGTAGTAAGGTTGTATGACCGAGTCTGATGGGTCACTCGGATTTTATGGATTTGATGTACAAAGTTTCTCAGATTTAGTGGATAAGTTTGTACTCGTGTTCATCAACAGTATTCTTATCTATTCCAGAATCAGAGTTGTGCAGCAGAAGCGAGGTAGCCGCTGTACGAAGAAGGAAGCAAGTCCAGTTTGCTATTGCTTGAGAAGTAGAGTTTGTATTCTCGATTTTAACGGATCATTGGAAGACTTTCTGATGGATATGATCTAGAAACTGGTTTGTTTGGGTCTAATTGTTTCTGGAAGTATCAGCATAAGTTGAGCTGGTCAGGAAGAGATTGACTGCCCAGGATTGTCTGTTGAGTTATACCGATATGAGATGAGGAGTTTGGAGTTCGAAGTTGGAGACTTCATTGTTGTTAAGATTTCTTTGGTTTGAGAGCAGTAGTTGGGTAAGACTGGATAGCTAGTTCTGAGGCATTTGGGATTTCTTATCTGTGTTTTGATAGGATAAGATTGAATTGCCAGTTTGGGTAGCTGGAATTCATTGAATTTCACGTATCTCTGAGGGAGTACGTGTACGATTCATCGTTGGTTGTTGAATCTGTAGTTCAGTTGGATTTTTGAACTTGAGCTAGACTTGGGTATAGTCTGATGTTCTGTTCAGATTGGTGGATCTAGAGATGAGAGTAGCTCTGGATTTTGGTGGTGTAGTTTGTTTTGCTTCTGTAGAGCGAGTCTCCCGGTGATTTATACATGGGAAACTTGAGATAGTATTAGTAAGATTTATTCTGATTTGTGTCAGGATAATTAGTTAGGTTTGTTTGTTTGATTGATTGCTTTGGTTGTTAGTAACTGGATGTTAGGTATGCTTTGCTGTTTGAAATTGAAATCTTTGCTGGGTTATTAAATTTCCTTTGCTTTAAAATTTCGGGGACGAAATTCTTTTAAGAGGGAAGGATTGTAACGACCCGGAATTTTGGGCAATATCAATTTAATAATCTGCAATAATAATTTAATTGATTTGATAATTTTCTTTATAATTTTAATTTGAATTGATAAATTTATTCTTTTTAAGGTTAATAAATATTTAATCTGATAATTGTGATCATTATCTTTCTGACAATTTAAAATATTGATAAGATTTATTTTTCAAAGCTAATGAAATTTTATTCTATTTATAATATATATATATCTGATATATATTGTGAATAGAGATCTTGTGTTTTAAATAAAAAATGAATTTTTAAATTGTAATATATATGTTTGTATATGTTATAATTTGATATTGTTTTAAATTTAATTTAATCTATGGATAATTAGTATATGTATGAAATTAAAATTTTAAGCTTTGTTTTAAAACTTAATATATTTTTTCAAAGTTAATTTAAAGATTAATTCATTTGTTTTCAAAATATAAGATAATTGTTTATTTATAAATATGATAGTTTAAATGAAGTTTTCTTTAAAAAAATGTTTCAATTTAGATGGTTACATATTGTATAAAGTTATTAATAAACTTTCTTTTAAAAAACTATTTCTTAAACTCTAGATAAAGGTTTTAGATTTATAAAATACATGTATAAGGATATATTTACATTATAATTAGTTTTAGCATATTCCTTTTAAAGGTGAACAAATATTTATTAATTAAGTAATTTAAATAAGTAAGTGTATAAAAATAAATGCTTTAGATTTTTAAAATGCATACATAAGTATCTATGTATTTAGTAAATTATAGGTAAGTTTATATTTACATTTAAACTAAATAAAAATTTATTAAAATACTAATAAAACATGTGTAAATATTATAAGGCACTTTATAACACTTGTTAATCATTCAAGTAAGATTAACGACAAATGTGAATTCTTAAGACAAGTGGCTTCATTTCCTATTACTTGAAAATTTAAACTCATAAGAGAAATTGTTTTCCTCTTGCATTTTTTTTCCAAAACCTTCTTTCTTCATCTTAAATTCCTCATCTTCATTTCTTAACCTATATTAATGGCTACCAGAAACATTTTCTCAAACCTGAAAATGAAAATTAAAAGCAAAGTAACAATTGAAAATTCAAATATGAATCAAATTGCAAACCTGCAACACCAAATCAATCTGCATTTATTTAAGCTACAACCTGTTCAAATGAAGAGCGGCAACTTCAACCTGTAATGCAAGGATTCCAAATTAATCAGCAATTCAACTCTGAAGTTTCAACTCTTAAAATAACAATGTGTAAGCATGCATTCAACTTCAACAACAAGCAAATCAGAAGCAATTTCCAGATTCATGTTCAAGAGCCTGAAACTAAATTCTGCTCTGCATATTTTATAAAAGGTGAGTAAATTGATTTTAAAAGCAGTTAAGTTGAATACTTATCCTATTGCATGTGAATTGATATTGGTATTGCATGGAAATCATTTAGTTTTTATAATTGAATTTATAGTTATATCTATATACAAACTTGGACTGTATATGTGATGTTGTGCTCTGTTTGATAAAGAAGAAAACAGTATCCCTTGTTTCATGAAATCCAAATTTTTCCCAATTTGATCCATATTAGTTTGAATGCATGAACGATATTTGTTTGTAAATGAGAAATGAAGATTATAAAGATAGTTCCATAATTTTTAGAACAACGGATAAATATAAATAAAAGTTTTACAGTAAAACTAAGTTTAAAAAATTTACTCTCTTAAATTCGAAAATGAGGTTCATGCATGTAATCGTGATGGTAAATCACGAATTTAGATATACAAATTGTAATTTTCAATTGAATTTTGGGTTTGAACCTTTTTGGAGTTTTTGGTGTTTGCGGTCGATCTACACAACTATTTGATTTGATTTCTTGGTCGAGTCTTGTTTGAGTGATGTTGATAATGGGAAAAATGTTTTAGAATTTTTCCATTTTGTAAATTGCTCGAATTTGGAACAATTAGGGTATAAGATGGCTTAATGTTGGGTTTGTTGTCGAAGTTGAAGTGCGACTTGGTTAAGGATTCGGGATCGATCGCATTTGGGAAGGTTGAAGGTCTTGGTGGTGGCATCACAATGGAGTGGTCGGCAAGAATAATTGGCGGCGTGATGGTCGGCAAAGGGGAGATTTTGGTGGTCGTTGTTACTGCAGATTTCGATGTGAGGGTCGAATTTGTGTTTCGTGTGAATTTGTTGGATCTGAGATTGGATTTGGGTTTGTACGTGTTCAAGGGACCGCAGGCGATGGACGTGACGATCGTCGACGGCTGGAGGGGATCGCGCACGTACACACGTGTACGTGGTGCATAGATTTGGTTAAGGGGGGGTTTTGTTTGGAGAAGATGAAAACGTCTCGGGTTAGCACTCGTGTTTCTGGAGGAACGACTTGAAGATGATAGTGATGGGTTGCTTCGGGATAGAGACGAGTGAATCCTGGAATCATATTCGAGTTGTTTGACTTGATTCTGTAGTGTTTTAGTTGCAGTTAATACTTGTTTGAATAAAAAGGAAATAAGTTTACGAGTTAAAACTTGTTTGTGTAAGTAGGAAGTAAATCAACTTTTATAATAAATTAAAAAAAATGTTTTGAATTTTAATTCAGAAGGAATGTTTTCATTTTAAAATATTAAATCAAGTTATTAAGTAATGATTTAAAGACTAAGTTTAAATTTCTAATGAAAATTTATAAGTTTAAATTAGATATTTTAAGTTTTAAATTTATTTCCAAATGTTATTTTTTTCTAATTAAGTTATTAATATAAATTTTGTAAACCAATAGAAATGGTTTATCTTTAAGTTATTAATTTTGGATTAGTTTTCAAATAATTTATCTATCTAGATAATTATGATTAATTTATTTTGATATGAACTTAAGGTACTTAATTAAAATGTGATTCATTAATAAGTAAAAGTTTAATTAAGAATGATGTTTTCTTAATTAATTAAAGATTTTGAAATATAATAAGTTAATTAATTAATTGTTTAATTAATTTTAAATAATTAGTAAATTGTTTATTTAATTTTAAATAATCACTTAATTATAGATTAATTAATTGTAATTACTTAATGAAGTAATTAATGATGAATTATTGAATGTAATTGAATGATAATTACCTGTGGAAGTAATTAGTAGAATTAACTCATGGGAGTAATTAGTGGAAGTGATTAATGGATAATCACTTAATGTTATCAATTAAGGAAATTGATTAATTTTATTTGTTTTGAAGTTAATTAATTATGAAGTAATTAATTAATTAATTAATTAATTAAAGAAATAAGGATTGTTTAATGATAGAATTAATTTTTTGTTAAGTAATTAATTAAGAGAGTAATCAAGGTTTATTAATGAAAGTAATTAGAAGGTAGATACTTATGTAAGTAACTAAAGGTTAATTCTTAATTAATTTAGTTAATGTAATTAATTAATTAGAGAGTGTGATTAATTTAAGAATAATTTACTAGTGTAATTAATTAAAATGTAATTAATTAATAAAGTAATTAATTAAGGATTAATTGTTAATTTAAATTGATTAATAATTACTTAATGAAGTAATTAAAGATTAATTAATTAGATTAATTAATCAAAGGGTTAGTATAATTAATTAAGAAGTTAATTTATTTAGATAAGTAATTATGAATTGTTAATTACTGTTGATGATTAATGAGATGATTAAAAGTTAATTATTTGATTAATTTAAGAATTATTAATTAATTAGGATAATTATCTATTTAATCAAGGTTAATTAATAAAAGTAATTAATTTTAGTGTGATTAATTAATTGTAATTAATTAAGGTTTAATGTAATTAATTACAATTGATTAATTAATGGAAGTTAATAAAGGATCATTAATTATTATAATTAATGATAGTAATTAAAGGTTAATTACTGAACCTGGTTAAGGATAATCACTTGAATGTAATTGAAGTATAATTAATCAAGAAAAATTAATTTAAGAAGATCATTAAGAGAATGATTTATTTATTTATTTGGGATAAATAAATAAAGAAGAATTATGGTAATCCAATTGGTTAGGAGTTAATCAATTCTGCTTTTGAATGTTTAATTGATATTGGATAATCAATTGATATTGAGTGATTGATATTTGGTGATTGATATTGGATGATCAATTGATATTGGATAATCAATTGATATTGGATGATTGATATTGGGTGTTTGGTTGATACTGGATGATTTGGATATCTCTGTTATGTTGTATGCTGCTTTGTGAGATGAATATTTGTTATGAATTATCTATTGTGATAATGTGATTCATTCATCTATTTATATCATCCTGTGTATAAGTTTAAATTGTTAAACCCTTAAGTACAACTTGGACATTAAAATGGCGTTTGGTTTCGGTGAGACTGGGATCAGGTTGCCATATTTGGGATCCGAAAACCACATCGATTCCAATTAAACGTTAGGTCGTGAATCCAAGTGGAGCAAGTGAAGACTCGAGGTGTAAGAACTATACGTGAATATAACTCTGTGGGTGATTCCGTAATGAGTTTGACGGAATAGTACTTATAGGTTCGAGATGGTGATTTAGAGTGCAAGGGCTATGGTCTTTGACTCTGAGGGTGATTCCGAACTGAGTGCAACGAGATAGTGCCTTCGGTTTCTTTCGAACCCGGAATGAACTTGTATGGATTGAATGCTTTCAGCATATCGTCAGGTGGACGATGAGCATTCTAAGATAGATGTGTTCTATAAAGGTAATCGCAGCCTCAAGCCTCGTCAACCGGGAAAAGCTAAAACAGGGGAGGTGCAGCAAGGCTTCGTGGGTAGCTTCCACTGGAGAGCAAGATTTACCCCTGTCTAGAAGTCCCTTTTTATTTCGGCTGTGTGGGGCGGTTGATTCCGGACAACCGCCGGGGTTGTCTTGTTCGGGACTGTTCAGTAAAGAATGGTCCCGGTCTTGTGTTGTAGGGGAGTTAGGGTGGCTCCCCGGTACGTTGATCTAGGCCACGTACTGTGACGGGCGGTACCCCAGTAGCCCTGCCATTGATGGAAACCCATTCTTCCTACAAGACCATACGGTTTTGTTTGTATTACCCACTTTTGTGGCTAGTAGCTGGAATTTAATAAATGTAACAATTTCAGCTATTTCATATTTATTTGAAAACACTAGACACTATTATAATATCACTGGATTTCCTATCAAATGTTTTGGTTAGCGTAATTAAGGTAAAAACTTTTCTATGTTTATGTGTGGGAAGTCCTACGTGATACCTTTTCTTTTCAAAAGGTTTTTCTAAAGTTAAACAATTCTAAACCGTTTACTCACACCAGACCCCTGTCTGACCCGAGTGTTTATTTTATGTTTTATTAAACTCTTGGGTACTCATATTATGTATGAGTAGTCAAGTGTTTCAAGTTAACTTGACGAATTATGGAGGAGATATGGAGCAGGAGGCTTCCACGTGTAGATATATTATGGTTCCGCTGTGTTGTTTGGTATAAGATGTGTACTCTGATGTAATATGATACGATGTAATATTTTATGTGATATATTATATTTCGTTCGTTCCGTTGTGAGTTATCTGATGTTGTTGTTTCTTTCTTTCTCTTTCTTTTCTTCTTTTATCCCTTTCTTTCTTCATAGATGATGCGATTTCCTGGAGATAGGAAGTCGGGTCATCTCAAGCATCATCGTTCTCACTTCTGAGATTGCCATATCACTTACATGGTGTAATGACCCGCTATTTTGGACTATTCGCATCCGCACATGTCAGACTTGAATAATTAAAAATACCGAATTGTTAATTTAAATTTGGCAAAACTCAGATATACAGTAAATAAATAATCACAGAATCACAGACACAGAGTAATAATATGCAGCGGAAGTAAAAGAGATAGTAGTTCATGAAGCTACTATATAAATATATAAGATACATCAGAGTTTACAACAGAAGAGTAATACGATACATCAAGTGCAAATCAGAATACATCACTGGGATCATCGAATACTGAAAGCAGAATAAATGGCTGGATCTTCAAGCAAAGCTCCAACTCCAAAGGTGAGTCTCAAAAGCTGAACCACTCAGTCTGACCCGAGCGTAAAGCAAAGCACAAAACACTCGAGTTAGGATTAATATTCTTATATCAATAAATTCAACTCAAGTGAAATAACAATTGAAATATAAGTAACTCAAAGGATGTTGGAATAACCATCCTCTAAGGATCCGTTAAACTATCTACTATGTAGTAATATACGCTAAATAGATAATGTCTATCACTAATATAAATATCAAAACAGTGTTAAGGCGTTACCATTATCCCCCTTAACACATTTTATATAAGCGTTATAGTCTATACAACACTGTAAACTCCATCGTAAATAGTGGGCTATCAGGGAGTACTCCATAGTTATAACACAAAACAAATTCGTAGTGGTCGCGTATATAGGGATAAAAGTATGACAAGGCACATGAGGCAATACCCAAGGTAGTGAAACTACCGTTTGCCTGATCCGGACTGGTGAGAACGCATCGCCGCAACGATCGCAACACCGCGAAACAAAACTTAAGAAATTCCGAAGGTGCACCAATCAATCATAAGTAATGAGTAGTAGTTACGAAGAAGTGTGTTCGCTCGAGGTAGCTAACCCCATTTGGCTCGGCACGGCTCCTGATTTTAGTCATTTCCAATTTGACACAAGTGTCAAGGCTATCCATTATCGTCCTCTTTCTTCAGTCGTCACGTACATCATTCCAACCACTTCATTCTGGATCACACTCCGCGTATAGTTATTAAAGTGGTTTTCGGTTTGGACAGAGAGTATGTCCATAACCGATTCCGGTCTTTTTAATAACTTTCGTAATTATTACACCGATTGGTCGTTTAATAAATTTCGAAACCAAATCAATTTCAATTTCAGTTAGAATTTATAAATCAACATTTCAATTGTCTTCCACTATCAATTTTCAAAATTTACGTTACAAACTTCCAAATAACCATTACAAAATCTTACAATTCAATTTCAACATTTATTCAAACAATTCAAATATTGATTCAAGTTCGTATGTAATTTCATTCCGAAATCATTTAAAGTGGTTTAATTTTCATTCAAATCAATTTAAATCCATTTATCGATTTCATTCAATATTAGCTAAGTAAATTTGTCCTTCAAAAGAACTTCTATTTAAATTCCAATTTATTTAAATCAATTACTTACGATCAACTTCATTATATCAAACTTCAAATTGAAATACATTAAACTCGTCAAATCAATTCTTTAAATTACAACTTTTCTGTTAATTTCAATAAATCCCATTCATTTCAACAAATCACATTTATTTCTTGTTAAAGAAATTCAATTTTCACTTATTCATTGACTTCGTTACAAATTTCGAACTCAATTAATAAAGAACTAAATTTCACATAATCGAGAAGTTTCAATTTCACTTATTAACTTACTTAAATAATTTTCCCAAACTTTAATAAATAAAGAGACTCAATTTCATTTATTAACAAAGTTCACATTCACTTATTCAAAAGTTCAATTTCTCTTATCAAACAATATAATTTTTACTCAATTGTCAAATAATTCAATTATTAATAATTTCAAACATAATTATTAAATAATTTCAAAACTTAATAATTACAAACTTGATTATAAATTCAAACTTAATTATTAAATCATTTCCACTTAATTATAAATTCAACTTAATAATTTCAAACTTAATTATAAATTCAACTTAATAATTTCAAACTTAATTATAATTCCAAACTTAATTGTAATTTCAAATTTAATTATTAAATGATTTCAAACTTAATAATTTCAAAACTCAATTATTACTAATTCCAAATTATTCATTAATAATTCTAAATTTAATTATTAAATAATTAAATTTCAAACAACGTTCTTTCATCAATTACTCGTTAATATTTGCTTCATATTTCAATCTTTACATTTTCCTCTTAAAATTCAAATTCCAACTTCATTTCAAAACTTATTCTTTACTCGAATAAAATCATTATTTATTTTTAAATCAAATTATCGACCAATCAGATTTTTACTTAGTTCTCTATCCTAGGTCAAATTCATTTGGATATATATCATTTCAACCCGATTCCATTTCAATTCAAAATCAAAGCATAGCAAAGAGAACTTGCAGTGTGATAACTGGGATGGTGTCAAAGTAAATAAACGAGCAATAACAACTATCAATAACAATACAATAATCTTCAAATAATCGAGAAATAATCGTATTAATTCACATTGTTATTTATGTGAATTAATATAATTATTTCTAGAATCTACACTATCATTTCATGTAGATTAAATATTATTACATTAGGTTTTTCACTTGTCGTTCAATTTCAATTTCAGATTTAATACTATAACAATTAATCCAATATATGTTCAAAGGTTCAAAGTGTAATTTATCAAATTCTACATGTCAATTAACTTGCCAATTAAAAGGGGTCATATTATACAAATTTAACTAATCAAATTCAACCCATATGTCGATCTAAATTTTTAACTATCATACGACAATTTCAATTGCGTAATATTTATCACTTTATACATTACAATTTAACATCCAACATAAACAACAACAATCAATCATTTATCAACCAAACGAGATTTATCATCATATAATTAACAAATAACGATGTCAAATGTCACAGGTGAACTGATACAGGTAATAACATACATATAACAGTGTAAATAACTAACAGTCGCATATTTCAATTGTCGTTTCAATTGAAATCAAATTTAATAAATAAAAGAACATTAGTCGTGAGTGATTGCTCACCTTTCGAGGCTAGAGAGATGAATAGACAATGAAGTCGAGTCATGAATCGCAAGCACGACTTCCGAAATAAACTAGATTGGCACGAATTGACGAGCAAAGCTATTAAATATGAATTTTCGAAATCAAATCAGAACAGGATCGGTGAAAGTAAATGGTATCAGTGGACATGTATATATAAACATATTCCAAATTTAAACACATAGAATATATATAAAATATTTCAAAAATCAATTTTAAACGTATATTTTCAAAATGATATTTAATTCAAACACAGATAAAATTAGATACATATATCTCAATTATTGTTTAAATAGAAACGTATATATTACAACAACATATCTATATATTATTTTAAAACACCCATATAGCAAAAATACAAACGCAACATATATTTTATCATTCCAAAATACCCGCATTTCACAAAATCCATATATATAATAACGCGTGCAAACTTACTTACATTATAAACCATTATATAATATGTTTTAACCAATCGTATAACTTAGAAAATGTAAAGTAGCATGTTACACTTAATATTATATCCTTAAATCCACACCTCTATACGTGTATTCTTAGATAAAATTTCTACATACTTTATATACAATACCTCATATCCAATATATATACTACAAAACAATAGTAGACTTTATATAACTATATATGTACACTTTCAGTATACGTATGCAAACCCAACAAAAATATGCAGATGACTAAATATATAAGCAAGTAAATGGAATCGTATAAATATTCAGAAAAGCAAAAATCTGTTTTTCATAAAATACCATATGCAAACCAGGAAACAAAATATGCATATGTATACTATTATATGCATTATCGTTATAAGTACAACTCTATAGAAACTATACATATTACTAACCTTACATGTACACATTGTACTACACTATTAAATCATTACAAAATATACTTTTAAATCATAGATTCAAAATAAAGTCTTTGTATATATATTAAAGTACGCATACAGTCTTTAGCAAAATTCACAGGCAATATTTGCCAACCCAAACTATGCATGCAGATTTCCTATTAACATTCAAGCATAATATATGTTATAGCCTAGACTATTCATGCAGACTTTCATAAATATATGCAGGCTTGTAAAATGTATAAATATAATATATAATAATTGACAATTGCCTACGTACAGATCCTATATTCATATATATACAACACATAGAAACACATAGATGTACCTATGCGTGCATCACTAGAGGCGAAGTCAGCCACAGAGCGGGGTGAAGAGAGGATGCTCGCGGTGAAGTGGGGTCAAGTGGAGCACGCACGGTTAGCTGATGGGTTGTTCGAGTAAATAGCTGCGAGGCGAGGTGGAGGCACAGGCGTCGGGTAGCATGGTTGTGAGGCTTGGTGAACAGGTGCTGGGCTATGCATGAGCTAGGCTTCGGCCATGGACGGTTGTGAGGAGAGCGGGAGGGCGAGAGGGTCGGACGGTGGATGGTGGCGTTTGGAAAGGTGCATGGAGGATGCATTGGTCAAAGAAGGGGAAGTTCAGTTAGGTGGGTGCAAGGCTGGTGTCGGTGGAGAGGGCGGTGAGAAGCGTGTGGTTGTCGGAGGCGCGTTGGTCGAGCTGTGCTTGGTCAGGGTTTTGGTGAAGGAAGGTCGACACGAGGCGAAGGGATGGAAGAAGACGAGCGGGAGCGGTTGCTAGCAGGGGAAATTTTTTGTGAAGCTTTATATTTTTTTCTCTGAAGGACCAAGAAAAGAATGAAAGGGGAAGAAAATGAATGTTTGCATAATGTAGGAGGAGGCTGATGGAAAAATGCAAAAAGTCTCGTTTGTTGTGTATCCATAAATTTTTCTTTTTTCATCAACCGAAACAAAGGGAAAAGCAAAAGTCTCATCTGTTCGATGCAGGAGTAATAAGAGCTATGCAGATTCTTAGGTAAGGCTATTCAATATGCACAGGAATACAAAAGAACTCGAACGACTACCGATAAGATTACTATTTCAAGGATTCCGCTGTGTACCGGATACCAAACACAGAAGTGAATGTACCATTGAGATCAGCACGATGGTACGGTCAAAACGGTATACATATGTCAGTGGTTCGATTAAATTTTAAAAATTCGAAATTTTCTACTGCGGAAAATGCATGAAAAACGTAGAAAAATAAGATCGAGGAGCTAAAGATGTCCGAATTTGGAAAAACGACAAACTGACATCTTACTCAAAAGATGGTTTAGAATTTTTCTATGTAAAAATATTTTGGTTTTGAAAAAACGTTTTATTTTCATCGCTTTTTAACTGATTAAATTGAAGTAAATTTACGAACGAAACAAACTTTCATATTTTCAAACGAAAATTTACCAGCTGCCATATTTAACTAGACGCATTCCAAATATCAAATTTTTATTTCAAATTTTTATCGTTTAAATGTTCACAAAATTTCAATTAATAACGTTGTTAAAACCGGTTAAATTTACGGGTTGTTACACATGTTGCATAGTCAGCGCAGTCGGTGGATGATGGCAGTGAGCTATGGAAGGTTGAGGGAAGATCGACTTAGAGGCAAGATATTAGGTTAGGGATCTCTCTATCCATCCACGTACTGCTTCAATTGGTTTGTGAAGGCTTGAAGGGCTGCTTGGAAGGGATCTAAGGTAAGCTCTGTAGAGGCACCTGTCTTAGCTTGGATTACGGAGATAAGGAGTTGCTTTCTTGGTATTCTTGAGGTAATGTGAAATTGTTCTTGGTTAGGAGGAGTGTTGGAATCGATAAGATCATGGTGTTATAGTGGTTCCTAAAGGGAATGTAAGTAAACTTTGCTAGAGAGAGAAATCGCCCTCCTTCTAATGCCAAAAATGTTGATGAGATTTTTCGTCTCAAAAACACGTAGGTATTTTTGAAATAGTCGCATCGCTGAACGCTTACATGATTACGAATCAGTAAAATTAAGTAATTTAAAATTGCCTTTATAGGAAGAATTACGCGTCAATAGCACTAACATAATTATGAGGAAAATCCAAAATCTAATGACATGTCATCGCCTAATTCGTTAAGCAAGATAGTACCAAGATAGAAAAAATTAAAATCAAGTACTGAAAGTAATAAAAGTGACATAACGAGTTTAGGTGGTTTGGATGTTAATGAATCCTATATCAATGCAGAAATGTCATTATCTTCCTTTTTGTTCGTAGTACAAACAAACAATGGTAGAGAGTACATTTATTTATTTTAGTGTTTCTTAAAAGAGGAAAGTCTAAAAAATTCTCTCTTTCCTGCTACGGTACCTTCTATTTTTTTATATAGAGAATTACAAGAATTTCTTTCATCAACCATGCATGTTCCTGATTTTGACACTTAGATTACACCACATGACAGTCATCCATCTTGCTTGTTCAGTGTGTATGGATTACGAAAGTAGCCTTCGGGTTTTTTATTTCTACCTTTGGATCATGCTTGTGTTGATCATTCATCTTATTGATTTACCGTACAAGGATTGCCAACATGGTCTTCAGTGGGAAATTATGATTTGAGTTGGTGAATTTATAACTTAGGTTGAAAGTTTGAAATTAAAGTAGGACTACCTAAGTTTGAATAGACCACAACTTTACGATTCTATAAAGCAATAAGCTAGTGGATTGCGCGCTTGTGTTGATGAAGCCGCAATTAGAAACTATCCTCCATTTCAAGAAAAACCACATTATTATCAGCACTTTAGAACTTTGGTCTAGTTTATTTGAAATTGCGCCTTTATTATGTTCGAGGTAGCGACACCATATAATATTCGAACTACATCAATACTTCAGAAGTTGTACCGCATTGTTCAATTGAAACATCAGCAAATTGTAGTGTTGGAAACAGTTGGAGTTGAGTTGTATAACTTAGTAGATGAGACTATGCTATTATTTTAAAGAATGATCACCTTTCATGAACTGTTCTTCGTTGTTCTCATCAATAGAGGACTACGCTGTCGCCCATGTGTTTGAGCTGGGTTCAATTATCTTGGAGATGAAGTTGGGATCTCTTGGTTTGCCTTTGAGGAATGAGGCTGACTTTTGGTTGCTAAGCAGTCTAACCCCATAGCCTTATCCCTCGAGTCCTTATATTTGTGGGTAGTGTTTTTGTGATTGCGGCGTTGTTCTGTCACATCAAGATAGTGGGGCATCTTTATTATTTCGATGTTGATATAAGATTGCGGTACATCCATACCACAATAGATGTTGGTTTAAGATTGCGACACATCATTACTACGTGTAATTGCTTTAAGGATGTTGTCGTAGTTTTATGTCATTAGGGTTGCTTTTTCTTGAGCTGCAGCACAATCCTTTTTTTTGTTATTATTTAAGATTGTGTCGCAGCTTTGACCCATGAGGCCTTACTTTTGGAACCACTACAACCTTTATTTTTGGTATTTGGGAGCTACGTGATTTAGAGGTTTTGCCACAGTCCTTCCCTTTGAATGTTAGAGTTACAGATCAGTTCTTGCACTTTAGCAGCTATCTCAATTAATTGGTGCAGTATTATAGCGTCAATACTACACTTTACCAAATGGTGCGGTTTTCATGTTTTGTTATTGCCTTGAGTCTTCGGCATGGTCCTACCTAGGTTTTGTTCTTGTTTTCATTTTCTAGTCCAACTTCTTTTATCGGAGTTTTTTAGCCTGGCGCTTGCATTGGTTTATCTTAGATATAGTTTAGAAAATATGGGTGTAACATTTACATTGTTCAATCTCTATTATCCATTGTTGATAAACAGTTTGTCACATGCTATATATGAAAAAATATCTCGACCTCTTATATGTTCCAGGTTTATGTTGCATTTTATACTAAATTGTTAATATCACAATACATTATTGTACCTCCAATGGCGAGACCCTCTCCGAGCTCATTTATAAATTTGTAGACATATACCGTTTTCATTATGACATTATTCAAGGTGATGTACTCAACCTTCATACTCGAATCTGCCACAACCTCTCATTTGGAATCTTTCAAACTTAAAGCCCTTTAAGGGTGAATATAAAATTTAAGATTAGCGTACCACCATCAACATCACTTAAGAAGTTCAAGTCCAAATACTCCTTGATTAGTAGTTTTTGGTTTCTATAAATAATCCTTTATTATCACATAAACACTCCGGAATATTCTTAACTATCATCCACTTATTTTCACTTGGATTTAATATTCACAATCTACACGAAGTACATATGAAATTTTTTGTATAATACATACCATATCATACAAGATGAATCATATTATCGACCCATAAGGAAACTATTTCATATGCTCTTTTTTCTCATCTATAGGAAAAGAAATCTTTTCTCTAAAGGAAAATTCCATGCCACATGGAAACGTTTCCATACTCTAGAATATCCACATTAAACATTCTAATGTGGTGTTTATGCACATTGATTGGGAAATTCCTACATCCTTATATACTGAGTATATAGAGTGCCTCTCTTTAAACCTTTATCGATAATTAAACAATCGTTCTTTAACTAATTGTAACATTTGACATCATTACTAATCATTAGCATGTTATTATATAGTATTTAGAAACATTTTAGCATATATATTTTCCTTTTATAGAGACATGCTTCTTCTACATTTCGACTAATATCAAACTATTTTATTCTCAGTCAAAATACTTGTTCCAACCTCTAGATAGTTGTTTAAGATCATAGATTGACCCTAAAATTACATGAACCTTATTCTACTCCCACTAACTTTGAGAAAATTTAGTTATGGTATACAAACAGCATTCTGTAAATAATTTTTTAGATGTTCATTTCAATGATCATATTCCAGAACTCATAGTTATATTATGTGAAAATTTGTGAGTAGAATCTAAGTGCACTCAAGAATAATGACTAAAAAAAATTACATAATCAATTTTAATTTTTGGAATCGAAGAGGTCATTTCCCTCAACCTTGCTTTATAAGTCTATAAATTTCCAATTACATCGATCTTCTTATCGAAGAATCACTTGTGGTTAATTAATCATATCTTTTCAAGTATAGTTTTTCAAAATCCATTTTTTATTATGTATACGGAATCCATCCTGGATTTAAAGCATTATTTGCATGTGGCAAAGTCTATACCGTCCATGGCCTATCGACAATTAAGGGAATTGTCATTATAAACAATCCATTTTCGCGACATCGATAAGAGCTCTTAGTCCCTCTTCAATTTGCAAAATATCCAATAAACATTCTAATTGACATTGTTCTTAGGCTCACTTAAATCAATATTGTCTACATGATTAGTATTCATGTTTTTGGATCACATCCAAATTTATAAGAAAAAAAATACCTTTGGTAAGAAGTGGAAATGTTTTAAGATGATAATTTGTTTCTTAGTGCAATGAAATGGACGATTTTACAATTTTATGAACTGCCTATAGACTTACATAAAATAGAATTAGTCTTGACTTCACAAGGCACATGTTCTCGATATAAGTTGGACAAACTATATTATAAACTATTTAGGATAAGGTTTCTTCCTGATCCACATATCATATGAAGTCATAAACTAAACTTTTACATGAAATTTACCTCAATATATGTGCTACTCTAATCGCACATTCTCTGGAAAAAATTAATTTTATTGGAATTGTCTTATTCAGCGGTGAGTGAAAAGGTATATTTTAAAAAAATTGTCTGTTTGGATCTTATTAGGCCCATGTAATCTATTAACTAACATTAGATCCAATGTATTTATTAAAATAAGCTTATATTTTATTTTAAACTATTTTATGCTCATTTACTTAATTATATTAATAAAATTATTTAATATTGATTTGAATATAAATACACACACACACACACATATATTCACTATGTAATATGAAAACATATATATAAGCATGAGGATAAGATATGGATATTAAAATTTATACCTATTATATACACATACATATTATACGTACATATAGGTATGATAAACACACATGCATATCGGGAATATAAATGTGTAAATATATACATAGATTGTAACAACCCAATTTAATGTAATATTAATCGTAGTTAATAATAGTAATTAAATTAATTAATTAAAGCTTGGAAATTAATTTAGTAAATTAGGTTAAGAAATTATTGAATGAAAGGATTTAAATCGTGAAAGTAAGATATTTGAAAGTTAAAATAAAATAAGATGTGAAAGAAAATATGTTTTATAATAGTGATGTAATTAGTATATAATATTAATATTAAATAAAGTTATTTTTTGATGGAATGGAATATAATTTTAAAAGTGCAAGAATATATATGTGTTTTCATTTTCTTGGCCCAAACACTATAACCTAAGCCTAAATTCATTTCTAGAATTTTCTTCCCACAATCTTTCTCTGCTCACTTATTTTACTCTACGTATACTTCCTTCCATTAATTATCATCTTCCTCTTGAAATTAAAACAACAGCAAAACCCTCACCACTTTGAAAATTAGAAAAATCTGTTAAATTAATAAAAATTCCCCAAACTCGAATATTAGCTCCGTGATACTTGGATTCATTTCTAGCTAAGAGGGCTTCTGTTTGTGTTACAGAGGGAGAGTGCGATGTGCATGCATTCGAACAAGTGAGGAAGTTAAAGAAGGAAAGAACACAAACTTAGGTGAGTTTATACACTCAGCAATCTATGTCTAATCTTATAATTCATGAAGTTTATATTGTTTAGATTAATGCTTGGTTCGTATTCATGGTTTGTGCATCAAATCGTGGGATTAATAGGGAAGAAAAGGGAGAGGAGCCACGACCTGGAGCATTTTTACTTCAGGCAATGCATGATCAATCCACCGGTTAATCACGATCTGTGCACTAGTGGTGCTGGGTTGCATAAGCAACCCAGGCTTATGCTTGAGTGTGATGAATTATGTGCATGCAGTGTGTGTGCTGAGTGCATGTATGTTTGCTAATTTCATTTGATTGCACTGTGCATCGCCATGATATATTAATTTGGTTTTCCTCCTTATATACTTCTTTAGTATACAGCAACTTTTTACCCTTTATATTGTTGCTCTATCCATAATCTAAGTGCTGTTATTGAGCAGTGTGCTTATGTACGTGTATGAGGAAGCAGTGTGTGCGAGAGTATCTAGTTGCAATAGTGTGTTTGTGTGTGTATGTGTGTGTGTATGCACATTTGTATGCATCCATGTGAGTGCATATTTTGTTGTGTACCTCTGATGTTTATTTGTGGGTGCATATGGGTTTGTGTACTTTTATGCTTTATACTTCGTGGCTTTTCTTGTTTTGAGTATTTGAATATATTACTAGATATTTTTCAATGTTTTAGCTTTATTAAATTGATATCTTGTTGTTAATTAAACTCAAACTTGTAGCTAACTATATGATTTATACACTCTTTATTGCATTGTGAATGAAGATACCATATTTTTGGACTGATATCATGTTTGTTAATTTAGAGGAATTAAGTACTTTGGAAACGAAGTACAGTCAAGTATTGATGAATCATTGATTTCTATTCAAATATATGTTGTGTATAGATTCATGAACTTTGTAATTGAGAAAAGTCTTAATTGGTTTTGATAAAAATCAATGTTTAGTTTGATAATCAATTAATATCTTTTGTTACCTTCAATTTCCTTCATCAAAGAGTTTTAATTTGCATATGGCAGATTCTTCAACTATGTGAAATCTCAAATATGAATCAATTGTTCAAAGTTATTATTTCAGAATGTGAACTATTGAGCATGGAGATTAGAATGATGAATATCTTATCCTATGATGATTTTGTACAATTTTGTACGGTGGACATGTAGGCTAGAATTTAATACATCTTCCCAAATTTTAAGCCCATAAGTCTGCATGATTTCATTGAAAGCTTGAACATCGATGTAAGCTTAGACTCAAGTTCATTAGAATGTTAGCTTCCTTATAGTAGAACAAAAATTCCCGATATCACAATGACATCGCTAAATTGGCATTACAGTGGCACCACTAACTTTTTAGTGACAATCTTTTTTTTATAGGAGCTTTGGGCATCTCTAATTAGATTAGCTCCACCATAGGAATGCCAAAAGTCCATTGCAAAATTGCAGGATTATAGTAGTGTATAAACCAAAACACATTATACCTTTAATTCTAACATACAAAAATAAAAAGGAAAGCCCCCGATAGTCAATAGTCTTATTAACATAAACATGATGCAATTTCATATGCATGTCAAACAAACCAAGGATCCTTATCAAACATACATTGAAAATTTAATGAAAGCCTCATGGTAGATTATCATTCTTTAACTTGTTTATAAAAGGTGAAATTTTAAATGAAACTTACATTTGTACATATAATACACTATTTTATATGTATGCTAAATATTCCTAATAATTTTATAATCTAATATTTAAGAATTTGGTGGAACAAAACTATTTAAGATTTAACAATTATTGCATCTAAATATGTTAGAAAGTAGCAAATGCTAAAAAATAAGAAAATTAGGTAAATAAAAGAATGCTACATTGCAAACTAAAGTCATGACTGCATAATGACGGAGGGAAGATTCTACGAATAGATTTTCTAATTCATTGAAGAAACATCATTAGAACTTTCCCTTCATCAACTTCATACGTGGATGAAAAATAAAAAATGAATAATTTAGTTGTAAAAATTATTACCATAAAGAAGTTAGATTAAAATATGTAAATCAAACAAATTGACGGAGGTAATTCAAAAAACGGACCATAAATATAATATTTTAAGTCTTCTTGTCAAAATTTGTGGGTTGTAAAAACATTACTGCTTAATAAAATTAAAAATGATTGTCATAAAGAAATTGGATTGTTTACTTTTAAAGTTGTTAGTTTTGTAGCTAGTTATAGATAACTTTTTCTCTTTCTTTCTTGTTCTACTTATAATTTTTTGCTAGTTTATATTACTTATATAGTAAGGGGTATCTTATAACTATGATATTACACTAAAAATGTTATCATAAGTAAAATGAACTTTTCCCGATCTATTGCATTCTCAATCGAAATTGTAAATAGGATAATAGAAATCTATATATGGTTGGATCGTTTAGTTAAAAAGTATTTTTGACAACATAAAATGGAGCATCAATACTAAGGACCTCTCGACATCCAATATCATTTAATCAAATAATTTGTTACCTTAACCAAAATACAATCAATATAAGAAGCATCATTCTACCCATGAAATAAATTTTGTTGGAAATAAACCATGGATAATTAGCTCCCAAAAGGATAAGGTTTCTTGTTCTTTCTTTATTTATATAATATCTATCAAATGGTAATAATGTTAATATTGTCCATTTCCCGATATACCTCTTTTTGTAGCCAACAATTTATAATTGAATTATTTAATGCTTTTTCTACCAATCATTACATAAGTTACCTTAAATTATCAGTAAGACAAGATGCTGAGATGAGATATTTTTTCAAATTTAGAAAAGAATGAAAAAGCAATAAGTATTTTGAATCACTAACAATTATAAGCTAATACGCCAATTAATAAGCATTTATCCTTTTCTTGTATTTCATAGATATAATTCACCTAAAATAACATTCAGACAAAAAGATTCAAACCAATTGTAAAAAAAATGATAAAAAAGTGAATGTAAGGAGTAACAAAAAAGAGCATCATTGTTTCAACACTTCCAAGTTGGTAGCATAGTTTCCAAAATATAGTTTTTGTAACTCGGTAATAGATTATGCTTTGAAATATGCACACTATTTATTATTTTTAAACTTCATAATTAGAATTTATTGATTACTCCATATCATTTTGAAAGGTGCAACACTAATGACATATAAAATCTGCACTAATGAGACAAAATAGTACACAATTTATTCAGTTTATATAATGATTGATACACCTCATAAAATTTGAAACTAACACTTCATATTTCTAAATAAAAGTAAAATGTTTCTTAATTAAACACATTATGGCAAATAAACAAACATGTAAATTGCGTTTAAAACATAAATAAGAAATAGGAAAAATATTCCAACAAACCTAAGAATAAAATCAAAGGTACCTAAGAATAAAATTAAAGGAGTGGAGGCGATAATATTCAAATCTCTATTAATGGCAACGAAAAAATGAAAAAGATACCAATAAAGCTATCAGGCATATAATTTACCTTCTAGATATCATAAGCACTAGAAATAACACAATATTGAGGAAGAAAAATCTATGCAATTTATTGGCAAAACATTGCTCCATTTTTCAGATACAAAATTGTGTAGATTAGAGTTTGGTCACTAAAATCTTCTATTAACTTTTAGGTTCCCTTTGTTTAGTGTAGGAGGTGAATTCTTGGGACTAAAGAATGAAAAGTCATAGAAGAATAATAGTTTACATATGAAAAAACTTTAGTTAAGGTGTTGCATAAGAAAAATACATATTTAACAATCAATTGTAAATTCAAAACAGAACGTGTAAAATGGGAATACCTTTATAAACAAGATGAGAAGGGAAAAGAGAATGGTTATGTTATGTAAGGACCCGTAAATTTTCGATGATTAAATTTGATAATATTATGAGGTTTTGGTAATATAATATTGAAAGAAATAAAAATCTATAACTTAATAATGGAATGAACACTAAAATAAAGTGTAACAATGTTAATGTAAGTTGTTTATTAACAATGTGTATGAAATTCCAATTCAATGTAATTTAAATGCTATATGCTTGGTTATAAATTTAATATAAGAAAATAAAAGTAAATATTAAATTACCCAATAAAATAATACATTGATTAATAGTAATTGAACGAAATTTGTGTTATGAAACTAATGTTAACATTTGTTGTAAGCAATAAACTTATAAAGGTAATTTAAAAGTAAGTAGTGACAATTATTATAAGTTACATGTTTATTTAGTTAGTTGAATTGGATTTGGAAATAAATTGTAATAAATGAAATTAAATATTACGTTACTTGAAATTAAGATAAAAAATGGTGAATATTAACATACCAAGATATAAACCAATGTTTTGAGAAAAATGTGTGATCCTCTATAAATAGAGGAGAGCACACATGAAATTATATATATCATAAAATGAGGCACTGCCAACATGCCTGGCAGGTGACAAAACTCAGTACATGTATCAAAAAAACTCAGGTACCCCTAAGATGAGTTCTGGCAAGGCCACCACCCATCACACCCCAATATCGAGCTCCGAAATAGCCACCATCTGATATTAAGGTGTTAGAAGTACCTAAAAAACTAAAGAAGAGCCAATAATACTGGATGTCGTCACAAACTAAGAAGGAAGCTCCACGCTTCTGGTCCGGTAGGAATGGAAAATCAACTACTCTAAAGTGGAACTGAATATGATGCTGAATGAAAAATACGCACTGAAGACTCTGTACAAATGGAAGAAGTGCCAAGTAGAAGAGTAGATCCTCCTGAAAATAGAATGCCACAATGGGGATGAAAGTGTCATGTATCCGTTGTGGAACAGCTAGTGATCCTGAGAGGAAAACTCTGCTTTTGATGACCTTTCTGCAATCCGAAATCCTGCAATCTGAAGACATGTGTATATGCAAAGTGAACCTAACACCCTATCACCCATACCTGTGTCTGAAGGATGATTAAGAAAAAAGTTAGAATGATACATATATATGTATATTTATATAATTTATATACATATACATGTATTAATGAGGTAGGAAATAAAAAACCTGAATAAGACTAACTGGACAAATACTAAAGAATTAAAATACTTATAAACTAATACCAACAATGACTAGTACAATAATTGAAACAAATCTTAAAAAATTCTTAAGTACGTTTGATCATCGTAAGTTATGATTAACAGCAAGATCATCATATAAGTTTGAAAAAATATTAATACTACTGTTGTTAATGTTAAATATATAATTATTGTGTTTAAATAGGTTAATATTATAACTAACCTTATTAAGATACCCTTTAAATAGGTTATTTTTAGGTAATTTATATTTAGGATTAGAAATCCAATTAAAACAAAATGAATGAATTGTAAAAATCAATTTATTAAAACGACTACTACTATTATTAAAAATTATTTGATTTCTTTCAAACTAAATATACCAGCAAATAATAATGAATATAGTGTCTAGTAAGAATCTAATATTCTTTTTGAACCTAAATCTAAAATTATTCCAGTAGAAGTCACACTTAGGAATTTTTTTATTATATTCAAGTTAAAAATTTTAAGAGTATTATTTAAAATGTAATATGAATCCATGCAATCATAGTATATATGTTTAATATCTTCAAGATGCAGATTACAAAAATAACATTTGCTATCATTTTGAATGTTTTTTCTCTTTAAAAATTCTATTGTATTTAGTTTTCCATGCAATATTTACCACATGTGAATTTTAGATTTTGAAGGAGCATTAGATTTCCATATAAATTTAAAAGAGTTGTTTATTATACCCGAAAAGTTAATAAATCTATAAAAAGAATTAGAAGTATATTTCTTACTATTATCTCATTCCCAACTAATAATATCGTTATCATTATCAATATTATAAATATTTAATCAAGCATAAAGTAGAGAAAGTTGTCTAAGAGTTGAAACTACTAAAATCTTGTTAAGACTAAAATTCCAAGGAGGATCGATTTTAGGAGAATAAACTTCAACAATTAAAGCAAACTTAAAATTACAGATTTCATAAAGCTCTTTAAATTTCAACTTACGAGGTAAGACTGAAATCCAACGGTCATGCCAGAAAGAAGTACAATTACCAGAATGAACTATCGTATTAATACTTAGTTAAAAATTTCATGACATTTTAAAATGGTTTTCCAAAAATTAGATAGATTTTGAGTGACTGGAGAAGTAATTTGATATAAATTGCTATTACCATTATAGTAATATTTAGAAATGATCTCTTTCCACATAGCGTTATCATTTATGTCCTTAAACTTCCATAACCATTTACCTAGTAAGGACAAATTCATATTACGCAAAATAATAAGTCCTAAACCAGCGTCCTTTCTAGATTTACAAACTGTTTCCCAATTTACTAAAAATTTAATACTATTATTAGAATTTCCCTACTACATAAGACATCTCTTCTAATTTTATCGGTTTTATCAATTACCCAATTTGGAAATAGATGCATGGACATCCAATAAATCGGAAGGACTGATAAAACCGAATTTATTAAAATTAATCTACCAGCTCTAGATAAAAATCTCTCATTCCAATTAGAGATCTTATTTTTAATTTTATCAATGATTATAAGCCAATCACCATGTTTGAGTTTAATAGGTCTAATCACAAAATCTAGAGTGTCAAAAGAAAAGTTCATAGTTTTGCAATTTAGAGTATTAGGAACTAAGTTTTCAACTTTTTCAAAATCATTTAAAACTAAAGTAGAACTTTTTTCAAAATTTATTTTTAAACCTGATAAAAGTTCAAAACTGTATAAGATAAACTTAAGGGTAATAATGTGTTTAGGTAAATAGGAAGAAAAAAGCAAAGTATCATCGGTAAATTGGAGAAGCGATATACCATTACGCGATATGTCATTGCCTACATATACTATAGATCCATTATCCACTGCTCTTTTAATAATCTTAGCAAAAACTTTAGCAGATAAGTTAAATAATAAAGGCAATAAATGATCCTCTTGCCTTAAACCTCTCTTAGATTGAATTTTATTACCTAATATACCGTTAACCATAATACTAGAGTTTCCAGTTCTAAGCAAATTCATAATCCAACTAATCCATCTATGACCAATACCTCTAGCATGAAAGGTATCTACAAGAAAAACCTAATCTACCGAATCAAAAGCTTTTGCAAAATTCATTTTTAAAATTGCACAAGTTATGTTATTCTTACAATAGTTGTTAATATATTCTTGAACAACAGCCACTCCACCGGTAATATTTCTCCCTTTAATAAAAGCTGATTGTGAAAAATCAATTAAATCATTCATTCTTGTACTAAGTCTATTAGCTAGAACTTTAGAAATGATTTTAACCGAACAGTTAATCAAACATATAGGTCTGAAATCTTTTAAGTTTTTAGCTCCTGCTTCTTTGTGTAATAAAATAACATTTGCATAATTAAATCTTCCTAATTGCAAATTACAATTATAAAAAACATTAAACATATTAACTAAATCAAGTTTTGAAACGTCCCAAAAAACTTTATAAAAGAAAATTGCGAACCCATCTGGGCCCAAGGATTTATCACCTAACAAGTCATTAATAGCTTTGTAATTTCCTCTTTAGTAAAAGGATTGTCTAGCTTAGATATATCAACAATAGAATCAGACGGATACAGATCTTTCCATCTAACATTGATTTTATGTTTGATTCTAGTACCAAAAATATCCTTATAATAGTCTATAAAAGCCTGGTTAAGATCTCTTTGATCAACTAACTCTTCATTATTAATAATAATAGAGTTAATTGTATTACCATGTTTTCAACCATTAGCTATATTATGAAAAAAATTAGTATTTTTATCTCCTTCATTGATCCCTTGGATTCTGGATCTCTAATTCCACATAACCTCCTCCTTTTCTAAACAGAATTTAGTATTATTCGCTCGTTTCCTTTTTTGCTCATTTTAAAATATCTTATCCTCTCTTACATCATACACGACATCATCGCAATTAGTTATCCATAAACATGAAAATATTTTTATTTGCCAATTATCTCCTTAACAATTAATTATATATGTACAAAAAGTTTGATCAACTTTTGTTGAGAAAAAAGCTGTTTATCAATAAAACAGTTTTCGGTCACATTACCGACTTTTTTTCAAAGAATATATTTTTGTAAAAAAATTTCAAAAACAAGTTTTTTCCGTTATTCATCAATTAAATGATGTCTAACAAGGTTATAAAATCATTTTATAACACTTAATTATATTTCAAAACATTTCGAATTCGTAGATGAAGTATTCGAATTTTAAAGTCGCTACATTATCCCTCACTTGAAACATTTCATCCTCGAAATTCAAAAAAGAATGATAATCAAAGGAGATATATGAAAAAGATACGCATACATATAGGTTACTACTACCACTATATACAAACTAAAATGCATACCAAGAGACTCCCCCTCAAGTGGTGGGTGCACTATAAAAGATATACGATACTAAGATAAGAAGGAAACTTTAGTCTAAAAGCAATAGTGGATGGATCTCCTTTAAACTGCCATCCCTCTTCCTATATCACCCCGAACATCCTCGCACCACGATAATTCTAACCTTAACAAAGGAACAAGCACTCAAATACTCAATAGTATTCACAATTATTAGCAATCAATGCTTATGGTTTTCTCAGGTTCAACTCTCCCATCATCCAAAGACGATAAAGTATCCACTAAGCATACCTTATGCTCAATAGCCTTAGGTTTTTAGTTAGACGATTATTCATGCTACCTCATAACAAATTGAAAAGTCACTCTCCAAACTTTTCATAAGTTAAGATACATTATAAGAATGTACTAACCCCGTATGAAGTATATATATCATCCATACGCAATATCTACTCTATCACTTACTCAATATCATGGATTTCATTTTCCAGCTAGTATAGATCACTTAACCTCTCTAGTGCAGACCCTGATTTGGTTCCTTGATTAGAAACCTCCATTCTCCTTGCATAGCCATATACTATTGTAGAAAACATGGGGATCGCACCACAAATCCGTATCAAGTGTTCACCGTCAAGAATCGAGTGAAACATAATTGTTCGAACCGGTATAAACCACCATGAAAATATGTACTCGAATACTGGATCAAGAACAATCACGCGAATAAAACAATCTACGTATAACTTACGTATTTATTCTATTGGTTTCATAACTACACCATGTCTTCTTAATCACATTCATTTACGTAAATAGTATTTTAAGTTTATCCATTACATCCAAAAAGCATATACTAACATCAAATTTGTTTTACTTAACAAGTAATTTTAAACTTGTTTTTAACTTGCCATCTTCTCAATTCAAGTGTTATATACACTCAACTTTATATCTTCAAAAACACTTAACTATAAATTTTATGATAATTTGGAAGTTCCCGCCTATCCAAATCATCGAAAATTTCATTCCATTCTTAAGAAATGAAAACTACTACATAACTTTTAAAATCATGATGCACATACCATACTTTCCTAATTCATAGGCTACATGTGTCCACGAAATAACTTAACCAAAGAACCTTTAGAACTAAACACCGGTTTTCATTTCAAATGATTTTGAAATATTATATACATATAACTTTTGTATATCAAATCGTACTTTGGAATTTACATCAAAATCCATTTTTCCAAAACAATTTTGTATCATCCCACACATAGAAACTCAAAAATGAACGCCGATGACGTTGAAATCATCACCAAAATTATTTTCAAGTGACAGGAGTGAGTTCAGTACAATCAAACCATACTTTTGGTTCTTAACTAAAATCTTTTCAAAGTGGTATCAAATGCTTCATATACTAATACTTAGTATTATGATTTTAATTTCTTAAACTAATTTCTCAAATCTTGCTTTCAAATAATACTACTATTATTTTCTCCAAAATCTTGAATTTTTTCTTCATCAAAGATACCATGATTTAAGTCCTCAAATTCTCTATTTAAATACTCTTTGTTTATAAACCATATTTTATACCATACTTATATAAAATCACTTTCTTATTCAATCCTCTTCACAAATATTTATTTTCAAAATATTCTATCAATCCTTTTGATTGTAGTAAATAGCTTTTACTAAATCTTAACTTCTTACCCAATATTATCATCGGACGTCTTGTAGTCAAACCGTGAAACTTAATTCACGTGGCGTTCATTTAATGTGCCTATAATTACTGTCTACCCAAACCTTAATGTAGAAAGGTAAAGCTGCTCATAAATTGGTCGAGCACAAATAATAACAAACAATACTCAATGTTCGTAACATGCTAAGCATGACTAAACAGTCAAGGTTATGGAATAAGAAACTATTAGTGTTAAACAAGCATGAATAGGAAAGATAGATAGTACACCCTCAAGAATATATAGCTTATTCTCAACTGCAGAAATAGCAAAGAACCTAGGTTATTCCTCCTTAAGCATGAGACAATCTTTAACAAAATGGTCAAGTTGATGGAAACTGTACCAACTATCTGGTGCAACCGACGGTACCTCCCCATCTAATGCCTTTTCGATCCGCCCTCCTCCTCCTCCTTTCTTATAGTTCTTAACAAAGTGACCCTTCTGCCTACACCGTTGATAAACAAGGTTGGTCATATACTTTAACTGCTGAAACTTTGGCTTATTGATCCTAGCTGGTATAGAAGCAAAAGGCTTTGGTGTAGAAACAACAAGCTTTCGTGCCAAATTCTCAAACCTCAAACCCATGTTCACCAAATTTACAAAAGAACCCAAAAGGAGATTAGTCATATCCCTCCGAAACTCAGGGCGCATACCCACAATGAACATCTCGTTCTTCTTCAGCGGCGTATCAACCAATCCTAACCCAAATCGAGGCAGTGCAATGAAGAAATTCTCATATTCCACCACAGTCACGACCCCCTACTTCAGATCCAAGAAGCTCCTAAATAATAAAGTCTTTCCACCTTCCAAAACAAATTTCATCTCAAACTCATCTTTAATGAGGCCCAAGAGAAGTCGTTCTCTTGGACATCAGCTATAATAGAACTCCACCAATCTATCGCTGCAACCATCAGATGTCGTGACGCCAATTTACACTTCATTGCATTATCTAGCACAACATATCCAATAACTGATCGCATAGTTTGAGACAAGATTGAACTTCGATAATAGTCGCTGAACCACCAAATCTCTTACCTTCGGCTCTCATAATCATGGTAAAGCGAAGCAAAAATCATCCGAGGTCTGATCTGCATGACTTTCTCTATGACATTCATCCTTGGTTCCTAACTACAGTAACGTTCCTTGGTGCCCAATTCCTACCATTCATGACAGTACTACTCTGACCACCTCTAGCATTGGCTGCTTTAGTACTCACAATTCTTACAACCTAATCAAAGAAAAATTTATTTAGGACATGAAAGGATAGAGTTATTTCAAAGAAAGGATTCTAAGAAAGTGATATTCCCGAGGTATGATTTAAAAGTCTAGTTTTTAAAATACAAATATGCTCTCATATATATAATGCACTTGACTCATTCTAGGGTGTCACTTACCTTATATATAATGAGCCATACCCAACAAAAGCCAAGGTGTTCACTAAACCTTGTGCTCCGATACCAAATGTAACGATCCGATTTTTCGACCTTTGAATGTCGATACTGAATACATCCACGGTATTTGTGTGCCGAGCACCCAAGTGTTAGAAAGATAGAAAATTTGGGTAAAATAAAAGAAAATGAATAGAATAAGAAAATAAGAACATGACATCGGAATCTCAATATGGAATGATCATATATAATATCAAAAGATAGTATAAACTATCATTCTAAGATACAAAGTTTTTCAGAGTTACGGTAATTAGCCTAGACAATTATAACTGCCTATCCTCACATATACTGATACACACACACAAAACAATGCAGCGGAAATAAGAATACTATGGTAGGTAATCATCCAGCTCTTCTTCATAAGCTCTAAGCATCCAAAGTTGAATTTGGAAACGTAAATGGGTCTTACCCGATCATTATAAGAAAATAACACCAGGATCATTATGGCAAACCAGCATGAAAAATTCAAGAAATATGAGATAAGTAATAGAAATGTTGAGACCGTACTGTTTACCATAACGGTTTTCCCCTCAAATGAAACCAACCATTCATTAAGTTTTATATTGTGATATGATAGATAATGTCTAGGGTAAAACATGTAAATCTTATGTGACGCCCCACATCTATACTCATGCTAGCCAAGGACACTACGGGGTAATGCCGTCGACTAGCACGAAGAATAAGGCTGTTGAGGAGAGACCATCCGTGTAATTGCTTTGTGCGAGTATCGATATGTAAGATAGTATGTCATGCATTTCATTTCAAGAGGAAATCCGACATATCAAATACAAACTCAAAGCTACTACATAGTGGCTATGTGGTCTTCGGAAACAAATATAGAAATAAGCATAACACAAATCAGTCATAGATATCCATACCACAAAGGCGGAAACAGATATGAATATATCACATAAAAGTGTATATCAAAGTAGTGGTCATACAAGATCCACATCATCACAAAAGAATAGGTACAAGTGCTAGACAAAAGAATATGTATACATCAAGGAGTCTCTATCTCGAATTTATAATGACAAAAACTACTAAACAAAGTAGTTAGACAAAAGTCATATGATGGTCCCAGATAAGGAGTCAAGCAGAAGCACCTGTAACATCTCTGTAACGACCGTGATTTTATTATCGTAATTATAAATATTTTAAAATAGAAATTTTAAATTGAGTTTTGAAAAAATATATTGCAATGAAATTCATTTAAAAAAAATCCGTTGAACACTTGGCTGTCAACAAATTTTGCAATGCAAATCATTTTTGCAAAGTTAGTAAATACTTCAAGTGGTGAATGTTGAAAATGTACTGCATTGCCTTCTTCAACGTGAAATATGTGCAAGTCCATTTCAAAACAAAGTTGAAATAATATTGATTTGCTGTCAATAATATTAGTAAAGCAAATGGAATACTTTGCATTGCCTTCACGTAAGAGAAATTGCACTAATTTTATAAAACCAAAATGAACAAGTGCTGTCACATTCCTTTTGTAAAGCAAGATGAACCCTTTGCATTTTCTATCATCATTTTCCCTACAAGCCGTGTCCTCACAAAAGCACGTTTGCATTAAATGAATTTGTACCCAAAAACTGCCATCACACTTTTCATTTGACTTGTTCGTATATGTGAAAAGAAAAGTAGCTTCAATTCTGTTCATTTTCATTTATTTCAATTTACAGTAGCTTGGTAGAAACTTATAAATGGCAGCTCGATTTGTGGCTCTCCTTTGGATCTGGGTTGTTTAGCGATTTTGGAGCAAATTTAAGTGAGTTTAAACTCACTTTGCTAATTTATTATTTTGCGTGGAAAAATTATTAACACGCATGTCAGTACTCAAGCTTTTTTTATGTAGTGTTGAGTGCGTGCATTAGTGTGTACCTGAAACTAGCATTTTCAGTCATTTCATTTTATATTTCATTGGTGGTCTGCATATAGTTTTAATGCAAAGTTTGTATTTCGGTTTCATTCTGTATGTATAAGTGTTCAGATCATTGGGTTGGCATTTTTACGTGCATGCACGTTATTTTGTTCATTTGCATTAGTAAGTATGCTCTGCAAAGGGTGAATCGTGTTCAGGCAACATGCCTTGTCTGTGCGTGTTGTAGTTGTGGCTAGGCATTTTTTTTCATGCAAGCTTTACACGTATTTGAGTTGAAAAAGAAAACAAATGCATGCACTAAACGTTAGTTACCGGTCATTCAATGCAAATGAAATTGCAACTTAAAAAAAATGAAATGCACGAAAACAAAAAAAATGGGTTTGCATGTTTTACAGTGCCAAATCTAGTTTGTGACTTTAAAATTTCACCTGCTACGTGTATAATTGCATGCACATATTTATAAGTTGCCCAAGTGCTTTATCGCATGTTTTGCTCCTTGTATATTGCGTGCACATATTTATAAGTTACCAGGTAACTTTACTTTATATTTCTGTTTACGTGAATATATTGCATGCGCACTTATATATGTTGCCCAGGTAGCTCATTTTATACTTTTTTTTTACTTAAGTGTATTTAAGTGTGACCACAATATCTTTTTTGTGTAAGTATATTGCATGAAAACCAAGTTTCAAGTCATTTTTCTTTTGCATTTTTAATGTGTCTTTATATTATAGTGTGCATACGTGGATATCGTTGCGCACACGAATATTGCCAAACGGTGCAATATTTTATTGAGTATGCAGTAGTGCAGTTTACTGCATTAATTTGCTTTTTAACCGGTATTTGGTTTTAAAATGTATTTTACGTCGTTATTTTTATAACGGTATTTTTACGCCGGTGTTAAATTTTTGAAGCATGTTGTTTTGATGACATTTTTGACGTATAAAAATTACTATTGTTTTAACTTCAGTAATCGTCAAATTTAAAGTGAATTTCAAGCGGTTATCCCGTAACGCTGATTTGATACATGATTTTGCGGTGTTTGGTGAAGCGCAATTTCCTCGTCGAAATTGCTATAGTTGTTGCTGTTTTAATCACGTGTTTTAAAAATCGTTTTAAAATAAAATTATTTTCAAAATTTTTACAGTTTGCACTTTCAAAAGAATGAGGAAGCGATTTAAACGCTTCAGCAAAATTGAGGACTATGAATCCTTACTTTCACCGATTCGCTTTATTTAGGACTTGTCCGTTTGAGAACGAAAATTTTATTTATATAAAATACACAATTTTGCACTTTCAAGGAAACGATGAAGAGATTTAAACGAATTAGCAAAAGTGCGGAATATGGAACCACGCTTTTACTAATTCGGTTAATTCCGGACCCGTTAATTGAAATATTCATTGTGGATTTGTTGTTTGATGACTTTGATGATTTGTTGAGGTTTCGAGCCACTATGTTGGGCCTTCGGGTCATATGGTGGACCTTCGGGTCAATTACTAGTACTAGACCTTCGGGTCATATGTTGGACCTTCGGGTCATTTGGTGGGCCTAAAAAATTATGATGACAGTACTTGGTAGGCTTCGGCCATATGTTGGTGCATGTGCGGCGTAACTCAGACTCGTCATATGATGGGATCGATCCACTTTTATGCTATTTTTCTAGTTATCTTATTTTGATTTCTAGATTTTGCGACTGCTGATTTTTCTAGTTATCTATTTTGATTTCTAGATTTTATGAATTGCTGCTTTGAATTCAATTTTTGAATTTGAAAGTGGATTTTAATGGAGTTTAAATTGAGATTTCTTCATTTAAACTATGTTGATTATTTATGTTGAATAGTCTCATTCGAGATTATAAATATTTGCTTAAGTGTTGTTTATCATACACTTATTTTTGAGTTTAAATTAGACTGATCCGTTTATTATTTTCTTTTAAATAATACTCGGGTCAGACCGAGTTATTTCAGGATAGTCGCTATCTCTGATTCTGTCGCAACTTCAACTTTTGGGATTTCACGTCATCTTTTGTCTAGTCTTTGAGGAGTACTTTTGGTATATTGACTCTTGTCTCATGTATGTATTGATGGATATGTATATGTACATTTGGTTCATGTGAACTATCGATGGTTGTAGCATGTATTCCAGACTTATCTTCCGCTATATATCTGATATTTCTATTCTGATGTGATTATACTTATCTGTGTTATTGTTATTATGAGTTGTTCTGAATTTTTCATAAGCCATTGTAGTTTCATTTTAGATTTGGCTTGAATATATATCTTTGAGAGTAATTTACACAATTCCTATCAATGTAATCAATACTCATCTAAGGCATAACATACGGATGGTCGCTTCTAACAAGCCTTATTCTTCGCGATAACAGACATTACTCCTTATAATAACCTTTGTTATTGTGACCATAGAGGTGGGGCGTCACAGCTTGGTATTAGAGCTGAAATTCAGAACAAATTATAATATACACAGAACAGAAGCAGAATGGAAAATGCGTTACAACTATTCGAGGGTTTTATTCGTGCCTTTCTAATTCATTCCTTCCACTTTAACATGTGGAGTATGTCTAGGAATAAATATCATATTCTGTAGTATTCTATTTGTTAAATTTCATATCAATTGTGTGCTGTTTAACTAATCCTTATCTTCTCTTGGTCTCTCAGCCTATGGCTGAAAGAGATAGAGGGAAGCGTTCTTCTACAGGCCCGTCTAGTGGTTCTCATCTGGACGGAGTTTACATGTCAGCTGATCAGTTTATGGAGCTATTTCTAGGTACTCAGCCTTCTGTTGCTACTCCCGCAGCTCCCTCTCAAAAGTCTGCCTTCGTCCGCATGTGTAGTGACTATTCTCACCTTGGAGGCAAGCCTTCCAAGGGATTAGAAAGTGTATTGGAGGTTCAAACTTGGTTGCGCGCTTGTGAGCGCATATTTTCTCGGATGAATCTTTCTGATCATCATCGCGTTCTCGTGGCATCTAATATGTTGCAAGAGCATGTGCTTGATTGGTATAAGCTTTTGATTAAGGAAGTTGATGAGTCCTCTCTCTCGTGGATTCAGTTTAAGGAACGTTTCGAACTTAAGTTCGTTCCTGAATCAGAAAAGGCTAATCTTGCTCGTAGTTTCCTTGAGTTGAAGCAAGGAAAGTCCTTTGTTTCTGATTATGTTTCATCTTTCGAGGCATTGTCCAAATACGGAGTTGAGTTCATTAACACTCCGCGTAAGAAGAATCTTCGTTTTATTGATGGTTTGAAGAAGTATTTGAAGAAAGTTCTTCTGCTTCAGCTTAAGCTCACTTTTGAGGAGCTTGTTGATTCGGCCCTTTACCTTGAAGCTGTTGGAAAGGAACGTGATAGTAGTGATAAGGTTGAGGTTTCTAAGAACCCCAAAAAGAAGAGGTTTCCATTTCATAGACCTAATTATTCTTCCAACAAGAAGAAGAAGCAAGATACCTCTAGTTCTCAGCCTAGTAGTGCACCTTCTATTCAGAGGGGGTGCTATAATTGTGGTTCTTTGGATCATTTTCTCCGTAGCTGTCCTAAACCTCGCATTTGTCGCTATTGCAAGAAAGAGGGTCATTGGGTTTTTGATTGCCCTACTTCTCCTAAGGGTTTCAAATCTGAGAAGCTTAATGTTGCTAAAGCCTCTGGTGATTCTTCTAAGCCCAAATGCATTACTCCTTCTGTTTTGGAAGGTTTTATTTTATTTCATGGCCGTTCTATTAGAGTTCTTTTCGATACGGGTGCATCACATTCATTCATGTCAAAGGAGCTTGTTGATGTCATTCCTTTGGATGTTGTTACTCTTTGTGACCCTTTGAGGATTGTGAATCCTATTAGTGGATCCGCTACTCTTGGTTTGTTATGTGTTGATGTTGAGATTATACTTTGTGGTTTCGCTTTTCATGCGAATCTGCATGTATGGATCATCTTGATTTTGATATGATTTTGGGTATGGATTGGATCGTCCGTTATGAAGTTCAAATCTTATGTCCCAAAAGAACTTTATACCTCAAGCATCTCGATGCTATCGAGCAGTTATCTATTATATTTCGAAGCATGGATCATACTTTGAATGCTCTCATTTCTTCCTTCGAATCGGAGGATGTCATAGATAATATTCCAGTTGTTTGTGATTTTTCTGATGTTTTTGAGCCTATTTCGAGATTGCCGCCGAAGAGGGCAATTGAGTTCTGTATTGATCTTATCTCTAGTGCTCATCCTGTTAGTCGTCCTCACACGAGGATGTCTGCTAAGGAAAATGAGGAACTCAAGCAACAATTATCTGAGTTGGAAGCCAAGCATTTTATGCGTTCTAGCTCATCTCTTTGGGGCGCCGCCGTTGTCTTCTTTAAGAAGCCAGATGGTACTCTTAGGCTTTTCATTGATTATCGCAAGCTTAACGAGCTCACTATCAAAAATAGGCATCCATTACCTAGGATCGACGACATGTTCGATCGGTTAAGTGGCGCTAAACTGTTCTCCCAACTCGATCTTGCTATCGGTTTTCATCAGTTACGAGTTGCAGAAGATAGCATTCCTCTTACTGCATTCCGCACTCGTTATGGTTCTTACGAATGGCTTGTTATGTCGTTCGATTTGACGAACGCTCCAGCATATTTTGTAGATCTTATGAATCGGATATTCCGGGAGTATCTCGATAAGTTCATCTTGGTTTTCATTGATGACATTCTTATTTATTCCAAATCTAAAGCCGATCATATTCAACATTTGGAGATTGTTTTGAGCACTCTTCGTCAGCATCAGCTTTATGCCAAATTCTTCAAGTGTCACTTCTGGGAGAATAAGGTGAAGTTTCTCGGTCATATTGTTTCTTCCGATGGTATCTCTGTCGATCCTTCCAAGATCGAATCTGTTCAGAATTGGAAGAGGCCCGAGACCGTTACTGAGATCCGTAATTTTCTTGGATTGGCGGGTTATTATTGCCGGTTTATTAAGGACTTTTCTCGTATTTCTTTACCGCTTACCACTCTTACGAGAAAAGCTGTTCCTTTTATTTGGTCGGATAAGTGTGAGACTTCTTTCTTGAAGTTAAAAGACCTCCTTACTCATGCTCCTATCTTAGTGGTTCCCGAGGGAAATCATGATCTTGTTGTTTATACTGATGCCAGTGGTTATGGACTCGGTGTTGTTCTCATGCAAAAGGATAGAGTAGTTGCCTATGCTTCTAGACAACTGAAGTCTAACGAGATTCGTTATGCTACCCATGATTTGGAGTTAGCTGCCATAGTCTTTGCTCAAAAGATTTGGCGACATTATTTGTTGGGCGAGCATTTTATTCTCTTCATTGATCATAAATCTTTGAAGTACTTATTTACTCAGAAAGAACTTAATATGAGGCAACAACGTTGGCTCGAATTTCTTGCTTCATATGATTTCGATATTCAGTATACCCTTGGTAAGGGTAATCGAGTTGTTGATGTGCTTAGTCGCAAGCAGCAAGTTGTTGTTTCCATGATGCTAGCAGAGTGGAATATGTTGGAAGCTTTATCTCTTTGTGATATTAGAGACCGTCCTTCAGTTTCTGGTTCTCTCGTGCTTTTATTTAGCATGGAAGCTCGTCCTAGTTTGTTGGATCGGATTGCCGATGCCCAGAAACAAGATCCAAATCTTGCTTATCTTATTCAGAGTTGTAAATCGAAATCCTAAAGTGATGATCTAAAGGATTTCGATATTGATGTTCATAGTTGTATTCGAAAGAAGGGAAGGTTGATCGTGCCTAATGTTTCTAATCTTAGAAATGACATTCTTGAGGACTGTCATCGTTCTAAGTATACTATCCATCCGGGTAGTAGTAAGATGTACGCTGATATGAAACGCTTATACTATTGGAAGGGTATGAAGCGTGATGTTGCAAGTTATGTGAGTCGTTGCATGACTTGTCAACTTATTAAAGCAGAAAATCAGCGTCCTAGTGGTCTTTTGCAGCCTCTTGAGATTCCATTATGGAAATGGGATCAAATTTCTATGGACATCGTTGATGGTCTACCTTGTTCGAGGTCGAGCCATACTAGTATTTGGGTGATTGTTGACCGATTGACTAAATCAGCCCATTTTGTTCCTATCAAGTCCAATCGGACTGCTCCTTTATTGGCTAAGTTGTTTGTTAAAGAAGTCGTTCGACTTCATGGTGTGCCTAGTTCTATTGTTAGTGACAGATATCCGCTTTTTACTAGTGGTTTCTGGCAGAGCCTTCAGAAAGCTTTGGGCACTAAGCTCAATCTCAGTACAGCTTATCATCCACAGTCTGACGGTCAGACTGAAAAGGTAAATCAAGTCTTAGAAGATCTCCTTCGAGCTTGTATTCTTGATTTTGGTGGTAGTTAGGAAGGCCACTTATCTCTTGTTGAGTTCTCTTATAACAACAGTTTCCAGTCCAGTATTGGTATGGCTCCTTTCGAAGCTTTGTATGGAAGGCCATGTCGATCACCATCTTGTTGGTTGGAATCGGGGAAAAAGTTAGTTCTCGGCCCCGATTATATTCTGAATCTTCGAAGAAGATTGATATTATTAGACAGAGAATGAAAGAGGCTCAGAATAGGCAAAAATCGTATGTTGATCATCGTAGGAAGCCTTTGGAATTTTTTGTTGGCGATCACATATTCATTCGTGTTTCTCTGATGAAGGGTGTGGTGCGTTTTAGTAGCTCCGGGAAATTGGCTCCTCGATATATTGGACAGTTTCCTATTACGGAACGCATTAGCCCTGTTGCTTATAGTGTATCGCTACCTATCCAGTTTTCGAGAATTCATGACGTATTTCATGTAGCCCAGCTTCGTCAATGTCTTCGAGATTCAGATTCTATTATTGATCCTCATGTGTTGCAAGATCTTGAGATCTCACCCGACTTGTCTATGATGCAAAATCCTATTCGTGTGCTAGCTTTGGAGGTTAAACGCCTTCGGAATAAAGAAGTCCCGCTTGTGAAAATTCAATGGTCCGCAAACCCCAAAGATTGCATTTGGAAACCAAAGAATTCATCGAGCGTTCTTATCCTGGATTTCTCCCCTCTTCGAGTGGGGGTGAGCATTCTTATCCATCTTTTCTATTTTAATCTTTGTTGAGATGAATATTTTGTGTTATAAACAACTTCTAATATGAAAATTGCGGGGATGCAATTTTTATAAGGGGGAAGTTTGTAACGACCGTGATTTTATTACCGTCGTAATAAATATTTTAAAATAGAAATTTTAAATTGAGTTTTGAAAAGAAAACTGCAATGAAATTCATTTAAAAAAAATCAGTTGAATACTTGGCTATCAACAAATTTTGCAATGCAAATCATTATGCAAAATCAGTAAATACTTCAAGTGGTAAACGTTGAAAATGTACTGCATTGCCTTCTTCAACATGAAATACGTGCAAGTCCATTTCAAAACAAAGTTGAAATAATATTGATTTGCTGTCAATAGTATTAGTAAAGCAAATGGAATACTTCGCATTACTTTCACGTAAGAGAAATTGCACTAATTTTATAAAACCAAAATGAACAAGTGTTGTCACATTCCTTTTGTAAAGCAAGATGAACCCTTTGCATTTTCTATCATCATTTTCCCTATAAGCCTTGTCCTTTTCTTCACAAAAGCACATTTGCATTAAATGAATTTGTACCCAAAAATTGCCAGCACACTTTTCATTTGACTTGTTCGTATATGTGAAAAGAAAAGTAGCTTCAATTCTGTTCATTTTCATTTATTTCAATTTACAGTAGCTCGGTAGAAGCACATAAATGGCAGTTCGATTTGTGGCTTTCCTTTGGATCTGGGTTGTTTAGTGGTTTTGGAGCAAATTTAAGTGAGTTTAAACTCACTTTGCTAATTTATTCTTTTGCGTGGAAAAATTATTAACACGCATGTCAGTACTCAAGCTTTTTTTATGTAGTGTTGAGTGCATACATTAGTGTGTACCTGAAAATGGCATTTTCAGTCATTTCATTTTATATTTCAGTAGTGGTCTGCATATAGTTTTAATGCGAAGTTTGTATTTCTGGTTTCATTCTGTATGTATAAGTGTTCAGATCATTGGGTTGGCATTTTTACGTACGTGCATGTTATTTTATTCATTTGCATTAGTAAGTATGCTCTGCAAAGGGTGAATCGTGTTCAGGAAACATGCCTTGTCTGTGCGTGTTGTAGTTGTGGCTAGGCTTTTTTTTTATGCAAGCTTTACACGTATTTGAGTTGAAAAAGAAAACAAATGCATGCACTAATCATTAGTTATAGGTCATTCAACGCAAATGAAATTGCAACTTAAAAAAAATGAAATGCACGAAAACGAAAAAAAGGGGTTTGCATGTTTTATAGTGCCAAATCTAGTTTGTGACTTTAAAATTTTACCTGCTACGTGTATAATTGCGTGCACATATTTATAAGTTGGCCAAGTGCTTTATCACATGTTTTGCTGCTTGTATATTGCGTGCACATATTTATAAGTTGCCAGGTAGCTTTACTTCATATTTCTGTTTACGTGAATATATTGCGTGCGCACTTATATATGTTGCCCTATTCAGAACAATATAGATCATGTCGAGACTGCCCAATAACCAAAGTGTTGTAGTGTATCCAGAACAATATAAACCACGATGCATGTAAATATCTATTCAGAACAATATAGATAATACATGATCACAAACCTATCTAGAACAATATAGGTTTGCTTACCCAATTATAGAATATATCGGCTCATAGGTCGATGAAAAATGAGTCATCTTCTCTCAGGGATCTAATGGCCTAAATACAAATCCAAACACCCTAAGATAATACAAATCTAAGTGCTAATTACTGTCACTTAAGTAATCACAAGAATTTAGCAAAATGTCCTATACAAGGAAGTAAATTCAAATATTTACTAAAAGCTAGTAATTTCCACTACAAACTCAATTCAACAAATTACAGAAATAAACAAAAGAATTGTACGAAAAGGCCCATACCAATCCGACAGTTTAATTGTTTATTTAAATTCTTTGTTTTATAGAAAAGCACAAAATTCACTAAAACACAAGTGAAAATATTAATTGTTCAATAGCGATTATAACAAAAGTTGTCAAAGAAATTCCAAATGGTGTTTAATTAGCCAAAGGCGAAGCACAACATATGCCAAATAAGGTTTATAGTTTAAAAGCAAATAATTCAACTTTACCATATAATAATTAGTTTCTAAATTACTTCATAGATAATTGCTTTCAAACTTCTCATTAGATCCATAAGTCATTTTAAAGAAAAGCTGCTTATTTACAAAAGAGTTTGAACTCTTTCAAAATCATTTAAACTTCTATTAAAACTAAAATCACTTAAACTAAAATTATTGCTTTTATAATAGCTTTATAAAATAATACCATATTTTTTCTTTTGCCTCTAAAACATTTTCCAAAATTATATACTTCAAATAGAGAATTTAAAAAGGTTTTATAATTAAATATTACTCATTTTCAAACTCTTTGAAGGAACACTTCGTAAATCTGAAATATGTGCAATTTAGTTGTAAAACAATAGATTTTCACATAACTTTTATTGAAAATAATTTAATAAATTGGTGTACTAAAATAGTGTAATTGACAAAGCAACACAGTGTCTTTATTTATGTAAACTACGGTCTCCAGAATAACATTCTGACTTCTCGAAACTAGACAAACCTTTCACCACAATTACACTTTAAAGTTAGTGTAAACAAGCCAAGCCAACATCAAGCAAAAGGATAACAAATAAGGCAACAAAGAAATATAACACAAGCAACGGGACCTGGCGCCTCAAATTTCAAAATTTAAAATATCCATTACTCGGATCATCTTCACAAATCAGTGATTTCCAATTAACTACTCTCATAATTTCACCAAACTTATAAAACCAAAGTTTTTCCTTACTATGATAGCTTTTCAAAAAGCACAAGTTTACTAAAATCAGATTAAAGGATCAAAAGTTATGAAAAAACAAGTTTATTCTTCAATTTAGAATTTTACTTGACAAGACAAAGTTTACAGCTCTATTTAAAATATGAATTCGACCAAGAAACTTCAAAACCCGGAAAAATGATCATAACAAAAGTCCTTCTTTATGAAATTAGTTTTCTACTGCAGAAGATTCATTAAACAAGGATTTACAAATCAATGAAATGGCCAAAGAAAATTTTATATTTTTGATGCTTAAGCCTGTCTTTTATTCTCTGGCTAGCGAAGGTAAAATGCATTTTCGACCATTTAAAAATCAAATTTTAGCAATACTCAAAAAATCAAAATTGTATAATAAAGTCTAAGCATTTCAGAATTTCAAGAATTATATAATTTTGACAAAAAATGAAGAAGATATGCCCAAATTACCAACAAGGTCTAGCTAAGAAACGTAAATTAACAACCATGTATTTCAAATCAACAAACTTCAAGTAATCAAACAACAATCAACAATCACTTAACCATCCAATATGAATTGCACAACAAATCCAGCATAAGATCAATAGTTAGAGATAGTTGTGAGTTTTTACTCACCTTTTCCTTTGTAATTCACTGTTATACTTCTACAATAACCCCAAACAAGAAATCGACAAACCCTACTTTTTGCCTCAGTCAAAAAGTAGAAGAACAACAATCAAAGCCCATATAATTTCTGGTATTGATTAAACTAAATGATAAAGAAGGGTTCAAAATACATACCTTGATTTTATATTGATTTCTCTTAATTTTCATCTATTTTAGACTTTTGCTTCTAGGTTTAATAGAAATATGATTTTCTTTCTTACTGTAAATTTTGTCCTTCTTTAGAACGTTCGAAAAATAAGAGGAAGAGGAAAGCTTCCTTTATTACTTAACTTAATGGGCTAAGTTATATTATTAGGTCCAACAAGAAATTAATGTTTTTCTATTATTCCATAAACTCTCTTCTAATTAATTTAACTAACTAATGACCTCACAGTTAATTTGGTTGCATGATTCTAAAATAATATCAAAATGCATCGTAAATAATTAACTTATTAAATTGGTTTCAACAAATTTAACACTATTTCATTTAATTTTATTCAAAATAAATTATACAACACTTAAAATTCAATAATTTTTTCTTCAACCAATTTAAAGCAAAGAATTTATATGAAAAAATTTCATACTTTACTTATCAGACAAATTCACATTTTAAAATTCTTATTCCAATTATTATTTTGATAAAACACTTAAATTATAATTCTCTAACTTCAATAAATCTCATTCCAATCTCATTTATTTCAAATAACAGTACTGAAAAATTAGGGTTTTTACAGACTTCTCCCCTTAAAGAAAATTGCTTCCCCTCAATTTCTTTGATTAAAAGAAATCCATAACTTAAATTCACAACAATGCAACCAAAACAATACAAAATCATATCAAACGATTCCTAATTGGTTTCTAGTTTCTACTCATTTCAACCAAACAATGTTACTTAACCATAACATCATATTTAAATTTTTAACTTAAAAAATTTCTTAGAAATTTTTGAAAATTATATAACACTTTAAATTCACGGAAAATTTTGCCAATATCTACGGCTAGCATTTCGAAAAATCACATTATAGATAAATACATAATATACATCTCTTCCCAATGATGAGGCATCCAGTAGGATACAAAATATAAAATACTACATGTAATCCGAGCTACGCACCTTATATCTGAAATATTAGCGAATTCGTTGATATTTCTTAAGCAAACAATTTATAATCTCTTAAACAATGTCTATTTTAACATTAAATACCTGCACATATCTCAAAAATACATATTATTATTTAATATCAAATTCATATGATATAGGAGATATTAACACTTTATTATTACACTTTAATTAGATTGACATCATAATATTCCATACCATACTTAAATTTCCAAGTTTTAATTATTATTTCCAAAAATCTCCAATTAACTCCAGTTAAAATTATTGTAAACAGATTTTAAAATTCTTCTCAAAATATAAAATAATACTAAACCACAAAATTTTTGTCATCCACTTTGTCACTACAAAGTCGATCGCTTAAGCTTTCAACATTGTCTTGCCAAGTTTCTCCGCTTCACACAATTGATTAATGGCGATAATATTATTTTAAATTATTTTTAAACTCAATTATTTTCCATATTTTAAAATTAATTAATTTTTATGTCAAAATGTCTTGTTTGATGTTTAGAAACCCCTATCGATGATATGGAATCCCACATATCGACCAAAATCCTTAAACAATGTCCGGGAAAGTCAACACAATAATAATCACAAGTTTTCTTAGTTGTCAAACAATTAATTCCTAACAGCCAATCAACCTAAACCAAATAGTTGTCATCAGCGAAACAATTCAATTTTTAAAATTCTGTGGCACAAACTCTGATTAATTCTAAACCATTTAGATTTTTAAACACGTATACTTAGTTTTTTTCAAAATCTCAACATTAATTTCCAAACTCAAAATTAGAAACCAATTCCAAATATTACACACAAAAAATTTCAAACTTAAAGAAAATCTCAAATACAACCCAATTGATTATCCTGGTATTCAATTCATATTCCTATCCCTAATAGTTAATAAAAATTTACTAACTACTACACATCCAAGGAACGGGACTCCTAGGTCGTCTAGGTCAAGGTCAGAACCATGAATAAATTTATATTCTGTAATGTTCTGAACACTGCTTTAATACTAACTGAATGACCCCACCGCTATACCCAGTTTAGCAAATAATATTACAAGTAATATCATCTGCAAATCTGGAGAATACGGCTTGTTAAGGGCGACTGAATGTGAATATATTTTTATACTGACACTGACACATTATTTAAAACTTTTTCTTAATGTTCGGACTGAAATTTGACACGTACAATATTAATACAATGTAATACCAATATAAATATTAAGAACGGTATAAAATATGAAACATATGTCAGAGTTACACAGATCATAGCAGAAGAATAAATCTCGTAACTTATACAATTGTGAGTTTCAAAGATGGAATACTAAACTCAAATAATGTCTGTATGAAAATTCCATAATCTCAACTACACATCACAAATATACAAAGTCCAAGTGGCTAAAACGAGATAAGCTAATTGTCCAAAGTATACCTCCCTACTAGACCAAATCATCCATAGGTCAACTCGTTGAAATGACCCTCGCCATTTTACTTTAATTTTCAAAGGATTTTTTTTTCAATATCCAGGATCCAAATTTTTACCAATATAAATATATCGGTGTATTCATAATATATGCACATACATATGAGGATGCATGTGTCTCTCTTGTTTAAATCAGAGTTAGTATAAATAAGAGCTTATTCTGTTTGGCTTGAATTTGAATCAATCTTCCCATAGTTAATTTCCAATTTTTTTCTTTTGATATTTTTAATATATGAGTAGATCCTACTCATATTTATTCATAATAACTTTGATCATATTAACAATGATTTACTAGTGATTTATTTTGACAAAACAATCACAGAATATATGGCCTTTTCATAGTTTAGTTAAAAATACTTGATACTTGATTAAGGTCAGAAAGTGATATCTTTATTTATCATTTTCAATTCATGGTTTTCTTTGAGTCTCTCCTGTTCTTGACTCAATCAATATGACCTACCATGTGTTGATCATTTGATCACTTGTTTTCTGGGTTATCTATGATTAACACATACTCAATCAATATGACCTACCATGTGTTGATCATTTGGTCATAAATCAACCATTAACACATACATAATTATTCAAACATTCACATTAATCAGTAGCACATAGATGCACTAGAACAACCATGGTTCCACTCCAACAAATCTAGGAAATATTCATATTCCTATTTCATGATTTATGGGTTGCCTATATATATATATATATATATATATATATATATATATATATCAATTTATATTCTGGCCTCATCTGCTATCAAGGAATCACTGGGACACATTGCAATGAATTAATTCACATCATTGCACAGAGATCTCAGGGCTTAAACAAACCATGTGCCAACTTGCATACTTCAAATATGACAAGCATTCCAGCAGCCTTCTTGGCTCACCATTTCTAGTTCATTTACTAATGGTGTCTTTTTAATCCTATCTTCAGATAGCTAAGTGAACATGTCACTGTATTCCTGAAAACACCCCATGCATCTTGCAAGCATATTTTTCAAAGGCAAACAGATGATTATTTTCAAGAATATTACTAACAGATATCTTGTCTTTAAATTAAATATAAGAATATCTACAACTGAGAATAGAAACATGGCATGTTAAGTTATTATGATTTGCAAGTAACTATGATTGAACCAGATTCAAGATCTAGCTGAATCACAATTTTTGACTTGTGAGTTTCTACTATTTGATTAGGGACTCAGCACATAGAAATCTCTATTGCATCCCTAATACCTTTTTCTTAAGCCTCTGCACTTATACTATGTATAATGCAGCTTACATCATTTTCTCTATTGGAATTTTCATGCCATAATTCCATATTAGTTGTGAGTATTCTTCCATGATTTCAAGGTTTGATGCCTTAGCTTTTCAAAATATAATGAAACAGTAGCATGCACACCCATAACAATCTTCATATCAGATCAAAAACCATTCAAAAACTCCCATAAGATATTTAATAAAACTGTTTTCAACAAAACTAGAAATATGCAAATAAAAATATAAAAGATTGGCTGCCTCATATCAGGACTTACTGCCATGAATATAGCGAGATTACTCACCTAAGTATTTCCTTCTAATTGATCAAAATCCATGAATGTTTTTCCCTTCCTTTAAAATATTTTCTTCCTTTCTTATTTTAAGTATCTCGGGTAAAATGATTTTTCTTGCTATAACTACTTATTTATATGCATATTTTCACTAGGGTTTTTATCAAGACAAAATTCCATTTTTGTCCTGGCTAACATCATGCATTTGGCATTTTTTATTTTCACATTTTGATACTTAATACCCCGGCTGCATTTGTTAGTTATGGGCAGTACTTCCCTCTTTTTACTTTTTAGAAAAATGGCTATTTTTGATTACCTCACACTTACTCAAGTCATGATAAAAATGTGACTTGGTCATATTTTATACTTTTATTCATTTCTGAAAATCCTCTTTGCTATTTTTACCTACACATACATACTTACTTACATTGTATCTCATGTCATTTTGATGCTATTTTTTCTTGCTTAGTTCCAACATATTTCTACTCATAGAAAATATACGTGTATAGTTATATATGTATTTATTCAATTTTCCTTGCTTCACAGAAAAGTATATGTTCATATACCTATATTTCATATTTAATTCCAATATACATATATATATACATATTTAATTTCAATATGTATACATATTCAATTTTACAGAAAATATTTAATTTCAATTTGTACAGAAAAATATATTTAATTTGGTCATTAATTCACATTTCAAAATCACATTTGAAATGCTTTCTTTCTTTGTTTATTTATTTTTAATAATTTTGGATTCTTTCTTGTGCCATTTCCAGTGTGCATGTGCACACATACTCTTGCACATCATTCAATCCAGAAATCCCATCATAATGTAATCTAAATATTTCAAAACTGAATTATTTCATTAAAATAATTTTTCACAAAATTTTGGGGTATTACATTCACCCCTCCTTTTAGGAATTGGGTCCTCACAATTTTCACTGATTCTAGGAAATTTATCAAACACATGCATAAGCAAGTAAATTCAACCACAGCAACCATACATATTAAATTTTCCAGAAACTTTTTTTTAAAAAAAAATTACCTTTAATTTGCAAAAAGCTTAGGATATTCCATCTTAATCTTGTCCTCTAACTCCCATGTACAGTCATTAGGATCAAGACTCCACTGGATCTTTACCAGCTTCAAAGTTTTGCTTCTCAATTTCTTTTCTTCTCTAGCCAAAATCCCTACTGGTTCTTTCTCATAAACCATGTTAGGGTTGATATGTACTTGGGTAGGCTTTTCCAGAATTTCTTCCTTATCATGTACCCATTTTCTAAGTTGTGACACATGGAATACATTGTGCATTGCTTTCATTTCTTCTAGCAGTTCCAATTTGTATGCTAATGAGCCTACTCTTTCCAGAATTTTATAGGGTCCTACATACCTTGGTGTGAGCTTTCCTTGCTTGCCAAATCTCAAGACCTTTTTCATAGGTGAAACCTTGATGAAAAAAAAGTCACCCACTTCATATTCCACCTGTTTTCTTTTCATGTCTGCAAACTTCTTCTGCCCGTCTTGAGCTGTTGCCATTCTCTTCCTTACTAGCTCAATTTTCTTTGTAGTTTCTTTTATATACACAAGTCCTAAGACAGCTCTCTCTCCTGTCTCCACCCAACATATAGGTGATAAGCATGGCTTGCTATATAAGGCTTCAAATGGTGCCATCCCTATAGTGCTTTGATAACTATTATTGTTGTAAACTCAGCTAAATGGAGATGGTCCTCCCAGTTGCCTCCAAAATCCAGTGCACATGCCCTCAATAAGTCTTCTAAAATTTTGTTCACCGCCTCAGTTTGTCCATCTGATTGTGGATGGTATGCAGTGCTTAAGCATAACTCACTTCCCATGGCCTCTTGAAAACTTTTCCAAAATCTTGATGTGAAGATGGTATCCTTATCACTCACAATAGTTTTGGGAATGCCATGCAATCTTACCACTTCCTTCATAAACACTTGAGCCAATTTTGGTGCATTCCTTTCTGATTTCACTGGGATAAATTGTGCCACTTTAGTTAACCTATCTACTATTACCCATATACTTGTGTTTCCTCCTTTGGATCTAGGCAGACCATCTATGAAATCCATAGATATATCCTCCCATTTCCGATGTGGTATGCTAAGAGGTTGTAATAATCCTGAAGGTCTTTGTGTCTTTGCCTTGACTTGTTGGTAAGTCATACACTTTGCAACATGTTTAGCTACATCTGACTTCATTCCCTTCCACCAATAATTTCTTTTTAGATTTTGATACATCTTTGTGCTGCCTGGGTGTATGGAGTACTTACTCCTATGGTATTCACTTAATATTTCCTCCTTCAACTCCATGTTTTCTGGAACACATATTCTATTTTTGTTCCTTATATAACCATTTTTATCAACATGGTAATTTATCACTTCTTCCCCTTTTGATATGAGCATTTTTTCTCCAATAAGTCTGGGTCTTGTTTTTCATTTTTCCTATCTTCAAAATTAAATCTGATCGTAAGGTTATTAAACTCAATCTCCCTTTATTCTCATCTTCTTCATTTGTCACCATATGTATCTCACTGCTTGCTTCAATTTCTAAATCAGCAAGTATAAATAAATCCTTAAATTCTTCCATCATCAACATAGCTACTTTAGCATGTTGTCTACTCAAGGCATCTGCAACTTTACTTGCTTTACCTGGTGTATAAAGTATGTCTAGGTCATAGGCAGCTAGAAACTCAACCAATCTATGTTGCCTCATGTTCAAATCTTTTTGTGAGAAAAGATATTTTAGTGCCTTATGATCTATGTACAAATTAAATTTGGCACCTAATAAGTAGTGTCTCCAAAGCTTCAATGCATACACCACTGCTGCTAGTTCAAGATCATGGGTTGCATATCTGGTTTCATGTGGTTTTAATTGTCTGGATGCATAGGCTATTACTTGATCCTGTTGCATCGACACAGCTCCTAGCCCAGAACTACTTGCATTAGTGTACACAATTAAATTCTCATTTCCTTCCGGTACTCTTAGTACTGGTGCATTAACCAATGCTTCTTTTATCTTGATAAAAGCTTGTTCACATTTTTCAGTCCATACAAATGTTTGATTCTTTCTGGTTAGATTGGTGAGTGGTGATGACATTTTGGAAAAATCTTTTATGAATCTTCTATAATATCCTGCCATCTCCATGAATGATCTAACTTCACTCACAGTGCTTGGTCTCTTCCATGCTTGAATAGCTACAACTTTATTGGGGTTCACAGAAATTCCTTTAGCAGAAATGACATGACCAAGAAAATGTACTTCCTCTTTCCAAAATGCACATTTTGAAAATTTTGCCTTTAAATCTTTTTCCCTCAATCTAGATAAAACTAGATGCAAATGATTTTCGTGCTCTTCTATTGTTTTGGAATAAATCAAAATATCATCAATAAAAATTAACACAAATTTATCCAGATAATCCCTAAATATTGTGATGACCCGGAATTTGAAAGCAATATCAATTTAATAATCTGAAATAAAAATTAAATTGATTTGATAATCTTTGTAATAAGATTTGAATTAATTTAATAATCCAATAAAATAAATAGTTAATTGAAAGATTTTATCTTTTCAAATCTAAAAAATTGTTTACTATTTATAATATATATAGGATATGTATATATTGTAAATAGATCTTGTTTTAATCTGATAAATAAATGAATCCTATTTCTATAAAAATATATATCTTTAGTAAATTGGGAATTATGATTTTATTTAAAGTTAAACTTTTAAAAGGTTATTTAATAAATAAATATGTTTTTAAATATATAAGATAAATATTGAAATGATTTAAAATATGTTTAACTCAAGTTTAAAATTTAAATAAATAGCAATAAGGTTATTTTGATTTTTTTTTAAATATAGTTGGATAAAATAAATAATTTATTAATAAGAAGATAATTTCTTTTATAAATTATTAAATGTGGTTATTTTTAAAAATATAATAATACATTGTTTTAACTAATAATTTTTTAATAATAATAATTGTTTTTCAAAATTTAATTGTGTAGTTATATTTGTAAATAAACTTGATTTCAAAATTTTAATTTGGACTTGAATTCAAAGCTTTGAAAACTAAAGTGTAAATATTTTTATTTTGTTTGATTTTGAAATATTTGTATAAGTTTCATTTTATAAATAAAATCTGATTTATTCATTTTAAAATTTATTTACATGTAAATAAATACATGATTAACTAATTTATTAAACATAGGTTTACATTCATCTTATAATAACATACTAAATAAATACTAATTAACTTTTAATTAAATACAAATTACTTTTATAAAACAAGTGTAAACTTTTTAGAAACTTAAATTAACATGTGTTAAGATAATAATCTAGGTGCATGACAAATGTAATATTTAGGGACATGTGGCATTTTTGTTTTTTGGTTTCTTTTTATTTTTATTTCAGTTTTTATAAGCATATTCTCTTTCATTTTATTTCTTTTCAAAATCTAAATACAAAGAAGAACACACACGTTCTCAAAAAAATTAATTAAAATCTGAAACATCTTCAAATCTGCAAATCAAATTTCAAGATAGCATACAAATAAAATGCATGAAATCAAGCAAGAAATTCTGCAAACCTGCATTTTTTCAAGTGTGGAAGCATCTGCATCATATAGCATCTGGAATGCAAGCAACTGCAGTTTCAAATAAAAAAGAAGCAAGCATGCCACTTTAAAAATAAGTTCCATAGCAATACAAGTTCCTGAGTCAAAAGACTTTCATATGAAGGCTGTTTTCAAAGAGAATTTCCAATTTTAAAGCCAAGAGTTCAGAGCTTTTCAAAACTTTTCAAATCAAATTTGTGGCTCTGTCTTCTGATAAAAAATAAAGGTGAGCAACTTTATTTTTAAAATAAAAATTAGTATAAATTTCTGGTTGCATGTTTATGATGATTAGATGAATGTGTTGTGTGAAACTGCTATGTATATATATGTGAGATATATGTTTTTTGTTCAACAGAATTTACTCTGTTCAATATTCCCTGATTCATTTTTTTTAAATTGAGTTTAATTCTCTCTGTAAACAATTATTATTAGACCTATTTTACAAACTAGATGTTGAATTAACATAGATTAAGGTTTAAAATTTAATTTAATTAAAATAAAAACTTGAGTATCTCTGTATATCTATAAATATCAGTGCATTGTTTTAAAAACATAAATTTTCAAACTATGAAATTTAAAGATTCGGTATTAGGGAATGAATTCATAAATCAAAACATGATTTTTAGAACAAAAATTAGGATTTTAGAAAAAGGGGTATGGTGCAGTTCTGTGAAGAACAGAAAAGGGGAATTAGGGGATTTCTTATGATCTATCTAGACTGAGGGATCGGGGTTCATTTTGTGGGTAGAAGAGTAACCATTGATGATTGGAAAAATAATGGTTGTTGATGCAAATCAACACGGGGATAGTGCTGATGAATTATTATCTGTAGCGCTAGTTTTGTTTGGACATTTTGATATGGTCGGTACAACCTTCAGAGAGGATCGAGTGTCATGGGCCTTTGGGAGGTGATTGCTGAAGTGTAGGCGAAGTTGTGGCCGGAGGTGGAAATTCTCTGGTGGACGGAGCACTGAGGGGGAAGCGATGATAGGTTTGATGGGTTTTTGGTACTTACAAGTTTTGGGATTAAGTCTCAAATTCAATTTCGTGTATTGGAAGGAGAATCTGAAGGTGGAGGTTGATCGTGGGGTCGGTTGTCGATGTCAGGAAGTCACCGGAGGTGGGTAATGGTGGCTGGATGCACGGTGCACGTGCACCGTGCAAAATTTTTGAGTTTTGATGAGCTGGTGTTGCAGTTTTTTTTGAGCTCGAGTATTACTCGAGTGATGACTAGGTTTTGCTCGAAGTTTATGAATGGAAGACTCGAAGTATTTTTAGGTTAGCTCGGGTGTTTGAAGTATTACAGTTTTTTTCTGCAAAACTGTCTGTAGTTTTGAATCTAAATCAAAATTTAAATGAATTTCAAGTTGTAGTGATAAGATTTAAATAAGTTTAAATCTGTAGTATGTATTATAGTTTAAAAAAATTTGAAATCTTATAAGTTTTTAAAATTTTGAAAGGGGTTTTCAGTTTTTAAAAAAAAAGAAAACCTGGCAGTTTTCTGAAAATTAAATTTCATTTTGAAATCTGAAAACTAATTTAAAAACAGCAGTTTGAATTTAAATTTTAAGTTCAGTTTTCTTGAGATCTTTGAATCTTTAGGTTTTTAAAAATGAATTTTTATTTTAAATAAGTATTTTAAAATCAAGGTTTAATTCAAAAGGTTTAATTCAAGTTTAAATTCAAATGATTTAAATAAGGAATGGGTTCAAGAGTATTGAATTTAAATCTGGATATTTAAATAAGTTTCAAAATTTTGAATGTTTTCAAACAAGTTTAATTTAAATTGTTTATTAGAAGTAAAGTTATTTTCAAACAAATATTTAAATTTGATTTACCTTTTTGAATGAAGTCATTTATAAAGGTTTATAAAAGAAAGTTAAATGATTTGTTAACTTGAATTTACAATTTAAATAGTAATGTACTTAAAACTTAATTTTAAATTAATTAAGAAAATTAAGACTTATCTTATATAAGTTTTAATTAAAAGTAAATGTTATTTACATTTATTTTGGAAGGAGTATAATTGGAATTTAAATTGGTTAATGCTTAAATAAATATCATTTTGAATTTTAGATTTAAAATGAAATTTGAATTTAAATTTGAGAATGCAATGTTCTAAGTCCACTTTAATATTTATGAAATTATTAATAAGGAATGGATTATCTTAGAAATTATTAAGATAAAAAAATAATTAAATAAATAAGATAATTAAGGAATGACTTATTTATTTAATTTATAATTAATAATTTGGATTAGTTTAAATTAGAGATAAATTAAGAAGTAATTAAAGAAAAAGTAATTAAAGAATTAATAATAGTTAATGATGGTCATTAACTAAGGTTTATTTAGTAATTAATTAATATGATTAATTTTTAATAATTAATTAGATTGATAAATTAATGATAATAAATTGTGAAATTTATTTAAGTTAATTACTAAATGAAAGTAATTAAGACATTAATTACTTAATGTAATTAATGGAGTTTATTGAGATTGGTTTAAATAAATTAATTAATTTTAATTTATTTAAAAAATTGGATTTGATAATAATTACCTGATGTAATTAATGAAGTAGAATTACTCAGGGAAGTAATTAAAGATAATTACTGGATGTAATTAGTGGATAATAATGGGATTGTGAAAATAATTTGGATTAAATTGTTTTGTATAATTAATCAAGGGATTAATTCAGAAATTAATTAAGGAATAATTAATTGAATGAAGCGATTAAGGTAGTTAATTCTAGAATGAGATTAATCAAAGGTGATTAAATATTATGGTTTAAGTGAGATTAATTACTGAAAGTAATCAATTTAATTGATTAATTAATTAAATATAATTAAGAATCATTAATTAATATAATTAATGATGTAATTAAGATTGATTAATTAAGATTAATTAATCATTAATAATTATTTAAGGGTAATTAATTAATTTTAATTAATTAAGGTTTAATGTAATTAATTATAGTTAATTAATTAATAAAGTAATTAAAGGTTAATTACTGTATTAGGTTTAGAGTAATTAATTTTGTGAAATTAATTAAAAATAATAAAGGGTGATTAATTAAGATGATTAATTAGAGGATAATTAATTAATTAATTTGTAATTAATTAATGATGATGTAAGCAAGATTTATATTGTGTAAGTAATTAATTTAATTCATTTTAAATTAATTAGAGATGATGTAATTAATTTAATTCATTTTAAATTAATTATAGATAATATGATTATAAGTCATTACTTATAAATGGATAATATTGGTTGCCTTGAATGGTTTGAATCTTAGCTATGAGATTAGTAATGTTGATTGGTATGGATGCATTGGTTGCATTGTGATGATGATATGGATTATCTTTTGATAATGATAATTATCTGTTGTGAATCTGTGAATTATCTATCTGTGTGTATATAGATAATGTAATTGAATTGTTTTAAGCTCTAAAACAACTTGGACCTAAAAGACACGTTTTGGATCTCGATGAGACCGGGATCGGGTTTCTATATTTGGATATCCGGAAACCACATCGATCCAAATTAACGATAGGTCGTGAATCTTATGTGAAGAGTGAAGACTCGAGGTGTAAGGACTATTAGTCATCATAACTTTGGGGGTGATTCCGTGATGAGTCTGATGGAAATAGCACTTACAGGCTCGAGATGGAGATTCAGAGTGCAAGGGTTATCATTGTTAACTCTGAGGGTGATTCCAAAATGAGTGTAACGAGATAATGCCTTCGGTTTCGTTCGAACCCTGAACGAACTTGTATGGATTGAATGCTTTCAGCATATCGTCAGGTGGACGATGAGCATTCTAAGAGATGTGTTCTCTAAAGGTGATCGTAGCCTCAAGCCTCATCAACCGGGAATGGCTAAAACAGGGGAGGTGTAGCAAGGCTTCGTGGGTAGCCCCCACTAGAGAGCAAGATTTTTCCCTGTCTAGAGGTCCCTTTTTATTCGGCTTAGTAGGCAGTTGGATATGCGCACCAACTGCGGGGTTGTCTTGTTCAGAACTGTTCAGTAAGGAATGGTTCCGGCCTTGTGTTGCAGGGGAACGGGCGTACTTCTCGGTAAGTTGATCTAGGCCACGTACTGTGAGAGGCGGTACCCCAGTAGCCCTACAATTGTATGGAATCCAAAATCCAATAAGTGCCGTACGTATTAGTTGTGCCCAACTATGTTGGAACGTGTGATGTAAGCATTCCAGCTATTTCTGTATTTTACTTGAAAACCCTAGACCCTATTATAATATCAACGGGTTTCCTATCAAATGTTTTGGTTAGCGTAAGGTAAAAAAATTTCCATGTTTATGTGTGGGAAGTCTTACGTGATACCTTTCTTTTCAAAAGGTTTTTGAAAGTTAAGCAACTTTAACCTGTTACTCACACCAGACCCATTTCTGACCCAGGGTTTGTTTTTGTTTTTCATAAACTCTTGGGTGCTCAAATTTTTACGAGTAGCCAAGGGATTCAGGTTAGCTTTGACGAATATTGGAGAAGCAATTGAGTAGGAGGCTTCTGCGTTAGATATATAGTATTCCGCTGTGTGTTCTGTGTGTGTCTCTGAGTTGTATTATGTTGTAAATACTAGACAGGTGTTTATAACTGTCTAGTATGTGTCGTATCATCTGTGTACTCTGATAGTGGTTGTAAACTATGTAATATTTTATGTTATTAATATAATTTATTCGTTCCGCTGTTTAGATTCGGATGTGTTGTTTCTTCTTCTTCTTCTCTTTCTTTCTCTTTTCTATCCCTTTCTTTCTTATTAGGGATGCGACTTTCTGGTGTTTTGGAAGTCGGGTCGTTACAAATATTCTATTCATTAAATCTAAAAAATATGAGGGGCATTTGTCAACCCAAATGGCATAACCATAAACTCATATAGACCATATCTAGTGTTGAATGCAGTGTACTTAACACTTGAGTCCTCAACTTTCATCTGATAGAACCCAGATGCTAAGTCTAATCTAGAGAATATTTTATCTCCACTGAGTTGATCAGAAAGATCATCAATCCTAGGCAATGGGTATTTATTCTTGATGGTGACCTTATTTAACTCTCTGTAATCTATGCACATCCTCAAAGTACCATCATGCTTCCTTACAAACACTACTGGAGCACCCCAGCATGAGTTGCTTGGCCTTATAAACCCTTTACTTTCTAATTCCTCTAGCTGGTTTTTCAAATCTTTCAGTTCACTTGACCCCATTCTGGTGGGTTTCTTAATTATTGGGCTTGCTCCTAAAATGAGGTTGATTTGAAACTCCACTGGTCTATGGTGTGGAACGCCCTTAACTTCCCCAAACACATCCAAATATTCATTGACTATGGGAATTTTTTCAATGGAAGGTTCACTGAAATCCTTTTCCAAGTCAATTAAATGATACAATTTTCTTTCTTTAGCTACTTCACATAAAACTGTGATTCTCTAGCCTCTAAGATTTTGCAATGATATGGTGGATGAGTCTAAATTAATTATGGCTTTAAATTGCCTTAACCAGTCTATCCCCAATATAACACCTATATTTGGGTAGTTTAAAACATATAAATTGGAAATAAAAATGTTTCCTCCTATGTTTAATTCCACATCCACACATATCATGTTTAAAACACTAGAACTCCCTAGTGGACTTTGTACTAGCAATGGGGTTTCAACTAATATGCAGTTCAGTTTTAGCATCTTAACTATTTCATAGGAAATTAGAAAATGAGTTGCCCCAGTATCATATACTACTGCTATGGGTATGGTGCAAATAAGTAATGTACCTTCCACTTGACCATGATTTTCAGCACTAGTCTCCACCGTGGATCTTCTTTTGCCTTCCAGATCTGCCAATTTTCCTTGCTGTTTGTACTCAGGAAAATTTCTCTTCATATGCCCCTCTTTCCCACATAGGTAGCACTTGAAGGCTCCTCCTTTTAATTATGGGCACCTTGGTTTGATGTGTCCCTCCTTTCCACAATGATGGCAAACCAATTTCTTCTTAGCATCATTGGCCTTAGTGTCACTGGCCTTTTGTTTATCTGTTTCCTCCTTCTTCTTGTCATAAGGGTGGTATCTTCCCTTGTTCTTCTTGTTATTGTTGTTCTTAAAATTTCTATACTTCTCTCTTTCCTTGTCATGCTGCTCAAATTTCAAAGCCAGATCTATTACTTGATCAAAAGTCCTATCAGCATAAGGTAACATGGCCCTGCTAAGTCCTGGGTTCAAACCTTTAATATATCTACCATTTTTGGATGCTTCATCAGCCACTAGCATTGCTCTATATTTGGATAATCCCTCAAATTTGTGAGTATACTCAGTGACATTCAAAGTTCCTTGTCTGAGTGTAATAAACTCTTCAAGTAATGCGGTCTTAGTTGATGCTGGTACAAACCTTGCCTCCAATATCTCCTTGAATTGATTCCAAGTGATTTCATTTTCAGTTCTCCCTGCTACAATCACCTCCCACCAGCTTAAAGCTACTCGTTTCAGCTGTCTTGAAGCCACTTACCTCTTCCTTTGATCATCATGCTGCGTGTCATTGAAAATCCTATCCAGTGTTCTCAACCATGCTTGAATTTCCATCACATTCTTAGTTCCTTCAAAACTCTTGCCTCACAAATTTATATAAGCCTTTTAATAGTTTTGAAAGTTCCTCATGTGGATTCTCAGGCCTATTCCCAATTACATCCCTTAAAACCCTCACAAACTCCTGCATATCAAGCATCTGTGGTACACTTGTTCCTGCATTGTGATGAGATCCCCTTCCTACCATGGTCTGATAACTGAGTTATGGGCAGATGGGATTAGTATATTGTGAGTATTTTCTATAATTAATATTTTCCTATCTAAATTATTTCATCCAAACAAAATAGACATAATATATTTCTATAGTACTCAACAATCAATACAACCATTTTCTCTGATACCAAATGAAATGACCCTCACCGTTTCACTTTAATTTTCAAAGGATTTTTTTTTCAATATCCAGGATCCAAATTTTTACCAATATAAATATATCATGTATTCATAAGATATGAACATACATATGAGGATGCATGTGTCTCTCTTGTTTAAATCAGAGTTAGTATAAATAAGAGCTTATTCTGTTTGGCTTGAATTTGAATCAATCTTCCCATAGTTAATTTCCATATTTTTTTCTTTTGATATTTGTAATATATGAGTAGATCCTACTCATATTTATTCGTAATAACTTTGATCATATTAACTATGATTTACTAGTGATTTATTTTGACAAAACAATCTTAGAATATATGGCCTTTTCGTAGTTTAGTTAAAAATACTTGATACTTGATTAAGGTCAGAAAATGATATTTTTATTTATCATTTTCAATTCATGGTTTTCTTTGAGTCTCTCATGTTCTTGACTCAATCAATATGACCTACCATGTGTTGATCATTTGATCACTCGTTTTCTGGGTTATCTATGATTAGAGTACTAGACTTGAAAATGTTATAAAAGTGTGCAATCACTATGTTTTAGGGTGAATCAGGTCTGGAATGCAAAATGCTTCCTGGATTGGTAATATTAACCAGTTAAAATGCACAGTCGACAAAAGTTTTTGAGAGAGAGTTTTGGTGAAACATTTGCTAAATAGACAAAGAATTTTTGAAATGCATTTTACTTCCAAATTACAGACCAGCATGATCAACCAAGACTCCATTCTTTTGAAGCTGGTTAATCCATGTAACTGTGTCAACCAGACACTCAACTAGGTCAATTTAAAATGCCATTCATTTGCAATGTATTTGAAGTCTTTTTAAGATACATACACTTCTCAAAGCAACTCACAAGTGGACTTGAATTCTTTTACAAAATATCCAGAAAGAGTAACTAAATACTCAAAGAATACTCCAAGTTAAAAACTAAATTTTACTTCAAAACTTGCTGCTTTTAAATGAGTCAAGCCTGACCAGTACATAATATAAGTTTTGTATGAAATCTGCTCTTAGATGAATATAATTCTTTTCCAGATTTTCATAGATAATACTTTGGACTCATTTTCTTGATCACTACTCAGATTATCCTTCAGTTTTCAATTCTTAACACATAACAAAACTCAAAAGAACACAACTAGTTCAATCAAACATAACAAGTTCATACATATCAGGAAAATTTAAGAACACAACTCTCATGAATACATGTAGATAGGTCATTCTATGCTCTTATTAAAACTAGCAAGCATGCTCATTCATACTTCCTCATTAGCCATACTTTTCTTCTTACTTAGGTTCTTCATTCCCTAAAAGAGCATTAGTGGCTGCCTCATTTTAAAATGAGACACCCCCATATGCCATGAGCAAACAAGGGTTAGATCTATGATCTGGTATGAGCAATATTAATATATTCATGACATTAGCAAATAAGTGATACATGAGTGCTAGCCTGTTGCTTCAGCAATTTCTTAAAATTAACTATATTACTATGTTTCAGATAAATTGTTATGCAAGTATAATAACTTCATAAATCAACCATTAACACATACATAATTATGCAAACATTCACATTAATCAGTAGCACATAGATGCACTAGAACAACCATGGTTCCACTCCAACAAATCTAGGAAATATTCATATTCCTATTTCATGATTTATGGGTTGCCTATATATATATATATATATATATATATATATATATATCAATTTATATTCTGGCCTCATCTGCTATCAAGGAATCACTGGGACACATTGCAATGAATTAATTCACATCATTGCACATAGATCTCAGGGCTTAAACAAACCATGTGCCAACTTGCATACTTCAAATATGACAAGCATTCCAGCAGCCTTCTTGGCTCACCATTTCTAGTTCATTTACTAATGGTATCTTTTTAATCCTATCTTCAGATAGCTAAGTGAACATGTCACTGTATTCCTGAAAACACCCCATACATCTTGCAAGCATAATTTTCAAAGGAAAACAGATAATTATTTTCAAGAATATTGCTAACAGATATCTTGTCTTTAAATTAAATATAAGAATATCTACAACTGAGAATAGAGACATGGCATGTTAAGTTATTATGATTTGCAAGTAACTATGATTGAACCAGATTCAAGATCTGGCTGAATCACAATTTTTGACTTGTGAGTTTCTACTATTTGATTAGGGACTCAGCACATAGAAATCTCTATTGCATCCCTAATGCCTTTTTCCTAAGCCTCAGCAATTATACTATGTATAATGCAGCTTACATCATTTTCTCTATTGAAATTTTCATGCTATAATTCCATATTAGTTGTAAGTATTCTTCTATGATTTCAAGGTTTGATGCCTTAGCTTTTCAAAATATAATGAAACAGTAGCATGCACACCCATAACAATCTTCATATCAGATCAAAAACCATTCAAAAACTCCCATAAGATATTTAATAAAACTGTTTTCAACAAAACCAGGAATATGCAAATAAAAATATAAAAGATTGGCTGCCTCATATCAGGACTTACTGCCATGAATATAGTGAGATTACTCACCTAAGTATTTCCTTCTAATTGATCAAAATCCATGAATGTTTTTCCCTTCCTTTAAAATATTTTCTTCCTTTCTTATTTTAAGTATCTCGGGTAAAATGATTTTTCTTGCTATAACTACTTATTTATATGCATATTTTCACTAGGGTTTTTATCATGACAAAATTCCATTTTTGTCCTGGCTAACATCATGCATTTTGCATTTTGTATTTTCACATTTTCATCCTTAATACCCCGGCTGCATTTGTTAGTTATGGGCAGTACTTCCCTCTTTTTACTTTTCAGAAAAATGGCTATTTTTGATTACCTCACACTTACTCAAGTCATGATAAAAATGTGACTTGGTCATATTTTATACTTTTTTTCATTTCTGAAAATCCTCTTTGCTATTTTTACCTACACATACATACTTACTTACATTGTATCTCATGTCATTTTGATGCTATTTTTTCTTGCTTAGTTCCAACATATTTCTACTTATAGAAAATATACATGTGTATAGTTATATATGTATTTATTTAATTTTCCTTGCTTCACAGAAAAGTATATGTTCATGTACCTATATTTCATATTTAATTTCAATATACATATACATATTTAATTTCAATATGTATACATATTCAATTTTACAGAAAATATTTAATTTCAATATGTACAGAAAAATATATTTAATTTGGTTATTAATTCACATTTCAAAATCACCTTTGAAATGCTTTCTTTCTTTGTTTATTTTTTTTAAGAATTTTGGATTCTTTCTCGTGCCATTTCCAGTGTGCATGTGCACACATACTCTTGCACATCATTCAACCCAGAAATCCCATCATAATGTAATCTAAATATTTCAAAACTAAATTATTTCATTAAAATAATTTTTCACAAAATTTTGGGGTATTACACCCGTACCCTGAAAAGTCTCGGCCTGACCTGAGCATCAAATAACACTCGGGTTAGACTATCTCCAAACATCAAAAGGCGAGATACATATAACAAGAATATATGACTTAACCATGTTAAAATAAGTCTTATCCAATAGGCATGTTCAAACAATATATATGCATGTTAACAAAATATATGTCTTAACCATAACAAAATAAGTCTTATCGAATAAGCATGCCCATGCAACATATATATGCGAAATTCAACTTAACAATAATAAGGCATAATAAACAAATTCACCATTTCATAAATTCATCAAGTCATAATAGACTATCATCTAAAATAACCAAAGAATTGTAGTCTATCCAGAACAATATAGACCACGATGCATGTAAATATCTATCCGGAACAATATAGATAATACATCATCACAAACCTATCCAGAACAATATAGGTTTTCCTACCCAATTATAAATTATGTCAACTCATAGGTCGATGAAAAATGAGTAATCTTCTATCAGGGATCAAATGGCCTAAATGCAAATCCGAATACCCTGAGATAATATAACTCTAAGTGTCAATTACTGTCACTCATGTGACCACATGAATTTAGCTAAGTGTCGCATACTAGAAAGTAAATTCAAATATTTACTAAATCTAGTAATTTCCACTACAAACTCAATTCAACAAATTATAGGAATAAACAAAAGAATTGTATGAAACGTCCAATATCAATCCAACAGTTCAATTGTTTATTTAAACTCTTTGTTTCATATAAAAGCACGAAATTCACTAAAACATAAGTGAAAACATTAATTGCTTAAATGTGATTGTACCAAAAGTTGTTAAAGAAATTGCAAATGGTGTTTGATTAGCCAGAGGCTTAGCACATTATAATCCAAAAAGAGGTTTATAGTTTGAAAGCAAATAATTCAACTTTACCATATAATAATTAGTTTCTAAATTACTTCATAGATCATTACTCTCAAACTTCTCAATTAAATCCATAAGTCATTTTAAAGAAGAACTGCTTATTTACAAAATATTTTGAACTCTTTCAAAATCATTTAAACTGATTTCATAACTAAAATCACTTAAAAATGAAATTATTTCTTTCATAATAGCTTTTATAAAATAATACCTTATTTTTTCTTTTGCCTCTAAAACATTTTTCAAAATTATATACTTCAGATAGAGAATTTAAAAAAGGTTTTATAATTAATTATTATTCATTTTTGAACTCTTTAAAGGAACACTTCGTAAAGCTGAAATATGTGCAATTTCAGTTTTAATACAATAAATTTTCAAATAACTTTTATTCAAAGTAATTTAACAAATTGGTGTACTTAAATAGTGTAATTGACAAAGCAACATAGAGTCTTTATTTATGTAAACTAGAGTCTCCAAAATAAGATCCAGACTTCCCGAAACTAAACCAACATTTCAGCACAATTACATTTTAAGGATAGTGTAAACAAGCCAAGCCAACATCAAGCAAAAGGATAACAAATAAGGCAACAAAGCAAGATAACCTAAGCAATAAGATCTGGCACCTCAATTTTCCAATTTAAAATTTCCATTACTCAGGTCATCTTCATAAATAAGTTATTTTCAATTAACTACTCTCAATATTTGACTAAACTTATGAAACCAAAGTTTTTCCTTACTATGATAGCTTTCCAGAAAGCATAAGTTTACTGAATTCGCAAAAACGGATCAATAGTTATGACAAAAACAAGTTTATGCTTCAACTTAAAATTTTACCCAATAGGATAGAGCTTACAGTTCTTTTTAAAACATGAATTTGACCAAGAAAACTTCAAAATCATAGAAAACGATCAAAATAAAATTCTTCTTTATGAAATTATCTTTCTACTGCAAAAAGAATCAACAAACAAGGGCTAACCAATCAAAAGATATGATCGAAGAAAATTTTAGATTTTTGTTGCTTAAGCCCGTTTTTCGTTCTCAGGACTGCAAAGGTAAAATGCATTTTCAACCATTTAAACATCAAAATTTAGCAATACTCAAAGCATCAAAGTTGTAGAATAAAGTCTAAGCTTTTCAAAACTTCAAGAGTTATCAAATTCCGATCAAAATGAAAAAGATATGTCCCAATTACTAATAAGGTCTAGCTAAGAAGTGTAAAATAATAGCCATGTATTTCAAATCAACAAACATCAAGTAATCGAACACAACCAATAATCACTCAACCATCCAACATGAATCATACAACAAATCCAACATAAGATCAGCAATTAGAAATAATTGTGAGTTTTTACTCGCCTTTTCCCATGTAATTCACTGTTATACTTCTACGGAAACCCCAAACAAGTAATCGACAAATCCTGCTTTTTGAGTCAATCAAAAAGAAGAAGAACAACCATCAAAGTTCACACAATTTCTGAAATTGATTAAACTAGATGAAGGGTTCAAAATACATATCTTGATTTTTTGTCGATTTATCTTAATTTTTCTTCTATTTTAAAATTAGACTTATGATTCTAGGTTTGGGAGAAAAATGACTTTCTTTCTTTCCTTAAATTTTTTTCTTCTTCTTTAGAACATACAGAAAATAAGAGGAGGAGGAAAAGCTTCCTCAATTACTTAACTTAATGGATTAAGTTATATTATTAGACCCAACAAGAAATTAATGTATTTTTGTTATTTCACAAACCCTTTTCTAATTAATTTATTTAACAAATGCTCTCGCAATTAATATGGTTAAGTGATTCTAAAATAATGTCAAAATACATCATAAGTTATTAACTTGTTAAATTGGTTTCAACAAATTTAACACTATTTAATTTACTTTTATTCAAAATAAATTACACGACACTTAAAATTCACCAATTTCTTCTTTAACCAATTTAAAATAAAGAATTATATTAAAAAATTCCATACTTTACTTATCAGATATATTCACATTTTAAAATTCTCGTTCCAATTATTATTTTGATAAAACACTTAAATTCTAATTCTCTTACTTCAATAAATGAGATATCAAAATCGTCATTTAAACTACTAGTTTAAATCTCATTTATTTCAAATTAACAACACTGAAAAATCAAGGTTGTTAGACATCAGCATCGAGCATGAGAGAAAGAAAACTTCTCCAACAACAAAGCACATTCAGCACTAGTGACCTGTTTTCTAAATCTATCATGTGGGTTGTAATGAGGAGGAGGTTAGAACAACATTCTGGGGACTGGAAATATAAACAATCCATAACATAAACTTATACCGATAGGTTTCAATTTGATTGTTATATCCATTAAAGTTAGCAATTCAAATATTACCTTTCATTGCACACACGATTACATACTTACCCATTCCCAAGGTTCAAAATACTAATAAGGCCTTATCAACCACCCAATACTTCCTAACCCATTTGCCACTTAGTATTTCTAAATATGAAGCGGGCTTCTATAATACATTTAAAAGGAGAAAAAGGCAGACTCTACCATTTAAGACATTAATCATGGTAGACCCCATCATTTAAGACTTATTCCCGAGATGGTTTCCTAACAATGTTGTCAATGGCCGGTGGGTCCTTGCTACAAGACCTCTAACCACTATTTAAGGCTTTTGACATCTAATGTTCAGTAATTACCGCATCTATCACCGATAAAATTGTAGCCTGTAATAAATAGTGCCCAAGCCACTTAATACCTTTTAATAGAAAGTAGACAGACTCTAGTCATTTAAGACCTTAACTAAGGCAAACTCCATCATTAAAGACCTATCCCTAAGGCGTGCTCCTAAATGGTACTATTGTTATTATGGCATTTGCGATGTAAGAGACGTACCTAAGCCACTTAATACTTCTAAGTGGAAAATAGGTAGACTCTGGTCATTTAAGATCCTGATTAAGAGAGACTCCATCATTTAAGGCCTATTTCCTAAAGCATACTTCTCAATAGTACTATCTTACTGTCATTGCTTGGAAATATTATTGGGAAACTTGATACTTCTTTTATAGAAAATAGGAGGACCCTACAGTCACTTAAGATCCTAATTCTGAAGCGAACCATTCCCCAGATATCCACTCTCACTACTTAAATATAAATACGGCATCTCATTAGATTATTTCTTTAGCTAGGGAGGCAGAATCTTTAGCCACTTAAGACCTCAACACTAAAATAAACCCATTTTAGAGACATCCTTATTTATTTATTTGGAATCTCATTAGGTTACTTAATACTTCCATTTAGGAGAGAGGCGGACCCTTCAACCACTTAAGACCTCAAAGCAAAAGCAAACCCCTATGGAGATATCCATCACCGCTCCTAATTCTAAATTTGGACCATTGAATAGTTTCCAATTAAGAAAACAATCACAACCTCTCACATCGTCACGTGTCCTACGATTAGTGATATTTCACATCAGTAGTAAATACACCGGACTGCTAGTAGCCTCAAAGTGAAGGATAGTCTTCCATCGAGTGACTCTACTAACCTTGCATCACTAACCCACTAAGCTTAATTAACTATCCTAAGTCTTTGTTTATATTATCTAACGCAGACATTGAACTTAGCTTATTAATTCCCTTTTTATCTAAGGTAATAAGATTTACCTTAAATATTTATCACCCATAAATACCCATTTAATGCTCATAAATGTGAATTTATCCATAAAATCCTAACGAACATTTTCTAAGACATTTATGTATGATTACTAATTTTAAATTAGTAACATTTTATATCTATTCCATTTTTATCAGTCTTATTAATTGGTTTACCCTATCAAATTATTACAACTCCCATATTTATTACCATTTATTAGAGTTACAAACTTTTATATTCTTTTCTCATTGGTTAATTATCCTAAATGCGAATGTTACTTGTAAGCGTTGTTACTAGCTTTTTATTTAATTATTATAAGCGCAGAAATTACATACAAATATTTGCTTTTATGAAACATGTTCTAATTATATATCTTTACTAGAATATATTTTTCCATGTTAAATTGTTGAAATCATATCTAAAAAGATTATCCGCTATAATTTCCATAATTTAGACCAAAACAAAAGATTTAACTTTAAAATATAAAAGATTATATCGTTTGAAATTACAAAGAATGATCATTTCTTTTTATTACTGAAATAGATAGTGTAAACTATAGTGAATTCATACTTTACACATCTTTTTCTCTTTCTATCTGCATCCATTCCTTGCTAGATCAAATGTTGTATCTTTCTAAAAGGGAAATAAATCAATCTAATTTACTAATATTAAACGGATCTAAATTCCAATAATTTCAAACATAGAAAAATTTATATCCTAAGAAGATTAGGGTAATAATCCAAATTTATAACATTATTATACAACCTATTTCAGATCTAAAGTAAATTTCATTCAAATCAATATTCTAAATTCATACTTTTGGAACTAATTTCCATATCAAGTTGTATACAATAACTAAATCAATTCATAAACAAGAATATGTAGGTGATATTTATTATATTCAGATGATATTCAATCCATTTCCTACAACTTATATATAATGATCCAATAAAAATCATAAAAGTCAAATAAACGTCAATGGGTTAACTTTCATATTATAACAATCTATAAAATTTCCCACTTACCTTTTAAAAGTCATCCAAATCTCCAGATCAGAAGTAAAACCTTTGATTCATCTTCAAATCCTTCATAATCTAAGAGATATATATAAAAGAGTATATAATACATTAGAATTACAGATATGAGAAGATATTTGGGATTGGGAAAGAAATTGATACAAATATATATATATATATGGTTGATTCTCTTCTCCTTTTTATTGAATTTATACTCTTCTTCGATTTGTATGAATATAGATACAAATATATTATCTTTATAATTTTGAAAGAAAGTGAGAAGAAGAAATGGCGAAGCTTAGATATGCCTCCATAAAAATATAAGAAGGGAAGAGAGGGCAAGACCTGAATTTATCGGTGCTAGAATCAATCAGAACCATTAGATTTAAATATATTAAATATGGACCGTTGCAGCCTAGCATTATTGGGGCCGCCAGTTCGCTAGCGGTCGACCATCCTTGGGTCACTGGTCGACCGTTGAGGGTCAATTGTCCCCAATAACGGATCGGCCTGCGGGCCCGGGTAATTAATGTAAAGTGTTAATTTTTTCTGATTTAATTATTTTTGTTTTGATTTGGTTTTCGTCCGTTACTTCTTCATTTGGACTCTGATCGCAATACTCCAAATGTGAAAGTAGATCAGAATTTTGCCAGGAATGTAATGGTGCAAATTTCATGGTCAAATTCCATTTTCAAAGCCTAATGAATTAAATAACTAACTAATTAAATAACAAATGCAAAATTACGAGGTTTTACACTTTTGCTCATAGATGACACTCAATACGAGGATACAGTTTCAATATTCAGTTTGGTGAATATATTATAGTTATGTGTTGACTATGTGAAGCCGTGTGTCGGTGATTATATCGAGAAGTATGTCAATATATGTATTTAGATATGTGTTAGCATATGTATAGTGTCGTATGTCGATACATGTATTTAGATGTGTGTCAGTGTATGTATAGTACCGTGTGTTGGTATATGTATACAGCTGTGTGTCGGCTATTATATATTTAGTATTTCTAACACTATCAAACTCCTTTTATGTTTTAGGAGTGAACCAAATTGGCCTGTATCCTCCCTAGCGGTCCGATCGCAATGGTCGCACCCCAAATATATGACATCCCAATGTCATGTGTCGACGTCATTCTAGTTATGTGTCGGCAATGTACTAGTCGTATTTTGACAATATTTATAGTCGTGTATCAGCAACGTATAGAGCCATGTGTCGACGATGTATAGCCTATTGTATCACATAGGCCAGTAATCTGTTACACATTAGGGGCAAAGCAGGGTCATGACTAATGCAGAGCATAGTCCTGCAACATGTTTATGACATGTAGTGGATAGGAGTCACGATGTATGTCAAGGTAACTAATAATGTACGAGCAGTGATGATGGGCATGTGTGTCATGTTTGCTGGTTACGTGTGTGTAGTCTCCTGGAGTAGCTGTGTCTGTCAGTCTCCCACCAAGTTCTGGTGTGTTGTGATATAAATAAGTACTTATTCTCCTATTGAGGATGATAAGTTATGATTATACCAGAGACTGTGTCCTGTGTATGGTCAAACCATGTATCCTTCATTGGCATGTGCCGTCAACTATTATTCATTTTCACATGTTGCTTTTATATCCATTAGTGTGTGTCGCCAACTACTATTCATTGGCATATGTTGCCAATTATCTATCCAAGATGTGTGTCATCGATTATACATTATCGATGCTAACTATATTTTCATAGGCATATGTCATCAATTACATCTTCCTTTGGTGTATGCCGCCATTACTATGTTTTGATTCTAGATGTCTACTTATATTGATATTATAGATGTTTTCAGGATTTGAATGTTGATTCCTTGATATGTATAATTCACCTATTTGTGTTGATTCAGTGATTATTTATTGGTTGTGTTTTTATACGGAAGATGACATATTTTGATACCAGCATTGACCATTTCACATGGATTTGATTTTTTGGGTGGTGTGATGCCTTATATTTATTTACCGTACATATATTTCGGCATACATTACTATATCTATGAGCACCTTTGACATATCATCTTATGATTCGATAATCGATGTTAATGTTAAAATTATTATTCCATGTTTATATGGTGTTACCATAATTTTATACCCTTGATTAGACATAGTCTAAAGCCCGTGTGTAATTTTATAATGCTCCGTGACATTATAGGTACATGGATAATACTATCAGCATTTTTCCTCGTCCAAAAATCCCTAAAAAATACCACTCCAAAAGCTACAGCTTAGGCAATGTAGGGGCAAAGCCTTTACTATCCCTCCTTTTGATATACCTACTCATGTATTATCTACCCGCTTCATCTCCTACTCCCCCACTTGACCCTGTTGATTTAGCCAAGCTTGATGCTTTCCCTGCCGATGGTTTCTCTTATGATAACTCTGTCGTTGCCAAATTCCCCGATGATAGGTCCACTGCTGTTGAAAACACTAATGATGATAGGTCCATCCATGATGATGGAATAGATAGTACCGTTGATCTACTCTTGCTTAGTTTGATGGCATTAGTTATGTATCATTTTGTATGTTATTAGACTTTATGCACATGTTCCTATATTGCATGAGTATTAATTGCTTTAGCATTTCTATCAAGCACATGTTTTCATTGTTTTAATAAAAAATGGACTGGCTACTTAAAATAATCAGCTTACCATTCAAAAAAGAAGAAGTCGGCAACTGAAATATTGATTTAAATTTTAAATGCAAATTAAGATTTGACAAAGTCATAATATTTCAAATTTGGATTTCAAATGGAAAGACTACTTTAAAATTTCTTAAATACAAAATATAATATTTATATACATATATTATATCAAAAATTAAAATAAAATATATTTTTAGATATATAGTTAAAATATTATTTTTGGCTTAAATTTTTCAGACATGTATGTATGTATGTGGATATATATGTATTAAAATAAGTGGAAATTAAGGTGGCATCCCAATCATACTTTCATTTGTAAAGCGAGTCCCTACCAAAGTTTCATTGTAAATCCGGTCCCTATTTTCTAGAAACAAAAAATAATTATTGTTGAAATGTCAGCAACTTTTATAAATAAGTGCTGATATTTCAACAACTTTTCCTATCAAAGTTTCATTGTAAATCTGGTCCCTATTTTCTAGAAACAAAGAAAATTATTGCTGAAATGTCAGTAACTTTTATAAATAAGTGCTGATATTTCAGCAAATTTCATATACTATGTTCACAGTGTACATAAATGTTGCTAAAATGTCAGCAACTTTTATAAATGAGTGCTGTTATTTCAGCAACTTTCATACACTATGTTCACAGTGTATAGAAAAGTTGCTGAAATGTCAGCAACTTTTATGAAAAGTTGCATCGTGCTCTGCAATAATCGTAAATAAAATACAGTGACCTAATTTACGCTGAAATTTAATGACGGACTTTTCGTGTATTTTGAACCTTAATAAGGACCTGTGCCAAAAGTACCCTTAAAATAATTTTATGTATTTGATAAATATTATCAATTATTTCAAAAATGTTTCAGCATAAAAATTCTTTTTTATTTTAAATCCAAGTCTTAAGCTAAAGTACCTTTTTAAACCAAAAAACCAAAAACAATCAATATTTAATTATATACCCGGATTGTAATTTAAGAAATTAAATCTATAAAATAATTAAATTTAACATTATACATGAAATGTATATAGCCAAAAATAATATTATAACTATATAAGCATATGTATAAAACTAACTGAACACATTTTATAATTCATTTTAAAATTTAATTCCAAACGTTCAAATTTTAATTTTAATCCTACATTATTGAATGTATGTTTATGTATTTGGAAATATACATGCATGTAAAACATAAAATATAATGACTATAACTGATAAGATCCTGCTCTTCGTAACATTTTGATCTGCGAATCAATTTCTAGATTACTGGAACTGCCACTCGAATTTGATTGAATCGAATGTGTCGCTTGTTATCATTTTTATTTGATGTTTAATTGAGTGAAAAAGGAGCACATCTAGTGAGGAGTAAGCTAGGAAATGACAGCCAGAAGTGGGGACGCAAAGTATAAAATGCTTGAGTTTGGTTTGGTATTTATAGAGAGAAAAGGGAGAATATATTTGCCACTTTTACTCGTTCTCCTCTGCCATTTCAAACTTAGATCTAGATCCAATCAAGACCTTCCTTTCCCTTCTTTTAGTCAACATACTCAGTCAAATTTAGACCAGAATATCTCTAAGCCTAATTAATTATTGAAATTTAAACTATATATAAGTTTTATATATATATATATCCAAATAATTAATAATAGTGCCCAGAAAATTTCTAGGAGCAACATAGTTACTAAAATGCCCTAAACATCAAATACATTGATAATCAATAATGCTCAAATGTTAATCGATTTAATTAATTTGTAACACTTTGTAAACTAATTAAATCATGTGGTATTTCAGAGAATTCACGAATATGGTTATGTGACTTAAAGGTGTGAATCCAGTTAACGATTAATATTAAACAATTCATATTAACGTTTACACATCATTTTAGCAGTGGTGTGATAGTTTCCCCAAATTCTTCACTTATAAATCTTTTGTGTAAAAATTATATTTTACATCACCTTAAGCGGTATTAATAGTGGCAATAGTTTATACAAGTTTTCTTCATCGATTATATATCACTTTAGGATATATGGAGTTTTGTATCAGCCAAAACTCCAATAATATCAACATCAAAATTGATTAGTCCATAAATAAAGTCCTTGTTCAATAATAACATTTACTACTAACCATTTTACTCTGGTCTAAGATTTTGAACTTGATTGACTATAATTGGCCATGAAAACAATCTCATACAATTGAGGAGATAAATTCTTTATGAACAAAGCTTCATTTCCAATGCTTCAACCTAGGCCCAACTACAACCCCTTGATGGTCATCATGCCATGATTTAACTATAATCAAATTGGAGCATCTATGTTGAAGTTTCATAATATTCTCTAGCTGAGAGAACTATGTAGCATTCTCACACTGAAGTTTCCTATTTGTCCTAGTTGTTACCAATTGATAGGAAACTCTCAATCGAGTCATTCTATATTTATCCAGTAATTATAAGTAGGCATCCCTTAGTGCCCCCCAACAACCATGAGTAATGCATGGCCCAACATTTGGAGAGCGTTACTTGCTCTTGTCTCAAAGGATGTTTTAATATCCTTCCTCGAAACATCTTAGCCAAGAATATTTAAAGCAAACATTATTTTTATGTGATTAATTACTCATGATTGCAACTACAATCACATAACATTTCATTAAGGATTATCTTACTAATATACTTTGAATTAGCTACTTAATTAATTAAATCACAATATAATAGAGTACATAAAGAAAACAAATACTATTATACAAAATTGATTATAGAACTAGATAATTTATAATAAGTTAACAAACTGCCCTAGTGCATGTTACAAATTCTCTCAATCTCCCACTTGCACTTCGGAACAATTATGGATTTTCAATCCCATTCCTTTAACTAATTTACTTGAAACTGATTGAGCTAATCCCTTCGTGAATGGATCTTCTATGTTGTCTTACTATCCACTCTATTAATCGTCATATCCCCATCACTAACTAACTATCATATTAGGTGTAACTTCCAAAGTATGTGCCTTGATTTTTTATGAGCACTTGGTTCTTTTGCGATCTACATTGCAACACTGTTATCACAGAAAAATATTATAGGTTTCCCAACATTTGGAATCACCGCTAGCTCGTTACGCATCTAAACCACTTCTTTAGTTACTTCATTTAGGGGAACGTACTCGGCTTCATCTTGAATCAGCTATAATGTCTTGAGTAGAACTTTTCCAGCTTACTGCTCCACTATTTAATGTAAATTTATAGCCTAACATAGCTTTATTATCATTGATGTCACTCTAGAAATTTGAGTGTGCATACTCTTACGTAAGGACACCTTCATTCCAATAGATAGGGAATAAACTTTAGTATTTCATAAATATTTAAAAATACTTTTCACAACCGTCTAATGCCTTTACCGATGATTCAATTGGTATCGAATAACACATCCTAATGCATAATCTACATCCAATCTCTTACATAGTGTATCATGCATAATATGTTTGATTGCAAATGCATACATTATCCTTTTTAAATGCTCTTTCTCATCGTTAGTATGAGAAGCATCCTTTTTTGAACAAAAATTCCCGATTATGTTCGAATATTTTTACGCTTAGAATTCCACGTACTAAACTTTTTTAGTATTGTGTCCATATTCTAAGATTAAGATAATCCTAGCAAACTTTTAGATATATTTTGATAGATCCTAATACCAAGTATATAGGTCATGATAGAGTCAGGGGTATGCCCTTGAGACGATTATGTAATTGGCTACATATATCTAACTCGATAATCGGTCTTGTTCATAATAAAGGAATTTGATTTCTAATATATACTTTGTTATATAATGAAATAATCAATTAAGTAATTAAATTCAAGGTATATTAGTAACAAAATCCCTATATAATATGTTAAGTGATAGTAGTCACAAAATGTTGCAATCATGAGAATTATATCACATTATATAGTAACATGTTGTTTTAAATATTCTTGGGCAAAAAGTTTCAAGAAAGGATATCAATATATCTATTGAGACAAGGGCACGTAACACTCTCCAAATATTGGGCAATGTAATTCTCATGGTTGTTGGGGGCACCAAGGGTTTACATATTAGTAGTTATTAGATAATTATAAAATGACTCATTTGAGAGTTTCTTGTTGGTTAATAATAAATAGGTCAAACAGGAAATCTCGAGTGAAAATATTACGTAGTTCTCCCAACTTGAGAATATTATTGAACTTTTATATGGAAACTCCACTTTGATTATGTTAGATCATGACATGGCATCCACCGAACGACTATAGTTGGGTCCAAGTTGAAACATTGAAAGCAAAACAAGATTCAATTGAGAATTCATCTCTTCCATTGTATGAGGTTAATATCACAAATAATTATAGTCGACTCAAAGCTAAATCTCTAGCAAGAGTAGTATGGTTAATAATAAATGTTATTATTGAACCAAAGACGTTCTTTATAGATTAACCAAGTTAAATGTGGACGATATCCAAATTTTTACCAAAAACAAATTTCATAGGTCCTAAACTATATTGTGTTGATGAAGCTAATTGGTGTAAATAATCATTACTAAAAGGTACTGCTTAAATTATAAAATTAGATTTTACCAATGAGATTTGTAGGCGATGAATCAGGTCAACTGTCACACCGCTAGCTAAGGTGATGTGTAAACATTTGTATTTAAATTGTTTAGATTTTAATCGCTAGTTAAATTCACATATGTGAATCGCACAATCGAATCTATTTGGTTTCCAAAACATCACTTGATTTAATGGATTTATATTATTTATAAATTAATTAATATATACGAATATTAATTAATATTGGATTTATTGTTTAGGTATGTTAGTAAGATGGATATGCCTTTAGAATTTTTTGTGCTGCTATTAATAATTGGTTTGGTGCATACAGAAAAGTTGTATACATGCATTTCGATATACGATATCGATAAGAATCCAAATCAAACTTAAATAATATAATTTACTAATGGATTTGGAGAGGTTTTAGGTCCATTGAAGGTCCTTAATATGGCCGATCAAATAAAAGAGGAGATTGAGTCAAATGTTGAATTAGTATGAGAGATATTTTGTGCTAGATATTTTGGCCAAACTCTCCCTATAAAAAGGAAACTAATACATTAGTTTTTAGTTTAATCTTTTGCTCCTCTCTCCCTTAATTATGAATGCAAGCTCCCCTTCCTTCCCACTTTTCTCCGTGCTCCTTTTGACTCCATTCTATAAATGTAATTCATTCGATCCTTGTGCACCTATCTCTTGCAAAGAAGGGTGCAGATCTGAGGGATCTAAGAAGCCTATTTGAATGAACGTGCCTTTCTTTGGCCTCATCTCTAAGATATAATTAATTTAATTATTCAATGATATTTTGTATCATGTTCACATAGATCCATTACAATGCTTGATTGAATTTATATGCACAGTTGTTACCCCCATATTGATGAACTATTTCACAATTATATACATACATAGCTTCGATAGATTCATTGTCTTTTTAAAACATTTCTATTTTAAATTAAAAAAAATATTTTCATAGTAATTTAAAAAATATGCGTGTATATGTGTGTGTTTATATTTCTAGTTTATTAGAACAACAAAACTAATTTTATTAATTAAAAGTGAATTTTAATATAAATATAAATTTGTGTATAGATATAACATTTTAAATTATTTTTTAACATCATATTTTGTATTTGACAATAAAAACAATTCAAAACTATTTTATTTATGAAAATTACAAAAAGTATTAATGATAATATGATTTTATCATTATGTTTGTATGTATTAACATTTTAATCTGATAAAATTATTTTTATACGGAAATTCAATACAAAATTTAGCCAAAAGGCTTTTGATATATGTATATATATTATTTCATATTTTATAATTGTTTTAGTATAAAGTACACAAAAAAATTTCTCTTTATGGCGGTCATCCCTCCTACTTCTCTCTCCCCCACCCTTTCCAAATTATTGCTTCTACCTAACCCTACCATACCGTCGAAGTCCCGTCTTGTGCTTCCTCCATGAATCATCCTCCCTCCTGCTCCAGATCCTCCCCCTACACTTATGCCTCCCCTTCATCAGTCTTCCTATCTAGTTATTCCTTCTTTACCTTCAATGTCCCATCAGTAAGTTTCTCTACCTATTTTTCCTCTCCTCCAATCCCATTTGTGGACCTCTCTATTCAAACAAAAGCCAAGAAATGCTGGCAAGTACTGCACTATTGAGTTCCCTTTATCTTTCTCAAGTGATGTTTTGGTGCCCTCCGATATATGATTCTAGTAAGGAAGGATGTTTTGAGATGACCATCTGGTGGGTTTTTTCCTTGATGATCCTCGGTCATACACTGTGATTATTGAGCATCCTAAGCATATGTGGAAGCTAAAGAGGTTTGTGAAAGTTAATTCTAATGGTTCTTTTTTATTTTTGTTGTCTTGTGAGGAAGATAAGAGAATAATTATTCAATGAGACCCCATTTTGATGAGAAACAAGATAGTTATGGCTAAGCCATGGGGTCCCACTGTAGGAAATGAATGCAGCTCAATCAAGTTAGTTCCTGTGCGGAATTAAATTTTATAACATCCCCTTGTATGTGTGGTCTCATGCAGGAATTAATTGGCTTGCCTCAAGAATAGGAAAAAATTTATGTACGGGTGAATCAGCAGAGAAACATGAGAGAAAAGAATATGCAAGGGGTATAGTGGAGGTATCACCTGATAGAGAATTGGTTGTTCAGTTTCATATGCAACTGATGGGTGGAAGTGCATGACCAGTACAAGTTAGGTACCTCTGGAAACCAGAAATATGTGTAGATTGTAAAAAATTAGGCCTCTGTGGACAATCTTGTCTCAATGGTCAAAAGAATGAAGTTGAGACAAAGAAAGTGCAGACAAATGTATGTAAGGAAAAGGAGCGTGTAATATGGTAATGTTTAGGTGAAAAGTGTGGGAAGAAAGAAGCATAATTGGCAGAGGGTTTCCTTGCTAAAAAGGAGAAACAAAGTGGGAAGCACTGATAGCAAATTGTTAGATATGAGTAAGCCTTGTGATGCTAAGATAACCGAAACTGTTGTAAATGCAAATTTGATGCAAGTTGAAGAGAAGATAAGTGAGCAAGATGAGATGAGAAACTGCTTGGCACCAAAAATAAGTAGGGTTAACAACTTCAAATAATTTCATCCTTTTGAATGAGTTGGGTGATCAGGAAGATGTTGATTTAAGAGGAGATGATGCACAAGAGTGTGAGGAAGGTGAAATTAGTTGTGATGTTGATCTTTCAGTTGAAAATGAAATTCATATAGCTTGTAATAATGAAAATGTATCTACGATACCACATGTATTAGTGTATGCGTCTGGCTCAATGCATGTATGCATCCCTTATATATTTAGTTCTGCATTTCAATCACTGCAAATTGATCAAGGATGTATTGTATCTGGGTGTAACCAAAATGGTGTTGTTATGCAACAAATGGGTCCATACCATATTTGTAATGACCCGCCTTTTCGACCACTGAAAGTCGACACTGAATACATCCATGATATTCAAATGCCGAATATCTAATCGCTAAAAAGGTAGATTGTTAGGCTAAAATAAAAAGGAAAGAACAGAGAATAAGGAAACCAAGATCTCACAGCGAAATAAGAACATATAATATAACAAAGATAGTAAAAACTGTCGCTCTAAAATACAAAGTACATCAGAGTTAAAACAAACATTATCAATTGGACAGTTATAAAATTCTAACCTTACAATTGCAGTTGGGTATACAATACAATATAGTGGAAAATAAAACACTATGATAGGTGAATATCAAAGCTCTTCTCCCGTAAATCCATTTCACCAAAGCCAACCTGGGAAAAACTCGGTCTAACCCGAGCATTATGATAAAATAACATACGAGTTAGTCTGGAAAATCAGTGTGAGAAAAATAAAATAATAAGATAAATATAAAACAATTATGTGAGACCACGCCGCTAATGCGGAACGGGTTTTTACCTTATAAGAACAACATCCATAGATGAAGAAATGGAAAACAAGTCAGAATAACAATCAATCAAGAAAGAATGGAAATAAAAAATATAAGCAATCCAAATAAAAAGGGTGGGTATTAGTAAGAACAAATCCCATACTTAGTGAATGGGCATAAATAATATCAAATTCCATACTTGAAAGAATGAACATAAATAATTAAACATAAAGAAGAGCATAGGGAAGTATTCAATGTAATTAAAGAAAAAATTCAAAGATTTGAATTAACAAGGGAAAGAGAAGTTTTTCCAACAATGATTAGGAGGTGCATCCCCTTACCAAAAGTATACCTCTAAAAATATACTTGAGAACTCTGATTGCTCTCAAACATGACCAAACCGGACCCTACCAATAGCTACTGAGTATCCAATTACTTCACATTTCAATGCGCAAAATCGAATCTAATCTAGAGTGGATGTGAAAGTACCCTTAAGGGAGCAACCCCACATAGCTTGGCTTCCACTCGCTCTTTAGATTCAGTCATTTCTGACAAAGGATAATAAAGCCCAGACGAGCAACATATCGTTTTAGAGTGACGAAATACAAAGAAGATAGCATAATCAAAATCAACAGTCAATAATCGACTATCGAGAATGATAAAATGGTTGTTCACACTTGCACTTGAATTTCACCATCATGATACTTTCAAAGACACTCTTTAAAATATTCATTTTTAAAAGGGAAATTATATTTTCGAAGTGTATTAAAACCAAGGTGAAAATAAATGTTAAAACGTTGTCATTATTAACCCAAAACAATTTACACTTGGCTTTATTTTGAAACAATTCCTTTTAAAAAGATCTTTTCATTTATAGACTATTATCTAAAAAATTCTTTAACATTTATTATACCAGAAGATAATATATCAACTAAATTACTTTTACAAATTAAAAGAGATGTTAAATTTATCCCCAAGGGTAATTTGTAATACTATTTTTAATAGTTTAAAATCCACGTTAATTTTTATCGAAGAAAATAAATAAAAATTAAAAATCATTTTTATAAGTTTGAACGAAAAATAATTATCTCGAAAGGTAATTAATCACATTTATAATCTTTATAAATTTAAAAACAATATTAGTTATCTATTTGTACCAAAATTAGGCACAAAACTCTTCGGAAGTGTTTGAAGTGATAAAATTAAGGAAATAAGTGTAAAATGAGGATTATCTACCAAACACTCCAAATAATAGTCAGAAAAACAGCATATAAACATAAAGATTTAGCGTGGTTCGGCATGTTGCCTTCGTCCACTATGAAATGGTTGACTTTTATTAACTTTTGCATGTTGGCTACAACGAATTACAACAGCGAATTTCGAGCACAACAGTGATTTTGGCAGAGTCTGAATGTTGAAGAGCCAAAAAGTCCCTTTTATGCAGGTCCTGGACAACCATTTATAGGCGTAGGCTGCAAATATCCCGCTTAGATCTCAGAAGATCTCTCTCGTGTTGGTTGGCCCACGTGATCGATCCCTGATAGTTTGGACTCGATCCATGATCGATACGAACGAAATTCGTATCGATCAAGATTTAGCCCAATCGAGTCGAGATTGAGCATGAACTTTCTTTAGATTGTACGTAAGATTCTGTGAAAATTTGGTGGCATTTGGACTTGTAGATTTTGAGTATGATCGATGCAAGTTCGTGTTTGTAAGATGGCTGTCACGTTCATATCGATCCAAAGTTCAATATTCATCGTTCTTCGTATCCATGTAATTCGTATCAATGACGTGGCTCCAGAATCTAGGGGAGATCCACTTTTCATGCTGAGTGACCGAGTCATCCATCTTTGTGAGTCTACTTCCTATCGCTCCTAAACTTTACTTCGTCTTGTTCCTTTCATTCATCGCTTCGTATCGCTTCCCTCGTACATTGCTTCGTATTGCTTCTTTTGTCCACTGCTTCGTATCCATAGGTATGGCTCTATTCGTATCGATCACGAGGTGTTAATTCGTTTCGATGGTTTGAAGGTGTTTCGTATCGATCATCTTGGGTATTGTTCTTCGTATCGATCATTTTCGCCAACCGATACGAAAGATGGCAGGATGGAGATCGATAGAAACACAGCTCGTTGATGGATACGAAATAATTAGATGAATATGAACTATAGCGCATATGATGGACATGAAGCAACATACTTGATGGATACAAACTAGTACTCACCTGATCGATATGATGTCATGAGCATTCGGTGGATTCGAATAAGATCGATATGAAGGAGGCTGCTTATTGATGGGTATGAAGTGGAGGATGGATATAAAATGATGAGGGCTTGATGGATGCGAACGAGATTAACGCTTGATTTGCATGGATCATATCTTGAGCATACAAACTCCAGTTGACTTGAAACTTGGAGCATTGGCTTTCATGGCTTTGTTTGTCATTCCTTATCGATTGTAGCTCGATCCAGACTTAGAAAAAATTTACCAGCATCCATAGCGAATATGTATATGACCATTCTTCAGGGTGATCTGTCTTTGATTTCTAGTCAGTTCCTTGGTGTCACGGTCATACCAAAAGGCGGGCTAACATTTTCCTCCCAAAGTACGTCTTGTATGAACATGATGTGCTTTGAAAAGCTTCCATCTTTATTCTGAAAAGTTATATCTGATTTGCTGAATAATTGTTGTCCTTTTTGTTGAGTGACGCGACCTTTTGACTGATTGCTAGTAATATAAGTACTGGATTGCTAATTGTCGATGATTGCATAGCGTACTGTAGTAACTAAGTGTCGAGTGCTGAAAGTCTGTTGTTCGTCATCGTAATTAATGCCAGTTAAGCAATTAATCTTGCAGATTTTAAGAATTAAATGTTGATTTACGACACATAGAACATATATAAACCTGGCTCTCATTAACGTTCGTTCTTTCACAAGTCGTTGCCAGTTTGCTTGGATCGAATCTCGCATCGATCCACTCCTGAATCGATGTGAAATTCGAGCTGTAACAATGTTGGATAGTTGTTCTGCGATATCATTTTGTAACAATCCTCTCTTGGATCGATGTGAAAATTTAGAAAGTTATATACATATCGATGACTATATATATGAATTTGGTTGTCGCTTTGATATCATTCATATTGATGGACATGAACTTGGTTCGTATCGATAAGACCCGGGGGATACGAAGTGTTTGATATGCTTGAGATGTGGACTACAACGCTGTGGTTTCGTATCCATGATGGTTGTCATTGTTTTGGTTTATTATTAGATACGAATTTATGGTATCAAAAAAAGACAGATGGATCCAACACTATATCCATCCCTTTGAACTAACTTCTAAAATTAGGTAAATAATTGACCAATTTTAACCTTAACATGACGAGACTCAAATTCTTATGCCATCCTATTTGTATCCATGGCCGAGTGTAGTGAGGAGGAGATTGGAGGGGATTGAAGCAAGGTCGAGGAAGGTCAGAGTTGTCTTCTTGTCGGTTGGGGAAGACAAAGCATGGAGGGATACGAAATAATCAAGGAAAAGATGCTCTGCTTTTAATTTCATATCGATTGTGGGACAACAACTTAGTATCGATCACTTCGAATCGATATTGATACGAAGCCAACAACCTTGATCGATACAAAGTTGGTGCCTCTTTGATCGATACAAAGCTGAGTCATTTGATCGATGTGAAGTTGATAACTTTTGATCGATATGAAATGGATGTTAGATGATCGATACGAAATGGGTGTCTTTTAATCGATACGAAATAATCATCTTGGATGGGTTCGAAGTCGTTGGTTTTGATCGAACGAATTGAATATTCTTGGACCGATATGAAGCTAAGGCCTTTGTAATGAATGATCTAAGTTTTGACTTCGATGGATACGAACTTCATGTAGATTCGAACACTTGATTTCGATGAGCTACTGCCTTGCATAGCTAGATTTAACTGTTCAACTGTATGTTCAATTGTCTTTTGGAGCTTGTCGATGGAATTATAACTCGAAAACTTAACAAACTTTAACGTGGATATAACCTCTAAAGTCAGGATGGTGCAGTCATGACGGTCAGTGATGACGGTCACTCCGGTTGAATCTCGAAATCTTGTCATTTGAATATTTCGTTTTTATTTCTATGAAGTTTCTTAAGTACTACATAGCACTGCACAGCACGTTCACGCACTTCACACTGGGGAACACACGGGCTTATTATCATCTAATGATGGTTTTTGATAAGTTGATTAGTTATGGAATCCACAAGTTCATCGCAGCAAGAGGCACAAAGTTCACCTCCCTTGGTAAAAGAGATGCTAGTCGTCGCGGCTGAAGTTTTAAGTCCAGCTTCGGATGAGCTTCTTGGACTAAATGTAATTCTGAACCCGCAAGATTCAGTTCATCAAACGTTTTCGAGTTTATGCTAGGAAGAATTTGTCTACGTCATGGGCTGTCGCTAAATGACATTCTGCTTCTAGGGCCAAATGACAGGCCACTCGCTCCCTCGTAGGGGTATACAGCTTTTAATCAACATTCGTGCATAGCTGGGACACTTCCTCCATTTAACCAGTGCATTTGAGAAGTGTTGGCTTTCTTAGGGATTGCTCCGTCGCAACTGCATCCGAATGAGTATGCTTTGTTAAACAACATATTCATCGTCTTAATGGAGCATCTCTTGCGGCCCCCAACTCCAGAAGAAATCGGATTTATATTTAATGTCAAAAGTCGGAGAGAGAGCCCTTCTTTCACGTTCTTAGAGGCGGTTAGGAACTGCCAAATTATGACCGGCTCCTGGACCAGATTTCTTTATTATGAAATTGAAACTCGAGAATATTTCGTTTTGAAGCTAAGTAGAGGAAGGAAGGATTGTTCAGTTTTGATAGAGGAACTAGAGGGTTCAAGAGTATGGAGGATGGTCGAAAAGTGAAGCAATTAAGGATGGAAAGGGGGTATTTTAGTTTATATATGGGGACTGGAGGATCGGCCTATATTTTCGGCATGCATAACATAGAGAAGAGGGATCGGCGTAAAAGGTACCGATCCCTGCAAAAATAATGAAAATAAAGGGATCGGCTAGCAATATGTCGATCCCTGTGAGCATAACAAATGGAAAGGAGGGATCAGCTAAGCATATGCCGATCCCTACAAATAGAAAATATATGATGAAATGAGGGATCCGCTATGAGCATGTATGCAAACTAGCATGAGCATGTGAATTATTAAAAGCATATACATATGAATACAATGAAAATTGGCGACAACCCATGAACGTACGAACACACATCAGAGCCAACAACAAAGAACGTGTATATGAACGTGCAATGCATGACCCAAAAAGTTTAATTTTTGAAATTGACAAAAATTGAAATTGAACCTAAAGCCTTCAACTTCAAGGCTGGACCAGATAACCAAAGCTTGTTAGTCTTATAAAATCGGACTTATATATATCAACAGTTGGAGTATAGCCCTAGATTTATACTACTAAAAACCGACCAAGCGTCATGGCCACCAATGAGAAATACAACACATTGGAAAAATAATTCGATGGATGGATAGCAACTATTTTGAAAACTGGGCGGATTTCTTTTCGACAACACTAATTTGCTTCGATTCAAAGCAAATCATGTTCATTATAAGATGTACTTTGGGGGGAAGTTATCCAGCATCTTAACCTAGCTATATTAAACTGATTGCACAAGTCAGATTGGACTGCCATCAAGGCCGATGACGATAGAATGATGATTGTGGGGCTCAGAAGTCGGGTACAGAAAGTAACATGAAGTCAATATTGAAGGAACTTGGTGGATATGCAAGGCAGAGTGTTCGAAATATAAAATATGGTTCAACTCCAAGGAGGGGTCGGCATAAATTGGATTCAATGATAGGGATCAACATGTTCTAAGGTGTGAGAGCATTCCTATAGAAAACTATTAATATCTTAAGATCCACAAGTCCAATGCATTTAAAATTTTGTGAGCAAGACATGGGGATCATAGGGAGCCTACCTTAGGGATTGCACCGTAAGGGGATGAAGTTGGAGGGATCCATATTCTTTTCTTGGAAGGGATTGCTAGAAAGCATTATGCAAACCATATTGGAGCAAAGATCAAGCAATAACCCGAGCTCCACCGATCCAATTGGCATGTAATTTGGAGGCTACGTGTATTTTAGCATGCGGAAGCCACCACATGGATCACACTCGAAAATTTAACCAGAGAAGGGACCGATCCCTCTTCTTTGGGATTGAGCCATGCAATCCCTCTTATGGGCCTATATGGTTTTGAGGGTCTTTCAGTCAAGTTTTTAGAGAGATATTTGGCCACCTTTATCTCTAAATACCGACTTGGTTGTTCATTTTCGAGACTTTAGCTACTAGTTGCTTTATACTCTTCTGTAACCGAGGATTTTGATCTGATCCCTCTTGTACATATTATAAAATAATTAATAAAACAATCTATTCAAAGTGGACGTAAGAAAACAATGCCTAACCACTATAAATCGTTTTGTGCATGTTATTCTTTCAATTAATTATTGTTTCATTGTTATTATGCACTGTTTCCATTTTATTCTTCATTTAATCTCTTCAAAAAGTTTCTGTTGGGTGTTTGTGCCAATTTTTGGTGCAAGCGGGTATTATGGCGCTCCTGACTTAATTTATATAAAACCAAGTGGTGGTTTTGTAATAATGTTGAAAACTGATCCATTCCTTCATTAAGTATTAATTTTAACCAAATCCCTTTAGGTGTTAAATTCTCATTGGCTAATATTTATTTTTTCAGTTCACTTTTCAGAATGGATTAATATCATCTTCCATTTGTTAATTGATTATCATTAATTAATTTCTTTTTCCTTAACCAATTAATTCATATAAATAGAAAATTGGTGGGAATAATCTCGAAAATTCATCAAAAATGAATTATATCATCGTTTACCTTTTCCCAAAAATTCCAGGTCAAAATAGTTGACTTTATCATGTTTAATGGTTAATTTACCCAAAATTAGCTAACTTCTCAACTTAGAAATTCACAAAAATTTAAATTAAATTCCAAAACCTCAAAAATTTAAAACCCCTCTTTAGTTCATCATTATAAACATTATATTTAAATTTTGAATCGTTTAGCTTAGATCAATTCATGTTTTTCCCTAAAACATGAAAAAACTTACTTCATTTAAACTACTAAGCACAACCAAATAATGTTCAATCATTCAGTGATGTTAACATCACCAAAATATTCATATGAAAGTAAAATCTAAACCTAATAGGTTAGAATATTTTTTAGAAAAAAAATTACTCATCTTGATTTTAGAAACCTTGTTTTAATCTTCCTTTCCATTAAATTTGAAAGCTTGATGTTCTAGCTTCGAAATCTTCTTCTTCTTCCTTGAATATATTGGTCGAACTTGGATCTTGGGTTTTAGGGTTTTTTTTAGATTTGAAATGAAATGAAAATTGAATGAATGAGGGATTAGGGCAAAAGAAAGTGGGCTAGTAATTTTGGCTTGAGCCAATATCTCATTCTAGCCTAGTCACACTATTACATTTCCATTAAATCAAAACTTTCTGCTCAACTTTTTAATTTTAGTTCTTTCAAAAGGCCAACCTTAATTGTATAGTTATCCTTGGTTCATTCTATTAACTTTATAAAGTATCCCACAATTAATTAATTATATCTCCCTTAGGCGGTTCTTGTGATTAAATTATCTTATTCATCTCTTTAATAACATCTTCCTATGATTAGTTTAATTTTAATTTAGTTTTCCTATATTATAGACCCACAAAATATGGGATGCTATAGTAAACCTCTAAAATTTATAGTGCATATGCTAATTTTATTATTGCAATACAGAAGTGTTTGACCAATAGAGTTAGGGGTATGTGCTTTGTTACATATATCTAACTCGATAACCAATCATGTTCAAAATTAAATATGTTTTATTTTTTTTTAAATACTTGTTGTATTGTGACATAAATAATTAAGAAAATTAATTAAGGTATACTTAATAGAAAATCCTTAATGTATGTTTTTGTGATAGTAGTTACAACGTGTTGTAACAATGAGTAACTTATTACAATGAAATTAAATATATCGTCTTAAATATTCCTATTAAAGATGTATAGAGACTGGATATCAATACATCCGTTGAAATTAGAGTACAAAATGCTCTCTAAATCTTGTGTAGTTTAATATTCATAGCAGCTGGGGCACAAAGGGTTTACATACCGATAGTTATTGGATAACTATAGAATGACCCATTCGATAGTTTTCTGTTGGTTAATATAACTAAGGTAAATTGAAAGTATTAATGTGATAAAAGTACATAGTTCTCTTGACTTGAGAATACTGTTGAGTGGAAGATCTACTTTAATTATAGTTAAATCGTGATAGGCATCCATTGAATGAATATAGTTGGATCGAGTACAAGCATTGGATTTGAAACACTATTCAAGAGACGATTCTTCTCCTCAATTATACGAGGTTGGTATCATAGTCAACTGAAGTCAACTCAAAGTCAAAGTCTTTGGCTAGATCAGTACAGTTAATAATAATTGTTATTATTGGACTGAGGTCTTTGTGTTTGGAATATAAAGTTGAATATGGACGATATTGGAATTTTGACCGTTACCAAATTCCACAAGTCCTAAGTGATATAGTCTTGACGAAGAGAATTAGTATAAATAATTGTCACTACCAGGTAATGCCTAGTAAAGCATAATTGAATTTTATTGAAATTAAGTAAGCAATAAATTGGTTAAAATGTCACACCATGAGTGAAGTGACATGTGAACATTAATGTTTGAGTTGTTTGATATTAATCACTATCCGAATTTACACCTAAGTCTCATACAACCAAAATGTTGAATACTCATGTTACCAACCTATTTAATTAAATTATAATTTTTATAAACTAACTAAATTAATTATTATTTATAAGTAATTATACATGTTTATTTGATGTTTGTGGATCAATATTAAAATGTGTTTATATCATAGTTATAAACACATTTGTTGATGTACAATACTGATGCGCATTTAAATTGGATTTAATTGTGTCACATATTAACCGAGCATAAAGCGATTTTGGTGTCCAATTGGGGCTTGTAATAACCATCCATAATAGGATAAAGGGGGTTGGCCATTAGATGGCTAAAGGCGATAAGTATTCAATTAAAAAAGAGAGAATCGGTAAGAGAAGAATGAGGATATAGTTCCTTGTTTTTCTCCTTGCTATCTCCTTTATTTAATGACCTTTAACCTTACATTTCTTTTTTAGACTTTTTCCACTCCTCTAGACCGGATTAGACCAACAATATCCCCTCTCCATACTCAAATTATCAAGCCTTTAAACATCGAATGAAACATAATTCGATTGTCTATGGTAGATGCGTTAGTGAAGGTAGAACCTTCTAGATATGAGATTCAATTCACAGAGTTTTGTTCTTCATTTCAAGGTATAACAACTTGGCTTTGGTGAAAGTACAATTCCTTATTCATAGTCCCACATAAATATTTATTATATTTATTATATTTTATGGTTAATTGGTTAGTTAATTATTATAATGAATATGTATATATTGATGTTGTCATATTGCATGTACATGTGTATGTAAATTGATATAATAAGGATTTTTTTCTATGCATGCTTAGATGCTCATGGAAATGTTTTAAAAAAAATTGAAATAATTTTAATAATAAATGATTTAATAATTAAGTATTGATTTTAAATAATAATAAATAACGTAAGATATAAATTTGCAAAAAGTTTGCTTACACTTATAATGTTTTCGAATTTAGCAAAAAAAAATCATATGCATATATATTTATTTATTTATTTATTTATGTATGTATGTATATGTATGTAATATATATATATATATATATATAAGTATATATTTCATGAATTTTATAAATTTAAATTAGTAATACAATGATTAAATATATATATCTAATTAACACAAAATATTTAAAACAAAATGTTAATGAAAAAATATCTATAAAATTATATTAAAGTTTGTAAAATATAGTTTTAAACTAAATTTTAAAATAATTTGATAAATGTAATATAATTATTTTCATGTATATAAATGTATTGTATGAATTTTATGTATAACTTTATTTTATATTGCAAAAAATTATATTCAAACATATATGTAATTAAATTTATATTATTTTTATATATACACATATACACTGATGACACATATGTATATAGAAGGTCTAACATGTCCGTAATGATATAGATCCAAATATCTATATATGGGCATGTCAAATAATGCACACTTACTATGTTGCATGCATACGTACGCATACACATATGTATAACACACATACATATTATATAATACAAATTATACAACAAATAAGACCTTAGTTGTATTATAAAATAAATAAATATTGATTTTATTTAAAAAAAAATTAAATAATATCTAAATAAATATAGACTTCTTAGGCCCAATAAAATCGAAAATGGGACAAAATTTTGAAATTTACTCATTTACCCAGCTGCATGCTAGCCAAGTTCCAATAATGGTATTGGAGCCAAATAGATTATGTGGTCTCAATTAGCTGTAAAAAGGCAAACTTATTAAATCCTACCCATGTAAGAGGGTATCTGGAAAGGTAGTGTCCAAGGTTGGATTTGGGTAATCAAGTACTTTACTCTACCTGTATACTGGTCTATTCAGAAATGTTGAGGTAAGCCTAAAGGTTATCTCCAATACAAAAGGCCCAAATTGATTTGGGCCTCGGGCTAATTTTCAAAATTTGTTTTGAAATTAAAATAAAATTTAAAATTAGAAAGGTTAAATTTAAAATAAATAAAAATAATATTTAAATTTAAAAGGTTAAATTTAAAATAAGTAATGATTTTATAAATGTTATAAAATAATTTTCCAAATTGTTTTGAAAATAAAATTATTAATTAGATTAATTAAATCACATAATTAATTCAAAGTTAATTTGTAAAATTACATAACATATATATTGATATACATATTATTAACTTAAGATGTTAAGGTAATATATATATACATATATTTCAAAATTAATTATAATTAATTAAAATTATTTTAATCAAATAAGTTAACTAAGCGTTATTTAACAAATAATATAATATAGACATACATGCACATATATATAAGATATATATGTATAACTGTAAATGGTATAGTGCACATATTCAATTTAATATGTCTAATATGAATAAAATAAAATAAAATTAATACAATGTTATACATAAGACTACCATATAAGTTAATTAAAGTATAAAACTTATATAATATAAATGTTTAAAGTAAAGATGGAATAGTAAGAAACCCAATTAGAATTAAGAAATAAATACATATGTAAAGTACGTATACCATGATTGTGATGTGTTCGACACTTGAATCACGAAGGTATTTCGAAAGAAATACATTATTTGTTAAGTCGATAACACTTAATCGAATATAAGATTATGAATATGTTATATAATGTTGGCATCTACCATTTATATATTAGTAAATTACTTGCATATTCTCTGGTTGTTGAGCAAACTTAAGCTAGATTATTATGTGTAGTATTATTAATATATTGAACAGATGAGGTAAGAAAACCATATGTATTTGTTGAGCAAACTCCAGTTACATATAATATGCTTAGGCCATCGCAAATTAGTAGGTATGAGTGAATAATCTCTTTCAATTTGTTGAGCAAACTCAAGGTCAAAATGGGATTAAGACAAGGTACCATGGATTGAGAGTTGTATTTGATATAGCCGATAAAGAGCCATCCATCGTTTGTGAGGCTATGATTTATTGAGCAAACTCAAGGTCGGAGTCCCAAGGCAAAAGAGTCCTAACATCCACTAGTGAAGTCAAAAGACTTCTATATTTCATCTTAGGGTTTTGAGAAACATTAAGGACTAATGGGAGCTTAATAGTAAAGTGAAACATAATGCTTAACCAGACTAATACTCTAAGAACATCTGCTGTGTATAACTAAAATAATCTACTTTGGTAAATTTGTGCATTAAATATAATTGATAAAATGTTTATCAATTAAAATATACAAATGAAATGAATTAATATTGACAAATTAAAATATAAAATATACTTACCAGTAAGTTTTTGCATGCTCACACATGCAAGCTTCTAATTATACAATCACCAAATACATTTGTAACTTAGCTACTTACGTCTTTACTTGTCCAAGACTGTGTACTATCTTTAATGATTTTCAAACTCTAAAAGCAATATAAGGATACGAATATTTGATTCATTTCCAATCATATATAATGTTATATGGTGAATGATCACCACTCGTACCGTATGAAACCTCGATGAAATTAGTTCATTCGACATAAGCAAGTAAATCATAGTATGAGATCGTGTATTCAATATGATAAATTACGATCATGATCTTACTATGTTAAATCTTACACTAGACCAGAAGCCATATGATGTATACCAATTTGATTATTGAAATGTTAGTTTAATAAGTTTATGTAAAATACAACATATTTGATAACCTTAAATGTTAAGAATAACCAAATGCACTTTTGTGAAGTGTTCTTTATGATATTGTAGCAAGAACTTCCTTTCAATGGTTTGACCATTAAGAAAGAAAATCAAATGTGTAAAAATGGATGTAACCTAAGGCACGGTTAGGATGAAGACAATGAATAGTCATTTCTACTTCATAAAGAAATCCAAATATAAGAACTGCAAAATAATAGTAGATACTTGGCATTAGAATAAGAAATGTAATTTCTATTCCAAATGTATTTTCCCTTAGAAAATTGTTTTCTATGATATTTATTTCTTTGAGTTTAAGATACTTGATCTAAAAATTCTTGACTATAAACCAGTTATAGTGAATGAAATAAATAGCCTACATTAAGTGGTCGAATGGAGCTTCGTATTTCATATGTTGTTATAGCAAAGGTGGAAATAGTGGGAACATGCCATATAATGCTTATTGGTCGCATCAAGTTAAGAAAATTATTTTAGTAAAATATACTAAACATTATTTATGAAATAATATCATTTACAGTTTTCACTGAAAATAGACAAAATTTTATTTCAGTATGAATATTGTGAGTATTTGTTATACAATAGAACTTTAGTACCAGTATTTATGATATATTGGAAAATAAAGAAGTATCTAAATTTGTTAGCAATATTTTGTAATCATGGACTAAGCCATAGTTTTGAGCAATAATTTTGATTATATGATTACGAATCATACGGTACTAATAAATTACATCTCATGCAATTAAAGGAAAAATAACCATTCAATGGGAGCATCATAAGAGTTGATAAGCTCTACAGATTGATACGTATAGGTATATACAATCGAAAGTCTATTAATTCCAAAATGGTTCAACGTACTTTGTTGTATTCACGGATGAATTATTACAAACATGAACCTGTGTATATGATACACATGTAGCATGTCTATGATAAGTTAGTAGAATATAAAGCAAAAGTAAATGAAATTACATGCAATAGAAAATAAAATGATTCGTTTTGATCGAATCGATAAGTATATTGGAAAGTGTTCCAAATGCACCTAAAATGAATGAATATTAAATCTCAAAAGTTAAGTCATTCCTCCCTATGACACATAGTCATATATCAATAAGCAGTAATCGAACTTTATTGTATGAAGTACGATTAATTTTGGGTGAAGTTGAGTTAACTTCTTTCTATAAGATCGTGTACTCAAGAGTGGTACAGAGGTTAAAATTAATTTCCTCTAAATGATAGTTTACAAAATCCAACATGATAGAGGTTTGTAAGAAATCCTAACATATCATAAGCTAAGAAGTTGGCAGGTTGTGCAAGTTGAAAGACCGCACATAATGATTATTCGTAAAGGATCTTGTATGAACCTTCCCAAAAGAAGTTTAGGAACGATGTCATTGGATGATTGATATATGTTTCAAACATAAGTATTGTAAACTAAAGCCAAATCAGTTTTATACATAAGATAATTCATAAAGTGTTTATAAATTCCTATTTCGTTACACTGAGTAGCAATTGTTGTTTTAAGAAATACCAACTTTGTATCGAAGGAATTTATTTTAGAAATTTAGTAGTAAAATGAATTTAGATATGACCTAAAGATGAAACTAATTACACGGGATGAAATGAAATTAATCAAACCTAAATGAACATAGTTTATAAGAATGTCTAATAAATATTCTTTCACATTGAAGAGAAACATCAAGTTCCTTATCAATGTCGATAATAGATAATCGCCAGTAGTTAATTAAACTATTGAGAGTATTGACTCTGTGATATGATATAATGTGAAAATTCAAATTGGATTCCAAGTACATATCAAAATATGATTTTGATAATTGTACCCAAAGGGATATGATCCTTCGATCGCGAATGAGCCTTCAAGAGCAAGACTAGTGCAATTGGAAGACAATGAACAACATTGATAAGAATAAAATCGTAAATTTTCAACATTTAAAATGAACGTAGCAGATTCTCCATTCAACCTATTCAATTTAATTCGGATTTACTCAAAAAATTATCGCTAAGTAGGACTTTATGTGTGGGCACATATGTGTTGAAATGGAAAATTCTAATTAATGGTCTAGAATAGGTCGTTTTATCTCGCCTTTTAGCAAGGCCATGATACCAAAAGATTAACTAGAAATCAAAGTCAGTTCGTCCCGAAGATCGATTACACACAGGTTCAACATGGATATCGATGAATTTTGTCCGAGTCGGAATCAAGCTATAATTGATATGACATGACAAGCAAAGCCATGAAAACCTACTTTCCAAATTTCAGGTCAATCCAAGTCCATATGTTGTAGATATGTTCGATGAAAATTAAGGAAATCGATTGGTTCGTATCCATCCCACCGCTCTCTTCGCATCGATTCAGCTTTCACCCATATGGCACTGCACTCTTCGCATCCATCAAGCTTCGTTTGATCGCATCCATCAGTTGAGCACTAATTTGTATCCATTAAAGTGCGTTGCTTCGTATCAATCACACGCGTTCTGATTCATATTCATCATTGCTAAATTTCGTATCCACCAACAGGCAATGTTTCATATCGATCCCCATCTTATGTTGTTTCGTATCGGTTGACCACCCTAGCTCAAATCATATGATCACTTAGCTTATCGATACAAAGAACGCTACTGAAACAATTGATGCAAAGCATGACGTGTGAGGCTATCAATACGAAGCGCCTTTGAATCATCAATACGAATATTGTCACAGCTATGGATACGAAGCGGTGAATAAAAGAAGCGATACGAAGTGGGACTCAACAAAAGTGATACGAAGTATAGTACACCGGATCAATATGAAGAGGGCACATTTAAAGAGCAGAATCGGTCACTCGGCCTAAAAAGTGGAGTGATCCAAGAATTTAGCACCATGTCAACTAGCAGGCACATGCTCGATCGATACGAAGAGAGCGATATGAAGAGTGATCGATACGAACTAAAAGACCATCGAAGAAACCAAACTTGCAGCGATCATAACTCACAATCTACAAGTCCAAATACAATGAAATTTTCACATAAGCTTACGTACAACCTTAGGAATGTTCATGCCAAATTTCAACTCAATTGGATCAAATCTTGATTGATAAAAAAATTCATTCGTATCGATCATGGAGCGAGTTGAAATCACTTGGGCTTGATCGCGTGGTCCCACTCACATACCAGAAGAGGTATCCTGATATCTGAGTGAGATATTTGTAGCCCATGCCTATAAATAAAATCCTGGAGCCAACAGAAAAGGATTTTTGATTCTTCTTGGTCCATACTCTGCCGAATTCGTTTTTTGCACTTCAAGGCTACTGTTGTACTCGAAATTCATCGCTATAATCCACTGTAATCAATTGTAATCAGCAAGAAAACATCAATAAAGTGATCAACTTCAAAGTGGACGTAGGCCGAATTACCGAACCACTATAAACTCCGTGTTCTTTACTGCTTTTTTTTATTTTTTGAGTGTTCTTCATTTTTAATTCTCTACATAATTGTTGTCTGTGATCTATGATTGTGAACTGGTGCTTTCATCGAAAAGTGGGTGTTTGTGACTAATTTGGCCGCAAACATTTTGGTTCTTTCACTGAGAATGCTAGCACTCAGGCATTCTACAACTTAGACTTCGAATCTGAAAGCTTAAAGACATGGATTTGGAAAGTTATGGCAAGACGGTCGACAAGAAGACAGAGGACTGAGACGAGTCAGCACGAAGGGATTCAAGAGGCTTCCTCAGGAGTGAACCAAGCCTCGATCTTCATCACCGGAGATGAGATGGAGATGATGATGGAAGCTATGCATGAAGAGCTTCTAAAAAGACAAAAAGAGATGATGTAGAATCTGCTTCGACAAGCTGGACAAAATGGAATGCAGAGTCAAGGGAACGCAACCGCAAGAGATGCTAGAGATAGGAGTCTGGAGCACGGAGCAACCAGAGTTTAGAATAGGACGGGACCTTTAGGTTCAACCCCAGAATTTGGGGGTACTCGCTTGGAGTGTGTTGATCCAACCTCGGGTAGGATAGCAGGTGGAGCTATTCAGCACGGCATAGATAGAGGAATGGATGCTCGTTCAAGGGAGCAGATTCCATAACTTCCCCATGAACTCGGGGGGCAGGTCAACACTGCTTGTAAAAAGCAACAGACTAGTGGAGATGGTCAGATGAGCCACGAGAGGTGGACTAGTGAATAGAGATCTAGAAGACGTGAATATGAGCCCCTTCGCTCCCGTAATTAGACATGCTTGGAATCCGCCAAAATTCAAGCTACCAACACTGGAGACATACGATGGGAGGATGGATCATGTAGTTCATTTGACATGATACATGAGGCAGATGGAGGTGTTGGGGGTATCATAGAAGGTCATGTCCCAATGCTTCCCATTGTATTTGACAAACATTGCAGCACTATGGTTCAGACAACTGGATGTAGGATCTAGATTAACCCTAGAGGGGGGTGAATAGGGTTATAGCAAATTTTCTCAAATTAAACACAGAAATATAATTGCAGAATAAATATGCTGAAAAGTAAATCACACACAAAATTTACCCAGCTTCGGCAACCCCTGCCTAGTGCTGCATTCACAGATTTCTATTAGAATTAAACAGTATCACGCTTACAAAGACTCTACTAGACTCGCAGACCCTTTTGCTCCCGCTCACAAACACTCTACTAGACTCGCACACCCTGCTCCCGCCTATAGAGTTTCGCTTACTCGCAAACACTGCTCCCGCCTATAGAGCTTTGCAAACTCGCACACCCTGCTCACTGAACTAATTCTAAATAGACAATCTGACACTACCTAATTCCTAGGTGGTGATTTACAAATTCTTCGACTCGAAAAGAAAAACAAACTTCAAAATTAAAACCGGAGCAAAAATTAAAATACAACTTGAATGCGTAATTTTTGCTCAAAATAAAAAAACTAAAAAACCCCTTTATAATTAAACCCTAAAAATAACTTTAGCCCCTTTATAATTAACAAGGCCAGCCCCTTGTTTTTCATTAACCCGATCCACTGTTGTTTTCTTCTCCTGAGAATAATGTCGGTTGATTCTCTTTGCCACTAATTTAGGGCTTCTGTCTTCGATTCAAAATTGAGGCTTTCTGATGATCGGTGCTCTGACTTGCGTTGCTCTTGCTCACGCTTGTTCTCTGATGATTTATGCTTGTTGCTCGCTCGATCGAGTTATTGATAATTTCGGTATGTAGTTTCTTTTGTTGCTCGTTCGATTGCTTGCTTCGATTGGACTTGATTTTAACTCAATAGCCGATGATGTAAATTGGGATTGCGATTGATAGTTCGATTGTGAATTGAAGCACTTCCTGATGATGATACCTTCGGGTTGAATTTATATGAATTCACGACTTCATCACTTTCCTAATTTTCTAATGCCTGTTGCACACGTCTTTCCTGATTTTTTTGTGACACCTTGATACACACGGCTTTAACTTTTACACGTTCGATTCTTCTTGTATAAAAAAACAGAAACTTTCCCTTTTTAATTTTGCTGACTATTTCAAAGATACGAATTTGATACACTTCTGTAACTTGCTTCTTTCACTTCGCTTGTTTTGATTCTGTGACCATAACTGCTCTGGATTGAATAACTTGAATTTGTGATTCCATGTATCACTGCACTTCAAGTTTGTGAATTTTTCTGTACTGTTGAACTTTGTTCTCTGGCCATCTTTTCTATCACTTGGTACTGCCATGTATTTGCATAGTACCATAGCTTCTTTGTTGCACTCGAGTTAGTTCAAACATGAACTTGTTGCTTGGTTCACTGTGTTACTTATTGATTAGTTTGCATTGTCATATTTTAGTCCTGTTGCCTTCATTTGCCATTGAGTTGTTGCACTGTTGGTCGACTATCTCCTTGAGTTGCAGTGAGCTCGACATTGTTGTTTACTTCACTTGTGGTCTTCATTTTTGATTCAGAACTTCTGTACTGGCTGTAGTTGAGTTGATACATTTGTCAGTTCTACATTTGTTTCACTTGGTATTGCTGCATCCATTGTAGCTTGCTACTGTATCATTGAGTAGATGTCGTCTGCACTTTTAGTCGAACTTGTATTCAATCCAATGCTGAGTTGTTTCTTTAATATTGAGACCTGTAGTTGTATACTTGTGTACATGCTTTGTTTCTGTTGGTCGTGGCTTGGTATACGTGAACCCATTTGTGTTGCATTGCATTGATGATTTTGTATGCTTGTAACTTTGGTTTTATACTGCTTCACCATGTCACTTGAGGTCTTGCAGTTTGGTTTATTGATGCATTCATGTACACTGCATTCATGTTCAAAGACTGCTACTTGATCATGTTGCTGTTGCTATGCAGTTACTATGCCTTGCTTGGTCTCTGATCTCTGTTGCTTACTGTTACTTACTTTGTGCATTGCCTTACTGACTCAATTCCTTTCATGTTTGTTGCCACTTTACTTTGTATTACTGCCCTTGTGTCTGCACTTGTGAACTTTGTTGCATTCATGTCTTCGACTGTTTGGTCTGAACTTGACGTTGCAGTTTGTAGCTGTTGACTACATCACCATATATCAATTGCTCGGCCTTTGGTTTCGTGTGCATTGAGTTTTGACCCTTTGTTGTTCATTTGGGCTGTTGGACTTGTTGTACATTGCATAGTGCATTGCCTTGTTTGTTGTGATTGTGCTTGCACACTTGCTATTTTTGGCTGCGCACACGAGTTGGCGAGGCAGTGCACACGTGTATGAATGTACACGTGTGTATTGCAGCCACTTATGGTTACATGTCCCTGTAATATCTATATGCACGACTTTGTGATGAAAACAAGTGTGAATTATGACGAACAACCCAAATAACTGAGGCAAACCATATTTTCAAAAATCGTATTTTATTTTATATTGCAAAAATATTTCTTTTTCAATTTTACTGCGTTAGTGAATATTTTTGCAGATTGCTCAGATGCTGGATTCAAACTGGAATGCAGTTGAAGACAAAATACGAGTGTGAGTGATATGTAGTGAGGTTATCAATGTAAAAATATTTGTGATGTAATCGTGATGTAATCAAAAATGTATATGTATAGTGAGATCATGAATTTGTACTATTCAAGATTGTAATAAATATTTGTTTGAATAAAATTTCTGTTTGAATTCAAAATCTGTGTAACTTGTTCTGTTTGAATTCAAATTCAAATTCTGTGTAATTTATTTTATTCAACAAATATTTATTTAATCTATGAAAAACAAAATAGTACATTACCAAATACATTTAAATGAATATATATGTTTATTATCATCAAACAAAAACATATAAGCGCATATTCAACAATCTCCCCTTTTTGATGATAACAAACATATATTTAAGATTTTGTACATGTGTTAAATGTATTTGATCAATGATATACTTTAATTTCTCCCCCTATTTAAATGCTTCATCTCTACATGATGCTCCCCCTACATATATGCATACAAATAGAAATATATTCAAATGAGCCTAGATGCATATGGGAAAATTATTTGACCTTTGCTTGATTCTATTTGGCAAAATCTTAACTTTTCTCTCCCCCTTTTGTTATCAACAAAAGAATAATAGTGTGAGAGAAAAATAGAGATAAAGTAATCGATATTAATCCAACATTAAACTCAAATTGAATATAAATATTAAACTTCAATAAGAATCAAACAAAAACCATAACTACCCTTGTTAGGCGCATATTCCACTTTTAGAAATGATGGATATGATGTTCATATAAAATCATACAGTTGAATCTTCTTGTGGTACATTTATATCAGGAATTTGAATATCTACTAATCATGCATAACCGTTAGGACTTTTAAATGAGATTAGTAGTATTCGAATTTAATTTAAAAACGAATTCAAGTATCTTCTAACCACGCATGACCGTGAGGACTTTTAAATGGGATTAGAATCAACTTGTCTATTTAAGCAATTAATTTTGATATGCGTTCCATACATGAATAACAGTAAGGACTTTTAAATGAGCATGGAAGCACATAATAAAAAATCCAAGTAATTCACCCATGCATAACCGTGAGGACTTTTAAATGAGAGTGAATACTTTGGATATTTATTTATTTAAAAAAATATGACATGAAAAACAAATGATTCCTGATTATAGTACCACATATCGACAAACTATATTGAATATTTGATAAACCATGGTCGATAGAAATAATGATAGATATAGAAATGGTCATGGAATCTTTACCCAACAAAAAGTTTTATAATTCTTGTTTTAATTCCTAAAGAAATTTTCCAAATATACTCTCTTGAGTAATGTATGTTAAATATCAACACTCATCACTTTTTCAATCACTATTTATCTCTTTGATAATTAGTAGGGAGTCGGATCAGTCAAAATTTGTCATTTAAAATCAAATAAAAATGACTAATCTGAAAATATGGTCAAACAATTATTTTCTCGAAGGGGTTATATGAAAAAAAATAAAAATTCTGCTAAATGAAAAATTATTTCAAGTGAAAAATATGCATATATTTTCTTTGAAAAAACGATGCAGCAAATGAATGTTTCAAAAATTAATCACGTTACACTAGTAATTTCTCTATCAACTATATTACCAGTGTAATCTGCATCTGAATTTAAATTTCACTCAATATTCACTCGTTGGATGTCAAAGACCAGATTGTGAAATTTCAATAAACTATTTCAGAATGAAATTTGAAATGAAGCCATGTTCACACTCAACCAAATATCATGGTGTTAATTTCAGAAACCATAGGATAAACAATTATATTCATGAGTAATCAACAGTCAATCAACATCATAATTATTTCAAAAACAATTTCTTGAAGTTTCAACAATTTCTTAAAATCCTTTTTCACATGAATTTGAAATCGTGCAAATTTACAAGCAATGACCAAAATGTCAAAATATATCTAAGTGTAGCATGAGTAATCAAGGATCAATAAAATACCATCATTTGACCAAACATATTAAGTTCAATGATGAAAGGATGGTTGGTCTACTTTTAAGCACAAATCAAAGTAAGAACAAGTCAAAAGAAAAATCATATCAATAAGTCAGAATTAAAGTCATCATCACATCATTATCACAATTTTGGCTGATTTAATTCAGAATATGGTGCAGATTATACCTTTACCTGTTTTACCTTTACGATAATTTCTCGTGATTGCCCATTGTGATTCTGTCACCTTTATACTAGGCTAAGGAACTTTGCTATGTTTCCCGTTGTGTTTCTGGAACAGCCAAAATCCAGAGAACACCGTTGTTGTTCCTTAGCCTGCCACCACACCTACACGATGAAAGATTTTTATGACCTATTTCTAGGTCCATGATTGTTAGTGGCAGAAACATTATGAATAAACAAACCCTTTGGAACCCAAACTTGTTTAGTCCTTTTATTCTTGTTCCAATAGACATGAAATTTGTTTGTAGAATTCTTAGGAACCCAAACTTGTATAAATTTTGTGTTCTTGTTCCTATGACTACAATTTTCAACATGATGTCCAATTATTTCACATTTATCAAAGACACTTTTCCCTTTTGCATTATCCTCAGCTTGTGTTTTCCCAAAACCAAGTCCTTTTCTGTTGTTAGCAAAAATTTGATTTCCCAATAGCATGTTGAAAGATTATTCGCCTCTTGAAAAGTTATTCAAAGATTTCTCAAGATTTTGGACTTTGGTTTTTAGTGTTGTATTTTCAGTGACAAGTGAGGTGCATCGATTTATAAAATCCTTTTTCCTAGTGTCGATGGTTTCCTTAAGATTCAAGTTTTCTTTTTCAAGATTCTCAGAGTTATTCTTAAGTCTTGTCAATTCTGAATCTAAAACTTTACATCTTTTACATTCTAGGTTTCGAATATTTTCAAGTTCAGTTTCTAACCTAAAATTTTTGCAAGCAAGTTCTCTCCTATCAGTTTTCATTTTTTCAATTTTAGATTCAAGAGCATCAACTACTTTAGTAAGATCAGAACACATAAAAACAAGATCTCTATAGGAATACTCACCTTCCTCACTAGATTCCTCTGAGCTTGAATCTGAATTTGATTTCGCCATAAGACACAAGTTAGCCTCCTCTGAGCTGCTATCCGAAGCTTCTTCTCCTTCTTCATCATCCCAAGTCGCTGCAAATACCTTCTTCGTCTTTTTCTTTCCTTTGTTGTTTTTGAGAAGTGGGCATTTTTGTATGAAGTGTCCGGGCTTCTTGCAGTTAAAGCACATCGGTTCATTATCGGAATTGTCAGAATCTTTTGGCCTATTACGATTTTTTTTCTTCTTGCGTGGCTTGAATCTCGACCATTTTCTGAGATTATTGACAGCCATTGCAAGCTCTTCAATTGGATCTTCTCCTTCTTCATCGCTTTCTTCTTTGCTCTTTAAGGCAATCGTCTTTTTCTTTGGTTCGGAGTTGTTGCGTTCTTCCTTTGCTTTTAGCTCAAGCTCATATGTCATCAAGTTTCTAATCAACTCCTCCATGCTTACCTTACTCAGATCTTTCGATTCTTGGATTGCCGTGACTTTTGCCTCAAAGTTCATTGGTAAGACTCGTAGTATCTTCCGCACAAGCTCTACCTCAGTGAATACCTTCCCAAGTGCTCTAGCGTTGTACACCAAAGTTGAAAAGCGTCCAAACATGTCCTTTATGCTCTCGCCTTTGTCCATCACAAAGTTCTCGTATTCATTGCTGAATAGGGCTAGACGAGACTCCTTGACTTGAGAAGTTCCTTCGTGTGTCACCTCCAAAGTGTGCCAAATTTCCTGTGCTGTTGTACAATGAGAAATTCTATTAAATTCATTTTTATCAAGAGCACATATCAAAGCATTCATGGCTTTAGCATTTGTCGTTTTCAATCTCTTATCGTTAGCATCCCACCTATCCTTAGGTTTAGGAATCTCAGTACCACCAACGATTATAGTGGGAGGTTTATAGCCAGTTTCAATAATATCCCAAACATCATAATCAACGGAACTAAGATAAATATTCATCCTAACTTTCCAATAAGCATAATCGTTCCCGTTAAACATGGGTGGCCTAACGATAGATTGCCCCTCAGAAAAAGCATTATTTGACCGATTCATGACTCTAGAGTTAAATAAAAATATCAGGCTCTGATACCACTTGTAGGATCTAGATTAACCCTAGAGAGGGGGGTGAATAGGGTTATAGCAAATTTTCTCAAATTAAACACAGAAATATAATTGCAGAATAAATATGCTGAAAAGTAAATCACACACAAAATTTACCCAGCTTCGGCAACCCCTGCCTACTGCTGCATTCACAGATTTCTATTAGAATTAAACGGTATCACGCTTACAAACACTCTACTAGACTCGCAGACCCTTTTGCTCCCGCTCACAAACACTCTACTAGACTCGCACACCCTGCTCCCGCCTATAGAGTTTCGCTTACTCGCAAACACTTCTCCCGCCTATAGAGCTTTGCAAACTCGCACACCCTGCTCACTGAACTAATTCTAAATAGACAATCTGACACTACCTAATTCCTAGGTGGTGATTTACAAATTCTTCGACTCGAAAAGAAAAACAAACTTCAAAATTAAAACCGGAGCAAAAATTAAAACACAACTTGAATGCGTAATTTTTGCTCAAAATAAAAAAACTAAAAAACCCCTTTATAATTAAACCCTAAAAATAACTTTAGCCCCTTTATAATTAACAAGGCCGGCCCCTTGTTTTTCATTAACCCGATCCACTGTTGTTTTCTTCTCCTGAGAATAATGTCGGCTGATTCTCTTTGCCACTAATTTAGGGCTTCTGTCTTCGATTCAAAATTGAGGCTTTCTGATGATCGGTGCTCTGACTTGCGTTGCTCTTGCTCACGCTTGTTCTCTGATGATTTACGCTTGTTGCTCGCTCGATCGAGTTATTGATAATTTCGGTATGTAGTTTCTTTTGTTGCTCGTTCGATTGCTTGCTTCGACTGGACTTGATTTTAACTCAATAGCCGATGATGTAAATTGGGATTGCGGTTGATAGTTCGATTGTGAATTGAAGCACTTCCTGATGATGATACCTTCAGGTTGAATTTATATGAATTCACGACTTCATCACTTTCCTAATTTTCTAATGCCTGTTGCACACGTCTTTCCTGATTTTTTTGTGACACCTTGATACACACGGCTTTAACTTTTACACGTTCGATTCTTCTTGTATAAAAAACAGAAACTTTCCCTTTTTAATTTTGCTGACTATTTCAAAGATACAAATTTGATACACTTCTGTAACTTGCTTCTTTCACTTCGCTTGTTTTGATTCTGTGACCATAACTGCTCTGGATTGAATAACTTGAATTTGTGATTCCATGTATCACTGTACTTCAAGTTTGTGAATTTTTCTGTACTGTTGAACTTTGTTCTCTGGCCATCTTTTCTATCACTTGGTACTGCCATGTATTTGCATAGTACCATAGCTTCTTTGTTGCACTCGAGTTAGTTCAAACATGAACTTGTTGCTTGGTTCACTGTGTTACTTATTGATTAGTTTGCATTGTCATATTTTAGTCCTGTTGCCTTCATTTGCCATTGAGTTGTTGCACTGTTGGTCGACTATCTCCTTGAGTTGCAGTGAGCTTGACATTGTTGTTTACTTCACTTGTGGTCTTCATTTTTGATTCAGAACTTCTGTACTGGCTGTAGTTGAGTTGATACATTTGTCAGTTCTACATTTGTTTCACTTGGTATTGCTGCATCCATTGTAGCTTGCTATTGTATCATTGAGTAGCTGTCGTCTGCACTTTTAGTCGAACTTGTATTCAATTCAATGCTGAGTTGTTTCTTTAATATTGAGATCTGTAGTTGTATACTTGTGTACATGCTTTGTTTCTGTTGGTCGTGGCTTGGTATACGTGAACCCATTTGTGTTGCATTGCATTGATGATTTTGTATGCTTGTAACTTTGGTTTTATACTGCTTCACCATGTCACTTGAGGTCTTGCAGTTTGGTTTATTGATGCATTCATGTACACTGCATTCATGTTCAAAGACTGCTACTTGATCATGTTGCTGTTGCTATGCAGTTACTATGCCTTGCTTGGTCTCTGATCTCTGTTGCTTACTGTTACTTACTTTGTGCATTGCCTTACTGACTCGATTCCTTTCATGTTTGTTGCCACTTTACTTTGTATTACTGCCCTTGTGTCTGCACTTGTGAACTTTGTTGCATTCATGTCTTCGACTGTTTGGTCTGAACTTGACGTTGCAGTTTGTAGTTGTTGACTACATCACCATATATCAATTGCTCGGCCTTTGGTTTCATGTGCATTGAGTTTTGACCCTTTGTTGTTCATTTGGGCTGTTGGACTTGTTGTACATTGCATAGTGCATTGCCTTGTTTGTTGTGATTGTGCTTGCACACTTGCTATTTTTGGCTGCGCACACGAGTTGGCGAGGCAGTGCACACGTGTATGAATGTACACGTGTGTATTGCAGCCACTTATGGTTACATGTCCCTGTAATATCTATATGCACGACTTTGTGATGAAAACAAGTGTGAATTATGACGAACAACCCAAATAACTGAGGCAAACCATATTTTCAAAAATCGTATTTTATTTTATATTGCAAAAATATTTCTTTTTCAATTTTACTGCGTTAGTGAATATTTTTGCAGATTGCTCAGATGCTGGATTCAAACTGGAATGCAGTTGAAGACAAAATACGAGTGTGAGTGATATGTAGTGAGGTTATCAATGTAAAAATATTTGTGATGTAATCGTGATGTAATCAAAAATGTATATGTATAGTGAGATCATGAATTTGTACTATTCAAGATTGTAATAAATATTTGTTTGAATAAAATTTCTGTTTGAATTCAAAATCTGTGTAACTTGTTCTGTTTGAATTCAAATTCAAATTCTGTGTAATTTATTTTATTCAACAAATATTTATTTAATCTATGAAAAACAAAATAGTACATTACCAAATACATTTAAATGAATATATATGTTTATTATCATCAAACAAAAACATATAAGCGCATATTCAACACTGGAGAGCGGCTCCCTTAGAACATGGACCGATTTGACTGAGAAGTTTATGAGGCAATTCAGAGTTCAAATTTTTAGATCCAAGAATGTGATGAGTTTGGAAACATTAAAGCAAAGAACCGAGGAATCTTTGAGGAGCTTTCTGACACGATTCAATGCAGCGGCAGCATCGATGGATCGACCAGATCCATCCATGGTTTTGATGGAAGCTGTATCTGGCATAGCTGATGGCACAGAATTCAAGAATTCATTGACAAGGGAACCCTCTAAGGATCTAGGAGAATTTTATCATGAGGATGAAGGATTTTTACGATTAGAGGATGAAAATGCTGAAAGAGAGGAAGGAGAAGGAGTCCATGTTTATGCAGTCAGGGCGAAAATCCTCCTAAAAAAGATCCAGGAACTGATAAAGGGAAACGGAAGGCCGAGGATAACGATGATGGACCAAAGCGACCACGAAAGGAACCAAGATTCACCTCTTATACGAAGTTGAATAAGACTTTGGAGCGAATCTACCAGGATACCAAAGGGAAGGTTCCTTATCGAAAGCCAATGCGAAGGGATCCGACCAGCAATGAAAGAAGGTCAGACAAGTATTGCTTATTCCATGAGTTTAATGGTCATATCACAAATGATTGCAGACACTTGAAGGATGAGGTTGAGGAGTATATCCAGAATGGTCTGCTATCGCAGTATGTGAGAAGGGGAACAACAATGGTGGAATGAGAGCGGCCACCACCTGCATCAACTGGAAATGGCTCGGGATCGGGGCGTCAGCTCGTCATCAATTGATTGAAATAGTGACGAATAAATGGCAAACTTTAAACCAATGTGATTAAGTTGTTTACACATGTGCAGGACCGCGAACGATCCTTAGACGTGCTCTGATACGACTACTAATCGCATCGGTATAGGTGTTGGCACTTGGACGTCTCTGTGTTGCTTTTGTTTTCTATTTCTCATGTTTGGATTTGGTTTTGTTGGACATTTATGTTGAAAGACTTATTTTGAATGTAGATCTGCTATTTTTGATTCCATAACAGCCAAGTCACTTACACATGTATGGGATCGCAAACGGTCCCTAGGCGTGCTCTGAGATGGTGATAAACTACCATAACAAACAATTTAGAAATTCACTCGTACATGAAATCTGACATTAGGGGTACTAATTCCCCCAAGCACGCACAACTCGCCACGAACAGCACCCGACCGTGCGGCATCCTGCCACGAACGGTCATAACTCGCCTCGGACTACACCCGACCGCGAACGGTCACAATCCACTGCGAACGGCACCCGATCACGAACGATCGCAAATTGTCTCGAACGGCACCTCGGCCGCGAATGGTCACCAATAGCCGCGAACGGCATCCGACCTCGAACGGTCACATACCACCTCAAATGACATACGATCTCGAACAATCGTCATTCAAAGTCAGGTAAGACTGTCAATCTCTTTTACAGAAAAGGGACTTTTGATTCTTCTAGGTCCATTCTCTGTTGAATTCATTTTTTGCACTTCAAGACTACTGTTGTACTCGAAATTCATCATTATAATCCACTGTAATCAATTGTAATCAGCAAGAAAACATCAATAAAGTGATCAACTTCAAAGTGGACGTAGGTCGGATTGTCGAACCACTATAAACTCTGTGTTCTTTACTACTTTTTTCTTAATTTTATGAGTGTTCTTCATTTTTAATTCTATGCATACTTGTTATTTACGATCTGTGATTGTGAACTGGTGCTTTCATCGACAATTGGGTGTTTGTGACCAATTTTGGTGCAAACAGGTTGTTTAGATATAACAATCAAAGTATCTTGAAGCTAGTGGAAGGATATTGAGTTTGCGATTTTTTTCAAATATGATCCAAGAAATGATGCGAAAGTATCATTCTTTAAGCACAATAATTAAGTAAGTATTTTGATAGAAATATCAAACAATTTGATTTTCGGTCCAAATGCAAAGGAAGCATGTGTCCATAAGAAAGAACATTAAAAGGTACATACATATTTCTTGAACCATAAGTAAACAACATAACGCTGATTGCTAATGATGTACTCATGTTAAAATCGGTAATAGTTTGGTTTTTTAATATGTGATATTGGATTTGTAAATTATATCTTTATAAAAAGTATAAATAATGCAGGGAATGTCCCAAAGCGATATGCAAAGAAACCTTATTAAAATGTTTAATGTAAAATTTGTAAGGTGGATTCTTTATATATTGGCAAAAGGAATTATCATAAATGTTGTATCCTCTACAATGTTATAATAGCCTTATGTATTTGATACATGAATCAAATAACGAATCCAAATTAAGACCACTAATTGATAATTTATAGCATTTTCGAGTATTTTTGAAATACTAGAGGATTGTTTACAGAAACAACGAACTCCTTATCAAGCAGCGTTCAGACTTGAACTTCATAAGCACTATTGAGTATAACATATCAATATTTAATTCTTATTCAAACCTTAATGAAAAAGCACTAAGTTAGAAATGTTCCAATCAAAAATTGCAGTTGATTCAATGAAAAGGCTAAGTACGTCGTCTAGAATAGCGCCACGATAAAAGCAACATATAAATCTGAATGCACAAATTTATAACTAAGCTAAGGTGATTCCAAGTATTAAGAATGCTACATTATTGCTATATGATAACAATGTAATGATAAGAGCTCACTAGAAATTGAGAAACATACTTCGACTAGTTCCACATGATAAATGTAGTTTATCAGCATCAACAAGAGTTGGTTGATAGAGTAAATTACTAAAACAATATAGCAGATCCATCTACATAGGGTCTAACTAGATCAGTTCTCACTAAACCAATCAAAGAGTTGGGATTGAGATTTCATAATGACCCCAAGTATAAGTGGAAGATTGATGAAGTTAGATGTATGCCCTAGGGCCAATTATGTAATTGTTACATATATTTAACTCGATAACCAATCTTTTTCAAAATAAAAAGGTGTTTCTTTCTATTATATACTTGTTATATTATGATATAAATAATCAAGTAAATTAATTAAAGTATATTTAATTAAAACTCCATAAATGGTATGTTTTTGAGCTAGTAGTTATAATGTGTTTTAACCATAAGTAACTTATCATAATGAAATTAAACATACTGTTTTAAATATTCTTAGTCAATATGTATTAAGATTGGATATCAATACATCCATAGAGATTATAATACGTAACGCTTTCTAAATATTGGGCAGTGCATTACTCATGATTGCTGGGGGGCACCAAAGGGTTATGTACTAGTAGTTATTGGAAAACTAGGGAATGACCCCCTCGATAGTTTTCTGTTAGTCAATATAATAAAGTCAAACAAAAAATATTGATGTGACAAAATTACACACACTATAAGAAAAATTAATCTTTATAGACACATATAGCCGCTATTAAACACAACTACAATAGTTTGATAAACGTTGTATATTGACATGTTGTAAAAAAGAATTGCACATTTATCACAAAAAAACCGCTATAAAAGAGCATGATTTCATAGCATATATACAACGCTATAAAATATGTAGATACAATAACGCTTATTTGCTGCTATCCTTTGATATTAACCTCATACATTGCATTATATTTTTATAGCACTTATGTCATATAGTTATAACGCTTTTTAGGAGCTATGCTTTATTTTACTATATATTTGATGCACCCCACTGTTACATTTTAATAATAACAATCAAATTGAATCTTCTTTAAATAGATAACAATCTGAAATTGTATAAACGAAAAAAAGTAATAATCAGCAAATGCAATGCATATTCATGATAATAAAATGAAGTATCAACTAACAAAAAATAAGTTCAATACATGAGTTACCAAATTCAATACATATTCATGATAACAAAAGACAACATATTTCAAAGTTAACGTCTACAAGTACCAAATGCATCACTAAGAACTTTAACTGCTCAAAGCCTTTCTTCATGCATGTATTCGGTCATTGGTAGTACTTCCTGAAAATTTAGAACAATTTGAAAATAATTATATAAAACTATGATGAAAATTACAGGTTATTAGTAGCACCTTCTATTATTAGATGATGAAGATTTACATAACTTTTTTAAACATCAAATTTTTCTTAGATGGATGAAGATAATAATAACATGGTTTACATAACTTCTCCATTATATTGGTAATAATAATAGGATGGGTAATATGTAAGTAATGATTGATTTTTGTGACTGTTTCCTTCTCAAAGACATCATCTTTAAACTTCAAAATTATTTCACCTTTTCAAACATATCCACTCAGTGCATTGATAAAATATGAATATCTGGCCTTATAACAATGCATCTCTTGTCATGTATAATTGACAGAGAGAAACATTATGTGCTAGATTTTGGTTTGATAAAATGTACATCCCTTGAATTCAGTACTCTTATGAAGATACTATAAACTGTTTGATAAACATAACATTTTCTTCTAGAAGCATATACCATAAATTTCCCAAAATTCCCCCCGTCTCAAACACACTTTTCCATAAAGGCCTATTTCACTCTATAAGTTTTAAGCCATTACTTGAACACGACATAATCAACAAAATCCTGACATTGGGTATGTTAAGTTAAAAGTACATTGAGATCAGTAGCATTATACTAGAGATTATGGATGTGAACTTGCTTTCTGCTAACAAGAAACATTGAAATACATAAATTTTGTTTTAGTCTGAAAAGTTCCATACTGCTTTTAACTTGCAGATCGCTCCATTAAAACTGCTAATTTCTAATTGACCTAGATTTGTACTTGTTTAGCAAACTATGTTAAGTACTAATCCTTAGCCTTTGGCATTAGAAGCATGAATATGCCAATCCTTTCAACTGAACAAAGAACTTTCAACTACTGAAATAACTATTAAGATATTTGTGATAACCCGGATTTTTGGGCATTTGATAATTTGTAATTAACAGATTCTTACTATTGAAAACACTGATTTATAAGTTGAATAAATAAATATGATAATAAAAATTTATTTTTGGATAAATATTTATTTGATAATCTCCTAATATAATTATTTAAATTTGGCAAAATTATTATTTTCAAACAAATGGTGATGAGTTGTTTATATATATATATATATATATATATATAAGTAGAATTTAAATGAAATTATTATTTTTCAAACAAATAAGTTATATGTTGTATATATATATGTATATGTATGGCATGATTTTAAATTGGATTAAAATTTGAATTCGAAATTCAAAATGATAATTTTCTTAAAATAAACTGGATCTAAAAGTAAATATATGATTTTTATTATTATTTAATTTTTTATATTATTTTTAAAAAAATATTTATAAATATAAAAGAAATAAATTGAAATTTTAATATAAAGATTTATAAAAAACATTTAAAAATATACTTACAAATGCATAATTACACATGTAAGTTAAATATATACAATTTAACAAATGTAAAATAATTAATACATGTAAATGACAAATGTTAGATAATTAAACAAGTGTCACATTATTACATTTTCTTTTATTTTTAAAAATATTTGATAAATCAAGCTCTAGATATATCTCAACTTTACTTTCTCTATTTCTTTCCTATATTTTCACTTCCAAGACAAGAATCAAAACCTGTAAACATTATACAAACCAGAGAAAACCACCTGTTAATAATTCAAACTAGAAGAATAAAAGAGGGGCAACAACTCTTTACAAATTTAAAACAAGATCATCTCAGTTTCTAAAGCTTAGATCATCTCAGCTAGCAAAGCAATTTCATCTCAGATTTAAGTAGGATCAACTTAACTAAGCATTATCCAGTTTTCCAGTTAACAAGCCTTCAAAGATCATCAACATCCAGTATTCAAGAATCAGAGCATCTCAGTTTTTTTAAGTCTCTGTTAAACATCTTAATAGGTGAGTGAACAAAACAATATCTTGTTTAATTTTAGTACATGTGATCATCATTTGATGTATGATGTGATGATTGTTGAATAGATGAAAATTATGTTTGCATGTTTTAAAGTAGGAAGTTGTAAGTGTGCATCTCTGTATACATACATATATGTATGTATGTATGTTTTATAGTTACAGGTTAAAATTTAGATCAAAATTCTTAATATCCTCATCTAATCTCTGATTGGCTTTGGTATTCAAACAAACTATATTTGTTTAAAAATAAACTAAGATTCAAAAATAGTTTGAAGTATGTTTTGTTATATAGTACTTGGAAATCAGAAAAAACAGTAGGAAACCTAAAATATGTTAAAAATCAAACATCATGATTTGCTGATTCAGGTATATAGTCTAAATCGTCTTAGAAAACTAGGATTTTTAAAAGTCGAATTCCAGTTTGGAATCGAGTGAGGAAATTGAGGTTGATCAGAAAATGGATTTTGAGGCTTTCCTGGTGATTGGGGTACTCGGTGTGATCGAGATCTCTGCTAGAGGTAGAGGGAAGTTTGGTGGTCTCGGCAAAAATGTCAGGTGGATTTTTAAACTGCCGCCGCCCACCCAAATTGGTCGAGGTCGGAAAATGGGATCGTAGCATCATCTTTAGAGGATCGGGGTTCATCGGTCATAGGGGAAAAGAAGCATGGAGGGCCGACGAGGGTGTGGCCAGAGTTGCATGGTTGCTAGTGATCGACAGCATCGGTCGAGAAGGTTTTCTGGTGATGGGTTAGGTTCCAGGTTTGTTCATGGTAGCTCGATCCTGATTTTGGGTTTGTGATGGAGATTGGGTGGTCGAGATCGTAAGTGGTGGTGGTCGACGTTGTGTTGGATGTGTCGATGGTGGTCGGAGTCATCTCGATCAACGGTGCACGTGCATGACAATGGGTTGAGTGTTAGTAATTTGGAGAAGGTGGTTGTCTCGAAGGAAACTCGGGGAAAGACAAGTTTTTGCTTGGGTCCATCTTCGTGTAAGAATGTGATAGTTAAGTCATGTTTACCGGTTAAAATTTTAAACTAAACAAAGTTTTTAAAAAAAGAAGAAAGATGGCTTTTCTCAGGTCTGGACTCGAGTAATTATCGGGTTGAACCCGAAGTAATGTTATAACAGTTTTTTTATAAAAAATATAAATAAAAGGCAAGTTTTAAAACTTTAAGTAAATTAAGTTTAAACAAATTTTAAATTTGATTTCTTTGTATAATAATGTTTTTAATATTTGATTTAATAAAGTTGTAGTTTAAACAAGTTTTCAAAATTTTATAATGTTTTAAAATTATTTGTTTAAAAAGTAATTATATAGTAGGTTAATTCCTATATGTTTTCAAAGGTGATTTAAATAATGTAATTAAATAAAGTATTAATTATTTAATGTATTAAAGATGGCTAATTAATTAATGTAATCTGTTAAGGGAATAATTAATTAATTTAATTGTTAAGATAACTATTAAAAGGTTAATTAATTTGTGTAATCAATTTAAAGGATTGATTTATGAATGTGATTAATTAATTAAGGTAATTAATTAAAAGATGATTAATTTATTAAAGGATAATTACTTAATGTAATTAATTAATTATAATCACTTAATGAAAGTGATTAAAGAACAATTACTTAATGTCATTAATTAAGGTGTGTAATTAATGGGTAATTACTAAATGTGATTTATTAAATGATAATTACTTCATGTAAGTAATAGAAGGATTAATTTGTTAAGGGTTAATTAATTTAATTAGTAATTAAAGGTTAATTACTTATTAATTAAAGGTTAATTAATTATGGATAATTAACCAATGGGATAGTTACTTAATGAAAGTAATTATGGATAATTAATTTAGATGGATAATTAAAGGATGATTAATTAATTGTTTTGTAATTAATTAATGTCAAGTAAGCATGATTTAAAGGTGATTGAAGTAATTAATATAATTTATTTAAATTATTTAGAAATGGTGTGACTAATTAATCTTGCTTATGAATGATCGAATGATATTGAATGTCGTGGATTATTTGTTATCCCTGGTATGTGAAGGTGATGCTATGTGATATGGTGTTTGGATATGGATTATCTATCTGTAATAGGATCGCTATGTGAATATGTTACTCTGAGTATAAATTTTTTAAATCTTGAACAACATGGATAAATAAGTGGGTATTAGGTTCGAAGAGACCGGGGTCGGGTATCAGCAAAAACCCGAAACCACTTCGATTAGTAATCTACAAAAGTTCTTTATGGATTTGAATTTGGTTTTAGAATCAATCGGGATGGAATGAAATAAATCAAGTATCATGGCATTTAAACCTAGTAATGGTATTAAGATATTGACTTATGAAATTTAAGTATAACAAGTTAAGAACTCGTTGTAATGAATGATTTACTCTGGATTTTAAATAAATTTTATATCTTAGTATTTCATGTTATATAGGTTTACTCACGCTAGTTTCCAACCTGACCCGGATGTTATTTGATGTAATGCTTAGGTCAGACCGAGTATTACATATTTTCAGGTTAGGACATTTAAAAGCTCGAGAGGCGAGCTGTATGGCAGGAAGTATGAAGTTTTCCGCTGTGTGGTAGAGTGTATTGATAGTAGTCTGGGATAGGTTGATACAACTGTCCAGTTTATGTGTAATGATTACACTCTGATGTATTGTTATAAAATTCATAATTACAGATTTTCTTGTATAAATGCTATTGTTTAATATTATATTTATTCCGTGGCGAATGTATGATGCTGTTGTTTTCTGCTCTTCTTCTACCTTCTTCTTCTTTTCTCTAACAATCTGAAATTTTCGACATTCGAATGCTCGGCATTTCTATAGTTGAATGTATTAGTGTCCAATTCTCGAAGTCGAAAATTTCGGGTCCTTACATTTTGGTATCAGAGCAGAAGGTTAAGCGAGAACCTTGGCTCTGGTGGGTTTATTCATTAAGGATAGGGCCAGTGATATCCTAGAATGAGTTGAGCGTATTATATATGAGAGCGTACTTGTTAATTTCTTATATAAAGATTTTTAAATGGTTTTAAAAATGAATGATTCGTATATAAGTTTATATATATTTTGATATATATATAAAGCAATAATTTTTATATTTATTATATATGTTAAGGAAATTGGTTGTTGGTTATGGAAATTGAATTGTATAATAAGAATATAAGTTAGAAATCTACTAATTAAGCCTATTATAGGTTAGGAAGTCGCACTATATCCAGTCTTAGAGAGAGATGGCTAAGAGTGAAGAATGGAAGGCTAGACATAGAGAGCCAAGAGCAGCTGCACGTAAGGATCGAGAAGAAGCAATTCAGGAGTATGAGAAACAGGTTAAGGAAAGGGCTGGACCAGGGCCTTATGATAATGTCACCTGCTACAGATGTTTAAAATAAGGGTCATTACGCAGCCAAGTGCAGTAAAACAAGGAAGGAATTGAAGGGTACATTCCAATGGTTTCACTCTGAGATCTTATGCTTTAAGTGTCATAAGAAAGGACATTTCCTAAACCATTTCCCTGAAGTGAGAAAGGTGAAGCATAAATTAGTTGAACCGGTCAATGAGTCGACTATTTGCTATCATTGTGAGGAGTCGGGTCATATCGCTAGGAATTGTCTCGAGAAACAGAAGAAGAATAAGGCTATGGAACATCCTACAAGAGGCATAAAGATTATCCACATTGATGGGAGGGTAGAAACCTTTTGTGGTAAACGTTATAAGTGGGGACATCCTGTTGAAAAGTGAATGTTCGGGCTTTGCCCTTTGGAAGGAAGTCCATAGATAGGATTCTTGTAAGAATACTAAGGCTCTGTTCTTTTCCAAACCCCTAGGTAATAGAGAAGGCATCTAGATTTATGACTTCTGTAAGGCTCTTATTTTGGATAAATGGATGTAATGTTTGAACTACTAGTGTGTAGTCTATCAATGTATGGAATATCTTGTGGCAGGGCAATCCAATATAAAATTATCTTTATTTAATTGTAAATAGATTGGAATTAATTCAAAGGTGAAATTGTAATGAATTAATTTAAATTTGAAATTGAATTAAATTAATTAGAAATAATTTAAATTTAAGGAAATGGAATCACTTTGAACTTAAGATTTGAATGTTAAAAATTAATCCTGCAAACCGAAATTGTTTAAAAAGTGGTTTCAAAGTTGAAAGATAAAATTGGGTAATAAATTGGATTCTGAAGATTAAATCATTTGACAAGTTTTGAACTCTTATTTGAACTTTGAAATAAGTTAAGTAAAGGTAATTTAAAATGGAATTTTGAAATTTGGACTCAGAATTAAATTGTTTAAAGATTCAGGTTGTTGATTTAAAAGTAAAGGTTAATTTGATTTAAGGGATTAAATCAACATTTAAAATTTAACTCGAATTAATATAATTCGAGATGATTTAAAGTTGAGATTGGAATTGAGATTAGTTTAAATTGAATTTGATTTAAATTAATTGGAAGTGAGATTGAAATTGAATAAGTTTAAATTGAAATTGATTTGAATTTGGGAAAGGAATTGAAGTTAATTCAATTGAATTGGAATTGAAACAGTTTTAATGGGATGAGAAATGGAGTAGAAGTGGAGTTTGGGAAATGGAACCAGCTTGACTCTGAAATTATTTTCAAATAGAATTGTTTTAATATAACTATTTTAAATCTATTTTCCTAGCTATTTACTATACAACTTTTTAAAAAAAAATGCCTAAACTATCTTATACTTATTTTACTACTATTTTGAAACTAACTACTATTTTATATATGTTTTACAAACTAATTACTATTTTACAACTATTTTTGCAACTATCCAACTATTCTACAACCATTTAACTATTTTATAGTTATTTTATAACCACTTAACTGTTTACGGCTATTTTATAAATAACAGCTATTTTATACCTACTTATCTATTTTAAACTTTCCAAACTATTTTCTAAACTCAAGCTAGTCAGAGTGTAAACTGTTAAATTAATAACACTAAATGAGATAAGAATTGAAGTAATAATTCAAATGGAAATTTGAAGCGATTGTGAATAAGTGAATAGAATTCAAGTGAAGGTGAATAGAAAGAGAATTGATTTAGCTAATAATCAATCATGATAAATACATGGGATGCACGTATATTATTCTATTCATATAGTGATTTGATCCAGATTCGAGCATAGAATTTCGAGATAGTATATCGATCCGAGTTGGGATTTTTCACTCGATTTTCAACGGTGAACCCTAGATATGGATTGTTGATTGATTCCGGAAATTCTCTATCATAGTTAGGGCTATGTAAGGAGAATGATGGTTTTTTATCAAGAAACCAGATCTGAGTCCGCGTTAGGAAGTCGGGTGGACGATACTGGTTCGGAATTGAAATTGTGTGATCGAGTGAGTGATAAGATTTGATATTGCGTACGGATGTTATATGTACATCGTAAGAGCTTAAATGAAACAGATATTGAAAGTTTAAAAGAAATGAAAAATGATGATTGAAAGGAAAAGTATATTTTGAAGAATATATGATGAATAAAAGTGGCAGTTGGATATCTTTTGAAATTCACTTTATGAAAAGTTAGTGATATGGTAAATAACTTTTCAAAGAAAATCAAAATTGAATGTTGATTGGCATAATAAAGTTATATATATTTGTTATATATGATAAGCTCCCCTATGTTGAATCTAAAACCAGAAGAAAGGGTTTTTGAAAATATTTAAAGTATAGAAAGGGAATCTATATAAGTGATCCAAAGATTATTTTCAAGTTGAAAAGGATAAGTTATATATATATATATATTGTTTTATGAGAATGATTTAGAAAAAGGTTTCGGAACCTGTGAATTTTGGAAAGGCTTTTTGATTTTTAGGAAAAATCAATTTCTAGAACGCCAAGTTTGGAACTATCGATCTGAGATATCGATTTTGTGTGAAGGAAATTTTTATGTGAATCATAAATGGTATAATTTGAAAGATACTATTAGTGTACAGTATAAAATGTTTTGAGATTGGCTCTGGAGAAAAAGGCGTTCCCATGAAGTGAAATTCTTAGGAGATCCATAGGGTGGCTCTGCCTTAAGCCCTAAAGGGGAGGCTGTAAATTGGATCCTGGGAGGAAGCCGGGCAAACTGAAGATCCTGATGATTTTGTGTTATGGGTAGCAAAAGTCGAGGGTGCTGATGCCTATAGAGACATTTGTGTTATGTTGTGATGACAGTGTAACTCGATGTCACTGCGATCTACTACGGACCATAGAGAAAGTCGTGTGGCCGTGAGAGCCAACGGCCTACGTTTGATTTTGCCGTGATGGAAACTTAACATCGGTAGGATGTGATCTATGAATACATAGCGGAAGTCGAGAGGTCGTGAGAGCCTAAGGCTACATTCGGACTCGATAGATGTAGTCTGCGACCTATGTGGGAGTAGTGAAGTTTCATTTGGCAGTAAAATTCGAGGGCGCTGATGCCTACAGCTACATGGATTTTTGCCATGATGGTGACGTAACCCTGGATGTAGCTGCGATCTATGACGAGTTCCATGGCATAATCGAGAGACATAGAGTGCCTACAGTTATCTATGTATTTTGTTGGGATGGCAACGTAACCATCGGGTTAACTACGACCATGGAGGGGGTGGTGATTTCTAGAGCACGCTCACCAAAAATGTTTCCTATATTCTCAAAAATAAAAATTTTCTTTATTTTCAAAAATATTTTCCATGTATGTTCACTGGGTGTTGAAAATGGATTTGCCAAGTACTTATAGATTTTCAGGCTTACGCCTCATCAACATATGACCGAATTTCTGTGAGAACAAGGATGGACTTGTTGAGACATCGAGTTATAAATATTTTTTTTATAAAGGATATTTTTGCAATAGTATGTAGATTTTTAAGTATTTTAATTTTTTTAAATAGAAGAGTAATTTATCCGATGATAAGTATTGAATAAATTCGGGTTTCGTTCCTTTTCAAGGACGAATAGATTCAACGGGGGGAGGAATGTGATAACCTATATTTTTGGGAATCAGATAATTTGTAATAAACAAATTTTTACTATTGAAAACACTGATTTATAAGTTAAATAAATAAATCTGATGATAAATATTTATATCTGGACAAATATTTATTTGATAATCTCCTAATATAATTATTTAAATTTAGCAAAATTATATTTTCAAACAAATGATAATGAGTTGTTTATATATATATATATATATATATAAGTGGACTTAAAATGGAATTATTATTTTTCAAACAAATAAATTATGTGTTGTATATATATGCATATGTATGTGATGATTTTAAATTGAATTAATATTTGAATTTGAAATTGAAATTCAAAAAGATAATTTTCTTAAAATAAATTGGATTTAAAAGTATATATATGATTTTTATTAGTATTAAATTTGTTTTATATCATTTTCTTTTAAAAAAGGTTTTATAAATATAAAAGAAATAAATTGAAAATTTAAAATAAAGATTTATAAAAAACATTTAAAAATATATTTACACATGCATAATTACACATGTAAGTTAAGTATATACAATTTAACAAATGTAAGATAATTAATACATGTAAATGACAAATGTTAGATAATTAAACAAGTGTCACATTATTACATTTTCTTTTATTTTTAAAAATATTTGATAAATCAAGCTATAGATATATCTCTACTTTACTTTCTCTATTTCTTTCCTATATTTTCATTTCCAAAACAAGAAATCAAAATCTGTAAACATTATACAAACCAGAGAAAACCAAAACCTGTTAATAACTTAAACCAGAAAAAAAAAAGAGGGGCAACAACTCTTTACAAATTTAAAACAAGATCACCTCAGTTTTTAAAGCTTAGATCATCTCAGTTAGCAAAGCAATTTCATCTCAGATTTAAGTAGGATCAACTCAACTAAGCATTATCCAGTTTTCCAGTTAACAAGCTTTCAAAGATCATCAGCATCCAGTTTTCAAAAATCAGAGCATCTCAGTTTTTTTATGTCTCTGTTCAACATCTTAATAGGTGAGTAAAGTAAACAATATCTTGTTTAATCTTAGTACATGTGATAATTATCTGAAGTATGATGTAGTAATTGTTGTATAGATGAAATTATGTTTGCATCTTTTAAAATAGGAAGTTGTAAGTGTGCATCTGTGTTGTACATATATATATATATATATATATATATATATATATATATCTGTGTGTGTGTGTGTGTATGCATGTGTATATATCTATATATATAGTTACAATTTAAAATTTAGATCAAAATTCTTAATCTCCTCGTCTAATCTCCGACTGGCTTTGGTATTCAAACAAACTATGTTTGTTTAAATATAAACTAAGATTTAAAAATAGTTTAAAGTATGTTTTGTTTATATAGTATCTGGAAATCAGGAAAGATAGTGGGAAACTTAAAATATGTTAAAAATCAAACATCGTGATTTGCTGATTCGGGTATATAGTCTGAATCGTCTTAGAAAACAAGGATTTTTAAAAGTTAAATCACAAATTCTAGTTTAGAATCGAGTGAGGAAACCGAGGTTGATTAGAAAATGGATTTTGAGGCTTTCCTGGTGATTGACGAACAAGGGGTGATCGGGGTCTCTGCTAGCGGTAGCGTGAAGCTTGGTGGTCTCAACAAAAATGTCAGGTGGATTTTTAAACCACCATGGCGGCGGCAGTTCATCAGAATAGGGTTTAAAACCCAAATTGGTCGAGATCAGAAAATGGGATCACTACGTCATCTCTGGAGGATCAGGATTTATAGTCACGGGGGAAAAGAAGCATGGATGGCCGGTGAGGATGTGGCCGGAGTTGCATGGTTGCTGGTGATCGGCAGCGTCTGGTCGAGAAGGTTTTCTGGTGATGGGTTAAGTTTCAGGTTTGTTCATGGTAGCTCGATCCTGATTTTGGGCTTGTGATTGAGATCGTAAGTAGAGGTGGTCGACATTGTGTTGGAGGTGTCGGTGGTGGTCGGAGTCATCTCGATCAATGGTGCACGTGCATGACGATGGGCTGGGTGTCAGTGGTTTGGAGAAGGCGGTTGACGCGAAGGAAACTTGGGGAAAGACAAGTTTTTGCTCAGGTTCGTCTTCGTGTAAGAACGTAATTGTTAAGTCATGTTTACAGGTTTAAAATTTTAAACTAAACTAAGTTTTGATAAAAAGAAGAAAGATAGATTTTCTCAGGTCTGGACTCGAGTAATTATCGGGTCGAACTCGAAGTAATGTTATAACAGTTTTTTTTAAATATAAATAAAAAGCAAGTTTTAAAAATTTAAGTAAATTAAGTTTAAACAATTTTTAAATTTAATTTCTTTGTATAATAATGTTTTAAATATTTGACTTAAGAAAGTTGTAGTTTAAACAAGTTTTCAAAATTTTATAATGTTTTAAAATTGTTTGTTTAAAAAGTAATTATATAGTAGGTTAATTCCTGTATGTTTTCAAAGGTGATTTAAATGATGTAATTGAATAGTATTAATTATTTAATGTATTAAGGATGGTTAATTAATTAATGTAATCAGTTAAGGGAATAATTAATTAATTTAATTATTAAGATAATTAATAAAAGTTTAATTAATTTGTATAATCAATTTAAAGGATTGATTTATGAATGCGATTAATAAATTAAGGTAATTAATTAAAAGATGGTTAATTTATTAAAGAATAATTACTTAGTGTAATAATTAATGACAATCACTTAATGAAAGTGATTAAAGAATAATTACTTAGTGTCATTAATTAAGGTGGGTAATTAATGGGTAATTACTAAATGTGATTTATTAAATGATAATTATAATGTAAGTAATAAAAGGATTAATTTGTTAAGGGTTGATTACTTTAATTACTAATTAAAGGTTAATTACTATTAATTAAAGATTAATTAATTAAGGATAGTTAACCAATGGGATAATTACTTAATGAAAGTAATTATGGATAATTAATTTAGATGGATAATTAAAGGATGATTAATTGATTAATGTTCAGTAAGCAGGATTTAAAGGTGATTGAAGTAATTAATTTAATTTACTTAAATTAATTAGAAATGGTGTGACTAATTAATCTTGCTTATGAATGATTGAATGATATTGAATGTCGTTTATTATTTGTTATCCCTGGTATGTGAAGGTGATGCTATGTGATATGGTGTTTGGATATGGATTATCTAGCTGTAATAGGATCGCTATGTGAATATGTTACTCTGAGTATAAATTGTTTAAATCTTAAACAACTTGGATAAAAAAGTGGGTATTAGGTTCGAAGAGACCGGGGTCGGGTATCAGCGAAAACCCAAAACCACTTCGATTAGTAATCTACAAAAGTTCTTTATGGATTTGAATTACGTTTTAGAATCAATCGGGCTGGAATGAAATAAATCAAGTATCGTGGCATTTGAACCTAGTAATGGTATTTAGATATTGACTTATGAATTAAGAACTCGTTGTAATGAACGAGTTACTCCGGATTTTAAATAGATTTTATATCTTAGTATTTCATGTTATATAGGTTTTCTCACGCTGGTTTCTAGACTGACCTGGGTGTTACTTTGATGTAATGCTCGGATCAGACCGAGTATTACAGATTTTCAGGTTAGGACGTTCAGGAGCTCAGAAGGCGAGCTAGATTGCAGGAACGTATGAAGTTTTCTATTGTGTACTAGAGTGTATTGATAGTAGTCTAGGACAGGTTGATACAACTGTCCAGTTTATGTGTAATGATTGCACTCTGATGTATTGTTATAAAATTGACAATTACAGCTTTTCTTGTATAAATGCTATTATTTGATATTATATATATTCCACTGCGAATGTAAGATGCTGTTTTTTTCTACTCTTCTTCTACCTTCTTCTTCTTTTCTCTAACAATCTGAAACTTTAGGCGTTCCAATGCTCAGCACTTCTACAGTTGAACATATTAGTGTCGAACTCTCGAAGTCAAAAAATTTGGGTCGTTACAATATTAGAACCATCCGCTTCACGAACAAAACCACACTCCAATTACTCAAAGCCATACACACCAACCTCTACCTCATCGTCGCGAAGCCATACTTCTCAACAACACTTCACAATTAATTCAACAACACTAGCAACTCTTTCCTACCACTACGAACATCTACTGATCGTAAATAGTGAACTCCAATCCATTCAATTTCAACAATCTCCATGCCACTCAATTGACGTAAATAAGACATAATTATTGGCTAAAGATGGCTAGGTGCACTTCAATGTGTATCCAGTGGATCCAATATTAAAGCATTAGGTAAAAATAGGTTAAGATGATATATGTGTGTGTGCCAAAAAGCTATAGAATATGACAGTGAATTTTCCCAACAGGTATCTAGGTTTGTGAAATTAAGTTTGTGGGAATTTATCTAGGTTGAGAACTTACTAAAATTCATCATAGTGTAAACTAACCAAAAACTAACCAAAAAAAAATGAAACAGTAAAGACTTACTCTTCATTCCACTACGACATGCATAGCAGGCCAAGCTATGACATAAGAGAGTGCATCTTCCATGTACTGTAATTCGGATGTTTGTCTCCAAAGCTCTTCGGTCGGCTCTTTTACGGTCTCTATCCAAATTTTAATAGCATTGTTTTCTAGTGGTTTGAAATGGAACCTTGCATTAGGATCGGTTAACGCCACGCGTCCTAAATCTAATTCAAATCTCGCCTATAACAATCAAAATTCAACGTAAATAGTGTTCAAGGTAAGCAATCAATATAAGGTTTGATCTTAAAGCAAAAGAGAGATTGTCACCTGAATTCTTTCCCATATTAAATATAAGCTTGTATATTTTGTATGCAATTATTTAAGCACATATTTAGTAAGATAAGAGTAAATTTATGTCGAGGAAAATACAAATACAAGTACCCATTGCATTTACCTGGCTAGAGTAATTCCCCAAGTAGCCAAGGGATATATGGTTTTTTTCAACTTCTTATAGGTGTTTCAACTTGCCAATTTCTTTATATCCACCCAAAACACTTGCAATACCTATATGATCAACAAAGCATATAATATCAGTTGCATTTTATTGATATTTAGAACAAAGTGGTATAATATATATATATATATATATATATATATATTATGTACAAGTGATTTTACAATAGAATGACAAAATCCAGTATACTTTTCAAGTTACAAATCGAAGTTCAATTAGCAATTATATCATTTGCTTTTGTAAAACAAACATTTACCTTGGTATTTACTGAGGCTAAGTGTTAAATAAGGCTGACATCCTCAGTTAAAACTGTGGGTGATTGCCTCATTAAAACTGGCCATTTATGCCATTGACCATTAGTTTTGAACTTGGCTACCTTTGTAAGCAGAACAGATCAAGAATGCTCATGCTCATATCCACATTGTGCACCGAAAAGCCAACTCTTCCCAAACTTAAATCTTTTAAACCGAGCCTTTCGTTTTTTTCCAAATAGTCTCAATGGCTAGTTGTAACTCATTGGCTGCTTAGCTTCCTGATTTTAAGAAGCAATAAAATGTTACAGCCATTTTGAACCTAAGAAAGAGGTATGTTTCCTGTTTTCCACACGTTTATCTACCATCTATGAATGAGAGACGGTTAATCATAAAGAAGACCTAACAATATTCATTTTGGAAGTATGGGTAAACAAGCATGCTCAGTGACTGCTTATTAACTAAATGGCTCAAAGGGCTGAAATATGTGTTATTTTTGGTATTTGCCCCTATATTCTTTAAATTCGATGGAAAACATAATGGCTCAAATGTTGATAATTGCCTCGATTTAACTGACGCAATTGCCTCAGTTAAACAGATGCATTGCCTGGTTACTAAATGAGATCAATTTTAGTGGGTCATTGCCTTGGTATTCACTAAGGAAATGCCTCATTTTAATCGAGGCTCGGTATTGACTAAATATGCACTAAATATTTAGACATCATAACATAAGGATGCATTTGTAGATGTTGCTGAAGTAATATTAAATATAAGCTTGTATATTTTGTATGCAAGTATTTAAATACATATTTAGTATGATAAGAGTAAATTTCTATTGAGGAAAATACAAATATAAGTACCCATTGAATTTACCTCGCTAAAGCAATTCACCAAGTAGCCAATGCATATATGGTTTTTTCCAACTTCCTATAGTGTTTCAACTTCTTGTTTTCTCTATATCCACTCAAAGCACTTACAATACCTATGTGACCAATATAACATATAATGTTAGTTGCGTTTTATTGATATACCTATGCATATATGGTTTTTCTTATTATTATTGTTATTAATGGTATTATTATTACAGTTAATTTTCAAAAACATTAGTGAAATTATTATTATTATCAACTTAGTTATTATTATTATCAACTTAGTGACTTATGAGCAACATCATATTCGTATTATTGCTACGGAGGTTAAACGCCTTAGAAATAAAGATGTTCCACTTGTGAAAGTTCAATGGTCCTCAAATCCTAAGGATAGCTCTTGGAAATCCAAAGAATTCATCGAGCGAACACACAGACTTACTCTCTCATGCTCCTTAAGGTGAACTTCTCAATTAATTTTTTTTTCTTTTGTGTTGTTATGTCATAAAATGGTTGTTACTCTTTATTTCCTTCTTAAAATATTGCGAGGACGCAATTTCTTTAAGGAGGCTAGTCTGTAACAATCCGCATATCTTACAATTTTATATTTAAAATTTTTATTTAAATATCGCATCTTTGATCTAATTTAAAGTCCAAGACGTGACTTTTTATAAACAGTCGAATGTGGACTCGAGACTACTTTCATTGAGTTCAAAACGGCATTTACAACTTCTTTGGGTATAAACATCGATATGTTTGGAGTTGATTAGGATTTTTGTATTTTCATTTGGGCTTTGGATTTGGTTATAGCCCACCAACCCAACAAGATAACCCAAACTCTTCTACTAAATACCCTAACTCCACTCCTCTTCATTCATTCCTTTCATAATTTCCTAACACTCTCAAGCAAAAGGATGGATGGGGGAAAAGAAAGGAAATTAAAATTACTAACCCCTGGTTCTCTTAGGAAATTCAAGTTCTAGAAAATCCAAGAAAAGCTTAGGTAAGCATCCTCTTCAACTTCTCCATCTCAATCTATCTTCAATTTTCAGAATTCCTACGACTTAACTTAGGAAAAACTTTTCTTTTGATAATAGATTTAAGATTCTAGAGGTGTAGTGAAGAGGAATTGGTCTTGCTTTATTTTAGAGCTTCTCATTCGTTTTTTTGAAGTTAATGAGTTCTTGAACTCACATCTATGTCTATAGCTTTTATTGTTGTTAGGTATACATTCCTAACATCTATTTCATGTTCAATTGCTTTTGACTCGAACTGGTTTGGTAAATTTTCCAATTTTGGTATTTTGAAGTCAAAATCTATGAAAATCCTATTATGGATATTCGGACAGTTATTTGTAGTGTACTGAAGAGCTTATGGGGTTGGGTTGTCGTTTGGCATAAATCCCTAACCACCATCGCTCATTCGATTGCATCCGAGTTGATTTGGCCACCAATGGCCTAGGCAAATTTTGCCCTAAGCTTCAGCTTAGACTTCTGGGAATAACCTCAGACGTCTAAAGCATGGGAATAAAAATTCCAGATCTTCAGCTCAGACGTTTAAGGTTATTCCCAGACATTTGAGCAATCAGGAAGAAAATTTCTAGACTCTCAGCTCAGACGTTTGAGAAAACCACTAGACATCTGGCACTGTTAAATTCAGCCAATTTGCCTATTTTTAAGTGGATTTCCATTTTATTGATTTTTTTTGATCTGGTTATTTGTTGTCATTTATTATCAACTTTGATGGCTTCTTTCCTGGATTTTTGGGATATCCATTTGATGGATTTGATATCGTTTTTATGGTTTTAATTCACATCGTCGAATGTGGATTTTGGTGATAGATTTTTTTTACAATCATTCCTATGATTTATCACTTTAAAATACAAAGGTTTTTATATTAGTAGTAAGTACTCAAACTCTTTCACAAAAATGATTTCAACATTATTTTTAATACAAAACTCGTTTAAAAACAATTTTGCAATCTATTAGTATATACGAACATTTACCTCATTCGTATGATAAATCCAATTAAACGACTTAGCAAAACAAGTGGTATGAAACGCTTGCGTTTACTTCGTCGGTTAATTCTTTGACTTGTTCAATTGAAATCTTGTGACAATTTTCAAGTGGAAATCCATAATTTGTTCGTAAATATTTAGTTAAGCCAGTGGTTATAAGGCATGAAGCTAAACTCAGTTATTTACTAGCTTAGTGTAATTTACACTTATCGATCAATGATGATCATTTTGTAACTTAGACTAGCGATGTGTGATTTCTCTTTGTCTGCGTAGGCGACTAAACCCCGTTTGTGGAATTTCGGCTCAAATTGGTGGGGTAGTGTTCGGGCCGTTGTGGAGCTTCGACTTAAATTTGATAGATTAGCAACCATGGAATAACGTTCTGTTTGTGATACATGTGTTGGTGAGTTTTCATGCTCCCGTTTGTGATAGGCCTCTCCCTTTGTGATTTTTGGATTTCTAATTATTGATTTCTAGAATTTATGTTTCACTAATTTTTGCGATTTGCTTTGATATGCTCTGTCAATATTTGAGGTTTGGTGAATAAGCTAAAGAATATGATATTCTTTTTGGATATTTGAGGAGATTTAAGATATTGTATGACTTTCTTTATTATCAAATATATATTTGTCTTCGTATGACATTATTGTTATCATATATTTTTGTCATATCTCTGATCCTATCTCATCTTGTATGATATTTATAGGTAGACTGGTCTGTTTATTATATTTTTCTTAAATAATACTCGGGTTAAACCGAGGTGTTTCAGGTGCTTCCACTTGACTTCTTAGCAGGGACTAGCTTCTGACTTTTGGCTAACTACTTTAGCTTAGTAGTTTTAAATTTTATACATTCGAGATAGAGACTCTATGATGTATACATATTCTTTTTTCTAGCACTTGTACCTATTTTTTGTGATGTAGTGGATCTTGTATGGCCATTACTTTGTTTTTCATTTCTATGTGTTATATTCATATCTATTTCCGCCTTAGTGATATGAACATCTGTGACTGATTTTGTGTTGTGATTATTTTATATTGATTCTGAAGGTCACTTAGCCACTATGTAGTAGATTTGAGTTTGGATTGGATAATGTCGGATTTTCTCTTAAAATGAAATGCATGACATATTATCTGACATATCGGTTCTCGCTCAAATTAATTATACAGTTGGTCGCTCCTCAACAGCCTTATTCTTCGTACTAATTGACGAGATTAGCCAGTAGTGTCCTTGGTTATTGTAAGTATAGAGGTGGTTCGCCACAGTAATAGTTGGACATTAAATGGTTTAAGCCTTAAATACTGGTTAGAGGTCTTTGTAGCTAGGTCCCACCAACCATTGACAACATTGTTCTTAAACCATCTTCGGGATAGGCCTTATATAACGAGATCTACCTTGATTAAAGTCCTAAATGGTAGAGTCTGCCTATTTCTCCTTTTAAAAGCATTATAGAAGCTCGCTTCATATTTAGAAGTATTAAATGGCAAATGGGTTGGAAGTGTTGGTGGGTGATAAGGCTTTTTGGAAGGGATAGGAAAGTAATCGTGTGTGCAATGCAAGGTTTGATCAGAATTGTGCAGAATGTTCTTTATTATTGGAGAAGTCTTCTTTTTTCTCTCATGTTCGATGTTGATGTGATGATCTGCTATTCAAAGAATATCATTAGTTCCAAGGTAGTAGTCATAGTCAGTATTCTTATCATATTATTGTTTCCACTATGAGTTTAGCTTTCTATCAATCTATGATAATGCTCGTGCTTATTTATAGGTGTCAAATCCAACGATCTGTGTTTTGATGGACTTGGGTTTCGATTTTTGTAGAATTTAGGCCCATAGAGGTAAGGTTGTTACATTTGGTAGTGGAGCCTAAGTTATTAGATCAGAGGAATTGGTATAAATTGAGAGAACGTATTCATGTTTTTCTATCCAGTAATATTATATTTTTTACGCTATATTCTAAGAGTTCTGACTATAGAAATAGTTGTTATAACGACCCATATTTTTCAATAATTAAAATATTAATTAATAAGATTTTAGAATTTTATATTGAAAGAAAACTTAAATTTGTGATGTTATAGTGAGAATAATAACTAGAACGTAATGTTTGTAATGTTAATATAAGGTAACTGCTAAAATTTTTAATGTAAGTCCAATTAATTGAAATGACTGTAAAGTTATAATTGGTTATAAACTATAAACAAGGAAATACATTGAATGCTGAAATTATATATAATCAATTAGAATTGGCTAATATTTAATATGAAATCAGTGAAGTTGTTTGAATGCTGTTGATAACTATTTAATGTAATTACAAATCAACTGAAATAAATTGTTGGTTGACTTGGTCCTAGAATAAATGATGTAGTTAATGGCGAACTTGTATGTAATTAATTGAAATAGGTTACTATTAAATATAAAACCTTTTTGGGTAAGCAAATTTTAACCCTTGGTTGTAAAGGATAAGATAATGGGTATGAATTATTATTATAAACGATTATATTAACTATTTTCTCAATAATTTATCCGTTCGAATATTGGATGGGTAATTAATGGGATTAAGGCAATTGAATGTTGGGTTTAATGTTGGAATCGTACGTCAATAATTGAAATAATTGTAATGTTATTTGGTGATAAGTTGAAATAAGGAAATGGATTAAATGTTACATAAAAAGAGGAAATTATATGAAATTAATGGAAATTTGAGTAATCAGGGTTGTGTAAGTAGTCATAACATTTGTTGTTGATAATAAACTAATAAATTTTATTAAGTAAAAGATAACATTTGTCATTTATCATAATCCATTGAAATTAGATTGAAAATCAATTACAAGTAATCTAATTAATTGTTGCAGTAAATATGAATTAAAGTGATAACAATAGAATATTGAGGCAATAAAGGGTAAACTAATGTTGTTTATATTCATAAGATAGTAGTTGATTCAATAATAAGCGTGAGAGCAAAATAAATGAATTTACTGGAATTTGGATTATAATTAATGAATTTATTGCAATTGAAACTGAATACGGTAATTAGTGCAATAATTCATATTGGATTTGACACGAAAATTTGTTTTGAAAGATTATAAATTATTAGACAAACAAAAATGATAAAATTTGTTTAATAAATATTTACTTTAAATTATTAGACAATCACTACTATAATTAACTTAATAAATATTTACTTTAAAGATTTAAAAATAATTTACAAAAATAATTTCTCCAAAAACATTCTTTTTAAAACCAATCTTTAGAACTTTTAACTTATATTCGAAAGCTACTTTGAAAACATACTCAACTTTTCAAGGAAAAATACGCTTTCCATTTCAAAATGGTCCATTTAAATCAATTAATAAATCCTTCTCGATTTATTTCAATTTACGTTCCAAATTCGTAAATTTCTTTTCCACACTTTTAAAATAAATCAATATTTATTTTTAAAACACGCCCATTTCTTTATAAATTACTATCCTGAATTTAAATTTCCAAATATTCACTGATATAAAATTTTCAAAATTGATTTCCCAAATTTACTTTCAAACATCAATTCAAATTCCAAATTGATTTCCAAAATTTACTATCTTTTAAAATAAATTCTTTTATTTCTTCCAAACTATTTAAAATTCGAATTTTAAATAAATTCTTCAACTTTTAAACAATATTACTCAAAATCCATTTATTAAAATCTTTTCCCCGTATTTTGGAAATAATTCGATAGGATTACAAAAATCAACTTTTATACTTTTAAATTCCTTCTTTAAATTTATCTAATTCTCAAAAATTAATTTACTTAAAATTCTCTATTTTTATTTCCTTTCAAAAATCCAAATCTTTATATTTTTATATTTAAAAATGCTAGAATATATTCGGCCAAACCATAACCTTCAAAAAAATTCAATCACCAATATAATCATTCACAGATTATCAATAATCACATCACAACATATGAAAGAAATTCAACAATTTGAGGAATCCAGTTAGATCCCTCCAACCTATTTTCCTGCATCCACAGATGTTAGCACAATGTAAAATACCAATTTCACTTCGAGGTGGAATATCGCGGTATATGGGATTATATCATATCATCCACTATTATGTGGCGCATAGGGTCTCATCCGCTATATAATATGGAAAATCAACCACTCCAATATATATATACACACACACACTATCATATATATACTATCATAATCAAACAATCAATCAATAAATTTAAATTCTAATATTTTCAATTGAGTGAGAAGATCTCACCCTTGCCTACGCATGCAACCTATTTCAAATCCAGCTTGATCCTCCACGATTTTATACCTTGTACAAACAATTATATGGTTTTATTAACATTTGAATCAATGGAATTTTTTTTACCATTTATTCATTTAATTTAATCCAATAATCTAATTTTAACCCAATATTCATTTTACAAAATATTCTTATCAATTAAAATGATTTAATAAGTTTATTAACAGATTAAACCCCATAATTCCTTATTTAAAATAACTAGTTAAGTGAAAATATGAGTATATGTATATTTAGTTTATCTTCGAAACCACATACATATAAAAATATCCTATATTTTTCTTCTGACTAAAAGAAAAGTGCCTTTCCTGTTTTTAAACTTTATATAAAATAATTAAAAAAAAAATTTCTTTTCAATCTGTACAACAACAGCAAATCATTTTCTTAATAATATATATATATATATCGTATATATGTAATTAAAATTTTCAAACAAAACTGGTTTGCATCTTACTATTTTCAAAAACATCATTTAAAAATTAATGTTAATATACATTACTGCAGTAGTGTGTGTGTGCGCGCGCACGTGTGTGTGTGCGTGTGTGTATAATTTTTCACTGATTGCAAAATTCAATTAAAATATGCAATTACCTCACTGACATTCGAACCCCAACGATCTCCATGCTTTGCCTCGATTTGCATGTTTTCGAATTGCACCGTTACTCTCGCCAAAGATTATTGACCACACACCCAAGAATCGCCGATCTCATCGCGCATGCATCGCACGCACCAAGATTACAAATAAACGCGACCTCACAGAAGCCATCGACGAACCATCACTCGACTATGCCCAAAGCTTCGTCTTCCCCCTAACACCCTGGTCCTACAGTCGCGACCAACTGAGAAGTCTTCGCCACCTTGCCCAATCAGACGCGAGCCTCCACACATCTTCGCGCGCGCAGCGATGGTCAACGCAGCCATCTTGAACCAAACGATTCGAGTCTTCGTGGATCTAGAAAAAGAGGGAAAGAACCCACTATTTGAATTGATCGATATTGAGTTAGGGTATTTTTACTACCATTTTTTTCTTTTCGGTCGAGATTAAAATAGTTGGGCTTTTGATTTTCCCGGTTGTGAATTTTAAAGGAAGAAGAAGAATTCGATTTCTGTTGTTATATTCTTTTATTTAAACGCACGGCATTGATTTTTATATTTTTTGATAAAACGCGTGTTGAAATTTTCAAAGAAAATGAAACACATGCTTAAATCTTACTCTGCATGTTTAATTTTCTATTGCATGTGATAATATATATATATATATATATATATATATATTCAATTTAAATTTAAATTCAAATCATCTCGATAACGCAATTTAAATTTTTGAAATCCTATCGAGATGTGCCGCCAGGCGTTTATATTATTAAACCCCTATTCCGAACGCAATGGAAAATATTCCGAGTCTCAATTTGATTGTATGGAGAAGATAGCTTTTTGGACCAGTTATTAAATTGAATTTTCGATTAAATTTCAGCGAGTTTATCTATTGTACGGCCAAACGATCACTCCAAACACTATGAAAATTAAAATCCGATAATAATACACTATTATGGATCTAATAGAACTAGTTTTGTCGAATTCTGAGATTGTGCCTTGAAAGGCTATTTTAAGTATCGATTTAGGCGATAAATTTTCAAAACTGAACAGATGCTTCAAATTTCATTTTTTAACACTTCCATTATCTTCAGTATTATCCATACAAATTTTCCAAGCCTTTGAAAAAAATTAATCGGCGTAAAATCCAAATTCAAAATTTTACCCAATCTTCAATAATTTAATTGCCATATAAATGGTAAATTTGAAATTCAAGTTAATCTAATATTAAAATATTTAAATTTAATCAAATATTCTAATTTCAAATGTCAAAAATTGTAACGACCCTGAATTTTGAACAATTTAAATTAAAAATATTTAATTAATTTTAAATAATTGAATGATGGTTTGACTAGAATTTCAAATTATCAGAATGAATTTGGCGATTAAATTTTAGAATTTAATCTATTAAAAGTTGAATAAAATTTGAATCTTCAATTTTAAGCTGGTTAAAAATAATTTAAAGGCTTGGAAAATTCACATTGATAATATTGAAGATAATAGAAGCTTCAGAATTGAATTTGAAAGTGATTTATTCAGTTTTGAAATTTTATCGTTTAAATTGAATTTAAAAATAGCCTTTCGAGGCACAGTCTTGGAATTCAACGAAACTAGTTCGATTGGGTCCGTAATATTGAATTATTACCGGATTTCAAATTTCGTATTTATCGGAGTTGTTGTGTGAGCATACGACGCATAAACGCGTTGAAATTGGTGTCGAAAACAAATTGAATTCAAAAAAATAATATAATAAACATATTTAAGTATAAACAAGCCAAGCTAATAAATGCAAACATATCTATCATCATAACTTCATACCGGCCGAATTCAACAAGCATGGCATATGAAACATAGGGTACCAAGGCATTTAATGCCAATATCTTTATCCATGAACTCGTGTCCCCTTCCCCCTCCTTATAAAATATGAAACCCCTCTCCTTTTCATTTAAAAAAAAATCAAACGAAATAAAAAATGGCGGCCTATCTTCGTTCGTCTTCCTCTTCGCTCTGAAGCTAGGGCTTGGTTAAATCGAAGGCGTCGGCTTCAAATAGTTCGATCGATTTGATTCCTTCGCCTCGCTCGCGACCGCTTCAAGCTAAGGTGAGTGATTTAGTTTGCTCACATCTAATTCATACCTCGTGCTTATTTTAGGGTTCGAATTCTGTAATTTTCGTTCGTATTCAATTGGTTGAGTTTGTTGATTCATTGTTGGGAACCTACTGTTTCTTCACTTATATCATTTTTCAATCTGATGCTGGATATTGACCATTGTGACTGTGACACTATCATTACACTTGGGCATTCATGTGAGGGACTTGTTCGATTTATACTTGCCCTGGTCACCACGAATTTGCATTGCTTTGACTTCGGTGCTTTCTGGACTTTGTTTATGATAAACTGGTGCTTTGATTTTTGTTTCGAACTTGCTACTGTATTGGTTTTGCTGGTGATTTTTGTTTGTATGTTCATCCAGTAGCATAATTGACTTATTTGATTTTTTTTACTTATGTCCCTCTCGACTTCGGCATACCTTAATTTCACTGTAGTTATCTTAGTTCAAAACTGATATTTTTCATGGCATCGATTATGGTGTTTGTTGAACCAGTGGGTATTTTCTTGTTGTGGTAGTTTCTGGTTTCACTATAGTTGCATTTGAGTCAAGTCTTTCGAGTTGCTTGATCATCTGTAGTTGCTTTTGAACTTGTTCCTGATTCGTTCCAAATTGTGTATTTTGATTTTTCAATTTCATGGCATCGATTTTGAACCCGTTGGTTTCCTTCATTGATATGGTTTAGATTCAGAACCATTCGACCTTCTCTTGGTCGTTACAGCAACGAATTTCCTACTTGGCTTTGAATTTGGTTATCTTGTCGATTCTGGCATTAATAATTTTTAAAACTTAAACATTACAACTAGTATACAACCTGATCTAAGTCCATACTTTAAGATTTGATTTTGAAACTTTGTTAAATTCAGTTTTCAACTTTAAACCCAGATTAAAAAATTCTGGGTCGTCACACTTTATTAACGGTAAAAGCAACGTAAGACTGGAAGTTTAGAACGGTTAGAAATTTTAGCGAAGGACGTGATAAAGTTGTTTCGATATCACGGGCCATTGCTCATGTTTCTTACAAGATTTTTTTTTTTGAATAATGGATGTGTTGACATTTCAAAATGTCAATTTTTGGTGTAAAGCTTAATCACGGAATTTTGGAATTTGGTTGATGCATCTAGTGCATAACCAACTTTTGACTACATTGAAATTATGGCTTGATTTATCCAAATTCTTCCCCTTGATTTGAAGTTCATTTTTGAAAAAAAAAAGTTTTGTGTTTTAGTTATTTTGGCTTTTAAATTATTTTTAGAGTTTTTCTTCAAAATTTGATTTCAAGGAAAAATGTGCATCTAAACATTTTGGGATTTTATTTTTCAAATAACATATAAATTTCAAAAGTGAGAAAGATTTTTATGAAAACTTTAATTTTGAAGGCCACATGTTTGGCGTAGGAAAGGAAAATAAAGTTAGAATTTGCGAATTTGGCGGTGCATTAGGGTTGATGAAGCGATAAATGCAAGCAATAACAAAGGAAACTGTTTTAGCCTTGGAATTTCTATTTCCATACTTAGTCAGCAATGCATGCAAGTCTATTTTTAGACTTAATTTCATTTTAGAGTTTGAAAATAAGTCTCCTTATGCGTTTTGTGCGTGGAAAATTTGGAGTAAATCCGAGGTAGTGAAGAAGTTTCCATGGTACTATGAGAATAGGAAGATCATAGTATGGTAAGGATGTTAAACTCTCTGTCTAAATTCCTTTTTGCGGCATGGGTGTAAAGTTTAGAAAGTGATTTTTTGGTGTGTTAGATTATTCTATGGTAGGAAGTGGATGCAAAATTGACTGTTTTATACTTCTATGTGTAGGAGTATAGAGGTTTTGGTTGAAAAGATTTTTTTTAAAAGCTGCACACATATAGAACTGTCAGTACATATGTAGGTTGTTTACATCATGTTTCCAAAAATGTTTCATATAGGAGGATCCGATTTAGAATCATTATGCATACATATTTTCTGTGTGATGATACAATAATACACTATGCACTTGCGCACGTTTGATTGCTAAATTTATTGTACACTCATTGGTTGTGCAGTTTAGGATAATTAGAAGGCAAAATCATGATTTAATCATTAGTGAAATTTCATAGACCTTTCAAGGGGGGAGGAATGTAACATCCCATAATTTGGCATCAGTTATTTAATTGATTAGTTGGTTAATTAATTAGTCTCCTAAAATAGAATTATTGCAAACAGTGGAATTTAGCCACGTAACTTGGATTGTTGCGTTCGTGGCGAAATTCTAAGCAATTTCCATATTGAAAGTTTTACGATCGGAGTCCAAACGAAAAATTTACAGACGAAAATAAATTCAAAACGAAAATAAATAAATAAGAAAAATTAACATTTACAATTAATCGCCCAAGCCCATGGGCCGATCTATCGCTGGGACTGGTCGACCCCTAACAGTCGACCGATGCACCATGGACGTTCGATCGGTCGCCTTCAGGCAGCTAGGGTTAGCCTAGGTCGCAACGGCCCGAATTTAATATTTTAAATCAATTGGTTCTAGTTGATTCTAGCACCTATAATTCAGACCTAGTCCACCCTTCTATTCTCATATTTTCCTAGTGATGGTAACGAAGCTATGTCGTTTCTTCTTCTCCACTTTCTTTCTAAATTATAAAAATAAGATATTTGTAATTATATTCATAAAAATTGAAGAAGAATAGAAATCTAATAAAAAGGAGAAGAGAATCAATTATACGTGTATTGAGGTAACTTATATAATATATATTTGCATCTATTTTCTCTCCCTATCCTGAATTTCTTCTCAAATATGTAATTTTAGTGTATGTATATACCCTTTATACATATCTCTTGGACTAAAAAGGATTTGGAGATGAATCAAAGGTTCTACTTCATATCTGGAGATTTGGATCGCTTTTAAAAGGTGAGTGGGAAATTTTATAGATTTTTATAATATGAAAATTATCCTATTGGTATATATTTGAGTTTTATGTCTAATTGGATAATTGTATATGAGTTATAGGCAAAAAAATGAATATGATCTGAATATAAAAATGTCGTCTATATATTCTTGTTTGAATTGATTTAGAATTGTTTACAACCTCATTTGGACACTGGTCCCAAAAGTATGAATTTAGAATATTGATTTGAACGAAATTTATTGCAAATTTGAAATAGGTTGTATAACAATGCTACAAATTTGGATTAGTACCCTAATCTTGTTGGGATGTAAACTTTTCTATGTTTGAAATTGTCGGAATTTAGATCTGCTTAATATTTATAAATTAGTTTGATTTCTTTCCCTTTTAGAAAATAATAGCTTCTGACCTAATAAGGAATAGATGCAAGTAGAAAGAAAAAGAGATATATAAAGTATGAATTCATTGTAGTTTACACTATCTATTTTAGAAATAAAAAGAAATGATTATTCCTTGTATTTTTAAACAATGTAATCTTTTAAAGTCAAATATTTTGTTTTGGGCTAATTTATGGAAATTATGGCGGATAATCATTTTAGATATGATTCCATTAATTTAACATAGAAAAGAATATTCTAGTGAAGATATAAAATTGAAACATATTTAATAAAATTAAATAATTAGACGTAGTTTACTCTGCTTATAATAATTAAATAAAAAGCTAATAACGATGCTTGCATGAATATTCGCATTCAGGATAACTAACTAATGTGAAAGTAATTTAAAAGGTTGTAACTCCAGTAAATAAGCAATAAATGGTAATAAATTTGGAAGTTGCAATAATTTGAGAGGGTAAACGGATTAATGGAACTGATAAAGATGAAATAGATGTAAAAGGCTAATAATTTGAAATTGGTAATCATATATGAATATCTTAGGAAATGTCCGTTAGGATTTTATGGAAAAATTGACATCTATGAGCACAAACGAGGATTGTGGGTAGATAAATATTTGATGTAAGTCTTATTACCTTAAATAAAAAAGGGAATTAGTATACTATGTCCAATGTCTCGTAAGATAATATAAATAAAGACTTAGGATGGTTAATTGGATTTAGTATGTTAGTGATGCGAGGTCAGTAGAGCCACTCGATGGAAGACTTGCACTTACTATGAGGCTACCAACAATCAGGTGCACTTACTACTGATGTGAGATATCACCAATCCTAGGACCCATAATGACGTGAGGGATTGGGCCAGCTTTCTTTCTTGTAAAGTATTAAATGGTTAAAAATTAGAATCAGGAGCGGTGAGGGATATCTCCGTAGGGGTTCGCGTCTGGTTTGAGGCCTGAAGTGACTGTAGAGTCTGCCTCTCTCCTAAATAGAAGTATTAAGTAACCTAGTGAGATTTTAAATAAATAAGGATGTCCCTGAAAAAATGTCTACTTGAGGCCTTAAGTGGCTATAGGGCTCGCCTCCCTATCGAATGAAGTAACCTGATGAGAATCCATATTTATAACTAAAGAATGATAGTGGATATCTCGGGAAGGGTTCGCTTCATGTTTGGGGTCTTAAGTGACTGAAGGGTTCGTCTCTTTCCTATAAAAGAAGTAGTAAATTGCCCAATGAGATTTTCAAGCAATGTCATCTAGATAGTACCAGTGAGGAGTCCGCCTTGGGTTAGGTATTGAATGACAAAGGTGTACCTACAAATAGGTGTTAAATGGTCAGGGTCCGCCTAGTCCTTATTATTGAGGTATTAAGTGGCTTGGGTATAATCTCTCACATTGCTAAGGCCGTAATAACGATAGTACCATTGTGGATTACGTCTTAGGAATAGGTATTAGTTGATGGGGTTTGCCTTAATTAAGGTCTTAAACGACCACAGTCTGTCTATTTTCCAATAAAAGGTATTAAATGGTTTGGATACTGTTTATTACATGGCTACGATCTTATCAACGATAGATGCGATAATAGTTTGATATTAAATGTCTGAAGTCTTAAATAATGGTTAGAGGTCCTTGTAGCTAGGTCCCACCAACCATTGACAACATCATTAGGAAACCACCTTGGGGATAGGCCTTAGATGATGAGGTCTACCTTGATTAAGGTCTTAAATGGCAGAATCTGCCTATTTCTCTTTTTAAAAGAATTATAGAAACCCGCTTCATATTTAGAAGTATTAAGTGGCAAATGGGTTTGGAAGTGTTGGGTGGTTGATAAGGCTTCATTAGTATTTTAAACCTTAGGAAGGGGTATGTTAGTAATCATGTGTGCAATGCAAGGTTAGACTAGAATTGTTAACTTTGATGGATATAACTATTAAATTTAAACTAATGGGTATAAATTTATGTGATGGACAGTTTATATTTTTCGATCACTAGAACATTGTTCTGACCCCTTTCTCATTACAACCTATAGGATAGAATTTAAAGGAATAGGTCACTAGAGCTGAATGTGCTTTATTGTTAGAGAATTCTTCTTTTTCTCTCATGCTCGATGCTGATGTGACAATCTGCTATGTAAAGAATACCATTAGTTCCAAGAGGGTAGTCCACCTTGAGTTTAGATTTCTATCCATCTATGATAATGCTCATGTTTATTTACAGGTGCCAAATCCAACGATCTATGCTTTATGGTGTTAGGTTTCGATTTTTGTCAAATTTAGGCCCATAGAGGTACGGGTTGTTACATTAATGTTATTGGTGAGAAACATTATAAAAATTGACGTCGTCAACAAACCCTAATGTTGAATCAAATTTCCATGGGTGGCAGCCAAAACATGCTTTATATTTCGATTGAAATATACCAAAATGGGCCAAGATATATAGCTAAAGAGCCACCAAATACTGATTTTATTTTGGTGGGCATAAACCAAAAACCATTTTTGTTCGGCAAAGAGCCACTGGAATTAAGCCTATTTGTTTTATTTGCTGCTTTGTCAAATCATATACGTACAAATCCTTTCAATGTTAGCCATTTTACAATGATTTCATGCCAAAATTACACTAGTGATGGTTGCAATGAATTCAAGGACGACGATATCAATAATGATTGTAGTGTAGGATTTGACATGTCGATGGATAATAATGCAGATTATCCTAATTTGACTACTCATTTCACAACCGATATGGTATGATGAATTTATTAAAATTTATATTTAAAGTTGATTGTTTAATTATGTTGTTGCTATATTATGTAGGTTTTTAAGTCAAAGGAGAACGTATGAGAATGGTGCATGGATTAGACATAAATTGCATTACAATGGCAAAACGAATAAGAATGAGAAACTTACATGCTAATGTAAAAGGATCATGGATGGTTCTTGTATATGAAAGAAGCGGGAAGTATACTGATCATATAGCAAAGAGTTGTGTTCCAAAAACACAACAAAGATGGAGAAAGTAGGGTAGTAGAAAATGCGCTTGTCCGTTTAATCTAAGTGCACGTTCTCAAAATGATGGAACATGGATATTGAATTTTAAAAATGGGTGTTACAGTCATATAATTCCTAATGTCTTTATCCGATCACCGCATGTAGCGAGGTTGAATGATTTTGAAATGAAAATCTTTGAAACAATGACCAATAGTGGTGTTAGGCCTCATAATATCTTGACAACTCTTAAAATCGATAATCCAGAGAACTGATCGACTACAAGAAATATTTACAATGCAAAAGTAAAGCTTAAACTACCAAATATGGATGGCAGGTCGGTTATGCAGCAGTTTATGAAATTGGCTACTAGTCATAATTATTTCATGAAGCATAAAGTTAATGCTACAACGAATCAAGTTTTGAATCTTTTCTTCAATCGTCTTAGATATGTTGTTCTAGCGTAGTGTTTTCATCCGATACTGTTCTTAGACTACACCTTCAAGACAAATCGTTATAAATTACCATGTCTCCATATGGTGGCACAAACTTCCACTGGGGCTACCTTTACCATTGTTATTCCTTTTATAAGTTGAGAGACTATGGACTCATATATGTGGCCTCTTGAATGTGCTCGAAAACTATATAGGGAGAAAGAAATTCCAGGTGTTATCATAACGAAAACTAAAATTGCTCTTACAAAAGCAGAGTTAACTGTTTCCCCTGCAACATAGCATATACTTTTTGTGTGTCATATATCGAAGAATGTGCAAGCGAATTGTGAGCCAAATTTTACTAAAAAGAAATCAGTGTTGATTGGGGATAAAGAGATAGTATTAGAAGATGAGGAAGGTAAAAAGGAATATTAAATTTTTTAGGATTTTTGAATTAATGTAATCAACTCGTTAGAAGAAGAGTACCATTGGAACCTTAATTATTTTTGTGATGAAAGGCTGGGGAAACAAAAAAATCATTTACATATGTCATGAAAAACTGGTTGAGTAAATATAAAATATGTTTGTTTTGGCTTGAACCAACAAAATTAAACACTACGATAATGTGTCAATAAGCATCGTTGAAAGTGCACATCACCATTTGAAATTGTATTTTGATCTGCAGTAAGTAATTTTACGCAATGTTGGATGAATGCACATCTTTGTGTGGAGAATAATTAGTTGCAATTGAACATTCTTTTGAGATGAGTACGTCTAGAACAATGCATAGATTCCAAAATGAAACAATGTTTAAAGAACTTTTGGTTTTTGTATCTCCCAAAGCTTTGAATTACTATTACATGAATTGGGTAGCATTTTGGACGTCGGTTTGAGTATCGAGACATGTGGCAGTGTTTCATAGAAAGTGAATGAACTACCATGTGCACATATGCTTGTAGATTATGGACTTTCACATGGATTCATTCATCTAAATGTCATTAACTCATTTTGGAAATAACTACCTTGAACTCCTCCTACATTGCATCATTCAACAATTGCCTTCCTTGAATTACCGAAAATCCATGCCTTGAAAAGTAGGTATGACGAAGCTTCGATAATGAGAGAGTCGTTATACAAAGCGATCTGAAAGTTATAGCATTCCCTCAAACAATCAATATTTTAGAACCTCCTATAGCAACTATTAAAAAATGAAGGCCTTCCAAAAAAAATAAGTCGACTAAATAAGACCCTTCTTACTTTGAACATGTTGAAACATCATTATCTTTTGTCTCAAATCTCATCCCAATTCATTTTTACAGAACCAGAAGTACGAAGAACAAAGTAAACGAAATCAATCAAGTTGATGAATATTATTTGGTACAAATTCCCAACTGTATGAGGCCTTAAATAATTGGTGTATAAGGCATGCCTGGTGATGGTAATTGTGGCTATTAGGTTGTGCGTAATCAATAGAATCTCCATAGGCGAAGACCTGAAAATTCTTGCAAGTTTGTACGTGAGTCGATGGTTGATAATTTACTATTAAATTCGGAGATGTACAAAATAATGTGGGGTGAATGTGGTTATGAAGAAATAAAAAATAGGATACAACATATGAATGCTATTGGATTTAGTGAACGAATGCAAATGCCAGAATCAGGATTTTTATAGCTAAAACATTTGGCACTATTATGGTATTGCTAAGTAAGCTTATGAGTTGTACTTTTGTCCCTACTACTGTTCATGCGAGCTTGTTAAATTGGAATAGAATGGTAGTTCTGGGTCACGTAGATAAATCACATTTTGCTAGTATTACTTTCTGTCCGGACTTTCCTTTACCTCGGTTCCTTGGTTCTAATATTTTCGATGGTTTTAGAATATCAATGCAGAGGATTAGGTAAACCGTATGAGGAAAGAATGAAGAACCTAGCTATTGCAAAGAACATTGAAGATGAAGGCCAGATAATTAAAGTAGAATAAGTTACTCTTGCTTTATTTTGATTGTAAGGAAATGGTTGATGTACATAATTTGGTTTACTTTCCATTGCACATCGATTGGTGGATGTATGTAATTTTGGATTACAACCTTGGATTATTGATGAAATGAATGAAATTATTTGTATATCATTTCGTGATGATTGTATGTGTTGATATTGTTTCATTCCGTTTATACGTGATGAAGCCATGTTTATTGTGTATTGTTATTGGGTTCGATAGGGTTCGAATTGATTATCAAAGCAGATTCGGCGATAATAAGCCGACTGTAACAAATTAATCCAGCTAACCATCGCCTATCCAAATAGTTGCTTCAATATACGATGACTCGGTATTGAACTAAAATGTAAACATCGACAGACATAAATCAAACTCGACATCTACTCTAACTAAAGTATGTATGAATTTAAAGTTTGGTAAGGTCATTATTAAAGCCCACAGCAGTTTTGGCAAGTTCATGTCGAAGTAAAATACAAACTTCAGTAGATTTATATGGAACTAACTAAAGTATATATGGATTTAATCGGCAAGGTCAATATTGAATTCTATAGTAGTTTCAACATGGTCTTATCGAAGCAAAATATAAACTTTAGTATTATTACATCGAACTCATCGATTCCTCTTACTAACGTAGATCTGGATATAAAGCTCGGCAAGGTTATGTCGTCTGAACAGTTAGTTTTCGATCACACCCCACTATTCCCGAGACTTTTGCTTAAATACGAAACATCATAGCCAAATTAAAATATATAGTATGGCATCACCCTATCAAATTTACCATTTAGAACTTAAATAACCACCTTCTCCCCGGTTGAACTTTCACTATTAGAGTATAGTGCACCAATGGTTCATATATCAATGAACGGTTCATATCACCAATAATTCATACAAAACAAAATGCAAATGCACCATAACTCAACATCATTGAATAGTTAAAAACAACTTCACTTAAACAATATAATGCACCATATCATCAACAATTCATACAAAATGCAAATGCATCCATATCACCATCATTTCATACAAATTAACATGAGTTCCAAATTTCAAGAAGTTCATAAACAAAATAAATGCACTACACCAACAAAACATGTTTTCATCAGCATTACACCACCAAAAAGGTCATGTTTTAGCAAGTAAAAAGAAAACAGTACACCACCAAAGTTCATCGACATCATTTCTTATTATTTTTTGCTTTCTTTGCATGTTTTCCCTTCTTTCTATTGGAACTGGACTAGCCCGCAACGGAAGTTATGGGTGAATTTCAAAAAATTTACCCTATCGAATCTTTTATTGGGCCTATGAAGTCTAAAAAGATTAGAACATTTCTAATTTCATTTAAATAAAATCATTAATTTTATTTAAATTCAAATGTATTAAGATACGAAATTAATTTTGTTTGATTTATTTTATACATAAATGTATCATATACATATGTGTGAGTGCATGTGTAACATAATAATCCATGAGAGGTCCATATGTAGATGTTGGGATTTACATCGCAACATACATATTAGCTCATTTTATATGTCATGTATGTTGTCCAAATATGTGCATGTATATGTGTTACAATATATATGTGTGTGTGTGTGCGCGCGCGTGCGCGCACACATATGTATAAATATAATACATGTAATATATGGACATAAAACATTTATATACAGATAAATATATATATATATATAAAGAGAGAGAACAATTATTAAAAATTATTTATAATTCAAAATTAACTTAGTTTTTGCAAACATCGTAATTTTAGTATTTTAATTTATATGTATTATGAACAGAATAATGTTTTCATCCATATATAATTAACATGAAATAATCGATTGATGAAAATTCAAATTTTACAATTTTAGAAAATCTAGGATCATAAAATAGAGCTTAGGAAAAATCTGGAGATTTTTCAAAGTTGAGATATTATTTTTAAAAACAAATACATTGATTTTGGTAATAATTATTTATATAAAAAAATATATAATTACAAATTCGAATTTTAAAATTTTAGAAATTCTAGGATCATGAATGATTTGAATAATTTTTCAATTAAATTATTGTTTTTAATAAATCAAAAATGGTTTTTTTGAAATAATATTAATTATTAAAAATAATAAAAAATTTCTACATGTTTCTAAAATGAAATAAAAAATAAAAAAATTGAATTTTTAATGTAATAATTATTTGATATATAATAAACAATTCAATAAATGTTAATTTGAAATATGAAGATATGTGTGATAATAATTTTCGAATTTTTAAATTCATATTATATATAAATTAGTGTACTAAAAATTTTAAACCACATATATGTCTTATATATGCATATATGTTATTATGAGAGAGAAATATACACAAATATATATATATGAATTTATTAATATATATATAACAATTATTAATGATAAAAATTGATTTTTTACAGTAAACAACATTTATCTATACATAAATCAAATAGTATAATAAACAAATTATGTACATAACCAAACTGATTTGTGACAACCACATCTACTTACAAAATCTCACCTACCTAAGCATATAGTAGCAATATATTTAAACAGATATGAAATTGCTCATTATAGGATCATAGAATATAATTTAATTACTATAATATGAATTAAAATTATCAATTTAATGATGCCTTTGAATCCACGTTGAAGCAACGACTTCCCTTCCTTTTACCGCTCTTGATTCCTCAGATTTCAAGTCTGGAATCACCGACCTCTAACTATCGAAATGTATTAATTTAATTTGAAATACATTTGAGAATTTTGAAGTGGATTGAGAACTATGTTTTAATCAGCAATGTAGAAGGTAGTGGCGGCCAAAAAAGTTCATCGTTGTTTTTAGAGATATATACACACACACACACACATATATGTATGTATGTGTGTGTGTGTATAGGGGGTTGTATTAGAGAGAAACGAGGAAAACTGTTTTACCCATTCTCACTTGCTCTCAACCCATTAATTCCAAGCCAATTTTCTATGTTTTAACCACTCCTAGCCCTTCCCAAAACCGAAATTCTACATCCCTAATGATGGGCCTTAAACCCATCTAAGCCCAAATGAAAATACTATGCAACTAAATCTAATTTAATCGCTTGTCGATATTATATATCAATCGATATATTTATAACTATTATGAATATATATATATATAATATTATTTATATCTCAAATCATATTCAAATTTTATAATTTATTTCATAAATATCAATTAACTTAATTAATTTATAACAATTATAAACTAATTAAATCGTTCGGTCTTAAGGGAATTCATCATTTCGACTGTATAACTCTTGGGTGTAAATTTGGTCGGCGATTAACATTAAACTATTCTAATGTTAACATTCACACTTCACTTAGCAAGTGGTGTGACGTTATGGCCAAATTTATCGCTTACTTGTTTTCGATAAAAATCCAATTTTAGTTTAATAAGCGTTACCCGGTTGTGACATTTGTTTACATCAATTCTCTTCCTCAAAATTATATCACTTTGGACTTATGGAATTTGGTAATGGTCAAAATTCCAACCGTATCCATATTCAACTTTATAGTCCAAATACAAAGTTCTTGGTTTAGTAATAATTTTTATTAATCGAAATGCTCTACCCAGAGACTTTGACTTTGAGTTTACTGTGATACTAACCGCATATAACTGAGGAGACGAATCCTCTCTTAAATAGTGCTTCACTTCCAATACTTCCACTCGACACAACTATAGTCACTTGATGGACGCCATGCCATGATTTGGCTATAATCAAAGCGAAGCTTTTATATTGAAGATCCACGGTATTCTCAAGTCAAGCGAACTATGTAAATCAGTCACATCGGTATTTTCTGTTTGACCTTAGTTATATTAACCAATAGGAAACTATCGAGTGATTGTTCCATTGTTATCCAATAACTATTAGTAATTAACCCCTAGGTGTCCCAACAGTCATGAGTAATACACTGCCCAGCAGAGCGTTACATACTCTAATCTCAATATATACATCGATATCCAGTCTCGATGTATCTTGAATAGGAATATTTAAAATGGTATGTTTGTTTCGTTGTGATAAATGACTCACGATTACAACACTTTACAACTGTTATCACAAAATAAACCATTTATGGATTTTTATATTAAATATACTTTCAGTTAATTTAATTGATTGATAATAATCACATTATATCAAGTATATAATAGGAAGAAAATGCCTTTTATTTCGAACAAGATTGGTCAACGAGTTAGATATATGAAATAAATTACATAATTGTCTCTAGGGCATACCCCTAACTCTATCAATCTCTCATTTTCACTTAGGGTCAATTATGGAATCTGATTCCAACTTCTCCACTCTGTTTTCTCAAAACCAATTAGGTAAGTCCCCTAGTGAATGGGTATGCTATTATGTTTTAATTATCTACTTCGTCGATTAACTCTCTTTGACACTGATAAACTGCCTTTATCATGTGGAATGATTCGAAGTATGTCTTTCGATTTCTAGTGAGCATAAGTTCTATCATGACCAATTTCATGACATTGTTATCTTATAATAATATTATAAGATTCTCAACATTTGGAATCACCTTTGGCTCAATTATGAATTTGTGCATTTATATCTATGTACATTGGTTTATTGTAGGGCTACTCAAGTTAATGTTCTCAACATTTCATTGAATCGACCACAATCACTTTTATTCTGAAACATTTTCAAATTAAAAATTTTAACTTAAATTTTATCATTGACATGTTATACTCGGTATCACTTATAAAAGGTTATGTCCATACATTCCATCATAATTAGTTTGTTGTTTGCATAAACAATTTCTAGTATTTCATAAATCATTTAGTGATATCAACTTAGATTTTATATTTGCTCCATGTATCAAATACATAAGCAAAACACAATATCATACACAATATTCTCCGTATGATAATTCCTACTGCTAATGCATAAGGAATCCAACTCACATGTTCTCTTTTTAATAGGGTGCTCTTGTATATTGTTTGGGGATAATCCCTATATCTTTTATACTCACCATAAAAGACATCATTTACAATCCAAAATTGAGTATTAAAACAACTAAAGTATATTTTAATATAAGCATATTGTTAAAATCAACAATATGTTGTTTACTTACAGTTTAGAAATATCAATGTACCTTTCAACGTTCTTTCTTATGAACACACACTTCCTCTTCATTTTGATTGAAAATCAAACTATTTGATATTTCTATCAAAATACTTATTCAATCTTGGTTCTTATAAAATGATGCATTCGTATCATTTCTTGAATCATATCCTAAGACTCACAAACCTAATATCGCTCCCACTGACTTCGAGTCATTTTTGATTAATACGTGTAAACGACATACTCTAAATCATCATTTAGAATTTTCTGTTTCAATACGTAAGTACCAAGCACTAAGTCTTATCGAGCGATAATTTTGTGAGTAAATCTGAATTAACATGAGCATGTTGAATATCGAATCTGTTATGCTAATTTCAATTATTGAAATTTGCGATATTATTCTTATCAACATTGCTTATTTAATTCCAACTACGTTATTCTTTCCAATAAAGACACAATCTCGGTCGATGGATCACATCTCTTTGGTTATGACCACCAAAATCATATTTTGATGGCATGCTTGGAATTCTTTCATATTTGTGCATCATACCATATAGAATCAACAATCTTAATGGTTTAATTGAACAACCGAGGGTAATGTATGTTTTTGACATTGATAAGTAACTCATTGTTTCTCTTCGATATACGAGAATACTTATTAGACATTCTAATGCTATGTGTTCATTTAGGTTAGTTAATTTAACTTCATCTCATATAATCGGTTTTATCTTTGGATTGGATCCAATTCCATTTAATTAGCAAAAATTTCTCAAAGAAATTCCCTTCACAATGAAATTGATATATGTTGAAACAATAATTGTTTCTTAGCGCAAATAGAATAGGGATTCATAAACGCTTTATGAACCTTTTCATTATAAAACTAATTTTAGTTTACAAAAATTATGTTTAAAACATAAATATGTCGTTTGATGATAGACCTTTCCAAAAAACTTTTGGAGATTCATACAAAATCCCTCATGAACAATTATTACGTACAATTTTTCGACTCGCACAACATGCCAACTCCTTGGCCTAGAATATGTTAGGATTTCTTACAAACCCTTATCTTGTATGATTTTGTAAGTTGTTGTTTAAATGAAATAATACCAATCTTGTGTGCTTCTGTTAAGTACATGACCTTATAGAAAGAGACTAACTCAACTTCACTCACAACTAATTGTAAATTGTCCAACAATGTCTGATTACTCCTTATCGAAACATCATTATGTATCACATGGACGAGTGACTTATGAGATTGAATCTACATTCATTTTTAGGTACATTTTGGAACTCTTTCCAATATACTCACTTATTCGACAAAATCAAATCATTTTATTCTATTGCATTTTATTTTATTTACTTTTCTTTTATATTCTATGATTTTATCAAAAACTTACTACATGTGTATCTAATACACATGTTCATGTTGGTAATAAATCAACGATGAGTATAAAAAAGTATGTGATACGCTTTTGGTATCAATAGACTTGTGATTGCATGCATCAATATGTATTAATTCAAAGAGTTCATCAACTCTTATGACGCTCCCACTGAATGGCTGCATAGCCATTAATTGTTTGAGATATAATTAACCCGTATCATATGATTCGTAATCATATAGTGAAATTATTTCTCAAAACTACGGCTTGGTCTATAATTCCAAAACAACTGTAAATAATATTAGACGCATATGTATTTTTGTTGCATCACTTTTATTATGAAACAAATTCCATAGTATAGTTCTATTTCATAGTGAATATTCATAATACTTATATTGAGATATATTTATATCTATTTTTTAGTCACTACCAAAACTAAACACTATTTCATAAATAATGTTCGATACATTTTATGAAAACAATTTTCGTAATTTGATGCGATCATTAGGTGCTATATGGCATTCCCACTATTTTTGCCATTACTATAATAGCGTGCTAAATTTAGAGGTCCAACAATCACTTAATATTTTAATATTGTTTGCTTGCAACTAGTTTACAGTGGAGAGTTCTTTGATCAAATATTTTGACTCAAAGAAATAAATGTTATAGAAAATAATTTTCTATATGAAAATACATTTCGAAATAAAAATCATATTTCATATTCCAATATTAAGTATTAATTATTATTACAATTCATGTTTCCAATGTTTCTCTGTAAAGTAGAAACAGAGCTATTCATTCTCTTCATTTCAACTTTAGCTTAAATTACATTTATTCTTATACATTCGTTTTTATTTTAAATGATCAAACTATTCAAATGAAACTACTATATCATAACAAACCTTTTACAAAAGCGCATTTGATTATTCTTAACATTTAAGACATCAAATATGTTGCACTTTATGTAAACCGATTAAGATGACATTTCAACGTTCGAGTTCTTAGATGTATCTCTTAGTTTATGGTTTTGTGTTATATTAATACAATATGATCCTTTTGAAATCATTTGAGTTGAATACATGATCTTAAAATACTGTTTATTGGCTTACTTCAAATGAACTAACTTCATCGAAATATTGTACCACACAAACTATGATTGTTCACTATATAACATTTATATGTAAAAGTACATGGATCAAATATCCACAGTCTTGAATTGCATTTAGAGTTCAAAAACTCATAAAATGCAATAAACGGTCTAAAACAAATAAATTTATAAGTGACCAACTTAAGAATGTATTAAGTAGTTGAAATTGGGCACTTGCATGGGTGTAAAAACAGTATATAACATGCAATTAGAATTATTAGTAAGTATGTATTATATTTCTATTTGTCAACTTTCAATTTTGTTTGCTTATATATGTTAATCGACAACCGTTTTATCAATCATAAATGCACAAATTTATCATTATAGATAAATATAGCATTATATAGCATATATTCTTATAATATTAGAAAGGTTAAATGTCACCATTTCATTTTTCTAATAAGACTCCCACTAGTCTTTTGCGTTACTCCAAACCCTAAGATGAAACATAGAAGTTTTACAACCTTACTAGTGGTGTTAAGACTCGCTTATTTTGGTATTTTGACATTGAGTTTGCTCAACAAATCATAGCCCCACAAACGATGGATAACAACTTATCGGTTGTATCACATACAACTCCTAAGCCATTTTTCCTTGTTCTAATCTCATTTCAACCTTGAGTTTGCTTAACAAATCGAAAGAGATTATTCACTCATACCTACCATATCGTGATGGCCTAAATATAGTATATGTACCTTGAGTTTGCTCAACAAACACATATAGTTATCTTACCTCATTTGTTCAATATATTAATAATACTACGCATAACATCCATAGGTTGAGTTTGCTCAACAACTAAGGAGTATGTAAGTAATTTATCAATATATATATATATGGTAGAGGACAATACTATATTGAACATTCATAATCTCAAATATATATATATATATATGAGTGATATCGACTTATAGAACAATATATTTCTTATGAAATACCCCAGCGATTCAAGCATCAGACACATCGTAAATCGTGGTATATGTACATTTACATATGTATTTATTTCTCAAGTCTATATCGATTTCTTTAATGTTTCACATTTAGTTTATACACATATCATATAAGTTTTATTATTATATAACTTTTATATTTCATATTACTTATATGGTAGTCTTACATATAATATATCATTAATTAATCTTATCTAATTAATTTTAATCAATTAACTCATTAATTAATTTTAAATTAGTATTCCAATATAACTTTTATATTGGACATATCTACTAAAACATTTATAGTGTATACTATAACTTTTATAGTGTAATACACATATATCATATATATGTGTGTTTTATTTAATTAATTAACCTTTAATTAATTTATTCAATTAAACAATTTTAATTAAAATTTACTAATTTCAAAATTTATCTTGTATACATACATGTATACTTATGTTATCTTAAACATTTTAAAATAACATAACATATATCAACATATATAATACATGCATATATACATTAATTAATTAACATATTTAATTAATTTATTTTATTAATATTATTGATAAATTTAAAATTTGAAATTATTATATAAATATTTCAAACATTTTGAAAATATCATTATCCATTGAAACATTTTAACAACTTATGTGGTATTATAATTTTTATAATAAACATGTTTTATTTTAAACTTAACTATCAAATTTAAAATCTTTAACATTAATTTTCAAAACGGTTTTGAAAATTAGCCCAAGACCCAAATTAAGTTGGACCATTTCTAAGGAGCAACCTTTCCGCTCACTTCACTTTCGGGCCAGGTCGGTAACCAAGTAGGACGGTGTACTTGATTATCCAATTTCAATCCTAGACATTGCCTTTCTAGACACCGTACTAAGTTTGCAAGCTTAATTAGTTAGCCCTAACATGACTAAATTAGACCGCATGGGCTATTGGGCTCTAATACCATTGTTGGAACTGGACTAGCCCGCAGCGGAAGTTATGGGTGAATTTCAAAAAATTTACTCTATTGGATCTTTTTATTAGGCCTACGAAGTCTAACTGAATTAAAACATTTTTAAATTTCATTTAAATAAAATCATTTATTTTATTTAAATTCAAATATATCAAGATACAAAATTAATTTTATTTGATTTAGTTTATACATAAATGTATCATATACATATAGGTGTGAGTGCATGTGTAACATAATAATCCGTGAAAGGTATAATATGCCCATATGTAGATGTTGGGATTACATCGTGTAACGACCAGATTTTACGACGCCCGAAATTCGACATTTATACGTCCACTGTATCAAATGTCGCACAGTCGAATGTCGAAAAACCGTGTTGAAAATTATGGGCACCCAGAGTTTAGAAAGGGAACAATAAACTCCAGGTCAGTCATGGGACAAGTGTGAGATCTTAAAACAGTTATTCTTTTACAAAAGAAAAAAATCAAAGGAATTTAAAAGAAATCCGCAATGCTTTTTAGAAAATGAAACTACCATAAGGCCTCCCGGCACACACACAATGCAATTGCACACTTGGGGGAGATTTCTCCTTATGATAGTCAAATATGCTTACTACGAGAAAACTCTTTTGATATTATTATTAGTGCATAGTGGAAACATTTGCAAGTATAATATTAATCTTAGCCAGCATACGTACCATTATAGTATGCCTACTATAGCTACCATATTAGATGGTAGGTTATACAACTAAAACCGTACAAGACACGTATTGGTGATTGGATTTCCAACAAATGGTCAGGCTAAGGAACTTTCTATTACCACATGGGTACGCCTCTGGATGGACTCCCCGAGAACCTAACCGGGTCTCTGCCAACACAATGCCGGGTTAACTCTGCAAAAATAGGTAACTACTACACGAGTATGTCATCCCCCGGTTATAAACAACCTTTATCCGAGGATCCTCAACAACAACAATCACAAAGTAATATATATTTGCGATATTCACATAAGTTAAGTATCTGGGCTCCATACCATGATATCACTTCTATCCAGAAGGAAATGTACATACCCTAAGGGACGCTACCCCCTATAACCTTGCCGCATCCTTCCTGTTTCGACCATTCCGGGGTGTGAGGTTCGACGAAGTCTCGTCCACAAAGCTACGCTTTTCACAAAAGCCATGCTTTGATCAACAAATGATCAGCAGCACTTCGTATGCCACATTACCAAATTGGGAATGTATCACTAGTAACCATCAACTACATAATCTCTGAGCTCGTACGTCTCAGAGAAGGGTGTTAAGCTAAGAGAATAAATTCTCCGCCACCAACATAAATGTATTTGATAGAAACCAGCTTTACATCTCAAAGTGTAACGTCAGACACACATCCATACAAGTCCATTCCTGGATCGAACGGAACTGAAGGCACTTCCAAAGAAGCCCTTGCAAATTCGGATATTCAGTAGTCACGTCTGGAATCCCCATCACAAAGGGTGATAAAATCTCTATACCGGAGCAACCCGGTGCAGAGACGTTCGACAAGTATCCTTTCGCTTTCAAAAATTCCCAGTCTTCAACACCGTCTTCACATGCAATCCCATTTCGTCGTATCGTTATTCGAAATGGGTTTTATGACACAAGGTCCTCTCCGGCTAATCTAAATAACGAGCGCTTATTTTTAAAATAAGTGTTCATTTAGATTCAAATAAATCACAACAATTTCACTTTGATCTTTTAAACAAAAGATCCATCACAATCACAAAGGTTCGATGTGGGTTTCGAATATCCAGTTGAAATTCGACTCCCGGTCGCAACGAAATTAAAATGCTGATTAAGGCCAATATTGATAGTCGGTTATTTAACTATCAATCATCATTTACAGCAGTTGCTAGATTTCAAATAATTTTCCCCCAATTATTATCATTTTCAATATATCTTCGCAAGATAAAATTTTACTTTTCAACACTTTAAAAATAAATTCAAATCAATTTTGTTTTCACTCTTCAGTCCTTTGAAAATAATTTTCAAATCAATTTTCCCTTACGCGGAAAACATTTTCAATATTTATTCATTTCCACTGAAAATTCTGCCGAGTTTAAATATTTAAAATAATATAAAATACTTATTCAAAATATACTTGGAAACATTTAAAATAAACTATCTTAGAATATTTGCTTAAATACTAGTTATGAAAAATATTATACTAATATCTTATATAAAAATTCAAGTCCAAAACTAATTTTAAAATAAAATTTGTAGATAGAGTATGAATATTCAAATAACTATTTCCTAAATCAAATATCAATTTAAATCTTTAAAATAATCTCTTATATAATTAATTAAATAAATTTTACTTTAAAGGTTTAAAAAAAATTTCAAAATAATTTCTTCAACAATATTATTTTAAAAACCAAATCTAGAACTTTTAAATTTTATTCAAAAGCTATTTTAAAAGTATACTCGGCTTTCCAGGGAAGAATTCTTTTTCCATTACAAAATGGTCCATTCCAATAAATTAACAAATCTTCTTGATTTATTTTAGTTTACATTCCAATTTGTAAATTTCTTTCTACGCTTTAAAAATAAACCAATATTTATTTTTAAACAATTTCCCTTTTCTTTACAAACTCCCGTTGTGAATTTACATTTCCAAATATCAACTGATGTACGAATTTTAAATCGATTTCCAAATATCACCTTCAAACCAAATAAAATCACAAATTGATTTCCAATTTATTTCAAACACAAAAATCAAATTCCAATTTGATTTCCTAAATTAATTTTCAAATATCAAATCAATTTCAAATTGATTTCCCAAATTATTTCCAACACACCAAACCAAATTTCCTAATCGATTCCTAAGATTTATTCTAACTCCAGATTAATTCCCGAATCGATCTCTAAAATAAATTTCAACTCCAAATTAAAATTTCAAATTAAATTCCTAAATTAATTTCCTTTTGAAATAAATTTCTTTATCTCTTTCAAATGTTTAAAATCTGTATCTTAAATAAATTCTTCAACCATTAAACAATATTACCTGAAATTCCTTTATTAAAATATTTTCCTATATTTTTGGAATTAATTCGATCGGATTAGAAAAATCAACTTTAATACTTTAATTGTAACAATCTAGGCTTTTCTACTTTAATTTCAAAAAATCCAATTTCATATTTCAGGTATCCTATGATACCAAAAATATATTTGGCTAAATTACAGCCTTCACGGTTTCAATCACAAATAATCACACAAATAAAAATATCAATACACAACATAAGAAAAAAATTAAATATTTGAGGAATCCAGTTGGATCCCTCCAACCTATTTCCCTGCATCCATAGATATTAGCACAACAATTAAATACTCATTCCACTTCAAGGTGGAATATCGCGATATATGGGATTTATAAAATATTATCCGCTATTATGCAGCGCAATAGGGTCTCTCATCCGCTATATAATGCGGGAAATCAACAACTCCAAATACGTATATAATACCAATTCCACTTCAAGGTGGAATAACGCGGTATATGGGTTTAATATAATAACCTCCGCTATTATGCGACGCATATGGTATAAACTAATATAACTAATAATAAATTAATTATCCAAGCACACAATCAGTCAATTTAAAATTTAACTATATAAAATTTAAATCAGAAAATTTGATTGAGTGAGAAGATCTCACATTTGTTTATGCCTACAATCCATTTTCATTCCAGCTTGATTTCTTTCAAATATTGACCTTGTATAAATATCAGATGATCTAATTAATATTCAAAACAAATAGAATAATTCAATTGCCATTTTAAAATTTTAATTCAACGACTATTTTTAATTTTAAACTAATGATTTAAATTTAACAAATAACCACCTTAATATATTATTATTATTTTAGTAAATATTAAGACAAACATTTACTTCACTGTTTATATATATTTTTTTCTTTCTGTTAATCCAATTACTAAATTATTACTCATCTAAAACAAGGATTATACCTCCTAACTCGATCGCAAAATGAACCCAACTCGAGTTCAAGCCCATACATCTGACATTACCGAGCTACTGCACCACGACCCAACAAACGCTGCTTCACAGCCGCCGCTGCCACTTGGCATCGCCATTACTTGCTGAAGCTTCGCCATTGCAAGCGCACTCCAATTCATGTTCTACAGAGGCCATTGATTTATCTGGATGCTCGCACGAGGTTTTCTTCCTCTAGGCGAGCCGCCGTCGCCCCTCTAGATCGCGCCACCACTGCTTCCCGTGCGCGAGCACGCGCGCGCCTCAAAGACAAAAATCACAAACCCTCATCTGATTTGATTTGCGAATTAGATTTCGATTTGGTTCGAATAATTTTTAAAAGATGAAGGGGGATTTCGAGCAGAGGGAGATAGATCTTCCATTGTTATAAAATTTTAATTTTTCGATTTTAATTTTTTGTTTAATTGTTTCTTCCTTTTATTTGAATGAGATATTGGTTTACAAAAAAAAACAACGCGTGTAATGAAATTTTCCAAGTGTAAGAAAGAAATGAAACGTGTAGTTTACCTTGTGAATTAATATTATATTAATTAAACATATATATATTGTTTTTAAATTCAAATTCAAATTTAAATCGTTCCATTTCGCAACTCAAAATCTCGATCTCCGATCGAGACGTGCCGCCAGGCGTTTATAATGTTAAACCCCTATTCCGAACAGTAATTAAAAAGGTTTCGGGTCCAAATTCGATCGTATGGAGAAGATAGCTTTTTGGACTCGGCTATTAAATTAAATTTCGATATAATTTTCAGCACGTTTATTGACCGTACGGCTACACGACAACTCCAAATATTACGAAAATTGAAATCCGATAATAATACAATATTACGGATCCAATGGAACTAGTTTCGTCGAATTCCGAGACTGTGCCTCGGAAGGCTATTTTTAAATATCAATTTAAACGATATAATATGAAAATTGATTAAATCATTTTCAAATACAATTTTGAAAGTTCTATTATCTTCATTATTATTAATATGAATTTTCTAAGCCTTGAAAATATTTTTAACAGGCTCAAAATTGAAGATTTACAATTATACCCAAATTTCTATAATTAAATTCAAAAATTAAATTGCCAAATTCATTCTGATATCTGAAATTCAAGTTAAACTATCATTCAAACATTTAAAATTAATTAAATATTTCAATTTCAAATGTTAAAATTTTCGGGTCGTCACATCCTTCCCCCTTAAAAGAACTTCGTCCCGAAATTACTAGTTAAGAAGAATGATCCTTAACCCATTTAATACTTTCCCAAAATAAATAGTTTTCAACAATTTGTCAAAGCAAATCTTTTTACTAAAGATTCATTATCACTTCAATTATCTTTCTAAAATCTTCCATAGATTCCAAACAACATTGTTTTATTAACAATTCAAATTTAAATTCAAATTCAAATTTTAAATTATCAAAAATTTCTCAAAATTTTTTCTAACTCCCTAAATTTTCAAAAAATTTCGTCAGCGTCTCCTTTGCGCGGCTAGCTCGGTACGACTACAAAAATGGCACCACGGCCCCCAGATTTCAAAAAGAAAACGAAAAGCCAAGTGGCTAGACAAGAAGATCATCAAATTTCATACTGAAATTCAAATACATACCTTTTTGTTGAGCAATTCAATTTTATCTTCGAAAATCAAATCCCAATTCCATTTCCTTTAATATACCTGTATATCCTGCTAGCCGTAATATCCAATTACAACATTTAAAAATCATTGTGCACATTCCATTACAAAATCTTCAATATATACTTCTTATACCATTTTTAGTTTACTATTGAAGTTATATATTCATTTTCATTCTATCTTGCATTTTCACTTTCATTTGAATTCAATTTATAATTTAAATTTTATTTTGGATTCAGTTTAACTTCTAAATATTGAATTTTATCAATTATCTTTCATTCACAACTAATTCATATCATTATTTCAAATTAGTTTCATTTACTAATTCACTACAAGTTCTGATTCATTTCATCACAACCCATTTTTTTTCACCTTTATTATCTTTAGTTCACTTCGAATTAATTTTACAACTTCATTTTATTTCACATAATTCAAATTGGTTCTCAACATTCAGTTTCAATTCCAGTTTTATCCTTTTGTTCATTCTTTAAAATTTATTTTCAATTCACTATTTTGGTTTACAACCACTTATATTAAACTGGATTTCAAATTCCATATGAATTTAATTCACCTTTCATTTATAATACTGAATTCAATTCATTCCAAACCATATCTATTTGGTCTTTTCTTCAATTAGTTTCACTTACTATTTTTTTTTATTTCAATACTCTGCTTTACAAATCAAATTCAATTCCAATTCTATTCTATTTACTTGTAAATTCAAAATGAATTTTAATGTTCAATTTCACTTTCATGCATTTCAATTTCATTTTCATGCATTTCAATTTCATTTTTTTTTTTGAATCCATGTCATCATTTTATTTGACTTAAATTTTCAATCTCAATTCTTCTATTCAATTTTCATTTTTAATTCTACTTGATTTAAATTTTTCCTTCCAACTTACATTTACTTTTATCTATCTTCTCTTTTAAGTTAGATTTTATTTTAACAACTTCAAACTTTACAAGTTATCAACTTAATGATATTCCATAAATATTTTATATAACATTCCAGAGTCTTTTCAACCTTTCAAAAATCATTTTTGAAAGCAAATCAAATTATTTTTTGAATTCAAAAATCCAAACCCAGTTTGCAAACAACTTTCATTCAAAACAATTTGGCAGCAACCCCTCCTTTGAAAACCCGAAAATGAACACTGATGACGCTGCAGTCATCACCGAAGTTATTTTCCAGCGACCTAAAAGAGTTTAGAGCTTTTATCCCTTCAAAAACATTTTTAAAAAAAAAATTTGAAAACCATTTTCAAATCAAATGGAGTTAATTTCCAAAATTCCATATCCTTTCAAAAATATTTCCAAAAAACTTCTCTGGAATTCTGTTTCTAGTTATAAATCACATTTATAATTTACATTCTCAAATTTCATTTGTATATGGATTTTTATTTTCTTAGTTCTTTGTTATGATTTCAATTCTTATTCAATAATCAATGATAATAGTTTAATATTATCAAACAAGCAACCATATACTATATAATTTATGGAAAATTATACTTTTTATATACAAAATAGTTTTGGGTAAAACTATTCCATTTACCTTATTTTAAAACAATATCGTGGCGAATTGTTCTGTACGAGTGTTTAGAGATTCCTATCGATAGAGTTTTACGGACTATACCGACCAGAATCCATATACCACTCAACAAACCAATCATCACAATATAAAACAATTTTATATTCACTAACAAATACGCACTCATATCTATTATTTCACTTAAACTCATTCTAGAGTACTACTAACTCTATCTCTAATGAGTAACACCTAACAGAGCCAAGGTTATCGCTTAGCCAAATGCACTTATACCAAATTTGTAATGACCAGATTTTACGACGCCCGAAAGTCGACATTTATACATCCACTGTATCAAATGTCGCACAGTCGAATGCCCAAAAACCAAACCGTTAGGGTTAAAGAAGAAGAAGATAGAAGAACAGAAACAATAATAGAATCTCACATTTCGCAGCGGAACAAATATAATAGATAAATGAATAATCTTTAAAACAAAGAATCATCTCAGTTAATACAATACAACATCAGAGTTTACAACGACATCATACATCACCGACAGTTATTATAACTTGACTATAAGAAAATTTATTTGCACTAGCCATACGCAACGGACACTGCATAGCAAAGAGATACGTCTCGCCATCCAGCTTCGACTCCTTTTCTCCACAACAACTCTTTTCTGACTTTGCTCCCGAATAACTGAAACCTGACTCTAGGCTGCCCGTATGGAAAATTATGGGCACCCAGAGTTTAGAAAGGGAATAATAAACTCCAGGTAGTCACGGGACTGGTGTGAGATCTTAAAACAATTATTCTTTTACAAAAGGAAAAAACAAAGGAATTTAAAAGAAATCCGCAATGCATTTTAGAAAATGAAACTACCATAAGGCCTCCCGGCACACACACAATGTAATCGCACACTTGGGGAAGATTTCTCCTTATGATAGTCAAATATGCTTACTACGAGAAAACTCTTTTGATATTATTATTAGTGCATAGTGGAAACATTTGCGAGTATAATATTAATCTTAGCCAGCATACGTACCATTATAGTATGCCTACTATAGCTACCATATTAGATGGCAGGTTATACAACTAAAACCGTACAAGGCTACGTATTGGTGATTGGATTTTCAACAAATGGTCAGGCTAAGGAACTTCATATTACCACATGGGTACGCCTCTGGATGGACGCCCCGAGTACCTAACCGGATCTCTGCCAACACAAGGCCAGGTTACCTCTGCAAAAATAGGTAACTACTACACGAGTATGTCATCCTCCGGTTGTAAACAACCTTTATCCGAGGATCCTCAACAACAACAATCACAAAGTAATATATATTTGCGATATTCACAAAAGTTAAGTATCTGGGCTCCATACCATGATACCACTTCTATCCAGAAGGAAACGTACATACCCTAAGGGGCCCTACCCCCTATAACCTTGCCGCATCCTTCCTGTTTCAACCATTCCAGGGTGAGATTCGACGAAGTCTCGTCCACAAAGCTACGCTTTTCACAAAAGCCATGCTTCGATCAACAAATGATCAGCAGCACTTCGTATGCCACATTACCAAATTGGGAATGTATCACTAGTAACCATCAACTACATAACCTCTGAGCTCGCACGTCTCAGAGAAGGGTGTTAAGCTAAGAGAATAAATTCTCCGCCACCAACATAAATGTATTTGATAGAAACCAGCTTTACATCTCAAAGTGTAACATCAGACACACATCCATACAAGTCCGTTCCAGGATCGAACGGAACCAAAGGCACTTCCAAAGAAGCCCTTGCAAATTCGGATATTCACTAGTCACGTCTGGAATCCCCATCACAAAGGGTGATAAAAATCTCTATACCGGAACAACCCGGTGCAGAACGTTCGACAGGTATCCTTTCACTTTCGAAAATACCCAGTCTTCAACAACGTCTTCACATGCAATCCCATTTCGTCTTATCGTTATTCGAAATGGGTTTTATGACACAAGGTCCTCTCCGGATAATCCGAATAACGAGTGCTTATTTTGAAAATAAGTGTTCATTCAGATTCAAATAAATCACAACAATTTCACTTTGATCATTTAAACAAAAGATCCATCACAATCAAAAAGGTTCGATGTGGGTTTCGAATATCCAGTTGGAATTCGACTCCCGGTCGCATCGAAATTCAAATGCCGATTAAGGCCAATATTGATAGTCGGTTATTTAACTATCAATCATCATTCACAGCAGTTGTTGGATTTCAAATAATTTTCCCCCAATTATTATCATTTTCAATATATCTTCGCAAGATAAAATTTTACTTTTCAACACTTTGAAAATAAATTCAAATCAATTTTTTTTTCACTCTTCAATTATTTGAAAATAAATTTCAAATCAATTTTTCCTTACGCGGAAAACATTTTCAATATTTATTCATTTCCATTGAAAATTCTGTCGAGTTCAAATATTTAAAATAATATAAAATACTTATTCAAAATATACTTGGAAACATTTAAAATAAACTATCTTAGAATATTTGCTTAAATACTAGTTATGAAAAATATTATACTGATATCTCATATAAAAATTCAAGTCCAAAACTAATTTTAAAATAAAATTTGTAGATAAAGTATGAATATTTAAATAATTGTTTCCTAAATCAAATATCAATTTAAATCTTTAAAATATTCCCTTATATAATTAATTAAATAAATTTTACTTTAAAGGTTTAAAACAATTTTCAAAACTAATTTCTTCAACAGTATTATTTTAAAAACCAAATCTAGAACTTTTAAATTTTATTCAAAAGTTATTTTAAAAGTATACTCGGCTTTCCAGGGAAGAATTCTTTTTCCATTACAAAATGGTCCATTCCAATAAATTAACAAATCTTCTTGATTTATTTTAGTTTACATTCCAATTTGTAAATTTCTTTCCACACTTTAAAAATAAACCAGTATTTATTTTTAAACAATTTCCCTTTTCTTTACAAACTCCCGTTGTGAATTTACATTTCCAAATATCAACTGGTATACGAATTTAAATCGATTTCCAAATATCACCTTCAAAAGCAAATCAAATCTCAAATTGATTTCCAATTTATTTCAAACACAAAAATCAAATTCCAATTTGATTTCCCAAATTAATTTTCAAATATTAAATCAATTGCAAATTGATTTCCCAAATTATTTTTATCACACCAAACCAAATTTCCTATTGATTCCTAAGATTTATTCTAACTCCAGATTAATTCCCGAATCGATTTCTAAAATAAATTTCAACTCCAAATTAAAATTTCAAATTAAATTTCCTAAATTAATTTCCTTTTGAAATAAATTTCTTTATCTCTTTCAAATATTTAAAATCCGTGTCTTAAATAAATTCTTCAACCATCAAACAATATTACCCGAAATTCCTTTATTAAAATATTTTCCTATATTTTTGGAATTAATTCGATCGGATTAGAAAAATCAACTTTAATACTTTAATTGTAACGGTCTAGGATTTTCTACTTTAATTTCAAAAAATCCAATTTCATATTTCTGGTATCCTATGATACCAAAAATATATTTGGCTAAATTACAGCCTTCATGGTTTCAATCATAAATAATCACACGAATTAAAAATAATCAATACACAACATACGAAACAAATTAAATATTTGAGGAATCCAGTTGGATCCATCCAACCTGTTTCCCTGCATCCACAGATATTAGCACAACAATTAAATACCCATTCCACTTCAAGATGGAATATCGCGGTATATGGGATTTATAAAATATTATCCGCTATTATGCGGCGCAATAGGGTCTCATCCGCTATATAATGCGGGAAATCAACAACTCCAAATACATATATAATACCAATTCCACTTCAACGTGGAATATCGCGGTATATGAGTTTAATATAATAACCTCCGCTATTATGTGACGCATAGGGTCTAAACTAATATAACTAATAATAAATTAATTATCCAAGCACACAATCAGTTAATTTAAAATTTAACTATTTAAAATTTAAATCAGAAAATTTGATTGAGTGAGATCTCACCTTTGTTTATGCCTGCAATCCATTTTCATTCCAGCTTGATTTCTTTCAAATATTGACCTTGTATAAATATCAGATGATCTAATTAATATTCGAAATAAATCGAATAATTCAATTGCCATTTTAAAATTTTAATTCAACGGCTATTTTTAATTTTAAACTAATGATTATAATTTAACAAATAACCACCTTAATATATTATTATTATTTTTTAGTAAATATTAAGACAAACATTTACTTCACTGTTTATATATATATATATATATATATATATATATATATATATATATTTCTGTTAATCCAATTACTAAATTATTACTCGGCTAAAACAAGGATTATACCTCCCAACTCGATCGCAAAATCAACCCAACTCGAGTTCAAGCCCAGACATCTGACATTACCGAGACACTGCACCACGACCCAGCAAACGCTGCTTCACAGCCGCCGCCGCCACTTGGCGTCGCCATTGCAAGCGCACTCCAATTCACGTTCTACAGAGGCCATCGATTTATCTGGATGCTCCCACGAGGTTTTCTTCCTCCAGGCGAGCCGCCGCCGCCCCTCCAGATCGCGTCACCGCTGCTTCCCGTGCGCGAGCACGCGCGCGCCCCAAAGACAAAAATCACAAACCCTCATCTGATTTGATTTGCGAATTCGATTTCGATTTGGTTCGAATAATTTTTAAAAGACGAAGGGGGATTTCGAGCAGAGGGAGATAGATCTGCCACTGTTATAAATTTTGAATTTTTCGGTTTTAATTTTTTCATTTGAATGTTTCTTCCTTTTATTTGAACGAGATATTGGTTTACAAAAAAAACAACGCGTGTAATGAAATTTGCCAAGTGTAAGAAAGAAATGAAACGTGTGGTTTACCTTGTTAATTAATATTATATTAATTGCACACATATATATTGTTTTTAAATTCAAATTTAAATTTAAATCGTTCCATTTCGCAACTCAAAATCTCGATCTCCGATCAAGGCATGCCGCCAGGCATTTATAATGTTAAACCCCTATTCCGAACGCAGTGAAAAAGGTTCCGGGTCCAAATTCGATCGTATGGAGAAGATAGCGTTTTGGACTCGGCTATTAAATTTAATTTCGATATAATTTTCAGCACGTTTATTGACCGTACGGCTACACGGCAACTCTAAACATTACGAAAATTGAAATCCGATAATTATACAATATTACAGATCCAATGGAACTGGTTTCGTCGAATTCCGAGACTGTGCCTCAAAAGGCTATTTTTAAATGTCAATTTAAACGATATAATTTCAAAACTGATTAAATCGTTTTCAAATACAATTTTGAAAGTTCTATTATCTTCATTATTATTAATATGAATTTTCTAAGCCTTAGAAATATTTTTAATAGGCTCAAAATTGAAGATTTACAATTATACCCAAATTTCTATAATTAAATTCAAAAATTAAATTGCCAAATTCATTCTGATATCTGAAATTCAAGTTAAACTATCATTCAAACATTTAAAATTTATTAAATATTTCAATTTCAAATGTTAAAATTTTCGGGTCGTCACACATCGCAACAGACATATTAGCTCATTTTGTGTGTCATTCTAAATATATGCATGTATATGTGTTACAATATATATATATATATATATATATATATATATATATATATATATATATGTAGGCAAATTCTGTTTCAACTCGAGTATTTAATTAGTAGCCCCCTAAAAATTAAAAAAATCTATAAACCCAAAAAATAACTTAGTAGCCCCCTACCATTTCCATAACTACCCTTCCTATCACGTAAAACATGAAACATTGAATTTTTTATTCACTGATTTAGAAACTAGGATTAGAATTTTTTCTTCACCTATTGAGAAACGTAGTTAAAAATTGAATTTTTTTCGTAGTAAAGTCTGTAAACACAAAAATAACTTAGTATAAAAAACTGAATTTTTTCTTCACTGATTTAGAAACTAAATTCATGTTTTCTTCAGAACTACAACTGAAAAAGTCTGTAAACTCAAAAAATAACTTAGTAGTGAAAAATTGAATTTTTTCTTCACTGATTTAGAAACTAGGGTTTTGAAGAAGTGGTGGTTTAGACAATAAGAAACCGACGTAAGAAGATAATGGAATTAAGAAGAAAGAAAGTACACAGCTTTACAAGGATATTTTAGTCTTTAAAATTTTATTTATTTTAGAGGGGGCTACGAAGTAATTATCTGTGTTGAAATAGAATTTGCCATATATGTATGTATGTATGTATGCATGCATGTACGTATATATATGTATGCATGTATGTATGTATGTACACATATGTATGTATAAATATATTATATATAATATATGAACATAAAACATTTATACATAGATAAATATATACATAGAAAGAGAGAGAACAATTATTAAAAATTATTTATATTTAAAAATTAACTGAGTTTTGCTAACATAATAATTTTAGTATTTTAATTTGTATATATTATGAATAAAATAATGTTTTCATCCATAAATAATTAACACAAAATAATCTATTGGTGAAAATTCAAATTTTACGATTTAAAAAAATAAAATCTAGGATCATAAAATAGAGCTTAGGAAAAATCTTAAGATTTTTCAAAATTGAGACATTATTTTTAAAAATAAATACATTGATTTTGGTAATGATTATTTAATATAAAATAATATATTACTAAAAATTTAAATTTTAAAATTTCAAAAATTCTAGGATCATGAATGAAAGGTTATGAAATTTTTTGAAGAATTTTTAAATTAAATTATTATTTTTACTAAATCATAAATAGTTTTTCCAAAATAATATTAATTATTAGAAATCATAAAATTTATTGAAAAATTTATAAATTTTTCTATATGTTTCTAAAATGATATTAACAAATATAAAATTTAATTTTTAATGTAATAATTAATTTATATATAATAAACAATTCAAAAATTCAATAAATGTTAATTTAAAATATGAATATATATTTGATAATTAATTTTTGAATTTGTAAATTCATATTATATATAAATAAGTGTACTAAAATTTTTAAATCTTATATATATCTTATATATTCGTATATGCTATTATGAGAGAGAAATATACACTAATATATATATATATATATATATGAATTTATTAATAAATATATATAACAATTATTAATGACAAAAATTGATTTTGTACAGTAAAAAACATTTATCTATACATAAATCAAATTGTATAATAAACAAATTATGTACATAACTAAACTGATTTGCGACGACTACATCTACTTACAAAATCTCACCTAACTAAACGCATAGTAGCAATATATTTAAACAGATATGAAATCGATCATTATAGGATTATAGAATATAATTTAATTACTGTAATATGAATTAAAATTACTAAATTAATGATGCCTTTGAATCCACGTTGAAGCAATGACTTCCTTTCCTTTTACTGTTCTTGATTCGTCAGATTGCAAGTTCGAAATCACTGACCTCTATCGAATAGTATTATTTTGATTTGAAATATATTTGAGAATTTTGAAGTGGATTGAGAGCTGTATTTTAATCAACAATGTAGAAGGTAATGGCAACCAAAAAATTTCATCATTATTTTTAGAGACACACACACATATATATGGTTGTATTAGTGAGAAACGAGGAAAATCTTTTTACTCATTCTCATTTGATCTCAACCCATTATATCCAAGTCAATTTCCTATGTTTTAGCCACCCTTAGACCGTCCCAAAACCGAAATTTTGCAGCCCTAATGATAGGCTTTAAACCCATCTAAGCCCAAGCCAAAATACTATGCGATTAAATCTAATTTAATCGCTTGTCGATATTGTATATCAATCGATATATTTATAACTATTATAAATATATATAACATTATTTATTTCTCAAATCATATTCAAATTTTATAATTAATATTTCATAAATATTAATTAGATTTAATTAATTTATAACAATTATAAACTAATTAAATCATTCGGTCTTAAGAGAATTCATCATTTCGGCTCTGTAGCTCTTCGGTGTAAATTTGGTCAGCGATCAACATCAAACTATTCTAATGTTAACGTTCACACGTTACTTAGCAGGTGGTGTGACATTATGGCCAAATTTATTGCTTACTCATTCTCGGTAAAAATCCAATTTAGTTTAATAAGCGTTACCCGGTTGTGATATTTGTTTACGCCAATTCTCTTCGTCAAAATTATATCACTTTGGACTTATGGAATTTGGTAATGGTCAAAATTCCAACCTTATCCACATTTAACTTTGTAGTCCAAATACAAAGTTCTTGGTTCAATAATAACAATTATTATTAACTGAAATGCACTAGAAAAAGACTTTGATTTTGAGTTGACTATGATATTAACCGCATATAATTGAGGAGACGAATCCTCTCTTGAATAGTGCTTCACTTCCAATACTTCCACTCGACCCAACTATAGTTACTCGATGAATGCCATGCCATGATTTGGCTATAATCAAAGCGAAGCTTTCATATTGAAGATCCATGGTATTTTCAAGTCGAGAGAACTATGTAAATCAGTCACATCGGTATTTTCTGTTTGAACTTGGTTATATTAACCAATAGAAAACTATCGAGTGAGTCATTCCATAGTTATCCAATAACTATTAGTACGTAACCCCTAGGTGCCACTAGCAATGATGCGTAATACATTGTCCAACATTTGGAGAGCGTTATGTACTCCAGTCTCAATTGATACATCGATATCCAGTCTCGATGCATCTTAACTAAGAACATTTAAAATGGTATATTTGTTTCGTTGTGATAAATTACTCACGGTTACAACACTTTGTAACTACTATCATAAAATATATCATTTATGGATTTTTCTATTAAATTTAATTAAGTTAATTAATTAAATAATCACATTATATCAATATATAATAGGAAGAAAATACCTTTTACTTCAAATAAGATTGGTCAACGAGTTAGATATATGTAACAAATTACATATTTGCCCTAGGGCATACCCTTAACTCTATCACTTCCCCTTCTTTGCTCTTGCTCTTTTTTTGCCTTATATCCTTCAACTTGTTCTTCAATTGAATGTTCTCCATAAAGCACAAGTGGTTAATCTTCCTTAATTCTTTCCATTCTTTCTAGAATTTAGGACACTGATTCTTTACTACAAGTACACGGTCTAACGAAGTCTGCATCATGTCGAAGTCTTCGTTTCTACAAGTATTAATTCTTAAACTAATGAACTTACATGAAATGATAACGCACTGAATTTAGTATGTGAACTTACAATGCATGCAACAAAAGAACTGTCTTCGATAACATGCACGGGTTCGGTGAATCATGTTTGTGGATAAGCAACAACGGGATGTGACATGAATTTATACCACTCAATGTACATTACATCACAATTCCAAGGGCGCACAATACGTTTTGATGTCAAACTCTCATTGAGAAGATGATTTCTCTACTTATTCCAACCGAACTAGCCTAAATTAGAGTAGGTCGCCTTGTATGATTTTGCTGATGACTTCATTTTTTAGTCTCCACGGTGAAAGTAGTAGCAAGTATTGGTTGAATGAATCCAAATTGATGGAGAAACCTTTAGGGCAGATACAACTCCACTATTTCGAAACACACGATTGGACGTTATACAACGTTGACATGGGTACTGATCACGAGTATCCTTCAAACAATCCCACACAACATCTCTACCTTGAAGGTTGTCAATCTTCTAATGAAGTTCGACCAAATTGTATGCTCGGTTGTTACTTGGTTCCATAGCAACATAAAAAGCCGCTCTTGGATCACCAACCTCTGCACACATATCCCGATGGTGTCGTTTCAAAATTGGAAAGTGCTCTTATATCCACACCTACACATGAAACATCAATATTGAATAAATGGAAAAGAAATTAATTTTAATTATAATTTTAATCATACCTGAAGTAAAGTCAAGCATCCGACAATTTGACGTACGTCGATTCTCGCACCTTGAGCCAAGTTATAGAACAGCCAACTCAAGCATGTAGTGGCCTAAGAGTTTTCACTTGCCTTAACACATGAAGGCATTGTAAAAAAAAATGTACTAAGACTTTGTTCCAGGATTTATCATCGCAAATTAACACACCAATGGTGTATAGTAAGTATCCAATCGCATATTGCATTTTTCAAGCTGCACTATCGGACTCTTGAGATCAAGAGAATGTAGTTCTTAACCATTCCAATCGGACTTTTTTCTCGGCCCCCAATTGTTGGTCGGCTGTTTCCTCATTGATGCCAAGACACTTATCCAACAAATTATAAACATCTTCATCACTGATCCCTCTTGAACCTCCAAGCAATCTCTTAACTGCTTTTCTGTCAATGGGAAGGCCGATGGTGTAAAACACTTCATCAATAGTGATTGTCATTTTACTGAACAGAAGATAAAAAGTATTTATTTCCAGGCAATGAACGCGTTGATCAAAACCTTGTCAACTTTATCATGCACACGTTTAATTATTTGCTCGAATCCTGAATCTGCTACTGCATCCTTAACAAAATCACATTCTTTGCTTATATCCCACCGTCTGTGAAGTGTAACATGGCTATGAAGCTTAACAATTCTATCTTCATCCCTCGGTGCCTATATTAACAAAATGATATTCAAAACATACACTCACAATATCAATGTTTAAAGTAATTAAATCAAATAATATGATAAATTTACCAAAGAGTTCCAAATGCTAGAAGCAATGTGATCTTTGAAAGCAAAGAGTAGAGATGGTTGAACTTCACTTTAAGTAGCTTGGCTCGATGCCATCAACTTCTTGCCTTTTCTTTCTCTTCAAAGGTTTAATTTCCATATCACTCTGCTCTTCACTTTCGTGCAATGGTTCATCCACATTTGTAATTTCTTCCTCTTGATTCGACCCACTTATATTTCCCTCTATCATATGCTCGTGTTGACTACCATCATCTTCACTCGCACCGACTTTGCTGTTATTGCTTTCATCATGTTTAGTACTCTCCTCTTTAGTACGTTTCTTCATTCGTTCAAATGCTAATTTCTTTCGATTCAAAGCCATATGTGGGAGACGTGTAGTTGAAGATGAATCCAGTGACTTTTTGCTGAAAGAAACAATATAATCAATTATGCACACTGTAGATTGCAACAACAAGAAAATGTTTCATCCCAATTTTCTAACCACTGCATTTCAAAACCATTACGCTGGAAAATAAATCTCAACATCACTATGCCGAACTAAAATGCAAAATACAATAGCTTATCTTCGAACTAAAACCAGTAAATCAACATTCCTCTGCCGAACAGTAATTTTTGTTCTTAAACTCTACCTTATTTTCAAAATCAAACGCTACAGGCCAAATAAACAAATATATGCCTAACCCTAGCCGTCGAGTAATAATCAATGATAGAAATTTGAATTCAGTTACACAATAAATCCTAACCTAGTTTGAAAGTGGTGAAAAAATATTACCTAACTAAAGCACGATCAACTATTTTTGGATCCAGCATCAGTGAGCGAGATGAATTCTTCGTCCTCACCATTTCTTTTTTAATGAAGACGAAAGTGGAGATAAGGGAAAGAAGCAAAAAAATTAAGTGAAAAAGTGAATTTTTGTTATGTGGAGATAAGGGTAGAGCTGGTACAACTAATTTTTCTTATAGTATTGTATATACCATTCTAGTAATTTTATTTTAGGTGGAATCGCTATAAAATTTGATAATTTATTATTCAAATGTGGAGTGTCGTTAACAATGCTCAAAAATGCCTTCAAATATTGGCAAGCAAAGAATCAACGAGTTTCTCACCTTTTGGCTATTATTAAATTATCAAATGCTAATGAAAATATTGGTGAAGTGTTGAAATATTTTCAAATATTTTGAAGGTGCTTTTTTGGTCGAGTAAGGGAAAAAAAAAGGGTTATTGGTTATACTTAGGACTATGATATTATTCATTTTATTGTTTATTATTAAGCTACCCTACTTTAGATAGAGGTTAACTTTATGCAATGATTAATATTAGCCGTTGATGGACCATGAATGGACGCATAGAACATAAGTACGTAACTAATTGTTAAAGGCCAAATTTGAATTATTAATTTAATTTTTGTAACGGGCGAACAGCAGTCAAACAGACGGAGCCGCCTCATTGCCATTCTAAACCCTAAACCCAGTTTCCGCTGCTCCGCTGCTCCTTCTCCATCATATCTGTAGCAATGTTCATCCCTGTTGCTGCGAGAAGAAATTTGGTCAACACCCCTAATTTATTTCGGTGTTTTATTCATGAAAAATCCCTTAAGACAGAAAAACCTTTGGATGAAAATGATTCGTCCTCGTCCTCTTCTCATCAATCTGCAGTTTCTTTTTCCAAAAAATTCGAAGTCGATACCACGACGATTCCTGGTGTTGTCACCAGTACCTTCAAATCTTATGATTTTACAGATGCCCAAATCACAAAAATTCTTACCAAATTTCCTCAATTATTAAGGGCCGATACGGAAAAAATCATAAAGCCTAAACTCAACTATTATCTAAATCTTGGATATTCGCTAGCGGATCTGGGAAAGTTTGTCTCCGCAGATCCAAGAGCGTTAGCCCCAAGTTTAGAAAAAAGAATAAAACCAAACGTGGGCTTGATCAGGTCATTTTTAAGAAGCGACCAACTGATAAGGATTGCAATCCGCAGATCACCTTGGCTGCTTCAGGGTAACCTTGATCGCAGTTTTCTCCCAAATATTAGAACTTTAGAGTCGTATGGAGTTGATAATGCCCACATTGCTCAATTAATTTCCACACAACCAAGATACATGATGGGGAAAAGTGACAAGCTTGTTAAAGTTCTCAAATCAGTAAAAGAATTAGGATTTGACCCGACTTCGTTCCTGTTTGTTAAAGCTGTAATTGTTTTGTCAGGACTGAGTAACTCATCTTGGGATAGAAAGGTTGGAATATACAAGAGTTTGGGGTTGTCGGAGAAGGATATCATCTCCACATTTGTTAAACATCCTCAGTGCATGGCTTTGTCGGAGGATAAGATCAGGAGAGTAACTGATTTTTATATGAAGGAGTTGCATTGGGAACCTCTTTTTTTGATGGAACGCCCTATACTTCTTTGCATTAGTCTTGAGAATAGGATCATACCCAGGTGTTTAGTTATGAACATTTTAGCATCAAAAGGATTTGTAAAGCGGTATCCTAGTGAACGTTATGGGTTTTTGCTGATAGGCAAAACAAAATTCTTAGGGAAATATGTAACAAAGTACCAAGATCAAGTCCCGGAGCTGTTAGATATGTTCAAGGTTAAATTGAAAGACCATAATCAAAGGATTCTTCCTGCCTCAGAGTGAATATTCACGTGACAGTCTGAATAGTGCCAAGTTTCCATTGACTGGTTGTAAACTTTGTTTTCTTGCTTGAATGTTCCACATCAAGAAGTTAACTTAAAAGGTACCTTTTATAGTTATTAATGATGTGTAGTTGTGTTTTACAAGATAATAGATTGAACAACTTTGATAATATGATATTGCTTTACTGGTCTTTGTAGTTACTAACCATGTCAGCTGAAACTCATTTATCTATTTTGGTTTCTCTTGAGAAGATAATTTGTCCCGTGCAAAATATTAACTTACGCATTCAACTTCTTTAACTACTAGTGTGTAACCCCTATGTTGCAATGTAATATTGTAAAAACACGGTATTCATACTTTAAATATTGTTAAAATAACCTTTCTTTTGCTAGTTATTAATTATAATATTTCTCTTGTTGTTTATGTATATTCTCGAGTGATTTATATCATAGTAGTTAAGTCGCTAAGGCACAAAAAGACGCAAGACTTGAACCTTGGGCTTTTTTGAACCTTGGGCTTAGCTTTTATTCGTGCCTTTTATACAAGTTTGATGTACTATTTTACTAACTACAAATTAATTTTTAGATCATATTTTATAATTCATTCAACTATTTAAATATTTTATTAAGTAACATTTAATTTTTAAAGCATATTTTATAATTCATTTGACAATTTAAAACTTTTGTTTAATTATTTTGTAAACTAAAATTTGAATTTTGCAAAAAGGCGTCTCAAACTGAAAAAAGACGCGCTCAAACTGAAAAAAGACGCAAACCTTGAGCCTTGGGCTTTTTTCAGCCTAGGCGCGCGCCTTAATAACTACGATTTATATACTTTTATAATTTAATGAAAATCTTAATTTACGCTTTTGTTAATATGAATGCGGCATACATATAGAAATTGCCATTTTAACAAAAAAATTAGACAAATTAATGAATTAGTTAACTTGCATTTATTCAAATAGTTTTAATTTAAGAATACTTGATTAATTTAAATATATGGTCTTGAATGTAAAATAGTAAGAGGGAGCTGACTTTGTAAATAATGGCAGAAATTATAAAACGTAGGTACATGAATTTGAAATGGTTGAAAGAATAAACAAAACATTTTGGCTAATTGTAGAAATGATAACTTATAGCGTTATGAAAATAAAAATCAAAAGAGAATTAAGGAGAGAGGGAAAATTAATGAGAAGGCTTGTAATTCTCTACTATTATTTAACAGACAATTTAGCGAGATAAATAAATTAGAATTAAAGTTGTGATTATTGGTTGAAAATTTTGTTATGTGATCTATATATTTTTATATTTGAATGAAAGTTTAATTTTACCATTTTTGTTAATACAAATATGGTATGCATATTGGCATTGTAATTTTACAAATTATTAGACGAATAGTTAATGGATATTAGAAAATAATATTTATTTAAATAGTTTGAATTTTATTAATTCAAAAATTGATGTAAATATAGTTATATGTGAAGGGAAATTTTCAAATAATAGTAGAAATTAAGAAATGTAAGCATTTAAACGTAAAACAACAGTGGGGAATTAATGAAGTATTAGTAGCAATTGTAAAGGTCGTAAATTACAGTAAGATTTTAAAATCAAATATCCGAAGAGAATTAAAGAGAGATGAGAAAAATCATATAATTAGTTAGAAAGCTAGAACTTTTTACTTTACCATTATTCAACTAGTGTGTAACTTGTGCGTTGCACACGATAATATTAGTAGTGATATGTCTAAATAAATTTTTGCAATGCAATTTATTTATTAAGATAAATGGATTATAAATTAAAATTGTTATTATTGTGTATGTAGAAAATTGATATTATGTTTTTATATATGAATGAAAAATTAATTTTACTATTTTTTAAGATGAATGTGGTATACATAGTGACTTGTCTTTTTTTAGGATTTCTTAGATAAATTAATGAATATGGGTTAATTGAATTTATTAATAGTTTAAATATATGGACTTGAAACGGAAAATAGTTGGAGAGAATTGAAGTGAGTTTTGTAAATGATTGTAGAAATAATGAAATGTTAGGATTTGAACATAAAACAATGTGAGAGAATAAGTAGAATATTGTAAATATTTGAATTAGTTTTACCGATTTGAAAATAAAATATTGAGAGTGATTAAGGAAAAGCGAGAAAGCTCTTATAATCAATGATGACAGTGCAAGAAATACTTCTGCTATACTATTATTTTACGGATTAATGGATTAGAGGGCAGTCGTATAGCCAATTCAATTTTGTATATACTGTCTGTGTGTTAGATCAATGCTCATGAGTGCTTCTGATAACAAGTATTACCATATCCTACTCCTATGACAATATTATAGTTGCTCACGTTTCTTTTGAAAAATAAATTAGAGCAACGTCCCATGTTTTAATGATTTTGAAATCCACTTAACTCCTACACTGCCAGTTTTCATTCATTGTATATATACATGGGCAAAAATGCTTTGGTGGTTTGTATGAAGTCATTTGCATTCTCATTTGAGTTTTGTCATTCTAGTCGCTTCTTCCTAACTGTAGCTTTGTTTATTTTTTTAAACTACTTTACATGATATTCTATTTGTACTATATCTTGCTATGAATGTACTACTGCTACATGTATCTCCACAAAAAGCTATCGTTAGATGTGTTCTAGTTGAGAGTTATTTCCTGTTTGAATGATTGGAACAAGTATAAATGTTGGGTAAAAATAGAATCATACCAAATAGAGAGAAGGAAACGAGGAAGATGAAATTAAGTTGTAGATAGACGGTAGCTTCATCTTTTAAGCCTGCAGAATATGTCATGAAGAAGATAAAAAATCAGCAATTTCTTAATCTCAATGTGCATGTTCTGGAACTGTTAAGGTATATATTTTTCTATTTTGATATAGTTTTTCCTTCAAAATTGATGTGTTTTATATCATTAAGAGAGCTGTAGTATTTAATTAAAAATATTTATTGGTTTCTTGTAGTTTTGACACAAAGATAGTGTGACAAGAAGAGATTTTAATTTGCAAGATTCATCACTGGTATAAAAAAGGTAAAACAATCTCGATTATTATTATTATTATTATATATGTATATAAATGTATATGTATATGTATGTGTGTAATGCAAATACTTCATCTATGAAGGGCATGCTACGGCGCAAGGCGCGACGTATGCGCCTTTCTTCCGTGTGACACGACGCACATGTAAAGACGTAAAGACTAACGCGAGGCGCAAAAATGATGCTTCTTTTCGTTATTTTATTGTTTTTTTACTTATTTTTTTTATTTTTCACAATCCAAAATAATATATATTCTTTATACAAAGATGATGCAATTACACTTCGAACTAATAGGTGGAACCCAGTGCATGAGGCTCCCGCACGATAGCAGGATCTGAAGAGGTTGATAATATACGCAGTCTTTCCCTCGCATTGCGAAGAAGCTGCTTCTGGACTTGAACCTGAACATCCAGATCATTATGCGAGTGACTTAACCGTTGCGTCAAGGCTAAACTTCGAACTAATCTCTAATAAATTTTGAAATATTTATTCATGTTATTGCCAAATTGAACTATGATGAACAATTAGAACAAAGAGCTGCAAATTTGAACCAAATCAATCCGAACCCGGCTTGAACCCGATGGGTTCTGGTCAAAAAATGAGAAAAATATACGCATTCAATGTTATTACTCAATTGGACCCCCGACTTGATCCAAATCGAATCTTGGGTGAGTAAAGGTTTTAAAATATACATTTTAGACTCGATAAAATTCAATCGGTTGGGTCGGGTTCAGATCCGATCCAATGGATCTCATTACCACCCCTGAATCGAACAAATAATATTGAATGATCGCATTCTCCAAATTAATATCGAAAGAACTTCGAATTATATGTTCTAATTATTGTTGCATCGAACAAATAATCTCGAATAGATGATTTTTTTTTCAAATTTATCTTCAACGAACTTCGAACTGTTTGTTCCTATCGTGGTCACTCCGAATAATTTGTCGATCGATTCGAGACAAACGAGGAAGATGTTGAAGTTTATGAATTTGATGATGCATATATTGATTTAGAAAATATAATTGCTGAATCAGATTCATATTTTTAGTTTATGAGTAACATGTATTATTATCCAGGATTTTAACTTTTGAAAATTGTTATGCTTAAAATTTTATACTTATGATATTATATATGTGGTGTTTTTTGCAAAATGTTCAAAAAATCCGTATAGCATATGTTTTAATAAATAAATATAAATTATATTGAACTTTTCAAATTAATTGTTATATGTATTAAATTTATAAAAGAATGTTAAACATGCGCAATATATTAAAAAGGCGCACGTCATTTGCGGCGTTGTGTGCCAAGGCTTCGGGAAGGCATTGTGCCTTTTCGCACCGTGTACCATTAATAATTATGACTTCATCTTGGTGAAGCGTTTCTTGAAATATTCAAATTAACCATAGCATTCTCTTATTTAATCAAAAAGAAATTGTCAGGATCTTGTTATAATGTTTAACTCAATTTTGGTTCTCGGCTATTATCCCATGTTCATTCACTCTCATGGAACGTTGAAGTCATACCTGCTAAAAATTGAAATATTTAAATATGGTTTTATTCACAATAAGAATTATTTGATGTTTTTATTTTGAGACGTCCATACCCATTTTTTATGCCCCCGTGCATTATGGTTCCAGAGTGAATAATAAAGAAAGAGAGTATGTACATAGTTTGCAACTGTATTTATTTTGATGGAGAGGGTTTTGGTATATAATTTATTTAGTGAAACACAATATAATTTTTTACACGTCGTGAATATGAATGTCATCAATGGACTTGCTATCGATCGGGAAGAAGCAGTAGCAACTGGAAATTTAAGTAATTTATTGATTCAATTAATTTTTTTCAAACATAGTATTGTTTAAATCTTAAATGCACCACATGCTTACATGATTATAGTATATTTGCAGTTGCTAATGGATTAGGTTGTCGAACATATTGTATGTATGTACATAAATGGTAAATATGTATCAGTAGGGTTAGTATAGTCAACCGAAGAAGACGTGGATCCAGGAGATGAGTTATCACAATGACTGCTTGGGTGCTTTCTTTATTTTTGGATGTTAGAGAAACGGTCTAAACAGCTTTCATATTGGATTCTGAATGCAAGTGCCAATATGTTTGCGCATGGGTAAACCAACTAGGTATGATTGGACATAATTATTTTTTATGCTTTATTTATTCATTTTTTTTTTTTTTGAAGCTGTATGGTAATCAGCACATTTAAGTTGTAATTCCTCAATGTGATTGAAAATGAAGTTGCTGAAGGGAAAATATATATTGCTGGAACTGAAATAGACGATATTTTTTTCAAGGCTTGTCGTTGTTTGGTTGTTGAGGAATGCACGTTACTAGCATGAATCCCACGCGAATGTCATGGCTGCAAACTTTATTTTTATATGATTTCTGGCCCTTTCAGTTGCAGTGGTGCGTGTACTAATTTAGTGATATATGAATTATTGTTGCATATATTAATTTAGTATGAATTATCTTTTGTCTTCTTTCACGAATTGAACAAATTTTAACTTTTACGGTTAATAATTTGTTATTTCTTATATTGTGATCATATAGATTCTGTTTACTTGCATCTTATAATAGATATTGAGCTGATAGCTGGTACTTTTGTTGAAATTTGACCTTTACCAAATTGTTTTTTTTTATTGCAAATTTACACAACATTGTCTTGCTTATGTATGGATAAAGGATATAAATAATATCTTTGTGCAAAATTACGCTACTAGCCATGTATAAAATCACAACCAACGATGGCTCGTTCATTGGAAAAAACGAAAACTAATTGCAACTCAAGCATGTATTGCTTGTTCGCTTGTCTGTCCTTGGTTCATCAATTTTATGGCTAATGAACTGAACTGAAAATTAATGGATAAAACAATAAAGAGTTTGTTATTTTATTGCAAAATAGATTAAAACGATGAAGATTTTGCCGTTTTATTTAATTTTTGCAACATAACAGCAAAACTATTGTCTTTTTATTGTAAATTTAATAAAAGGTCAAAAAGAATTTGCCATGTATCTAATGTTTGCTATAGTACGGTTTTGCTATTTTATTTATTTGTGATTATTTTTTAAAGCTGATCCATTGTTGGTTTTTCGTCTTCTAATTGCAGAGCTGCGCTCGTTTAGTATAATAGTAAAAGAAAGTGGGAGTAAGTGAACATGTTTGTTATTGGTAATGGTCTAACGCAAAAGTTTTGGATATGGGGATAATTTGTTGTTCCTCCTCCTAGAAAACATTCATTGAAATTAATCAGAAAATTAGGCCCTGTTTGGCTTGTCGTTTTTAGTTTTGTGTTTTCGTCTATACAAAAGCGCGTTCGTTGTTCGTATTGTTGAAAAACAAACAATTTTGAAAAATGAAATTAACATGTAAAATAACAAACAAGTTTATTTTGTTTTTCGTGTTTCGAGGGATAACAAAAACACGGAGAACAATTCAACTCTTTCGTTGTCCGTTGGTTGTCGCAATGGTTAAGAATTATAAATCTTCTTCGCTTATTTCTTGTTATTTCTTAACGCTGGTTGAAAACACAAAACTCAAAATACAATATCAAAACAAACGGGCCCTAAATGTATTTCTTACCGTAAATTACTGCTTAAGCGGTATTTACTTTTTATTAGAACCATCTCATAACAATATTAAGTGCTACTTCCTTTGTTTGGTGCGAGTGCATTTTCACAATTTATGTTTGAATCTCAACTAGAATCTTCTTTGAAAGATCTGGTGGCTTTAGAGTCTGATCATTCTTATTTTCTCTACCTTTGTCCTTTTTTTGACCCTTCGTTCTTATGCTTTGTCAAATTATTTGGCCTTCTTTCCTGTTCACTTATGTTTTCTTTTCAAACCTCTCAAATTAGGTTGGATAGACGAGGTTTGTGATAAATTCGGTCTGAATGTTGCGAAAAGAATTCTTATACGTCTGAATGTTGCGAAAAGAATTCTTATACTTTTTAAGAATGAAATTGGCTTTTTTATTCAAACTAAGTTGCATTTAATCGCAGATAATGCAAACGTAATCTTATTCTCGTCACTTACTGTCGATATGTTATTTTAAAAGTTAAATATACATTGGAACTAATGAACAACCATTGTTGCAACTACCCTAAGACTTAACCTACAAAAAGGAAAAGCTGAAAACCTTTAAAACTTATGAGAAAATCAACCATATTCAATAGACACAATATATCAGTTAGTTTGCCTAGAAAAAATGCTTACTAACTTTTAACTATTCCAATGCATTGACAATCGACAACATGATTAATTCTCAATAACTAACGGTCTCGACTCAAGCTAATCGTAAAAATCGTAAATATAGCACTTACAAAGAGATTAATGATGCCAATATGCAATACTTCATGAGCTGCTTGAGTTTTCACGTTCATTATGACAACAACATATATTATAATCGCCCAAATAATGTAGTGTTGTCGTAAGTGAGGTATGTTTTTTTATTAGCTAGTGCTATAAAATTGGTATAATCATTGTGTCATGGATGTTGGGAATTGCTCAAACCTAGTGTATAAGGGCTAGAAAATGCTGAAAACATTAAACACTCTAAGTTTGTTTTTTTTGAACTTTTTGAATTGCAATGGTGGCTAAAGAAGATGAAGGAATAGTTATGGATTATAGTAATGAATTCACGGATACGATTTATGTAATTTTCTAATATTATGTGAATCAATTATTTTTAGTTGAAAATATCTTACCAGAAAATATCTTACTTTTCTAATTATTATACAAAGGTTTTTTCAAATGTAAAATAAATGATAGAATGGATTGATTACACGGCTAGATTAAATGCGATGGTAGTGGTAGTTTTAAGGTCGGATATTAATTGTAGCAATAAAAATCCAAGAATCATGTATGGATGTGAGAGAAGTGAAGCTCTTACACAAAAAGTGCAAAGATAAGAAATCTAACAATAGCATATTAACAAGTACCAAAAAACAAATGCAATTGTCCATACCGTTTGAAAGGTGTCAAACATCTTCGGAGATTAGAAGTAGTATGTTGTGTGCATAATCATTCTGCACGTTACAATTCGGAAGGTCGCTCTTCTATAGGTAGACCAACTGAAGATGAGACAAAAATAGCGGTTGAAATGTACAAAAATTTGGTGAAACCGAAAGTCACTTTATACACCATAAAGCAAAATGATCCATCCAACGGTACAACGATAAAAACGGTTTATAATGTCAGTCTAAGCATAAGAAAATGGATAGAGCGGACCGTCCTCAAATACGGTATCTTTTGAAAGGTTAAGGGAAAAAAGTATCTTGAATGGCATCGTAATACATTAGATGGAAATGATGTAATAACCTACATATTTTGGGCTCATACTACAAGTATAGATTTGTTAAGAACATTTTCACATGTTCTTGTTATAAATTGTACTTTTTAAAGCATAAAAATATAGAATGCCGTTGTTGGAGATTGTCGACGTCACCTCAACAAATCAAACCTTTTGTGGTGTCATTGCATATCTTGTATCCAAACGTGAAAATCACTATCTTTGGGTCTTAAAAAGTTGGTAATAATTGATCATGATGTTGAAATGTCAAGTGTTATTGTCTCGGATAGAGAGATATCCTTTGACTAATGCTATTACGCTGTTTTTCTCCAAGCAGTCCATATTTTATTAAAATGGCATATTGAGAAAAACATTCTTGCATTTATTCAAAGAAGAGTTATGGGTATGAAAATAGAAGTAATAAAACAATTTTTCAGGATTGAACCAATTTATACAACGAAAATGGCTTGAGATATGGAAAGACCGATTTGTACATGCTTGGATAGACAATTTTACGCATTTTGACAGCTACCGATCAAATAGGTAAAACTCTTCTTATCGTATTTATTTAATCATTTTAAATTTCCTTTTGGAGATGAGGCCATACATGCTAAACTGAAAAAACATTTGGTAACAAGCAAATGCAATTTCGAAAAAGCATGAAAGAGTATGCATTCAGTGCTAGAGCTATCTTTTACGGAGCTAAAATCTTCATTTAAAACAAGTTTATTAAAGTGGTTAATGTTTATCATAAAAAAGAATTTAAAAATTTACGTGGAGTTCACTACAAGAAAATCTTGATTTTGAAGCGGTAGAATCCATTGATAAACCGTCACTGAATTGCATTTACTGACGGATTTACACCGTCCGTCATCGATGTAAAACATAATATTTTGTGTAAAAATATTTTTAATAAACGGTCGTCGGTAAACCTTAGCCCACTACAAGGGGAAGGGGGATTTCCGACGGCTGAAAACCGTCGGCGGCCGTCGGCGGCCGTCGGAAAAAGCCGTCGGAAATGACGGCGTCGGGGAGCAGTGTTTCCGACGGCTACCGACGGGTGCTGCCGTATAGATTACCGACGGCTTCCGACGGCTTCCGGCGGTTTCCGACGGCTTCCGTCGCCCGTCGGAAGCCGTCGGAAACCGCCGGAAATCAGGCCGCCGGGAGCCGTCGGTAACCGATGAAAATTTCGACCTATAAGCCGTCGGGAGCCGTCGGAAGCCGTCGGAAATCTGCTGTTTTTTTTTTAAAATCTGCTGCAAATAGAGCCTTCCAACCACATTTCTCTTCCAAACACTACAATATCAATACTGCACAATCCAATAAACAATAATCCAACCAAACATGCAAACCAATACTCCAAAATATTCAATAGACACAGAAATAAACAAAATTGGAATAAAAATAAAATACAAAATATACATAACATTCCAACATTAACAATAATACTAACAATAACTGTTCTAATCATGCATATCCTGATACAGCTACAGAACCAAGTGTATTATACATAATTATACATATCAACAATTAATTGTTCCATCTACCAAATCATTGTAAACTAAAACTAAACATACCTGCACGAACGAATCAGAAAGCAATGAATCAATCTGCCCCAGATCCAGAGCCAGCCGATGAAGGGAAGCGGCCACCAAACTGCTGCATGTACTCAAATAACTGTGCCGTCTGCATGACCTGTTGGCGGCTCTGCTCCTCCAACTGCTGAACTCTAGTCTGCAATTCTTCTATACTTGCTAGCTCGCTCTGAGGTCTACTCCGCCGTCTCCTACTCTGACTACTGGACTGCAATAATTGAAAAATAAATAAAATCAAAGTTTATTGTTTTGAAAAGGTAAGAATATCATATTTTAAGTATTTTAAGAAAAATTAAATTATTTACCGCTAAATTGCCAAATCCGTATCGTCGACCATGCTCTGGTGGACTCATAACGGACTCAAAAATAACGTCCTCTTCATCGGTCGTCAGCTGCTCTCGACCCGTATCAGAAAGGAGTTTCTGTCGCTGCTCCATAAACATCTCCTGCATTGACAAATTAATAATATCATATCTTATTTCATAATAATTTGACAACTAAAACAATTACTAATACTGAATAAAATGAAATATGCTTACATGGCTTTTACTGGATTTATCGTCCTGCCATGTGTACGAAACAGTCCCGTCTGGATTAACATGCTCGACAGCATGCGTACGGGTGAACACGTCCATATAGCTGACAGGACCATGTGCCTCGGCTTCCTGAAGTTGATTGTTACATACAATTATTATACATTTAAAATCATATAGCATAAACTATTTACATTTATTATTCAGTAATTAAATTTACCAACTCCTGCCGATACTGCTGAAACGACTTCGATCCTCCGCGATGAGTAACGGGATTCTTATTTCTATTTGCAGAGTTTCTATCTGACTCTGCCTGTACATTCAAAATTTGATACATTATTTTCCAATCACGTTAAATTAATAATTCAAAAAAAATTAGTATACTTGCCTTCGCCTCGTCCGTCTCCCAGTAGCTCAACCAAGTTTGCCACACGCTCTCCCCCATCCACCGTGGTCTCTTCCCGGATTTCTTAACCTCAGATATCGTGTCTCTGTAGTTTTTTCGCATCTTCCTCATCCAGTATGCTCGTGCCAGCTGCATATCATCTGTCTGGATGTCTATCTCAGCCTGTGTTAAAAAAAGATTACACTTTAAACGATAAACGGTAGAAAAACGACAAAAACGAATTAAAAATGGAAAACATAAAAATTACACATACTAGGACATCCTGCCATATGCACTCTATGATGTGCGGAGGGATGGTATCGCACTTCGGCCAGCACGCACTCATCCTAGTACGATATGCTGCTCTGGAGACGTCCAACACTACCTTAGTGGGTAGTAGCTCGAACCCCCTGTTTTTAAGTACGATACAGATAAGTACGTACGTATAGTATAGAAAAAATAAGATGATGAATAAGATTTAATTTTTACCCATCTGCTTTGGGGACTAACGTAACAACTGGACGGTGTGGCGCTTGCGATGAGCCACTGCCATCGCCTCCTGAAGAACGGGAAGAGCTCCTCCCTCTATGTGACATAATGATAAACCTGTGACGTTTACACATCATTATATAAGAGAATAAAAACATGATAATGAAATATATTTCATATGAACATGACATCAACGGTATAAATTGCTTAATTATAATGACTGAAATGTAAATAGAAATGTAAGTTTGTTATACCTGATTCATAATGGGTGTACTCTTCCTACGATAAGCAGAGTTCATTGCATTTTTAATAAAAATTGCTAAATAAATGACAAATTGAAATAACATAAAACAATAGTAAACGGATTTAGTTTCATAGTTACATCAATTTCATAATACATCAAGAATTCAACATAGTTACATCAATTGCAAAAAAACAGATTCAAATTTATATCAGTCATCATCGTCTTCTGATTTAGATTCGGTCTCGTTTTCGACGATATTTTCCTCTGCACTGTCAAACGCTTCTACCAAAACATTTGATTCATCGATCAAAGGACCAAAATCTGTATGATCGTCTGTAATTATTATTTCGTTATTTTGCTCAAGATCTGCCTGATAAGCTTGTTCGTCCGGAATATTCTTCCCATCGAATGTGAATCTGGCCTTTGTTTTAAAAACTGCAGACCAATCTGCTTTATCTCTTTTTAGAGACGGATAAGGAGCGTAATAAACTTGCAATGCTTGTTTGGCTAGTACAAAAGGATCATACTTGTGATAGTGCGATGTATGCTTTATTTCGATAAGATTATAATCCTTATGCACATTAATTCCAGAATCTGGAACATTGCTAACCAATTGCATCTAAATAGAAACACCTCCTCCGCGGGTCTTGAGAAATATGTCAGTTGTAAAATTTGTGTTAGAACGCCATAAAAATCATTTAAATGGTTTTCTGGATCGTCACTACCTTTAACAAATACACCAGTATTATTTGTTAATTTTTCTGCACCGTATTCTTTGGTGTTAAATTTGTATCCATTGACGAAATATATTGGATATGTCTTGACCACTCTTTTTGGTCCCATTGCAAGATGTTTCAACCCTTCGTCAACAACACAATTTTTCGGCTCATAAACGTAATTTGAAAACCAACGGGAAAATTCTTTACTGAGATCTCCGTTCGGATGTTCCCGTTCATAAACACTGTTTATATAAACAAATTATTACATTAGGTTATACACGCGCATGCATTACAGAAAAGAATAAAACAAAAATTATTATTTCAGAATACCTAACAAACGGTGCAACCTCGACACAATTTAGAAGAATATAAGTGTGTGCTACACGAAGATCTCTATCGTCTAGCCATATTTCCACACATTTTCCAGAAGGCCGACCATGTTGTCTAAAAATAGATAACATTGCTTGAGAGGACTCTTGTTCGTCGCCTTCATCATTACGAGGAACACTTTGAAATGAAATATTCACATGGTCACTGAAATAGTGAGAGAAAAAGAACGAAGCTTTTTCTTCGATGTAAGATTTACATATCGAACCTTCAACTCGTGCTTTTTGTCTCACTTTTTTTTCCAGATGATTCAAATATCTATGCAACATTAATTTATATTAACTTCATCTTTCAAATGCAATTAAATTACGTTATAACATATTACATACCTCTCAAATGGATACATCCATCCGTATTGGACAGGACCTCGAAGTCGTGCTTCAGATGGAAGATGAACAGGTAAATGTTCCATCACATTAAAAAAACCTGGCGGAAATATTTTCTCTAATTTGCAAAGCAATATAGGAATGTCCACTTCAAGTTTACGTAAACGTTGCACTTTTAAAGTAGTCGAACAAAGCTCTTTGTAAAACATACTAAGCTCCGTTACTACCTTCCAAACTTTTAACGGCGGTAGTTCTTTAAACATAACGGGAAATAATTTTCCATCATTATGTGACAGTCGTGACTTTTCATTCCGCTCAATCTACCATTTTTAAAGTCAACACATCTACGAAGATTTGATGATATCCCATCAGGAAATCTTAACCCTTCCACCCATTTTAACACAGCTTTAACTTGATTATTATCTAATTCGTAACAAGCTTTTGGTTTTTTACTGTCATTTGGTTTCATATGAAGCTCGGGACGTTTGCATAATTCTTCTATATCACGACTTGATTTCAAATCATCCTTCGTCTTCCCTTTCACGTTCAAAATTGTGTTAAACACATTATCAAATACATTTTTCTCATTGTGCATCACATCTATGTTATGGCGAAGCAGAAGATGTTTCCAATACGGCAACTCCCAAAAAATAGTTTGTTTGCACCAGTTATGAACAACTGATTTGCCTTCAATTTCTGTTTGCTCCCCCGTTTCATATATCTTTGGATAGTCCTTAACAAGTTCATATATGTCTTCGCTTGACCATATCGTCGGTGGTTGTCTGTTTTCTACTTTATTAGCTAAAAAGTTTTTCTTGTCTCCTCTGAAGGGATGATTTACATGGAGAAAATATCGATGACAGTCAAACCATGAAATTTTCTTACCATGAGGTAAAGAAAACGCTCGTGTTTCATCCATGCAATATGGACATGCTAGACGACCGGCAGTACTCCATCCCGAAAGCATTGCATAGGCAGGAAAATCACTTATAGTCCACAATAAAGAAGCAAACATACGAAATTTTTTCTTCTTTGACACATCGTATGTTTCTACTCCTTCGTTACACAGTATTTTTAACTCCTCAATCAACGGTTGTAAATATACATCGATTCCTTGTGTCGGATCGTCGGGGCCAGGAACGACAACAGTAAGAAACATATATTGCGTTTTCATGCACATCCATGGAGGTAAATTATACGGTGTGACGATAATTGGCCAGGATGAATATTTAGAACCAAATTGAGAAAATGGAGAAAAACCGTCCGTACATAATCCTAATCTAACATTTCGACTATCCGCTGCAAAATTTGGATACGTTTTATCGAAATGCTTCCATGCTTCTCCATCGGCCGGATGTGTCAACGTACCCTCTTCCTCCGTTCTCACGCTATGCCACCTCATATTAGACGCAGTTACAGAAGATGCATATAATCTTTGAAGTCTTGAAGTTATGGGTAAGTAGTGCATACGCTTGTACGGAACTTCCTTACCCTTCTTTTTTCTTGGTTTGTATCTCTCCTGGTTACAAACTTTACAATTTCTAAGGTTTGCGTCTTCTTTCCAAAACAACATGCATTCTTTTAAACATGTATCTATTTTCTGATACGGTAAACCAAAAGCCGACATAAGTTTTTTAACTTCGTAATGATTTTCACACATTAGATTATCGGGCGGCATATGTCTTTTTGCAGCTTGTACAACAGCCGTAAACCCAGCTTCAGTGATGTTGTATTTTGACCTCATCGCAATGTATTCTGCGATTACTGACAGCTGCGTGCCGCTTTTACAACCATCCCAAATAGGTTTCTTAGCTGCATCTAGTAAATCATAAATTTTCTTAGCTTCAATATTTGGTTCTTCAACATTTACATCACCGTCGTCAACTTCAACCATAGGAAACATTGATCGTGCTGCATCTTCGACCATATTTTCTATACGGGTCGTTGAAACTATTTCGTTAACGACACTTTCAGACTCTACAGAAGTATTTGCTACAACTTCTCCATGCCGATCCCAAACATAATCTTCGGGTGTGAAACCGTGTTGGCACAAATGAACTTTCACAATATCTGGTAACAAAAACTTCAAATGTCTACACCTACTACACGGACAATGAATTTCTGGATCGTTTCCGTTATTACTTAAGGCGAATTCAACAAACACGTTTATACCATTATAAAAATCTTCTTTTATTGAGCCCCTCAGTCCTTTTCTTTGGTACATCCATCTCCTTCGATCAACAAAATAATCAATCATTTTTCCTATTTGACAAAATGAGAAGTTCAAAATTTAATATTTATTTTGAAGAATACATATTCGAAAAAGATTATTTTCATGTTCGTATAATATTTTGAATTTAAAGAACAACTTCACAAATTTAAAAATATTTTCAAATAGGGCACATTTCATTTTTTAACGTACGTAACGATTAAAAATATATATAATTTTTTTTCATTGGTCAGACATCCTACTTCCCATTACAAACACAGTAAGCATTTACATTTCGTATATTACTTCGTCTCAAACGATTCAATAAAATTTCGGCAGCATTTCCCTTTTGTTCCCTGCATTGTACACAAATGCGTGTACGCAGGAAACAAAAAAGAAAAGTTAGGGCGAAATTTTATGAACCGTTTGAGACGAAGTAGTATACAAAATGTAAATTCTTACTGTGTTCATAACTTGTCCAATACAGGGACAAATCCGACAAACATTGTACCAGATGAATATAAATGGTCGTTTTTCGAAAAAAACGACTATTTATACAACGATCATGTACAACACTCGTCAGACGGGGCCAAAAACTCTCTAAGGGACATTTGTCGGTTAACATGCGCGCATTTTACTCAAAAATACAGTTTTACTCACTGTTCACATTTATATATTAATTTCACACATTTATTCGACGTATTACGCATCAACTTAGGGCTGGTTTAACATTTTGTCATTTTTCAATACACACAATTATAATTTAGAGTAATGCATTTTTTATGTGTCATAAGTAAATACGTGCACAATATTATACTCCTAGTTCATTCAATCATTTTATCTTATTCCAAATAACGTATACAATCGTCGAATCAAGGCATACACAACAAAATACATATACATGAACAAGCACAAATTATACGTGTTTATCACAATTTCACGATAAAATATGAAATCGGTATACCATGTGATGCTATAAACCGTTATTACGCTAGTGGAAACAATTGCAATCATTAATTCGCCCTAATTTATCAATTTATGCAAATCTATAATTAGGGTAAAAACTGAATTTTTCATAAAAATAAGAGATTATACCTGAGATTAAGAGTAATGAAGCTTGATTAGAGAGCCTTGGAAGATCCGGAAGCTAGAAATTAGGGATTGGAAGCTTGGGGGTTGAATTTGGGGGGTTTTTTGATTTATTTTCGTATGGAATGGAGGAGGAAGAAAGGGCTCGGCTGGCAGGTATAATCGCAAATTTCCGACGGCTTCCGACGGCCGCCGACGGCCCGTCGAAAGCCGTCGGAAAATGGCCGTCGGAAGCCGTCGGTCTTGGCTGTCGGTATTCTGCCTTTTTCTTGTAGTGGCCATATAACACGGGATCAACGACCGATGTAATAAATTTCTATTGCTACGCTGATTTGCAAAGGATTAGTAACGGATTGTGTTACCATTCACCATTATTTATGACATATTAACAATGGTTTTATTTGTAATTTATGTTGGTATTCTCTTTCCGTTTCCTCGGTAACGATAATTTGCTATGCTAAATTTTGGCCTTTTCTTTTTACAAATTTCGACGTACAAGAGCTAATGAAATTTGGACAACCAATAATAAATCATCTATAGATATATTTCCATGCACAATTTATATAAATGAATAGAAAAAAAAAATGAAAATGCAATTATAAATCGTTAATCCACATACACACTAAGTCGAATTCTTAATAACAAAGTTATTCAACTGGTGCTAATATCTTGTGCAAAAAACAATACCATCTATATTCATGACTGACATCCTATTAAAAAAAACCACATAAAATTTCAATCACAACAAAACGTGTCTTGCTCGATTTCTCTTCCTCAAGTCCTTGCTCGCTCAGTCTATAAAATTATGTTCCAAACATAGTGCATGGCTGTGAAAACTAATATAGTCTATAAAATAGTGGCAATTAACTAGAATAAGAAAATTTTCAAATTGAATAAGAAAATTTGTACAAAATAAATTATAATAAATCTATTTAAATATTAATAGAAATAATGTACCAATGGGAAATACTTTAATCAATCTGATGGTTGTGCATTTATTGCATACTTGCACACAAATACCAGTCTCTTCCTCATTTCCCACTTTGTTATCCCCGAATCCATGAAATATTTTCCATTATCCAAACATCCTACATAAATCATGCAAACATTACTTCCACTCAATCATAAGGAGAAACCGTGTAAGAATTAAAATGAAGCTAAACAGGCTATTAACGGTTGTTAGAATATTTTTCTTTAAAATATCGAAATGAAACTAACCTTTCTCATCAAACAAAACTGTTATGATAGCAAGGCACATACAATACTAATATGTTCTCCTGAAATAAAATGAAATTGTACATTATGAAGAAGTTTGATTGAACAGCAACTTAACACAAGCATGCAAAGAACATTTAGGTGAATATGTAAAAGCAAGGTCTTACCATCATCACGACAAACCAAGAGTTTTCGTTGTCTATTCAGACTGAGTTTGGTGAAATCAATGGCATGAGACAGTCCATACAACAGAGAAACCTGTCAAGTTTAGAAGTCTATCCAAGTCAGTTAGAAAATTAAAAATATACTCTATTAGCGATTAAATACATTTGTGTAGTTTTCTCACTTGCTAACATTGAAGACAACGGCCTTCCATGATTGTACCCAGTTGCATCTTCAACTGTTGTGTCATGTTATCGCGTGTCTCACATACTGAAGCTCCATGCCTAACGCACAACACATGTCCATGCAACAAGTATTATCTGTTGCAAATTGGCAGCAGCCCTTTCATGAAACCATCTCCTATGCAAATGCACAGCAACCGCCACACCTCAACATTGTTTTCTTGCGTCATCCAACATGTATTTGCCTTGTGCAGATAGGCAGCAGCAGCCACATGATCATCCACCTTTTATCCCATGCAAGCACTCTTTCCATTTATTTACCTCTTGCTACGTGCACATATGCAAGTTTCAAGATCGTTGTTCATGACCCTGTTTCAGTTCCTGTGAATGACCCAGCTGCAACCATCTCCTCTTGCTCACGTCCCAGCTGCACCTACCTCCACTGCATGCTTGGCTAGCAGCATATCTTGCAAGATATCTGATCGGTTTCAGTTCTGATCTCATTCGAATTATCATCCTGCTTCAAGCCACATGTTTGTTCACTTGAAACTCCCAGTTCCATAATTGATAGGCTTCATGTGCCTTATGCTGCATTTCCTCGTGCTTCATGCTCCCTGTGCTGCATTTCAGTATCGCCTTCATTCTTGCTGACCATACGCTCCGCAATGCTTTCGTTCCAGAACCCAAGGCATGCCTATTCATCACCAGTTTAACTACCGCTAGTGCACGGCCGAGCTCAGCACTGCATATGCTAGGTTAAAAAATTCATAAAGGCCCAAATACTTAACTTAATTTTCCCCAAAATGGCATAGTAGAACTTCAAAATGCTTATTGGATTATAAGATTTGATTTATACAAGTAAAAATAAAAATTATTTCCAAACATTTGATTAAGAAAAGTCACCCAAAAACCATAAGTTATGCAAATAAATTGTTTGAAAACAACCTATGCATGATTGTAATTTGACACTACTTACCATTGCAGTGAAGTAAGAGCTGTTCAGCACATCACATATAAATTAAATCAGCATTTTAAGTAATATACCAAGATATCATACCTAGCTACATTTTTCGGCTTACAATACACATGCCCGCGTGAGTTAAAGCTCATCTCCATTTTACATACTTCCATTTTAATTTGATTGGCTTGTCTTTTTTTGTTTCTACGATAGTTTATTATGATTTGACTAGGCCGTATAGTATAAAGAGGCAACAAAAGTTGCCCTAAAAAACACCATAGCCTTTGCAACTATTAGTTCTACATGTTAAAATGAAGACTACCGAAATATGCAGGCAGGTTGAAATGGAGAAGTAATTGTATGCTTGCAAAAGGAGCTTACAACATTACGTGAAATAATTCTAAAACTGCGGATATTTTGTAATTAACCATTTGCAAAATCTTGAATTATTTACTGCAAATATGAGCATCTCCTATAGTTATATGAGTACACACAAGTTCCAACGAGTCTAATATGAAAATATTGTATTCATATTCTTTACTTTAGAGTTAGCAAATAAGCTCAGCTAGCGTAGCCTAGACTTCCATTAACAACCCAAGGTCCAAAGGACTTCACAACAATAGTAGAGAAGGGAGAACTATCACATTAGGAAAGGAGCGTTCAGGCATGTATCAGAAAAAATAAAGACGAAAATATTCAATGAATAAATTAGGATCCCGTTCATTTCTCCAAGCACCACCCATTAGTCTGCTAACATCAAAATGGAAACCCATTTCATGCACAGCTCCAGATGACTGCTTCGCCTGTAAAGAAACATTCAAATTAACATAGCAAATCCGTATAATTTCAAATTATGAATAGTGTACTTATTTGCTAGAAACGCACCTCTTTGTAACCATTATGTTGAGCTATGCCCAGTTCTATTTCTATGATACCAGTTCCATAGATCTCCCCACCAATCGAACACTTAAAAAACTCCATCAAGTTTCTTGTTAATGTTCCCGTCTTATCTGAAAGTATATATTGCACATGGATCAAGGGATGATATTATTTATTTACCATGGCTTGAATATTAAAAACTTGTTCAAAATACAGGTTGATACATAAATGACTCTCGATGATGATAATCAATTTTATTTTATTACAACCAGTGGCTACTGAAACAGCTGTTTCAAATTTGTATATGAAGTCTTGTTTTTTCAATATATCTATCAGCAACGCAAGTATATGCTTGTCCCTAATGTACAACAAGACAGATCACACAAGTTATAGCAAATCTGGCATTATCTATTCTATCAGAGTAATCAGATTGATATGAAAGCACATGTGTGCACAATCACAAAGCTGTAAGAATGCATAGACCATAGAATTAGTTTATACATTCAAATAATTAGTACTTTCATTGAGTTCATGTGAACACTATTTCCTTTTATTAATAATAACACTAAATGAGAAGACCGAAGGTAAATACCACATAGAATAACTTAGGGTTGTTTATTGGTCGCTTTGACAGTGTCAGTGTTTAAAATAAGTAAGGACTTGATTGAATAATAATTTTGTTTTAAGGCACTTCCAGAATCAAGTTATGTCAGGTATTGAATCGCCTTCTCATTTGCAACAGAATGTTCAGGTATTGAATCCCTTGCTCATTTGCAATAGAATGTACATCATTCAAATTTCTCAATAAATGTACAACCTGATTAAACATACTTCATTAGTGGTTCTAACTTGTTGGGATCCCTTTTTAATTGGAGAGTTTCTAGAAAATTATAGACGTTTCTAGAGAAATATAGAATTTTCTAGAATGTTCCGAAGAACTCTAGAGGAGTGTAGAACTCTCTAAAAGCTTGTGTAAGAGTGTGGAACCCTCTGGAATATTCTAGAGATGTGTGAAACCTTCTGGAACTTTACGGAAGAGTATGGAAGAATAAAGAAGGGAATGGAAGAGTGTAGAGATTTTTAGAGAGTGTGGAGCATTCTAGAGAATCAATCTCTACCGTCGGATGCATGTAATCTCCACCATTCATTATGGAGGTTGAGTAGTATAAATAGGAGAATGAGCTCTATTACTAGCCATCCAAGAATCCAAGAAAGAGAAAAAACTTGAGAGTTAGAGAGATCCTCTTTGAGAGAAAAGAGTGATAGCTTGAGAAGTCTTTATCCTCAAGCTTGAGTGAGCCACCAAGTGTGAGTTACTTTTGTAATCATATTATTGTAATCCTACTATTCTTTTGTATAGTGGAAGAATCTCCATATTGAAGAATTATAAACTCTTGTGTTTCCATTGCTACTTTTAATCTTAAAGTGCTTATCTTAACTTCACGAAGCGGGGAAGACCGAGATTTCCCCAACAGTGGTATCAGAGTCAGCTTCATCCGTAGCCGTAATCAAGCTCGTGTAAGTTCAAGATGGAGGATATTGTCGCTCATGATGGAGACATGTTCAAGCTCACATCTAACAACTACTCCTATTGGAAGCCAATGATGGAGGACCACTTGTATTGTAAGGATTTGCATGAGCCCATCATCTACAAAAATAAGGTGGAAGGAAAGAGTGATGCTCAGTGGGAACTGTTGAACCGTAAGACTGTTGCTATGATCCGTAAGTACATCGACTAAACTCTCTTCGAGCATGTTTCTACTTATACCAATGCCTATGAATTATGGACAAAACTTGAGTCCATGATTCAGAAGAAAACACCTCGCAACAAGGCCAAATTAGTTCGACGGTTGGTGAAATTGGAGTATAAGGATGGTCATAGTATGATTGAGCACTTGAATAACTTCAAGAGGCTCGTAAATCAACTAACAAAAATTGATATGAAGATTGATGATGAGCTACAAGCCCTTCTACTCCTTAGTTCCTTACCGGAAAGTTGGGACACACTTGTTGTCACGTTAAGTAACTCAGTTTTGGAAGGAAAGTTAACTATGGATACCGTCAGTGACAGCCTTCTTGGTAAAGAAGCTAGGAGAATGGAACGAGATGAGTCTATCCATCCCGAAGCTAATGTTGTTGAGAATCAGGGAAGGAATGAAACCCGTGGACGTAGTAAGAGCCGAAATCCCCATCAATCTCGAGGTAGATCCAAGTCACGCTCGAAGATTGCATGCTATTCCTATGGAAGAATCTGTCACAAGAAAATGGAATGTCAAATCTTCAAAAGAGACCAAAAGGCCGGTAATGTTAAGCCTGACCAAATAAGCCTAACAAAGAAGCAAGAAGAAAAGAGTACTACTGCCATAGTATTAAAGGAAGATCTACTATATCTCGTTGGTGAAAGTAACATTCTAAACATTGCTTGTGATGAAAGTTCTTGGATTGTTGATTCTGGTGCTTCCTTCCATGTTACTCCACATGAAAACTTCTTCTCATCCTACCAAAGAGGTGACTTTGGCACGGTGCAAATGGGAAATCAAGATAGAAGCAAGATTGTTGGAATAGGAGACATTACCCTGACGGCAAGCACCGGGTGCAAGCTTGTTTTGAAAGATGTGAGGCATGTCCCGACCATGCGCCTTAGTCTTATCTCCGCTAGAAAGCTAGATGACGACGGTCTAATGAATTACTTTGGTGAAGAGAATTGGAAGCTCACCAAAGGAAGTTGACAATGGCTCGAGGAAAGAAGGTAGGACCATTGTATGTAATGCAAGCTAAGCTATGCAAAGGAGAAGTAAACATCTCTACTGATAATATGGACACATGGCATAAACGACTTGGGCACATTAGTGAGAAAGGTCTTCACATACTCGCTCAGAAACAACTCCTCCCTGACGTGAAAGGTAAACCACTTTATCCTTGTGCTCATTGTTTAGCTGGAAAACAACATAGGGTTGCTTTCCAAAGATCTTCTCCGCCCACAAGAAGAAAGAACATTCTAGACCTCGTGCACACTGACGTATGTTCGATGTCTGAGAGATCCATTGGTGGTGCTTTATATTTTGTCACCTTCATTGATGATCATTCAAGGAAAGTATGGTTGCACCTGTTAAAATCAAAGGATCAAGTGCTTGATGCCTTCAAAGAATTTCATGCTCTGGTGGAGCGTTAGACTGGATGGAAGATCAAGTGTGTACGATCAGATAACGGAGGTGAGTATAGAGATCCTTTTGAAGACTATTGCAAGAAATATGGCATTAGGCTAGAGAAGACTCCACCCAAGTCACCACAATTGAATGGGCTAGCTGAGAGAATGAACCGAACCATTGAAGAAAGAGTTCGTTGTATGCTCTCTCATGCTAAGTTACCCAAATCATTCTGAGGAGAAGCTATAATGGCTGTGGCCGACATTGTCAACCTCACACCATCAGTTCCTTTGGAAGGGGCCATTCCTGAGGAAGTTTGGACGGGCAAGAGGGCTTCATATAATCATCTCAAGGTGTTCGGGTGCAGGGCATTTGTTCACATCCCCAAAAATGAGAGAGCTAAGCTTGATGCAAAGACAAAGGAGTGTATTTATCTTCGTTCACCTAAGGATGAATTTGGGTACCGGTTGTGGGACCCAATTAACAAGAGGGTTATTCGCAGTAGAGACGTTGTATTCTTCGAAGACCAAACAATTGAAGATATCAAGAATTCAGAGAGGCCAAAATTGAGAAGCAGTAAGAACATTGAACCTACCTGGTTCGACATGAAGATAACAACACACAAGAAAGCAGTGAAGCTGAAGATCATGAAATTCATGATGAACCAGTTCAGGAAGAACCTCAATCTAGCACTCCAATAGCACCAGAGCCAAGACGATCCTCAAGGGACAGAAGACCATCCACCCGATACAACACAGAGGAGTACGTTACGCTCACTGATGAGGGGGAGCCTCAAAGCTATAAAGAAGCAATGAGTGATTGTCATAAAGAAGAGTGGAGAATAGCCATGCAAGAAGAAATTCAATCCTTGCATGAGAATAACACAAATGAACTAGTGGAGCTACCAAAAGGGAGAAGAGCTTTGAAGAATAAGTGGGTGTATAGAATCAAGACCGAAGAGAACTGTTCAAAGCCTCGCTACAAAGCTCGATTTGTCGTCAAAGGATTTGGACAAGAAAAAGGTACTGACTTTGAAGAGATATTCTCTCCCGTGGTAAAGATGTCATCAATCCGAGTTGTGCTTAGCATAGCAGCCGTACAAGATTTGGAGATTGAACAACTCGATGTCAAGACGGCGTTTCTACATGGCGACCTAGAGGAAGAGATCTACATGGAACAACCTGAGGGATTCAAAGTTCTAGGCAAAGAAGATCTAGTGTGCCACCTCATTAAGAGTCTATATGGACTTAAGTAAGCACCAAGGCAATGGTACAAGAAGTTCAACGCATTCATGGCAGAACATGATTTCAAAACGACGGAAAGCGATCATTGTGTCTTCATAAAGAGGTATGTAAGTGGTGACTTTCTCATACTTCTGCTCTATGTTGATGATATGCTAATCATTGGACAAGACCGCATAAAAGATAACTGCTTTAAAGAAAGATCTAAGCAAGAGCTTTGCCATGAAAGATTTGGGGCTGGCTAAACAGATTCTTGGGATGAGAATAACTCGTGATAGATCAAAAAGACTGTTATGGCTATCCCAAGAGAGATATATCGAGAAAGTCTTGGAAAGGTTCAACATACACAAATCAAAGCCGGTTAACACTCCACTAGCTGGTCACTTCAAGCTAAGTTTGAAGCAGAGTCCGACAAGTGAAAAAGACAAGGAGGAAATGAAGAAGAAACCATACTCTTCTGTAGTAGGCAGTCTCATTTACGCAATGATATGCACAAGACTAGATATCGCTTATGCAGTTGGTGTCGTCAGTCGCTTCTTGGCTAACCCAGGGAATGAGCATTGGGTTGCAGTCAAATGGATCCTCCGATATCTACGTGGAACTTCCAAAAGATGTTTATGCTTTGGAAAAGGAAAACCTGTATTAGAAGGATATACAGATGCAGACTTGGCTGGTGACATTGATTCAAGGAAATCAACATCAGGATACATAACCACTTTTGCAGGGGGAGCTATTTCATGGCAATCAAAACTGCAAAAGTGTATTGCATTATCCACTACAGAGGCAGAGTATATCGCAGCTACTGAAGCTTGCAAGGAGATGTCGTGGGTGAAGAACTTGTTGCATGAATTGAGAGTGGATCAAGAAAAGTATGTGTTGAAGTGTGACAATCAAAGTGCAATTTACTTGGCAAAGAATTCAACATTTCATTCCCGCACAAAGCATATTGATACAAGATATCACTGGATCCGAGGAGTCCTCGAGGAAAAGCAAATACATCTTGACAAGGTTCACACAGATGAGAACTGGTCTGACATGATGACCAAGATAGTACCAACAAAGAAGTTTGAAGACTGCTGTCAAGGTGCCGGCATACTACTACCTCCCAATTAAGTCGGGAGGGGGAGATTTGTTGGGATCCCTCCTTAATTGGAGAGTTTCTAGAAAATTCTAGATGTTTCTAGAGAAATCTAGAATTTTCTAGAATGTTTCGGAGAACTCTAGAGGAGTGTAGAACTCTCTAGAAGCTTGTGGAAGAGTGTGCAACCCTCTGGAATATTCTAGAGATGTGTGGAACCTTCTGGAACCTTACGGAAGAGTATGGAAGAATAAAGAAGGGAATGAAGAGTGTAGAGATTCCTAGAGAGTGTGGAGCATTCTAGAGAATCAATCTCTACCGTCAGATGCATGTAATCTCATTCATTATGGAGGTTGAGTAGTATAAATAGGAGAAGGAGACCTATTACTAGCCATCCAAGAATCCAAGGAAGAGAAAAAACTTGAGAGTTAGAGAGATCCTCTTTGAGAGAAAAGAGTGATAGCTTGAGAAGTCTTTATCCTCAAGCTTGAGTGAGCCACCAAGTGTGAGTTACTTTTGTAATCATATTATTGTGATCCTACTATTCTTTTGTATAGTGGAAGAATCTCCATATTGGAGAATTATAAACTCTTGTGTTTCCATTACTACTTTTAATCTTAAAGTGCCTATCATAATTTCACGAAGCGGGGAAGACCGAGATTTCCCCAACATAACTAAAATGTACAACGTGATTAAACATACAACTTGATCAAACATACTTGCAAAAGCTATGAATTATTTTATTCAGGTTCTAATTAGATGGTGTTAGCTGAAGAAATATATAGAAACAAATATACATATAAAAATAATTAAAATGAAAAGAAGAACAGTCAAAATACTTTCAGCAATAACAAAGAGCATACCACTGAAGGCGTAGGCTTCCACTGCCAAATCTGCAACTAGACAACTGCCCTCACTTCTAAATTTGCTACCTCATCGAGTTGCTCGAAACTGTGTGCTTCATTTTGCATGCGAACATATCCCCAATGTGGAGGTCAATGCAGCAGCGAGTGACGCCAAACTCGCCGCAGCAAAGCTCATTGCTGACCTTGTACCGGCGCACGAACCCTTTGGAGGAGGAAAGTTTGCGAAGGACGAATGGGTTTAACGTAGAGAGTGGTCGGATTAGGAATTGAAGTGATTTCAGTTTTAGGGTTATGAATTTTTAGGAACTTAGCAATTTAGGGATATTATCAATGGAGAAGAAGTAAATTCAAATGCAGGATTTCTATTATGGAGCAGGAAGATGAAAATCCATAGCGGGATAAGTAAATTTGATGACATAGTGGTGCTAGATGGACCTATTACCCGACAAAATTTGGTTAAAATAGACTTTTTTTTATTAATGATTATAAATTACTAACTGTCAATGTTGTACTATTTTAAATAATTGTAATTTAACATATTCAAAACTTGTAAATATCAAAGAATATAGTTACAAAAAATACCTCTAGATGTATATGAAAGTAATAATTTGTACAGTAATGTTATATTTATCAAATTTTTAACATTTCAAATTCTTCGAAATTTAGAATATTTCATAAAATTTAAAAATTTTAAGAATTCTTAATTTTAAGTTTAATGAAATTTCTTTTTTTGAAGATTAACATCTTCTCCACCTATCATTGTTCCTATGAACCTTCCAAAGGCAATTCTTCTTCTTTTAGGAGCCATTGATTCCAAGCGGTGGATCTTTCAAGCAAAGATTGGGGATCTAACTTCTGCACTTACGTGATCCAAAGTAGATAGCTAGATCTGAATCTTGAGTTGGGATTTTCAATGAAAGCATCAAAATGTTGACCCAAAAAATGGCCCAACCCCTTGGTTTGAGTGTGAAAGCACCAGTCATGTTCTTACAGAGCAATAATATGGATAACAGGTATAGAAAAGAACAGTAAAAGAAAGAAGATAAAAAGGCTTTATAGTGGTTTGGCTGTTAATGAAGCCTACGTCTACTTTGTAATTTCTTTATTTCCTTTGTAGACTGATTGTTGTTACAAGAAGTGTTTGATTACAAGGCTTTTGACTGTCCTTTTCTAGACTAAATCTCCAAGGTTAGAATCCACTAGAGAATCACAGTGAATCTCTTTGGAGATTGTTGTGAGGGAGATGGAGAGTGAATAAAGTTTCCAGTAGAGCTTCAACAACCAGGCCAGAGAAGATCCAGTTTATTGTACAGGTAGGATGGTATTTATAGAGATCGGAGAGCTTCTGGACCAGGCCTATTCATTAACTGCTTACAAATGATCATAGATGCCACGAAGCTTAGCACGTGACCCAAGCCAAAACAATTGATAGCTAGCGATCCATAGACTTAGCTCAGATGCGAGCCAACAACTTGCTCATTTTCCCTTTGCTTCGTTGTGTTGGATCGCACTTACTCCATGGTTAAGTATGGCTCGCTGGCGATCCATATTGTATGGATCGTCAGCGATCCATATACTTAGCATATTTTTGCATTTTGTCTTCTAGGCTTCTTTGCTTTTCACTTACCGTAGCGACCCAATGATAAAGTATGGATAGTTGGCGATCCATGGTGTATGGATCACTAGCGATCCATACACTTAGTCTATTTTTGGACTTTGATGTTTGGTATTCTCTCATTGCCTTGTATCGACGTTATTCACGTAGTCTCATTGCACATCGCTTTGTTTTGATGACGATTTACTTGTTAGTTGCATTTGGCTGTTGATCGGACTGGATGCGTGCTTGTTTCTTGGTTTAGTCAAACTCGGTTGTTGCTTTAGCCCCTTTTGGTTGAGTCAAGTGCCATTTTGACTCCATTAAATCCTTCTGTTTTCTCTTGGATCTTGATGGGTTAAAAACCTGGTTAACATTTGCCCCCAGAGTACGTCTTTGTTGAAAACAAGGCATGCTCTGAAAGTTATCACCTTTAGTCTCTGCTTGTTGAATTCCAAGTAATCGTGGTAGAGCTTTGCGGAAGTGGGCAAGATCACGCTGCTTGATCACTTAGTTTTGGTCTCGACTGCTACTGTTTGTCATAATGGATCAAATTTCTCTCTACAGCTTCTTGGTATACCTTGAAATAGCATGTGGATGTCGCGGTGCAAATTTGAAGTCGGAGATGGGCACTTCTATGGATCGCTGGCGATCCATAGCTGATGGATCGCTGGCGATCCATAGCCGATGAATCGCTTGTGACTCGAGTACTTAGGATATTTTTCGTGTTTTTTGTTTCCTATTTATGCGGTTGAGCCGACCCATCTCTTCACTCTCACGCAACGTGATCTTTTTCTTCGTGTGATCTGAACATTTACGGTAATTCTAGCCTTTAATCCTTTAACTTGCAGCAAGTGTAGCCTTCAATCCATCGACTCGGTCTATCGCCTCCTAAAATCCGATCTTGCCCAAGCCTTCCGCCGTGATTCCCTCTACATTGCTACCACCAGGAGCATCGCCACTGCCTCTTCAGACCATTTCTGACCAAAACCCTATTTTTCCTTTGCATTGGATCGTTGCCGTCCTATCCTTAGCTCGCCACCAGCCTATCTTTGGTTCACTGTTCTAAGCCTTCGACCAATCCTGTGTTTTAGAGTTCAAAGAGGTGGGTTTGCTAAACATAGTGTTCGTTTAATGATTTGATGGCAATTTTGCATTTGTGATATTGGTTTTGAGGAGTTTGAGTTTATTACAGCTTAATGGAGGAAGATAGTAAATCGAGTCTTGATCTTCTCCCAGAATGACATTTGGACCTTGTCCCGGTGCTTGACACGTTTTGCTATCTTCGCCCATTGAGCCAGAATTGACTTATGCCAAGCTCCATAACTGATATTTCATGAAATATCGTGAATTGGTTCTGGCTCTTCCGAAGAATTTGGACTTTTCTTACTTGCTTTTTGCACGCTCGGTGTCCCTGTAATGAAACGAATTTTCTACGTCGCTTCGGACAACAGATCCGTTGTCGATCGTTGACCGATAACAGGTTAGTGTAGAGGAAGTAAAAACAAATGAAAATAATGTGGGAAGTCCTTTTCCACTGCAAGCGAACTATCTACACGGGATACAGCGTTTGTAGTCTTTCGAACACCGAGCTCACCCGATATAGATAGCACACTGCACTTGCGCTGGTATATCCTTGAACCCCGTTGTGTCGGTACGAATCAATATCTCTTTTGAATTCAAGTGTTGTAGGGGAAATTATTAGTTTAGAATAGAATCACCTGACCGTTTTCAGTGCGAGTTCCATTGTTTTAGAATGAAGTATCCATCTTCACGCCGTAAGTCAAGGGGCGGAAGCCCAACACTTTTGGAAGTTGAGGAAACCTGGCTCTTTTGGAAGTTGAGTCGTTGTCCTTTGCCTATTCTTCTTCCACTTCATAGGCTGAATATGGCCAGTTGGTTCCAGTAGGTCCAGTTTTGAATCGAACTCCCCCCAATTTTAGGGTTCTCAACCCACCGAAAAGAGCTTCTTCCACGGTTTTTGATAAGGTTCTGCACAATATTTGCGTGTAACGCGACATACCAGAGAGAGATGTACGCTTTCCAAAAAAGAACGAGTTTGCTCACATGCCTCCCCAGGATATGCCGCTTGCCATCGGTTATTTGTCTGAATGGATCTATGACTCCTTTCAATGACTTTTTGCGTAAGACTCTTTCGAATTTAGGCATTGCCCCATTCTAGATTCATCCCAACGATTGCGCCATCCTAACTTGTTTGCACGTTCTTTTTATGCGCACATTCAATTGCGTTCCAAGCTTCGAAGAGTTACGGTACTTTCTTTCACTCAAGAGAAGGGACGAGTATCTGTCTTTGGTCGTAATGGAAGCCCAAAGGAATCACAAAATCGTATTATGACTGTAGAGCAACCTGTCCCAGTTTAAGACCAAATATTTCTTCGTCCTACGCCTCGAAGGATTTAATTGTCTATGGACGACGAAGGGTAAGTTTTTTTCCCTACTTATTGAGTTTCAACATGTCGTTGTGGAGTTTCTAACAAGTTGGACATTTCTTGCAGTTATCCCGAGGCTGAATAAGGACCTGTCTCTCAACGAACTTTGTCCAACCCTGAAGGCTATCGATGCCGAGGAGATGTCTATTAAAGTCTTGCTGGCTGACGAGAACTTACTCCGATATGGATTATTGCATCCGGGGAGGTCCGCTGTTCCTGTTGAATCCCCTTCTCCTTCTAGATTTAGGGTTCGCATGCGATTCACTTCCTCTTCTCATGGGTCCGAAGATGGCTTTTCTCAAGAGAGAGAGAGAGAGGGCTTATCCAGAGAATCAGCCAAAGAGGCTCATGATGGAAGAGACATTGTTGTGATTGGAGTTAGTCGCGGGCCAGAATGCCTCTGATCCCAAAGGAAGGAGAAGAAGAGTTCAAACAGAGAGAAGGCAAAGTCGCACTGAACTTAGAAAAAAGGAGGGGGAAATCGGGAGTAGTAGCGGTGAGTCTACTTCTAGCGATGACTTCTACGCAGAATCCGATGATGGGGATTCTGAATCGTATGATGAAACTCTAGGGATGATCCCCATTATTTCGAGCTCGCCTCCTCTAAACACAAGTGATAAAGACAATACCCCAAGGATCGAGGGATGTCAGGATTCTCTGAGCAAAGATGTTGGCGCAGAGTTTGGTGATTTAAGCGATGTTTACGTCAATTTCGACGCGCTTATGGGGGAAGGTTTCAGATTTGAGGACATGCCTCCTCGCTCGAGCCATGTCGCATCCGAAGTTAGTCTGATTCCCTTTGCGGCGCCTGCCCAATCTGCTTTGTGACGTCATTTTAGGGTCTCCTCCCAAGCACATCACACGCTTCATTAGGGTCACACTCACTTGTACACACACTTTCAATGTCTATTTTCTATTGCTAAAGCCTTTTGATTCGTGTCAGATATGACGAAAGGACGTTGCCTTTATGTTGACTTCGAGGAATTCACCGACTCCCGGTGCTGGTCCAAGCATTCTTCCGGTCGTCACCAGCCTCGGGAGACGGAGGAAGAATATAGAAGACGAAAGGATCTAGAGGCCGAAACTCGCTGCCAAGATGAATGAGAGCGGAGCCGGTCATACAAAGGCGGGTATGAGAAGAGGAGGACTTTCGATGAGAAGGAGAAGCCATTAAAGTGGTCAAAATTCAATCACCATCCCCATTTTTCAGAATAACAAGCTTTTGCTCCAATGCACTCATCAACTAGTCAAGAAATCCCCGTTACTTCTGCCCCTATTCCGCCTTCAACTTACAACCCCTCATCTTTTGTTGTGCTTGCCCCGTTGCTTCATGTCTCCATAGGAGACCCGTCTATATTCTTCCATCGGGTTCTCCTAAGCTTGAGGCGACGCTCCCCAGGTGGTTTCTAAGGAAAGTTAAGTTTGATCGTAAACTCCGTCCAGTCCATAGGGATTCTAACATATCACATCTTCAGGCTATTCAAAACGATTTAGATCAGGTCAAAGGGTGGAAACAATTATGTAAGCAACTAGCAAATACCAATCGTAATAACTACTAGGAAATCCTCTCTTTTGAGTCGGAGAAGAATGATTTTGAAAGAGCGTCGACAGAACATGATGCCAGGATTAAACAGCTAGAGGGGGAGAAAGAAGCGGTGCTGCGAGAAAGCAAAAGGAATGCCCACTTGCTGAAAGAAGTGAAAGAGGCCCACGAGAGAATTGAGATCGTCTATAGGGACGAAATAAAAAAGCTCATGCTGAGGAGGTCAAATTGAAAGAGGAAGTAGCTGCTCGTAGGGCGACAAGGGAAGCCAGAAGAAAACTATCTCCGACCATGACCTTATCGTTGAGGGCACAATAAGACCATCTTCGATTAGGCTGCAACGATCGTCCGACTATAGGACCAAGTCACGCAGCTTAGCGCTGATAAGTCTCACGTTGAGGTTGAAAAGGCCGTCATTACGGTGGTTCATCTGGAGCTTCAAAACGATTTCGAAAGGAAGATGGAAAAGATGAACGAGACAATCTTGAATGTTTACGTCAATTCTCTACTTCATCAGGAGAGTCTTAGCTACTTAGGCCCGAAATTTCCACGCACCCTCGCCGTGGTCTGGGAAGAAATCTTAACCGCTTTCGTAACAGCGATGACATTTACACCGAGCGAGAGTTAGAAAACGCCTACCTTAATGAAGAGTCAAAGAAGGCGTTGTTGGAGGGCCAGGAGATTTTGCGGATCAAGAGGGAGAAAGAAGCTACCGAGTCATGAGCCATTCTAACTCCATTAAATCCTTTCGTTTTCTCTTGGATTCTGATGGGTTAAAAACCCAGATAACATAGCTATTTTTTTGCTCAGATTGCAGTGACTTCTTCATACTAACTCGAAATCAAACGAGACTTCGACCAATGAACTTCCACCTAAAATATGGATAATATGGAACACTCAGATACTTCAGCTTATGAAATTATACCATAGTTCTCCATGATAATTAATAGTTATACCTAGAAAATAACAGGCTGCATCCCCATATTTGAACTCAGCCTTGGCAGAAGCCACTATTTTTTTCATACTACAATAACTTCTTCATGCTAACTTGGAATCAGGCGAGATTTTGACCAATGAACTCCCACCTAAATTACCGACAATATGGAACACTTGGATACTTCATCTCTTGAACGCACACTGTAGTTCTCCATGGTGCTTAATAGTTGTACTTGAAAAATAACAGGCTATATCCTCATATTTGAACTCCGCCTAGGCAGAAGGCGCTATTTTTTTAGACTGCAATAACTTCTTCATAATAACTCGGAATCAGGTGAGACTTCGATCGATAAACTCCCACTTAAATTACTGACAATATGGAACACTCGTATCCCTCATCTAGTTCTCCATGGTAACTAACAGTTGTACTTAGAAAATAATAGGCTACATCCCCATATTTGAACTCCGCCTAGGCATAAGCTGCTACTATTTTTTCAAACTGCAGCAGCTTCTTCATACTAACTCGAAATCGGGCGAGACTTCGACTGATAAACTCCCACCAAAATTACGAACAATATAGAGCACTCGAATACTTCAGCTTATGAACATATATCGTAGTTCTCCACGGTGATTAACAATTGTACTTAGAAAATAACAGATTACATCAACATATTTGAACTCCACAAAGGCAGAAGCCGTTATTTTTTTGTTGATACCGCAATAACTTCTTCATATTAACTTAAAACCAAACGAGACTTCGATCGATGAACTCCTACCTAAATCACGGACAATGTGGAACACTCGGATACTTCAGCTTATAAAAGTATATCGTAGATCTCCATGGTAATTAAAAGTTGTATTTAGAAAATAACAGGTTGTATCTCCATATTTAAACACTGCCTAGGCGAAAGCCACTATTTTTTTGTTTATACCGTGATAATTTCTTCATACTAACTCAGAATCAGGCGAGACTTTGACCAATGAACTTCCACCTAAATTGCCGACAATATGAAACACTTGGATACTTTATCACTTGAACGCATATTGTAGTTCTCCATGGTTACTAACAGTTGTACTTAGAAAATAACAGGCTACGTCCCCATATTTAAACTATGCCTAGGCGTAGAAGCTGTTATTTTTTTTGTTCACACTGCAATAACTTCTTCATACTAGTTTGGAATTAGGAGAGACTTCAACTGATGAACTCCCACATATATTACAGACAATATGGAACACTCGGATATTTCAGCTTATGAACGTATATTGTAGTTCTCCGTGGCGATTAACAATTGTACATAGAAAATAACATGCTACATCCCTATTTTTGAACTCCGCCTAGGCAGAAGCCGCTATTTTTTTTGTTTAGACTGCAATTCCGTCTTCATGATAACTCGGAATCAAGCGAGACTTTGACCAATGAACTTCCACCTAAATTACGGACAATATGGAACACTTGGATACTTCAGCTTATGAACATGCAATAACTTCTTCATACTAACTCGGAATTCGGCGGGACTTCGACCGATGACCTCCCACATAAATTACAGACAATATGGAACACTGGGGTACTTCGGCTTATGAACATATGCTGTAGTTTTCTAATCTGATTAATAGTTATATTTAGAAAATAATAGGCAACATCCTTATATTTGAATACTATTTCTCTATGAGATGTAAAAGGGTATATTTGGAATTTCAAAACGATACCAAGTAAATTTATTCAATGAATTCTCTTTATAAGCAGTAAAGATAATTATTACATATTGAATACTAAATATTACTTCTTAATTATTAAAGAATTATTTTCAATCATTAATTGCTAAAAATTTATTATTAAAAAGTAAATATTAAATATTAGCCTTAAATTATTGATTATTAGTTATTACTTTTCAATTATTTAATAGTAATGACTAAATAATCATTATTGATAAATAAATGTTAATTATTAATAATAATAATTTAATATTTTTTATTAATTTTTAATTATTCATAGTTTAATTTTAATTATTGATTATTAAAAATTAATTCTTAAATATTATATATTACTTCTTTATCATTAATTACTAAATATATTTATTATAAAATTCATCGTGGTAAATTAGGATAAGCCTCTCAAAATTTTGTACTTATAAAAAATAACATAAGTTCCCCTTGCAAATTCCTTGAAACCAGCAGCAAAATAGCTTCGAAAAATAAGCGACGGTAATCTGCCTCGATTTGCAACAGAATTAATGTTGGAAAATTTCCGTCGATAAATTGATGCAATTTGCAATGGTTTAGTGGCGGATATAATAAGTGGACGGTGATAATATAAAAGAATTTGAAATAGAAAAAAATTTAAAATCATCCCTTTTAAATCACACGGAAATCCATTGGTAATTTAGTGATGGAAAATTTCCTCACTGCAATTTGGCGCCATTTTCAGCTTTTCTTGTAATGGTTGTTTCTCCTGCGGATTTGAAACTTATTCATTCTAAATTTCTAAAATTAAATTCTTATGGAATGGTAGACGAAGACTTATGTGAATGCGTTATTCGTAAGACACATGGACTTCCTTGCATGCATGAATTAGCAAAAATTGGCCAAAATGTGGAAATACAATTGGATTTGATTCATGTTCATTGGACTTGGTTACATATTGTTGAAATGGAATAGAAAAGAGATTTTAGTTTGAAGAAAATGTTTAAAGAATTGTTGATTGAAGTTACGAAATTGGAATTACAGCATCAAATGTAATCCTATGAAAAAAAATAAAAGAAGCTGTTTATTTGCAAACATCAACTCTTGCACCTCTGGTTAGTAAAGTCAAAACTCATGGAAGATCTTATTAGAAAATTGATACTTCTACAAAAAGGATGCCTTCCACATTTAAGCTAGGTGAATGTGCTTTAACCCAATGTAGCATAGCTAAAAAATAAAAAGTTGATCCTTGTATTTCAGTAAAAAATGATAAGCTGAGTATTTGTGGACCTAAATATGTAAATTTCAGTATGAATGAAAATTGAACACTAAGGGATTAGAAGCCACATATTGAAGAAATTGTAGATGTCGGTAAGAATGGTAATTATGGATTTAAATGTGTTGCTTCTTTTTTGGGAATAGGAGAATCCCGTTGATAGCAAGTTCGTAAAGAACTAATAGAAGAACTTGAAGAACATTAAGGGATTAAAGACCGAGTGTTTTGTGAAAAAGGTAGAACCAAATATTTGCTAAATGTGCTTAATCATGAAACTGGCGGAGTCGAACCAAGTAAATGGACGATTATGCTTGAGACTAGGTACAAAATAGCCATTAAATATAATATTGTCATTTGTAGTATTAGCGAGAGTTCGAGTTTGACTATTCCACCTTGAAGAGGAAAAATTACATCTCCATTGGAACGTCATGAATTAGGAATTCTTCATGTAAACAATGATCATTTTGTCTAGGTATTATATATTACTCGTTTTATTTTTAATTAAGAAATGAAGAATTTTCGCTTACAATGTATTATTTTTTTTTGTCCAGGCCACTTTCAAACAAACTATCTGGTACCACTAATCTTTACTACTACTAATAATAATTCACTGAATAGGCAATCAACCGCGTCTTTTTGAAATACTCATATTACCCCTTCTATGTTTTTTCTTCTATCTGCATTCCCAAAACTTATTAGAAAAATCTAACTCTCCTTCGTCACTCAAAGAAATAAGTCGATTTTGTCACCACTGAAGGTTCGCAGTCGCAAACTAGGGTTAGTTTACTGCAATTCCAGATCTAGCGTCTTCTTCACCTTTATGTGCATTATCGATCATGGATCGACCGATTAGCGCCTATGGATTTCCTGTTAAACTGTTATTAGTGAGCTATTGTCTTCTCAAACTTTAAGTGTCGATTAAGCATAGAATTAACTTCGATTGGGTGATTCAATGTCAATAAAGAATTGCCCTAATTCATCATTTATACGACATCCATTAACCTCCAATACGAGGTAAATATTCACTGATTTTCATTAGCTCCTTCGAATTTTGATTAGTATTGGGTTCCTTAATGATTTATTTGTTATAATTCAGTTCAAGGTTATTTTTATTTCCTATCCCATTGATATAAATCTCGATTGATGTTGATTGATAACTTTAGGGTTTTCTTTTTAGTTTTGTTTAGATCTATTTGGATGGATAACTTATGTTGTTTCTATTTCTTTAAGTGCTGTTACATTTTTTTAGTTGAAAATTAATTCATTCAATGGACCAAACAATTGCCTGTTTTGAAATATTTCACCCTCCTTACTTACATGGGCATGTATATAGGTTGTTTGAGTATTGATGTCTGATTTGTATCTTAGGTTACATGTGCACGTACATAGGTTGTTCATTGTATCGGTAGCAATTTCAGTGCTCAATTTTATTTGGATACTAAAATATGAACTGGACTACTTTTAAATGATTATTAAAGTCAACTAATCCTCTATATAATCTAAAGTGGTTTTAGAGTTCTTTAAGACTACGTATACTATTGATTTCTACAAATCATATTTCATTGCGCTACTTTATTACCATGTACTGCATAGGTAATTTTTCACTGTAAAAAATATAGTCTTAGTTTTTTTTCCTATCATGTTATGTTCGTCATTTATATACTAATACATGTCTATTTGAGATGTGAATCTATTGACGTGAGTTTATGTTACTTTTTTTTATTTGATTTCTTCATATTAGAAGCATTATGTATTTAACATTTTTTTACATGTTATACTCACTTTCTATTTAAGATGTGAATTGATTCCCTGGTATTCATAGTTGACTTTTTGAGTCACTTGGAATGCGTATGGAAAACCATAAAATATAAATATGTTCATTGTTTGCTATAGGTTTTATTTTTATTTAAGCATGACAATGGTAAGATTTTTTCCTTGAAATTAAGCTTTTCAACCCACCTTGCCCTGTCTTAATACCACTTATACACGTTGGTTGATTTTTTATTTTTAATGACTATTATGTATAAGTGTTCTATGTATTTTTTAAATGTTGGTCAGTTTATTGCAGTATCAAAAAGGATTCAAATTTAGTGTATGCCGACTAAAGAAGTCTATTGTAGTATTAATAGCTTTGGGTAATTTTTTAATTTATCTTTACAAATTGCTTTATTTTCACAACACCTTTTATTAGACGACACAACCATTGCTTACACCGCGAATAACCTCATTCCTACATCACTATATCTAAGGTTACAATCAAACTATTTTGAATTGTTTTGGCATACTACTTTCAAATATTGGTGATTTTGCACTTCCCTTATCTCAAGGTACAATTCATTTTTTAGAATATCTTAAATTCAATATTTTTTCAGCTGTTTTCATTGTTTTTAATGATATACTAAGCAAGTGATTATTTGTTTAGTGATTTATATTTTATGTGTGTAAACAATTGGTTGTTCAGATATGATATAGATATGATATAGTCAGTGGTACCATCTGACAGCAGAGCCATTGAACAAAAATCATTCTTTTTAGAAGGAATAGAAAATCTCCCAAGTCTCAACAACAGGTTTGGCTCACAAAGCACATGAAAAACATAGGCATCAAAGTATTCGACTATTAATAACAATTAATATGATTTTTGGAATTTAGGATTAATTATCATTTAACCTGAAAGTTTGTCAGTGTCTTCATAATTCCTAAATAAAATTGATGTTTTACTTTACTGTACATTTTACATTTTTATATCAATCCTGATATATTGCAGTTACATATTTGGAGATAAGTGTAACATGCCAATTATGACTCACATGTTGGAAAAGCCAAATGGTGTGCAGGCAGGATATGAAAACTGGTGTGAAGGCAGTTGAGATATTAAGGTGTCCATGTCTGAAACTCGCATATTAAGACATCAAGGGGGAGCTGAACATAGAGAGGCGAAACACCAAACTATGTTGGATAGCTACTGCAACTGTGCAAGTCTTGATGTGCATGTCTGATGCATGCAGAAGGTATGAAAATATGAAGCGTGGAGGAGGAACAGAGAGCTGCAGATTGATGCGAGCAGGTTGCAAAGAGGTCTGGTGGTGGTCTGGAGAAAGGTTGGTTACAACAGTCGTATTTAGAGTATATATATCTTATGTAGGGAGATGGTAATGGATAAGCAGAGGTGGTGAAGTTATAAAATGCAACATTCTTAGTTCTTTGCAGGTTAAATTATATATCTTATCTAGAGTGTGTGTGTATGATTTAGAATCATTGTATTGTTTTACTTGGTTCTTGAAAGTAAAATTAGGTCCAATAGATAGTGGGGGACCATTAGTACACACCTGTTCAATGTAGAAAACACATTATTCTTCATTAAAATAGTTTACTTTTTGTTCACTTTCTAAGTGAAACATTGCTTAGCTAGGAATTATTCGCACACATATTGCTAATATCAGGGTATGTCACTACAAGGATAATTCTTTTTAGCGTCGGCATAGAGCCGACTCCGGCCGACTCGAGCCATCGCTAAATGCCGACGCTAAATAGCTCGTCGCCAAGTGAAATGGTGATGGAAAAGGTGACTCGTCCGTCCCCTATTTTAGCGTCGGCTCGAGTCGGCTAGCCGACTCCGGCCGATACTAAACATAGTCCACGTGTAAAAAAATAAGCGACCCTTAGGCCGACCATAGCCGATGCCAGCCGACGCTAATCTGGGTATATTTTTTCTGCATTTCCATCACCCCTTTCTACCATCCATCCACACAATCGTATATATTCCACAAATATACTTCACCAAACAACAATATACATCAAAAATATGTCCAACTAAGAACCACAAAACATCAATATACATCTCCAAATGTTCATACATTTCCAAACGTCCATCATCATAAATATCCATAATATTTACAAAATTCAACCAAAAGTTCATCAGAAAACATATATAAAAACATACCACCACTCACCCCAATCATCATTAACGCCAGATCCCTGTGATGGCGGCATATTCGTTCTGTGCTCTGCCAAGTAAGCAACAATCGCCTCGTCTGGTTGCTGCTTCAATCTAGTCTTCCTCCAATCGTTCAACTCGGCGACTTATGCTTGCAGGGCCGCTATTGTTTCTTCAGCCTGTTGTTTATTGTAAGCGGCTTGCGTCGCAACTTGTATATTAATAAATTCATAGCTATAGTTTATACGTAATATTCAATAAAATTTATAAACTGGTTAATGAATTAATTAAATTCAATAAATAATACCGCTTGATTTTCATATCCATACTGTCTATTTCTGGTCGGCGGGTCGGTAATACGAGCGAATATCATGTCCGTCTCCTCAACGGTCAACTGCTTCCTGCCAGACTCTGCAAGCATGCGAGCAATCTCCTGACCGCATCTCTCCTGTGTTTAGAAATATAACTTTGAGAAGATGAATATTCAATTTAATTACTATTAAATAAGAGAAAAAATTTATAGTCTTTATACCCGGATATTCGCTGATTTGGCGTCTGACCATTCATATGTTACGTTGCCATATTCATTTGTATGCTCGACGACGTGTGTTCGGGTGAGGATGTCCAAATGGACGGTGAAACACCATCTCCCTCCCTCGTCTAAAATTAGATATGATTAAAGAATGTATATAAGTAAATTACAAATAACAATTTTTATATTTACCATTTTTTCTCTATATTGCTGAAAAGACTTGGATCCACCGTGGTATGTTGCAGGATTCTTAAGCATGTTTGCGGAGTTCCTCGATGCTACTGCTGTATAATTTAACTATTATATAAACATTTAAACGAATTATAATTACAGACATATGAAAGTAGAAAATTTACCTTCGCGTCTTCGCTTTTCCAATTTTACAGAAACCGCGCATACAAATTTTCACTCATCTTGTTTGGCTTTTTACCTGCATCTTTTATCTTGGAGAGCGTACCTCTATAGTTTTTCCTCATTTTCCTCTCCCAGTGCGTCCTGAACGTCCCGAGATCTTCGGGATCCACAATAAAGGACGCCTGCACGTTGAAATTTAAATGAATTATATAAATTATATATTATTTTTCGAAGAACAAATATGCCAATCTCAAATTAATTAGAATTTTATACTTACCTGGAGGTCAGCCCATATGGCATCTCTGATATAAAGTGGGATACTATCCCAGTGCTCCCACAAGTCCGTCATCCTACTACGGTAGTTATTTCGAGACACAGCTAAAATGGGCTCGGACGGTTGTAAATCGAAACCCCTGAATACATTTTGATATTGTCAGTTACTAAATCATAAATATACTAGTAGCATGCACTAAATAATATAATGAAGTTGAAGTAAATTAAATACTTACCCTCCATCGGTCTTCGGCACTAAGTATACTCTCTAGCGAATATCAGCCGTACCACTACTACCCTCGCCATGAACAAGGCCTCGTGAACCTTGGGAACGCCTGCTGTGTGACATAATATCTGCTAGAAACATGCATATATATATATATATATATATATCATTTCATATAATGAAAAAACATATATCATTTCATAATTAAAAAACATGGCTGATTAATAATCACATACACATAGCTTACAGCAGAATAATAAAAGAATAATACAACAAATGATATGAATTTCCCTTACAATAACACAGGTTCTAAAATTGACATAATACAACAAACTATAAAAATTTCCATCTTATATACATTACATCATCACTAATTGATAATCAATCTTCATCGTTTTCTGATTCTAACTTAGTCTTGCACTCTATATCGTCATTTCCCTCTAAAGTCTCAAATGCTTCTACTAGAATATTTGATTCATCGTTCAAAGGCCCTATATCAGCATGATCATCAGTTATTATTAAATCATTATTTGGCTCAAGATCTGCTTGATAAGCTGCTTCGTCTGGAATCTTATTTCCGTCAAGTGTAAATCTTGCCTTTGTTTTAAAAACAGCTGACCAGTCTGCTTTATCTCGTTTTAGTGATGGATAGGGAGCAAAATAAACATGTAATGCTTGTTTGGCTAACACGAAAGGATCATACTTTGAGTAATGTGAGATATGGTTTATTTCAATAAGTTTATAGTCTTTGTGTGCGTTGATACCAGAGCCCGGAACATTGCTAAACCAACTGCATCTGAATAAAAATACTCTTTCTGCAAATAAGATAGAATATGTCAATTCCAAACCTGTGTTAAGACGCCGTAAAAATCTTTTATATGTTCATCTGGATCATCGTTTCCTTTGACAAATACACCGCTGTTATAAGTCATTTTTTCAGCACCGTATTCCTTGGTGTTGAATTTAAATCCATTCACGAAGAATATTGGATAAGTGTCGACACTTCTTTTTGGTCCTATCGCAAGATGTTTCAATCCTTCATCACCGACACAATTTCTTTGATCATAAATGTATTTCGTAAACCAGTTAGCAAATTCTTTGCTGAGATTGCCAAGTGGATGTTCTGATTCATAAATACTGCAAATATATGTATACGTATATTAAGTGCAAAATCAATTAAAACTGGGTAACTCGTAAATAATGCAAATATGTACTATTATCGAGAATTATCATTCAATATTTACCTGATAAATGGTGCAACTTCAGCACAATTAAGAAGAACGTATGTGTTTGCTATATGGTAATCTCTATCTCTAACTATATTTCCACACATTTTCCAGCAGCTCGGCCATGCTGTCTAAATATAGAAAACATTGATTCAGAATAATCTTGTTCAATGGCTTCATCATTATGCGAAACACTTGCAAATGATAAGTTCACATCGTCACTGAAATAGTGAGAGAAAAAGAATGAAGCTTCTTCTTCAATATATGATTCGCAAATCGAACCTTCAACTCGTGCTTTTTGTCTAACTTTTTTCTTGACATGATTCAAGTACCTATTACAAAATTTATTCGATTAAAATTTACTTAGATCAAATTTAAATTTAAATTATTATTTCAAATATTCATAATTACCTCTCAATTGAATACATCCATCCATATTGTACAGGACCTCGAATAAGTGCTTCACATGGAAGATGAATAGGTAAATGCTCCATTACATTAAATAAACCTGGAGGAAATATTTTCTCAAGTTTGCAGAGCAGTATAGGGATGTCATTTTCAAGTTTACGAATACGCTCAACTTTTAACGTGGTCGAACAAAGCTCTTTATAAAACAGACTTAATTTTGTTATAGCACTCCACATTTTTACGAGCAATAGTTCTTTGAAAATGACGGGCAAGAAATTTTCCTTCAGGACATGGCAATCGTGACTTTTCATCCCACTCAATTTATTATTTTTTAAAATCAACACATCTACGGAGATTTAAAGAAATCCCATCAGGACATCTCAGCCCTTCAATCCACTTCAACACAAGTTTTACTTGATTGTTGTCTAGCTCATAGCATGCTTTGGTTTTTTTACTAACATTAGGGTTTATATGAAGTTCGGAACGTTTACAATATTGTTCTATGTCACGTCTTCAATTTAGATCGTCCTTAGTTTTACCCTTGACATTCAAAACTGTATTAAACACATTATCAAACACGTTTTTCTCGTTGTGTATCACATCAATATTATGTCGTAGTAAGAGATGCTTCCAATAAGGTAACTCCCAAAATATACTTTGTTTGCACCAATTATGCCGGTTCGATTTACCTGGAATTTCAGTCTGTACTCCAGTTTCATGTAACTTCAAATATTCTTTAACTAGTTCATATAATTCTTCACCTGATAAAGTTGTTGGTCGTTGTCTATTCTCTGCTCAATTTGCTACAAAGTTTTTCTTATCTCTTTTAAAAGTATGATTAACTTGGAGAAAACATCGATGACAATAAAACCATGAAATTTTCCTTCCATATGGTAATGAAAATGCCCGTGTATCTTCCATGCAGTAAGGATAAGCCAGACGACCGGCCATACTCCAGACTGAAAGTACTACGTAAGCCGAAAAATCACCAATAGTCCATAACAAAGATGCAAACAAACGAAAATTCTTTTTTTTCGACGCGTCGTATGTATCCACCCCTTCATACCATAATGTTTTCAACTCTTCGATCAATGGCTGTAGATAAGCATCGATTCCTTGTGTCGGATCATCAGGACCAGGGACAACAATCGTATGAAACATATATGGAGTTTTCATACACATCCACGAAGGTAAATTATAAGGTGTAATGATAATAGGCCAAGACAAATATTTACTACCAAATTGAGAGAATGGTGAAAATCCATCTGTACATAAACCAAGTCTCACATTACGACTCTCTGATGCAAACACATGATAAGTCTTATCGAAATGTTTCCATGCTTCTCCGTCTGATGGATGTATCAAAGTTCCCTCTTCCTGCGTTCTCACACTGTTTCATCTCATATGTGATGCTGTCGCAGACGACGCATATAACCTTTGAAGTCTGGGAGTGATGGGTAAATAATGCATTCTCTTGTATGGAACTTCCTTTCCTTTTTTTCTCTTGGTTTGTATCTTTCCTCATTACATATTCTGCATTTCTTAAGATTAATGTCATCTTTCCAATACAACATACAACCTTTTATACATGTATCTATCTTTTGGTAAGGCAAACCGAAAGCAGACATTAGTTTTTTCACTTTATAATAACTATCTCACATCAGATTATTGGGTGGCATATGTCATTTTGCAGCTTGTACAACTGTTGTAAATCCAGCTTCTATAAAATTGAATTTTGATTTCATAGTAATGTATTCGGCAGTAACTGTCAATTCTGTTCCGCTACTACAACCTTCCCACAACGGTATTTTCACAGAATCGAGTAAATCATAAATTCTTTTCACCCCTTCAGTCAGTTCTTCTTCGGCATTTACATCATTAACTTGAACAGTAGGGAACATTGACCGTGCTGCATCTTCCACCATATCTACTATTGGATTCATCGTAACATTATTGTTATTCACCTCAACCTCGGGCATTATAGAATTAGATGCACCAATTTTTTCTCCATGACGATCCCAGAAACAATAGTTTGGCACAAAACCAGATTTACACAAATGTACAATAACTAAATCAGGTTCCCGATAATGCAAATGTTGACATTTACGACATGGACAACGAATTTGTGTGCCGCCTTCTTCATTATTAGCTTTAGCAAATTTAACAAATTCATGTACACCATCCTTAAAATGTTTTTTTTATTAAACCTTTCGTTCCTGTTCGACTTTCATACATCCAGGTATGGTCGAGAAGATAGTTGAACATCTTTCCTAATTTAAAAACTTATATATATTATAAATTTCGACAGCATTTATTGTCTATTCCTATACGCATATAGACTTTGCATCTGAAGTTTTATGTGATTATTATCATATTTTCTAATCTACCAAAGCCTTTTGGGACTAAAGGCTTTGTTGCTGTCTTATTTTCGTTTAAATTATTTATATTATTTAGAGATAGACTAAAATACCTACACCCAATTATTCTCAATTCACACTTTCACACTTTCAAATTCACACTTTCACTCTTTCAAATTTCCAATTCCCAAATCACACTTTCAAATTCTAAATACCTACACCAAATTATTCCAATTCACACTTTCAAATTCAACAGTTTCATACTAATTAAAAATAAGCTAATACACTAAATTGGCAATGCCTACACCCAATTATCATCACAATAATGTACATTTAAACCTAACTAAACAATTTAATACGAAATTAAGGTTTAGAAAATTATCAAATTCAAAAGCAAAGGAGATTCCGACGAGTTTTGACGAGTTCTAGGCTTCTACGGCGACAACGATGGAGGGTGACGGCTGGAGAGGGTCGGAATCGATGATAGGGAAGAGAAAAAAAATCGTTTTTTTAGGAAGCAAAGAAATTAAGGAAGAAGTGTTCGGATGAAACCTGTATAAGCGATATGGCGTCGGCTAGCGTCGGCCTACATCGGCCCGTAGGGCGTTGGCTAGCATCCGCCGTATATATTTTTTTAAATTCTTTTTTTACATCTATTTCGTTTAAAAAAATAAAAAACACTACTACATCATATAGTAAAATAAAATTGACATTTATTATTGTTATTATTATTGACCCAATGACGGGTCCTGATAGGTTAAATTGGTATTTTCGATGATATATGTTCGTCTAATTCGAAAAAAAATTCGTTGTTGAAAATCTAACTCGCACGACCAATTTATGCAACTTTTAGTCGATCCGCTATAGAAATTCGATAAAGGTGGTTATATGTAACATTTTAAAGAATTAAAATAATTTTTTAAACTGTTGGATAATCAATTATGATTTTTAAATGTATTTGGTATAATAAAATTATATAAAATAAATTATGCAGCGTAAAAATAAATTCTTTAGATCTTATGTCGATCTAAGGTATTTCGGGGATGTTTCCAGAATATGGTTAAAAAATAAACGAATCTGGGGTGTCGATCTTGAATTTCCAATTTATGACCGTTCGTGGACTTTTGGACAAAAAACCTTCGTTCGAAGGCCGAACGACCTTCAAACGAGATCAAATTTGAAACAGTGATGCTTTGTAGTGCTTTAATGGAATCCGTGCGGTTGGATTTCCAAAAAAAATGATCGCCTACAAAATTATCCTAGAAATATGTCATTTTGTAGGAGTTAGCTATAACACTTATATTAAGTATTCACGAGGCCCTATTTTAAAGTATTCTAGTAGTGTGTAAAGGAGAAAGTTACACGATCAAAAGCCATGAATCATGCATGACTTTGTCCATTTCACTATTATTAATTACATGTTACCAAATGTTAATTTATTGTTTACACGTATATATGATTTTTTTGTGGGTATGCTCTGTTTTATTGGAATTTTACCTTTTAACTGTGATTAAATTTATAATATTCATCAAATAAAACTTTTATTATTATCGCCATTATGGAACTAGATAAGTTGAGATAAAGTCCATTATGATAGTGATGTATGAAAATGATATTGTACAAGTTAAATAGATTGATGCAATTGGACATGCATATTTTTAGATTGACAAAAAAATGTTGTTTACTTTCTGCTTCCATTGCTTTACTAGAAAAGAAAACTAATAATACTTTAACAAATACTTTAACAAATAGAATGATTTTACCTTACTTTTTTCGAAAACATTGCAATACAATTACCTAAAACACCCAACAATCTATCCACATAGTTAGCTGGTTCAACACCAATTTTGAATATTTAAACTTATGCTTCTTTTTTTCCCTTGCTCGTGTATTTTTTATAGTAAAATGCAAAAAGTTCATGTAAAAAAGCCAACAGTCCATCCAAGAAGCTCATAGGTCTAATATTAATGTTTGTAACATAGTAAGATACATGTATAATTTGATCCAATGGAGTTCTTTGGACATTTAATGGTGTAAGTTTTTCATGGTAGTGACCAACTCTTGAGAACTCTTTTTCAAAGAATATTTTCAAATAAGAGTTGAGAATATTCTTTTAAATCTGAAACAACTTTTATAAAGATATATTGTGGTTACACTAGCCCGCACTTTGCATGCTGCTATACTAGTATATAGTAAGTGGTTTGCTAATCGTCATATTAAAGCTGAACAATGAGAGAATATATTTGGAGATAGAAAAGAGCAGAGGGAAAGTTTGAGCTAATGTACCAATAATGTTTTTTGAAATTAAATTATAATTTTATATTGAATTATTGAATATCTTGTTATAAATATCATTTTGTAGTATCATTCTTGCTTGAAATGATTGAAAATCAATGTTGAATATCATTCAACTATTATATAATTATTGTTTGAAGCTGTGTCATTGATTTGCAAAAGATTAACTTGAGAATCCCTGACAATTTTTGTTGATAATCTGGGCGTTGCATAAGCAAAATATAAACCACATCTGGATTCAATGTGAAATCTATATAAGAATGCTTAGAGCATACATTAGAAATAAGAAAACCATGTCATTATACTACTTGGACTATGCAAATCAACGTTGCCACTAAACGCTAAATCATTGAAACAACGTAGCTGTCAGGGATCGTATGAACAGAAGATTAGCACCCTTTGGGAGTCAATATTTCTTGGAACAAATGTGGGAAAAAAAAAATCAAAACCATGTCCGGCCATATCATGGTAAATTACTTAACATTGCTCCAACTTAGCAATGAAAATAAGAAAACAATGTTACTCTATGGCTTCGAACATGTAAATCCACATTTTCTCCTGACGTTGATACAATTCAAATAAGTAGTTGGTAGGGATTGTGTAAACATAAACTAAGTAACCCTTGGAAATTAATGTGTTGGAGCTACATTGGAAAAATAATAACAACGTAAAAGCATGTGTTGTAAAGAATTAAACCATGTCTACCTCAGGCGTTGAAAACTCTAAACCAACGCTTGGCATTGGCACTGATATCCAAAAACCACGTCTCGCCGCTGCTTGGATATGCTATAGGCGCATGTAATGTAGGCGCAGTATTTATTTATCCACATCCATTTCAGGTTTGCTGAAATAGAAGCATCACAATACACATGCATTAACAATAGAGTCACATTTACGAACCATGGAATAACAACACAAAACATGGAATAAGAACAAGACAACATGCAATAACAAAACATGGAATAATAACATGGAATACTGACAACAATAACCGCAACAACAATTGTTTAAATATTGAAACATGGAATAACAACAACATGGAATATTGACAACAACAATTGCAACAACAACTGTTTAAATATTGACAACATGGAAGAATGAAACATGGAACAATAATAGGAAAACATGGAATAATAAACCAACATCAAATTACATAAAGTCAATTATATAAAACAACATTACTAGTAGAATGGAGTATTCAACTACATAAAGTCAATCACAAAATGTCACTGCATGAAATAACAAGCCGGCATCAAATTCACTACATAAATACAAATAGTTTCAATAATCCCCTGACAATTAAGCTTCTTTTTGAACAAATCGAGCATAGATCTTTCTTGATTTGGTTAGAGCTTTGCAGATCCTATCAAGATGAGACAAGCCTAAATTTTCTGTTAGCGATGAGGCCAAAGTGATTCGTTCATCAGCACGTTATGAAGTTCTTCATATCTCTATATGTACAAAAAGAATATATATTACAAACCGATGTAAATAATGTTAAACAAACAAGTATAAAATTTGAATTGTATGCTAACCGTATACAAATGGTCATAGGATGGAAGAGTTCTTCGTTGACATGGTTGTTCATTGCCCGGTTGAACTTTTAATATAGAACGGGGAAAATATCAATCAAAATAATCATTAATCACTGTAACATCGGATTCAAAAAGTGGTATAAAGCGGTATTTCTCACTCACGCAATGATTTTTCTATTCATTCCATAAGTTTTCCATAAAATTATAAAGCACATTATAAGTTGTTGAAGTAGCACCCATCTTTTTACTTTTTGATGGAATAATAAGTCGTGGAATATTTCAAACTCTACCAAATTGCCTCAAAACTAGAGTAGGATGATACAGTTTAACATAACTTAAGCATAACAAACAACTATTGTACCAAGCAATTTGTGGAAAAGGATGAAATTCTCATGCATGTATGTATGGATCAACGATTACCAAATTATTGTACGAAGGTAAATTATAAGGTGTAATGATAATAGGCCAAGACAAATATTTACTACCAAATTGAGGGAATGGTGAAAATCCATCTGTACATAAACCAAGTCTCACATTACGACTCTCTGATGCAAACACATGATAAGCCTTATCGAAATGTTTCCATGCTTCTCCGTCTGATGGATGTATCAAAGTCCCCTCTTCCTGCGTTCTCACACTGTTTCATCTCATATGTGATGTTGTCGCAGACGACGCATATAACCTTTGAAGTCTGGGAGTGATGGGTAAATAATGCATTCTCTTGTATGGAACTTCCTTTCCTTTTTTTCTCTTGGTTTGTATCTTTCCTCATTACATATTCTGCATTTCTTAAGATTAATGTCATCTTTCCAATACAACATACAACCTTTTATACATGTATCTATCTTTTGGTAAGGCAAACCGAAAGCAGACATTAGTTTTTTCACTTTATAATAACTATCTCACATCAGATTATTGGGTGGCATATGTCATTTTGCAGCTTGTACAACTGTTGTAAATCCAGCTTCTATAAAATTGAATTTTGATTTCATAGTAATGTATTCGGCAGTAACTGTCAATTCTGTTCCGCTACTACAACCTTCCCACAACGGTATTTTCACAGAATCGAGTAAATCATAAATTCTTTTCACCCCTTCAGTCAGTTCTTCTTCGGCATTTACATCATTAACTTGAACAGTAGGGAACATTGACCGTGCTGCATCTTCCACCATATCTACTATTGGATTCATCGTAACATTATTGTTATCCACCTCAACCTCGGGCATTATAGAATTAGATGCACCAATTTTTTCTCCATGACGATCCCAGAAACAATAGTTTGGCACAAAACCAGATTTACACAAATGTACAATAACTAAATCAGGTTCCCGATAATGCAAATGTTGACATTTACGACATGGACAACGAATTTGTGTGCCGCCTTCTTCATTATTAGCTTTAGCAAATTTAACAAATTCATGTACACCATCCTTAAAATGTTTTTTTTATTAAACCTTTCGTTCCTGTTCGACTTTCATACATCCAGGTATGGTCGAGAAGATAGTTGAACATCTTTCCTAATTTAAAAACTTATATATATTATAAATTTCGACAGCATTTATTTTCTATTCCTATACGCATATAGACTTTGCATCTGAAGTTTTATGTGATTATTATCATATTTTCTAATCTACCAAAGCCTTTTGGGACTAAAGGCTTTGTTGCTGTCTTATTTTCGTTTAAATTATTTATATTAATTAGAGATAGACTAAAATACCTACACCCAATTATTCTCAATTCACACTTTCACACTTTCAAATTCACACTTTCACTCTTTCAAATTTCCAATTCCCAAATCACACTTTCAAATTCTAAATACCTACACCAAATTATTCCAATTCACACTTTCAAATTCAACAGTTTCATACTAATTAAAAATAAGCTAATACACTAAATTGGCAATGCCTACACCCAATTATCATCACAATAATGTACATTTAAACCTAACTAAACAATTTAATACGAAATTAAGGTTTAGAAAATTATCAAATTCAAAAGCAAAGGAGATTCCGACGAGTTTTGACGAGTTCTAGGCTTCTACGGCGACAACGATGGAGGGTGACGGCTGGAGAGGGTCGGAATCGATGATAGGGAAGAGAAAAAAATCCTTTTTTTAGGAAGCAAAGAAATTAAGGAAGAAGTGTTCGGATGAAACCTGTATAAGCGATATGGCGTCGGCTAGCGTCGGCCTACATCGGCCCGTAGGGCGTTGGCTAGCATCCGCCGTATATATTTTTTTAAATTCTTTTTTTACATCTATTTCGTTTAAAAAAATAAAAAACACTACTACATCATATAGTAAAATAAAATTGACATTTATTATTGTTATTATTATTGACCCAATGACGGGTCCTGATAGGTTAAATTGGTATTTCGATGATATATGTTCGTCTAATTCGAAAAAAAATTCGTTGTTGAAAATCTAACTCGCACGACTAATTTATGCAACTTTTAGTCGATCCGCTATAGAAATTCGATAAAGGTGGTTATATGTAACATTTTAAAGAATTAAAATAATTTTTTAAACTGTTGGATAATCAATTATGATTTTTAAATGTATTTGGTATAATAAAATTATATAAAATAAATTATGCAGCGTAAAAATAAATTCTTTAGATCTTATGTCGATCTAAGGTATTTCGGGGATGTTTCCAGAATATGGTTAAAAAATAAACGAATCTGGGGTGTCGATCTTGAATTTCCAATTTATGACCGTTCGTGGACTTTTGGACAAAAAACCTTCGTTCGAAGGCCGAACGACCTTCAAACGAGATCAAATTTGAAACAGTGATGCTTTGTAGTGCTTTAATGGAATCCGTGCGGTTGGATTTCCAAAAAAAATGATCGCCTACAAAATTATCCTAGAAATATGTCATTTTGTAGGAGTTAGCTATAACACTTATATTAAGTATTCACGAGGCCCTATTTTAAAGTATTCTAGTAGTGTGTAAAGGAGAAAGTTACACGATCAAAAGCCATGAATCATGCATGACTTTGTCCATTTCACTATTATTAATTACATGTTACCAAATGTTAATTTATTGTTTACACGTATATATGATTTTTTTGTGGGTATGCTCTGTTTTATTGGAATTTTACCTTTTAACTGTGATTAAATTTATAATATTCATCAAATAAAACTTTTATTATTATCGCCATTATGGAACTAGATAAGTTGAGATAAAGTCCATTATGATAGTGATGTATGAAAATGATATTGTACAAGTTAAATAGATTGATGCAATTGGACATGCATATTTTTAGATTGACAAAAAAATGTTGTTTACTTTCTGCTTCCATTGCTTTACTAGAAAAGAAAACTAATAATACTTTAACAAATACTTTAACAAATAGAATGATTTTACCTTACTTTTTTCACATTTGTTTATAGCTTTAACAAATATTCTTCAACTGCTCATCGATAGATGGAGAAAAATAGGACATCATGTTACCATTTTTCGACCGTTAATATTATTTGAAGTTCTGAAACATTGGAGTACAATTACCTAAAACACCCAACAATCTGTCCATTAATATTATTTGAAGTTCGAAAACATTGCAATACAATTACCTAAAACACCCAACAATCTATCCACATAGTTAGCTGGTTCAACACCAATTTTGAATATTTAAACTTATGCTTCTTTTTTTCCCTTGCTCGTGTATTTTTTATAGTAAAATGCAAAAAGTTCATGTAAAAAAGCCAACAGTCCATCCAAGAAGCTCATAGGTCTAATATTAATGTTTGTAACATAGTAAGATACATGTATAATTTGATCCAATGGAGTTCTTTGGACATTTAATGGTGTAAGTTTTTCATGGTAGTGACCAACTCTTGAGAACTCTTTTTCAAAGAATATTTTCAAATAAGAGTTGAGAATATTCTTTTAAATCTGAAACAACTTTTATAAAGATATATTGTGGTTACACTAGCCCGCACTTTGCATGCTGCTATACTAGTATATAGTAAGTGGTTTGCTAATCGTCATATTAAAGCTGAACAATGAGAGAATATATTTGGAGATAGAAAAGAGCAGAGAGAAAGTTTGAGCTAATGTACCAATAATGTTTTTTGAAATTAAATTATAATTTTATATTGAATTATTGAATATCTTGTTATAAATATCATTTTGTAGTATCATTCTTGCTTGAAATGATTGAAAATCAATGTTGAATATCATTCAACTATTATATAATTATTGTTTGAAGCTGTGTCATTGATTTGCAAAAGATTAACTTGAGAATCCCTGACAATTTTTGTTGATAATCTGGGCGTTGCATAAGCAAAATATAAACCACATCTGGATTCAATGTGAAATCTATATAAGAATGCTTAGAGCATACATTAGAAATAAGAAAACCATGTCATTATACTACTTGGACTATGCAAATCAACGTTGCCACTAAACGCTAAATCATTGAAACAACGTAGCTGTCAGGGATCGTATGAACAGAAGATTAGCACCCTTTGGGAGTCAATATTTCTTGGAACAAATGTGGGAAAAAAAAATCAAAACCATGTCCGGCCATATCATGGTAAATTACTTAACATTGCTCCAACTTAGCAATGAAAATAAGAAAACAATGTTACTCTATGGCTTCGAACATGTAAATCCACATTTTCTCCTGACGTTGATACAATTCAAATAAGTAGTTGGTAGGGATTGTGTAAACATAAACTAAGTAACCCTTGGAAATTAATGTGTTGGAGCTACATTGGAAAAATAATAACAACGTAAAAGCATGTGTTGTAAAGAATTAAACCATGTCTACCTCAGGCGTTGAAAACTCTAAACCAACGCTTGGCATTGGCACTGATATCCAAAAACCACGTCTCGCCGCTGCTTGGATATGCTATAGGCGCATGTAATGTAGGCGCAGTATTTATTTATCCACATCCATTTCAGGTTTGCTGAAATAGAAGCATCACAATACACATGCATTAACAATAGAGTCACATTTACGAACCATGGAATAACAACACAAAACATGGAATAAGAACAAGACAACATGCAATAACAAAACATGGAATAATAACATGGAATACTGACAACAATAACCGCAACAACAATTGTTTAAATATTGAAACATGGAATAACAACAACATGGAATATTGACAACAACAATTGCAACAACAACTGTTTAAATATTGACAACATGGAAGAATGAAACATGGAACAATAATAGGAAAACATGGAATAATAAACCAACATCAAATTACATAAAGTCAATTATATAAAACAACATTACTAGTAGAATGGAGTATTCAACTACATAAAGTCAATCACAAAATGTCACTGCATGAAATAACAAGCCGGCATCAAATTCACTACATAAATACAAATAGTTTCAATAATCCCCTGACAATTAAGCTTCTTTTTGAACAAATCGAGCATAGATCTTTCTTGATTTGGTTAGAGCTTTGCAGATCCTATCAAGATGAGACAAGCCTAAATTTTCTGTTAGCGATGAGGCCAAAGTGATTCGTTCATCAGCACGTTATGAAGTTCTTCATATCTCTATATGTACAAAAAGAATATATATTACAAACCGATGTAAATAATGTTAAACAAACAAGTATAAAATTTGAATTGTATGCTAACCGTATACAAATGGTCATAGGATGGAAGAGTTCTTCGTTGACATGGTTGTTCATTGCCCGGTTGAACTTTTAATATAGAACGGGGAAAATATCAATCAAAATAATCATTAATCACTGTAACATCGGATTCAAAAAGTGGTATAAAGCGGTATTTCTCACTCACGCAATGATTTTTCTATTCATTCCATAAGTTTTCCATAAAATTATAAAGCACATTATAAGTTGTTGAAGTAGCACCCATCTTTTTACTTTTTGATGGAATAATAAGTCGTGGAATATTTCAAACTCTACCAAATTGCCTCAAAACTAGAGTAGGATGATACAGTTTAACATAACTTAAGCATAACAAACAACTATTGTACCAAGCAATTTGTGGAAAAGGATGAAATTCTCATGCATGTATGTATGGATCAACGATTACCAAAATAATAAATAAGCAATTTTTATCAGAATTGTAATGTAATAATCTACAAAAAAATATGTTATACTTAATTGTATAGAAAATACCTCATGTTCTTGAATATTATCGAGATAAATTCTAAGAGCCTAAGAGGCTTTATTGAATAGCGATAATCATTTCCAGAATCTTAACGAGATGATCTTGGTGAACTTTCGTTATAAAATTTAGTTGATGGATGCAAATTTAGAAAATGCTCATAGATCTAGGATTCTAATAATCCTAAGAATCCTGCTATCTATTTCACCTCCACTCTACTCGCTAGCCCAAGTTGTCTACACAACCAACACAGAGTTGCTGACCTTTAAGAATGATTATGTATTTCTTCCAAATTAGCAAGTTGTTTCATGTACTGCACAGGTACATGTGACTTGCTTTTATCAACAAATAACATATTCCCAACTAGATATAAATGATATGCACGAGCAACTTGTTTGATTTTTTTCGCTTCCCATTCATCACAGACACCATCAAAAATTTCAAGCAACTTAGTAAAGGTATTTTATATCCAACACCATCCTTTATTATTTGTTTGACTTCTTCCTTAATGGTCCTAAATTGTCGACCACCATATCTATTATACCATTTTTGGGATAGTCAAATGTTTGTATTGGTAATACTTCAACTGGAATGTGTAGTAAAGAAGCAACATCATCTAATGTTATAGCTATCTCACCAAATCGTAAATGAAAAGTATTTGATTTGGGATGCCAACACTCGACAAAAACAGAGATAAGGTACTTTTTTACAATTCTATAACAAGTTTCAAATATAGGATATAATCCCGAAGATTTCAAATATTCCCTACTATCCTTTCACTATTAGTAATTTCGCAATTCAAAAACTTTGTTCCATGATTTATTCATATAAGAGGCTCATATTGGTTGAATTATTTTGAATCTATTAACACCAATGGCAAGCAATATTGGTCGAATGCCGTTGGTCGAATTCAATCAACACCACACTATGACATTGATTGAAATCGACCAACACTCAGAAGCGGCGTTGGTTGATTTAATCAACGCTTGCCATTGGTGTTAATAGATTCAACACAACTCAGAGCAGTGAACGATTGATGCCTAGCCTACTTCCATCTGAATGCGACCAAAATGGTAAATAGATCGTTAAATTGGAAATACTTACCATGTTGCTGCTTAGATCTTCTTTTCGCACGTTTGTCTCCTCGTTGCTTGCCTTTTTCCATCGTTGATTATAGGCTGTGAAGTTGCTAGGGTTTTGGTTGAAAAAAAAGCAGTGGAAGGAAGTAAGAAGGAAAAGTAATATGGATTATAAAAGGGACAAGGGTAATTTAGGAATAAATTGGATAGGAAAATCTAAAACTGTGGTAGGAATTATTTTTTAAAATTGCTGGGGTGGGGAAAGCAAATACTAGGGTGATAATAGATAGAGCCTAATGGGGCGGATTCGGGTGGGTTTTTTGTGCTCCATGACCACCCGGAGTTTTTTAAACCTCGCCTTACCCACCTCATAGACCCGGCGTGAATCTGAATTTTCGTCCCGTACCCGTAAACTGTATAGGTAAGGGTAGACCCGTCCCGCCCCAAGATTCGACGAGGCTCTGTATATTCATTCAAAATTGTGCACTAATGTATACACACACGTATTTGTAAGAAGGGTTGTCACTAAATGACACATTAAGTGTAAATAACAATGTATTTACAATGATAAAGAAAGATAATAAAAGGAGGGGGAAATAATATGCATATGCTATTGTATAATTATCAAAGATGTAAATTAATACTATAGTAATATTATAACTTATTCAATGACACATTATAATATCCATGTTATAGTCACTTATGTTTAAAAAGATTGACAAATCATTATTATAGTAAGAAAATGATTTTATAAGACATAGTAGTGTGGGTCAGGTCGGGTTGGGGCGGGTCAATCGAGCCCTAACCCGACCCTGGACCCGGAGCTCTTAAGAACATATCGTGGGTCTACCCCCTCAATAACCCATTAGGGCGGGCCTTGGTGGGTCAAAACAAAAATAGGTCTACCGGGTTTAGACCCTAGACCCGCCTCATTACTATCCATAGTAAAGTTGAAAGTTCATAATGATAAAAATAATTGGGCAAGATCTTCTCAACATACTTCGCCATTTACATTTAAAATAATATTTTAAACTTTCGTGTTTGCCTTTAAATAACACATTTTTTATTGAAAGAGCCGTTTAAAAAAGAAAACGCAAATAATTACAAATAGTACATTATTCGAAAACTATCTCTCAAAAACATAAATCGATTTCGCCAGCATCAATTACACAAAAATCCGTCATTATCCATCTTCACATTTGACATCTAAGTTAAAAATCCTAAATCCCTCATATCTCTCAAAAACCTAAATCAGAATTATTACAATGGGGGCAAATTAGTTCACGAAGACAAAGTTTGCAACAAAATTGCTATACATGGAGAATTCTGCAATCAACAGAAGCCCAAAATAAAATGAAAGTGAAAAATCAAAAAAAGAGCGGGTATAATGTTCTCAAATGCATATTTTCGTAGATATTAACTAAATTTTTAGTAGATTGCAAGTCTAAATAAAGATATTCGACAACAATTTCACATTGTATAGTACAACATAATATTAGCTTTAATGATATATTGTTGAAATAGACTTGGCAATAACAAAATTTTGCCAAGAAAAAATATGCAGGTATTTGCCAACGACAAATGTTTTGAAATACAAATGTTTAACATACAGTAATGTTTGATGATATCCTCTATAATAATATTAATTATTTGTTATACAAATGTTTTGAAATACAAATGTTTGAGTTGCAATGGTATATGATATTGTTCTCTACAATTTTCATTTAATATAAATTCAAATTTTAAGGGATTGCAAGTTTGAATAATGTTTTTAGATTACAAATGTATTTTACAAAACAATATTAGCTTTAAAGATAGACTGTACAAATAAACCTAGCAATGGAAAATTTTTGCTAGGTAGATATTTTCCAATCATAAATTTGCCCAGAAAAACATTTACTTGATAAAAGTGTATCTGGTAAATATTTCTTAATCAACGTTTAACATGCAATAATATAAAGTATTTGTTAGAGATATGTTTTGAAATACAAATGTTTAAAATGCAATAATATTTGATATTATACTCTGCAATAATATCAAGTATTTGCCAAGTTAAGTTTCAAGGGATTGGAAGTTTTAATAATGATATTAGACCATAGGTGTATAATAAGAATATTGTATTAGCATTAAAGGTAAAGTATAAAATAGACCCGACGGCAACAAATTTTTCCATCCAAATATCTATTTGGAAAATATTTATTAGTCGTATATTTGCTTGGAGTAACAATTACTCGACCAATTTTAGCCAGTTTAAAATTTGCTAAGCGAAAATTTGACAAATTGTTTGGAAAATTTTTACCCAGCAAATATTTGCAATTTTTTTATGAAAGACAAATGTTTAACATTCAATAATGTTTGATATTATTCAGTGCAACATTTATTTAATATTTATTTAAATTTTAATGGATTATATGAAGAATGGTATTTTGAAAAATAAATGTTGAACATGAAATTGTTGAAACTAGCGTGGTCTATAGTGGATGAAATGAGTGAATTTCAAAAAATTCTCTATAGTCTAATGGGTTTACTAGATCCATTGTTGTTAATTTAAATAAAATCAAAATTTTATTTTATTTGATTAATTAGTTAATATATTTTAATTAATTCAATGTTTATAGGTTAGTATACCAATATATACTCTTATGTATATGATATGCACGAGCAATATAGAAATGTGTACATAGTTAATGTGTACATATATGGATGTTGCGATTTACATCTACAATGCATATTTTTGCCATTTATGTGTTAGCTGAATGTCTCGGAACATTGTATAAGTGTGTCTTCCGCATGCAATATCAATCTGGTCACTTGCTCGATCACGTAAGTTCCACTTCCAAACTATTATAGATCACTTGACTTCTCTAGTGCGGACTCTAATATGGTTCCTTGGTTATACACCTCTATTTTCTTTACACAGCCTTATACTATGATAGAAAACTTCAAAATCATTTCAAGAATTTGTATCAAGTGTTCGTCGTCAAGAATCTAGTGAAAAATATTTGTTTGAATCGGGGTAAACCACCTCGAAATCATGTACTCAAATCCTATATTAAGAACTATCATGCGAATAAAATGATCTATGTACAACCTATGCAGTTAATGCCCCGCTATTACCCCATTATAACCCTGCTATATCTTATAGCAGATTTCTACTGCTACAATTTTTCCATACAGCCATAAATATAGCCTTTCCGCTTTAAGCCCCGTTATTTCCGCTATATCCCGTTATTCCTGCTATATTCTGCTATTTTCGCTATATCTTCTTTAAAAGAAATGAATGAATAAAATTTATACTTTATAAAAATTACGAAATTAATTTATTTAATTGAATTTTTAGTATATTTTCAATGAAAATACTCTAATATTCTACTAAATTCAATATGTTATATAACAATTTTATGTTTATTTATAGTATATTTGCACATGTTTTTATTTAAAATTATTTATGTATTAATTATAATTCAATTGAATGTTAACTTTTCATTTAATTACCATTTATAATATTTATAAAACTGTTATGTACGAGTTTTATATACTATTTTAGAGCCATCCGCTATATCCCAATATATCCTCGCTGTATCTCCGCCATGAATTTTCACACCTCCACCGCATTGAATATTCGAAGCGCTTTAACTGTACAGTGTACAACTTACATTCTTTTTCATTGCTTTCTTAACTACTCTAATTTCTTTTTAACTTTAAATCACGGTCCTTTCCACAAAAATCATATCTCATTCAATATTAAAATTGTTTGTGAAACTTTTATTAAAACATTACTTAAGTTTGCAAATATTTTATAAAGACTTATCTTTATTTATAAAAAATTTCATTAAAACACAATTTTAATAATGAAACATTTCAAGATTTACGTTCATTACTCGAATAATACTCCACTAGAACCTAAGAGTATATATAAAACATTCGTTTTTATTTTTAAATTTTCGAGGATGTTTAATGAATTCCGAACTTACTTTAACTTACTATTTTTTCAAATTAGGAGTTATAAATATTCAACTTTTATATTTTCACAAAAACACTTAGCTTCAATTTCAATACCAATCCGGAAGTTTCCAACTGTCCAAAATCGCTAAAAATTCCATTTTATTTCAACAAATGAAAACTACCAAACAACATACCACAAGATGAGGCACAAACTAAACTATCCTAATGCGTAAAATTCATGCATCCATGAAACAACTTAACAAAGGTTCAATTACTTATTAAACACACTTTACCCAAAACGGAAAAACATGAAAAGTTCCAGCATTTATTCTAGGCTATGCCACTACCGTAGTGGTACCCCTTACATAGTATATAAATAAATCTTTTTTATATAGTAAGCTTAATTCAAAACCTTTGTTAAACTACTCATATTTTATATTAAATTCTTTAAGGAAAACTTTAGAACTAAACATCGAATTTCATTTCAAATCATCTGAAATAATCATATATACATATATTTTTTGTATATCAAATCATACTTTTGGAATTTAAATCAAAATATGCAACTCAGTAGCAAGAATACTATAGTGGCATCCTCCACTTTAAAACTCGAAAATGAACGTCAATGATGTTGCAGTCATCAGCAGAATTATTTTCTAATGACAGAAGTGAGTTCATTACTTTCTATATCCTTTGAAACCCTTTTTGGAGTATTTCTATTCATAAATACTTTCAAATAATAATAATATCATTATTGTTTTCTCAAATATCTTTAAAAACAATTTTCAAAACACAAGGATTTAAGTCCTCAAATTCTTAGTTTAAATCCTTTTTAGTTATAACCATATGTTATAAACCATACTTTATAGACCATTTTTATATAAGTTCACTTTCTTGTATAAAATTATTTCACAAATATTTATTCCAAAGTATGTTGCTTTTATTTTATTTGATAGTAAGCAACTTTTATTAAACTTAACTTTTTACCCCAACATTATCACCGAACTCCTTGTAGTCAAACTGTAAAACTTAATTCACAAGGTGTTTGTTTCAATGTTCCCACGGTTATTACTTACCTAACCTATGTAGTGAAAAGGTAAAACTACTGATAAACTGGTCGAGCACAACTAATCAATCAATAAACAATAACAATATTCTTAAACTGAATGAGCAATATTAAGTTAATAATTCTACAAATGATAATAATGCTCATAAACTGGTCGGGCATGTCAAATCATTCTTTAATGGGTAGCAATGCTCATAAACTGGCCGAGCACGGCTAAATTAATTAATCAAAGGTAACGAATAAACATCATTATTTCTACATTAATTGAACTACACTATCACCTTATACTTATATAAGTAGTGCCGTTAATTTTTGTTGTTGGAATTAGCTTTAAGGCATATGTTTATAACAAATAAATACACTCTCATTTATATAATACACTCAACTCATGCTAGGGAAATCTATTACCATATCTCTTAATGAGTTATACCCCACTAAAGCCAAGGTTCTCGCTTGAACTTCAGCTTTGATACTAAATGTAACATAAGCCATTTCGACCCCTGAGTGTCGACACTAATACATCTATAGTATTCATGTGCCGAGCACCCAGGTGCTACAAAGACAGAACGTTAGGGTAAAGAATAGGAAGAAAATAAAACGAAAAAGAAGGAGAGAAAAAACAACAGAATCTTACAACGGAATGACAACATATAATATCAAAAGATAATACTTATTGCTACACTAATATACATAATATTTCAGAGTTACTACTCAAAGTACTATCATTAGCTTGGACAGTTATAACAACTTATCCTTATAATTTTCGATATATAAACGTAAAGTAATGTAGTGGAAATAAGAATATTATGGCAGGTAACATCTAGTTACTCTCCAAGAGCTCAATGAACATTAACGAAAACATATCTTTCTTAGAATGCTCAAAAGAGCACATGAGAAATTTTGGGAAAACAGAAGCCACGTGTCAGATATAAGTCTGGTGTGAGAATCTCAAGAAATATGTGTGTGGTATATAACAACACATTTTGACACCATCGTAATGGTTATCCCATCCAAAGGGCCAAACCATCTAATAAGTACATATTGCGATATAATAGATAATGTCTAGGGTGAAGATTATAAATTAAAAAACAACTATTGGTGCTTGCATTAATCACACCACAACAATATTCAATAGGTGTACAAATAAACCGCTAAGGCACAATCACATAATGTATTTTTCATAGAGATGCCTCCAACACAAAAGCTGAAGCGAATCACCGTTACAAAGATCATAAAATACCTTCAGAGCATCGTATATGTCTGGATAAAATATACCATAAGGTAGATACAACATGCCCAAACATCTGAACACTTTCATGAACAACGTGAACCAAACATCAGCAACTCCCTGTGCATAACATATCGATAAGCAAACTCCAGATATGGAGTTGACATACCCCCGTGGGTTAGCTAAATCCGAGATTGTTGCAGCCTACTCTATCTTTTGTCGTGTACCGATAGTGAAGTCGCGTTCAACATCTCAACACACAAGCCATCATCACTCGAGCAGATCACGAATCCCCAAATGTATTTCAGTATCCCGAACAGATCACGATGCTCTACATGTGTTTGAGCATCTCGAACAGATCTCGAATCTCCATATACATTTCAACTTCTCGAATAGATCACGAACCTCTACATGTGTTCGAGCATCTCGAATAGATCTCGAGTCCACAAATAGATTTCAACATCCTAAGCAGATCATAAACCTCTATATGGGTTCGACATCTCAAATGGATCTTGATTTTCAAATAGATTCCAACATCTCGAACGGATCCACTTCTAAGAGATAGAACACGTGTCTCAGTCTTAAAGTGCTTTCCAAAGCATAAAACACTCACCGATCTCGGTCTCTTCAAGATTGAGTCGGTGAATTTAGTCATATTCAACAACAACGAAAAGGTCGCATATGGAAACCAAGTCTCGTATACTTATCACCTTTTCGACTTTCTCAACTTTCGATGTTTCTCGGTCAACGGTGAAGCCCGGTAGGTTAGAGCACTATTCTTTCTACACTCTACTCGAATCATCATTCTTAACTCTCAAAGATAGAAACAAGTATACTTTGTTGGCTTTAGTGCTGAGAACACAACTAAATACTTTGTGTCAACAAGTAACACACAAACACGATTAACACACAAAAAACAAGATCGAGGCACATAAACGACTTATAATCCCCTTCTTGGTTGATTAGTCTTTTATCTAATAAAACTTCCTTTTATTATTAATAATCCTTTATTAATTAATATATCTTATATTTAATTAATATTCCTTTATTAATTAAAAATTTCTTTATTAATTAATATTTCTTTATTAGCTAAAAACTTCCTTATTTACTTAAATACTTAATCCTTTGATTAAAACTACTTTTGTTAGTAAAAATCCTTTTATCTATAAAACTTCTTCATTTAATTAAAAATTCAACTTTTAATTAAAAATTCGTCCTTTAATTAAAACTCCATCTTTTAATCAAAATTTCTTCCTTTAATTAAAATTATTTCAATTAAACATCTTTTGTTAATTAAACATCTTTATTTAATTAAACTCATTTATTTAATTAAACTTCACTTTATTTAATTAAACTACACTTGTTTAATTAAACTTCTTATTAATTAAAACTTAACTTCTTTAAACTTGTATATAGATTTTGTTTCCCTTTTACTATTCAAATATTTTACTATTCACATATTTACTATTCATTTATACAATTTCTATACTTCAAAAGTATTCATATACTTATCTCAAATAGTATAGGTACATTCACAAATCATTAGCAAGATTCACTTACTTTGAAATATAATCAAAGAGGTTAAAAACAAAATTTACTTTAACATTATTTACTATAAAACCCTTCTCGTTTATGAATTAAGCATATAACTTTTCCACCTTTATTCCAAAAGTTTCCATACATGTTATTATCCTTAAAATGCATTATCAAAGATCTAATTATATTTGTAATACTTTTCCACTTTAAAATATAATTCAAGGGTTTAAAAACAAATGTTACTAAAACATTGTTTACAAACCCAAATCAGTTTCCACTTAATCATTAACTTTTAAACTCTCTTTTAAAGATCTAGTTACTTTTATAAGGGCTTAAGACAAGTGTTACTTAAACATTGTCACAACAACCCAAAACTATTCACTTATAATCATCTTTAAAATATTAATTATTAATTACCTAACTATATTCCTAATTATAATCTTAATTATATCTCTAATTATAATCTTGCACTAATTTAACAAGTTAATTTACTTATACTGGACTTTACAAAACCATTTATTTTAACTAAAGTGTTACAATTCAAATCCACCATTATTTCTTTATAAAAGATTTAACTTGTTTTTCCCTACTTGTATATATTTACTAAAAACCTTTTTAAATGATATATACATGTATACTAATTTATTTATAAGATAAAATATTTAATAATAAAAACAATTTGAAAATATATTACATTACATAAGCCTCTATTTATTTTAGTCAAATAATTAATTAATTTTCTTAAAACTATATATATACACGTGTGTGTGTGTGTATGTATATATTTCAAAATACTTACACTATGGTATAAAGCATATATATTAAATATTACTTAAAAATACTAATTTGTTTAAAATCCATAAAAAAAATATTTTATGATTTAAAACCTATTACTTTACAAATTCATAAATAATTATAAAAGTATATTTAAACCTTGATATATTTCCAATAATAAATACCCTTATAGTACTTATTAAAAATACAAACAATGCCCTAGGATGTCTTTCAAAGTCAACTTTGAAAATCGCTGAACACGAGGCATTTTCAAAGTGCATCCATAACAACCTTTTCGCTTCTAAATTCCACAGCTTCGTTCCATAATTTGTACAAATTTAAAAACAAATTCATCTATGCCAAACTCACCAAAACGTGTGTAATGGACAAGCAAATATATATTTGTATATATACATATACACATATTACTAATATAATCACAATTTAACTAATTTAATATGTGTAAAATACAAAGGGTTCAAAGTGCGTTTATAGCGGCTGTATCACTTCAACCATTTACAACACATTATCAAACATATTAACAACAAGTCTCGACAAATTCACAAATCTAGAGGTTTATAAGAGATTGTATACTATACATAATGTTGTCACTAACTTTTCAAAAGTAAGAAGGGGTCCAAAAGTAATAACTTGCATTTTTATCTATTTAATTTTATATTCTAACACAATAAACATTATATACACAACATATACAAATTAAATGGTGAATTAACTCACCTAAGCCCAAGCCAATAAGATGTAGATAATCTCGATACGAGTGCAATAGCGAAGACGACATCTTGGTTAGACCTTGTATGCAAAAGTTATTGATTTTATAAGACTTCGAATTATAAATTATAATTAACTAAATAAACTAATTAATACTTTAATTACCTTCTCTAATCCTTCTCCCCCAGTCTCGTGCACACTCCTGTACATGTACAATCCATGTTCAAAAACTTCTCCACCTAATTTCTCCCTCAACAATTCATGATCCGACGAACCATCTATTCTTGTGTGCCACGCATTGCATCCTCTCTGCAACGACCACCATCTCTTGAAGCTCAGCAGCCTCATATTAATCGCAACCTACCCATGCCTCCGCGGTTCCAAAAATGTCGCAATTCACTTCTTGTGGTTAGAGCCTCATTCGAGTATGCAGAAGTGTGTGCGCGGCTACGAGAAAAACATTGGTGTAGTTTGTTTCGCCGAAACCCCCTCTATCTTCGACCATGTCCAACCCTAGATGGCGGCTTCAAAAGTCGACCCCAGCTAAGTAGTGCCACATGCCGAAGTCTCACTATAGAATTGATGCTCTCTTCGCCACGACTGCAATGGATCTTATGCCAACTTCTATCGATGCCTGAAGTTTCAGGAATAATTTATTGAATATAGCGGTTCCTAATTTTTTTTATTATTAAAAAAGAGAGGAAGAGAGGAGTTCTGGGAGAGAGAAGGCTAGCGGGAGATTATTTATGATAAAATAAATACTATATTTCATTTTCACTTTTAAATTGCAACACGTTTCAAGCCTACACAATCACATGGAATGTCGGATCGCTACGAAACTCATAGGCATACATCACCTTATTATTCCGATCTAGATGACACCTGTTTCATCAAAATCCAAAATAGTGTCCCAAGATAACAATTTGACGCGTTTTGAGACCGTTTATCGATAAAACGATTTTCAGTCACCTAACCTATATTCCTTCGAACTATTAATTTTTGTAATGATTTTTCTAAAACATATTTACCATCATTAGTTATTTAATAAAAAAGGGGTCAATAAGGTTTATAAACAATTTAATCACACTAAATCCCAGATTTACATATTTAAATAATTCAGATATCTAATACAAAGTTTTTGAAATTCTGGGTTGTTACTAAATTCACTATTGGTATTTCTGATTTCAAATCATATAAGATTGTCAAATATATTACGCGCGCACACACACACTCTCTTCTACGCATTTGTTATATATAAAAGGGGAATGGGTCTGCTGCGGTGTAAATCCCGACGCCTATATACGTTTACATTAGCTACGTACACCTTTTTATGTTGCACTTACGCAATATACATTAGAGTATGTTTGGATATACTCACAATTTATGTTATGTATAAATTGCTCATTAATGATATTTAATGAATCGGTCAATTTAATTAAAGATAGAAAAATGAAAGTTTTTTGCTCTCTCCCATTAAACTTGAATGCCCCCTCGATTAATTGCATAAGATATAGTTAGAGAAACAAAATGTTTCTTTATCTAAATCAACTTTAACCAATTACTATTATACACATGGATGTATTTGATACATTCAAAAATCTAAATTTAAATCAAATTCAAACTCTTTTAAAAAAATTACATAAAATAAGATTTTATTTAAAATATTTTCGATTGGATCTAAAATTCATTTAAACTTTATAGACTTAACAAAGATCTTGAAATAGAATTTTTCTCGGAATTCACTCATTTAACCCGCTTCCGACTGTCCCGGTTCCTTCAATGGTATTAAAGCCAAATAGTGTATACGGTCTAAATTAGCGACGTTAAGGCTAACTGATTAAAGCCGACCCATTTAGTAGCACGTGTAGAAAGGTAGTGTCGAAGGACTAGGTTTGGATAAGCAAGTACTTTATCTCAACTGGCTACAAGCCTGGCTCAAAGGTTATCCAAAATATAAAAGTCAAAATTGATTTAGGGCCTTTGGATAATTTTTTAAAACATGTTTTGAATTATTATTTTTTTAAAATTTAAAAGTTAATTTTAAAATATGAAATAGGAGTCTTATAAAAGTATTAAATTCATTCAAATGTTCCAAAATTGTTTTAGAAGAATTAATAATTACTTGTGAAATTTTAAAACTTAAAGTTCAATTATTATAATTAGCTGAATAAATTAAAACAAATAATTAAAAGTTAATTGACTACAATATATATATTACTGTATTCGTATAACTACAATTGTTGTAATCACTAATTTATCTTGAAATTATTTATGATAAATTACATTAAAATTTCAAACTAATTAAAAACTTTAACTAACTTGTTTAATTAAAAAATTATTATATAAAGTTAATTAATTAAATGCTTATATATATTACTATGTACACATAAACAAACTATAAATGTTAATTAATATGATTTAAGTAATTAAATTTAAATTATTAAATGATATTTAATTAAAAAGATACACGTATATATTATACAAGTAAACTAAATTATAAAAGTTTAAACAAATTTAATACTTATATAACCGTATATGTATAAAATTAAGTGGAACTGGAAAGAAACCCAAACTAGATTTAAGGAATCGATATATACGTATGTATATATATCGTGATTTCAAATGTGTTTGGCACTTGAATCACAAAGGCGCTTCATAAGAAATACACTATCCCTAAAATCGATATCAATTTTGTATATATATTAAATATTATAAATTCTTAAAATAAATTTGTCCTCTACCATTCATATATTGATAATAATTTTATCAGTTAACATACACAAATAAACTGAACTAAAATTGACAACGAAATATAAAATGTACTTATCAATAAAATATTTTGACATGTTGTCACTTCAAAATCCACGAAAGAGTTAATTTATACAACCACTAAAACATTCATGCCTCAGTCACTTAATTTTTTATTTGTACAAGACAATGTGTTGTCTTTTATGAGTTTCAAACTCCGATAGCAATACAAGAATATGGATATTCGATCCATATTCAATCATATATAAATGTTATATTATGAACAATCATGGTTCATAATGTCTGAAATTTCAGTGAAATTAGTTCATTGGAAATAAACAAATACCATAATGTAAAATCATCTATTCAATATGATTGATTAAAATAAGGATATCCTTTGAATGGTTTAACCATTTTTGAAAGGAAAGTGAATGTACGAGAGTGGATGTAACTTAGGCGCGGTTGGGATGAAGAGAGTGAATTGTCCCTCTAATTTATGAAGGGACACCGAAATGAGAATTGTACAAAATACTAAAAAATACTTAATATAAAATGAGAAACATGATTTCTATTTCCATTGTTTTCATATATAAATTTATTTTCAACAAAAGTTATTTCTATGAGCTTAAGGTATTTGATTGAAAACTCTAGACTATAAACTAGTTACAATAAAAGAAATAAATAGTCGATGATAAGTAGTTAAATAGAGCTTCATCTTTCATACGCTATTATAATAATTACGGATATAGTAGGAGCATGTCATATAATGCTTATCAGTGGATCCATTAAGATACGAAAAATTGATTTACTAAATATTCCAAATATTAATAATGAAATTATAACTATTTTCAGTATTGACTGAAAATAAATATAGTTTTATTTTGTTATGAATATTTGAATATTCATTATGAAATAAATCCATTAGAATCGCTGTATTTGTTGCATTAGCTACATAACATAGAAGTATCTATAAAATATTAGAAATATTCTAAAATTATGGACTTAGCCACGGTTTTGAGAAATAATTCTTTAATCTTACGATTATGATCATATGGTACTGTTGAATTGTATCTCAAATGATTAAGGGAAAAGCACTAATTCTATGATAGCGACAAAAAAGTTAGTGAATTCTTTGGAATTATACACATAGATGTATGCAGATCAAAGCCTAATAGTACCAAAATGAATCCACTTACCTCATTTAATTCATAAATGAATTATCATAGAAACAAACATACATATTTGATGTACAAGCAATATATGTATGATAAGTTCATTAAATATAGAACGGAATCAGAAAACATAACATGCAAAAAAATTAATTTGATCGAATAACTAGGTATATTAGAAAGAGTTCCTAATGTACATAAAAAGAATAAGATTCTATCTCAAAAATGGCTCCTCCGGATAATACATAATGATGTATCGACAAGGAGTAATCTGGCTTTGTTGGACAAAGAATGATTGATGATGAGTGAAGTTGAGTTAACTTCTTTCTATTATGTGACAAGTTGCACCTCCAAACACATCGATCCAAAGCCTAGAGTGACTTTAGGACTCGCACCGTGCCAAGAAGTACGAGTTAACGGATTTTTGAACATTACAGCCTAAGAATATAAGGATAAAATATAAGACATTCTACACTTTTAGATCTCACAGTGGAAGATAGTAAAATTTAAATAACACACTCTCAAAACATACATAGTCCAAATTTAGTGTTTATAAAATAACAGTCATGTAGTTTGATAAAAACTAAGTAGAATAGTAGTTACATGGAGAGTGATGAAATGTAAAAAAGCAATGCCAATGCCAAGCTCGCCTCTCCATGTACTAGATATGGGTCACTCACCTGTTTCCCTGCCCTTCTGCAGTGGGGAAAAAAGGAAAGGAGTGGGTTAGAAAAAAATTTGGTGAATGAGTTCATCATTAAAAATGGTGACCACATGCAAATGATTACATTTATAATCTATGTGATCTAGGGTGTTCTACTTGTGACTACGAACCACTTACTAAGATTAGTTTCATTAGCTTAAGGAATATAGTTTTAAATACATGTATAACAAACACCTTGTGAAGGTTTACAGTTAGGGCCAAACAACTAATTGAACCTCAAAAAAACTACGGATCGGCTAATTATATCTGGAACTATTCCTAATATAGGATCGCATGCAGTATCATCCTTGGGACTATGTTCCAAAATTTATAACTACACGTATCGTACTTACGCATTGAGAGGTTCCCACAATGCTGATTAACGCTGAAGATGTCTTTGTTTCTGCTGCATCCATGTCCAAGCTCAATGGTAACGATGCCATTTATTGCACCGCATCGCTAATCTACCAATAGTGTCACATATCTACCATGGAACCTCTTGCTAGTGCCAACTGCACCGCGCTAGGCATTCACTAACAGTGTCGTGCATACATCGAGGAACCTCCTATTAATGTTGTGTGCTTAATGCACCTTCACAATCGAACTTCCTTATATCGCATATTCATATGTCAAATTCACCGAGTGGATAATGTTTAAGCCTAACCGCCTACGTACAATTCACTAATTTCCATAACATCCAAGAGTTGAAAATTTAGGAAATGAGTTCCCTCATTAATCTACTATTATATACATATTATATACATACATACATACATACATACATACATATATATATAATTTTATAACCTGGGCCTTAGGTCGAAGTTTAAACTGAGCTGAAAACTGATAACCGGTCGACAGCCTGTTACTGGAGTGGTCGACCGGCTCTAGTAAACCTATCGGCCATGTTTGTTTTTACTAATTAACTACTATATTACCATTCTTCTTCCTTCCTTTACAATTTCAACAGTGAACTCCATTTTATTCAACCTATAATTTCATAACTTCCATAATGATATTGGTGTATCCATGTTTCAAGTTTATTTAGCGTGAAATTAATGTCAACAGGATAAAGTTATATATGAATATCAAATTTTAGATTCAAGATTCGAGGTGAAAAAAGGGTTCATATGCATATAATTTAAATTTCTATCAAATTTCCAATTTATTGAAATTTCTACAAACAATCTCACATATTAGACTAGACAAATTCTAGAACAAATATATATATATATATATAATTACGTGTAAATCATCATATTAATAACCAACCCATTCACATCTGGTAAGATATTCCATCACTTATTTATCTGAAATTTCCCTCACTTGGTTCATTGATATCTCCTTGATTTGATTATCTCCTCCTTCTCTAATCTTTGAATTTAATCTGCAAACGTTTATTTGAAGAAAATTGATGTGGAGAGAACAAAGAGTTGAGTTTTGGAAGAGACGGGGTTTTGCTATGATCTATATTTAATTATTGTTCTTAGTATTGGCTATGGTTCTATTTATAGGGGTATGATCGACATTAGCCGTTAGATCGCACTTTATGAAATTCGAACCATTCGGCCTACCGAACTTTAGCCTGGGACGGTCGACCACTAAGGGTCGACCGGTCAAAACTGGGGTATTGACCGGTGGAGCTTTCCTTTTTAAGATATGTATTTCCTAATTTATATATTTACCTGTTTTTTATTCCAAATTTTTAAATGTCAATAATGTTTGATACGAGCTATATTTACAACACTTTATATATGAAAATTGTCTATAAAATTGCTAGGAATGCAACAACGTAAGTTTCATAGCCAAATTCGAACGTTTGTGTTGCCCTTATTATATTTAATTTAATTTCTTTTATTAATTTTTCAGTTAATTTTTGCAAGGTGTTACATATTAGGCCGTGTACTTAAGAATAAGTATATAAGGTTAAAATCAATTTCATGTTAATCAAAGTATAAAAAATCATACAAGGTAAGAGTTGATGAATTAACCCCTATATATCCTAGGTCAAGGAGTTGGCCGGTTGTGAGTCAAGAGACTACACGTAATACTTGTACATGACGGATCTTGTGTGGACCATCCTAAATGAGTTTGGGACTAATCAATATTGATTGACCAAGAAATAAATGTTGTTTAAGGAAATGCCAACTTAATGAAAAATGAATTTCATTTAGAAATTATTGATAGTAAAATTGATTTGGATACGATCCAAAAATAAAACTGATTACAAAGGATGAAATGCAGCCGATTAAGTCTAGACGGTTATAATAATTAGAGAATCTAACATGAACTCTCGCACATTAAAGAGAAACTATGATTTTCTTATCAATGTCCAAAATAGAATTTCCTCAGTTGTCAACCAAGCCATTAAGAGTGTTGACTCTACGATATGACCCAATGCAAAAATCCAAAACAGATTCCAAATAGATTATCAAAATATGATTTGATGGTCATACCAGAAGGGATATGGTCCATTGGCCGCAAAAGTGTCTTCGAGAAGAAGACCAATGCTGTTGGAATATGGTAAGCTACATTTATAGAATAACATCATAAATTTCAAAATTTGAAATTAGTGTAATAGATTCGTTATTCAACATGCTTAAGTTAATTTGGATTTTATTCACATAATTACCGCTCGATGTGACTTAGTTTAGGTATAGTTCGAAACAAAAATTCTAAAAAATGATTTAGAATATGTTGTTTGCGCTTAAAAACAAAAAATGTCTTGAAATCAGTGGTAGTGATGACTAATTTTGTTAGTATTGGTTTAGATCCAAGATCTGATACAAAAGTACCATTCAATAAGCATCAGAGTTAAGCAAGTATTTTGATAGAGAAATCAAATAATTTGAATTTAAGTCAAAGAGTAGAGGAAGCGTGTGTTCGTAAGAAAGAATTGTTTATATTGATGAAACAATAAAGAATTGTTCATGCAAACAACGAATTCCTTATAAAAGAGTGTGTTGCAACTAAATTGGAAACAAACAACCAAGAATTATTTTTGTAGATAAATAAGTGAAAAAAACAACATTAAACTGAGTAGATGAATTAACAAGTAACAGAAAATCAACTATAGTCAGAGGTACATGAATTTATAGTGGTTCGGCGTTTTATGCCCACGTCCACTTTGAATATTATCCTTTATCAATCACTTATAAATCCGATTACAGCAGTAGAAAATAGCTGGTACTTGATTATAATAGGGTCTTGAGTAAGAAGCAACGTAAAAATCCTCAGAATGACCTATCAGACCAGTCTTTATAGGTGAAGACAACCTAGTATCTCTCTGAAATTTTTGTCGAAGGACCCTCTAATCCATATGGGCCCACTAGAGGGATCGCTGAACCATCCTAAAGTGGAGGGATCAGTATCGATCCCTTCTGTGGTCCAATTTTAGGAAGCGAACCCTATGATGGCTTCCTTTACAAAAACAAGCTTAGCCTTCAATTTTCATGTCATTTGGATTATTTGAACTCGAGTTGTTGCTTGATTTCTGATTCAACATGACTAGATTTCTGCCTTCTGTCGATCCCTCCTAAGGGGATTAAACCGATCCCTCCAATTTGTCCTTTTGATGTGCGATCCATAGGGTAGGCTACCTAGGGTCCTCATATCTCGCTTTCAAATTTCATATGCTTTGGACTTGTAGATCTTGAGATATTGAATGTTTTCTACAAGAATGCTCTTATACCTTGATGCATGTCGATCCCTCTGTTGGAGCCAAACTATGCTGATCCCTTCTACGCATTGAACCATTCCCATGCTTTAAACATTCTACGTTGCGCATCTACTAATTCCATTCAATCATAACTTAATAGTACCATCTATACTTGACTTTTGGGCCCTAACATCATCACTCTGGAATTGTCGGCCTTAACGGCCGTTAAATCTGACTCGTGCAATCAGTTCAATATGGCCGGGCTAGAATGTCGGATAACAGAGTGCACGGATTCAAACTTCATAAGTGATACCGAGTACAGTATATCCATCCTGAATTCATGTTCAATTTAAAGTTAAGAACTTTAAGTTGGAACTATTCCAAACAATAAGTAATGGCTGATTCAACCAAAGGCGAAGTACATCATCTTGAATAATGCTAAAATAAAAGAAGCATGTTGAGAATCCTATGACATTGTTATATGATGGCAATGCTATGGCACATCTCGTAAGAGGACCTAAAGCTCACTTGAAATCGAGAAACATACTTCGAAAAGTTCCATATGATAAAGGCAGTTTATCGTCATCGTAGATAGTTGATTGATGGAGTATATAATTGAATCAAAATAGTATACCCATTCACTAAAGAACTGACCCGATTAGTTTTAAGGCAGCCGATAGAAGGAATTGGAATAAGATTCCATAATTGGCACTAAGTGCAAGTGGAAGATTGATAAAGTTATGGATATGCCTTAAGGGAAATTATCTAATTTGTTACATGTATCTAACTCGATAACCAATCTTGTTAAAAATAAAAGTTGTTTTGTTAATATATACTTGTTGTATTATGGTACAATTAATGAAGTAATTAATTTAAAGAATATTAAAGAGTAAATCCTTAAATGATATGTTATGTGATAGTAATTACAATGTATTGTAATCATGAGAAAATTATCACATTAAAAATAACATATTATTTTAAATATTCCTAGTAGAGATGTTTCAAGATGATGATACATCCATTGAAATTAGAGTATGTAACGCTCTCCAAATGTTGGGCATTGTATTACTCATGGCTGCTGGGCGCACCCAGTGGTTACATACTGATAATTATTGGATAACTATGAAGTAACTAACCCAAGGTTTTCTTTTGGCTGATTTAACTAAGGTCAAATAGAGATCTCGAAGTGACGATGTTAACCAGTTTCCTCGACTTGAGTATATAATGGAACTTCAATATGGAAATTCCATTTTGACTAAAGTTAAATTATGGAATGCCGTCCATTGAACAAATATAGGTGGGTCTAAGTTGAAGCATTAGAAGTGAAACACTATTCAACAGAGAACCTATCTCCTTAGTCATATGAGGTTAGTATCACGGTCAACTGTAGTCAACTCAAAGTCAAAATCTCTGGCCAAAGTATTATGGTTAGTAATAAATGGTATTATTGAACCAAAGACTCTATTTATGTACTAACCAAGCTGAATGTCAATGATGTGGAATTTTTACCAAAACAAAATTCCAAAGTCCCACCGTGATATAGTGTTGACGAAGAGAATTGGTGTAAATAATTATAACCACCGAGTACCGCTTATGATAAGTAAAATTTAATTTTAGTGAAAAGATGTGCAAGTATTAAATTTAGCCAAAATGTTACACTAGTAGCTAAGGTGATGTGTGAACATTAATATTCGAATTGTTCATTGTTAATCGCTAATTTAATTTACACTTTTGAGTCACACAATAGAGATGATGACTACTCCAAATAAACAAATGATTTAATTAATTTATATTCATTGTAAATTAATTAAATTAATAATTATGAAATACTATTGTTAGATTTTATTCCATGTTTGAATGCCAATAGTATTTAATAAAGTCCTACATATGGGTGTATCGATAGACTACATCGATATAATATTTAAATAAGATTTAAATGGAACAAATGTTGAATAGATTCAAAAATTATACCAATTTTTGGTCTAACATTTCAATGCTAGAAGGAGGTCTTGAATCTCTCGATTTAACTATCTCCTCAAACTAATTAAACAATTTTTTATTTTAGGGAAATGAGGAGGTTGAGGAAAAATAATATTCCAAATGAAGAAGTCACACAAACGGTGACATTGAAAGAAAATGTCGTCCCCGACTTCATCCTAGGAAATGTAGAACTAGTCATTAGAGCTAGTAAAGCCTACTAATAGTGAAGCTAAGATCAAAGATATAACTCAACAAATGGAAATGATGCAGGAGCTATTAGAAAAAATCCATGCACAAAATTTTTCCAAGCTCACCGAGGGAGAAGAAGTTGAATCTCCAAGAAGGAATTTGGTTGCTTCTTTGCTTAGGAACAAAAGAAAAGTAAAATTCACTATGAACCGACAAAAGAGAAAAGGAGACCAAGAAGTCGGAGCAACAAAATTCTCCCATAAATCACTACTAGGTAATAAGGAAAACACAAACCATCAAGGAAGATTAACGGAGAGGTCATATGAGCAGTCTAGAATTTAAATCTCTAAAGAGTATAAGCCTGATAGGAGCAATTATTGCAGCGATGAAGGTTATTTGAGAGACATGGCTGAAAAAATAGCAAACGATATGCTTAACCTTAGAGGGAAGTGGATACTTAATGCTCGAGTCAACAATAACTTTCGGGAAGCCCCATTCGTAGATAGGATCATGTCCATAAGCATTCCATCTCATATTAAGATTCCATACTTGAGATTCAATAGGACTATTGACCCGAATGATCACTTAATGGCATTCAAAAGTCAGATGGACCTCTATAACATTTTAGGAGCAATACACTGCTGACTTTTTCCTACATCTTCCAACGGGCAGCAGCTAAGTGGTATAGACACTGTTGGGAGAAGTCTATATACTCTTGGGAGCAATTCTCTTATGAGTTCTCAGCACAGTTTGGCATTTGCAATGTTCCTATAATCGACTTCAGCGTATTGGCTAATATCAAGGAAAGACAAGGAGAGCTGCTGGGCGACTATCTTAAGAGATTTAATGTAGAAGCACTAAAGGCAGAGGATATGACCGATAGAGATAAATCAATGGTGGTACGCTCAGGGCCGATTGAGTAGACACCTTTCTGGAAAGAACTTTATCTTCATGTATGCAAGGATTTCCAAGACTTCCATTTTCAAGCTAATAAGTTCATCCGTATGGATGAAATGTTTTATGATAAGAAGAAGTTCCAAGCAAAGAACGAAATAAGAAAGCTTGGCTTTAATCATAATAATAAGAAATCAAGATGGGAGGAGGCTCTAAAGGCTAGTCATGTAGCTGAACAAGCCAATATCCTACATCTAAGCTAAAACAAAAGAAATCCATGACTTTCCAGTTTCCTACAAGGCTAAGAACAACGCTGAGCCAAGAAAAGGGAAAGATTACTATGCCTATCAAAAATCGAATTGGCATAAGACAGATGAATGTCATGATGAAGACAGTTAAAGGCTCCCGAACAACACTATGAACCTTGTAGAAGGTGATGCTTAACCAGATTTCATTCCATCGATCAATCGAATTGATATAATTCATGGAGGCCCTCATTTAGCTGGAAACAACAAAGGAGCCAGAAACCGATATATTAGAGAGGCAAGAGATGAGGTTTTCTCTATTCAGAAATAACCACCGCTTAAGAACCCTAGATTTCAAATCCAAATGAAAATCTATCCATAACCCCACTGGAGCGGAGAGGGATTCAACATCCGCACAATGACCCACTTATGATCACTGTACAAATCGGGTTTTCTATGGTGACTAAAATATTCTCGACACTAGAAGTGCAATGATTGTTATTTTCAAACATGCCTTTAATCAGATGGGAATTCCAAAAGACAAGCTAAAGCCTCGCTTTGAGCCCATCATTGGGTTCAATAACAAAGGATAAACTCCTATGGGACAAATAAAGCATCTTGTACAAATGGGAACTACACCTCATTCCAGGACCTTCATGACCTTATTTGCCATTATGGACCAGCCTTCTTACGACAACGCCTTCTTTGGAAGGCCAAATTTAGATGAGGATGATGCTTTTATCTCACAAAAATATCCGATAGTGAAATTCCCGACTAAGAGCGGATGAGAAACAATGACGGGAGAGCAATTTAACTATCGAGAATTGTACTTTTCCACACTTGATCAATACAAATGAGATAATCGTTCTTACTATGACTCAGAGAAAAATGAAGTGATTATAATTAAGCACTACAACAAAATGGGCTTTTCTCAGCAATAATCGTCAGCGTTTTTGACATAAGTGCTGACAATAGTGTGTTGAAAATGAAAAATGAAAAACCAAACGCTGTGTGAAATAGCCCGCCTGATTTTGAGGATTATTTCATTACGCGGCTACTTTTCCCCCATCCTTTCTTCTTATCTTCACGCAAAGTAATAAATCTATGAAATCCAAATCCTCCTCAAATTTCACCAGCAATCCCAAATCCTAAATCCTACATAAATTATCAACTACTGCATCATCGTCCTCATCCCATCCGACTCGAACCGCTTTCGCTTCCTCACCGACCGCTTCCTCGAGCTCCTACTTCCACGTGCAAATCCGACTCGGACTTCGCTTAAAATCATGGTGATGGCGACCAGAAGCTTGATAATAAGCATTCGTGGAATAAGCAACGTGGTTTTGAAGGGACTCAGGTAAAAGACAGGAGACACCATTCTGAATTTGCTTGAAGTCAACCAAGCTAGTACTTCGTTTGATAACTACGAGGTTTGCTACTTAATCAATTTTAGTGAATGTTTCCTCTGATGTACTATGATTTACAGTGGTTCCACCTACTGAACCAGATCTACCATTCTTGAGTAATACTTTTGCGGTTATGCTTTGGTGATTATATTATTACTGATAATTTTTTATATCAATTTTTATATATCTATGATTTTGGGGTAATATGCTGAATCCGAAAATTAAGTCTCAATCTTTACCCGCTACCAACTCTACATGCTTACTCTTTTACAATTTGAAAAACATTTTGAGTCGCATGTTTTTATATCCGCAAAGAGTTTATGTTCACAGATGTATAGTTGTTAACTGAATTTTGAATGGATGATTTTTTTTTTGAATTTATACATATTGATTTGAGCATTAGTAATCACTATACATAAGTTCAACATGATAATTGTAATTATCTGCGATATTGAACTGAATAATCTTAAGCTGAATACAATTTATGATTTTCACTATCCGCTATTAGACTAGTTTGTTATAGCAGACCTTGCATGAGATGGTGTCACCAAATGAATTGGCTGCAATTAACAAATGCCCACAGGAGCTCAATTATCCTTGCAGCCAGATAGTGAGATAAGATGCAGATAGGGAGAATGCTGATTCAACGGCCATGACCAGTGTACAGGTATTCAATAAAGTCTAAAGAAAATATTAATGGTTTTGAATGCTATTTTATAACATCGTACAAACTCTTGGATCTCGTGAGATAGGCTTGGATCTGAGATAGGAAGGAGGTTGAATCGATGATGAAATCGGTTTCAAAGGTAAGTACTAAAATTACATTTGAAAAATAGATGTTCTTTCTTGATCTTGTCCACATAACACGCACATAGTATCCTCCACAAGACTCCAAGCATGTATTTTATCCATGGTTTGTAGTCGACCCATAATCCCTATTTAGTGAGTAGATTCCATCGTAATTTCAGCACTACTGTCTTTTTAAGATCCATAAACAACCGCAGCCCTATACCTCCCTCTGCCTTTGGTCGACACAGCAAATTCAATGCTATTTTATGACATTTACCTCCCCAAAAAAAATTAGCACACGTGCTTTCAATTTTATGTAAAACAGAATTAGGTAGTTGATGTATTATTAACCAGTATCACACAATGGGAGTTATGGTACTCTGTATCGGCTGAGCTCTCCCTGCAGCAGATAGTAAAGTACCATCCCATCCCTCTGTTTTGTCATACACCTTAGCAACAAGAGGCACACAATCAGAGGAATGAACATAATCACTGGACAATGGGACACTAGGTATTTGATAGGAAGGAAGTCCTCTGTATTCCCCATAATCTGTAGTAATGTGGCCTTGTTTGAGACATCCTTGCTGAAGTCCATTTTAGATTTCATATGGTTGATGTGGAGACCGACAGTATTTTTTAAGTGGTTAAAACTGTCGTCCATTGCTTTTGTATTACCACTTGTTGCACTCAAGAAAATCATTACATCATCAGCATAAAGTAAATGTGTGGTAACCGGCTGCACATAGGAAGTAGGCTGAATGTAGTTGTAAGTGAGAGCATCTTCCATTTGCAATGTGAAATATTCCATGGTCAAGCAAAATAAATATGGGGATTAAGGATGCCTTTCTTTCAATCCTCTAGTAGAGGTAATGAAGCCACATGGAACACCATTAAATAGAATAGAAAATGTAGGGGTGCTGATACATTCATAAATCAAATTGACAAGGGATAGAGGAAAACCCATAATATATAGCATATAAAATATGAATTCTCTGTTAACCATGTCATATGCTTTCTACAAATCAATGTTGATACACATCTTTGGTTTACCTTTTTTCTTGAAATCCCAAACAAGTTCATGAGCTAATAATATGTTTTCTCCAATGTTTCTATCTGGCACAAAGGCAGATTGATTCTCTGCAATAAGATAAGGCAATAAGTGTTTAATTCTGCTATAAATAATTATGGAAATTATTTTGTAAAGAAAATTTACATAGGAAATTGGACGATAATCTGAAATGGTCCGTGGCTTTTCCCTTTTAGGTACAAGAGTTATAAAGTTATGATTTAGACCATATGGTAGTTTTCCCATCTAGAACACACTGGAAGTAGCATGGAGGAGCAATTTCTCAAGCTTGGTCTAATGAAGTTTATAAAACTTGGTGGAAAAGCCATCAGGACCATGGCTCTTGAAGTCATCAGTTGAGAAGACCGCATGTTTTATTTCAGAAGCAGTTACTGCTTTAGATAAGTATCTTCTTCCTTCGTCGTTAATAACTATTCGTGGTTAGACTGATGGATAATCTCCTCTAGTTTGGCCATTAAATAGCGTGGAGTAATAAGATAATGCCTATAAGCTGCTCCTGCTTGTGTGTATAGTTTCCACCAGAGTCCAACAATGCTTGTAAACTATTTCTGTGTTTTCTCATGGTCGTTTTAGCATAATTTTTTTAGAATTGGTGTCTTCACAATGCTCTAATTTCAGTTTATCCTTCAGCTGCAAGTGTATTTGTAGAAGCTTGTCATAGTGCAAACCATCCTATGGATCATTATCCAGTTGGAGAAATACCCTATTATCTTCATCTTCTAGCAGCTTTTCTGGATTTGTTTTTAATCTGACTTTGTTCCAAGCTTTAAGATTTTTCTTTATGGATTGTAAAACGTAAATTAATTTATGCATATATGTCCCTCAAGTGTTTACTTTGAGTCCATCTCGAATGCATGTTATATAACCTTCTAGTGAGTGTCAGTTGTTGACATATTTGAATGGCTTTCCTTTTGATTGATTCTGTTGGACAGATAGTAGCAATAAGATGGGTGTGTGATCACTAATCTCATCAGGTAATGCAATAGTAACTAAGTTAGGAAACTTAGTTAACGTTGCATAGTTCACAAGTACTTTATCTATACTTGTGGCCATTCCTCGATGCCTCCAAGTGTATTTGCACCCCTGTGAAACAGTTTCAATCAATCCACACTACATTATACAATTTTTGAAGTTTGTAAAGTCTAAAGAAAATATTAATGGTTTTGAATGCTATTTTATTACCTGGTTATGTTTTTGTGGTGAATATTGGTGCCAGTTTGGATGAGTAGGTTAGGTTGATTACAGTGTAGTGATAGAACGGTGAAGTAATCAGATTATAGGAATTTAGAAATTATAATGGTAAATTATATATTTGATAGTACATATTAAATTATTTATATTAAAAAAATCATAAAGTAATCAAAACCGGAACCGAAACTGACCCAAAACTTTCAATATTCTGAAACAGAACAAAAATTTCAGATATGTCAAACTGAACGAAACTGAATCGAAAACCAAATTTCAAACTTTGTTTCAACCAAGTATTTAAAATAATTTATGATCCTTGGGATATTCTCCATCCCAAGCAGATCAAAGACCCTAAAGCCAAGAAAGTGAGTAAATGGGCTTTCCTCGTATTTATCATATTGTTTATATATGTCTGTAACATGAGGATATTTGTATTCATCAGCCCGAAGATTGGGATGACAAGGAGTACATTCCAGACCCTGAGGATAAGAAACCTGAGGTGATTAGTTGTTTCCAACTTTTATTTTAAGTTTGCTACTTTTTAAACACTTGTCATATAGTCTGATTTTGCTTCTCTCTTTAAAATATTTTTTTGAAATTTGATTTTTCTTTCAATTTTTGAAGGGTTATGATGATATTCCTAAGGAGATTCCTGACCGTGATGCCAAAAAGGTTTGTTTATTTTTATTTCTTATGTCTGTTCTTATATCATATGTCTGTTTTGATATCTGAATTTGATGTATGGATCATTGAAGCTGATCATTAAAGTCAGATTACATTTCTTCATCAATAAAGTCAGATTACATTTCTTCATCATCAAATTAAAAGATTATTCATGTCATCATAGATTCTAACATTTCCATATTTTATCCTTTTCAAAAACTTCACTACTTACCATTATCCTCATCGAGATCAGATTAAATAGTCTGTACACTTTCGATTTTTCACTCACTCCAAACCACACAGTTAAAGCTTTTGTCTTCCAGCTTCGCTCTTCGAGCATCAAGAACAGGAATGTGTGCCACACACTTGAAGACTCAATAATGATCACTTGTGGCTCTTGCAAAACTCATTAGAATTCACTTGATTTGAATTCTCCCCCATGATCCGTGCATAGACACTCGATCATCGATCCTACTTCTTTTTCGACTTTGTGCTTATATACATAAATGCATCAGATGCTTTTGCCTTATCAACTAAGAAATTCATCCAAGCTTTTCTGCTAAAATCATCAATAAAACATATTAAGTGCCTTGTGTTATAGTTGGAGATCGGTGTGATCGGCCGCATAGGAATTACCATGTTGCTTCCCTTTCAAACAAGCTATGCATACAATGTTTGAGTTGGTAAGCGATAGTAGTCCTTTGACCATTTGCTTATGCTGTAGAGTTTTCAGTTCCCCGACCAAATCACAAGTGCCAAAGTTGAGTTATGTCTTATGTAGCTGTGTGAAAACATGCATCCTTCAAATATGAAAAATTTAGTTTCGTGAGCTTCAATTAAAGCACAAACATCCGTTTTGCACTCATCTCAGATCGAACTAGAACAGCGAGAATTTTCTCCTGTAATCGTAACAACCCGCTTTATGGCGCTCTAAAATTTTTGGCACCTAATGACAGTGATCAACCTCCAGTACCACCAAGATAGGTTGTAGTGGGTTATTTGAAGTTTTACTATTTAATCAAGTTAATTAACTATGGTCTAACGATAATATTTCACAGTAATCACAATATATAATATACAAAAGATATATAATCAGATTTTAATATATATATATATATATAGCAATGCGGAAGCAACTGATAAAAGTAACAACTGTCAGAATACATCAACTTCATACATACGGAGTACTTAATATAACATCCGATAATACATGTTTCGGACATATAAATACATGTCTGTTATGTACTCAAAAATATACATCTAAGTGTTGTCATCATGCTCCAATCCAAAATAATGCGATCCCAAGCTATCCCCTAAAAGCTACCTCACTCAGCCTACTTAATTGATCGAGTTTCCGAGAGATTGTCATAAAATAAACAAAGATAAAATGCATGTTGGACTTTAAGTCTGGTGTGAGGGGAAATAATATCAAAATACTATATATGAAATCCACATATACATAAGTGACTACAGTAAAGTCAAGGGTATATTACTAATGATGTACCTCAACCTGTTCTTTTCTTATAATCAACGAGTCAACACAGTTGACAAAATGTGACTGCTATCAATAGTACGCTACCAGTTTGTTATAAAATTTGCTAACTGAATATACAAACAAACAATACAACAAATTGGGGAATGACGTTCTTCAGTTTTTATACTTGACTAGGAGAATAGAACATAATATCGGTTATTAAACAATAGATCGAACACAAATGCACTATCCTAAACTATATTATTGACCCAACAATGTATAACTAAGTCTTGAACAACAAATAATTTTATCACTCTAGTGTCGGCTAGTGTATAAATTTGTTTTTAAATTTGCAGGAGAGCCGATGCATTCAGGGGTGATGGAGTGGTCTTCAGATGGTTCCTTTACTGCGATCGCATTTGCAGCTGCAGCCATCTTTGCTGTTGCAGCCATCTTTGCTGTTGCAGCCATCTTTGGTTTCTGTATTAAACCTGGATGTTAATATTTATGCAGGCCGAGAAAGCTGCATTTGAGGAAATAGAGAAAAAGAAAGAGGAAGAGGTATTTACATGAGATAATCTTTTAAATATTTGTTAACAAATATGATTTATTTGCATATTCGATAATCTTTTTTGGTCGTCTGATTCAAAATCTTTTATTTAATCTCCGTTTTCTGTTGTGAAAAATAAAACAAACAGGAGAAGGATGCTGTTGCGGAAAGGAAGGGGTTGTGGGGGTATTATGCTCGCGTTTGGTTGTTTATAAGTGATTGAAGTATGGTTGAAGTGGGAAGGCAACAGCTCAGTGGTGAAATCAGAAGCTCGGTGGTTGAAGTATGGTTGAAGTACTACATTAGGATGTTGGGATGTTGTTAGAGTAGCAGTGAAATGGGTGAGTTTATCTGCAGAGCTTGAGGCTATGCTCATTGCACATCCCGATGTTGCTGGTGCTGCTGTTGTCTCGTAAGCACAATTTTCTTACTGCTGAATTCTGATTAACTTTTAAATGTGTATGTGCTTTGATCGGAATTTTATGCTTGTTAACTAAGCACTAAAAAAAACCTAAATAGTTATAAATAATTACTAATTGCAACAAGTGTTTAACATCAAATGATTGTGTATTTTGCAGCATGAAAGATGAATTGGCTGGAGAGCTCCCAGTGGCATTTGTTGTTAGATCAAATGGTTCTGATATTACAGAGGATGAGATTAAGAAGTATATTTCTAAACAGGTACGAATAACTTTCATGTCTGGGAAATTAACTTTGAAATATATTGAAATCGATTTATTTTTTATTGATTTTTCTTTTCTGTTTATTTCTTCGGGTGATTTTCTACAAGAGAATTCACAAGGTATTTTTTGTGGATTCGATCCCAAAAGCACCATCTGGGAAAATTTTAAGAAAGGAATTGAGAGCACTGTTAGCAAGAGGATACCCAAATGTTCAATAATCATGATGGTTTGGTTGTTGTCACTGTGTAGGAGAGGCAGTTTTGAGGAGCAAATTGAAGGCTAGTGGTGACCTGTCGTTCTGTTGCAAGCAGAAGTGGTTTCAGGTGGAAGTTGTAACTGCACGTGCACAGTGTGGTTTGTCTTGATGACAGCAGGGGATGGTCGGGTGAATGGATGGTCGACGGTAGTTGTTGAATGAAGTGCTGTATTATATGAGGTGACATTCGGAAGTAGTGTATGTTTTTGTGGGTATGATGAAGGTTGTTTGCAAGTGGAGTTACTGATGTTCAGGTGAATTGTTGTTGTTGCAGTAGTTTTGACAGTGTAATGTAGTGGAAATGTTTGATATTTGATGTGGAGCACTGTGGTGTTGATGTGGTTATGTTGAAGCAGGGGTGATTAAATGTAGTGAAGAGTGTTGCTGTAGAGAGAGGGACAGAGGATGATGGATGTTACAGCGATGCAGAGGGTACGGGGGCAGTTGCTAGAAGTTATGGGGTTTGTCGAAACGATGGTAAGGAGTTTGGTCGAATTGATGTCAGTGGGAAGAGGGGGTGAGGTTGGTTGGAGATGTACTGTGTGTATGGAGATGCTAGCAGTGAATACTTGGCGGAACAGAAGTACGAATTGGTTGAAGCAGTGGTAGGATGAACTACAGGGGAGAACTGTAGAAGTATGAAATGTACGTCAATAGTTGTCAGTTGGATGGTATGTGGTTTTGTATGTCAATAGTTTACTTTGTTATTTTTGTTTATGGATATTATTGAAACTTGGTTTATGGATGTCTTTTGTTTGTTAATATTGTCTTAACTAGTTTATGTAACTAATTAATAGTTATTAAAACCTGTTATATATACTAGTTGCTTGAATATGCTCAAAATATAGTGCTGGAATAGTCAAAAATAGAGTGGAATATTAAAGCTGTTATATAAATAGAAGACAGCGTTTTATTAATGCTGTCAATGAATAAACAACAGCGTTAAATTCGTGCTGTAATTATCTTGAAATAGTCAATAACAACGTTTATCACATGCTGTCGAAATAGTTGATGATTCAATCACAGCGTTTTTAACATGCTGTCGAAATTGTTGATGATTCAGAAACAACGTTTAGAAAACGCTGTTGTAAACAGTTAAAGTAGAATTTGAACATCTTCGACAACTAAATTATAAACGCTGTTGAAACATAATACAGCATGTCTGAAAACGCTGTAAAAAGATTATTGACAGCTCGTAATAAACGCTGTCACAGAGATGTTTCAACAGCGTTTATATAAAAGCTGTTGTAAGTTATCTATATACGACAGCATGTCGTTATACAGCGTTTGTAATAACGCTGTTGTATGATATTACAGCGTTTATCAAACGCTGTTAAAAGCCTTTTGTGGTGTAGTGAAGACAAGAAAGCCCTTGGATAGAGGTCCTTTAGGCCAATCATCCAAGCTAACAGTAAAGACCATTGAAGAAGCTAAGCCCGTGCTAAGAAGGTCTAACTTCTCTGAGAAGAAACGAAAGAGGAAAGAAACAAATCTGGTAGAAGAAGAAATAGATGCAGAAGAAATTATCACTGATTTGGTGTAGAAGTGAACAAGAAAGAATGAAGCCCACCGAAGGTCTCGAGGAAATATGCTTGGATATAGTTGACCCAACAAAAGTAGTAAAAATCTAGAAAGAGATGAATGACAAACTTAAAGGAGAATCGGTTCAATTTCTTTAGTCCAGCAAAGATGTATTTGCCTAGGCCTATTCCAACATGGTTGGAATGGATCCAACCATCATGAGCCATGCCATGAATATAGACCCAAATATCACAACTATCCGATAAAGAAAGTGGCAGTTTGACAAAGTTCGATCCGGTGCTTTGAAAGAAGAAGTTAGGACATTACTAGAAATTGGGTTCATCATAGAAGTACTTTATCCAAAATTGTTGGCCAATCCAGTACTAGTTAAGAAATCTAACGGGAAATGGAGGACATGCGTTGATTACACCAACTTGAACAAAGCATACCCAAAAGATTATTATGCTCTTCCAAGAATAGACCAGTCAGTTCGATGTGACAAGTGGACACAAACTCTTATTCTTCATGGATGCATATTCCGGATAAAATCAGATCCAATGTTCAAGGCAGATAAGGAGAACATAAGCTTCATAATAGATTAGGGAAACGTATTGCTACAAAGCAATGTGATTCAGATTAAAGAATGTCGGAGCCACATACCAAATATTAGTAAATAAAATGTTTAAGAAATAGATCGGCCGTAACATGGAAGTATATGTGGATTATATGTTGGTCAAATCTCAAAAAGAAAGCAACCATCTAAGCAATTTTGAAGAAATGTTTAAAGTATTGCAAAAATATCAGATGAAGCTCAACCCATAGAAATGTTCTTTCAGGATCCAATTTTGAAAGTTTCTGGGGTACATTGTTAGTGCTAATAGAAACCAACCATGATCAGATCCAAGTTATTATAGACAAGACAAAGCCAAAGACAAATAAAGACGTAATGAACTTAAATAGAAGAGTGGAAGCATTGAATAGACTCATTTCCAAGGCCACTGATAAAATGCATTCCAATCTTCGATTTAATTAAGAAGAAGAAAAACATCGAATGGTGAGAGCATTGTCAGAAAGCCTTTAAGAAGCTAGAAGATCATTTTGAGAAACCATCAATTCTATCCAGCCCTGTAGATTGAGAAAACCTTTATCTTTGTATGGTTGTTTCATAACATACAGTTAACTCTGTTCTAAAAAGAGAAGAGAAGGGAACCAAAATTCTAGTGCACTATACATGCAAAAGGCTTAAGAATGCAAAAACTAGATATATTCAGTTATGGAAAACCTGGCATACTGGTTAATGCCCGTAGAACGAAAATTGACAGCTTACTTTCAAGCGCATCGTATGTGAGAAATGTGGATTACGGATCTTAAGGCTAGAATTAACACAAGAGGGAGGGGGTGAATGGTGTTTTAAGAAGTTACTAATTCTTTTTGAGTTTATATTAATTTGAACACAAATTTATGCAATATTCAGACACAGAAATGATCACAGAATCAAACACAGATGCAGATATAAAGTAAAAGCAATAAAAGAAAGACACACCTGATTTTATACTGGTACGAAGTTACCCTACATCCAGTCCCGCAACACAAGTACGAATTTCCTTTCAAAATCAATTCTTATAATCACACCCTTGATTTCAAGGCCACGAGGTACACCGCTCCAGATTCACAATCCTCTTGGTAGAGATACTTGATTTTACGGGCAATAAGTTCACCCAATTGTTTTTCCAGGCTACAATCACACCTTTTCTCGCTTGACTGATTTTACAGGCTAAAACCACACCTTTTCTCACTCAATTAATTACAAAGAAATCTATAACTCTGAATAGCACTGGGATCTTGTTGAAATAGTGATAGAGAATCAAACCAGAGATGATCTAGTTAGATTCAACAATGATTTCGGCAGAATAATGGTAAAAATGTATATAAAGAAATGTGGAAGAAGAAGAGGAATGAAATCAAAAAAAATATGAATATAAATTCATTTAAAACAGCCCCTATTTATAGTAGAACAACAACCATGTCCATTCATGAAAGGATATGATGTATAGACACTTCCTTTGAAATTCAAACTTTTGAAATAAACAGTCGCCTTGTCGACAAGGGTCCCTTGGGGTTGTCGACAGGCCTAAGTAATTTTTGGTAATTTGTTTTTCTTTGAAAATAACTTCTATTTTGTATTAAAACTATTTTTAAACTTTATAAATATACTTAACTATAGTTAAAATACATAGATAAGTATAGAGAATAATATTTTGGTAGATATAAAATTTTACAATATATTTAAATCTAAGTATAAATATTAAAAGTTAAATATATTATAATCAAAATATAGTTTAAAGCCAAGGATAATTTGATTTTGAAAATAATGATTATTTTGAGGCTAAAAGTATTTTAAAACAAGGATATATGTTTTTGATTCTTTTAAAAGGAAATTTTTGAAATCATTTTGAAAACAAGATATAATTTTATAAAACATTTGAATAAAAGTTAGTGGATACAAAACAATATTCCACTAGATTTTTCGTAGGTTCCATCCTACTTAGGGTTCCATCCCTCTAACGGGCTCGAAGTGGATTACATTCCACGAATAAAATGGATTTTAAGATGCAGTGCTTTTTTAGGAGTTTTAACAAAATTCCTAACTAAATTACTTATATTGAAATCTTGATAATCTTGATACTCATGAGTCTTGAATCTTGATATCTTCGATCTTGAGTTTATCAGTTCTTGAATCTCTATATTATACAGTCTTCATTCTTTGGTACCTGTATATATATCCTGCATATACATATAGATCTAAACAATAATGTTAGTATTTATATTTTATAATCTTATTCTAAGGTTGTTGTCATCAAAACCATCTTCTCAGGGACTAACATCCTATTAAGGTCTTAACCAATTTTCCACTTAAGCAAGTCTTTAGTAAACCCAAAGCCTTGGGAAGATTAGTAAAATGAGGAATAGAACTTAGCCAGTATGATATTGAATTTCTACCACAAGTGGTAATTAATGGACATGCTCTAGCTAATTTTGTTAATAAATGTATGGGATTCATCAAAGAGCAATCAAAGAAAGAAAAATAATCTAAAGCCTAAATGGCAACTTTTCATAGATAAAGCTTCAAATGAACAAGGAGCTGGTGCAAGTTATGTAATAATTATCCTCGATGGACACCGTTTGCATTATGCAATGAAAATGGAATTTCTTTCCACTAATAATGTGACAGAATATTAATCAATAGTGGTAAGACTCATTTTAGCCCTACAACTGAAAATTTCAAGGATTGAGATTTTCAGTGATTCCCAATTGATGGTCTATAAGTTGAACCAAAAATATCAGACGAAGGATGTCGAGTTGGCTTTATATGTCAAGAAAGTGCTGAAAATGCTAACCCAATTTAAGGATTTTACAATACACCAAGTGCGGTGAGCGGAGAAGGAAAAACTGCCAAGCTGATTCTCTTGCCAAATTGGCTAGCTCCCGAGGAGCACCGAAAACTCAAATTGTGGCATTAGGCTACCAATCAAACCCTACTATAGAGGAAAAAGGTCCTGAGATGGAAAAAGAATACATGGTACTGACCAGATCTCAAGCCTTAATGCATAAGGAAAAGGAAAATCGAAATGAAATCTTTCATGAAAAATCCACTGATACAAAATCTGATGATAAATATTAGAATGAGTGGACGACATCTATGATTGAATATCCGACGAAAGAAAAATTGCCAATGGATAAAAAGGAAGCACAAAGAATAAAACATCAAGCCCCAACCTTCGTTATGGCAAATGGAATACTTTACAAGAAGGGTATTCACTCCCTTATTAAAGATGTGTCAGTCCATAAAAAGAAGAGAAGTTATTAAGAGATCCCATGAAGGATTCTATAGGACTATTCTAGCAGCATAAAGTTAACCAAAAATATCACAAGACAAGGCTTCTATTGGGCTTAGATGACTAATCATTCTATTTATTATGTAAAGAGATGTGAGAAATGCCAAAAGTTCTCTATGATCCTACACTCGCCAATAAGTGAACTAACTTCGATCTCAAGTCCATGGCCTTTCGATGTGTGGGGCATCGACTTGATAGGGCCACTGCCTATATCCGAAGGAGGAGGTAAATTTGCAGTAGTAGCCATTGGTTATTTTACCAAATGGGTAGAAGCAGAACCGCTACCGAATATAATATCGGCAAAAGTGCTTAAATTCACAATCAAGAATAATGCACTAGGTTTGGAATTCCTTATAAGATAATATCCGACAATGGAACTCTTTTTGAAAGTAAGGAATTTACCCAATTCTGTAATAGAAATGGGATTATCAAGAGTTTTCATCTGTAGCACTCCCCAAGGAAAATGGAGTAGTCGTAGTTGTCAGTAAAACAATTAAGACCATCGTAAAGAAACGATTGGACAAAGAAAAAGGAAGTTGGGTAGAAGAACTAACCCTTGTGTTATGGGCATATAGAACTTCTACCAAAACTGCAATGGGACATACCTTATTTTCTCTAACATATGGATGGGAAGCCATGCTTCCAATCAAGGTTGAAGTACCCACTCATCGAAGAATTGCATATGAATTTGATCCAAATCAGGAATTGAAAAGAGAATCCTTAGACCTAATCAATGAACTAAGAGATGAAGCATCTGTGCGAACATCTGAATATCAGCGTGGAATAATGAAGTACAATAATTCCAAAGTCAAGGAAAGATCATTTTGAAAAGGAGATTTGGTACTTCGAAAAGTCATGGAAAATACTAAAAATGCAACGGTTGGACCGCTTGGGCCAAATTGGGAAAAACCCCTTGTTATCCATGAAGTGATTCCACTAGGGATCTATCAACTATGTTGACCAAGTGGTAATATCATAGCAAGAACTTGGAATGCTGAACATCTAAAGCTATATTTTCAAACAACTGATAAATAAAGAAATCAAGATAAGTTTTTCTATGGAAACGGAAGTCTATTGAAAGGAAGGAATTAGAAGGAAAAGTCTACCCCACTACCTAAGATCATTGTAAGGGGCGAAATAAAGCCTTTGATTCCGACACAAGGGCCTGGTCAAGGCACCTCTTAGAGGGAGGTTAGAGTAAGCCTTTTGTCCCATCTGAAAAGGCTGACCAAAGCATCTGCAAGCCTTCTGCCCTAGCCTATGTAGCCTGATCATAGCATCTTATGGAGAGAGGATGGAGTAAGCCTTTGGTCTTGTCTAAGATGGTCTGACCATAGCACCGAACCAACATTTAGTACAATCTTCAAGGCTTTACTAAAGCTCCTCCTAAAGGGAGGCCGGGTAAGTCTTTGGTTTTGCTTGAGAAAAGTTAAGCAAAAGCACCAGATGAAAGACCTAAATCCGCACCTAAGATGGTGATAAGGGGTTAGATCTAAGTTGAGATCATCACCTAAGATGGTGCCAATGAAATCAGTAAAGTCAATCAACTCTATCCAAAAGAATTGATCAAATCAATCTTCTTGAGGACGATCAATCAAATGAGTCATCTGTGCTCCAAAGTAAAATCAATCTTATAGAGGAAAATAAATCAAAATGAGCCATTTGTTCTCCAAAGCAAGATCAATCTTCTAGAAGAAGATCAATTAAGATGAGCTATTTGTGCTCCAATGCAGCGTCAACCCTCTAGAGGAAGATCAATCAAAATAAGCCATTTATTCTCCAAAGAAAAATCAATCTTCTAAAGAAAGATCAATCAAAATGAGCTAATTGTGCTCCAAAGCAAGATCAATCTTCTAAAGGAAGATCAATCAAAATAAGCCATTTGTGATCCAAAGCAAAAATCAAGTAATTATACCTCAGGGATAAAGCAATCTTCAAATCACCAAATGGATTTTTTGGCCTTCAATTTAGAAATTATTATTGCCAGATGGTTTTCTGGTCTTCTATTCAGAAATTATTAATGTCAGATGGTTTTCTGATCTTCTGTTCAGATTATTATTGCCAGATTGTTTTCTGGTCTTTTATTCAGATTATTGTTTCCAGATAGATTTTCCGGCCTTCTATTACTGCCAGATGGATTTTTTGGTCTTCTATTCAGAAATTATTATTTCCATGTGCTTTCCTAGTCTTCTATTCAGATTATTATTGCCAGATGGATTTTCTGGTTTTCTATTATTGCCAGATTGTTTTCTGGTCTTTTATTCAAAAATTATTATTGCCAGACGTTCTTCTCCAATTTAAGAAATTATTATTAACTGGGTGATTTTCCAGTCTTTTCTTATTTAAGAAATTTCCAGGCAATTAATCAAGAGATCATTATTACCAGACAGGATTTTTGTAATCATTACTATCAGATGAATTTCTAGTCTTCTATTTATAATATCAATAGAAGAGTTTCTGGTCCTTCCTTCTATGATATCTCTAGATGGTTTTATGGATTTTTACTTAGGAAATTGCAATTCTTAAATGGCCTTCTTGTTTTCTATTCATGAAATCATTATTTCCAGATAATTTTCTAATCTTGATTTAATGGGATTCTTTTCAAGCAAATTGCTAGTAAACAGATTTTTGGCCTTTCCAAGATAAACTTATAATATTTTAAAAGTAATCACAGCTCGCATAGAAGATATAGAGCATTCTCCATATGCAAGAATATATATCAATTCACGGCTCAATTAAATCTAATAGGGATCACTCAAAAGGTAAAATTGAATTTAAAGTTTATAATGAAAATCATCACTTGTTTTGTGTTTACAGGAAAACAGAGTTAGGAAGAAAACCTTGTATAGAAGGAAAAGTGAAGAAAGTTTTAGTTTTACACTAAAGTGTAAAGGTTTCTTTTATACAAGGATGAGGAGGCAAATGTTATTCACATATTTTCTAAAGAATACAGGCGAAGGAAAACAAGATCGATCTTATGTACAAAGGGAGATATTAGATCTCACAACAAAATAAGCATAATAAATAACGTCGGAGAAAAGGCAAACAAGTACATAAGGGAAAATAGTTGATTTCAAAAGATTATAGCCAATAACGTTGCCGCGTTCCATCAATAAAGGAAAAGAGTATACCGCATGTCATCCATACGGCATGCCACACTTAATCAATGTCTCATTGATTCCATGCCGCATTTTATCAACATCGTATATCATCTATTCTATACTTCATCAATATAATAAAGATAATATCAAAGGCATTATACTTCATTAAGGCAAGAACTAATGTCGTGCACCACTAATACCACTGTCGTCAGGGCAATGATGACGAATAACACGGGGTCGTAGTTCACCAATAATAAAGCGACATGATATATCATCAATGTCACATCTCATTGATGTTGCACCCCTTCAATGATGTTGTCCAAGCAATAACACATCTATTCAATGACGCATGTTAACAAAGCGATAATGATAATGAAGTGCTACATATCGTATGCCACCACTTAAAGAGATCTAATGCTTCATAAAGGCAAGGTATATATTACATCTAGCCGATATCACATCTAGTTAATGTCGCATACCTTTGGGGTTACCAATGTCTCTGTTGGTTATGTCACTTCCCAAGCAATGCCGCCCCTTATTGATGCCACATATCACCAATTCCATCTTTTTTTATGCCGGTTCTCATCAAGCAATGCCGCCCTTTATTGATTTCTCTCTCGGGTAGAGTCATATCTCTTCAAAACTACCTATTATTAATGCCGCCCATTTTCAATTCCATGCCTTAGTGATGTCACACTCCATCAACCATTAAAGGATGTCATAGCTCCTTAATACAAAAGTGGATGTCATAGGTAATGCATACCAGCCATGTCACGCCTCTACCCCAATAAATACGATAGCTCCTCAATATAAAAGTAGATGTAGGAGGTAGTGCATAGCAGCCATGCTGCACCTCTAACCCTAAAAATATGGATCTAGGGGCATTGAAGAAGGGGCGATCATTCCCTTTCTCTGCTCTCAAAATTGAAGTTTTCTAATCTTAAATTGAATTTGGAAAAATCTTAATTTGATTGTAATTATGCCTAATTTATATGAACAAGGACTTGGATATGCCTATTACCTTGATTATTCACTTTGAACATCATGGGACATGGATATGCATATAATAAAGCTCTTTGGGCAAAAAGCTTGTCATGACTTTATAGAATCACATGAGCTTTGGTTTAAACTAATGTTTATATGCACAGCCTCTATCTTCCCTACTATATATAGACGTTAGACTATAAACCATGAGAATTGCTTACCTAGTTCATTAACATGCTTAATAAGCTATTGCACATATTTGTAGCTTATTCTTTCTCCTTTTGATCATGTGACATGGGTTTTCGAATATCTTATTCCAAAAGACCGTACGAGCTCTCGAATATCCTATTACAAGAGACCATATGGGCTTTCGAGTATCCTATCCCAAAGCTCATAGGAATCATGGAACCATATCTAAATGATATCATCTTGTACTTAGCCCTGAATTCTAAGCCTATTCTTGGTTCTTTAGCACTATTTGATCAACACCAAGCAAGCCATGCTTCGTTGTGTCATCATATGTGATAAAAATCAAGGTTTGGCTCATCATACTTGGCATTATAAGCGTTATACCAATTTTTGATCTAACTAATATATTAATAATATTACTTTATAACATCCCTAGGTTGAGTTTGCTCAATAACTAAGAAGTATGTAAGTAATTTATTAATATATATGTTGACGCTAATAGTGGCAGAACATCGAAATATAACCTGCTATAGGATTAGATCTCGTAGAAATAACAGGAAAATGCAAAAGAGTGTAGAAAAGAAAAGAGGCATAATTTTTTATAGTGGTTCGGCAATCTTTGGCCTATGTCCACTTTATAATTTTATTGATTATGGATTTGAGAGAGAATTAGAGTCACTAGTATAAGAGATTGACAAGTTCCTAAGTTCAAAACTGCTAATAGAATCTGCCAAGGCGACTAATCTAAGGGAGCGGTATGAGATGAAAAAGGAACATAGTACAAGGTCCTTTTTTGGTTGTTATAAGATTGGTTTTTAGAAAGAAACAAACGTATAGGTTTGGAAGCCCTCTTGAGTTGATGTCCAGAAGCAAGCCTAATGATGTACGAGTGAGCATGGGGGCCCATGAGCTAAATAAACCTCTCAGTACCGAGACGTTCCTCTTGGTACCTAGTGGTTTTTCTCGGTGCAAATCCAATCTTCTTCCTTACATTGGCCTTCCGTCTCCAATTTGGTGCATTCCAAACTCATTTTCATAGACTTCGAGTTGTTTATGACTATTCTCTCCATAACACTTGCATTATTACGTTTTCTTTGCGTTCTTCCTATAAATACCAAGAATTGCTCGTCCAAACTCAAAGAAAAGCACTTGTAACATCCCCTACTTCAAGGCCCGAAGCTAAGCGCAATAGATGCTGCAGTTATCTATAGTATTAACTTCCAGTGATAAAGTACAGTAATGATTATGATATCTATAATATCAGAAGTACATGGATATAAAATAAAATAAATGCAGATTTCAAAAATAGCTTTTCTGATTACATTTCAAAACAATATTTCATATTCAATTACATAATCCCAAAACGATTCCCAAGTTTTGATCAAATATAATTATTACAAATTACGCCAAGAGCGACATATGAAGATGCCTTTTTGGATGATGAGAGTACGAGATAGACATAATAGTCATGAATACATTACAACAGAAATAATACTAAATAGATCCAATGTAGCTAGTTTTGCCTCCTACACGTCTTTGGAAGCTTATTCGTCCAACTTACTAAACCTAAAAAGTTCTTAACTTTCATCTACTCAAATTTAATTTTGAGCACCCGAGAGTTTAATGGAAAAACATAAACTTTGAGTCGGACATAAAACCTGGGGTGAATAATACTATTACATCTTGGTTCTGATATTAAGTGAGACCATGTCGCTTAGCGGAACGGGTGTCCCCTCACTAATATCCTTTTATAACCATATCTTTTGCAAATTAAAAACCTGCAATCAAACTACTTATAACAATAATAGCAATGCCATATATGCATATCAATCGGGTAATCATTGGACTATTTGCCTGCACTATAGTTTTATCCAGCTGACTATTAACCACTAGTTGACTCGGGCCTACCAAACATAATAAACATTCTAACTTCTGTTAGACACAATACTGGGTTATCTGACCTTGACTTTCTTCTCCTAGGGTCAACTGATCCTAATAGTTTTGCGGGCTTACCAATAACCTATCTTTACTATGTACATTCCCATCTGTGTGTAACATCATTTTAGTCTTACCTTTGAAAAATCCCTACGCACTGAAATTTTGGACTTATATTAGCTAGGGGCTATTAGCTAAAGTACAGGATGCGACCCCATACCAGTCCCGTTTGGTCTTTCAATATCTAAGTCATATACTTATGGTTAACTACCCTATTCAAATTTCATTTCCTTGTAAACAGTCTTTACAAATGTTTTACCCTTGAAATCATATCTTTTTAAAACAAGGAAATCATACTCTTTGCTTTATACAATATACTTATGCCATGATATATGCTTTACACAAAACAATGTTGATGAAATCTATTCAATGGGATCATCTATCCGATCAAATAAGTTAGAGCCTCTTTTTTACTTTGAAAACTTTAGGCCATAAGGCCAAAACAATACCTTCGAAGCCTTTGCTTAAAACCTTGAATAGTCCCTTTCGAATTCATCAAAAGCACCCCTTTCAAAATAAGTTAACTACTTTAACTATAAAACATTACACCGAAAAGCCAAAACATACCTTTTGAATGTAATCGAAATAGACCTTTCGGAATCATCACTTACACCTTAAACATCCTCTTTCGAAACCATTAAAACAAATCTTTCAAAATATTTAAAATAAACATTTTGAAACACTCAAAGTATACCTTTCAAAAGCATTGGAGTCCTTCACTTCAAAACACTTAAAATGTACCTTTCGAAAGCGTTGGGTTCAAGTAAGAGTTTGTGGAAACATAGCTTCGAAACCATTTAAAAGTATCACTTTCGAAACCCTTAGGTTTTACACATAGTATGACTATAGGGTCAAATAAAAACAGAAGCGAAAGTAACCCTTTTGAAAGCATTGGTCTCAATTTAAAGAATTGGAGAAGAGGTTAGTTTCGAAACCATCCTTTCGAAACCATTGCCTCTGAAACCTTTGACAAAAGCGGCTAAAAGGACCTTTAACTAATTCGAAAGGTATGAATGCGACATCTAGGTATCGAATAGTTCAAAAGTGGAAACTCCTTCGAAAGCTCCTTTTAAAAACAAAGACAAGCGGCAACTCTTTTGAAATCTCCTTTCTAAAAAAGAAGGCAAGCAACAACTCTTTCGAAAGCTTCTTTCTAAAAACAAAGGCCAGTGGCAACTTGTTCGAAAGCCTCTTTTAAAAAAAAAAGTAAGTTGATACATTCGAAAGCTAATTAAAGTGGCTTCAACCCCTTCGGAAGCTGCCTTTGACACCATCACATTCCTTCTGCCTTTTTCAATACACTACATAACATTTGCTTGACATCATTTGCATTGGTTTTGAATAGGTGCGAAAGGTCTAACTAGGCATAGTGATGGAAGCAAGCTAAGGAAATGGTGAAGTAGTAATTCAAAATAAAAATTGGTTTACTGCATTTCAAAGTAACTCCTTTTTACCTAACTTGCCCAATTTGTCAAAATATGATTTGTAACCCACTCTTTGTCGAAATTCTTTTCTAAAAAGGCTGCCGAATTCAAAATTTACAATTAAAAACATTTTTACAAATAAGCCCTCTTCCTTCACAAAACATGTAAAACATTTAAGTCCATTTAAACAATTTTATAACCACAGTAAAACACTTAGGAAAACTCCTCAAAATTCACAGTAATTCACTTTTAATATGTTTTCTAACAATATAAATTTCAGATCCGAAATCATTATATAATTGCCTTAAATAATTTAAACCCAATATTAACTATTTTCTCTCATAGAAAATTCATTATAAATCCACAATTACTTAGAAAATTATGAAACTGGAAACCCGCTTCTAAAATATTGTTTTTGACCATATCAAAAACGCAACTCATTTGGATGTCTGTTAATAGGTTCTCTAATTTAAACATATCATAAATCCATATAAAATCATATAAATCATCAACAAGCATATATATCCATTTCAACAAACATAACATGGCATACTACTTGCAAAGTAGTTCGGATCAACCATGAAATCGAGATCATTATTAAAGTGAGACGTAAATCAAATTATTCACCTTGACTTAGTGTTAAGAAGGTTGAGATTTTCCCTTTGATTGATTTGATTAAGCTTTCTACTTGAATTTAGCTTTTCTTCTCCTTGAATCTTCTCAATGGTAGCCGACCGAGCTCACTAGGGTTCTAGTTTTGTTTGTGAATGTCACAATGAAAAAGGAATGAAGAATAGAAGGGTTTAGTGTATAAGAACAAAGGCTATTCCTATTTTACCCTTACCATATTCCTCCTACTTATTTATTTTTATTCTTTTTGCTAATACATTCATTAAGGCACCGCTCCTTCTAAATTAACAAAAATCATTCCCTTAGCTATTTACATTATTTCATTTAATTTATCTAATTAAATGTTCTAAATAATGTTAGTTAAAATTAGGGTCATTACAAATCCCCCTCCTCAAAGAATTTCATCCTCGAAATTACGATGAGGTGCTCATAAAAATAAAACATAAAGGTAAAACATACCATGAAACAAGTCAGGATAAATGTCTCTAATCCTGCTCTCGGCTTTTCAAGTACAGTCTCTCTCATCATTGCTATGTTGGACTTTGACTAATTTGACTGTCTTGTTCCTTAGTCTCTTTCCATCTCTCGGAACTATACGAACTGGTTTTCTAACTATAGTCATTTTCGGTTCCACTACTAAATCCTCTAACACAATCAGCGTAATAGTAGTTTCTGGATCCCGAATACACTTCCCTAGATGAGAAATATGAAAAACACTATGGACTCCTGCCAACCTATTTGGTAACTCTACTCTATATGCGAGTTTCCCGATCTTCTTTATAATAGGAAATGGTCAAATGAATCTTGGTGCCCAATTTTCCTAATTTTCCAAATCTGACTACACCTTTTATCGATGATACTTTGAAAAAAACATGATCTCCGACTGAGAACTCAAATTCTTTCCGTCTTTTGTCAGCATAACTCTTTTGCCTAGACTTAGCTTCTTTTATTCTAGCCCGAATTAATTTATTCTTTTCTATAGCTTCTTTAACCAAATCTGGACCAAGAATCAATATATCCTTGGTCTCTAACCAACAAATGAGAGGTTTTCATGGCCTTCCATACAAAGCTTCAAATGGTTCCATCCCTATACTAGTCTTCCCAATCTCTTATTATACGAAAACTCGACTAAAATAGGTGGTCTTCCCATGATCCTCTGAAATCTAGCACACAATCTCTTAACAAATCCTCTAAGACTTTTTTAACTCTCTCTATTTCCCCATCTGTCATTGGATGGTAAGCGGTACTCATCTTGATCTTGGTACCTAAAGTCTCATATAGGCACTTTCAGAACTCGCTAGTGAATAAGGAATCTCTATCACTTACTTTACTACTAGGAATTCCATGCAGTGTAACTATATTCCTCATGAATAACTTAGCTTAATCTGTTGCTGTCCTGGTCGACTTAACGGGTATAAAGTGTGCACTCATATTTCATCTGTCCACTATAACACATATACCCTCATTTCCTCTATTCGACCTTGGCAACCCATCTATAAAATCCATTGAGATAGAATCCCATTTCTAGACTGGAACATCTAAAGGATGAAGTAACCCACTTGGTTTCTGATGTTCTGCTTTTACCTGTTGACAGTTTAAACACTGCCTCACCCATAAGCCTACATATCTTTTCATACGTTCCTAGAAGAAAATCTTCTTCGTATCTTGATACATCTTAGTTCCTCTGGAATAAATAGTGAACTTCGACTCTAAGAACTTCCTTCCTAATGTTTCGTACACTCGGAACACATAATCGACCTTTTTTCCTCAACCACCCATTCTGATCAAGATTGAAATCTTTCAAGTCATCGCTCTTTATTCCATTTTTTAACTTTCTGATCCATTCAACTAATAATGGATCCCCTTGTTTAGAAGCAATCTTTTCGATCATTATCGATCGAACTTCTAAACATGATAACATGGCAGTTCCTCGACTAGAACCAGCATCGGATCTCCATTGTACTCCATAAGTAGTCAATGCTTCTAAGTCTTTACACTTAGCTATCATTTCCAATACCGCATTATGATATTTTTGCTATGTGTGTCTGCAACCTTATTCCCTTTTCCTGGTGCGTATTCAATACCAAAGTCATAAGCAGCTAAAATATCCAAACACCTCTGTTGTCTTATATTCAACTCCTTTTGAGAGAATAAATATTGTAGTGACCTACGATCCATATACAACTCAAATCTTTCTCCCAAAAGGTAATGTATCCACAACTTCAATGTGAAAATTACTTCAGCTAATTCCAAATCATGAGTTGGATATCTAACCTTATGCGGTCTGAGCTGTCGAGAAGCTTAGGAAATCATTTTACCTATCTACATTGACACAGCTCCTAACCCTGTTCTATTTGCATCTGTATACACCACCAAGTCCCGATTCCCTTTTGGAACAACTAATATAGGTGCGCCAGTCAATAAATGTTTTAGTTTATGGAATGCCTCCTCACACTTATCAGCCCAGACAAACTTCACAACTTTTCAAGTTAGTTTAGTCATAGATGTCTCTATCCACAAAAAATCCTGAATGAATCACCGATAATAACCAGTTAATTCAAGAAAAATCTTTATCTCAGTCACTATCTCGGGTCTCTTCTAATTATTAACTACGTCGATCTGAGTCGGATCTACTGACAACCTTTCTGTGAGACTAAATGACCAAGAAATTTCACTTTCTTTTTCCAAAAGTGACACTTCACAAACTTTACCATCAGTTGATGCTGCCTCGGCATCTCAAGCGCAATTCTAAGATGAAATTCATGCTCTCATTCATCCATAAAGTATATCAAAATGTCGTCTATGAATACTAACACGAATCTTTCTAAATGCTCTTGGAAGATTCTGTTCGTGAAGACCATGAAGAATGCTGGCGCATTAGTTTGACCGAACGACATCACTAACCATTTGTATGATCCATATCCGGTCCAAAACGATGTCAGAGGAGTACTATCCTCTACTACTCTAAGTTGATGGAGCCTTGTTGCCAAATCCAAGTAAGAAAATATTTTGGCTCCACTCAACAGATCGAACAAATTTTCAATCCAAGGTAATGGATATCGGTTCTTTACCGTCTTCTCATTCAGCTTTCGCTAATCGATACACAATCTCAACGATCCATTCGGTTTCTCTGCGAACACTGCGGCTGCTTCCAAGGAGAACTACTTGGCCTGATAAAATTCTTACCATCTAAATCCACCAACTGCACCTTTAACTCCTTCATCTCGATAGGTGTCATTCTACTTGGCGGTCTGTTCACTGGTTCAGCTCCTGGTACTAAATCTAATCGAAACTCAATGGCTCGTTTTAGCGGTATTCCTATCACGAGCTCAAAGACATCTATGGATTCTCTAACAATGAAAACTCTGTACAACTCGTCGTCTATCTCCATAATACCAAACAAAGCATTAACCTCAAAACTAGGGTTTTCTACAGAGTATATAATCTGATCACTACAACTAGGGTGTCTAAGTGATATTTTTCTATCATGGCAAAATATCCTAGCATCATACTTGCTTAACCAATCCATACCCAAAATAATTTCAAACATAACGGAATCAAATACATGCAAACTGCAAGAAAATATATGACATAACAACTCAAACTCTAAGTGGTCAAATCTCATCCCAAGAGTTGCATGCCCTCCTATTGGATTCGCAACCCTTAAGGAAGTAACTAAGTATAAGGGTTCCAGGATAATCTTTTCTACCAAACTATGGGATATAAAAGAATGCGATGCACCAGTATCAAATAGAACTCTAACTGACATACCACAAATCAAAAGCATACTTCCTAACAACTTTTCCTTCCTCATCTGCTATTGGTCTTGAGGTAGTTGGTTCCTATGCAAACACTTTACCGTTTCCATCCCTAGCTGGTTCCTTGCACTGGTTCTTATAATGTCCAATCTGATCACAGTTGAAGCATTTTACTCCTTTCTTGTTAGCAGACTTCTTTGCTTAGCTTGTTCGACATTCATAAGCATAGCATCCCTTCTTATCAAACTTGTAGTAGACTACATTGGCCTTCCCTTTCTTGGTCGCTCCTCCTTTTTGAGTGACTTTCTTATGGAAAAACTCTCTTCTAGTTCTGACCATCTTGGGTTTCCACTACTTTGTTATCACTAAAGAGAGAAAGCATCTCTTCAATCCTCAAAGCCATCTCAATAACGACATCATACGAATCCCTAATATGTAGTAAGTTGCTTTAGCAAGCTCGGGTCTCAATCCACGGATGAACTTCTCATTCCTTCTGATAAACGTATCAACTGTAGCACATCCGTATCTTGATAGCTCCTCAAATCTGGTAGCATACTCCAGCACTATAATGTCTCCCTGCATCAAATCAGCAAACTTCTTTAGTAGAGTTGACTTGGCAATCTCCGACATAAATATTTCCTTAAATCTCCTTCTGAATTCTATCCCAAGTCAGGGTCTCTTCATTTACTCCCACAGTAACACTGTTCCACGAGTACGGTGGTACTTTTTGCAACTATTTGGATGCAAGTCACCTCTTCTTCTCATCATTGAGCCCTAAATCAGCAAAGATCCTTTCGTAGAAGCGACCAATTCTCTACTTCAATTGCGTCCTCAGTGCCGATAAACAGCTACCCTCCAAGCCTAGCATAGTCTCTACTCAATACTGCATAGTTATTGACCACCGGAGCTTCCTGATTTCCTCCAACTAATCCCGCAGTAGCTCCAGCTTACATCATGCTGATGAAGAACTGATACATAGCTCTCATCTCAACTTGCGGTGCTCCAACACCCACATTAGCAGTTTGTGCCCGACCCGGATTCCTTCTAGTATTTGGTACGGAATTTCCATTGGTTGTGTTGCTTCCTCCACCAATGTTAACTCTTTAATTCCTATCATCCATATCTTAATTCCTTAAAATCTAGCCTTTCTAAGATACAGAAGAATAGCCTAAGAGAGATGAGAGAAATAGAGGTAAAGCGTATACTTATATATTGCAAATACAAGTACGTTACTATGGCGTTATCCCATACCCAATCTTTTATCTAATTCCTTAGGATTATGTTTCAAAAATCATTTTAAGCTTAAATATTTTTAAGTTTTCATAAACTTATGCTATGATACCAAGTTGTAACATCCTCTACTTTAAGACCCGAAGTTAAGCGCTACAGATGCTGCAGTCATCTATAGTATTAACTTTCGGTGATAAAATACGGTAATGTTAATGGTATCCATAATATCAAAAGCACATGAATATGAAATAAAATCAACAAAGATTTCAAAAATATCTTTTCTGATTACATTTCAAATCAATATTTCAAATTTAATTACATAATCCCATAAGGGTTTCCAGGTTTTGATCAAATATAGTTATTACAAATTATGCCAAGAGCGACATATGAAGATATCCCCTTGGATGATCAGAGTACTAGATAGACATATCATTCATAAACGCATCACAACGGAAATAACACTAAATAGCTCCTACATAGCTAGCTTTGCCTCCTGCACGTCTTCGAAAGCTTATTCGTCCAATCTACTAAACCTGAAAAGTCTTTAACTCTCAATTTACTCAAATTTAATTTTGAGCACCCTAGTGTTTAAATAGAAAACATAAACTTCGAGTCAGACATAAAGCCTGGTGTGAATAATACTATTACATTTCAGTTTTTGATATTAAGTAAGACAACACCGCTTAGTGGAACTGGTTTCCCCTCACTAATATCCTTTAAAATCACATCTTTTGCAAATCAAAAACCTGTAATAAAATTGATTATAACAATAACAGCAATAACATATATTCATATAAATCAAATAATCAATGGACTATCTGCCCACACTATAGTTTTATCTAGCTGACTATTAACCACCGGCTGACTCGGGCCTACCAAACATAAAAAACATTCTAACTTCTATTAGACACATATTGGGTTATCTGTCCTTAACTTTCTTCTTCTAAGGTCAACTAATCCTAATGGTTTTTCAGGCTTACCAATAACCTATATTTACTCTGTATATTCCCTTCTGTGTGTAACATCATTTAGTCTTACCTGTGATAAAGCCATACGCATTGGAATTTTGGACTTATATTAGCTAGGGGCTATTAGCTAAAGTATAGGGCACGACCCCATACCAGTCTCATTTGGTCTTCTATTATCTGAGTCACATACTTAGGGTTAACTAACCTATTCAAATTTCATTTTCTCGTAAAGAGTCAAATGTTTTACCCTTGAAATCATATCTTTATGAAACAAGGAAATCATACACTTTGCTTTATCAATATACTTATGCCATGATATATGCTTTACATAAAACAATGTTGATGAAATCTAATCAATGGGATCGTTTATTCCTTCAAATAAGTTAAGCCGCTTTTTAACTTAGAAAAATTTAGGCTATAAGGCCAAAAACAATGCCTTTAAAACCTTTTCTTAAAACCTTAAACAATCCCTTTCGAATACATTGAAAGTACCCCTTCTAAAAATAAGTTAATTACTTTGACCTTGAAAACATTAGACCGAAAGGGCAAAACATACCTTTCGAATGTATTGGAAATAGACCTTTTGAAATCATCACTTACACCTTAGACATCCTCTTTTGAAACCATTAAAATAAACCTTCTGAAACATTTAAAATAAACCTTTCAAAACACTCAAAGTATACCTTTAGAAAGCATTGGAATCTTTCCCTTCAAAACACTTATAATGTACCTTCCGAAAGCATTAGGTTCAACTAAGAGTTTGTGGAAACATAGCTTCAAAACTATTTAAATGTATCCCTTTTTAACCCTTGGATTTAACAGATAGTATGACTATAGGGTCAAAGAAAAAAGAAGCCAAAGCAACCCTTTCGAAAGCATTGATCTTAATAAAAAGAGTTGGGGAAGAGGTTAATTTTGAAACCATCCTTTTGAAACCATTGGCTTCGAAACCTTTGACAAAAGCAGCTAAAAAGAACCTTAACTAATTTGAAAGGTACGAATACGGAAGCTAGGTATCGAATAGGTTCGACAACTTCTTCGAAAGCTCCTTCTAAAAACAAAGACTAGCGGCAACTCTTTCGAAAGCATCTTTCTAAAAACAAAGGCAAGCGACAACTCTTTCGAAAGATCCTTTCTAAAAACAAAGGCAAGTGGCAACTTTTTTAAAAGCCACTTTTAAACAAAGGTAAATTGATTGATTCGAAAGCTATTTAGAGTGGTTTCAACCCCTTTAGAAGCATGCCTTCGACACCATTATTCCTTCCGCCTATCTCCATTACACTATATACCAATTGCTTGATATTAGATGCATTGGTTTCAAATTGGTGCAAAAGATCTAACTAGGCATGGTGATGGAAGCAAGTTAAGGAAGTGGCGAAGTCGTAATTCGAAACAAAACTAGTTTATTGCCTTTCAAATTAGTTCCTTTTTACCCAACTTTCCCAGTGTATCAAAATATGATTGGTTACCCACTCTTTATCAAAATTCTTTTCTAAAAAGGCTGTTGAATTCAAAATTTACAATTAAAAACATTTTAGCAAATAAGCCCTCCACCTTCACAAAACATGTAAACCATTTATATCCCTTAACTTAAATAATTTTATAACCACAGTAAAATATATAGAAAAATTCCCCAAAATCACAATAATTCACTTTTAATATGTTTTCCGACATATATAAATTTCAGATCCAAAATCATTATATAATTGCCTTAAATAATTTAAACCCAGTATTAACTACTTTCTCTCATAAAAAATTCATAATAAATCCACAATTACTTAGAAAATTATGAAACTTGAAACCCACTTCTAAAATAATGTTTTTGACCATATATCAAAATAGCAACTCATTATCATTTAGTAGGTTCTTTAATTTAAATATATCATAAATCCATATGAAATCGTATAAATCATCAACAAGCATACATATCCATTTAAACAAACATAACATGACATAATACTTGCAAAATAGTTTGGATCAAACCTTAAAACTGAGATCATTCTCAAAAGTAAGATATAAATCAAATTATTCACCTTGGCTTGGTGTTAAAAATGTTGATATTTTTTCTTTGATTGATTTGCTTAAGCTTTCTACTTGAATCCTAGCTTTTCTTCTTCTTGAATCTTCTTAATGGTAGCCGAACGAGCTCAATAGGGTTTTAGTTTTGTTCGTCAATGTTAAAATTAATAAGGAATGAAGAATAGTGTGGTTTAGGCTATAAGAACAAAGTCTATTCCTATTTTACCCTTACCATATTCCTTCTACTTATTTATTTTTATTCTCTTTTGCTAATACATTCATTAAGGCATGGCTCTGAACAAATCTCAATCCCTTAACTATCTACATTATTTAATTTAATTTATCTAACTAAATGTTCTAAATAATGTTGAAAAAAATTAGAGTCATTACAACATTTGATTGCACGAGGTTGGAGTAGCATACAGAGTGCATAGGATTAATAATACCAAAATAGAAGGAGAAACCTCTCGGTACTGAGAGGACGAGTGGTTTACTTGACTCCAAATGCAATTGTTTTACTTGAATTCTCTTTTCTACTTCCTCTAAGTGTTTTTTCAAGTTCCTGAGTCATCTGACTTCATTTTGACGTTCTAACTTCCATTGAAAATCTGCTTGGTTAAAAGCCAAGTTAACACTTGCTCCCTAGAGTATGATTTCATTGAAAAGAAGTGTGCTCGAGATCAAGACAAGTCCTGACTTGCTATTCGTTGATTCAAGTCAATCATTCGAGTACTACTTCGGATCTTTGCTTAAATATTCCTTCGACCACTTTGAAAAGTTAGAATTCCTTTCTCCTATACCAAGGATGTTCCCGACGCTCTGGAGATCGCTTCACATCCTAGACGAGTATGCTCTCTTTTTTGCCATGCTTTCTTGAATTTTCGAGGAGAAAGAAAACCTCTCGGTACTGAGACCGTTGGTTTTTACCGAATGCTTATTCAAGTTTGGAATTTGATTTTTTTTATTTTCATTTCCAATTTGACTCTTGCTCTTCATGCTCATTGCTTCCCACCAAGTTGAATTCCACCAAATCCTTTCACTACCAACATCCTCGACCTGTCGGCGATCACCCACCAGCACCACACAACCACCACCGTCGTTGCCTCTTGAACATCGCCACCAAGTCGCTACCACTATCTTCTTACAAATCGCCACAAATAGAATTTAGGATCGAGAACTCCAAACCTTAATTCCTAATCCAAATCCTAAATTATCTACAGTTGATGATTGGTGAATGACATGACAATGGTGATGGTGGGAGTGTGGCCAACCATTGTTGAATGGAGATGGTTGAAATTTGTGTTGTACTTGATCCATGGTGACTCAGGCTTTTCCTTGGTCGTTTGCACGCCGTTCCGAAGACAAATTCGACTCTCTGACCTCGACTATCTCTTGTCAAAACTCATCTAAGCCCTCATCATATTTTGAATTCCCATGGGATGGTTTATTTCACGAACGGTCGGATTGGACGGTACCATCACACTGCTTTGGTTATTGCTGCACTTCTCGTATTTCCGAAAACAAAAGCTTTCGTAGGCGTATCCCTTTGAATGAATACATTGATTCAAGGGTTTTGAATGATCTTCCCAACCAAATGCCATATGTTCTCTCCATAAAAACACTTCAATATATATGCTGCGAGCACGGAATCCATGAGGATGACATATGGCTTTCTGATCAAGGTGAACAAGCACGACTTTCTCCTTTAGGATACATAGCTTGCAAAAAATACATATGTCTCGACGGTGCTGTGCTGCCTCTCAATCCATTCCTTCACATTGTCTATAGGAGCTTGGGTTTTCTCTGGCTCGGGTCCATCTGAACAGCTAAGCTCTTCTGACCTCTTTGTACATTCTCTTTATGAATTTCTTTAATAGGGCTCTAACTTTAAAGGAGCTTACCTACCCCCCTTCATTTCAAGAAAAGGTAGGGATCTCCTTGCTATATGATTAGGCTTGGTCAAGATGCAAAATCATTGAGTCCCTTCACAACAAGTGCTCGTATTTTGAAAATGAGTACTTCTTTGTCCGATGCCAGTATGGATTTAATGGGTATTTGCTATCGATGAGTCTCTTTCCTTCAGTCCTTCCTATGCTTGGGTTTACTCCATCCAAGCATTTAACTTTTTGTTTATTTCTTTACAGGTATTCCTGCTCGAGAGGTAAGTGACGAACATGCTAATACTTTGGAGATTTTACGAGATGTTATATTCCAACACTACACCACTTCCTATCTTATAACTAATGAGAATCTTCGACAGTGCGGTTTGCTATCCCCAGGCCACCCATTCTTGAATTGACTCCTTTGAGAAGCTCTCGAGTGCTAGCCCAAACCACCTATCGTATTCGCAACCTTGCTGAGAATTTACAACCTGAGGTTGAAGGTCCTTCAAGAAAATTGCATGTAAAGGAACCTGTTGAGAGAGGAGATGGAGAATCTACGGTTGGTGATGCCCTGAGGGAAGGGAATGAAGGAATTGGAGTGTCATTGATCCCTAAAGAAAGTGATGTAGTCGGGACAAGAAAGGGAAAAGAACTAACGATCAAAGGAGAGGAAGAAAGAACTAGTGATAGTGAAAGTGATTATCACATCAGTGCAGATAAGGGTGAGTCATTTGGTGAGATGCCCTACAAGAGCCCCATTCTTCCTAATTCGCCCTATTCGTAGCACATTGCCATTAAAACATTGAAAGGGGACAGAGATCAGGCTATGCTACCCATAGAAGAGATAACACCCCAGTCCTACTCCTTTGGTGATATTTTTGTTGGTTTGAGTGATATCGGTGAAACCGATATCTCAATTCATGAAGTTCTGGATGAAGCAGGCTTAGGCTTCACCTTCTCGCCTGATGGGTTTATGAATAAAGTGGCTAAACCCTATCTTTAGCTGCTTGCCAACACATTCTATAGAGACTTAGGGGGTTATTTGCACTATAGTATACTTCACTAGGATCATGCATATGCATTCGTACATTCCTTCGTTTCTTGAAGTCCCGATTCTTATACTATTGTTTTCTTATTTTAGGTTCGGTGGGTCATGACATGTATAGAGCTCTTTCATGTAGTGGATATGATTATAGAGGAAAGACACTTGATCCTTCTCTGCCTCGTTCCAGCTACTAGGGTGGTCGTGGAACCGATAAGGAAGGGCAAAGGAGAAAGACTAAGAGTCCAATAAAGACCATCAAGCTGACTTGGGGAATGAAAGAGAGAAAGAGAGGGCATGAGAAGAGAAGGAGGAAGAGGGAGGCTGTAGGAGAATTATCTCGTGACCCTATGAAATGTCAAACAGAATCCTCCAAGCATCATGGCCCCTTTTCCAGAGAAATTACGCTACATTCTGTAGCTCAGACTTCTTTACAGCAACAAATTCCAGTTTCCCAATCCTTACCTACAATGGTTCCATGTGCTTCTGAGGGAGTCTTTTCTCTTTCCCTTACACTTCCGGCTGCTCCTCCATGCCTACATGTAGCGTTCTGAACCACTTTTTGCATGGCATAAAGTTTGACTGGGACATCGAGGATGTTCTAAAAAAAGTGGCGGATCGGGACGCTTGAAATGTCCAGAAGCATACTGGCATTGGATACAAGTGGAAGAAATTGCGCCAATCTCTCTCCGAGGTGAATAGAATTAATTACACCAACATCCATTCCTTCGATTCTAAGAAGGAAACTTATGAGAGGATTTTAAAGGAATAGGAGGAAAACCCGAAGAACGTTACAAGAAAGAGGGAAGCATCCCTCGATGTAAAGGCTATGTCTAACAGATCAAAGGAAGAAATGAAGCAGGCTCATGATTGTGCTAAGATCGTGATTTTGAATGAGCTATAAGTTGCTCATAAAGAGGGCTTCAAGCTGAAGAAATAGGTCACCCAGAAGGTTTAGCCCTTATTCAAAAGAATGAAATTATACAATCTAAGGATCAGACTATCTCGAGACAAGCGACCAAGATTGAGAAGCTTCGAGTGGAAACACATAAGCTCTATGAAGATAAGCAAAAGCTACTCAAGGACTTGGAGCTCTTGTCGATTGAAAAGCTTTCCAATGATATTGATCTTGCAGTTTCTCAATAGGAACTTAAAGAACTTTAAGAGACGAAGATAAAAGGGAGTGGAACTCAACAACAGTCTCCAGCACTTCTACGTTAATGTCATCATGCATAAGAATCTAAAGTGGTCTAGGAAATACTATCCCAAAACTCTTGTCGACACCTAACATGAAGTGTTACGTCAGGCCGTACGGGCCGGTGATAACTGTTCGGAGGAAGAAAGAGAGTTCAAGGTTTCTTCCCGTGACTAAAATCTAGTCAGGTATTTCTCTCATCTCTCCGATCTTTGAGAAGCTTCAATTTTCTTTTGAGTCCATTATTAAACTCTTGCATTTTGTTTGTCAACTTAAAGGTCAACCACATCTTCCTCCCCCACCGCCGCGTACTCAAGGCTTGGGATCTACGGGTATCTTCATCGCGCCTACTTCTGCCTCCACAGGATTAGCTATCTCTACTCTTCTTTTCGATTCCGACTCAGGGTCTGACTTTGAGAAAATGGCATCCCTGGAAAATTTAGGGGACGTTTTCGTGTCCCAAGAGGAAGACTTTATCATAACCAATGCTATAGGCCCTACTAATCATACCACAATGGCAGAGTAAAGTTTGACTTTGAGAAGATCCAAGTGAAATCCGAACCCGACACCACAAAGCCCATTTCTTCAACTTGTACGAGTCCCATATCCGAGCTTCCTATACTCAAGATCGGGCCTCCTAGGACTAAGCCAGTAAAGCTCCTGCCGGCAAATCTTACGATCCTCATACCACGAACGGCAAAGAGACTGCCTATTCGGAGGGCGATACTTCCCTAGAAAGGGTGATTAAGATGAGAAGAATAAACATAAGACTCGTCCCAGAGAATCTAGTGGCAAAGGTGGTAGGAAGGGGAAGACTAACTAGGTTAGTGCTTGAATCTTTTCGATCGTGGGTCATGTATTTTATATTGTGCAGTTTGTATCTTTTTTTATTTTTCAGGTTTTTAACATGCCGAGATTGTGAAGTTATGACCCCTGCTCCATGATGTACATAAAAGTTATGGTAGTGAAAGATTGGCCTCTATCTTGTAATCTTTCTCTCGTTTACTTTTCTCTACCTTTATATACTACACCGTGCTTGCTGATATATTACTACATGTATATATAATATAAATACATGTACTACAATCTTTCCATATTATACACATATGTTTCTATGTAAAATATTTATTTACTTCAACTCTGTGCCATATAAATTATATTCACACAATTACTGTAGTTGTATTTTGTTACTTAGCCTTGGTTATGGCTTAGAAATGCTCCGTTTGGCAAAATAGTGCTGTTATTTAACCAACTCTGTTGTTATTCCCATCGGTGCCTAGCCGAGTTCCTTTCGACCAGTTGTTTGCATGCTCATCCTTACTTATGGGATTTATTACTTTAGGTACCTAACTCCAGGCATTTATAAGTTAATAGCTTTATGAAGCAAAATTTTCGATTGCCCACAGTTTAAGCACGCTTTTCCATTCCCGATCCTGGACTAGGGAAGCTTGATAAATTCTTGTTTTTGAGCCTTTACGACTATCCTCACGTATCCTTGACTAAGCGTGTCCCGATTGCTAGAACTGCCGTTGACACTCCCATTTGTACTCTAGCTGCTAACTTCGAAAACTAGTGATTTTATGAGTTGATTCCAAGTATTATTTTCTTGATGCTTCCTATCTCCGGGCTGCATTTGGATTTTTCTATGTTCAAAGTTGGATATCCGGCTGTGAATTAGTTTCCATCTCCGAAAAGCAACATATTAGCGTTCCAATTTCGAGAATTCTTCCTTTAACGTTGCCTACCTTTGGACGATGAAGAAATTTCAAAGTCCAGAGCCAAGTAATCTGATCGACTGCCTGATCGGGTTAACGAACCTATTTCTGAAGCATAGTTAAATTGGGAAGCCTTCTTAGTATTACCTATCTCTGGGTAATGACGAATTCCTAAAGACTTGTGGTTCTTTCCCCTGACGTTATCTATCTCTGGGCAATGCCAGATTCATAGAGATTTAGTTTTAGCCCTTCCCAACGTCGCATGTCTTTGGGCAATATTGGTGCTACGAAGGTTGAGTGTTGATTTTCCCCATCGATATGGCGGTTTGGACCTTCCTAGCATCTCCTATCTTTGGACAACGCCGATTCTTAGAAGGATGAGGGTCGATTTTCACCATTGACCCGATGGCTTAGACCTTCCCTATGTTGCCTATCTCCAGGAAACATCGGTTCTTAGAAGGTCGAGGGTCGATTTTCACCGTCGACACCACGGTTTGGACCTTCTTGGCATCGGCTATCTTCGGGCAACGTCAGTTCTCAGAAGGTAAGGGTCATTTTCCCCATCAACCCAGTAGTTTAAACCTTCATGACATCACCTATCTTCGGCCAATGCCAGTTCTCGGAAGATAGGGTCGATTATCCCATCGACCCGATGGTTTGAGTCGATTTTTACCGTCAAGCCGATGGTTTGTGTCCACACTCCCCGTCCATTATCCAAGGATAGAGGAACATTTTCTTGGCTCTGCTGCTGGTTGCACAACACAGGAATATTGCTTATAGGAACACGACTTCATTGGTTCAAGAAGCCAACTTTATTCACAAGTAGAAGAAGTGGCAAGTCTTGCCTATTTACAGTGCCCCAAGGATCATTAGGTGGCTTTTTTGAAAAGCAAGTCGAGAAAGCCTAAGTGTAATAGTGCCACAGCAAGTTGCTGTTCCAAGCATGTAGGATCAAGATTCCACCAACGATTGCTAGCTCGAACGTTCTGTCTCTAAGCTTTTTATCAATTGCATAAGGTCCTTTCCAATTTGGACCAAGTACCCCTATACTCAGGAGAACTCATTTTAGAACTAGATCCCCTACATTAAAAATACTGTTGTGAACCTTGGCATTAAAGTGTCATGCTACTCTTTTCTTGTAAGCTACTACCCTTGCTCGGCTTCTTCCCTCTTTTCATTAACCAAGTCGAGAAACTCAAATGGAACCTCTTAGTTCACCTTTGGGTCGAAATGTCTTTTACGATGAGAGCAGACTTCCAGCTCTATAAGGATCATTGCTTCTGATCCAAATGCCAAAGCAAATGGCGAGTGCCCAATTTCCTACTTATGTGTTGCTCTATAAGTCCAAAGTGCTAGTGGATGCTCATCAACCTAGTTGCCTTTAGCTATAGTCAATCGCTTCTTCAAGGTGAAATTGATGATTTTATTCACTGCTTCCACTCGTTTGTCTTCTTGTGGATGTACTACCATGGAGAAGCTCTTTTCAATTCGATAACGTTTGTAGAAATTCTTGAACTTTTTACTCTCGAACTGAGTCCCATTATCTGTGATGATATTCTGGAGCACTCCAAACCTGCAAATAATATTCTTTGCTAAAAAATTGATTACCTTTTCATTGTAACTGTGGCAAGCGGTTCCTTTCTCTATTAGTATCACATCGATAATATCGATTCCCCAAATTGCAAACAACCATGTGTAGACCAATTGCATAAGTTATAGGCTCCTGGTATCTTCGCAAACCTCTGACATCAGTCACACCGTTTGGTGTACTCAATTGCATCTCGGTTTATTGTCGGCCAAAAACATCTATAGCAAAGTATCATCCTTAACAAAGTTTGAAACCCCCCCGTGTGATCACCGTAGTTGCCCTCGTAGATTCCCATGAGGAACTTCCTAGCTTTATCCTTGGGAACACATCGACGCAGGGGAGTTGATAATCCTCTATTGTATAATACTCTTTCTTCCACCATGAAATGTGGTGCTTTCCGAAGGAGTATTTTCCGTTCATTCTTGTCCCTTGGAAGAGTTCCATTGGCCAGGTAGCCTTTAATCGGAGTCATCCATGACTCCTCTTCTTCTGTATTCTCCAAAAATCTGATCGACATCCATTTTGAGCACCAAAACACATTACCTATGCTTCCTAGAACTAGCTAACTTAGCTAGTGAATCGGCCTTCATGTTCTTTTTTATAAGGATGTGTGTTATCGTATAATGCTCCATGTCTTTAAGCTAGTGCTTTTGACATGTAAGGGTCTAGTCTCGCACCCTTGGCCTAATATTCCTTCCTGCTTTGGCAAACCACTGGTTAGGAGTCGCTAAATATGTGTAGCATCTTTATCCTTGGTTCCTTTGTCATCCTCAATCTTACTGTAAACACCTCATACTCAACTTCGTTATTAGTCGTAGGAAATTCTAGTTTCAACGCATAACAGATTGACCGTTCTTTTGGTGTTCCAAATACTACTCATGTCCCTGAGTTGTATTCATTTGAAGCACCATCAACAAAATAACTTCAAATAAGGAGTTGCAGCTGCGGCAACATCTTCCTCTTCGCCATCATGCATAGTAAATTCAATGATAAGGTCTACTGATACTTGTCTATTTATCGCTCTCCTTAGATGGTAAGTAAAATCATACCGACTCAACTCGATATTCCACTTCGACGGCCTTCCCGAAGTCTTTGGTCGGTACAATTTCTATTTCATAGGTTGATCTGTCAGCACATTGATCAAATAAGCTTGAAACTATGGTCGCAACTTCCTTGACTCAACCAGTAAGCAATACACAAGTTTCTCCAGCTTTATCAATTCTCTTATGCTTCTGCAATTTGCTTGTTGATGTAGTAGTCCTGTCTTTGAGTCCTTGCTTCCTCACATACCAATGCTACTCTCAGTGTGTGAACAGATACTACTAAGTAAACAGATAAATCCCGCTCGCCCAATAACTTGGACAAGACCGGTTGCGTCTCCATGTACCTTAATAACTCTTCGAAAGCATCTTGACAATTTTGATTCCACTTGAAATTCTTTTTACCTTTCTTTATGGTGTCAAAGAAAGGTATGCATTTATCTGTTGCCCTTAAGATGAATTGACTCAAAGCAGTGATCTTTCCATTCAAGCTCTGAAGTTGTTTTTTCATGGTAATGGCAGTTACATTTCTTAAAGTGTTAATCTGCTCCGACTTGGCCTTGATGCCCCATGCAATCACAATAAATTCTAAAAAAAACTTCAAAAGCTACTCCGAAAGGATATTTTAATGGATTTAGCTTCATTGTGTATTTCCGTAGAATCCCAAACATCTCGGAGAGATCAACCAAAAACTTTTGAGACACCCATGACTTCACAAGCATATCATCTACGTACACCTCCATCGTCCGTCCAATTTGATTCTTGAACATTATACCTACCAATTATTGGTACGTAGCTTCATTATTCTTCAAACTGAATGGCGTTACCTAGTAGTAGTACCATTACAAATTCGTGCTAAAGCAAGTATTCTCCTTATTCGGCTCATGCATCACGATCAAATTGAATCCAGAATAAGCATCCATAAATGGGAGGAATTCATGTCCCGTAGTTCCGTCAACAAGCTGGTCGATCATGGTAAAAGCAAAGCTGTTCTTTAGGTAAGTTTTGTTTAGATTCGAGTTATCGATGTACATTCACCACTTTCCATTTGAATTCTTGACCAGTATGGGTTTATATACCCATTGAGGGTATAAAGCATCACGAATAAAGCTGTTAGCCAATAGCTCATCCACTTCTTTCTTCAATACATTGGATTGTTCTAGACCTATGCTGTGTCTTTTAGTTTCACTGGTGTGAACTTGGGATTGATATTTAGTGCATGACATGCTATCTTCGGCGATTTCTTGCACATATCAAAATGCATCCAAGCGAACACATCCAGATTCCCTCGAAGGAAATTAATCAATTCCTTCCATAATCCAATTCCACGTCGAGAACCAATCTTTAATATTCAAGTTGGGTCATCCATAAAAATAAGGATACTCACCGTAAGCTCTACCAATGCTACCCATACTTCCCTTGACTTCTTCGTGGAATCCATAGACTTATTGAACCGGCTGCGGTTCCCAGTGCAGGGTTTGCTATGTAATTGCTATACCCATGGCTCCTTAATGTAGAGAGTTCTCCTTAAATACTTTCCCTTCTCTCGACGCTTAGCTTCTCGCAGTTCGGCAACTTGACATTCTCTTGTTGCGCTTGGGTCTCCTCGCAGCCCCAATCCCCTTCTCCTTAGGGAACTTCATTGTCCGACCCCATGAAGCAAAAGCAATCCCGATGTCAACTAGGGACAGTCAGCCACTTCAATAACATTCTCCGTAGGGAACTTCATTATCATACACCAAGGAGCTAAAGCAATCCTAATGCCAGCTAGGACCAGTTAGCAAAAGAAAGCATTATACGTCGAAAACTCATCAACGATTAGAAATTTCTAGATGTGAACCACCCTTCGTTCTCCTTCATCATGCTCTAAGGAAAAACGAATTATCCCGATCAGCTGCTTAGCTTTGCCCATAAATATCTGAATCTTCATCTTGCAAGTGGTCACGTCTTTCATACCGATCTTCATCTGGTCAAACGTCCTTCTGAAGAGAATGTTGAATGATCTTCCTTTATCCACCAACAACCTATACACAACTATTGGTCCGACTCTAACTATTATCACCACAGAGTCAAGTGTTGGTGTTCTCAACTCCTTTTGAATCTCGATTTATACCCATAATTCCATTTGTTATTATCTTTTATTTCTTAGCTGGTGCTCCACCTTCAATGGCATAACAACTCTTCTATAGTGCATGCTCTAGTGAGCTGGCGTATCTTTCCATCTCACTACAACTTCTCTCTGCTAGGTGAGGTCCACCCATTATCGTGTAAATAACCAGTCTTACATCAATTTTCCTAAGCTTCTTTTTGTTGGGTCCAGTTGGTTTCCCTTGGGCAGGTGGCCTTTGTGGTCCCACATCTTGGTCAAGGTTCTGTTGTTGCCTCACATACTGCTGGAGCCTGTTCTTTCGTATTAGGTCCTCAATCAAATTCTTCAAGTGACGACATTCATTAGAGTTATGCCCATGAGTTTCGTGGAAGTGGCGGTATTTTCTAGATTTCTTTTGCTACTACATCGCTTCTCACCCAGTCAGTTCCTTATATTGCTTAATTCCTTAAGTAGCAAGACAAATATTCTCCAATGTTTCAATCAAAGACGTATAATCCTCGGCTGTAGATTTCTTTGATGCTTCCTATTCTCGTTAAGCCTATAGCTAAGGTTCTGATTCCTTTTCTTATGGTTACCAGTGTGTCCAGCATTTTCCCTTGCATTACCAACTTTATCTCCAAGTTGTTTAACCACCATGTTGCTCTAGATAACATCTTTTGACTTCCTATCATCAAACTTTCCTTTAACCAAAGCTGATTCCTCCGACCATAAATACTGGTTTGCCTTTCGATAGAATTCCTCCATAGTAGTTGGTTGTTTTATTTTCATCCACCTACCAAAATCATTGTCCAAAAGGATGCCTCGGATTAATGCCATGAACACAAGATCTTTTGGATTGCTAATCTATAACAGTGATACTAAACCGTTTCAAGAACACCTTCAGTGACTACTTAGGTCCTTGAGATAAGTCAGATAAGGATAACACGTCCTTTGGTCAGGCAAAATAGAGTCTAAACTACTCCAAAAACTTGTTAGCCGGTTCATCAAAAGTAGATATAGATCTCGGCGCCAGCCTAGTGAACCACATAGAAGCAACTCCTTCCAAGAAAATTAGGAAACATCTACAACAAACAAAATCAGTAGATCTGGCTCCATTCATATGTCGTTCTTATCCACCATCAAAGCTTTCTGACTATTCGCCATCTTCTAGTCAATTCCAACAACATCTTATCAAGTTCTACTCTAGAACCACTTCTTATTGAAAAGATGATCATGGTGTTGCCTGTTGGTTACTAACTTTAACTTGATAAGGATTCCCTTTATCACATCCAGCCACTGCTCCAGATGCTTTATTGGACCTCTTAGGCACCATTGACTTGAAATAGCAAACTTTCAATTCTTCAAGCAAAACTTCTGGATCTAACCATTAGATATCTCCACATCCACAATAGCAAGCTAGCTCTAACTCTGGTTTTAATTTTCAACGAAAGCACCAAAATGTTGATGCCAAAATTAGCAACAATACCAAAATATAACCTTATGTAGGATTAGATCTAGTACAAATTATAGAAAAATGCAAAAGAGCGTAGAAAAGAAAAGATGCACAAGTTTTTATAGTGGTTCCACAATCTCTGGCCTACATCTACTTTATAGTATTATTGATTATGGGTTTGAGGGAGAATAAGAGTCACTAGTTCAAGGATTCGACAGTTCCTAAGCTTGGAATTGCCAATAGTATCTGCCATGTAACTATTGTGAGGGAGAGGTAGGAGATGAAGAAGGAGCAGAGTTTAAGATCCTTTTTTGGTTGCTATAAGTTTAGTATTTATAGAGAAACAGTTGTACAGGTCCGGGAGCTCACTTGAGGTAAATTCCAGAAGCAAGCCCAACAATGCACAAGTAAGCGTAGGGGGACCACGACCAACATAAACCTCTCGGTACCGAGTGGTTTTTCTTAGTGCAAATCAATCTTCTTCCTTACATTGCATTTCCATTTCCAATTTGACGTGTTCCAAACTCTTTTTGATAGACTTCGAGTTGTTTATGATGATTCTCCCAATAACACTTGTATTAACCTGCTTTCTTTGCATTATTCTCATCAATACTGAGAACTGCTCGTCCAAACTATGAGAAAAGAACTTGGCCACGAGAGGTTAGAATAGCATATGGAGTGCATAGGGTTCATAGTACTAAACTAGAAGGATAATCTCTGTACCGAGTGGACCTCTCGATGTCGAGTGGACCTCTCGATGCCGAGTGGTGTGCTTGACTCTAAATATAATTGTTTTACTTGAATTTGATTTTCTACTTCCCTTTTGTGTGTTTCTAAATTTTCAAGTTGTTTCGTCTTCGTCTTTACGTTCTTACTTTCGTTGAAAATCTACTTAGTTAAAAATTTGATTGACAATATATATAGTAGATGACAACATTATATTAAAGATTCATATTCTTTAATATATTATTGATTGATAATGACTAACCGAATAATGTATTTCTTATAAAATATCCTCGTGATTCGATTGTTAGACATATTGGAAATTATGGTATACATACATTTACGTACGTATTTAATTCTTAAGTCTATTTGGCTTTCTTTAATGTTCTAACTTTAGTTTATACATATAGGTTTTATTATCATATAACTTTTATTTTATATTACTTATATAACTATATTATTCATAATATTATATTAATTAACTCTTATTTAATTAATTTTAATTAATTAACTCTTTAATTAATTTTAATTAATTAACCCTTTAATTAATTTTAGCTAATTAACTCTTTAATTAATTTTATATTTGCATTCTAATACAACTTTTATATTAGACATGTCAGCCATAACCTTTATAGTGATACATTGCCTTTTTATTTCTAGACAAAGATATTTATGTGCTTATATAATAATAAATTAAGGATTACTTTTGTGAAATATATTTTATAATAGCAAAAGATGCTCGCGACCATCAAATAATAGTTTTGTTAATCTATTTATTTATTAATTATTTGAAATAGTATGGTTCTAAGATAAACATATTGATGTTTTAGAAATATTGCATAATGTGCATATTTATTATTTCTAGAAATACATATATATAAATTTAATTTACTTAATCAATTTTAAATTAATTAATAAAGGAGTTTATGTACAAATTTAATATATATAAATACTATAACCTTTATAGTATAACACATATATCTCATATTAATGTATTTTTATTTAATTAACTAACATTTAATTAATTTGTTCAATTAATTAAACTTTAATTACTTAATTAAACTATATTAGTTCCAAAATTTATTTTGTATACATACATGTATACTATTATTATCTTAAACGCCTTTAAAATAACATAACATATATCAATATACAATAAGTTTTAATTAATTAACGTATTTAATTAATTCATTTTATTAATCTTATTAATAAATTTTAAATTTTGAAATTAGTGTTTAAATATTTTCAAACATTTTGAAAATATGATTATCTTTTCAAACATTTTTAAAACTCATGTTGTATTATAAATTTTATAATAAACATGTGTTTTTTTAAAAAAATTTAATTTTCATATTTAAAATCTCTTAATTTAAAGTTTATTTTTTTTTGAAAATTAGCCCGATGCCCAATTGAAATTAGGTCTTTTCTATTAGGGCCAATCTTTATGCACACTTCACCTTTCAAACCAGGTAGGTAACCAGGTAGAACATGGTACTTGATTACCCAATTCTAATCCTAGACATTACCTTTCTAAACAGTACTTATTGGGCAAGCTTAATTAGTTAGTCTTAGTATGAAAATTTTAGACTGCATAGGCTATTGGGCTCTGGTACCATTGTTGGAATATGATGTTGAAAGGATTTTACGTAGAAAAAAGTGAAGAGATTACCTTTTATTAAAGGAATGGAATTGATATATGATAAATGAGGTCATTAAATCTTCTTTAACACTTGCCTTTTCATTTTGAGTTCAAAAACTAAACTCATCCCTTTTCTTTTCTTTTTCTTCTTTTTTTGTCATGGCTTGCCACGCTTAAGCCAATTAATGGTTGACTATGTTTGTTTGTTTATGGAATTTAAACACATCTAAGTCCACACAAAAATTCCTGCATTTAAATCTAATTTAAATGCATACTGATATCGTATATCATTCAGTATATTTATAACTATTTTAAGTACACTATTTAATCTTGTTCAATACATCAAATAAAATTTTATAACTAATATTTCATAAATATTAGTTAATTTAATTAATTTACAACAGTAATAAATTAATTAAATCAAGTGATCAAAGGAGCATTCAATGCTTCGGTTGTGTGACTTTAAGTGTAAATTTGGTCAACAATTAATACCGACCAATTCGAATATTAATATTCACATGTCACTTAGCAAGTGGTGTGACATTTTGGCCAAATTTATTGCTTATTTGGTTTTGGTAGACTTGTTTGAGCTTTACCTGGTAGTAAGAATCATCTACATGAATTCTTTTTGTTAAATCTATATCACTTTGGACTTATAGAATTTGGTAATGGTCAAAATTCCAATATTATCCATATTCAACTCTATATTCCAAACATAAAGTCCTTGGTTCAATAATAACAATTATTATTAACTAAAATGCTCTGGCCAAAGACTTTGACTTTGAGTTGACTTTAGTTGATATGATACTGAACTCATATAGCTGAGGGGACGAATCCTCTCGCGAATAGTGTTTCGCTTCCGATGCTTCCACTCGACCAACCATAGTCATTCGATGGACGTCCTACCATGATTTAACTACAATCAAAGTGAAGATTCCACATTTAAAATCAATGGTATTTTCAAGTCAAGAAAATTGCATAAATTAATCACATCTATATTCTCTGTTTGACCTTATTTATATTAACCAACAGAAAACTATTGAGTGGGTCATTTCATAGTTATCATATAACTATCAGTACGAAACCCTTTGGTTCCCCCGGCAGCTACGAGTAATCTAATGTCCAACATTTGGACAGCGTTACGCACTCTAGTGTGAATGGATATATCGATATCCAGTCTCAATACATCTTGATTAGGAATATCTAAAATGGAATATTTATTGTCATTGCGATAAATAACTCATAGTTACAACACTTAGTAACTAATATCACAAAACAAGTTTATGGATTTTCTATTAAATACTCATTTAATTAAATTAATTAATATATAACACATTATGTCAAGTATATAATAGAAAGAAAATACCTTTTATTTCGAACAAGAATTGTTATCGAATAAGACATACGTATCAAATTACATAAGTGTCTCTAGAGCAAACCCCCAACTCTATAAAAAACTTGGATTCCCTCTTCTCCTCATTTGGTCGACCATATCAGAGGCCCTAAATGGACCAAATACCCTTCCAAAATCCGTTATAGTAAATTACATCATTTAAATCCAATTTAAAATCCTTATCGATATTGTATATCGATACAGACATATACAACTTTTATATGCACGCCCAATAAATCAGTAACTATACCCGAACAATTCTAGTGGCAACTCTATTTTGCTAAACACTTTACAAAATAAAAACAATAATAATTAATATTTTATAAATATTAATTAATATAACTATTATAAATCAATTAAATCAAGCGGTGTATCGAAGATTAAATATATTCGATTGTGCGACTCACAAGTGTGAATTTATCTAGCGATTAATATTCGAATAATCCAAACACTAATATTCACACAAAAGGATTGAAGCCAATCAGAAACGGGTTAAATGGGTTAGTTTCAAATATTACCACTTTAGATCTTTGTTGAGCTTACAAAGTCTAATTGGTTTCAAATTCAATCTAACATTTATTTCAACTAAAATCTTATTTTATTTTATTTTATTTATAAAAAAGGAGTTTAATAAATTGATTTATTTTAATCATTTTTATTTATATAATGAATACAACATATCTCATATACACTTGTGTGTGTGTCTATGCAGTTAAAGCCTAATTATACGTCATAGCGCTCTTCAACTACTAAATTTTTCAATATAGCGTTGTTAAACAGTAAACCCACTTTAAGCATTGCTTATTTCTGCCATACTAGCTAAATCAAGGCTTTTAATCACCCGTTTTAGCAACATTAATATAAAAAGGTTGATTTGATTAGTTTTCTTATCAATCAAATCAACAAAATTAGAGTAGAAAACTAATTTTAGGGCACAAATGCTTAACATAAGTTAGAAATCTATTATAGTCATCAAATCTAGACTTCAAAAATCATGTTATTCTTCGCTTTTGTTATATATGATTAAAGAAAAAAATTCATAAATAAATGATGTGAGAATGGGAATAAATTAACTTTAAATATTTGGTTTTATATCCAGCGAAACATTTTGCACCTTTGTTATATTCTGCTATATCCCCGCCATAACTTTTCGTATCACCACTACTATGGACCTGCAAAATGCTTTAACTACATAGGTGTATATATGTGTAATAGTTACTTGTTTTGTGTTATTATTTTATCGAGTGAGGAGTCAAATTATTGCTTAAGGGATACTATTTAATATGTCATTAGTGTCGTCTATATAGACACATAGATCCATGGATCCATACATCTTGATCGGAAAAGAATCAATGGAAAAGGAAAGAATCATCGATATCTTTCTTGACACAAACAAAATGAAAGAAGAAACATAAATTGTGGATCAACTAAATCTTCTTAGGGGCTTGCTTAAGAATAAGAAAGAGGAATCTTATGGAAATATCATAAGTGGATCTCTCTTGTTCCCGTTTTGTCTTCTTAGCTTCATTGGTTGTTTCTACATCACTTTCTTGCATTTTTGGCTGAAGCTGTAGGATGTCAAAATGCATCGGTCAGGAAGAATTCTGCCTTAGAGGGAAGCATCCGCACAAGTAGGTGTAGGCAAATAAGAAGTAAGAATGTCGGCTTGAGTAACGCAAAAATTTGTATGAATCTAATGCCTCAAAAACCTGAAAAACTTATAATAAGTTTTTCAAACGAAAAATAAGTTTCCTCTTCTTTATGTTCTCCTAATTCCCTTTCATCCCGATGGATATCAAGATAAGAATCTTCATCAACCGAGCTATCTTTGTCTTCTTTAGTGGATCCCTCATGTTTCTATTTCGTCTTCTTCATTTCGTAAGTTATTTCTACATTGCTTTCTTCTGCTTCTGAGGTTTCTTTCAGTTTCGTAGCACCAATAGGCAAGGGTTGAATCCCTCTCTTCCCGCTTCAGTTAATCCACCATCATTACCAACTACAATATATCAAATCAAATAAAAATGAATATCATTATATTACTCCAATAGCTTTATTTGATATAAAATTGTGATTCCTAATTATTATTGTATGGGTACGTAAAAGGAAAAACTTATGGAAAGAGAAAAAATTCTACTATGCATCAATTTGTAATATGTAAATAACAAAATACAGATAAAGGCCCTTAGATCAATTTCCTTCATCAAAAAGGGACATAATTGTCTAAACCCTTTTGAATTGAGATCTCATTCAAAGAGAAAGATAGAAAAATTTTAGGGTTTCTTTTTTTCCTATATAGATGATCTGATCTGCAAGGATCATGATTAGGAATTGTTTGATCGTCTTTCTCCGATGAAGAAGCAAAACATAATCAACTTAAATTCGGGACAGCTATTCGAAATCTTAGGAAAAGACTTGATTTGTTATCTCATGTTTACTTTTTGTGAAAAAAGACCAATCAAAGGGGAGCGTTTCTTTAAACAACAAGGAGTTGAGGCAGCTATTCAATCAAATGATATTGAGCACATTTCCCATCTCTTATTGAGAAACAAGCTTTGTATTTCTTTGCAAAATTATGCTCAATTTCATATGTGACAATTCCACCAAGATCGCTTCATTATTTGGGAGAAGAATCGGTACAAATCAGATATTTTGAGGAATGTATCGAGAGAGAATTGGATTCGGTTAGATAATGTATGGTTTTTAAACAAGGATTAGTTTTCTTTTTCTTGAAACATGTACGAATGGAAGTTTGGCTACCAAGGAAGCACCTTATGAAGCTTCTCGTAATTTGATTAATTTATTTATTCCTTTTGTACATGCGAAGGAAAGGAACATTTGTTTCGAGGAAAATAAAAATAGGTTCAGTCTACGTCCATTTACCTTTCAAAATGGATTAACTTAGCTAAGTAAAAAACGAATAATGAAGTCCATTGAAATGTATTTTTGTTGACCAATTAGAACTATCTCCTAGGACCAATAATTGTCTCAAAAAGTCCAATACACACACATTAATAGACATTTTGAGTAACAATCAGTGTAGCAACCGGTACTTACGTATTGAAGGACCGTAAAATATTTGTATTTTATTTCTATGAGGTTATATGATTCTACAATTTTGGAATATGACTCCTAGGGACATTTTACGCATCTATGATTTTTTCTGAATTTCTACGTAACCATTTTGACTCTGAAAAACTTGCTTGGGCTATAACATTTAATAGGGGTGGAAATAGGGTCTCATGGTACTTCCATTGCTTCAGGATGATGGTTTCCCACTCTATAGGTTAGTCATAATAAAAAAATGGACTTACGGTTAGGAATGCATGTTCTAAGTTTAGAGAGTTGCTGGCCAATATTAGTATGTAATTAATTAAGTCCATAAGTTGGCCCATTAGTCTAATCCGAGATTATTATAAATAGGGGCTGTGAGAGTCAAATTATTATTTTTCCTCTTTTCCAAATTAGATTTAACCCTCACCAACTCTAATTTCATTAAAAATCACATAAATTAGTCTCTAATCTTTACCAAATCACTAATTAGAGAGGAGATCATCAAATATATGTTAGAGATCATCGTTTTTGTTGATTTGCATTGCTTTTTATTGCTGTCTTCATTAGATCTAGTGTGAATCGGTTGATTTTTGTAATTGGTGAGTGGTTTATTCCTTCTCACCGCTCTATGCATGATTATATAGTAAAGTTATATGTTTTAACATGATTTTTGGCCTTGAAAATTTGTCTAACTTAAAATTACATGTTTTCATATGCTAATGACCTAAATTGTGAATCTTTGAAATGGTTTCAAAATTGGTTTTGTAATTCTCCTTATTCCTATTCATATATGCATGTAATATGTCGGTTTATATTAGAATTGGTTTGTTTATCACTTTCTGGTGTATTTCTTGTATGAATGGATGTGTATGCATATTATTGTATGCCTGTATTGCTATGCTTTAATCTTGTTTGCTAGTGTTTTGGATGCTTCGGAAGACAGGTTAGAGAATTGGAAAATAGGAGGCAAAGTCAGTAAGAATTGGACGAAATTTGGAAGGAAGGCTCTGGAGCATGGCAGGAGCTTGCAGAAAAAGTCGCACTCAATCGGGGCAAAGTCGAAGGGTTGAGGCTGAGTTGTTTTTTGAATCCAAATGGCTCGAAGGTTGGCATGGGTCGATAGAGTATGGCTAGTGGAGGTTTTCCATGGCAAGATGTAGGAAATCGGTTAAGCATTGGGTATTACGTTGAGTTGTTTCTAGAATTTGGAGTTAAAAGCTTTGGATTGGGGGTCGAGTTGTTTGGGTAAATGGGTCAGGGTCTAAATCACTTGAAAAGGAAGTACTAGAGGTAGAGTAGTTTGCTTAGCCAAAATTGGATAAGAAAATGACTCGGTGCCGAGTCATTTTGAATTGGTGTCGAGTTGTTTTGTTGAGTGTTATAGGGTCAGCCTTATACAGGGAGGAAGCAAGGGACTCTGTAGATCATGATAGAAGTGTTGGCTCGTTTTCTTGAGGGTCGAATGGAGATGTAACAACGTGATAAAAGCTTAGGATCTTTGGTTTGTGAATCATGAAGGGAGTATGCACCAAAGATAGTGGATCGATAAAGGAAGGAGCCGTGAATGGGAACGTGAAGGCTTCCGAATAATGGAAAATGGATTAAGCAATGAAAGGGCTTGGATTTGAATGAAGCAAAGGTGGGCTCGAAAATATGTGCTAAGGAATCCTTAATACCCAGAGTGTTTTCCGTGTACTCGAACCTGGGGTATTGTAAGTGGAGACGCCATGGATTAATGCAGTGGATCTGAATGCCCTAGACCAATGGTTTTGGGTCTAGTGTCTAACTTTGGGCTATGAGACACAAATCGAGCTTTGGGCCGTGTGATATGAGAGTACATTGAAAACCAGGATTTCCATTAGTCCCTAGCGGTAAGGAGGCCATACAAGTTGTTATATATTCAGAGCATATGTAATGATAGGGGGATTACTTGATAGATGCTATGGTTGCTATGTTTGCTTTAGTTGCTCTCTAGACGATCACTTGGAGATAAAGTTAGGAGTAGGCATTGTCGATAGGAATACTTGGACAGGTGATATCCTAATTTTAAATATAGTACCTTTATGTTATTTGTAAAATAGCATATTATGATGTTATGGTTAACTCTTTGGTTGCAGTGACAGGTCGGGTATGATTCATGTACCTCTGTGTAACACCCCTAATTTTAGTTTAACATTATTCAAGATGCTTAATTGGATAGATTAAATAGGGTCGAGCCATTACTGATAAATAAATAAGATTGTTTTAAAAGCTTAACATATAAAGGAATATATGATAGGGGTAAAATAGGTAGATCCATCTTTGGATTCTTAAACACTCTCCCTCTCATATCATTCACACTTTACTCATTCACAAAACTATCTGAAAAGAAGAAGTCAAGGTCAGCCATAACTTAAGGAAGAAGCACGAAGTCAAAAAGGGATTCAAGAGAAAAAGTTTAGGGAGGCTAAGGACAACAAATCTTAACTTCTAAATCTGACATGGAAATTTTTATGAAATTATTTTGAAAGGGTTTTAAGAGTCAAACCAAACATTTTAATATCCAAATGATTTTATTTTCTGATATGTTATGTAAAATAATATTTTGAAGATGGGTTTTTGATTTCATAGTTTTCCAAGTATGTTAAATACTTTATGAATTCCCTAAGGAGGAAATTGGGTTAATTTGGGTTTTAACTACTTAAAATAATTAGATATAGTTTTTGGCCCTAAAATATTTACATGATAAAGAATACCATATTTCAGATTTATGTGATTTTTGGGGATTTTTCCCAATTAATTTTGAATTTCTATGAATTTATTTTTCTAGATAAGCATATAAACCTATAATTAATTAAGGGTATTAATTAAGTAATTTTACAAATGTTTTGAAACTCTCAAATTTTCCTGCGGTAGTATTTATGGAAAGAATTAGACAAATTGTTTTATTATCCAATAGGATTTTGATAAAGTATAAGTTTTGATGAAAACATTTGTTTTATTGGTAATAAACCGGTTTTTACATTAATTATGATAATGCCATGTCGCAAGTGTCGTTGTTGAGCCCAATGCATCACCGCATCCATGAGTGCCGACGTCGACGAGGAAGAAAAACACATGATAACTACTTAAGCAGTTAAGCAGTGATTCCAGCCGTGTAGAAGTGGACATCGACGACAACCTATCTTCGACAACATTACATTCTCGTGATTCATCAAAGCGTCCAAAAGCGTTATTGTTGCGCACTTTAATGTCGCCTCTCTTTGTTTACGTCGCCATCAACGACACCACGTATCTTCACCATTGTTTTAAAGCAACACCGCACTTTATCAATTTGAATGCTTTCGACGTTGAACTTATACTTTTGGCAGCATAATAGCCGAAGTAAGTTAAGTAAAGTATTTTATGTTGTCGTCGCTTGTCTTGATGTCGCTATTCATTAAGGTCAGCAAAGGTTCTTTCGTATTGCTTCGGTAATGATGTTGGCGACATTGTTTCCTAGATTACCGAGGTCGAGATTGCTTTAAATAGGTCGAGAACCTATAGTGTAGGTAAGTTGACAACATCATTTTCTACAAAGAGTTTTATACTTAAAGGAAAATTAAGTTTTTGTTTTCTAATCTTGGGTAAGGGTTCGACGTTATGTAGAGTGACATGTGTATCACCTATCTTTTTATTAAGGGCGGAGAGCCTAGAGTCTTCTTCTTCGACATTATAATTGGTATACCAGTACATTTTAAATTATAAATTTTGACATTATAATTAGGGATACCAATGAAGATTATTTTCAACATGATATGTGTTTTAAGAAATTCGGTGGTATCGTTAGGATACCAATGTACTCAACTTCTTAACATTGATATTACTTATTGGGGATACCAATGTATATTTTTAATAAGTTCGACATCGAACATTTGGGGATACCAATGTATGTCATTTTGAGATAATAACTTTAAGGGAAAATAATCTAATTGGGGACACCAATAGAAATAGGTTAAACGTGTGGGTAACATGAATTAAGTTACTAAGTGAAGGGTTCATAGTCATCCTAGGAAAACTATTGGATGCGAGGAGGATGGTCCACATCATGCTGGAGATTGATAGTCTCTATATGATTAACAAAGGGTTCGTGGTTATCCTAGGAAAACTATGGTATGTGTAATGGATAGTCCACATCATTTTGACTAAATGAATTCATATGTGATGGGTAGCCCATATGGTAAGGGATGGATAATCCAGATGACAATTATATATGAGATTGGTAGTCCACGTAACTTTTTTAAATGAAATATATGTGATGAATAGTCCGCATAACTTTAATAATGAATCCTATGTGATGGGTAGCCTATAGGGAAGGGGATGGGTAATCTATTTGATAATTATATGTGGGATAGGTAGCCCATATAAGATTAAGGCGGATAGTCAATGTACATAAAGACAGATAATTAGCTGAAATTTAGATGGGTAGTCTAAATAAAAAAGGGATGGGCAATCCAGCATAAAATGCATGATAATAATAAATGCTTATTTTTGACGTTCTAACCATTGTGGATGAAGGAGCGCGGTATATGGTTGATATGTTTCTGTTAAGCTATTAATGCGGAGAAAACCCATTCGCTTAACGGCGTGGTTCACTAGATATCTATTTTGGTCGAGATGGTTGGTTATTGTTCGCACCAAACCATTGTTTGACCTAAAGATTTTTCCCATTAAACCCTCGAATACTCATTTAAGTAGGTCGGGAGTAAGGGTTTTCATGTTTTCGGTTAGATAAATAAGATTTCGGAGACATGCATGAGGAAATCTAGCTATTAGGAGCTTTATCTATTTCCACTGCGTGGTTTGGTTTTGTCTATTTGGATGTATTGGCAAAGTTGTATAACTGCCAAGTAGGCATCTTCATATATAGCTTTTGGAGTATTTTGTAATAATTATAATTTCTCTGAACGTGGATTTGCAAATGAGATTATGCAATGAATATGAGATCATATTTTGAAATAGAATGTAAAGGTTAGTTCTGAATTGAGTTTAAAATTATTTCATATTCATATGCTCCTGATTATTGATATGATTAATAGAGCCAAATTTTGTCTTTAGCGATTAATAAATATGGATGACTGCAGCACCCGTAGCGGTTAGTTTTGGTCCTCAGAATTTGGAATGTTACACCATATTCCTTACTGTATTTACCTGCATAGTATTTAGGGATTCATTTACCTCCCACACAATACTGTTGTTTGACTCAAGATTTTATGCTTTGTTTCTTATTATCTTGGGTACTCTTAAATGAGTAGACTATATAACAGGTCGAGGTAACGTAGTAGATATATGGAGGACAAGCTGGATGGAGCTATCTCATATTATGTATACTATATGGATTTCTACACTTATTCCGTTGTGCCGCACTGGGAAGCCTTAACAGTGACTGCTTATTTTTTTGTTGTGAGACAGTTGTTTGGGTTTATTTCCATTGTATAAAATCTACTCCATTTGCATATAACTCCATGGATCTGCATTTTGATAATTTGTTCACATAGTTATTAGTCTTATACTATATTTTACCCATGTGCGATATTTGATACGTTATATGTTGTAATTGTTTCATTTTCAACCTTGATGATCACCCTATATCGACTGAGCATGACTGCAGCACACTATTATGATATTATTAGTGCCGGTGATATAGGCTGGTCGTCACAGTCAGGAGGATCTTATGAGAATTAAACATTTTCATACAGAAGATGTAAAACAAATATTGGATACTCTACAGAAACATTTTGCAATCAATTTACCTAAGAATAAGTTTTCGTTTTAAAGAAATTTGTTTTATTCTTTTTTATAAAAAAGTTTTCATTTTTTATCTTTGACGCACAATTCGTATTTTCGCGAAATAGATCATAATAAAATTCATGTATCTAAGGTGGATTCACGAAGCGACTATTCCCTAGATACCTTCATCGTGGTATTTCACAGTTGAATCAATTTGAAAAGGACCTAAAGTTAGAGATTTATCAGTATGTAATGTTGTTCCAGTGCCTAATCAAAGGCTATCGTGGTACCGATCAAAAAGGCTGTTGTGGCTACTGGATAACGAAATGAATTTCGGAATTTATTAACATTCTTCAAAAAAGGCATTGTTAACAATCCTGTTGGCATTGTAACCATTAAAAGAACACCCAATAATATATTGAGTACTGTGCGGAGCGTTTGAAAGATACAAAAAGTACCATTCGTGCAATATTTCCAAAGGAGTGGCAAATGGATCTACTGGGTTACCAACCATTGATGTTTCTAGGACTGCTAAGCTGACATTATACGCAATGGTACTTTTTGCACAAAAATTGATCAAAACACCTAAGGATAGATTTATGTAGAGAAGTAAGCAAAGAAAGTTAAATTAAAATCGAGGAATAGATTCAATTGATAGCAAATAAAAATAATAATTAGAAACATAGAGATTTATAGTGGTTCGGCATTGTAGGCCTATTTCCACTTTGATTATTAACTTTGTTGATCACTCATGAATCTGATTAATTGCTATGAATAGGGAAAATTTGATTACAATAAGGACTAAAATAACCAGCAGCGTAAAGATCCTTAGAATGATCCATGATGCCTGTATTTATAGGGAGAGATAATGAGATATTTCGAAAATATTTCGGCAGAAGGCTCTTTAGGTCCATAGGGGCCCACCATAACGATCGGGTGGACTTAACTTGACAAGCAGGAACGATTGGCTAAATGTTCACCGGTCCTATTTCTTGCTTCCAATTCTAGCACGATCGTTTTTGGAGGGGGGGTCCCACGTGCCTCTTGACATTGCCCTCAAAATATGGAATCAATCTTACTTGTAACTTATGAGATATGGATCGATCTTTGTTTAACTTGTAACATGCATTGAAGTATGCCGATCGTTTTATGGCTTGGCTAAAATGATCGGCTAAGCTCTAACTTCAACTTTATGACCTTTGATCGTTTTTGTCGGCTTCAACCTTCATTTTGCTGAGGCTCTGGGAGTTTCAAATGAATTGGCCCTGTAGATCTTGAGAAATTGATCGTTCTCTGATAATTTGAGCTATTTTATGGATCGTTCTCGATCGACCGATGCAAATTCTTGCTTCATTGTAACTCAAGCATACGAAATCCAATCGACTCTAAACTTAAAACATAACTTCACTAGGCTATTCCAGTCACTTCATGCTGATTGCATCTTGATTGGGACCTGGTCTGAATTCGCCTGACCATTGCCTATAGTATTGTATGTAATCGATTGCTAATGCTGATGACCATCCGTTCCAAGCCAAGTCGATGATACCACGGCCTTGCTAAAAGGCGGAATAACAGGTACCTAGAATTACTATCGAAAAAATATATAAAAGATCATCAGGTCAGGTGGATTCTCCATAATTATTATACCCCATCCCTTTGGCCAATTTAGCTCTTAATACAGGATCGTTCATGTCTGGTTTCTTTGTTATTGGGATAAGAAAATTCTTATTGATCCATCCCTTGAAATAGTGGGACCTGATAAATTTTCATTATCCGGCTTGAGCAAGATTCCGTAGAATTTCAGAAATAGATTGATAGAAAATCTATATTTATAGATTTCCACACATATAAAATAGAATGATTCTATGTAAGTTATAAAGGATTCACTAGGTCACATTCTCAAGTTGTACCTGCTCATATTCATTACACATAATTTAATTTTTACAATAAATGCTCAATATCCAAGTAGGCTTAAAATTTGATCGCAATCAAGGGCTTTTTGGAATGTCTTATGCCTTTTTGATTTTATTCAGTTTTCCCCACAACTTCTCGATTTTACATACAAAGTCTTTACTTGTTACTAATAAAGTCTAGCTTGACCATTGCTTATAATATAGTATGTAATCGATCCCTAATGCTGATGACGAACCGTTCCTAGCCACGTTGATGATACCACGGCCTTGCCAAATGGCAGGATAATATTTGCCTCCCAAAGTACATCTTATATCATACAACACGTCGCAAACTAGAATCGTTTGAAAGAAACCCATCTGGTTCGTTGAATAGTCGTTATCCGTTCATTGAGCTATTTTCTTGTCGAAGATCGTATTTTTCTTATTCTTCGTGATGATTGGTCGATTTCCAATAGCACAAACATGGGATTACTACCTGTTAGCGATCATCTTGTTTTGACTTTGGAAATCCCTAAGCTTTGACAATTTAGCTTTCATTTTTTCTTGGGATGACTCCAAGTAATCATTCAGTTTTTTATCAATTTCATAAAATAAAATTTTGAAATGTACACTTGTATGTATACGTATATGTGCCTGACTTCTGATCATGATTACACATTCACAAGTCATTGTCAAGTTTAAGGGAATAACTTTCTATAAACAGTTTCCACCAGTTGTCATTCTTTCATGCATGTTCTCTTCCTCTTTTTTACTATATTTTTTATATATCCATAATCCTCACTTTCTCAGAAAATAAATTTCAAATCGTTTAAGATTATGAAATGATCAGCGTATGGTTTGGATAAAGAATGATCATCATAGAGCCTGGAGGTGGATCGATTGGCTAAAAACTTGGATATGGGTAATCGACATAATTTTTTGGACCGATAACGATCGGCATACACCTTTCCTATACAAGCACCTACACTTAGCCATTTCTTTTCTTCCTTCAACTTATTTCGTATCGTTCCAATTTGAAGCTAAGAAAAACAAGCTTCCTTTTTCTTTCTTTGTCGATCAAAATAATGATCCGCATCTCAAAAACCATTGTCCCCTTTAGATTTTGCCTTGATTCGATTATGAATTTTCCTCATTCCCGGATTTCAAACTTAGATAGAATGAATCTTAAACTTGGTTTATAATTCGAGGACGATACTTTGAACTTCAGTAGTGTTGTGTTAATCGATTCGTTTAGCTGAAGCTTTTATCCTTTACCATTCCTACGATCGCTTTTGGAGAAATTGACGTGACTTGCCTTGATGAGGGATTATTGCATTCTAGCTTTAGCCGACCATTTACTGAGGAAGATGGTGTAGTGGAAATGAAGATGTCCTATGATTGATCTAGCATGGTTGTTCTTGGATGATCGGTGAAGCCTTCGGATGTTGGAGTTCGAAGGTCACCTACGAACGATCGATAATGCTTTGGAGTTGGAGGCCCACAACAATGATCGATGAAAGTGGCTACTGCGAACAGTCAGATGACGCTGTCTAGGGAAACAATCAACCTTGTTTGCATTCACGAATGATCAGTCTTGTTTTCATTCACGAACGATTGGCCTTGTTTGCAAATAAACATTTTTTCAAAAAATGGAACTCAAATAAGCAAACTAGAACTAAATGATGAGCTTTGGCCTTGCATACTTGAACAGACATTAGGACTTACATATGGCTTACATACGATTTGAACTGCATATTTGGTAATAAATGGGGTTAGAACCATGATATGGACCAATGCCTTTGACTATTATCTTGAAGCTCATCAGCAACTTAGATGAAAACCAAACAGTTGTTGGTTGACGGCTGATCGCGAAACTCAAGCTACATCGTTTCCCGATGACACACAGAAACAGTTGAGATGGTCAGGATTGACGGTCCCTCCGGTTAACCTCAAAGTCTCGTCGCCTTTTCTATCTTCAGTTTTGCACATCTTCTTACTATACTGTATAATACTTTACCGCACCACACTAACACTCACTATACATTGGGGGGCATAGGTAACTTTATAACCATAATTTTTACAAATTTTAATAGCAATGGGTCTTAGACGTTCTAGGCGCCTCATAGCTATGCCAATTGGATCATTTTCCTAAAGGGATAACTTTGACGTAGAATCAAGTTCGGTAACTGAATCCGACAGTCCGCCATCTTGTCATCATTCGGAACAACCGAAATATCCAGGCCCTCAATTTAATCTCTCCGACGTTGTTCCCATCTTTTCGTCGAAGGTTATCGATCCTACTCTTGACACTCCAGAGGATTTTGTCGTTATAGAGAGCCCTTATGATTCAATAGCTTCAAAAATTAAGGAAGATGCCCTATAAAGAATCAGCGTAAGGCACAGAATTCCTTTCGATGACGTGTTGGTTTCGTCGTGGAATGATAGGACTGATAGTTCCCTAGAAGGGTGTACTACATGCAACAAGTTTATGTGCTAGGCCGGATGCATCCTGCCATTTAATTCATACATTCGGAAGATTCTCCATTATTTAAGGATTGCTCCATCACAGCTCCACCCAAGCGTTTACGCTCTTCTTAACTGTACTTGTATGGTATTTATGGAGTTTCTGCACCGTCCTCCAACCATCGAAGATATTCAATTCATTTTCACTTTCAAGCAATGGACAGGTAATCTATTGTTTACTTTTCTCAAATCGATAAAGAGGTTCCAGATTCTAATGGCGCATGGAACAAGTTAAGTACCTTTAATAGTGAATGGTTCTTCGTTCGTTGCTCTCCCGATTTCGCTCGACAATGGCTGGAAAGACGTAAGTGTTATCTACTATTTTCATGTTAGAATGGAAAAATGATATTAAGGTTTTTTTCCTGACTGTATTACTCCTTTATAGGTGTCATCACTCGGCCTAGCGACAACATTTATGAAAAGGCAGTAACAATTCTGAAAAATGCTCTGCCTGAGGACAGGAATATCGAATATTTGCTTATGGACGAACGTCTCATTACTCTTTATTTGATAGAAGAGGGTCTTAGTGTGGGGCTAACCAAAGTTGATCAGACAGCAGGGATAAGACCATGGGCTGCAATCAACCAAAGAGATAATCGAGCCGATCTCATGGTGCCCCAGTCACAGGTGCTTAAGAATTCACTGATATTGATGCCAAAAGACATAGAGGCGATATGCCCGGTCACAATAACGACAAATCCGCTCTTAGGGTTTATGTCGGATCCTCGCAGGCCTTACAACCCTTGGTTCCTGATAGGAGAAAGAAGAAAATGTTTGTTCATAAATTTCCAAGAAGTCGTCTCTCTGATCAATCCAAGTCCTCGATGGCTCCTAAAGTTGTTCAAGATGAATCTTCTTCCCAACCGTCAAAGAGTTCAAGTTTCCACTTGACCTTTGTCTGGTCTACCGATTCCACATGATCTTGACGCTTTTCACTTTACAGATGTGAGATCGAAGGGTCAGAATCTCACACCAGAATTGGCACTGAGATTCCTACGTCTAGAGGAGAAGTTACACCAATGAGCAAGGATCCTGCACTTGGTTTGTCGAGGGGTTACACAAGGAAACTTGCACGCACTTGAACCCCTCAACATTGTGTTCTACCTAACGCTATGCTCTTGAACGCTTAAAGTTGACTGATTTCCGTTTTTCTTTGTAGAAATGATGTTTAGGAAGAGGAACATTTTTGGTTCTCTCTGGGATATGCACCACCAATCATCAAGTTCATGCTCTGGCTCTTACCATGGCAGTTGACATTATTTCAATTCCAGCTATCGCCCTAGCCGGGACCTGGGTCATCAAGATAGAGGTGATAGGGATAAGTCATCCTAAGACAAACATTGATTGAAATCAAGATCTCCTCCTCCAAAGGGTCCTGAAAAGCCAGCTGATCATAGGGACCTACCTATGGATCCTACACATGGTCCTCCTATTACGTTAGTGCCTCCTCAGCTTTTTGTTCCATCTCATCCTCATCGGTCGAGCGATCATCGTCGCCATCGCGAATAAGCTACTATCCATAGGCCCATCTAAGAAAGTACTAAAGTTGAAGCTACTATTGGAGATTCTACGATCAATCCAACTTCTCGTATGGCACAACTCCAAGAAGAATTTTGAAACATATGTTTTGAAGGGTTCTACTTTCTTCTCAAATTAAAAAAAAGTTTCGGACCACGTTCAGAAGATGACTATTGACTATGTCACTGACATCCACATTCAGTATCGCGAATGGATGAAGGCAGCAGAAAAAATGTCGAAAGTCTCCTTCGAGCGTGCAGTGGAGATTGAAAAACCAAAACGCCAGGAAGATCAAGATAAAAGAATCATTGACACTTTGAAAAATGAGCTATATGACTCTAGAACCTCCTTAACAGAAGCCGAAGGAAAAGCTAATGCTATTATGAGATCCATGGAAGAGATGAAATCTAGCCATCTTGATATGGTTCAAGTGTTGCATCACCAAAACCTGGAGATAGTGCTTGAGCGGGATACGGCTCGGAATAATGAATCTATGACCATGAAGGAGATAGCAGATCTTAAGGCCAAGCATGAGTATGCAAATAGAGAGAAAGATGATGCCTAGAAGATCGCTCAAGATGCTTGTGATGAGATGTTAAACATCAGACTTGATAGGGAGACGACTGTCGAGAAGGCAAAAAATGTTGATGCACTAATACAACGTGAAGCGGATGCTACCAAGGAAAAAGCCAGAGAGGAGATAATGAATGATCTTGACCCGCTTCTTTTTCTTTACAATGCTAACATTCTCAAGCATAGGAATGAGACATGGCTTGGTGAAGATTATCCCTACCAGCTTTGGCGCGCTTGGGAATTTCTCGTTACAGAAGTGAAGAAACTTCTTAACTTAGAGAATATCGATCTATCTAGGCTTGAAAATGAAATGCTGTTGGGTGACGAACCCAAAACATTGTAGGATATTTAGCTATCACTCCAGAAAGAGTCTGTTGTTGCTTCTTCACATGAAGTGGGTAAAGGATCTCGGTCAGGGCAACCCAATATTATGACTAAATTTCCCCCGACACTCCATGTCATCTCTAGCTTTGCAGTAGGCTCTTCAACCATCATTGGGCATGATCTAGACAAGCCACAACTTTCTCCGATTCCGGACCGCAGTTCTGAGGATGTTCGAATCAACCTGGAAGCAATACCGAGGAAGGTATTTCGTTGAATTTCCCCTTTTTCATAAAGTTGGGGTGTTATCAGTTGATATTTCTATTCTTTTCACCTATATTTTCTTAGCTTTGAACCTATTAGGTGTTTCTCCTCTTCCCTCTCAAGAGCCTCAGTTGGAGTCGCAAGCAGCCACGATAGAATCCATTAAAGTTACAACTTCGGCCGCTACTAAAGGTGCTCAACAAGAATCCTTTGTTATTGATAATCGATTCATGGGGGCATTATTCAAGGAGTGAAGCGACCTGCACCACAAAATTCCTTTTGATGAAGATGTCATGATCATAGATTCTTCTAACCCTACTGGAGAGATTAATATTAAAGAGCATATTGAGAGAGAAGAACTATTGAAAAAGGAGGTGAAAGGTGAGCCTGTTGATTCGGTCTCTAATGAACCGAATCCTTTCCCACTCCAAATGATCACTTCTAGCGAGACAAGTCCCTTAGAGGATATCCCCCTGTTTCTGGTGCTGAAAGTGCCTCCATCCCTCCTACTTCGAAAGATGATACCGCCTCGATCATATAACCGAGAATGCTTCTTCGAAGAGAATCAAGGCAGAAAATGGTCGAAGAGAGGGTCCAACACTAATTCAGAAGGAGTCACTCCAAAGAAGCAAAGGAGAGATAGAAAATCCAAGAAATAATCTTTGTATTAGGGCGGTATATAAATAGCTTAGATGATTACATTTTCTTTCCGATGGTCTACTTGTTCAGGCAAGACCCTCCACTTTTGTCTTGCATTTTGGATAAACTTGCATATTGTACGACAAGTTTATCGTAAATAAGAATTCTGTTATTCTTGTGCGTGATTCTTATATTCACTTGTTCAAATGTTCGAGCTATCATGTTTTTTATTTTATGTACTTGTGATACATTGCTCGTCGGATCGAATATCGATTTGATTCATCCATCTCAAGGCTTCCTTGAGGCCATGGCCTCGAGTCGTATCAGATACTAGGCTCGAGGCTTAGTGTTAAGCCATCGAATTCAATAGTTTTTGAGTAACTATACTCCTGCCTTCGGTTTTGGTTTAGCGGTGTCAGAGTAGGACGGTCGAACTTCATTCTTAGCGAGTTGATACTCCTTCTATAGGTTTTAGGCTGGAATTCGTAGAATAACGAGTGGTCGGACTCCACTTTTCTATTCATTCATGCTCGTATCCACACTCTAGGGATAATATTTAGTTGATGGGTAGAGTTATTTCGCGGGTGTACGATTCACAACCTGATTTATGTTTATACTCCATTCCACACTCCAGGCAATTAGAGTTATTTCACGGATGGACGACTCATACCTAATTTATGTTTATACTCCAATCCACACTTCGAGGACTTAGAGTTATTTTGCAGGTGGACGATTCAAACCTGATTTATGTTTATACTCTAGTCCTTACTCCAGGGACTTAGAGTAATTGCGTGGGTGGATGACTCACACCCAATTTATGTTTATACCCCAATCCACACTTTGGAGACTTAGAGTTATTTCGCGGGTGGACGATTCACATCCGATTTATGTTTATACTCCAGTCTGCACTTCGAGGACTTAGAGTTATTTCGGAGAGCAGTCGGATTGTACTCTCTTTAATTGATTAATTTGCCTCCCCGGATGTGGGGTTCAATTTAGCAAGTGACCAGTCATATCATGGTCGCTCTGATTTCATCTCAGTTCCACAATTGGGCAGGAGTTATTTAATCATCAGATTGTCGGCCACATTTATTCCTTATTGTGTATCTCATCCTTTGGATTGTGAATGAGAGTTGTCAAATAAACAAGTAGATTGAGCTCATCTTGTTTAATCCTATTAGGAGTTAACATGATTGATTGATTTCAAACACTGGGAGCCTGTTCATACATATCGACACTAATCTGTTTCGTTATGTGGTTAGGATATAATGTAACAACAAACATAAATATAAAGAAAGCCTAAAAATTTATTCATTAACTAGAAAGGAATAAAGCAAACTGTCTTATTACACATTCGAAAAAAAGAACGCTAAAGCAAATTCTGAAAGTAAATAAAACTGAAATATAAAAAAATAAACTAAGCGAAATAGCATCGTAAATATTTACTATTCCACGCCTTCGGATGTGTGATGCCATCGACAGTCGCTAGCTTGACAATTCCTTATCCAAGCCTCTATTCAATGATATATGGTCCTTCCCAGATTGGATTCATGTGTGATGGGGTAGGAAAAACCCATTTTAGGACGAGATCGCCAATTTCGAAGGTTCTAGGTCGTACTTTAGTGTTGCATTTTGGGTAACTCGATGTCGATGTGCAGCTGCACTCAGATCGGCTTCTTCGCGCTTCTCGTCTATAAATTCAAGAGATTCCAAGAGATCTTTATTTGTTTTATGATCGTAGTAAGTTATTCGATGATAAGGAACCTCGAGCTCAACAGGAATAACGACTTCAGAACCATAAGCAAAGGCGAATGGAGTATGGCCAGTTGCGGACTTGTAGGTGGTTCTGTAAGCCCACATTGCTGTAAGGACTTCGTCCACCCATCGTACTCTAGCCTTCTCCAAATGCTTCTTCAGAATGGAATTTATGATCTTATTTACAGCTTCAACCTATCCATTTTCTTAAGGGTGAGAAACCGCTGCAAACCTCTTTTTAATACAATGTCTTCGACAAAAGTCTTTGAATTCAACACTGTCAAATTGAGTCCCATTACCCATTATAATAGTTCATGTTTCAGACAATAAAGTTGATTACTTTCTTGGTTGTGATCGTGGCTAAAGGTTCTTCTTCGACCCATTTAGTGAAGTAATCAACTACAACGATAATGTACTTGGCGCCACCTCTAGGGATCGGTAAGGATCCAACAATGTCTATGCTCCAGATGGTGAATGACCGTGGGCTGACCATTTGTGTGATTTCTATTGGCGGAGCTCTAGGGACTTTTGCATATATCGGGCATTCATCACACCATCTTGCATAAACAGCGGCGTCCTGATTTACGATCAGCCAATAATACCCATAACAAAGTATTTTCTTTGCCAGAGTTTGCCCCCCAGTGCGATCATTGCATTCCCTTTGTGAACTTCTCTTAGAACATGTTTTATCTCATCATGAGTGACACACCAGAGTAGGGGGGCTGAGAAACCTTTCCTATACATAGTTCCTTCATGCATAATATACCGCGAAGCTTTGCGAAGGACTTGTCGCTTTTTATTTCTTTTATCTCATAGTACTCCATGCAGCAAATAGTCTTTGATTGGAGTCATCCACGATTCCCTTTCAGGCTCCGCTTCTAGAGTCTAATAAATTTTCATCATGTTTATTCTTGGAGTATTTAATATTTCGACCGAAACAAAGCCGATCTGCTGTGCATTGCCGGTACTAGTAAGCTTTGCCAATAAATCATCCTCTCTATTTCAATCTCGTGGAACATGCAAAATGTCAAATTCTACCAACAACTCTTGGACAAGGGTAAGGTACGGGGCAAGCCATTATCCCTTGGCCTGATAATCTCCCTTAACTTGATACACTACCTACCATGAATCGCAAAAGATTTTGAGAGATTTTATTACAAGTTCTCTAGCGAGTTTAAGTCTAGCAATCAGAGCTTCATTCTCAGCTTCATTGTTTGTTGTTGGGAAATCAAGCTTCAATGCATATCAGATTGACCAATTATCAGGAGTTACAAGAATAATCCCAGCCTGGAACAACGATCGTTAGAAGCTCCATCGGTGTAAAATTTCCACTAGGGATTTTGCTGTCTTCTGGAGAATCATCCTATACGGTAAATTCTACTATGAAGTCTGCCAACACCTGACCCAGGATAGCCCTCCGAGGGAAATAAGTAATATCGAATCGACAGGGTTCAATATTCCACATAACTAACCTTCCATATGTCTCAAGTCATTGTAGAACCTGTCGTAACGGCTGGTTGGTGTAAACATTGATCGGATGTGCCTGAAAGTATGGACGAAGCTTTCGTGATGCTACCAGTAAGTAATATGCCAATTTCTCTATCTTTGGATAGTTCCTTTCAGCTCCTATTAATCGTTTTATGATGTAATACACCGGTCTCTGGATCCGATTCTCCTCATGAAGCAATGCGACGCTTATAGCACGTGTCGATACAGCCAAATAAACATACATAATCCTCCGACTTTGACAAGATAGGGAGTCTCTCAAAAATGATTCACCAAAGCTTGAAATGCATCTTTACAATCTTGGTCCAAGCAAAGTCTCTTTTTCCTTTCCTAATCATCGAAGAAAGGAATGCATTTGTCGGTAGCTCTGGAGATAAACTTGTTTAAGGAAGAAACTTTTCAATTCAGACTCTGCGCCTGTTTAATTATTCTTGGCGCTTGGATATTACGAATAGCCTGAATCTTCTCGGGATAAGGTTTTATCCCATGAGCATTGACAATAAAGCACAAGAATTTCCCCGATTCAACACCAAAAGAACACTTCAAAGGATTGGTTTTCATCTTGTAATGTCGGAGGATATCAAACATTTCCGCCAAGTCTTTAATGTGTCGCTTGATCATTGTGACTTCACGAGCATATCATCCACAAGCACTTCCATTATTTTTCCGATCTGGTCTTTAAACATCATGTTTACCAAATGCTGATAATTAGCTACTACATTCTTTAATCCAAAAGGCATTACTATATAACAAAATAATCCAACATTGGTAATGAAACTGGTGTGCTCCTGATCGAGGTTATGCATCAGGATTTGGTTATATCCCGAGTATACATCCATGAAAGATAATAATTCGTGTCCTGCGGTTGAATCCATCGGCTGGTCAATCCTCGAAAGTGGAAAACTGCCTTTCAGACGCGCCTTGTTCAAATCTGAATAATCAATGTACATTCTCCATTTCCCATTCGCTTTCTTCACAAGTACATGATTAGATACCCATTCAAGGTTGAGGACGTCGTGAATAAACCCGTTGAGTTTTAGTTTACCTACCTCCTCTTTGAGAGTGGGAGATCTCTCCAGATCCAAACCACGACTTTTTTGCTTCACCAGGACATACATTGGGTTAATATTAATGCATGGCTTTTAATGGCAAGCGAAATTCCATACATGTCAAAGTGAGTCCAAGCATATACATCTAGATTCGCTCATAGAAAACCAGTAAGTTCCTTCGTCATCGGAGGGCTGAGCTGTGATCCAAACCTTTAGGACTCGTGACGGGTCGTCGTGGCTGACCGTGATATTAATCGTCAGCACAGCCGGCGCAGCCTTGGTCTCTTCGGGCTCTTTTTCGTCATCTCTCGGAACTATATCTCTATAGAACCGACTGTGGCTCCTGGCCAAGGCTCAGGTGCCAGTTGTCAATCTTCGATAGCTTGGATGCTGACGGTCCTGTCCACACCCTTACATTTTTCTTTACGTTGAGCTTCTCTCAACTCTGCTACATAACAGGCACTCCAGTCGCACGATTGCCATGAATAACTCCTACACCATTATCCATCAGAAATTTTAAATACAACGCCATGGGGTAAGAGCCGCCAGGAATTCGGCTAGGATTGGTCGATCTAGAAAAACATTGTATGGAAAGTCAACATCCAAAACACTAATCGGCAAGATCCGCACTCTCCTCTGTTCACCTTCTCCCAACTCAACAGGTAGTTCCACATAACCAACATCTTTAGTTGCAATACCATTAAAACCAAGTATACGATCTTTAGACGGTTTTAAATCTTTGATTTTCATCCTTATCTGGTTATAAGCTTTTTTGAAGATTACATTTACCAAATTTCCACAATCAATCAAAATCCTTCTCATCAAAGAAAGACCAGCCACGGTTGAAATAACCATTGGGTCGATTATTGGAGCCTCTACCTTATCAGCATCACTGTTCCTAAACACAATATCATCCGCCATAGTACATCGTTGTTTCGTCGGAGCTCCATCTTCCGTATTCGAACAGCATTCAAAATCAACATGCCTGATCGCGCTAGCATAGCGCCCCATCTCTTGCCAACTCCTATCCGCTGGGTTTGGTCCTCCAGCTATCATATTTATCAGCAGCCTTTCACCAGTCCTCCTAGGCCCCCTAAGCCCTACGCGACGCTTGTCCTCGGTTGGGGACAGAAGTCCCTTGCTTGCCATCCTGCGGGCTTTCACATACTATTGTAACTTCTTTTTTCGAATTAGTTTTTCTATAACATCTTGGAGATGCCTGCATTCATTTTTCTTGTGCCCATAACACTTATAAAACCGACAATATTTCTCGGTCTTCTTTTGCTTCTCTATTGGCTTTTTTGGAGGTGGCTTTTTGTACTGCATGGTATTGCAAGTAGACAAATGGATATTATCCAGGGACGTATTCAACGGCGTGAAATTATCATACATGGGATCCTAGGCTTCAGCCTTCCAACATCCTTTTTTCGTTCTTGGTTCCTATCTCCGACTCTCTTTTGCTGATTTGGTTTAATCTAAACATTCACTTGGACTTTCCCAGAATTATCACCAGACTATTTTGTTGCAATGTTACTCGGTACTCCTTCTCCACTTGGTGCTGCAACATTCTTTTTTATGGTGGACCCGGCTTCCTCCCTTCTCAAAAACTAAGCCACCTTTGCCTAAAAGCGCTCCAGCGTTGCAGGTGGCTTACCAGCTAGCCAGTTTCCAAAATCATACTTTTAGCCAATCCCTCTCGTCACATCGTCGCATGATCGTTCGGATTACTGACCTCCATAACAACTGTTTGAAATCTCTTCAAATAATCTTTCAATGACTCTCTCGGAGCCTGAATCACACTGGAAAGGGACATCATGTCTTTAGGATGAGTCGAGTGCATTCGGAATTGTTCCAAAAACTTAACTGCCAAATCTTCGAATCCAAAAATTGATCATGGGAGTAGTCTCGTGAACCACATCGTCGCTATTCCAAAGAGGGCTATGGGAAAGCATCTGCACTTGGTCGCATCATCGGCTGATGAAGAATCCATCAACCATTTGTATCTCATGATATGCTACCTGGGGTTGGTTTTTCCCTTGTAGGTAGGCATCGATGGAATGTTAAACCTCCTCGGGTATTCTGCATGTAGAAATTTATTAGTAAATAGGGTATAACTTCTTGAGATTCCTCGGTCATCATTAGCCAGGCCTTCCTTCTCCGTCACCAATTGTCTGACAATTGTTGATAAGTCTGTCATTTGGATGGTTGGTGCCAAGCGTTGGTCGTGTTCCACCTTGTGTGAATAGTCCGATCGATGTTTACGGGCCGTTTCACGCTTTCTTGGTTCTATATCTTCTTGATGCGCATCTTGTACATTCATTTCACATCATTCTAGGGAAGAACCCGACCGACACTCAATCAGACTCCATCATCCAAACTAACCGTAGCAACTCTTGTTTGAATCCCATCGTGCACAGATAAGTATACTTTCATAGCGGAGGGACCAACACTGGTCATCCCTGGCAAACCATGAAGGTCTACCTATTGATGCCCTGAAGTTTGAGCATTATATCCGTCAATTATTCAACGCCTATGTCAGTGGTTCATTAAGTTGATATTCGTATGAATCTATTGATTTATCTATCGACGGCTCTCTCATTAAATTATAAAATTTAGCTCTGGTAATAGAATTAATGGGATTCTGAATTTCAACCGGATTAGCATTAGCGTTTGTTGGTTGATTGCTTGGGTCTTCTTTCTAAATGCTAGCGGTCTTGTTTCCATCCACGTTCTGAGAAGTAGATCTAGTATGTCTCACCATTATCAATCTCCTTCTTTAGATTTCTACAAATCTGAGAACTGTGGGCAACTTTATAAAGATAATATGGATATCCTTTAGGGGATTTAACCAATCCAGTAGCAATAAAGGGATCCCAGCAAGCCGAGAATCAAGCCTTCTCGGTGAAAGCACCAAAAAGTTTGCACCAAAATTGGTCACAAACACCCAAGAATAGATTTATGTAGAGAAGTAAGTGAATAAAGTTAAATTAAAACAGAGGAATATATTAAACCGACAACAAATAAAAGCAGTAATAAAAACATAGAGATTTATAGTAGTTCGGCATTGTAGGCCTACGTCCACTTTGAAGATTAACTTCAATCAATCATGAATCTGATTACAATAGCCAGGAGTAGAGAAAACTTGATTACAATAAGGAATAAAGTAACCAACGACGATAGATCCTTAGAATGACCTATGAGGCCTATATTTATAAGAAGAGATGATGAGATATTTCGCTAAGATTTCGGGTGGACTTAACTTGACAATTAGGAACGATTGGCTAAATGTTCACCGATCCTTTTCCTTACTTCCAATTCTAGTGTGATAGTTTATGAGGGGTCCCACATGCCTCTTGACCTTTCCCTTAAAATATGGAATCATTATGACTCATGACTTGGGAGATATGAATTGATCTTCATTGAACTTGGAACATGCACTGAAGTATGTCAATCGTTTTATGGCTTGGAAAAAATGATCGACCAACCTCTAACTTAAATTTTATGACTTGAGATCATTTTTGTTGGCTTCAACCTTCATTTTGTTAATGCTCTAGAAGTTTCAAATGAATTGGCCTTATAGATCTTGAGAAATTGATAGTTCTTCGATGATTTTAGCTATTTTATGTATCGTTCCCGATTGACCCCATGCAAATCCTTGCTTCATCCGTAACTCGAGCATACGAACTCCAATCGACTCCAAACTTAAAATATAATCTCATGGGGCTATGCCAGTCACTTCATGCTGATTTCACCATGATCGGGACCCGGTCCGAATCTGCCTGACCATTGCTTATAGTATTGTATGTAATCAATTCCTAATGCTGATGACCATCTCTTCGTTGCCAAGTCGATGATATCACGGCCATACCAAAAGGCGGGATAACAGGTACCTAGAATTACTCTCGAAAAAAAAAAAAATCATTTAGCCATGCGGGTTCTCCATAATTACTATGTGCCATCCCTTTGGCCAATTTAGCTCTTAAATATAGGATCGTTTAAGTCCTATTTCTTTGTTATTGGGATAAGCGAATTCTTATTGATCATTCCTCTGAAATAACTGGACATGATAATTTTTCATCATCTGGCTCGAGCAAGGTTTCGAAGAATTACATAAATAGATTGATAGAAAATTTATATTCATAGATATATACACGTATAAAATAGAATGATTCTATGTAAGTGATAAAGGATTCACTAGGTCCCATTTCTAAAGTTGTACCTATTCGTATTCAGTGCACATAATTTAGTTCTTGCGATAAATGCTCAATATCCAAATAGGCTTAAAATTTTAATCAAAATCACGGGCTTTGTGCACTGTCTCATGTCTTTTTGATTTTATTCAATTTTTTCCCCACAACATCTCAATTTTACATACAAGGTCTTTTAATGTTACTAATAAAGTCTAGCCTCTGTTCTTCCTTAGATCTCTTATTTCACTCTGATACTATCATATTATAGATCGAGGTTGATATGGAGGAAATGAATGTATTTCTATACTATAAATAAGTAAGTGCGATAAATAAAACATTGGACCAAGCCATATCACTTATTCCAAGGATCTTACGGAGCCTGTTCACACATGATATAATTCGAACATGATTATAGAAAAAATTCTCCTCAAGCAAACTGGCATATCTTATGCTACATAAGTGGATTTACGTGGTGATTGGATACAAGACACGCTTGGTTGTGAATTACAATGCGGATAATGAAATAATATATAGGCATGTCCCAATCAATTGTTCAAGTTACACATTCCCATAATCCATTCATCCTCTCTTCAAAGAATCCAATTCAACAATTCTTATCAAATAAGAACTAAATTACTTTGGAGCTTAAGAGAAGTATCAAAAACATGTCTTATTTTTTCAACAATACAAATTTGTAGCAATGAAATATTATTGTTCCTTTCCGATAGGATATATCAAAAATTACAAATATATATAATCTGTTTTCACCATAAAAAAAGCAATTACTATAAAGGACCTGAAATACCATACTTACATGTCATTGGGAAGTGAATTAACATAAATATAACAGTAAGAAGAGGTAATACAAAAGAGCGTAAAATATAAAAATAATTCAAGGTAGATTGACCCACACTGGCACTTTCACATAATAACTCTACCAAAGTAGACCTCAATATAGGAATAGTGTTAGGCATGCCTATCAAAAAATTTACCGCCTAATAACCAATTTGGTCCCGAGGTAAGGAATAACCATTCACATCAAAAGATGCAATTCATTTAGCCAAAACAACACCCATAACCCAAGTTAATTCGTAGAAGTTTTAAACCATATTGTAAAATACACATGAGATACTTGTAGGATCATAATTAGAACCACCATACTCGCTGACCTTTGATGAACATATCAAATTTAGCAACCAAAGTCAGCTTTAGTCATTATGTATTGAATAGAGGAAAAGGCCTCTGTAATAATTGGGCGATAGTAAAAATTCATAGTAAAACCCATAGCTATTTTTACTACAAAACAAGTAATCTTGATTCCTACTAAGACAATAAAATATGTTGACATGAGGAGGAACATTTTTACTAGTTATATTATCTACAATCACTTGAATCTCGAGACGTTACTAAAACTAATTGTATACTTTATCTAAATGGGGAATGCGTGAGGATCACCTCGAGAACGAATGTGAGAATTTCATCTTATACGGCTCAAACAAAATACACAAATACCGATTTTGATGGATATGCAGTAGAAATTTTAAAACTTCTTAGTTGCTCATCAATTTGTGACAAAGATAGGAAGTAAAAAATCCAAAATATCTTCTTTGTGATGCGAATGCGAACAATATCAAGTTAGCTCACGCACCTTTATTTTTCTTTATATTGATCGTTCCAAGCCTCTTGAACTTCTCTTTCCTATTTTTCTTATTTAATTTGTTGTTTTTTATGCGTAATGCGGGTCAAATTTTGTTTTGCTGTTGATAGGAATTCCCTTGTTAAGACCCTATAAATCAGTTAAAACCTCATATTCATACAAGAATCACGATGATTTAATCCCGAACTAAATAAATGGGTTCATTGAGTAAAAAATCATTTAATCATGAATTATTCAATTTCAACGAGTGATGTAATAACTTAACAAAATCTAGAAAAAGAAGTTGTTCTTCAAATAAAATTAATTTCATAAGTCCAAAGAAAGGAAAATTATTTAATTTAGGAAATACCCATCTTAAACTTTTTTTAGTTCATTTGCGTGGTATGAATCATAGTTAGAATTTTTTTTATTTTTTCTTATAATATTCCATGCTCTAGATATTAGAATAAACATTCGAAAGGGTGGAATCATCTTAATAGAGATAACAGGGTCGTTCTCTATATCATCGATAGAATCAATTATAACAAGTCATACTCTCATATTCCAGAATTACCGAAAAAATAATACCATAGTCAAACCACCAAAAAGGTCTCTGAATCCAAGTTTTAAATAATAAAAAATTGATTTAAAAACTAGAGGTTCATAGTTCTTATGAACAACTCATTGAAATTTCATCCAGTATAATGAAAGAATTATAAATTTCCAAAGTAATAGATAGGAATATTGCAAATAGAGCTATTGCAACTCCCATAAGTGGTGTAGTACCCCAGCTCAAAGCTACTTTACCATATTCTGAATTCAATGTTTTTAATAAACTCCCAATAGTAGTTTGTCTTGGTCTAGATCTAGAACTACCCTCAACGATTTTTGTAGCCATAAATCCTACATTGGTTGAGATTGGTTGACTTTGTATACTATTCCATTACAATTGCAAGTAAATAAATAATCTAATCGTAAATCCGTTATGATCTTCAAATCTTCTAAAAATGGAAACAGCACTCGCCATTTTCATATCAGGTTTACTTGTAAGCTTTACTGGGTACACCATATATACCGCTTTTGGGAAACCCTTTCAACAACTAAGAGATCCATAGGATGAAAAGAAAGACTAGACTTGTTAAAGTAATGAGCCTCTTGATATGAAAGCCCATTACTTCAGTTTTTATGATGAAAAATTATTTCATTATTTTTTTGTCTGTACCTTAGGTATTGCTCGAAAAAATATAGCGAATAATATTATCCCTAAAGTTTAGACTAAAAGGACCGCATAAACCAATACTTCCATAGATTCTATCGTGGTTTACAATTATAGCTTTCACATCAAATCGTTTGATTGAGTGAGATCATTTACCATATTATAAAAAATGAGGGCGAAGAATCAATGAAAAGAAGTTGATTCAAGTCTCTATTTTTTTCTTGGATGCACGAAAAAAATAGTGATGAGGATAAAAATACCTAAGCAGTCTTGTATTAAACTATTGTCTCTTTGTAGTTGGATCCCCAAGTTTTTGGAATGCTCCAAATTCCACTTGTGCATTCAAATCTAGATCAATACCAATAAAAACATCTCTAAACAAGGTTCTAGCACCACTCAAAATATGTCCAAAAGAGAAAAGGAAAAAATAAATGAAGCAAGCCCGAAATTGAACCAACCCCTTGGACTAATACGAAAAACACCACCAGACTTTAAAGTAGCTCGGTCTAATACAACATTTTCACCCGATGGTGCATACTAAGCATATTTTTCCATAATAGTAGGATCACTACAATTAACTCCATTGAGTTCGCCGTCATATAACTCAACGGTTACACCTACTTGTTTAACATTATACTTTGATTCTACCTTTTGAAATGGAATATCTGCCCTAACAATTCCATCTCCATATACTAAAACTACCAAGAATGTTTAAAAAAAGTAGCATACAAAGAACAAAAAGCTCATGCCCTTCTTTATCTCTAAAGACGGGATGTCCTAACCATCCAACAACCATTCCATCCCTGCTACCCGTTAAGCCCGTTTTGATTTTTGTCGGATTATTACCAAAGTAATCATAAAAAGATATATTTGAGGAATTTTAGACCAAGATTTCGATAAACGTAGAATTTCAGCTAGTCTGACACCAACTCTTTGATATATCTCTTGTTGGAAGTATCCCCGATCCCATAGATAACAAGTGGGACCAAATAACTCGAATGTGGTTGTTGCTAAACCGTATCACAAAGTTCCAGCAATAATAAAAGCTGTAAAAAATAACAACGATACTACTAGAAATTAAAGATTCAATATTACGAATACGTAATCCTTTGTAGAGACATAGAGGAGGACGGACACTAAGATGGTATAAGCCTACCAATATGCTCAGTATGCTATTGCAACATGATGAGAGGCGATTCCAGGAACAAAATTTTCAAAAGCTTCCATGCCCCATGCTGGACTTACTGATTGTACTTTTCTGGTTAGTCCATTAGGATCGGACACCCATATTCCAGGACCATATAAGCATGTTACATGAAATGCGCCAAAGCCAAAGCAAGCTACTCTTGAGAGAAATAAATGAATTCTAAATATTTTGGGTAAATCCAAAGAAGGTTGTCGAGTATGTTCATCATAAAACATTTCTAAGTCCGAACACACCCAATGCCAGATGGTCGCTAAAAAACACAAACTAGCAAACACAATATGTGCTCCGACCATGCCTTCATATCCTTGAATACCAAAATTATACTCTAACCACCCCATGAATTTGTTATTCCAAACGAGTAATGAAGAGTATAACTAACATACCTTGTCTCCATATTGGATCAAGAACTGGGTCAGAGGGATCAAACATCATCAATTCATATAGAGCCATTAAACCGGCCTAACCGAAAACTAGAGCCGTTTGCATTATATGGACATAAAGGAATCGGTCAGGATCATTCAATAAGATAATGTAAACATGATACCAAGGCAAACCCATGGAAATACCCTTTTCTCAAATAAAAACAAACACTATGTAACTTTATCGCATTGCAATAGACTTATACTATTTACCTCATATTATCAGTGAATTATATATGAAAAAAGCTTACTTTTTATTGTATTCCATCGAAAATAACAACTGAATTCTATTCGTAAGAACAAAGAGAAGCGGATCTATTCTATAGCTGAAAACTATTCTATACCTGATAAGTACTAATATGCAACAGAAGCATTTGTCCTATTTTGGGGGAATGAATGTATGGATCCTTTTATTGTTCAAATGATTTGTCTCTTCATTAAGATTACTCTTTCTTAATTCTATCTTTCTCTAAAAATCTTCAAACAAGATAATAAACTTATTCTTACGTTTCCTATTAAAGTGAAGTATAAATTTTTCTTTAATTCAATGCCCATTGGCGTTCTAAAAGTACCTTTTCACAGTCCTGAAGAGGTAGATGCAGTTTGGGTTGACGTATAGTGCGACTTTCAAACATATGGAATTTTCCCATTTTCTTCATCGATCGAGATATCCTCTGTCTTGCCCAACAATTATTATGTTAATTGAAGGATCAATCATGCGTAGCGTGAAGTTAAATTTATTTAGATGGAGGTGCAATATTCTTAATTATAAGAATTTATGGTTAACTTGGATAAAAAATGGAGTATTCAATCTTTGCTTGGGTGATAGTAATATATGTAGAATTACTGCTTGTTTCTATGCATAGAAGATTCTTCTATTTTATTTAATTAATTAAAGAAGCACTCTCAAACTCTATGTTAACCATTATAATACATACACTAAATAGTCTTTTGGAGACATGAAACAAATTGAAAATAAACTAAGCAAAAAGAAGTGGTACTGAGAACAATTGTTCGATATGTATGACTAAAGTTTGGATAGATCTTTTTTCGAAGTAGAACATGAACCTAAAAGAATTCAAAGGGCATATTCATGAACAAGAAAATGATATCGTGATTTAAATCTCGACGAAACAATTCATCAATGAGAGGTTAATTAAACAAGTTCCATAAATTATTATTTTTTAGGTAAGGGGTAAAAACTCTTTCTTTTTTTAATGGAATAGAAAAACATTTCATTAAAGAAGCATGAATCTCTTAAAAATAGATATAAGATTGGAATTGACACATTGATTCTTTATTTTCATATTTATTTTTGAATTTTATGCATCCAAAGATGCACGTATGGTTCAAAAGGGATATAATTTTTCCTGATCAACCGACTTCATCAAGAAAGATTACTTTTTTTAGGCCAAGAAGTTGATAGTGAGATATCAATTCAAACTGTTGGTCTCATGGTATATCTCAGTATAGAAGATGATACTAAGGATCTACAACAAACTTGTTATTAACTAACTAATTAATTAAATTTAATTATGGATAACAAATTCTAATTTGTGGTTTGTGAAATTTAATTGTGAAATTAAATCTAGTTTTGTGAATAGCTGATTTAATTTAATTAAGAAACAATTTTCATTTCTTAAAGAGTATTTCAATTTAAATTTGAATTATTATTAAGTCAATTATTTGATTTTGGTAAATTGAGTAAAATATTAATATTGAGATCCATTGTTTAAAAAGAGAACTTATAAGTAATAAATTATTTTTATCAAAATAATGAGAAGAACTTTTATTTCAAAGTTATATTTAATTTTATATGACATCTCAATATTATCAGAAATGAATTTTTTTATCTTCTGAATGGTTTTACTAAATTTTGAGAGATTAAACTACGGTAAATAAAATATTGGCTTAAGGTATAAATAGTATTTATAACAAGAGAATTGAGAAATAACTACTAACACTTTCCTAGGAGTCAAATTAGTAACACTTCGTTTCTTATTTGGTTTGGTTCTTAACCCAATCCTACTTAGTCAAAGAGATAGATCCTCATTAATTATTTTGCATCTAAACCTAAATCAATCAAATTCTAGAGCAAATCAAAGGGAAATTATGTAATTATTTAAGAAATGAATTCAGGTAATGGTTTCAAACTTGTTTATATACAAATAGATTCTTGTATCTCAAAGAGAACTTCTAGGATTTGTTGATTCTTATTTGTGACTGATATGATTGATTTTGCTGCTGGATTAAGGAGTAAAAGGTGAGTCAAACCTCACAAAACATATCTCTAAGTTTTTGATTTGCACGCTTTTGATTTTAGAATAACTGATCGTGAATTTAGTTGATGAATTGGTGTTTTTGTAGTTGCAATGTTATTGTTTACCCTTGTTCAAAACTAAACACATTTAGTACATTAGGCATATCTTTCTCAATTCTAATCGGATTTTAATAATTTTTAATGTTTTTGAAAGCTTTATTTACGTGTGACAACTTTCATGTTGAACATATTTGCAAATTTTGAGCATAAGTTGACTGAAGTTATGTTGCAAACTCTCAGCTCTGCCACTTTGACAATGATATTTTCTGGACTAAACGCAGTAAGTAAATTAGACATACCTTTCTTGCTTCTAGTCGGATTTTAATACTTTTTAATGTTTTGAAAAGCTTACTTTGTGTGACAAATTACATGTTGAACATATTTGCAAATTTTGAGCATAAATTGACTGAAATCATGTTGCAAATTCTCAGCTCTGTCACTTTGATAATCGCATTCTCTTAATTAAACACGATTGGTAAGTTGGGCATATATTTCACATTTCTTATCAGATTTTGGTAATTTTTAATGTTATAGAAAACTTAATTTGTGTGCTATAAATTTTGTCTTTTGAATTTTGCATAATTTTAAATTTAAATGGTCAAAAATTCATTTCTTTTTTGCTGCCCTGTTAATGAAAGACAGAGCTAATAAATTTAAATCTGAAAATTATTTCATTCATAAATTTTGAACGTAAATCCAATTTGGATGACCTTTTTCTTGTTTGAAATTTGAGACTTTTATCTACAACTTTCATGTTTTAAGTTTTGTAAAATTATGAGATTTAAGTGGTCGAAACAGCAAATCTTTAAACCATAAATTTGAGTTAAGTGAAATAAATAGATAAGCTGCGTATACAAGTAATTTTACGAAAGAGAATTAGTTATATTAATACACCTTATAATTGTTTTTAAATTAAGTTAATAGATACTGTAAATGATTTTAGCAAGTTATTTATTTATTAAGTATGGTTAGTAAAATATTTATTGATTTGGAATTATGACTTGGGAAATACAAACCCAATCTACTCTTACAATAAAAGCGATTATGGAATTGGAATATAAGTATTATGATTTGACTAAATAAATGACTTAGGATTCATGGAATTAGAAAATGTAATTTTGAAAATTATAAACTTAGTTTTTCCTAAATAAAATGGTTATATTTTAATGTGGATTTAGAAGAGTAATTAAATACAGTTTTAAAATTTGGTTTTGTGAATAATATAACATATGGAAATTTGAGATAACTTTGTGTATATAAGTAAAATCTTAGAAAAATTCAGAGTTATGGAACACTTTAGCAAATCTATGAATATTTTTATAAAGTTAATAATAAACGGATTTATGGAAAATTATAATAATTATTTTAAATAATAAACTCAAAAGGGAAAAACATTTTGAGAACCTTAATTCTATGATTTAAGGAGCACTAATAATCGGCTTAGTGTTATCAATTTGTTTAAATGCTTTTGAATAAGGCTTCATCGAATATTGTATAACTAATTGAATAAAATATTTGAGTGGAGCTTACTAACCCATTAGCTAACACTCGAATTCCACCGGGTAGTATGGAATGCCTTGGTTAAATTCTTATGATCATATTTGGGGAAGTACTTAGCACTTTAGAGTTGTATTCTCTTCTGGTGTGCAACAAATTATTGCTAGATCCTTAAGAGAATGTAGTGTTGATTTTCCGAGAGTATTCGTAATAAGAGATATTTACTAGCTTTTAGTAAATACTTGGATTTCACTATATGGTATGGGACGTATTGGTTAAATTCTAGTAATTACTGATGGTGATAGTATTTGGCACTTTAGAGTGTACTCTCTTTTTGGTGTGCGACAAGTGGCTGTTAGATCCTTAGGAAGTTTACTCCTGGATTTCTTATCAAGTGTAATAATTTTAAATAAATCTGAAAGATTCGGTCATGGCTATTATTCTTGATATCATCTTGGGATCCTATGATTCCCATTCTACGTACGATCCCCGGTATCAGATTGGTTCGTGTCGTACCAAATTATTTGTTCGTTTGCTACAGTTCTGTGCACGGTCATTATGATCTTTTTGAGTAAGATCTCTTGGATTCTGGATATTTGGATTCTGGTACTATTCTGTGTTCGTGAAATAAATATATATTCTTGGGTCTTGTGTTCATGAAATAAATATATATTCTTGTGTCATGTGTTAGTGAAATAAATATATATTCTTGTGCCTCGTGTTCGTGAAATAAATATATATTCTTGTGTCTTGTGTTAGTGAAATAATATATATTCTTGTGTCTTGTGTTCATGAAATAAATATATATTCTTATGTCTTGTGATGGATGCTAAATTAAGTTAATTCTATTATTCTGTGTTTAGTGACTAGTTCATGTATTTGACTTAAACTTATAACCCTATTCTGAGTTAAATTAACTCGTTATATCCTGGACATCTGCAATCACTTATATGTTGTTTATTCTTGTGTTATATAATATTCTCACCTTATTGGATATTTAAAGATAGTCTGACTCGGGTGTTATTTTTCACGGGTCAGGCTTAAACTTTTCAGGTTACAGGATAAGCACCTTTAGATGTTTGGGATAGCAAGGAGATGCACTTTTGATTTTTTTAGTTTGTCTCAATTAGGAAAGTTGTGAATATGTTTATAAGATGTAAAATTGAGATTAGAGAATTGTTAAACTTTCATAACAATCGAGTTTAGTATTTTATTTTGCAAACTCAAAATTTATATATATGTAAGTTGAGATTTATTCCGTTATGATCTGTGACTGTTATTTATATGATATATTATTCTGATTTTGAGAAATCGGCGTGTCTATTACTTTGTATTTATACTGTATATGTCAAATTTCAATTCATATATTAAGTGAAAAGGTATAAATGACGTGTCAGTGTTAGTATAAAGATATATTCACATTCGATCGCCCTTAACAAGCCGTATTCTCCGGATTAGCAGATGGCATCACTTGTAATGTTCTTTGCTAAACTGGGCATCGTAATGGGGTCATTATAGGATATTTTAGTGTTTATAAATTTCCTTAGTGGATGGGAAATACGAGGAATCACTATTTATGATACTATGCAATTTATTATTCCCGATGTAAATATGCCTAGGATTAGCCGCTTCAAAGGGAAGCGGGATCCTTCCTTCTGGTTGGAGGGGAAATTACCAAATTTCAAGCATTCCCTTATGCTTCGCACCAATGAGTTTTTATTAAAAAAACCATGTCTTCCCTATATTGAAAATGAATAATAGGTAATAATATCATGACACTTCGAGTTTAATATGAACCTGTTATTGTTTTTTTAACATGATATTTTCTACCAAGATAGTGGTATGAAAAAAGGTTATTTTTGACTTGATCTTCTATGTCGGATTGGATTTCAGCATCCCAAACTATTATCTTCTACACCAGAAGCCTTTTTCTGATATTTCTCTTACGAAGAAAAAGAAGAGTATGAAAAAAATGAAACCATGAGATTTTTAAATCACAAACGAGATAAATATAGAAAGCAACACAACCATTATAATATTTTTTTGCATTACAATATGAATGAAAGGAAGGGTAGTAACAATCTAGATCAGATGATTTCTTATTTTTCTTCAACAAAAAAGAAGGGTGAAGAGGAAATTCTATTACAGAGCTAATGCACAAAAGGTGCCTGTATGGTCCATCGTTCAATTCTATTTTTTCTTATTTCTTTATTCCATACTTTAGTCCAATTCCTCAAGAGAGAATAACCGTTCATGCATGATGTTAGATAAATATTTCAAGGTTATGATTCACCAACCTGTTAGTACTTGTTATAAGGCACAAGTAGGGGAATTTATCTTGGAAGCGGAAGAACTACTTAAACTTCACGAAACCCATACAAAAGTTTATGTACAAAGAACAGGTAGCCCTTTATCGGTTATATCTGAAGACATGGAGAGATATGTTTTTATGTCAGCAACATAAGTCCAAACTCATGGTATTGTTGATCTTGTAGTGATTAAAATGAAACTATTGGGAATTTTGCCTAAATACATTATACCCTCAATAATTTTTTTTTTCGCGACTTGATATTGAATGTAAATAATTCATAACATTAATAAATCATGTTAAGATCGATCTAAACCAACCTATTTTAGTATATATATATATATATATATATATATTTATGTATATGTATATGTATGTAAGTACGTACATATGTATGATATGCCACAATTAAATAACTTATTAGAAACACAAGGCAACTAGTATAAAATATCACGAAATGCCCCACACTTATAGAGTGGCCTCAATGATAGGGAAAATGCACTTGAGTGCATGTAGGACTCATTCAAAATAAATACAGTAATTTTTCAAGCATCAATCACTAGTACCAAGGAATAAATATAGATATGATGTATTTACAATTTATAAAGCTAAAGATTAATCATTTGTCTGTATTTTTGTATATGAAATTTATGGTTTCCATTGATGAAAATTCAATCACCTCGATTTGAGATGAGAAGTAATTCCTCACTGGTAGCAAATAGGTATCTATTAAGTGGAGGAAAGAGTGATATAATAACCAAAAAGGTTATGTTCATATTCTTGAAAGAGCGGACTAATAAGGTCATCTACCTAACCAACATTCATAATTAAATATCATCACTATATGGAAAACCATTTTGTAAAAAAAATATTACCTATTTGTAGAGCTAAACTATGGAGTTTGAATTATACAAGTTCACAGTAACATTTGGTTAAATGAAAGAAAAGGCTTCGGTGAATATAATGGACCTCACTGCTTACGAAGTAACTATAGAAACGATGGAACCTACTTTTTTATCGCTAGAATTTACTATTTTCAGGTAAAATACCTAGAAAAAAAAATCAATGTTTGGGAAGGTCATATTAGCAAAAGCCATTGGAATTTGTATTTTATGTATCATAATAATTCGTTTTTGCATTAATTAACTAGAGAGGGGATAAGATGATGATTGAAAGAAAAGAAATCAATTAGTTATTCATTAAAATTTAATTTGATTCAATGACCATAGTTAAACAAGAATATATAGTTCGGAGATGTTGAACGAAATTCATTTATTTGCATTAAACAATGGCCCATTTCAAACTTACATAAACTGTTACACAACGAAAAAAGAGAGATTTGGTTTCCTCTCATCGGGATAGGGGTAGACAAAAGAGGAACTTTCATCGTTTGTGGATTACTCAAATAAATGCAGCAGCTAGTGGGAATACGGTATTCTATAGTAAAGTAAATTCATAGACAATCTATATAAGAGGCAGTTGCTTCCTAGTTGTAAAGTACCTACATAATAGTATATCAATTAAGAATTATCCTTACATGATTTCCAATAAGATTAGAAAATATAAGAGATTAAAAAGGCATACATATGCAGATACACACACACACACATACATATATACAGAAAACGTAATAGAATTTCCCGGAGAATGGACTTTAGGAAGATAGAATAAAAATGAATTTAAGAATTTAGATAAGTAGTGGGAATGAACGAACAACTTTAAAAAAAATTCTTCTTTCCCGATTTATTGTTTTTTATAACATAACAATCAAATCACGGTTCGAGATTTTTCGAGCTAAACATCAATCTGGGCTTAAGTTCCGCTTGGAGTTTTGAATCAATAGGAAGAGTACTCTAAGAGCATATTTATTGATTTTGGGTTCTGGAACCATCCATTCAAGGGATCGATTTGGCTCCCTCTAACTGTTTTTCATTGTTAAGAAAAAGTAACAAAGGAAAATTACGATCTTGTTTTATATATAGGATCGATTTCACCCTAGAGAGGGATTAATTGGGTGATACTAATAAAAATAAAAATTAATGCGGACTTATATATAATAATTACAGCATAGATAATAGCAGAATAATAAAAGTAGAAATAGAACAACACAGATTTACCCAGCTTCGACAAAACTCTGCCAACTTGCTGCCTCAAAGTTTCTACTTGAAATTAAGTAGTCAGACACTTACATACGTAAACTTGCGACACCCGCTAATGGCTAACCTAACTCTATGCTCAAAACCCTGCAACAACTCAGCCACTAAGTTGCGAATTCTCGAACTACACCACCGTATGTCGTAACCTAGTCACACAACTAAAATTTTACAGAAGTTTAAAAGAAAATTACAAAATAAAAATAAACACAAAACCCTATATAATCGCTAAAGCCCAAAATAAAGAAGACCGTCCCACTTAAATTAGAGAAAAAAATATCCCCTTTTATTTTATTTCTTCCGTGTTAAAACTTTGGTCGATCTTTTTCGTTTCTTCTTTCCTTTTCAAAAGCTAGGGTTTTGTGATGAAGCCACCACTTTGTTCGAATTGATTGCTGATATGGTTTCGTTCATCAATTTGCTTCGAATGCTTCTTCGATCGATTAACTTGTTCACAGCTGCTTCAATTAAGTCGAGATCGAATCGATGCTCTGAGTTAGTACGTTAATTTTGCCTCTTTTATTTCTCGACTTTGATTCGAGTTACGAATTTGTTTTCGTTTACATGTATGCTCTGGATTTTTGTCTCGAACTCGAATACTTTTCTACCGATGATGTTGCTGGGTTTTATAGAGAACGAAAACCTATATTATCATTTCCTATATTTGTATTTGAATTCTTCAAACATTTGCTTGGCCGTTCGATTACCGATTGAGAACTTGTGAATTATTTTGACGGGTTCAATTCGAATATTTTTCTGATATACTTTGCTTGGTCACCATGGCTTGCATTTGGTTTTAAGATATTTTGAATCCGTGATGCTTGTTCATTACGCTTATTGCATTTTCAAATATTTTTAACTTTTGTTTAATTTGTTCATCTCGGCCTTGACTTGTTTTGAAACTACTATGTTAATATTGATATAATTCCCGAGTTTTTTCTTTAACTGCTACCGTGTGATCTTCTACACTTGAATTTGGTTCTAGTCTTGTTGTCATGTTAAAACTGATTCATTCCTAAATGCCTGCACTTGGTTGCACTATCCACTTGCGTAGACTTATACTGTTTTGTACTTGGGGTCTGGTTTTCACTGTTGCATATGTATTTGTTCATGTTGCTTTGAGTATTGTTCTGGTTGCTCTGTACATGTTATTGAATTTCTGAGCCTCTGAACTGATATGTGTATACATGCTTACATATATGTATATATGTAACTATGCTTGAATTGATTTGAACTTGTTTTTAAAGTCTGCTATGGTTTTTGCCTTTGTTGTTCATGAGCATTGCACATCCACATCGGTCTAGTTCATCATTCTCTGGAGTCTTGTTTCACTTGCATGTGTTGAGTACCTTTCTGGTGGAGTTTGAGTCTAGTTTTGGTAAATACTTAATGTGTACCGCCCTATGTACATGTTGTAACTAGCTCACCACCTTGTCATGTGAGTATGTAGAACTGAGCATGTTTGTTGCTTTCTTCTGATTCATGTGCACTAGCTTGTTGTACATGTTGACTGTTTATGGCCTCGTTGTACACACTGGTCTCTAGATTGCTTGGTGCACTGAGAATCTACTTCCAGTGTGCTTACTTTGTACATGTGTTGATGTCTTCATTTCATGTTGCTTCTGACCATGACATATTGAGCTGCTTCACATGTACTTCATGTATGGTAGCATGTTGGTCTAGCTGTGTCTGGTGTACTTTGAGTCTTGTTGCACTGAACTGGTAGCTCAATCTGGTTTTATCCTCTTGAACTCTGGTATTTGGTTTATGTGGGTTGTTGCAGTTTTTTCGAGTCACCAGAGTTGAATCCACCATTTGGTTGGGTTTGACCTTGTGCTCACATGTCCCTATAATTTTATCAAGTGTATATCAGTGTGCATGGACTTGTGGCATGTACAGTGATACATCGTGCAAGTCTCAAATTGTTCATGTATGATGAATTCAAACGAAAATGATGACGAACAACCTAAATAACTGAGGCATATAACATTTTCAAAAACACACACTTTAATTTTCACTGCAAAATATTTTCTTTTTCAATTTTACTGCATCCATGTTTATTTTGCAGATAATTCAGATGCTGGATACAGGTTGGAACAAAGTTGAAGATAAAAAATGAGTGTGAGTGAATATACGTAGTGAGGTCAAAACTGTAAATTGATGTAATGTAATTGAAAAATGTATATATGTAGTGAGAGCTTAAATTTGTACTATTTGAATTTGCAATAAAATATTTGTTTAAATATGAATTATGTGTTATTTATTTTATTCATCAAATATTTATTTAATTATTTGAAAAATAAAATAGTACAATAACGAATACATTCAAACGAATATATATATATATGTTTATTATCATCAAACACAAATCATAGGCTATTGCATTTTACATTATGCAATAGTAATTAATTATTGTTGTTTCAAGGTCAATCTATTCACCTGTCAAGATAATATTTTTACTTGTTCACTAAGAATTTGACGGATTGAATTCATGTTTCTATAATCAATTTGATCCCGCAATTCAATTGGGAAAAACATCCACGAAAAGATCGCATGGAATTATTTAAACGTTACTTGGATTTTTCCATGATTTATTCATTTTCTCTAAATTTCTATTTCTTTATTCATCTAAGATCTGACCGTAATGAGTTTTCTTTTTTATTTGTACATTATATATATATATATATATCTGTGTGTGTGTGTGTGTGTGTGTTAAGTTCTTCTTTTTCCCGTTCCTTTGAAAAATATTACAACACATATGCTCTATTTGATCTATTTTTTATTTCCCCATGAATCGTATGTATGTGACAATAACGACAAAACTTTCTCAAGTCAAGTCGATTGGGTGTATTTTGTCGATTCTTTTGAGTAATATATCGTGAAATGCCCGACAATTTATTATTTACACAATGTTGGGCACAACCGGTACACTTCAGAATAACTCTAACTCGGACATCTTTACCCTTAGCCACGAACATCCACTAAATTTTTGGTCGACTTAATTCTTATATTTTCAATCCGAATATAAATCTAAGACGACGGAAAAAAGGAAAATATATTTTCTAATTATCAACTATTCTTTCTAGCATTGCATTTGAGTATCCTTTTCCTATGCTACGATTTCATGGAATTTTTTTACCCTATACAGGAACCTCTTTTTCATTCATGTCCACTAAAATAAAATAATATCTTAAAATTTAATTAAAAAAGGGGAATGAAAAAACATTGGGGAATAAACGATTAGTTTCTACCAATGGACCCACTAAAGACCCAAACCATAGAGTAATTAGCACGAGTGCTGTGGGTAGATATATTTTTATAGCCTGCATTGAAAATCCTCCTTCTTTATTGTAATACATCTGCGTTAGATGTTGTAGCTCAAGATCATTTGTCTTTTTTATACAGAATTTCTTACAAAAATAAATATCAACAATGAGCAGTAGAGGTGGTTTTCCTATCCTTATCCCAAAAAATTGGGCATCCCTTTCTTTGTTCCTAACCATTCTAATAAAGATTCTTTCTTTTTTATCAAATGTATATACTTTTTGATTATTTATTATATGAAACCCATAAAAAGAAATGACAAGCAAATACCAAAGGAAACTCAAGCTCGAGATGATGTTTTGCTCGTAAAACCTCGAATCCATATTTGATTGTTGTGTTATATGAAACGACACATAGGAAAAGAAGAAATATATTTTTTGAAAGATGTTTGTTCATTCCCACTACTTATCTTAATTTCTTTAAAATTTCTTAAATTAATATTTTTTCTATCTTCTAGGAGTCCATTCTCCAGGGAATTTTATTCTTTTTTCGCTATATATATAATATGTGACTTTTTAATCTCTTTTTTTGCCAATCTTATTGGAAATCATGTAAAGACAATTCTTATAATTATAGCTATTTTTGCAAGTATTTTACGATTAAGAAGCAATTTCTTATTATACGGATTATGTGTGAATTTGCTATAACTAGAGAATACCATATTCTCACGAGCTACTGCATTTATTCAAGTAATCCACAAAGGACGAAAGTCCCTCTTTTGTTTGCCCAGTCCCAATAATAGAAACCAAAGCCCTCCTTTTCTATTGGGTACCAGTTCATGTAAGTCTTGAATGGGCCACTATAATGGTTGATACAAATTAAAAAAAAATATTCGACATATTCAAGATATATATCCTCGTCTAACTCTAATCGATGAATCAAATTAAACTTTAATATATAACTAATTGATTTCTTTTCTTTCTGCCATCTTCTTATCTCTCTCTAGTTAATTAATACCAAAACGAATTATTACGATAAACAAAATATAAATTCCAATGACTTTTGCAACAGTGACCTTTCCAACTATGATTTTTATTTTTATTTTGGGCCTTTTACCCGAAAAGAATAAATTCTAGCAATAAAAAATAGCAGGTTCCACTGTTTCTATGTTTACTTCGTAACGACGAGCTATTCTCTATACACCGGAGCTTTTCTTCGTTTAACCAAATGTTATTGTGAACTGATATAGTTCACACCCCTTAGTTTAGCACAACCAATCAGTAATAGTTTTTTTTTCACAAAAGTGCTATCCATACAGTAACGACATTTAATAATGAAAGCTGGCTTGGTAGCTGACCTTGTTAACCTGTTCTTTCACGAATAGGAACATAATCTTTTTGCTTCTCATAGTACTCTTTCCTCCACTTAATATATAACTGTTTGCCACTGTCATGCCACCACATAAGAGGGAAGGAAGTGCAAAAGGGAAAGAGAGGGTTGGAGTTTCTCTCGCTTTTTGTGTAGCAGGCCTCCCACTGGGAGGCCCACACTAAGGACTATTTGCTCAATGGCAAAGCACGCTCATGATAATTGTGTCGTTATGCATTAATAGAAACCCAAGACAGCTAATACAAAATATCGTGAAATCCCCTGCACTTACGGGGTTCTCTCTCACCACTTTATAAAAAAAAATTAGGTAAGAATATATCAGATACCTATGACTCGATTGGTAAAATAGTCTCTCTCTCCAAAAAAAATTATGTTTTTTACCGACACACAAAGAAAATATTTTGTTGTGAATGAACAAAATATCAAGGAATTGATTATATGTAAGATCATCATTATGTATTTGGGTCTTTTCCATGGAAAAAGGAAATTTTAGTTGAAATAAAAGCCTTTCCTTTAGGTGATAAAGGAGGCTGGGGTGCATAGGCACCCAAGAGGTTTGCCTAGAAGCAGCACCCTTGAAAGAGTGTGTAATAGCTCACTGATTGAGCGCTCTTGCGCTGAAGATGAATGTGGCTGAGCGGTCACCGAAGCTGTGGGATGTCAAAATGGATAGGTAGGGGAACATTCCATATTAGAGGGAAGCACCCGTGCAAGCAGTATGGACGAATTGAAATTTTAAAACCAGCATTTACCATTTCCAGATTATAGGAACGTTCCACAGTTTTAAAACTAACTTTGACTTAGGAATAATTCAAAATTTGAACTATGATTTTAAAAAAGTCCTTTCATAAATTTTGAATGAAATAATATAAAAATATATATAAATAATAGCAAAAAATATTTTATACTCAAAAATAATATTTACATATAACTTATATTCGGTTTTATAAAATAACTTAAAATAATTAATATATTTAGTTTACTTTTATATATATATATATATATATATATGTTATTAAACTATTTTAACTAATTAAATAATTTTAGATCCAAATTATATATATATAAGATTAAGATCGATATCAATCTTAATACAATATTGTTACGAAATGGGATATGAACAATAATAGCACGATGTAATATATAAAGTAGATTTCTAGAACAATAGCAAACCATATATTGGACATCATTGGCAAATGTAAATTTGTTGTATAAGAAATGGATATGAACAATAATAGCATGATGTAATATATAATCAAAATGAGATCGAATAATTACCTTATGAAGTAGCCTAGGATTCGCACCTTGAACGATTGAACAATCCCTAGATTTATCCGAATTAGCCTTTAGATGTTGCTACGATCGAGAAACGAACACTATCTTGCATTAATTTGATTTCATTTGTTTTGAGGAATATTAATCATGGCTTGGGATCTATAGATTTTTGATTGGAATAAACAAGGGAGAAGAAAGCCAAAAAACAATTATAGAAAAAGTGTTCAAGTATGCATCTAAGAAGAGGAAAAGGTGGAGTACTTTTCACTTTACTTTATTTATTCATTTAATACCATTTGAACATTTTTTGAACACTAAATAGCATCTAGCTATATCATTTTTAGCTCGAATAAACCAGAGGAGGAGAGGCAAAACAATGACATTTAACATGTTTCAGTAGACATTTAAGAAGAGGAAAATGTAGAGGACTTTTTCCTTCCTTTACTCATTCATTTAACGCCATTTCAAACCAACTTTTGAACACTCAAATCCTTCCTCTCCCAAAAACCCAAAACCCAATCTAGAAATTAATTGATTTAAATATTTATCAATAACAAATATAGATACGTAAATATATAACTTTTATTTATGCACTTCATTAAATACTAATGGTATTCAGAAATCAAATAAAATTTATCAATCAATATTTCATAAATGTTAATTAATTTAATCAATTCACTACAACTAAAAATTAAATAATTTGTGAGATGTTTTGGAGTATTTATCATTACGGTTGTGCGACTTGTTGCTGTAAATTCATTCAGCGATTAATATCGAACAATTCGGATATTAACATACAAATGTCATCTTAGCTAGAGGTTTGACGGTTCGGTCGAATTTGTTACATACACATCTTTATTATGAAATCCAATTTTACCATTTTAATACGTACCCAGTAGTAATGATTATTCATGCCAATTCTCTGCGTCAAAACTATATTACTTTAGGACTTACGAAATTTGATTTTGGTCAAAATTACAATATTATCCACATTCAACTCAGTCAGTTCAAACACAAAATTCATGGTTTGATATTTACAATTATTTTAGCCATACTACTTCGGCTAGAGACTTTGAATTTAATTTGACTATAATTGATTGTGATGCTAACCTCTTATAATCGAGGGGATGAACTTTTTACTGTACAGTGTTTCACATTCAATGCTTAAACTTAGACCCAACTATGGTCGCTCAATGGGTTGTAATGCCATGATTTAACTATAATGAATATGGAGAATCCACATTGAAGTTCAATAGTATTTTTTAACTTGGGAGGGTTGTGTAATATCATTAGCTCGAGATTTGCAATTTGACCTTAGTTATTATTAACTAATATGAAACTCTCGAATGAGTCATTCCATTGTTATCCACGTATCAATACGTAACCCCTTAGTGCTCCCAACAACTATGAGTAGTACGATGCCCAACATTTAGAGAGCGTTATGTACTCTAATCTCAATGGATGTATCGATATCCTTTCTTGAAACATCTCAATCAGGAATATTTAATATAAAATGTTATTTTATGTTGTAATTGATTACTTACGATTGCAACTATTAGCAACTACAATCACATAACTTTTCTTATTTATATACTTGAAACTGATTACTTAATTAATTATATCACCATATAACAAAGTATATAATAATAATCAAATAACATTATTATGAATAATATTGGTCGCAAAGTTAGATATATGTAACATATTACATGATTGCATCTAGTGCATACCCCAATATCCATCAATCTCCCACTTAAACTTGGGTCAATTATGGAATCTTATTCTCATTTGCTCAATCAGTTTTTTCAGCTATCCCTTTGTGATCGTGAATGAATAGGCTATTTTGTTCTAATTATCTACTCTACCAATTAACTCCCTTTAGTGTTGATAAACTTCCTTTATCATGTGGAAACCTTTGGAGTATGTTGTTTGACTTCTAGTGAGTTTTAGGTTCTTTTACGAATTATATTGCAATATTTTTAGCATAAAACAACGTCATGGGATTCTCAACAATTAGAATTACCCAGGCTCAATTATAATTTGTGCATTTATTCATACTTCTTAAATCGTAGTTCTGTTTAAGACGATGTGTGTAGCCTTTGATTAAATCAACCACTGCTTACTGCTTGGAACATTTCCAACTTAAAGTTATTAACTTAAGATTCAAGATGAATTTGGGATTGATATATTATACTCTATATCACTTATGAAGTCCGAGTCTGTGCACTTCTTAATAAGGAGTTCGTTGTTTCTATAAACAATTCCCTAGTATTTCATAAATACTCGAGAACATAATAAACTGCCATATAGTAATCTTAATTAGGATTTGAAACTTTCTCTATGTGTAAAATACAAAAGTGAAACTCGATACCATAGATAATACAACATGTATGATAATTCCTATTGTACATGAATAGAAAATCCATCTTACATGCTCCATATTAAACATTTTAATATGGTGTATGTATATATTGTTTTGGGCCAATCCTAACATCCTTTTATATTGATTACAAAAATGTCAATTCAAAGTTCAATATCAGGAATTAAGCAACCAGGCTAAAATGATTTTAACATGAGTACATTGTTAATATCATGAGTTTGTTGTTTACTTATAGTTTTCAAATAATTTAGTACCTTTAAAGTGCTTTCTTACAGAAACATGATTTTTTTTACATTTTGACTGACACTCAAGTAGTTTGACTTTTCTCTTAAAGTATTTCTCAACTTTGATGCATATTAAACGGTACTTTCGTATCGGTTCTTGGATCCTATCTAATAACCCACAACTCATAAAAGCTCCCCTAACTTTGAGACACTTTGGTTATAAACGCAAAAAAAATTCAAATCATTATTTAGAATTTTACTTCAACATACATATAGCAAAACTCAAAATCAAATCAAGCAATAATTTTATGAGAAAAATCTGAATTAACTTAAGTGCTTTGAATGATGAATCTACTACGTTAATTTCAATAATTGAAATTTATGCTGTTGTTCTATCAATGCAGTTACGATAATCCAACTACATTGGTCTTCTTCTTAGAGGCATTTTTGCTACCTATGGAAAAAATACCTTCAGGTACAACTATCAAAATCATATTTTGATAACGTACTTGGAATCCATTATGGATTCATGCATTATGCCATATGGTAGAGTCAATACCCATAATGGCTTATTAACAACTGACAAAATTCATTTCTCAACATCAATAAGAAATTCTCTTTAACCCGTGAGAGTGCTTATTAGACAATATAATTAGCTGCATCTATTTAGGCTTGGTCAGTTTTACTTCATCCTTTGTAATTGGTTTTATCCTTAGATTGTATCCAAGACAATTTTTCTGCCAAAAGTTTCTAAAAATAATTCCTTCATCATAACGTACGTGTTTCTCAAAACTGCAATTGTTTCTCGATGCAACGAAATAGGTAATCATAAACATTTTACAGATTTAGTTTTTAGGTTTATGAAACTTATGTTCATAACATAAATTGGTCGATCAATATTGATCGGTCCAAAACATATCTGGGGTGATCCACACAAGATCCCTCAAGAAGAAGTATCATGTGCAGTCTTTCGACCCACAGAACTTGTTAACTTCTTGACATAGAATATGTAGGGGTTGTTTCCAACTCTTATCTTGTGCGATTTTATAGAATTTATTTTAAATGAAATTAAATTTAACTTTATGTATTTACTCTTAAATACAGGTCCTTACAAAATGAGCCTAACTCAACTTCATCATCATCAATCCTATTTTATCCAACGAAGTCCGATTGCACATTGTTGATAGATCATTATGTACCATAGGGAGGAGTGACTTTTGAGATTCAATCTTATTTATTTTAGGTGATTTAGAACTACTTTCCAATACACTAACCAGTTCCAATAAATCAAAACATTTTATTTTCTCTAGCACAACATGTTATTTACATTCATCTTATATTCTATGAACTTGTCATGGATTTACTGCATGTGCTCAAATACATATGTTTATGTTTTTAAAAATTCATAGGTGAATTTTACGAAGTATGTGGAACATTTTTGGTTTCATTATATCTTAGATTGCATGCATCGAAATGTATCGAACATAAGAGTTCATCAAACTCTTATGTTTTACCCATTAAATGGGTGTTTTATCTTTAGTTGTTTGAGATACAATTCACCAATACAATATGATTTATAATCGTATGATTAAAGAATTATTTCTAAAAATTGTGGCTTAGTCCCTAATTCCAAAATAATTGGAAAAAAAATCAAATACTTCTATATTTTATAATGCGCTGCTTTTGTTATGAAGATAAATACTATTTTCCTAGTTTTATCAATCTTATAACGAATATTCGTACTGGAATAAAACTATGTTTATTTTCAGTCAATACTATGGTAATTATTTTACAAATAATAATTTTTATATTTATGAAAACAATTATTTTATAACTTGAATCGTCCCACTAAGAAGTGTTATATGGCATGCTCCCACTATTTTCGCCATAACTATAATAGCGTATAATGTACAAAGCATCATTCAACTACTTATTATAGGATTTTATTTCAGTTACTGTAACTAGTTTACAGTCATGAGTTGTAGATCAATTATCTTGACCTCGATCATAGAAAATAATTTTTTGTATGAAAATACATTAGGAATATAAATTATATTAAGTAGCTTTTAGTATTTTATACAATTATCGATTACGATGTCTCTTCATGAAGCAAAGTAATTATTAACTCTCTTCATCCCAACCGTGCCTTTACATCCACTTTCATACATTTCCTTTCCTTTCCAAATGGTCAAACCATTTAGGGGGAAACCCTTACTACAATACCGCAATGAACTCTTTACAAAAGTACTTTTTGTAATCCCCAACATTTGAGGATATCAAACAAGTTATTCTTTACGTAAAATGATCAAACTAACATTTCAATGCTCCAATTCATTGATCCATTTTGCATCTCTTTATTTAGTGATACATCTAACATAACAAGATCAATATTGTAATCAATCATATTTAATACCTAATCTCGTATTATAGTTTATTCGCTTGTTCCGAATAAACTAATTTCATCGAAGTTTTATAAATTACGAATCACGATTGTTCACCATGTAACATTTATAAGTGATCTAATATGGATTAGATTTCCATATTCTTGTATCGCTTAAGATTTCAAACTCATACAAGACAATATGCAGTCTCAGGAAAATGAACTCTTAAGCGACCGAGGCATGAATGTTTTAGTGGTTTGGTAAACTAAATCTTACATGGGTCTTAAAGTGACAACATGCCAAAAGATTTATCGGTAAGGTGTTAATATTTCTATGTCAATCTTAATTCGGTTCAATTTTATAATTTAAATGATAAACATTTTATCAAATATATTAGTTGCATAATTTATCGAAGTAGATTATTTCGATTTGTATAACATATATTTACAATATTAGAAAGGTTAAATATTATAATGTTATTTTTCTAATAAGGCTTCCAATAGATTTTTATGTTTCTCAATACCCTAAGAGAGAACATAGAAATCTTTCAATTTCTCCAATGGGTGTTAGGACTCTCTTGCCTTGGGACTCTGACCTTAAGGAAACTCAACAAATCATAGGCTTACATGGGATGGAATACACCTTATCAGTTGTCTCGTATACAACTCCTAACCTATTGATTTTGTCCTAATCTCATCTTGACCTTGAGGAAATTTAACAAATAGAAAGAGATTATTCACTCGTACCTACCATTTCGTGACGAGCTAAGTATAATGCACATAGATTAAGGAAACTCGGTAATTATAAACATGTATCTTACCTCCTCTAGTCAATATTTTAATAATACCACAACTAACTTCTCTAGCCCGAGGAAACTCAACAAATAAATAGTATGCAAGTAATCTATTAATATATCAATGGTAGATGATAACTAGTATATTAAGGATTCGTAATGTTTAATATATGTTTTTTGAGTGATATGATTTAGGAAGCAATGTATTTCCTATGAAATACCATCGTGATTCAAGCGTTTGACGGATATGAAATTATAGCATACGAATAATACACATGTACTTGTTCCTTGAACCTAAGATTTTTTATAAAAGTTCCACTTAAATTATACATGCATATTCTATAAGTTTAATTTATTTATAACCTTTTATAATTTTATTAACTTATGTAATATTCTAATATAAATTATTAATCTATTCATATTTAATTAATTTTGAATAGTTTAAATTAAAATTTAATTAATTAATATTAAAAAATTTGAAATTATTTTATTCATCCTAAATAATTGAAGATGAATGTTAAATGTAACATTTTTAGTCTTACATATATCACTATATATATATATATCTATATCTTTAGTAATTAACATTTAAATAATTTATCGAATAAATGTTCATTCAATTAAAACATTTTTAATTAACTATTTTCTATAAACTCAAAATTTTCATTTATATACCTTAAATAATTTAAGATAAACGTATATATACATATATCATTATATATGGTTTGTTTAATTAATGAATTTTCAATATTTATTTATTTAATTAATCTAATTAGTTATTATTTATTTTCGAAATTATTAAATTTATATTCAAAGCAATTTGAAATCATTTTATGAGTATACTAAAATTTGTCTTAAATTATTAATGCAATTTTGAATTAAAAATATATTTTAAGTTTTCAAATTAAATTTAGAAAATTAGCCCAAGCACAAAACCAATTCGGGCCTTTATATCGTGGATAACTTCTGAGCTTACATCATCCTAGGGCCAGACTGATGTCCAGGTAGGGCAGAGTACTTGATCACATAACTTCAACCATAGACAATACCACTCTAGACACCCTACTAAATGAGTAGTCTTTAATAAGTTAGTCCTAATACTGTTAATTAAGACCATATAGCCTATTAGGAATCTGATATAATTGAAGGATCCAAGTCAGTCAAAAGCAGATTGAGTGGGCGAAATTCAAAATAAATTCCATTTGGATATTTGTTTAGCCTATGAAGTATAATTGATCTTAGATACAATATCGAATTTGATTCAAATAAAAAATTACTTAATTTATTTAAAAGAAGTAATTGTCGTAACTGTGGAATACTATTTAATATGTCATAATTGTCGTGAATATGCAAGTAATTAGGTATTCATCGGTTATTAATGATTAGAGAAAAAGATAGCCGCTCCTGTTACTAACTACTTATAACTGAGCAAACAAATTTTCTATTCAATACTGTTTCACTTTCAGTGCTTCAACTTAGACCCAACAATTGTCACCTAATGCATTGCCCGCCATGATTTAACTATAACTAGAATGGAGAATCTGCATTGAAGTTCAATAATATTCTCAAGTCGAGTGAGTTGTGTGATATCGTTACTTTGAGATTTGTGACGATCGCCCTACACCTCTGGCACTTAACAAGCCTGCAAGAATGTTGAGGCGGTGTTTGACCGATATAGGACGACCATCAAGGGTTAAGGCAACTAAAATAATTGCAGGGCATGTCTTATATCTTACAGCACATCACATAAAATATAATGTCAAAATAGATTTAAGACAAGCGAGTCATAAATATAACTATGTGAACCACCATTGATTAGAGCATAGTTTCGGTAAAGTTATACAAACCAGAAATATTGATTATACAACATAATTTCTGAAAATATAGTATGCTTGAAAGCGTCAGCTATCCACTTGTCCATCCGCACAACGCTATGTGTTACCCACACTTGCTATCTAGTCTGCTTATTTAAGAGTAGTTGAGAAAATAAGATGTAACAACATGCACCTTAGTGGGACCGATTTTCAACTATATCGAAAACCCAAGTTAATTACGGTAGGGATCGTCGGTGTTGATAACCTCTAATAAACTTAAGTATATCAAAGAGCTATCTATACGAACTCATAGTAGAATAGTAAAATATAATAAAATATATATACCAACTAAGGCTACTACCTTGGAACCAATTTTATTCTTTGAATATCTAGTTGTCTTGTCAGTGTAGAGCATGAATGAAAAAACCCATCCACCTACCATTCCTGTTTTGTACCATTATCATGTCCCTCTAAATCTATCCTATAGGTTGTAATGAGGAAAGGTCAGAACAACATTCTAGTGAATAGTAAATTATATACTTTTTCTATAACACTAGTTTATGCCGACTTATTTCCATTTAAATGTCATGTCTGCTATTTGTGGATTAGTCATTTAATTCCATACATGCATATGATATGTCCAACCTACTCCGAGATATAAGTATATATAGCATATATATAACCGTCATTGTACTTCCCAAAAGGAAACCTTAACCACTTAATACTTTTAAATAGGGAAGAGGAAGACCCAGCGACCCTTTAATACCTCGACAATGAAGTGGACCCTTCACAATGTAATCGATGGTCAACTGGCCATAGCTATGAAGATCAGTGACTCCTAGATATAGCTTTATAACTTAGCTAGTTGTATTACTAACACATCTCAAAGGTTTATCTGAAGTTTAATTAGCAAACTTCCAAACAAACAAACAAGCAACCAAAATTTGAGGTCAGTGCATATCTCATATGAACTCTACACCAATAGAAAGTGTAGTCAATCAAGGCTTAGCCCCAGTCTTCACTAGCAACCGCTCCGGAATGATGGCAGACTTGATCTATGTCTAGCCCTACTCCACAAATACCAATTTACCAATAATGCTGACATATCATCGATGTCCAAATCCAAGTCCCATTTAGATTTACCAACAATGTTGACTTAGTCATTTAATACTTAAAATTCGAGGCGAACCTCTTGGCATGTTTCCCCTAATTATATGTAAACGTATATCCCCATGGATCCTACAGTTGAAGATGTCCTACATCGGTAATATGTATACACAACTGCTGATAGCATCTCACGGAGGTCAAACTTTTGTCGTGTAACTCTAATGACCTTGCATCCTAACCCATAGTAATCCAAGTCATTTATAATTAATATAAATGCAGGGCAGGGTCCAATAATTCACACCCGTCGCAAACATATTATTGAGGCCGTATAATTTTAACCGTGGAATGATTATACCTCCAAGGTTTTTTTCTTAGTATTCATTTATTTACTTGCTATGAACTTCTTCTTGTTTTATACATTTATTATTTTTATCTCTCGTTTCCATTAATGCTATTAATTTTCATTTACCACTTCTTTAACCTCCAATTAATTCCCTTTAAAAATGGTCTTTCATATTCAAATTGGACAAGTATTAATGACATTTGTTTGTATGTTTCACAAATTATTTCCATGCGTATTTAATTTGCTTCATCAATACCGTATTTGTTCTTTGTAATTAAATTCATTTAATTGGTCAATAACTTGATTACTCTAACTTCCCTTTAATTATGTAATTATTGTCCATTAACATTGCAACTTTCATAACTCCTTAATTTATCACATTAATCGTATTTTAGCGTTTTGTAATTAATATGATAACGTACAATTAATTGTATGCTACCATATATGTATTTAAGTTGTAACTGACGTTTATTTATTTATTTCTTAAACTTACACTCTAACTTATATATATAATTAGTAAATGGAATTACTTATATTTCTATTTGTAACATTTTAGTTTCTACATCAAGGAATTTCACGATATACACTTATGTGTAAATTCCACAATATGCATATATATATTTAACGTATATATATATATATTTATTTAATGTATTGGAACCGTATCTTTTTCAAGAAGAAAATGTTACCATTGCAAACTTTGCATAAACAACCAAAAAGATGGATTGTGTTGCATTGCAATTTCAAGGAATTATCCCTTATTATTTTTATTGAAATATACAGTTAAACTGCAGAGAAGACATCCCTACTTTGCACTTAGCTTTCATTTGAACATATCTCTTGTTACTTCAAACAACACACTTTTCACATATAATTGTGAGGTTGTACAGATTTTGAAAATTCACATGGCAACCAACACAACTAAATTGTACATTCTACAAATCCGATGAATTAAATTATAGAAAATTTATTTCCAAAATCAAATTAGAGCATTCTAAATAAATGATTAATAGTTTACAACTCGAACAAAAAAAATTTAAAAATAAGCTACACAAGTATATCAATATCATATTTTATAAATTTTAGGGACTGTTCTCCCTAAATTCTAAATCGAGTGTGTAAATGTCATTTCATCAAAGTTAAATAATTTACATAATATGTATGCAAGGAAACTAATGGCATTATTTATAATATCATTTAAATATATTTTGAATTCTTTTTAACTATTTTCAATCTAAATACTTCATATTCTGATAGCTTCTTCGTTTGAATTCTGATTGCAAAATTTTATATATGAAACATGATCACAAGAGTGCCATAAACACAATGGTTCAAGTTTCGTGGTTAAATTATGGAGTTTGCACAAATTCCATTTCTAAGCCTTATAAATTATTTATTAATTCTTTTAAATTAATTATTGTTTATTTTACGGGATGTTACATTCTCCCCACCTTAAAAGTATTTTTTTCCCTGAAATTCCTTAAGGACGGAACCATGCAACAATGCACACAACCATTTTAAACTATCAAACCAATTAGTGTACAATCGATTTTGTATCCTATTATGCACGAGTGCCAAATGTATCACAACATATATGATATGTATGTTGAATAATACAAAATCAGCATTCCCTATATGAATGCATTCTTTAAAGCAATTTTGAAAGTTCAGTGCAAAAAACCTATATATGCTGGTAGCTCTTTATGTGTGCAAGTTTTCAAAAATCAACATCTTTGTTTCCAAACAACAATTCATATACTTCTACGGATAGGAGTATGGTTCATCCAATCCCTACCATCGAATACCTAACAAACAATTTCTTTTACATCTACAATTTTGAAAATCAAGTTTTCCTAAATGTATACTCATATGTCAAAAAAGAAATTTAGACAGAGATTTTTACATTTCCACCCTTCTTTGGTGTACCAATTATGTTGTACCTTGGAACTTTCTCTTTTGCACCCAAAGCTTTTTCCAGTTGTTTCAGGTAAAATTCGCATGAGGAGGTTATTTTATGTTTTAAAATAAAATTATTATTTTAAAAACCAGTTTGGTTCATTATCAATAAGGTATGGAAATAGAAATTCAAAAGCTAAAATAGATTTCTCCCTTGATATTATTTGTGTTTTATATATTGTCATGCATACTGAAAAGTAAAATTTACATTCACTAACACATCGGCCCTCCCTACGCGAAGCATGTGACATTCAAAAATAAAAAATCTTCTGATTTTCCATTCAAAATATTTTACCTTTTTAATTAGATTTGTAAAATAGTTTGAAAATTTTAAAATTATTTTTACACAATTTTTCAAAAGCATTTATCTTTGTACCCTTAAAACTAGTCAAGCCACATGCTAGTGTAATTAGCATTTAGTCAATGAGATAACGCATATGATTGACCCTAGCATATTAAACAGTTAAAATTAAATTTTCAAAAGCCTTTTCTTATATTTCAGAATAACAAACAACTCACAAGTTTATTTATAAATTTTAGCTTTTGAGCGATAGGTCTAGTGGCCCATGAGTTTCATAACAACCCTTCTCTATCCTTCACTTGCTAAAATTTATTTTTCCTAGAATTCTAAAGTCTTTAGGGTTTACACATTATTTATTTTTAGTTGCTAATTTAATTAATTTCCTAATTTATTTTATAATCGTACAGCCTTACTTTACATTCATCGCTAGTTAAGAGTCCAGCTTATGAGATTTCCTTATTTATATAGTTTTCCAATATACATAATGGTCAAAGCTCATCCAGAAAATCAACATAGTAATAAAATTTGGAACATATCTCATATTACAAGCATTTTCATTACCCGAAAAGAGACAACTAGCTATCATAATCTAAATAACATAAAGGAAAAAATTACTGGAAGCAGTCCTTCAACATCAATTGATATTAATGATGTTGTGGCCTCATCACTTCTTACTCAAACAAAATGGACACTTTTAGTATGTTATACTATAACCTACATGTCTTAATTCACCTTTTTGTCTTCAAATAAATAAGGTACATCCATTACTTCAATTATTACAACTAATTATAGGACAAACTATGTGTAAGATTTGGTGATACAATATTTGCAATTGCAGAAGAGTTGAAGATATTATTGATCAGCGATATAATATTTCCAATTGCAGAAAATTTGAAAGATATTTGAGATAATTACTCAAATATATATTGCCTCTTTTATAACATTAAAGAGAGTAATAACTTACCTACATGAGAAGAAAAATTATTTTGGCAGATTGAGGTAATTAATTAATTCTTTAACAAGCTGATTAAAGAAGGAATATTATCAGGTGCACGTAAATTGGGGAAACTAGAAAATCAAATGGATAAACATTTCCTGTATAAATATAGGAAATAATGAGGCATTAATTTATGACCATAAATCAATTAATTCAACCCTAAGTAATAATCTCTATATAAAGGCAGAGATTAGCATGAGTAGAATCATCACTCTCGTTAAAATTCTTATTCTTATTCTCCATTATCAATCTCATTAAAAAAATTCCTCTTAGAAAATAATAAAATCTCCTCTTTCAAAGTGGATGTACAATACCTTGCGGTAGTGGAACCACCATTAAACTCATATGTTATTTCTTTTATTGCTTGAACTGCGATTGCTTTTAGCCTATGACTATTATTTGTTTGTTTTGCCTAACCCTCAATCTAGTCTTATTTATTTTTTCGTAAGGTTGGGTTTTTGTTCCTAAGGCGACCTTGAGGGATTTCCCCAACCGTCTGGTGTTGGAGCGGCAAGATTGATTGAGAAAGGGTACTAGGCATTATAGAAGGAGATGAGGAGACTGCAGCAGTTATACCTAGAACCTATGTTAGAGGGACCTATACTGCATCAGGTCTAGTTAGCAATAGCGAAGTGGTACGATGATAAAGACTTCGAGAAATGGCAGTGGAGGATGAAAGTTGTTTTAATTAGAAACGAAATTCATCCTGTGATGTTTGCTCCGAAGGAGTTAAAAGTTGAAATTTCATCCGCGAAAAGGAGGGAGATGGGAAAATGCCATTTACTACTTTGCAGTTAGCTATGGGAGAAAATGTTATTTTTGAGATTGGCGGTGAAACTACTACTAAGGACATTTGGACCAAGCTGGAAACCCTCTATTTGAAAAAATCTTTGACTAACTGTCTGATTTTGTTGAAGACATTTTTCATCGTGAGGATGAGAGATAGTACTTCTATCAAAGAGTATTTGGTTTCTTCGATGATCTAGTGATGAAGATGAAGACTGTGGATTTGAAGATAGATGAAAAGCATATAGTTATGATGCTCTTGTGTTCTCCTCTGGAGTATTACACAAGTTTCGCTAACAGCCTTATCTTTATGAGAGATTTGACCATTGAAGATGTGAAGTTGAGTCTTCTATTTGAGGACTCAAGGGATCAGATGAAGGAGATTAGTGACGGTAGAGGAGGAAGTAGCAGTCAAGCCCAATCTGTTGAGAGAGGGAGAGAGGAGAAGAAGAATTGGAATTCTAGGGGGCGTTTCAAATCTAGAAAGCTTGGTAATGATTCGAAAGGTAAATCCAAAGATGGGAAATGCAACATTTGTAAGAAACCAGGCCATTGGAAGAGAGATTGTCCAGACTTGAAAAGGAAGACTGAAGATGAAAGTTCATCGATTGCGATCGAGAAAGTTGTATCCAATGACTTGTTAAGGGTGGTAGTATCAGATATATCAGACTATTAGGTGCTAGGTACTGAAGCATCTTTCCATATGATGCCTAATAAGAATTATTTCAGTTCTTTCGAAATAAAAAAGGGGAAAGGAGATTCTTATGGGAAATGATGCCGGCTGTAGAGTGATGGGTGTGGGTACTATGCAGATTCACATGTTCGACGGGATGATACGCACCTTAACAAGTGTTCGTTATGTTCTAGGTCTACGGAAGTCAATGATATCAATTGGACAACTGTCATCGAAAGAATACTAGGTGACTATGGAGAAGGACAGTCTGAGGGTTTCTAAGGGTTAACTTATAATGATAAAGGGAGATATGTTCCAGAATTTGTATCTCCTGAAGGGAAGCACTACATTTGGAGGGTCTAGGGTTAGAGCTTACAGTTTTAATGGAGAAGATGTCAAAGCTAAACATACGAGAAGAGACTTTTAGTTTCTGCATAGACAGACCGGGATCAAAGGGGAAAGCTTCAACAAGGTGTGGTTTAGAAAAGAGGACGTGCTTGATAAGTGAAAGAAGCGATCGTCTGAAGTTGGCCATTAAAGATCAAAGGAGAAAGCAGTGGATTTGCATAAGTCTTTGCTGGCTGCAAAGTTCAGACGTTACTCGAGCTGGAATCGCTTATCAAAATGCTTGGTGCCACATGGTGGCAAGGCGGGGAGGGGGAGGGAGGGTGAGTTGAGATGGTTTGTGGATTCGTTTTTTTCACGGTCGAGATTCATAGGCCCTACTTGGAACAAGAGGATGTAGATGGAGGTAATAAGCTTGCTAGGAAATATAGAGTATCAAGATGAAGATTGTAAGATTTGGTGATACAATATTTCCAATTGTAAAAGATTTAGAAGATGATGTTGATTTCAGTGATACAATATTTCCAATTGCAGAATATTTAAGATAATTACTTAAATATATATTGCTTCTTTTATAGCATTAAAGAGAGTAATAAATTACCTACGTGTGAAAAGAATTATTTTGGGAGATTGAGGTAATCGATTAATTCTCTAATTAGCTGACTAAAGATGGAATCTTATCAGGTGCAGGGGGAAATTTGAAAATCAAATGGATAAACATTTCCTTTATGAATAGGAGAATTAATGAGGCATTGGTTTATGACCATAAATCAATTACTTCAACCCCAAGTAATAATCTCTATATAAAGGCAAAGACTGTCATGAGTAGAATTACATCCCATAATTTTATTTCTTATTCTTCTTCTCCATTATTAACCTTGTAAAATTTTCTCCACTTATGAAGTAATAAAATTCTTATCCCCAAGTGGATGTACACGACCTCGCGGTAGTGGAACCACTATAAATCACGTGTGTTATTTTCTTTTATTGCTTGGTCTGTGATTGCTTTTAGCTGATGACTATTTGTTGTTTGTTTTGCGTCACCATCAATCCGGTCCTATTTGTTTTTCTGCAAGGTTGGGTTTTTGTTCCTAAGACAATTTTGAGGAATTTTTCCCCAACACTATGCATTTTCTTGCTACAGTGGGTAATAAAAATAAATTATGCACATTCAGAGCAACTCATCGAAAAACTAGCTTAGCAGAATAACTTTCCTACCACTTGTCTTACCTTCTCTTATCATGAGTCAACCAACATCCTCTATGTGTGTTTTTCATTTTGTTACCCACTTCTCCAATAATATTACTATCTGCTTTTAATCAAAATCCCTTATAGTACTCAAATTTCCATATTTATTTTCTTTATTTTTGACCTTTCATGCGATTATACTCCAGAACTCGCAGAATGGTACTTTGGTACCATTCCGCATTATTTTGTCGGTTCTTCTTATGGCTTTCACATATCCCTAATAAAAAATTCTTAGATTCATATGATAGTTCTTATATTCTACGTGGAATTCTTGTTGCTACTCTATGAGTATCCATAGATATTTTATTCATAGCCTTAACTTTTACACCATCTTACCTAGGTAGTCATACCTCTCTACTCCATATTGAAGTTGGTTTGGTTTTCACCACCCTTTACAAAATTATTAAACTTCATAGTAATAAAGTACTTATTTCTTTGAAAATATAAACTTAGAAACTTTTTATTAGATTCAATTATTATTTGGTTTTCAAAAGGAGCCATGAAAATCTCCTCATTTTAACCAACTTTAACTGTAAATATCATAACTTTTAAAACTATAATTTAGGATTTATGAAGTAAATTTATTTATTAAATTCAAAAGTCAATGTCAACAATTTAATTTAAAAAGATCCTTTCCTTTAACAACAAATTACCATCTTTTCAAATAAAAAAAGTCAAGTTTTTATTACATGAATATTCATCAAATCAATTTTCCCTTTAAGGCCATTTTATAACGTATGTTTACTTCTTAAAAGGTAGGATTTTTAACTCAAACTATTTATCAAGTTTTCCATTCCAACTCAATTGTTATACTAAACCTTTTTTCCAAAATGCATTATTACAGTATTTCTACATCATCTTTTATTACACAAAACAATAAAAACTGAAGTATACATGGACAACTTTCATACTGTTGTTTTCCTACTACTCATGCTATTTCCACTTTCAACTTTAGTAGAATAGCATATGAGGCAGATTTTTAAAAGAAATGTACAACTACTGCACATATTTACGGGAAATTTCCATTTTTTCATAGTTTTTATTAATTTTCTATATTATTTCTAATTAGATTGCTAACATTATTTTAAAACAATTTCCTAACATTGTTCCTATTTAAATTTCTATGTTTCTTCAATCTATATTTATTCAACCTATATTCCCCTTATTAAATTGGCTACATAGCTCATTTCCTCTTCATTTAATCATTTTTTTGCATTAGATTATCGCAGTGTGTTCGTTTACTCCTTTACCCTTAGAGCTTTTCTCAATTAACATGAAACTATTTGCCTTTTATGTATAAATCCGTTTCAACTATTTTTCCCTATATTTTCTTTACACAAAGATTCCTATATTAATTGTCGGATGTTTTTACCCTTCTATTCTCTTTACTTTATTTAAATCAAGTATTGTGTGAATTTATCCATCCTTTAAAAAGAATTTTAAAACTTTCAAATTTACAAAAATAAAAAAAACCATCGAGCCAAACATACGTCCTATTTTTCATTTATTTCAAATATATAGCTTCATGGCTTTCCCTAAATTTTCAATTTTTTCAAGATCTTATTTTGAAGGAGTAATTTATTTAGCAAAAAATTTAGTATTACTTCTCTAAAGTAAAAACTTTTCTGTGATAGGTTTCTTCTATATTTAAATTTTTTTTTAAAGAAATTTCAAATAATTAGAGAAACTTTAAAATCTTCTTTTATTAAATTCTTTCACATGGGGTTAGAATCGGAAATGGGTTTCTATTAGTTCCATGCATTGGATTTTCCACGTTGGAACTGGGCTAGCCCGTAGTGGAAGTTGTGTGTAACAACCCGTATTTTTAACGGTCGGATGTTTAAATAAGTGATTTAAATATATAATCGTTAATCAAATGAAGGCCCAACAAATATGTTTTTTTTTCATACGACCGAGTCAGGACTCGAGACCACTTCCATTTAGTTGTGTTGGCATTGCAAATTCAAATGAGTATAAGGATCACTATATTTGAAGATTGGATGATTTGATGGTCGAAACGATCTCGAAATTCGCGAAGTTAGCATCTGGAGGCGCAGTCTCAGTTGGTAATGAGATTTGTACCTTTGGATATGGAAATATGAGATAATGTACGTAAATGAGTTTTGTGACAATCGGATGCGTCGTATGATCATATGGTCCCGAAATATACGACATTTATTTGGGAATTTAAATAAATGGAATAAAATAATAAGATAAATATCCCAAATCAGATCTCTCCCACCAAATTTCATTTGTCCATCTACTGTTCATTTCCTAAGAACAAAAAGCCATGGCCACTTCTCAAATCCTCTTCAAATAATATAATCAAGAGATCCACTCCACTAAAATCACGAAACCAAATCTGATGAGTTCATTTTGACGAGACTTCGCAATGATCATGGATGAATTTTAATGGATGGTGATTAGTGATGTTGACCTCATCCATGGCCGACCCAGGGTTAAATGTAGGTGGAGCTACCATTAACTATAGGTGAAACGGAGATCGCCGTTGGATTTCTCTTAGCGAATGGCACTTCTCCACCAAAACTCATCGAACACTTTTGAGTCTAGAAAAACGCATTCGAGAGCCTGGTTGAGGAAAACGCGCAAGTCGGGGTCTAAAATATTAGATCGATTTTAATTCTTTGGGTCGGATGCATAGAGATTTCGTTATGTGATTCGTTAGCAAAGACGGATATTGATTTCATCAAGTATCGGCTAAGATAGGAATTGAAGCATGAGGTTTGATGTACATATGCACGACGGTGTACAGGGAGTATTTTGATCGGGGAAGAAGGATAAGAGAAGTAATTGGGTAATTAGTATTTGTAATTAGTGAATTTATTATTTAAATAATCCTAAATCTTAGGGCTATATCTTTTGCGTACGAGGTCCGTTTTGGATATGGTTTCATGCGTTGCACTCTAGACGGAGAGATCTACACTATTGCGATGAGTCACACAGATTTTATAGAGGTGAGTGATATTGTCATTGATCATACTACGATTGGTTGTATAGTATTAGATTGACGCTCGAGAATGATTTTTGGTGTTAAAAATGTGATTTTCCTGTACTTATAGATCTACTAGATTTTTATGAAACAAAATAAAATTATTTTAAAATGGTTTATAAAGAATATTACATATTTTCCATCGACGTGGCATAGTTGGGGAGTTATTAGATTTGAGTTATTATTAATATGATTTCCCACATTGGTTGATATGTTTGGTGGTTTGGCTTGTTTGGCTTACTTAGTTGTTCTGGTTGAAAACACCGATAAGCGATGATCGGGTTTTAAGGGAATATCTTATACGTTGGGGTTCCATAAACACGAAATCCAAATGAGCGAGATAAGTTGTAGATGAGGGTTAGGATACGTGCCGATGGATCTAAGGTAAAGGATGAAGCTTCATACTTTAGGATGGATGCCGCACGTTTTCGTTTGGTTTGTACTTATTCATTTTGGTTAAGTACAAAACCAAGGTGGTTAGTATTGACCATTGTAGAGTGATCAATGTCCATCATCGTTGCTGATTGGCGATTCAGCCGATCTTTGGTTTCGACATTGATGAGATTTCATGGTGTGCGATTTGATGGTTTGTTCGTGTGTCCGACTTAGAGTCTTGATGTTATTGCTCTAGGGCGAGCGATTTTGATGGCGAGGTGATGATGTGATGCTTCGATATGAGAGTTGGTACTTTGGATATTGGCTCGTGCATGGAGCAGGTTTTGAGGTAGATAGTTCAAGACTCTATAGATCATGTTGGAGATGACGGCATTCACATCACGAGGGATAGTGATGAACAACATAATGGATCAGTATCTTCGGATTGTGGCTTATGGGGGTGGCAAGTACCAAGGATTAGACACTTCAATTTTTCTTCAGTTTATGGCTCATGGGAGTTGCAGGTACCAAAGAGACTTATGGTGGGAATTAGGGAGTGGAGGAACGTGGGTGTTGTTCCTCGTAAATAGTAGAAATGGGATGGAGCAAGTTAGGCTACGATCCGGATTGTGCGAGCAAGGCTCTGATAAATGTGCATGTGCTAAGTGATCATTAATGACTTAGGGAGTTTTCTATTGCACTCGAAGCAAGGGTATCATGGGGATGACCATGGATTATGTTGGGATCTATATACTCTAAACCCATAGGTGTTGGGTCTAGTGCCCTATGGGTGTTGGTTGTTGGGAGAGAGTACAATAGAGAACCCGAACTTTCTACTAGTCCTTGGCTTGGTAGTCATACGAGTTACCATATATCTAGAGCACACTGGATGATAGTTAGTATCGCTTGATGGGTTAAATGTTTGTTATGATTGCTTCACTAGCCACCTATCACCCTAGGAATGCCACATGAGGTAGGTAATGTGGTAGGGAAAACTAGACACCCCGACTTTACTTAGTATGGAGTAGATATCGTGGATGGAGATACCTAGGCACGTTGATAGATAATGAGTATGGAGTGGCCTTTATAAGGTTGTAGAGTAGCATATTATCTATGTTATGTGCTAAGTATTTGGTTGTAGGGACATGTCATGTATGATTTATATACCCTCTGTTATGTATACTATATCGACTTTTATGGTATTTTGAGACTTGATATCGCTCCCGTATGTTTTATGCTTTGCTTCTTATTATCTCGGGTACTCTTAAATGAGTAGATTTTTAGACTGGAGTCTTGACATTGTTTGACTTACTATTACATGAGATAGTGTTTCGGTTGAGTTGAATTTCTAGCTGTATAAACTCTGTTGTTGTGTTGTACAACTCTATGGATCTTATATTCAGATGATTAGTTCACATTGTTATTACTGTCTCTACTGTTTTATATCCGTATTGACTACTATATTTACTCTGATGCGATGTCAGATATACGACATGTTATGTGATGATTTGATGTTTCATTTTTTTTCTTTTCCATTCTCTTCTCCTTTATTTCCTCTTCTTTATTTCTTTTCTTTCCATTGACAACCATTCTATACCTAAGGTATAGGGCGGTCATTATATTTGGTATCAGAGCTTTGATTACATGATTAACCTGAGTTGATACCGCAATCCAATAGAGATAGGGTACGAGTTATCGCCTTAGATTGGATCTAGAGCGTACATACATATGAGATAGTTTGTATTTTTTATATATTTTGGTTTTCAAAACTATATAGTAGTATATATAGTATACGAATTGTGTGCACACATGAGCACTGTTGATGCAGTTTTCTTTATTAGAGACTGATCATCCATATTGTAGAATAGAAATTGTTTGGCATGTGGGAAATAGTAATGTTGACTATATCTTTAGAATTATGGGTTGGGCATATTGGAGTCACCAACCCTGATTGATAGGATATGTTCGTAGAGATTGTAACGACCCAGAATTTCACTACTATGATTCATGAATATTTAATTAATTTTAAGAATTCAATATATATGTTTTATAATGAAAATAAAAATCTTTTTAATAATAAATAATAATGGTGAAATGGTCTTTCGAATTAGTCTAAAAAATATATAGTTCGATGAAAAATAGAAAATGTGACCGGAAACTGTTTTTCGAATTTTCGATGTTTCATCATGTAAAAGTTATTTGAAATGTTGTGCACACTTTCTTATATATATGCACGCAGAGACTAATTGTATAATATATAGTATAATTAGTGTTAATTAAGTTAAGATAATCATGACGTGACACTTTGGCAACTAAATAAAAATAAATAGAAATTTGTCACATTAGGGGGATATGATGTAATATATTGGCAAATTAAGTGGGACAAGAGTACATAAAGAATTCTTTTCATGTTGAGCATGTAGTATATGGAGGGGACAAGGGTAGTGATGTGTCGTTGAGTTTGTAGAGGGTGGGCACCTTAAGGGCTTTTTAGTAATTTAGGTATTTCACTTTATATATAGACACACACACAAAAAAAAAATCCTAAACTCTTTTCCTCCTTATTTTATTTTTATTCTTATTTTCAATTACAAAGTTTTATCCTCTTTCTCAAGCTTTCCAAAGAATTTTAATGGCTTCCTTTGAGTTTTTAATAGTTTTAAAAATCAAAAATTCATTTATTTAAAATGTTTTCAAAACTTGTTAATTTCTTCCATTTTACCTGAAATGGTCTTGACCATAACTTCTTACAACAACTCCAAAACCAAATTTTATTTTTATCTAAACGTTGTAGAATTTCAGTTGCTACAACTTTTTAGTTCACCAGTTTTTTTAATTTTGAGCTTAGATGCTCCAAAAATTTATTTTTTGCAAGAGTGTTTTGGAACCTAGATTTTGATGTCCGAAAATACCCCTCACTGTTTTGGTCCTGAATTCCACATAATTTAACCTTTTTGAGTAACTTTTTTTTAAATGATAGAGGAAATAATAATCTAAAACTTTCCTATTGATAACTATTCCAAAACCCGAGAGGAACGTATCCAAAAATCGAGTGCAAAATGACCCATTTTCGAGAGAAATTTATGGTTTTCCAAGCTTTCCAAGCGCTAACGTATTTCAAGTTTTCAAAACCTTTGGTGAGTAAATTCCGTAACTTTTTGGGAAATAATTTACAAACATACATACATACATATATATATATATATGATTATTTCATGGTTGTATATGTGATGTTTTTATTTGGATTATGGTATCATTTGGATGTATATGTGTGTGCTAGTTTGTGGTTCAGCATTAGAACTTTGAATTGTTGATTTAAGTGGTGTTTTGGTTATAAAATTGTGATCTTTGTCTTGGAATTAGAAGTGATATGAAAATTTAGTAAGTATAATTAATAAATAGAAGAGTTAGTGATTAAAAAGTTGAAAATTACAGGTATCCATAGCGATAGTCGCTATGGATGTAGTTCGCTTAAAAATTGATTTTTGCAAAGTTTGGTTTTTATGTTTCAAATTGTTTTGTAAATATTTCATAAACTAAATAATGATATTTTAAAAGGTTAACTAAGTTTTAATAAATGACTTTTATTTGATTAAGTTTTGAATAAGTAATAATTAATTAAGGATTAAATAAGGTTTAATAATTGTAATTAAGTGAAGATTAGTTATTAATTAATTATATTTTAAAGTAAAGATTTATTTTATTTAATTATTAATTAAGTTAATTAATCATCGCTTATTATTATATAATTTATTTTTAATTAAATATTATTTTATATATAAATTAATTATTAATCAAATGTTTAATTTTTTTAAATTATAAATTAATTAAGGTTTAATTTCTAATAAATTATTTATTAAAGGTTTATTTAATATTTAAGTTTAATTAAATATTATTTAATTAATTAATTGAGATTAATTAATATTTAATTATTAATGAAGGTTTATTTAATCATTTAATAATTAATAAAGGATTAATTTGGGTTTAATTAATAGTTAATTATTGTTTAACTATTTAATTAAATTGAGTTAAGATTTAATTAAAACAAATTACGATTTAAATAAGGATTTAAGTTATAATTAATTATTTTCAAAAAGATATTTTTAGTTTTAAATCCTTGGTTTTCAAAAGTAAATTATTTAGTGTACTTCTTTTTCAAAGATGGTTTTGAATACAATTTATTCAAGTGTTGATACCATTAAGAAACCATATAACTGTAATTGAGTTATAATATAGTTTGTTTGTTTGTGTGGACATGTGTTAGCAGAATAAATCCTTGTTGTGCTATAAATTGATTGAATTGTTTCGACATCTGTTTAGCAGGACAAATCACCATCCCACTATTATGTTATTTGAACATGTATATGCTAGTTAGTTCATATTGACATGTTATTCCCTGATTTGGATATGAGTTGTATTTACATATATGTTGACATATGTAAATAACTGTTAAATGAATTGAAATTGAAATTGAATGGTAACTTAAATAAGTACCATTGGGATTGCTAAGCCTCCTTTTGAATTACTAAAATATGTTTTTGAATTAACTTTAATTCTTATATCGATTTGGGTTTAAAGGTTGAAAATGGTTTTCAAATTTTATTATTATTTTATAAAGTTTTTTTAAATAGTATCTTGTTTTTAAAAAAGGGGTTTATCAAATAAAAGGTTTTACCTAAAGTGATTTAAAAATGATATCTTGAAAATGATATTTTATAAAGGAGATTCTATAAAGGAATTATGAAGGAAGATTTTTAAATAGTTTGAAAAATAGAAAGAGATTTTACAAATCATTTTAGATATTTTTGAATGACGTTTTCAATCAAGTTTGAAAATTTGTAAAGAGGTTTGAAATGTGAAGTGAACTTATGAAAGAATTTTTATAAGGAATAAGTGAATAGGCTTTAAAAAGTGAACGAGTTTTATAATAAGTGATGTTTTGAAAGGGAATGGTTTGGTCATTTAATATGGAATGTGAGAAGAGACAATTTTCCAAATGTTTTTGGTAAAGGTTTACATTGTTTTCTAAGTAAAAGGGATGTAAGTGGTTTGGGAAAAGTGTTTTAGAAAAGATCCTTTGATAAAGTTTTATAAAGTGGTTTTATTAATTAAAGATTAATTAATAAAGGCTTAGAGGATCCCATATGGGATTTAATCAATGTTTGATTGCCGTTTATTCGATAGTTAAATAACCGACAATCAAATCTGGACCAAAACATAACTTCGAAAATATCTAGGAGAAACACGGGAATTATATGGTACAGTTATCGTCGCGGGTCCAATACTGTACGTATAAACTCGTTTAGTTTATGATAAGAAAATCCATTCAGAAAACGGTTAGGAGGTGAATTCCGCTCTTTTATTCTCTGTTATTTCTTAAAGAGCCGGGTTTGAGTTTACTGAAAATATTGAAGTTGTTTTGAAGAGATCAGAATCAGATATGTTATTCAAAAACCACTTCAATGCGACTCAAGTGTTTTGTGTTGAAGCATCTTGAAGAGCATAGAATCAAAGATGGAGTTTGAAGTGTAAGGGTTATTTTTTATTTTCCTTAGGAAGGGTTCCCCATAACTGATGTAATATAAAGTGGTGCCTTCGGTTTCGTTCTGTCCCAAAACAAATTTATATGGATGAATGCCAGCATTGCATTGATGCTTGGAGGGCAGTGTTAGCATTCCAAGTTGGTTCGCTATATAAAAGGTAAACATAGCTTCAAGCCTCATCAACCGGGAAATGACTAAAACAGGGCATGTAGTAAGACTAAGTGGGTCGCTCCCATTAGGGTATGTCATCATCTTTCTACATTAACCTATTTTGATGGATTTGGTTGTAAATGAGAGATCTCGATTATGGTTGGAAGACCGGGATGATGACATATTCGGTACTACTAGTCAAGTGGTAGGTCGGTTCTATATGGCAGGGTACAAGATGTTCTTGTCAGACCCGGATGCATTATTCTAGAGATGTACCCATCAGAGGTAGTTCCTTACCTAGTCATAGTATGGAATCCATTCTCTAATACACTCCTTTATGGTTTTGATTGTAAAGCCTAGTATGCTAGAATTTAATTAATGTAATAATTTCAGCTAAGATTAATAAGTATTTGTACTTTAGACATTATTATAATATCACTGTATTTTCTATAAAAGTGCTTTGGTTATCGAAAGGTAAAAACCCATCCGTGTTCATGTGCGGCGTGGTCTTACGTGATACCTTTGATTTTTTTAAAAGGTTTTGAAATATAATAATCAGGTTATTTGAGTTTACTTACACCAGACCTATGTCTGGCCCAGAGTTTTGTTTTCTTTCCCTAAAACTCTTGGGTGCTCAAATATTTAGGAGCGGCCATGTAGTTCAGGTTTTTCCTCGGATGCATTATGAAGGAGCTCGGAGAAGGAGGCTTCATCGATAGCTAGTTATTGTCTTGTTTCCGCAGTATACTATATACTTTATATCTGATGTATAAGGACAGGCTGTTATAATTATCCTAGGTTAGAAATTGTATTAGTGTAACTTTGATGTATCGTTTTTGGAATGACTTTGTAAAGAATAATATTGATTAATATATTTTATTCCCTTATCCTATAAGACTCTGTGTTTGTTTTTAGTTTCTTCTATCTTCTTTTTTTCCCCTAACGAACGGTGTTTCCGGCACTTGAATGTTAGGCATGTGATACAGTGGACATATTAGTGTCGATTTTTAAGGGTCGAAAATCCCATCTGTTATAGAGATGGTGCGAGTTATTTCTTAGAATTCCTAAATTTTTTTAGATGGTTATGCTGCTCAAGTGTAGATGGTTAGAGTTGACTTTGCTAAGTTTCATATAGACTTTGAGAGTTTAGGAGATAGACTATTCCTGGGAACGAAGTCGGCTGTTCGGAGGTAAGTTTACATGGTTACTTGAGAGAAGATCTTCGATGACTTGGAGTTAGATGGTTCCATGAGGTAGAAGTTAACTTCTAGATGAATTCAGGAATGGACAATGAACTAGTGGAGTGCCTCTGTAACGTTGATTCCCAAGGATCGATTTACTTTGGATTAGTTCATAGTTCGCGTTAAAGAATGAAGAGTTTATCATTGGGTGAGAGATCATCTTGCGAAGAGATTGATTGGTCATATTGACGAGGGCTTCGAGGAGATGATCGAGAATGCTTTATGATGAGCGAACATGTACCCAGTGGAGAAGAGTTGTCTTGAACCACCTGGGTAGGGATAGACCATGAAAGCACATGTATCGATTGTCAATCCAATTTCTTCGAGTAATCCATCCTCGAAAGAGAAAGGAAATGGCATTACCGTTTGAGATATGCTTTTCACTCATGGTTTTTCCAGACGTGTTTTATGTGACGTCAAAATTTCATATCCTTTATGTCTAGACTTGATGGAGATATTGAGATTGAGACTCGAGATGGTTAACTAACCCTTTGATTGCAATGGACCTTTTTAGAGGCTCAGCCAGCCTACACATGGTTTGTTGAGACCTTTCCATATTGGGTCGTGGATGTTGTTGTTTGTTTGTTTTCTATTGATTTGTTTTGGAGTTTAGTTAGGTTTGTAATGGTTTGGGAATGGACTGGCTGAGTGGATATGAAATAGTGGTGGATTGTGAGAGGTCGTTAGTGATAATTGGTATTATGGAGGAGCAAACAACAGTGAATGGCTACCTATATATGATGGGGATGGTTAGCTTTTTCTATTCGATCGATATTCGACATGATGAGTTATCATCATATGTGCCTGTAGCTAGAGAGTGTTCAAACATATTGATGAGATGACCGAACTATCATCCTATGAGGACTGAGTTCCGTATTGATACGATCAGAGGGTTTAGACCAGTAGTTTTGCCTTTATGGAATATGATGCTCAAAGAACTTAGGAAACTAAAGGCACAAGCGGCTGACCTGTTTAGGTGATGGTCCATTCATGAGAGTATATTTCGGTAGGTGCACCTACAGTGTTCGTCGGTAGGGTGGATGACTCTTTGGAGTTGTAGGTTGGTAGTTGTGAGCTGCATGAGCTGACGAACAAGTTTGTACTCCCGTTTATTCGTGTTTTGTTCGATCAGCTTTATAGCATGATGGTTTACTCTTAGTTGGACCTTGCAATGAGGTTTCACCAAATGCGAGTATTTAGAGGGAGTGTGCCAAGTATAGTGTTTTGTACACTACTTTTATATTTAGATTAGATGGGTTATGCCATTCGGGCTAACCAATGTGTGGGCTACCTTGTTGATCTCATGGACCGTGTTTGGAGAGGTCACTTGAGTGAGTGTGCTTGTGCACGTTGATGATACTTTCATCTACTCATGAACGAAAGAAGAGCATAAGTCACGATTGGTGATTGGGTTGTAGGTGTCGAGAAGACGCCGATTGGTGATGAGATTATGGCAGTACACTTCTGAAGGAGAGGAGCGATATACTTGGGTAACGTTGTTTCAGAGTAGGACATTACTGTAGATCCAGTAGTTACGATAGTCTAGAATCTGAATAGACCCAACGTAGTAGCGTCAACGAGCTAATTGATGAGAAAGGATTAAACTTTTATTTTAGATGTAAGATGCAAACATACATTAGTGAGTTTGACCGAGAGGTTGACTAGTATACCGATGTTAATTATTCCGAGCAGGAGTGAGGGGACGATAGTATACACATACTTGTGGTACTTGATTGGGTGTGGTATTGATATTGGATGGTAAAGTTATCGCACGTTGGTTGACAACTGAAACTGCATGAGAGTAAGTATCCGACTCTTGATTCAGAGTTGGAGCCGATAGAGTTTGCTTTGGAGATTTGGAGGCTTTGTCTGTAATGAGAGAAGTTCAGTTGTTCGGTGATTCCACGTCATTGGAGTATCTCATTTTCAAGAAGGATCTCGAACTTCGCTGATAGCGATGGTCAGAGTTCCTGGCCTCCTAAGGATTTAATATTTCCTGTATGTTTTTATTGGAGATGTAGTCTATAACGACTCGGAATTTTCGATCCCAAAATTCCAGATAGTTAGGAAAGAAGAAAGAGATAGAAGAAGAAAACAGAGAAACAAGACACAGAATCTCACATTCGCAGCGGATCAAAATATAATATCAAATAATAACAGTTATACAAAGGAAAACTGTACTTATCAAATTACACTTTAATACATCAGAGTTACACATAAACACAAACATAGGACAGATACAATCATGTCTCAGATACTACAATTTCACAGTGGAAACTCTCCATGCGTCCTTGCCATCCAGCTCGCCCCCTGAGCTCAAGAACGCCCTTACCAGAAAATCTGTAATACTCGGTCTGACCCAAGCATTACATCAAAGTAACACCCGGGTCAGGCTGGAAACCAGCGTGAGTAAACCCATCTAACATGGTATACAATAGAATAAAACTTACATAAAACCTGGGGTAACTCATATCGATTTACAAATTCACAATTGGTTACAGACATAACTTATTTCACACATCAATTTCTATGTACCAAAACTTAGATTCAATGGTCCAATTCATTTAAATCATTCCATACCAGCCTATTGATTTCACATATCAATCTATAAAGGATCGAAGTGGTTTCGGGTATTAACTAATACCCGACTCCGGTCTCTTCGAATCCAATGTCATCTTTACCCAAGTTATTCAAGTGATTAAATTTTAAATACTAGACGTCACATTTACACAGCAATTCATCATAGATAACCACATTATCTCTATTCAACCTAACATATCATATAACAAAAACATTTCATTTCACAAAGCATCACAATCACATATCAGGGATAACAAATAATCCTAGGCATTCAAATATCATTCAATAATTCAAAAGCAAGATATATTAGTCATACCATCTCTGATTAATTTAATTAACTACCAATGAATTAAATTAATTACTTTATTATAAAAAATCTTGTTTGTTTAACATTAATTAAGTACGTTCAATTAATTAATCATCCCTTAATTATTCATCTTGATTAATCATCCTTGATTAATCATTCTCTAATTACATTATGTAATTATCCTTAATTAATTACACAAATTAATTATTCTCAAACAATTATAGTAGTTAACCTTTAATTACTCCTATTAATTAATTAACTATAATTAATTACATTAATTCTCAATTAATTACATTAATTAATTCTTCTATAATTACTTCATTGATTAATTAACTAAAATTAATCAATCCCTTAATTATTTCATTAATTATATTAATTAATGATCCTTAATTACTTTTTAATTAATTATTGTTCTAATTAATCAAATCTTTATTCATTTATCAGCTTGATTAATCACATTTAGTAATTAATTACCCTTAATTAATTACATTACTCAATTAACTTCTAATAAATTTTATTAATTAATTAAGTCTTAAATTAATCACACTAAGTAATTAATTCTTAATTACTTTCACAAAGTAATTATCCTTCATATTAATTTCACAAAGTAATTAAACCCAAAACCATTACCATTCTTCAATTAGTTACATCCAGTAATTATCCACTAATTACTTCATTAAGTAATTATACTTTATAATTAGACAAAGTAATTTATACTTAACCCATCATCCAATGATCATTTATTAAACCAATTAATTAACTTAAACTAGTCACATTAATTTAATTAATTACACTGAGTAATTAATCCTTTTAGTTACTTCCACTACGTAATTATACTTAAACAATTCCACAAATGATTATTTTTAATTAATTAATATAATTAATTATTAAAATTAATCACATTAATCAATTATTTAATAATCCCTAGTTAATGATCTCTCATTAACTATTAATAATTCTTTAACTAATCACTTAAACCTTAATTAATTAATTTAATCCCTTAGTTACTAAATTAATTAATCCAAATCATTAATAAATTAAATAAATTAATTATTATTTAATTATCTTAATAATTTAGTGAATCACAAATCATTAAATCTTAATTATCTTTTAAGATAAATACATTATTCTTACTAATGATTAAATTGTCATTAATAAAAGCATTCGAAAACATTTAACTTTAAAATTTCATTTAAATTCCATTTCAAATTTAAGATTTAAAATGAATACAAATTTAACTTTACAAAATTTAAAAACAATTTGAAAATACTTTTTAAATCCAAATGTTAAAGGATCACTTATCACTTATAAATTAAATTTGTAAGAGTTTAAAACCAAAACAGTTAAATTCAAATCATTTTATAAAATATACTTAAACATTTTAAAGTTGTTTAAACATTTTAAATTTGATAAAATTTTATTTTATTCCAAACTAGAATACAAATTAAATTTGAATCCAGATTTAAAAACTTGGTTTAAATCTTATTTCAAATTTTAAAATTCATTTTAAAAACTTAAACACTGACAGGTTTAAAACCTGTAATTAAACAATGACCCGAACCAGATCTTCAAAAGCTTCGAGTCCAACCTCACATCACTTCGAGTAACCCACGCCAAATACTCGAGCAACTCGAATACCCTTCTTCCCAAATCAAACATCACCAGGTACATAGGAATGCACTGTGCATATGCACTAACCAACCACCCTCCTTCGATCACCCACGATGATCCTAACAAGTCGACGATCATCTCCAAATCAGACTACGACCATCAGAACTCAAAGAACAACCCAAAATCAAAATTGAGTCTTAAAGCCAAACTGGAACACCCATTGAAACCTGGGACCACCTCACTCTTGCAACTCCGACCACCAGAGGGCCTACACTTTCGGCAACACCTTCGCCAGCACCCAAACTTACAATTCCCAAAATATGGTGGCACTCGGTTCACCAGAGACATCGAGATGATCACAAACTTCCACCATGTTAAAACTAGGTTTACAAGCTTAAATCGATGTCCGCCGCCGCCGCAGCGAACTGCCATTATTCCTTTCATTTTTCCGTCCATCTCCGATCATCCTACCACCACCAGAAAGAATTCCGACCTCCCAGACCATCGAGATCACCGGAGACAATCCAAAACATCCAAACTGATCAAAATAGTACCACTCCTTCATCCTTTTACTAAAAAAATAAGATTTCATTCTTAAAAATCATGTTTTGAGTTAAGGATTCAATTTTATGATCCTGAGTTGATGAATTGGAATGTTTGAATTTTTACTAATAATCAGTTTGTTGTTTTGTTTTTGATTCCAGAGCCATTTCAAATTTACTTTAACTTAAATAAAATTTAAAATTTAATCTACAATCAAACAAACGTCTTTTGTTTGAATCCTACATCTTAACAAGGAACAGATCAAGTGATAATGGATTTTGAACAAATCTTTGCTTCTAAAACTAATACAGTGAAGCATAGAGACAACTATAAGCATATATCGACACATTCACATACACACAGAAAATTCAATCATATACATCCACACAATACATACCTATCACATAGATTAACATGCAACAGATATCCAAACTTAAGATTTTTAAAAAGAGTGTTACTCACCTGTTAAAATGAACAGAGCACTTCTTTGTTTTGAAAAAGCTTTAGACTTTTAAAACTTGAATTATTTTAAAACTGGAAACTTGCATTGCCCTTTGCTTTTGAAAACCTTAAACTTCAATGCTTCTAACTGAATTTTGCATGCTTGCTTTCAAACAGAATTGAAGTTGCTAGAATATGCTCCAGGTTGAAGAAAAAGACTGCACAGGCTTTGATTTTAAAACAGAGTTTAAGAATGATGTTCAGATTCTATTTTCAGGTTTTATGAAATGAGCTTAGGCTTTTGTTTTGAACTTGCTTTTGATTTGTAAATTTGGTCTTTGAAAATGAATTGCAGGTTGTTGAAGTGAAACAATTTTCTGGTTTGAGGAGTTTTATCTGCTGATTTTGCCTTTGAAATGGTTTTGAGTTTCAGATTTGTCTTAAGAGGAGTTGTTTAACTTTCTTAGCTTTGAAAATGAATAGAAAAAAAAGAGGAAGATAAGAAAACATATGTATTTATAAAGGCTGAAATTTGATTTTATTAAAATAAAAGAAAAACTAAAATAAATTGACACTTGTCCAATTATATTAACATTTGTCATCTTGATTTAATATTTACCTAACACATGTTATTTAGGTGTCTTAAGGAATTAACACTTGTAATAACATAATTTTTATTTATTTAAATGTTAAAAATAAACTTTTACTTACTTTATCTATTGTGGAAATTAGCCACAAGGGCCTCTTTAGCAGGTCTAATTAGTTTCTAGGACACACAACTGAAATAATTACTTTTAAGGACAAAATAATTAGTTTCTAAAGCCTAAAAACATATGAAATTATGTCCTTGAAAGTAATTGGACTGCTAATATTGTCCTTAAAGGTAATTATTCTCCTGACTTTGGCCTTGAAATTAATTTCTGTGGATGTGTGTCCAAGAAACTAATTGGACTGTAAAGTTTGTCCTTCTAGTGAAATACCCCTTATTTATTCTTACGTAAATGTATATATGAATTTCTTTTTAAAGAAAATGTAACAAAACTAATTATATATAAATAAAAGCTTATCCATATATTTTAAATCTAAATATTTTTAAAATGTCTTTCTTTTGAATTACTTAATAAATCCAAATTCATATTCAAATTAAATTTGAAAATCTAATTTAAAATCAAGTCAACAATACATACATACATACATATATATATATATATATATATATATATATATTAAATAAACACAAATTCAATTTGTAATTAATAATTCTATTTAAAATTTATTCACCTATATTTAAAAACAACCCTTTATCATTATTGTTTGAAAATAACAATTTTTATCAATTTAAAATAATTTATAAAGGGAATTATCACATTTAATTTTGCTTGAAATTTGCGGGATATCACATTCCTCCCCCTTTGAATCTTTTCGTCCTCGAAAAGAAACAAAGCCAGAATTTGCTTAATATCAAAAAATTCTCTTTGATCTTTAAAACACTTTAAAATCTATATATTATTCCAAAATAGTTTTATAAAAATACTTTTATAACTCGATGTTTCCACAAGTTAATCCTCGTTCTCATAGAAATTTGGTCATATGTTGATCAGACGTAGGACTGAAAATCTATAAGTACTTGGTAAACCCATTTCAACACGCAATGAAAATACTTGGAAAATAATTTTAATGAAAATATAGAAAAATGTTTTTTTAGAGGAAACATCTTTGGTGAGAATGCTCTGGAAATGATCACCCCCATCCATTGTCGCAGTTACATCCTGGGTTAGGTTGCCATCACAGCAAAAGTCCATGTAACTGTAGGCACTCCGCGCCCCTCGATTATGCCATGGAACCCGCCACAGATCACATTTACATTACAGGGTTACGTTGCCATTACAGCAAAAGTCATGTAACTGTAAGGCATCAGTGCCCTCGATTTTCACTGCCAAAAAATGAAACTTCTCCACTACCACATAGATCGCAGTCTATCGATGTAAAATCAAACGTAGACTGTTGGCTCTCAGCAGCACACACAACTTTCGCTATCTCACCATAGGTCGCAGTCTACCGATATAAAATCAAACGTAGACTGTTGGCTCTCAGCGGCATACACGACTTTCGCTATGGTCTGCAGTAGATAGTAGTGACATCGAGTTACAGTGTCATCACAGCATGACCCAAATGCCTCTGTAGGCATCAGCGCCCTCGACTTTCGCTACACACTACACATAATCCTCAGGAACTAGTTTCGTCCGGACTCCTCACAGGATCAACTGTAGAATCCACCAGGGTTCAAGGAAGTACAACCTTGTGGCACTCCTGAGAAGTTCATTCCAATGGAGCGCCTTTTTCTCTAGAGCCATTTTCAAAACACTTTATACTATACACATATAGTATCTTCCAAATCATACACTTAGTATGAATCTCATATAAATCTCCTTTCTCAAAATCAATAATTCTCAAATTAAGCTTTCCAAATTCCAATATTGTTTTTTTCCAAAAATCAAAAGCCTTTCCAAAGTCCATAGGTTCCAAAAATCTTTTTCCAAAATCCTCGTAAGATCCTTTATATACATATATACATATATATATATATATATATATATATATAGATATATATATATAATTTTTAAAATTTTTGGATCATATCAAACTTGTATAAATTCCCTTTTTATACTTCAAATACTTTCAAAAACCCTTTTCTTCTAGAAATAGATACAACAAAGGGAGTTTTATCATATATATAACAAAGATACATAATTTTGTTTATTCCAAATCAAATATTCAAATTTGATTACTCTTCTATAAAGATATTAACCATATTGCTTTCATTTCAAAAACCATTTTACAATTCTTATCCACAATTTCCCAATATCAATTTCATTCAAATCCGTACGATGCACACATATCATCTGTATGCTATATCAATCTGATCGCTCACTCGATCACACAATTTCACTTCCAAGCTAGTATCGTCCGATCGACTTTCTAGTGCGGACTCAGATCTGCTTTCTTGATCAGAAACCATCATTCTCCTTGCATAGCCATAACTATGATAGAGAATATCCATATCCAGGTTCACCGTCGAAAATCGAGTGAAAAATCCCAACTCGGATCGATATACTATCTCGAAATCCTGTGCTCGAATCTCGATCAAATCACTATGTGAATAGAATAATGTACGTACACCCTATGCATTTATCTTTATTGATTATTAGCCAAATCAATCTCCTTTTCTATTCACATTCACTTTAATTTCCATTCACTTACTCACAATTGCTTAAATCCTTATTTGGATTATCACCTCAATTCATATCTCAAATGGATATTCAATCATAAACAGTTTGAACTCTGTCCAGCTTAAACTTAGAAAATAGCTTGAAACGTTTAAAAATAGATAAGTAGTTGAAAAATAATTATTAGTTTGTAAAATAGATAAATAATGATAAAATAGTTATAAAATAGTTAAATAATTGTAAAATAGTTATAAATAGTAATTAGTTATAAAACAGTTGAAAATAGTAATTAGTTTATAAAACAGTTGTAGAATAGTCAAATAATTCCAGAAATAGTTACAAAATAAGTATAAGCTAGTTTGATTTTGAAAGAAAGGTTATATAGTAATAGCTTTGAAAAAATAGATTTAAGAGAAAAAAAATTTAGAAAATAGTCCAGAGCCAAACTGTTCAACTTCCCACTCTCCATTTCCAATCAATTTCCCATTAAATTGATCTAATTCCAACTCAAGTTGAATTATCCTCAATTTCTTTTCTATTATTCAATTCAAATTCCGTTTGAATTTGCTTAATCAACTTTAATCACAATTTTAATTAATTCAAATAAATTTCAAATTGAACCAATTTCAATTCATTTCAATTCCAATTCGAATTAATCCCAATTCCCATTTGAATTTGAACTCATTCAACTTCAATTTCATTTCAAATTAATCCAATTCAAATGTCCCATTTGAATTTTAAACTTATCCATCCTCAATCACAATTTTAATTAATTCAAATCAAATTCAGTTTGAACTAATTCAATTCAAATTTCAACCATCCCAAATTATATAAATTCGAGTTAAATTTTTAAATGTTGATTTAATCCTTTTAATCAAATCAACTTATATTTTTAAACCATTTAATTATGAATTCAAATTCCATTTTTAACCTATTTCAAAGTTCAAATAATAACTCAATCCCTTTTTTAAACAACTAAATCGTTGAAATTCAATTTATCATCAAATTTCAATTTTGAAACCAAGCCTTTGAAGTTTTATCGTAAACATTCAAATCTTAATTCCAAAATGATTCCATTTTATCTTAATTATGGATATATTACCACACCCCATTACTTCATTCATTTAAACAAATCCAATTTCAGCTTAAAGATTATTAATAACAACAGGATGTTATCATACAAATTATTTTTAAAACATCCATCCATTTCTAATTTCCAGATCTCAAATCCATTTTGAGATCACACAAACTCCCAATTCAAATTAACCATTTAACTTCGCAAGTTAAATTTCAATTTCATCTTGAAATTTCGAATTCAGGTTGTCTGTTAACTTATTTAACTTCTCCCAAGTTAAATTCAATTTATTAATCCAGTTAACCTTACTCAAATTTGAGTTCCCACTTCAAATTTCAAAATTCTTTCCCACTTATAAGTTCAAAACTTATATCACTTTGGGTTTTCACATCTCATTCCAAATAAATAGAGTTTATCTCAAATCATCTTTGGTTTTTAATTCAAAACAAATCTCATTAAATTTTCAAACAATTCTTGTTTGAAATAGGACCTTTTCATTCAAATACATTAAATAATATTATTTATTATTTCTTTATCACTTTGAAAAAATTTCAAATTTCTGGACCTAGATTTAAAACTTCACAATTCAGATCGTCTTCAGTTTCAAATTAATAAGTTATACTTTCCTAAATGTTTTACTTCCCTAAAACATTTCATTTTGCTTACTCGTTCATACACATTTTATTATAAAACACAACAATCATTTATGATAATAACCAAGATTATCATATCTGGAAGCCAATTCATTATTATCTTATTTTGAAATTCTACCCCAATTTCAAGATTTTAATTTCAGTTTGAATCCATTTCAAACTTGTCTTTATTCAATTTCAATTTGGTTGTATTTCTATTACTACTTAATTTAATTACAATAATTTAACAACCAATTACCTTAATATTTATTAGAAAGAAATATTGCTTTATATATCAAAATATAATCTTATATAAAATCATTTAAAATCTTTATATAAGAAAATAACAAGTACGTTCTCATGTATATACACACAACTCATTCTAGAGTACCATTGACCCTATCCTTAATGAGTAACCCCACCAGAGCCAAGGTTCTCGCTTAACCTTCAACTCTGATACCAAATTGTAACGAACCGGAATTTTCGATCCCGAAAATTCCAGATGGTTAGGAAAGAAGAAAGAGATAGAAGAAGAAAACAGAAAAACAAGATACAGAATCTCACATTCGCAGCGGATCAAAATATAATATCAAATAATAACAGTTATACAAAGGAAAGCCGTATTTATCAAATTACACTTTAAGACATCATAGTTACATATAAACACAAACACGGGACATATACAATCATGTCTCAGATACTACAATATCACAGCGGAAATTCTCCATACATTCCTGCCATCCAGCTCACCTCCAGAGCTCTAGAACGTCCTTACCTGAAAATCTGTAATACTCGGTCTGACCCGAGTATCGCATCAAAGTAACACCCAGGTCAGGTTGGAAACCAATGTGAGTAAACCCATCTAACATGGTTACAACAACAAAAAACTTACATAAAACCCGGGGTAACTCGTATCAATTTACAAATTCACAATTGGTTACAGACATAACTTATTTCACACATCAATTTCTATGTACCAAAACTTAGAGTCAATGGTCCAATTCATTTAAATCATTCCATACCAGCCTATTGATTTCACATATCAATCTATAAAGGATCGAAGTGGTTTCGGGTATTAACTAATACCCGACTCCGGTCTCTTCGAATCCAATTGTCATCTTTACCCAAGTTATTCAAGTGATTAAATTTTAAATACTGGATGTCACTTTTACACAGCAATTTATCATAGATAACCACATTATCTCTGTTCAACCCAACATATCATATTACAAAAACATTTCATTTTGCAAAGCCTCACAATCACATAACAGGGATAGCAAATAATCCATGGCATTCAAATATCATTCAATAATTCATAAGCAAGACAAATAAGTCATACCGTTTTTGATTAATTTGATTAACTACCAATGAATTAAATTAATCACTTTATTACTTAATTTTTTTTGCTTATTTAAAATTAATTATATTCAATTAATTAATCATCCCTTAATTATTCATCTTGATTAATCATCCTTGATTAGTCATTCTCTAATTACATTATCTAATTATCCTTAATTAATTACACAAAATAATTATTCTCAAACAATTATAGTACTTAAGCTTTAATTACTCCTATTAATTAATTAACTATAATTAATTACATTTATTATTAATTAATTACATGAATTAATTCTTCTATAATTACTTCATTGATTAATTAACTTAAATTAATCAATCCCTTAATTATTTCATTAATTATATTAATTAATGATCCTTGATTACTTTTTTAATTAATTATTGTTCTAATTAATCAAATCTTTATTCAACTATCAGCTTGATTAATCACATTTAGTAATTAATTACCCTTAATTAATTAAATTACTCAATTAACTTCTAATAAATTTTATTAATTAATTAAGTCTTAAATTAATCACACTAAGTAATTAATTCTTAATTACTTTCACAAAGTAATTGTCCTTCATATTAATTTCACAAAGTAATTAAACCCAAAACCATTACCATTCTTCAATTAATTACATCGAGTAATTATCCACTAATTACTTCATTAAGTAAGTATACTTTATAAATTACACTAAGTAATTTATACTTAAACTGTGACGCCCCACCTCTATACCCACGCTAGCAAAGAGTATTAATAGATAATACCGTCTGCTAACACGGAGAATAGGAGCGACCATCTACAGTCTTGCTTTAACTATCTATTAAATACGTCGACAATAATCACACCAAACCGATCGACATATCTAATGAATACTTAAAACAAAACCATAGGTGGCTGGAGGATCTATCAGAACAGAATATAACAACTCAAATGTAGGAAACATCACAAAACAGTAAACCATCATATACATATATACCGATACATAGCAGAGTATACAAAATAATACATGTCAAATGGTATAGCCAACCACAATATACAGACAAATCCCGAAGAATAAATATCAGAGTTTCAACATAATAGGACTACACAAAAGCTATGACAAAAAGAAGCTAGCGAAGTAGCCCATGCGGAAGCAAAATAGGCTAAGTCCAAAGTACCTAACCTGAAACATCTCGGTCTGACCCGAGTATAAAATACACGGGTCAGTCTAGCTAAACAAATCAGTCAGATAAACTGAACAACAATAAACCTGCAAGGTTACAAAGTATAACAAATATCTCTAAAAGAGATAACATAATCATCAACACAAGATGAATCATATAGAACAAGCCACATATCATCGGCGACATAGATAAACAAAGGATACAATTATCCCGAATCAAGCCAAAAGGCAAATAACAAATACCCATAAGGTATACATGTTCCACAAGGTAATTGTTATACTTCATGCGGCTCAAAATAACCAACATCGAAGTGCGATACCAAGGGAATACACATATCAATGAAACATCATAAAATTGCTCGAGCTCAGTACTGTATAAACAAGGATCCATGAGCCCGAAGACTCCAAACCCAATATCACCCATGCGGCTCATAACGACCAACATCGGAAGCGATACTAAAGGGCAACCCAATATCACCCATGCGGCTCATAACGACCAACATCGGAAGCGATACTAAAGGGCAACAAACCCGAAGGCACAAACCGAAGGTACAAACCCGAAGGCAACATACCCGAAGGCAACAAACCGTAGTGGTGAAGGTCCGGAGGCCCGGTGCTGGACACCACTAACTGGCAGAATGTGTTACAACTCTCGAAAAGGAATCCGAAAAGTGTTAACGTATGTCCCATAACCACTTGTTTGCACTAAACGGTTTACTATCCGTCAGTCATTTTCACACTCAAAGCAATACAAAGTTTACCTCATATCATCGGTAAACCAAACCCGAAGGTCAAAATGATCAATCGAATAGGTCGGGGACTAATCGGGAAGACAAACGCACGGATTCATGGTCCGTGTTTTACCTAACCATTTAATCTTCCTTCCACTTCGCTCGAAGTGCGAAATTGTGTGTGTGCATTATAAATAGAATTTATAATTTGGAGAAGGGAGCTTTTAATACGATTTAGAGAGAGATTATTTATAAAACCCGTGAATGAAGTCAAAAACAAGTCATCAAAGTCAAATATGCAATAACAACTAATTGGAATCAACACGAATCGATAAAAGTTGGAAATTAACTCAAAATTAGCCAAAATGGCAAAACTGCGCATTTCAGACGTCTGAAATTACCTTCCAGACGTCTGAACCACTACCAGACGTCTGAATGGATTTCCAGACGTCTGGATTTTGTCTCTGCCTTTTTACGTCTTCCAGGGACCAATTCCAGACGTCTGAATTTGAAACCAGACGTCTGAAATTAGAGTTCAGACGTCTGAAATCCCCCTGTAGGCAAAAATCAGCCAAGCCCATAAAGGCAAAAATCCAAATGAATTGCAAACGAACGAGCGATGGATGCTATGGGTTTATGCCATACGACAACCCAGCACTATTGGCTCTTTTATACACCTCCAAAAACATGATTAAATATCAAAGTTAGGATCTTTAAAGAATTGAACCCAAACATTAAAAATTTGGATATTCACCAATTCAATCCAAACCAAAAGCAAGTGCATATGAACAAGGTGTTAGGAATTCATACCCAACATCAATGAAATCAAGAGAAGTAGATGTGAGTTCAAAACTCACCTTTTTGCACACAAACAAAGATGAGAGCACAAACACAAGAAGGAGGTTAACCACTCTTCACTTCAACTCTACAATCTTCAATCTAAGAACTGAAACATATATTTCCCAAATTAGAGCTTAGGAATTTCTTAAATTGAAGAGGAGAAGAGATGGAGAAGATGAAGAGGAGGCTTACCTATCCTTCTCTTTGAATTTCAAGCAAGAATTGGAGTTTGCAAATGGAACCAGGGCTTGGAATTTCTAATTCTTCTTTCTTTCCGTCATTTTCAGTTTTCTTAAGCTAAAGGAATGAAACGAGGATGAATGGATGAAGAGTTAGTGAGCTAGAGGGTTAAGAGGAGATTGAGGCTGAACCCAAACTCAAGCCCAAGTAGAAAAAGGGGCAAAATTCCACAAACTCCAAACATATCAAAGATTATACTCAAAAAGATTGCAAACGCCATTTTGGACTCAATGGAAGTGGTTTCGAGCTCCAATTCGGCCGTTTGCAAAAAGTAGCTTTTCGGACCTAAATACGACTAACGACGCTATATTTAAATTAAACATTTAAATATAAAATCGTTAAATATGCGGGTTGTTACAGATCTCCCCTCCTTACAAAATTGCGTCCTCGCAATTCCTAGAGACGATATTTGTAACAACTACAAACATACAACATCCAAAAGTAAAGGAAATAAGCTTGAGATGAAAAGACATACTCACCGTTTCAAAGCGAAGAAAGAAAACCCGGATAAGATCGCTCAATAAATTCTCTGGTTTCCCAAGTACAATCATTGGGATTAGCGGACCATTGAACTTTAACGAGTGGCACGTCCTTGTTTCGAAGGTGTCGCACCTCCGTGTCAAGTACGCAAATAGGCTGCTGTACAATAGATAAGTCCGGTGAGATCTCAAGCTCTTTCAAATCAGGAGAAGCAATAACGGAATCCGATTTCCGAAGACACTTCCGAAGTTGCGAGACGTGAAACACGTCATGAATACCAGATAAATGAGCAGGAAGTGAAACTCTATAAGCCACAGGGCCAATACGTTCAGTAATAGAAAATGGTCCTATATAACGAGGAGTCAATTTCCAAGTCGTACTGAAACGCATAACCCCCTTCAAAGGAGAAACACGAATAAAAACAAGATCGCCGATCGAGAACTCGAGAGGCTTCCTACGGTTGTCCGCATAGGATTTCTAGCGACTTTGTGCCTCTTTCATTCTCAATCGAATAAGATCAATCTTCTCGAAAGAATCGCGAACAAAATCTGGGCCAAGAATAAGCTTCTCTCCATATTCCAACCAACATGAAGGTGATCGACATGGCCTTCCGTATAAGGCTTCAAAAGGAGCCATACCGATACTAGATTGAAAACTATTGTTGTAGGAAAACTCTACAAGAGGTAGGTGATCCTCCCAACTTCTACCAAAATCAAAAATACAAATACGAAGAAGATCTTCCAAGATACGATTCATCCGTTCAGTCTGTCCATCAGACTGCGGATGATAAGCTGTGCTAAAACTAAGCTTTGTTCCCAAAGCTTGCTGAAGAATCTTTCAAAAATGACTCGTGAATAAAGGATCACGGTCACTCACAATAGAACTAGGAACACCGTGAAGTCTCACGATTTCTTTGGCATACAACTTAGCCAAATGTGAAGCAGTCCTACTAGACTTAATAGGGACAAAATGAGCAGACTTAGTGAGGCGATCAACAATAACCCAAATGCTAGAATGGCCAGACCTCGAGCGAGGTAGGCCGTCAATGAAATCCATAGAGATCAGATCCCATTTCCACAATGGAATCTCAAGAGGCTGAAGAAGACCAGAAGGACGCTGATGTTCAGCCTTTATACGCTGACAAGTTATGCAATTACTCACATAATTCGCCACATCGCGCTTCATGCCTTCCCAATAATAAAGACGACGCATATCGGCATACATCTTGCTACCACCAGGATGAATAGTATACTTAGAACGGTGACAGTCATCAAGAATGTCATGCCTAAATGCAAAATCAGAAGGCACAAAAAGACGGTTCTTCTTACGAAGACACCTATGAGAATCAATGCTGAAATCTTGCAACGCCTTATCACAAGATCCAGACTCACAAAGTTGAATAAGTTGCAACAAATCAGGATCACGCCGCTGAGCATCGGCAATACGATCCAATAAAATAGGTCGAGCTCCCAAACTAAATAATAGAATAGGAGAATCAAAAGATAAACCTCGATCACGAATTTCACAAAAAGATAGAGTCTCAAGAACATCCCATTCGGCAAGCATCATAGAAACAACAGCCGAATGTTTGCGACTAAGCGCATCTGCAACACGATTACCCTTACCAGGGGTAAATAGGATATCAAAGTCATTGGAGGCAAGAAACTCGAGCCAACTTTGTTGTCTCATATTGAGTTCCTTCTGAGTAAACAAATACTTTAAGGATTTATGATCGGTATAGAGAATGAAACGCTCGCCTAATAAATAATGTCGCCAAATCTTCAAGGCGAAGACAATGGCGGCTAACTCAAGATCATGAGTGGCATAGCGAACTTCATTCGGACGCAGTTGCCTAGAAGCATACGCAACTACCCGATCCTTCTGCATAAGAACAGCACCGAGACCACTACCACAGGCATCGATGTAGACAACAAGATCATGATTCCCTTCGGGAACCACAAGATTAGGTGCATTAGTGAGAAGTTCCTTCAATGTCTGAAAGGAAGCTTCACACTTGTCGGACCAAATATAACGAATGCCTTTCCGAGTAAGGCTGGTGAGAGGAAGCACAACACGGGAAAAGTCCTTAATGAACCGACGGTAATAACCCGCCAATCCAAGAAAACTACGGATCTCATGCACATTCTCAGGTCTCTTCCAATTTTGGATGGCTTCGATCTTTGAGGGATCGACCGAAATGCCGTCAGAAGATACAACATTGCCTAAGAAATTAACTTTATTCTCCCAAAAGTGGCACTTGGAGAATTTGGCTCCAAGCTGATGGTGACGGAGAGTGCTCAAGACAATGCTCAAGTGATTAGCATGCTCGGCTTCAGACTTAGAATAAATAAGGATATCATCAATGAATACAAGGACGAACTTGTCGAGATATTCCCGGAATACTCGATTCATTAGATATACAAAGAAAGCAGGAGCGTTCATCAAACCGAACGGCATAACGATCCACTCGAAAGAACCATATCGAGTGTGGAAAGCTGTAAGAGGTATGATGTCCTCCGCGACTCGTAATTGATGAAAACCTGTGGCAAGGTCAAGTTGAGAAAAGACCTTAGCACCACTCAATAGATCGAACATATCATCGATCCTAGGCAATGGGTACCTATTTCTGATGGTTAACTCATTAAGCTTGCAATAGTCAATGCAAAGCCTAAGAGTTCCATCAGATTTCTTCACGAAGACGACCGCGGACCCCCACGGAGAAAAACTGGACTGAATCAACTGCTTGGACTCAAGCTCTAAAAGCTGCTTCTTGAGTTCCTCATTTTCCTTTGTAGACATCCTCGTAGGAGGACGACTAACTGGCTGCGCGCCTGGAATGAGATCAATGCGGAACTCAATTGCCCGCTTGGGTGGCGAACCCGATACAGGCTCAAAAACATCAGAAAAGTCACAAGCAATAGGAATACGAGATATATCATCATCATCTCCCGAGTCAAGAGAATATAAAGCCATCTCGGAATTATCCACATCCCGAAGAACAAGAGATAGTTGAGTAGGCGAATCCGGATGTCGAAGATATGTAATTCTCTCCGAACAAATAATCCTGGCATCATATCTCACTAGCCAGTCCATACCCAAAATCATATCAAATCCCAGACAAGAGATAACGTACAGATTCGCATGAAAAGAAAAACCACATAAAACAATCTCAACATCACCACAAAGCAAGCTAAGGGTCGCGGATCCCCCAATAGGATTCGCAATCCTTAAAGAAGTAACCATACAAGAAACATCCAAAGATAAATCAGCGACGAGCTTTTTCGATATGAAGGAATGTGAAGCACCCGTATCGAAAAGAACTCGAATACTATGATCATGAAATAAAATAGAATCTTCCAAAATAGATGGAGATATACCTTTGGGCTGAGAATGACCTTCAGAAGCCTTGGCAGCATTAAGCTTGCCAAACTTGGCACCACCAGGAACAGTAGGGCAAGCTAAAACATGATGACCTTCCTTCTTGCAATAGCGGCATAAGAGAGGCTTAGGACAAGCTCGAATAATATGATCTGGAGAGCCACAATTAAAACACTTCCGAATAAAAGGTGTTCCAGAAGGCTGAGTTTGAGAACTAGAACCACCAGTCTTCTTCTTCTTAGAAGGAAAAGACCTCTTCTGAAACGGAAACTGCTTCTTGTTGGGGTTCTTGGAAACCTCAACATCAACATCACTATCACACTCCTTCTCGACGGTCTCGAGATGAAGTGCCGAATCAACTAATTCTTCAAAAGAAAGCTTAAGCTGGAGCAACAAAGATTTCTTAAGATATTTCTTAAGACTAGAAACAAATTTCAAATTCTTCTTATAAGAAGTGCTAATGAAGTCAAGACCATTCTTAGATAAAGCCTCGAATGATGCAACATACTCAGAAACAGAAGATTTCCCTTGCTTCAACTCAAGGAAGCGACGGGTCAATAAAACTTTTTCAGATTCAAGAACGAACTGGAGTTCAAATCGCTCCCGAAACTGAGTCCAAGAAAGAGTAGACTCGTCAATCTCGGCTACAAGAAGCTCATACCAATCAAGAGCACGCTCTTGTAATAAGCTAGAAGTTACAAGAACTCTATCATGGTCAGAAAGATCCATGCGAGAGAAGATACGCTCGCACGTGCGAAACCAAGCTTGGACTTCAAGAACGGATTCAGAGCCTTTAAACGGCTTTCCTCCAAGATGAGCAAAATCACTGCACTGACGTGCAAAGGCAGACTTGCGAGGTGGAGACACTCGAGGAGGAACCGGAGGCTGAGTGCTCCTAAACAACTCCATAAACTGATCGGCAGACATATAAATGCCATCCGGATGTGTGCCACTGGATTGCCCAGCATCCGAACGTCATCCCCTACCTCTTCCAGCCATACGCTGAAAGTTAAGATAAGAACAAGATTAATCACTTATACACTTTGATGTATCGTAATATGTGCTTCTATTATGTGTTTATCATACTTTGTTCTGAACTCAGCTCTGATACCAAGCTGTGACGCCCCACCTCTATACCCACGCTAGCAAAGAGTATTAATAGATAATACCGTCTGCTAACACGTAGAATAAGGCTGGATAGGAGCGACCATCTACAGTCTTGCTTTAACTATCTATTAAATACGTCGACAATAATCACACCAAACCGATCGACATATCCAATGAATACTTAAAACAAAACCATAGGTGGCTGGAGGATCTATCAGAACAGAATATAACAACTCAAATGTAGGAAACATCACAGAACAGTAAACCATCATATACATATATATATCGATACATAGCAGAGTATACAAAATAATACATGTCAAGTGGTATAGCCAACCACAATATACAAACAAATCCCCAAGAATAAATATCAGAATTTCAACATAATAGGACTACACAAAAGCTATGACAAAAAGAAGCTAGCGAAGTAGTCCATGCGGAAGCAAAATAGGCTAAGTCCAAAGTACCTAACCTGAAACATCTCGGTCTGACTCGAGTATAAAATACACGGGTCAGTCTAGCTAAACAAATCAGTTAGATAAACTGAACAACAATAAACCTGCAAGGTTACAAAGTATCACAAATATCTCTAAAAGAGATAACATAATCATCAACACAAGATGAATCATATAGAGCAAGCCTCATATCAACGGCGGCATAGATAAACAAAGGATACAATTATCCCAAATCAAGCCAAAATGCAAATAACAAATACCCAAAAGGTATACAAGTTCCACAAGGTAATCGTTATACTTCTTGCGGCTCAAAATGACCAACATCGAAGGGCGATACCAATGGAATATACATATCAATGAAACATCATAAAATTGCTCGAGCTCAGTACTGCATAAACAAGGATCCATGAGCCCGAAGACTCCAAACCCAATATCACCCATGCGGCTCATAACGACCAACATCGGAAGCGATACTAAAGGGCAACCCAATATCACCCATGCGGCTCATAACGACCAACATCGGAAGCGATACTAAAGGGCAACCCAATATCACCCATGCGGCTCATAACGACCAACATCGGAAGCGATACTAAAGGGCAACAAACCCGAAGGCACAAACCCGAATGAACAAACCCGAAGGCAACATACCCGAAGGCAACATACCCGAAGGCAACAAACCGTAGTGGTGAAGGTCCGGAGGCCCGGTACTGGACACCACTAACTGGCAGAATGTGTTACAACTCTCGAAAAGGAATCCGAAAAGTGTTAACGTATGTCCCATAACCACTTTCGCACTAAACGGTTTACTATCCATCAGCATTTTCACACTCAAAGCAGTACAAAGTTTACCTCATATCATCGGTAAACCAAACCTGAAGGTCAAAACGATCAATCGAATAGGTCGGGGACTAATCGGGAAGACAAACGCACGGATTCATGGTCCGTGTTTTACCTAACCATTTAATCTTCCTTCCACTTCGCTCGAAGTGCGAAATTGTGTGTGTGCATTATAAATAGAATTTATAATTTGGAGAAGGGAGCTTTTAATAAGATTTAGAGAGAGATTATTTATAAACCCGTTAATGAAGTCAAAAACAAGTCATCAAAGTCAAATATGCAATAACAACTAATTGGAATCAACACGAATCAATAAAAGTTGGAAATTAACTCAAAATTAGCCAAAATAGGCAAAACTGCGCATTTCAGACGTCTGAAATTATCTTCCAGACGTCTGAACCACTACCAGACGTCTGAATGGATTTCCAGACGTCTGGATTTTGTCTCTGCCTTTTTACGTCTTCCAGGGACCAATTCCAGACGTCTGAATTTGAAACCAGACGTCTGAAATTAGAGTTCAGACGTCTGAAATCCCCCTGTAGGCAAAAATCAGCCAAGCCCATAAAGGCAAAAATCCAAATGAATTGCAAACGAACGAGCGATGGATGCTATGGGTTTATGTCATACGACAACCCAGCACTATTGGCTCTTTTATACACCTCCAAAAACATGATTAAATATCAAAGTTAGGATCTTTAAAGAATTGAACCCAAACACTAAAAATTTGGATATTCACCAATTCAATCCAAACCAAAAGCAAGTGCATATGAATAAGGTGTTAGGAATTCATACCCCAACATCAATGAAATCAAGAGAAGTAGATGTGAGTTCAAAACTCACCTTTTTGCACACAAACAAAGATGAGAGCACAAACACAAGAAGGAGGTTAACCACTCTTCACTTCAACTCTACAATCTTCAATCTAAGAACCAAAACATATATTTCCCAAATTAGAGCTTAGGAATTTCTTAAATTGAAGAGGAGAAGAGATGGAGAAGATGAAGAGGAGGCTTACCTATCCTTCTCTTTGAATTTCAAGCAAGAATTTGGAGTTTGCAAATGGAACTAGGGCTTGGAGTTTCTAATTCTTCTTTCTTTCCCCCATTTTCAGTTTTCTTAGGCTAAAGGAATGAAATGAGGATGAATGGATGAAGAGTTAGTGAGTTAGAGGGTTAAGAGGAGATTGGGGCTGAACCCAAACTCAAGCCCAAGTAGAAAAAGGGGCAAAATTCCACAAACTCCAAACATATCAAAGATTATACTCAAAAAGATCGCAAACGCCATTTTGGACTCAATGGAAGTGGTTTGGAGCTCCAATTCGGCCGTTTGCAAAAAGTAGCTTTTCGGACCTAAATCCGACTAACGACGCTATATTTAAATTAAAAATTTAAATATAAAATCGTTAAATATGCGGGTTGTTACAGATCTCCCCTCCTTACAAAATTGCGTCCTCGCAATTCCTAGAGATGATATTTGTAACAACTAGAAACATGCAACATCCAAAAGTAAAGGAAATAAGCTTGAGATGAAAAGACATACTCACCGTTTCAAAGCGAAGAAAGAAAACCCGGATAAGATCGCTCAATAAATTCTCTGGTTTCCCAAGTACAATCATTGGGATTAGCGGACCATTGAACTTTAACGAGCGGCACGTCCTTGTTTCGAAGGTGTCGCACCTCCATGTCAAGTACGCGAATAGGTTGCTGTACAATAGATAAGTCCGGTGAGATCTCAAGCTCTTGCAAATCAGGAGAAGCAATAACAGAATCCGATTCCCGAAGACACTTCCGAAGTTGCGAGACGTGAAACACGTCATGAATACCAGATAAATGAGCAGGAAGTGAAACTCTATAAGCCACAGGACCAACACGTTCAGTAATAGAAAATGGTCCTATATAACGAGGAGCCAATTTTCCAGTCGTACTGAAACGCATAACCCCCTTCAAAGGAGAAACACGAATAAAAACAAGATCGTCGATCGAGAACTCGAGAGGCTTCCTACGGTTGTCCGCATAGGATTTCTAGCGACTTTGTGCCTCTTTCATTCTCAATCGAATAAGATCAATCTTCTCGGAAGAATCGCGAACAAAATCTGGGCCAAGAATAAGCTTCTCTCCATATTCCAACCAACATGAAGGTGATCGAAATGGCCTTCCGTATAAGGCTTCAAAAGGAGCCACACCGATACTAGATTGAAAACTATTGTTGTAGGAAAACTCTACAAGAGGTAGGTGATCCTCCCAACTTCCACCAAAATCAAAAATACAAATATGAAGAAGATCTTCCAAGATACGATTCACCCGTTTAGTCTGTCCATCAGACTGCGGATGATAAGTTGTGCTAAAACTAAGCTTTGTTCCTAAAGCTTGCTAAAGACTCTATCAAAAATGACTCGTGAATAAAGGATCACGATCACTCACAATAGAACTAGGAACACCGTGAAGTCTCACGATTTCCTTGGCATACAACTTAGCCAAATGTGAAGCAGTCCTACTAGACTTAATAGGGACAAAATGAGCAGACTTAGTGAGGCGATCAACAATAACCCAAATGCTAGAATGGCCAGACCTCGAGCGAGGTAGGCCGTCAATGAAATCCATAGAGATCAGATCCCATTTCCATAATGGAATCTCAAGAGGCTGAAGAAGACCAGAAGGACGCTGATGTTCGGCCTTTATACGCTGACAAGTTATGCAATTACTCACATAACTCGCCACATCGCGCTTCATGCCTTCCCAATAATAAAGACGACGCATATCGGCATACATCTTGCTACCACCAGGATGAATAGTATACTTAGAACGGTGACAATCATCAAGAATGTCATGCCTAAGTGCAAAATCAGAAGGCACAAAAAGACGGTTCTTCTTACGAAGACACCTATGAGAATCAATGCTGAAATCTTGCAACGAGCTCAGTACTGTATTAACAAGGATCCATGAGCCCGAAGACTCCAAACCCAATATCACCCATGCGGCTCATAACGACCAACATCGGAAGCGATACTAAAGGGCAACCCAATATCACCTATGCGGCTCATAACGACCAACATCGGAAGCGATACTAAAGGGCAACCCAATATCACCCATGCGGCTCATAACGACCAACATCGGAAGCGATACTAAAGGGCAACAAACCCGAAGGCACAAACCGAAGGTACAAACCCGAAGGCAACATACCCGAAGGCAACAAACCGTAGTGGTGAAGGTCCGGAGGCCTGGTGCTGGACACCACTAACTGGCAGAATGTGTTATAACTCTCGAAAAGGAATCCGAAAAGTGTTAACGTATGTCCCATAACCACTTGTTTGCACTAAACGGTTTACTATCCGTCAGTCATTTTCACACTCAAAGCAATACAAAGTTTACCTCATATCATCGGTAAACCAAACCCGAAGGTCAAAATGATCAATCGAATAGGTCGGGGACTAATCGGGAAGACAAACGCACGGATTCATGGTCCGTGTTTTACCTAACCATTTAATCTTCCTTCCACTTCGCTCGAAGTGCGAAATTGTGTGTGTGCATTATAAATAGAATTTATAATTTGGAGAAGGGAGCTTTTAATACGATTTAGAGAGAGATTATTTATAAAACCCGTGAATGAAGTCAAAAACAAGTCATCAAAGTCAAATACGCAATAACAACTAATTGGAATCAACACGAATCGATAAAAGTTGGAAATTAACTCAAAATTAGCCAAAATGGCAAAACTGCGCATTTCAGACGTCTGAAATTACCTTCCAGACGTCTGAACCACTACCAGACGTCTGAATGGATTTCCAGACGTCTGGATTTTGTCTCTGCCTTTTTACGTCTTCCAGGGACCAATTCCAGACGTCTGAATTTGAAACCAGACGTCTAAAATTAGAGTTCAGACGTCTGAAATCCCCCTGTAGGCAAAAATCAGCCAAGCCCATAAAGGCAAAAATCCAAATGAATTGCAAACGAATGAGCGATGGATGATATGGGTGTATGCCATACGACAACCCAGCACTATTGGCTCTTTTATACACCTCCAAAAACATGATTAAATATCAAAGTTAGGATCTTTAAAGAATTGAACCCAAACACTAAAAATTTGGATATTCACCAATTCAATCCAAACCAAAAGCAAGTGCATATGAACAAGGTGTTAGGAATTCATACCCAACATCAATGAAATCAAGAGAAGTAGATGTGAGTTCAAAACTCACCTTTTTGCACACAAACAAAGAAGAGAGCACAAACACAAGAAGGAGGTTAACCACTCTTCACTTCAACTTTACAATCTTCAATCTAAGAACCAAAACATATATTTCCCAAATTAGAGCTTAGGAATTTCTTAAATTGAAGAGGAGAAGAGATGGAGAAAACGAAGAGGAGGCTTACCTATCCTTCACTTCGAATTTCAAGCAAGAATTTGGAGTTTGCAAATGGAACTAGGGCTTGGAGTTTCTAATTCTTCTTTCTTTCCCCCATTTTCAGTTTTCTTAAGCTAAAGGAATGAAATGAGGATGAATGGATGAAGAGTTAGTGAGCTAGAGGGTTAAGAGGAGATTGGGGCTGAACCCAAACTCAAGCCCAAGTAGAAAAAGGGGGAAAATTTCACAAACTCCAAACATATCAAAAATTATACTCAAAAAGATCGCAAACGCCATTTTGGACTCAATGGAAGTGGTTTCGAGCTCCAATTCGGCCGTTTGCAAAAAGTAGCTTTTCGGACCTAAATCCGACTAACGACGCTATATTTAAATTAAACATTTAAATATAAAATCGTTAAATATGCGGGTTGTTACATAAACCATCATCCAACGATCATTTATTAAACCAATTAATTAACTTAAACTAGTCATATTAATTTAATTAATTACACTGAGTAATTAATCCTTTTAATTACTTCCACTAAGTAATTATACTTAAACAATTCCACAAATGATTATTTTTAATTAATTAATATAATTAATTATTAAAATTAATCACATTAATTAATTATTTAATAATCCCTATTTAATGATCTCTCATTAACCGTTAATAATTCTTTAATTAATCACTTAAACCTTAATTAATTAATTTAATACCTTAATTACTAAATTAATTAATCCAAATCATTAATAAATAAATAAATTATTCTTTAATTATCTTAACAATTTAATGAATCACAAATCATTAAATCTTAATTATCTTTTAAGATAAAGACATTATTCTTAATAATGATTAAATTGTCATTAACAAAAGCATTTGAAAACAATTTACTTTAAAATTTCATTTAAATTCCATTTCAAATTTAAGATTTAAAATGAATACAAATTTAACTTTACAAAATTTAAAAACTATTTAAAAATCCTTTTTAAATACAAATGTTAAAGGATCACTTATCACTTATAAATTAAATTTATAAGAGTTTTAAACCAAAACAGTTAAATTCAAATCATTTTATAAAATATACTTTAACATTTTAAAGTTGTTTAAGCATTTTAAATTTGATAAAACTTTATTTTATTCCAAATTAGAATACAAATTAAATTTGAATCCAGATTTAAAAACTTAGTTTAAATCTTATTTCAAATTTTGAAATTCATTTTAAAAACTTAAACACCGACAGGTTTAAAACCTGTAATCAAACAAATGACCCAAACTAGATCTTCAAAAGCTTGGAGCCCAACCTCACATCACTTCGAGTTACCCACGCTAAATACTCGAGCAACTTGAATACCCTTCTTCCCAATGCACCGTGCATATGCACTGACCAACCACCCTCCTCCGATCACCCACGATGATCTTAACAAGTCGACGATCATCTCCAGATTAGACTACAACCATCAAAACTCAAAGAACAACCCAAAATCAAAATTTAGTCTTAAAGCCAAATTGGAACACCCATTGAAACCTGGGACCACCTCACTCTTGCACCTCTGACCACCGGAGTGCCTACACTTCCGGCAACACCTTCGCCAGCACCCAGACTTCCAATTCCCAAAATATGGTGGCACTCGGTTCACCAGAGACACCGAGATGATCACAAACTTCCATCATGTCAAAACTAGGTTTACAGGCTTAAATCGATCACCTCCGCCACCGTAGTTAACTGCCATTACTCCTGCCATTTTTCCATCCATCTCCGATTATCCTACTACCACCAGAAAGAATTCCGACCTCCCAGACCATCGAGATCACCAGAGACAACCCCAAACACCCAAACTGATCAAACTAGAACCGCTCCTTCATCCATTTACTTAAAATTAAGTTTTCGTTCTTAAAAATCATGTTTTGAGTTAAGGATTCAATTTTATGATCCTAAGTTGATGAATTGGAATGTTTGAATTTTTACTTATAATCAATTTGTTCTTTTGTTTTCGATTCCAAAGCCATTTCAAATTTACTTTAACTTAAATAAATTTAAAACTTAATCTATAATCAAACAAACAACTTTTATTTGAATCCTACATACTAACAAGGAACAGATCAAGTGATAATAGATTTTGAACAAATCTTAGCTTCTAAAACTAATACAGTGAAGCCTAGAGACAACTGCAAGCATATACCTACACATTCACATACACATAGAAAATTCAATCATATACATCCACACAATATATACCTATCGCAGAGATTAACATGCAACATATATCCATACTTAAGATTTTTAAAGAGAGTGTTACTCAACTGTTAAAATGAATATAGCACTTCTTTGTTTTGAAAAAGCTTTAGACTTTGAAATTTTGAATTTTTTTTAAAACTGGAAACTTGCATTGCCCTTTGCTTTTGAAAACCTTAAACTTGAATGCTTCTAACTGAATTTTGCATGCTTGCTTTCAAACAGAATTGAATTTGCTGGAATATGCTCCAGGTTGAAGAAAAAGAATGCGTAGGCTTTGATTTTAAAACAGAGTTGAAGAATGATGTTCAGATTCTATTTCTAGGTTTTAGGAAATGAGTTTAGTCTTTTTTTTTGAACTTGCTTTTGATTTGTAAATTTGATCTTTGAAAATGAATTGCAGGTTGTTGAAGTGAAACAATTTTCTGGTTTGAGGAGTTTGATTTACTAATTTTGCCTTTGAAATGGTTTTGAGTTTCAGATTTGTCTTAAGAGGAGTTATTTAACTTTCTTAGCTTTGAAAATGAATAGGAAAAAAAGATGAAGATAAGAAAACATATGTATTTATAAAGGCTGAAATTTGATTTTATTAAAATAAAATAAAAACTAAAATAGATTGACACTTGTCCAATTATATTAACATTTGTCATCTTGATTTAATATTTACGTAACACATGCAATTTAGGCGTCTTTAGGAATTAACACTTGTAATAACATAATTTTTATTTATTTAAACGTTAAAATAAGCTTTTACTTAATTTATTTATTCTTATGTAAATGTATATATGAATTTCTTTTTAAAGAAAATGTAATAAAACTAATTATATATAAATAAAAGCTTATACATATATTTTAAATCTAAATATTTTTAAAATGTCTATCTTTTGAATTACTTAATAAATCCAAATTCATACTCAAATTAGATTTGAAATCTCATTTAAAATCAAGTCAACAATATATACTTTTATTTTAAACAAACCCAAATTCAATTTGTAATTAATAATTCTATTTAAAAATTTATTCGTCTATATTTAAAAACAACCCATTATCATTATTGTTTGAAAATAACAATTTTTATCAATTTAAAGTAATTTATAAAGGGAATTATCACATTTAATTTTGCTTGAAATTTCCGGGATATCACATAATCGTTGAGGTTTCGAGTGGAGACATACCAGTTTGGGGGAAATATTTCTAGAGTGGGTATTGCTCGAGTTTATCACTGGTTATGACTTCAGTACTCGATGTGCCATGTCAAAGGAATATAGCTAGTTTAACCGTCAGACGTACTTTAACTTAGCGGATTGGTACTAGTCAGAAGCACTAGGCTAGACTTGTGGAGATCGTGGCTAAATTAGAAGAATGGGTAGTGTCTGTAGAGGTGACGCAATGAGGACGTAACCGAGATTGTTGGTTCCTTAAGGATGAGAGATTGTTTGTTCTCAAGTAGTGGGAACATATATTTATAGACTCCATCGATGGATTGTTAATGGTTGAGGATAACATGATAGCATTTGAGTCACAATTGACTAGTTGACAAATAATGCTAGATTTTTATTCCTTGGGTCTAGTGGGATAGCATCCATATTTGTCGAGTTGAACGTGGGATGGATAGTGTGATTCCAATGTGAGACAAGTGCATTGTAAGTGGCTGAAACTCGTTGGTCGGTAGTGGATTTTGGGAGAACTTACAAGATGCGTTTGGAAATTCGGAACCAAATCGATTATACATTATTAAGACCGAACCATGGACTTCGAGACCTCGTCGGTCTATTTGTACTGATAGATGTGTTATGAACAGCTTAGAAGGAGGATAATGGAGTGGTAGAGGTTTAGTGAATGAAAGCTGAAGAGCATGAGAACCACTTATCTGGAGATCTTCACTTGGAGAGATTTTATTTTTTTCGTCGGCTTTCATATTGGATATCAAATTTGATGTTTTATACTAGATAGTTTAGTATTCAACATGTTAGGATTGGCATGGATGTTACTTTTTGATGATAGATCTCATGTATGCATGTTTGATTGGATTGTTGGCACTTGAGATGATAGCCTATGTTTGTATCGTTGTTTGGCATGCATGACAGTTATGGTTGGATACAACATATTTTTTTGAGACAATTGCTATATATGATCTAATATGTTTAAATATATGATGTGTGTGTGTGTATAGCTTTGTTTTATTGGGATTTTTCCTGGACCTAGCATTGCAAAGGAGGTTCTGTCGATTTTTCTTGGAATCTGAGATGCTTTTGATGGCCTATGGGTTAGAAGAGGTTCTCTTTGATTTGTGATTTCAAGGATGAAATCTTTTTAAGGATGTGAGAATGTAACAACCCGTATTTTAATGATCGGATATTTAAATAATTGATTTAAATATTTAATCGTTAATTATATGAAGACCCAAAAAAATATGATTTTTCACACACAGTCGAATCAGGACTTGAGACCACTTCCATTAAACTTATATTGGCGATGCGAATTAAAATGAGTATAGAGGTCTCTATATTTGGAGATCGAACGATTCAATGGTCGAAACGATCTCGAAATGCATCCGAGGGCGCAATCTCAGATGACGAAGAAATTTGTAACGTTTGATTCGAAAAAATGAGGTTATATATGCATACGAGCTTCGTGGCAATCGGATGCGTCGTGTGGTCGTAAGACTCAAAACATACGACCATTTATTTGAGAATTGAAATAAATGGAATAAAATAATAATATAAATATCCCATATCATATCTCTCCCTCGAAATTTCATTTGGCAACCTGTTGTTCTTTTCTTGAGAACAAAAATCCATGGCCACTTCTCAAATCCCCTTTAAAAATAAAATCGAGAGATATGCTCCACTAAAAATAATGAAACCAGATCTGATGAGTTCATATCGACGAGAATTTCACGATGACCGTGGTGAAATTTTGATTGATTGTGATTGGCAACTCTGAGATCTTCCTTGGCTAACCTAGGGTTAGATCTAGGTGGAGCTACGGTCGACGATAGGCAAAACGAAGATCGCGGTTAGATTTTGTTAGCAAATGGCACCTCTCTACAAAAAATATCGAACGCAGCCGGGTCACGTCCAGGAGCCTGGTCGAGGAAAATGCGGTAGGTTGCGATTGAAATATTGGATCGATCTGCACTTCTTTGGGTCGGATGCATAGAGATTTTGTTGTATGATTCGTTGGCGAAGAAGGATCTTGATTTCGTCAGGTTAGCCTAGAAATTGGGGGTTAAAGCTTGCAGTTTGACGTACATATGCATGACCATGTATAGGGAGTATTTTGATTGGGGAAGAAGGATTATAGAGGCAATTGGGTAATTAGTATTTGTAGTTAGTGAATTTATATTTAAATAATCCTGAATCTTATATTGGCTATACCTTTTGTATACGAGGTCCGTTTTAAATGCGGTTTCTCGCGTTGCGCTAATAATGAAGAGTCTGCATTTTGGCGCTGATTTGGACAGATATTATAGTGGCGAGTGATATTTTCTCTCACCATACTATGATTGGTTGTACAGTATTAGATTGATAATCGGGAATGATTTTTGATTTTAAAATGTGATTTTCCTATACTTATAGATCTACAAGATTTTTATAAAAGAAAATAAAATAAATTTAAAATAATTTATGAAGAATATCACATATTTTCCACCAACATGCCATAGTAAGGGAATTATTAGATTTAAGCTATTATTGATATGATTTCTCACATTAGTTGATATGGATGGATTATACATATTGTATGTATGCTTATTTGGATGTATGTATGGTTGTTGGATGTATGTTTGGTTTGTTTGGGTTATTTGGTAGAAAACACCGATTAGCGATGATCGGGTTTTAGGGGAATATCTTGTACATTAGGGTTACGTACATTCAAAATCCTAACGAGTGAGATAAGCGGTAGATGAGGTTTAGGATATGTGCCAACGGGTCTGAGGTAGAGGATGAGGCGTCAGAGATTAGGATGGATGATGGACAATTCTGTTTGGTTTGTACTTATCCATTTTGGTTAAGTACAATACCAAGGTGATCGGTATTAACCATTTTATAATGGCCAATACACATCAGTGTTGTTGATTGGTGATTTGACCGATCTTTGGCTTGGATGTTAATGAGATTTTGTGTGGCGTGATTTGATAGTTTTTCGCGCAACCAACATAGAGCCTTAATGTTTTTTCTCTAAGGTGAGATATTTAGATGGCAAGGCGACAATGCGATGCTTCGATATGAGAATTGGTACTTCGGATATTGCCTCGTGTTGGGAGTATGTTCCAAATTAGATAGTTCAGGACTCTGTAGATCATGCTGGAGATGTTGGCTCATTCGCATCATGGAGGATGTTGACGTATGACACGATGGACTGGTATCTTTGGTTTGTGGCTCATGTGGGCAGCAGGTACAAAGGAGTAGACAATCCATATTTTTGGTTTTTGGCTCATGGGGGTAGCAGGTACTGAAGAGGCTCATGTTGGGAATCATGGTGTGGAGGAATGTGTGTGTCGTTCCTTGTAAATAGTGGAAATTGGATTGAGCAAGTAGGGCTCGAATCCGAATTGAGAAAGTAAGGCTTGGATGGATTTGCGTGTGCCATGGGATCGTGGATTACTTGGAGATTTTTCTATTGTACTTGAATCAAGGGTATGGTGGGGACATCCATGGATTATGTTGGGATTTGTATACCCTGGGCACGTGGGTGTTGGGGTGCTGGGAGAGAGTACGACGGAGAACTGGGACTTTCCGTTAGTCCCTGGCTTGGTGGTAATACGAGTTATGATATACCTAGAGTACACTGGATGATAAGTAGTATTGTTTGATGGATGCTATGTTTGTTATCGTTGCTTCACTATCCACCTATCACCCTACGGATGTCACACGAGCTATGTAACGATCCAGAATTTCACAGCTTTGATTTGTGAATATTTAATTAACTTTAAGTGTTCAAATAATAGATTTTATAATTAAAATAAACCTATTTTAAATAATAAATAATGAGGGTGAAATAGTTTTCCAAATTAAAAAAAAAATTGTTCAAAGAAAAATCGAAAATGTATTCGAAATTCATTTTCTGAATATTCGACTCTTCTCAGCTAAAAGTTGTCGAAAAAATTGGAAAATCTGTTGTATAATATAACATACATATTTATAAATGAGTTAGTATGTATATATTTATATATACATAAACATATATACTTAGGGATGTAAGAAAAAAAGTAAAAATTGAAATGAAACATGTTTAAACAGGGAAAAATATTAGCACACACAAGCACATATAGAATTTAAAACATGTTGGCTAAGCAAAGAGAAGAGGGTCAAGCTTGTGGGCTGAGTTACTTGAAGATGAGGTGGCATGGTGATGTGGCAAGAGGAGGTGGAGGGTAATGGACCAAGGGCATTAAGGTAATTTACTTTGTTTCTTGCTTATAAATACTCCTTTCGTTTCTTCGATTTTGACATCTCTTCCTTCTATCATATCTTTCTCGTATCTTACCATAATAGAGAATTTATTTTAAGACCATAGCAAATTCCAGTGGCTACAACTTTAATTCAAACCACTTCTTCAAATTTTCAGCTTCGCCATGTCAAAATATCATTTCTTTGCAGAGTGTTTTCAGACCCATATTTTGAAGTCCAAAGATACTTCTTCTTTTGACCATACTCCCTCAAAATAGACCCAATTTGAGTGAATGTTTTCTAAAAATTGTAGAGAAGAGAATTTTCAAGAATTTTCCCCTTGACAACTTTTCCAAATTCTACGAATAACTCGTCCAAAAATTAGTTGGAATATGACCCATTTTCGGGTTTGTTTTTCGTGAACTCGATGATAAGCTCCACCACCCTTGGTCTTGTACAACATACCTTGGATTGAGCCATTTGGTAAGGAAAGGAGAAGGAGGGTGTCGTAGTGTTGTTGTTAGTCGGCAGCATCTCGGGTCGTTTGGATAAAAGCTGGAAGCATAATTGTGAGTAAAGCTCGTTTTTTAACTAAGTTTTGAACTTTATGTTCTTCATATTATAGTCACTATTTTAGTTGCTTTGTTAGTTATATTTGGATGAATGTTTTTGATTTGGTTTGGGCTCTAAAAAGACAAAACCATTAGTAGTTAATTAATAACTTAAACTAGTTGAAAATTTTGATGCAAATTGTTTAAGTGATCTTTTTCTTTATTGTTTATGAATATTGTTTACTTTGATACATGCTATGTTAATGTTATGTGATGTGATGCTTGTATGAAAATCATTATGACATGAAAGTAGTTCTCAAAGCGTTTATATAACGACTATTGCTATATCGGCACTTTAGAAAAATACCATCTTTTGAAAACCTTTTGGTTTGTTCTCGTCAAGGTTTCAAATCTCGCTCATCTCGGCCGAGATCTCGGTCGAGATCTCGTTTTCAAGCCTGGGCGATTCGAAACAGGCAATTTCGTTTGAATCTCGTCTGACCCAAATCTCGGACAAGATTTCAGTATCTCGTCCGGTATCACGGACGAGATTTAAAAGCGAGATATCGGCCGAATTGTTGAATTTTGGAAAAATCAACTCTTTTCCGTATTGGGCTGGCTCATCCTTTACCTTAATTTAAGCCTTCTTAATTGTACTTTTCTTAACCTTAATTTGAAGTCATAAAATTAATATTTCCCTTACAGCACTATAAATCATAAAAGGTGGAAATGAGACATTATATTATGTAGGAATGTTAAGTGAATGATCAAAAAAAGTAAAGGTGCATACGTTTTCTTATATACTTTATCTCATACGATATTATATTGAACAGTAATCGTGATATCTAGTTATTTGTTTATTTTACATGATACAAGTGATATTTTTCCATACTAAATTACTAATGATAAGCGTGTATATATTCAAGGTAAGTGCATAGTGTTTTCCTTAAGGTGGTGACTAGTATTATAAATTTAGGTGTATGAAAACTAATTTTCGACATGACGTATACTCCGAGATAACTCCGAAATGAATTTTAGAAACCGAGATGTAAATTCGAGATGGACGACCGAGATGCACTCATCTCGTTCGAGATCTCACCCGATACGAGATAAGCTCTCGAAATTCTTCGAGACGAGATATGACCGATATCCAAGATTTAAAACCTTGGTTCTCGTACTTGGTTTGTTTTACAAGGTTCGTTAAGTTTTTTAATAACATTGAGTTTATAATTAATTAACCATTTTAATAATGATTTTTAAATATAATCAATCATTTTGATCAATGAGGATTAACGTTAACTAATTATCTTAATAACGACGAGTTTAAAATTAATTAATTACTTTGATAATAATATTTATAAATTGATTGGTCGTTTTATCTAATGATGATTAAGGTTAATTAATAATTTAATAATGATGGATTAGGTGTAATTAATTATTTTAGTTAATGGTGTTTAAAAATTAATTAACCCTTTGTAATTATTGACTTCTTAAAGTTAATTAATTAGTTTATATTTAATTAATCTCTTTCTTTAACGATGTCTTAAATTAGTTAATTATTTTTAGTTAATGATATTTAGTTTTTATTAATTAATAATATTTAAATTTTTATTAACTAATTTAATTAATGACGTTTAAATTTAATAGATTAATTTAATTAATGATGTTTTTAAAGTGATTAACCTTTTTAATTAAAGGTATTTGAAGTAAATTAATCAAATTAATTAATAAAGTTTAAAGATAATTATTCATTCTTATTAATGATAGTTAAAGCTAATTAATCAATTTAATAAGAATATTTTAAATTATTAAATCTTTCAAATTATGGTGTTTTAGAGTAAATGAAACATTTTAATAAGGTTGTTTAAAGTTAATACTTGTAATGTGAACCCCAAGCATGAATTCGGTTTTAAAAGAAAATGGATTCGTAAACAAGGGATTTCTTTGTCGATTACCCTTAAGTAATCCCAATTGAATAAGAAACCCAATGGAATCTATTTAGTAGAATTAAACATCGTTCTGCTAACTAAATTGTAACAGACATTTTTTTAGAAGAATAAAACCCCGTTCTGCTACCGTTTGGTTAGATAAAATATAAATGACATCTGTTTAGCAAAATAAATCCATGTTCTGCTATTATATTGTGTGGACACTGAATTGTATTCCAGTAGATTAATATTTGATAAGTGATGTTTTCTATATGTGCATAGTGTTATTTGCTTTTGTATACATATCCCCATCTTAAGTTATGTTATGTTTGAATGGAAATGGTATCCCCTCTGAATTATTTTGTTAAATCTTATGCATGAGTTTTACAAAGATAATTAATTATTTAAATAAAGATAGTTTAAGAAATTATTCTTTCAATAATAATGTTTTAAAAGTAATGGATTACTTTAATAATAATGATTTAATATCAATTAATTGTTTTAATGGTGATGTTTTAGAGCTGGTCAATCATTTCATAATGAGGAGATTAAGATTAATTAAACATTTTAATAATGAGGTTTTAAAGGTTAATTAATAATTTTAATAATAAAAGTTTAAAGTTAATTAATCATTTAAATAAGGATGATTGAAGTTAATTAATCTTCTTAAATAGTGTTGTTTGAAGCAATGAACTAGGATTAAAGTTGACAAATTATTTTAAATATAGTTGCATGAAAAAACTAACCATTGTTTTAAAAGTTAATTGATTATTTTAACTAATGATATTGAAGTAATAAATTTTAGTTTAAAGTTATTCATTCATTTTGATAAAGTTGTTAAAAGTTAATACTTTTAATGTGAAACCCCGTCACAAGTTTGGTTTTAAAAGTAAAATTTTTGATTCAGTTATGGGAAAGAAGTTTTTGTAATCCGATATCACTAATGTAGAGAGGATTTAGTCATACCTTTAACACTAAACGTCGAGGCAAGGACCCGTTTCTATCTCAAAGTTTAAAAATACTGTCAAGGCAATGCCTAGATGTAACACTACCTCAGTTTGCCCCTTCATTTTCGACTAAGGGATATCACTTGTTTGGATTTGATGAGTAGTAGTAAGAATATGAAATTTAATTTCCATATACGATCATTTTTAATAATCCCCGATAGTTGATTTATTAATTATCGGATTCAGCTTTCTTCATGGTGTACCATTCCATTAAAAACTATTTGTTGCTCTTTTGAGCGTTGTTATCCTTTGTAGGAATTAACTAAACCCAAAGAGCGAGTGGAAGCCAAGCCATGTAGGGTTGCTCCTATTAAGGTATTTTCACATCCACTCTAGATTGGATTCGGTTTTGCATATTGAGGTGTGAAATGCTTGGATTCTCGATAAGGTTAGTGGGGTCCGGCTTGGACGTATCTTAGCGGTGTCATGGAGTACATTACCGTCTCAAGTATATTTTAAGAGCTGTATTTTCAGTAAGGGGGATGCACCTCCCCAGTCATTTTTTGGAAAAATTCCCTATTCTTTCCTTTGATTCCAAATTTCTAAATTTAATTCTTAATTATATTGGGAAGTGTTGGGAGCACTTCGTGATGTTTAATTATTTGCATCATGATTGAGATTGGATATTGTTATTATAAAAGGAAACCATTCCGCAGTTGGCGGCATGGTCCCACATATATTGTGGCAAAATTCCTTTCCTTATTGTTAATTCAAATCATTGAATTTTTTTCTTATTTGCATTGAGAAGTGACTAAGGTTATTCTAGATATTTAATTATTTGTGTTCATTTTTTAGGTTTGTATTTTTATCTTATCGATGTTCATTTGTTATTGTTTAGGATTGTAGTTCTGATTTGTTTCCCATTTCTTCATCTATTAATGTTGATCTGGTGATGTAAAAACCCATTCCGCATTAACGACGTGGTCTCAAAGAATTATTATATGTTCCTTCACTACTTTATTTTCTCACGCTGGTATTACCAGACCGATCCAGGTGCAATTTTATTTTAACGCTCGAGTTAGACCGAGCATATTTTCCAGATTAGCATCAGATGCTTTAGAGTTCAGGAGATAAGATGGATGCCTAAGTCGTATCTACGTATTTCTTTATTATTCCAATATATTGATTATTGTATTGATCAGCATTTGTAAGGATAAACAGGTATAGCTGCGCAGGCTGATAATAAGATAACGTACTCTATTTGTAAGAAAATTGGAAACAACACTCTTCAGAAGTATTTGAAGAGTTAAAATGAAGAAAATAAATGTAAAAAGAGGATTATCTAACAAATACTTCAAAAACAGATAAGAAAAACAAGCAGAAACACAGAGATTCAGGGTGTTTCGGCATATGTCCTACGTCCACTATGATTTTGATTATTTTATTGATGTTTATTTGCTGATTAAAACTGGTTACAGTGGATTACAATAGTGGATTTCAAGTACAACAGTGATCTTTGAGTACAAGAATGGTTTCGGCAGAGTCTAGACGTAGGAAAGCTAAAGGTCCCTTTTCGGTAGACTCTGGGATGCAATTTATAGGCATAGGATGCAAATATTTCGATCAGATCTCGGGAGACCTCTTTTAGCACGTGGGAGGGCCCACACGATCTATCCCACGTCATTTGCACTCGGTCCGTGATCGATACGAGCGAATTTCATATCAATCAAGATTTGACCCAATCGAGTCGAAATTGAGCATGAACATTCTTTAGGTTGTACGTAAGCTCATGTGAAAATTTGGTGGCATTTGGACTTGTAGATTGTGAGTTATGATCGATACAAGTTTGGGATTTTCGGTTGCCATTCTCTTTGTATCGATGTTGTTCGTATCGACGATTTCGACTCGATGATTCTACACGTGATGCCAGTTGACGTGGCGCTTGTTTTTTGGATCGTTTCGTAGTCCATGCCGAATCAGTCGAGTCTTCCCAATGTTTACGCCTCGTTTGTATCGATCTGACTTGGTCGTGTTTGTATCGATCGGCCATGCTTCATTTCATATCGATCCTGCTTGTGTTCTTCGTATCAATGATTTGTGCTCTATTGGTATCGATTACAATTGCTCTGTTCGTATCAGTAGCAACCACTCTGCTCTATTCGTATCGATGGCAACTTCTTTGTTCATATGGATCACTGACTGATCTATACGAAGTAGCGGCTTTGCTTGGCTTTGAAGGACATGAAATGGAGTTGGCTGATCGATGCGAACAGGCTAGTGATTATGGATGCAAAGAAGACCGCTGTCTATGGATACAAAGTGATGCTCATTGATGGATACAAAGAGATGAAGCTTGATGGATATGAACGATAGACAACCGATGGATACGAAGGACACGACTGTCCTGATCGATACGCAACCGTGCACACCCGATCGATTCGAACCGAACCAAAACAAAGTTGGGTTTTTCTCTGGTTGCTCGATGGATACGAACAAGGTGACTGCTTGAATTGCATCGATCATATCTTGAGCATATGACCTCCGATTAACTTGAAATTTGGAATGTTGGCTTTTATAGCTTTGCTTCTCATGTCATATCAATTGTAGCTTGATCTGAACTTGGCCAAAATTTACCAACATCCATAGGGAACCTATGTATTATCGATCTTCGTGACAAACTGTCTTTGGTTTCTAGTCAATTCCTTGGTGTCACGGCCTTGCCAAAAAGGCAGATATAATTTGCCTCCCAAAGTACGTCTTGTGTGAACATGACGTGCTTTGTAAAGTTTCCATCTTTATTCTGAAAGTTCTATCTTACTTGTCAAACGGTTGTTGTCTTCTCGTCGAAAGTTGTAACCTTTGATTGATCAATAGAAGCATAAACCATGAACTGTTGACTGCCAATTGTTGTACCGCATATTGTTGTAACTGAATGTTGTATGATAGTCATCTGTTGTTTGTTGTTGTAATCGTCACCGGACGAGTGTTCAATTCCTACGAATTTTAAAAATTGGATGTTATTCCAACATACATGTAGGTATGTTAACCTGACTCCCATTAACGTTTGCATGTTCATGAGTCATTGTCAGTTTCTCTTGCACCGAAGTCCGCATCGATCCTCTCCTGAATTGATGTGAAATTCGAGTTGTAACAATGCTTGATGGTTGTTTTGAAGTTTTTCTTCGCATCGATCCTCTCCTGGATCGATGTGGAAGGTTGAAAAGTCATTTTTGTACCGATGGTGATCGACACGAAGTGGTTGGTTTCTTTTTTTTTGTGTCTTCTATTGTTGGATACGAGTACTAGTGGACCTTAGAGTTATGGATACAAATTTTTCATGTTGCATTGATAGATTGTTGGTGGGTCAAAATTTTCCAAATAAGTCTCTACTGCCTCATTCGTATCGATGGATACGACCTTCAAGGTCTTTGAGCAGATGGATATGAAATTGGCACTCTGTATGATATGTTGTCAATGGGTTCGAACAGTGTCGTCACGAACCAATGGTGAATGGATACGAAGAGATGGCATCACATTGGTTACCAGGGTATACGAATCGTCACTTCCCCTTGAGTCGAAACAATATAAATACTTCTGTACTTAGAAAAATCTCACTTGCCCTTATTTACTTTCTACCTTCGTATCGGTAGAGAAACTCGAAAATAGAACCTCGCTTTCTAATCGAATCAAACACAAGCCGCTCCGAACAAACTGCTGAAATTGGGTAGATAATCGAACAAACTTAATCTTAGCATGATGAGACTTGAATTCTCGTGTCACTCCATTCGAATTTGTGGCCGAACGTTGTGTAGAGGAGATGGTTAAATGCGGGGTTGAGGAGGGCCTTCGATGTTTTGGTGTTTGACTGGAGAAGAAGTTATTTGGAGGGTTGCAAAAGATTGGGTAGATGGTGGTTCGACCATCATTTCGTATCGATGGATTGGGGAAGGAGGTGTTTAATTTCGCATTAGTTATAGTTTGAAGCTTCGTATTGACTCCACCTTCTGATTTCCTATCGATAGAGGGTTCTCAAACTTCGTAACGGCCACCTTGAATGCGAACTCAACAAAGTGTTATCGATACGAAATCGATGCCTTCATGATCGATATGAAATTGAGTTGTTAGATGGGTACGAAATAAATGCCTTTCGATCGATACAATGCGTATGTTAAATGACCAAAACGAAAATAGTGTCTTCTCGTCGATACGAAATGACCGGCTTAGATCGATAAGAAGTGGTTAGCTACGATCAATACGAATTGAATACCTTGACCGTTACAAAGTGATTAACCCTGATGGATACGAAATTTCATGCATGTTCCAACACTTGATTCCGACGAGCTTCTGCCTTGCATATCTGGACTTAACTGTTAAACTGCATATTTGAATGCCCTTTGAAGCTCGTCGATGGGACTATGACCTGACAAAATTTAACAAACTTTAACACAGATCGGTCTCTTAAGTCTAAATGGCACGTTGTGACGGTAAGCGATGATGGTCATTCCAGTTGAATTCCAAAGTCCTGTCATTTGAACGCTTCGTTTTTAATTCTGTGAATTTTTTAAGTATTACATGGCACTGCTTTGCACAACACATTCATGCACATCACACTGGGGAACACACAGACTTTTTTTATCATCAAATGATGGTTTTTGATAAGTTGATTAGCTATGGAATCCACAAGTTCTTAACAGCAGGAAACTGGAAGTTCATCTCTTCCAATAATAGAGTTGTCGGCCATCGCGGCCGAGGTCATCGATCTAACTCCGGACGAGTTGCCAGGAGCAACTTTTATTGCAAAACCACAAGATTCTATGCCGTCCAACATCTCTGAAGATACGTTGGGACGGATATGCCTAAGACACGGTTTGTCGTCGGACGATGTCTTATTACCAGGGACGAAGGATAGACCATATGCTCCCTTAAAAGGGTTTACTACTTTCAACAGGCATTCATGCACAGCTGGGATACTTTCTCCCTCCAATCAATACATTAGAAAAGTGCTAGCCTTCTTTGAAATTGCCCAGTCACAATTACACCTGAACAAATACGCATTGCTGAACGGTTTGTTCGTTGTATTCATGGAGCATCTTTTCCGACCCCCAACTCCGATCGAAATTAGATACCTATTTAATGTTAAGAGTCGGGGAGATAGTTTTTCGTTCACATTCCTGGAGGAAGTTAGGAATTGTCAATTGGTGATGGGCTTTTGGACCATGCTCGGCTATTTTAAGACGGAATGGTTCTATGTCCGACGCCCTCCAGGATTCGCCAGTCGATGGTTAGCCAAACGTAAGTGCCACAATTTTCTTCGGTAACTCACGATTTGTTGTAACCGATGTTGAATCTCATATCTTCTTTCCTTTTACAGCCATAATCCCATGACCTGAAGGTGCACATTTCAAATAAATAGTAAGGGTCCTTCAAGAAGTGCCGAGTGAAATGAGGGACATAGACTCGGTGCTAACAGACAGAAACTTGAGGATGGTCGGGCTAATCGAGCGAAATTAGAGCATTAGGCTTGAAGGAACACTAAGAACGGCGCCAGTGAAGCGGGCTAAACGTAGAGCACCTGGGATTGTAATAAACGAAGAGGGTGAGGAAGAGAATACACCCACCGATGATGAACCCGTAGACGGGCCTTTTGATAGCTTTCAGAGTCTTGAGGGAAGGAGAAAAGGCAAGGCTGTAGCGCACAGTCGTCATAAATATTTGAGAAGGAAATCCTTAATTGTGTCTTTGCCTATTCCCGGTATTAGAATTTAGGAGGCTCCTCCCTCATAAGTGGAGAACCTTTTCAAAGGGATTGCCGATATCCCAATCCCAGATTATGTGTCACTTCATCATGACGCCGGATTGGAGGAGCTTCAGAGTGCTTTAGACTTAAGCGATTCTCTTCCCACAAGCATGGCCAACATTTCCGGTTGGTCGGGGGTTGCACATACATTTACACCTCACGGCATTACACGATTACCGATTACAAGCTGCTTACTTCAGGAGATTACTAACTCTGTTCTTCTTTCTTCTTTACAGATACAATGACCAAAAGATATTCTATGTTGGGAAGTCTCCACTCTGCACGACAATCATCTAGCACCAACTATGAGTCTCCTAGGAGGAAGGACGATAGAAACCGTGATCGCGGTTATTTGAGGCAAGAACGTCACGAGAGAGAGAGGGATATGGAATATTAATATCGATCCTGATCGCGTTCTCCTCCTCAAGCCCCCATACAACCTTCAGGCCATGGAAAACAACCGGTAGAGCCTCCTCGCCAAAAACCAACTTCTCAAACCTCTAGGCCCGAATCACAACGTCGCAGACATGAGGTTGAAACTCCCCCGTTGCCGAACAAGCTATCAGTGAGCCTACTGGGGAAGGGGCTATTTGAATTTTCGGTTGAAGAAAGATTTTCCAATTATATGCTTTGACGGAGAATTCCATCGAAGGCAGAGCACACAATGCATGATTATATTCATTATATCTACACCCAGTGCAAGGAGTGGGGGAAAGCAGCAGAAAAAGCATCGAAAGTGGCCTTTGAGCGGATGAATACCATAGAGAGATTAGAAACCGAACTCGCTCAAAAGAGACAGATTATTTAAGTGCTTAAGGACGAAGCCAAATTCTCTCGGAAATCAGAAATAAAGGCCACCCAGAAGGCTGACGAGGCGAACCTAGCAATGGAGAGGATGCGGCAAACACATTTTGCCTTGCTGGATGAGATGGGCCACCAAAACACCACTATCACAGCCGAACGGGATGCTGCTCTTAAAGAACTTAACGAGCTCAAAGCGAAATTTAGTAAAATCATCAAGGAGAGGGAGATGCAAATAATGTAGCCCAGGAGGCATGTGAACAGGCCATAGTACTTCGGGGCAAACGGGATGCGGCAACGGCTAAGGTCCGGGAGGTGGAGCCTAAGGTCAAGGAGAAGTCCAAATGGTGGAGTCCAGGCTAGAGGCTGACATTGAAGATCTCCTCGTTACTTATAATGCTAACGTCTTGAAGCTAGGAACCTAGCCTGGCCAGATAATTATCCGACACATTTATACAACGCCTGGGGGTGATTTGTAGAAGATAAGAAGGCTGCCCATCAGGATGAATCGGTCGATGAATTCAAGCTTGAGAACTGAGTGCTAAATGAAGACGAAAGGAAAGTTCTCCTTGATGCCTTGATTTCATATGAGAAGGAAAAGCTTGACGCTCAGCACTTGGAGATCAAAGAAGGCTCTGGTGTCGAGCACCGTGGCACAAATCCCGAAACTCTTGTGCCAACTCATCCTGAACCGGCTTCTGCGGTTGATTCTCAATCCGTTCCTACTTACAACCCGGATCAGCCATAGATATCTCAACCTAGCGAGCAAATTTCTGAGGCCGTTCAGCCGCCAATGATTCGAACCGAGGAAGGTACTCTGAACATTTTGTATGCTTATTTACGATCAGGAGCTTTATTTGAAGTGATATTTAATAGCTTTTCTTTTGTCTCTTTCCAGGGATTGGAGACACATTAGTCGCGCCTCTTGCAACTAAAGAGTCGCGTCATGCGCAGAAGGCGATTATAATGGAAGCAACCACAACATCGGCCACTGCACCTATAGATGATGTATGAGGGTGCAAACTTTCATTCGATGAACAGATCATGGAGGAACTTTTCAGTCATCATAGTGACCCTTTCTCTGACTTGCCGTTTGTAATTAGTGGAAGCGCACCTGCAACCAGCTTCTTAGGCCTAACTACAAGCGTTTCTGGCGATGCACAAACACTTCATGAGGAAGAAATTATAGCCAGGATTAACACGGAAATGGAAGCAGCTGCTCAGACCAGCAGCTTCGGAGGTGGAATGACGGCTACTGGTCCAGCCCCGTTACAAATGATATCTCCTAGTGGCACTGCTGTCGACACCGGCGTGCTTATTCCGCCTCCTGAAGTGGACCCGGCCCCTCCGACTTCGCCTGTTGGAAGTATTCCTATACACTTGAGTTTGGAGGAGGAAGTCGATATAATGCCCTCTAAAGAGATCAGCCGCCGAAAGGTAAAGGATCAAAGAGGAGAATCTGTGGCAGCTCTAACGGGACTACATGTGACGACCCGCCCTTCTCGACCATCAAAAATTGACATAAAATACTCCACAGAATAATATGCCGACGATTGAGTGCCGGAAAAGATAAATTGTTGAGGAAAAAGAAAGAAGATAGAAGAAAGAAGGAACTAAACAATAACAAAATCTCACAGTCGCAGCGGAACAAAATATAATATATAATATCAGATCTTTACACAAAATGAAAACTATATCTGTTTTATACAATATATCATTAGAGTATCACGAACGAACCACTATTACCAGCCTGACAATTTGAAACGAGCACAGCAGCGGATATAAACAAGTACGGATAATACGTCCCGGACTCCAGCTCCTCTCCTGCTCCATAGCATCCTATCTTGAACATATAATACTCGTTTGACCCGAGCATTACAATGAAATAACATCCGAGTCTGTCTGGAATAACAGCTGATAAAAATTCACCCAAATTGATTATTAAAGTTTCAAAAATCCTTTGAAAATCAAAAGCATCTCGTAAGACCGCGCCACAAATAAACATGTCGGATTTTTACCATACGATGGCTAAAACACTTTTTATAAAAATCCTCTGATATTATAATAGGGTCTATATACAAATACTTATAAAATAGCCGAAATTGTTACATTCATTAAATTCCAGCTACTAGCCACAATCGTGGATAATACAAACAAATCTCGTAAAAGGCGCGTAGGGAGAATGGATTTCCAACTAATGACTAGGCACTGGGTTACCACCTGTCACAGTACCTGGTCTAGATCAGTGTACTGACGACCATGCCGATCCCCTGCAACACAAGGCCAGGACTACCCCTTACTGGATAATCCCAAGATTATAAGTACCTGCTCATTTTAAATCCATTTACGTATTATAATCACAATTCCAAATTTTATATATATGTATCACTGAATTCTTAAGGATACAATTCAATTTAATTCTTTGCACAAATTTTAAATCCACAATTTCAGATTATAAGTATAACACTTTATAGCTTATGGGTACAATTCATTACATAATGGCCCACAATTACAAAGTCATTTTACATTTCAATTTAATCCAAATCAATTTGATTATAATATTAACAACCAGACATCCAAATATATATAATAATTTCAGAAAATTATTTCTATTATATCAAAATATAATTTTGGGCAAAATTATTTTATTTACGCACTTTTAAAAACAATACTATGTCGGTTTATCTTGTTTAAGAGTTTAGAAACCCCTATCGATACGGTTATACTTCCCACACCGACCAGAATTCATAAATACTCAACCGATAAGTCAACACGGTGCAAAAACAATTTTTGTATTCACTAACAAGTACGCGCTCATAGGTATTAATACACTTAACTCATTATAGAGTACCATTGACTTTATCTCTAATGAGTAATTTTCTCCACTAAAACCTAGGTTATCGCCAGCCTAAGCTCTGATACCGAATGTGACGACCCACCCTTCTCGACCCTCGAAAATCGACATAAAATACTCTACAGAATAATATGCCGACGCTCTAGTGCCGGAAAAGACAGATTATTGAGGGAAAAGAGAAAAGATAGAAGAAAGAAGGGACTAAACAATAACAGAATCTCACGGTCACAACAGAACAAAATATAATATTTAATATCAGATCTTTACACAAAATGAAAACTATATCTGTTTTATACAATATATCATCAAAGTATCACAAACAAACAACCATTACCAGCCTGACAATTTCAAACGAGCGCAGCAGCGGATATAACAAGTATGGATAATACGTCCCGTACTCCAGCTCCTCTCCTGCTCCATAGCATCCTATCTTGAATACATAATACTCGGTCTGACCCGAGCATTATAATGAAATAACACTCGAGTCAGTCTGGAATACCAGCTGATAAAAATTCACCCAAATTGATTATTAAAGTTTCAAAAATCCTTTGAAAATCAAAAGCATCTCGTAAGACCACGCAACAAATAAACATGTCGGGTTTTTACCTTACGATAGCTAAAACACTTTTTATAAAATTCCTCTGATATTATAATAGGGTCTATATACAAATACTTATAAAATAGCTGAAATTGTTACATTCATTAAATTCCAGCTACTAGCCACAATCGTGGGTAATACAAACAAATCTCGTAAAAGGCGCGTAGGGAGAATGGATTTCCAACTAATGACTAGGCACTGAGGTACCACCTATCGCAGTACCTGGTCTAGATCAGTGTACCGAGGACCATGCTCGATCCCCTGCAACACAAGGCCGGGACTACCCCTTACCGGATAATCCCGAGTAAGATCACCCCACGGTTGGGATCAGCAACCGCACTATTAAGCCCCAAAAAAAGAGACATCTAGACATGGATGATCTCACACTGAAATGGATGCTACCCACCTAGCCTTGCTGCATAACCCCTGATTTTCAGTCATTCCCGGTTGATGAGGCTTGAGGCTAAGCGTTACCTTTTTAGATCATTTCACTTAGAATGTCCATCGTCTACCTGACGATGTTCTGAAAGCATTCATCCATACAAGTCCGTCCCGGGTTCGAACGGAACCGAAGTCAGTACTCCTACTACATCCATTATGGAAATATCCTCAGGATTAGTAGCGACTAGCCCTTGCACTTCACTGCTCCATCTTCGAATCCTAACTCGTTTTTCCCACGAAAACGTACAAACCAGATCGAAGTGGTTTTCGAGAAATTAATCCCAATCCCGGTCGCTTCGAAACGATCAACGCATTGTCCAATATTGATAGTCAGTGATTTAACTATCAATTAACATCCATAAGCATCCATTACACAGTAAATAATTTCCCACATTATTTATTTTCCTCAAAATATCTTTGCAAGATATATTTTCCTTTTCAAATCCCGTTGAAAATACTTTTCAAACCCAATTCTTGTCATGGAATAAATTCCCAAATCTTTACTGCCTCTGAAAACATCCAAGTACCAATACTTAAGATTTAAAATAATTTAAATTCTTTATTTTTGAAAATACATTAAAACATTTATATTAAATCTACTTACAAACTTAATTTGAAATATATATATACTTTTTTTTAAATATTTCGAATAAAACTGTTTTATAAAATATAAACTATTTTCTTCAAAATAAAGTTAAGTCATTCTAAATTATAAAATAAAGCTATGAAATCCTATACAAGTTTTCAAATAAAACTTTAACTAATTATCTTTAAAATAAACCCATTTTATAAAGTATAAATATTGATAATATTTTTTTTTAAACATAATACTACTTACCCCATTAAAATAATTACTTCTATAATTAATTTGATAAATGTTCACTTTTAAAATTCTTACAACTTAAATAATTTCTTGAAACCATTCTTTAATACAACTTCAAAACTTCTAACTTTTTCAAAAATCTGCTTTAAAAACGTACTTGGCTTTTCAGGGAAATACACTTCCATTTTAGGATAACCCAAAAGAATTCTTTTTATAAATCCTACACGATTTACCCCAATTCAACTTTACGTTCATCCCGTAAATTCCTTTCCATACTTTAAAAATAAACTCCTTTTATTTTTAAACACATTGCTATTTCCCAGAAATCACTTTCAAAATGTACTTAAAGTATTTAAAATATGATTACTAAATTCTTTATTCAAATTGTACTTTTGAAAATCTATAAATGTTCCTTAAGTAACTTAATTTAAAAAATTCTTTTTATATGAGATTATCATATCAAATGTTCATATTTAATTCCCTTTAGAAACATAATTCTAAATTACCTTTTAAATAATTAAATACCATAATTACTTAAACAAATATTTACTTTCACTTAAAAACGATTAAAAATCCTAAATAAGTTCATTTTCAATGGCAGCTCCCGCCCATCGCCTTTCCCATCCCCTGTCCTATCAAACTGTCCCTCCTTATCGGCTACTGTTCTCCCTCCTCCTTCCCCTATGGCCCCCATTCCGAATTCCCCTCCGACCTTACCACCTCCTATACCACCACCTATACGCCCTCCAATCTTCCCTTTGTCTCTAACTGTACCACCAACACTTCTTTCAAACCCAGCTCCTATCTCTTCCTCCTCCTCTTGGTCCTCGCTATTCAAATCCAAGCCTCGCAATGCCGGTCATTATTCTCCGGTTGAAATTCCTCTTGAATTCATTGGAACCACTCTTGTACCTCATAGTGCAGTTATTCAAGCAGGCAATGATGTGTGGGGAGACTGGTCGGTTGGTTTCTTTCTGGACAAGCCACTATCCTACTTAACTGTGATCAACTATTTGAAGAAGCTCTGGAAACTAAAAGGGGATATCACAGTTAAATCTGATGGAATCCTGTTCCTATTCAATCTGTCTTGTGCTGAGGACAGAAGGAAGATAATTGAAGCAGATCCGATATTCATTAGGAACAAGATTTTCATTGTGAAAGCATGGGATCCAAATACAGGTAACAGCTGCAGTACGATAAAATCAGTCCCGGTTTGGTTGAAATTTACCAACATTCCAATTTTTGCTTGGTCACTGTTGGGCATTAACTGACTTGCCTCGAGAATTGGCAAGCTCTTATGTATGGATTCGTTAACTGAAAGAATGGGAAGGATTGGGTTTGCTAAATGCTTAGTAGATGTCTCACCAAATGCAGATTTGATAGATGAGTTTCCAGTTCAATTGCTTGATGGTTCAACTCAGATGGTGCGGGTTAGTTATCTATGGAGACCTGAAATTTGCACGGTTTGTAAAGAATTTGGCCATTTCACAAATCACTGCTTGTTGCCTTGTGTGGATAAAGAGGGGTTAAAGGTTAATGATGAATCTCTTGTGAAGGTTCAAAAGGGGAAGGAGATTAACCAAGGGATGCCTAAGCAAAGCATGAAAAGTAAACAAGTATGGAAGAAAGTACCTCAAAAGAAAGTTAAATTTGTGGATAGGGATACTCACTTAAGTCCAGTGCCTGTAGAAAGTGGTATGAGAGTTGAGGGTGATGGGGCCATAACTGATGTGCAGCATATAGTTGAGAATCCAAGTACTGTTGATAAATGTGGTAATGAAAATAATTATGATATTGGGGCATTAAATGATGAGCATCACCAACTTGAGAATGGAAGTACTTTTGATAAAGGATGCAATATAAATGATAATGATCAGAATGGATGAGCTGATATCATACAGGAGTGTATTCTGACCCACAATAAATTTGATGTTTTAAATTTTATGACAAATGTAGATGAAGAGGATAATGTTATTAGCAATAGTGATGATGTTGATGCGGGGGTGGAAGTTGAAGAAGAGGGTAATGCAACAATTATAAGGTCAATGTCTGATCAACAAAATACAATTGTTCAAAATGCTACTGGAAATGGTGTATCAAGGGTGATGCAATGTCAAACATTGGACAAGGCAAATATGCTAATGCTTGATACATGTTATCCCCTGAAGCAAGACCGACGTGCCGAACTGAATAACCAAGCAAATGATCATACGGCAGAAACTGCACAAGCCATGCACTGCCATGCACAGATATCCCATGCAACTATCCAATCAATAAGCAACCCCATGCACAGCCATGCACAGTTATCCCATGCATCAAAATCTGATGAGTTTTTCTGTAGTTTGCTTCAACAACAAATTTCTAACATATTTTACTCCTCCCATCAATCATCCCTTTCTCCAATCACTTCTGCCCCTTCTCCATCTTCTTCTCAACCTAAAACCACAACAAATCAACCGTATACCTTTTCAGGAATGATTCCAGGTTGGATATCACCGCCTGATCTTTCAATTTCAACACAAGTCAAAAGCGCCTCATCTAAGAATGGTCAGCATAAGAAAAGTAATAAAACCAATAATCACAAATCAGAACAAACCATATTTTAGTCTCCTGTCACGAGGAGCATGTCAGAAGCTGCCCTTCTCTCATCTGTTTAATCCATGATACACAGTTTTGGTGCATGGAATATTCGAGGAGCACATAACTTCCTCAAACTTGACCAAGTTAAACAATTAATATCCACTCATGAACTATCAATCTTTGCCATACTTGAAACTAAACTCAATCTGTCCTTCACTATTTCTGCAACTAAGTACATTAATCCTTCTTGGTCCCTTGCTCATATCTTTCTGAAGCGAACTATGGTCGAATAATGGTGATTCATAACCCAGCTAATCTTTCTCTTGAGCTCATTCATGCTACCCCTCGAATAATGCACTTTCATGCTAAGTTCTTCGATTCGTCCTCCTCCTTCTACATATCTTTTGTTTATGCTTCCAACTCTATATCCACACGACAATCGCTCTTCAATTTTATACCTGCCCTCCGCCAAGAATTTCATCCATGGGTGATATTGGGAGATTTCAATAGTTTCTATAACTTGACTGACAAACATGGAGGCATTCCACTTATGCCAAGAGATATTCGACCGTTGAATATTGCAATTACTTATTCTTCTTTAATCTCTATCCCCAAATCAGGTGCCATCTACTCTTGGAACAATAGGTCTGGGAGCGGGGTTCGAACTTTTTCTTCTATTGATCATTCTTTTGTCAACTTCAAAGCCATTTCTTCTTGGCCCAACATATCCACCTTTCTTCCTACTCCTGTTCTTTCTGACCACTCCGCCCTTATCATTTCCACTAGGAAGCTGCCACAAAGATTCAAAAGAGGCTTTAAATTTTTTAACTCCAGGGTAAATGAACCAGATTACAAAGCTGTTTTACCAACAGCTTGGATGAATAATAACAATTATGGAAATCCTATGTATATTTTTTGCAGGAAGCTAACGGCAACAAAGGAAGCTTTAAGGTATTGGGCTAGGCTCAAGTATGGCAATTGCACTCTCAAATCGATCAACCTCTTAGTTCAGCACAAGGAAGCACATGATTTGATGATGGCTAAACCTGACAATGTGGTCCTTGCTGAAAAAGAGGCAGCCCTATTTAATGATCTCAACAATGCTCTGGCTACTGAGTGTGATATGAAAAGACAACAACTTCGAAATAAGTGGGCTGCTGAAGGAGATAGGAACACCAATTTCTTTCATGCATCCCTGAAGGAAAAGCACTCTAAATATAACATCTCTTCCATCATGGATGAAGCAGGTACCCTCCATACTTCCTCTGATTTGGTTAATAATGCCTTCCTGAAGTATTTCACTGCCCTACTTGGTAATGATATTAATTTCTCTCCTGAGCTTGAACTTCTTTCTACTATTAATCTCCCTCGAGCTAATAATGATGAAGCATTAAAGCTGATTGATGGGTCACAAATGAAGAAATTAAGAATACCCTCTTCGCTATGAATAAAAACTCGTGTGGCGGGCCTGATGGCTTCAACGTGGTTTTCTTCACTACTGGATGGGATATTGTTGGTGGGGATTTCTGCAGAGCTGTCAACAATTTCTTTGACAAAGTTAAACTTCTAAAATCAGTTAACGCAACGAACTTAGTTTTAATCCCCAAGAGCATACCTGCTGAATCTGTCTCTTCTTTTTGACCTATCTCCTGCTGCAACGTTGTATACAAATGCATTTCCTAGATAATTGCCACGAGATTGGTTGCTGTTCTCGATCGTGTTATATTTATTAACCAGACCGCCTTCTTGCCGAACAGAAATATTCAAGACAACATTATGCTTGCCCATGAATTATTGAATGGTTATAAACTTGCTAATGCAACTCCTGGTGCTATGATGAAGCTTGACTTAAGGAAGGCATATGATACCGTTCAGTGGAAATCTATTTTGAGAATCATGGCTCTTATGGGTTTCCCAAAAGTCTTTGTAGCATGGATATATGAGTGCATATCAACACCATCATACTCCCTCCTCTTGAATGGGTCTAACACTGGGTACTTTCGTTCTGAGCAAGGAATAAGACAGGGGGACCCCCTTTCTTCCTATGTTTTTCTCTTGGTTGTGGAAGTTTTAACCTGCTTCTTGAAACCTTTATTTGATAATAGGCAGATACATTACCACTCCAAGTGCAAAGAACTACAGATCACTACTCTCTAATTTGCAGATGGTATCATGATCTTCACAAAACCGAACCAGCAATCTATTGACACCATTATGGGAGCACTTCAAAATTTCTAACTAATGACAGGGCTTAGATTAAATCATGGTAAATCTAGCATATTGTTTGCGGGGATTAATCCCATGCAGCAGCAAATCCTATCTTGCTCTGCTGGATTGCAGTTCATGGACCATGATATGGCTTATCTTGGTCTACCACTGTGTACTTCTAGGGTAACCCATGCTGGTTGTTTGCCCCTATATCAAAAAATAACCGCTGTCATGGGAAATTGGGCAAATAGATTCTTAAGTCAGGCCGGCTGGCTTGTTCTTGTCAAGTCAGTATGCAATTCTATGATGGTATATTGGGCCAGAACTTTTATTCTTCCAATCAAGCTTATGAAAATGGTGAGAAGTGCCATAATGAGATTCTTATGGTTTGGGACCATTCATAGCAGAAGGACCTTTCCCTGTTCATTTTCTACTATAGATAAACCTAAAGTTAAAGGGGGTTTGGGATTGTGCAATATTGAAGTTTGGAACAAGGCAGCCTTCAGTCGTCACCTTCATGCTCTGATGCAGAGGAAGAATAACTTATGGGTGAGGTGGATTCTCATGTATAATGTTGGAGCTAACAACTTTTGGCATATGGATCCTCCGCAGTCTTGTAGTTGGATTTGGAGAAACATCTTGAAGCTGAGATCCTCTTTTCTTCCCTTTGTTCAGATTGAGCTTTCTGCTAGGAGTTTTTGTAGTTTCTGGGATGAGCCATGGATTAGTAAAGGAATCATTCTTAATTAGATATTCACGTCTCAACAAAAATTTCAATCATCTATTAGCCTGAATGCATTAGCTACTGACCATATTGTCAATGGCCATCTTCTCTTGCCTTTCTCCAGTAATCAGATTATCAGAGCAATATGGAGACAATATGATGCCATCAATTTTGTCACGTGGGAACATGACACGGTCCTTTGGAATGGTAAAGATCATGTTATCTCTCGAATTTACAATGCTTTGCTTGACATGGATTCTGTGCCTAATTGCAAGTGGAGCAAGCCAATATGGGCTGCTTTCTCCCCAAACAGTGACAATATGATGCTATGGAAGGTGAGGAATAAAGCTCTGTTAACCAGAGATAGGCTAATTGGGTTAGGTATGGATGTCCCTTCCTTGTGTGTATTATGCCACACTCATGATGAAAGTTTGCAGCATTTGTTTTTTGAGTGTGAGTACGTTGTGCATCTTTGGAATAATTTGATGATCAGATTAGATAGGATGGTTGCCTTTTCTTTATATGCTGATCCATGGGCTTTCACTGAACAAGTGATTATGCAAAGCGATGAGGACAGTTTTTCTTTTTTGTTTTCACTGAAGAAGCTGTTGAAGAAAATATGGGAAGAAAGAAATAGGAGAGTTTTCAGTGGGATCCACAGGAGGCATGAGGTTTTATGGATAACACTGAAGAATGAAATACTGTTGGGGATGAGGGGTAGTGTGCATTCCTTCCTCAATCACCATATAGAGCCGTGGATCAGCTAGTCCACCCATGTTTTTCTATGTTTTCTACTATGTTTTCCATGTTTTTCCGTGTATTCACTGTGTTGTGTCTTCTTTTTAATAAATCTGGTAGGGAACCAATTTAACCCCGCTTGCTCTGCAAAAAAAACGATTAAAAATAATAATTTTCTAAAATATTCTAAAAACATCTTTACAAAACTTTCCAGTTTATACTTCGAAAATCTTTCTTTAAAACATGCTTAGTTTCCAGGAAAAAATACACTTCCCATCCGTTTAAAAATAAATCTCGCTATTATTTTAAAACAATTCACATTTCCTTTATAAATCACAATTTCAAACACTTCAAATTTTCAACCAATTTCTTGAATTTAATTCCTTTTAAATCCTTACTTAAAAATTTCTTTTATTTCCTTTTTAAACCCAATTTATTTTATTTATATTTAAATTTCCAGATTGGATTCACCCAATGATAGCGCAGCACAATTTAATTTTCAAATTAATCTATCACAGTATATAAATAGAACGCAGCATAACGAGATCTAAATCAATTTATCACAGGATATCAATGAGATATATCACAAAATATAAATAAAATCTCTATTTGTGAGGAATCCAGTTGGATCCCTCCAACCTGTTTCCCTGCATACACAGATATTAGGACAACCAATAGATATCGATTCAATCTGATAATAATTATCATATTCAACTAAACAACCAATCAAACATTTAAATATTAACTATTTAAATTAACTGGGATCCAAATGTGAGCTAGTTTAACACACCTTATATTTTCGACGAGCCTTCAAATTTAAATTAAATCGAAAGGCGTTCGATTTAACCTAAATTTTCACTTGCTCAGAATGATCCAAGACTTGCTCCGCTGCTTAGTACTCATTGCTGCGATTCCAGCGTCGTCAGTTTCGTCCAAATGTGATAAAGTACACACAATTAATAGAATTTTAAAGTTTGAAACAAATTTTAAAACAAATTCCCCTTTAATATAATTTATAATACCATCAGCCGTTCAACCTGAAATTCGAAATCAAGGCAGTAGGATCGAACAGAAGATCAGCAGCACACGAGCTTCTTCCCCCCGTGCTCGTTCGCAACGAAAACCACTAGAAGATGTTCGACTTGGAAAAGAGATCACGGCCGCATTTCCTACTTCTTGTACGCAAGACCAGGGTCGTTCGAACCCACAACCGCCTTCAATTTCTTCATGCCGCAACCACTATACACGACCGGAAATCAAACGGAGCACATCGGCTGAAGCCCTTCACGCGCCACCCCCAAGTCTCGAACGGCGTTGAACTCGAGCCCCCATGTGCCTTAAATTTCACGCTCGAACTCCACCACTTCCCGCACGATTTCTGGCCACCACGACGTACGATTGTTGATTCCGACCATTGGATCTAAGCATCTGTCCACTCTCTACAACAATCCAGTTGGGAGTTTCCCCTAAAAGTCGATAAGATCGAGAGGAAAATAAAGGGAAACAGAAGCAAGCTTCGGCCATTGATAGATAAAGAAGACAGCATTTCCAATAGGTTAGGGTTTGCTGATAAACGTGTATATATGTACGTTTTATAATTATTATTTTATTAATGTTCTCAAATTTTAACAGCTTATACAAACGAACTTCAAATCAGACATGCCGCTAGGCGATTTTAATGTTTTACCCGCATTCCGAACACAATGGAACGTGTTTCGGAGGCTAATTCGATCATATGCGTGAGTTACGAAAATAAACACTCAATTTTAAATTAAATTGATTAAAATAGTTTCTATGCGTTTTGAGCTGCCAGGGTCAAACGACAACTCCGATGGATGACATATGGAGTTCTACAAATGGACTAGTAGGAGGGGACGTATACATATATTTGTATTAGTGTTTTTTATTGTATTTCCGCTGTGTGACACTGTGGAGTCTTGACAGTGTTTAACTTACTATTATATGAGATAGTGTATCGGTTGAGTTTAATTTTCAGTTGTATAAACTCTGGGTTTTTTTATGTATAACTCTGTGAATCTTATATTAAGATGATTAGTTCACATTACTATTACCGTCTCTACTGTTTTACATCTGTATTGACTATTATATTTACTCTGATGCGATGTCAGGTATACGACATGTTATGTGATGATTTAATGTTACATTTTTCTTTTTTTCCATACTCTTCTCTTCTGTTACCTCTTCTTTATTTATTTTTCTTTCCTTTGACAACCGTTCTATATTTAAGGTGTAGGGCGATTGTCAAATTATGGATGAATTTTAATTTTTTTACCATATTAGATCTTTGTTGGGCCTACTAAGTCTAATTAATTTAGAATATTTCTAAATTTCTTTTAAATAAAATCTTTATTTTATTTACAATTATAAAATAGTATCGTATTATTAAATTTATGATTATATATATACGTGTATCATATACACATACACATGTATGTTCATGTGAAACATTTCAATCCGTGCAAGGTATAACATGCCCTTGTATAGATGCAGGAATTTACGTCGCAACGGACATTTCATCCAATATACAAATATATTGTCCTAATGTACGTTTGCATACTTTTACTTATATATATGCAATTTATTTAGCAAATCCAGCCGTCTTGTAGTGGGTTATACCACTGTATATAAATGTAGAACATGTGTCATGCACGTGCACAAAATAGCTATACGAGATTTTATAGCGGCCATACCACTTAAATACAAAACTAGTGAGAAGTAATAACGCCTCTCCAGCTAATAAGGAACCCTAAACGTCCTCCTTAGAGGGGTATCCACTGCTGTCATCAAATGACATAGACCTCATGACATGGATAAAACCATAAAACTAAGCTACTATATGTGGATGAAAGACGCCTGAATCAGAGGTATACAAAAAATTTCGATCCCAAGAATTATCTACTAAAAATGATCTATTGTTATCTCCATCTTCTCCATCACATGAAATTACAATACCATCTCCAATAACATGATAAAATAACAGCTGGGACTCCACATCTCCCTATAAACATATAATAACACCGAGACACTGGGGAATATCTCATCTCAGATTTCACATGTCCCCAAGACTTTTCCCTAGAGTTCCACTTAATCACCGGAGGGCCCATATAGTTCCACTTACTGATAGGAGAAACATTATGTCTAACTTCAGAAAAGCTGATATGTGGAAATGGAGGGGCCATGAAAGGAGTCAAAGAAGATGTCCAAGTTGCAAGATCATGCGATGAAGAGCGAACAACCAAAGACTAGGGAACCCATTACCTCGTAGAAGGACGAGGAAGCGGGATCTTAATCAGAATAGGATTCTCAGATAGAAGCTTACATACATCAATAGTGTGACAAAAGGAGTGACAGGCTGAGCAGATATCTGGTTTACAACTGTAATTCACATTAACAAGAGCATCAGCTAAATATACCTTAAGCTAAGACGGGAGAAGCTTCTCTAGAGTGATCTCTATCAACGCCTTAGCGTAAACTAGACTCTTTCTTGCCATAGTATTTGCATCAAAGCATTTGAGCGTACCAATGAGGCTTGCAAGCCAATTCAGGCCTAGCAAGGGGATGAAGAACGGAAGGGGTATGAGTAAAATGAGTTCAAATAGGGATGGAAAGAACATGACCTCTTACTCTATCAACCGTGGGACTCCATACTGTAATAATGAAAGGCTTGTTCTTAATAATAGACGGATGCGCTCCAAATACCCAAAGTTTTTCTTCGACAATAGAAAACTTGTATTTCTTAGACAATAGAAAACTTGAAATAGAACATACCATCAACATAGTTAACATGGAGACCTCCTGTAATTTTCTAATCACTACGACAATGGTTATGCACTTCCAAGTAAGAAGATTTCGAATCAAGAAAGAACTCCACCAATGATCTTACCAGAAATTAATACCGGCCTGTATAACTTCAGAGGGAGGAATCATTGCACCATCTAATTCAATAATTTCAAATGATCTGGGAGTGTTGTCAAGGCTTGTTTTTCCGTACCCTTTGAATCGACAATAAACCACTCCTGTCTAACTCAAATTGCACAAAAAGATGGAACATGAAGGATAATAAAGAAAATAGACAGAACAGAATCACACACAAATGAATAACATAAAATATTGAACAATATCTTTACAATGAAAAAACTTTTGAATACATATATCATATTCTAACCTAAATTCAGCTTGGACAGTTATAAACATCTATACTTACAATTGCTGACAAACGTCAAACTAAAACAAGCAAACCACAGCGGATAATGGAATATGTCCATACATAGATGAATATCTCCGGCTCTCATCTGTAAACTACAACCGTCTTCAACTAAACCTGAAACTACTCGGATCTAATTCGAGTATTGAAAATACCCGGATTAGGCTTGATAAATCAGCATGAGAAAAACTCGATAATAAATGACTGTGTCATATATCAGCCTCTGACTAAAATCCTTTGAAAAGAAAGAGTATCTCATAAGACCAAGCCCACACATAAACACAGACGGGTTTTACCTTATGATAACTTAAAACACTTTTATATATCAAAACATTTGATATTATTTCTAGTGACATTCCTTGAAAAACGTTTGTAATTGAACTTATTAATCTTATCGGAAATGGTTACACATATGACATTTCGACGAGACTCATTACGCCAATACAAACAAAACCGTAGGTTCTTATTGGAGAATGGATTCCATACAAATGACCAGGTGAAGGGACTGCCTTCCGATGGGTGCACCTCTATATGGATGTCCCGAGATACAGAACATCTACCCTCTACCAACACAAGACCGACCTACCTCTTTAACTAAGTAGTACCGAACATGTCATCCCCTGGTCGTTATCGACCTTTAACCGAGCGCTCATTTTCCATACAACACATTAATTTACATCACGAACGTCATAGCGGGGAAAAATATATCTAGAATGGGATGACCATACTCTAATTGAGTGATTCAATCAGCCTTACCGCATCTAACCCTGTTTTGGTCATTTTCAGTTGATGAGACTCGAGGCTACGATTGCTTTTTCACCTAGCACATCTTCTTTCACTTTGAATGCCACATTGCCATTCCATATTCACATGACTAATTTCTATAAACGTATAACTTCCTGAGATAGTAGTCTCGGGAAAGGGTGTTAAGCTATAAGAAGGTGTCTTCTTCGCCACCGACTGATATACATTTATAGAGACCACTCATTATGATTTAGAATGCAAGGTCAGATAGTCATCCACACAAGTTCCTTGTGGGACTGAACGAAACCGAAGGCACTTCCTCGGCCACTACTAGGCGAGAAACCCTTGTGGTTTTGAGGTTTTTCATAACAAAAAGACTACTGCTGCAATATAGTGAATCAAGAGTACAAGTAGTCCCTCGTTATTATTCTTCTCAATATCTCCGTCTTCAAAAATCTTTATTGTTCGAACATGTAAACTGGTTCGAAGTGGTTTTTGGATAGGAATCACCCAAATCTGACCCCGGTTCCTTTGAAATCCAATTATCGATAAAAAGTGAATATGAGTATGCAGGATCATTCGGTCTCTTTTCACTTTAATTCTTTTGGGATGATTCTGAAATCTCTTCCCTTTTGTCTTAGAGTAATTCTAATTTAAATCATTCTTTTTCTTTGGATAATATCTCAATTTTCCTCACTTAAGTATCGATCCAAATTCCTTAACTTTTAGGCGGGTCAAAAACAATGTTATTTAAGACATCATTTATGATAAACCCTAAATCATTCTTAGCAAAAAAAATTCAGTAAATAGGATCGTCGAAATTATTCATTTTGGAGATTGCTTAAATGTTGGATAATACCAATCTACTTTTATTTTGGAAACTCATACGATCTTTTTAGAGCATCTGGGATTTTCTTTCGATCTGTTCCACCCCTCGCCTAAAAGGAGAAAATAGAGACCAGGTAAGTTCAGTGCACTGGTTGCTCTATCCCTAACCTTAGTTAAACACCTTGTTTTATCTTCTCAGATCTCACAGGCGGGATAAATGCTCTAGTCGTTTTCGCATATTCGGTTATCAACTTTATTTTGGAATTGATTATAAAGATTCCAAATTATCTTTTAAATACTTATTCTTCCTTTTAAAAAATATCATAATTGATTCCAGGTAAAATCGTCACGTTTAAACTCATACTCAAAAAGTTACAGAATTTACAGCATAAAAGTGCTGCGGAAAGTGCTATTTAAGCTTATTTGATTTGAACAACTTTTAAACATTTGATAATTCATATTTTCCCATCCAAATCTCTTCTAAATTATTTAAATTTATCCATATTTTTCCATAATTAAAAACGTTCAATTAAACGTATTTTCCGTTATGGTCACTTAACTACATTAGCAAGATTTTTCTAGAAAATTGATTTGGATATATTTCAAAATCTACTCAGTGAAAATTTTATTTCCTTTCATTGTTTAGAAGATATGGATATAATAGCCCGGAATTTTCTTATCTCGAAGAATTTCGAGCTATATTCCACTCTATATACTCATTTGAACTTTTCGGCACGAAATCACGAACTACTATTGCGCGACGCACCTAGTTTTAACTTATTTTTCAATATTTGAAATAATCTATTTGAATTGAATTTTATCACTTATAAAATCATTAAAAATCATTTTATATCAATATTTTCACATTTTAAAGTATTTTAAATGTATTTCCACTATTTTCATATTATAATATTATTATATTCCTATTATTTTAATATTAAATTTTAAATTCCAATTTCAATTCTAACATCAAACTAAACTCAATTAAAACTTAGATTTCAAATAGAATTTCAATTTAGACTTAAATTTCAACCTTAATTTCAAATTCAATTTTCAAAATTGATTTCAATTTCACTATTCATCTCAATTTCAATTTCACAATCCTTTTTAATCCCATTTCACTTCATATTTCAAATTCTCTTTTATTTCTACTTTAATTTCAATTCTAATTGAAAAGAGACTTATTTTTTCAAAGTATCTAATATCACCAAAGTTGGTTCTATTTTTAACAAAGAGATCACTTAATCAAAAATGATAGAAATTTGATGTCCATATTAACATCACATCCATACAAACAATCATATGACATTAACATATTCAATACGGTTATAGTACAATAAATGTCATAACATTACTATGGATTATCCAACATTTAAACAATTGTTCAAACAACCATATCATAAAATGGTGATTATCTAGCATAGAAAATTAACTCAAAAATCAATATAAATTATATAGCGGTGAGAATTTTCTCACCTTCATATCCACTCCGTCAATCTTTTTTATAGGCTAGTTTGCTTCGTGCTTTTTCTTCCGAACATCTTGAGTTTGCCTTTTCCTCTCTTTCTCCTTTTCTTTTCTTTGATTTTTTTATATGTATGTGGCCGTGGGCTTGAGTGGAGGGTACGGTCTTTTGAGTATGGTGTGTGTGGCTTTGGGTAGGCAGGTAGGTGGGGTAGATGTGTGTTTTGAGGTGGGTAGGTGGAGTATTGGGTTCAGTCATGGGGTGTGGAGTGGAGTACAGCTTTTGTGGAGGTAGATAGGCTTTGGGGTGGCTCGGGTTTGGGTTTGTGGGTTAGATGTGTGGGTTTTGTACTCGGGTATGTGACGTGTAGGTGGTGTGGTCTAGTGTAGAGGGGTTTTTAGGTGGAGTGGGAAGCGTGTAGAGTCGTGTGAAGCTTGCTTGAGGTGAAGGGAGGAAATGAAGAAGTAGAAATTGGGAAATGAAGGGAGAGAATGGAGTTTAGGAATTTTTTAGCATAAAATGTAGTGAAACAAGAAGAGATTTTGGCTTGTATTTATAAGTGGTGAATTGAGTGGCAACCTTTGTTTACTTTTGGACTTTGATTAGCCTTGATTTGAGTTGCATTTCATGTGTGAAATGATGGGTTAGGAAGAGTGTGTTAAGAGATAAGGAGGTGTCATCTTCTTATGGTTTGTGAATATTTAAATGTATAAGTTTGCTCATTTTCTATGTATATGCATAACATCTCATTAATGAGAAAAGATAAAAGAAATGGTGCGGTTTATTAAAGAAAAATAAAATGTAATTAGCTAAATCATACCTTTTTATATATTTTTTAAACTTTCCTAACATAAATATTTTGTCTTTTAGTGACAAATTTAATGTGTTTTAAAGTTTTTAAAGTTGTTAATGTATATGTTATAAAGTAAACACATTTATTCAACGTTGCGACAGCTCGTTATGGTTGAAAACTGTGACAAATTTTACATTCAAAATTTGACGTTTTTGTTAAACTAAATATTCAAGTAAACCAAATTTAAAAATGAACTTTTTACTTCTTTTAAATAAATTAAAACATGTCTCATTATATTTTAAAATCATATTTGAATAATACCAAAATCTCTAATTTTACAGTGTATGTAAAACTGACAAAATGCGACAAAATTTGATTATTTTGGTAAAACGATTATAATATACTTTCAAATCTTTTAATATACTATTATAATCTTTATTAGATGTTTTTAATAAGATTTATCTTTTCAAATAAATATTTAAACCTATTTATTTAATTCTTTATTTATTTTTTTACAAAACTTAACTATTGTTGATTTGTTCTAAAATTCAAATTTATACTTTTTAAATTATTAATTATAAGAATAAAAAATTTCCCTATTATTATTTATTATATATAAATTATTTATTTAAGTTTTAAACCTTTTTAAATTTAAAACAAACGAAATTTCTCATTTTTGAAGTAGTGAAATTACGGGTCGTTACAAGTGTACAGCCCGGGGCTTCTTAGCAAAAAGGAGAATAGAGAGCCCATTTGTTTTCAGTTGTAGGAGAATTCAGTTCCAGTGCCAGAGGGGATGGCACTTGTTTTCCAGGAGAGTCCGATAAAGGAGTAGCAGGCTGAAAATTGAAAGTTGATTTAGGGGCATTTGTACAAGCAGATGGAGGGCATGCTTTCAAGCGGCAATTCAGTGCCAAGTATGTAACAATCCTTAACTATGACATCTCTATTCTTTGCAAAATCAGCAGCCGAAATTTTATCAATAGAATCGGTCACATTTTCAACGCTTGGCAAAATCAATAGCTGACAAAAGAGTGGAATGAGTTTGTTCACCTACACATAAATGAGGAATAGCGTCGACTTGATCCATTTTTGGTATAAGTTCCAAGATCGAATCAGCCAAAGTGCGAACTGGAAATGTGGGAGTAGTAAAAATATTGGTAGAAAGATTCGGGAACAACATCCCAACAAAAGTAGACTCACGAGAAACACACAAATTGGATTTATATACCTGGCCTGATCTTGTTAGAGAAACATCGCGATCCAGAAACCATTTAAACCTTTTCTTCTTCGGCATATGCGGAAAAAGCGATGAGGGGCACGGAAAAAGGAGAGAGGGAGGAAGGTTGAAACGGAAATGGGAGGATGCAGAAAATCAGAAAAAGAGAGACGCGAGAGAGATGGAATTGTAAGCGGCTGCCATTCTTTATATACATATATACACATGTGTATATGATGTTTTCATCTATACATATAAACTATAATTATTATTCAAGTAAATTTTGTGTGTATATATGTGAACATAAGTATTAAATATTAATAGTATATATTTATAATTATATACATAAGTATAAATAATTTATAATATATATATATATATATATATATATATATATATATATATATATATATATATATATATATATATATATGATGAATAATTTTTTGCTATAAGGCTAAAAGCGGTAATTGTTTAAATATTTTTTTAAGCATATATATGTATGTATGTATATTTATGTACATGTTAAGTACTTATTTATAATAATAAATATATATTTGTATAAATAAAATAAAAAATAATTTAAATACAATATATTAATACCTGGTCATGCACGTGGCTCCATTTTAATTTTAATTTTATAATAAAGTATAGTAAAACTGCACGAAAGTAAACTGGTCATGCACATGGCTCTTTACCCCTCATATGACCGCACCTTTTCACCTTCATTTGAGCCGAACCAACCAACATCCTTCATGGGCTACAAACCCATTTAAAATCCGAACAAAATATTTTACAATTAAATCCAATTTAATGTGTATCGATATCGTATATCGATTAATATATGTATAACTATTATTAACCTAAATGCTATGGCCAGAGACTTTGAGTCGACTTCAACTGACCGTAATACTAACCTCATCTAACAGAGGAGACGAATCCTCTCCTTAATAGTGTTTCACTTCCAGCGACTCCTCCGACCCAACTATAATCGTTCGATGGACACTGTCATGATTTAACTATCAAGCAGAGCTTCCACATTGACAGTCAATGGTATTCTCAAGTTAAAAGGAATTACGTAACTTTGTCACTTTGAAATTTTATGTTTAACATTAGTTATATTAACCAACAGAATACTTTTGAGTGACTCATTCTTTATTTATCCAATAACCATTAGTAAATAACCCCTTGGTGCCCCCCAACAGCCATGAATATTACACTGCCTAATATTTGGAGAGTATTACGTACTCTAGACTCAAGGATGTATTGATATCCAATCTCGATACGTCTTGACTAAGAATATTTAAAATGATGTATTCCATTGTAATAAATTACTCACGGTTACAACACTTCATAATTAACTTTGTAATTACTATCACAAAACATACAATTTTTGAATTTTCTATTAAATATACTTTTAATTGAATTAATTAATATAACACATTAAATCAAGTGTAAAATAGAAAGAACACCTTTTATTTTGAAAAGATTGGTTATCGAGTTATATATATGTAATAAATTATATAATTGCATATAGGGAATACCACTAACTCTATCAATCTTCCACTGGCACTTGGGGTCAATTATGGAACTTTATTCTAACTTCTCCAACCAGTTTCCTCAAAACCAATTGGGCCAATCAATCGGTGAATGGTTATGCTATTATGTTTCAATTATCTACCCTATGAATCAACTCTCTTCAATGCTGATAAACTTTTTTAACACGCGAAACAAGTCGGAGTATGTCTCTCGACTTCTAATGAACTCTCGCAACATATATAACAATGTTATGGGATTCTCAGCATTTGGAATCACCCTCGACTCAATGATAAATTTGTGCATTTACTATATATACATTACCCTTATTATGGTGCTAATCAACTTAGTGGACTTACCATTTTCAATGAATCACCCACAATCTCTTCTAATTAGAACATTTCCAACTTAAAAATTCCTAACTTGAATTAATTATTGACATATTATACTCAATATAGCTTATGAAGTTTGAGTTCGAACACTCATTCGTAAGGAGCTCGTTGTTTTTTAAACAATTCTCTAGTATTTCATAATATACGACAACGTCTCATACAATCATTTAGTGATATCAATTTGGATTTGATATTTGTTACATGTATCAAATACGTAAAAAATCACGATATTGTAGACAATATAACATGTATAATAATTCATATTTCAATGCATAAGGAATCCATCTTACATGTTCTGTATTAAATATTTTAACAGAATGTCCTTGAATATCATTTCAGACATTTTCAATATCTTTATATTTACTGTAAAAGTCATCATTTACAAATCCAATATCAAGTATTAAAACAGCTAAAGATGATTTTAACGAAGTACATCATTAACAAATAGCAGTGTGTTGTTTTCTTATGGTTTAGACATATCTATATACCTTTTAAGGTTCTTTCTTGTGAACACATGCTTCCTTTTCTTTTTGACTGATAATCACTATTTAATACATCTATTAAAACACTTGCTCAGTTTTGATGCTTTTCAAAATGATACATTCGTATCCATTCTTGGATCGTATCAGAAAACCCACAAACTCATTATTGATCTCACCGACTTCGAAACACTTTGGTTGTTATGTGCAAACAGTCTTGTATGAATTTATACTTAGAATTTTTTGTTATATAGAATTTTTTGTTTCAACACATATATACAAAAACATAAAGTCATACTAGACGATAATTTTATGAGAAAAATTCAAACCAACTTGAGCACATCGGATAGTGAATTTGTTACGTTAATTTGAACAATTGAAATTCACGGTGTTATTCTTGGCAATATGACCCACCATATTCAGACTGCATTTGTCTTTTTCTTAAAGACACATTTGGGGCATATGGATCATATCGCTTTGGGTACAACCATCAAAATCATATTTTGATAATGTACTAGAAATCTATTTCAGATCTGCATAACTAGCCATATCATGGAGTCGATACTCTTGATGCTTAAACGAATACTCTTGATGGTTTAATGTACAAGAATATTCATCGGACGTCTGAATGTATTGTGTTCGTTTGTGTCCGATCAATTTCATTTTATCCTTTATAATCTGTTTTATCTGTGGATCGTATCCAAATTTATTTTATACAATAATTTCTTAAAGAAATTCCTTCGCTACGAAGTTGGTATCTCTTGAAACAATAGTTTTTTCTCATTGTAACAGAATGGGCATTCATAAGCATTTTATACATATCTTGAACTCAAAGAAATAAATCTTATAGAAAAAAAAAATTCTACATGAAAATACATTTCGAAATAGAAATCATATTTCTTATTTTGATATTAAGTATCAATTATTATTATTATTACAGTTCTCATTTTCGATGTTTCTTTATGAAGTAGAAGTGACTATTCACTTTCTTCATCCCAACTATACCTTAAATCACATCTACTCTTGTACATTCGTAATTCTTTCTAAACGATCGAACCATTCAAAAAGAATCCCTTACTATGATATCATAACGAGCTCTTTACAAAAATGCATTTGATTATCCTTAATATTTGAGGGCAACAAAATATGATGAACCCTACGTAAACTGATCAAAATGACATTTCAGCGATCAAGTTCTTAGATAACATTTATATTGATATAACATTTATATTTTATATTTATATAACATTTATATTTAATATTCATTATATACCATAACCAGTATAGTATGACACATATATCATACACACACACATTATTTAATTGATTAACCTTTTAATTAAATTATATCAATTTCAAAATTCATTTCATATACATGCATGCATGCTTATGTTATTGTAACATTTCAAAACAACATAACGTATGTCAAAATATATAATACACATATATTTTTCATTAATTAACTTATTTAGTTAATTTATTTACTTTATTAACCTTATTAACAATTTTGGAAAAAATTAAACTAATACATATTATTTTTCAAACATTTTGAAAATTTTAATTATGTTATAACTTTTATAATACATGTACATCTAATTTTAAATTTAATTTTTAAATTTAAATCTTGTATTATTTATTTTCAAAAGTTTTGAAAATTAGCCCAAGGCTCAACGAGCAACCTTTTAGGCTCATAAAACTATTCGGGCCAGGCTGGTAGCCAAGTAGGGAAGAGTGCTTGATTACTCAAACCCAATCCTTCAGCACTGCCTTTCTTAGACACCCTGCTAACTGGGTTGTGAGCATAATTGGTTAACGTAACATGCCTAATTTAGACCATATTGGTTATTGAACTACAATACCATTGTTGGAACTTGGGTAACCCGCAACGGAAGTTATGGATGAATTTCAATATTTTTACCATATTGGATCTTTATTGCCCTATGAAGTTTAATTAATTTAGAACATTTCTAAATTTATTTTAAATAAAAACTTTATTTTATTTAAACTTATAAAATAATATCATATTATTTATTTTATGTTAGAATATATATATGTGTGTGTATCATATACACATATGTGTGTGTGCATGTGTAACACATCAATTCATGCAAGGTATAACATGCTCATGTAAAGATGCTGGGATTTACATTGCAACGAACACATTAGCTCACCCGATATACAAATACATTGTCCAATTTATGTTTATATACTTCTACTTATATATGTATAATGTTTACAAATAATACATACATTCATATATATATATATATATATATATATATATATAATTTTTTTAAATAATTTTGTATAAATGCATATATATAAATATAAGTAAGAAATATTAATAATATATATTTATAACTATATACATATGTTTAAATAATTTATAAAATGAATATATTAAATTATTATTTTTGATGTGAGGCCTAAAATAGTACTTGTATAAATATAATTTTTTAAATATATATTTATATATAAATGTATATATTAAATACTTATATATATATGTGTGTGTGTGTATAATAATAAATATACGTTAATACGAATTAAATAACTAATTTAAATAAAATAATTAATACATGTTCAGGATTTTGTTTTTTTCAAATTTAAAATATATCTATTATGATAAAACCGAAAATTATTCAAAATTAATAAAATAAATATTTTTCAAAACTAAATTTGAATTCTAAATTTCCAGCAAATTTTAGATGATAATTTCATAATATAAGAATATATATTATAAAATTTTATAATTTAAAACAATTTAAACTTCTAATTTTTGATTTATTTTAAATATTTTAAAATATAAAGAAAATGTTTTTTCCCTACCGAAAGCATATTCTATATTAAACTAATTTTATAAAATATAAAACATAATTTATAATACATATATGCATTTATATAATTATTCATATGATTAATTAATTTAAAGTTGTTAAAAAATAATATGTAAAATTATTTTGTTCCAGCCAAAAATATTATACCTATTAAACATTAGTATAAAGTAATATCTAATTTATAGATTCTATATATATGAATAATATATATATTAAATTATTTAAAAATGTTTTTTTATGTCGAGCCATATTGCGCATAGGCGCGTTTACATAAAAAATGTATTCTTTTGTTAGACAAATGCACACACATACAACCAATTAATATTGTGACAAAATATTTATATTTTGAAAACCTCACCAAACTAGAAGTATGATATATGAAATAAATATTATAATTATAAATTAATATTTATAAACATGTTAAGAATGTACCTTATAGCCAACGCCTGTAAATACACCTTGAAATGATGAGATCTGATCGTTAAACCGATTTTTAATTTAGAAGAGTGCTAGTCCACGAACTGTTGACCACAAACTGTCAAATAGCACTTGATTTGATTTGATCTGCACTTGAATTGATGGAGGCTGGATAGTTTAGAGATCGGCCAGAAATGAATGAGAATGGAGGCACTAAAAGTCATTGAAAATGTGAGGGTAGAGATCTCTATATAGAGAAAGAAAAATGTTAGGATCAAGATTTATACCCATTCTCCTTCCATCTTAGTTATCCAAATTAAAGCCCCTTTTCCCATTATATGACTGCACCTTTTCACCCTCATTTAAGTCGAACCAACCAGCCTCCTTAGGGCTTTAAACCTATTTAGAGTCCAAACAAAATATTTTGCAAGTAAATCTAATATAACACATAACGATATTATATATCGCTTAATATATTTATAACTATTATAGAAATATTTAATAATTTTTTTCATAAAAATCAAAATCAAGTTTAATACCTAATACTTCATAAATAAAAATTAATTTAATTAATTTATAACAATTACAAATTAATTAAATCGTTTTGGTCCAAGGAGAATTTATTGTTTCGATTGTGTGACTCGTTTGGTGTAAATTTGATCATAACCATTTGAACATAACGGTTCACACATCACTTAGCAGGCGATGTAGCATTTTGGCCAAATTTATCGCTTACTTGGTTTTGATAAAATCCAATTTTACTTTGTTAAGCATTATTTGGTTGTGACTATTATTTACACTGATTTTCTTCGTTAAATCTATATCACTTTGGACTTATGGAATTCTGTAACGATCAAAACTCCAATATTATCCAGTTCAACTCTAAAGTCCAAACACAAAGTCAATGGTTTAATAATAACAATTATTATTAACTAAAATGCTCTGGCGGGAGACTTTGACCTTGAGTGGACTTTAGCTGACCAACGGACGAGACGAATCCTCTCTTCAATAGTGTTTCACTTCCAATGCTTTCACTCGACCCAACAATAGTCGTTCGACGGACGTCGTGCCAAGATTCAACTATAACCAAAGCGGAGCTTCCATATTGAAGATCAACGGCATTCTCAAGTCAAGAGAACTGTGTAATTTTGTCACACCGATATTTTCTATTTGACCTTAGTTACATCAACCAACAGAAAACTACCGAGTGAGTCATCTTATAGTTATCCAATAAATATTAGTATGTAACCCCTTGGTGCCCCTAATAGCCATGAGTAATACATTGTCCAATATTTGGAAAGCGTTACATACTCTAGTCTCGACGAATATATCGATATCCAGTTTCGATACATCTTGACTAGAAATATTTAAAATGGTATACTTATTTTCATTGTGATATATTACTCATGGCTACAACACTTTGCAACTACAGTAACTAAATATACAATTTATGGATTTTCTATTGAATATACTTTAATTAATTAATATAACACGTTATATCAAGTATATAATAGAAAGAAAACACCGTTTACTTCGAACAACATAGAATATCAAGTCAGATATATGTAATAAATTAAACAATTGCCACTAGGGCATACCTATAACTCTATCACTTTCTTTCCCAGTTATTCTTAATTTGTCCTCATTAAGAATATATTAAAATTCGATTATCATCTTGTGGTGGTTAATGCACGCCTTCTTGCGGGAACTTGCTCGTTCTATTTATATATTACTTTCGAATATTCAGAAATATAGGTTCTTACTTCCCATCTGTCTAGATGAAAAGTACGTCATCAATCGACAATACAACAAAATCAACAACCATAGGGCTGTCTAGGCCAAGCAAAAAGATTTAAGTGCCACCCAACTTCAGGGACCCTTCTATGTGTCATGCTCATGCTCCTCTTAAGTCAACATCTACGGTATGACCTACATGTAATCGGCGTAGGTGTATAAATTAAACTCAATTTATTATCTATCCTTTTTTTCATAATATGGTTTCCACTACTTCAACAATTGTAATTTGTAGAGTTTGACATGTAATATATATATATATATATATATATATATATATATAACTCTAAGTAAAATACAAATATGTTCACTCGGTGTATCCTAATTCTCACGATCGACTAACTTAAGCTTTGATACCAGATTTAACAATCCGCACCTTAATGAGCTCGTTTTCAACAAGATCGAAAACTCAAGCCAATTAAAGTACGGATCATTGGTATTGGTAACCTATAGTAAACATAAGTATGTCAAAGTGCAACCTATATGAACTCACAGCGGAATAGTAAAATATAATAAAATAAATATACCGACTAAAGCTACTACCTTATAACCAATATTATTCCTTGGATATCTGATTGCCTTGTCAGTACAGAGCATGATTGGGCAGACCTGTCTATCTACCATTCCTATCTTGTAACGGTATCATGTCCATCTAAATCTATCATATAGGTTGTAATGAGAAGGGGGTCTGAACAACGTTATAACGACTGCTTAATTACATACTTTATCCATAACACTAGTTTATACCGATTGATTTCCATAAATGTGTCATGTATACTATTTATGAATTAGTCATTTAATTCCATATATATGTACGATATATCCAACCTACTCCTCGATATAAGTATATACGTGCATATATAAGCGTCATTGTACTTCCCAAGAGGAAATCTTGGTTATTTAATGATTCTTAAATACGGAAGAGCATACCCGATGACCATTTCATACCTCGACAACGAAGCGAACCCATTCATAACGTAATCGATGGAAAACCGACCTTAGCTATGAAGGCCAATGACTCTATGATACAGTTTTATAATTTAATTAGCTATATTACTAAAGCGTCTCAAATGCTTATCTAAGGGTCAACTAGCGGACCTCCAACCAAACAAATAAGCAACCAAAATTTGAGGTCACTACATATTTCATATGAACTCTATGCTAGTAAGAAGTGTAGTCCATTCAGGATTAATCCAAGTCATTGTTAACGATCGCTCGGGACCGATATTGGCCTTTACCTATGTCCAGTCCTAGTCCATAAATAATGGTTTATTAACAATGCTAATATAATATCGACCTCCAAACACAATCCTTATTTAGATTTGCCTAATGCGAATCAAGGGAAATGCTCACTTCTGCTTACTTAATTCCATTGGTTTGGAATTGAAGCATACCCTACTTCCCCAATTAGGCATTGTTGTAGATTATCTATGACTTTTTAAATAGGAATGAGGCAGATGCTACAGCCATTTAATACCTCAACCTCGAAGTAAATCCATTGACCCGATAAGGTACTTAGCCATTTAACACTTCAAATCTGAGACAAACCTCTTAGTGTACTTTTCCCAAACCTATAAGTGAATGTATATCACCACAAGTCTTATAGTTGAAGATTTGCACACTAGTAATATGTATACACAATTGTTGGTAGTCTCTCGCGGAGGATAGACTTTTGTTGTGCAAGTTTACTCACCTCGCATTCCAAACTATACTAAACCAATTCATTTATAATCAATCCAAATATTAGCTGGGCCCACTAATTCACATTCGTCGCAAACATATTATTACGACTATATAATTCCAACAGTGGAAATTATTAAGCCTTCTAAGTTAATTTGTTAATACTGGTTTATTTACTTGTTGTGAACTTTGTATTATTATATCGTTTAATGATTTTATCTTTCATTTCCATTAATGTTATTAAATGTCTTTATTGCTTATTTTTTCTTAAATTAATGCACTTTATAAATGGTCTTATATAGTCAAATTAGAAAAATATTATTGACATTTGTCCATACGTTTTAGAATTAATTTATCATGCCTATTTAATTTCCTTCATCAATGTTGTATTTGGTCTCTAAAATTTGTTAAATGGGTTAATACCCGTATTTGCTTGACTATTATAACTTCCCATTAATTGTGTAATTATTGCCCTTTAACATTGTAACTTCCATAATTACTTCATTTATTACATTAGTCGTATTCTAGCGTTTCATTTGTAATTAATATGATAACGTACAATTAATTACATGTTTCCTTATATATTTATTTATGTTGTAATTGATGTTTATTATTTGTTTATTTTTCAAACTTATATTTTACCTTTATATATATAAGGTAAACGAGATTATTTATATTTCCACTTGTAACTTTTTTTTATTTTTTACATTAAGGGATTTCTGGATACACACTTATGTGTAAATTTCAAACTTTTTTATTTCAACATTTTAATGCATTGGACCGTATCTTTCTCAAGAAGGAAATGTAAACTATCCATAAATTACCAGAAAGTGAGATTGTGTTGCTTCTATAATCTCAAGTAATTATTTATTTTTATTTTTATTGAAATAGATAACACAAACTACGGAAAAGGCATCCCTACTTTGCAAGTCGCTTTCATTTGGAAATATCTCTTGTTAATTCAATGATACACTTTTCATATATAATTATGAGGTTGGACAGTTTTTGGAAATTCACATGGCAATCAATATAATTAAATTGTGCATTCTACAAATCCAATGAATTAAAATATAGAAAATTTATATCCCAAATCAAATGAGAGCTTTCCAAATGAATGATTAACAGTTTACAACCCAAATAACAAAAATCTGAAAATAAACTACCCGATTCTATCAATGGCATATTTCAAAAATATTAGTGACTATTATCCCTATATTTCAAATCTAGTGTGTATATGCCATTTTACCAAAGTTAAGTAATTTCTAAATATGTAGGCAAGAATTTAAATTAGATATATTCATTTCAGCCTATAATTTAATGGTTTTTGCATAGGCATGATAACAAAATAGAATTTCAATGACATAAATTTAGTATTATGTAAATCACATAGCTTTCCAATCACATATTAGCTTTAAATCCCTAAATCAAAATACATTCTTCTTGCTTGACTCCTTTTCTTATCAATCAAAAATATGTATTTAAAAGTGTATGCACACCTATTACATTTGCAGATCTGATAGGGATTTAACTCAAGTGGAATATAAATTTAAAATTTCTAAACTTACCTATTTCACAGAATTGATTCACTCCTTCTTTTCTTCTCTTTTATTTTATATCCTTCTCCAATACACACACACACAGATATATATATATATATATATATATATATATATAATACTATTTTTATAATTTCTACAATTAGTGGAGAAGAAAAAAGGGCAAAGCTCAACTGCTCGGTTCAGAAAATATGACAAAAAAGTGAGGTGTTATGCCTATATTATAGTCATTGGATTATTATTTATTAAATCCTGAATATTTAGGCCAAGGTTCAATCAACGCGGCCCTAGCTAACCTGTATACCACCTTACATAGCAATTGACCAGCCATTATCAGGGTCGATCGGTCGGTCTCGAAATTTAACGGTGTTATTTATAACATTATTTAATACGATTTTGAATTATTTTTATTGTTTTTGATCTGAAAACTTCAAACACTGATAGTTTTTTCTTTGGAACTCCAATCGTAAAACTTTATACATGAAAGTTGATCAGAAGAGTGTCACGAACGCAATGGTGCAAGTTTCATGATCAAATTCTGATGTTTTCTCAGATTCCATTTTGGAGCCTTATAAATTATTTATTAATTCTTTTAAAATAATTACTGTTTATTTTACAGGGTGTTAAATAAGAAGTAAAGCATAAAACCACGATTCATATAACCGTCTACCATGAGCGATAAACAATCTCAAATACTATGAAAACTGATATGGTAAAGGACATATGGTATGAAGAATCATGCCTAACCCTTACCTACATCAAAGAGTTAAATATATGCTAATCTACTATCACCATAAAGGTGTACTATGTCTTAAGTACAATACAGGGTGTTTAGGTATCCACATCCATAATACCAATGTCCTATAACATCCCTATAATGATAAACAAACATGGAAAACATAACATCCATCAAACAATCTGTTGATACACGAAGGTTTTGATCAATGACAATAAGCTTCAACAAATAGGAAGAGAATGCAAAAGCTAGAAGAAGATAGATGAAGACCAAAGTATAAACATTAGTATGATTTTTCTATGTGTCTTAGTCTAGATTATTTGTTAAAATCTATCCTCAAGAGATTTACACGAACATTAGAACACAATTCATAAAAACTTCATTCACATGTTCACTGTGCATACTTTTATACTTCAGTCGACTGAACAGACATGGCCAGTCGAATGAAACTATACACATATACAAAAATGCACAGTTTCAGTCGACTGAATTACCTGTGCAGTCGACTGAAATTGTTCCTGAAAATTTTTCTTTGTATTTCAGTCGACTGAATCTCCTGCTCAGTCGACTGAATTTAAACCTGCGAATTTTCTCTGAAAAGACACCTTCTTCTTCCCAAGAGTTGCAACCATTCATCAATGGAAATGGAAGCATCTCTTATTTGCAACCTTTGACAACGTGTGCATCTCTTCTACAAGTATAAATTCATGATTCTAACATCATTTAATTCACCGGATTCTCTTGCTTTAATCTTACTATTCTCTTGTTCATATTCTCTAGATATTCCCAAAGCAATCACCAATCTATTGCTTGAATCACTGTTTTTGTTTATAACATTCTTTTGATTCATAGCAATTCACATTTCCTAAATCTTCACAAACACATTGCATATTCTCGAGGATAAGATCATAGGAATATTGTAATACATTAGACTCATTAGTGTTGACAAGAACACAACAAGTCGAATATTGTATTTTAGTAATTGAGTTGAAGTCCTCTTCGGTAGTTGAGGCAAGAAATCCCGTTCGGTTGTTCGGGTAAGTTGTAAACCTATTCCTCCGGGTGAAGTGAGGGTGTTAGTTAGTGAAATTCCTAAGAGAAGCTTAGGGACTGGACGTAGGACGAGAGGTCCGAACCAGTATAAAATCCTTGTGTCTCCTTGCATTTACCTACTTTATCTACCTAGACTATTTCATTATTCCATATTACACGATCCTACCGCATAGCCCCCTCTTTCAATTGGTATCGGAGCAAGGTTGTCCTATAACCATAACACCGTTATTAGACATATTGATAATATGGAAAATAATGCAAGTACAAGCACAACATCTGCCTATAGTTCTACATTTGCGGAAGGACAATCTACCCAAAGACCTCCTATATTCAATGGACTAAATTATAACTATTGGGCTACAAGGATGAGGGTTTATATGCAAGCAACAAGTTTCGAAGCCTGGAATGCTACTCAAGCAGAGTTTGTTGCACCCACGACCGATTATCCTACTTGGACACAAACTCAGAAGAATGAAGCAAGTGCAAATGCTAAAGCTATGAATATGTTTTTCTGCGCCTTGGATAGAAATGAACTCAACCGTGTTAGCATATGTACTACTGCATATCAGATATGGGAAACACTTAAATTCATACATGAAGGCACAAACAAGGTTAAACAAACAAAGATATCCATATTGAAGAATCAATTCCAAAACTTTAGAATGCGACAAAATGAATCCATCAATGACATGTACTCAAGATTTCAAGACATTCATCATGCTCTAATCGGACTAGGAGAAAGATACACGGACTTTGACATTGTGTCTAAAGTTCTAAATTCACTCACTAATGAATGGGAGAGAAAAGTACTAGCAATCGAGGAAGCAAATGATTTATCTACAATGAAACCAGAAGAATTGATTGGAAATCTTATGTCGTATGAAGTAAATATGCAAGCTAAAAAGGATCAAGCTCAAGAAAGAAAGAATATTGCTTTTCATGCGGAAAAGGAAGAATCAGAGTCTGAAGATGAGGATCTAGCATTTATTGCCAAAAATTTCAAGAAATTCCTAAAGTATAGAAAAGGAAACAAAAACGGATTCAAAAAGAATTTCTTGAACAAACCATCATCCTCAAATATAGAATGCTTCAATTGTCATAAGAAAGGACATATCCAAAAAGATTGTCAAGAACAAATGAAGGAAAATCAGAAAAACTTCAACAACAAAAAAAAGAAGGATAAATTCAAAAAGAAGGCATTTTCTGTAACATGGGACGATTCAGATTCATCATCATCCGAAAGTGATAGTGATAGCGACAATGAACAAGCAAATGTATGCTTCATGGCTCAAGAATCTGAGGTAAATAATTTAACTTTCGACGATTTAATTGAATTAAGCACTGAACATTTAAGCACAATAAAAATTCTTAAAAAAAATTAAGGAAATTCGTGAAAATCAAAACAAAGCTGAGTTTGAGAGAGATATGTTAAATGATGAAAAGAAAATTCTTGAAGAAGAACTTGAAAAAGTTCAAGCATCTTATTCAAATTCGGAAACTCAATTATCACTTTTAAGTCAAGAAATTGAAACTCAAAAATTAAAGAATGATATAATTATTTCTGAAAATCATGATTTAAAAACTAAAATTAAACAAGTTGAGTTAGAAAATAGTAGTCTTCAAACTAGATTAGAGAACATCACTAAAAATGTTTCTAACTTTAACAAAGGAAGAGAAAATTTATCTAAGATTTTAGAAAATTCTCAATCCTCTTCAAATAAACATGGATTAGGATATAATAAGGAGTCAAAATTCCTAAAAAGAAAAATACAAATTTTAAAAGGAATATGGATTCAAAACAACAAAAATTAATTAAGAAACCTATTAAAACAAACGTACAAAACAAGGTAGTTACAATTTGGGTACCAAAAACTAACAATGTATTAATAAGAAATAAATATATTAAAACATTTATGGATAATGTTCATCATAATAAAAACTATATTTATAAAAAGGACACTAAACCAAACTGGGTTTGATTTCCTAAAACTCTAACTTCTTAGGACCCTATTAAAAAGTGGGTACCAATAATTTCATATTTATTTTCAGGTCCCACTTAAAAAGAAGAAATGGATATTAGAGAGTGGTTGTTCAAAACACATGACCGGAGACAAAGATATGCTTACAAACATCACATACTTTGATGGTGGCTCGGTTACCTTCGGAGACAATTCAAAAGGCTATATCATTGGCAAAGGAGATGTGAACAATTACGGTACATCAAATTTACCTTTTATAACAAATGTTTCATTAGTTGAAAATTTAAAACATAATCTACTTAGCATAAGTCAATTATGTGACAAAGGTTTTAAAATAACTTTCTCGAATAATAAATGTAGTATTTTTGATCAAGACCAAAATCTTATATTTGAAGGAAAAAGAGATAGAAATATTTATGTTCTAAATATTAATATTAATCATAATTCAAGTATGTGTTTACTTGCCAAAGATAACAATCCTTGGTTATGACACAAAAGATTTTGTCACATAAATTTTAAAACAATTAGAAAACTTTCTAAAAACGAATTAGTAAGAGGATTACCCAAAATAAATTTTAAAATAAATAATTTTTGCGATGATTGTCAAAAAGGGAAATTAACGAAATCATCTTTTAAATCTAAGAAAAATATTTCAACTTTACAACCATTAGAATTACTACATATGGATTTATTCGGACCAACACAAGTTCAATCCATTAATCATAGTCGATACGTATTTGTAATTGTTGATGATTTTTCAAGATATACATGGACTATTTTTATGAAAAATAAAGGTTACACTTTTGAGCATTTCAAAACATTTGTCAAAAGAATCCAAAACATTAAAAACTTGAAAATTAAAAATATTCGAAGTGATCATGGAGGCGAATTCGAAAATGAAGATTTTGAAACATTTTGTAAAAAGAAAGGAATTAATCATAATTTCTCTTTTCCTAGAACTCCTCAACAAAATGGAGTTGTAGAAAGAAAGAATAGAACATTACAAGAATGCGCAAGAACATTGTTAAATGGGTGTTCTCTACCAAAACATTTTTGGGCAGAAGCAGTTGCTACTGCATGTTATGTATTAAATAGAATTTCAATTAGACCTTTAACTAAAAATACTTCTTATGAACTATTCAATAATAAAAAACCAAATATATCTTATATTAAAATATTTGGATCAAAATGTTTTATTTTAAATACAAAATATCAAATAGGAAAATTCGATTCAAAAGCTGATGAAGGAATTTTCGTAGGATATTCTGAACGAAGTAAAGCATATCGAGTATTTAATAAACGAACAAACTTAATTGAAGAAACTTTACATATATCTTTTGATGAAAACTTTAATAAAAATTTAAATATAAAAGATGATGAAGAATTAATAAATATAGAAGAAATAAACCCTGAAAATAATAATGAACTAAGATCTCCTCCTAGAATATTACGAGATCATCCAACTCAAAATATAATAGGAGAAATAAATTCTCAAGTTAGAACAAGAAATCAACTAAATCAAATGGGTCATGTGGCTTTCATTTCATTTATAGAACCTAAAAATCCAAAAGAAGCATCAACAGATGATTATTGGATTTTTGCAATGCAAGAAGAATTAAATCAATTTGAACGTAACAATGTTTGGGAATTAGTTCCCCGTCTGAATAATCAATCAGTAATTGGAACAAAATGGATTTACAAAAATAAAGTAGATGAACAAGGTAATATAACAAGGAATAAAGCAAGACTACTAGCACAAGGGTATAATCAAGAAGAAGGTATTGATTTTGAAGAAACATTTGCTCCCGTTGCAAGATTGGAAGCAATACGTATACTATTAGCCTTTGCTTGTTTTCACAATTTTAAACTTTATCAAATGGATGTTAAAAGTGCATTTTTAAATGGTTTTATTAAAGAAAATGTATATGTAGAACAACCTCCGTTATTTATACATGAAAAATATCCGGATCATGTATTTAAATTGAAAAAAGCACTATATGGTCTTAAACAAGCTCCTCGTGCTTGGTATGAAAGACTTAAAAGTTATTTATTAAACTCAGGATTTAAAATTGGAAAAGTAGATCAAACACTTTTTATTAAAAATACTGCCAAAGATATTTTAATAATTCAAATTTATGTAGATGATATTATTTTTGGTTCAACAAATGAAAATTTGTGTAAAGAATTTTCAAAAATAATGACTAATGAGTTCGAAATGTCTCATATGGGAGAACTATCTTATTTTCTCGGACTTCAAATCAAACAATTAACAAATGGAATTTTTATAAACCAAGAAAAATATTGTGATAATTTAATAAAACGATTCGGCATGGAAAACACTTCTGCTAAACCTACTCCTATGAGTACCACTACACATCTCGAGCGAGATGAAAATGGCAAAAGTGTTGATCAAAAATTGTTTAGAAGTATGATAGGTTCTTTGCTCTACTTAACCGCTAGTAGACCTGACATAATGATGAGTGTTTGTTTGTGTGCACGTTTTCAATCCGATCCTAAAGATTCACACTTAAGAGCAGTAAAACATATAATGCGATATCTTAACCAAACTAAAGATTTCGGTCTTTTCTATCCAAAAGAATGTTCGTTTGAGTTAGTATCATTCAGTGATGCTGATTTTGGTGGATCCCGAACGGATAGAAAAAGTACAAGTGGTACTTTCCATTTCATTGGAAAATCACTTGTGTCTTGGTTTAGTAAGAAACAAAATTGTGTCTCACTTTCCACATGCGAAGCAGAGTATATATCAGCTGCTTTACCTTGCACACAAGTTATATATATGCAACAAACACTTAAAGATTTTAATATAAATTTAACAAATTCAACAATATATTGTGATAATACAAGTACCATAAACTTATCTAAAAATCCAGTTAATCACTCTCGTACAAAACATATAGATATTCGCCACCATTTTTTACGAGACAATATCGAAAAAGGAATAATTAATTTAGAACATATTTCTACCGAAAATCAAATTGCCAATATATTTACTAAACCTCTATTAGAAAACTCCTTTATAAAACTTCGACGATAATTACGTATAATATCCTTTAAAGATATCAATTAAATTTAGTTTTAAAATATTCAATCATTTCAGTCGACTAAAAAATCTGTTCAGTCGACTGAATGAAAATATCCAATATTTTTCAGAAATATTATATGTTACATTATGTAATTTTTAAACCACACTTTTTAAAAAACTGAATTATTAATATGAACCATACTTTGCTATCAACATTCTCCTAACCACTAAATCATTATGCGGTTACAAATTTTAAATAAATTATACCCATTAGTTATTTAGTAAAGCTCAACTATAAATAAATTCAAAATTTTTTATTTTTTTTTTCACATCTCGATCTTACAATTAAAAGCTTAATCAAAATTCAATACAAAATGTCATCAAACAACTCCTCTCCAATCAATATCACCTCGTCAGTTGATAACACTCCAACATCGCCAAAACTTCCCACACCAACACCAACACATGAGCTGGTTTACAAATGGGAAAATTATCGTACTGGTTTCACACCAGAATCTAAAAAGGCAAAATGAGGACTATTTATTTCCCCTGACACAAAAAGAAAGATTGATGAAATTCATCACTTTCAACAACAACAAATAGGTCTTCAGCGAGAGCTATACTTCGAGCAAAAAGTTACGGCACGATGCTTGAGTTTTCTAAAGCAAATCGGTTTACGCTTCTGTGGATCAAAGAAGAATCAAGTGGCTGAACCTCTACCTCGCCCTGTTAGCTCACTTGATCCGTCTTCATCTTATCATACACCGGTTGATCCTGTGAATCCTTGGATGTCGCCTAAAACTCCTCAATATAGTCCGAATTCATGGGATATAAATTACATGAAGAATGAAGAAAAGAAAATTCCAAGTTCATCTCCAAAGAAATAGTTAAATGTTGAAATATTTTTGTAACTATTCCTTTGAATAAATTGTTGAAAATTCAAAAATTAACTAAAATAGCAAACATTGCATGTTTCAGTCGATTGAATTCCCCTGCTTAGTCGACTGAAAATATGACAGAAAATCACATTTGCAAAGTTCAGTCGACTGGAACCATCTGCACAGTCGACTGAAAATTCAACAGCAAAATTTTTGTAACAAAATTCAGTCGACTAAAAGTACTGCTCAGTCGACTGAATATATCACAGATCACTTCGGCCTTTGATTCAGTCGACTGAACAGAACATTTCGTCGACTGAACGCTGCTTCCCAGGCAGAATTTCCCCTTTTAACCACCAAATTTTACCATACCTATTCACTTTTACCTCCTACAAACCTTCTTCCTCAAATCTATTCGAAACCCTAGCTCTCAAATTCCTCAAAATCAAATCAATTCTCACCAAAATGGCACCAAAAAGATCAAGAGCCTCATCTTCTTCATCCTCCGAGCCAATTGATGCTCGAATAGCACAATGGCTTTATGATGGAACTGCTGTCACCCGATGGAACAAGATGAAGAATTCTCGAATTTTTGAACATTCTTTCGTTGATTTTCAAAGTTTTCATACCTACAATCTTCAAGCATTCACAGATCCGGCAGGTTTAACTCCACTTCTAGATTTAAAAAGAAATGATCATGCCATTAATCGTGTAATGGTAAAATTATTTTATGCTAATCTTGATCTTGGACACCAAACTCCAAGAAATCCAAACAATAGTGTTTGGAGCATGGTATGTGGAAAGAAAGTTTGGTTCTCCTTGGATAGAATGGCACACATTTTAGAGTCCCCAAATGTTGGGAGAAAACTTGAGGAGATTGAATTCAATCCACACATTCATGACAACATCAACCATCGATTTATGGAAGATAACATCAACTTTAGGGATTTTAAGTCCACTTCCCTTCGACCTATGGCAAGAATCCTCCATAAAGCCCTAATGAGAACGGTTACTCCTCGGACGGGCTCATACGAAATTGTCTACCCAAACAACTATCGAGCTTTATATGCTGTTTTTGGAAATATTCAAGTTAATTGGGTACAACTTATTCTTGATGAGTTTCTCACTTTCAACAATGGCAAGATGCGCACTATTTATTTTGGAGAGTACATCATGCGACTTCTCCTAAATGTCGATACGCCATTACCTGAATCAGAGAATACAATGGTCCATCAGATTAATCATCGGGCCATAAGCCTAATGCAACTCCCATCTCGACCTTCTCGCATAATATCACTTGCCGAATGGGAAGTAAGGCATCAATAACAACAACAACAACAACAACAACAACCTCCTCAACCTCGCCACGAAGAACATCTCGAGCAAGATGATGAAATTCGTCTTGTTGACCCAAGCTTCACTACCAACCAATCCTTGAGGATATTGTCAAGAAATCAACAAATTCTTGACACTCGTCTTAAAAAGGTAGATCATAAGCTTGATAAAATCAAAGGATTCTTCAACAAGCTTTGGGATGCAATCTCGTGCTCAAGCACCACTACTACTTCAACATCTCGCGGCAAACGTCCCGCACCCACGTTTACATGGACGACATCCGAAGAGCATACAAGTAGCAGCGCAAGCGGAGCTAGTTGTGGCCAAGGAGGAAGAGCACCTAGACCACCAATAGGAGGACCCGTCATACGTGAACCAACTGGAAGGGAAGGTTCATATGACTGGGATAAGGATGAGTGATTTTGTTGTTTTGATGTCTATTTTTAAACTTTCTAATGGCTTGTATAAATAGCTATTTTATGCTTGTCTGTCATAACATTTTTATTTCTCTTAGTTCATGCTTATATTCTCTATGATTTAGTGATTGTTTTGATATATTATTACTACTGTTAGTTTTTCCTTTTTGTCGATGAAAAAGGGGGAGAAAATCTATGGTACTAACTTTGTTTTGTAGAAAACATAGTGCATACATTCAGGGGGAGAAAGTAAGTATATACATCTTTAGAATAGTATTGTCATCAATCAAAAAGGGGGAGAATGTTGATACACGAAGGTTTTGATCAATGACAATAAGGTTCAACAAATAGGAAGAGAATGCAAAAGCTAGAAGAAGATAGATGAAGACCAAAGTATAAACATTAGTATGATTTTTCTATGTGTCTTAGTCTAGATTATTTGTTAAAATCTATCCTCAAGAGATTTGCATGAACATTAGAACACAATTCATAAAAACTTCATTCACATGTTCACTGTGCATACTTTTATACTTCAGTCGACTGAACAGACATGGCCAGTCGACTGAAACTATACACATATACAAAAATGCACAGTTTCAGTCGACTGAATTACCTGTGCAGTCGACTGAAATTGTTCCTGAAAATTTTTCTTTGTATTTTCAGTCGACTGAATCTCCTGCTCAGTCGACTGAATTTAAACCTGCGAATTTTCTCTGAAAAGACACCTTCTTCTTCCCAAGAGTTGCAACCGTTCATCAATGGAAATGGAAGCATCTCTTGTTTGCAACCTTTGACAACATATGCATCTCTTCTACAAGTATACATTCATGATTCTAACATCATTTAATTCACCGAATTCTCTTGCTTTAATCTTACTATTCTCTTGTTCATATTCTCTAGATATTCTCAAAGCAATCACCAGTCTATTGCTTGAATCACTGTTTTTGTTTATAACATTCTTTTGATTCATAGCAATTCACATTTCCTAAATCTTCACAAACACATTGCATATTCTCGAGGATAAGATTATAGGAATATTGTACTACATTAGACTCATTAGTGTTGACAAGAACACAACAAGTCGAATATTGTATTTTAGAAATTGAGTTGAAGTCCTCTTCGGTAGTTGAGGCAAGAAATCCCGTTCGGTTGTTCGGGTAAGTTATAAACCTATTCCTCCGGGTGAAGTGAGGGTGTTAGTTAGTGAAATTCCTAAGAGAAACTTAGGGACTGGACGTAGGACGAGAGGTCCGAACCAGTATAAAATCCTGGTGTCTCCTTGCATTTACCTACTTTATCTACCTAGACTATTTCATTATTCCATATTACATGATCCTACCGCATGGCCCCCTCTTTCACAATCCTCATAGTTGCTCGTGTGTGTTGGAAATATGATAACTTGTACAACCATCTTCTGGAAGAGACTAATGGATAAGTCTTGGTTTCTCTATGCTCGAATTCATACCACTCTAAAGGCCAAGTAACTAGATCCCTTCCTCGATCTAGGGTACCTAGATCCCTTCCTCAATGCAAGGTACATATTATAATACCAAATGAACTTCCTCACATACCCCTGCTTTACGAGCACACTACGAAACATTTCAAGTTCCAATAAAGTTTACCTTGTTTGATGTTGCATACGATTCATACCTTGAATGATAAATGCTTCTAAGTCCAATTGAATCACCTCCAAGAATTGCAACAATCCGAAGCACCACATTTGAATTTCTTTTATTTGTTTTGATTTTGTTTTGGGAATTTTTGTGGCTTGGAAGCCATGAAATTTCGACCAAGAAGGTATAAAAATGAAGATGGAAGCTAGGTTTAGGAGGAGAGTGATTAAGAGAGGCCAATGAATAGAAGATAAAATATTTATAGAGGGATCTCCCTTCATTTTCTAGATCAAACCGTTGGACTTTAAGCCTGTTTTTCTTATTCCTTCTATGAATTAGGTTATATGGGCCTCAAAATATTCCCAAGCCCATTTAGTAATTAATCTATTTAAATCCAATTTAAATATTTTATCAATATCATATATCGATATGTACGTACTTTATTAAATACTAATGGATTCAAACAAATCTAATAAGTAAATAAATTTTTTTAATAATTAATACTTCATAAATATTAATTAATTTGATTAATTTATAATGGTTGTGAATTAAATCATGTGGTTTTTGAAGCATTCATCAATACGATTGTGCAACTCAAAGGTGTAAATTCAATCAGTGATTAATATCGAACTATCTGAATACTAACGTTCACACGTCACTTAGAAGGTGGTGCGACATTTTGACCGAATTTATCGCTTACACATCTTTTAGGTAAAATCCAATTTTGCTTATTATAAGCGGTATCTAATAGTGACAATTATTTACACCAATTCTCTTCGTGAAAACAATATCACTTTAGACTTATGGAACATTGTAATGGTCAAAATTCCAATGTCATCCACATTCAACTTTATAGTCTAAAAAAGGTTCTTGGTTCAATAATAGCAATTATTATTAACCAAAATGCTTTGGCCAGAGACCGACTTTGAGATGACTTGAGTTGACCATGATACCAACCCCATATAACTAAGGAGATGAATCCTCTCTTGAATAGTGCTTTACTTCCACTTGACCCAACTATAGTCACTCATGGAACACCATGCCATGATTTGACTATAATCAAAGCGGTGCTTCCATATTGAAGATCCATAGTATTCTCAAGTCGAGTGAACTATGTAAATCAGTCGCATCGATATTTTCAGTTTGACCTTAGTTATATTAACTAACAGAAAACTATCGAGTAAGTCGCTCCATAGTTATCCAATAACTATCAGTATATGACCCCTAGGTGCCCTAGTAGTCATGAGTAATACACTGCCCAACATTTAGAGAGCGTAACATACTCTAGTCTCAACGGATACACCGATATCTAATCTCGATGCAACTTGACTAGGAACATTTAAAATGGTATATATATTTTGTTGTGATAAATTACTCGTAGTTATAACACTTTGTAACTACTATCACAAAATATATCATTAATGGATTTTCTATTAAATATACTTTTAATTAAACTAATTAATTAATATAACCACATTATATCAGGTATATAATAGAAAGAAATACATTTATTGTGAACAAGATTGTTCAATGAGTTAGATATATGTAAAAAATTACATAATTGCCCCTAGGGCATACACCTAACTTTATCAGAGGTTACACCACCTAGACATATAACACCAACAAAGTCGGCTTGTATCAAAATGATAAGTTGGCAGGCCAAAGGACAAAGCCCGTCAGTATGTCCACGGCCTGAAGCCTCAACTTAACATAATAAGATAACAAATGGCTCAAATGTGAAGGGGCCATTTGCATGGGAAACAAGTCACCAATCTGTGCCTCCCAAGTATCATTGTTACATATTCAAAACAAGCTCAAATCATAGCCGCTCAATAGACCACTCCAACAATCCAAGGAGAAGACTCTCTACCAATAGCGTTAATGCATGCTGTTTATAAATAGGCGAAAACCCTATGATGCAAGAATCTTTGGGCACTAAAAAAGAATTAAGATATAAAATAATATTGTACTTTCCTATATTAGAGCTTTCTTTACAAACTCGTTAATGGCGGAAATATATAGACAGTGGACATTGGGACTTTCGACACAAACCACTATAAAAGTCTTAATGTTATTTACATTCTATACTTTACCTTCACTGCATTTGCTATTGCGTATCTATGGTACATCATCTCTAACCTAAGCTTGCTTGCAGCACAACTCGGCAATCTCTTCTCGAGTTTGATTATCCACCCAACTTCTGGAGCTACACCTTCGTATCTTGGGGTATTGGTGTAGATAAAATTTTGCACTAACAGTTTTGGCCCTAGAAGTAGGGCATGAACCTATGTCATTTGTTCCATTTCATAAAATCCAACGACACCATCTCTCCAACCATGATTAACTTTGAAAATGAGGAACTAACCCCGGATTACCCCACAACCTCCACATCCAACCTATAAAAGAAGACAATAATGAGTGTATGGCTACCTTCGCCCTAGAAAATGACCGAGACCAAGAGTATGATCCCGTCTATGAACTTCAAGCTATCTAGATCAGATAGCTTTCAAAGTATCTTAAGGAGTCTCTCCAAGAGTCTTCTCAACTCCAAGGGATGGATAAGGCTATGACAAACAAAATCAAAGACTTCAGTATCGTAAAAATGACAAGTTAAGGTCCATATCATCCTACTAAAAGAGATTTCCCAGTTAACTCTACTCTCCACCATCGGAAGAAGATCAAATGAGACCGAGTTCTTACTCCACTCAGCAGAAGGTTGTCTCGAATATTCTTGAAAACTCATGAAGACTTCTTTTATCCGGATTACCCTCCATCAAAGAAAGAAGACATAAAGAGTGAGAAGTATTGTATCTATCATTTGGAAAATGGGTACAAGATGGATGGATGTCGAAAGCTTTCTTACACGGACGTGGAATTCATACAGAAAGGGAAGCTAACCAAATTTATTAAACGTTAAGAATATCTTGTTTCAAAGTTATTTAATTTGGCATGTTTCTATGACTCAGGAGAATTCCATGTAACTCTTGCCAAATGAATGCATATGGAGCTTTTCTACAAAGATGAAGTTGCAAGAGGAATCCTTTTTATAAAACTAATTTTCCCACGGTCAAACGAAAGATACTAGTTTTATTAATCCGCTCTTCTCGACTATAACCTCTTCTGCAAAAGTTTCAACTTTAAGGACCACCTCATGGTCTCAGATTTCTTGAAGTTCAATTAGAAAGTTTCAGCTTTTTCCAATGCATTCTTCTTCGGATAACCCTGTCTACTGAGTCTTTATTCGGAGAGTGCGTTCAAGTCTCATCATTTATGGTATGTCTTTCGGTATGTCCTCTCTCCTTAAAAAAATTTGCATTCATACTTGAATTTAGAATTTTAGGACTGAAACTCTTCCATTGATATGACGATACCAATAACGAGATTCACTTTTTCTAAAAATACTATTTTTATCAATAGTTTTCCTTCTCTTGGATCAAACCTTCTATCAAACAATGTGATTTATAAACCATGTGATTTCAAAAGTCTTTTACAAAATAGTTCGAAAGCACTCTTTTCATAATATTCATATTTCCCCTTACTAAGTTAAAACTAGCACTACATATGGCCATTAACTTAAAATAGTTTTCGACGGCCAACGCCCGCCAAAACTGGTTGTAGATGGCCGACGCCCGCTAAAAGTGGCTGTAAATTTGGACCCAACGATAAGTTGGTAGACCTCGCTATAAAAGTACTCTCACAGTGATGCGTTACAAAATGTAAAGTCATATCACCTGGGTCTATATAACGACCGGTTATTTCGAACCATTCAAATCGACAATCATCCACACACGTTGGAGTTGGATTGCTCAAAACAACCGATTGTTACTTTATAATTGGCAAAACTTTGCATATACAGTAAATAAATCAATCACAGAATCATAGACACAGAGTAATAAAACAATAAGCAGTGTAATAGATAAATAGTAGTTCATGAAGTTACTACAATATCAGAGTCTAAAACAAGATACAACAGAAATCTCAAATACAAAGTAGACTCTAACACATAAACAAATGACAAGTCTTAAAAGAAATAACTAGAAATAACTGCAAGCCAAATAAATAACAGATAGATCTCCAAGCAAAGCTCCAATCTCCAATGGTGAGTCTCAAATGTTGTGACACTCAGTCTGACTCAAGCATAAAGCAAAATACAAAACACTCGAGTCAGGTTTAACATTCTTATGCAAGTAAATCAACTAAAGTGAAATGCAATATAACTCAAAGGATGTTTGGGATTCACATCCTTTAAGGATCCGTGAAACAATCTACATACATAGTAAAATACGCTACATATATAATGTCTACAGTAAAGTAAAATATTAAATTAGCGTTAAGGCGTTACCTATATCCCTCTTAACACATTTTTATATATATACACGTAGTCTATACAGTATCGTAATTCCTCCGTTTACTAGAGGGCTATCAGAGGGCGCTCCATAGGTATGGTACAAACCAAACTCATAGAGGGCACGATAAGGCACATGAGGCAATGCCCAGGGTAGGATACTACCGTTTTGCACTCCCGGACTAGTGGTAACGCATAGCAGCTACTACGGCCGACGTAGAGACATAGTCCCAAATCAAAGGTGCATCGAATAAAATTACAAAGTAATTGAATGGTATCGAAGAAATGTGCTCGATAGGGGAACGACCCCACTTGGTCTGGTATAGCACCTGTTTCAACCACACCAAGCTGACTCAAGGCAGTCAAGGCTGCAACCATACCTCATATAGACGTCGCCAGACCATCCTACTTCATTCTGCAATTTGCACCATGTGCACAATTGTTAAAGTGGTTTTGGTATTGGCAGAGAGGATGACAATATCTGATCCCGGTCTCTTTAACAACCAAACGCTTATTTCACACCGTGGTCATTTTCATTTCAAACAGTTCATATTTCATATCAAAATATCATATTACTTCAAAATCATATCACTTTCGAAATCATATTCCCTTTCGCAATCATATCCCTTAAATCATATTCATTTTCAAAATTATTATAACAAAGTATTCACATTTAAATCCATTAAATCTAAATAATTATAGTTCCAACTTAAACAGTTTGAATATTGAAAGCAGTTTATATACTGGAATAGTTGTACATTAAAAATAGTTTATATTTAAAATAGGTTATAGACTAAAATAGTTTATATATTGAAATAGTTTATATTTTAAAATATATATTTTAAAAAATTATAAATTTAAAGTAATATATATCAAAATAGTTTATATATAAAAGAGTTTATATCAAAATAGTTTCAAATTAGAATCATTCCTTCCAATTTCACCAATCAATTCAAACCAATTTTAGTTCCAAAATTGAATTTAAATCAATCTCAGTCCCACAATTTCAATTAAAAGGGTTAAAGGTTAAACTCAAATTCTTAAAAAAAACATTTTAATTTATATCAATTTCGAATTCAGGTTTGAACCATAAATTTAAACCACTTCCAATTCAATAGGTTTCAAAGCTTAAATATTCAAACATTTACAATAACTTCATTTGATAAATTTCAATTATATTTCAAAATTCAACTTTAATTTTATTTAAATTTGGAAATATTCACTTAATCATTTTAATAACATTTACATAAAATCTCAAATTACAAATTTAAATCAATTTTAAGTATTCAATTTCAATTTTATTTAAATTTGAAATATTCATTTAATCATCTTTAACCAAAATCCAGTCATCAAGTTATAAAACTCATATCCTTAAAATCTCAAGATTAATAAGTTCAATTCAATTCTTATAAAATACAATTCTTAAACAAATAAAATTTCAAACAAATTCAATTCATTTTTTCCAACCTTAATTTATTAAAGTTATTACGAAAACCACTTTTAAAATATCAATATAATTTTAAATAAATACTTGAACATATTATATATATATTGCTTAAAATAAATTTTTGTTAAATTAAGTTAAATTACACTTTATTATTAAATCTGTTTTAAATCTTATTTTATATATTTTAAAAATAATAAAATATAAGTAATATTTTAAAAATTACTTTTTCGAAAATTAACTTATAAATTTTTAAAATTTCCATACATATAATTTAAAAATCAAAATTTGACACATATATCGAATAAATAACTATATTTTATTTTAAAATCCATATACATATATTCTTCTTTTCTCAAAATTTTTAAAAACCATTTAAAAATAGACCAGGTGTTCGTATATAATTTTCTATCCTATGATTAAGTGATACGGGTTTTTATCATTTCAATCCACAATAATTTAAAATTGATGGGTATATATCATTTCAACCTGCAATCCCAAAATTCAAATTAAATAAAATCACTTGGGTTTATCATTTCAACCCATAACTATTTTTCCTAATCTATAATATCTTTCGAGTAAGTATCATTTCAACCTATAGGGAATTCCTAACTACCAAGGAACTTGCAGAGTGAGAACAATAGAATAATATAAAATGACATACATATCACTAACGAGCATATATCATAATTAACAAATTAAATGTAATATATATAACAGGTTATGGTGTCAAATATCAATCATGGGTGAACAACTAAAATAATAACATATCATATTTAACAATTTAATTACTAAAAAATATATTTTAACAACACATATTAATCATCATTTCATATGAATTAAATTTACTAATATAGAAATGTCAATCGTGAGTGATCGCTTACCTTTCGAGGCTAGAGAAATTAGACAACACGACAAACTACAAATTGAATCGCTAACTCGACAATCGACAAATCGAAATGACAACCCCAAAGCAAAGCAAGGTGGACTCGAAATCGATGAAATAATATATATATATATATATATATATATATATATAAATTTTTAAAAATATAAAATTTACTAACATATTTAAAATAAAATCCTTGTATTATATTTTTAAAATCAATATTTCATAAACATATATATTTCCTTTAAAAAATCATTTTACAAATGTGAAAAAATTCTCACACAAAAAAATCTTTATAAATCAACATTCTTTATTTAAAATCCATATATATAAAGAAAGAGAGGGGTGAGCTGCTATTAGGTTTAGGCACGGCTGTTGCGGGTGCACGGTTGAAGCTAGGTTGAAGCTGAAGTAGGTGTTCGGTCATGAAGGTGGGGAAGAGGACTTAGATGTGAGGCTGCTTGGGTTTCTGACACGCAAGGCTGTCAGTTCGATGGCGAGAGGGTGAGGAAAAGTTGGAGGTGGCAGGTGAAAGGAGGAAGCTGAGCATGGTCTGTAAAATGGCGATAGCTGTGGTCGGTGGTGGCGAGCAAGCTTAGGTGGGGAAAAGGCTTGGCAAAGAAAAAAATATGGCAGGCTCTCTATATTTAACTATATATATATATATATATATATATATATATATATATATATATATATTACTTCTAAACACAAATCAGCATGAAAGAAGAAAGGAATGGGAAGAAAAGTGATCGAGCATGGAAGGTGAAGGAGATGACAGTGGTTGCGGGCTGCCAAGTGGTGGCCAGAGCAGAATCGGCAATGGTGTTGGTGGGTTGGAGGTATGGGGCTGTCACGTTGAGAATTGGGGTGAAGGAAAGGCCATTGGCGGTAGAGTAGGGGTCGGATGTGGTTCAGGTGTGTCAGAGGGCGGTGAAGGCGGGTGACATGGCAGTTGTCAGGGAGTGTAGCTGCTGATGGTGGGGATTGTGATGCGGTGGGAAGATGAGAGGGTTTACTGTGGTTATGTCTTGCGTGGAGAAGGAAGGATAGGGGCGAAGATGGACAGGGTGGATCGGGGGTTGTGGAAGTCGAGGCGAGTGAGGCTGTGCTATGATGCGAAGCGGGTTGTATGTGGGATTTGGGGAAGGCTGTTTGAGTGGGCGGGGTAGAGGAGCACGTCTCTGCTTAGGGTCTGGTGGAATGGAGGAAGGGAGTGTGGCGGCGTTTGGTGGATGCGGTGGAGAGAAGGAGTAGAGATGGTCGGTTGGTGTTCGCGGATGGAGGATACAAGCAGGTATGGGTTTAGGCGGAAATAAAGAAGGTTCAGGTCACTCAAAATATATGCTTTATATATATATATATATATAAACTATTATTATTATTATTTAACAAAGAAACAAACGAAGAGAAAGGAAAAAAAAGTGGAACAAGAATAAATATCAAACAGGTGGGAATAGTGAAAGCCGGGAGACTATTTCTAAAAATAATAATAACTAGTGGCTGTTATTTTTCATACGATAGATAATGAATGGCCATATGGAAACCAAAAAGCCTCAAAACAGGCACCGATATGGTTAACCGTTTCATAGATTTTACCGTGTTTTGAACGCCAAATTGCACAAAAGAATATACTGTGGAGATCATCGGACGAGATGAATAGAATGGTACACAGATACGAAAGATACGATCTACCTATCAAAACTTGATATTCGCTGCCAAACTGCTGCTAACACACCGAAAATAAGATAAACTAGGCAAAAGCAGTTCAAATTTGGCAAAATGAAATATGACGTCTTAATCTGAAGATGTTAGACATTTTACTTATATAAAAATATTCAGATTTCAAAAATATTTAATTTCCATCAAATTAAATGACTTTAAATTTAAAAATTGAAATTTCACAACCAAACAAACTTATATATTTTCCAATGAAAATCTAATACTTGCTATGTTTAAATAGGCGTATATCAAATGTCAAATTTTCATCGCAATTTTAATTGTTTATTTTCAAGAAAAATTTAGTTAATTACGTTATTTAAAATCGTTAAAATTTCCATGTTGTTAAACTCTCCCCCACTCAAAACTTTTCGTCCCCAAAAAGGAACGAGATAGGAGAATAGAAGTAACAGAAAAGAAAGATAGATTCAAAATACATAGCACCAGATATAACAATTAATTCAAAATCATATAAATTTTATTTATTTTTATTTCATTCACATACTATTTTTCCTTTAATGATAATATTACTTAATTGATCCTTCAACAAATTTATTTAAGTTTAATATTAACATTCCATATTTATTTAATCAAACAACATTTTTTTCATTATTCAATTTATTTCACTTAACATATCTTGCAACATATTAAGTGTACAAACATTTAATATAACCACTCAAAAATTTATTTATAACTTTCCTTAACAAAATTTCATTTTTGGACATCTTATCACTACATTTTATGTTGTATATTATTCAATTACATGTTCTTATTACTTTCAAACTTTTTCCAGGTAAGTTTTATTAATGTTTCTGAGTGTAATTGAACACCATACAAATTTACCTTTTATTTACAACATTTCAATTACGCAAAATTTAGTTTGAACATTTTATTACTTAAATTTTCTCTTGTATGACCTTCAATTGCATATTTACATTAACATTTTAACTTTTTGAATATTTTAGGTAAGATATGTAAGTTTAGAATGCAATTGAGTATTATATAAATTAATTTTATCCTAGTCCAACTGTTTCAAGTTGTTTCAATTCCATTTCTTAATATAGACACTCCAATTATTCAAAAAAATTGCTTCATATCAATAATTGAAAACCGTCACTTAACATAAAACATAAGAGTTAAATTTTCGGTTTCACTCCAAACCATTTGGAATAATATATACATACATACATAGATATATATATATATATATATATATATATATATTATACATCAAACCACACTCAAGAAATTCAAATCAAATCCATTTTCAAAACAAAAGTGTAGCAAAGTTATTAAGTGGTCTCCCCACTTTGAGACTCGAAAATGAATGTCGATGATGTTGCAGTCATCATCAAAATTATTTTCCAATAACAAAAAAGGAGAGTACCGACTTACTTCTTTTCTTAAAAATTCTTTGAATGCAATTTCCATTCGAAAATACTTTCAAATAATATATATTTTCCAAAACATTGAAAACCAAATTTTGAAAAGCATCAAAAATTTAATTCTCAAATCCTTAATTTAAATTCATTACATTTGCAAATCAGATTTTATAAACCATGTTTATAAAAATTTCATCTCCTTATAACATACAACAATAGTTAATGGTTTAGGAATGTTCAAAAACAATAAATGATAATGTAGTATCATTTCTAACAACCGATTCATTTAACTATCTAATTTCAGAAAATCATACTCTTATATACAAAATATAATCATGCATATGATTATTCCATTTACCAATTTTGAAATCAATACTGTGTCAATATACTTTGTTCCAGTGTTTTGGAATTCCTATCGATAACATTGACTAGATGAATCGATCGAAACCCAAAATCCAAACTTAACAGCTCAAACAACACAATATAAAACATTTTTATATCAATTACAATTACACTCCCTCATAGGATGATCTAAGGATGGATTTCAGAACGAAGATAAAGATTCAAATTTAGAGGGACCCTAATCGAAGAGAACTATAACAAAGAAGATAGGTTCGATAGTAAAATAAGATAATTAAATTACAAAAGAGAAAAGGTGGATAAACTTATTTTAATCACGGCGACCTTAACCTGGTCAACCGAGACTCCATTTTTAGAAACAATGTGCCCAAGGAATTCATCCCTCCATAAATAGCATTTAAATTTTTTTGCTTTCAACTGATTACTCCTAAGAGTTTGGAGAACATAGCTCAAATAAGACTCATGATCCTCCTCAGACTTAGAAAAGAGGAGAATATCGTCAACGAAAACCAGGACGAACTTGTTGAGAACATCGTGGAAAACGGATTCATGAGATCGACGAGGAAAGCAGGAGCATTAGTTAATCCAAAGGCCATGACTAACCATTCGTAGAAACCATTTGTCTGGAAGGAAGAACAACAGGCCGAGTTCCAGAAATAAGATAGATGCGAAATTCAATTTCCCGCTTAGGAGGAAGAGAAGTGACTTTACCAAAGATATACAGAAATAGTTAGACAACAAGGGTGGAGTCAAGATCACTAGGCTGAGAATAAAGGGAAGAGATAAAACTGCCTGCATAATCCTAAGGCAATCGACATTCGATCACAATAGAATTGCCTTGGTTGTCCACTTCAGAAATGGTTCGGGCTTTGCAAGAAATAACAACATCAAAATCGAGGACATAGAAATCTTCGATGAATCGACATTAGTTGTAAAGGAGTTTGACCCATTTACCAATCATACTAAGGTTGGCGGGACCGTCGATGGGATTAGTCACACAAAAGGATAAAGTTGCCAATTGAGGTTGCAAGATATGCTCAAATTTATAACAAAGATCAACAGAGATAGAGCTATGGGATGCCCTAGTGTCAAGAGGAACACGAACAAGAAACGACACGAATGGATTTCAGAACAAAGGGAAAGTTCTAAAATTCAAAAGAAATCCTAATCCAGGAGGATCCTAACGATGAATTTCAAGCTTGAACGAAGATGGTTTAATAATTAGTTTAACTCATTCTAGGGTATTACTACCCAATCTCCAATGCATTTTTACTTCATATGCTAAGTTTTTCCTAAACCAGAGCTCTGATACCAACTCACATAATCTCATGCACATAGTAATATAATAATAAGCAGCGGAATAGATAAATTGTAGTTCGTGAAGCTACTACAACATTAGAGTCTAAAACAAGATACAACAGAAATTTCAAATACAAAGTAGTCTCTAATACATAAACAAATGATAAGTCTGAATAGAAATAACTAGAAATAACTGCAAGCTGAATAGATAACAGAAGATCTCCAAGAAAAGCTCCAAGCTCCAAAGGTGAGTCTCAAATATTGTGACACTCAGTTTGACCCGAGCATAGAGAAGAACACAAAACACTCGAGTCAGGATTAACATTCTTATGCAAGTAAATCAACTCAAATGAGATATCCAAGTGAAATGCAATATAACTTAAAGGATTTTTGAGATTCCCATCCTTTAAGGCTATGTGAAACTATCTACATACATAGTACAATACGTTGCAGATATAATGTCAACAGTAAAGTAGAATACTAAATTAATGTTAAGGCGTTACCCATATCCCCCTTAACATACTTTTATATATATTTCCGTAGTCTATACAAAATGACATACATATCAATAATGAGCATATATCATAATTAACAAATTAAATGTGATATATATAACAGGTTATGGTGTCAAATATCAATCATGGGTGAACAATTTAAATAATAATATGTTATATTTAACAATTTAATTACTAAAAAATTAAATTTTAACAACGCATATAAATCGTCATTTCATGTGAATTAAATTTACCAAATATAAGAATGTTAATCGCGAGCGATCGCTTACCTTTTAAGGCTAGAGAAATAAGATAACACGACAAGATACAAATTGAATCACGAACTCGACAATCGACCAATCTAAATGACAATCCCAATGCAAAGCAAGGTGGAATCGAGATCGATGAAATATATATATATATAATTTTTTTTTAGATCTAAAATTTACTTAAATATTTAAAATAAAATCCTTGTATTATATTTTTAAAATCAACATTTCTTAAACGCATCTATTCCCTTTAAAAATTCTTTTTACAAATATAATTTTTTTTCACATATTTAAAAAAAATCTTTATAATATTTTTTTTTTCAAAATCAATATTTTTTTTAAAAATCCATATATATAAAGAAAGAGAAGGAGTGAGCTGTTGTTAGGTTTCGGCATGGCTGTTGTGGGTGTAGGTGGAAGTTGAAGCTGAAGTGGGTGTTCGGTCATGACGGTGGAGAAGCGGACTTAGGTGTGCAGCTACTTGGGTTTCTAGCGTGCTAGGCTATCAGTTCGGTGGCGAGAAGGTGGGGAAAATTTGGAGGCGGCGGGTGAAAGGAGGAGGCTGGGCATGGTCGATGAATAGGCTGTAGCTGTGGTTGGTGGTGGAGAAGCAAGCTCAAGCAAGGCTGAGGTCTAGGCAAAGAAAAGAAGATGGCAGGCTCTCTCTCTCTCTCTCTCTATATATATATATATATATGTGTGTGTGTGTGTGTGTGTGTGTGTGTGTGTGTGTATGTGTGTGTGTATATAAAAACTTCTAAACACAAATCAACATGAAAGAAGAAAGGAAGGGGAAGAAATTGATCGAGCATGGAGGGTGGAGGAGATGGCTGTGGTTGCAGGCTACCAGTTGGTGCCGAAGCGGGATCGACAATGGTGTTGGTGGGTTGGAGGTATGGGGCTGCACGTTGAGAGGAGGGGCGAAGGAAAGGCCTTAGGCGGTAGAGCAGGGGTTAGATGTGGTTAAGATGTGTCAGAGGGCGGTGAAGGCGGGTAACATGGTGGCTGTCAGGGAGTGTAGCTGCTAATGGCGGGGATTATGATGCGGTGGGAAGATGAGTGGGTTTGTTGTGGTTATGTCTTGGGTGGAGATGGAAGGACATGGACAGAGGTGGACAAAGCGGATTGGCGATTGTGGAAGTCAAGGCGGGTGATGCTGTGCTATGGTGCGATGCGGGTTTGATATGGGATGTGGGAAGGTTGTTTGAGTGGGCGGAGTGGAGGAGCACATCCCTGCTTGGGATCGGGTGGCATTGAGGAAGGGATTGTGGCTGCGTTTGGTGGATGCGGTGGTGAGAAGGAGTAGAGATGGTCGGCTGGTGTTCACGGATGGATGATACAAGCAGTTATGGGTTCAGGTGGAAAATAAGAAGGTTCGGGTCTCTTAAAATATATGCTTAATATATATAAACTATTATTATTATTATTATTATTATTATTTAACAAAGAAATAAAAGAAGAGAAATGAACAAAAAATGGAACCAGAATAAATATCAAATAGGTGGGAATAGTGAAAGCTAGGAGACTATTTCTGAAAATAATAATAACTAGTGGCCGTTAGTTTTCACACGGTGGAGAATGAATGGCCTTATGGAAACCAAAAGCCTCAAAACGGGTACCGATACGGTTAAGTGTTTCACAGATTTCACCATATTTTGGACGTCGAATTGCACAAATGAATATACTACAAAGATCGAAATGACGAGACGAACGGAATGGTATGAGCGATGCGATCTACCTATCAAAACTCGATATTCACTGCCAAACTACTGCTAACACGTGGAAAATAAGATAAACGGTGCTAGAGCAGTAAAAACTTGGCGAAGCTAAATATGACGTCTCACTCAGAAGATGTTAGACATTTTACTTATTTAAAAATATTCAGATTTCAATAATATCTTATTTCCATCAAATTAGCTGATTTTAAATTTAAAAATTGAAATTTCACAACCAAACAAACTTACATATTTTTCAATGAAAATCTGACCCTTGCTACGTTTAAATAGACTATATCAAATTTTCAACGCAAAATTTTTTAATTGTTTATTTTCAAGAAAAATTTAGTTAACTGCGTTATTTAAAATCATTAAAATTTCCGAGTCGTTACAATTTAAAAAGAAATTAAAAGGTAAAATGCATGCTGATAGTGATCCATGGTCAAATGGTACTATGCATTTGGCAGATTCTCAATGAGATTAAAATGTTGGGTGGATTCCCAATGATAGTGAGCCATAGTCAAGAAGTACCATGCATTGGTTAGATTCTCAATTAGATTAGAATGTTATGTGGATTCTCAATGATAGTGAGCCATAGTCAAGAAGTACCATGCATTGGTAAATTTTCAATTAGATTAGGACGTTAGGTAGATTCCCAATGATAGCGAGTCATGGCCAAGAAGTACCATGCATTAGGTAAAGTACCAGTTAGACTAGAATATTCGGTAGATTCCCAATAATAGTGAGCTAAGGTCAAGAAGTACCATGAATTGGGTATATTCCTAGTTAGATTAGAATATCGAATAGATTCCCAATAATAGCGAGCCACGGTCAAGAAGTATCATACATAAGTTCAGAATTGAAAAATATCCTAATAAGATTAGAGTCTTAGGAGGAGAGTTCGTAAGTTAGAAGAGCACTGGGTAAGAATCTCAATTAGGGCCCTAAGGATGGCATCAAACTAGTAAGTAAAGACACCAAAGACAACAGTATGGTAAGACTTCAAGGGGTGATAAGAACCCCGAGAGAGAAATATAAAAAAAGTGGCAAGCAAGAAGGCGTAAGTTGAAAGAACAAGTCAATCGAAAGGACAAAAGGGCATCGGCGTTGTAGAGAGGTTATCCAAGCGATTATTAATATATTCAAAATAAAAAAGGGAACGGTGTCTCATAAGCCTTCATACATATTTTTAACCGTAGTTTCGACCTCCTTAACGGCCTCCCCAAGGCGAGATTTGAAATGCTTTTCCATTCTATCATATGTCGTAGAAACCTATTCCTTCCTAAATTTCCTAAATGGAATTTTTCGACCATCCCTGGTACAAACAAGATATTCGATGCACTAGGCACTGGAACCAAGGGAGAACTCGAACTCCTCTTAGAATAAGAAGGTCGGGAACGAGAGCTGATAGAGACGACCGTAGTCCTATGAGAAGAAGGAAGCCTCATGGCAACACAACCTCTACCTCTTCCACGAGCCGAAGGGGCTACAATCGTAACTTCATTGGTACAATGATTTTCAATTTCAAGTTCTTGGAGTTTGATTGATGAAAGCTCTCGGCGAGCTTCATCCAAATGCTACCTAAGAATAGACGCGGTCCCCACTACCTTGAAACAACCGACTCCAAAGCTTGACCGATGATCGGCACTGCCTTCAGGATGGTAGACATCTTCTAGGATAGCTTCCCAAGAGTTTGTTTCAAGGATTCACTATCTTCCAGAACAACATGAGTGCTGGAATCGAGATCAAGATTATATTTCATCAGTTAGGTTACCTTATCATTAAGAATCCATTGCACGGAGGCACAATCTCTTTCTAGTCTTAAGCAGTTGGGACATGATTGCCCTTAAAAAGAGATTCAAATTAAAATCAAAAAAGACAGATCATCGTAAAGATAATACTATTTCATTTCGCAGAAAATTAATACAGACAGTGAAAAATAAAAGGTACCAAATTCATGGTACCTTAAGATAGGCAAATTTCTCCTTAGTAGCTAAAATGATATTATGGTCTCTACTCCTAGTATCAGCAAAGGACCCCGAGGGTCTGGTCATACTAGAGAAAGGGATGTCCTTCCCTAAACCACCCTTTGGTATAGAGAATTATGAAGGAGAAGAATCTATTAGAGGCAGCCTAAGGCCAGTTCCGGAATACATTAGAGAACATGTTCTAAAATAGATTCAGTTTCAGGAGTCTTCCCTTTGGCAATAACAAAGGGGGACGGAGTTACACTCCAGTAACCAGGAAGAGCCTCCGAAGTTATAGTTAGATTTGGATCATTGATCTTCTGAGGAAAGATTGCCTTTTGTTCTTCGACCGAGGTCTCCTAAATGCAGTTTAGAGAATTGGGCAAACTCTTGAAAGACCTCATCTCGATCGTCTAACACAAGCTTTAATTGACCCTCAAGATCCAAGATTTGGTTAGTTAACCTAGAACCCTTAAGCCTGAGGGACTAAAATGATTTGGCACAGGTTTGTTAATGTGTTTCCTGTACCTCCTTAATTTTATTGGACAAGTCTACATTTCTTAATCTATTGGATTTTAGTTGGCTTTTAAGGGTGCCCATGGTTGCTAGAAATCCCAAGTTTCAGGTTTGGCTCCTCTTCCATAATACTTCATAGTCAGAGGTGAAATTTGACTTTTTCTGTTTGAATATTGTTAAAGAGAAAATTTTTAGAATAGACGTGATGAAAGCAGTAAAGAAATAGTTCATCATAAATCCAACACCTAACAAAAATACTATCATAGTCGTCAGCTAGCACAAGCAAAAGTATAAAGAAGATGTACCATAATTATTGCAAATCAAAAGTTTAAACATCATCAGCAGAGGATTTCTGAGGTTCATAATAATAATGTACCTTTTCTCTATCGGCATTCTCTTCTACTGGTACCGAGGGCCCTATACGTAACGAAGCTCGTGCTTGCTCGTATTTCTAGGAGAAGTTCTTCTCCATCTTCTTACCAATGGAATTAAAACCTGTAGAAAGTATCACGCCGTTGTCTCGGTTATATTCATAGGCATTGTAAAGAATGTTAAAGGCTTCGATGGCAGCTATCTTTTCGGCCTCTCCCCTGGTAACCAGGCCCATGATCTTCTCCTTAGCTTCTACTAATTCATCTTTAGTCTTTTGATGCTTGTCCTCTCAATCTTTTAAAGCTCTTTCTAAATCAGCGATTCTAGTCTCAAATGCCTTTAGTTTCATAAGATTCTTTTCTCTTTTGGCCTGAGCATCCTTCTCGGCCATCTCCTTGAATTCAATAAATTGTTTTTCAGTAATCTCAACCTTTTCCAATTCTCCATCTAGCTTTTGAAACCCTCAGTATAAAATTGAAAAGTCAGCTAAAACTAAGAAAGGAGGCTCGTATGAAATCTAAAGAGATATATATTTCATAAGTAAAAGAAGGTCTATACCCTAAGATGATCCTCCATCCCCAGGCCCATAATCCTCCTGAAGTTGCTCATATCATCAGCTAATCCACTCAGGAGTTCCCCACAACCTTGTATAAATGGACATCAATAGTGGAATGATTTACCTCAAACACTCGGTTCACCTGATCCCTCGGAGAAAGAGTTAAAGCAAGGACATATAGGGTAGGCATGACTTTAGCAAGAGGGAAATTCTTGTGTTTCCTCTGTTTCTTAAATTTAAACAGATCCTTTAAACTGGTTTCGACCAAGGAGGATTAGAAGAAGATGGTTTGTTCAGTAGCCACTCGTCTATTACGAGCACATCATCAGAAGCCATTGTCACATAAAAAGAGAAAGTAGGTTAGGTGACCAAGTCTATATTACATGAAAGTTACATCCTAGAGTACGTGTTGTAATATATCTTAAATTGAGGTCTACCCTCAAGAGCAGCATCTTGTCCTTCGGCCTCTGTATTTTTGAGGTCAGAGCAGGTGAGCTCTTTAGAATGACACATATCAACTATATCCGAGACCATAGTCTAAAATAAAGGAGGATCGTGTCCATGGAACTTAGCAGAGGATGACAGTAGTCCGTAAGCCTTTAGACTAGTAAGGACTATGTTCTTAAGTCTTTCCCCCTTTGGGATTTTCATCACTTCCTCATACCTAGCATCATAAAGATCTTTGGGGCCTGTGTCCTATCCCTCCTGAGTTTAGCTAAGGGATTCAAAAGGGAAAAGATATTAAAGAGTGGTATGATCGAAGTTCAGAAGAAAGAGCACTTTTGATGAGAAGGGTTTGAAAATTTACAAGTCTCAGTTAACTCAATAACGATTCGAGGATCATATGTTCTCACATAAAACCAACGAGTATCTATTACTTTACTAAGTGGTTTGATCAGAGGAATTTTCTTCCAGAATCGAAGAAAATACAAGGAACTAGTGACTTACTGGGTGACTTATGAAAATTGTACAAATAGTGAATCTTGGAAGTGACTATGCTTTGGTACCTTTTGTTTCAGTATAAGATTGCTAAAGCGGGTAGAGTACTACACGAGATGACCCCAAGTTGGATTGGATTAAGTCCATAAAATTCAAGAATGTCAACAAACAAAGGGGCAATGGGAAGCAATATTCCGTTCATTAGGTGCTCTAGCATCCAAGTGAAGAACCCTTTTGGAGATCACCACAGTCGTCACATAGTTTGGAGCCCTGACCCCAGCTCCCTCAACTCCATAGCTTACAATCCAGTTCTTTAGCTCCTTTTGATCGGTCATTGGTTTATTCATTGAAAACTCTAGAAAAGACCAATGTTAAGCTAACAACTTGATTAGAATTCTGAAACCTCTACCAAAAAGGCATAATGTTTTATAGTTCCAAAAGGGAACTGGGCCTAAAATTAGATCTTTCAGGCCAAATTCTAAATTCCCACAAATAACAAATTCATCAATAAAGCAATTATCGACCTGAGTTAATGAAAAATTCGATTTGGAGAGAAAATCTTAATCTACAAACGACAAGCATCATGGTTTGACCGATCGAATGATATCTTTAATTGAAATCAAACGGTAGCATCATCGTAGTAATCAAAATCGAATTCTTTATAAATTAGAGAAAGAAAAATGCTCGCAAATATTGATAGCGGTAAAGAACACTACTAAAATCATAGAAAAGATCGAGGGCTTACTGTTTGAGTCGAAAACTTGCAGTAATTTATGAAGATTTCCAAGCTCTAATGGTGAGAGCAGATGTTGGTAATATGAGTAATAAAGAAGAAAAGAAAAAGGTTTATTTAAACCCAAAACCAATAATGGAGATCACCTAATCGGTAAAATCTTAATCGTAGATTAAGTATGGCAGTTTCAGAATGCAAATCATCCTGAGATAGAGAAAAGGAAGACTCTTTTCCAGAAATATCGATAGAATCGTGACAATTATCATAAGCATTTAATGCAAGATCAAGGCCCGTCCTTTCAAAATCAAATCTCAGCTTCCCTTTTTATACGTCTTGCAAGACAAATACCTCCTTAACCTTACGGTCTTGTTTATCCTTTGCCTTTCGGCACCAAAACAATTTCGCTTGTCACTTGGCCTAGATGGCTTCAAGTGACAAGCATGATTTCAAAAACTTTGACCTTACGATCCCAAATTAGATTTCGCCTCTGGATGTTCAAACAATTTCGCTTATCACTCCGCCTAGATGACTTCAAGTGATTTCAAAAACTTTGACCTTACGATCCCAAATTAGATTTCGCCCCTCGACGCTTAAACAATTTCGCTTATCACTTTATCTAGGTGGCTTTAAGTATCAAGCACGATTTCAAAAACTATGACCTTACGATCCCAAATTAGATTTTGCCTCTTGATGCTCAAACAATTTCGCTTATCACTTAGCCTAGATGAGTTCAAATGACAAGCACGATTTCAAAAACTTTGATCTCACGGTCCACAATTAGATTTTGCCTCTCGACGTTTAAACAATTTCGCTTGTCACTTAGCCTAAATTGCTTCAAGTGACAAGCACGATTTCAAAAACTTTGATAGATTTCATCTCTCGACGCTCAAACAATTTCGCTTATCACTTAGCTTAGGCGGCTTCAAGTGACAAGCATGATTTCAAAAACTTTGACCTTATGGCCCCGAAATTGCACATTGAAGTTCACGATTTTACTATATTCAAAGTGGAGTTTGCACATTGAAGTTCATAGTTTTCTCAAGTTGAGAAAATTGTGTAATATCGTCACTTCAAAATTCTCCTTTTGCCTATTTGTTATTAACTAATAGGTTACTTCCGGATGAGTCATTACATAGTCATCCAATAACCATCAGTATGTAACGTCTTGGTGTCCCAACAACCATGAGTAATCCACTACCTACCATTTGGAGGGTGTCTTCATTCTCAATTGATGTATCGATATTCTTTATTAAAACATTTTAACAAGTAATATTTAAAATAATAAGTTATTTAATATTACGATAATTTTTCCATGGTGCAATTATTATCACATGACATATTATTTAAGAAATTTCTTTTAAATATACTTAAATTAATTATTTAATTAATATACCACTATATAACAAATATATAATAGAAAACAAACACCTTGTATTTCGAACAATATTTTTTTACAGAGTTAATAACTTAGAATAAATTATAGAACCACCCTAGGGCGTACCCCTAATCTCACATAAACTATTTAAAATTAAAACTAAAACACGTGGTTAACTAGACAATCTCCAATTCAAAATCAAAATAATCCAACTAGAATTCTAATGAGAAACCTAAAGCGTACAAGGAAAGCTTGAGTTGGGTCGGATTTGAATAAATATTTCATCTGATATGCATACATATATAACATATTGTTGGATTAGGTTAGAGATAAAATCAAATCAATTAAACGGGACTGGTAAAAAAATTCAGTAAAAAAGACAAAAGAGTGCTCGCGGATGAGGGTGAGAGCGTTGTCAATTGGGGATGGGTCAGACGACGATCCATTTCTAATAAAGCTTTGAGTCGTCCATTTAAATCAACCAAACCGATCCCAAATAATATTTTAGCAATCTTGGAAGTTGATTTGTTATTCGACGTTTATAATGTTGGATTATTGGTCGAAGTGAAATATTAATGAAGTGGATTATGAATCGTAATCGAAATTATACATTTTTATTCGACATTTATAATGTAAGGTGAACTTGTATAAAATTAGGAGTGAATGAATTTTAAGTAGCTTTTATTTTACTCTACTTTGAATAGCTTTTATTTTAGTGGAAATTAGAGACAAATCTCACGTTTTAAAACTTACTTGTTTTACATCCTTCCCTTTTATAGGCTATTTTCTGCATCCTTTTTTCTTTCTTTTTTTCCTTTTTAACATCTTTGATTTTTAAATTTAAAAACTACCATTTCGACGTGTATTGTAATGGCTATGAGTTGTGAACGTATATCCTAAAATCGCATTTTTAATGTTAGTAAAACTACTCAAGTATCTCCGTGAATTTCACCTTTAAAAAAATAGAATGTAACCTTATTTTAAATGGGTATCCAACTCCAAATAGAATAGATTGAACATTTGAACTGAGCCGGATACGGTAGGTTCGGACGCGTGATGCCTATTTTAAATGGGTTTTTATGCAGTCGAACAGTAATCCTGTCTCAAATTCAGTTCTAACTCTTTGAAACATACATGTTAATCCGCCTTTAGACAAGGCCATGAACAGGCGAATCCAACCCAACCAACTTTACAATTATCGAGGCTGGAATAGAATGGATTCGGTTTAAAAGAATGAAGTTTACTTGGATATGTCATTTGGTCAAGAAATGGGGGGTTGCACAGCTCGGTCTGGAAGATAAGCTTCGATCGGCATACCTCACCTCGTTCGGCATACCTCCCTTTGGTCGGCATACCTCCCCTCGCTCGGCGTACCTCACCTCGCTCGGCTTGCCTCCCCTAGCTCGGCGTGCCTCCCCTCGCTCGGCGTACCCCACCTCGTTCGGCGTATCCCACCTCGTTGGCGTACCCCACCTCGCTCGGCGTACCTCCCCTCGCTCGGCGTATGTAACGACCCATAAATTTTAACTGTTTTAATAATGTGATTAGTTGAATTTTCGTGAAATTTTGAAAATAAAATTTTGAAATAAAAATTTAATATTTGGAATATGTCTAATTGAACATAGCAAACTGTAAATTTTCATCTGAAAATATGAAAGTTTATTTTATTGTGTAATCCTATTTTAATTTATATCAATTAATGTTTGATGATAATAAAATGTTTTTAAAACCTGGATATTTTTATATAGAAAAATTATAAATCATCTTCTAACTGAGATGTCATAGTTTGTTTCTCCAAATTTTGACTATTGCTCCATCGACCTTATTTTCGACGAAATAACAGTTGAATTTAAAAAATTTCCGGAACCTAAATATGTCAACATAAGAAAATTTATTTAGAACACTCTGAATAAGACTGCGTAATTTGTTTTCCAAAATTTCGGACGTTTCTAGCTCCGTTTGGATTTTTCCGTACGGTATAACAATGCATTTCAGTGTCTGTATCGACTTTTGATAGGATGATCTTACCACTGATATCTGTATACCGTTCTGATCATCTCGTCGTGTTAATCTCTATGGTATATCTACTTCTGTATTTTGAAGTCTGCTTCACAGCGGAATCCGTGTAAATGGCAACCGTATTGGTACGTTTTCTCATCCTATTTCTCTCCTTTATTTATGTACATCTTTTATAATTATATGATACGACAGGGTAAAAGGGCATTCGTATGTCATAGGCTCATTAACCTGTTCAACTGCATGCCTCGTAGCTCTTTTGTTCCCAAAGTAATAAATGAAAATATATAGACATAAAGTAACTTATATCCAATATGAAGAGACACGTCTCTTCCATCATAAATATATTTGTTGGGACTGTTGCTATACCTTCGGCCTCAAACCCATTAATTTTCGCACAGAAGCTTAGGAACAATGCAGCTCTTCTTCCTTTATGCCTGCTACTTGTTTCTCTCATCTCCTCTCATTTATTTTCGATCTCCTAAAAAAATTGAACATGACAATTCAGCCTATCACGCACGCGTCTCCGTCGTGGACACGCCCAAAACCATCGAGCCACTCGCCTGCGACGGACTGCCCTTCGACACGTTCCTTCTTGTTCTTCCCTCTGGACGAACCTTCACCTATCTCCCTGCTTCCTCCACCCGCATGCATCCACTTCGACCACCAAACTACATATCACCGAAGCCATGCTTCCCTATAGCCTGCACAACCCAGTTCGACCTCAACCCTCTGCAACTCAGTCGGCCACCACGTCCGTCGCATCTCCTCCGCATCCTCCATCATCAGCTCGCTGCCACCATTTACCAAAGCCCAGAGCCGCTCACCCCTTTCATTCCTCCCTGATGTTGTAGCCTCCACAACTGCCACTACCCGTCTGTTACCTGAAGGCTCTGCATCAACTTGTCGTGCTCGCGTATCTCTCCTCCATAACAATCGGCTAACCCAGAGCTCAACAGCTCCTATCACCCTGACACGACTTGCTGGTTCCTAGCTCAAGCTATAGCTTTTTTTGTTCATGTGAGTTGTAAGTTGAATAAAATATATTCTGTTTTTTACTTTGAATTTTATATAATAGTAGTTTACTTGTACTAGTTGAAATTTTATATGGGTATATATTAAGTATATGTTTACAATTTGTATTGTTTACAATATCTAGTATGTGAGAGTTTAATATATTATACTACTTGAAGTTATGTTATGTGAACTAGACTTCCTTTTTTTAAGTATTATACTATTATGTTTATAACAGCAATAATATTTTAAACTATTGTATGTGTTCCATTGAACTATTTGTATAGTGTATGTTATACTAATATATATGCCAGTTTAAATATGATATAGGTGAATGGTATGATGTGTTCATGTAAATATATAAGTGTATGTATATATATTACTTCTAAAACCATGTTAACTGTTTCCTATGTGTATACAATATTAATATAAGTATGTTACCTGGTAGTATATAGTTCATATAAATTGTATTATGTTTATATCGTATTTTGGAATGCATACATATGTCTATATTATGTTTTGTAAATCATGGTCTAAATTTATTTATTCATTTTAGAATGAAAACTAGGTCCATATTGAGTTTATAATATAGTGAAAATGATTTATATATATGATACATATATTTATACTTAAGTTATATAATCTGTATATATATAGATTTTATTTTATATGTGTTTAGATTTAATATTAGTTTGAAATTTAGGTATATAGCTTTTGTCTTATTGAGGTTAAAGTTAAATTTGTGATTTGGTATATATATGTCTTATTTTAAATACATGTTTTAAATTAAAACAATAATTTTGAAACTGCGTGTATATATTTAATTTAATCTGTATTTGAATCAGAATGTGATCTTTATACATACATATATATACACACAAATTGTATATGTTATATCTATATTAATTCGCTTATATCAATTATCTTCATCGGTTCAGTTTTGATTTGATTTTGTCAAATTCTATTCATCGGCTCTATTCACCAAATTCGTGACAATCTTGCTCTGCTTTGGAATTCGTAGCTTGTCCTGTTGTCAAACTTTCTAGCCTCGAAAGGTGAGCAATCACTCACGATTAATGTTCTTTAATTTATTAAATTTGATTTCAATTGACACGACAATTGAAATATGCTGATGCTGGTTATTTACACTGTTATATATGTGCTATTACTTGTATCAGTTCACTTGTGATATGTTATTTATATTAATGACATATGCCTCTTATATTATTATCATATCTGTTATCACTCTGCAAGTTTCCTATTAGTATAGAATTCACTATGGGTTGAAATGATACATACCCGAAGGGACTTTAGAATAGGAGAAAATCGTTATGGGTTGAAATGATAAACCCAAGCGATTTTCATTGAATTGAATTTGGGATTACGGGTTGAAATGATATATATACCCGTATATATTTAAATTGTAGATTGAAATGACAAATATCTGCATCACTTGACCACAGGATAGAAAATTATTTACAGGCACCGTTGGTCTATATATAAATAATTTGAAATGATTACTATGGTTTTGGAAGAAATATATGGTTTTATATAAATATTGATTTTAGATATTATATAAACGTTATTTTATATATAGTTAAATTCTTGAATTTAAGCTTAATAATAAAAAAGTTTGATTTTATTAAAATATAATATGGTTAAGTATTTATTTAAATTATATTTGAATATAGAGTTTACAATGACTAAATAAATTAAGGTTGAGAAGATAGATTTGAAATTGATTTGAAATTATATTTAATTCAGAAATATATTTAATTAGAAATCGATTTGAAACTTATGGAATTTGAGATTGAAAAGATATGATTTTTATAATTTGATTTGGTTTAAGGTGATTTAACGAATATTTCAAGTTTAAATGAATTGAAGAAAATATTTAGTCATTTGAAATTTGGGGTTTTATTTAAATGATAATGGATTTAGTAAGTAAATATTTCAAAATAAATAATAGTGAAGTGAATTTGATATATATATCTGTGTGTGTGTGTGTGTGTTTGTGTGTGTGTGTATGGAATTATCAAATCTTGTTTTGAAATGTTCAAATATTTAAAGCTTTCAAAATATTGCAATTGAAATGGTTTATTTTGTGATTAAAAAATCAGTATTTGAAATCGATACAATGTAAAATGGTTTATTGAGAAACTGAAATAAATTAAAATGAATGGTTTGAGATTTGATTAAATTTAAATTTTGGAATTTGAATTGCTTTGAATCGATTTATGAAATTTGAGGAAGCTATTTTATTATATAAAGTACTTTTAAAATTATATTAAAACTATTTATATATGTTACTTTATAAATTTATTTCATATAAGCTATTTTAATATAAATTATTTCTATATAAACTATTTTAAATTATAAACTATTTTATTATATATACTATTATTTATATTTTAACAGTTAAGTGGGAAGTGTTATGATTCCAAGCATTATGATTTCTAAATTTTTATTTCCAAAGTATTATGATTAACAAAGTGTTTGATGAAAGAACGTTGTTTAAATTTAAGTAAATTATTGAATTAAGTTTTGAAATTATTTAATAATTAAATAAAATTGAATTCTTTAATAGGTGAAATTGAATTCTTTAATAAGTGAAATTGAGTTTCTTTAATAATTAAGTTTTGAAATTTGTTTAAATTAAATAAGTAAAAAAGTGGAATTGAATTTCTTTAATAATAAATAAAATGTGATTGATGGAAATTAATATGAGACTTGTAATTTAATGAATTTAATTTGACGAATTTAATTTAATTCAATTTATAAGTTTTGATATAATGTAGGTAAACTTAAGTGATTGATTTAATGAATTGGAAATTCAATTGAAATTATTTTGAAATGATAAATTTACGTAATTTAAATGATTACTGAATGAATCCATTAATGAATTTAAATTGTTTTGAATGTTAAATTAACTTAATTTAAATGATTATGGAATGAAACTCATATATGAATTTAAATCAATATTTGAATTGTTTCAAATAAAAATTGAAGTTGAATTATAGAGTTTTGAAATGGTAAATTTGGAAGTTTTGAAACGTAAATTATAGAAATTGATATAGAAAGACAAATGAAATGTTGGCTTTCAAATTCTAAGTGAGATTGAAATTGATTTGGATTTGGAATTTATTAAACGACCAATTGGTGTAATAATTACGAAAGTTATTAAAGAAACCGAAATCGGTTAGGGACACTCTCTATCTAAACCGAAAACCACTTTAATAACTATTATACGCGGAGTGTGATCCAAAATGAAGTGGTTGGAATGATGACGTTGCTGGATTTGAAGAAAGAGAACGATAATGGATAGCCTTGACACCTACGTCAAATTTGAAATGACTAAAACAGGAGTCGTGCCGGGCCAATGAGGTTAGATGCCTCTAGCAAACACACTTCTTCATAAACTACTCATTACTTGTTTTTGGATTGTTGCGCACCCTTGAATTGAGAGTGTTGTTTTGCGGTGTTGCGATCGTTGTGGCGATGCGTTCTCACCAGTCCGGATCAGGCAAACGGTAGTTTCACTACCTTGGGTATTGCCTCATGTGCCTTGTCATACTTGTATCCCTATGCGCGACCACTACTATTTGTTTTTGGTTATACCTATGGAGTGCTCCTTGATAGCCCACTAGTTTGCAGTGGAGTTTACAGTGCTGTATAGACTATAACGCTTATATAAAATGTGTTAAGGGGAATAATGGTAACGCCTTAACGCTATTTCGATACTTTATATTACTGATAGACATTATCTACATAGCGTACATATAAATGTTTAACGGATCCTTAGAGGATGGTTATCCCAAACGTACTTTGAGTTACTTGTATTTCTGTTGTTATTTCACTTGAGTTGGATTTATTAATATAAGAATGTTAATCCTGACTCGAGTGTTTTGTGTTTTGCTTTACGCTCGGGTCAGACCGAGTGTACCAGTATTCGAGACTCACCTTTGGAGTTGGAGCTTCGCTTGGAGATCCAGCTATCTATCCAGCTTTCAGATATTCAGTTGATTCTAGTGATGTATTCTTATTCTTGTATTTGACTATTGTATTTGAGACTTCTGTTGTACCTTATTTAACTCTGATATGTATATAGTAGCTTCATGATACTATCTTTTGTTTCTGCTGCATTTATTACTCAGTGTCTGTGATCTGTGATTATTTATTACTGTATATGCTGAGTTTTGCCAAATATAAACTTACAATCTGATATTTTGAGCAATTCCATTCTGGCATGTTTGGATGCGAATGGTTGAAAATATCAGGTCGTTACATTTGGTATCAGAGCTTTGGCTCTAGGCAAAACTTAGCATGTAGGGTAAATTTGATTACGGAATCACTTACGTTCGAACTTTAATCCTTTACTTTTTGATTTGAATTTCCTTTGAATTTTGGAACGTCCCATGGTTCCAAAATCCATCATTGCCTCTCCCTATTCGTACTCCGAAGTATCTCATAACTCCACTTCGAATGATCTTTATAATGAATCGGCGGTCTCGCCAATCTTCGAATTATTTGTAAATGGGTGAAACTCCTTTACAATTGGCATCGATTCGCTGGAGATTTCTATGTCCTCGGTTTAGATGCTAATATCGCTTGTTATACCCGAATTCTATCTCCTGTGATCTAATGTCGATTTGTCTCGGAATTCTGCATCGATCTTATTCTGGAAGTCACGGTCGACCCGGTTAAGGTTGCCCGCGATTCATATACACTTATCAATCTTCCTATTTTGTTATTTAATCATCTTATCTTTGTTCCAAACCTATCTTCAAATCAAAATTCTCTTTGATTTGAGTCCATCAAATTTGAATCTCTATTATTGTTTTGGAATTTATTCTTGTATCGTCGAGCGAGGAAGTGTATTTGTGAATTAATATTAAAATGTTTTATATATAGTGTTGTTTGAGTTGTTGATGTTGATTTGGATTTTCGATCGATACGTCTGATCAACGCTCTCGATAGGATTTTCAAAACACTTGAACAGAACACACTGACACAATATTGCTTTCAAATTTGGTAAACAAAATAGTTTTATATGATTATATTATATATAAGTATAAATTTCTCTGGAATTAAAATGTTAATGAAATTGTTGTCAGAAATGATAATATTTGATTTTCATATATTGTTTTGTAAACCATTGAATATTGCATAATATAAATAAATGAATTTATAGAACTTGGTTATAATTTGATTTGGAATTTGAAATTTGAAATGAATTTAAATCAAGAATTAGAGAATTCAATTTCCGGTGATTTCAAACTTGGGCTTTAAAAGTTTAAAGGATATATTATTTAAAGTATTTTCATATAAGAATGGTTTCAAAGAATTTTAAAAATGTTAAATTTGTGCTCTTCTCTTTGTCATTGGAAAATAATTTCGGTGATGGTGGCCGCATCATCGACATTCATTTTCGAGTTTCGAAGTGGAGAGACTATTCTGTAGCCCTGCAACACTTTGGTTTGGAAAAAAAATAAATTCATGTGAATTTCTAAACATGACTTGATTTATGATATATATTGAAGATTTTAAATTTAATATTATATATTATGTATATATATATATATATTTATTTATTTTATCTCTATAAGTTTGAAGTTAAACGGAAATTTAATTCTTAAATTTTATGTTTAAGGGTGATTCCAAATTTCAAATGAAATCAAAATTTTAAATAAATATTTAAACTTGAATAATTGAATTGGGAAAATTTTACTGGTTTAATACTCAATTGCATTCCAATATAACTTACCTAAATTATTCAAAAGTTAACAATGTAATTGAATAATGTACAATATAAAATGATGTTAAAAGAATTTTTAAATAAATTTGAGTAGTTATAATTAGTGTAAATATACTTAATATATGTGATAAGATATATTAAGTGGAATAAATTTAATAATAATTTGGAATAAAGAAGAATTAAATTTGTTGAATAAAATATGATCATTAATTTTAGAAAATTATTAATAGAGGATAATTGAATAATAAGATAATGAATAAATGATATAAATTAAATAAATTTTGCTTTGAAGGAATTAATAAGTTAACAATTGAATCAACTTAATGGAATACCCTGAATCAAAAATCAATTATTGGATATTAATTGATTTAAATTGAAACTTATATGATTAAAATTAACAGTTTGAACTAACAAATTTACATTGAATGATTATTTATTGATTTGATATAAATGGTTTTAACCAAATTGTTAAATATTAATTAATTAAATTGAAATCTATATGGTTTAAATTAATTGTTTTATTTTGTAATTCAAGTCTATTTTTTACTGGTTGTTTCTATTCTCCTACCTCCTTCCTTTTCGGGGACGAAAAGTTTTGAGTGGAGGAGAGTGTAACGACCCGTAAATTTAAACTGTTTTAATAATGTGATTAGTTAAATTTTTGTGAAATTTTGAAAATAAAATTTTGAAATAAAAATTTAATATTTGGAATACGTCTAATTGAACATAGCAAACTGTAAATTTTCATTTGAAAATATGAAAGTTTATTTTATTGTGTAATCCTATTTCAATTTATATCAGTTAATATTTGATGATAATAAAATGTTTTTGAAACCTGGTTATTTTTATATAGAAAAATTCTAAATCATCTTCTGACTGAGACGTCATAGTTCGTTTCTCCAAATTTTGACTGTTATTGCTCCGTCGATCTTATTTTCGACGAAATAACAGTTGAATTTAAAAGTTTTTCGGAACCTAAATATGTCAACATAAGAAAATTTATTTAGAACACTCTGAATAAGACTGCGTAATTCGTTTCGCAAAATTTTGGACGTTTCTAGCTCCGTTTGGATTTTTCCGTACGGAATAACAACGTATATCAGTGTCCGTATCGACTTCTGATAGGATGATCGTACCACTGATATATGTATACCGCTTTGATCGTCTCGTCGTGCTGATCTCTATGGTATATCTACTTCTGTGTTTTGAAGTCCGCTTCACAGCGGAATCCGTGTAAATGGCAACCGTATTGGTACGTTTTCTTAGCCTATTTCTCTCCTTTATTTCTGTTTATCTTTTATAAATATATGATACGACAGGATAATAAAGCATTCGTATGTCATAGGCTCATTAACCTGTTTAACTGCATGCCTCGTTGCTCTTTCGTTCCCAAAGTAGTAAATGAAAATATATAGACATAAAGTAACTTATATCCAATATGAAGAGACACGTCTCTTCCATCATAAATATATTTTTTGGGACTGTTGCTATACCTTTGGCCTCAAACCCATTAATTTTTGCACAGAAGCTTAGGAACAATGCAACTCTTCTTCCTTTATGCCTGCTACTTGTTTCTCTCATCTCCACTCATTTATTTTCGATCTCCTAAAAAAATGAACATGACAATGCATCTTATCACGCACGCGTCTCCGTCGGGGCCACGCCCAAAGCCACTGAGGCACTTGCCTGCGACGGACTGCCCTTCCACGCGTTCCTTCTTGTTCTTCCCTCTGGCCGAACCTTCATCAATCTCCATGCTTCCTCCACCCGCCCGCATCCACTTCGGCCACCAAACTACACATCACCGAACCCATGCTTCCCTGTAGCCTGCGCAACCCAGTTCGACCTCAACCCTCCACAACTCAGTCGGCCACCACGTCCGCCGCATCTCCTCCACATCCTCCATCATCAGCTCGCTGCCACCATTTGCCGAAGCCTAGAGCCGCTCACCCCTTCCATTCCTCCCTGATGATGTAGCCTCCACAACTGCCACTACTCTTCTGTTACCTGAAGGCTCCGCATCAACTTGCGTGCTCACGTATCTCTCCTCCATAACAATCGGCTAACCCAGAGCTCAACAGCTCCTATCACCCTGACACGACTTGCTGGTTCCTAACTCAAGCTATAGCTTCTTTTGTTCATGTGAGTTGTTAGTTGAATAAAATATATTCTGTTTTTTACTTTGAATTTTATATAATAGTAGTTTACTTGTGCTAGTTGAAATTTTATATGGGTATATATTAAGTATATGTTTACAGTATTGTATTGTTTACAATATCTAGTATGTGAGAGTTTTATATATGATACTACTTGAAGTTATATTATGTGAACCAAACTTCTTTTTTTTTAAGTATTTTACTATTGTGTTTATAACAGCAATAATATTTTAAACTATTGTATGTGCTCCATTGAACTATTTGTATAGTGTACGTTATACTAACATATATGGCAGTTTAAATATGATATATGCAAATGGTATGATGTGTTCGTGTAAATATATAAATGTATGTATATATATTTCTTCTAAAACTATGTTAACTGTTTCCTATGTGCATACAGCATTAATATGAGTATGTTACCTGATAGTATATAGTTCATATAAATTGTATTATGTTTATATCGTATTCTGGAATGCGTACTATGTCTATATTATGTTTTGTAAATTATGGTCTAAATTTATTTATTCATTTTAGAATGAAAACTAGGTCCATATCGAGTTTATAATATAGTGATAATGATTTATATATATAATACATATATTTATACTTAAGTTATACTATCTGTATATATATAGATTTTATTTTATATGTGTTTAGATTTAATATTGGTTCGAAATTTAGGTATATAGGTTTTGTCTTATTGGGGTTAAAGTTAAATTTGTGATTTGGAATATATATGTCTTATTTTAAATACATGTTTTAAATTAAAACAATGATTTTGAAACTGCGTGTATATATATAATTTAATCTCTATTTGAATCAGAATGTGATCTTTATACACACACACACACACACACAAAAATTGTATATGTTATATCTATGTCAATTCACTTATATCAATTATCTTCATCGGTTCAGTTCTGATTTGATTTTATCAAATCCTATTCATCAGCTCTATTCGTCGAATTCGTGCCAATCTTGCTCTGCTTTGGAATTCGTAGCTTGTCCTGTTGTCAAACTTTCTAGCCTCGAACGGTGAGCAATCACTCACGATTAATGTTCTTTAATTTATTAAATTTGATTTCAATTGAAACGACAATTGAAATATGCTGCTGTTGGTTATTTACACTGTTATATATGGGCTATTACTTGTATCAGTTCACTTGTGATATGTTATTTATATTAATGACATATGCCTCTTATATTATTATCATATCTGTTATCACTCTGCAAGTTCCCTATTAGTATAGAATTCACTATGGGTTGAAATGATACATACCCGAACGGACTTTAGAATAGGAGAAAATCGTTATGGATTGAAATGATAAACCCAAGCGATTTTCATTGAATTGAATTTGGGATTACGGGTTGAAATGATATATGTATACCCGTATATATTTAAATTGCGGATTGAAATGATAAATATCTGTATCACTTGACCATAGGATAGAAAATTATATACAGACACCGTTGGTCCATGTATAAATAATTTGAAATGATTACTATGGTTTTGAAAGAAATATATGGTTTTATATAAATATTGATTTTAGATATTATATAAATGTTATTTTATATATAGTTAAATTCTTGAATTTAAGCTTAATAATAATAAAAAGTTTGATTTTGTTAAAATATAATATAGTTAAGTATTTATTTAAATTATATTTTAATATAGAGTTTATAATGACTAAATAAATTAAGGTTGAGAAGATAGATTTGAAATTGGTTTGTATTTAATTAAGAAATATATTTAATTAGAAATCGATTTGAAACTTATGGAATTTGAGATTCGAAAGGATATGATTTTTATAATTTGATTTGGTTTAAGGTGATTTAACGAATATTTCAAGTTTAAATGAATTGAAGGAAATATTAGTCATTTGAAATTTGGGGTTTTATTTAAATGATAATGGATTTAGTAAGTAAATATTTCAAAATAAATAATAGTGAACTGAATTTGATATATATATATATATATATATATATATAGAATTATTAAATCTTGTTTTGAAATGTTCGAATATTTAAAGCTTTGAAAATATTGAAATTGAAATGGTTTATTTTGTGGTTAAAAATCTGTATTTGAAATCGATATAATGTGAAATGGTTTATTGACAAACTGAAATAAATTAAAATGAATGATTTGAGATTTGATTAAATTTAAATTTTGGAATTTGAATTGCTTTGAATCGATTTGTTAAATTTGATAAAGCTATTTTATTATATAAAGTATTTTTAAAATTATATTATAACTATTTATATATGTCACTTTATAAATTTATTTCATATAAACTATTTTAATATAAATTATTTTTATATAAACTATTTTAAATTATAAACTATTTTATTATATATACTATTATTTATATTTTAACAGTTAAGTGGGAAGTGTTATGATTCCAAGCATTATGATTTCTAAATTTTGATTTCCAAAGTATTATGATTAACAAAGTGTTTGATGAAAGAACATTGTTTAAATTTAAGTAAATTATTGAATTAAGTTTTGAAATTATTTAATAATTAAATAAAATTGAATTCTTTAATAGGTGAAATTGAATTCTTTAATAAGTGAAATTGAGTTTCTTTAATAATTAAGTTTTGAAATTTGTTTAAATTAAATAATTAAATAAGTGGAATTGAATTTCTTTAATAAGAAATAAAATCTGATTGATGGAAATTAATATGAGACTTGTAATTTATAGAATTTAATTTGACGAATTTAATTTAATTCAATTTATAAGTTTTGATATAACGTAGGTAAACTTAAGAGATTGATTTAATGAATTGGAAATTCAATTGAAATTATTTTGAAATGATAAATTTACTTAATCTAAATTATTACTGAATGAATCCATCAATGAATTTAAATTGTTTTGAATGTTAAATTAACTTAATTTAAGTGATTATGGAATGAAACTCATATATGAATTTAAATCAATATTTGAATTGTTTTAAATAAAAATTGAAGTTGAATTATAGAGTTTTGAAATGGTAAATTTGAAAGTTTGAAACGTAAATTATAGAAATTGATATAGAAAGACAAATGAAATGTTGGCTTTCAAATTCTACGTGAGATTGAAATTGATTTGGTTTTGAAATTTATTAAACGACCAATCGGTGTAATAATTACGAAAGTTATTAAAAACCCGAAATCGGTTAGGGACATACTCTCTGTCTAAACCGAAAACCATTTTAATAACTATTATACGCGGAGTGTGATCCAGAATTAAGTGGTTGGAATGATGACGTTGCTGGATTTGAAGAAAGAGAACGATAATGGGTAGCCTTGACACCTGTGTCAAATTTGAAATGACTTAAACAGGAGTTGTGCCGGGCCAATGAGGTTAGCTGCCTCTAGCGAACACACTTCTTCGTAAATTACTCATTACTTGTTTTTGTATTGGTGCGCACCCTTGAATTGGAAGTGTTGTTTCGCGGTGTTGCGATCTTTGCGGCAATGCGTTCTCACCAGTCCGGATCAGGCAAACGGTAGTTTCACTACCTTGGGTATTGCCTCATGTGTCTTGTCATACTTGTATCCCTATGTGCGACCACTATGATTAGTTTTGTGTCATACCTATGAAGTACTCCATGATAGCCCACTAGTTTGCGGTGGAGTTTACAGTGCTGTATAGACTATAACGCTTATATAAAACGTGTTAAGGGGAATAATGGTAACGCCTTAACGCTTTTTTGATACTTTATATTACTGATAGACATTATCTACTTAGCGTACATATAAATGTTTAACGAATTCTTAAAGGATGGTTATCCCTAACGTCCTTTGAGTTACTTGTATTTCAGTTGTTATTTCACTTGAGTTGGATTTATTAATATAAGAATGTTAATCCTGACTCGAGTGTTTTGTGTTTTGCTTTACGCTTGGGTCAGACCAAGTGTACCAGTATTCGAGACTCACCTTTGGAGTTGGAGCTTCGCTTGGAGATCCAGCTTTTAGCTATTCGGTTGATTCTAGTGATGTATTCTGATTCTTGTATTTGACTATTGTATTCGAGACTTCTGTTGTACCTTATTTAACTCTGATACGTATATAGTAGCTTCATGAACTACTATCTTTTGTTTCCGCTCCATTTATTACTCTGTGTCTGTGATCTGTGATTATTTATTACTGTACATGCTGAGTTTTACCAAATATAAATTTACAATATGGTATTTTGAGCAATTCAATTCCAGCATGTTTGGATGCAAATGGTTGAAAATATCAGGTCGTTACAGCGTACCTCACATCGCTCGGCATACCTCCACTCGCTCGGCGTACCTCCCCTCGCTCGGCGTACCTCCCCTCGCTCGGCGTACCTCCCCTCGCTCGGCGTACCTCCCCTCGCTCGGCATAATGAAGTAGGGTTCGGTTATGGCCTTGGCGGGCCCAAACTACTCAGGAGACCCAATAACCTGGTTTTGCCTATAAATACAGCATGTGGGTCTCCAGATGGGGGATCTTCTTCTCTCCGCTCTCTAACTTTCTATTTTCTAAGGCTAAAGGTTACTCTTTCAGTTTTTAACTGTAATTGATTCGAACATCAATAAAAAGAAAACTTCTGAAGTGGACGTAGGTCGGAGTTAGCCGAACCACTATAAAATCTATGTTCTTTACTGCTTTCATTTTAATTTCGATTGTTCTTCATATTATTATTCTCTACATATATTCTATCTGTTATCTGTGACCGTTAGTTGGTGCTTTCATTACATTTGGGTGTTAGTGACCAATTTAGGCGCTAACATTTTGGTGCTTTCACTGAGAACGCTAACACTCGGGAATTTTGGAGCTTGGATTGAAAAACTTAGAAACTCGGATTTCGGAAAGGAATGGTTAGACCACCAACAAGGAAGCAAGCGGCGGAAAGGAGCAATCAGGGGGGAAGTCAAGAGGCTTGCTCTGGAGCTGGAGCAGGTCAAGCATCCATCTACATCACTAGAGATGAGATGGAAGCGATGTTGTAAAAACAAGAGGAGATGATGCAGGCTCTTCTCAGACAATTTGCACAAGCAGAAAATGCAGGAGCTCAGATCCGTGGAGCTGGCTCAGAAGTGCTCAACCAGCAAGCAGAGGGAATGGCTCAGTAGGAGGCAGCCCTCAATCAGCAGACGGCTGACAATCTGGATGGACCTCGACTTGGGCCAACATGAAATGTTTGACCAATCCATGTAGGGATATAAAATGACGCTGTGCAACCTAACACCAACAGGAGTGTAGGAGTACGAGATGAGGAGTATGTGCAAGAATTTCCCCATGAACTCGAGGGGCAGATCGAAGGCAACGGACAAGGATTACAGCTTGGCGACAACGACAAACTAGCAGCGATGGTTAAACGAGCTATGAGAGGTGGATTGGTAAACAAAGACTTGGAGGATGTGAATATGAGTCCCTTTAATCCTACTATTAAGCGAGCTAGGAACCCACCGGATTTTAAGCTGCCATCATTGGAGATGTATAATGGAAGGACGGATCATACAGTTCATCTAACAAAGTATATGAGGCATATGGAAGTGCTGGGGGGCATCAGAGGAAGTCATGGCCCGATGCTTCCCATTGTATCTAACAGACATAGCAGCACTATGGTTTAGACAATTGGAGAGCGGTTCCATTGGAACATGGACCGAGTTGACTGGGAAGTTTATGAGGCAGTTCAGAGTTCACATTTCGAGACCTAAAAATGTGATGAGATTGGCAGCGCTAAAGCAGAGGACCGGGGAATCTTTGAGAAGCTTTCTGACGCGATTCAATGCAGCGGCAGCATCAGTGGATCGACCAGATCCATCCATGGTTTTAATGGCAGCTGTATCTGGCATGGCTAATGGAATAGAGTTCAAAAATTCACTGACAATGGATCCACCTATGGATCCAGGAAATTTTTATCATGAAGCCGAAGGATTTCTACGGTTAGAGGATGCAAATGCTGAGAGAGAGGAAGGAGAAGGAGATGATGTTTATGCAGTCAAGGGTGAAAATCCTTCTAAAAAAGATTCAGGAACTGATAAAGGGAAACGGAAGGCCAGGGAAAACGATGATGGACCAATGCGGCCATGAAAGGAACCGAGGTTCACCTCTTATTCAGAGCTGAACGAGACTTTGGAACGAATTTACCAAGACACTAGGGGACAGATTACCTATCGAAAGCCAATGAGAAGGGATCCGACCACCAATGAAAGAAGATCGGATAAGTATTGTTTGTTCCATGAACTGAACGGTCATAGCACAAATGATTGTAGGGACTTGAAGGATGAAGTTGAGGGGCATATCCAGAATGGTCTGACATCCCAATATGTGAGAATGAGGGCCACGACGGTGGAACAAGAACGACCACCACATGCACCTACTGGGGACGGCTCGGGATCGGAGCGTCAGCTTGTCATCAATTGATTGAAATAATGACGAATAAGTGGCAAACTCCACAGGAACGCGATTAAGTCAATTACACATGTACAGGACCGCGAACGATCCTCAGGCATGCTCTGATACGACTGTAAATCGCATCAATGTACGTGTTTGTACTTGGACGTCTCTGTTTTGCTTTTATTTTTCATTTCTCGTGTTTGGACTTGATTTAGTTTGACATTTCTGTTGAAAGACTCATCTTGAATGAAAATCTGCTATTTGTGATTCCATGACGGCTAAGCCACTTACACATGTACAGGGTCGCGAACGGTCCTTAGACATGCTCTGAGATGGCGATAAACCGCTACGGTAAACAGTTCAAAAACTCACTCGAACATGAAATCTGACATTAATGATAATAAGCCCCCCCCCCCCCCCCCCCACCAAAGGCACTCACAACTCGCCTCGAATGGCACCCGACCGCGAACGGTCACAACTCGCCTCGAACGACACCCGACCGCGACCGGTCACAACTCGTATCGAACGGCACCAGATCGCGAATGATCACAATTCGCCTTGAACGGCACCCGACCGCGAACGATCACAATGCGCCTCGAACGGCACCCGATCGCGAACGATCACAAATCACCTCGAACGGCACCCGACCACGAACGGTCCCAACTCGCCTTGAACGGCACCCGATCGCGAACTATCACTAATCGTCTCGAACGGCACCCGATCGCGAACGATCGCCATTCAACGCAAACAGCACCCGACCTCGAACAATCACATACTACCCCGAGTGACATACGATCGCAAACGATCATCATTCGCGGTCAAATAAGACTATCAATTTCTTTGCTGGTCATTGACAAGATACGAGCATCCAGCTTATTGAGCTACAAAACACACCTTCCAATAGCAAGGCATGTTTTGGGGGGCAAAGTGTTAACCCGCCTTTAGTCAAGGCCATGAATAAGCGGATTCAACCCAACCAACTTCACGATTATCGAGGCTGGAATAGGATGGATTCGGTTTAAAAGAATGAAGTTCACTTGGATATGTCATTTGGTCAAGAAATGAGGGGTTGCACGGCTCGGTCTGAAAGATAAGCTTCGATCGGCATACCTCACCTCGGTCGGCGTGCCTCGCCTCGGTCGGCATAATGAAGTAGGGTTCGGCTATGGCCTTGGTTGGTCCAAACTGCTCAAGAGTCCCAACAACCTGGTTTTACCTATAAATACAGCATCTGGGTCTCCAAATGGAGATCTTCTTCTCTCCGCTCTCTAACTTCCTATTTTCTAAGGCTAAAGGTTACTCTATCAGTTTGTAACTGTAATTGATTCAAACATCAATAAAAATGAAACTTCTAGAGTGGACGTATGCCGAAGTTAACCGAATCACTATAAAATTTGTGTTCTTTACTGCTTTCATTTTAATTTCGACTGTTCTTCATATTATCATTCTCTACATATATTCTATCTGTTATCTGTGACCGTTAGTTGGTGCTTTCATTTACATTTGGTGTTATTCACCAATTTTGACGCTAACAATAAAACAATTGCAAAAGTTTATGATAAATATATGTTTTTGAAGTAAGCACTTACAGCGATACTTCCGTATCTCATCATACATCTAGTCAACAAAACTAGCTGGATCTCTGCCTGGCAAATTTAAACCGTAGAGCATGTACCATGATCCCATGTTCAAAACATATCCACGAATACAACTAGAAAATGATCATATGAAGAACACATATTATGCTATAGACAACAACTTGCGTTGAATTACTGAATTCACAAGCCAAAGGTAAAACCAGTACATACTATGATATAAACCAACAAGCAAGCTTATATATTAAAATACTGGAGTTATAAGTCACAGATTAAAAACATGTGGTAAAGGAAACAAGTTGAAAATGAAAACTGTTGAATTAGAGCTACGTTTATAATAAATCTAGCTGTTTAAAAATAAAAAAGATGCAGAAGTAGAGCTATGATTATAAAATAATCTCTTTCACATGCTCCTGTGTCTGTTAAAAATCAACACGCCTTCTTATAAATATATGAGCAAAACCAAAACAATTCGATTTTAAATGATTGGAGTCTTAACTTATTGCTAAAAAATAACAGCTAAATATACACGTAGAGATCGCTTAGATTTGGTACCCAAACGCCTATACCGTATCATATGGCAATACAAAAATTATATCATTACCAGACAATAATCACTAAATCGATATTTCAATTTGCAGTTGAAGAGCTTTTACAGTCTACAAGTTAACATATTTAATCTTTTGGGCCAAAGAAGATGGGTTTTAAAATTTAGTACAGTCAAATCCTAAATTAAATCAACATCAGATAAACCATAATGCTAGATTAAATAAATAGCATCAGATAAGCGTAATACTAAATTATCAATTAAATCAATCGTTATAAATTCTATGAAAATAAATGTTATTTTAGTGTATACAGGGTTAGTTCATCAAATACTGATTCAATGTAGCATTACATTACATTTATCTAATGCAAGTTCAATATAACATTATGTTTTATCCTATTCTAATTTGATTTAGCATTTTTGTCTTCCAAACTAAATTTCAAAACAATTGTCCTCGAGACAAAAATAGATTTCATGCTTTTCTTTTAAAGCAATTTTCTGTGTTTTTTACCATTCAACGTATGAAGACTCAAAATTCATTATTTTTATCATGCAGTTATGTTCCAGTTTAATTTTGTTGAACTAAACATATACAATAAAATTATGGAAATAATTAAAGTATTATATAAAATCGCATAATTTCCGTATATATATTAAAAAATCATATTCAATTTAGAAACATAATATTTTTTCACTAGTTTTGTATTTTGAATGCTGTAATTAAATAATATATTGTATGAAATACAAAATCGATGTTGATTAATGTAAGCAGTCTGATAAGGTAAATTAGCATTTTATTACACTATTACCGTACATACTATTTTCATGTGATCTGCTATAAACCCCGTACTAGTTAAATTGATTCTTAAATATTGGGTAATAATCTGGTCCGTCCATAACGGTGTGTGATGATTAAGTGTAAATATGATAAATTATTCACCTTTACGCATATGCATGTTTACATAAAGACAGGCATGAATAACAAGTTATACAAGGCAATTCGATAGTTTGGAAGGATATAAAGAAAACTTATGAAAGAAAAAAAAAAAATAACAAACATCCACAAGAATGAATGACAATATACTTCACAAACAACAACGGACAAGGAAAGGGAAAAGGCACAGAAAATAAGGACAAGGCAAAATCAACTTCCCCAATTTAAGGGTTGCGTGATGAATACAACTATTATTGTCAAAGAATTCAAAAAGAATTCAACAACAAAAAGTCACAAAATTTTCAATATTACAAGTTCCAATGCGTTTTTTCTTGCTATACAGCACATACATTACCTAACTTTCAGTAATAAAAATATCAAAAAAAGAAAAAAATAAAACATAACAATCAATCAAAAGTGCAAATCATGAGTCCATGGTCAAAAATAGTTCAAATGATATTGTGCCAACAGTGTTCCCAACTTTGATTTGATTACACCCTTGAGTTTATATTCATGAAATAAATAATCATAAACAAAGCTGTAGCACACTGTTTCAAGTCATATCAATGTCGAGACTTTAAAAAGAAAATACTACTCATTTATAGATTATCTTTATTAAATAATAATAATAGTTACTATTTTTACTACAACTTACGAATTAAAAGTAAAAACAGTTCAATAGCAAGTGATACAACCAATATAATCGTACAATTGAGATGAAAAGGAAATGGTAGAGCATATATATAAAACTAAAATGACGACTTATTTAATCAATTTATTGGGTTGCCATAATTCGTACCTCCGAGCAGGCCAGTCATATCGGCATGGCCGCTAGTGGATCCTCCACCACCTAAGTGGAGCTCCGATAAATTGGGTATTGCATTATTTGTGGTTTTGCTTGTATCGCTGATGTTATTATCATCTTCACCTTGATCGTAGAGAAATCCTTTAAAGACGTGACCACCTATTTTTACCATGGCTTGATATGCATATTCATCTTCCCCTTCATCGTCTATTGATGTTACTTGCACGCATTTGAAGATTGCCGGTGCTCTCACCTGCCCTGGTAGATTTTCCCTAAAACTTGCATCTAACATAAATGAAAGGTTACTGTTATAATTTGTATGCAAGTATTCAACTTCCCATACTTGTATTAAAGTACTTTCACATGCAAGTAAATTTATACATTACAAAATAAGACCACTGCGTACTTTTGCAGAATTTTATTTTTCTCAATTAAAGCGCTTGATTTTATAAACAAATATTTTAGATTCAATTCTTTAAATGTGCAATATAGCCAAATTATAGGTTTTAGAAAGACTTATGCATCCATAAAAAGGCTACTGTTATAATTTGTCTAAATGATAAATTCAGTGGCGTTGGTATTAAAGAGGTTTTAGTTCAAACCATCCCAACATGTTTATTTACAAAATTCAAAATTAAGAATAAACTGAGCACTAAAAACGTCAAACATGAAGGAGAAGGATGTTAATTAAGATGGGCTGTTTTAGTATTTGAATAAAATATTCCAATGATATTTTCGAAAATTTGTTAGAAGCTATCATTTACTTGCACTCAAATAGGTATTAAACTGGTATATCATACCCAAAAAAAATCAATCTTAAATTTTTTTTGAAGCATAGCATTAGCATTCTAATTGAGTTGGTTAAGCCCTAGAAAAATTTGCATACAAATAAGAAAATTTCTTATATTTATGTGCACGTAGTGTAATTTCGATTAAAAAATTCAAATGAAAAATGGAGAAATAGTGTAGCATAGCATAAGAATTTGATATATGATATGAAATTTATCATGGATATTTCGCGTAATTTTGACTTAAAAACAAATCAAATGAACAATGCAGAAATATTCATGAAATTGTGCACTTAGAGCTCAAAATATAGAAGAATTCAATCTAAAAACAAAATACAAATTGAAGTTAAACATTTTCATGTATGAAATCAAACTCGTACCTTGATGACTCGAACCTGCAGTATCAAAACTCCTAGTACAATTGGAATTTGAATTATTTGAATTCGCAGCCTGCTGCGTACAAACCCTCATCTTCTTCACCCCGGAATTTGAACCAACCATCCCGACCCCATTACCGCCAGCACTCATCATCCTCTCCCTCCTCCTCGCTGCCGGTACCCACGTGCTTCTCACGTGCGTAGAACAATCGAAACCTCTACTCTTGCAGCACGTCCTACACCTCTTGTGACCGCAGTCCTTCTTCGCCTGATTTCCGCAGTCTTGACACGTCACTCCTCCCCCACTCCCGCCAAAAATACTCGCAGTCTCTAAAACCGATTTGGTGTTCAGATGCTGCCCGTGCCATGAATTATTCATACCGGCCGATTCGAAGAAGGAATCGTGATGTGGAGCTACGACGAATACATCGCGCAGGCCGACGACGCTGCTCATGTCGGAGAAGTTGTAGTTGACGTGCTGCTGCTGCTGGCGACCGGCGGAGGCGGCTGTGGCGGCTCCGCCGCCTCCGCCGGAGAAGCCAAGACACAGATCGTCTCCTCGAGCTGCGGCGGCGGATGTCGCTACCCAGTCGGCGAAGGCGCCTGTGTGGTCGGAAAATCTTCTAGTGGAAGCCAGAATAAAAGTTTTATCGATTTAACAAAATAAAAGTTTAAACAGGGAAAAAAAAGTTGGAGGAGAGAGAAAGAGGAGAGAAGATTCTGAAATTGTTAGTTTTTCAGAAAAAGATTAATTGAGGAGCTGCAGCCTCTGCAGCGGCTGGAAATTCTGGAGAATACTGAGCATGACTTTTTAGGTAGTAAGGGAAATTAAGTGAAGAAGACAAGTTCTATTCTCTTTCACTGGTTATCGTAATCGTTGGTTTTTCTAATATTTATTTTGTTGAACTGATGAGTGGTTTGATGTTTGCTTTACAGTTGGGTTCTTTTTGTGTCGCTGTATTTAGTGAGGTGAGGGGGGTGTATTTAATACGAGTTACTGGGCATGCATTATTATGCAAGAGTTGAAGTCATGTGAATTTTATCTTTTTAGGGAGAGTAGGGTGTAGACTCTATAATATATAGCTAGGGTTAGGGTTTGTTTATGGGATTCTGCTTTTGCATTATTATTTGCGTTTGTGTTCTTGTAACTAAATTAACTAGTGTTCTTCGTGAACTAAACCAAAAAAAACAAAAAAAGAATATAATGTGAATTTAACATAAACTACTTTATGACACTTGGCTTATGCTAACATTCTACAATGAATTTTTAGATTTTAAACATTTTACTTTACATTGTCAAAAATACATATTTAATTTTACTTTACATTGCAAAAAATACATATTTAATTTTATTTCTAGAAAGAGCACTAAACATATTTACTATTGTTTCTAGAAAGAGCAAAATAAATATTAAAAATTGTTATGTTATGCAATGTAATGTATTTTAGTATGTGGACATATGAAACGATAATATAAACTGTGTTGGTCAAAATTTTATAATTTGTCTTTGAATGAAAAGGTATTTTACAATACACTGTCAAGAATTTTTCATCATGATTATGCTGCTGAAATTATAAAGGTTAAAGCATAATAAATCGTTTAACCTTAATAAACACTCTCATGAAGTTATTCTTTACGCAAAGTGACGGATCATTGTCCTACTCTAATCCTAAATCCTCAAACTCCGACCTTAGTTCCTTGAATACCTTTTACAATTCTAACACTAATGATGCGGAAGATACGTCCAGACAAGAGGTGGTGGATGAGTGATGCGGAAGACACATCCAGACAAGAGGTGGTGGATGACGATCTGACCGAGGAGGAAGGTTGGGAGATAGTACAGAAGAGGAAGGACAAACAGATAGAAAAAGGAGAAGCAAGCGTGATTGGATATGGTCGGAAGATGAATTTTGTGAATAACATACAAAACACTAATGAACCTCAAAATGGAAAATGGCGGATCTAACAAAAAATACATGGAGAGGTGTCGGATCCTAGATGGAGAGCAAAAATAAGTATACGGTACGCCATGAATGATCAAATAAAGACCATTCAAAGTGGCAACAGACAACAAACTAGCAGCATGTGATGACAATCGCTTTAGGATGTAGGAGACCAACTTTGATTTAGGAGAGGTTAAATATTATGAACCTACAGACGATGACAAAGATGAAATAACGTTGTTTGAAAGTGACAAGGTGAATGATAATAAGAATAAATCATGAAATGCGATGTATGTATATGAAATATGGAAGCGACCATAATGATGTCTATATAAAGTTCTATGTGGGCAAATATTGGATATTGAAAGAAGACGGGGAGATTTTTTTCTTCCCTCAAGAAAATGGATTATATTTGTTAAAATTTGAAAGTAAGGAAGATATGAACACTACATTGAAAGAGGGTCTTGATTAGCATATGGCATGTTGATCATTATCGCAAAAAAAAGGCGGATCTTAGCTATACATGAAACTTTTAACATCAATCCTGATATATTGATTGTGTAAAATATACGATAACAGTTGAAATTGTCAAATTAAGCTTAAGATCATTAATATGGTCAAGTATACGATATTTGTATTAACACTATTAATTGAAAGTTATCGTGTTAGGATTTTATATATATGTACTTATATAAGAGTGTTAGTATATACATCCTTTTTTCTTCTCCCACCCACCTCTTTTCTCATCCACCAATATCTATCTATTATATTATATAATAGCCGGGTAGAAATTTGTATGCCTTTTCATTTTCACTTTTCTCAAAAATCTCATGCGGTGCGATGTATCCTAATGATTTAATCGCCACATACATTTTCACCACTTTTTCTTTTTACCATTATTTACTAAACGAAACACTGATGGACTCATTAATGTTTTATAAATTATCCTCCTAGTATGCATCTTAAAATAAATATCAACATCTGATTTAGACACACATTAGCTTCTATTTATCTCACTTTCACATTATTTTCTCACAATACCATCTCTTCCTTTTTTTAGTTTCATATGTGTGCTATAATTCAAAAAGAATTATATTCCTAGTCTAAATTAAATTTAAAGTTCTTTTCGAACAATTTTTAGTCAATCTCTTTAATTTTTTTAATCTAACTAGAACTTGATTGAATTCTTCGTAGTTTTTCACTTTATATTCATCTTTACTTATTTATGAATTGATTCATATTTTGCAACGATTATTTACCTACCAATTGCTTTCAATGTTATTGTTTTTATGGACAATAATTTGAAGACCTCCAAAAGAAACTAGCTTAGTGGTTCGGTTAAGCCTGATTAGTAAGTTAAAAAAATTATTATTCGTCTTTTCATTTGATTTGATGTTGAATTTGTAGGTTTTGTTCTAATTTCTATTTTCTAATTTGAGGTTATGTTTGTAGTTTGTAAGATTATAAATATACTTCTCTTCGTTTGTCTTGCTGAAAATTACTGATTTTATAAATATGGGGACAATACAAAATTTCATATTGATTGGTAAAATCTGTTACAGGAAAAGTTGAAAACTTTATTTTATTCTCAAGTTTTGTATAATAATTGACTATCATTTTTTTGGGGAATGATTTTACATATTGTTTAATTCATTTATTTTATAGGGTATAATTGGCTCGTCCTATATAACGGCTTTGGATAATCTATTAGAGGTTCATCCTTCATCAATTCTAACCTACTTAATTATACAAGAAAATAAATTTTGGTAGAGAACATTATATATGAAGTGAAAGAAAATTAAAATAAAAAATATTTGTATAGTATTTTGAGGAAAATGTAATACTTTCAATCCAGCTATGGTAGACAACCTTAATATTTTGTTTGAAGTTTAATTTTGAATAAGTGTTTTATAAACCTTTTTTTATTCAAATGTCTTATATTATGCTACACCACCTAAACTTATTTATAATTCTATTTTTATATATTCTTAGAATTAATGATACCATTACTGCCAATGGGATGCACAATGATGTCATTAATATCTAAACTTTCATATACATATTATGTTGATTGAATTCGCCAATGAATTTTCACTTCGTATTCATCTTAAATTATTTATGAATATATTCATATACCGCAACAATTATTTTCCTATCAATTACTTTCAATGTTATTGTTTTTATGGAAAAATAATGTGAAGATCGCAAAAAAACTTAACTTACAGGATCGGTCGAGCGTGATTAAAATTGTTGAAATTGTCTTATTATTTGCCTTTTCATTTAATTTGATGTTGGATTTGTATGTTTTATTCTAATTCATACTTTCTAATTTGAGGCTATACTTTTAGTTTGAAAGTTTATGAATATAGTTCTCTTCATTTGTCTTGCAGAAAGTTAATGATTTTATAAATACATGGACATCACAAAATCTCCAATGGATTAGTAAAATTGTTGTAGCCAAAGTTGAAAACTTTATTTTATTCTCAAGTTTGTATAGTAACTGACTTTCATCTGATTTTTTCGTTTGGATTAATTTTGCATTTTGCTTAGTTCATTTATTTTCTAGGGAATAATTAGTTCTTGCTACATAGATATGAACTCCAGTTTCGAATAATGTATTTGGGTAAAAAATATTATATGTATGTTAAACTAGTTTCTAGCAAAGTAGATTTCAAATGGACTTAGAAGATTCAAACAAGGATGAAACGATTTAAAAATTGAAAGGCACGCTTAGACGGACTAGAGAGTTGAGCTTAGGATTGTTTGGAAAATTGGCTAAGTCCTTAATTTGTCCCAAGTTAAGGACTAAAATCAACTGGTTGGAAAGTTGGCTAAGTCCTTAACTCACCCCAAGTTAAGGCATAAAGTCAACTGGCTGGAAAATTGGTTAAGCCCTTAACTCATCCCAAGTTAAGGCCTTAAGTCAACTAGTTGAAAAATTGGCGAAGTCCTTAACTCATCCCGATTTAAGAAGAACACCGAGATGGAAATGGATTGACTTAAAATTTGGCTAGAGCACATAGAAAAGGCAAACTAAGGACATGAAAATATTTCATCGTGATTGGGCCAAAGCACCTTAACCCGTCCAGAGTTAAGGATTTGACTCGGGATGGCTTGGTCTTCCGATGTGACTTCGTGCTATATCTTGGACTTCATTGCTATTGAGCTGCTGATTCAATGCTGCCCGATTTCTCTATAAATAAACCATCTACCTGCTACCATAAAAGGATCTTCTTCCCTCTATCGAATCTCCATTAACACTTTTGGACTTAGAGCTTCACCGCCAACTTATTCACTTCTTATCTCTTCCAAACTTATTCAGATTCATTGTAACTTGGATCTAGGGAAAAACTAGTTGTAATTCGAAGAGATAGCAACTAGCAACCAATAATAAAACTTGGTTAAAGGATGTAGGTCGAAAATTACATCGAACCACTATAAAAATTTCTGTATGTTCTTCTCTATTCTCTACTTTTTCTTTTACTTTTATCCGAACTGATGCTTTCATCCGATCTTTAGGTGTTGATCCACATTTTGGGTTAACATTTTAGTGTTTTCACTAAGAATCAAGAGCGAGATCTAAAGACTTGATGCTTGAATTTAGGATTTGGAAAAGATGAAGAGGCCTATTATTAGATCTAAAACGGAGCAAGTCAACTAGAGCTTGGGAACAGCCAAAAGATGTCGTTAAATTCGCATTAGTCTAACTATGTAACGAGAGAAGAAATGGAGAGGATGATGAAGAAAATGAAAGATGAGATAATGGTTATGTAGTAGGAGATTCTAGAAGGGTTCAAGGCTAGGCAGTAGGAGATGCTAGAAGGGTTCTTCCAAAGGATGAGACAACAAGGAATAACTATAGTTGTTGAAATTCAGAACTGAGAACTAGGAGCTAATGCAGAAGAATTTGGACATAGAGCAAATAAAACTATAACAATACCTCCATGACTTAGAGGCATGATCGATTTGGATCTAGGATGAGCTTTAATGCCTGGAACAGGTGATCTTGGAGCTAGAATGGCAAATCGAAATACAACCATATGACAGCAGGAGCTAGAACCAGAAGCCAAGCGTTGGAACGGGGGCAGAATGAAGTTATGGATCAGAGACTTCCATTGGATGACAACCCCATGATCAGGATGGATTGGGGTCAAGTTTGATTCCTTTTCTCCAACTTTGAATAAATGATGCAATATAACCTTAGGTCGCTTATATGTATACGGGATTCCAAAGAGTCCCTAGGTACGCTTTGAGTTGAATATCTGAGATGACTATTTAGGACAATAATAACCCTAGACCACTTAGACGTGCGTAAAATCAAGATTGGTCCCTAGTCATGCTCTAAGTTGGATGTTTGGGGTGATAGCTAAGGATAGTAATAACCTCGAACTGCTTACACGTGTACGAGACCTAGGTTTGTCTCTAGGCAGGCTCTAAGTCAGATGTTCAAGATGAACGCTTAGGATTTCTACTTGTTTGCTTTGATTTAAATATATGACTTTTGAAAAATCCACATCGAATGTGATGATAGATATTGATCGCTTTAAAGTCCCATTTGGAGAGACAGGGCCAGAGTGCAGGGTGCAAGTCCCCTCATCGGGGAGCAAAAGGAAAGGCTTATACGATTTGATCGCTTTTAAGTCACGCCCGAGTGCTTGGTGTAAGCCCCCTTTGCTGGAGAGCAGGCGGATAGGCTTGTACGGATTTGGATCACCTTAGAGCTACCATACAGAGAGATGGGGTCGAAGTGTAAGGAGTGAGCCGCGTTACCTAAGAGTGAAAAGGATGGGCTTCTTGGTCGCTATAGTGCTACTACCTGGAGAGATGGGCCGAAGTGAAAGAAGTAAGTCCTCTCACCAGAGAGTGAGCAGACGGGCTTGCTTGGTTGTTGGGTCCCTTTGCCGGAGAGTGAACGGACTAAGTAAGGATTTGGAGAGATTGAAATCCAAGATTGGAACATTAGTGATCCAAAGAGACTGTCCCTCTTAAATTAAACATTAAATGTCCAAAAAGATCGTTCTCTTAACTTAAACGATAAATGAACTAGAGAGATCACATATTAAATTAAATGGAAGATGATTCGGAAAGATCAAACCCTATAATGGAAATGGACTTTATAAAAGGATTTGAATAAAGGATTTGAATACCTTGAATTAGAATAAAACTAGTAAACCCGGGACGAACACAGGAAGATTTTGGAAATAAAATGTAATAAGAGATATGTGGTAATAACTCCGAACTAAATCGAAATGATTATGATGTATAAACCACACTTCAGCAGAGTCTTGGATCTTAGGATATAACAGATTTGGAATGACCCATGATTGATAAGAGAATCCGAAAAAACTGGATGATTCACCAAGATTGAAGTAGTCGGAGAGCTCAACTATCAAAGAATTATTATTAGAACTTCTTCTTGAGCAAAGCACACCTTACATTTGAAAGACATACTTTGGGGGTAAGTGTTAACCCGCTTTTTAGCAAAGAATATTCCAACTAGACTTAGAAGATTCAAATAAGGACAAAAAGACTTGATAATTAGGCGGCAGACTTAGAGGGACTAGAGAATTGAGCTCAGCAAGTTTGTTCGGAAAATTGGATAAATCCTTAGCTCATCTCGAGTTAAGGCCTTAAGTAACCTAGTTGGAAAATTGGCTAAGTCCTTAACTCGTTCCGAATTAAGGCCTTAAGTTAACTGGCTGGAAATTTGGCTAAGTTCTTAACTCGTCTCGATTTAAGGCCGTAAGTCAACTGGCTGGAAAATTGGCTAAGTTCTTAACTCGTCTCGAGTTAAGGCCGTAAGTCAACTGGTTGGAAAATTGGTCCTTAACTCGTCCCGGGTTAAGGAGAACACTAAGACGGAGATGGAATGACTTGAAATTTATCGAGAGCACTTAGAAAAGGAAAAAAGAAGGACTTGGAAAATTTTCACCATGATTCGGCCAAAGCACCTTAACTTGCACCAAGGATTTGACTTGGGATGGCTTGGGTCTACCGATGTGACTTCATGCTATCTCCTGGACTTCATTGCTATTAGGCTCCTAACTCAATGCTACCCCATTCTTCTATAAATACCAAACTACGTTCTACCATAAAAGGATCTTCTTCTCCTTGATGAATTTCCATTTTGACTTGGAGCTTCACCAACATCTTCTTTACTTCTTATCTCTTCCAAACTTATTCAAATTCATTGTAACTTAAATCTAGAGAAAAACTAGTTGTAATCCTCAAAGATAATGACAAGCAACCAGTAATAAAACTTGATTAAAGTGGACGTAGACTAGAATTAAGTCGAACCACTATAAAATCTTTTGTATGTTTTTGTTTATTCTCTAATTGTTATTTTATTTTATCTAAACCGGTGCTTTCATCAGATCTTGGGCGTCGATCGACTTTTTGAGTTAAAATATGAAGTCAAAGAATATTAAAATAATAAATTTTTGTATAGTATTTTGAAGAAAATCTAACAATTCTAATTTAGCCAATTTCCAAATTTTGATAGAAGTTTAATTCTAAATAAGTTTTTTGTAGACTTTTGTATTTAAGTGTTGTATATTGTGTTATACAACTTAAACTTATTTGTAATTCTATTTTTGTACGTCCCAATTATTAATGATACAATTAATGCCCATAGAATACAAAATGATATCATTAATGCATGAACTTTCTTTATACATATTGTGTTATATTGTATAATTATATAAACCTTTAGTCTGGCTATTTATATACTTATTTTCATGTACAACAATCATGCATTCACTATTTCATTATTACTTACATATCACTTTCACGATCTTCTAACTTTTTCATTTCCATTTCATTTTCTCACAATATTATCTTTTCCACTTTTCTAGTTTCTTATGGATGCTATGATTCAAAAGTAATTCTATTTCTAATCTAGAACAAATTAAAAATTATTTCCGAACTATTTTTATTCAATCCTTTTAACTGTAATAATCTGCTAGAATTTGTTTGAATTCATCAATAGGTTTCGCTTTATATTTACCTAGAATTATGAATATTTAATTCATATTTTGCAGCAATTGCTTACCTACCAATTACTTTCAATTTTATTATTTTTATGGTAAAATAATATTAAGAACATCAAAGAAAAACACATGGCTTGTTGGCTTGATAAAACCTAATTAAAGGTTAGGCTTTTATTATTATTTATCTTTTTTACTTGTTTGATGTTGAATTTGTAGTTTTTGTTCTAATTTCAGATTTATGATTGAATTTTCAGTTTGCAAGACTAAACCTTTAGTTATTTAAATGTTTTATATTTTGTTACACAATCTAAACTTATGTTTTGCAAAATCTTATACTCATAAAATTTATCGAACACAGGCTTTAATACAATTTTCATGTTATAGAGGTGGCGCTCATGGTGTTCTTTCACCATTTGCACAATTTTTGACAAATTAGGAACGTGATCAGCTAGTTGGAAACATGAAAGTTGGAATTTGCATGGTTGAGGAGTCAGGATTGAAAGCTAATATAGTAAAAATGATGCAATGGGAACTACAAACACACATATAATTATTAGTTTTTATAACATATTATATGATCTTTAATCTTAAATGATGCACAAGATGTAAAATTTAAAAAATTAAATAGTGAAACTCTCAATGCACATCCATGTCAGTTTCAAAAAATAATGATAGATTTGGGTTTTTATAATTTTAGTTTTAAAATAAATACTTGGCTTAAAAAGGTGTTTTTTGTAAATTCACTAGAGTAAATTCAAAATTTAGTTAGTTTTGTAACATATCTATATTTTAGTTTAGTGTTAATTTTAGAAATGAATGTGATGTATTTTTCGGTATGTGGTTATTTAATTATAACTATATGAACCAGTCTATTGATGGTCATTCATTCATTTAATTGGCATCAAAGGAACTGATTCGAGAATTAGTAAATGAATAATTATCTTGAAATGAAATCGAAGGGAAATAATTTGGAATTAATTAGAGCAAATTGGAACTAAGTATGATTAATTATGTGCTTAGTTTGAACTATACCTAAAATAATGGATATATCAATCATAATTTACTTCCATTTTTAGTTGCATATAACAGTAAATATATATATATATATATATATACACACATATATTATACATATGGTTCCTAATTTTATATTTATTCATGGATAAAGGTTTATATAATATTTAATTATCCACAAACTAAAATGAATCGGATGTCATTTGTTTTTTTCCCTTTTATAATCATGGTGTAGACTGAATTTATTACAATCTAATATATGCATTTGTTTTAACTTAATTTCTAAAATTCTTACTTTCAACTTCAATCAATTTTTAAAATACTAGAAATATACTTCATTTTTTCTAGGTTTTAAATTTATTAAAGAACATGTGTAATATGTATTAATTAATAGTTATTTGAGAATTCAATTACGAATAATTAATTAAATATTAAGGATGGATAATATGGCATTCATTCATCATCGAATTTTAGCATGATATCATTAATAATATTGATAATCAATTAAACTAAAAGGCAATCATGTAAAGTTCAAATTAACTATTAAAAGGAACCGATACAAGAATCAATATGCAATTCTTTAGTTTAATTTGGAATAAAAAAGAACATTAAATTCATATTCTAAATAGTACTTAAATTTCAATTTTCATAATATCCTTCTACTTCAATCTCATAACTAAAATAATAATAATTAAATCTTAAATGGAAGGAGATGAAGATTTCGATGAAGATTAAGATAATAGAAATTGAAATTAGTACCTGTAACCTTTTGTAATCTTAAATTTTAGTACTTACTTAAATTAAGGAATTATAGTTACAATATTTTGAGGATGAAATGAAAAGGTTTTGACAAGTATAAAAGTCCATGTAAGACGAAAGCAGAAATATAGTTGTGAATGATTCAACCAATAATTTGCTATTGATTTTGTGCATTAAGAATTAGCGATTAGTTTATTTCGCTATAAAAATTATCCAACTAAAAAATGCTCAATCTTTTATCTAATAAAGAATACCTTTTTTATACAAATTGCTTTTTTCTATAATAACTGCTAATATGACTAAAAATGATCGGATAATGATATTATATATTATAAAGTAGATAGGATATATTAATCTAATAAAAGAATATTTAGCATAGAATAATAAATAGACTTAAGCATAAGTTCTCTGATATTGAAACATATTCTCAATATCCACCAATATCATTCTTCAAGCAGGCATGATTATCTCATATTTTACTATCACAAATTAGTAGATGGTCATTAATTTAATAACGATCCTAAAGTAATGAATAAAAATTCAAATTGCATTTTGTTGAAATATGAAATCTTTATATGCACTTGAAGCTAAACAAAAGAAGTGAATTGAACATAAATGAATGATACAAATTGAAGACATTTATGATGAAAAGATTCAAATTAATTTGAGTTCAAATTTAAATTAGTAAATATCTTAATTTACTTTCACTCTAAGTTCCATATAAAATTATAAATATATTCATTCTCACATTGTCTATTCGTATATTTATATATTGGAAAATAAGTGGAGTTTTTTAAACACTTTAATCATAATAGTTTTTAGTAACTATTCATAAACTACAAACGTTTTTACGTAATAGATGCTTCTTTCTAAAAATGTACAAATATCAATTATTTTTAAACTATCAAAATATATGTTTAGTTTGGTTTTTTTAATTTTCATAAATTTATTACAGAATATGCATGATTTACTTAATATTTTTATTTTATTTTATTTAAGTAAATAGTTTACATTATAGGATGATGACACACTTCAAACTTTCTGTTACAAATTTGGACATAAATATGAAGCATGCTAGAATTATTTTCCCGACGATTTAAACACTTCATATGGTTAGCAAAAGATTATTGTAGTAATATGCGTACATATAGTTCTTCCATTTTCTTTTAATATTCGTGTATAAGTATTATTTATGAACATATATGTCAAATTATATATATTATGAAATAAATTTTCTTAATGTTTATTTACATGCGTACAATGAATATGCATACATACTAATAATGTTTATAAGTAAACAAACTGGATTGACCTTTCATGCATACAATGAATACTAATAATCATTATCCAATGCCAAGGATAGACCTTTCATCGATTAGTTGAGTGGAGCTAGAGTATCATAGATGCTAGATTTGTCTATGGGATTCCCTCAACCGAGAGTCGCTAAAGAAAGTATTCCTTTAGCTGCATTTAAAACAAGATATGATTCATATAAGTGGTTAGTTATGCCATTTGGACTAACCAATGACCCAGCAATCTTTATGAGACTTACGAATCGGGTCATTTGTGAACAGTTGGATAGATTTGTGTTGGTCTTTACAGATGATATTTTGGTATATTTTAAGGATGAGCAAGATTGTGAAGTTCATCTTAGATTGGCGTTGGAGACTTTGAGAAAGAACCAGTTGAAAGCAAAGTTTTCCGAATGTCACTTTTGAAAATAGGAAGTTAATTTCTTATGCCATATTATTATTATTTTATTTTTTCTAGAGCAAGACGGTTCTTCTGATGTGCCCTTTGATTGTTCTTACTCCATTGACATCAATGGACTTTATTGCGAGTTTTAGCCCAGTCTTAGTTTGATGATTTCTCAATTCCTATGAATGGTTAATTATCTGCATTCTTCCTTTTGACCACTTGTTTGTTGCTCCATCTAAATTACATTCATTTACTCATTCTTGGTTAAATCGATCATTGAACTAGGAGCTTAACTGGCCATCTCTCTTAAGATGATTGCTTTTTTGAAAGCTTTTCTCGACCATGACTCTTTGGATGGGGGCTTTGGTTAGGCATAGAAGTAGGATCAAAGGGTTGTTTGACCGTCTCTCTTGGATGCTTGATTTGAATAGGCCCTGAGGTGGGATCAAAGGCCCGATTTAACCATCACTCTTTGAAGGGTGGTTTGGCCAAATGTAGTAACATCACTAAAAGCTCGTTTGACCATTTCCGTTAGATGGTTGCTTTATTAGGGACTTAAGATGGTATCAAAGGCTTGATTGTCCTCTTCTAAACCTGAGGTGTGCTTCTGCTCGATGTATTTCGCTAACCTCATCAGATTAGAAATTATACTGAATATAATGCATCTCAATCAGGAGACTATTTGATTAAAAAAATTCAAAATAATTTTAAATGTTATTTTAAAGATCTTAGGAAGCTGCTCTTTTTCTATACTGTGTTTTGAAAACATTATATTAAAACCTTTGAAAGCATTCAAAGGAACGAATTTCAATAACTTGGTTTATCCATTCAAAGCGGTGAAATGTGGCCTTAAATGCTCAACATTTCAAGTTTTAGTTATGAAATTCCTACCAAGCCTAATCAATCGATAGGTTCCCAGATGTTTTACTCATGAACGACTAAGGGTCCTAACTAATTCGGTTGTAATGGGCCATTAGCTAGATCTTTGGTATTTGCAATTACCGTTCTAAGTACAATCTCTTCCTTTTGGAATGCTCTTTCCTTAACATTTGAATTAGAGCATTTGAAAATTCTTTGTTGATATTCTACCATTTGTAATACTACCTTGATCTTTTAGTTCATTGATCATATCTAAAGATTCCCTATCTAATTCTTAGTTTGATGCATAAGCATATCCAATCCTTGGTGCGATGGAACTTCAACTTCCACCCACAGCATTGCCTTAAACGGCCAGTGGCTATTTTTTTGGAAGTTCTATATGATTACAGGATATTGGAAAGTTCTACCATCTAATTTCCTTTTTCTTTCCCTAACCTTTTCTTTAATATGTTCTTGATAGTCTTATTTGTTTCCTCTATTGCCCCGTCATCTTTGTATTTGTTGCTGACAAGAAACATTTTATTATCCCCTTTTTATAACAAAAGCGTGCGAACTCTTCACTTTTGAATTGAGTTCCATTATCAAAAAATATTTAATTGGTTGTTTAAACCATGTAACTATGTTTTTGATCATAAACTTTAGGACTTCTTATAAAGTAATGATTGGTAATGGCTCGGTTTCTACCCATTTAGAAAGTAGTCAATGCAAATTTTGTGTCTCCTCTTGAGACTGGAAGAGGTCCTATTAAATCTATTACCCATACATCAAAAGGCTAAGGACTGGTGATAAGAGTTAATTCGCTAGGAGGTAGTCAAGGAATCTAAGAAAAACTTTGGCATTTATCACATCTTTCACATAAGCTAAAGCATCTTCAGTCATATGAGGCCAATAATAACCTTGTCTCATTGCTTTCCTTGCTAGCTTTATCCCGTTAGAGTGGTTACAACAAAGTCCCTCATGAGGTTCATTTAATATCTTCGTTCCATCCTTTGGTGTTATACACCTCAACTAGGGCATCAAATATCCCTTTCTATGTAAGATCTAGGATCAATCATGGCAAAAGAAGGTTCTTGACACCTTAATTTCCTTTACTCATTTCTATTCTTTGGCAGCATCCCTTTTTCCAAATACAAAATAATATGTTTTTTTTTCATTTATTAACATATTTACTTCTACATTCACATATTCTAGCTACTTTATATGCTTCTTCACGATTGTTGTTTTTTGAGAGCCTTCTTCATTGTCATTTGATTGTTGAGCATGTGATTAACATGGACAATCTTTATTTCTAGTGCCCCTTATGAACTTGCTAGTTTTGCTAACGAGACTGTTTGGGCATTTATTTTCCTTGGTATCTAGTAGATAGAAAAGTCCTCAAATTGAGCCAACATCTCACGGATCTTTTTAACATATTGGGCTAATCAGGCATCCTTTATCCGATATGTCTTGTTTTGTTGATTCACCATCAATTGCGAATCACTTCGATCATTTGGAATCTTCGGCTATTGCACTAAGGTTATTTCATCTATCATGGGCTCATACTTAACCACATTAATACTTGTAGAAAATCCCAATTCCATTGTCTAGTGCAATCTATGCCTATTGAGTGCGATTACTACATACCTAGCTCTGACCCCACATCCATTTGCAGCTACCATCTACAAATAATTGTCATTTTTGTTTAAACTTCCTTTCTTTTTCCGATTATTCTTCGATAAATCCTATACACTCGGTTACAAAATCATCCAAAGCTTTCCCTTTTATTGTTGTTCGAGGAAAATACTCGACAACATATTGACTTAACACCATTCCCCATTTTATCAACCTTCCCGACGTTTCAGGTTTGCCCATCTGGTGTCCCACTGGAGAGTTCCCATCTGAACATATAATATGATCTGCCTGACTGGTGTACATCCTTTATTATTGAACTTAAGGATAGGTTCCAAGTTGGGTTCAAGATTTTTTTATAGGAATACCCGTTAATTGAAAGCATTCTTAAAGATTACATAGACTGTACTTCTAGTGTCCATCATGATTTTAGACACCAAGGATAGTTCAATATGACTTGTAACCATTAACAGATCATTATGGGAATGCCTCACCTCTCTTAACTCTTTAGGAGTTATTATTAGGTTTAGGATATAGAAAGCACTCATGTACACCTTTGCCAGTGGTTCTTCTCCCATTGAATAGGTTTCCTCCTTAACTTCATGTATATACTTATTCCTCCCTCCTTTACTCATTCCTATATTATGCAGATCTCCATAAGTGATATCGACATGATTAATTAGAGGTGAAAATTATTGATGGGGGATCATTCTCCATGAGGTTGGCATTGTTAGTTGGAGGGTTTATTTCATCATTATTAGGTGTGAAGAATTTTTGATCATTTCTGATAAACTCCGTATGAGATCACCTCCTTATCATGCCCTGAATAATTCCGGCCAACAAACAGTAATCAACGATCTTATGGTCGTTCACCTTGTGTATTGTGTAATAATATCCACCTCTATTAGGTTTGGGTTCATCCTTGATTTTATTGAAGTAGGATACTCTACCTCGTCCACCGTCATAACATAATTGTACAAGATATGTCGGTCTAATTAACACGATTTGCTTTTGACGTTTCATTCCACTTTCCTTTTTTATTAGGGTTCAGGAAACTTCCTTTTTCCCTCTGCTAAAAATTTATCTTCTCGTGAAAGATTTCATCGATTTGGATGAATTTGTCATTTTGGAAATGAATGTCTTGTAGATCCTTGCACTTATAGGTATACAACTCTTTCTAGAATATGATGTTTTTAATTAATCTAGATTTTATGGCCATTGGCTTTTAATGATAGCTTACCTTTTCAGCCTTGTTTGCTTCAGTGTTGAACATTTTCAAAAACCCTATCAATAATTCCTTTGGTCTTTGATTTATTTTTGCTAAGACACCGATTTCTACGGTTAGCTCTTTAAAAGTATAAAACATTGTAGAACCCTCATAAGAAAACTACTTCTATGAATGGATGATTTTCTCTCAATACCGACGATATTAGTTCACTGCTGTAGCAAAGAATGCAGTGGTATTGTAAATGCCCATTTGGTTTTCAAAAGCTAACAAGTGGTTATCTAGATCTACCTGCTCATCATATCTGATTGAAGGAATTTTGATATAAGAAGGTAATGGAACACGCATGATTTCTTTAGTGAACGGGACTATGCTAAAGTTGTTATTAACTTTAGGATTCATTGTCCTTTTCCTTTTACATCTGTCATAGCTTCGATCACCTTTTTCCAAATCTCTCAAGTATGTCCCATTATCCCTATAACCTTCACATTCGGCTCTATACTATTTCTTAAAAGTCAAACTAGTTGACTGCACATAATTTCAGTTCTTCACTCACCTTTTGAAGTACTCGATCGTTAACTTATACTTTTTTCCCTAAGTTTAACTTTAGCTTTATTTGGAGCTTCATTGCCTCATCTTTCTTTGGAAGGCTTAAAGTGCTTTTCTCCACATTTCTACTTCTTAGGATTGATGCAACATTTATCTGGGGTGATTTGGCTTCCTCCCCGTCATCCTCTTTCATCCTTTTGGATATTTTTAAAGGTTTTTGACAAACTAACATTTCAATTGCTAGTACATGGTTTGATGTGGCTTTTGCATTGCTATAGGGCTAGTTTCCTTATTTGCAATGACCATCGACACGTAGGCATTCCCTGTTTCAATGTTCTTTATATTACAATAAGCAGTTACATTTTCCTTGAGCAAGTATGTTATACGGCCTCATATTCCTGCTTATTGATTTCCATTGTTGTTCTACTTGTTTTTGTAAAAGTGAAAGGTCAAATAGGTAGTTTTTTCCATGGGTTCAACTCGCAGTAAAAATATTATAGAATTTAGGTCTATTCTTGGTCTTCTCTAGTATGCACTATCTTCATAGGCCAATGATAAATGGGCAAAAGGGTATACTCTTAGACAAGTATGCTTAATCATTATGTTTACGGCGGTTAAGCGTGCAAATAGGAAATTGCCTAAGAGTCGCAATTTGAATTCGACTTAAGCAACCGTCAAAGTCCCAAAATCAAGATTTTATTATTCTTAGATAAAAATGAAAATAAAGAAGAAATACAATTCGAAATCCATCCCTTTTGATAAGGGATATATGCCTATTTATAGAGAAATTAAATCTATTTTTGAACGGTCATGATTTGCTGATGTGGTACACTAACAATTTACCATAACTCACTTTTAATTTCTTTATCGTGATGTGGCATGGTTGAACCAATCCGAGAATGCCACATGGCTATTACTTTTGGGTTATTTCTTCAATATGTGATAGCTATGTAAATCTTAACGTGCGTTAACATCAATCATCAACTTGCGATAGATTCAATTACCAACTTTCGAGGGCACTAAGTTGTATCGATATGTAAAGCAAAGATTCTGTAAAGAAGAGATGAAGAGAAATGTTGGAGAATGTGTGAAGAGATGTTTCACATGTCAATAAGTTAATTTTGAACACCAAAAGCCAAGTGGACTTACAATTACACAGTGAGACTACATGGAGTTACAAGTACTATAGTTAACGACTGAGACATGTTGTTTTCTAGTGAGTTTTGGCGAAGCCTACAGAGTTCTTTGGGTTCGGAGTTGTGTATAAGTATGTCCTACCATCCACATATAAATAGATAGGTTAAAAGGGTCAACCGAGTGCTTGATGATTTGCTACGTGCATGTGTGTTTGACTTTAGTGATTCTTAGGAAGATAACTTGCGCATAGTAGAATTTTCACACAACAATATTAACCAATCCAGTATCAGAATAGCACCTTTCAAGGCATTATATAGAAGGTCTTCTAAGTCGCAAATATGTTGGAGTGAGATTAGAGATAGACTCATTCTGGGATCGGATCTTATAAACGAAGCGTTGGAGAAAATTGAGTTGAGTAGATAAAGAATAAAAGATGCTCTATCAAAGCGAAATGGGTATGTCGATAGGAGGCAAAATTATTTGGAGTTTGATCTTGGGAATAAAGTATTTTTTGAAGTTTAATCGATGAGAGGCACTATGAGATTTAGAATGGCCAAAAAGTTGGTATCAAGATATGTTAGCCCACTTTCGATACTAGAGATAATCGAAAAAGTAGCCTATAAGGTTGAATTGCTAAATGCTTTAGCTAAGGTCCACGGTGTGAATAATGTATCACATCTAAGGAAGTGTATCCGGGACCCTAAGGATGTTGTGAGTCCGAGAGCAATGCAATATTTGGTTGTTGAACCAAATAAAGACTACGTACGAAAGCCCATTAAGATAGCTGACCAAAACAAGAAGAAACTTTGAAATAAGGTTGTGAAGCTTGTATGAGTCCAGTAGAGTGCAGACCAAGGTGACGGTGGTTTGAAAACAAAAGATAAAATTAGAAGGACTTATCTTGAGTTGTTTCCTTAGTTTATCATGTGAGTTTTCCATATTTTGTTATAAACCATGTATATATGATATTATGGTTGATTTTTTTATGTATTGGTAGATGCATTAGTACATTTTTTTGGGACGCATAGGAGGGAATTTATGTGTCAATGCTAAAGTAGGCATGAGAAAGATTAAGAATCATTATCATACCTTATTTGTATTTCGGGGGTGAAATTGCTATAAGGGGAAGCATGTAACACTCCTTAAATTAATAAATAAGTAATTAGAGAACTAACTATACGAATAAAGATTTAAATGATTCAGTTACGTAATTAAGTAATAATATACTGTGATAAATATTTGGGTGTACATTTACGTATTATGTTGTTACTTAATGAAACTAACTAGAATGAATTAAATGAGAAAGAGGAACAATGTGCCTGTGGCCTGACCATTCATAGGACTATATTTAACTATTTTCTCTCTTTTCATTTCTTTCTACTCTCTTAAAATAATAGAGAAGTTAGAGGCACTTTAGTGGTGGCGGCCTAAGAAAGAAATTATGAAGAAGAAGATAAAGCCTATGGAATTGGAAATTAAGAGATCTAGTTAAGTAATATATTTCCTGATCCCTATTTTCTTGTGTTATTAAGCATGGCCGTATATGATTAAGATTGTTACTGATGCTTCTTATGAGTAAAATGAATTGAAAATTTAATACGACATTATAAACACCTTTTTAGATGAGTTTTGATTTGGAGAATTTTCTCATAAACAAATAATTGGATATGAATTATCTAAGAACTATTTATTATGCAAAATGGTTAGAAATAGGGAGTTGTGAAATTTTTAAAAAATAAAACACATATACATGTTTTCTACGGTTTTCTAGATTTTTTTTATAAGTGATTTCTGAATTAAAATACTCATAGCCAAAGGGGGTTTCATGGGTTTCAAAAGGAAAATGTAGAGGGCTGGTAGGTAATTGAATGAGTAAAATAATTAAATAATTTTTAAGAGACTAGTTCCACATCATATGATAAATAAGTTATAATAGTACTATAATAACTAAAACTGACGAAATCCAAATGAATTAGACATTGGCACATGTAATGATGGCACTAGTTGTGGAGATGGCAGGCTTTTGACGTTTACCAAGAGGCAGTGTCATGGGTAGAATAACCAAACTGAAAGAAAATGAATGAGAAAACGCTATATATAAGACCTAAGTGTAGTGAACTAGAGGATAGTCATTGTCAAAAGCTAATTAGCCCTCGATGGAATGTTAAGGATGGAACTAATTGACTTCCGAAGGAAGGCATATAGGTAGAGGATTAAGTTGATCGAAACTAGTACTTAGAACATTAATAATGATTTAATCAGGAAAATAGTGTGAATGACACTATTTCTACCTTTTTTAGCCACTAGACGTCGCTATTTTTTTGTGAAAGGATTTTTTTTATGCGTTTTGTTTCTAAACCAAATATTACGTCTCCAGGACATCACAGTTAATATGAATCTCTACCATACTTCTACTAATGTCGATTTTAATTTCACTCTTTGAATTTTCACTCTTACCTCCAAATTCAATTCGATTTTGAAATTCGAATGCAATCCTTAACTCGATTTTGATATTCATCTTAAGTTGAACAAAATTCAACTAATTGATTTTGATATTCATCTTGAATTCAAGAAAATTCAACTCGATTTTAGGCCTTTCTTCAAAATTTAAATCCAAGTATCTTAAGTTGGATTTCAATACTGGTTCTATTCTAATTTTGTTTTTTGATTGGTGTTCTTCTATTTATCAATACATCGTTATTAATTTATTTGTTTATATTTAACTGATTTAGGGTTGTCTCTATATTTGATCTATGGATAATGTTGGCAGTAGCAGCATGTTCGGTTTTCTTGTTATTTTGTAAGATCAATTTTATTTTGTTTTTCCACTATTTTATGCTATTATCTAGTATCATACTTTTCTTATTTTCTTCTTTGTAGTGGTTATAAAGCATTCTTGTTGTTTTTATATTTGATGATAATACTTTCAATACTCGGCCAACGCTTGATTGTTCCTTTAATGATGTGAAAAATGAAATTTGTCGCCATTGGTCTCAACTAACTCCTATGTCCATTGAGGTTTCATATATTCTTGAGAATAAAATTATCGTGGTCGATACAAATTCAGATACACTGAGCATACTTTGCTATCAACTATATTAGAAGAGCTCATTTTTCACATTCACCGTCAAATTTAAGATTTCTTTAATTGAGATTGATGTTAATCATCCTATTTCGGTTGCTTCGAATCTTCGTAGTAATTCTTCATGTAGTGCTACTTTGTCTTTAGAAGTAGTTAGAAGTAAAATTTATTTGAAAGAAATGTTAAAAAGAGGAATGAAGTTATGTATTTCAGAGTTCGTTGATTTTGTTTTGAAGGTGCTGAACAATTTAGAGAACTTTTGATTGCATCTCAAATTCAAAAAAGTTGTGAGTTGATGTTTTTGAATAACTTACTAATAGGATCACCGTTATTTATTCTTCAGCCAAGGATGGTTGTCTGCCCGCTTCTTGTGATGTTGATCAATTAAGTCATTTTTTATTAAATTTTTTGCGATTGAACATTCTTCTGGAGCCGGTCTTAGATATGTGAATAATCCTCATATTTCTAGTAGATTTGTGAAATCATTGATCACAGATGAGATTATGCTTGTCCTAGTAAAAAGCCCAAAGACATGATTGATGATTTTAGAAGAGAGTACAATTTTACTTTGACATATTATTATGCTTTTTATGGAAAACAACATGCTTTGATGGAGTTGTATAGCGATGATGTTATGTCTTATAATGATCTAAATTGGTATTTGGTGGCATTGAAGAATAGTAATCTAGATAGTTATGTTGATATGAATGTTGATACTTCTAGTAATCAGTTTGAGAGAATTTTTGTTGGATTTGGTGCTTTTAGACTTTATTTTAAACATTGTAGATCTTTGATAATTTTAGATGTCACTGATCTAAGGAAGGGGGGTCCAGGCGCGTTGATGGGTGTATGTTTACTTTTTTGCTTAGAAGTTATAATATGCATTATTAGTTTTCCTTATGGTATTCTTGTGCAATTTTTATTATGTACAATGCTATCAGTTTTTACTTCTAATGTGTAGTACCAATTTATGTAATGTGCAGTATACATTTTATAACGTATCAGTTCAAATTTGATGTTAGTAATTTTTGAATAACAACTTTGGGCGGCTGATAGTATTTATTGTGGTTGTCTAAGTATAAAAATCAATTGGTGAAGGAAAGATGAATGTGTCGGTTCAGATTTGTAAGATATGCTGTAACACTGTAGATCTATAAGATACCGTGTAGTATCAGTTTCCTAATGTGCAGTATCATCATTTACTCGAACTTTGTAGTACTAGTTTTCTACAATGCATTATCATATTTCTGTACTACTATGAAGTATCAATTTTTTATTGTGCATTATCATTTTTTGATATGCTGCTATTATTCAAATTTTTAGATGTGCAGTGTCATCATTAGCTGCTACTCTGCAATATTAGTTGTTATGATATGCAGTATCAGTTTTCTACAATACATTATGAGCTTTTACTACTACTGTGCAGTATTAGGTTTTTACGTCGGATGATAATCAAGGGTTAGTTTTAGGGGTTAATAATGTTTTTCCTTAGGCATTTCACAGTTATTGTTACCAACATATGGAACAAAATCTTCGTTCAATGGTAAAAGCAAAGGAATGCTAACGTGTTTATTATTGATTTGTTTAAAAAGTGTTCTAGAGCTTCTACGGTGTATGATTTTGAACAAGCTATTTCTAAGTTTTATGAAATCGGTGGAAGTGCTGCTTTAAAAGCTTTGAAGAATAAGCCTTATGATAGATGTAATGACTTGTTTCTCTAGGAAAGCATTATGGCGAGTATAATTCCAATGTAGATAAAAGCTTTAGTAGTTCGATTTTGGATGAACGAGCCTTGCCTATTACTGCTTGTTTAGATGATATTCGTATTAAGGTTATGGAACAAATTGGCTAGAGGAGATAGGAGATTCGTTTGTGGAATTCCGCCCTTTGCTCTTCCATTGAGACTTGCTTAGGTGAATTGATCGAAGAAGGTTTTGGATGGGATGTTTTAAGTAATCGGATTTAATTTTTGAAGTTAAATCATCTAAATTCATCATTCATATGGGACAGTTGATTTGTAGTTGCAATCAATGGAAGATATTGAGATTTCCTTGCGCGCATGCTATAAAGTGTATGAATAGGAGTAAATTGCCCATTTATAATTTTGTTGAGGACAATTTTATTATTGATGCTTACCGTTCTTCATATGTTAATGCAATAAATTAGATTCCTAATTTTGATAAGCCAGTTGTTTATTCTAACGATGAAGGTATTATCAAGCCTCCTAAAGCAAAACGTGGTGCCGGAAGACCTTCTACCAAACGGAAAGGTGGATTCTCATATGTTCGAAATAAGCAAAATAGAAGTGGTGTTTGCAAGCAATATGGTCATAATAAATGCAATTGCCAGGCCTCTAAAGAAGACATGAGTTGGTTTTCTTATGTTTGTTGGAATTATTATTTGGTTGTAGGGATTTTTTTCGCCTTTTTTTATATTTCAAATATTAAACTGTGACATAATACTATTTTGAATGAGTTTATCAATAATCTATTTGATTAGCTGTATGTGTTTGTGATGTTGTCTAGTATCATTTTCATGTTTTTAGGATTGAATTTGTTATTTTATGCAGGTTTATTTTGTGCTGTGTGCAATCTAGCTAGTTCTTTTTTTGTATATTTATGATACTGTGAATCTAAGTCTATGTTTATGATATTGTTTGTATTTTGTGATGCTTCATATTTATATCAACTAGCAGTTTTTTTTTGCAAAATAGGTTGCACCAGATTTTTGATGTTACGATACTACTTAGTATCGTTTATAGGATACAGTTCATTTTTGAGATACTTTGTATTAACGTTATTATGGAACTTTTCTATCTAAGAGGTGGATAAATCGTCAAAATTACCAACCACCACTCCTCGCACCACTCCCCGCTGCCATCACCTGCACCACCATCTTCGCTGCAGCTCCTATCACCACCACAATCGCCAAAACCTAAAATTTAGTAGCAGGTTCGTTACTACTACTATGTAGGATCAATTTCATTTTATTAAATAAAATGATACTAGACAGCATCATTAATGTCATTATAAACTAAAATATACATATATTTCTACTTTTCCTATTTAAATTTACTGCTTCGCAATCACGATCAATACATGTCCTACTATACATAAAGCAAAGGCGCATCATTAATTATTTTTTAAAATAGAAAAAATGAGATTAGTAGAGATTAAATCAAAATTACCATAATTTCTTTTATGCAATTGATACCTGTAATTACAAAAGTGATTCATAGAAATTTATACTATACCACTGCAAAACTGACACTACTTAATTAATATAATATAAGCACAAACAATTTATTAATTTATTTAACAACTATAATGTAAACAAACTGCTAAATGAAGATAAAATCATTCTACTACTATGCAGTATCAATTTGTTTGTATATTATAATATCAAGAATTATACTGCATGGTATCAGTTTACAAGTAAATTCAAAAAATTTATAGTAGCATATTGAGTATCAAACATTTAGAAACTCTTCAGCCATAAATTATCCACCACTCGTTGCTTTCATTCTTGCCTTTATTAGTGAGTACACTATGAGCCATTCTGGCTCTTTTTACCTTTGTCTCTTCCTTTTCGAGTTACAGTGGAATCTTGTTGGTTCTGTTGAATTCTACTATAAACCTTATAACTTTTATTGCATAATAGCCTGTTTGAAATTTAACATTTTTGTTAGTAACATACGATATTGTATGTAAGATGTTACTTATGATACTTCGATAATAGTATTTTTATCAATATTATAGCAGTAGTATTATCATATTGATGGTATAAACCCAATAACATATATATACCACTGTATACCCTGGTTGAAATTTAAAATTTTGTTAATGGCAGTGTTATCATATTGAATGTAAGACTTGTTTATGATACCGCGATAGCAGCAGTTCTATTAATATGATAGCAGTAGTTTTATCATATTGATGTTATAAACCCAATAACCCATATATGGCAATACCAACTTTGCTTGAAATTTAACATTTTCATTAGTAGCAGTTTTAGCAAAATACTAGTAACGGTTACTAAATATAGCTGCAGTATCAGTTTTAGCAAACATACTAGTAGCAATTTTAGCAAACATGCCAGTATCGGTAACTAAATATAGTATGTAGTATCGGTTTTAGCAGACGTCCCACTCGCAGTTATTAAATATATCCTGTAGTGACATATTTAGCAAAAGTACTTATGAATTACATATACAAAAAGAATACCTTACGAGTCTAGAGGTTGTTGAGCACGATCTGGTTGATTAATACTATTTGTTTTCACTTTTTTTATCCTTGAAGTTACGCTTTTCCCACATTTTGCGGCATTTTTTCAACCCTATGTTTCTGCAAGAATTATAGTAGTGTGCATTGTAAATGTAGCTATTTGTTAGTAATATATTTTATGTTCACTAAAAATTACCAGATAAATGACATCTTTAAAGCTTGAGTTGTTTGTCTCATTAGACCTTCTTGGTCTATTCGACTCATAGAGATACCATTCCATATTTAGATAGGATAACATCACTAAAGTCCAATGGTTGTCGCAGTGAAGGGAAATTTTTTGCCTCTACATATTGATCTGTTGAAATTTTTTCAAGAAATGATCTACCAAGTGATCGACAACATTCTTCATATTTATGGAAACAGATTTCTATCCAAAATAAATAAGAATAACAGTTAGTTTTTAATAATTTTGTATATATAGTTTTCAAACTATTTAGATACTTTATTTACTGTAATTAATGTGCTCATTGCGTAGTTGTGTTCATAAAATGTAGCCTTGTGCATACACCAGTCAACGACCTCGAAAAAAAAACTTTAGTATTAGGCATAGTTGTTAATAACAAAAATCTTGTTGGAGTTAAATTCCAGAATCAACTTAATGAACAACAATGATATATACAGTGTCATATTCAATGTGAGTTTAGTGAAAAGAATTATCTAAAATGCAAATGCATTATTACAATGCTATTGAAGAAATTAAATAAACAAAAATCATATTTAGTGTATGTTTTAATAATATAAATCTTACTGAAGTAATGTTACAATACTACTACATGGTAGCATTTTTATTGTAGTTTTAAATGAGCATGCCTTTCTAATTTTTAACTATAAACAACAATTTTTTCAAAAACCTGGTCATCCTTAAGACTGCTTTCCAGCAAATATTTAAGCATGCATTATGTTATCATGCAACCTCCTACCGAACCCATTGTTCCTTTGTCATCCTTAGCTACTTCGTTCCTTATATTTGATATAATAGTGATTTTATTCAGCAAAATGTAATATATAAAAAATTTATACATTAAATTTACTTATATGTTGTCATAGCTTAAAACCAATGAAGTTTTTATCGTATTCTGTTCTTCTTCACCTAGATATTTCATTGTATCTTTGAACTTTTCCATCATGCACTATGTTGTTGGAAGAAGCATGGCTATCGGTGAAGTTGAATCTGTTTTACCTTTTACTTTTGCATTTTCTGGTACTCTTATTACGACAAATTCCAAATTTTCTTCTGCTATTATCTTCCCTTTTTCAGTTTCTGCATTTCTTTTATTTTCATATTTTTCTGGTACTAGTTTATTCTTCTTGTGTTTTGTTTCTACTACTAGTTTCTGCTTTTTTCTAGTTTTCTTATCATAGTTGAATTCGTTATCAATTTTACTCTTTCTTTGTTTTTTAACATAGAAAGGTGGGTTTTTAGATTCTTCGCCATTTTCAGTTTATTTTTCTTTCTTTTCTTACTCATCCTCTTTTTTTATCGCTTCATTGCCCTTTTTTCTTTGAAATTCATCAGAATTATACAGCTTGAAGGATGGTGGTGTTATTTCCAAAATTTGATTTTTTGTTCCAGGATATACAATTTTTTCTCTTTTTCAACATCTTTTTCAGTTGACTTATTCCACTTATTCTCAATATCAGTCTTGTGCTCAATTTCAGTCTTTTCATTAGTATCAGTTTAGTCTATAGTGCTCAGATTCAGTATTAGTCTTCGTTTTCCCCTTGTTTTCACAAACTATTTCTTCATGGTCATTTTCTACATCATTATTAGTTTTTTCTTAAGTAGTCTACTTATCTTTATTTTAAATGTTAATTTTTCGCCATTATTTTCTACTACATGGTCAATATTTTCAACAGCAGCGTGCTCCTCATCTTGGTTTTCTGAATCTTTCCCTCTAATCTCGTTATCTATATTTTCTTGATCACTTTCAGTCCTTTCCAAGTCATCCCCAAAATTTCCATTTTGAACCTTTTCTCCCACACCAAAATCTTTTTTTTTTGCACCGTCCTTTCCATGTCAACCGAAGCATATGTCATTTTCTTCTTTAAAGTTGTGAACTCCTTTTCGGTTTGGATCCAAATTTTGTTTTCTTTTCGTAGATCAGTAACAGCCTTACTCAATTTCTTCTCTACCTCAACATGATGTTGTTTTAATATTCGGATTTTGATTTCGTAAGAATTAATCGCGTACTTCTCCTCAAGTTTTCTTTTTCTTGATTTTTTTCAACTTGGATTTTCTTTGAAGTGGTTTCTTGGACCTTTTGTTGAGAATAGCTTTATTTCGTGTGACTGAATGCTTTGAAATGCTCCTACCTATTGTCAATTGGTTGAAGGAAATGTCATAATTCGCATAAATTATACAATATAGTATCAATTTTTAACTATAAATATGATATGTGTAGTATCAATTTTTTTTATTATACTACGTACTATCATAAAAATTATGATACTGGTTGGTGTCATAAATATTTTTTATGATACTACATGGTTACATTTTATAATTATTTTATACTGGTATACTCAATAGTACTGCTACTATGTGATATAATTTGAGAATATTACTGCTATTGTACCTCCTCTTCTTGAATTTTATCAACAAAATCCTTCACAACAATGTCCTTCAATTTCTGTAGGTCCCACTTTGCAAACCTAGGCAACGTGATATCATATCCATTTTTTGGTGGGATTTAATACTTCATCTTCTCACATATGCAGTACTGTAAAAAGAGTTTAATTTAATTAGAAATATATAGTTAAAACAACTTACAAATGCAATACTGCAATACCGAAAACTGAATTATACTGCATAGTATCAGTTTAAGTAGAAATATATTGTATTAACATTGCATTATGATAGAAAACTTACTAGTGGAAGCATCGAACAACCTGACATATTTCTAGGATTATGTATGAACTTTTTTATGAACTTATTAATAGACCATTCTATTGTCAGCAGCCATGAGGCTGAGTTCATTTTTTCTAGGTCCAAAAGAACTGGTAGTAACCCCCATCTTATCTTTTGCCAATTGTTTGAAAAGAACAAAGTCAATAGCATTTCCATAATCAAAGAAACTACAGGGCCCGATACTTGAGCAGAAATTAAGTACAAAAATAAATCCTATGGCCCCCTTGAAATCAGGGCCTTCAATCCGATGGTGATTTCGATTCTTGCACAGATTCACATAATTATTTTTAACCCAAAGAATTGATCAACACCTTGGATCGAGTGTGAAAGCACCAGTCAGATAATCAACAACAAAAATCTCAAATAATCAACAAATAAAAAGCATAAATAAGAAAGGAAACACAGAATTTTTTTAGTGGTTCGGCTGACTCTGGCCTAGGTCCACTTTAATCAATCTTTATTATCATTATGCTAGTTGAATCTCTTTGGATATCAACTAGTTAGTCTTTCGATCTAAGTTACAATGAGTTAGAATAAACCACAAGCGCAGGGTTAACTGGAGAATCAGGGTAACCAACTTGATGACTGTTGTAATGGAGAAAAGAGTTGATGAAGTGAAGGAATTCTAATAGAGTATGGCGGCTCTCTCCTCGAAAAATCCGTCTCTATTTGCAAGTAGGTGAGTATTTATCGGGGAATACGTTGAGTATTGGGCTAGAAGTCCAAGTGCAGAAGAGTCCAATTGTTATGCCAAGTCATCACCTGAAATCTCAAATCAGTCTGAGTCATTTCTATGGATCGCTAGCCATCCATCAACTTAGCATATTTTTCTATTAAAAGCTTTTACTTAGTGCTACAAAGGAGCTCGGAATGTTTGAGGGCAATTCGACCTGTCTTGATGGATCGCTAGCTATCCCTAGGGAATGTACCGCTAGCTATCCATAGAGGATGGATCGCCAACTGTCCATCAACTTAGTATATTGTGAGTGATATTTGTTTGGTGGTCTATCTATCTTCTATTTAAGTGACTTGTCCAAATATCATGTCGTTTGGAGTTCTTTGATCATCTATCTTCATGGACCATCTGGTCCAAAAGAATCGTCCATAACTTACTCAATACTTAACCAAATCATATGAAACTTCACACATGTAATGTAGATGAGTTGGAGAGCCTTCCTTATGGATAATAGTCATAGGGCCTAATCCTCATGGGTCGGACCTAATGGATCAAGTTGGCCCAATTCGAAGAATAATCATCCATAACTCGCTCAAAACTTAACAAAACCAAACAAAACTTTGCAGGTACTTTCTAGGGTGTGGGACCGACCCTATTAATTTTAGGTTGCAGGGCCCAGACTACATGGATCGTTAGCGATCCAGCTAGTTAGGTCGCTGGAGATCCATCAAATAACATCCAAATTATCCCATTTTATTCGTGAGCCTCTTTTACGTCTTAAAGTGTTCTCCTAAAATTTAAATTAATCTGACTTCATATGAGTTCTCTAATTCCATTTTAAGATTGCTGCTTTTGGTTAAACAACTTGAATCTGATGAATCTTCACTTCTCAAGCTAGATTGTTTGGCACGCTATGAAATTTAACAAACATGCTTAGAAGTGGTAATGAATCATGATGCAAGAGATTTGGATAACTCATGATTCTTCCCCATGGATCGCTAGTGATCCATGGGTGATAGATCACTAGAGATCCATCTACTTAGTATTTTATTGGCGGATTATCTCGAGTCATATTAGCTTGTTCGCTTGGTTGTTTTGATTGAGTCTCGAGTTATTCTAGCATAATCCAAATGTTCTAACTGATATTGAATTCTAATGGGTTGAAAACCCGGTTAACAAATATCTTCGAGCCTTCTAGCAAAGCTCTTCCCTAATAAGAAGAATTGGTAAATCTTCACTATTTTCTTTAGACCTTCTTGTCATTTCCTCCTTAATTCTCTATTCAACATTAGCCTTTTTGATGTGTTTGATGTTAGGATAATTTATTGTAACAAAATAGAAATCTGGTGGAATTGTATGTCTAATCACTATTGCAATAGGTTCTATGTTTTTTCCTGCAAGTAGAAAATCAAAAATCAAACTTATTTCTTTCGCTGTTATTTTCATTTTGGCTTGTCCTAGCAAAAATATTTCTTCTTCAATTGAATTTGATTCCATTAGCACATCTAGGTTTCTTTGTGGTTTCCTAATTTCTTTTGCTTTTATTTTGTTCTCATAGAAGATGAGGAATAAACTATAGAATGTGCTAGCTTTCATGGAGTCCATTCTCAGCTTAGTTATTCCTTTGTTTTTTTATTAGCTTAATCATTCGATATGTGACATTTAGCCTGCATCTATAAGCTACAGTTCCTGATTTTTTTTGTCTCTATTTGCTTCTTCTAGTTTGAATTTTCCTTTAAAAAAATATTTGTTAACAAGTCAAAATTGTACCGACATTTACTGCAACAATTTAGTGTCATTTTCAGTATATTCTGTAATGCATTAATTGAGATTCGAACTTATATTGACACTATAAAGTGTCAAATTTTTAATAAACAATGTTATGATTTGTATAAACCATTGATATTTAACATTGACCGAAACATACTTCATGTTCATACAACACATACAATTGTACTACATATTATCACTTTATAAATCTAATTCCAACACTTTTATAAAACATTTACATTGAAAAAATTTACTCATTGCTAGTGCACAGTGTAATTATATTTGTAAACTATAATATAGAATATGACACTTCAACAAATTTATAATAAATCCTTTACCTCTTCTTCCCCAAGCTTTGTGACATCAATATTTTTTCACATTTCGTTTAATAGATCTGTCTCTTCATTTTCTCTTCCAGCATGACATTCAAAAGCATACCAAACATTAGCCAACATGAAAATCGTTTTAAACTTAATATGTATATTATACAGTGTCATGATTACCACAGTTTTTTTTATGCAACTGATACCGTCTAAGTACAACAATATTTCATAGAAATTGATACTACATTACTGCAAAACTGATACTAGTCCATTGATACAAAACAACCATAAATAATTTGCTAATATATTTAACAAGTGTAACGTGAACAAAGTGCTAACTTAAGATAAACTCATACTACTACTATGCGGTATCAATTTATTTGTATACTATAATATCGAAAATTATATTATATGGTATCAGTTTATAAGTAATTTCAACAAAATGCTAAACAAAGCATTTAAAAGTAATTTCAATGGACTACTTCTTCCAGTCAAAAATTATACAAAACCTAAATTTAAAATAAAAACTATTTCAAACCTAAAAAGGAAACTACACAGTATCATAATTACCACAGTCTCTATAATTAGTTCTTGCTTTCAATTGGATCTTTTTTCTCTTTTTTGAATTTTTCGTCGATAGTTTACCCAACTTTTGTCCACTTTGATGCAGCATTCAAGGTATCAGTTTCTTCAACATTTTCGCGGTAGAAGCTGTTTTTTTTCCTTTTTCATGCCATTAGATCTACGATTTAGTGGATTTCTATTCCCTAGGTTTTAATGGATTTGAGAGAGAAAGTGGATTTCTCAGCATTATGTTTTACTGGATTTGAAAGAGAAATTGATTAGAAACTAAATTGGAAATGACAATGAGGCTTTGCGAGGAATGGTAAACGTTTTTAGCGGGCTATAGTATTGTCCTTTATTCTGAAATTAATGGTGCCTATCTTTCACACTAATTAGTTTGAATTATCCGTCCTTTAGGCTTAATTCCCCATAATAAGTAACAGAGTTGGCCAAGGGTAGCCAGATTAAGAGTTGCTTACTGAATAGAAAAAGGAAAAGCCTAATAAATGAATGGTTAGGTGGAGTTCGGTTGACAGTGTAAGGTCTACCATGGCAACCAAGAATCGAAAGAGTAGGTGCATGACATGTTTGGCAACTGAAGTAGAAATCATAGGTGTATGGCCTGTGTCGGAACCGAAAACAAAAGCATTAGTATAACGCCTAAGTGGCAACGACAACCAAAAGTGTGCGAGCAAGGCTTAAGGTATCTTTCAAAACATGGAAGCATTGGTTTAAGGCCAAAGTGAAAATCAAACTAGAGTTTGGCCAATTCCTGATGTAGTAGTCAAGAATCAAAAGCGTAGGGTTAAGGTATGTATGGCAACCAAAGTCAAAAGCATAGGTGCAAGGCTTGTGTAGTAACCAAAACCGAAAGCGTTGATATAAGACCTAAATGGCAACCAAAACTGACAGCATAATAAGTTAAACTAAGGAAGCAATAAAGGCAAAAGGCCAAGCGGTAGTTAAAAGCTAAATTCATAAATCTACATTAGAAGTGTTGGAATCAAGATGGTCGAAAGTGAGAAAATGGGGTAGATTCCAAAAAGATTTCCTTAATTTAGGTCTTATCGAGCCCTTGAACTATGAGTCTAAACAAATTTTAGGTCTAATTTAAAATCTTATTTAAATAAAATCTAATTGTATTAATACTGATTTAATTAAATAATGGATTTATTTTGAATTTAATTTGAGTTTATCCAAATAAACTCATGTCTATATTGTGCACATGCAATAATATGTATTGTGTGCATGGTTAATGTGTATGTGTATGTGTGTTGTGATTTACATATAATGAACATATTTGCCTATATAAGCATATTGCCGTCCAAAACAATTGTAATATATTTATTTATTTAAATTATGAATTTTTTAAATGACAATAAATCAAATTTTCCAAAGTCGATAATTTTGGAACTCAAAATTCTTTTCAAAAATCAGGCTTAATTACTTAGTAAAACAGTTTAAAAACCAAATTTAGATCTATAAATATAGTTTTTATATATACAATATACATCAAAATTTAAAACAAAATTATTATAATGTTTTAAATAACATAATATTTACAAAAATATTTTATATGTATGTATATGTGTGCGTTTTTGTTTACTTCATTTAACACTAAAATAATTATTAAATTAAATATAATATATATATATAACAAAATATATTTCGGCCAAATAATTTTTTTGTGCATTGAAATGTAAAATAATTTTATAAAACTAAAATTGTTAATTTACACACACATATTAATAACTATATATTACTTTAAAAAATATTTATAAATTTATATTGCTAAATAAAATATAATAGTGTTGCAGAATTTTTTTACTACTAAATATAATTTGATGTATAAAGTGCGGGTATGTGATGCACCGCTCTAATAATGTGTAGAATGGATTTTAAGGTTAATGTAACATTAGATTGGGTGAATAGTGTTTCTAATCTTATTATCAATTTACCTTCTGATTATTATATTTAGTAATACAGAATCATAAAAGCAATGTAAAATCAATGTAGCAAATAAAAGCAGCAAAATAAAGAGAAGACATAAAGATTTTTATAATGGTTTGGATTCTAAATCCTACATCTAGTCCCATACCCCATACAAAATTTCACTATAACCAACTTGCGCTTCCACCGGTGCAAGCAAACCTTTACAACTAGACTTTGTATTAGATGGTAAGTAATGCATATCCTTAGTTTTCACCGGTGGCGGGACACACCTAGACCTTGTCTTTGAACTAGATGGAAATAACATATATCCAAACATTCCACGGAGGGCATGACGCACCTCTACAATCCTGGCTTTCTATAGGTAGAAGTATGATGATCGGTTGCTTCGACTCTCGAAAATCGATACTAATACATACACGGTATTCACATGCCATAAATCAAAGTACACGGGAAGCGAATTCTCAAGGGTAAGAAAGAATAATAAAGACATAACAGAATCACGCATACGTTATTTCAATAAAAACTTTACCGTGGAAATTAAAATACATTTATCAGAGTAAAAAATATAGACAGTTATAAATTCCTATCGTTACAAATGTGAAATACTATAGTACAAGAGTGTGTAGAAACAGATCAAAATCTTTTAAAAAAATCTTCCAACTTAATTCTTCGAGCTCCCTCCACATTTCTTCTGAACTAAACCTGACAATTAGCCTGTCCGAAAAAATTAAGGCATATAGAGTTTAAGGAAAGGGAAAAATAAACTCCAGGTCAGTCATGTGACTGGTGTGACAACTCAAAATGCACATTTTGAAAAACAAAAAGGCATCTCATAAGACCACGCCATACATAAACACGGAACGGTTTTTTTACCTTATGATAACCAAATCATTATTATGTAAAATCACTTGATATTATTTTTAATGACATATATTCAAAAACATTTGCAAGTAAACTTATTAATCTTAGCCGAAATTGTAACCATTATTAAAGTCCAGCATACTAGGTTTTACAAACAAAGTGGCAGGCTCTTATTGGAGAATGGATCTACATACAAATGACCAGTTGAAGGGACTACCTTTCGGCAGTACATCTCTAAAGGAATGTACCGAGGCCCAACTGATGGTCCTTTACCAACACAAGATCGGCCTACCTCTAACTAGACAGTACCAAATATGTCATCACCTCGGTCGTTACCGACCTATCCGAGAACTCCCTTCACATACACCGCATTAGTTTAATACCCAACGTCATAGCGGGAATAAATATATCTAGAAGGAGATGATCATACCCTAATGGTTGCGAACCACATAACCTTGCCGCATCTACCCTATTTTGGTCATTTCCAAGTGTGAGGCATGAGGTAACGATTACCTTTCACATAGCACATCATTTTTCCTCTTTGAATGCCACATTTTTATTTCATAATCGCATAAATGGTTTCTACAAATGTATAACTCTTGAGCTCGTACGTCTCAGAAAAGTTGTTATGCTAAGAGAAGTACTCTTCTCCGCCGACAAGCAAAAATACGTTCATAGAGATCAGTTTATGTAACTAGAAACGCAACGTCAGACATTCATCCATACAAGTTGTCTAGGAAAAGGACAAACTGAATGCCCTCTCCTACCATATCCTGTCGGGAATTACCCCTAGGATTAGTAGCGATTAATCCTATTTCATAACGAAGAGACTACTGCTACTATATGTATCTCAGGAGTTTATCCCTAAATGATCGACAAGCAGTCCTTCATTACAAAAATCCCAAATATCATACCCATGTCTTTACTTCGAATACATAAATTGGTTAGAAGTGATCTTCGAATAGGAATTGCCTAAATCCGACCCCGTTCCTACGATCCAGTCATCAGTAAAAAGATCTTCTGTGAATAGGAATCATTCTTTAATTGATTTAGTTCTTTTATCAAAAATATCATTTAGAGATATATTAATTTTAAAACACTTCTTTTCGGTATATACAGAATCATTAAACCCCCCTTATCAAATCTTTTGATTTCTTAAAACCTTTTTAAACTTAGAAAAATTTGAAATCATTTCATTTTCTAGTTTATTTCACTTAAATGTTAATAAAGATTTCTTATTCAAAACTCATTATTTTTGAGCTATAACCATGTTATCTAGGATGTTAATCTAAAACCAATAAATATTAAGTGAGCAGAATCTATAGAAATCATCTGATTCTACTCAATATCGGTTTCCATATTCAACAAATACTATGGGAGGAATAACGACGACATCACCTTTTAATGCCATGAATAGTTCCCTCTTTGGGCTTTAACACCAAGTATAAGAAGATCATCCCTATAAAATCAAAGTTGTATTTAATTTAAATTTGGAAAATTAAACCCTTTTTTTACATAACTCGTTCCGACATTTCGACCTTATCTATCCCTCGCCCAGGGAAGACGCCAAGTGAGCCAGGGCACTGGTTTCTCCTGAATATCCCCTTAGTTTAATATCCTCACATGCAGATCTCACGAATAGAAAAATCCAGTCTACTCGTCGGTTTTTAGAGCCAAGATTAAATCACTTAATTTGTAATAGCTTTCTTTAAATCATTTACATAAATTCTTTTAATTAAACTATAAAACTTCCAAATCATCATTAGAACACTTAATTATCCTTTTGAAAACATTTATAAAAGACTTTAAAAAGAATTATTAGGTTTAAAACTATATTTCAAAGGTAACAGAAAAATGCCGTGGAAAGTGCTACAAAAAGTGCTTTTTAAGCTATACCGATCAAAACAATTTTTCTATCATTTAGGAACTCATTTTTATAACTCGAATAGCTTTTAAAACGTTTTGAAATATTTTTAGATTTTATTTCATATTTTTAAATAATTTAAAAATATCATTTTTAAAGAAATTCTGTTACGGGTTCCGAACTGCAAAACCGCGATTTTTACCAAAAACTTGTTTTACTCATATTTCAAAACCTACTTCTTAAAATCACGATTTTATTTTTTCTTTGGAAAATTATGGATACAATAGTTCTAAAAATTCTTATCTCAAAGGATTCCAAGCTAAATTCCATTCTATATAATTGTTTGACTTTTGTGGCACAAAATCGCGAACTATCGTTACGCGACGCTTCTATTTTTGACTATATTTTCAGTTATCATTCAAACTTCACCAAAACACTTTCATATGTTTATAAAAAACTTCAAACTCATTTTTAAACCATTTTAAAGAGGTTTAACATTCCATATACATCAATTCATTAAATAAAGGAAAGTGATTTCCTTTGCGCTTATCGACGTGTATTTCCGTGACTTGCATATATATTCAACATTCATACGAAACAACCAAACTTGATGATCAAATCATATTAAACATCCATTGCAAACATCAGATCATCATCCAAAAATATAATATAAATAAGAGTTTCTCAACTTAGATTCGAACGATCTAACTTTAAATCGGCTATAGCTCCACTGCCGTTGCACCAGAGCTTATGGAATCGATCCTAAGACCTTGAGAAGGCCACGACCCAAGCAAGAAGAGGTGGAAGGGATCAACCATGGTGGTGATGGTGGATGGGCATGGTCTTTTTATGTGGATAGGAGGAGATTTGTCTTCGTTTGAAGTGGATTTGATAACATATACATATGCATATAAATTTACTGATATTTGCCATAACTTTTGCTAATTATTTTATTTAGAGGAGGAGGCCATTAGAGCCTGAAAAGAAGAGGAAGAAGAAGATGGAAAACTGTGTGTAAATATGAACGAAGGTATACATGTATTTATAGCCTTGGAAGCAGTAAGGGCTTAGCAACTTCTAAAAAATATCATGGTATTTATTTTTCCATACATCAACCTTCACATCATGCTCTGGAACCCCATCCCCATGTGCACATCACTTCTATCACCTCAAGGCATGCATGTGTTGACTTTTGAATCCTTAAAAATTAAGTAAATGAAAAATAACTTAGATACTTTTAACTTTACACATATATAATGTATAAATGTGTTATGTATACATATATAGATATATGTATATGTTAGTTGTGTATTTTTGTGTTACATATGTGTACATGACATATAACAACGTTGCATTGACTCCGCACAACTTTCGTTCGATAAAACGTTAACAGTAGAAGAATCGATTTCCGGTCATATTTTCACTTATACAATAAATTACATACATATGTAAACTAAATTTGAAAATAAATTACTTATCATTTTAAATTAATTAAAATGATCATATTTGAATTATAAAACCATATAAATTTATATTAGCAATTATTTACAGTAATTTCTATTCTAACGATAAAGCATTATCTATTTTTCCTTATTTTTCAAATCAAACATATCTTTTTATAAAACTATTATAAATGATTTATTATCACTTTATAACTATTTGAAGAATTATAATAATTATTTAATCATTAAATCTCAATTTAAATTCGTAAATCTATGTTTAAATATGATGCCATTATTGTCGATGACATAAAAACATCTCATTTTCAAAAATAAAATAATTAACTTTATTTAATATTCATGTTCGATTATAAAAACAAGTGCATGTATCCAGCTCTGTGCACGACGTTTTACGGTTGTAGAGCTGGTTATCAATAAAACAGTTTTCAGCCATTTTATCGATTTAAATTTTCGAGGGAAATATTTTTGTAAATATTTACTCAAAATAAGACTACTATTATTTATTATCACTCAAATCAATATTATTTGTATTGTCAACATTTTATTTAAAATAAATATAATTTATCAAAGCGATAAATATGCGGGTCGTTACAAGAAGAATGCACCTTTACAAATAGTAGATTAATATCTACAAAAAATTGAATCTTTCAATAACAATTTCATGTGGTCTTCAATACCACTTTTTATAGACCTTCGGTAGTAATATATCTTTGATTTATTTGAGGAATATGATACAAAAAGAAAGTAAATGATTAAGAATTGCATGTAAACTCTCTGACTTTTTAATAATTTGCACATCCGTCAAAAAATAGATAGAAATAGAGATGGATTTGCAATGGTGGATTCGCCAATTACAAGTATATATAAGCAATAAGACCTTTTTTACAAAATATAACAGAGAAGAGAGTGAAAGAAACATGGGGAACTCTATTTAAAATTCGATTTCTAGAGCCTTTATATAGAAGAAGAAGAGCAGTGACTTTCGCAAAAGGTAAAAGTAGAAGTTCATTCGTTTCACTTGAGAAGTTGCATCTACCGGTTGGTTTGTCGACACACTCACAAGGATACGTCGATATATCCTCGTTCAAAAACAAAATTCTTTTTAAAAATTCTTTTGACTCTTCTAACTTTAAAAACAAAGATTGAACTTTTATAAAATGGTTTTGAAGAATAAAATAAAGAGTTTCAAAAGGGAGAATTCAAAGAGTTGCTATGGGATCTTTAACAGTTAATTCTATGATCTGAGATACTATAAAACTGTCTAACTATTGTCTTGTACTCTTTCGGTCTTTGTTCCTTAAGTCTCCTTTTTCTCTTATCCTTGCCTTTGAATCTCCTTTATTCCTCGTGATCTCCTTGATCTTCTTAACTACAAAACTATCTAACTATTGTCTTGTACCAGTGTTCTTGTACTGCCCTGCCTTCATTGGTGTTCGCAACCCTACTTGATTATGCTACAATATATCTTGATTGATTTTCTATATTTCACATAATATATCATACACAAGCTTGGAAAATCATCGATGGAAATATTTATCATGTTGTTATCGTCAAAACTAATACATGTGGTTTATTAATCTCCCTAACTTTTAATGATGGCAACCATCAAAATATTCTTTAATAAAATATGAATATAAATTTAACTCCTTTTGAATCCATTAACTCTGCCTATTTTAATGCTCTCTCCATTTTTTGTTTTCTAAATTTTACAACTTTACTCTCACCCTTTGTCATCAAAAAAGAGGGATAACATAATTCAGACAGTCATTATAGAGCGTTTTATAGAGTATGAGGTGTGTAGGTGATTCTATAAATTGATAGGTCAAATTGTTATCATTATAAAAAAAATCTAAGTTTTAAATAGAATGTAGATTAAGATAATCAATATATAATTCATTTAAACAATAATACGGTGATGGAATAGGCATGGATATCATAACAAGTATAGATTTATATGTTGAATAAACATAACAATTATATTTTAAGACATTGACAACATAAGATATTTACAAAAACAAACTAGTTATACACAAAGTACTCGAACTATATAAGAACGAAACAAATATATGCAGGTATAAGAAAAAAAATACAAATAGAAACAATTTCTGGATATTAATTTCTAAGAGTTCTCGGGAGGATTTACCACCCATCCTTTGTCAGGGTCAAAGATGGGATCGCTTGTGATCACTTCCCAATCTTCAAGAAGTTCTTCGTCAACATCCGTGTCTTTGTCTACTATCAACTATTCTCAGGATTACTTCCCTTTAGAACATAAGTGATAAATCAGTAAAGAGATGTGGATTGCCTCTCTTATTCATATATTAGTTGTTTTCGATTCATTTCTATATATTTTTGGTTTCTTAAGATGGTATAAAGTGCTTTCTTGAAATTTTGTAAAGATCTCTCTTAGTTTTCACTCATGCTTTCATTGAAAATCTCTTTTCCTTCATTTATTTTTGAATATTTCTTTAAGAAATGATTGTATTTACTTGTAAAATAAGATGAATTTCTTTTTGGTCCAAAATTGTTATTATGGTGCTAAAAACGTTCTTAACTGTTCCTACTAAAATAACTAACTAACAGGCTCAAATTTGATTTTAAAAAACTGTTTTTACCATTGTATTTTAACATATCCTTAGGTGTACGTCGACATATAGTCATTTGTTATGTCAACGTACGGTCATGTGTACGTTGACATATAGGCATTTTTCAGCCTTTTTTATTTTTCTTTTATTTTCTGTTTGGATTTGTTTATTTAAATATTCGTTAAATTTTTATTTTTATTTTCAGTTTTTTATATTGTTAGAGAATATAATATTCATAATTATCATAATTTGAATGCTTCCATTAATTAGAAACTGTTTGCAATTTAAGCGAATTAATTAAAACAAATTAACGGTAATAAAATTCATAATGAATGACTTATATAACAACAATATATTTTGGCTATCATTATCGAACTATTTCAAATATTAATGAAAGTAAAATTCCCAATGAATGGCATTGTATAACAACAGTATACTTATGAGCTATTATTATTGAGCCATTTCAAAAATTAATGGTAATAAGATTCATAATGAATGACAATAACTTCAAATTCGTTCACAATCCTTTATTTCAGTGACGCATACAATTTCCATTCTGCCTATATATATGATAATTTGGCGGAAGGAAAAATAAAAGGAAATAGACAATTATCTTTATTCTTCTTCTCCCTATACCATTAACATGAAATTTTCTTTCTTCTTCTCTCTTTGCCATTTCTCTCTCTACTGAATTCTTCCAAGAAATTAAATTAGAAAGTGCTAAATTCAAAACGATATGATGTCATGCAAATAACAAATCGATCAAATTTTAAAGATTGTTATATCCTAGGGACGGAGTGGTTGTAGGTAGCCTTGCATATTGGGGCTAAGCCATGAATCGTGTTAAAGAAAGTAACGACGTACATAACTCGGCCACTTACAGTAGTCAGTTCCAACAATTTAAGTCAAATCCACCTGTAACAAATGGCCATGACTGGAGATTTAACTGAAACTATATTGCTAGATACTAACATGCCCTTCAAATTCAAGGGGTCGCCCTTTAAAAGATGGCGGCAGAAGATGCAATTTTTCTTGATAATGAAATAGGTGGTCTACGTTCTGACCGCTGATAAACCGTGGTTGTCTAATCCACCCGCCGAAGCAGAGAGCAAGTAGCTGCAATCTTAGATCAAGCATGACTACAGAAGCAAAAACTTCATTCTAAATGGCCTCTACGATGACCTATATGACTACTACAACATAGAGGACATATTAGCTAAGGAGATCTACAAGCTTCTGCAAAAGAAGTATGACATGAAGGGAGCTGGAGCAAAGAATTACGCTGTCGGCCGCTACCTCAAATGTTATATGTTCGACAATAGGTCAATAGAGATGCATTCTCATAAGCTTCAGAAAAATAGCTCATGAGATTGTCCTCGAAGGTATGACTATCGATGAACAATTTCAAGTTACAGTACTTATTGATAAACTACCCCTAGTTGGAAAGAGTTTGAAACCAAGCTTAGACATAAAATTAAAAAAATTCACTTGAAAATTTGATCACTAGCCTCTGAACTAAGGAGGGATCCTTAAAACAGGATATGAAAGAGGAAGTACTTGTTGTTTTCTAGCAACACTAAGAAGGTTGTGGTTTTGAAACCGAATTTCAAAAGATTTAAGAATCAGCGCCGTAATCCTAATTAGAACCACATTAAGAACGAGAAACTTTAAAGGAACAATACCTCACTACAACAACAACCACCTTTAAAGAATGATTCTGGCTGGTTTGTTTGTTATAACTATAATAAACTGGGTCATATGACATGAAAGTGTCAGAACAGGCATCGTTCTTCTCCTCAAGAAAACCTGACTGAAGAGCAGCTGTTAACTTCTATGATTATAGAGATCAACCTTATAGGGGATCAGTCGGATGGCGGGTAGATACTGGTGATAAACGCAATGTCTGCTATGACTGTGCTATGTTTAAAACATACACGGATGTTGAGAACAAGAAAGTGCTGTTAGGAGACTCTCACACCACTACTATTGCTGGGATTGGAAACGTTAAGCAAAAATTTACCTCTAGAGACACTTTCATACTAAAGGACATGATCCACATTCTAGGGACGAGAAAGAAATTAATTTTGGGTTATTTTCTTAGTATGGCCGGCCTTACTCAATCTACAGGGACTTCTTTGTATACCATCACTATGAATGGTATGTTTGTGGGTAGGGGTTATGCAACCGAGGGCATGTTTTCGTTAATGTTGAAAGTAATAAAGTATCTCCTTCAACTTATATATAGTGTTCATTTAATATGTGGCATGCTAGGCTCTGTCATGTTAACAAATTTGTAATAAAGAATATGAATAGGTTAGGTTTAATTCCAAACATGTCTTTAAAAGATTTTGAAAATTGTGATTTTTGCAATCAAGCCAAAATTAAAAAAACTCCACATAAATATTTAATTAGAGAATCTGAAACTTTAGAGTTGATTCATTCCAATACATGTGAAAGAAATGGAACTTTGACCAGAAACGGACATCACTATTTTACCACATTTATTGATGACTGGTCTGATTTTACTTATGTGTACCGAATGAAAAATAAAAGTGAAGCATTTGAAATGTTTAAATCTATTACAATTGAAACTGAAGATTAGTTTAGAAAGAAACTGGGACGATCCAAATTTTTTGAATATTTGAAATTGGAATATTTAATTGATTTTAAATATTTAAAAGTTAATTTTTCAACTTGAAATTCAAATATCACTAATTATGGGATAATTTAGTTATTGGATTTAATAATTGGAAATTAGGTAAAATAGCGAATCATGGTTTTCAAGCTTGTTAAAGATAATTTGAAGGTTTATAAAATTTATATTAATATTACTGAAGGTAATATAACTTTTAAAATTGAATTTAAAAGTGTTTTGCTTAGTTTTAAAAATATATTGTTTAAATTGTTATTTAAAAATAGCCTTCCGAGGCACAGTCTCAGAATTCGACGAGACTAGTTCCATTGGGTTCGTAATAATGTATTATTATCGGATTTCAATTTTCGTAGTGTTTGGTGTTATCATGTGGCCGTATGGTAGATAAACGCGCTGAAATCTATATCGAAAATTAAATATAATTATAAGATCCAAAAGCTATCTTCTTCATACGATCGAATTAGGACTCAAAATCTCTTCCGATTGCGCTCGAAATATGAATATAACCTTATGAACGCCTAGCGGCACGCCTCGATAGGATGTAAAAAATTTAAACTTCGAATTGAAGACGATTTAAATTTAAATATTATATATATGTTTTCTCTTCAATTTTTTGTAGGCGTTCCCTAGCCACTTGTCCACCTTGAGAACACATGTTTCTTTTTTTCTTTTAATTTCACATGCGTCTTCTTTGGTTCAACATGCGTCTTAAAAAAAGAAGAAAGAACATGAGCCAGATAGAATTTTCATAGCTATTCGAAGATTAAAAATGGCCGAAGCCTATTCGAATCGAATTTTCCTCTGTTCGAAAAAAATGGCAGTCGATTCCCAGTCAAAAATTAAAGCAGAGCCACTTACTCCACTTTTCCCCTTGCTTCCCGTTTTCTATTCGACATTCATGGAATTGGAGTGAGGGCAGAACCAAAGTGGGATGGACCGCTCTCGTTCTTATTTGTCTCGAGCATGACACGTAATGCGTCGCTATCTGGAGGCGACATTAGGGTTTGCTTTTGGGAAGTCGCTGACGGCTTTGGCAATTACGAGGGTGGATTCAAACTCGAGCTCGAGTTCGAGATGTGGGGCGATGGACGAAACGTGACCGTCGAGGGTCGTCCACGTTCTGGGGGTGGCATAGCGACACGACATAGCGGAGGCAAGGTGCTCTGCCCAAAAGCGACATTCGTTTTGGGTGGCGCGACGATGTCTGGTGGTTGTTTGCCGATGTCTGTAAGGTTCGAATTTGATTTTTCGATTATAACTTGATTTAATATATATATATATATATAGTGATTGAAAATATATAAAGTAAGTTTTGGCTTTTGTTTTTAATTTTTCAAGTAAATTAAATTTAAAATGTATATGTATATGTATAGTATGGATGAACATGAATTATAAATATAGCGAGTTTATAAATGTGTATATATATATATATTAGTTTAAACGGAGATTGTGAACCTACTATTTAATTTTTAAAGTAAAGTATTATGGAGTAATTTGTTTAATTAACCAATTTAATTTATTTTAGTTACTAAAAATTTTTAAAATGGAAAATTATTAGTTGATATAATTTATTGAATGAAAATAGATTGTTAGATTTGTTCAAATATTAGTAAAACCATAAAATGTTTATTCAAGGTCTAAAAATCGTGGAGAAAACAAGCCAGAATGGAAACGAATTGCAAACAAAAAGGGCAACGGTGAGTTAATCTCACTCATTTGGATTACTATTAAATTTATATAGTTAAATTTAAATTATTGGTTGAATGATTGAATTGACTACATGTGATATTATATACAATAGTAATATACATATATATTGGAGCGATTGATTCCGCATTATATAGCGGATGAGAACCTATGCTCCCCGCATAATAGCGGAGATCCTATATACCGCGATATCCCCCTCGAAGTGGGATTGATATTTTATATTGTGCCAACATCTATGGATGCAGGGAAACAGGTTGGAGGGATCCAACTGGATTCCTCGAAATGTCGAGTTTATTTTATATATTCAGTAATGTGATTGTGATAATCTACGATGGATTATATTGATTATATTAGGAATTGAAATTATTGAATGTTATGGCTTGGTAGAATATATATTGATATTTTGATAAAATGAAAATATATAAAGTTTGGATTTTTTTAAAGGAAATAAAAATGGAAATTTTTAAGTAAAATAATTATAGTAAATTTGGGTAAATTAAGGATTGAATTTGGAAAAAACATAAAAGTTTGATTTTTAAATTCTATTAAATAAATTCTGAGTATGGAAATAAAGATAGAGATTTTAAATAAATGAAAATAAAAGAGTTTTGGAGACTTAAGTGATATTGTCTAAAAATTTAAAGGATTTTATTTTCATAATTTAAGATTTAAAATAGTTTGGAAGAAATAAAAGGGTAGGATTTTGAATGAAGTATGAAGTGGATATTTTGGATTAAAATAAGATTCTAAATCGTAAATATAGAAGTAAATATGGAATTAAAGGGGTTTTAAATAAATTTGGGTTAGTAAAGGAATTTATTTTAAAATGGAGTTAGTTTTGAAAAATCTATTTGAAAACTGATAAGTGTTTGAAGTTGGGATTAAGGGAGAATGAGATTATAGAATTTATAAACGAGGTTTATAAATTAAGTGAATTATTTATCCGAGGATAATTTTGAAGTATAAATTCATGATAGAAATTTATAAGAAAGGGTGATTTGTTTAAAAATAAATGGTGATTTTTTTTAAAGAGTGGAAAAGAAATTTACGAAATTAGGACGTAAATTAAAATTGGAATAAATCGAGAAGGATTTGTGAATGATTAGATGGGTTATGTTGGAAGGGAAGTGTATTTCCTGAAATGCTATGTATATTTTTTCTAAAGAAATTTCTATGTATAACTTAAAGGTTTTAAAAATTGTTTTAAAGAATGTTTTGGAGAAGTTCTATTCTTTTAAACTGTTTTAGAATTTTAAAGTATATATTTATTTAAATTAATTATAGTAGTAATTATTTTAAAGGTTAAATTAGTATTATGATTTAAAAGATAATTATTTAATATTTATACTTTATAGAATAACTTTTATTTTAAAATTAGTTTTGGCTTAAGTTTTACATGAGAAATTATTATAAATTTCATAACTAGTATTTTAAATAAAGTGTTTTAAGTAGTTTTTCTTATTTTTTTTATTTTTATTTAAATGTTTTAAAGTATATATTTTTGGTTAAAGTGGTTTAAATTATTTAAAATCTAAATATTAAGGCTCGGTGATTTTCAGTGGAAATTTATTCCGCGAGAGAAAAAGTGATTTGAAAACTATTTTCAAATGGTTGAAATGTAGAAAAATACCTTGCGGACATATTTTGAAATAAATAATTTGAGAAATTATTAAGGCCTGATGGTTATTTGTGGATATATTATGATAGTTAAATAACCGACTATCAATATTGGCTAATGCGCTGATCGTTTCGAACAGACCGGGATCAGGATTAATTTTTCGAAAACCACTTCGATCCAGTTTGAACGTTTTTGTGAGGAAGACAAGAGCTTGGAGTCGAAGATGGAGCAGTGAAGTGCAAAGGCTAATCACTACTAATCCTGAGGGTGATTCCAAAATGGATGTAGTAGGAGTAGTGCCTTCGGTTTCGTTCGGACCCAACACGGACTTGTATGGATGAATGCTATTAGAACATCGTCAAGGGGACGACGAGCATTCTAAGTGTACGTGTGGTAAAAAGGTAACGCATACCCTCGAGCCTCATCAACCGAGAATGGCTAAAACAGAGGAGGTGCAGCAGGGCTAAGTGGCTAGCAACCAATTAGTGTAAGGTCATCCCCGTCCAGATGACCCTTTTTATGGCTATGTGGGCGGTTGTTGATACCAACCGTGGGGTGATCTTATTCTGACTATCCAGTGAGGGGTAGCTCCGGTCTTGTGTTGCAGGGGATCAAGGGGGATCCTTAGTATGCTGATCTAGATCAGATACAGTGACTGGCGGTACCCTAGTAGCCCTGCCATTATGTGGAATCCAATCTCCAGTAAGCGCCTGTACGGTTTTGATTGTGCCCAATTATTGCTGAAAAGTGGGATGCAAGCATTTCAGCGAAATTCTATTTTTACTTTCTATTGACACTATTATAATATCAGATGGATTTAATAAAAAAATGTTTTGGTTATCTTAAGATAAAAACCCGACATGTTTATTTGTGGCGTGGTCTTACAAGATACCTTTGATTTAAAAGGATTTTTGAAAACTTTAATAATCCAATTGAATATGTTTCTCACGTGGTTTTCTAGAATGCCTCGGGTGTTATTTCGCTATAATGCTCGGGTCAAACCGTGTATTATAGAGTATAAATTCTGGATGGACTGCTATGGAGCTCAAGGGATGTGCTGGATGGCGAGACGTATCAGACGTATCTGTCTTATTTCCGCTGTGTTTGGTATGTTGTGTAGTCAGCTTTTGGCGAGGACAAGTTAATATAACTGTCCAGTATTTGCTATCGATTGTGTTGTATTCTGATGATGTATATATAAAAGAAGTACAGTTTCTTTTGTATAAAAATCAATCATTTATCTATTATATATTATTTCGTTGTGATTGTGAGATTCTGATGTTGTTTTGTTTTTCTTCTTCTACCTCCTTCTTCTTTAACCCTTACGGTTCGATTTTCCGCCATTCGATTGCTCGACATTTGATTTGGTGGATGTATTGATGTCTATTTTCGAGCGTCGAAAAATCAGCTCGTTGCATTATGGTATCAGAGCTGAAGGTTAAGCGAGAACCTTGGCTCTGGTGGGGTTTACACATTAGAAATAGAACCCATTGTACTCTAGAATGAGTTTGAGCGTATTATTAGATATGAACGCGTATTTGTTAGTGAATATAAAAAATTTTTTTATACCGCGTTGACCTATCGGTTGAGTGTTTATGGATTCTGGTCGATATATGGGACATCATGTCATCGATAGGGGTTTCTAAACTCTTAAACAAGATAAACCGACACTGTATTGTTTTAAAATAGGGTAAATGAAGTAATTTTACCTAAATTATTTTTGTATATAAAAGAAATAATTTTCCATAAATTATTATAGTTAAATATGATTGCTTTGTTGCTAGGAAGAGAGATAACTAAGGTATTATCATTGCTATATGGAAATTGGATAATAAATTGAAATCATAACTAAAAGTCAAGAAATAAATTCATATACAAAATATAATTTGTAAATGTGAAGTATAAATGGGATTTATAACTTGAACTTCCAGAGAAATATTTGAATAAAGATTAGAAGGTCTTGAATTTCGAAAATTTAAGAAATTTAATTTCCTTTGAGTTTGAAAATGATTTCAAAAAGCTTTGGAGGAATAATGGTGATATTATTTGAGAAATATTTTTGAATTGGATATGAAACCTAGTGAGATTTGGAATTTAAAAATATTTGAAATATTTTAAAAAAGAGTAAAATCATTGAACTCTTTTCGGTCGTTGGAAAATAATTCCGATGATGATCATGGCGTCATCGGTGTTAATTTTCGAGTTTCTAGGAGAGGAATTGCTGCCAAAATGTTTTAGATTGGAGTTATTTGCAAAACTGGGCCTAATTTTAAAATTCAAAGGATAATTTGATATGCAAATGAATTGTGAATATAATTGATTTCAAAATTGTTTTTGAAATGTCTAGTGATTGTTTAAACTTTGGAAGTTTAATTAAAAATGTTTATGGAATATAAAAAGGGTTTGATAACCTATAAAATTTGAAATCTGTTGGAATAAAATTAACTTAAAGAAGAGTTGAAATAAACTAGTTTGAAAATGAGAGAGTCAGAGATGTGAGATAATTAAATGTAGTAAATTAAGGGGATTAGTGAAGGGAATGTAAATAAGTTGGAAACTTATAGAAGTTTAAAATTTGAATGGAAATAAAAGGTAACTGAATCTAGTTAAATAAAGGAGAATTTGAGAAAAATTCTATGTAGACTTAATGGAATGATTATTGAGATACAATTTATTAGTTGGAAATAAAATATGTGAATGAACATTTAATTTAAACTGTAAGTAAATGGAATTTAAGCTGAATATTTAAACTCAATTTGGATTGAGTTGAGTAAGTAAAGTCGTAGAATTAATTCGAAATTGACTAAAAACAATTAAAGTTTGGAAACAAAAATGGTTTGAGATAAGATGAATAGAATTCAATATTTAAAATGAAATGTAAATTGAATTCGGAATAGAGCTGAAAATTTGAGTCAAATGAAAATACACATAAAAGCTTAAGTAGTGAAGTAAAATTAAATACTAAATTATATAGAATATTAATAGTAAACTTAAGGAAGGTAAATGGTGAAATTCTTGAGTAAAATTGGTATTGGGAAAAAATTTCTATGTTAAAATTTGAATGAAGGTTTAATAAAGGTGTATGAAATGTTAAGGGTGGATAAGCAAATAGAAATCAGAATAAATGTGAATAAAAAGAGAATTGATATAGCTAATAATCAATTGGGGCAAAATACGTAGGATATACGTATATTATTTTATTCACATAGCGATTTGATCCACTATTCGAGCATGGAACTTCGAGATAGTTATTTGGGATTTTTTCACTCGATTTTCGACGGCGAACCTGGATATGAGATTTTGACTGATTTTGGAGATTATCTGTGACGACCCGGAATTTTTGAGCATTTGAAATTGGAATATTTAATTGATTTTAGATATTTGAAAGGTTGATTTTAACTTGAATTCCAAACGTCGCTATTTATTTGATAGTTAAATTATTGAATTTAACAATTGGAAGTTGGGTGAAATATTGAATCTTCAGTTTTAAGCCTGTTAAAAATAATTTGAAGGCTTGTAAAATTTATATTGATAGAACTGAAGATAGCGAAAGTGTTAAAATTGAATTTGGAAATGTTGTGTTAAGTTTTGAAAATATATTGTTTAAATTGACGTTTAGAAATATCCTTCCGAGGCACAGTCTCGGAATTCGACGGAACTAGTTTCATTGGATCCGTAATAGTGTGTTATCATCGGATTTCAAATTTCGTAGCGTTTGGAGTTGTCGTGTGATGGTATGGTTAGTAAACGCGCTGAAATTTACATCGAAAATTTAATATAATAACTGGGTTCAAAAAGCTATCTTCTCCATACGATCGAATTAGGGCTCGAAAACTTTTCCATTGCGTTAGAAATAGGGGTTTAACATTATAAACGCCTAGCAGCACGCCATGATAGGAAGTCAAGATTTTAAGTTGTGGATTCAATCAATTTGAATTTAAATTTGAAATTTATAAATATATTGTTCGGCTGGTCAAACTATTTCGACAGCAGCCTACTTTCTATCAATATCAAAAAATTTTCACCTCATTTCAGAGCACTATAGCTTGTTAACTCGAGCAAGCTAAATCTTCTCTTGTCTACCCTACTTTTTCTTTTCTCCTTCTCTTTTCCCAGATCGAATCAACGAAAAACAATGGACGCAATTAAAAATTGATCCTCTCCCCTCTCTCATTCGACCTTCAGTTCGATCCTCAAATTATTAGACGAAGTCTTCCCCTTCCTTCTTCGGTTTCCAAATCCAAACCCAGTTAAAAAAATTAACGAATGAATCAATCGTTCGATCGAGGGGGGAAGGATTATCGCGCTTGCAAGGGACTTCGCGTATACAAGAGGGGAGTTCGATCGAGGGAAGGCTCGCGGCAAGGAGGTGTTGGCCGATATCGTGGGGAGGCGACAACATAGAGTGGGCCTCGTGAGCGAAATGCAGGTCATGGTACGCGAGGCTAGTAGTGAGGCTGTCGCGAATTGGTGGTTATGGAGGCGACGACAGTTGGGTCTCGGGCTGTCGTGATGGCGGCGATGTATTACGCAGGGAGGCACGCGTTGGGAATCTGCATTCAAATCAAGCCGCGTTGCCGGGTGGCGTGTCTTCGCTTGCAGCAAGGTGTTCGACTGCGTGCGGCGGGGGGTCGCGATCTTGAGGGGGGCCGGTTCGTTTGGTTGTTTAGGTATTCTTTCTGTTTTCTATTCATTTTAGTAATCTAGGTTAGACTGATAATTTACAAACTATCCAGTGGAATTGGTAATGTGCTAACATCTGTGGATGCAGGGAAACAGGTTGGAGGGAAGCAACTAGATTCCTCAAAATTATTTAGATTATTTAATAATCTGTGTTATGAATATTTGTTATTCTGTGATGAATTATATTGATAATTGGAATATTGAATGCTATGGTTTGCTTGAATATATTTCGGTACACTGAGTTATCAAAATATATAGAATTGGATTTTTAAAAGAAAATAGAAGAGTGAATTTTTAAGTAAAATAATCATAGAGAATTTGAATATTTTTGGAAATGAACTGGAAGAGAATAAAAGTGATTTTAAAATTCTAATAGATAATTCCGAGTATGGAAAAAGGGGATTTTGAATAAACACAAAATAATGAATTGTAAAATTTAAGTGATATTATTTAATGGAATAAATAATTTACATTAAAATTCAAGGTTTAAATTTATTTGAAAAGGGTAAAGAAGGAATTTGGGAAATATGAAATTGGTATTTTCAATTAGAAGATTTTAAATCATAAGTAAGAATTAAAATCTGAAGTTAATGGATTTTGAAATAAATGAGGAAGTAAAGGAAATTATTTCAAAATGGAGTAAATTGGAAATCAATTTGGAAATTGATTTAAGTGTTTGAAATTGGAAATTTAAAGGAGAATGTGACTAAGAAATTTATAGAATGGGTTTATAAAAGTGAAGTAATATATCAGTGGATATTTGGAAGAATAAATTCACGGTGGGAATTTATTAAAGGAATAGGTAAATTTGTTTAAAAATAAATAGTGATTTAGTTTTAAAAGATGTGAAAGAAAAGCGAATTTCCCTAGATAGCCAAGTACGTTTTCAAAACAAATTTTTAAATATAAGTTAAAAGTTTTAATTTTGTTTTAAAAAACATGTTATAGAAAATTTATTATTTCTAAATGTTTAAATTCTAAAGTAAATATTTTTAAAATCTATTATTGTAGCAATTATTTTAAGGAGACTTGGTATTTTGTTTTAAAAAGAGAATATCTAGTTTTATATTTTATAAAGTAACCTCATATTAAATATTCCTAAAGTATATATTTTTAATAAAGTATTGATGTAATTTTCAATTTAAATGTTAAAGTATATTTTATAATAAAGTGTTTTTAAATTATTTTAAAAAATCTAAAGCTTTGTACTTGATGTTTTCAGTGGGAATAAATAGTTGGGAATTTATCCCATGAGAAGAGTATGATTTGAAAATTGTTTTCAAAAAGGGTTGAAAATGGAAATATATCTTACGGAGATATTTTGAGGATAATAAATAATTTGGGGGAATTATTTATGTTTGATGGTTGTTTGTGAATGTTAATTGATAGTTAAATAACCGACTATCAATATTGGCCAATTCGCTGATCGTTTCGAAGTGACCGGGATCGGGATTTATTTTCTGAAAACCACTTCGATCTGGTTTATACGTTATTGTGGAAACAAGCGTTCAGATTTGAAGATGGAGCAGTGAAGTGCAAGGGCTAGTCGCTACTAATCCTGAGGTGATTCCAAAATGGATGTAGTAGGAGTTGTGTCATCGGTTCCGTTCAAACCCGGGATGGGCTTATATGGATGAGTGCTTTCGGAACATCGTCAGGTGGACGATGGGCATTCTAAGTGAAACGTTCTAAAAGGTAACGCTTAGCCTCGAGCCTCATCAACCAGGAATGACTGAAAATCAGGGGTTATGCAGCAAGGCTAAGTGGGTAGCACTCATTAGGGTGAGGTCATCCCTATCTAGATGTTCCTTTATTCGGCATAGTAGTGCGGTTGCTGATCCCAACCGTGGGGTGATCTTACTCGGGATTATCCAGTAAGGGGTAGTCCTGGTCTTGTGTTGTAGGGGATTGAGAGTTATCCTTGGTACGATGATCTAGGCCACATACTTTGACAGGTGGTACCCCAGTGCCTAGTCATTAGTTGGAAATCCATTCTCCCTACGCGTCTGTATGGTTTTGATTGTGCCCAACTATTGCTGAAACGTGAGACGCAAGCATTTCAACTAAATTCTGTTTTACTTTCTGTAGTCACTATTATAATATCAGACGGATTTGATAAAAAGTGTTTTGGCTATCGTAAGGTAAAAACCCGACATGTTTATTTGTGGCGTGGTCTTACGAGATGCTTTTGTTTTCAAAGGATTTTGGAAACTAAATAATCAAATTGAGTGTGATTTCTCACGCTAGTATTCCAGACTGATTCGGATGTTAGTCCACTATAATGCTCAGGTCAGACCGAGTATTATAGGATACAAGAAAGGGTGCTGTGGAGCTCAGGAGACGAGCTGGATGGCAATACGTACTTTCGTATTTTTGTTAAATATTCCGCCGTGTATTCAGATTGTGAGGACAGGTTATGATTACTGTCCAGTTGCGTGTTATGTATACTCTGATGATGTAATGTATAAACAGATTTGTTTTTGTGTAAAGATCATTTATTATCTATTATATTTTATTCCGCTGCGATGGTTAGATTCTGATGTTGTTTTCTATTTTCCTCTTCTACCTCTTCTTCTTTAACCCTAATGGTTTGTATTTCCGTTCATCTTGAGTTGATTTGATGGAGAATAGTGTCGACTCAAGGGGTATGGAACTGCGGGTCATTACACTTAGTATCAGAGCTGAAGGTTAAGCGAGAACCTTGGCTCTGGTGGGGATTACTTATTAGAGATAGAGACTATAGTATTCTACAATGAGTATGAGTGTATAAATAGATATGAGCGCGTATTTGTTAGTGAATATAAAAATTGTTTTTATATTGTGTTGACTTATCGGTTGAGTGTTTATGGATTCTGGTCGATATGTGGGATGCCATGTCATCGATAGGGGTTTCTAAACTCTTGAATGAGATAAACCGACACAATATGGTTTACAAATAGGATAAATGAAATAATTTTACTTCAAATTATTGTTGGATATAAAAGAAAAGTTTTTGAAAATTATTGGTTGCTTGGATGTTAGGAATGATAATTATTATCATTGTTGTATTGAAATTTAACTAGAAATTAAAAATAACCAAAGGTTAAGGAAAGAAATTCATTTATAGAATGAAATTTGAAATGTGAATTGTAAATGTGACTTATAATTAGAAATAGAATTCCAGAGAAATAATTGGAAATAAATCGTGATGAAAGTTCCAGAGTAATATTTTGGATGGATTTCAAATTTTGAATTTTTGGAATTTTTTTTGAATTGGATTTGTACTCTAGAGAGTTTGGAATATTTAAAAGGATTTTAAAGTGATAAAAGCATTGAACTCTTTTCAGTCGCTGGGAAATAATTCCGACGATGATCGCGACATTATCGGTGTTCATTTTCGAGTTTCCAAGAGGGGGATTGCTACCTGGATGTTTTGGATTAATGTTTGTTTGCGAAATTGGGTTTGATTTTGAAAATGAAAAGGAATAATTTGATTTACATATATATTTTTTCAAAATTGGATTTTGAACATTTTAGTAATGGTTTAAACTCTGGAATTGGTTTGAAATGTTTGGATGAAACTCTAGAAACTTATTAAAAATGTTTATGAAATGGTAAATAAGTTTGGAAACTTAAAAAAAATTTGAAAAGTTGTTTAGAATAGAAAATTTAACTTGGAGAAGGGTTAAAAATTTAAAGTAAGTAGGAAAACGAAAATTAGTTAGAATGTAAGCCAATTAATTGAAGTGAATTAAAAGAAGTTAGCAAACAGAAGGTAAATAAATTGAAGAACTTATAGAAACTTAAAATTTGAATTACATTAGAATGTAACTAAACCAAGTTAAATAGAAAGTGAATATGAGGAAATAGATCTAAGTAGGCTAAATGAAATAAGTTATTGAAATAAAATTTATTAGTTAGAAATGAATTTTTGAATAAATGAGTTTAAACTTGTAAGCAAAAGGGAATTGAAACAGAATGTTGAACCTAAGTTTGAATGGAAAATTAATCAAGTTAGTCTAAATAAAACAAAGTTTTGAGATTAAAATTAGTAAGTAACTAATTGATTTAAATGGTAGGCAAATGAAATGAAATTTGAATATTGCATAATATTTGATTTGAAATTGTGTAAAATGAAGTGTAGAATTAGTTCAAATGGACTAAAAATAATTAATGTGTAGAAATAAAATGTATTGGTTGAAAATAATTTGTAAATGAACAAATGAATTTATAAATGTAAGTAAATGAACTAAAATTGGATATTGGAAGGAGTAAGCCAAAATAAAATGTATTTGGTATTTTGGAAAGTGAAATAGAAATCTGAACTCGAATTATAAATTAGATTGAACTCAAGTAAAGCAATAAAGTGATTTTTGAAGATAAAAATCAAAGATTGAATTGTAAATTGGAAGCGAGCCAATTGGATAATAATTATTTAATATGGAAATGGAACACTAGTTGGATAAATAAAAGTTGAAATTTGAGTTAATGAGAGGTTTGTAATGAAACCCGAGTTGTAAATAGAAATTCAACTCGGAATTGTAGGTGAATTAAACATGAATTAAAGTTGTTATGGAATTGGATTAAAATAAGAATGATTGTTGCAATAAGTCCAGTTCGAGTACATATGAATTAAATATGGCCTTGGATATTATTTTAACGAGAGAATGGAATTAAAAATTTAAATAGATTATGAGAATGGCTAATTGAATTAAATGAGTCGTGAATGAATTGAATTTCGAAATTAAAATTTGTAATGAACGAAACAAAAGAAATAATCAAATAATTATGTAGATTGAAATGAGATTTGATTGAAATAGAATCAAGTTAAAGTGAAAAAGAAAATTTATTTGCAAATGAAGTGAGCATAAGTCTTGAAGTTGGAATAAATTGAAGTAAATTAACTTAAGTTAAAAATAATTAGGAGCTCAATTTCGAGTAAGAATGAAAGTTCATTAAATAAAAGATTCGGTTAAATTAATTTGGAAAGTGCTTATTAATATAAGAATCGAATGTTGTCTAGCTCATTGAAATAATTTTAAAATGTACGGTTGGTGAATAAACTAGAAATGGGATGGAATTAAATATAAAATGAGCTGGAATCAATTGGATGTGGATAAAAACTAAAATGGAAATTCTATTAAGTGAATATCGTCAAATTGCATAGAACAATTTAGTCGTTCGACTTAAACGGAAGTAAATAAAATTCTATGAATTAGTAGAGGTAAATAAAATTGATTTTTGGAATCAATTAAAATAAATGTGAGTTGTTTGGATTAAAAGTAAATTGAATGTAAGAAATTGAAGTGTAAACCATTAAAATTGAATGGAATGGCACATGAATTCGTTGAAAGCAATTGAATTAGTTTTGAAATCATACAAATTGCTCATGGAAAGTGTTTGGTGCATGTTGCTTAAGAAATGCATGTGTTTAGCTATTGAAAGTAAGTGAAATGTTAATAAATTTCGTATATTTAGTACTTACATGTTTGAATTGAGTAAGTACAGGTACTGGGAAGTCGTTTGGCTGGATTTGGATGTGCTAAGCTAAAATAATAAGCCGCTTGCTTAAAAATGCTAAATAAAAGTACGCCTACATAATAAAAATAGGAAATATGAACTGTTTTTGTTTTTTCCGATCGACTGGGTCGATGTATATATATTTATATCTTTTGTCAAATTGCAAAATCTCCTCCATACAAAGGAGACTGCCAAAATTTTCCGAAAATTTTGGGAGTTGGAAAATTTTGTAAAACTTTTTCTTAGCAACAAAACGATTTCAAATTGGAATTGAAATAAAAGTATTTTGGAAATAGAGTTGAGGACAAATTGTTTTGGTTGAAACCAATTGTTTAGTTGGGACTAAAGGGTTATAAAAAGTGAATATGGGATTTTTACTAAGTGTGTTTTAGTAAGTTAGTGGGTTTGGGACAATCTTCTGCCTTAGCAATTTCGGGGACAAAATTCTTTTAAGGGGGGAGGAATGTGACGACCCGAAATTTTTCAGCATTTGAAATTGAAATATTTAATTGATTTTAGATATTTGAAAGGTTAATTTTAACTAGAATCCAAACATCACTATTTATTTGATAATTAGATTATTGAATTTAATAATTGGAAGTTGTGTGAAATATTGAATCTTCAGTTTTAAGCTTGCTAAAAATAATTTGAAGGCTTGTAAAATTTATATTGATATAACCGAAGATAGTAAAAGTGTTAAAATTGAATTTGGGAATGTTGTGTTAAGTTTTGAAAATATATCGTTTAAATTGACGTTTAGAAATAGCCTTCTGAGGCACAATCTCAGAATTCGATGAAACCAGTTTCATTAGATCCGTGATAATGTATTATTATCGGATTTCAAATTTCGTAACGTTTGGAGTTGTCGTGTGATGGTATGGTAAGTAAATGCATGGAAAATTTCATCGAAAATTTAATATAATAACTGGATTCAAAAAGCTATCTTCTCCATACGATCGAATTATGGCTCGAAACCTTTTCCATTGCGTTCGGAATAGGGGTTAACATTATAAATGCCTAGCGACACGTCTCGATAGGAAGTCAAGATTTTAAGTTGTGGAGTCAATTCAATTTGAATTTAAATTTGAAATTTGTAAATATATTGTTGGACTGGTCAAACTATTTCAATAGCAGCCTACTTTCTATCAATTTCAAAACTTTTTCACCTCATTTCAGAGCATTGTAGCTTGTTAACTTGAGCAAGCTAACGTCTTCTATGTCTCCCCTACTTTTTCTTTAAATCACGCGACTTCTCCTTCTCTTTTCCCAGATCGAATCAACGAAAAACAATGGACGCAATTAAAAATCGCTCCTCTCCCCTCTCTCATTCCACCTTGAGTTCGATCCTCAAATTATCAAACGAAGTCTTCCACTTCCTTCTTCAATTTCAAAATCAAAACGCAGTTAAAACATAATTAACAAACGAATCAATCGTTCGATCGAGGGGGGAAAGCATTATCGCGCTCGCAAGGGACTTCGCGTATTCGAGAGGGGAGTTCGATCGAGGGAAGGCTCGCGGCAGGGCGGAATTGGCCGAGATCGTAGGAAGGCGACAGCATGGAGTGGGGCTCGTGAGCGAAACGCTGGTCATGGTTGGCGAGGCTAGTAGTGAGGGTGTCGCGAATTGGTGGTTTTGGAGGCTACGACTGCTGGGTCTTGGGCTGTCGTGATGGCGGCGATGTATTAGACTGGGAGGCTCGCGTTGGGAATCCGCATTCAAATCAAGCCGCATTGATAGGTGGCGTGTCTTCGCTTGCAGCTGGGTGTTCGACTGCGTGCGGCGGTGGGTCGGGATTTTGAGGGGGTCGGTTCGTTTGATTGTTTAGGTATTCTTTATGTTTTCTGTTCATTTCAGCAATCTAGGTTAGACTGTTAATTTACAAACTATCTAGCTAAAACAATTTAGTTGCAAAACTAAAAGGAAATACACGCATGTTTTGATATATAGAGGATAGTAGAAAATTTATTTTTAGGTAAGTTTGTTTCTTCAAAAAAAATAAAAAATACAAATAGTAGTAAGAATTTTCAGTGTTGAAAATTTTCAACTCTCTATCTAGATTTGTTAGGTTATTTTAAAATAGTGTATTAATGGAGTTAATTTATTTAATTAACTTATATAACTAGTTGGTTACTAAAAAAATGGTTAAAGGAAAATTAGTTTAAATTATATTATTTAAATATTAATGGTTGTTCGTATAGTTCAAATGAAATAATTGATTTATTCAAGTTATTCAAGTGATAAATTGATTATTCGGTTTGTTCGAATATTAATAAAAATATAATGTTTTACAAGGTCCAAAATTATGAAGGAAGTAGCCGGTTTGGATCGGATTTGCAAATTAAAAACCAAAGGTGAGTTAATCTCACTCAACTGGATTTTAATTTTAATTTAAGTGGTTAAATTTAAATAGTTGGTTGAATGATTGAATTGATTTGATGTGCTATATTATATATATATATATGTATATATGTATGTATGTATATATATATATATATATATATATATATTGGAGTGATTGATTTCCCGCATTATATAGCGGATGAGACCCTATGCGCCACATAATAGCGGATGATATTGTATTAATCCCATATACCGCGATATTCCACTTCGAAGTGGAATTGGTATCGTGCTAACATCTGTGGATGTAGGGAAACAGGTTGGAGGGATCCAACTAGATTCCTCAAAAGTATTTAGATTGTGTAATATTCCGTGTTATGAATATTTGATATTTTGTGATGAATTATATTGATAATTGGAATATTGAATGCTATGGTTTGCTTGAATATATTTCGGTACACTGAGTTATCAAAATATAAAGAATTGGATTTTTGAAAAGAAAATAAAAGAGTGAATTTTTACGTGAAATAATCATAGAGAATTTGAATAAATTTAAGAATGAACTGGATAAGAATAAAAGTGATTTTAAAATTCTAATAAATAATTCCGAGTATGGAAAAAGGGGATTATGAATAAACTGAAAATAAGGAAATGTAAAATTTAAGTGTTATTATTTAAAGGAATAAAGAATTTAGTTTAAAACTCAAGGTTTAAATTTATTTGAAAAGGGTAAAGAAGGAATTTGGGAAATATGAAATTGGTATTTTCAGTTAAAAGATTTTAAATCATAAGTAACAATTAAAATCTGAAGTTAATGGGTTTTGAAATAAATGTGTAACTAAAGGAAATTATTTCAAAATGGAGTAAATTTGAAATCAATATGGAAATTGATTTAAGTGTTTGAAATTGGAAATTTAAAGGAGAATGTGACTAAAAAATTTATAGACTGGGTTTATAAAAGTGAAGTAATATATCAGTGGATATTTGGAAGAATAAATTCATGGTGGGAATTTGTTGAAGGAATGGGTAAATTTGTTTAAAAATAAATAGTGATTTTTTTTTAAAAGATGTGAAAGAGAAGAGTATTTCCCTATATAGCCAAGTACATTTTCAAAGAATTTTTTTAAATATAAGTTAGAAGTTTAATGTTGTTTTAAAAAAGCATGTTTTAGAAAATTTATTATTTCTAAATGTTTAAATTCTAAAGTAAGTATTTTTCAAATCTATTATCGTAGTAATTATTTTAAGGAGACTTGGTATTTTGTTTTAAAAAGAGAAAATCTAGTTTTATATTTTATAAAGTAACCTCATTTTAAATATTCCTAAAGTATATATTTTTAATAAAGTATTGGAGTAGTTTTCAATTTAAATATTAGTATATTTTATAATAAAGTGTTTTTAAATTATTTTAAAAAATCTAAAGCTTTGTACTTGGTGTTTTCAGTGGGAATAAATAGTTGGGAATTTATCCCATGAGAAGAGTATGATTTGAAAATTATTTTCAAAAAGGGTTGAAAATGAAAATATATCTTGCGAAAATATTTTGAGGATAATAAATAATTTGGGGGAATTATTTACGTTTGATGGTTGTTTGTGAATGTTAATTGATAGTTAAATAACCGACTATCAATATTGGCCAATGCGCTGATCGTTTCGAAGAGACCGAGATCAAGATTTATTTCCTGAAAACCACTTCAATCTGGTTTGTATGTTTTCGTGGAAACACGAGTTCGGAGTTGAAGATGGAGCAATGAAGTGCAAGGGCTAGTCGCTACTAATCCTGAGGTGATTCCAAAATGGATGTAGTAGGAGTAGTGCCTTCGGTTCGGTTCGAACCCGAGACGGACTTGTATGGATGAATGCTTTCGGAACATCGTCAGGTGGACGATGGGCATTCTAAGTGAAACGTTCTAAAAGATAACGCTTAGCCTCGAGCCACATCAACCGGGAATGACTGAAAATCAAGGGTTATGTAGCACGGCTAAATGGTATCACCCATTAGGGTGAGGTCAACCCTGTCTTGATGTCCCTTTTATTCGGCTTAGTAGTGCGGTTGTTGATCCCAACCGTGGGGTGATCTTATTCGGGATTATCCAGTAAAGGGTAGTCTCGGTCTTGTGTTGCAGGGGATTGGGAGTAATCCTCGGTACGATGATATAGGCCACGTACTGTGGTGGTACCCCAGTACCTAGTCATTAGTTGGAAATCCATTCTCCCTATGTGCCTGTACAGTTTTGATTGTGCCCAACTATTGCTGAAACGTGAGATGCAAGCATTTCAGCTAGATTCTATTTCACTTTCTATACGCACTATTATAATATTAGACGGATTTGATAAAAATGTTTTGGCTATCGAAAAGTAAGAACTTGACATGTTTATTTGTGGCGTGGTCTTATGAGATGCTTTTGTTTTCAAATGATTTTAAAACTTAAATAATCAAATTGAGTGTGATTTTCTCACGCTGGTATTCCAGACTGACTCGGGTGTTATTCCACTATAATGCTCGGGTCAGACCAAGTATTATAGGATATAGGAAAAGGTGTTGTAGAGCTCAGGAGACGAGCTGGATGGCAGTACGTACTTCCGTATTTGTGTTAAATATTCTGTTGTGTATTCAGATTGTGAGGACAAGTTATGATTATTGTCCAGTTGCCTGTTATGTATACTCTGATGATGTAATGTATAAACAGATTTGTTTTTGTGTAAAGATCATTTATTATCTATTATATTTTATTCCGCTGCGATGGTTAGATTCTGACGTTGTTTTCTATTTTCTCCTTCTACATCTTCTTCTTTAACCCTAATGGTTCATATTTCCGTTTATCTTGAGTTGATTTGATGGAGAATAGTGTCGACTCAAGGGGTACGGAACTGTGGATCGTTACATTATCTATCATAGTATGTGGCTATGCAAGGAGAATGACGTATCAAGAAGACAGATCTCAGTCCGTACTAGGAAGTCGGGTGGACGATACTAGTTCAGAAGTGAAATTGTGTGATCGAGCAAGCGATCGGATTGATATTGTGCACGGATCATATGTGTACATCGTACGGACTTGAATGAAATAGATATTGAAAATTTTGAAAAGGAATGAATAAAATGATTTTGGATTTTGTGATTGGATATTATTGCTAAGTAGCATGTAGATAATTAAAAGAAAAGGAAAAATTGGTGCTTTAGATTTCAAAAGATAAATTTGAATTGGCCAACATAGAGGTACGTGTTTGAATTTCTGTATGAAATTTGATGATTTCTCATCCAGCCACCTGGCATTTTGTTTTTCTTTTGCAAAATTTGGGGCCCGTAGAGGCATTTCGTAGTTGTACCGATCTAGCCGCGCAAAGGAGACTTTGGCAAAAAAATTCGAAAATTTAGAGAGTTAGAAATTTTTTGACAAAATTTGGTAATTTAAAATTTGGTTGTAAATTTGAATTTGAATTGTTGAGTAAGTGATATTGTTTGAAATTTATAGATGAGTTTGAAAGGTTAGTAAGATTGTTAGTTTGTCTTTACTTAAAAGATTTGTTTTGGAGAAATGTTGAAACTGTTTGGTTTTATTAAATGGAAGACGGGTTATGGACCATTCTTCTTAACTAGTAATTTCGAGGATGAAATTCTTTTAAGGGGGAGGAATGCGACGACCAGGAATTTTTGGATATTTGAAATTGTAATATTTAATTGATTTTAAATATTTAAAAGTTAATTTTCAACTTGAATTTCAAATATCACTAATTAATTTAATTATTGGGTTTAATAATTGAGAATTAGGTAAGATAGTGAATCATGGTTTTCAAGCTTGTTAATGATAATTTGAAGATTTATAAAATTTATATTAATATTACTGAAGGAAATAGAACTTTTAAAATTAAATTTAAAAGTATTTTGCTCAGTTTTAAAAATATATCGTTTAAACTGATATTTAAGAATAGCCTTTCGAAGCACAGTCTCGGAATTCGACGAAACCAGTTCTATTGGATCCGCAATAATGTATTATTATCGGATTTCAATTTTCGTAGTGTTTGGTGTTAATGTGTAGCCGTACAGTAGATAAATGCACTGAAATCTATATCGAAAATTCAATATAATTATAAGATCCAAAAAGCTATCTTCTCCATACCATCGAATTTGGACTCGGAACCTCTTCTATTGCGTTCGAAATAAGGGTATAACCTTATAAACATCTAGCGGCATGCCTTGATAAGATGTAAAAAATTTAAGCTTCGAATTGAAGACGATTTAAATTCCAATTTAAACATTACATATATGTTTTCTCTTCAATTTTCTGTAGACGTACCCTAGCCACTTGTCTACCCTGAAAACACTTGTTTCTTTTTTTTTCTTCTAATTTCACACTCGTCTTCTCTAGTTCAACACATGTCCAAAAAGAAGAAGAAAGAACTCGAGCCATGTAGAATTTTCATAGCTATTCGAAGATTAAAAATGGCCGAAGCCTGTTTGAATCAAATTTTCCTCTATTCGAAAAAAAGGGCAATCGATTCCCAATCAAAAATCGAAGCAGAGCCATTTACTCCACTCTTCCCCTTCCTTCCTGTTTTCTATTCAACATTCATGGAATTGGGGTGAGGGCAGAACCAAAGTAGGATCGACGGTCTCGTTCTTATTTGACTTGAGCACGACACGTCATGCATCGCTATCTAGAGGTGACATTAGCGTTAGCTTTTGGGAAGTCGCTGCCACGATTGGCGATTTCGAGGGTGGATTCGAACTCGAGCTCGAGATGCAGGGCGATGGACGAAACGTGGACCGTTGAGGGTCATCCACGTTCTAGGGGTGGCGCAGCGGCACGACATAGTGGAGGCAAGGTGGTCTGCTCGAGTGCGGCATCGTTTTGGGTGGCGCAACGGTGTTTGGTGGTTGATCGTCGACGTCTATAAGGTTCGAATTTTATTTTTCGATTATAACTTGATTTAATATATATATATATATATGTATGTATGTATGTATGTATGTATCTATATACTGGTTGAAAATATATAAAGTAAGTTTTCGCTTTTGTTTATAATTTTTCAAGTAAATTAAATTTAATGTATATGTGTATGTACAGTGTGGATGAACAGGACTTATAAATAAAGTAATTTATATATATATATATATATATATATATAATAGTTTAAACTTGAAGATTAACTGATGATTTTTATTTTCACTAATCAGGGATTTACGAAAAATATTGAAACAGTTTGTTTTTAATTTAATCAGCCATATATATATATATATATACATAAAACAGCAAGGCATAAACCTATTTCAGTTTTAATTCAATATGTATACATGTTAAAAAGAAAAAAAAATAGATCTTTAATTTTAAATGAAGATTGTGAACCTACTATTTAATTTTTGAAATAATGTGTTATGGAGTAATTTGTTTAGTTAACCTATTTAATTTATTTTAGTTACTAAAGATTTTTAAAAAAGAAATTATTAGTTAATTAAATTTATTAAATGGAAATAGATTGTTCGATTTGTTTAAACATTAATAAAACCATAAAATGCTTATTCAAGGTCTAAAAATCGTGGAGGAAACAAGTCGGAATGGAAATGGATTGCAAATGAAAAAGGCAAAGGTGAGTTAATCTCACTCATTTGGATCACTGTTAAATTTATATAGTTAAATTTAAATTATTGTTGAATGAATGAATCGACTGGATGTGGTATTACATATAATTGTGTGTGTGTGTGTGCATTAGAGTGATTAATTCCCGAATTATATAGCGGATGAGACCCTATGCGCCCCGCATAATAGTGGATGATCCTACATACCGCGGTATCCCCCTCGAAGTGGGATTGATATTTTATATTGTGCGAACATCTGCGGATGCAGGAAAACCGGTTGGAGGGATCCAACTGGATTCCTTAAAATGTCGAGTTTATTTTATATATTCAGTAATGTGATTGTGATAATCTGCGATGGATTATATTGATTATATTAGGAATTGAAATTATTGAATGCTATGGCTTGGTAGAATATATATTGATATTTTGAGAAAATGAAAATATATAAAGTTTGGATTTTTAAAGGAAATAAAAAGGGAAATTTTTAAGTAAAATAATTATAGCAAATTTGGGTAAATTAAGGATTGAATTTGGAAAAAACATAAAAGTTTGATTTTTAAATTCTATTAAATAAATTCTAAGTATGGAAATAAAGATAGAGATTTTAAATAAATGAAAATAAAAGAGTTTTGGAGACTTAAGTGATATTGTCTAAAAATTTAAAGGATTTTATTTTCATAATTTAAGATTTAAAATATTTGGGAAGAAATAAAAGGGTAGGATTTTGAATGAAGTATGAAGTGGATATTTCGGATTAAATAAGATTTTAAATCATAAATATAGAAGTAAATACGGAATTAAAGGGGTTTTAAAATAAATTTGGGTTAGTAAAGGAATTTATTTTAAAATGGAGTTAGTTTTGAAAATCGATTTGAAAACTGATAAGTGTTTGAAACTAGGATTAAAGGAGAATGAGATTGTAGAATTTATAAACGGGGTTTATAAATTAAGTGAACTATTTATCCGAGGATAATTTGGAAGTATAAATTCATGATGGGAATTTATAAGAAAGGGTGATTTCGTTTAAAAATAAATGGTGATTTTTTTTAAAGAGTAGAGAGGAAATTTATGGAATTAGGACGTAAATTAAAATTGGGATAAATCGAGAAGAATTTATGAATGATTAGACGAGTTATATTGGAAGGGAAGTGTATTTCCTGAAAAGCTAAGTATATTTTTTCTATAGAAATTTCTAAGCATAACTTAAAGGTTTTAAAATTGTTTTAAAGAATGTTTTAGAGAAGTTCTATTCTTTTAAACTCTTTTAGAATTTTAAAGTATATATTTATTAAAATTAATTATAGTAATAATTGTTCTAAAGGTTAATTTAGTATTATGATTTAAAAGATAATTATTTAATATGTATACTTTATAGAATAACTTCTATTTCAAAATTAGTTTTGGCTTAAGTTTTACTTGAGAAATTATTATAAATTTCATAACTAGTATTTTAAATAAAGTGTTTTACGTAGTTTTTTTTTGTTTTTTTATTTTTATTTAAATGTTTTAAAGTATATATTTTTGGATAAAGCGGTTTATATTATTTTAAAATCTAAATATTAAGACTCGGTGATTTTCAGTGGAAATTTATTCCGCGAGAGAAAAAGTGATTTGAAAACTATTTTCAAATGGTTGAAATGTAGAAAAATACCTTGCGAACATATTTTGAAATAAATAATTTGGGAAATTATTAAGGCCTGATGGTTATTTGTAGATGTATTATGCTAGTTAAATAGCCGACTATCAATATTGGCCAATGCCTTGATCGTTTCGAAGCGACCGGGATTGGAATTAATTTCCTGAAAACCGCTTCAATCCGGTTTGAACTTTTCGTGAGGCAGGCAAGAGCTTGGAGTCGAAGATGGAGTAGTGAAGTGTAAGGGCTAATCGCTACTAATTCTGAGGGTGATTCCAAAATGGATGTAGTAGGAGTAGTGCCTTCGGTTCCGTTCGGACCCGGAACAGACTTGTATGGATGAATGCTATCAGAACATCGTTAGGGGGATGATGACCATTCTAGGTGTATGTGTGCTAAAATGGTATCGCATAGCCTTGAGCCTCATCAATTGGGAATGGCTAAAAAAGTTTAGGTGCAGCAAGGCTAAGTGGCTAGAAGCCAATTAAGGTAAGGTCATCCCTGTCTAGATGTCCCTTTTTTCGTCTGTGTGGGCAGTTGCTGATCCCAACTGCGGGGTGATCTTATTCGAACAAACCAGTAAGGGGTAGTTTCGGTCTTGTGTTGCAGGGGATCATGGGGGATCCTTGGTATGCTGATCTAGACCAGGTACTGTGATGGGCGGTACCCCAATAGCCCTATCATTGTATGGAATCCAATCACCAATAAGCGCATGTACGGTTTTGATTGTGCCCAACTATTGTTGAAACGTGAGATGCAAGCATTTCAGCTAGTTTCTATTTTTACTTTCTATGGACACTATTATAATATTAGGCAGATTTAATAAAAAAATATTTTGGTTATTGTAAGATAAAAACCCGACATGTTTATTCATGGCGTGGCCTTACGAGATACCTTTGATTTCAAAGGATTTTCGAAAACTTTAATAATCCAATTGAGTGTGTTTTCTCGCGCTAGTTTTCCAGACAGACTCGGGTGTTATTTCGCTATAATGCTCGGGTCAGACCAAGTATTATAAAGTACAGATTTTGGATGGAATGCCATGGAGCTCAAGGGACGTGCTGGATGGCGAGACATATCACATGTATCTGTCTTATTTCCGCTGTGTTAGGTATGCTGTGTAGACAGCTTTTGGTGAGGACAAGCTAATACAAATGTCCAATATTTCCTATTGATTGTGTTGTACTCTGATGATGTATATATAAAATAATTATAGTTTCTTTTGTATAAAGATCAGTCATTTATCTATTATATATTGTTCCGCTGCGATTGTGAGATTTTGATGTTGTTTTGTTTTTCTTTTTCTACCTCCTTCTTTAGCCCGCACATTCTGGTTTTTCGGCATTCGATTATTCGGTATTTGATACGGTGGACGTATTGATGTCTAATTTCGAGCGTAGAAAAATGGGGTCGTTACGTTGTGGTATCAGAGCTGAAGGTTAAGCGAGAACCTTGGCACTGGTGGGGATTACTCATTAGAAATAGATTCCGTAGTACTCTAGAATAAGTTTGAGTGCATTAATAGATATAAGCGCATATTTGTTTGTGAATATAAGAATTGTTTTCATATTGTGTTAACTTATCGGTTGAGTGTTTATGGATTCTGGTCGATATGTGGGATGCCATGTCACCGATAGGGGTTTCTAAACTCTTAAACAAGATAAACCGACAAAGTATTTTTCAAAATAGGGTAAATGAAATAATTTTACCCAAATAATTTTTGCGTATAAAAGAAATAATTTCCGTAAATTATTATAGTTATATATGGTTGCTTGGTTGCTAGGAAGAGATAATATTAAGATATTATCATTGTTGTGTGGAAATTGGATAAGAAATTGAAATCATAACTAAAAGTTGAGAAATAAATTCATATACAGAATGGAATTTGTAAATGTGAAGTATAAATCGGATTTATAACTTGAACTTCCCGAGAAATATTTGAATAAAGATTGGAAGGATTTGATGCTCAAAAATTTAGGAAATTTAGTTTCCTTTGAGTTTGAAAATGGTTTTCAAAATTTTTTGGAGGAATAATGGTGATATCATTTGAGAAATATTTTTGAATTGGATATGAAATCTGGTGAGATTTGGAATTTAAAAATATTTGAAATATTTTTAAAAAGAGTAAAAGCATTGAATCTTTTCGGTCGCTGGAAAATAATTCTGATGATGATCGCGACGTCATCGGTGTTCATTTTCGAGTTTCTAGGAGAGGAATTGCTGCCAAAATGTTTTAGATTGGAGTTATTTGCAAAACTGGGCTTGATTTTAAAATTCAAAGGATAATTTGATATGCAAATGAATTATGAATATAATTGATTTCAAAATTGTTTTTGAAATGTCTAGTGATTGTTTAAACTTTGGAAGTTTAATTAAAAATGTTTATGGAATATAAAAAGGGTTTGATAACCTATAAAATTTGAAATCTGTTGGAATAAAATTAACTTAAAGAAGAGTTGAAATAAACTAGTTTGAAAATGAGAGAGTCAGAGATGTGAGATAATTAAATGTAGTAAATTAAGGGGATTATTGAAGGGAATGTAAATAAGCTGGAAACTTATAGAAGTTTAAAATTTGAATGGAAATAGAAGGTAACTGAATCTAATTAAATAAAGGTGAATTTGAGAAAAATTCTAAGTAGACTTAATGGAATGGTTATTGAAATAAAATTTAGTAGCTGGAAATAAAATTTGTGAATGAACAATTAATTTAAACTGTAAGTAAATGGAATTTAAGCTGAATATTTGAACTCAAGAATTGAGTTAAGTGAGTAAAGTTGTAGAATTAATTCGAAGTGGACTAAAAACAATTAAAGTTTGGAAATAAAAATGGTTTGAGATAAGATGAATAGAATTCAATATTTAAAATGAAAGGTAAATTGAATTCCGAATGGAGTTGAAAATTTGAGTCAAATAAAAATAGATATAAAAGCTTAAATAGTGAAGTAAAAATAAATACCATAGTATATAGAATATTTATAATAAACTCAAGGAAGGTAAATGATGAAATTCTGGAGTAAAATTGGTATTGGGAAAAATATTCTATGTTAAAATTTGAATTAAGGTTTAATAAAGGTGTGTGAAATGTTAAGGGCGGATAAGCGAATAGAAATCAGGATAAATGTGAATAAAAAGAGAATTGATATAGCTAGTAATCAATTGAGGCAAAATACGTAGGATGTACGTATATTATTATATTCGCCTAGCGATTCGATCCAGTATTCGAGCATAGAATTTCGAGCTAGTTATATCGATCCGAGTTTGGATTTTTTTCACTTAATTTTCGACGGCGAACCCTGGATATGGATTTTTGATTGATTCTAGAAATTCGCTATCATAGTATGTGGTTATGCAAGGAGAATGACGTTTCTGATCAAGAACCAGATCATAGTCCGCATTAGGAATTTGGGTGGACAATACTAGTTCGGGAGTAAAATTGTGTGATCGAGCGAGCGATCGGATTTGATATTGCGTACGGATGATATGTGTACATTTTATGTAACGACCCGAAATTTTAGACGATTTAATTTAGTTATTTAATAGAATTTGTAATAAAAAAATATAGTAGTAATGATTAAGAGTGATAAATTTATATGGAAATGAACGCTAATTTACCAATGGCAATTTAAGCCTTTGATTGTAATATGAATAAATCTTTCAATAAATACAATGGTGTAGGTATTAGACCTGAAATCAAATTTGTAGACATTGGCAATAATAAGTGAATAAATAAATAACCATAAGGGATAACATTAATATATATATTTGGTTAGAACAAATTTGAACGTGGAGGAATAAATGTGAAGCATTTAATATTAATTTATGTTGATAACGTTATTTGGGGGATTTAAGGAATAAGTTGAAATGTGGTAATTAAGATATTTATACGTAAAGTATATAAAGAAAGATATATTGGTTCCATTAAAATAAATTTGAGATCTAGTATTAAATATTTTCTTAATGTAAATTTAGGTAAGTTTTGATATATAATGCTAACTCCATTCAGAATATGACCATGGGTGTAATATTTTGAATGGTAAGCAATAGTTATAAGTTACATGTTTAATTGGCTGATGGAATTTAAATTGAAATAAATGTTAATACACTAAATAAAAGTTACATTTAATATGAGAATTAATGCCATGTTAGAAGTTGTCAAATTTAGGGTGTTAAGATTTATAAATGAAAATCAACGCATTAAATTAGGTGTAACTAAATGCATGTAAATAATTTTGTAAGAATAAGTTAATAAACAATTTATTTGTGCATACCCGATTTAATTGAAATAACAGAAAAGACAAGAACTTGATTTGCCTAGGTATATATATATTGATAAACTATAACTAAATAGAAAGTTTGGTAGTAAATAGGACATAAGAAGACAATGGCAACTAGTAAATTAATAAATGAACTCATAATAATAAGTAGTAATTAATGCATATATATGTGGCATTAGTGATAATTTCAAAACTTTACCCATTTATCTAATTTATTTAATTAAATCTAAATCTATGGCAACATTGTTGTAATGATGGTTGTAAGTGAATTTGAATGTAAAAGGGTAACAATTATTTAGGTTAGCCATTTTGAGTATGTTAAGTTAAGAATGGCAATCGATTGGAATAAATCTAAATTAATTATTTTGTTGTGGTTAATGTGTTCTAGTTAATAAAGGGGAGTTTATAAGAAATGAAGCATGCACTAATGAAATGTATTATAATTCAAATATTATTTATACCCATAAAAGTGTCTATTTACTGAATAGAAAGATTTTTAAATCAATAAGCGAATTTATTGAGGTTCCAATTTATAATTTATAACATTTAATGTAGACTCAATTACAATTAATTGACTTAAATCGTGCAGTTAGCGTAGATTTGTTTTGTAATTGGAGTAGTTAATTCTATAAGATGAAGTTAATGCTAATTCTATTTATAATTGGACCATTTGTTGATATAGGTTATAGAAAGCAAGATGTATAAATTTAATTAAAGTATCAACATTCAACAATTGTAATTATTGAAAATAAAATGGAATTTGAGGATAATAAGGTGAAACCATGAACAAATGTTAATGCATCCTTATTACTGGTAAAAGATGAGTATATAAAAGTTTGAAAATCAAAAATAGGTTTTTGAAAACTTAATTTATAATTTCTAATTATAAGGAAGTGGAGAAATTAACACTGCAATGGGTAGACTTACCAGCTTTTAATTTACATCTAAATTTGTTTAGATCAATTTGGAAATTAATAAAATTGTGGATATATTTTGAAACGTAAACGAAACGTCTAGATTTACATTTGTAAATACGTTTAAATTAAAATGTAAATGATAAGGAATTTATTTATTTCCTAAATCCGTAACGTGTGTAATTAATATTATTTATCTTTTGAGACCACTTCCGTTTGCACGTTAAAATTCGTGCACACCTATTCTTTTGCGATCTATCTATAAATACACGATCATAAACCCTAGCGTCCATCTTCCATCATTTGTCTGTACGTTCTTTTCTTCAACTCCTTCTCCTCCTCAAATGGATGCAAATATCAGATCCAATTCTATTCAATTTCAAATGAAAATTCAAACATCCCAGAAAAATTCCAAAAAAATATATGTTGTAGATTTCATCCATACGAATCTACGCGCAGTCTCTGTTTTCGAAATCGATACTCGAGTCAGCGGCAAATCGTGGTCAAAATCAGGAAATTCGAAATCCTAAGGCCAATTAGGAGTTTTTAATTTCGGCATGAATTGGCGAAATCGCCTTCTGGGTTTGGTGGAGATGGATGTTAGGGGGCTATCGGAGGTGGTCGCATCCTCCAATTCGATCTGGGGTGACCTAATTTCGCGATTTAGGGTTTCAAAAGGGGGCGGCGGTCGTGAAAAGGGGGGAGGCGGACCTGGGTAGTTACACGCGGCTCGGCATAGGCAACTCGATGGTGGTAGCGGCGTGGCTATGGCGGTCGGAGGTGATGGTGGCAGTTGGTCAAAGTCTCAGCTGTAGGGGGGAGTTTGCGTGCGTTAGGGTTCGGTTTTTCTGGTTTGCGTGTGAACAGAGGAGCATGCGACTTGGAGGGAGATGACGTGGCATTCTTTTTATTTAGGTTTTGTTTTATTTTTATTTTATTTTGTTTTCAAATTGTTTATATTGAATATCTTTTTCATACGATCTCCGATTCACGCGAAATTTCTTTTGTTAGGATCGTAATTAAATTCTGGATCTGATGACGCTGGTTTGGACAGATTTGGAGACCGATGGATTTTTGAGTTTAAATTGAATTTAAATTCGATTTAAATTCAAAAGGTGAGTGTTTTAACCCACTCACAACTTCTAAAAGTTTTTATATTTGTTAAATTTATTTTAGATATGAGTAGAGATTTATTTATGACTGTTTGGCATGTTTTATTCATCATATCTGTTAAATCGCATTTATTTAATATAACTGTTCATTAAATTTTATTACTGCGTATAGATTGACAGTTATAGTTATTTATTTGCAGATAAACTGTTAGTTTAATAGTTGTTAAATTTATTTTTGAATATAACTGCCAGCTATTAACTGTTATATATTATCGGATATATATTGATATTGTTTTGTTATTGGATGATGATTGTGATTTGGATGATGGATGATGATGAATGAATGGATGTTTTATTTTATATCATTAAACTACAAGTTATCATGCATTTTTCGTTCCATTCGGGATTGTGGTTTGAAATGATATACAACCGCAAATTTTATTTATAAATTGCGGATTGAAATGATAAATATCTGTATCACTTGACCATAGGATAGAAAATTTTATACAGGCACCGTGGTATATATATAAATTATTTTAAAGTGATTTCTATGGTTTGGATGGGATACGGTTTATAAAATTTTTTAATTTTGATATTTTATAAATATTATTCTTCTACATATATACATATGAAGTTAAAATTTTTGAATTTAGGCTGTGTATAAATCTGTTAAATAAAAATGGAAAAATTGAGAAAATGGAATTTGATAATTTATATTATATGTTTAAGTTTGGAAATTTTAAGGTATGATATTTATAACTGGAGTTTTTCCAAGATAAATTTAAATTAATATTCTAGTATAATTAAATTTAAGGAAATATTAAATTTCTAGAAATTGGAGTTGTATTTATGGATTTTTATGTGAATATTCAAGACTAAATAATAGAACAATTGATTGTTGAAAGAATAAAATTCCAACTTTAGTTTTGAAATATTAATACTCCAAATGGATATATATATATAGAAATTGAAATGGTTTTGGAACTTGAAAGTGATATTTAAATTATGGTTTAGACTTTAAATAAGGAAATATATTTGTAAAGCCATGGAAATTATTTTTCTTTAAAAAGTAACCTTAAAGTCAAACCATTTATTGTATATACCGTTGAATATCCAAACCATTCAAGTTTTAGAAGTTATGGTTTTAAAACTATGAATTTTTGAAATATTATGCTTTGAAAGTATAATTCAAATGTTTGGTTTCCAGATATTATAGATTTTAAAGCAGTATGATTTTTGGAAAAGAATTATATTTGGATAAAATGATATCATATTGTTTTGGGTTTTAAAATGATATCGTATTCATAGTTTTTGAAATGGAAATTTTTATTCTGGTTTTTAAGTATAAACTATTTTTAAATGACCGCGGTGTTATAATAACGATGGGTTGGCAAAGAGACCGGGATCGGATATGGACATACTCTCTGTCGATACCGAAAACCACTTTGACTAACCGTGTACGCGGTGGAGATTCCAGAATGAAGTAGGCTGGTGGCGACGTTTCCTGTAAGGTAAATACGTGGACCCAACTCCCATGAGTTGGCATAAGGTGGCTAAAACAGGAGCGATTGACGGGTTAATGAGGTCATTCCTCTGATCGGACACTCCTCTTCGATATTATACTTTGACTTTGGATTGATTCAGTGGCTACTTTTACTTTGATTTTGGGGGAGTTTGTCCGAGGTGGGCGGCAGCTGCACGCTGCGCGTTTCCAACGGCCCGAAAGCGTAATTGGTATATCTACCCTGGCATTGCCTAGTTGTGCTGTGTCACCTACCATACCGGGCCTTGTACGAGTTTGGATTTCTCTCGTAGCCCGTGTGGTATCCTCTGGTGGCTTCCCGATCAGGAGGGACTATGATATTGGATGGACTACTGGGACTATTACGTGTTAAGGTGGAAAATATAAAGCCTTAATGCTATTTAAATGTATGTTTATTTTATAATTAGACACTATTATAATAGCGCAGTATACTACATAGTAAATAGTTTAACGGATCCTTAGGAGATGTAAATCCCGAGCATCTCTTGAGTTACTGCACTCATATTTATTTCTGTTAATTTAACTTACATAAGATCTTTCAGTTCTGACTCGAGTGTTTTTCTCTTTTCAAATTCGCTCGGGTCAGTCCGAGTGTGTCAGGATTTGAAGATTTAGCTTTGGAGGATGAAGACGAAGATTTGTATTATTATTATTTATACTATTGCACCACACTCACATTGTTCCGCTGCATTGGTATTTATTGGTATGTGAACTCTGATATTAAATTGTATAAAGAAGAATCAAAGGTTTTGTAAACAGTTTTATAAATTGTATATTTTATTATTATATTTTATCCTTCCGCTGTGAGATTCTATTTTGTTTTATTTCTTCTCTGTTTTTCTTATTTACCCATACAATCCGCCCTTCCCTATGGTTTGAATCGACATGTGTGTCGGTTTTAAGCGTGCGAAAAAGGCGGGATGTTACATTTTACGGACTTGAATGAAATGGATAGTACAAATTTTGAAAAGGAATGAATAAAATGATTTTGGATTATATGATTGGATATTATTGCTAAGTAGCATGCAGGTAATTAAAAGCAAAGGGAAAATTGGTGTTTTAGATTTCAAAAGATAAATTTGAATTGACCGACATAGAGGTATGTGTTTCAATTTCTGTATGAAATTTGATGATTTTCTGATCTAGCCACTTGGCATTTTGTTTTTCTTTTGAAAATTTGGGGTCCTTTGAGGCATTTTGTAGTTGTACCGATCAAGCCGCACAAAGGAGACGTTGGCAAAAAATTTCGAAAATTTAGGGTGTTAGAAAAATTTTGAGAAAATTTAATAATTTAAAATTTAGTTTTAAATTTGAATTGTTGAGTAAGTGATATTGTTTCGAACTTATCGATGAGTTTGGAAGGTTAGTATGAGTGTTAGTGTATCTTCACTTAAAAGATTTGTTTTGGGGAAATGTTGACATTGTTTGGTTTTATTAAATGGAAGACAGGTTATGGACCATTCTTCCTAATTAGTAATTTCGGGGATAAAATTCTTTTAAGGGGGGAGGAATGTGACGACCCGGAATTTTTGGATATTTGAAATTGAAATATTTAATTGATTTAAATATTTAAAAGTTAATTTTCAACTTGAATTTCAAATATCACTAATTATGGGATAATTTAGTTATTGGATTTAATAGTGGGAAATTGGGTAAAATAGTGAATCATGGTTTTCAAGCTTGTTAAAGATAATTTGAAGGTTTATAAAATTTATATTAATATTATTGAAGGTAATAGTACGTTTAAAATTGAATTTAAAAGTGTTTTTCTTAGTTTTAAAAATATATCGTTTAAATTGGTATTTAAAAATAGCCTTCCGAGGCACAGTCTCGGAATTCAAAGAAACTGGTTCCATTAGATTCGTAATATTGTATTACTATCGGATTTTAATTTTCGTAGTATTTGGTGTTATCGTATGACCGTGCGATAGATAAACGCGCTTAAATTTATATCGAAAATTCAATATAATTATGAGTTCCAAAAAACTATCTTCTCCATACGATCGAATTAGGACTCAAAATCTCTTCCATTGCGTTCGGAATAGGGGTATAACCTTGTGAACGTCTGGCGGCACGCCTCGATAGGATGTAAAAAATTTAAGCTTTGAATTGAAGACGATTTAAATTTAAATATTATATATATATATATATGTTTTCTCTTTAATTTTCTATAGACGTACCCTAGCCATATGTCCACCCTTAGAACACGTGTTTCTTTTTTTCTTTTAATTTCACATGCATCTTCCCTGGTTCAACACACGTCTTAAAAAAAAGAACTCGAGCCAGTTAGAATTTTCATAGCTATTCGAAAATTAAAAATGACTGAAGCCTGTTCAAATCGTATTTCCCTCTGTTCGAAAAAAATGGCAATCGATTCCCAATCAAAAATCGAAGCAGAGCCACTTACTCCACTCTTCCCCTTCCTTCCTGTTTTCTATTCGACATTCACGAAATTGGAGTAAGGGCAGAACCAAAGTGGGATCGACCGGTCTCATTCTTATTTGACTCGAGCACGACACGTCATGCTTCGCTATCTGGAGGTGACATTAGGGTTTGCTTTTGGGAAGTCGCTGCCGCGATTGGCGATTTCGAGTGTGGATTCGAACTCAAGCTCGAGTTCGAGATGTGGGGTGATGGACGAAACGTGGACCGTCGGGGATCGTCCACGTTCTAGGGGTGGCGCAGCGGCACGACATAGCGGAGGCAAGGTGGTTTGCTCAAGTGCGGCATTCATTTTGGATGGCGCGACTGTAATAACCCATCTTTTTGGATGGTTCAAATCGACAATAAACCACGCATGTCAGAATTAAACCATTCAAAAGGAAAGATTGTTAATGGGGTAAATAAGAAAAAAAAGGAAAGAAAAAACAAAATACGGAATCTCACAGCGGAACGACAAAATACGATAATCAAATAAACAGTTCATGAAGCAGTTTTACAAATAACATTTGGTTGCACTACTACAAATTCAAATCAGAGTTATACATATATCATAAATAAACAAATAACGTAGCGGAAAACAGAATGTAGAGGAGTAATAAATAGCAATAATATAATGAATCTTCGTCTTCGTCCAACAGAAAATAGTCTTCAATGCTGAAAAACTTAGGCTAACCCGAGCATATTGAAAAACAATACACTCGAGTCAGAACTAAAATTCCTATGTAAGTCAAATCAGTCTCAAATAAAAATATGAGTGCAATGGCTTCAGAGATGTTATGGGATTTTTCATCTCCTATCAAGTATACAACCTGAGTGCCATAACTTACGAGATTTCAAATAATTCGAAATACTAATTATAACCACTTTATTTAAAATAAATCCGAAGTTTATATTAAAAACTTAAACTTTTTAAATAATTCAGTTCTAATAAATAAACCCAATTCAAGAAATTGTATGCGTATATATCATTTCAACCCATAATTTAAATGTCTTAATTATCCAATTCTAAAAAGATTTAGAGGACCATTTAAATGATGTCAATAATATACAAGGTTATAACATGGACATATTAAAATAACAACCATACATCCAACATATCAATCAATAAGCATCCATTTCAACAACATCCAAATCAACCAATATATTTCAACATATAATAGTTATCAATATCGGGGTTTAACTATCAATTAAATTCTAACATAAAATTAAATCTCAATTCAGATTCAATATCAATTCAAATGCCAACTTAAATTAACAAACTGCAATAAAATATTTATATATCACATCATATATTTTATTTAACTTGCAATGGAATTTTTAGTATTGCGTGAGTGAGTTTAATCACTCACCTTTGATTTATAGCCAATTGAAAATCCAATAAAAGCCCAGAATTTCAATGGTCTTCAAATGCAACCATACTAGTTTCATGTTGTCTGGAATTTTGATATGAACCCAAAGGAAGAAACTGCGCATTAATCGGGGTTCATATGCAGAAGATATTCAAGTTATAAGAATATATTGGAAATGAAATAGAAAACCTTGTACACATATTTTAATAATAAAATAAAACACATTAGTTGCTTACATTAAGAATTTTGAAGCCTGCTCATGTCTCTAAATTTCGAAGAATCAACAAAAAAAAGGACACGATAGCTCACATATGGAGGAATGAGGCTTCAGGAAATGGATTTGTAAACAAATGGGAAAGATTGGCTTCATGAAAATAAGTTGCTGACATTTGTTTATTTCTTTTTAGAAGAGAAAGAAAACTTTAGACAAAAGAAATAATGGAAGCACGTTTTGGGAATGGAAAGTTAGAGGAAGAGATTTATGAAATAGGAAACGAATAAGGGAAAAACAAGTTTGGAAATTGGAATATGAAAGGGAAAGATATAAGATGTAAATTTGCAAAATAAAAAGAGCCCAACATGCAGGTAATTAACAAAAGATAAAAGACACGCGTTGGAATTTGATAAGACATGTTTAAATGGTAAGCAAATCTTTTGGTATAAAATTTCAAAACATGTGCTATCTCTATTAATTCCATCAACACACATAAAACATTTCAAGGCAAGGCGCGCATGTAAATAAATAAAACTCACTGGAAGACCAAAAGAGGCATGTATTTAATGAAAGAAAGTAGGAATAAAATAAAATAAATGAAAGCGACGATTTAAATTTGAGAATGTAGACCGTATGTAGAAATCACAACTCTAATATACTAAAGAAAACAATTCATTTTAACATATTTTATTAACCCTAATACACACAAATTTACACACATATATGTATTTTTATTTAGTAAACAGTAAATAAAATTAAACACTACAAACATAAGGAGGACTGGCACCCCACACATTAAAAGATGTACCGAGACTCCAAAGTCAAATTCGAAACGGAATAAATCTCCTATGTTAATATGCTAACTATTCCGAATCAAAAATTTAACCAAACCTTCAATTTGTTTTCTTACCATTTTATTATTGTTATTTTTTATATAAATCAAATTCAAATCAAGTTTGAATATTTAAATAAATCAAATATTCCAACTAGAAACATACAACAAAATTCAATTCTTTTTTTAATGAAAGTAAATTAACATTCATAGATGAAATATTCACTTTATTTGATAAGAATATTCTTTTCAAGAAACCATCCTTTTCTTTTATTTTTCATTGAAACATATTTCTTTTTATTACACATTAATTTACAATTAACATCTACCCCTTTAAAACCAACTTATATTTAAAGATTATCCCATTAAAAGTCATAGAAATAATACTTCGTACAACCACATCATTTCTTTATCAATTAATTTCATATCATCGTTATATTTATAACAAATTTAAGTGCTCACAATTTGAACGTAATATTTCTCAATGAAGTTCTCATTGTATTTTTAACACGAAATATATGTTGCACATATCATTAAATAAATTACCATTTACTTTTATCTCTTATTAGCGGCAAGATATAATTACTATTAATTACAATGATTAAATCTCAAAACATAACCAAAAACAGGGAAGATAATTAATCCAATTGTTCCCTTTGAAATCCAATTTTCTATGTTAAACCCAATTTAATTACAACTGTAATAAAACCTGTTCATGATATATTTAAATTCCAAACAAATCCTTTTATTTTGATTTACATTCTTATTATCAAATCAACTATTCCCTTATGCAAGTGATTAACATAAGTTTTACACTCACCACTCAATAGTTAACGTTTCTTCTTATATCAATTGTAATATTTCAATTACATTAATTCTCCATTAATTACCAAATAAATTTCTAACGGACTTAATAATAAGAAAATAAATAAAACAATGGTTATACGTTAATAATCCATATCTATTGACTTATTGTTTACAAACAAAGGTTAATAAATTTACGTACAAAATAATTGATTTCATACTCCATATTAAAACCAACTGCAATTAATAACATAAGATTACATCAATTTATAGATCATTTATTTTATTCCTTGTTAACCTTTATTACTTAAATTGATTGAAATTACGTTAACATAGTATAGTAGTCAATTACATTCAATTAATATTAGCAAATTATATGTTTTATCTCATTAAAATTAGTTGTTTTAAGATTTATCTTAAATTCGAAATTTCTAATCTAATAAGATTCAATTTAATAAGTTATAAATTTTAATTTCTTACAATATTAAAGCCCAAAACCTTATTAAATTTAATTTTTTAATTATCAAAATATGGGTTGTTACAGCGACGATGTCTGGTGGTTGTGCATCGATGTCTGCAAGGTTCGAATTTTATTTTCCGATTATAACTTGATTTAATATATATATATATATATATTGATTGAAAATATGTAAAGTAGTTTTGGCTTTTGTTTTTAATTTTTCAAGTAAATTAAATTTAAATGTGTATGTGTATGTATAGTGTGGATGAACAAGAATTATTAATACAGTAAGTTAATAATATATATATATATAATAGTTTAAATTTTTAGATTAACTGATGATTTTTATTTTCACTTATCAGGAATTTACAACAAGATATGGAAACAGTTTGTTTTAATTTAATCAGCTATATATATACACACATATATATACATGCATAAAAAAGCAAGGCATAAACCTATTTTGGTTTTAAATTCTATGTGTATATATGTTAAAAAGAAAGAAAATTTAGATCTTTAATTTTAAACGGTGATTGTGAACCTACTGTTTAATTTTTAAAGTAAAGTATTATGGAGTAACCTACGTAATTTATTTTAGTTACTAAAGATTTATAAAATGGAAAATTATTAGTTAATTAAATTTATTAAATGGAAATAGATTGTTCGATTTGTTCAAATATTAATAAAACCATAAACATATTCAAGGTCTAAAAATCGTGGAGGAAACAAGCCGGAATGGAAACTGATTGCAAATAAAAAGGGCAAAGGTGAGTTAATCTCACTCATTCGGATTACTATTAAATTTATATAGTTAAATTTAAATTATTGGTTGAATGATTGAATTGACTGGATGTGATGCTATATATATGTATGTGTGTGTGTGTGTTTATATATATATTGGAGCGATTGATTCCCGCATAATAGGGGATGATCCATTATACCGTGATATCCCCCTCGAAGTGGGATTGTAATTTTATATTGTGCTAACATCTGTAGATGGAGAGAAACAGGTGGGAGGGATCCAACTGGATTCCTTAAAATGTTGAGTTTATTTTATATTCAGTAATGTGATTGTGATAATCTATGATGGATTATATTGATTATACTAGGAATTGAAATTATTGAATGCTATGGCTTGGTTAAATATATACTGATATTTTGATAAAATGAAAATATATAAAGTTTTGATTTTTTAAAGGAAATAAAAGGGAAATTTTGAGTAATAATTATAGTAAATTTGGGTAAATTAAATTGAATTTGAAAAAAAAAAGTATGATTTTTTAATTCTATTAAATAAACTCTGAGTATGGAAATAAAGATAGAGATTTTAAATAAATGAAAATAAAAGAGCTTTGGACACTTAAGTGATATTGTCTAAAAATTTAAAGGACTTTATTTTCAAAACTTAAGATTTAAAATGTTTGGAAAGAAATTAAAGGGTAGGATTATGAATGAAGTATGAAGTGGATATTTCGGTTTAAAATAAGATTTTAAATCATAAATATAGAAGTAAATATGGAATTAACGGGGTTTTGAAATAAATTTGTGTAAGTAAAGGAATTTGTTTTAAAATAGAGTTAGTTTTGAAAATCGATTTGAAAACTGATTAGGTGTTAAAACTGGGATTAAAGGAGAATCAGATTATGGAATTTATAAACGTGGTTTATAAATTAAGTGAAATATTTATTAGAGGATAATTTGGCATTATAAATTCAGGATGGGAATTTATAAGAAAGGGTGATTTGTTTAAAAATAAATGGTCATTTTTTTAAAGAGTGGAAAAGAAATTTACGGAATTGGGATGTAAATTAAAATTGGGATAAATCGAGAAGAATTTATGAATGATTAGACGGGTTATGTTGGAAGGGATGATGTATTTCCTGAAAAGCTAAGTATATTTTTTCAAAAGAAAATTTTAAGTATAACTTAAAGGTTTTGAAAATTATTTTAAAGAATCTTTTAGAGAAATTCTATTATTTTAAATTGTTTTAGAATTTTAAAGTATATATTTATTTAAATTAATTATAGTAGTAATTATTTTAAAGGGTAAATTAGTATTATGATTTAAAAAATAATTATACTTTATAGAATAAATTTTATTTTAAAATTAGTTTTGGCTTATGTTTTACATGAGAAATTATTATAAATTTCATAACTAGTATTTTAAATATAGTGTTTTAAGTAGTTTATTTTATTTTTTATTTTTAATTAAATGTTTTAAAGTATATATTTTTGGATAAAGTGGTTTAAATTATTTTAAAATCTAAATATTAAGACTTGTTGATTTTTAGTGGAAATAAAACAATTGGGTGGAAATTTATTCCGCGAGACAAAAAAGTGATTTGAAAACTATTTTCAAAGGGTTGAAATGGAGAAAAATAGCTTGCAAAGATATTTTGAAATAAATAATTTGAGAAATTATTAAGGCCTGAAGGTTATTTGTGGATGTACTACGATAGTTAAATAACCGACTATCAATATTGGCCAATGCGCTGATCGTTTCGAAGAGAGCGGACCGAGATTAATTTCTCGAAAACCGCTTCGTTCCGGTTTGAAAATTTTCGTGAGAAAGACAAGAGCTTGGAGTCAAAGATGGAGCAGTGAAGTGCAAGGGCTAATCGCTACCTATCTTGAGGGTGATTCCAAAATGGTTGTAGTAGGAGTAGTGCTTTTGGCACCGTTTGGACCAGGAACAGACTTGTATGGATGAATGCTATCAGAACATCGTCAAGGGGACGATGAGCATTCTAAGTGTATGTGTGCTAAAAAGGTAACGCATAGCCTCGAGCCTTATTAACCGGGAATGGCTAAAACATGGGAGGTGCAGCAAGGCTAAGTGGCTAGAAACCAATTAGGTTAAGATCATCTTTTTCTAGATGTCCCTTTTTTCTGCTGTGTGGACGGTTGCTGATCCCAATCGTAGGCTGATCTTATTCGGACTATCCAGTAAGGGGTAGCTCCGGTCTTGTGTTGCAGGGGATCAGGGGGGTTTCTCGGTACAGTGATCTAGACCAGGTACTGTGACGGGAGGTACCCCAGTAGCCCTGTATGGCAATCCAATCTCCAATAAGCACCTGTACGGTTTTGATTGTGCCAAACTATTGCTGAAACGTGAGATGCAAGCATTTCAGCTAGATTCTATTTTTACTTTCTATAGACCCTATTATAATATCAGATGGATTTAATAAAAAATTATTTTGGTTATCATAAGGTAAAAACCCGACACGTTTACTTGTGGCATGGTCTTACGTGATACCTTTGATTTCAAAGGATTTTCGAAAACTTTAATTATCCAATAGAGTGTGTTTTCTAACGCTGGTTTTCCAGACCGACTCAGTTGTTATTTCGCTATAATGCTCAAGTCGGACTGAGTATTATAGTGTATAGATTTTGGATGTACTGGTATGGAGCTCAAGGGACGTGCTGGATGGTGAGATGTATCACACGTATCTGTCTTATTTCCGCTGTGTTTAGTATGTTGTGTAGTCAGCTTTTGGTGAAGACAAGTTAATATAACTGCCCAGCATTTGTTATTGATTATGTTGTACTTTGATGATGTATATAAAAAACAGTTACAGTTTCTTTTGTATAAAGATCAGTCATTTATCTATTATATATTGTTCTGCTGCGATTGTGAGATTCTGAAGTTGTTTTGTTTTTCATCTTCTACCTCCTTCTTCTTTAACCCTTATGGTCTGGTTTTCTGGCATTCGATTGTTCTGCATTTGATCGGGTGGACATATTGATGTCTATTTTCGAGTGTCGAAAAATCGGGTCGTTACCCAAATTTAAAAGATTACGTAGTGATAGAGGCACTTAATATGAATCAGTATGTTTATTGAAGTGTATAGTTCACATGGTATAATATATGAATGAGCTGCACTTTACGCATCTGAAATGAATGATAAAACTGAAAGAAAAATTGGAATTTAACTGAATTAGTTGTAGCTATTTTACTTAATTTAGGCATAGCATCCATTGGTGGGGGGAAATCTTGTTAACCGATGTTATGTGTTGAACAGAATTCCCAAATCTAAGAGCAAAGTTTCTCCCTATGAGATTTTGATAAATCATAAAACAAATATGTCATATATTAAAACTTGGTTTTTTTTAGTATATGTTCATATATTTGGCCCTAAAATAATTAAATTCGCAGGTAGATGACACAAATGTGCATTTATTGGTGGTGCTATTAATAGAAAATCATATAGATTTTATGATCTAAATGCACATACTATAATAGAATCTAACGATGCTGGTTTTTATGAATTGAAATTTCCTTTGAAATTAAGAAATAGTGGGGGGAATATCTAGTAATATTATTCCCATAAGAAATGAATAAGAATCTAGGAGAAGTAATAGAGCTAGAATTATGAAAGGTTATGGTTCAAATTTTTGTACTTGCACTTTACATAAGGACCCCTTAAGCCTTCAAGAATCCTTATCTTCATTAAATGCCATTTTTGGCAAGAAGCTATAAATTATAAGAAGGATTCTCTTGAATCCAATAAAACTTGGCTCTTAGTTGATTTACCACCTAGCTGTAAGATCATAGGTTGTAAATGGGTACTTAAAAAAAACCCAACGTTACAGTTGATAAATATGAAGCCCGTCTATTGGCTAAGGTTTTAAGCAAAGAGAAATGTAAAAATTTTGGATTATTTTCACATGTAACTAAATTTATATATATATTTGAGTATTAATTTAACTTGCTTATACGCATGATTTGATAATACACTAAATGGATGTTAAAATTACATTTTTAAACGATGAATTTGAAGAGGAAATTTGTAGGGACCAACCTGAAAGTTTTGTAATATAAGAACATAAGGTTTGTAACTTAGAAAAATCTTTATATGGTCTAAAATAAGCACCTAAACAATGACATGAAAATTTTGACAACCTGATTATTTCACATCGTTCAGAGTTAATGAGAGTGAAAAATGTATTTATTATAAATATGAGAACGACATTTGCACTATTATATGTTTGTATGTAGATGATATACTTATTTTTAGTTTAACAATTCATGCTAGCAGTTAAATCTCCTTTAAGTGCCAACTTTGTTATGAAAGACCTTGGAGAAGCAAGCGTAATCCCTGATATTAAGAACACTAGGTCTAATAAGGAATTTCTTTGGATCAGTCTCATTATATTGAGAAATATTAGAGAAATATAATTACTTTGACTGTAAACCTGCTTGTACACGATACGATCCAAGTGTAAAACTATCTAAGAACACTGGTGAAGGTGTAAGACAGTTTGACTATATGAGCATCAGTTGCAAACTTCGGTATGCCACTGATTGTACTAGACTCGACATAGCTTATGTTGTGGGATTATTAGATAGGTTTACTAGTAGACCTAGTATTGAGCACTAGCATGCTATCAAAAGGGTCATGAGATACCTAAAATAAACCATGAACTTTGGATTACATTACAGAATGTTTCCAACTATAGTTGAAGGATACACTGATGCAGACTGGAATACTTGATCCGATGATTCTAAAGCGACGGGTGCCTATATTTTTAGCATAGTTGGTGGGGCTGTTTCTTGGAAATCCAAGAAACATACGATTTTGGTTCAGTCTACTATAGAGTCTGAGATGATGGCACTATCAACAGCTAGTGAAGAAGCAGATTTCTTAAGAAATCTGTTAGCTGAGATTCCATTATGAGAAAAACTGATGCTAGCTGTGTTGATCCAATACAGTAGTACCGTGGCTATTGAAAAAGTTCAGAACCGTTATTATTATGGTAGAAGATGACAGATATGTTATCAGCACAACACCATAAGTGAGTTACTCTCTTTAGATGTCGTTAGAGTGGATCATGTTCGCAGCGACGAAAATTGGCAGATCCTTTGGTGAAAGGATTGACCAGAGAGAAAGTTCATTAAACATCCAAAAAGGATAAAACCATTACCTTTAGGCACTCACGATGGTAATCCAACTAATATGACGGAAGATCCTAAGAACTAGGCTCAGTGGATAAACAGCAAATTGTGAAGTGATAAGAGGTGAACATGCTATATTATAAAATGTTTAAAAGCATGTATTTTTGTAGCAATTAGAGGACGTGGTAATAGAAACTCGTAATGAGACCTATTCTATGTGGAGTGGAATACCTAGCTACAAGAGTACTCTTGATAGATCCACCTTCGTTAGTATGGAAATGAGGTTGTTTCCTATAAAAACTTTGTAGAAAAAGTTTTCTAAAGCGTTCATTAAACCTAGATAGACGTGCATGACCATTAGCGCATGGGCTATTCGAAAACACTTTAGAAAGGTTGTATGTGGTTTGATATCAGAGATAGAATTCATGACTACGAGTCGCTCTAGTATATTATGAATCTTACTCACTATGTAAAGATTTAAATCGACAGATACCATTGTTTATGCGTGGTCCTATATTTTAAGAAATAGCTAAGAAATATTTTTTTAAATAATTCAAGTGGTGGATTGTTGTAATTTTAAGCAAATTAATTAAAAAATTAGTGGTAATAAAATTTGTAATGAATGACGTTGTATGACAGTAATATATATGTATAAGATATTATTATTGACCTATTGCAAAATTAATGGTTAAAATTCATAATGAATGACATTGTACAACGGTAATATATTTATAAGCTATTATTATCAAGCCGCTGCAAAAATTAGTGATAACAAAATTCGTAATGAATGACGTTGTATAACGGTAATATATTACGAGCTATTATTGAGATACTGCAAAAATTAATAGTAAGAAGATTCACAATTAATGACTATAATTTCATATCCATTAACAATCCCTCATTTCGCATACAATTTACATTCTTCCTATTTATATGATATAATAGATAGGTAGAAGGAAAAAATATAAGACAATATACAATTTTATTTCTTCTTCTTCTCCCTATGCTATCAATAGACAATGTTTTTTCTTCATCTTCACCCACTGCCATTTCACTCTCTATATTCATCCAAGCAATTAAATTCAGAACGATTTATTGTCGTGCAAACAACAAATCAACCGGATTTCAGAGGCTATTTTATCCTGAGGACGGAGCGGTTGATAGCTAGGCTTACACCTCGGGGATAAGCCACAAATCATCTTAAAGAAAATGATTAAGTACGTGACTCAGCCATTTATAGCAGCCACTTCCAATAGAAACAAAGTACACGATTAAAAAGAAAAGAAAATACAACTTATTATTAAAAAGAAAATAAGACAATGTCCAGAAAGAAGTAGGAAATTGGCCACCAGGTTTGCTTATAATTTCCTCAAAGAAATTTTCCATCTTTCTTGAAAAGTTCAAGAACTTTTGGCTAAAAGACTTCATAAGCTTCTTTTGATTTTCAAGAAGCTTTTCTTTATTTCTTTGCAAATCATAGTTGATTGGCCTATTCTTCCTTTCGGTGCTCTTGAGAGAAATTTCTTATCCTCCTCTTCTTTCTCTTCTTCTTCATCTTCCTCATCTTCCTCTATGTTCATACCTTGTTCTTCCTCTTCTTCTATCATTTCTTCTGTAATATCATCTATAGCCAATTGTTGTTCTTTTTCTGCTAGAGTTTAAAATGGTACATACTCATACGGAATACACAGAAGAGAGATTTTTCTTGTCAAAAAGCTTTCTTTTGAAAATGGATTCTCCACTTCAATCAATTTTGAAATAATTAAAAATTCTTTTTAAATATACTCCATGATAAAGTGCATGTTCATGTCTAGAAACAGCTTGAATGCAAAGTTGGAAAGATTGATTTGTGCCTAATCTATATCCCTTTATACAAAAATAAAAAACAAAGCTTTGCATACTCTTAGAGTAAGATTGTTATCCTGGTTCGAGGAGTTATACTTTGTTGCAAAATCAAATTCATAAGTATTACTTTCGACCTGTGATTTTGTAGTGAAATTTGTTTTAATTTTAGCGGAAGTGAATTATATGATCAGGATCTAGTATTGCCATTTAGATACCAATGAAACTTAAAAAAATTATGCAATCTCACAGAAATAAGAGACACAGAAGATTTAACGTGGTTCGGATATGAATATCATACGTCCATGGAGACCTAACAACTTCTTTTTATTTCACTAAAGAAAAGAGTACAAAAGAGAGGGAAGAATAATGGTGGATACTCTCACACACTTGCTTTCACATGAAGATGAAATTCCTTCATTTAAATAGACTTGATAATAAAGGGTTGCTTGGAGATTAAGAAAATCAATTTTTCGATTACCCAAATATCTTTCCAAATTACATGATTTGATTTTAGTACATATAGATGGCGTAATCTTGGTTTCCATATCTTTCATTTGATTGATTTATTCTCTGTGCCTAATCATTTATTTCTTCATATAGCAAATATATTGACTAATTAATTAGTTTCATTCAAAATATCATTCCATATAGGAGACAAATTAATTAATTTGAATGAATCAATTAATCAATTTCTTTCCTTTTTAATAAATATTTGAATCATCCAAATTTAACACTTCACCTTGATTCAAATACAACAATCTCTCTTCATCACTTTGTCATCGAGAAATCAACATAGAAGTTGTTGGGTCTAGCACCACATGGCGCTCAAGTAACAGGTATCAAACTGATCAAGTTTGAGCAATGCTCAAACTTATCCTTTGGAAGTGACTTAGTCATCATATTTGAAGGATTATCCAAAGTACTCACCTTCAACAATTTGATCTTTGCTTCTTTCTTCCTCAAGCATAAGAAAGAAACATCTAACATCATTGTGCTTCGTCCATAAACATAAGCTTGATTTTCTATAAGATGAGTCACACTCTAACTGTCTGAAATAGCTCTATTGTCTGCAGCACCATTGAAAGATCATCCAACAACTAAGTAAGTATAATCCTTTCTCTATTGCTTCCACATCGATATCAACTCTACTTCAGTAGGCGACAAAGCTACGATAGATTGCAGCTTTGATCTCCATGAAATCGAGCCTACGTTAAGTGTATAAACATAGCTCGACACTGACTTCTGAGCATCTCTATCCCCAGCATAATCAGAATCATAGTATCCTCTAATATAGGTGTCACCATCCACTCCACCATATGACAAGCCCACCGAAGAAGTGCCTCGAAAATATCTAAGAATCCACTTCACAGCTTGCTAATATTCTTTGCCTGGGTTAGACATATATCGACTCACATCACCAAGTGCATGGGCCAAATCCGGTCTTGTACATACCATCGCATACATAAGACTACCAACAGCACTAGAATAAGGTGTATCAGCCATATACCTCTTGTCTACTTCCGATGAGTGAGATAAGTCTTTTGACAACTTAAAATGAAAGCCTAATGGAGTGCCAACGGTTTAGCTTTCTCCATTTCAAATTGAGCGAGGACCTTCTCGATGTACTGCGCTTGAGTGAGCCTTAACTCTCTCCGCTTCCTATCCCTGCTTATCTCCATACCCAACATTCTTTGTGCCATTCCCAAATCCTTCATGTCAAACTCTCTACCGAGCTCCGCTTTCAACTCCTTAATTCTGACATACTCCAAGATGCAATCAGCATATCTCAACATATAGCAACAAACAAATCATATCACCATCACATCTCCTGAAATAAACACACTGGTCTTTGAAACTTCTAGAGTATTCCTATGAAAGTATAAACTTATCAAACATCTTATACCATAGCCAAGAAGACTGCTTCAGTCCATATAGAGATTCGTTGAGTTTGCAAACATAGTCTGGTCTGCTACTATCAATGAACCCTTCCAGCTACTTTAAATAAATCTCCTAATCCAGACCACCATGCAAGAATGCAGTTTTGACATCTATTTGCTCTAATTCCATATCATAATGAGTAACTAATGTCAAAAGAATATGAATATAAGTATGCCTAACCACTGGAGCAAAGATATCATGATACTCTACCCCCTTCTTTTGAACATACCCCTTTGCGAATAACCTTGCCTTGTATTTGAGATTACCATTTTCACCATCTTTCACTCTATAGATCCACTTGCATCCAATAGCTCTCTTGTCGGTGGGAAGACGCACCAAATCCCAAGTATGATTTCTCTGTAATGATTCAATCTTCTCCTCCATAGAAACTAACCAACTAGAACTGTTAACTGATGTGATAGCTTCTCTATAGTCACAGGGCTCATCATGGACAACATTCAAAGCATATGTTGCCATATCATCGAAGTTAATATCCTCGGTGCTCAATCCAACAAACTCATCAAGCCACTTAGGCTTTCTTCTTTATCTAATAGGCCAAGGTTCCGAATAAGCTCCACCTTGAGATTGATCCTCTGTACCAACATCGATATTATCTTCATCAATCGCGATGTCATCGGGAACACCATTTGAACGTCTATGGAAAGAATCAACAGATGACTTGCTTTGTGTCTGGTATTCTTCACATGTCATCTCATTGTCATTCGATGAGGAAGGCTCGACCTTCAACATAGCCTTCTCATCAAAAGTCACATGCCTGCTCAAAACGATCTTCTTGCTAATAGGACACCACAACCTATATCTCTTCACTTCTCTCCTATAACCTAGAAAAATACACTTGCGGGCTTTAGGTTCCAGCTTCCCTTTGCTCTCATGCACATAAGTCGGGCAACCAAACACTCTGAGAAATGAATAGCTAACAGGCTCTCCTTTCCATACTTCTTCAGGGATCTTCATATTTATGGTAGTAGAAGGTGTTCGGTTGATGAGGAAATCCGCCATAGATAAAGCTTCAGCCCAAAATCCCTTCTTCAATTTAGCAGTCAGTCTAAGGCATCTTGTTTCTCTCCAATAATGTCCGATTTATCTTTTCTGCAACTCCATTAGACTGGGGATCGCCCGATGTAGTGTAATGCCTCTTAATACCTTTAGACTCACAATAATTGATGAATTCCTATGATAAAAATTCACTACCATTATCTGAACGGAGAACTTTCAATTTCTTCCCTGACTGCTTCTCAACCATAGATTTCCACTTTCGAAACTTGGCAAAGGTTTCACTTTTTGACTGAAGAAAGTATACTCATACTTTACAAGAGAAATCATCTATAAATGAAATGAAACATCTGGCTCCACCTAAAGACTGACAAGGGGAGGGACCCCAGACATCTGTATGAACATACTCCAAGACAGCTTTTCCTTTATGCTCTCCTATACCAAAAGAAATCTTCATCTGCTTTCCAAGAACACACTCTTCACAAAAACTAAGTTTTGAATGATGAACCCCGTCAATCAATCCTCTTTTTCTCAACTCATCCATGCTGCGCTCACCGATGTGACCCATTCGTAAGTGCCATAATCTGGAAGAATCCGAATCAACAGATGTAACGAAAGCTGATTCACCGATTACAGTAGCGCCCTTTAATAGATAAAGATTTCCTGCCCTCACACCTCTTATAACAACCATAGAACCCTTCGATATCTTCATTTTCTCTCTTTCCACTACAATCTTTAAGCCAAGTCTACTCAATGCCCCAACAGAAATCGAGCTCCTCCTCAAATCAGGTACATGTCTAACATCGGTGATCGTAGGAATAACACCATCAAACATCTTAATTATCACGCTACCAACACCCACCATACGGTAAGAAGCATCAATTACCCATCAAATCTTCTCCTCCATCAATTTATTAGGGGTCATATGATAGGATGCGCCAGAATCAATCAGCCATAAGTTGCTCTTTCCAAAAGAGGCAGAAGCTGTAAATACATCGGTGTCACTTTTTGTCTCTGATTTCTCTGCTGTAGAAGCTGATGCTTGCTTTGGATCTTTTCATCTACCTTCAAGCTTGCGACATTGTGCTACGAAATGCCCTGGTTTCTTACAATAGTGACAAGTCAAATTCTTAGGCCCCCTAGACTGAGACTGTGAAGAATTCCGTACTCCACCTTTCTTCGACCTGCTTTGTCCACTACCTCACTGAACATATAAACCTTCGGTATCACTATCCAAACCAGTGCTCGTCAATCTACCTCTTAATACTTCATTACGAACACCAGCCTTTACATCAGACAGACTAATTTTACTGCGATCATAAATCATGGAATTAACAAAAGCAGTACACTCCTTAGGCAAGGAACATAAGAGGATCACAGCTTGAGCCTCATCGGTAATATCAACTTCTGTTGCCTTCAGATTCATAATCAAAGTCATCAAAGCAACTACATGCTGCATGAGATCAGCTCCAGGCTTCATCTTGAACGAATAGAGTTGTTGCTGAAGAATAATCTGATTAGTGAGAGACTTGTCTTGATATGCATCCGATAATGCATCCCATAGTTCCTTCGCCATCTTCTTTTGAGAGAATTCTCTAATAACTTCATCTGAAAGGCTCAACTGAATTGTTGTGAGAGCTTCATCTTCCGTCTCTTCCAAATCAGCTGCATCAATACCTTTTAATTTCTCAGGCGCAGAAACAACATTATAAGTCTTCTCCTTCTTTAATACAGCCTCCATCTTCATCTTCCAAGTACCAAAATCTCCTTTTCCGTCAAAACGTATTACTCCATAATTGACACCAGATCTACTAACAAACTTACTAAAAGTAGCCATTAATATCCAAACAGAAACAACAACATTAGCTCCGATACCAAACTGTAGTGAATTTTTTTTTTTTATTTGAGCGGAAGCGAATTACTCGATCATGACCTGGCATTGCCTATTTAGATACCAATGACACTTAAAAAAAATACAGTCTCACAGAAATAAGAGACACATAAGATTTAACGTGGTTCAGATATGAATATCCTACGTCCACGGAGACCCAACAACTTCTTTTTATTTCACTAAAGAATAGAGTACAAAAGAGGGGGAAGAATAATGGTGAATACTCTCACACACTTGCTTGCACATGAAGATGAAATTTCTTCATTTAAATAGACCTGATAATGAAGGGTTGCTTGGAGATTAAGAAAATCAATTTCCTGATCACCCAAATATCTTTCCAAATTACATGATTTGATTTTAGTACAAATAGATGACGTAATCTTGGTTTCCATATCTTTCCTTTGATTGATTTATTCTCCATGCCTAATCATTTATTTCTTCATATAGCAAATATATTGACCAATTAATTGATTGACTAATTAATTAGTTTCCTTCAAAATATCATTCCATATAGTAGCCAAATTAATTGATTTGAATGAATCAATTAATCAATTTCTTTCATCTTTAACAAATATTTGAATCATCCAAATTTAACAGATTTTTCCCATTAAATTCAACTTAAATAGCTTTTTCAAAAAAATCATGTAAAACTTTGGGATTTTCATAATTGATTCCCTCTTTCAAAAGATCATTGCCACTATTTCTACAACTCAAAATTTCATCAAATAAGTTTGCATGCAAAATAATAGTTGTGCCTTTTACACTACTCCACATTTGATCATCATTTTTTTGATAAAATTTATCATTTGAATTTGCATAAAACATTTTGGCAATATTTGGATAACAAGGAAATCGTTTTGAGTAGAATCAACTGAATCAAAAACGTCATTTTCTATACGAAGAGAAATTAGATCATAAGATGGAAAATCATCAAATTGTGCAAATCTACCAGAAAATACATTAGCATACTCTTTATAACCTATGAAGACTTTCATTGATTCTTCATCGTTGTTGAGCCAATTTCTAATTTTTGCGTCGAGTCTAGGAGTTTGAGCCTTCGAGGTGATGAAGACATTGATTTTGTAGGAAAAAGAGAGAATAAAGTTTGTATTTGATTTTAAATTTTGAGAAAAGTTATGTGTAAATGAATGAATAAGATAAGGTGAATAAATAGGTATTGAACAGGTCGATGATAATCAATAAAGGTCACCTTTTGAATTTTAAATTGGTGTAAACTAAAGGAAATTTCAAAAGTTTGAATTTGAGAATATATGCATTTCAGACCTGAGTACGTCGACATAGTCTTCCCTTATATCTACATATATGCCAAAAAGATGCCTATTCATTTATCCCTATTTCCAGTTTATTAGATATATTTTTATTAGTTAACCATTATTTATACGTGATGTTATCCATGACTTATTATTAAAAATATTCTATATGTTTTATATTTCTTTAAAATAAATATTTTAAATAGATATTTTATTTCAATTTATACATTTACTTTAATTATGAACTGAATTTTGTTTTTATTTCAATAGAATTTTAAATTATTATTTCTTTATGTTTATTAGTAGAGCTAAAAGTGAAAAACTTAACGTCGTAATATTTTTTGAAAAGCAGTTGTTGAGCCCGATTCCTTACATTAAAATTTGGACTAATAACGGTTTGAAAATGACACAGGTTTATGTTATGCACATGTGCCCTACTTTGCATTTAATTAATAAATAACAGAAAATAATTAATTTTTTTACAAACTATTGTAAAGAACATATAAATGAAAATATTTTTGATAATGGTAAATAATGGTTGAAAATTTTGAAGATGTTTGTAATTTAAGTTAAAACATTGATGATTGTATTTTAAAAAATAGAGGACTTGGATATTAAAGTAAATAGGCTAATTTGAATTGAAACTAAATTACACGGGAATTGAATGTTAAGTAAAAGTGAGAACTAAGAAAAAAATTCTTTACTGTTATTCAATTGATATATGAATGTACTAAAAAGCTGAACATAAAAATATAATAAAATAGCTTTGCTTGGACTTGAACTCGTGATAGTTAACCTCAATTATCAATAGGAAAATTGAAAGAAAAAAAAATATTGGGTGGAAAAATAACAGAGTGTCACGTGACTGTGAAACATTGTTATTATATAATAGAATGGTGAAGATTCTCATTATAGTTAATATTGGGCTCATTCCATGCATCATGCATGACAAAATTAATATTTAAAGTTAACGATCAAAATAAATATTCTAATTGTTAATATTTACTCATAACTTTGAAAGGGCAACGGGTTTCAGAATTATCTCAGTTTGTGCGGAGATAATGTTTGTTAAATTACAATGATACAATATTTTTCAATATAGATTTGGAAGATATCATGATTTTGGTGATACAATATTAGAACTACAGAAGATTTGGAAGATATTTGAGTTAATGTGAAATAATGACTCAAACATTTTACTTTTTTTATTGCATTAATGAAGTCTACAAATTATATATATGAGAAAGAGAATTATATTTGGAAGAATGGAGTAATCAATTAATTCATAATAAACTGATTTAAAAAGTCATTTTATCAAGCGCATGCATATTGATAGTAGAAGCACTATAAATGTTGTATGATTTCCTTTTCTATTTGTGCATCTGTGGTTCGTTGTTGTCTCTCGAATATTTGTTGTCGTTTGTTTTATCGTGCTACAACACTGTTTTATTGCTTTCACGTACGTTTGTGTTGATTTGCAATTATTTGTGTGAATTTACCGCCACCGTCTGATAATGTTTCATTGCATTTGAAGTGGTGTATCTCAAAATATTACGGTTGTGCCAAAGTGGTGATAGAAAAGTGAAATGTCATTGATTGTTCGTATATGTGTTTGTATTTGTGTATATGTATATATGTATGTATGCATTTGTGTGTTATAAGTAAATAAAAGGGTATTTGTGTGCCCACCCAATTGATGAAATGAAGATGCCCGGAGGTTTGGGATTATTTTATAAAAAGAATGTAGTGTAGAAAAATAAATCCAACGCAATTCAACAATTCAAGCGGTCTCAATGTTTATGTTTAATTTGTAGTTTTTGATCCGTTCACGGTTAACGTGTTGAAATCAAATTAAAAGCAGCCCCTGTTCTGTTCCTCTTTCTAACACAATAATACAACAGCTTGACCCCAATCTAAACGTTGGATCCACTTCTGAATCCATCAACCACATGTCATCCTTGTGTGTTATACTTATGTGAACAAATACTACTCCTTTTTTTTTTAAATTTAAGAGGCTTGAAAGGGTACCGTACAGCATGCAAACTGCAAGCCACAGCTGCATTCCCTTAAATCAAGGTTCGTTGTCTCACTAACTCCACTTGTCGCTTCTCATTCTTCCTTCCAACGTTTCTACTCCTTTTATCGTCCCTCCTCCCTTTACTTGTTTACTTTCACATTCCCTTCCCTTCCCTTCCCTTCCCTTCCTGCGATTTGACTGTAAAAACAAAGAAATTACATCGTCGTGCATGAGACCAAAAATGGAAAAGCCTTCCATGCATGATGCATCTTCTACGCTTACTTTAAAAGGCCTATTATTTCTCATTTATTGATATGCATTAATTTACTAATTTAGTATTTCTTATGGATCGGTCGTTAATTAATTTTTTTTGTTTCGTTTATGTTAATCTCGAGGTTGCCTCGAGCCCACCGCCGAAGAAATTTTTGTACTTTGTGGACCCTTACCTTTAATGCTTACCTTTTTAAACTTTGCCTTCACCACCTATTTTACTTATTTAAACCTAAACGAACGAGAATAAGATTATTCCCACATTATACAAATTATACTTATATTTCTATAAAGGCATCTCCAATATAAGCCGTGTAATCAAACTAATCATTAAGTTCTTAGCATCACCTGCAGCTAATTTATCGTTGCGACTTCCATATTTCGCTTACTTTCATTATGCTTTACTGTTTTTGCAGATAGATATTTTGAAAAGTTACTTAGTTGGATTATTATTTTGTGGAAATTAATAATTTTCTTAGATTAATTTTACATAATTCATTCCATAAAAAAAATTGGTTGAAAAAGTACCGGAACATTACTGCATATTAGCTAGCAAGCAAGGTGGTTTCTTTTATGAATGATCTTTTTTTATATATCTTTTCTTTTCTTATTAACGTTTAACGTTGAAGGTTTGTGAAATTCTAAAAATGTAAGAATCAAATCCACAATACATATTTATTTTCACAGCGTCGTATGTTCGTCCTCGTTAAAAGCCCTTTATCTTAAAGCGTTGTGATTATTTGTTGTATCTTAAAACAGTAATTCTAACTGCAGTTTGAACATGGTAAAATAGGGAAAAATATGAAAAACACGATATTAAACAGTTTTTTGTATTTAAATGAAAAGTCATTCAGCGATAGATAAATTTCTGTAACAGTAAAAAAAAAACACCTAAAAACCTGTTTAGTAAAATTAATTTGACCCTCTGGTGGAAAAGTTACAAGTTAAGTGTTCTAAATTAGGCATTTGCCTTAAAAAAAGGGTATTAATATTGAAATTACTAAATGTGTCTTTTTATAACGACGTTAGATTCAAAATCCAAAATTTTGAACTAAATGTTTCTCAACGCATTTGCTACTATAAACTTGTTATACCCACATTATTAGGTTTGAAATTCAATGACGTGGATTACAAAAAGAAATCTACTTTCACTTTTAAAAAGAAATATAAATCGTAAATTGCAGTGATACAAATTCGATTACTGAAATCAGTCATAAAGATTTGATTGTTTTGTGTTGAGTTTCAGGCTTTTCCATTCCTCTGAGCATTCTACCAGAATGCATAATTATCTGTAGTTCTGTACTGACATTAACTCTGGGATATCTAACGGTGCCACAATTCAAATGAAGCCTACATAGACTATAGAGAGAGTGACACAATGGTGTTTTTTTTTAACTTAGAATAGAGGCAAAGAATCTACCTAAATGTCATTAGGATTAGGTACTTTAGATTAAGTTCTAGTCTTTAGCTCCAAGTTTGCATGTTGATGCTACATCAATCATTTCCCGTTTTGTTTTACTTTATAACTTTCTAAAAAAGTACGCATGAAAGTCAAATGACGTGGTTTTTTATATTTCAAGTTGATGGCAATATATTATGTTTTTGATTAAAGGTTTTTTTTCTGTAAACTTCGAAAGAAAATATATAGTAATAGTTTTTTTTTTCCAAAAAAAAAAAAATTAAAAGAAAGCAAAAGGGAGAAGATCAAAGCCAATAGTTAGGCCATGTCCGGCAATACCCAAATTCATTCGAAAATCTCTCTTTCGGGAAACTTTTTTAAAACAGCTAGGACGTCCATTTTTTTTCAAGTCCAAACCTAGATGTCCAGCTTTGAACATTTCAAAAATAAAGGTCCAGAACGTCCGCTCCTTACCCCTCCAAACCCTACCCCTTCCTTCAAAATGGCCACAACGGTCATGAAATGATAGTAAAATGGCCACCTTTTCAATTCTTTATTTAAACGGTTGATATTCAATTCATTTATATTCAAACTGAGATAACTCTACGCAATTTTATCCAATCGTCGTAATAAAAAATGAAGCATGAACTCCAGCAAATTACTTAGTGTTGATTAAAACACGCAAAGAAGCAGATCGTATTCACATGGAAGAAAATTTTGATTAAGATTTTTGGGTTAACATTAATGAAATTTTTAACAGTCATCCAATATGTAAGGTCAATTAGAATAACCCTAAAACAAGAAGTATATTTGTCACGTTTAGTAAATCATGTAGGTGATACCACAAAATTATAGCTGAGGTGAAAGACAAAGAACGTTTCAATTGTATCGAACTACCTACAACTCGATTGTTCGTTCGAATGTCCAACTCCATTTGTCGGACACGATGCATACGAACTTTACAACAACAATATGATGTAATTTAACAACCTCAAGAGTGTCAGCTAAGCATACTATATATCTATGTTTGTATTCTACAACGTTTATGATTGTTTTTTATTTCTAAGTTCTCATATGCAATAGCTATTTATCGAAATATGAATTTATTTTCGTAGAAACAAAAGGTGGTATTGAACATAACGACAGGCTCTCACACGTCATCATGTTAAATCTTAAATAAACAACTATGACATTACATAATTGACATAAACATAGATTAGTCCTTTTGGGTTAGTTTTATCTACAAATATTAAGTCCATGAAGCTGGTCATGAAGTCTATTGATTTCATTTTATCACATAATCGATTGATTATGCAATGTTGTTCTTTGATCATCGGATTCATTAGTTGGTTAGGAAGTAAGCGTCGTCGACGTTTTTTTTGGAACTAAAAAAGATGGAATTTCAAGAAATGTGGGAAGAATCATCTATATACGGATAAGCTTACTTAGACGCTCGTTTTTTTCGTCATTCATCGTCGAGCATCCAAAATATAGGTGCACAGCTTTGGACGTCCAAAAGATGGACGCTAAAATGTTGGAGCACAAAAAATGGACGCCTTACTGATGCGGAAATTAAGGGCCTTCGGCTTTGAAAATTTAGCCTCTCGAATTTTCAAGGTTGAACTAGTTGGGAATGCCCTAAAGGAATGAATTGAAATAGTTGAAGATGCCCTAACAATACAACTAATTCAGTCCTGAAAATTCAAGGGTTGAATTTTGAGGACTGAGCGTCCATGGTTTGTCCAACCGTATGTCACCTATTTTTTCGACATCCTACATATGAACGTTCATTTTTGAATGCTTTAAAAATATGCGTTTAGGGAGACTTATCTATATATAAATGACAGTTCCTATATTTCTCACAGTTCCAACATTTTTTTAAGTTTTCAGAAAAAACATCCAAATGTCATCTTGTGCTACTAAAATCGCTAAGAGGACGGTCAAAAACCGTGCAGTGCCAGATGCAGGTACAATGCACGTTCCACCGACTACAGAGACAACGATACACGACCTATGGATGATCGTGGAGATGCTTGAGAACTGCATTCATAGGTCGACTATTGTTTTTGACAGGTTGTAGGTATATTGTTAAACTTTTTATAATGCACTACAGTTCAAATAGAGATAAAAAATAGTGATCCATGTAAACGTTCAAATATATAGATCCAGTATATCTATTATCGCAATAGTTGGGCTAAGGCCATCATCCATATTTATGACACTCTGTCAGCACGTATCATTGCTAGATTATAGATCAGTTCTTTTGGGGCCTTTTACAGAAAGAGAACGGGAAGAGATTCAAAGACAAGTAAGAGAACAAAGAGTCATGAAGAAATACAAAGACAATGTAGACGCCAGTCAAAACTGCAAGAACAACGAATCGTACACCTGGAATCGAAAAAGAAGTTGACTCACCACGTGTAATATGTGCATGTAGATATACCGCTACAGAAGATGTCATTTAAAAAGGAAATGACATTGGTCGTCGTCGTTTCTAATGCCACTTACATCCAAACGGATGTGAGTTTTGAAAGTGGATTGATGATCCATCTCCTGAACGAGCGGTTGAGTACGCTAATAAATTAGAGCATTAAAGAACATTGTAGAATGAATGGGTTGGGTGACAATATGAATTAGCTTCATTGAATTAACATTCGTTGATAAAACTAAGTCAAAAGGACTAATATATGTTTATTTCAATTATGCATTGCAATAGTTGCTTATTTAAGATTTAGCATGATGATGCATTACAATTTATCGTTATGTTCAATAACGCTCTTCGTTTCTACGAACATAGTTTCATATTTTGATAAATGTCTATTACATATTAGAACTGAGAAATAAAAAGCAAGCATGAACGTTGCAAAATAAAAACAAAGATAGATATATAGTACACTTAGCTGACATGTCTGAGTTTGTTATTCAAATTGAATCATATTTGACAAAGGAAGTTCGACATTCAAACGAATAATGTGAGTTGTAGGTTGTCTGAGATAACTGAAGACGCCTACCTCTTTCACCTCAACTATAATTTTACGTTATCGTACATGATCTACTAAATGTGACAAATGTGCTTCTTATTTAATGAATACTCCTAATTAATCTGCATTCTGGATAACCGTTGAAAGCTTCGTTAACGGTAACTTGAAAATCTTGATCAACGTCTTATTCCATGTGAATATGATGTCTTTCTGTATGCTTTAATCAACACTAAGTAATCCGCTGTAGTTCATACTCCATTTGTTATTATGATGAAGAGGTAGAGGAATGTAGAGATAAATGAACCGAATATCAACCTTTTAACACAGAATCGAGAAACTAGCCGTTTCATGGTCGTGCCATTTTGAACAAGGAGGAAGACTCTAAGCGTTCATTTTTTGGACGTCCAAAGTTGAGCGTCCATTTTTTGGAGGCCTCAAGTTGGACGAGCAAAAAACGAGCAGCCTACCGCTTCAATTGTCTAAACCAGGACATCTCAATTCAGCTGAATTTGGATTATTGGGGCATTATTATTCAGCAACCCAAATACTCATCATGTTTGGGCATGGTTGAAGATGGCCTTATAGCGCATATACAGGATCCTTATAATTCAATATTTATCTGCTCTTAGGTACCATTTATTTTCAGTAAAATATCCAATATCAAAATACGTATATGCTAATGAAAGTTTTCTTGACCAAACGACTCTCAAACACCAATTCGAGCCGATCCTTTTCGAAAAAGTAAAACATATCAACATCATGCTTTTAGAAACCCATAACCTAGAAATGAAGCCAACAACAAATTTCTTTGTGACAGCAACCAAGCGATCACACTTTCCTATTATTAATCTTACCCATAAAAAAGCAGCTATAACATAACACTGTACATACAATGTAGTTTCAGTCAAACAAAATACCCTTGTCAAAACCAGCATCATGCCTTCAATTCATCAACCGTTAAGTAAACATACTGCAAAGACGTACAAAATATTTCTTACATTCGCAAGGATGATATGTTAAAGGTGCAACCAATGATTCTTCCACCATATTTACTGTATAAAAAAGTTGATTCAATGATGAAACCACTGGGAAAAAACTCTCAATGTGCATCAACAATCTATGGAAAAGCTTTGGCACTGATTGAATAGCTTGCTTAATTTATAACAACCACTATAAAAGCGTAATCTATTTTAGCTTCTTCTTCACTTAACTGACAAGGACATATTCTCTCAACAATGTGCATGTGTTATTTCTCTAAAAATCTGTATATTTTGAAGGTTATGGATATGTTGCTATGTCACTATCTGGAATCACCCCATCCTGGAATATTGGCGGTAGCTTCGTTAACTTTTTTCACAAGGGTAACCTGCATGAAGTGAAACAACAATGGTTATCTACAAGAAAAATACAAATTTGAATTGTTAGGAATATTATGCTATCATATAGTTTTAACTTATTTGGAAAATTCAAGCAAAATCTGATTAGGGACCACAACATCCGTTTACACCCACTATATCGAGCCACGAGGGGCCATGTGGGTGGTCCTGTTCTCTTGTAATTACTATCCGTAACACATAACAATACAAGGTTGTACCGTTGTTTATAACATGACAAGTTTTCACAAAATTACCTTTAAGTGGATGATTTGGGTCACTCATTTTGTTGGAACGTCCTGCATTAGCTATGTGAGGGTAATTGACACTTTTCAACAGCTTTGAAAAAGTAGTTGTTGTTATTATTATTATTGTTGTTGTTGTTATTATTATTAATATTATTAATATTATTTTCTTTTGTTTAAAAAAAAGTCAGACCTCTAAATTAACAATTTAGAGATTTACCACTGTTCAATATGCGACATCCCGTTACCATTTAACTTTAATCAAGAAAAACATTTTAACCGAACTAACAAATTTTTTGATTTGTTAACTTTGGAAAATCTAAAATTAAGAGTTATATATAAATAAAAAACAACTCAGGCTCATGCAGTTGACACGCAACACAGCTCTGGTCCTGTTGGCAAGAAACTTGGTCCCTTTTAGTGTTTGCATTATATGAGGCAAGTTGGACTACTGATGATGTGCATATGAAAATGAAATCGTGTGCAGTTGACATCAATTCATTGACAGTAGATCGCATAGATTCTATGAAATCAAAGTTTCAAAGAAATTTAGGTTTGTATTTGTAATCTTTTTGAATCAAAAAGAAGGTATGCAGTTGGACCACAAAGGCTGAGAAAATCCTATGATATATATAATGCACGCATGTCAATTTCCATTTCTTTTAGTGTGGTCCAGCCCATGAATATAAAGTCCAAATTGAAAAGTAACTGAGCTTGCAAGCACATGCAGCCTTCCATGCATTACATATAAATGTTGATTTATGTACAATTTTATGATATGAATCTATCAAACAGCGACTTCAATCATTATTTCCATGCCCTACTCTATCTTGGAACATTTGGTTCAGCTATACAAATGTCAATCATTACAAACTATGGTTCCATCTGTTGATCTTTCCTTTGAATCTGCTTCTATACCTAAAGCCACTTGGTTCATTTTGGAATATATTACAAGAATCAGGCATTTAAGTCCCACAGACAACCTAAAAAGTTTAGACTCAAGGCAATGTTTAATAATAAAGAAATGATTAATCCCCCTAAAAAGAATTAAGAAAAGCAGTTTTCCATTCACATACGTTGGGCACATCTTAAACATTATTATATGTTAAAAGTTAAAACATCAAAGATTTAACCAAGTTATGTCAGTGAAAAAGAGAAATTCTGAATATGATATTTTTTCAAGATTCAAAGTTCAAACAGATCATTCAAATGCACATACTACTTGGATCTTAAAAATATTATCTGTAAACCAAATTAAGGTTACAAGTTATTGATGATAACCTTAACTATAATTTGGTCAATAATTACGAGATAATTTACATCACTTCAGAAATTGTAATTGGAGGATGCACAGTAAGGAATAATCTCTACTGGTTAATTACATTTAAAATCTCATTCGCATGTAAATACAAAGCATTTTACCTAACATTGGGTAAATTATATATCGTGTACAATTTGGCTTGATATTGGACTTTGTAATGAATTTCACTAAAGAACATAAGTGCCAGCTAGTTGCTTTATTGCATGGCAGGTTTTTCTCAATGATGGATTGAACACAGTCAAAATTATACTAAAGTTTTTGTACAATTGTAATACCACCGAGTCAGACCCAATAAATATAAACCAGCTGCAAAAGAGTAAGCATTACACTATTGAAAAAAATAATCAATTGATGTATGTGAACGCTAATAAACATATTTTGTACATACACATCTCTTTATTACCCTGGAAGTCCACATTTTCGCTCCACAATTGAGCACAAGGCTAATTTAGTGCATGCCGCTTAATAAACAAGCCAATGTTTTTTCGCAGAAAAGTTGATTGTAGTAAAAAAAAATCGAGCATATTGGATAATTTTAACAGAAGTATACACCACTGATAGGTAAATTTAGGACATCTAACAAATTAAACAACATACCACGCTTTCAGGAACACCCGGTGGAGGCAAGGAAAGATTTTTTGGTGGTGGCCCGCGAAGGTATGTTCTTTTGTCAAACCGCCACTCGCCAAACTTCCCATATGTTAGTTCACCCTTTAATCAAGTCAAACTATTACTACATAAGGAACAATATTGAACAAAATACAACAATCTAATGAATAAAGCTCGAATTTGACGTGTAAGTGTATCACATTTACCTTTAAAGAATAATCACATCCATAAGTGTAATGAATTATAAATGCTTTCCCAACCTCTAGGTCCCATGGTGGCTAAAGATCAAATATTTCAATGTTCTCTCCGCAAAAAAACTCTTAACAATGTTATAAATACAATATTTAATAACAATGAAGAAAATATCCAACAATCACACAAATGGTACCTGTATCATAAAATCTTTGCGAAGGATATGCTGCACTCCATGCAATGCACTAGCCACAGCATATGCGTACCTTTTGTTCAAGAAATAAGAAGGAGAGGTAAATAAATATATCAATCTTATTTATGCTAACTACTGAAGAAATGCAATCATGATTGAAGCGACTGATCTCACATTTCTAAAACCCATCCAAAAGCTTTGTCTGTTTCCGCATCATTTTTCATTGCCAGTGATATATTCATCCACGTAGGAGCGATCTTTTTTAGCTGGGACTGACAAATCAAGGAAAAGGTAAAGTATTATATAACATCAAAAACAAGAAAAATGTCTATATACCAAAAGTGTGAGAAGTAAATTGCAGTAAATTTTGGCGTAGGAAGATAATTTTTTACTCACAGCCTGGTACACTTTGAAGAAGTGTTATTATGGTCATGGACATATGCACAGAGTACCCCCAGACTAGTCTGGGTTAAATTTTGGCACATCAGTGTCTGCATTCTTCAATTCTAATAAATATCATAGTTTCTGTAAATGCTTGCTATTGGCTATTGGCTTTATAACTGAGAAAGTAACCAGATAAAAAGATTCAGCAATTTAAAAACCTTTACTTTCAGTTGGCCGCATAAAAACCTTCGAGAAAATTCAGAACAAAACATAGTTTGGAGGGGACAGGTATAATTGTCTTAATACTATAAAGACGATAACAATACGGCTTATTAAGTATAACCAACTAAGGAATGTACATAAATTTGGTTAACTTCCATAACTAAGACTTACCTTCAGAATAATTACTGGGGAGTTGCCAATTGGATCTACATCAGAAATTGGACCCTTTTCTTCAGGATAAAATTTTCTTATGATCTCTTCATTTTCTGTTGGCTTTATATAGAAAAATGGAAATGCTGCGGGATAATTTTCTCGTGCCAAGTTTGGTAATGGGTTCACAAAGATATGATCTGGTTCAGCCATTAAAACATAGCTGCACTTGTATGCACCAATCACAGTATTAAGATACATGGCACGCAAGGAATTAAGAAATAGATTGTAGCCCTAAGCATTTCAATAACACTTACTCTTCTTCAATATTTGCTTTTTCTATCCATTGGACAAATGCCCAAGGTCTGTTCAAGACAATGTAACCCTGTAAAAATTATTAGATTTGTATTAAAGATAAGGTGTGATAAAACAAATACAAATAACATTGACAAGCACCTTTGTCCAAGTGGTTAATTGATTCGGCTTTGGTGCAGAATGTCACAAGTTCGAAACTTGCTTTCGAACGTTTATTTGACATGTGATATGTTGTCCCAATGATTTGTTGTATATAAAGTACCAGTTCAAAAAAAAAAATACAAATAACATTATAAATACAGTATGAATGTTGAAATTGTGTGATTCAAATATATATTAGGTTACTTTAAGAAAATCCGGTCTACTCGGATGTGATCTAACTGCATTAATTGAATGCCAATTAATTGTATTAAATGAAGTACATCATTAGTTGATTAATAAGAGGCACAGTATTATGTGAATTGGAAAAGATCGAAGGTTGGTCCACATAATCAATATTTGAAAATAGATGTTTTTCCATATAAAAATGATTGTCAATCAAAGATAAATTAATGTGATACTGATTATTAACATAAATCAATTGCCTGCTTACTATGAAGATTCCTTCAACCTCAAGTATCAAACATCTATAAATGAAAGACATTCATTAAAAGTTAAAATCACCCAGAAATCTAGTTTTATTTTCTCTTCTATGAAACCTCCATTAAAAATAAATATATCCCTTGTGATTCTCTCTGAAACAAGTAATTGAAATTTCTCTCCTACAGTAGATGTACACAATAAATTGATAGTAGAACCACTATAAATCCTTGTATCATTATTTACTCGTCGTTATTTTTTGTTCATCTATTGCTTAAGACTGTGATTGTTGTGAAATTGGTGAATTGGGTGTGTGAAATCATTGTTTTATCACATGTTTGTTTAACGATGCCAATAGTGACCATATAAAGGTTCCACTGAGTTTGAGGTTAATTGATATTCTAGGCAATTTTCCCTAACAATGACGATAGTAATAACACACCAGCTGTACAGGAGCATTGCAAGATATTCAATACTGTTTTTATGTGCCAATTCCTATATTTTTTACTTATAGTCGAAGAATAATTATTTTATAGTTAGTCAGTTTATACCATCTCCTATGTTTATGATGGATAGTCGAAGAAGCATTACTGCCATATAATGATAGAAGATACATGATAGCTTGGTAAAGAAATATACTGCCACTTATTCTCACATCCTTATTTAGGTATTAAATGGACAAATTTATGTGTCCTGCTATCTGAAAGCTCCTGTAATATTCAGCTTTACAAATCCACCTATCATATTAAGTTATTATATATTGTACAGATTCTTTCAGTTGGCCAGATGAAAAAAAAGATTATGTTGTCGCAATAGATAGAAACTCATTAGTCATTTGTGTACAGCTAACTAAGCGATCAAGTATATCAAACAGTACACATGAAATCACGAGGCGATTTTTATATTATAACATGTGTTATTCAATTTCTCCAATGGTCCAACATCTTCAACACAATTAGGTTAAGAAAAGAACAACTACATATCAAACACTACTAAGAATGTGACCAGTTATTTAAACATAGTATGAAGTGCACAATGGCTACCCGTCATCCTCACAAATTCAATTTTTCTTCATTGAATTCTCTAAATATTCAAACTCAATTTCTCCATGATTGGATTCAAACCTCTCTATGAGTATTCTTGCACCATGGCTCATCAACTCAAATTTCATTGAAGTTTTATAATCACCCTTACAGCAGATAATTTTTCATGTACATTCAAATATTTTTTGATATTATTGCTAATATACCTCTCTCGATAAAATTCAGACTATATATATATATAACTCAATAAACAATTTCCTTGAATATCTCAACCACTCAAATTTAACATCATTTTTTTTTTATGCATATGTTTTAGTGATTGAATTGCAGTGCTTCTTATTAATTTTGTTCATGGCCTTTGGGTATAATGACAACTAAACTAAGCAGCAATGGACAACTAAGAAAAGTTCAACCCAATCAAGCTCCAAAGGGAAAAAAGACTACGGATCATATTTTGACAATTAATAAGCTCAGAACTGATAAAGGATCTCCAGACCGTGAGAGCAATCAAGACAAGAGAGACTCCCAGGATGAAGCAGGCCTGCAAAAATAGATCAGTGTCCTTGGTATACAGTTTGTTGGAGGTTCTTGTGTAACTAAAAGATGCCTAAATTGGTGGACTATTCAAAAAGTGGTAGACTCAAAAAGCAATGATGCTTCTTGAAATTGGAAGCCTGCAGAAACTACTCTCTTTCAAAAGATGATACACTCCCAAATCTGGAGATTTTTTGAAAGCTGGAAGGATCTCGAGAACAGAAAGGATCGTCAAGTTGGAGGGTACTTGGGTCGGGCAGACTCCTTAAGGCGAGAAAGTTAATGGATGTGTTTTTTGATAGCACCTAGGTATTTTACACAACAAAGCTTCTGATCATATATGTGAACATCCACAAATAGTCATACTAGATAATCATGGAATGTGCGAAAAAATTGTTTTGAAATAGACTAAATGTCTCCCAACAGTGATGCACTATTGAAATATGGTGATCAACCACCAAGATAACAATCCTCCTTTCATTTAGTTTTGACTCTATGCATTCAGTAATTAAGTATTTTACTACAAATTGAACCAATTATTCAAAAATACATCAAAACAAAGTAGGATAACTTTCGCTTGGAACAATGAAGTTTGCAATTTTCTTTTGGAAAATGATATTTTTTGTGTTATATTGTTCTAGTGACCAGTTCTTGTATTAGGAGTAGTGGATAGTAATGGCAGTTAAAATTTCGGATCGGTTCATTTCCTTCAATATTGTCTTCATCAATATATGCATTGATTCATACAACTGTAATGAATGTTATGGTTTGAACGAGCCCAACCAACATAAAGTTAGTCCATATGCTCTACATTAAAGGCCCGAGCAGTCGCTTGACACTATACTACCAGTTTGAGTAGTTGACGTGGTGGGGAAGACCTAGCCCAAAGTTACCTAAAAATAAATTATTCAAAATTGCACATCTACCCAGAAAGACATATTCAATTGCTTCACAGGGTACGCATATGAGAACAGTGCATGATCATCAGTTTGACTAACGGGTTTTCGGACCAATCAGCCCAATTTTGCCCGAAAGGCTCTGTGGCTTAATGTGGGTGCATGACTCCCTTTTCTTCTAGCTCCATTCTTGCGGTGTATACCTGAGAAGTGATATTTATGCGTGCATTATCTGCTTCTCTCCACAATATGGGGCTAAAGAATAAGCTAATATGATGAGACTGGTTTCGTACCATGAGTATCTATAAAATAAATCCCACAATCCCTTGTATGAAAATGGTTGCTTAAAACACAACAGATTCATTAAAATGAAAAATAAAAATAAAAATAATATCCAAAAGATAGTTTGGGCAAACGTACTATGCATAACGTAGAGGTATCTTTTGATTTTGAACCTTTATCTTTGTAACACGAGACTGACCTTGGTAACAAGAGACTCCTAAATGCAAGGACAAAATAATTGAAGTTTTAAAATTTGAACTCATTATGCATAGATCGAGCCTGCACAATCCGGATTAGATTCACAATCAATCTGGTTTGTGCATTTTGGCATTCATATATCTCGAGTTTTGTTTGAGCAATCTTAAGGAATAATTTTGGCTTCCTTAAAGGCAATCGACCTTACACTCAACTAGATACGTCCTTATAGGGAATTTCACACTAATTGTCTACCTTTACATCATCTATAAAGACGTTAAAACTTAAAAGTTTAATGTCATTATGGATCATGAGTATAACATTCAGGAATGGGTACTGTTAGTGCCAAAATTGATCACTAACACCCAAATGTAAATGAAAGCACCAACTAACAGTCACCGATAATAGATAAAGTGTGTGTAGAGAGTAATAATATGAAGAACGGTCAGAATAGAAATTGAGCAGTAAAGAACAACATGCTTTTATAGTGGTTCGACTAACTCCGGCCTACGTCCACTTCAGAAGTTTTTCTTTTTATTGATGTAACAATTGATTACAGTTACAAAGTGGTAGACTAGCCTTAGTCTTAGAAAGTAGAAAGTCAGAGAGCCGAAGTAAAGATCCCTTTCTTGAAGCCCTACATGCTCTATTTATAGACACGTCCAGTTAGTTGGCGGGCTCTCTGAATAACCAGAGCCCATCAGGGCCGAACGGCCCATGCCGAACCAAAACGTCATACCGAACGCACTCGTACACCGAACGAGGTTGTCATGCAGAATGCACTAGTACGCCGAACGAGGTTGTCATGCCGAACGCACTTCGTATGCCGAACGCTTCATCCAATGCCGAACGTCTCCAGATGCCGAACGACACATCCAATGCCGGAGGATCCTTAATGCCGAACCTCCATCATGCCGAACCATGTTTGATGCCGAACCATGTTTGATGCCGAACAGTTTCTAATGCCGAGCGTCCATCATGTCGAACGATCTCTAATGCCGAGCGCTTCTAAATGCCGAGCACTACTGGATGCCGAGCACTACTGAATGCCGAGCGCTACTGAATGCCGAGCGCTCCTGTAATGCCGAACCACTCATGTATGTCGGACGCTCTATGTATGCCGAGTACTCTTGAATGCTATTTGAACGTGAATGCCAGACGAACAATTTGTGCCGAACCTCTACCATGCCGAACCATGTTCTAGGCCGAACCATGTTTCCTAGACCCAAATTATAGTTGATTCATCTTTATCCAATCATATTTCCATCTCCCAAGTACGTTGCATCATCCATCCATCCAGTCGACTGAATCCATCGTACACCAGTCTCGACGAACGTGCAGTCGATTAAGTTAAACCCGCATGTCCATGGCCTTGTAAAAAGACGGGTTAACATGTACTTAAGAAGATTTAACTTCTCCTCGGTCTATAGTGCTCTTAAGTCACTCTTCAATCTTGATTTTACCACATCAAACCTCCGTCTACCGTTTCTTCGCTTTTGAGATTGGCTATTTGTCGAGATGACTCATTAACAGGCATCGGCCTCATTATTTCATATGAATCTAACTTCTGTCTTCTTGAGGCACCTTTATTCAATGGGTTAGCTATGGTATTGGCAAATCCAGCAAACTCAAATGTAACTTCATTTTTATGCAATCGCTTCACTTGACTGTGTCCTGGAAGTATTCGGAATTCCTATTTTACGATTCAAAAGTCACCCAAGCTCCTCTATTAAGTGTATATACAAACCCTCGTGTGGCCTTAGTCTCATTTGCGTCCAACATCCAGTTAGCATTGTCATACCTTTACGAGACATGACTGCATCCACTAGCACAAACTACAAGATACCGTTCCTTTGAGATACTACATGGTTCACTCAAGAGCGTTTCAATATGAATTATTCAGATAGCTAGTGTACCGATCATTTCTTCCTTTTGTGTAGAAGTATCAGTTATATCAGAGTAGCAACATTATTCAAGCTTACAATTATTTGAAGTACTTCAACAGTGCTATGCTAGCCATTTTTCTATTTAAACTGTGAGTAGCATCAGAAGAAGCTGAAATAGGTTTGCAACTAACACAATCAAACGTCTTGAGAATTTTTTCAATGTAACAAGACTGATATATCACATTTTCATCTTCCAATCGAACGACCTTTGGTATTACTATCACATTAACCTTTCATATTAAAATGGTTAGAAAGAAATGATTTTGCATCATTAATCGCAATTATACTAGAGCCAAATAAAGAAATATCATCAATATAAAGGCATACACATTTCATCTCATTAAATTTAACATATAAATATTTATCAAACTCATTAATTGTTTATTTAGTGCAATTTCATCGAATTTCTAATGTCACTGGATATGTGCTTGTTTTAACCGTATAAAGACTTAATTAATTTACATGCTATATGTTGTCTACCTAGGACTATGGTTTTCTCGGGATGTTCATATGGATTTCTTCTTCCAAGACATCGTTTAAGAAAAGGATCATCATATCCATTTAGTGTATCTCAAGTTTATAAGTTGATTTTAAGGTTGGTAAAACTCTAATAGAGGTAATCTAAGCTACATGTGCATTGGTATTGAAGAAATCCCCTCTCATCCTATTCAAAACCCTCAACCACTAGCATTATCTTAAATGCTTTTATAATATCATAAAATTTCAGTTTTTTGTGCAATACGCACTTAGAATTGAGGGGTTTACAATCTCGAGGTCAATCTAGTAGTTCCAAGTATAGTAAGCCAGGACTGATTTTATGTCATTGTTTATGGATTCTTACTGAGGTAATCAATCTAGGACATTATGTTTGCATATGCCATACGACCTTCACCTATAAATGTGAAAAACCAATTTATTAAGTTTGGATCTCATTGAGTATTTTTTTTTACTTACTACCGACTCCGTCAAACTTTCATCATTTGCTCTCAGAAGCGATCGCTCAGAGGAAAGATTGCTTTGCCCAAGTCATCTTTCCTTGTCAAAGGACTACTCTACAAAGACCGCAGGATTGAGAGAATCTACAAAGTCGAGTGGCGTTGCAAGGTCGGAAAAAAAAATCTCGAATGGCACTTTAGTATTCATGGAAATATATATTTCAAGAAAACGACATTCCTAGTTTCTGTAACTATGTTATTACTAATTTTAGGCATCGCCATTTAAGTATGAAGAATCTATTCACACTATTTGAAGCATAATTATAAAGTCACAATCAATTGTCTCCAAATCAAGTTCCCTCCTTTTAATAGAAGGAACAATCATCTTAGCTATACATTCCCATACTTAACCTACGATGCATGTTCTTGGTTTTCAAAATTCATAACGAGTCTCGCGAATTTCTTGTATGAAATTTTATTAAGTATATGGCACAAGGTTAGCACTGCATCTCTTTATAAGTTTGTGGGCAGATTTGTGTTGTAAAGCACAGAATTAACCATGCCTAACTTGAGTATGATTCTCCTTTCAACGTCATGTTCTATTGAGGTGTGTGACGAGAAGTTGCCTCATAAATGATGGATGATACTCCTAGAAGGCGAATAAGTTGAAGGAGGCCCCCTTAACCATAAATGTTAGAACTTGATTTATTTTTCTAGTTGGTTTTCAACTTCAGATTTTTAAGTTCTAACTTTCTGATTCATCAATCTTTTTCTTTAGCAAGTAAACATACAAATGCTTAGAGAAATCACAAATTAAGGTACTAGAATATCCATCTTCCCCGTGGGTCGTAACTCTATTCGATTCACAAAAGTCACTGTAAATGAGCAAGAGTATTTGATCATAACAACCGAGTTAAATAGGATTGCATAATGGTTGGCTTGGATCGGGTTAGATCGAATATTTCACCTGACCAACGTAGGTAGAGGTTAAAGAAAGTTCAATTTGTATCCAACTTCATATGAGGTTGGGTTGGACTGAAGTATGTGTTGGATCAGGTTAAAGATGGTTAAATCGATTTATATAAATTTAGCGTAGAATGAAAAAATGATGAAAGAACCTAAAATAAATCATCAAAATATTTAATAAAAAAATTCGGATTTTAAACAACATAATGCATCGTATAGAATTAATTGACCACATGATATATCTCATTAGATTTTCATCACAAAACACAATGCATAGAATTGTTTCATGCATATCGGATTAGAGTTTCATTTCAAAGTAAATAAAATCGATCTTAAAATATTTATCAAATGCTTTCGGTAAATCATACACGCATAACATCAAATCCAATATACATGATTAATTTGAGTTTTGGAAATTAGGTTTAGAATATGAAAAACTTGATAATGTGAGAAGGTGAAATGAAGTTGAATACTGAATGAACAAAATAGGTGTATTTCGGGTTTTGACCATTATAATTTTATTGAATGTGAAATTTTGAAATGGATTTTGTCTGCATGGGGTTAGGTTAATATATAGTTGGATCGAGCAAAATACTACACCGACCTATATATAGTATGAGTTATAATTGTAAACCATATCTTATCCAAACCAAGCTAGGTTGGCGACTTAGGTCGGGTTTAATATGGATTATGTGTAACCCTGGAGCTAAATGATTTTCATAGTTGTTCAGCTAGAGTACAAATTTAACACTAGTTAATTTTATCATTATCAAATTTAACGATTGGTTTAAGTGATATCATTCTTTTTAAAATGTTGAAATCAACATGAGTTAATCAAACCATCCCAATTATTAGAACGATTATCAACAAAATTGACAACAAATTGAAATTAATTATATGATTCATAGAACGATTTAGATGAACAAAGTCTGGACAAGTTTGGGTATAGCCTTTACCAGTGTGGTTTCTAGTCAAGGAAATCACAACTCACTTAGATTCAAATATAATTTCATAGTATGGCTAATAGAGATATATTCAAAAATTAGATTTTTGTTAACGTTTGGAACATGCTCATACTACGTAGAGGCAGAATCTCTTCAAAGGATGACTTTAGCTTTAGATTGATTCGATAATTTCTTAAAACTTTCAACCCTAGTATTTCCCATCACACCTTGACAAACCTTAGTCATGACATACATGAAAGTTGGTATATGTATCAACCAACCATTTGGTAGGATGATAGAAGAATCTAATTATATACCCATGGCTACAAGTAGTAAACCGTTGGTTGATCGACATCGCCGTCCCGGTGGTTAAACGCTCAGACTTTATTGCGAGAAGTCACAATTTCGAAACTTGCTTAGGATGATTCGAACTACTAGACATACATTGATATGTAGTTTGATGCATACTACCTGAGACCTGTAGTACTAACATGTACTATTATTCAAGTATCCAATTTACAAAAAAAATCATCGATTTCACCAGAGATAGCCTCGACCAGTCATTTATTAGCTTGTATTGTCAAAGTTGTTTTAAGAACAAAGGAGGTTCTTGTCGTGACCAATCTTAAGGCCATCAAAACATTGTCTACCCTAGTTTATCTTTATTTACACTAGCACTAGGCCTAAGGAGCTTTGGTTTTTTGGCTAGGTGGCTAGGATAAATTCATATGCCTTATGCTTAATAATATTGAGCTTAGCCTCAAACTTGGTTGTATGGAGATCCATATCTCGGGCACAGCTCGCCACTCAATTCAAAGAAAGATGAAGATCATCAATGGAAACACGTTTTCTTATGTGCAAGAGAGGGACTGAACAATTTCTAAGAAAGATGAAGTTTATTAATGAAAGAAGTGATAACAAACATTTTAACCATAAGACCGATGACAACTTATCTCAAGTGGTAAGTTTTGTAGCTTGAGTTATTGCTAGAGGTTTTGTGTTTGATCCACTAAGTATGCATTAAGAAGCAACAACAAACTTTTCAGGTACATTCTCTTTTGGGATAGATCATGAACGATGGTTTGAAGATTGCATGTTTCTTCATGGACAAACTTATTATCGGTTGTTTTGACTCAACTAATTGGTCGATGATATAAGGCCCGAAACCCACCCTTTCTACAACATAGTTCTTATCTAGAGGATTTCGATACTCTTTGGCTCCCTTGATAGTGCAAATGATGTCATAATAACAATCATAAGACAACCTAGAATATCTATATAGATATACTCTCCCTGTAGGATTCTAGTGAGATAGTTCTAGTGGATTCAAGTTCAGTAGGTTAGAGACTCGATCAAAATAATGAAAAGATTTAAATTACCGAATCAGGAAGTTATGCATTGTTGCGAACGCTTACAATTTGTCTCATCAAATTTATTGATTTAAACAAATTATGCAAAATATTTACGTTGATTATAGAAGAAGTCATTTTAGAAATGAACTCTATCTTAAAAGGAATGGTGTTCTTTGTGTAAAATGACTGTCAACTAACATGACCAAGAAGATAAACAAAATGTAAAGGCAAATCAAACCAGTTAAGCTCCAAAGGGTAGAAAGACTCTAGATGTTTTTTTGGCTATCTATCAAGTTTTAGGACTAGTATCAAGTCTTCAGCAGGAACAAGTCTCAAGAAGGGGTGAGTATTTATCCGTTCCAACCGAACAAACCAACCGATCCAATTAAGCTTGTTCAGTTTGGTTCCATTTTTTTAATTGACTTGTTGGTTTTGGTTTCTGTTTTCATAATTATTTAGCATTTCGATTGGTTTTGGTTTTTGATATTTCAAAACATAATCAACCAAGTAAACATAATCGATAACTTTAACTAATTATATTTTTATTAATAACTGAAATAGAGTTGCAGTTTTTTGTCCGACCGCGAAGTTTCAAAAATGTCATTATATATACAAATAAGAGATTAAGAGTTTTGAATCTTGTTCAAAACAAAAATCACATACATTTCCAAATGAAAATTTTGATATATATCACAAGTTCAAATCATAATTTCAACGTAATTTTCAATGTATTATATATATATATATATATATATATATATATATTTAAACTTCTACTCACAAAGCTATATAAAAAAATGGGAATTTAACAAGAGTTCGAATCCTGTTCAAAATAACATCTATTTCCAAATAAAAATTTGATACATAAATTATATCACAAATTCAAATACTAATCGCTATGTAATTTTTTCACAATATTTTTCTTTATAATTTTGAACTTTTGCTTATCAAAGCTATGTAAAGATTAAAATGTTACGATTTTATATCATTATGTAAAAGTTTTTTATATGCACGTGTATTGTACATGCAAAAAAATCTTGTAAAACATAATTATTGCTGAAAAATTATACCATTATCCTAATAATTTTTTTTTTCTCAATTTATGTTTGTGTATTTGAAAGAAAAGTAGTTTGTTTCTTAAAATTGTAAGATCATCATATACTTATATAAATATTGACTCAATCAATTGTGTCATTCTTATATTATGTTAGCAACTAGATAATATAACTCAACTAACGACAAACCAATTAAACCAACCAAACCAAGTCATTTTTTTGTTTGGTTAGCTTCAGTTTTGTAAAGCATTGGTTTGGTTTGATTGTTTATTGATTGGTTATTTCGGTTTTGATATTTTTCATTGGTTTCAAACCTAACCAACCATTTGCTAATCCCTAGCCTCAAGACAAAGGAGACTTACTCGATGAGGTATGCCAAACAGCTTTGTCGGGCTTGTAGAGCTAGAAAGCCCCTAAATTGGTAAACTTGCGAGAACCGGTAGTCTTCGAAGACAGGGAGGGTTCTCAAAATTGAAAGTCTGCCAAAACCAATAGCCTCCTCTAAAAGCATGTATGCTTCAAAATCTAAAGGTCTTTTGAAAGCTGGAAGAATCATGAAGACTTAAAGGCTCCTCAGCTTGGGAAGGCTCCTCAGGGTGGGAAGGCTGTTGAGAATTGAAGGTCTGCTTTGACAGTAGGAATTCAACCAAGTTTTCCAAATGAAGTTGTTAGACTGACGAATCAAACCAGATCTTTTGGTTAGAGAAGTGTACTTCGTATGAAATTATACAAGCCTGTCAAGACACGTTTAAAGGAGCTGACTTTAAAATAGATTTCATGCCTTCTACATCGCTGCACTACTGAAATATGACAGGCTACCACCAATATACAATGACAACTATTTGTTGATAGCTTTCACACTATGCATTCAATGGTTCATCACTCATTCCGAATTCAACTGACTGCCTAAAAACTAAATCAGAAAGCAAAAGAGGAGGATGACGTATAACTATCTCCTAAAATAATGGAGTTAGCATTTTTCTGAAAGATGATCTCTGTGCTGTTAAGTTATTAACGTGTCATCACTTATAAATGAAGTACTGTAAAGTAATGGTTGCTGGTACTTCCAATAGAGACCGTCTTCATTAACGTGCACATTGACTCATTCAACCATTGCAGGACTGTGCAAGTCCAACTGACTTAGACTTAGTCTGTGCGGCTAAGGTAGCCCACCCAACTTAGTCTAGTTCACATCAGTCGATATTACAGTTATCTCGGAGCAGTCAGGTAAGGAAGTAAAACTCAGTACAAAATAACATAAAAATAAAGTATCCCAAAAAAAGTGCAGACCTGCCTGGGAGGGCAATTCCATTGCTCGGCAATGTAAAGCAAATACAAACATCAAACATGCAAAAGTGAAGTGTATGTTGATTGCATATCTAAAATGAAGTAAATTATGAGAAAGTAAATAATCAAATTTTGAAAACGAATCCTCACCCGATCCATACCAGGAGGCAAGGGTTCTGCAATGAACGTTGGCATCTCATTCACCAACTCATCTGGATTTCCCGAATGTAGAATTCTTGTGAAACCCCCCATTTCTGAGCCCTCCATTTCCTTTGTCCTCTTATACCAATAGTACATTATTCTACATTGCCACTTACTGTAAGGTGCATCCGTAGCTGTGAGTGCCACATGGAATGGTCTCTTCGGACCCATTGCCCTCTTCAATGCTTGTGGCATCTCAATTACAGGATCCAGGCTTAGCTTTACAGTCTTTTTTTCAAGGTTTTGGTCATGAATTACTAATATGACCAGATTATAGGTTGCAATGAAGAATCCTATAGTTAGTAGGATCAGAAAAATTGGGGATGCCTTTCCCATGGATTTGTACTAAATTTCTCAGTACTTGATTCTATTCAGATTTGATAAATATGCCTATATATCAACAAAGAATAACAAATCATTAAATGGCAAATAGCAGGGCATTATTTCTAAAAGATCAATTTTGCATACTTTACAATGCTTGATTCATAATTCGTTCGACTTAATTTCTTTCAAAAACCGCGCTATGTAACGACAAGGCTTACATTTCAGTTAACCAGAAATATATTAAGAAAAATATTTATTTGAAAATTTTACTCACCAAGGTCGCATGCACTAACCCAAATTGCCAAAAGTCGGATAATAGTCTGAAGAAAGCCAAATAATGGACCTGCTTATAAAATAAAACTAGTAATATTAGTAGGAATTTAAACGTATTAAAGCTTAGATATGTGAAATTGAAGTGCAAGAAGAGATCTAACTTGGAATTGGGAAAAAACCGAAAGGAACATACCTCGTTGACTGATTGACAATAAAATGAAGTTTAGAACGTCAGCTGTGAGTTAAATTAACGGAATTTTAAAATAGCGAAGTGGGAAGAAGATGAAATTTTTATTTACAATTTTCTAGTTTAATTAATATTCTTGATGCAATGATGCTATGCAATTAATGAAGCTAAAAGTCCATCATAACTACCATTGAAATTTTTTCCGAAGAGAAACGCTATCAGATTCCATCTTAATTCTGGGATCCGATAAGCAAGTTCAAAGTTGTTACTTGAATAATGGGAACCTCTGCTATCCATAATATTTCTAAGAGAATATTGCATGGCCGTTCTATTGTAACATTTTGAAAACATGTATACACGCTCGTATTTTAGGACTTCTTGTCATCTTCGGAGACGGGGCTAGGAATTGGAATCCTAACATTGGTACTTGATCAAAACGTAGAAAACAATTGAAAATAATTGTTAAACTATAAATTATATAGTTTCATAACATCCGAAGGTGAATAAAAATAGAAAAATTCAAGAACAAAACATGATTATGAAAATAATAGAATTTAATGTATGAATGACGAAACAAATTACACAAGGTGAACAAAGAGGGGTAAAATGAGGACAAAATAATGAATAAGTATTGTGCTATAATTTAATCAATTGCGCAATTTGCATCACTTCAATTAACGTATTATTCTAATGATTTCTTTTGCCAATATCAAAGCTATTATTGTACAACACATTTTGCCTGGTTTAGTTAAAGTAATGGACAACTTTACTTTAGTGGCTAGCTTAGTAATATATAATCATGTTGAAAATTAATGACTCGGGCTGTAGCTCAGGGTATAATGAATATAGATCCGTCCTTGGTCATCTTCTATGTTTTATTTCGGATTCATCCGTCTATTCTCACCCCGTCAATTTCTCTTTCCACCCCGTTGTTTTCAAAAAAAAAAAAAAATCCACTCCGTTATTTACTCTTCGCACCCCGTCTAATTCCATTACTACCCTCTTCTTTGTTAAATGGGTATTCTCTCTCAAACCCTAGCATGTCTATCCTCTCTCAAACCCTAACATGTTTATCCTCTCTCAAACCCTAACGTGCCGATCAAAACCCCTATTCGTGCTCAAATTTCTAGTTGTCGTCGTGCTTTTCAGTCGTCGTCGCGTCATGGAGAAGGAAAAAAAGAGAAAGCATCGGCACGGTACGTGATTTCTTCACTCGAATTCCAAATCTATGCACGATTTGATTTGGCTAAGCCGAGAAGTATGCGAACTACGAAATTCATCACGAACGTGGTTTTGATAACAGCCACGTGTTGATTGGACGAGGCTGATTAAACATTCTCATTCATATGGAACGTTCTTTGCTGCAATTTAAAACAGTGTGGAAATGCATTTGGTACCAAGTCTTCCAGCAACAAATGTACTCAATAATACATATGCAATTGCTGTAATTTATTATCATTTCTTATTTACTGTAGTTGCTGTAATTTAATACATATGGATTTTCGTGTGGAAATGCATTTGTCACTGTTTTTATTTTGGTTATATCTGAAATGCATTTGGTATTAAATCTCCCAGCATCAAATATGCTCAAAAATCCATACGTGATTAATGTAATTTACTGTATGTGCTTATTTACTTTATTTGCTGTAATTTAATACATATGGATTTTCATGTGGAAATGCATTTGTCACTATTTTTATTTTAGTTTTGTAGGTTAACACAATAGGCAAACTAACATTATGGACGAACTATAAGTCTTATATCATATTCATTATGGAAGGAATAAACTGTAATTTAATACATATGGATTTTAGTGCATATAAATTAAGACGCACATAACCTTTCAATAATTCTATATAAAAAAGTTTGCATCATAGTATTTGAAATTATTGACATTTACAATTTGTTTCGTTGTTGCAGAAAGTTCAAAAAAACCAACGCACAATCCCCTAACAGCAATCGATGCGTGAAAGCGAGAAATCCGGACACTAGAAATCAAACAGAGGAACAAAATCGAGACGAACATGTTATTCAAGAGCGAAATGTTGAGCATGTTGTCCAAGAGCAAAATTTAGAGGAGCATATTGATGAGCTACCCCCATAGCCTATTCAAGAGCAACATCCACAACATGTTAAAGAGCATCTTACGCAATAAGATATCGGTGGTTTTAGTGGCACACAAAATACATCTTTCGGTGGACCGAGAATTACCGATGTGATTAGCAGCTACGATACCCACGTTGCTTCATTGATACGAAATGGCAAAGTATATCTTACAATATTCTATTAAATAAATTATATATCACAATAGCGTAATATAATGTTAAGTTATCTTTTAGGAACGAGACACACTTTTATGTGTAAACCATGGTACAGAGATTGGAAAATACCAAGTGATGCAACAATTTTTAAAGGATATTTGGAATCTTCCGGATTATATTCTCTAGTAGAGACATGTTATAGCTCTGCAAATAAAGTACTTATATCTTGTTTTGTTGAGCGTTGGCATCCGGAATCAAATACATTTCACCTACCATTCGGTGAGATGACTATAACATTAGACGATGTTGCCTCTCTACTACATATTCCGGTTGAAGAATTACCAATACAAACATATAATTATTCCCGAAATGATATTACTAATTTGGTTGTCAATAATTTGGGGATAAGTGATATTGGAGCAAAAAATACCATGAAGGACAGTGTTGGATACAAATTGCCTTATACTAAATTGTACGAAATTTTTGATGGAGCCTGCGATGATTGGGAAGAAGAAAAAATTAAACAAGCTGCTCGTGCATATCTACTGTATTTAGTGGGCAATACATTATTCATGGATAAAAGTAAGTCTTATGTATCCGTACATTATTTAAACCAAATTGGTAATTTGGATGAATTTCGTAATTATTCTTGGGGTTCGGCAACTCTATGTTAGCTATATAGGCAGCTAGGTCTTGCGAGTAGAATAGAAGTGAAACAAGTTGCTGGTTTTCTCGGATTATTGGAATCATGGATATATGAACATTTCCTACATCTGCATCCATCAACCAAAATATACCAAGAGCGGCCTGTTGGGATCCAGCAAACGATTATCGTGCATCGCATAAGGAACTAAGGTTGTATCTTGATAACATTCAAGAACATGAGGTGTGTTATTAGGCTTGAATCATTTGAATTTTTCTTTTTTTAATTCAAGTTATAATAATAGCATTAATTTATTTTTTTACAAATTCTTGTAGGTAGTCTTTGACCCTTACATGCATGCAAGACAATTCCATCCTTTTTCGCAAATTTCTTGGTATTCTAGTTGTTTATTATGCTTAAATATGGTAGAACCATATCACCCCACCGTGTTTTGCGGCAGTTCGGAAGGGTTCAAAACATTCTACGACCTATTATTCAATCAACTAGTAAAGACACTCATCGTGGTGCTATGGCTTCAAGTATAAAGTGCTTTACGAGTTTGTGGAAAATATTTGGAATGAGTGGCCAAATCATGCTGTTAGTGCACAATATCGTTCCATTCCTCTGCGTGAATCAACTGAAACGGTGACAAGTGATTATTTTGATTGGTATTACCCGCGCATCATATTAAAAGTTCATCTAGTTAATGAACAAATTATTCACCGTAGCAATCGACCTTCGTACGATCATTTATACATGGTAAAAGTCAATATACTATTCTTTTATATCTGATTTTGCAATAATAACTTATTACCGATTTCCACTGCAGAGCTATGAAGAGCTTAATGATGTGATTAGTGAAGGCATAACACTGGCTTCATCACAACCGGAGACTTCACGTTGGCTCATCTTGGTAGAATCCGCAAAGCCCTCACTAAAGCTAAAAAGATTTGTGCCGTTGTGTTAAAAAGGATGATTAGTTTTAGGTGGTGGTTTTCAGTTACTGTACTTCTTGTTGTGGAACTATTTCGACTCTTTTGTTGTTAAATTGGATGGTTATTTTGTCGTCTATGGACGGTTAATTTGTAGTTTGACGGATGATTATGGTATTTTGTTCACATGGATGTCTGTTAACAATTGTTGCTTCTGTCTGCAATTTTGTCTACAGTTTGCTTCTGATTCTATTTTTGTCTGATGTTTGTTAACAGTTTACTTCTGATTCTATTTTGTCTGCTGTTGTTCACATGGATGTTTGTTAACAGTTTACTTCTGATTCTATTTTGTCTGTAGTTTGCTTCTGATTCTATTCTGTCTGCAATTTGCTTTTGATCCTATTCTGTCTGCAATTTGTTTGATACAATTTGTTTGTGTTTGTATTCTGTCTGCAATTCAGTAAATACAATTTGTTGATTAATTCTGATATTGTGTGTACAATTGATATGATTCAGTAAGAGTTTGAGTTATTCTGTCTACAATTAAAATGATTCAGTTTGAGTTATTCTATCTACAATTGATTGTCTATGAACGAGATTACCGAGGCAGCATAGTTCAATATAAACGAGGTCGGTAAGGAAGACAACGTCAAACATGAACGATGGCAATACACCTACCACGTCCAATATTAACGTTATTCTTATGTACACCTCGTTCTTGTTTTGATTCCTATTGGTTGAAACTCTCGGGTAAGGTGAAAATTCTTGACCCTGTATAGAACGAGGATAACATGCTAATAACGTTCGTCATTAGCTACACTAATCTTTGAACATCGTTTAGCATCTGCGTGGTCTTTGTAGTTGACCACGTAAAACCTGGACGTTGCTTATATGCAGTCCTCGTTTGCATTCTCTTATTTGATACAACTCTCGGGTAAAATTTGTTGTCAATACCCTGTATGGAACGACACTTACATACAAACGACGTTAAACATGAACGATGTTTGCCAAACAGCCTCGTTAATGCCACCCTTGGCCAATATTAATACCACGTCAGATGGTAACATTATATCTATGGTAACAACGTTTCCATTTGACGTAATTTTAATGTTGACCTCGTTCACGTGTTGTTTTTTGATGTGGAAAACTCTTGGGTTTAGTTGATTTTGAAGACCCCGTATGCAACGAGGGTAACACGTAATTAACGTTTTTGTCAAGCTTTATTTTTCCAAAGACCTCGTTCGACCGTAGCGTTATTTCTTTTAAAGTCAACATTGTATATTAACGCGACTTCTTTGTACACCACGTCTGTTGTATTTCAATCACCAGTGCATTCCTGAAGCAAATAAAGAATGACACATATTATAACAGGTACTGGATAACTATTGGCGGTGATACAAAGATAGCATATACAAAACACAAATTCAATTTCAAAACAATAATTTCAATTCAAATATACTAGAACAATTTCAAATCTTGTAAAGATGTTTAACAACGATATTCAACATTTTCGATTTCAAACTACAATTTAAATTAAAATAACATTGTCACAATTTTTCCACGTAGCCATATTTTCACAGTTTCCATCATCTCTCATTCTTCTCTTCTAGCTCGTAATATATGCTCCCATTGTTCAGCTTCAACATGGCGATTATTAAACCAATTAATGTATACTGGTGATACCGGATGGTTCGCTTGTAAGACGGCCTATACAAATAAAAACATTTCATTGTAATTGTAAATCCTTCATCTATTTGTTGAAAATAAAATGAATAATGCATAATACCTGGATAAACTAGTCATTGTTTACATGAACAATCCCTAGTTCACGACGATACAATTGAGATGGAATTTTTCTTCTTAAAGGTGGTATAGTCAAACTCAAACTCTAACTGATACTAAAAACGACAATATTATATTTCGTAGCTATTATGTACCCAATCTCGAGCATAATCATCCATTTACTTGGTTCGACACCACCAAATTTGTGATTAAGCACATTTAGCAAATAGGTGGTTCTACCTTTTTCAATAAACACTTGTTCATACATCTCTTGATGTTCTTCCATTAATTCCTTACGGACTTGCCACCATCGATCCTCTCCTAATCCTAAGAAAGAAGCAACACATCTAAATCCACAATTACAATCCATGCTCACGTCTACAATTCCTTCGATATAAGGCTTCCACTCTTTTGGTATGCAATTTTCATACACGCATAAATTTAGGTCTACGAACAATCAATTATTCTTTCTTCGTCGAAATACAAGGATCAACCTTTTGTATTTTAGCTACACTACAATGGGTTGAAGCACATTCACCTAACTCAAATGCGGAAGACAACCATTTTGTTGAAATATCAATTTTACTATGAGATCGTCCTCGAGTTTTGACTTTGCTAATCGGAGATGCAAGAGTTGACGTTTGCGGATAAACAATCTCTTTTATTTTCTTATAGACCTGCATTTGATGTGGTAATTCCAATTTTATAACTCCATTTAGCATTTCGTCAAGCTTTTTCTTTATATTAAAATCTCTTTTCTCTCCCATTTTTATAACATGCAATCTAGTCTAATGAACATGAATCAAATCTAAAGGTATTTCTACATTTCGACCGAGATTTGCTAACGTACGAAAGCATGGAAGTCCGTGTGTCTTACGAACAACACATCCGCATAACTCATCATCTACAATTTCATAAGAATTTATATATAGAAGCTCGGATTGAATTAGATCCAATGCCGTAAGAGAAACTACACCACGTAAAATTTCAAATCTTTTTTTATGATAAACATGAACTACTTTTGAAAGGCTTATTTCAAATGAAGCTCTTAGTTCGATAAACGATAGTTCAAGCAGTGAATGCATGCTCTTCCATTCTCTTTTGAAGTTGCACTGACTGGTGGCCAAATGTTTTTTCAATTTAGCATGTGTAGCCTCGGCTCTAAAAGAAATTAGATATTAAGTTATTGTTATAGATAAATCTAAAGTAAATAAAAAAATAAAAAAGTGTCTTACCTATTTGATGTGCAGTTGCCAGAGTGCATAAATTTTTCAATCCAAGCACGTACAAATCGATCTTTCCATGTATCAAGCCAATTTTTAGTAATATATTTAATAACTTTGGGTACTCACTATACTGGACATGCAAATCTTTTAAATTATTGTTATATTGCTCAATATTTTCGGACTCACATAAATTTTCCCAATCATGAAAAAATTGTTTTTTTACTTCTTTTTTTATACCCGTAACTCTTCTTCGAATAAAAGCAAGAATATTTTTTTCGATATGCCACTTGCACAGGATATGAGCTGCTTGGGGAAAAACAATGTTAATGGCATTAATCACTGCTATCTCTCTATCCGTGACAATGACACTTGGCATTTCTACATCGCAATCAATCATTACCAATTGAAGACGATTTAAGGCCCAAAGATAGTAATTTTTCCATTCTGATACGAGATATGCAATAGCAACGCAAAAGGTTTGATTAGTTGACGTAACACCGATAATCTCCAACAACGACATTCTATATTTGTTTGTTTTGTAAGTACAATCCATAACAAGAAGATGTGGAAATGTTCTTAGCAAATCTATACTCGTAGGATGAGCCCAAAATATGTCAGCAATTATATCACTTCCGTCTAAGGTATTACGATGCCATTTGAAGTAATTTTTTCCTTAAGCTTGCTTAAGAGGTATTATATTTGAGAACGATCCACTCTATCCATTTTCTTGTGCCTAGAAAGCACATTATATACCGTTTTAATTGTTGTACGGTTGGATGGATCATTTTGTTTTATAGTGTGCAAAATGGCTTTTGGCTTCCCATGTTTTTGTACATTTCAACGGCTAATTTTTTTTCATCCTCTGTTAATCGACCAATAAAAGAGTGACCTTCCGAACTGTAAAGTGCACAATGATTATGAACACCACATATTATTTCTAATTTCCAATTATCTGAACTATGAAGTTTAACGCTTTTCAAACGAAATGGACAATTGCACTTTTTTGTACTTGTTAATCTAGTACTGTTAGATTTCTTGCCTTTTTACTCTTTATATGCTCCACTTCTCTCACATCCGAATATTATTCTTGGATTTCTATCGTTACTGGTAATATCCGATTTTAAAACTACCACTACCATCTCATTCCTTTTACCCGTAGAATCAATCCATTTTTTCATTTTATATTTATTTGGAAATACCTTTATACAATAAAAAAAATCAATATAGAAAATGAGTTAATTTACATAATAGTAAAATAAATTACACACATCATATGTTGTGAACTCATTACTATAATCCATGATAATTTCTTCATCTTCTTCGGCCACCACCCTATCTACAAAATAAAAAAATGGACGTAGTATTTAACGGACAATATTTTCATCACTTCCTAGTATATGGTAAACTAGGTTTTGAGCAATTCCTAGTGTATATGGCACTATGACTATGTTAGTTTCTAGTATAATAGCAGCTATGAAGAAAACGTGCCTGATTTTGTTGTACGTAATTATCTGTAGTGCTCGTATCCTCCTCCATGTCAATTTCAGCAGTTGGAACCAGATGGAAGAGAGATGAAGATAAGATGAAAAGACACAGTTGGATAAGATACCCATTTAACATTTAAATGGTATAATTGGAATAAAAATTTTAAAATTTACCCGGGGTGTGAAGAGAAAATGCGGGGGGTTAATAGACGGATCCTTCTAAATTTACTTTTTAGATTAATAAAAGAGTTATTTCTTTCAAACCCATCTGCAATTCCGTATCAACATAATTATGTGGACAATCACCTACAATTTGCAAATTTAAGGATATGGTTTATTTGTTATCATGTACATCATATCATAGATTAGTATAAATAATTTGTTTCACCTTTTAGATCCAATCACCATAACACATATCATCTCTCTGCCTTCGTCATCCACTTCCATCTAGCTCTTTACTTTGCATATAGTTCTTAAAATCAATTTCATAAAGATAATGTGAGCAACAATCTTGAAATTAAGAAGAAGAAATAAGCTAGTAATGAAAAGTCAAAAACAACAATTAGTGCTATAGCAAATGCTTGAACAAAATTTCAGTAGATCTACTCTATAAGATTGCTTGTGGTGATAGGTTTTAGATTGTCCAAATCCAGTTGAAACTATTTTCTTGAAACAATATTGTTCTCTCTATGGCGCTTAAGAATGTCAAACAATTATTTCTCACGATGAAACAGACATTTCTTTGTGATACTACATAACGATCACAGAATAACAACAAACTCAAGAGAGTTTTATCAAGAATAGAGTTGCAGGGGAAAGAAGAAGTGTAGAAAAAGTAAGTAAAATTTCTTTTCTACTTCTGCCTATATATAGGCGCGAGGAGGTGTCTATTCGGTTTGAATATGTACATGTTCAGTAAAACGGTTGTGACTTTTTTGAAAAAGTTGCGACCTTTTACCAAAAGGTGGGACCATTTGATTACCATTGCAGAAACGAGTTTAAACGAACAAAAGAAAAAATGTCTTCTCTGAACAGCCGAGCCGAGCCAACTGCAAACTGCTAAACACCTCTAATACGCCTCAAACGCCCATTCGCCTACGCCGCGAGTGCAGGCTCAGGCACGAGCAAGGGCTAAGAGCCTCTAATACGCCTCAAACGCCTATTCGTTCATGCCTCAGATGTGAGTGTGTGCTCGGGAATAGGCGCGGACATGCGCGTGCGGGGTGGTGTGTTGCACTACAGCTAAGATGGTCATGCTTTTATTTCTCTTTCTGTCTCATAGTAACTATAATAGTGTCAACGTCTTAGTGTATAAACACATAATGTTTATTTTATTCTAATATATGGGACTATCCATATTTCAAGGCATTTAATGTCTCACATTTTCCACTGAAATGCTTATTCATTTCCAACAGTCTTCCACATGAATGAGCAGTTGTTCAATTTGTTCATAAATTTCACGAAACATTTATCGTATCGGTTAAAGTAGCACATTGGTCTTGAACTTTTCTAGTGTTTATCCTTTTGACTTACTGGAAATCAGTGGACTTAGGTTAACCTTGAATTGTAAGCCTTTTGTACAAATCTAAAAGTAGATAACACACAATAAATGTTTTTTTATCTTCCTTAGTTCTTTGTTTGTGTTCTTATTTGCCATGAATACCAACTTGGTCTCATGAGTGCTTCGAGAATTTGGCCTTACAGTTCTCCTTGAAGCCACGCCTTTGCACTCATGCAGGTGATTCTATAAAGAGTATTTCGCAATACCCCACTTGGTTCTTAATATTGCAGTGTATAGACATCATTAAAAGTTTCAAAACTTATCATATTTTCTAGAAAGTAGTGCACTGACTTATCATAGGAATGGTTTGAATGTGTACCAATGTCATCAAGTTTATCTTAAACTTAGTTGTCCCTTTGAACCTTGATCTTGAGAACTCTAGTCAATTATGTAGGGTTTTCGTTTAGAAAATTTTAGTTTATGGGCCTTAACCTCATTCCCATCGATAAGATATTAAACTTCTCTCTAGGTAAACCTTTTGTTAGTGGATCTACAATGTTATCATCTAATCTTATACGGTCATTTGTGATAACCCATTGGAGAAAAGTTGTATAACAATTTTATGTCTACGACGAATATGTCTAGACTTGCCATTGTAAAGCTTATATTGGCCCTTCCAATAGCTAAATGGCTGTCGCGATGTATGCTTATTGGAGGTGTAGGTTATTCCCAATTAGGAATACCTTCTAAGAAACCTCTAAGCCAGTCTGCTTCTTCTGCAACTTCGTCTAAAGCAGTAAACTACGATTCCATGGTAGATCTTGCTATACAAGTTTGTTTAGAGGATCTTCAAGATATTGCCCCATTAGCTAAGGTAAACACATATCCACTATGGATTTTGTATCTGATAAACCAATCATCCAGTTTGCATCACAACACCCTTCTATTATAGATGGGTACCTAGCATAATGCAGTCCATGATTTTATGGATACCTAAGGTATCCTAGTACCCGATTTATAACTTTCCATTGATTCTTTCCCGGGTTGCTAGTATATCCGTTGAGTTTACTTACAGCATATGTTGTATCAGGTCTATTGCAGTTCATTATGTACATAATGCTGCCTAGTATACGAGAGTACTCAAGTTGGTAAATGCTATCGCCGCTATTTTTAACCCAGTTTTGGTTCAAATCTACGGGTGATTTTTCTGATATTATATTCTGTTGTTTAAAATTTTCAACTATTTTCCCAATATAGTGTGATTGGGACAACATATATCCTTGTTCGATTTTATGTATTTTTACACCAAGTATTACATTAGCGATTCCTAAATCTTTCATGTCAAATCTAGCAGAGAGCATATCTTTTGTAGATTTTATTATCTCCTTGCTATTTTCGAATATTAGTGATCATCTACTTATAGACACATAATGACATATCTCATATTTGTATGTTTATAATAGACACATTTATCACATTCATTTATATGAAATCCTTTTGATATTGTAGTTTCATTAAATTTTTCATGTCACTGTTTAGACGCTTGTTTAAGCCCACACAATGATTTTCGTAATCTATAAACCTTACTTTTATTTTCAGATTTCAGGAAACCTTCAGGTTATTTCATGTATATTTCTTCTTCTAGTTCTCTATTCAAAAGTGCTATATTTACATTCATTTGATGGATTTCTAAATCAGATGCAATTGCTATTTGTATTCTTATTGATGTTATCTTAGTTACTAGAGAGTATATGTCAAAATAATTCAGGTCTTCCGTTTGTTTAAAGCCTTGAACCATAAGTCGAGTCTTATACTTGTCTATCGAACCATCAAGTTTCAATTTCTTCTTAAAAATTTATCTATTACCTAAGGTCTGGCATCCTTGAGGTAAATCAACTAACTTCCATGTATGGTTTGACATAATGAATTCGATCTCATTATTATTGGCCTCCTTCCAGTAAGGGGCATCGATGGAGGGCATAGCTTCTTTGTATGTTAATGGATCGTTTTCTAACATAAATGTGTTGAAATCTAGTCCAAAGGTTTTTGAGATCCTTAACCATTTGCTTATCCTTGGTTCCTCCACTTGTTGATCAGCATTGTTTTGTTGAACATTGTCAATGTTTTATTCAGTATCCTCAAGTAAATTAGAGACTTCGGTTTTCCTTGGTCTCTTATGAGCGTAATTTTCAATACCTTATTTTAAAGGATGTATGTGTTCGAAAAATCCAGCATTTCTCGACTCAGTGGTGATGTTTATGTGAATATCATCAATTTCGAATTTGTGTACCAAAATCGATATGCATCACTGTTTTGTGCATATCCAATGAATACACAATAGACTGTTTTTGGTCCAATTTTGACTTTCTTTTGTTTAGGTACCTCCACTTTCACAAGACACCTCCACACTTTTAAGTATTTGTATGATGGTGGCCTATTTTTCCATAGTTTGTGGGGGAGATTTAGATGTTTTCTTTCATGGTATCTTATTTAAGATGTGATTTGTAGAAAGAATAGCTTCTCCCCAGAAGTTATATGGCAAGCCAGAACTAATTAGTAAGACATTCATCATTTCTTTAAGGGTTCTATTTTCCATTCGGCTATGCCCTTGGATTAAGGTGGATACGAAGCTGTAGTTTGGTGTACAATACCATGTTCGACGTAAAATTCTTCGAAAGGAAATTCATAATCTCCACCTCCATCGCTTCCTAAAGCTTTTATCTTTTTGTTGAGTTTATTCTCAACTTTGGCTTTATAATATTTAAACATGTTGAAGGCCTCATCCTTACTTCTAAGGAGGTACACATAACAGTACCTTGTACAATCGTCAATAAATGTGATGAAGAACCTTTTACCTCCTCTAGTTTGACACATTTTTAAGTCATACACATCTATGTGTATCAGGTCTAGAGGTTCAGTTTCTCTTTCAACATAGTGAAATGAGGTTCTTATCAATTTTGCTTCAGCACAAAATTGACATTTGTAGTGTACTCTATTTTACACTTTGGTATAAAGTATAGATTAATCAATTTTCATAGTGTATCAAAATTAACATAGCCTAATCTAGCATGCCAAATGTTAGAAGAGTCAACAATGTAAGTAGTAGATTCAGCTTTATTCATATCGGTGTTTGGTACAACAATGTTTACATTTGCTTTAAATAAACCATCACTAATACAACCTCTTCCCACATACACTTCATTCTTTGACAGCACAAATTTATCAGCCATAAAGGTGAGTTTGAAGCCATGCTTACTAAGCAGCGATCCTGAAATCATTTTTTGCAAATCTCTGGAACATGAAGAACATCAGTCAAGGTAAGTTCCTTTCCAAAAGTCAATTTCAGCATAATCTTTCCCTTGCCATCGACCTTTGATGCATATGAATTACCCATGAATAGTTGTTCGTCCTCGGTAGCAGCTTTGTAGATTGTAAACATCCACTTATTTGCACATATGTGTCGAGTGGCTTCTGTGTCTGCAAACCACTCCTTCGAGTTACCAACAAGGTTGCATTCAGACACTACCGCACATAAATCCATATTTGAAATGTCGTTTGAAATTTCAGCCATGTTTGCTTCTAATTTCTTCTTCTTGGGTGCATGACATTCGACTATTTTGTACCCTTTCTTTCCACCATTATGACATGAACTTTGAAATTTCTTTGAGTTTTTAGGAGCACGCACATGTTTCCTTTTGTTGAGTTTCTTTTTCTCGACGACATTTTCCTTGGCAATCAGGATATGCGAAGTCTTCTTCTTAGATTTCCTATTATTTTCCTCGATTCTCAATTGAACTAAAAGTTCCTCCATTATCATCTTATTTTGCTTGTGCTTAAGGTGGTTTTTGAAATCTTTCCACGATGGAGGAAGTTTTTCAATGGCAGCGGCAACTTGAAAGGATTTGCTTAGAGTCATTCCTTCATCATGCAATTTGTGAATAATGACTTGTAGTTCTTGAATCTAGTTGATCACGGTCTTTTCATCAATCATTTGGAAGTCAAGAAACTTTCCCGCTATGAATTTCTTTATGCCTACATCTTAAGTCTTGTATATCTTATCCAATGCCATCTAGAGTTCATTGGAAGTTCGAGCGGTACAATATACATTATATAGATTGTTTTCGAGTCCATTGAGGATGTTGTTTTTGCATATAAAATCAAAACTATTCAAGACATTTAGGGCTTCTACTTTAGTTGCATCCAGTTTTGCGACAATAGGAGTATCTTTAGTAAGAAACTTTGCAAGGCCCAATGTCGTTAGATAAAATAGCATTTTTTTTGCAACCAACGTTTGAAGTCAATCCCTATGAACTTTTCTAGGTTTTCTCCATGAGATGGCGCCATCGTTGGAACCACGGTTGCGGTCTGAGTGTTAATCACGGTCCGTATTGGTGCGGAGTTGTTGTTACTATTTTGAGACATCGTCGTCTACAGAGACAACCAGCAATCAATATTGTTTCAAGATTGTTTTTAGAAAATGAAGTTGCAGCGAACAAATTATGTGATAAATCATGTTAAATTTTTTGATGATTCATTAATAGGTTTTAGATTGTCTAAGTCTAGACGGAACTATTTCCTTGAAATAATATTTCTCCCTTTATGGCCTTAAGGATGTCGAGGAATTGTTTCATAAGATGAAACAGACCTTTATCTGTGATTCTGCGCAACAATCACAGAGCAGCAATGAACTTAAGAGAGTTTTTTTAAGAACATATTTGTAGGAGGAAGAAGAAGTGCAGAAAAAGTAAGTAAATTTTCTTTTCTACTTCTACCTGTATATAAGTACGAGGAGGTGTCTATTTGGTTTGAATAGTTGTCTATTCAGTAAAATGGGTGTGACGTTTTTGGAAAGGTTGTAACCTTTTACCTAAAGGTGCGATCATTTGATTACTGTTGCAGAAGTGAGTTTAAACGGACAAAAGAAAAAACGACTTATCTGAAAAGCCAAGCCAAGCCAACTACCAACAACAAAGTGCTAAGTACCTCTAATACGCCTCAACATCCCATTTGCCAATGCAGTGGGTACGGGTACAGGCATAGACGTGGGCACGGGCACATGCGTGCGGGATAGTGCATTGCACAACCCGCTAAGATGGCCATGCTTTTATCTCCCTCTTTGTCTCATAGTAACTATAATAATATCCACATCTTAGTTTTTTAACACATAATGTTTCTTTTATTCCAATATTTGAGACCATTCATATTCCAAAGTATTTAATGCCTCACATTTCCCAATGAAAAGTTCATTCATTTCCAACACTCTCAAGTAGGTACCGACCTCTCTCATTAACTCCGTAGATATTGCGACTCTTTAGAACACCTCCATATGGAATTATAAGAGTGCTGTAAAAAAGTACAAGTTATTTCGAGCTAAGAAAAAGTCACCACAGATCTCTTAGACAAAATGGCTAATACCGAGCTGTTTTAGAGAGAGGTGGGTACCGACTTGTTTTGGTCGACCAACAATCGATGGAAACAAGATGGGACACCTCAAAATGAAGTAAGAAAAAGGATGCAAGAAGGTTCTAAATGATTCGATCTAAGGGGAGAAGTAATCACCGACTTGAGAGGTCGGTACCGACATTTGAGGTTAGTCGGGAGATCCTGCAACTTTGCACACTACTTCAGGCCGATATTTGGACTCTTCCCCAGGTGGATTTATGGCCCAACACAACTGTTTTCCCTATAAATATAAACCAAGAAGCAAGCAAAACAGGGGCTGAATTCTCTAACCGTAGAGATTCTACCATTTCTTCACCTCTAACCTCTCATCTATTAGAGTTACTTAAAAAACAACTATTTGTCATTCTAAGACTTAGATCAGAAGAATCGTAGTAGTAGTGACTCTCAAACACTCTAGAAACTTTATAGTGAATCTAAGATTCACTAGATTGTGGTCAGATCTAATATAGCTAGTTGTAATCCAAAGAGAGAACAGCTAATAAAAGGTTAAAGTGGACGTAAGTTGGAGATTACGTCAAACCATTGTAAAAATTGTATCTTCTTTACTACCTTTTTTATTTATTTAATCTAAACTAGTGCTTTCATCTTGATTCTGGGTTTTGATCCATTTTTATGTTAACAACAAAAATCAATTATTATGCAAGCTAATAATCAGATTATGTGTTGAACTAAAATTATAACAAAGATGTTGTGTTATGCTAACTAATATGGTAGGAAACATTAATCAAAAAGATAATATGGAGATTGTGCTATAATTAGCTAAAATGATTCAATGACATAGCTTCCAAGACACTATTTTCCATAAATGTCATTCACCATTTACCAAATATTGAAATATTACTACATATTGCTAAATCAGAGAATAATTCATTTACAATTGTTCAACAAAAAAGTAACAAATTCAGTTTATCGCTTTTCCCTAAGAAAATGCATCGTAAATATAATATGTTTGTAAATGATTTATCGATTAAAATTGGTTAATTTTATCAAATTAATAACGATTATAAATACAAAATGAAATGAAGTCATCAATTCACAAATGTAAAATATATCTTCTTTTAAAATATTATAAATTTGTCATTGTCAATCTTCTAAAGCTATATGGCATTTATTATATCTTACCTCTGTTTGCTCCATACTCTTATTGCAATCTGTTGATAAAAAATAGGACGTGGAAAAAAAATACAAGTTTAGAAAGAAAAGAGAAACAATTAAAGGTTAGAATTTTGACTTTATGAGCAAGGAGAGAAAATATTCAACCATAAATAATAAGACAGCTCATTCCAAATGGAGGGTTGTTATTAAAAATTCATGCAAGAAAACTATATGAGCATCCACAATGCTATTTTTCATTGAAAATTTTAGTCAATTACAAATACTGATATTTTATTAACTTAAAATTCACATCACTTTTATGGTTTTACTTTATGTACAACATTAGCAAAGGGAACGTACGTTGATCATATGTAAAAAACCGTGAGTGAATTGATATTTCGGTACAGTTATGATATTGAAATAAGCTTATGTTACCATCCCTCTTGAACTGGCTAAGCACTTGAAATAAATACAAATAAGCATGAGAGTTATGATTGTTTAGATTATCATTTTCTTTATATTTTCATGATTAAAGTTTATATCTACTTGTAATACTAGTATTGATATGGATATCTAATATAAATATGCAAACAAAAACTATGTAACTAATCAAATCATCGATCATGGTGATAATGTTTTGAGTACATTTCTTATCTAAATAATAAATTACTTGTTTGTATTACAAAGATCGTCAAACTATTCAATACAATTAGTAATTTCTATAAATAGTTAGAATGCATATTCAAAAGTTAACATTAACACATCTTGAAGCATGAGCAATAAAACTATCACCAAACAATAATGATTGAAAAACAGTAATTTACAAGAAAATAATACTAACAAAAAATAAATCTCAATGAGAAAAAGTAGAATATAAAATCTCGTAATACCTAAAACGGTATTAGTTAAAATTATTTTCCTCAATCAAAGCATGCGAAAACACAAATTTGGTCCAAAATCATTATTGTTTTTGTCTTTCTTGTTGGAGAACCAAAAATTAATGATTGGAATAATAAAATGAAATAATGATGTGATTAAACTAAATTAAGGAGTTCTAAGAGTCTTTTTTGTGCATTATAGGAAAATGATATGTAATTCTTGTTAAAAAAACATGAGCTATGGGTAAATAACATGGACAAGAAAATAATAGCAATTTTCCTCTTATTATCATCACATGCAAGCACATGCTCACAGTCGTACATACGCATGCGTCCACACTCATACACTGTTTTTGTGCGTGTGTATGTGTGTATGCATTCATATACACACACAAATATTAAACAACATTATTCTAAACTTCAAATATTTTAAGTGATTTATAAATTATTCATGGAGCCGTACTATGTAATGACACCAACAAAACAATGTAAGAAATCGGAGTTTAAGAAAACATATGAAGACAGTAGCATTAAAGGTAAAGTCTAAAGGCTATGCATCAATAGTGAGTGGCATACATTGATCTGTATTTAAGGAAAACAGATGGAAAATTATATTTTTAATAGGTAATGGTAAAAGAATGTTATTATATATTTCACTTTTATAATAAGTAGGTAAAGAATGGACATTTTTCATTATTATATATTAGATTAGAAGGAGTAGGGGGTAATTCCTAATAATGGTTTGAAAAAAATGATAAAACCATGGACCTCGGTGTTATTTCTACTTGATAAAGATTAGTCTCAGCAGTCGAATATTACGGTGTAATAGAGTTACTTCTCATGAATTAAACTTTATATTACTTTTTGTTTAAAATGTAATATAAGTATTGTCTCAATGAGAAAATATATAAACAATACTATAATATTTATATTTCAATTTTTCAAAAGAAACCATTAAAACGAAATTAAACCAGAAATAAAAAAATATACCGTCGTATGAATTCATTCAATCCAGATAAATTTGTGCAAATTCTTAAAATAAAATAAAATCAACTTCGAAATATATATATATATATATATATATATATAATTTTAACAAATTCAGAGCATATCATTTGCTGTAATAATGTCCATCCATGTATAATTATGCATTCATAATTAAAGATAGGAGTAGGATCTATTTATATGAACAAGTTTTGAAACGTACTTTAGTTGTAAAAGCCAGCATCAATTAAGTTACTAAACATACGTGTATGTATAAATATGTATATAATGCGACGAAATAAATGTATAATAAATTAGGAAATGTACACTAGAATGTTCATACTGGTTCAGACTCACATGCTACGTCCAGTTCCAAAACTTCCTATGGAACTTGACTATAAGCCCTCTCTTATCCTAGAGGAACATGTTTCTACATACACTGCCTGAATGACTGAATTAAACTTCTAAAACATCCTTGCATCCGACCGACTACTTGAATTTCCTACAAGTTGACTTGTCAACTATAACACCGCATACAATTTAAATAATTAAATAATTATTATTAAAGGGTAAAATGGTAACAAACTAAAAAGGACAAAATTGAAGTTTTTATATGACTGAATTAAGCGATAAAACTTGCACCGTTATGCAAAACATATTTTTTTGGTCTAAGTTTCATTATTAAAATGTGTAAATATGACACACGGAGTGAGAGTAGTAATTAAAAGAATAATATATAATTTGAGTTTGGCTTGTTAAGCGACCCAAACCAAATAGGGTACCAATATTCCTTCCAACACAAACAAAAACATAAGTACATCTATTTCTTCATCTTCGTATACTCCTCAAACAAAGAAACGTTAAACCTAAACTATAGATCTGAATTACTTGCCCAAATCTTCATCAAACTCGATAAAATAAAAATCTAAAGAGTTCTAAATGATGATGGTTGTTCATATATACCAAAATTTTAGTGATTTCATAGAATTTGGAAGCTAAGGCATGTTAGGGAAACAAGAGAGAATGGGGATTTCTAATCAATTAGAGGCTAAATTTGGATTACTATGTAAATGAGACTTATTTACTATGTTATGTGATCCTAATGATGCATTTAATCCATTATGGATAGTCTATGTTAGTATGATGGTCAGAATTGATATGAGTATATGTTGTTGTGTATTTTAGGACATAAATGTTAGGAATTGGATTAAAATGGATAACTGACCATTAAAGATGACTAAGACCCTAAATTATGAATTTGTGGAGAAGATGAGTTGAAAAGACCTAGGTTCGTATATGATCTATGAGGTAGTTGATATTATAAACCATGAAACTAGGGAATACTTTTTCAACTAATATGAATATGATAATTAATACAACGAAACCATATTTATATGGAGATAAATGATGTAACAATGATGTTAAAGGATAGAAGAAGAAGATGAACTACATAAATAATATACAATTGTAATAAAAATTGGAAAAATATAATAAATTGGCGAAGATGACCTTAACAACGGTATATGATGTTAAGATAGCCTGTAATAAGTGATATATAAAAACCTAATTAAGTTTCACGTATAAAATAAGTAGAAAAGTCATCAAAATAGTGAACATTTTCAATAACAAATGAAAGGTCGATTAATGAAACTCGAACGGTCAACTAATTTTTTACAAAAGAACCGAAGAAGAAAAAGTGTAAAATAAGGGTAGAACTGTCAACTAAATTGGTAATATTAATACCATCAAAGAGTAGTACTGTCTAATAGTATGGAGAACGAGACGATATAGGGCGACACACGTGAATATCCCCTTGGACTTACACTGGTACATAACTTTATCTTATATAATACCTTATATGATACATCAAATGTACGTGCTTGTGATAGAGTTAAGGGTATACCCAAGGGGCAATTATGTAATTTATTACATATATCTAACCCAATAACCAATCTTTTTTAAAATAAAAGGTGTTTCCTTTTTATTATATACTTGATACAGTGTGTTATATTTATTAATTTAATTAAAAGCGTATTTAATAGAAAATCTATAAATCATATGATTTTGTGACAATACTTACAAAATACTGTAATCATGAGTAATTTATTATAATGAAAATAAATATACCATTTTAAATATTCCTAGTCTACATGTATCGAGACTGGATATCGATGCATCCGTTGAGACTAGAGTCCGTAAGGCTCTCCAAATATTGGACAGTGTATTACTAATGACTATTGGGGCACCAACGGTTTTCTTATTGATAGTTATTGGATAACTATAGAATGTCACTCGATAATTTTATATTGGTCAATATAAGTAATGTCAAATAGAAAATATCAAAGTGACTGTTTTACATGGTTCTTTTGACTTGAGAATACTATTGATCTTCAATATGAAAGCTCTACTTTGGTTATAGTTGGCATAGGTGTATCGAATGACTATAGTTAGGTTAAGTGGAAGTATTAGAAGTAAAACACTATTCAAGAGAGATTTATCTTCTCGGTTATATAGGGTTAGTATCATGGTCAACTGAAGTCAACTCAAAATCTCTGGCCAAAGCATTTCGATTAATAATGATTGTTGTTATTGCACCAATGAATTTGTGTTTGAACTATAGGGTTGAATACAAACGATATTGTAATTTTGACCATAACCAAATTCTATGAGTCCGAAGAGATATAGTTTTGATGAAGAGGATTGGCGTAAATAATTGTCACTACCATGTAGTGCTTAAATTGTAAAAATTGGACTGTTTCCGAAGCTATGTAAGCGATAAATTTTGTCTGAATATCACACCACTAGCTGAGGCAAAGAATGAACATTGAAATTTGAACTGTTCGATATTAACAGTTGACCAATTTACATCTATAGAGTCAATACAACAGCAGTGTTGAATCCTCCGTATACCGCTCGATTTAATTAAATTATAAATTCCTAACCAACTAAATCAATCAATATTTATGAAATATTGATTATAATTTTTTAATTGAATTATATTGATCTGTATTAACAGTAATGTGTATATAAAAATTATGTAAACACTTTACTAGTATAGGATATCGATGTTGTGACGACCCGTCTTTCAATTCCCAGAAAGACGTATCATCAATAAGAAAAGAAAGAGATAGAAATAGAAAAGATAGAAAGAAAAGAATGAAAATCATCAGAATCTCACAACGGAAATGGAACAAAATATAATATTACACATATCCATTACATAGTTTTACATATCAGAGTACACAAAATAATACGACTTCGTTACATCTGATATTTATAAGAGTTTGCCAAACCATACAACCCAAAAACACAACATCAAAGCGTCACTACAGCGGATAGAGATAGATAAGTACATCTGGACTCCAACTCCAGCTTCCAAACCATTTGCCAATCCCAACCTAATCACTTGGCTACTCATAAAAATTTGAGTACCCAAGAGTTTATGAAAAACAAAATAAACTCCGGGTCAGACATGGATCTAGTGTGAGTAAATAAGTTAAAGTTGTTTAACTTTAATATCATTTGAAAACAAAAGGGTATCACGTAAGACTCCCCACAAATAAATATGGGTAAGTTTTTACCTTACGCTAACCAAAGCATTTGATAGGAAATCCAGTGATATTATAATAGGGTCTACGGTTTTCAAGTAAATAGAAAATAGCCGAAATTGTTACATTCATTAAATTCCAGCTACTTGCCACAAAAGTGGGTAATACAATCAAAACCGTAGGGTCTCGTAGGGAAAATGGGTTTCCATCAATGGCAGGGCTACTAGGGTACCGCCCGTCACAGTACGGGGCCTAGATCACCGTACCGAGGACCACTCCTGATCCCCTGCAACACAAGGCCGGAACCATCCCTTACTGGACAGTCCCGAACAAGACAACCCCGCAGTTGTGGCCAACAACCGCCCACACAGCCGAAATAATAAGGGACTTCTTGACAGGGGAAAATCTCGTCCTACTTGGGCATGACCCCCTTAGCCTTGCTGCACCTCCCGTGTTTTAGCCATTCCCGGTTGATGAGGCTAGAGGCTACGATTACCTTTACATGACACATTTTTTAGAATGCTCATCATCCTCATCATCCACCTGACGATGTGCTGAAAGCATTCAATCCATACAAGTTCGTTCCGGGTTCGAACGAAACCGAAGGCATTATTTCGTTACACTCATTTTGGAATCACCCTCAGAGTTAACGACAATAATCCCTGCACTCTAAAACTCCATCTCGATCTTCACATGAGATGTCACGACCTAACGTTTAACTTGGATCGATGTGGTTTACGAAAAATCAAATTTGATCCCCGATCCCGGTCTCATCGAAATTCAAACGTGTCTTAAAAGCCAAGTTGTTTAAAGATTTAAACAATTCAACTCAATTTTAAACATTGAATTCACACAGCATTATCCATAGATAATAACAAACATCTATCACAGATATTTACAAAATCTCATCACAGAATATCTCAGACTATCATCCAACAGATATCAACCAAATCCAGATATTCATTTCAAAACAATCATCCATAAGCAAGCATATCTCTAATTCATATTATAATTAATTTAATTAATTCAAATTGAATTAATTACTTAAGAATTAATCACTTTACCATGCTTAACCAATCAATAATTAATTAATCACAATCATTTAATTAATTAATCACTTCTTAATTAACCTCATTATTAATTAATTAATCTTTAGTTAATTAATAATCCTTTAATTATTAATTAATAACTCTGATTATTCATTATTAAAAACTTGATTAAAAATTAATCATTCCTTAATTGATTACCAATTAACCCTTAATTTACAATTAATCAATCTTAATTAATTACTTAATTAATTTATCTTAATTACTTAATTAATTATAATTAACTAACCTTAATCATTTATAAGTCTTAACCACTAATTAATTAACTATTAATTATAAATTAATCAATGTTTAATTACTTAATTAATTAACCCTAATTATTAAATTAAATAATTCTTAACTATAATTAATTAATCACAAATCACTTAATTAATTAATTTCTAATCATTTATTAAATAATTATTAATCATTTCTTTTAATTGAATAATTAATTATCAATTAATTATAATTATATAAATCTTAAACTACTTAATTAAAGTAATTCTTAATTATCAATTAATTAATCCATAATTAATTAATAATTTAATCTTAATAAATTAATTCAAAATTATTAATAAATTTCACCTTAATTACTTTATTAATTAAAGTAAACTTTAACCATAAAATCTTAATTAACTTCCAAAACAAATCAATTACTTTAATTACTTAAATTTATTACATATTTAAAACATTTCCAATTTGTTTAAAACTTTATTACCTTTTTAAAGTTAAATTTAAATGAATATAAATCATCTAAAAACTTAACCATCAAAATATAAAATACTTTAAATTAAAAAGTTTAACATTTCACAAAGTAGTTTAAATAAAATTTTAAAACTTAAAACAAATTTGAAAACCTTTTTAAAACATGACTTGTTTTGGGTTTCGACCGACCCAAACTCGAACACTCGAGTCCACCTTCTTCTTCCCTTCCTATTTCTTTAGCTAAGTTACAACTTAAATTCAAACTTCAAAAACAAAGAACAGGAAGGAGGCAACACACTTGGACCCAGGCACGAGCAGTAATACCCCGAGCCATACACGAGCCAAAACCCATTCAACTCGATCGTCGCTTCGAGTCACCACATCACCAACCTTCACTGACACGAACACTGACATGGTGCACGTGTACGTCGTGCCAACACCGCCGCCGCCAACGACATCTCGCGCAAGCCCCTCTTCGACCACTGACACATCTCCGACCTTCGACCATCCATTTCGCGAGCTAAAACTAAAAAAGAAGCTCAAACCCATCACCTAAACAGTACCTCGCCTGAAAATCCCTTCAACCCCACAATGCCGACCATCGATCGCCTCGAAATCACGGCCACATCACCGCAAGGTCTCCACGCTTCTGCTCCCAAAATCGTTCGCAACTCGATCCACTCAAAAATTCCCAGTCATGAAACTTTCGAACGCAACCAAAACACAGAGTAAAACCCTAGTTCCCCCAATTCCAAATTCCTCGATGAATGATTTCCACTTCCATGATTTTTCTTGGGTTCACCGATCACTATTACAACTACGCCCCAAAGCTCCAACCCTAAAATGCACCTAGTCATCAGAATTTGCCCAGAGAACAATTTCCGATCATCACAAAATTTCTACCCCAAATCCAAACTAAAAATCATAATTTTTATTTTAAAAATCATGCTTTCCAGAGTAGATTTAAGAAATAAAATTGATTTAACAAAATACAATACATGATTTTATCATGTTATTAATTTTCTTACTGTATCTCCTTAGTTTAAGAAGATTTTCAAACAAATTCTATTTGAATAAAATTTTAAATCTTAATTCATGTTTAAATAACAAACTGCATTTAAAGATTCAAGCTTAATAGTGTTTTGAAATGGAAATTTTGAACTTTGTGTTTAAATTTACTCAGTAACTTAACAATACAGAGAAGCATCAGGCAGTTTTAAACATACATATTTTAAAACAAAATAAACATAAAGATTTCATCTATATATATACATGCAAGACATCCAACATCACAGACAATCGCATGCACAAATTTATTTACTAAAATTTTCTGATTTAAAAATTTACTCACCTGTATTTATTTTTAAGCAGAGACCAAAATTTTAAATCCTGGAAAAAGAATGACTGCAGATTTTGACTTGGAATTGCTTGATGATGTTGCTTTCAACTTTAATCAACCAACACTTAAGATGGGAGAGAGCTTTGAATTTGCGTTTCAGAAATTTGATTTTTTCAGGAACCTTGATTTTTTCTGCAGATATTTCTATTGTATTCTATTTTGCAGTTTTGAAGCTTTGGAATGAGACTTGAATTCTTGTTTTATAATTTTTGGTTGAAGAGTAAAGATTGATCAATTTCTGATTTGTAAGTAGAGGAGTGATTTTTTTTCTTGCTTTAGAAAATGAGAATGAGAAAAAAATTAGATATAGAAGATGGAATAGCCTTTTATAGAAATAATTTTGTTTTATAAAAATTAAAGAAAATAAATTAAAAATTATGACACTTGTCATTACACAATGTTATTCTCTTAACACATGTTATTAGAGTGCTTTATAGTTTAACAAATGTAATCTTCATCCAAAAAGGATTTTTAAATGTTTTTATTAATTAATTTTCTAAATTTAAAATACATTTTTAATTTATATAAATCAATTCTTCTTAAAATAAATAAATATAAAACAAATTTTATATTCTAAATAAAATCATAGAAATACACTTTTAAAATCAAAGTATAATTTAAAATATAAATAACCCTATTTTGAAATTTCAATTTAACAATTCAAATTCAATAAAAAAATTCAAATTCAATTTAGAAATCAAATTTGATATGAACACAATTTTAACGAATCCATTTCCATTTGTATATATTAATTTTAATTAAAATCAATATGCACTTACAACCCAATTATTATTATTGCTTAAAATAACAATTTTATTAATCTTAATTAATTTATTAAAAAGATTATCACATTTAAATTGGGTTTGAAATTCCGGAATATCACATTCCTCCCCCCTTAAAAGAATTTCGTCCCCGAAATTTAAACAAAGAATAATCCAAAAAAATTCATTTTATTTCAACTATTCAAGCATACAAATCATCCATACATAAGAAATCAACAAACAAAACATCCAAACAACAATACATCCAATACAAACATCACTAGCTATCCGGACACATATCCGAATAAGCCTTCCTAAAACTATCCAGAGTCTCCCAGGTACAATCTTTGGGATCCTCACTCCACTGGACTTTAGCAAGCTTCACTATCTTGCTTCTGAGTTGCCTTTCGTCTTGATCAACAATTTGAATAGGTTGTCTGACAACTGATAAGTCCGGATCAACCTCTAAGTCTTCCTGCACAGCTGGCTCCACAATAAGAGATGGATCGTGCACATATTTCCGTAGGTGAGATATGTGGAAAACATTGTGAATTCCAGCCATCCGGACTGGCAATTCAATCCTGTATGGTACAGCACCAATCCTCTCGAGCACTCGGAACGGACCAATATATCTCGGTGCGAGCTTCCCTGTCTTCCCAAATCTTACTGCTCCTTTAACAGGGGAAACTTTGACAAAGACTAAATCACCAATCTCGAACTCCAATTGTCTTCGTCTTTTATCTGCATATTTCTTTTGACGATCCTGAGCAGTTCTCATTCTTTTCTTGATAAGCTCAACTTTAGAAAATGCTTCATGGATCAGATCTGGTCCAAGCACAAGACGGTCTTTTGACTCTATCCAACAGGCTGGGGATCTACACGGTCTTCCATACAGTGCTTCATAAGGAGCCATCTTGATACTTGCTTGGTAACTGTTATTATAAGAGAATTCCACTAGATGTAGATGGTCTTCCCACGATCCACCAAAATCCAATACACAGGCTCTCAGCATATCTTCTAGAATTCGATTAAGCCTCTCCGTCTGCCCATCTGTCTAGGGATGATATGCTGTACTTAATCTCAAACTTGTTCCCATAGCTGATTGCAAAGCCTCCCAGAATTTGCTGGTGAAGATAGGATCTCGATCACTTACTATACTAACTGGAACACCATGCAATCTGACCATCTCTCTTAAGAAAATATCTGCCAGAGAAGCTACAGTACGGGTTGCCTTAATTGGTATAAAATGGGCGCTTTTGGTTAGGCGATCAACAATCACCCATATTCCTTCATTCCCCTTCTTTGTTCTAGGCAAACCGTCGATGAAGTCCATCAAAATCATCTCCCACTTCCACATCGGGATCTCCAAAGGTTGTAACAAACCGGCTGGCTTCTGCTGATCTCCTTTAACTTGTTGGCAGATAGCACAACTATTAATGTAAGTAGTTACATCTTCCTTCATGCCCTTCCACCAAAAGACTCTCTTCATATCCTTATACATCTTCGAGATTCCTGGATGGATATTTAATCTGGAGTGATGACTCTCCGACAACACCTCCTGTCGTAGATCCCTATCATTCGAAACACAGATCCTTCCGTTGATCCTCAGTGTCCCTTGGTCATCAATCTCAAAACTAGGACACTGACCCTTCCTAACTCTCCTGATGATTCTTCTTAATTTACTATCAGATTCTTGCTCGCTCGAAATCCTTTCCAGAAGAGATGAAACCACTTCCAAAAGAGATAGAACTGCGATCCTGCTAAGAGCGCCTGCCACAACGTTCGTCTTTCCCAGGTTATACAGAATATCCAAATCATACGATGCCAAGAAATCGACCCATCGCTGCTGTCTTAGATTAAGATCTTTTTGAGAGAAAAGATATTTCAACGGTTTGTGATTCGTGAATAACTCGAAATTTTCTCCTAAAAGATAGTGCCTCCAGATCTTTAAAGCAAAAACAATGGACAACAGCTCTAGATCGTGCGTAGCGTAGTTCCTCTCACGTGGCTTCAATTGCCGAGTCGCATACGCAATTACCCTACCATTTTGCATTAGCACAACTCCCAATCCAACAATATAGGCATCAGTATACACTTCAAACTTGCTCTTCCCATCTGGAATAGCCAACACAGGTGCTCTTGTCAACCTTGCCTTTAGATTCTGAAAAGCCTTCTCACATTCAGGTGTCCACTTGAATTTAGCTCCCTTCCTTGTCAGCTTTGTTAGGTGAGAAGAGATCTTGGAATAATCCCCAATAAACTTCCTGTAGTAACCGGTCAATCCCAGAAAACTACAAACTTCTGTTGGTGTCCGACGCTGCTTCCACTCCAAAATAGTCTCAACTTTCGCTGGATCTATAGAGATTCCCTCACCAGAAACAATGTGGCACAAAAAATTTACTTCTGGTTTTCAAAAATGGCACTTAGAGAACTTCGCCTTCAGAACATGCCTTCTCAGAGTTTCCAATACTATTCTCAAGTGCTGCTTGTGCTCTTCTTCCGACTTAGAGTAAACCAAGATATCATCGATGAACACCAGAACGAACTTATTCCAAACATCTCTAAAGACTCGGTTCATCAAGTCTACAAAGTAGGCAGGAGCGTTGGTTAACCCGAAAGGCATAACCAACCACTCATAAAAACAATTAGGTCTCCTAAATGCCATTAAGGGAATACTGTCCTCAGCTACGCTTAACTGATGGAAACCTGATGCTAAATCCAACTGAGAAAAGACTGAAGCTCCATGAAGCTGGTCGAAGAGATCATCAATACGAGGAAGAGGATACTTATTTTGAATGGTCACTTTGTTCAATTCACAATAGTCTACACAGAACCTTAGTGACCCATCCGACTTGGTGACAAATACTGCAGCCGAACCCCAACAAGAAAAACTGGGCCTAATCAAACCCTTCTCCAACAGATCTTGAGTTTTCTTCACTAGTTCCTCCCTCTCCCTAGGAGCCATCCTCCTACTAGGTTGAATTACCGGTACTGCTCCAGGAACCAAATCTATACGAAACTCTATTTCTCGGTGCGGAGGCAAACACTTTACTTCCTCGAATACGTCTGAGAAATCCTGGACTACTTCAATTTCTTCAACCCCCTTTTGAGAAGTCTCAACTCCATGTAAAAGACTACTCAAGTGAATTCCAGAGTTATCACACATTACTCTGGAAATCCTACCCAGATCAGTTTCCAACGAAACTGTTCTCTCATCACAATTTAAGACAGTCTTATATTTATCAAGCCAATCCATCCCCAATATAAGGTCAAAACCCTTAAAATCCAACACATAAGGGTCACAAGAAAAACTATGGGATAGATAGGAGATTCTCAAATCCTTACAGATCCTATCTAATTTGGTTACCCCTCCTATAGGATTAGATACACAGATGGGATTGTCTACGGTACTAGTGGTAAGAAAGAACTTCTCTACAGATTCCAGAGAAATAAAACTCAAAGAAGCACCGGAATCAAACAAAACTTTAATATATTTGCCATCTAAAAGTAAGATACCTTCCAAAATTCCTTTGCCCTTAGATGAGCTTGATGGTGCACCTTCCAAATCAAATACTTTATTCTGCTGGACGTTATGAAGGAGCGGGCAATCTTTAATCATATGTCCCAGTTGATGGCAGTTGAAGCAAAGAGACTTCTGCACTAAAGCTGAACCTGGTCCACTATAATGCTGCCGTTGTTGCTGTTGCTGAGACCCTTTTCTGGGACACTTATTTGCCAGGCGATCTTCTTGCTGACAAATATAGCATTTGCGTGGTCCATTATTGTTTCCAGACTTCTTCTTGTTTTGCCTCTTCCAATGAGGATTGAATTTTCTTTTATTTGGGTTAGAAGAATTTCCTCCCGATGTAGCTACCCGCGCCACTGATCTTTTATTCGTCAAGTCCTTATATCTTAACGCCATATCAATTAGCTCCACAAAAGACCCTTTCAAATGTGCTATCATTCTTTCATGATACTCTAGCCTCAACCTTTGTACAAACATCTCGTTCTTTTTAAGAGGGGTGTCTATAAGTCCTGGACCATAGCAAGATAACTCGTTGAATTTAGTCTCGTACTCAGCTATAGTCATGTTTCCTTGTTTTAGATTCAGAAAATCCTGATAAAGATGAGTTCTTCCTGCAGCAGGCATGAACTTCTCCTCAAACAACTCCTTAAACTCTTGAGGACATCCTCCGAGACATTAGCTGTCACTGCATCCCACCAGGCTGCAGCACCACCTTGTAATTGCCAGGAAGCCATTACCCTCTTCTGCTCATCCGATAATTTCATGCCCTTAAAGATTTTCTCACACGAGCGAAGCCATGCTTGGACCTCTATTATAGTTTCTGACCCTTGGAATGATCTTCCTCCAAGATTAACGAAGTCCTTGCATAAAGCAGCAAAACTGACTGGAGATGGTACTGGATTAACAACCCCATTGCCAGTCTGTTCTCCCCTATTACTGGTTGATGTACTTCCAACAACGCTTCCCCTTCTGCCTCTTGAACTCATTCTGGCTATCTGAACAGGTAACCCAACCAATTTTAGATAAGGATATAGTTATAAGAAAATTACAAATATGCACTCTCAAGATAGATACTACTCCAGAGCCTAGGTGTTTCTCAACCTATGCTCTGATACCAACTGTGATGACCAGTCTTTCAATTCCCAGAAAGACGTATCATCAATAAGAAAAGAAAGAGATAGAAATAGAAAAGATAGAAAGAAAAGAACAACAATCATCAGAATCTCACAGCGGAAACGGAACAAAATATAATATTACACATATCCATTACATAGTTTTACATATCAGAGTATACAAAATAATACGACTTCATTACATCTGATATTTATAAGAGTTTGCCAAACCATACAACCCAAAAACACAACATCAAAGTGTCACTACAGCGGATAGAGATAGATAAATACGTCTGGACTCCAGCTCCAGCTTCCAAACCATTAGCCAATCCCAACCTAATCACTTGGCTACTCATAAAAAATTGAGTATCCAAGAGTTTATGAAAAACAAAATAAAGTCCGGGTCAGACATGGGTCTAGTGTGAGTAAACAAGTTAAAGTTGTTTAACTTTAAAATCATTTGAAAACAAAAGGGTATCACGTAAGACTCCCCACAAATAAATACGGGTAAGTTTTTACCTTACGCTAACCAAAGCATTTGATAGGAAATCCAGTGATATTATAATATGGTCTATGGTTTTCAAGTAAATAGAAAATAGCCGAAATTGTTACATTCATTAAATTCCAGCTACTTGCCACAAAAGTGGGTAATACAATCAAAACCGTAGGGTCTCGTAGGGAAAATGGGTTTCCATCAATGGCAGGGCTACTAGGGTACCGCCCGTCACAGTACGGGGCCTAGATCACCGTACCGAGGACCACTCCCGATCCCCTGCAACACAAGGCCAGAACCATTCCTTACTGGACAGTCCCGAACAAGACAACCCCGCAGTTGTGGCCAACAACCGCCCACACAGCCGAAATAATAAGGGACTTCTAGACAAGGCAAAATCTCGTCCTACTTGGACATGACCCACTTAGCCTTGCTGCACCTCCCCTGTTTTAGCCATTCCCGGTTGATGAGGCTTGAGGCTACAATTACCTTTACAGGAAACATTTTCTTAGAATGCTCATCGTCCACCTGACGATGTGCTGAAAGCATTCAATCCATACAAGTTCGTTCCGGGTTCGAACAAAACCGAAGGCATTATTTCGTTACACTCATTTTGGAATCACCCTCAGAGTTAACGACAATAATCCTTGCACTCTAAAACTCCATCTCGATCTTCACATGAGATGTCACAACCTAACGTTTAACTTGGATCTATGTGGTTTTCGGAAAATCAAATTTGATCCCCGATCCCGGTCTCATCGAAATCCAAACGTGTCTTAAAGGCCAAGTTGTTTAAAGATTTAAACAATTCAATTCAATTTTGAACATTGAATTCACACAGCATTATCCATAGATAATAACAAACGTCTATCACAGATATTTACAAAATCTCGTCACAGAATATCTCAGACTATCATCCAACAGATATCAACCAAATCCAGATATTCAATTCGAAACAATCATCCATAAGCAAGCATATCTCTAATTCATATTATAATTAATTTAATTAATTCAAATTAAATTAATTACTTAAGAATTAATCACTTTACCTTGCTTAACCAATCAATAATTAATTAATCACAATTATTTAATTAATTAATCACTTCTTAATTAACCTCATTATTAATTAATTAATCTTTAGTTAATTAATAATCCTTTAATTATTAATTAATAACTCCAATTATTAATTATTAAAAACTTGATTAAAAATTAATCTTTCCTTAATTGATTACTAATTAACCCTTAATTTACAATTAATCAATCTTAATTAATTACTTAATTAATTTATCTTAATTACTTAATTAATTATAATTAACTAACCTTAATCATTTAATTAATTTAAGTCTTAACCACTAATTAATTAACTATTAATTATAAATTAATTAATGTTTAATTATTTAATTAATTAACCCTAATTATTAAATTAAATAATTCTTAACTATTAATTAATTAATCACAAATCACTTAATTAATTAATTTCTAATCATTTATTAATTAATTATTAATCATTTATTTTAATTAAATAATTAATTATCAATTAATTATAATTATATAAATCTTTAACTACTTAATTAAAGTAATTCTTAATTATCAATTAATTAATAATTTAATCTTAATAAATTAATCAAATATTATTAATAAATTTCACTTTAATTACTTTATTAATTAAAGTAAACTTTAACCATAAAATCTTAATTAACTTCCAAAACAATTCAATTACTTTAATTACTTAAATTTATTACATATTTAAAACATTTCCAATTTGTTTAAAACTTAATTACCTTTTTAAAAGTTAAATTTAAATGAATATAAATCATCTTAAAACTTAACCATCAAAATATAAAATACTTTAAATTAAAAAGTTTAACATTTCACAAAGTAGTTTAAATAAAATTTTAAATTTTAAATTTTAAAACTAAAAACAAATTTGAAAACCTTTTTAAAACATTACTTGTTTTGGGTTTCGACCGACCCAAACTTGAACACTCGGGTCCACCTTCTTCTTCCCTTCCTATTTCTTTAGCTAAGTTACAACTTAAATTCAAACTTCAAAAACAAAGAACAGGAAGGAGGCAGCACACTTGGACCCAGGCACGAGCAGTAATACCCCGAGCCATACACGAGCCAAAACCCATTCAACTCGATCGTCGCTTCGAGTCACCACATCACCAACCTTCACTGACACGGTGCACGTGTACGTCGTGCCAACACCGCCGCCGCCACCAACGACATCGCGCGCAAGCCCCTCTTCGACCACTGACACATCTCCGACCTTCGACCATCCATTTTGCGAGCTAAAACTAAAAAAGAAGCTCAAACCCATCACCTGAACTGTACCTCGCCTGAAAATCCCTTCAACCCCACAATGCCGACCATCGATCGCCTCGAAATCACGGCCACATCACCGCAAGGTCTCCACGCTTCTGCTCATAAAATCGTTCGCAACTCGATCCACTCAAAAATTCCCAGTCACGAAACTTTCGAACGCAACCAAAACACAGAGTAAAACCTTAGTTCCCCCAATTCCAAATTCCTCGATGAATGATTTCCACTTTTATGATTTTTCTTGGGTTCACCGATCACTATTACAACTCCGCCCCAAAGCACCAACCCTAATATCCACCCAGTCACTAAAATTTGCCCAGAGAACAATTTTCGGTCATCACAAAATTTCTACCCCAAAACCAAACTAAAATCATAATTTTTATTTTAAAAATCATGCTTTCCAGAGTAGATTTAAGAAATAAAATTGATTCAACAAAATACAATACATGATTTTATCATGTTATTAATTTTCTTACTGTATCTCCTTAGTTTAAGAAGATTTTCAAACAATTTCTATTTGAATAAAACTTTAAATCTTAATTCATGTTTAAATAACAAACTGCATTTAAAGATTCAAGCTTAATAGTCTTTTGAAATGGAAATTTTGAACTTTGTGTTTAAATTTACTCAGTAACTTAAAAATACAGAGAAGCATCAGGCAGTTTTAAACGTACATATTTTAAAACCAAATAAACACAAAGATTTCATCTATATATATACATGCAAGACATCCAACATCACAGACAGTCACATGCACAAATTTATTTACTAAAATTTTTCGATTTAAAAAATTACTCACCTGTCTTTATTTTTAAGCAGAGACCAAAATTTTAAATCCTGGAAAAAGAATGACTGCAGATTTTGACTTGGAATTGCTTGATGATGTTGCTTTCAACTTTAATCAATCAGCACTTAAGATGGGAGAGAGCTTTGAATTTGCCTTTCAGAAATTTGATTTTTTCAGGAACCTTGATTTTTTTTTGCAGATTTTTCTGTTGTATTCTGTTTTGCAGTTTTGAAGCTTTAAAATGAGACTTGAATTCTTGTTTTAAAATTTTTGGTTGAAGAGTGAAGATTGATCAATTTCAGATTTGTAAGTAGAGGAGTGATTTTTTTCTTGCTTTAGAAAATGAGAATGAGAAAAAAAATTTAGATATAGAAGATGGAATAGCCTTCTATAGAAATAATTTTGTTTTATAGAAATTAAAGAAAATAAATTAAAAATTATGACACTTGTCATTACACAATGTTATTCTCTTAACACATGTTATTAGAGTGCTTTATAGTTTAACAAATGTAATCTTCATGCAAAAAGGATTTTTAAATGTTTTTATTAATTAATTTTCTAAATTTAAAATACATTTTTAATTTATATAAATCAATTCTTCTTAAAAGAAATAAATATAAAACAAATTTTATATTCTAAATAAAATCATAGAAATACACTTTTAAAATCAAAGTATAATTTAAAATATAAATAACCCTATTTTGAAATTTCAATTTAACAATTCAAATTCAATAAACAATTTCAAATTCAATTTATAAATCAAATTTGATATGAATACAATTTTAACAAATCCATTTCCATTTGTATATATTAATTTTAATTATAATCAATATACACTTACAACCCAATTATTATTATTGTTTAAAATAACAATTTTATTAATCTTAATTAATTTATTAAAAAGATTATCACATTTGAATTGTGTTTGAAATTCCGGAATAACACAGATGTACATTTAAATTTTATTTAAACGTAAAATATCTAATTTGGCTTAAATGAATTGAGGCCTAATATGAGGGCATGTGCGTTTGGCCATGAAAAGAGGAGATAGGCACGGATGACAATGGGATGAGTCCAAGGTCCGAATCCGGTAGACCCGCCCTACTTTGGCCCACCTATACTCACCCTATTGAGTCATCGGGGCGGGTTAACCCTTAACCGTTCTTGAGAGCTTCAGATCTAGGGTTGGGTCAGGGCTCGGCTGACCCACCCCAACCCGACCCACACTACTGTCATCTCATGAAGCTGCTTTATTCCTATAATAATGATTCGAGAATCTTCTTAAATATAATGCATAGATATTATAATGTTTTAATTAATAAGCTATAATTTTTTTACAGTATTTAGTTGCATCACTGATAATTATAAAATTACAGATGCATATTTTTTTGAACTATTATTGTAAAACTCATTTTTCATTATCTTCCCTTATCATTATTTATACATTTTTATTGTATTTGATATGTCATTTAATGAAAACAAATATAAATAAATATATGTACATAAATACTCAATTTTGAATCAATACATAAAGCCTCAACATGTCTTGGAGCGAGACGGTCTACCCTAACTTGACGGGTTTCAGGTTCGGGAAATTTTTTGGACCCACACTGGGTCTACGGGGTAAGTCTAGGGCGAGGTCTAAAATCTTCGGGGCGAGTCTAGGGCATAAAAAACCCGCTCCACTGCCAGTTCTAGAAATAGGCTTAGAATTTGATTCTAAAAATTGTGAAAATGGCTAAGGAAATGAAAGATATATTACCATCTTTAAGCCTATTCCTTTCGATGCTATTTAAATACCTCTTGACTTTTTTTCATGCTATTCTAATCTTGGGTTTCAGCCATCACTCCCCCTTTACCGTGGCTGAAATTCCTCGTCTCTCTTTCAAAATCCAAGCAAATCACAACACAAATTCAATAAAAAGGGAAAAAGGAAATAGGGAGTAACTTTCTTTAAGGGGTTGTGCCTTTTAGAAGTATTGATCTAGAATTCAAGTGGAGTATTATATGTTTAGCCTTCAAGGTTGCAATGACCCGGAATTTCACTGCTTTGATTAGCGAATATTTAATTAATTTTAAATATTCAATATATAGGTTTTATAATGAAAATAAATTCATTTTAATTAATTAATAATGATGGTAAAATAATTTTCAAATTTTTTCACCAAATTAAATAGTTCTTAGAAAAGCAAAAAATGTGACCGAAGAATGTTTTTCGAAATTGCAACCTTTCGACCTCGTAAAGTTATCGGTAACGTTGTTCATCTTTGTGCACCATATACACAGACATGTAAGAGTTAATTAGCTAAATAATAATATACTTAAGGATAGATTATCTTATGTTAATTTTGTTTAGCAAGTGATGTGATGATTCATAAATTTAAAAATAATAATCTTATATATATAAATGTATATATTCCTCCCATATCACATCTTAGATTATAATCATTAACCATCATTATCTCTTGTCACGTCTTAGCTTTAATTAACAATTATATATATAAGAAAGTGATGTGACCAAACATAATAATTATACATATAAGAGTGATGTGACTTGATACAATGATGAGATTTGATCTTACTTATAAAAAGTCCATATGCTTCATTATTTTTCCTCCTCTTTCCACTAATATTTTCTTCCTCATTTCGAGCTCAAAGGGAGTTTTACTTCTTTTGAAACCATGTGAAATTTGAATGGCTACAACATTCTAGTTGATCATCTTTTCATATTTCTATCATAGCTATGTCAAAACACCAATTCTTTACAAAGCAATTTTTTACTTAGAATTTCAAATCCAAAAATTACCCTTCTTCTTTTGATCATAACTTCTTCAGAACAAATCAAAAATGAGTGATTTTTATTTGAAATGATAAAGGAAAGAAATTCCTATTGCTTTACTTTTGACTACTTTTCCAAATTCCTTGAGTTGGTGGCCCAAAAGCAAGTGGCAAAATGACCTAATTTTGGGTTCATTTTTGACAAATCGATGATAACCCGAAGCTCCTCTACCTTCAAGCTACTACCACATCCACCCCCATACCTCTAGCCGAGCCTACACACACCCAGGCCAAGCCCATTTTGAGGGTTGCTAGCACCTAAAGCTTTCATCCTTCAAAGCTAGGGAGTCATCGACAAGTTTAGTTTAAGTTCGGTTAGCTTTTGTGGAAGTTTGGTGAGTAAACTACTCGTTTTTTTTATGAAAATGGTAACTTTATTTATGTCACTATGTATGGTGATTATATAATGTAGAAGTTTAATGATAATCATGTGGTTTGATTATGATTTGGATGGTTGATTTTAGCTTGATTTGGTTATGGAAATTGACGTTGTATTATAAAGTTAGTAAGCATGTAAATGGATGTACACTTGCAATTTATGATGAAGATGGTTGGTGTTAGCAGTATTTTGATTGTAAAACATGAGCTATTACATGAGGTTGGTAAACAAGTCAACTACTTTGTGTAATGCGACGGTTATGAGATCCGGTTGGAATCAAAGTTTGTTTTCGAAGTTTGAAGTTTTGAAATGGATTAAAGTTTTGTAACTTTATTTTTAAAGTTTTTTTTTAAAAAACTTTCTGAAGTATGTTTCAAATCTTGAAAAGGTAAGGGTTTGTGAAATGGTTCGCTAAGAATATGTTAGAGCGAACTGCACCCATAGCGATAGTCGCTATGGATGCAGTTCGGCAAAGGTTTGAATTTCTATTTCAAATTTATTTTATTTTGAAATTAGTTTACTAAGTTTTTAAACTTAATTAGTAAATGAATAAAGTTATAATATAATTAATTAATATAATTAATTAAAAGGTAACTAACACCTAGGTGGTAATTAAAAAGGTGGTTAGAGGTTAATCATCACTTAAGTTAAGTTAATGACTATCAATTGATTTATAAAGTTTTAATTAGTAATTAATGGGGTTAAGAAGTAATTAAGTGATTAATAATTATTTAATTAAGATTAATGGTTATTTATTTATTTATTTAATGGGTTATTAATTAATATTTAATTAATTAGGGTTTAACTCTTAAACAATTTGGTTTAACTTTAACCAAGTTGCGTTAGGAAGTTAATTAGTACTTAATTAAGTTCATTAAGCCTAATTAAAGTTTAATTATTATTTAATCTTGATTTAAATTGGATGAATTAATATTTAGTTAGGGTTTACGCTAATTAAATATACTTTTAACTTTTCAAAGGTGATTTTGAACTAAACAGAATATGCTTTAATTAATATTCTTTTTCAAGGTAAATTGATTCCATATCAAATGATCTCTGGTCCAGATCCTTAAGTAACCTATACAATTAGGAGAAATAAATGACATCTATTAGCAGAACAAAACACCATTCTGCTATAATGTAAGTGATTTGATTGTGTGAACATGTGTTAAGCAGAATAAATCTCTATTTTGCTACAAACTGATTGAATTTTTTGGACATCTATTTAGCAGGATAAATCACCATCCTGTTGTTATGTTATTTGAACTTGTATATGCCAACTGGTTATATTGACGTATTATTCCCTGATTGGATATGAACTATATTTACATATATGGTAGCTTATGTAGATGATCGTTAAGTGACTTGGGATTCGAATTGAAATTGAATGGTAACTTAAACTAGTACCATTGGAATTGCTACGTCTCTTTTTGAATTTGTAATATGTGTTTTGAACTAACTTAAATTCTTTGATCAATTTAGTTTATAGTTTATAAATGATTTCCAAGTTATGCTATTACGTTGTAAAGTTATTTATAAGTAATAACTTATTTACAAAAGGGTTTTTACTAAAGGGTTACTTTAAGTGTTTTACAAATGATATTTATGAAGGAGCATAAAAAGGTTTATATAAAGAGTTTTAAAAATAGGAAAAAGATTTATAAATCATTTCATAGATTTGGAAAGAGGTTTATAAATTAACTTAAAGGTTTATAAAAGTGGGTTATAACTTTATTTTGAAACTTATAAGTTAATTGAAATATGAGATGAGCTTTTAAAAGGAAATTTTTGATAAAGGATAAGAAAAATGTTTTATTTGAAAAAAATATTTGGTTATTTAATATGGTATTTGGAAAGAAGAAAACTTTGAAAACTTTGTATATATACTTATACTGATAAAATAAGTATATGATTTGTTTCAAGACATGAAAAGTAAAATGTTTTGTTAATATACTTAAAACACCGACATAAGTATATAAATGTTTCCCAAGTATAAAATGAAATGTAAGGGTTTTAGGAATAGTGTTTTGAAAAGATCTTGTGATTATGTTTTATAAAGTTGTTTATTAATTAAAGATAATTAAGAAAGGCTTAATCGGTCCTATATGGAAATTAAACCATAATGTATGTTTGTTTATTTGGTAGTTAAATAACCAACTATCAAATCTGGACAAAACGTAACTTTGGAAATATCCAGGAGATACACGAGAATTATATGATATAATTACCATCGAAGGTGCCATACTGTATGTATAAACTTGTTTCGTTCTTCTAGGACGAATGATGAGGAAATCCGTCCACAAATGGTTTGGAGGTAAACTCCGTTCTTGTCATTTGTCTGTTTATTTTCTAAATAACCGGGTTTGAGTTTACTGAAAATATCGAAAGTTGTTTGGAAGAGACCGAGATCGGATATGTTATCCGAAAACTACTCGATCCAACTCAAGCAATTCATAATGAAGACATCTTGAAGCATGGGATCGAAGACGGAGCCATTGAAGTGCAAGGGCTGCTTGCTACTAATCCTGAGGGTGGTTCCAAAATGGATGTAGTAGAAGTAGTGCCTTCGATTTGTCCTTATCCGGGAAAATTTGTATGGATGAATGCTAGCACTGCATTACTGCTTGGAGGGCAGTGTTAGCATTCCAAGATGGATTGCTATTTAGAAATGTAAAACGCAGCCTCAAGCCTCACAACAGGGTGGAATGGAAAAAGCAGGGAATACAGTAGAACTATGTGGTTAGCTACCATTAGGAGCGGTCAACCCATTCTAGATGTCTCTTTCCAAGTTGGTTTGTGCGCAAACACCATGGTAGTATAAGGCCTCAGTGTCAAGGGGGTGAGGTAATCTAGTCTACCATGTTAAAGGGGGAGTCGGCTCTATGTTAGCATCAATGCATTTTCTAGAGGTGTATCATCGGAAGGTAGTCCCTTACCTTGCCATTGTTGGAATCCAATCTCCAATACATGTCTTACATTTTTGATTGTAGAGGCTAGTATGTTTGGAATGTGAGATGCAAGCATTTCAGCTATTTCATCTATTTACTTTAAACCTAGACACTATGATAATACACTGGATTTTGATATAAAATGTTTTGGTTATTGTAAGGTATAAACCCATTCATTTTAATATGCGGTGTGGTCTTACAAGATACCCTTTGTGAAAAGTTTTCAAATATAGAAATCAGTTAAGTTGTTATTTGTTATTGAGTTTTACTCACGCTGGTTTACCAGACTGGCCCGAGCGTTATTCCATTTAATGCTTGAGTCAGACCGAGCATGTTTTTCTAGATTAGCTGGATACTTTGGAGCTGGAGAGGAGATTGATGGTCAAGACATATTCACGTATATTTTTCTTCCGTTGTATTAAAGAGTATGTATGTTTGTCAATGTAAGGACAAGTTTCTATAACTATCCAAATTTAGGATAAGTCTTGTGCACACTGATGTTATATGAATAAAAATGTTTCCATTTTGTAAAGATCATTATTGTTTTATATATGATTCGCTGCGTTGTGAGATTCTATGTTATTTAGTTTTCTTCTATCTTCTTCCTTCTTCTTTCACCTTAACAAATCGGTATTTCCAGCACTTGAATGTTTGGCATGTGATACAGTGGACGTTTTAGCATCGATTTTCAAGGGTCGAAAATCTGGTTCGTTACAAAGGTATTCTCTTGGGAAATAGCAATGGATCATCTTTGATTTACAAATTCTTGTAATTATTTATAATTGATTATTACATGCTTTTATTTATTTAATTTATCCATTATCATGATTCCTTATACATATATGTCGTCGACATGAGACGGAAAATTTGAACATATGTATGTATATGTTTTTGATTAAAATAATGTTATGTTTATATATATGTTTGGAGACATAATTTTGTTAAAGAAATCGTAATTGTGTTTTTTTAATTTTAATTTTAACAATAGTTGAAAATAAGTTTTATTTGGTTAATTTTAAAGGTGTTACTATTTATATTAGCCAAATACTCACTAATGCCAATTAAATATTTAACGAAATTAAATCATAAAAATTACTTTATACGCTTACCTTAAATTTTAAAGAGGATTTAGAAGTAAACACATAGAAATAATATGGAATGTAAATCTCAAACACAATTATTTTTCATCCTCTCAACCATCAGTTAGTGAAAAAATGAGATGAAAAAATAAGTAAAAATATTTCATCGATCCATACTAGTAGTTGATGTGTTAAGGTATCTAATTGTATTTAGAATATGCATGGAAATCAATATATTTTTACTCTGTTAATATTTTAGGGAATGATAATGATAACTAAATATATATGACTATATCAGACTACTTTTTATTGCTACTAGTTTAAATGTACTTTATTCTTTTCTGTAACAACCCACTATTTTGGACTATTCGCATCCGCACATGTCGAACTTGAATAATTCAAAATACCGAATTGTTAATTTAAATTTGGCAAAACTGAACATATACAGTAAATAAATAATCACAGAATCACAGACACATAGTAATAATATGCAGCGGAAGCAAAAAAAGATAGTAGTTCATGAAGCTACTATATATATAACAGAGTTAAATAAGTTACAATAGAAGTCTCGAATACAATATTCAAATACAAGAATCAGAATACATCATTGAAATCAACTGAATATCTGATAGCTGGATAGATAGCCGGATCTCCAAGCGATGCTCCAACTCCAAGGTGAGTCTCAAAAGCTGAACCATTCAGTCTGACCCGAGCGTAAAGCAAAACACAAAACACTCGAGTCAGGATTAACATTCTTATATCAATAAATTCAACTCAAGTGAAATAACAACTGAAATACAAGTAACTCAAAGGACGTTGGAATAACCGTCCTCTAAGGATCCATTAAAATATCTACTATGTAGTAATATACGCTAAATAGATAATGTCTATCGGTAATATAAATATCATAATAGTGTTAAGGCGTTACCATTATTCCCCTTAACACATTTTATATAAGCGTTATAGTCTATACAACACTGTAAACTCCACCGTAAACTGGTCGGATATCAGGGAGTACTCCATAGGTATAACACAAAACAAATTCGTAGTGGTCGCGTATATAAGGATACAAGTATGACAAGGCACATGAGGCAATACCCAAGGTAGTGAAACTACTGTTTGTCTGATCCGGACTGGTGAAAACGCATCGCCGCAACGATCGCAACACCGCGAAACAACACTCCCAAAATACAAGGGTGCACCAATCAATAACAAGTAATGAGTAGTTTACGAAGAAGTGTGTTCGCTCGAGGTGGCTAACCCCATTTGGCCCGGCACGGCTCCTGTTTTAGTCATTTCCAATTTGACACAAGTGTCAAGGCTATCCATTATCGTTCTCTTTCTTCAGTCATCACGTACATCATTCCAACCACTTCATTCTGGATCATCACTCCACGTATAGTTATTAAAGTGGTTTTCAGTTTAGACAGAGAGTATGTCCATAACCGATTCCGGTCTCTTTAATAACTTTCATAATTATTACACCGATTAGTCGTTTAGAAAATTTCAAACCAAATCAAATTCAATTTCAATTAAATTTGTAAATCATTATTCCATTGGTCATTCTGTATCAATTTTTCATAATTTACGTTTCAAAACTTTTAACTTACCATTTCAAATCTTATAATTCAATTTCAATTTTTATTTTAAAACAATCCAAATATTGATTCAAGTTCATATATCAGTTTCATTCCGTAATCATTTAAATTAATTTAATTTAACCTTCAAAGCAGTTTAAATTCATTAATTGATTTTATTCAATATATGTTAAGTTAACTTATCATTCAAAACAACTTCTATTAAATTTCCAATTCATTAAATCAATTACTTAAGTACAACTCCATTATATCAAAACTTCCAAATTTAATTAAATTAGATTCGTCAAATCAAATTCTTAATTTACAAGTCTTATATTTTCAACACATAAATCATCTTTTATTTCTTGTTAAAGAAAAACAATTTAATTTATTTACTTACTTAAATAAATTTTCAAAACTTAATTAATAAAGAATCTCAATTTCAATTATTTACGAAGTTCAAATTCACTTATTCAAAAGTTCAATTTCTCTTATCAAAGAATTCAAATTTTTATTTAATTATCAAATAATCCGATCTTATTTCACTATTAAATATTTTCAAAACTTAATTATTAAATAATTTCAAAACATAATAATTTCAAACTTAATTATAAATTCAAACTTAATTATTAAATCATTTCAAACTCAATCAAATGAATAATTCCCAATTTTATTGTCAAATAATTTATTTTAATAACAACATTCTTCCAATAACAACTATGTTAATATTCTTGTTTCAGAATTTTTTTTTAAATGTTAACATTTTCTTTCATTAAATTCAAATTCCAACTTCATTTCAAAACTTATTATTTATTCAAATGAAATCTTTTTTTTATTTTAAATCCAATTATTGGCCAATCGGTTTATTTAATTCTCTATCCTGGGTCAAGTTCATTTGGGTATTTATCATTTCAACCCGGTTCCAATTCAATTCAAAAGCCAAATCATAGCAAAGGGAACTTGCAGTGTGATAACTGGAATGGTGTCAAAGTAAATAAACAAACAATAGCAACCACCAATAACAATCCAATAGTTAATTTAAATAATCCCGAAATAATCGTATTAATTCACATTGTTGTTTTTGCAAATTAATATAATTATTTTAGAATCTACACTATCATTTCATGTAGATTAAAGATTGTTACACTATTATTTATATGGTTCTTCACTTGATATCTATTATTTGGTTTCATACTACATCAATTTAAACAACATATAAATGGTTCAAGGTGTAATTAACACTATTTCTACGTGTCAATTTAATTAACATTTAAAAGGGTCAAATTTCACTAATCAATATTCAATAGATAAATCCATTTTAAATTATTAACTATCCTATATCAAATTAAAATTTCATATTAGTTATCACTTTAACATTAACAATAACATCCAATTTCAACATCACATAACAATCATTTATCAACCAAACTTGTATAAACAACACATAATGGTGTCGGATGTTACAGGTGAACTGATACAGGTAATAACAGTGTAATAACTAACAGCAGTATATTTCATTTGTCATTTCAATTGAAATGAGATTTAATAAATAAAAGAACATTAATCGTGAGTGATTTCTCACCTTTCAAGGCTATAGATTTTTGACAAAGAAACGAGCTACGAATCCCAAAGCAACGCTAGATGGATACGATTCGATGGAGAAAATAGGCACGATGGACAAATCTGATAACAAGAATTGACGGAATCAAATTAGAATCGGATTGATGAAGATAATTGGTACAAGTGATCTTATATATAACTATAATTATTTACATATAAAAGAAATCACGTTCTAAATTCAAATACATTTAAAATTTAAAACATATGTATGTATTTCAAAGTCATAGTTTTTTTTCTTATTCTTTTTTTTCAAAACACATTAAATAAATTCAAAGCTTCTACAAATATTTCAAAATCAAGATATCAACATATATAGATTATCAGTATATTCAAAATCAACATTATAAAACGCACATTACAACAAGTATCATCAATATATATAATCTAAAACATATTATATGTGAAGCTTACTTATATACATATAAAGTACGTAAACATATTATACAATTTCTGTAACCTGTAGGTCAGTACATAACTACATATTTTATAACCTGTATAGACCCATTCCTATTCTATGAAATGAATAGAGCTATCAGCCTCCACTTTATAAGTTACTATGTATATAAAATAATATTTTAATGTCATCACTTCCTTTATAATAGCAACATTCATATGTTATTTCATCAAACATATATATTTAATTATTGTATAGTACATACTTGTACAAGAACAAATCTATAACTTCAAAACTCAACAGACCCTGTATATCAACTAATGTATACCCATATATACACGTATGAATCATGCAAAAGCATTCGAAATACAACTACAATATGATGTAGTATAATAAAATTTATTATAATATAGTATAGTTTCAAAAAACTCATATGTACATAAAACAACATATAAATACAAACCACTATTTAAAATAAAACATTCAACGCATTCGTCAACTTGAAACCAAACGCAAATACTAGCAGACTAGGTTTGTATGAAAAATTACATATATTTTACCTTATAGAGAAGAGGAGAGATGCACGTGAGGAAAGAAAACAACGAACTCGAGAAGAGAAGAGAGTTGAGTTACACGCAGATGTGGTAGAAGCTCGTTTGGTAGTTGAGTTCGGCTGAGGTGGAGAGGAGGACTTCGGCCGTGGGAGGTGCTGGTGGTGAAGTGGAAGGCTGGTTGGGCGTGGGTGGTTGCTAGTATGGAGGTTGGCTTCCACGGCTTCGTTGAAGGAGAAGTTCGGCCAATGGGAAAGGAGCATGGCTGGTTAGCTTCGGCTGCCACTAGATGTGGCTTAGGCTCAAATTGGCGGAGGGGACAAGGTCGAGTCGGTCAGGGGACATGGGTGTTGTTGGCGATGACGTGGAGTTTCGGCAAGCTGTGGACGTGGGTTGGTTGTTAGGCACGGTAGTTGGTTGCCGCGTTCAGGTGGGAAGATGGTTCTAAGGGTGGATCTTGGCAAGAAGAGGTGGACATGAGTGTTTCAGGCATCAACAGGGATGCTCTATGTAGATATATATTCAAATTATTTTCTTCTTCCAGGTGGAGAAGACCAAGAGCAGAGCACTTGAAATGAAAATGAAAGTTTGGATGGGCAAAATCTATAGATGAAAGGTTTATAAAGTAATAAAACAGTGTAATCTTTATTTTAAAGAAGACAAGGAATCACATGAAAGATGGAATTGCAGAAGAGAATATATTATTGAATGGGAAAGCAAAGTTACGCATGATTTCAGGAATTTATTAAAAGCTAGAACCTTAAAGAACGAAGAGACCCAAAATTGACGCGCCGGTAATTAATAAATTGAAGGGGTGGGATGCCAGCTATTAATTTCAGGTAACCCAATTTAATGCAATTTATTAGTTTGCTTGGGCCGCACATTCACAATTTGAAACAGTGGGACGATGGAAAGTCACAAATTGGTACCGTTACAACAGAACGTTATTATCATTTCCGTCGCGTATCGGATCTCAAAACACAGAGATAAATATACTGCAGAGATCAGTACGACGAGACGATCAAAGCGGTATACAGATATCAGTGGTACGGAAAAAAAAATTCGAAATTTTCTACTAGCGGAAAATGCATGAAAAACACAGAAATAAGATCGACGGAGCTGAAGATGTCCGAATTTGGAAAAACGAAAATTGACGACTTGCTCAGAAGATGATTTAGAATTTTTCTATGTAAAAATATTTAGGTTTCGAAAATGTTTTATTTTCATCGCTTTTTAATTGATTAAATTGAAGTAAATTTACGCACAAATAAACTTCATATTTTCGGACGAAAATATACCTGTTGCTATTTTTAATTGGACGCATTCCAAATATCAAATTTATATTTCAAAATTTTATTGATTAAAATTTTATTGTATTGTTTACAAAGTCTCAAATTTCAATTTAATATAAAATAAATAAAAATAAAAATTATCGAAAATTCATGGGGCGTTACATTCTCCTCCACTCAGAACTTTTCGTCCTCGAAAAGGAAGGAGGTAGGAGAATAGAAACAACTAGAAAGATAGTAGATTTGAATTACAAAATAAACAATTAATTCAAACCATACAAATTTCAATTAAATTGATTAATACTTAATAATTGATTTCAAATTCAAGTATTTCATTAAGTTGACTTAATTTCAAATTATTTATATTTGATACAAAAGGTTCCTTGCAAAACAAAAATTAAATTTAAATTCAATTAGTTCAAGATATTTCATTAAGTTGATTAATTCCCTCAAAACAGAATTTATTTTATTTATCTCATTTATTATTCTATTAACTTATTATTCCAATTATCCCTATTAACGTTTTATAATTAAAATTAAGTGTATAACATTTTATACGTACACAAATTTTATTTAAAAAGACAATTTATATTGTATATTATCCAATTACCTTAAATTAACAAATTTCAAAATCATAAATTTGAATAGTCATTTATTATAATCATACATTATTTGACAAATTTAATTCTTCTTATTCCAAATTATTATTAAATTTACTCCACTTAATATCCTATCACATATATTAAGTATATTTACTTATAATAACCACACAAATTTATTTATTCATTCCTTCAACATCATTTTATACGGTATAATATTCAATTACATAGTTAACTTTTGAAAATTTAGGTAAGTTATATAGAATGAAATTGAGTATTATCCAAACAAAATTTTACAGTTTAATTATTCAGGCTTAAATTTTTATTCAAAACTTCAATTTCATTTTATAATTGAAATTATCCTTTAACATAAATTTTAGGAATTAAATTTTCAAGTAGCTTCAAATTTATTTAGTGGTATATATGTGTGTGTGTGTATATATATATATATATATGATACATCAAATTAGATTTAAATCATATATCAATATATATTACAAAACAAATCATACTTTAAGAAATTCAAATCAATTTATTTTTCAAACAAACTGTAGCAAAGCACTAGAATAGTCTCTCCACTTCTAAACTCGAAAATTAATCTCGATGATGCGGCCGCCATCACCGAAATTATTTTCCAGCGACAAAAGAGAGGAGCGCCGATTTAAACAGTTAAATTCTTTGAAACGGTTTCTATTTGAAAATATTTAAATAATATACACATTAAAACTTTAAAACCATAGTTCGAAATTATCGGAAATTAAATCCTCAGATTCTAATTTAAATTCACTTCAAATTCCAATCAAATTTATACCCAAGTTTACAAATTCATTTATTTATATTATGAAATAGTCAGTGGTTTATAAAACAATAAATGAAATTTAAATATTATCATTTTGGACAACAATTCATTAACAATTTAATTTTAGAAAAATTTATAATATAATCATACAAAACTATTTTATTTACCAAATTTGAAAATAATATTGTGTCAGTTCGCTCTGTTCAAGTGTTTTGGAAATCCTATCAATATCATTGATCAGATGAATCGATCGGAAACCCAAATCACATCAACAACTCTAACAACACAACATATATATAAAACGTTTTTAATATTAATTTATAAATACACTTCCTTGCTCAACGATACAATAATGGATTTCAAAGCAAGGATAGAGATTCAAATTCAAGGGCTCAAATTAAAGAGAATTCTGATTCGAATATAAGTTCGAAACATAGATAAGATGATTTAAATAACAAAATCGGAAGATGGATAAATTTATATACATCGCGGGCAACCCTAACCGGGTCGACCGAGACTTCATAGAATAAGATCGATGCCGAATTCTAAGGCAAATCAACATCAGTTTTCAAGGGATTGAATTAAGGTATAACTAATGATACGAGCATCTAAACCGAGGAAATAAAAATCTCCGATAAATCAATGCTTATTGTAAAGGAGTTTCACCCCTTTACAAATTCTTCGAAGTTTGGAGAGACCGCCGATTCATTATAAGGGTCATTCGAAGTGGAGTTATGACATGCTTCAGAATTGAAAGAAGACGAATAGCGAGGGACTCGAATGAATTTTGGAACCGAGGGAACGTTCCAAAATCCAAAGGAATTAATCAAAAGGAAGAGATTCAAACTCGAATGAGAGTGATTCTGTAAATACATTTACCCTATATGCTAAGTTTTGCTTAGAGCTACCAAAGCTCTGATACCAACTATAACAACCCGCTATTTTGGACTTTTCGCATCCGCACATGTCGGACTTGAATAATTCAAAATACCGAATTGTTAATTTAAATTTGGCAAAACTGAACATATACAGTAAATAAATAATCACAGAATCACAGACACAGAGTAAAAATGTGCAGTGGAAGCAAAAAAAGATAGTAGTTCATGAAGCTACTATATATATAACAGAGTTAAATAAGTTACAACAGAAGTCTCGAATATAGTATTCAAATACAAGAATCGGAATACATCACTGAAATCAACTGAATATCTGAAAGCTGGATAGATAGCCGGATCTCCAAGCGAAGCTCCAACTCCAAGGTGAGTCTCAAAAGCTGAACCACTCAGTCTGACCCAAGCGTAAAGCAAAACACAAAACACTCGAGTCAGGATTAACATTCTTATATCAATAAATTCAACTCAAGTGAAATAATAACTGAAATACAAGTAACTCAAAGGACGTTGGAATAACCGTCCTCTAAGAATCCGTTAAACTATCTACTATGTAGTAATATACACTAAATAGATAATGTATATCAGTAATATAAATATCACAATAGTGTTAAGGCGTTACTATTATTCCTCTTAACACATTTTATATAAGCGTTATAGTCTATACAGCACTGTAAACTCCACCGTAAACTGGTGGGATATCAAGGAGTACTCCATAGGTATAACACAAAACAAATTCGTAGTGGTTGCGTATATAGAGATACAAGTATGACAAGGCACATGAGGCAATACCCAAGGCAGTGAAACTACCGTTTGCCTGATCCGGACTGGTGAAAATGCATCGCCGCAACGATCGCAACACCGCGAAACAACACTCCCAAAATACGAGGGTGCACCAATCAATAACAAGTAATGAGTAGTTAACGAAGAAGTGTGTTCGCTCGAGGTGACTAACTCCATTTGGCCCGGCACGACTCCTGTTTTAGTCATTTCCAATTTGACACAAGTGTCAAGGCTATCCATTATCGTTCTCTTTCTTCAATCATCACGTACATCATTCCAACCACTTCATTCTGGATCATCACTCCGCGTATAGTTATTAAAGTGGTTTTCGGTTTAGACAGAGAGTATGTCCATAACCGATTCCGGTCTCTTTAATAACTTTATTATTACACCGGTTGGTCGTTTAGAAAATTTCAAACCAAATCAAATTCAATTTCAATTAAATTTGTAAATCATTATTGCATTGGTCATTCTGTATCAATTTTTCATAATTTACGTTTCAAAACTTTCAACTTACCGTTTCAAATCTTATAATTCAATTTCAATTTTTATTTTAAAACAATCCAAATATTGATTCAAGTTCGTATATCAGTTTCATTCCGTAATCATTTAAATTGATTTAATTTAACCTTCAAAGCAGTTTAAATTCGTTAATCGATTTTATTCAATATTTGTTAAGTTAATTTATCATTCAAAACAACTTCTATTAAATTTCCAATTCATTATATCAATTACTTAAGTACAACTCCATTATATCAAAACTTCCAAATTTAATTAAATTACATTCGTCAAATCAAATTCTTAATTTACAAGTCTTATATTTTGAACACATAAATCATCTTTTATTTCTTGTTAAAGAAAAACAATTTCATTTATTTACTTAAATAAATTTTCAAAACTTAATTAATAAAGAATCTCAATTTCAATTATTTACGAAGTTCGAATTCACTTATTCAAAAGTTCAATTTCTCTTATCAAAGAATTCAAAATTTTATTTAATTATCAAATAATCCGATCTTATTTAATTATTAAATATTTTCAAAACTTAATTATTAAATAATTTCAAAACTTAATTATTAAATAATTTCAAAACTTAATAATTTCAAACTTAATTATGAATTCAAACTTAATTATTAAATCATTTCAAACTCAATCAAATGAATAATTCCCAATTTTATTGTCAAATAATTTATTATAAAAACAACGTTCTTCCAATAACAACTATGTTAATATTCTTGTTTCAGAATTTTTTTTAAATATTAACATTTCCTTTCATTAAATTCAAATTCCAACTTCATTTCAAAACTTATTATTTATTCAAATGAAATCTTTTTTTTATATTTTTAAATCCAATTATTGACCAATCGGTTTATTTAATTCTCTATCCTAGGTCAAGTTCATTTGGGTATTTATTATTTCAGCCCGGTTCCAATTCAATTCAAAAACCAAATCATAGCAAATGGAACTTGCAGTGTGATAACTGGGATGGTGTCAAAGTAAATAAACAAAGAATAGCAACCATCAATAACAATCCAATAGTTAATTCAAATAATCCCGAAATAATCGTATTAATTCACATTGTTGTTTGTGCAAATTAATATAATTATTTCTAGAATCTACACTATCATTTCATATAGATTAAAGATTGTTACGCTATTATTTATACGGTTCTTCACTTGATATCTATTATTCAGTTTCATACTACATCAATTTAAACAACATACATTTAAATGGTTCAAGGTGTAATTAACACTATTTCTACGTGTCGATTTAATTAACATTTAAAAGGGTCAAATTTAACTAATCAATATTCAACAGATAAATTCATTTTAAATTGTTAACTATCCTATATCAAATAAAATTTTCATATTAATTATCACTTTAACATTAACAATAACATCCAATTTCAACATCATATAACAATCATTTATCAACCAAACTTGTATAAACAACACATAATGGTGTCGGATGTTACAGGTGAACTGATACAGGTAATAATAGTGTAATAACTAATGGCAGCATATTTCATTTGTCGTTTCAATTGAAATCAGATTTAATAAATAAAAGAACATTAATCGTGAGTGATTGCTCACCTTTCGAGGCTATATATTTTTGACAAAGAAACGAGCTACGAATCCCAAAGCAACGCTAGATGGATACGATTCGATAGAGAAAATAGGCATGTTGGACAAATCTGATAACAGGAATTGACGGAATCAAATTAGAATCGGATTGATGAAGATAATTGGTACAAGTGATCTTATATATAACTATAATTATTCACATATAAAAGAAATCACGTTCTAAATTCAAGTACATTTAAAATTTAAAACATATGTATGTATTTCAAAGTCATAGTTTTTTTTTCATTTTTTTTTTCAAAACACATTAAATAAATTCAAAGCTTCTACAAATATTTCAAAATCAAGATATCAACATATATAGATTATCAGTATATTCAAAATCAACATTATAAAACCCACATTACAACAAGTATCATCAATATATATAATCTGAAACATATTATATGTGAAGCTTACTTATATACATATAAAGTACATAAACATATTATACAATTTCTGTAACCTGTAGTTCAGTACATAACTACATATTTTATAACCTGTATAGACCCATTTCTATTCTATGAAATGAATAGAGCTATCAGCCTCCACTTTATAAGTTACTATGTATATAAAATAATATTTTAATGCCATCACTTCCTTTATAACAACAACATTCATATGTTATTTCATCAAACATATATATTTAATTACTGTATAGTACAAACTTGTACAAGAACAAATCTATAACTTCAAAACTCAACAGACCTTGTATATCGACTAATGTATACCCATATATACACGTACGAATCATGCAAAAGCATTCGAAATACAACTATAATATGATGTAGTATAATAAAAGTTATTATAATATAGTATAGTTTCGAAAAACTCATATGTACAAAAAACAACATATAAATACGAACCACTATTTAAAATAAAACACTCAGCGCATTCGTCCACTTGAAACCGAACTCAAATACCAGCAGGCTATGTTTGTATGAACAATTACATATATGTTACCTTATAGAGAAGAGGATAGATGCACGTGAGGAAAGAAAACAGTGAACTCGAGAAGAGAAGAGAGTTGAGTTACACGGAGCTGTGGTAGAAGCTCGTTTCGTAGTTGAGTTCGGCTGAGGTGGAGAGGAGGACTTCGGCCGTAGGAGGTGCTGGTGGTGAAGTGGAAGGCTGGTCGGGCGTGGGTGGTTGCTAGTATGGAGGTTGGCTGCCGCGGCTTCGTTGAAGGAGAAGCTCGGCCAATGGGAAAGGAGCATGGCTAGTTAGCTTCGGCTTCCACTAGATGTGGCTTAGGCTCGAATTGGGCGGAGGGGACAAGGTCGAGTCAGTCGGGCGACATGGGTGTTGTTGGCGATGACGTGGAGTTTCGGCAAGCTGTGGACGTGGGTTGGTTGTTAGGCACGGTGGTTGGTTACCGCGTTCAGGTGGGAAGATGGTTCTAAGGGTGGATCTTGGCAAGAAGAGGTGGACATGAGTGTTTCAGGCATCAATAGGGATGCTCTATGTTGATATATATTCAAATTATTTTCTTCTTCCAGATGGAGAAGACCAAGAGCATAGCACTTGAAATGAAAATGAAAGTTTGGATGGGCAAAATCTGTAGAGGAAAGGTTTATAAAGTAATAAAACAATGTAACCTTTATTTTAAAGAAGACTGGGAATCACAGAAGAGAATATATTTTTGAATGGGAAAGCAAAGTTACGCATGATTTCGGGAATTTATTAAAAGCTAGAACGGTAAAGAACGAAGAGACCCAAAATTTACGCGCCGGCAATTAATAAATTGAAGGGGTGGGATGCCAGCTATCAATTTCAAGTAACCCAATTTAATGCAATTTATTAGTTTGCTTGGGCTGCGCATTCACAATTTGAAATGGTGGGACGATGGAAAGTCACAAATTGGTACCGTTACAACAGAACGTTATTATCGTTTCCGTCGCGTGTCGGATCTGAAAACACAGAGATAAATATACTACAGAGATCAGTACGACGGGACGATCAAAGCGGTATACAGATATCAGTGGTACAAAAAAATTCGAAATTTTCTACTAGCGGAAAATGCATGAAAAACACAGAAAATAAGATCGACGGAGCTGAAGATGTCCGAATTTGGAAAAATGAAAATTGACGTCTTACTTAGAAGATGATTTAGAATTTTTCTATGTAAAAATATTTAGCTTTCGAAAACGTTTTATTTTCATCGTTTTTTAATTGATTAAATTGAAGTAAATTTACGCACGAAATAAATTTCATATTTTCGGACGAAAATTTACCTATTGCTATGTTTAATTAGACGCATTCCAAATATAAAATTTATATTTCAAAATTTTATTGCTTAAAATTTTATTGTATTGTTTACAAATTCTCAAATTTCAATTTAATATAAAATAAATAAAAATAAAAATTATCGAAAATTCACGGGTCGTTACATTTTCTTAGGGATAATATATTCTTGATTGAAGCAGCGACGAATGTTCTTTGCTTTGTTTTATGATAGTACTAAATTTGAGCTGATAATTACTTCTTACTATGTCAGTCATATTTAAGGTTATATAATTTCGAAAACACTAAAATCTACACATGATTAAAGTCGATGACACCATTATTGTAACGACTCTAATTTTGATCAACATTATTTAGGACATTTAATTAGATAAACTAAATAAAATAGTGTAAATGGTTAAGGAAATTGAGATTTGTAAAACTTTAAGGTAGTCATGCCTAATTAACTAATGGACAAAAGGGAATTAACAAGAAATAAGGAAGGGTAAAAGACAAGGGCAAAATAGGAATAGGTTATATTCTTATACCTTAAACCCTCATGCCATTTTCATTTTCCATGTTCACAACCAAAATTAAACCAAGTAAGGCCGATCACTATTAAAAGAAGATGAATGGGAAGATAAGCAAGAATCAAAAGGAAGAAGCTTAATCAAATTCATTCAAAATCAAATCTCAAACTCCTTAACAAGAAGCTAAGGTGAATAATAGATTTCATCTCATATTTCTTATTTTCGATTCTAGATTAGATCCAAATATGCTTTGCAAAGTATTATGCCACTTTTTGAATGTTAAATAGAGATATATGCCTGTTGATGAATTTTGTTGTTTCATATAGATTTTATGATAAGTTTTAGTTTGAAAACCTATCAAATGACATCCAAATGTCTTGCGATTTTGATATGAGATCAAAATAATAAGTTAGAGATGAGTTTCAAGTTTCATAATTTTCTGAATTAATGTGGATTTATTATGAATTTTCTAGTGAAGAAAATGATTAAATTGGGTTTAAATTAATTACGGCTATTATATGTTAGTTTTGGGTCAGAAATTTAAATATGTTATAAAAAATATTAAAATTAATTTATGGGAATTTTTGGAGAATTTTCTTAAGCATTTTATTAAAGATATATAATTATTTAAGGTATGGGACTTAATTGTTTTATATGTTCATAAAAGGGGAAGTGGCTATTTGTAAATGTTTTAATTTGTTAAATTTTGAAATTTGGCAGCACTTTTAGAATTTTTTTTGTAAAAGTATGCAACAAATTATATGTTGGAAAATAAGACAAGTTAGTTGGGAAGAAGTTGCTTTAAAAGGTTAAAAATTGCTTTATAAGGTTTTAATGCTTCGCCCTTTATAGAAGCTACCTTTCGACCTCATACAGCTGCCTCCATCTACGTCGAAACCAATACTCATGGTATCAGCCTTAGTACATAGTGGATTGGAGTTAGGCGAAAGGTATGGAGTCGAAACAAGATTTGGAAGGGGTTGAAGTAGCTTTGGTAAACTTAGAACCATTTTGGTTATAAATGAGGCTTTCGAAGGAAACAACTTTCGACTTGGTCAAATATTTTAAAGAAAAGAGCTTTCGAAAGAGATTGCCGCCTTTGTTTTAAAGAATAAGCTTTCAAAGGGGTCGAACCCCTACTGCCGCTTTCTACCTTTCGAAGCAATTCCTTCGAAAGGGTCCTTTTGTTTTAAACCTTGAAGCTGCTTCTCCATGCTTTCGAAGGGGTTGGTTTCAACACCATCCACTTTCTTTTATTTCGAAAAAATGCTTTCGTAAAAGATGCTTTTGTCGCAGTTCTTTTAAGACTCTTTAATATATTGAAAGTTAAACCCAAAGGTTTTGAAAGGAATGATTTTAAATGGTTTCGAAACTATGCTCCACAAACTTTTACTTGAACCGAATGCTTTCGAAAGGTTTGTTTTAAGTAAAGGAATTTAAAGATTTTGAAAGGTAACTAATAAAGATTTCAAAGGGGGGATTCCCCAATGTTTTCGAAAGGTTTGCCTATAGTGTTTGAATGAAAGGTTTCATAAATGATTTAGAAAGGCACGTTTTGGCCTTTTGACCCAGAGTTCAAGGTAAAGTAGTTAAATGTTTTCGAAAAGGGTACTTTCAAAGGTTTCGAAAGAGATTGTTTAAAGCTTTTAAACAAAGATTTCGAAGGTTTTCTTAAACAATGTTTTATGTAAAGCATATATCATGGTAAAGAGATTTGAGTAAAGCAAAAGTATGTTTTCATTGTTTAAGTATAATTTAAAGGGTTAAATCAATTTGAAAGAAATGTTTTCGAGGAAAATTTGAAGGGTAGCTAACCCTAAGTAAACGACTCAAATATTTGAGTACTAGATGGGATCGGTATAGGGTCATGCTCTATACATTAGCTATAACCCCTAGCTAATTTAGTGCAAAGTTCCAGTGTGTAGGGCTTAGTCATAGGTATGACTTAAATGATGTTACACACAAAAAGGAATATACAAAGAAGATTGATAGGTTATTGGTTAGACCGTAAAACCATTAGGATTAGTTGACCCTGGGAGAAGTAAGTTAAGGACAGACCGTTCAAAAGTGTGTCTAACAGGTGTTAGATTATATATTTTGTCTGGTAGGCCCGAGTCAGCCATTTATTAGTAGTTAGTCGAACAAAACTATATTATTTGGACAGATAGTCTATTTGTTACCTGATTTATGAGAATATATGATATTGCTATTATTGTTCTAATCAGTTTGATTGCAAAATTATGATTTGCAAAATGATATGTTGTAAAGGGATATAAGTGAGGGGAAACCCGTTTCGCTAAGCGACGTGGTGTCACTTATATCAGTAAACCGAGATGTGGTAGTATTATTCACACTAGGCTTTTGTCTGACTTGAAATTTATGTTTTTCCTCTTAAACTCTCGGATTCTCAAAATTAATTTGAATATATTGAGAGTCAGGGTTTTACAGGTTTATTAGGTGTACGAATAAAGCTTCCGAAGACGTATAGGAGGCAAAGTTAGCTATTTAGGAGTTTTAATTTTATTTCTGCTGTGATGTATTAAGACTGTTTTGTCTATTGAGTACTTTGATCATCTAAAGGGGCATCTTCATATATCGCTTTTGGCATAATTTGTAATAATTATGTTTGATCAAAACCTGGGAATCATTTGGGATTATGTAATGGAATATGAAACATGATTTTGCAATGTAATTAGTAAAGTTATTTTTTGAATCTGTGATTTTGTTTCATACGCTGTTCCTGGTATTATGAATAATGTTAACATCACCGTATTTTGTCACCAAAGGTTAATACTATAGATGACTACAACATTTGTAGCGCTTAGCTTTGGGCCTTAAGATAGGGGATGTTACAACTTTGTATTCGAGCATAGGCATGAAAAAGTTAAAAGAAATTTCAATCTTAAAATGATTTTGAAAACATAATCCTAAGGAATTAGAGAAAAGATCGGGGTATGAGATAACGCTATAGTAATGCACTTGTATTTGTTATATATAAGTATACACTTTATCTCTATTCTCCTACCTCTCTTAGGTTATTCTTCTGTATCTTACAAAGGCTCGAATGCAGATATTACAGATGTAAGATATGAATGCTAGAAGTGGAAGAGTTAACATACGTTGGGGAAGCACCACAACTAGTGGGAATGTCATACCAAATATTAGAATGAATCAAGGTCAGGCACAAGCTGCTAATATGGGTGCTGGAGTGTCGCAGGTCGATATGGGAGCTATGTATCAGTTTTTCGTTAACATGATGCAACCATGAGTTGCTGCGGGTTAGCTGGAGGAAATGCTGAAGGAGGAAATCAAGAAGCTCCAGTGGTTAATAACTATGATGTTTTGAGTAAAGATTATGCTCGGTTGGGAGGAAAGCCATTTATTGGTACCGAAGACGCAATCAAAATAGAGAATTGATTACTTCATTGCGAGGGGATTTTTTGTTGATTTAGGACTCAATGAGGAGCAGAAAAGGAGGCTCACTTCTAGATGGCTATAAGGTGCAGTACTGTATTTGTGAAATAGTGTTACTATAGGAGTTAATGAGGAGACTATGACTTGGGCTGAGTTTAGAAGGAGGTTTGAAGAAAGATTTATATCGAAAATTGCTAAGTCTACTCTGCTTAGGAAATTTGCTGAGTTGGAGCTGGGAGATATGATAGTGCTTGAGTATGCAACCAAGTATGAGGAGCTAGCGAGATACAGATACACTACGGTTGATACTATCATCACAAGGAATGAGAAGTTCATTTGTGGGTTGAAGCCCGAGCTTGCCAAGGCCATATTGTTGCATATTAGATATCCTTGCGATGTTGTTGTTGAGTTGACTTTGAGTCAGGAAGAGATGCTTGCTTATCTTGAAGGAAACAAAGCAAAGAAAGCTCAAGGAAGACAGAAACAAAAGAGGAAGTTTATTCCAAGAAAGGAACTCAGAAGAGTGGAGCTGCTAAAAAAGAGAAGGCATAAGTTGTCTGTTATAAGTGTGATGAGAAATGACACTATGCTCATAAATACAGGATAGGCAAAGGGAAGAAAGCTGCTGATAGGAAAGAAGTAAGGTATTTCAATTGCGATCAGACTGGACATTATAAGAACCAATGCAAGAAGCCAGCCAAGGATGGAAAAGGCAAAGTGTTTGCATTGGAGACAACTACCATGAGACCAACAATAGAGGATGAGGTATAAACTGTGTTGGGAGGCACACTATTGATTCATGGTGTATCAGTTAAAGTTCTATTTAATATCGGTGCATCGCATTCTTTTATATCTCATTATTTGTTAAATAAGCTTAGCCAAAAACCCTCATACCTAGTTACCTCCTTAAGGGTTGCAAATCCGATAGGAGGGCACGCGACACTTGAGATGAAGTGTGACCAGTTAGAATTTGAATTGTTAGGTCATACATTTGTTTGAAGTTTGCATGTGTTTGATTTTGTAGGGTTTGGAATTATTTTGGGTATGGATTGGTTAATAAATACAATACTAGGATATTTTTTCGTGATAGGAAAATATTTCTTAGACACCCTGACTGTAGTGATCGGATTGTATATTCCATGGAATACTCTAATTTTGAGGTTAATGCTTTATTGGGTGTTGTGGAGGTAGAAGACGAGTTAAATCGAGTTTTCATTGTTAGAGGATTCGCAGATGTCTTCGAACCTATAAAAAGTTCACCATCGAAATGAGCTATTGAGTTTCAGATAGATTTAGTACCAGGGGTAGAATGGGTGAGCAGACCGCCAAGAAGAATGACACCTACCAAGATGAGGGAGCTAAATGTGAAGTTGGTGGATTTGGAAGGCAAGAATTTTATCAGACCAAGTAGTTCGCTTGAGGAGCAGCCATAGTGTTTGCCAAGAATCCAGATGGATCGTTAAAGTTATATATCGATTATCGTAAGTTGAATGAGAAGATGATAAAGAATCGATATCTTTTACCTAGAATTGATGATTTGTTTGACCAGTTGAGTGGATCTAAAGTATTTTCCCAGTTGGATTTAGCAACAGGTCCCATCAGCTTAGAATGTCAGAGGATAGTATTCCTTTGACGATGTTTAGAACCAGACGTGGATCGTATGAATGGTTAGTAATGCCTTTTGGATCAACTAGTGCGCCAGAATTCTTTGTAGATTTGATGGACCGAGTTTTCCAAGAGCAGTTGGATAGGTTCGTGTTGGTTTTCATAGATGATGTTTTGATATACTCTAAAAATGAAAGAGACCATGAGGTTCATCTTAGAATCGTACTTGAGACATTGAGGCGACATTAACTAAATGAAATTTTTTTGAAGTATCATTTCTAGAAGAAGGAAGTGAAGTTTCTTGGCCATGTAGTCTCAAGAAAGGGTTGTCTGTAGATCCGACTAAGATCAGGTGGTGAATGATTGGAAGAGACCAGAGACAGTAACTGAGATAAAGAGTTTTCTTGGATTAGCTGAGTATTATCGGAGATTCGTTAAGGATTTTTTCATGTATAGTGGCACCGATGACCAAGCTAACGCGAAAGGATGAGAAATTCGTTTGGATCGATAAATGTGAGGAATCATTTCAGAGTTTGAAACACTTATTGACTAACGCACCTGTGTTAGTTGTTCCATAAGGGAATCATGATTTATTAGTATATACGGATACATGTGAAACAGGATTAGGAGCTGTGTTAATGCAAAGGGGTAATATGATTTCCTATGCTTCTCGACAGCTTAAACCGCATGAGGTTGGATATCCAACATATGATTTTGAATTAGCTACGGTAAATTTTGCCCTGAAGGTGTGGAGACATTACCTTAAGGGAGAAAGATTTGAGCTGTATACGGATCATAAGTTGCTAAAGTATTCGTTCTCTCAAAAGAAGCTGAATATGAGACAGTATAGGTGGTAAGAGTTTTTAGCTGCTTATGACTTTGGTATTAAATACACCCTAGGAAAAGGAAACAAGGTTGCAGATGCACTTAGCAAAAAACTTCAGAATGCAGTACTGGCCATGATAGCCAAGTGGAAAGATTTAGAATCATTGACTATTTACAGGATATAGTGGAGATCTAAAGCTAGGTTTAGTAAGAAAACTGCTATGTTTTCATGTTTAGAAGTTCGACCGGTGATGATCGAAATGATTTCTTATAAGAAGAAGGACGATCCATTATTTATTGAACAGATCAGAAGATTAAGGGATGAAATAGAGAGCGTTGACTTGAAGGATTTTAGTTTTGACCAAAATGGATGGTTGAGGAAGAAAGGGAAACCGTGTGTTCCGAATGTGGGAGACATTAAGAAGGAATTTCTTGAAGAATGCCATCGTTTGAAGTTCACTATTCATTCGGAAGGAACTAAGATGTATCAGGATATGAAAAGAAGTTTCTTCTAGGAAGGTATGTAGAGAGATGTAAGCTTATGGGTGAAACAGTGCTTGAACTGCCAACAAGTAAAAGCCGAATATCAGAAACCAAGTGGGTTACTTCATCCTTTAAATGTTCCAATATGGAAGTGGGATTCTATCTCAATGGATTTTATAGACGGGTTGCCAAGGTCAAATAGAGAAAATGAAAGTATATGGTTTATAGTGGAAAAGTTGACCAAGAGCGTCCATTTCATTCTGATTAAGTCAACCAAAACAACACCTATTTTAGCTAAGTTATTTATGAAGAATGTAGTTAGACTGCATAAAATGCCTAGTAGTATAGTAAGTGATAAAGATTCATTATCCACTAGCGAGTTCTGGAAGAGTCCACATGAGACTTTGGGTACCAAGCTCAAGGTAAGTACCGCTTAGCTTCGGGCCTCAAGATAGGGGATGTTACAATTACCATAGCCAAATTAGTTGGATTCATATTTATTAATGAATTACTAGAACAAAAAAGGAACGTATGAAAAAAATGGATGAAATTTTTTTAATTTCTATTGTTTGGTGACGGAGAGAGAGGAAAAGTTAAGTTATTATTATAGTAAAATAAAAAATAGAAAAATATGGGTATGGGTGGGTGAATGAAATATTCGAGTGAGTGAGAGGATAAATAGGTGAGAGAAGTGTTTAAGTGGGTGTAAATAGTATGACCCTAATTTTAATATATACAAATATTTAATATGTAATTATATAATCATATGGGTTTACTAATCAACTAAATTTATTTATATGTTTTGTTTTATAAGAAAGAAAATTGCAATTTTAATGTGTAGTTGTTAAATTTAATCATATATGTTTAATTGTTTATTTGTACAAATGTCAAATTGAATCCACATACATATTTTATTAGATGCTAATTATGTGATTAAAATAAAAGTAAGGAAAGTTTTGCTAATTTGTTTTGTGTAAGGAAAATTTTGTTAAGATATTTTGTACCTATATATGTGATTGTATGTAAAGGAAAGTTTTGCTAATATGTTTGGTGTAAGGAAAGTTTTGTTAAGATGTTTTGCAACTATATATGTGATTGTATTTACAAACACACACATACACACGTATTTGTTTTTATCTTTGTATTCATACACTTATATATAAACATCTGCTTAGTTAAAGTTATTTTATATAATTTTAAAGTGCACTTAAAGTGTATTCAAAGTCTATTTAAAGTGTATTTCAAAACTTTTGTTTATGTTCATAAGTATATTGAATATGAATAGTCAATTTTTGCCAATTATTTTTATTCAAGAATTGCTTTATTTGGAGTTGGAATCTAAAGGATAACAATTAATTAGTCGCAATCTAATTTATAAGTATTATATCGATGTTAATTTTTTTTGATATTTTATACCATAATTGTATAAGTATGTATATATTTAAATAAATGTGTAAACTTATATCATTTATAAACACCACTATGTTCCATTCAAATACACACACACATATAGACATACTTGACAACTCTTATGTATATAGAAGGGCTAACTTATCCGTTGTAGTGTAAATCTTCGGACTTATACATGGGCAAGACAAACCATGTACATTATGATTGTTACTTGCACACACGTGTATATGTCAATATGATACGCATATTTATCTTATTGATTCCTTTTTACATCAAAACATGACTTATAAATAAAATAAAATAATGACTTTATTTAAAAGAAAATTTAGATTAGATCTAAATGAATTTAGATATCATAGGTCGATTAAAGATACAACAGAGGATTTTTTTTGAAATTTACCCTTTAACTCCGCTTCGGCTGGCCCAGTTCCTTTAACTCGATATCAGCACAAAGTAATAAATAAATGGATTTTCCAAGATAAAACAATACATAATATAAATGCACGGTGTCACCATATACAGTGGAAAATATAATATCATAACGTATACATAACAAATTAGGTCTGCAAAAGATGTATCTAAACTACTACAAATATATATATATCGACATGAGTCAAAAAATATACATCCCATACACCATCACATAGACATACATATGGAGACAACAAATGTAACGTATTGATTTTGTCAGGATCCGAAGGTCGGCATTCTTACGTCCACTGTATCAAATGCCGCATAATCGAATGCCGGAAAACCGAATTGTTATGGCTAAGAAGAAGAGGTAGAAGAAAAAGATAGAAGAAGTAAGGAAACAGAACAAAACAATATCAGAATCTCACATATCGCAGCGGAACAACATATAATAGATATATGAATAATCTTTCAACAAAGAACTATCTCAGTTATTACATTACATTATCATCAGAGTGTACAACAACAATATACAACACAATACAAGAATGGACAGCTATACAAACATGCCCCTGCAAGTGAATTATACAGCGAAAAGATAATATCATATACAAGTAATACGTCTCGCCATCTAGCTCGCCACTTGAGCTCCAAAGCACTTCTGAATCCAGAATAACCTGATAACCTGACTCTAGACTGTCCGTGTGGAAAATTATGGGCACCCATAGTTTAGGAAGAGAACAATAAACTCCAGGTCAGTCATGAGACTGGTGTGAGAACTTAAAACAGTTATTTATCTTTTAAAACAACAACAACAACAACAAGGGAAGTGGAAAAATATCCGCAATGCTTTTGGAAAATGAAACTACCATAAGGCCTCCCCGCACACACACAATGCAAACACAGAATTAGAGGAGATTTCTCCTTATGATAGTCAAAGATGCTTACTACGCAAAACAAATCATTTTTGATATTATTATTAGTGCATAGTGTAGAAAGCATTTCGAAAATAGAATATAAATCTTAGCCAGCATAGGTACCATTATATTATGCCTGCTATAGCTACCTCCTAAGGAGGCAGGTTATACAATTGCAATCGTAAAGGGCTCGTATTGTTTCTTTGGATTTCCAACAAATGGTCAGGCTAAGGAACTTCCTACTGTCAATGGGATCGCCTCTGGCGGGACGTCCTGAGAACTTAACCAGCTCTCTGCCAACACAAGGCCGGATTACCTCTATAACTAGGTAACTACTACACGAATATGCCACCCCCCGGTCCTTTGGGACCATTATCCGAGGGCCCTCTATCACCAAGCAACAACCACACAGAAAAATGAGATTGGAGCAACCACATAGGTTAAGCATCAGGGCTCCATACCTGACACAACCCTTTTCCAGAAGGGAATGACATACCCTAAAAGGAGCGACCCTCATAACCTTGCCGCATATTCCTGTTTCGACCATTTACGGGGTGTGAGGTCTGACGAAGTCTCGTCCACAAAGCTACGCTTTTTCACAAAGCCACGCTTTGATCAACAAATGATCAATAAATAATCATCACACAGCAACACTCAGCATGTCACATTACCAAATTGGGAATATATCGCTGATAACCTTCAACTACAAAACCTCTGAGCTCGTACGTCTCAGAGAAGGGTGTTAAGCTAAGAGAATAAATTCTCCGTCACCAACAGAAATGTATTTGAAAGAAATCTGCTTTATATCTCAAAATGTAATGTCAGACACGTAACTATACAAGTCTATTCCGGGCTCGAACAGAACCAAAAGCACTTCAAAAGAAGCCCTTGCAATCCGGGTATTCACAATCCCGATCGAATTTCCCATCACAAAGGAAATCTCCATACCGTAGCTAACGGTGCAGAGACAATCGATAGGCCATCCTATCGTTTTCATAAATACCCGGTCTTCACCATCGGCCTTCAATGCTATCCATTACGTCGTATCACTATTCGGAATGGGTAGTCCGAATAACGAGCGTAATAATCTAAAAATAAGTGTAGCATTCGATTTCAACCAATTCACAACAAATAGCCACTTAAGGGTCAATATTGATAGTCGATTATTTAACTATCAATCAATATTCACAACATCACCCGATTTCAAATAATTTCCCTAAATTATTTATTTTTAAAAATATCTTTATAAGATATATATTTTCCACACTTCAACCATTTGAAAACCAATTTCAAATCAATTTACACTCTTACAACTTTCATTTCAAAATGGTTCATTTAAACCAATTAAATAAGTCCCTACCGATTTATTGAATTTACGTTCCAAATCCATAAATTTATTCCACGCTTTTTTAAAAATAAATCAATCTTTATTTTTAAAGCAAATTTCCCTTATAAATTTCCATTGTGAATTTACATTTCCAAATATTCACTTCTTATACGATTTTACAAATCGATTTCAATTATTCACTTTCAATTTATCTTTAAAAGATATAATCTCAAAACATTCACTTCATATTGGAAAACATTTCCATACTTATTTAATAATAAGTAATTCACCAATCTATTTATTTTCAAAATTTTGAAAATATTCAATATACCTAAATCCAAATTAAGTATATATTTTATTCTTTAAGGAAACCGTTCACTTAAGCACATTTATTTGGGTCAAAACGAATGTTACACAAAAGATCGTTACGACAACCCAAAATCACTAGTATAGGGATTCGAAATTAAGATAGATATATAAACCCCAATACTATACAAAACTTTTCCTTTCGGAAATCATTTACTATAACAACAGTGTTATAGTCCACCATTTCCTTCTATTTCTCGAAAACGTCTATTTCAACAATAAATGTTGAAATCTATGATTTCGATACTTAACACCTTTTAAAACAATTTTGAATCGTTTTAATTCTATTTAAAATATCACTTTCCCGAAATATTTATTAAACATATTATTCACCGTCCAAAATCATGAATATATTTCCTTTAATAAGCTATAATAATTAAACTTATCGAAATATGTCGATTTCGGATTTATAAACAACGTTTATAAATTCCATTTATACTTTATAACAACTTCACTTATAAAAATCACTTTATTAACAGATTCTATCCATATTCCATTTACACGCCAAATCCAATTTATAAGTTAATTACTTATAAATCTTTTATTTTACCAAAAATCCATTCATTTTATAACTTCACAACTTATAAATATATAGATTTCATTCACTTATAAAATGCATTTATACTTCATTTTAACACTTATAAAAACTCGTTTTATAATTCCAATATTTTAATTTATAAATATAATCTTTTATATAAATCATTTATAATAATTCAAAAATCCCAATTTAACCCATTTTATAAATTAATCAACTACTTATCTCAAAAATCACATTTCGGTTATATTTCACAAAAATCATAATTTTTTATAACATAAAATTTTTAACGTGTATTTATTTAAAAAGAATCAACTTCAAATTTTAATTTTGTTATGAATTTTCAACTTAAATTTTCAAAATCATATTTTATTTATTTCCGGCATCTAACTATACCAAAAACATATTCGGCTAAAATTTAGCCTTTAACGATTCCAATCACAAAGATAATCACGTAGATTATAAATAGATCAATAAATAGGTCAACACACAACATTGAAACAAATTCAAATGTTTGAGGAATCCAGTTGGATCCCTCCAACCTGTTTTCCTGCATCCAAAGATGTTAGCACAATACCAATTTCGCTTCAAGATGAAATATCGCGGTATATGAGATTTATAAAATACTATCCGCTATTTTGTGGCGCAATAGGGTCTCATCCGCTATATAATGCGGAAAAATCAACTCCAAGTACATATATAATACCAATTCCATACAAGTTGGAATTATCGCGGTATATGTTTTTAATAAATAACATCCGCTTAATATACGGCGTATAATGTCTATTTAACACAATAGATAACAAATTATTATCCAATCACACAATCAAGCAAGTTTAAATCTAACTATTCAAAATTTAAATCGAAACAATTCGATTGAGTGAGAAGTTCTCACCTTGAGTTTCCGATAACAGTTGTAGCGTTTTATTTCGAATAAAATTAAACGTGCGTTTAATTTTACCCGAAATTTTCACTAACTCCAAACGACTCCAAACCAGGTCCATTGCGTAGTGTTCGACAAAACGAATCTAACGCAACTTGTTTCGTAATTTTTCGACCTCGTATGAAGAAGATACACATTTTTTAAGTTTTGAACGAATTTAAAATATAATAAATCAACATTTTCTTTTATTATTTACAACCTTAATCTCGGCCGCACATTCAATTTAAGGAAATCACAGCCGCTCACGCATACATCTTCTTCCCAGGTAGCGTACGCGAAACCGAACCCAAAAAGCACGCCCAAAACCCTAATGCACGCGACCTCTCCGATCAACTAGCCGACGATCAAGCAGTGCCATCGCATGCGCCTCCACGTGTACGACCCTCGGCCAGGAAGCGGTCGTGCTCGGCTGCCTATCCTTCTCGTTTTTCGTGCACGAACGGCAGCACTTCAAATCCCTTTTGCCGTCGATTCGTTGCTCAATTCGCGATCATGACCGTTGGTCGTGGAGATCTCGCATTGCTCTTCGACTTTCATTTAGGAATCGAAAGCTAAAAGAGTTTGAATAAAGAGATAATCGAGGTAGATGATTGGAAATTTCTGGCCATTGAAAACATAAGTGGCGGTGGCTCTGATAAAACCCTAGGGTTTTTTTTCTTTTGTAAATGAGAAATTGTGATGTCCTTATATAGAAAATTCGCCAAAAAAACACTATTCATCCAAAATTTTCCGAACTTCAAATCTCGCGCGGTGACTTGCGTTTCTAAGGTTTACCCCATGTTCCGACATAATGGAACGTGTTTCGGAAGCTAATTCGATCATCTGTGCGAGTTACGGAAATAAACGATCAAATTTAAATTAAATCAATTTAAACCAATTTCTATGCGTTTTGGCTTGCACCGGACAAACGGTAAATCCGATTGACACGAAATTTGAAACCATACAACAATATGACATTATGGATCCTATGAAACTGGCTTCGTCGAAATCCGAGACTGTTTGAAAAATGACTATTTTCACTAGTCGATTAAATATTAAAATATTCAATTTTCACAAATTAACTTTAATTCAATTTTAAAAGTTCACAAACATTGTTTTAACCCCAATATGATTTAATATAACTTTATAAATCATTTTTAATCCCATTAAACCCAATTCCCAATTATTTCTGGAATTTCAATGATTAAATTATCAATTAAATTACCCAATTAAATCCAGATATTCGAAAAATAAATTATTCGACTTATAAATTTTACTTGTTGATATTTAAAATCAATTAAATATCTGAATTTCAAATGAAAGAAATCATGGGTCGTTACAACAAAAGGATATATACAGAGATTTCTAAAATAAAACATAGTCTACAAATCTTCTTCTCACAAAGACCAACATTCAAGAGAGATTAATGTCTATGTACGCGAAAAGTCTCGAACTGATCCGAGTATATAAACAATAAATGGGTCAGACTATATCTAGGATATAGAGGTTGGTGCATATGGAAACTTGCATAGCATGGTAACATAAATCACATAAAGAACATAATGAGCCTCACAAATAATAGCATCATAAGGGTATATCATGCTTAATAATATCTCGCATAATAATATATTTATATAATCAACAAAACGAGAGCATGTATGCAACTGTTATGGTACAATATCAAGTAGTCACACATATAAGTGCCTAAAGAACATCACAAGTCATAACATACTGAATATCGTCACACACACATAGTCACCCACAGATATGCACATACATAAACAACATGGTCAATTATCGTTTTCCTGAGATTGTGTATTCCAGCATTTTAACTTGTTATTTTGTCGGGCTTTGATTGTTCTTTGTTCTATCTTCTTTTTAAACTTGAAATATAAATTTTGAATTAGTATCATCTTAATTTTTTTAATTATTGATATCTAATAATAACTTTTAATATGTTCAAATGATAGTCCATTCCTTTATTCTAGTTATAGTTCATTTTTGGTAAAGTTTATCAAATTGACCATATAAACTATTCTGCGATCAATATATGTATAAAGTTTTTTATTCATCATAAATTAATTCATGTCTATTAGATTCACATAGTTTTAAGGTAAATTTGTCATTCAATCTACCTCCACCCAATTCATATCGATTTCTATTATCAAAGTTATGTTCTAGGGTTTTTCAAATCACTTTATTCATATAAATCATAAATTAAAACTATCAAATTAGTTTTTAAGTCATATTTCAAAACCCAAATAAATTTTTAAATGAAATTTAATGTGCATATAACAACCATTTTATAGATAATTTCATTCATCTAGATTTTCCAAACTTGATAGAATCTTTTTGATTCCTCTTCTGATTTATTTAAATGATGATTATCTCTTCAATTTGAATTGATATCATTTCTATCCGAAAGACTCTTCATTTTATATTGCATCTGATTTTGATTTTGAGAATTTTGATGTGATTTGAAGAAAAAGAAAAGAGTTTTAGGTTTAGGGTTGAGCGGCGAGTACAAGATAAAGAGAAATGAGATTAAGATGAATTAGGGTAACGTATCCCCCTAAGTTATACAAAAATCCGATATTACCATTCAACCTACTTGGCTTCGACCAGTTTCGTCTTGTAAAGCGTGTTACGGTAACAATCTGTGTCTCTTTCATAGAGTACTCATTTTTGATATTTTATATATAAATTAGAGTAGAAAAATCTACTTGACGAAATGAAAAATTCAAAATTTTCTAATTCCTTTTTTTGTTAAAATTCCGTTTCCAGCTTTTATACAAAACTATCGAAATCCCATTTTTAAATAAATTAATTATTTTTACTAAAAATCCGAGATGTTACGTTTTTCTCCCTTAAAAGAATTTCATCATCAAAATTTCAAAAGATGAAAAAATGTAACTCATAGACACAACCATGTAATAGCAACCATGTGCATGTGCATTACATGCACTCAAACCCACCACAATCAAATCAATCTAGCAATTCATGTCAAACATATTCGGTTCCTAACATTTCTAGCAATATAAGATGTGATACATGTATAGTTACCACTATAATATGAATATAGATAACAATATATAGCAGTGGCAAAATTAGTGTAAATAAATAATCTGCATCCATCAAATCAACATATGTCATGAATATGACATGCGATAAATGCATAAATGCAACTAATGCGGCTCTTATTCTAGTGCAAGATCAAGACATACATGCATGGATGTAAAACATCCCCAAATATACCGAAAATTTCTATATGTATGCAACATAATATACAATAAGTCAAGTCATATAACAAAATATAAGTCACACAACAAAGTATACGACACAATTCAACTTCCTAATTTCACTAAGCAAATAAAATAGCGAAAATTTACTAGAAAAGAGTGAGAGATGGGAAGCTCTAATCTACTCCTCCCGATATCAAGTACTCCCAGCCGGATCATTTTCCCAATGGACTTTAACCAACTACTTTATCTTAGAATCACTTTGTCACATTCTCAATAATGCAAGTAGGTGCACGATGAATAAGTAAATCTCTCTCATCGTCAACCTCCTATAACCGACTCGGCTCGACCACAATAGCCGAGTTATGTAAATACTTCCATAAGCATGACACATGAAATTATAGAGTTAGAGTATGATCTAGGGGCAATTATGTAATTTGTTACATATATTTAACTCGATAACCAATCTTATCCAAAATAAAAGGTGTTTTTCTTTATATTGCATGCCTGATATAATGTGTCATATTAAGTATTTATTTAATAGAAAGTATATTTAATTTAAAAAATTCATAAATGGTATGTTTTGTGATAATATTTACAATATGCTGCAATCATTAGTGATTTATCACAATAAAATAAACACACCATTTTAAATATTCGTAGTTAAGATGTATCGAGACCTATGCTATCAAGGGCACCGTCGGAGCACCACTAAGCGCCGCTTATGTGCTATTTGACTATTCTAGCACTTAGCTTTTTTCTCTGCCACTTTATTCCACCCTTTGTCTAAGACGCCGTTTAGGCACTAAGTTTTTCTTGGGGTGCTAAAAATAGGCATTTTGGTATTTTTTTAACTTTTACTTAATTAAATATAATACACCAATAAGACTCAATTATTTTATTTATTTATTGAAGTTCTTGATCTTCTAATATAATTTTAAAATTCATTTACGCTTTATATATTTCATATCAAAATATATAGAAGATCGTTTAATAAATAATTTTTTTATAATTAAGAAAAAACGTGCATTTTCATGTTTCCCAAAGCGTAATTAATTGATTTTGTGGTTTAAAAAACAAATATTCAATAATAATTTCTCACTAAATTTGCATTTCTTCGAAATATACTTTTAATGGTTCTTCCTTTTTCTTTGTTATTCTATTTACTTTTAAATTATGTTTTATTTTAGAATATAACCCAAAATATTCTACTACAGTTAAAAAAATTAATTATTATTATTATCTTTTATGAAGTCATGATTATTAAGTACACCAATATAAGGGGAAGTTGACATTAAATCTGACAGGAAAAACTACTTCTTTGCCTTCTCCAATGGCTAGGATAGAGGAAAAATTCTACATTCTGACCCTATTTTCATCAAAGGAAAAATGTTTGACTACATGGAACCCGTCTTATGGCCGTGCTCAAGTGCAGATTCGTAGCATGCTGGTATGGGTCCACTTCAACAGAATTCCTCCTATTATTTGGACTCTATTAGGCATTAGTTGGCTAGCGTACCATGTTGGACATCTTGTATGCTTTGATGAAAACACTGAAAAATTGAAGAGATCTGAATATGCGAAGGCTTTGATTGAAGTTTCATTTGACTGTGAACTGCCTGGCCATATAGAGATAGCTGCACTTGGAAATAGTTGCCAAAGTGTTCTTGTTAAATATGACTGGGAAAACCAAGAATTTGCACTTCATGTAGAGTCTTTGGTCATGATACATACGAGTGTGATAATGTCAAAACAAAGAATGATTGCGACTTGGATGATATAACTTGACCTATGCAATCAGATTTTAACGGGAATGGTTCTCACATTAACGCACAAACACAAGTGAAACATGCACAAGCAAGGAGGATTCCTGTGCATCATGCACAATAGAATGGTTCACACCTTAATGCGCAGGCAGAGATAGTATTAAAAGATCAGATCAACATGTAACAGGAAACAATTAACACGCTAGGAGTTACAACAATGCAGATAAAGTTAAGAGTAGAGTTTGGCAATTTAAGAATGCTTCAAGCCGAAATATTAATGATGCAATCATTTCGGCCAATGAGAATTCTACAATGCTACTGCCCCTCTACTTGAATCTCTCCCACTCATTCCCCCATCATCTTCTGATCCAGGTGCAATTGCCACATCACAACCAAATAATCTTTCATCTCAACCACCTGATTCATGTTCATTTTTTCAAAACTCGTTATTATGTCCCACTCCATCCTCAATTGATGCGCCTTTTCATGCTTTTCATAATACAGCTTCCCTCTCTCTTTAGCCTACCATTCACTGTTTAACTCTTCCTCCCTCTCTTTCTGATCACAACCCATTCCTTACTAGATTGGGTGACAATGCCATGGACTCGAAAAAATGTCCTTCCTTCAGATTTTTTAATTCTTGGAGTAACCATGACTCTTACAAATAGCTTATTTTGCAGGTTTGGTCTCTTCAAGTCTATGGCAACCCTTTATTTAAATTGCAGAAAAAGCTGAAAAGCACTAAAAAGAATATAAGGAAATGGGCTAGTGACATTTATGGTACTGGCAACAAACTGTCAACACAAACCAAAAATAGCCTCACCTTCGGACCCTTTCAACTCCTTCCTGTATGAATAAGAGTAACAAATGATTGATCAATTAAATAACGCATTGATTAATGAATTCTCTATGAACTTTCAGAAATTAAAGGAAGAAAATGAAGTAATGGGAGATAAGAACTCTTCTTATTTCCATGCAAAGCTTACTTTTAATCAAGCTTCTAAGATGATATGCTCCATATGCGATAAAACAGGCAACTTGCAGTCTTCAAAGTATCCATTAACAATGCATTTGTGATTACTTTCAGTCCATTCTTGCTTCTTTTGTACCTCATAACCTGACCTAACAACTCTATACTCCCTTATTTTTCCAACATTTGATAATCTCAGGCTGCTGGTTTGATTTCCTAGTAACTACTCCAAAAATTAAAGCAGCTCCTTTCTCTATTAAATCTAGCAGCTTAGGAGTCCAAACGGCTTCAATGCTTTCTTCTTTAAGGACTCATGGATGTTAATTAAAGAGGAATTTGTTAGGGCAATACAATTCTTCTTCAAAGCCCACAAGCTCATTCCTGGATTAGATGCAACCAATCTTTCCTTAGTCCCCAAGATAGATAACCCCGATCAAGTTTCACACTACAAACCTATTGCTTGTGCTAACACTATGTACAAACGCATTTCGAAAATCATAGCAATCAAGTTGCAAATTGTCCTCAATTATATTGTATCACCTAACCTAACAACATTCATTCCTGGTCACTCTATCTTTGATAAGCTCCACCTCACTCATGAGATTTTGGATGGCTACAGTAGAAGCAATATATCTCCTAGATATATGATGAAGCTTGACATCCACAAGGCATTTGACACCATTTCTTGGAGGATAATTACCGCTATTTTATCTAGAATGAACTTCGCTCTTCCTTTCATAGCTTGGATCTACACATGCATATCTTTCCCTCCTACTCAATTATAAGGAATGGTTGCTCTTAAAATTACTTTAAGGGAACTCAGGGAATTTGTCAGGGCGACCCTATGTCCGCTTTATTATTTGTAGTCATCATGGAGGTTCTGAACTCGATGATAAAATATAAAGTTCAAATTAGGCAGCTTCAACTCCACCGAAAATGTAAGAACCTAACCATTATCTTTTGCTTTTTGTTGATGATCTTGTATGTTTCACCAAGCCATATGCTTCCAATATCTCTTGCATCCTCTAAACCTTATCCGAATTCAAAGCCCTGACTGGTCTATCCATAAACGTGAACAAATTCCAAACCATAATTGCTAGTCTTGACACGGCTGATAAGGAGGCTATTATAAACCACTCTTCTCTCCAGGAAATGCCTGTGATTTCTCACTACCTTAGCATGCCGCTTATAACCAAAAGACTAACTACTTCCTTCGGCCTTCCTCTATTTGAAAAGATTACTATGAAACTATCGACTGGCCTAATACAAAACTTTCACAAGCAGGAAGGCTTATTATAATAACTTATATTACAACTGCGATAAGCTCCTACTGGTCAAGACACTTTATCTTACTTTCCAAATTAATTTTAATGGTAAACAAGGCCTTAAATAGTTTTGTTTGGCATGACTCTCCCTATGCTAACAAGATCACCCCTATTGCATTTAGTAAGGTTCAATTGCCTAAAACCAATGGTGGTCTTGGTCTGCTAAACTTGAAGAAATGGAACCATGCATCTATCTCAAAATACTTTCACTTAACTCTTTCAAAAGGCAACAACTTGTGGACAAGATGGGTGCTCGATCTCATCAAGGGAAATAATGTTTGGAAGATCCTGATTTCTCCCACTGCTAACTGGAGTTGGCGTAATATTCTCAAGCTCGGACCTACATCCTTGTTGCTGATTCAATGCAATCCCTTGAAGATTTTGGCAACAAATTCTAGGATGACCCTTGGACTTGTCTTGGACTTATTCTTAGGGATATTGTTAATCATAGTCTGCAGTTTTTGATGGGGATTCCTACTAATGCATTCGCTAAGGACTATATCGTAATTGTTTCTCCTGTTCTTCCCTACTGTAGCTCTACAGTCGTAAGGAAGCTCTGGAGTTTAATAACTGCAACATCGTTTTCTTCTACCCTAGGACCGGTCTAAAGATCAACTAGCAGCAGATTGCATAGCATCACCGTTATTTACAAAAAGCTTTTAGGCAACCTTAATACTTTTCCTTGGTCAAAGAGGATATGGAACGCTATGAATTAATGAAAAACAATCTTCTTCTTTGGAAAATTATGGTGAATGCGGTTCTAAAGGATAAACTTTATAAATTTGGACTTCTACGATCCCTGACCTATATCTTATGCAACTCTCAACCAAAAACTAACACTCACTTGTTCTTTGATTGTTCTTTCACCAAAAAAATCTAGTCTGCTTTCCTTAGGCATGGAAACCTTCCTCCACCGGTAGTAATCTCATACGATGAATGACATAGAATATTTATGCAAACTAGATGGAAAACTCCAAGGTCTCATTTTCTCCTCATCTTTCTAAAGAGATTCGTTGCTGCAATTTGGATTGAACAAAACAATCAAGGCTTTGGTAATACTTTAGATCAGAGTTGAATATTCTGAAATCGCTTCATGTTTAGGTGAAATAGGATACTCGTAGGCTGCAAAAGCGTATGCAGGCTATGCCAAAAATAGGGATAAGTTAACCAGTTTCGGCCTTTTGTCTGTGTATTGGCCTTTTATCCATGTGCTACCATATTTTATTATTTTGCTTCAGGCCCTTTTTGTATATGGTCAAATTTTATGTACCCATATAAAGTTTTCTTCAATTTAATGGGTGGGGCTCCCTTAGCCCATTTAACTTTCAAAAAAGTTTCATTATGCATAAGATGTATTATGTATAAGTTTTATCATTGTTTTAAATTATTATAGGATTTTGTTCCCTTTTCTAATTTATAAACGATAATTTTGAATCGTGTCTATATATCACGTTACAATAATAAGTAGTGATCATTTAATCAACATAAACCGAGTTTTCTTTATACGTGGTTACTTTCTTACGAGTACCTAATGAAAAGTTAATTTTCATCACATTCTGTAGTGAGCGCTTATTTTCATCCAGACTTCGTCTGGACTACGATTTGGCTCTAAACACATTCTTTGTAACGATCCAGAATTTTGTTAACTAAAATTTGTATATTTAATTGATTTTAAATAATAATAAGTGAAATTAAACAGTCGAATAATTTATTTTTCGAATATCTGGATTTAATTGGATAATTAAATCGATAATGTAATAGTTGAAATTACAGAAGTAATTGAAAATTGAGTTAAATATGATTAAAAATGATTTGTAAAATTTTATTATATCATATTGGAGTTATAATGATGTTATAGAACTTTTAAAATTGAATATAAAGTTAATTTGTGAAAATTGAATATTTTAATATTTAATTGACGAGTTAAAATAGCCATTTTTCAAACAGTCTCGGATTTCGACGATACCAGTTTCATCGGATCCGTAATGTTATATTATTGTAAGGTTTCAAATTTTGTGTCAATCGGATTTATCGTTTGTCCGGGACGAGCCAAAACGCATAGAAATTAGTTCAAATCGATTTAATTTAAATTGGATCGTTTATAGCCGTAATTCGCATAGATGATCGAATTAGCCTCCGAAACATGTTCCATTGTGTCCAGAACGCGGGGTAATCCTTAGAAATGCCAACCGGCACGCTTCGTTTGGAGTTCGGAAAAATTCGGTTGAATAGTGTTCGTTGAATTTTCTATAAAAGCACCTACATGTTTTCATTTGCAAACAAAATTTAAAACCCTAGGCAGAAAACCCTAGCCGCCACTTATGTCTTCAATGGCCAGAAAACTCCCGTCTTCTTCTTCCTTTTTCTTCCAATCCACCAACAATCGTCGAAAACTGTCAACTGCAAACGTGTAGAGGACGAAGAGATCTATATATCCAACTGGATCTGGCGAATCGTCGTCGTTTGGAGATTTTGGCCCGCGTTCACGTGCGTCTTGGGCAAGATTTTCCAGGCGATATTATGACCGAGCTCGCCTATATCACGGCCGAAGGTCGAGCTCGTGGAGGCGCACGCGATGGCACTGCTTGATCGTCGGCTAGTTGATCGGAGAGGTTGCGTGATTTAGGGCATGATGGCGGCAAGTGGGTTCATCTTCACGCGTTCGAACGTGAATAACTGGGAGACGGAAGAAGTAAACACGGCCCTGATTTGTTAAGATTGGAATGCACGACTAGATGATGAAGGTTGTAAAATAATAATAATAAAAGAATTGTTAATTTAGTTATATTTTAATTCGTGTAACTTTAAAAATGCATATCTTTTTCGTACGAGGTCGAAAACGCACGAAACCAATTGCGTTGGCTTCGTTTTGTCGAGCACTGCGCAATGGAGCTGGTTTGGAGTCGTTTGGAGCTAGTAAAAATTTCGTGTAAAATTAAACGCACGTTTAATTTTATTCGAAATAAAACGCTACAACTATTATCGGAAACTTAAGGTGAGAAATTCTCACTCAATCGAATAGTTTCGATTTAAATTTTAAACAGTGAGATTTAAAATTGATGATTGTATGCCTGGATGATAAATTATTATCTGTTGATGATTGAAATAGACATTATACGCCGTATATTAAGCGGATGTTATTTATTAAAAACATATACCGCGATAATCCCATCTTGATTGGAATTGGTATTATATATGTACTTGGAGTTGATTTTCCCCCATTATATAGCGGATGAGACCCTATTGCGCCGCATAATAGCGAATAATATTTTATAAATCCCACATACCGCGATATTCTGTATTGGAACAGAATTGGTATTGTGCTAACATCTGTGGATGTAGGGAAACAGGTTGGAGGGATCCAACTGGATTCCTCGCCAGTATTTATTTGATTACAGATTCTGTGATATTTGTTGATTATCATATGATGATATATGATGTTTGGATGCCGTAATTGATTATTTGGTGCTGTTGCATCATTGGGCCTATTTTGGAGTTTTAAAAATGTTAAAGGAATGATTTTCAAAATTTAAAAGGATTTTAAAGTGATTTTTGAAAATATACGTTTTATTTAAATTTTGGAATTGATTGATTTTAAATAAATAAACGTTATAATTTTAATATTATAAAATTTATGATTTTTGAGAAATATAGTTAAAATGTGGTTTTTGAAATATGGAGTTAATGAATTTTATAAAATAGTTTAAATTGAGATTTTTGAATTTTTATAAACGGTTTATATAAAAGATCTATATAATTGATATTTTATAAATTAAAAATATAGGAATTATATAACGAGTTTTATTAAGTGTTAAAATGAAGCATAAATGGATTTCATAAGTAAATGAAATTTATAGATTTACAATTTGGGAAGTTATAGAATGAATAGATTTTGTAAAATAAAAGATTTATAAGTAATTAACCTATAAATTGGATTTTGGGCATTTAATTGGGATATAAATAAAATTGGTTAATAAAGTGATTTTATAAGTTGAAGTTGTTATAAAAATATAAATGGGATTTATAAACATCGTTCTATAAATCCAAAATCGACTTATTTTGATAAGTCAATTATTTTAAATTTGTAAAGGAGATATATTCACAATTTTGGACAGTGGATAATTTTTAAATTGAATATGTAAAAGTGTTGAATTTGATTAATGATTTATATTCACGATTTTGAACGATGAATAATATATTAAAGGAATGTTTAGGGAGTGGTATTTTAAATAGAATTAAAACGATTTGAAGTTGTTTTAAAATGTGTTAAGTGTCGAAACCATAGATTTCAACGTTCAATGTTGAAATAGACGTTTTCGAGAAATAGAAGGAAATGGTGGACTATAACACTGTTGTTATAGTAAATGATTTCTGAAAGGAAATGTTTTATTTAGTATTGGGATTTATATATCTATCTAAAATTTCGAATCCCTATACTAGTGATTTTGGGTTGTCGTAACGACGTTTTACGCAACATTCGTTTTGATCCAAATAAATGTGTTTGAAAGAATGTTTTCCTTAAAGAATAAAATATATACTTAATTTCAATTAAGTATATTGAATATTTTCCAAGTGTTGAAAACAAATGGATTTGTGAATTACTTATCATTAAATAAGTATGGAAATGTTTTCCAATATGAAGTGAATATTTTGAGATTGTATCCTTTAAAGATAAATTGAAAATGAATATTAGAAATCGATTTGGATATCGTATATTCATAGATATTTTGGGAATTGTAAATTCACTATGGAATTTATAAAAGAAAAGAAAATTTGTTTAAAAATAAACATTGATTTATTTTTGAAGTGTGGGAATAAATTTACGGATTTGGAACGTAAATATAAAGAAAATCGGTAAGGATTTATTTAATTGGTTTAAATGAACCATTTTTAAATGAAAGTATTTCCGCGTAAGGAAAATGATTGAAATTTGTTTTCAAAAGTGGTAAAGGTGAAAAGTGATTTGAAAATTTGTTTTCAAATGGTTGAAGTGTGGAAAATATATACATATCTTGTAAAGATATTTTGGAAAATAAATAATTTGGAAAATTATTTGGAACTTGGTGAGTTGTGCATACCTATTGATATTTAAATAACCGACTATCAATATTTACCTTTGAATGGGTATTTGTTGTGATTTGCTTGAATTTGAATGCCATACTTATTTTCAAAATAAGCGCTCACTATTCGAGTTAGCCGGGAAAGGACCTTGGGGTCGTATAATCCATTCCGAATATGTGATACGTCGTTATGGATTGCATTTGATGACCGGTGTTGAAGACCAGATATTTGTGAAAACGGAAGGATTACCGTCGAATGACTCTGCATCGGCTGATCTCCGATATAGAGGTTTTATCACTCTTAGTGATGGAAAATCCGGTCGTGATTAGTGAATATCTGGATTGCAAGGGCTTCTTTGGAAGTGCCTTCGGTTCCGTTCGATCCCGGAACGGAGTTGTATGGATGTGTGTCCGACACTATAATTTGAGATGTAAAGCTTTTTCTATCAAATATATTTCCGTTAGTGGCGGAGAATTTATTCTCTTAGCTTAACACCCTAGAGGTTATGTAGTTGATGGTTACTAGTGATACATTCCCAAATTGGTATTGTGGCATACGAAGTGCTTTTGAGCATTTGATGACCAAAGGACAGCTTTTGTATAAAGCGTGACTTTGTGGACGAGACTTCGTCGGACCTCACACCCTGAAAATGGTCAAAACAGGAAGGATGCAGCAAGGTTATTAGGGGGTAGCGCCCCTTTAGTGTATGTCATTCCTTATGGATTGACGTGGTATCATGATATGGAGCCCAGATACTTAACCTATGTTGTTGTTACAAATTTATTACTTTGTGGTTGTTGGAATCGAGGATCCTCGGATATAGATTGGTTACGATCGGAGAATGACATATTCGTGTCAGTAGTTACCCAGTTTGAAGGGTAACCCGGCCTTGTGTTGGCAGAGATCCGGTTAGGTTCTCGGGTCGTCTTTCCAGAGGCGTACCCATGTGGCAATGGGAAGTTCATTGGCCTGACCATTTGTTGGAAACCCAAAGAAACAATACGAACCCTTTACGATTGCAAATTGTATAACCTGCCTCCTCAGGAGGTAGCTATAGCGGGCATAATATAATGGTACCTATGCTGGCTAAGATTTATATTCTACTTTCGAAATGTTTTCTACACTATGCACTAATAATAATATTAAAAATGATTTGATTTTGCGCAGTAAGCATCTTTGACTAGCATAAGAAGAAATCTCCTCCAAGTCTGCGTTTGCATTGTGTGTGTGGTGGGAGGTCTTATGGTAGTTACATTTTCAAAAAGCATTGCGAATTGACTTTAAAAATATTTCTTTGTTTGATTTTAAAAGAATAAACTGTTTTAAGTTCTCACACCAGTCCCATAACTGACACGGAGTTTATTGTTTTCCTTCCTAAACTCTGGGTGCCCACCAATTTCCACACGGGCAGTCAAGAGTCAGGTTTATCAGGATATTCTGGAATTCAGGAGTTGCTGGAAACAAGCTGGATGGCATGGCGTATTCACTAGTATATAGTATTTCTTTTCCGCTGTTTGTTGTTGTTTGTTGTTGTACACTCTGATGATGTAATGTAATATAATATGATGTAATGTAATAACTGATATAGTTCTTTGTTTAAAGATTATTCATGTATCTATTATATGTTGCTCCGCTGCGATTGTGAGATTCTGATATTGTTTTCTGTTTCTTCTTCTTTTTTTCTCTCTTCTTCTACCTTTCTCTACTTCTTTAACCATAAAGGTACGGTTTTCCGGCATTCGATTGCTCGGCAGTTGATACAGTGGACATACGTCGAAAAGTCTAAACGTTACATTTGGTATCAGAGCATATGGTTAAGCGACAACCATGGCTCTATTGGGTTTTAGTCATTAGAGATAGAGTCAGCAGTACTCTAGAATGAGTGTGAGTGTAATAATTGATATGAGCGCGTATTTGTTAGTGAAAATAAAATTGTTTTATATTGTGATGATTGGTTGTTGAGTGGTATATGGATTCTGGTCGGTATGGTCTGGACAACTCTATCGATAGGGATCTCTAAACACTTGTTCAGAACAATTCGACACGATATGGTTTTAAATTGGGTAAATGAAATAATTTTACCTTGATTATATTTTATATATAAAGGAATAATTTTTCAGAATTATTAAGTATATATGAATTGATTGTTTGGTTGCCGAATAAGTTAAATAAAAACAACAGCTGTAAAAGAATGAATTATATAAGCAAATGAATTGTAAGTATGAAGTTATAACTAAAATGATTTACAATTGTGAAATAATATTATATATAAGAAGTGAAATTATATAAGTAAAATATTTATAAATGAGATTTATAATCTAAAACCAAAATTCCAGAGAAGTGTTTTGAAAGGATTTGATATTTTGGAAAATTGTTTTGGAGAAATTAAAGCCTTAAACTCTTTTCGGTCGTTGTGAAATAATTCCGATGATGATCACGACATCATTGTTGTTCATTTTCGGGTTTTCAAAAGAGGAATTGCTGCCAAATTATTTTAATTGAAAGTTGTTGGAAAAAATTTGGGTTTGGTTTTGGAAATTCAAAACATAATTTGAATTGATTTCAAAAATGGTTTTGAAAGGTTGAAAAGACTCTGGAATCCTATTTAAAATATTATGGGAATGATAAATGAGTTGATAACTTATACAATTTGAATTTTGATAGAATAAATTTAACTTAAAGGATGGAGTTAAATTAAAGGAAGTATAAGTGAATCAATAAAAATCCAAGTGTAAATTGTTGAATATAAGTTGTATAACTTATAAAATGAGAAAATGAAAGTGAAACCAATTATTAAAATGGTTAAACAATTTGCTAAGCAAAATAAATCTGAATTTGAATAAGTGATGAAAATTTGGCTTTGGTAAAAAGTTAAATAGAAATGAAATCTGAATTGAATATAAGTGAAAAGAGTTTTGAACTTATAATATAAGATAATAAATTTAGCTTTGGTAAAAGTTAAATAGAATTTACTTTACAATTGAAATCTGAATTGGATTTATAAGTGGAAATTTAAGTTAAGTTAAACAAATGATGTTTGAAAGAGAATATAACTTAAGTGATGTTGAATGAAGTTGATTTTGGTATCGAAGTAAATTAATAAAGTGAATTAAATGGATATGAACTTGAGTTATATAAATGAAATTCAACCTTATATTGTTAAAGGAATTAGCAATTGAATAAATTAATGGACTGAATGTTAATCAATTAAATGTAAAATAAATTGATATGGAATAAAGAATGTAAGTGTTAATTCATTAAAAGCTAATGTTATTGGAAGTTGAATAATTGATTGAGAATCAATTTAATATCAACCAATTGGAGTTAAAAAGTGTTGGACCAAATTGAATGTAAATTAAATAAGTTGGTTATGTAGAATATACATTGGTTGTTATATGGTTATTAATTGATTGTGTATAATTCATTAAGTGTTAATGAAATTGAATTAGCGGAATTAAAAGCTATGTAATTGAATTCAGATTGAAAGTGAACTAATGTGAATTTAATTAGTGAATGTAAACTAATTGGAAACGAATGAATGAATGTTAATTAAATCCAATGTAAATGAATCAAATGTGATTTAAATTGGAAAACAAATTCATTGGATATTAATGAGAAGTGAATTTATATTGATTTGGTTATGGATTTGTTGGATGTTTATTGGATGATAGTTGTTTGGTGGTTGCATTTATTGCTTTTGTTGCATTTGCTATGTTGGCACATGTAGTTGTTATGTTGCTATATATTGTATATCGATATTATTTTCATATATACATGTTTCTCATAGTTTGTTGAGTGTTTAGTAGGTGCGGATTGCGCTTGCTTCGCATTTGGAGCTCGCTTTCGCGCTATATTAGCCGTACATGCTCGCTAATAAAATATAAGGTACATATCTCGGATTAAATATCGTACTTTTACACTTTTTTCCCTGCGGGATGCCTCATCACTTGATGAGATGTATATTTGTAATATATATACTGTCATTTTTTTTTTGGATCGAGCCGCGCAAAGGAGACTCTGGCGAATTTTTCCAAAAATTTAAGGCGTTAGAATATTTTTGAGAAAATTGAATTTTTTTGAAAACTAAGTTTGGATTTGGAAACTTAGTAAAGATTTTGTAAGAAGTTTAACTATGGATTTTGAGAAAGTTAAACACTCAGATGAATTTGAAATTTAATTCGAATGAATTGTTTTGGGAAGTTAATGGATTCTGTAACTTTTTCTTACTTGGTAATTTCGAGGACGAAATTCTTTTAAGGGGGAAAGTTTGTAACGACCTAGAATTTTGTTAATAAAAATTTGTATATTAAATTGATTTTAAATATTAATAAGTGAAATTAAACAGTCGAATAATTTATTTTTCGAATATCTGGATTTAATTGGATAATTAAATCGATAATTTAATAGTTGAAATTACAGAAGTAATTGAAAATTGGGTTAAATATGATTAAAAATGATTTGTAAAATTTTATTATATCATATTGGAGTTATAATGATGTTATAGAACTTTTAAAATTGAATTTAAAGTTAATTTGTGAAAATTGAATATTTTAATATTTAATTGACGAATTAAAATAGCCATTTTTCAAACAGTCTCGGATTTCGACGAAACCAGTTTCGTCGGATCCGTAATGTTATATTATTGTAAGGTTTCAAATTTCGTGTCAATCGAATTTATCGTTTGTCCGGGTCGAGCCAAAACGCATAGAAATTAGTTTAAATCGATTTAATTTAAATTGGATCGTTTATAGCCGTAACTCGCATAGATGATCGAATTAGCCTCCGAAACATGTTCCATTGTGTCCATAATGCAGGGTAAACCTTAGAAACGCCAGCCGGCACGCTTCATTTGGAGTTCAGAAAAATTCGGTTGAATAGTGTTCGTTGAATTTTCTATAAAAGCACCTACATGTTTTCATTTGCAAACAAAATTTAAAACCCTAGGCAGAAAACCCTAGCCGCCACTTATGTCTTCAATGGCCAGAAAACTCCCGTCTTCTTCTTCCTTTTTTTTCCAATCCACCAACAATCGTCGAAAACTGTCAACTGCAAACGGGTAGAGGACGAAGAGATCTATATATACAACGGTGGATCTGGCGAATCGTCATCGTTTGGAGGAGATTTTGGCCCGCGTTCGCGTGCGTTTTGGGCACGATTTTCCAGGCGATATCACGACCGAGCTCGCCTATATCACGGTCGAAGGTCGAGCTCGTGGAGGCACACGCGATGGCACTGCTTGATCGTCGGCTAATTGATCAGAGAGGTTGCGTGATTTAGGGTATGATGGCGGCAAGTGGGTTCATCTTCACGCGTTCGAACGTGAATAACTGGAAGATGGAAGAAGTAATACACGGCCCTGATTTGTTAAGATTGGAATGCATGGCTAGATGATGAAGGTTGTAAAAAAATAATAATAAAAGAATTGTTAATTTAGTTATATTTTAATTCGTGTAACTTTAAAAATGCATATTTTTTTCATACGAGGTCGAAAACGCACGAAACGAATTGCATTGGCTTCGTTTTGTCGAGCACTACGCAATGGGGCTGGTTTGGAGTCGTTTGGAGCTAGTGAAAATTTCGGGTAAAATTAAACGCACGTTTAATTTTATTCGAAATAAAACGCTACAACTATTATCGGAAACTCCAGGCGAGAAATTCTCACTCAATCGAATAGTTTCGATTTAAATTTTAAATAGTTAGATTTAAAATTGATGATTGTATGCCTGGATGATAAATTATTATCTGTTGATGATTGAAATAGACATTATAGGCCCTATATTAAGCGGATGTTATTTATTAAAAACATATACCGCGATAATTCCATCTTGATTGGAATTGGTATTATATATGTACTTGGAATTGATTTTCCCGCATTATATAGCGGATGAGACCCTATTGCGCCGCATAATAGCGGATAATATTTTATAAATTCCACATACCGCGATATTCTGTATTGGAACGGAATTGGTATTGTGCTAACATCTGTGGATGCAGGGAAACAGGTTGGAGGGATCCAACTGGATTCCTCACCATTATTTATTTGATTACAAATTCTATGATATTTGTTAATTATTATATGATGATATATGATGTTTGGATGCCGTAATTGATTATTTGGTGCTGTTGCATCATTGGGCCTATTTTGGAGTTATAAAATGTTAAAGGAATGATTTTCAAATTTTAAAAGGATTTTAAAGTGATTTTTGAAAATATACGTTTTATTTAAATTTTGGAATTGATTGATTTTAAATAAATAAATGTTATTATTTTAATGCTATAAAATTTATGATTTTTGAGAAATATAGTTAAAATGTGGTTTTTGAAATATGGAGTTAATGAATTTTATAAAATAGTTTAAATTAAGATTTTTGAATTTTTATAAATGGTTTATATAATAGATTTATAAAATTGATATTTTATAAATTAAAAATATAGGAATTATATAACGAGTTTTATTAAGTGTTAAAATGAAGCATAAATGGATTTCATAAGTAAATGAAATTTATAGATTTACAATTTGGGAAGTTATAGAATGAACAGATTTTGTAAAATAAAAGATTTATAAGTAATTAACCTATAAATTGGATTTTGGGCATTTAATTGGGATATAAATAAAATTGGTTAATAAAGTGATTTTATAAGTTGAAGTTGTTATAAAATATAAATGGGATTTATAAACATTGTTCTATAAATCCAAAATCGACTTATTTTGATAAGTCAATTATTTTAGATTTTTAAAGGAGATATATTCACAATTTTGGACAGTGGATAATTTTTAAATTGAATATGTAAAAGTGTTGAATTTGATTAATGATTTATATTCACGATTTTGAACGGTGAATAATATATTAAAGGAATTTTTAGGGAGTGATATTTTAGATAGAATTAAAACGATTTGAAGTTGTTTTAAAATGTGTTAAGTGTCGAAACCATAGATTTCATCATTCATTGTTGAAATAGACGTTTTCGAGAAATAGAAGGAGATGGTGGACTATAACACTGTTGTTATAGTAAATGATTTCTAAAAAGAAATGTTTTATTTAGTATTGGGATTTATATATCTATCTAAAATTTCGAATCCCTATGCTAGTGATTTTGGGTTGTCGTAACGATGTTTTACGCAACATTCGTTTTGATCCAAATAAATGTGTTTGAAAGAATGTTTTCCTTAAAGAATGAAATATATACTTAATTTCGATTAAGTATATTGAATATTTTCCAAGTGGTGAAAACAAATGGATTTGTGAATTACTTATTATTAAATAAGTATGGAAATGTTTTCCAATATGAAGTGAATATTTTGAGATTGTATCCTTTAAAGATAAATTGAAAATGAATATTAGAAATCGATTTGGAAATCGTATATTCATAGATATTTTGGGAATTGTAAATTCACTATGAAATTTATAAAAGAAAGGGAAATTTGTTTAAAAATAAACATTGATCTATTTTTGAAGTGTGGGAATAAATTTATGGATTTGGAACGTAAATATAAAGTAAATCGGTAAGGATTTATTTAATTGGTTTAAATGAACCATTTTGAAATGAAAGTATTTCCGCGTAAGGAAAATGATTGAAATTTGTTTTCAAAAGTGGTAAAGGTGAAAAGTGATTTGAAAATTTGTTTTCAAATGGTTGAAGTGTGGAAAAAATATATATATATCTTGTAAAGACATTTTGGAAAATAAATAATTTGGAAAATTATTTGGAACTTGGTGATGTTGTGCATACCTATTGATAGTTAAATAACCGACTATTAATATTTACCTTTGAATGGGTATTTGTTGTGATTTGCTTGAATTTGAATGCCACACTTATTTTCAAAATAAGCGCTCACTATCCGGGTTAGCCGGGAAAGGACCTTAGGGTCGTATAACCCATTCCGAATATGTGATACGTCGTTATGGATAGCATTTGATGACCGGTGTTGAAGACCGGATATTTGTGAAAACGAAAGGATTACCGTCGAATGACTCTGCATTGGCTGATCTCCGATATAGAGGTTTTATCACCCTTAGTGATGGAAAATCCAGTCGTGATTAGTGAATATCTGGATTGCAAGGGCTTCTTTGGAAGTGCCTTCGGTTCCGTTCGATCCCAAAACGGACTTGTATGGATGTGTGTCCGACATTACAATTTGAGATGTAAAGCTGGTTTCTATCAAATATATTTCCGTTAGTGGCGGAGAATTTATTCTCTTAGCTTAACACCCTAGAGGTTATGTAGTTGATGGTTACTAGTGATACATTCCTAAATTGGTAATGTTGCATACGAAGTGCTGTTGAGCATTTGATGATCAAAGCACAGCTTTTGTATAAAGCATGGCTTTGTGGACGAGACTTCGTCGGACCTCACACCCCGGAACTGGTCAAAACAGGAAGGATGCAGCAAGGTTATTAGGGGATAGCGCCCCTTTAGTGTATGTCATTCCTTCTGGATAGAGGTGGTATCATGGTATGGAGCCCAGATACTTAACCTATGTTGTTGCTTCAAATTTATTACTTTGTGGTTGCTGGAATCGAGGATCCTCGGATATAGATCGGTTACGATCGGGGAATGACATATTCGTGTCAGTAGTTACCCAGTTTGAAGGGTAACCCTGCCTTGTGTTGGCAGAGATCCGGTTAGGTTCTCGGGTCGTCTTTCCAGAGGCGTACCCATGTGGCAATGGGAAGTTCCTTGGCCTGACCATTTGTTGGAAACCCAAAGAAACAATACGAACCATTTACGATTGCAAATTGTATAACTTGCCTCCTAAGGAGGTAGCTATAGCGGGTGTAATATAATGGTACCTATGCTGGCTAAGATTTATATTCTACTTTCGAAATGTTTTCTACACTATGCACTAATAATAATATCAAAAATGATTTGATTTTGCGTAGTAAGCATCTTTGACTAACATAAGAAGAAATCTCCTCCAAGTCTGCGTTTGCATTGTGTGTGTGGTGGGAGGTCTTATGGTAGTTACATTTTCAAAAAGCATTGCGAATTGACTTTAAAAATATTTCTTCGTTTGATTTTAAAAGAATAAACTGTTTTAAGTTCTCACACCAGCCCCATGAATGACTCGGATTTTATTGTTTTCCTTCCTAAACTCGGGGTGCCCACCTATTTCCACACGGGCAGTCAAGAGTCAGGTTTATCAGGATATTCTGGAATTCAGGAGTTGCTGGAGACAAGCTGGATGACATGGCGTATTCACTAGTATATAGTATTTCTTTTCCGCTGTTTGTTGCTGTACACTCTGATGATGTAATGTAATGTAATATGATGTAATGTAATAACTGATATAGTTCTTTGTTTAAATATTATTCATGTATCTATTATATGTTGTTCCGCTGCGATTGTGAGATTCTGATATTGTTTTTTGTTTCTTCTTCTTTTTTCTCTCTTCTTCTACCTTTCTCTTCTTCTTTAACCATAACGGTACGGTTTTTCGGCATTCGATTGCTCGGCAGTTGATATAGTGGACGTATTGATGTCAGTTTTCGAACGTTGAAAAGTCTAAACGTTACATTTGGTATCAGAGCATATGGTTAAGCGACAACCATGGCTCTGTTGGGTATTAGTCATTAAAGATAGAGTCAGCAGTACTCTAGAATGAGTGTGAGTGTAATAATTGATATGAGCGCGTATTTGTTAGTGAAAATAAAATTGTTTTATATTATGATGATTGGTTGTTGAGTGGTATATGGATTCTGGTCAGTATGGTCTGGACAACTCTATCGATAGGGATCTCTAAACACTTGTTCAGAACAATTCGACACGATATGGTTTTAAATTGGGTAAATGAAATAATTTTACCTTGATTATATTTTATATATAAAGGAATAATTTTTCAGAATTATTAAGTATATATGAATTGATTGTTTGGTTGCTGAATAAGTTAAATAAAAACAACAGCTGTAAAAGAATGAATTATATAAGCAAATGAATTATAAGTATGAAGTTATAACTAAAATGATTTACAATTGTGAAATAATCTTATATATAAGAAGTGAAATTATATAAGTAAAATATTTATAAATGAGATTTATAATCTAAAAACAAAATTCCAGAGAAGTGTTTTGAAAGGATTTGATATTTTGGAAAATTGTTTTGGAGAAATTAAAGCCTTAAACTCTTTTCGGCCATTGGAAAATAATTCCGATGATGATCACGACATCATTGTTGTTCATTTTTGGGTTTCCAAAAGAGGAATTGCTGCCAAATTATTTTAAATGAAAGTTGTTGGAAAAAATTTGGGTTTGGTTTTGGAAATTCAAAAGATAATTTGAATTGATTTCAAAAATGGTTTTGAAAGGTTGAAAAGACTCTGGAATCCTATTTAAAATATTATGGGAATGGTAAATGAGTTGATAACTTATACAATTTGAATTTTGATAGAATAAATTTAACTTAAAGGATGGTGTTAAATTAAAGGAAGTATAAGTGAATCAATAAAAATCCAAGTGTAAATTGTTGAATATAAGTTATATAACTTATAAAATGAGAAAATGAAAGTGAAACCAATTATTAAAATGGTTAAACAATTTGCTAAGCAAAATAAATCTGAATTTGAATAAGTGATGAAAATTTGGCTTTGGTAAAAAGTTAAATAGAAATGAAATCTGAATTGAATATAAGTGAAAAGAGTTTTGAACTTATAATATAAGATAATAAATTTAGCTTTGGTAAAAGTTAAATAGAATTTACTTTACAATTGAAATCTGAATTGGATTTATAAGTGGAAATTTAAGTTAAGTTAAACAAATGATGTTCGAAAGAGAATATAACTTAAGTGATGTTGAATGAAGTTGATTTTGGTATCGAAGTAAATTAATAAAGTGAATTAAATGGATATGAACTTGAGTTATATAAATGAAATTCAACCTTATATTGTTAAAGGAATTAGCAATTGAATAAATTAATGGATTGAATGTTAATCAATTAAATGTAAAATAAATTGATATGGAATAAATAATGTAAATTTTAATTCATTAAAAGCTAATGTTATTGGAAGTTGAATAATTGATTGAGAATCAATTTAATATCAACCAATTGGAGTTAAAAAGTGTTGGACCAAATTGAATGTAAATTAAATAATTTGGTTACGTTGAATATACATTGGTTGTTATATGGTCAATAATTGATTGTGTATAATTCATTAAGTGTTAATGAAATTGAATTAGCGGAATTAAAAGCTATGTAATTTAATTCAGATTGAAAGTGAACTAATGTGAATTTAATTAGTGAACGTAAACTAATTGGAAACGAATGAATGAATGAATGTTAATTAAATCCAATGTAAATGAATCAAATGTGATTTAAATTGGAAAACCAATTCATTGAATATTAATGAGAAGTGAATTTATATTGATTTGGTTATGGATTTGTTGGATGTTTATTGGATGATAGTTGTTTGGTGGTTGCATTTGTTGCTTTTGTTGCATTTGCTATGTTGGCACATGTAGTTGTTATGTTGCTATATATTGTATATCGATATTATTTTCATATATACATGTTTCTCATAGTTTTTTGAGTGTTTAGTAGGTGCGGATTTGCGCTTGCTTCTCATTTGGAGCTCCCCTTCGCGCTATATTAGCCGTATATGCTCGCTAATAAAATATAAGGTACATATCTCGGATTAAATATCGTACTTTTACACTTTTTTACCTGCGGGATGCCTCATCACTTGATGAGATGTATATTTGTGATATATATATACTATCATTTTTTTTCGGATCGAGCCGCGCAAAGGAGACTCTGGCGAATTTTTTCGAAAATTTAAGGCTTTAGAATATTTTTGAGAAAATTGAAATTTTTTGAAAACTAAGTTTGGATTTGGAAACTTAGTAAAGATTTTGTAAGAAGTTTAACTATGGATTTTGAGAAAGTTAAACACTCAAATGAATTTGAAATTTAAATCGAATGAATTGTTTTGGGAAGTTAATGGATTCTGTAACTTTTTCTTACTTGGTAATTTCGAGGACGAAATTCTTTTAAGGGGGGAGTTTGTAACGACCCAGAATTTTATTAATTAAAATTTGTATATTTAATTGATTTTAAATATTAATAAGTGAAATTAAACAGTCGAATAATTTATTTTTCGAATATCTGGATTTAATTGGATAATTAAATCGATAATTTAATAGTTGAAATTACAGAAATAATTGAAAATTGACTTAAATATGATTGAAAATGATTTGTAAAATTTTATTATATCATATTGGAGTTATAATGATGTTATATAACTTTTAAAATTGAATTTAAAGTTAATTTGTGAAAATTGAATATTTTAATATTTAATTGACGAGTTAAAATAGCCATTTTTCAAACAGTCTCGGATTTCGACGAAACTAGTTTCATCGGATCCATAATGTTATATTATTGTAAGATTTTAAATTTCGTGTCAATCGGATTTATCGTTTGTCCGGGGCGAGCCAAAACGCATAGAAATTAGTTTAAATCGATTTAATTTAAATTGGATCGTTTATAGCGTAACTCGCACATATGATCGAATTAGCCTCCGAAACATGTTCCATTGTGTTCGGAACGCGGGGTAAACCTTAGAAACGCCAGCCGCACGCTTCGTTTGGAGTTCGGAAAAATTCGGATGAATAGTGTTCGTTTAATTTTCTATAAAAGCACCTACATGTTTTCATTTGCAAACAAAATTTAAAACCTTAGGTAGAAAACCCTAGCCGCCACTTATGTCTTCAATGGCCAGAAAACTCCCGTATTCTTCTTCCTTTTTCTTCCAATCCACCAACAATCGTCGAAAACTGTCAACTGCAAACGTGTAAAGGACGAAGAGATCTATATATCCAACGGTGGATCTGGCGAATCGTCGTCGGTTGGAGGAGATTTTGGCCCGCGTTCGCGTGTGTTTTGGGCACGATTTTCTAGGCAATATCATGACCGAGCTCACCTATATCACGGCCGAGGGTCGAGCTCATGGAGGCGCACGCGATGGCACTGCTTGATCGTCGGCTAGTTAATCGGAGAGGTTGCGTGATTTAGGGCATGATGGCAGCAAGTGGGTTCATCTTCACACGTTGGAACGTGAATAACTGGGAGATGGAAGAAGTAATACACGACCCTGATTTGTTAAGATTGGAATGCACGGCTAGATGATGAAGGTTGTAAAAAAATAATAATAAAAGAATTGTTAATTTAGATATATTTTAATTCGTGTAACTTTAAAAATGCATATCATTTTCATACGAGGTCGAAAACGCATGAAACAAATTATGTTGGCTTCGTTTTGTCGAGCACTACGCAATGGAGCTAGTTTGGAGTCGTTTGGAGCTAGTGAAAATTTCGGGTAAAATTAAACGCACGTTTAATTTTATTCGAAATAAAACACTACAACTATTATCGGAAACTCAAGGTGAGAACTTCTCACTCAATCGAATAGTTTCGATTTAAATTTTAAGTAGTTAGATTTAAAATTGATGATTGTATGCCTGGATGATAAATTATTATCTGTTGATGATTGAAATAGACATTATATGCCGTATATTGAGCGGATGTTATTTATTAAAAACATATACCATGATAATTCCATCTTGATTGGAATTGATATTATATATGTACTTGGAGTTGATTTTCCCGCATTATATAGTGGATGAGACCTTATTGCGCCGCATAATAGCGGATAATATTTTATAAATCCCAAATACCGCGATATTCTGTATTGGAACAGAATTGGTATTGTGCTAACATCTGTGGATGCAAGGAAACAGGTTGGAGGGATTCAACTGGATTCCTCACCAGTATTTATTTGATTACAGGTTCTGTGATATTTGTTGATTATCATATGATGATATATGATGTTTGGATGCCGTAATTGATTATTTGGTGCTGTTGCATCATTGGGCCTATTTTGGAGTTTTAAAAATGTTAAAGGAATGATTTTCAAAATTTAAAAGGATTTTAAAGTGATTTTTTGAAAATATACGTTTTATTTAAATTTTGGAATTGATTGATTTTAAATAAATAAACGTTATAATTTTAATGTTATAAAATTTATGATTTTTGAGAAATAAAGTTAAAATGTGGTTTTTGAAATATGGAGTTAATGAATTTTATAAAATAGTTTAAATTGAGATTTTTGAATTTTTATAAACGGTTTATATAAAAGATTTATAAAATTGATATTTTATAAATTAAAAATATAGGAATTATAAAACGAGTTTTATTAAGTGTTAAAATGAAGCATAAATGGATTTCATAAGTAAATGAAATTTATAGATTTACAATTTGAGAAGTTATAGAATGAATAGATTTTGTAAAATAAAAGATTTATAAGTAATTAACCTATAAATTGGATTTTGGGCATTTAATTGGGATATAAATAAAATTGGTTAATAAAGTGATTTTATAAGTTGAAGTTGTTATAAAATATAAATGGGATTTATAAACATTGTTCTATAAATCCGAAATCGACTTATTTTGATAAGTCAATTATTTTAGATTTTTAAAGGAGATATATTCACAATTTTGGACAGTGGATAATTTTTTAATTGAATATGTAAAAGTGTTGAATTTGATTAATGATTTATATTCACGATTTTGAACGGTGAATAATATATTAAAGGAATGTTTAGGGAGTGATATTTTAAATAGAATTAAAACGATTTGAAGTTGTTTTAAAATGTGTTAAGTGTCGAAACCATAGATTTCAACATTCATTGTTGAAATAGACGTTTTCGAGAAATAGAAGGAAATTGTGGACTATAACACTGTTGTTATAGTAAATGATTTCTGAAAGGAAATGTTTTATTTAGTATTGGGATTTATATATCTATCTAAAATTTCGAATCCCTATACTAGTGATTTTGGGTTGTCGTAACGATGTTTTACGCAACATTCGTTTTGATCCAAATAAATGTGTTTGAAAGAATGTTTTCCTTAAAGAATTAAATATATACTTAATTTCGATTAAGTATATTGAATATTTTCCAAGTGTTGAAAAAAATGGATTTGTGAATTACTTATTATTAAATAAGTATGGAAATGTTTTCCAATATGAAGTGAATATTTTGAGATTGTATCCTTTAAAGATAAATTAAAAATCAATATTAGAAATCGATTTGGAAATCGTATATTCATAGATATTTTGGGAATTGTAAATTCACTATGGAATTTATAAAAGAAAGGGAAATTTGTTTAAAAAAATAAACATTGATTTATTTTTGAAGTGTGGGAATAAATTTATGGATTTGGAACGTAAATATAAAGTAAATCGGTAAGGATTTATTTAATTGGTTTAAATGAACCATTTTTAAATGAAAGTATTTCCGCGTAAGGAAAATGATTGAAATTTGTTTTCAAAAGTGGTAAAGGTGAAAAGTGATTTGAAAATTTGTTTTCAAATGGTTGAAGTGTGGAAAAAATATATATATCTTGTAAAGATATTTTGGAAAATAAATAATTTGGAAAATTATTTGGAACTTGGTGATGTTGTGCATACCTATTGATAGTTAAATAACCGACTATCAATATTTACCTTTGAATGGGTATTTGTTGTGATTTGCTTGAATTTGAATGCCATACTTATTTTCAAAATAAGCGCTCACTATTCGGGTTTGCCGGGAAAGGACCTTGGGGTCGTATAACCCATTCCGAATATGTGATACATCGTTATGGATAGCATTTGATGACCGGTGTTGAAGACCGGATATTTGTAAAAACGGAAGGATTACCGTCGAATGACTCTGCATTGGCTGATCTCCGATATAGAGGTTTTATCACCCTTAGTGATGGAAAATCCGGTCGTGATTAGTGAATATCTGGATTGCAAGGGCTTCTTTGGAAGTGCCTTCGGTTCCGTTCGATCCCAAAACGGACTTGTATGGATGTGTGTCCGACATTACAATTTGAGATGCAAAGCTGGTTTCTATCAAATATATTTCCGTTAGTGGCGGAGAATTTATTCTCTTAGCTTAACACCCTAGAGGTTATGTAGTTGATGGTTACCAGTGATACATTCCTAAATTGGTAATGTTGCATACGAAGTGTTGTTGAGCATTTGATGATCAAAGCATAGCTTTTGTATAAAGCATGGCTTTGTGGACGAGACTTCGTCGGACCTCACACCCCGGAACTGGTCAAAACAGGAAGGATGCAGCAAGGTTATTAGGGGGTAGCGCCCCTTTAGTGTATGTCATTCCTTCTGGATAGAGGTGGTATCATGGTATGGAGCCCAGATACTTAACCTATGTTGTTGCTACAAATTTATTACTTTGTGGTTGTTGGAATCGAGGATCCGCGGATATAGATCGGTTACGATCGGGGAATGACACATTCGTGTCAGTAGTTACCCAGTTTGAAGGGTAACCCGGCCTTGTGTTGGCAGAGATCCGGTTAGGTTCTTGGGTCGTCTTTCCAGAGGCGTACCCATGTGGCAATAGGAAGTTCCTTGGCCTGACCATTTATTGGAAATCCAAAAAAACAATACGAACCCTTTACGATTGCAAATTGTATAACCTGCCTCCTCAGGAGGTAGCTATAGCGGGCATAATATAATGGTACCTATGCTGGCTAAGATTTATATTCTAATTTCGAAATGTTTTCTACATTATGCACTAATAATAATATCAAAAATGATTTGATTTTGCATAGTAAGCATCTTTGACTAACATAAGAAGAAATCTCCTCCAAGTCTGCGTTTGCATTGTGTGTGTGGTGGGAGGTCTTATGGTAGTTACATTTTCAAAAAGCATTGCGAATTGACTTTAAAAATATTTCTTCATTTGATTTTAAAAGAATATACTGTTTTAAGTTCTCACACCTGTCCCTTGACTGATTCGGAGTTTATTGTTTTCCTTCCTAAACTCTGGGTGCCCACCAATTTCCATACGGGCAGTCAAGAGTCAGGTTTATCAGGATATTCTGGAATTCAGGAGTTGCTGGAGACAAGATGGATGGCATGGCGTATTCACTAGTATATAGTATTTCTTTTCCGCTGTTTGTTGTTGTTTGTTGTTGTACACTCTGATGATGTAATGTAATGTAATATAAAACTGAATGTGGATGATGTTGGAATTTTGACCAAAATCAAAGTTAATAAGTCCTGATGTTATAGAGTGTTGACAAAGAGAATTGGTATAAACAATCATTATTACCAAGTACCGCTTATAATAAATAAAATTGGATATTACTGATATATGAGTAAGCAATAAATTCAACCAAAATCTCACACCACTAGCTAAGATAACATGTGAACGTTAACATTCTAACTGTTCAATATTCAATCATTGACTGAATTTATAACTTTGAGTTGCACAATTGAAATAATTAATACTCCGAATGAACCACATGATTTATTTAATTTATAACTAATTTACTTTAATTAAAGTAATCAATATTTATAAAATATTAATTATTAAATTTTATTTGATTTTTTAAGTACCACTAATATTTAGTAAAGTACGTATATAAAAGTTATAAATGTTCGTATCGATACAAGATGTCAGTAAAAATTTTAATTGTATTTAAATGGAATGAATACTAAGTGTGTTTAAATTAATTAATATTTATGAAGTATCAGTTACTAAAACTTTATTTTATTTGTTTGAATATCACTGATATTTAATAAAGTGCATAAATAAAAGTTAAAAACGCACGCATCGATAACGATAGAGTATTTAAATTAGGTTTAAATGGATTAGATACTAAATGGGTTTGAAATTTTTATTGATGCCCATTACCTCCCTAATATGGTTATCCAAAATAGAAGATACGATAAGTTTTCGATTTTGAAATAAAGGGGCAAAGAAGAAATTAAAGAAATAAAAAGATACCCCATCTTTAATAATATTTGTTGTATCTTTTATGTCATTCTTTCATTCAGACTTTTTCTCTACCACTCTTATCATGTCATGGCCAAAATTTCATAAGGGAAAAGGATAAAAAATTCCAAAATATAATATGAAATAAAATCATAACGGTACTTGGTTCTAATCTCTTGATTTCTGCAAGATCTGGACATTGATTCAATGGAGTTAGGAGTTTTTAGTTCATCGTTTCAATGTCTGTTTCACAGTCAACATCTAAGTTTATTCTTTAGTTAATTAATCTATACATGTTTTATCATTCATATGCTTAGATTTTATAATATTTGTTCTATGTTCAATTGATCCTTTTGAAATTCTCTTTCATCTCAATTAATTATATGCCAATTGTATTGTTTTAATTCATATCCACTTTTGTTCTTCGTCCCTCCATTATATATATATATATATATATATATGTCTGTTTCAAATTAATTTTATTGGATTCTACATCATATTTTCTTAGTAGTTGTTATTCTATGTAACATTTAGATCTGTTTGCTCTTATAACGAATTTACATGTACCAAATTCGTCCAATTTATTTTCTTTTGTTTTGGTGTTTCAATTTTAGAAAAAATAAAATTTGAATGTTAATTTTGAGTTAGATCTTTTTTATACTTTTATAAAAGTTATATGCACAATTGTAATTGTTTATGCTAAATATTTCTTATTCCTTGAAGATTAATTTCTATAATTATACGCTTAATATTTGGATACAAACATTTGAATATTATTCATGCAAGAAAGAAAGTTTTTAGGTCTAGAATGTACAAGTGGACTTTTATTGCAAATTTTAATATTTTTTCCTCTTCTAATTTGTTGTTTAAAAAACTTTCATAAACCCTAGCTTCATTTATAAATTAAAACTTATCCTAAACAGTTTACTTTTAATCTAACTAACTTAATTACATGTATATTTATATGTGTATGTATGTGTGTGTATAGTATAATTAAAATATTCACAAATATGTGTTGTTTTTAAATCTAGTATGTTGAATTGTAACTTTGCATAAATACATGGGATTATAAATATGTTGTTTTTTTTAAATTTATAAATAATATCTTGTATAATTATGTAACCTTTTCTATCAAACATTTCTTTAATTAAAACCAAATTTATTAATGTAAATTTTAGATTTTAAATATGCAACGTTGTCAGATGTGACTTTAATATACATATACATACACATACACACATGCATATATATTTTAAACCAAAATCATGGATGATAAAAGCATATGTAAAGGGAAAATGGGTCCATTAGGGTGTAAATATAGCACCCACATACATTTCCATTAAGTATGCACACTTCTTATATATTGCACTTACACAGTATATACTGTTAGTATATTTGGATTCATTAACATTTCTTGCTATGCTTAAACTGATCATCAATGACATTTAATGAATCACTAATCTAATCTAAGGGAGAAATGAAAAGTTTCTCTTTAATTAATGTTATTTCTTCCCTTAATTGGTTGTATAGGTTTTAGAGAAGAAAACGAAAAGACTTCCTTCTCAAATTAATTTTTAATGAGTAACTGCTACACACATGGATGTATTTGATATACTCATACATTTAAATTTATATCAAATTTAAACTCTTTCAAATAAATAAAATAAAATAAAGCATCTTACTTACAACACTTTTTATATTAGACTATACTCGGGAGAACCCGGTAGACCAGTAACCTTCTAAGAGAAAATTAAGTTGTGTCTGTCCACTTCAACTCATGTAAAACCCATTAGATCCAAACATAAAACTTTTTAAATCTTTCGCTCACCTCCGACTGGCCAAGTTTCAGCAATGGTATCAGAGCTAATAGTCAATGTGGTCTAAATTAGTCATGTTAGGGCTAACCAATTAAGCCTACCAATTTAGTAATATGTCTAAAAAAGTAGTTTTTAGATTTGGATTTGAGTAATCAAGTACCATGCCTTCATTAGCTACCGACCTGGCCCGAAAAGTAAGATGAGCTTAAAGGTTGCCCCTAATAGAAAAAGCTCAATTTGAATTGGACCTTGGCCTAATTTTCAAAATTATTTTAAAAATTAAAATTTAAAATAAGAAATACATTATTAACATTATAGCATGATTTCAAAATTGTTTCGAAATTAAAATAAGATTTTAAATTTAGAAGTTTAATTTAAAATTAGAATTACATTATAAATATTATATTATGATTTTTAGATTGGCTTTACAAACAATGCATATTATAAATGTTATAATATAGTTATCAAAATTACTTTGAAAATATAGTAAACATATTTCAAAATTCTTAATATCTATTAATAAGATTAACAATTTAAATTAATTAATTAAATAGTTAATTAATTAAAATATATACACATATAATATACACACACACACACACACACATGTATGTTACATTATCTTGAATTATTTAAGATGATGTAAGTATATTTGTATATATATAAGAAATTTCAAAATTAATATTTAATTAAATTGTCTAATTAAATAAGTCAAGTAGAAGCTAATTAACAAATAATAAAATACACATATGTGTGTGTATGACTATAAATGTTATGGTATACATATTCAGTTAAATTTTTTAACTGAATACATAAAATTAATTAAAATGTTAGTTAATTAAATAAAAATTAAATAATATTATGTATATAAGTTAATTAAATTATAAAAGTTATATAATAATTAAACTTACGTAATATGAATGTATAAAATGAAGTGAAAAAAAAACAAATAGACTTAAGGGATAAATACACACATATAGTACGTATACCGTGATTTCTGATGTGTCCGACACTTAAATCACGAGGGTATTTCATACGAACTATGTTATTCCATAAGTCGATATCACTCAATATAGTATATTAAGATCATGGTTCTTTAATATAAATTTGTCCACTGCCATTTATATATTTTTAGATTACTTGCACAATCCTTAGTTATTGAGCTTTCCTTAAGCCAGTGATATTATATGTAGTACTATTAATATATTAGATAAATGAGGTAAAATAACTTCACATATTTGTTGAGCTTTCCTCAATGTATATGCACTATATTTAGGTTATCATTAAACGGTGAGTATGAGGAAATAATATCTTTTTATTTGTTAAGCTTTCCTCAAGGTAAAGGTGAGATTAGACAAGAAAACCACGAGTTAGGAGTTTCATATGATATAACCGATAAGGAGTTATCCATCGTATGTGGGCCTATGATTTGTTCAGCTTTCCTCAAGATTAAAATCCCAAGGCATAAAAATCCTAACACCCACTAGAGAAATTGAGAGATTTCTACATTTTCTCTTAGATTTTTTAAAAGCACAAAATTCTAGTGGGAGGCTTATTATAAAAATGAAATGATAATATTTAACCATTCTAAATAAGAATATTTGCTATATAAAATTAAAATAATTTATATCAATAAATTTGTGCAACTAATAAAAATTGATAAAATGTTTATCAGTAAAACATGAAAATGATTTGAATTAAGATTGATATAGAAATATAAAATATACCCACCAATAAATCTTTTGGCATGTTTTCATTCCAGGACCCATGCAAGAGCCTAATTTTGTAACTACTAAATACGTTCGTACCCTAGTCACTTAAAGGTTTATTTGCTAAAACTATGTATTGTCTTTTGATTTTTGAACTTGTAAGAAATAAAAAAATGGATATTTGATCCTTATTCATTCACATGCAAAGGTTGTAAGGTGAGAATTCGTAATGTATGAAACTTGATGAAATTGGTTGATTCAAGAATAAGAAAATAAATCTTAGTACAAGGTCGTGTATTTAGTATGTTTGATTATAATGAGGATTTCCTTTGAACAGTTCAATCGTTTTGGAAAGGAAAATGAATGTACGAAGGTATATGCAACTTAGGATATAGTTGAGATGAAGAGAGTGAATGGTCACTTCTACTTTATAAGAAAATATCGGAAACAAGAATTGTAAAATACCAATTAATACTTAATGTTTGAGTGAGAAATATGATTTTTATTCCAAAAGGTATTTTTTATATAGAAAATTGTTTTCTATGAAATTTATTCTTTTGAGTTTAAGATATATTATTACTGTAAAATTGACACAGTAGATGGAATAAATAGCCTATATTAAGTTGTTGAATGGACCCACGTAATCCGTATGCTATTATAGTAAGTGTGGAAATAGTGAGAGCATGTCATATAACATTTATTGGTCGCATCAAGTTACAAAAATTATTTTCGTAAAACATATAAACATTATTTATAAAATGGTAATTATATTCACTATTGACTGAAAAAGATTAACAGTTCAATATGATTATTGTGAATACTCATTATAAAATAAAAACAAGTGGTATTTGTGATGTATTGGAAAATACAGAAGTATTTAAATTTATTTGAAATTATTTTGGAATTATGGACTAAGCCGCAGCTTTGAGAAATATTTATGATTATGTGATTATGAATCATATGGTACTAATAAATTATATCCCAAACAATTAAGGGCAATAAACCCATTCAATAGGAGCATTATAAGAGTAGATGAACTCCATAGATTGATACATACCGATGTATGCAATCGAAAGGTATGAAACAATTCCACATAATTTGTTGTATTCACCGATGAATTATCACAGACATGAGCATGTGTATTTGATACGCATGTGCTATATTAATATGAGTTCATTGAATATAAAATAAAAGTAAATATAATAACGTGCGATAGAAAATAAAGTGATTTGATTTCATCGAATAGTTGATTTTATTAAAAAGAGTTCCGTACGTATCCAAAAATGAATAAAGATTCAATCTCAAAAGTTACAACTTCATATGATACATAACGATATATTGATAAGGAGTAATCGAACTTTGTTGAATGAAGTACGATTAATTGTGAGCGCAGTTGAGTTAACTTCGTTTTGTAAGGCTGTGTCCTTAGGAGTAGTACACAAGGTTAATCAGTTTTATCTAAAGAATGGCTTACAAAATCATACAAGATAAGAGTTTATAAGAAACCCAACATATCATAGGATAAGGAGTTGGGAGGCTATATAAGTCAAAAGTCTGCACGTAATAATTGCACGTGAGGGATCTTGTATGAGTCACCCTAAAAGGGGTTTGGGAATGATTTTCATTGGATGGCCAATTTATAGTTTGAACAAAAGTTTTGTAAACTAAAATAAAATCATTTTAATATAAGGCAATTCATAAAATGTTTATGAATACCTATTTCGTTGCACTGAAAAACAATTGTTGTTTAAAGAAATACGAACTTCGTAGCAAAAGAATTTCTTATAGACATAATTTGTAGCAAATGGATTGGATACGATCCAAAGATGAAACTAATTACAAGTGATTAAATGAAATTAATCAAACCTAAATAGACACGACACATTAGAATGTTTAATGATAATTTTGGCACACAAAAATGAAATTATGAATTTTATTAATGTGAAAAAAGAGCTTTCTCACTCTTAAGTAAGCCATTAAGAGTATTAACTCTACCATGTGGCATGATGCACAAATCCAGAACTGATTCCAAGTATAATATCAAAATATGATTTCGATATCAGTACTTAAAAGGATATGATCCATTGGATGTAAAATTGTCTTCCGGAATAAAATCAATGCAGTTGGAATATAAGCCATGTTAATAAGAATAACATCGTAATTTTAATTATTGAAACTAACGTAACTAATTCGTCATTCCATGTGCTATAATTAATTTGGATTTTTACTCATAAAATTTATTGCTCGCCATAACTTTGAGTTTTGGTACATAATGTTGAAACAAAAAATTCTATATTATAATTTAAAATAGACTGTTACATATGACAACCAAAATAAGTTTTAAAGTTAATGGAAGCAATAACTGAGTTTCTATGTATTGGATATGATCTAAGAAATGAATGAAAGTGTTATTCGATAAGCATCAGAGTTAAATAAGTATTTTAACCGAGAAATCAACTAATTTGAATCCTAGTCAAAATGCAGAGGAAGCATGTGTCTGTAAGAAAGAATATTAATAAGTACAAATTACTTCTACATATAACACTTTGCTTATGTGTTTGATACATAAAACAACATCAAATCTGAATTAAGATTACTATATATTTTGAGTATTCTCAAATATTTATGAAATACTAGATAACTGTTTATAGAAACGACGAACTTGTTATGAAGGGGCATGTGCACTTGAACTTCATTAGCGATATCATGTATAGTATGTCAATCCTTAGTTCATGTTCAAACATAATTTGGGAAATTTAAATTGGAATTGTTCCAAACAATAAATAGTAGCAGATTTTACCAGAGGCCACTGTAATATAGGAAGTATAAATAAATACACAAATATATAACTATGCTAAGGGTGATTCCAAATGTTGAAGATCCCATGACATTGTTATATGATAACTATGTCAAGATATAGTTCTTAAAAGAACATAGAGCCTACCAGATGTCAAGCTTCATACTCCAAATAGTTCCACATGATAAATGCTGTTTATCAGCATCAGATAGAGTTGATTGATAGAGTAGACAATTAAAATAACATAGCATACCCACTCACTAAGGGACTGACCTAATTGATGAAATTGGAATAAAAATCCGTAATTGATCTCAAGTGTAAATGAGAGATTGATATAGTTAGGGGTATGCCCTAGGGGCAATTATGTAATTTTTTTACATATATCTAACTCGATAACCAATCTTATTCAAAATAAAAGGCATTTTCTTTCTATCATATACTTGATTTAATGTATTATATTAAAAGTCCATAAATTATGTGTTTTGTGATAGTAGTTACAATGTGTACTAACCATAAGTGATTTATCACAATAAATAAATATGCTGTTTTAAATATTCATAGTCATGATGTATCGAGACCAGATATCGATACACTCTTTGAGACTAGAGTATGTAACACTCTTTAAATGTTGGGCAATGTATTACTCATGATCGTTGGGGGCGCCAAGGGGTTACGTCCTATTAATCATTGGATAACTATGGAACACTCACTCGAGAGTTTTCTGTTGGTTAATATAACTATGGTCAAATAGAAAATCTCGAAGTGACAATGTTATACAGTTCCATCGACTTGAGAATCCCGTGGAACTTTAACGCGGACACTTCATATTGATTATATTTAAATCGTGGTCGGCATGGCGGCCACAACTATAGTCGAGACTTAGTTGAAGCATTGTAAATAAAATAATATTCGATAGAGAATTCGTCTCCTCGGTTTTATGAGGTTAGTATCACGGTCAACTATAGTCAGCACAAAATCAAAGTCTTCGCCTTGAGCGGTACGGTTAATAATAATTGTTGTTATGGAACCAAGGATTTTATTTTTGGAATTACAAAGTTGAATGTGGACGATGTTGGACTTTTGAACAAAATCAAATTTCATAAGTCCTAATGTAATATAGTGTTGACAAAAAGAATCTGTGCAAATAATCGTTACTACCAGGTTTCATTTATAATAAATAAAACTGGATATCACCAACAAATGTGCATGCTATAAATTCAGCCAAAATGTCACACCACTAGCTAAGGTGATATGCATACATCAATATTCAAATTGTTCAATAATTAATCGCTGACTGAATTAGCATTTATGAGCCAAACAACCGAAATAATGAATACTTTGAATGAACCGCGCGATTTAAATAATTTATAATTATTGTTAATTAATTAAATTAATTAATATTTAGGATATATTAATTATTAGATTTTATTTTATTTGTTTAAATACTATTATTATTTAATAAAGTATACAAGCGTTATAAATGTATGCATCGATATACGATGTTAGTAAAATATTTAAATTATATTTAAATAGAACAGATACTAAGTTTGTTTTTTAATTAGTTAAATTAATTATTATGGTATTTAATTTGATTTGTTTTTATTTAATTTGATTGGTATTTAAATTGTATTTAAAATATTTATTTGATTTGTTTAAATATTGGTATTTAATAAAGTGCGTAAAAAAGTTGTAAACGCACGTATCGATATATGATATCAGTAGAGTGTTATCCGACCTTTTGGCCCGGTTATATTCTGACCGACTAGGCAAGTTAGACTAGACGATCATTGAGGAAGACAACCTAGAGAGATGATTATTAGGCTCAAAGATCAAGCTCAGACAATGATATGAAGCGACGATCAACCGAGGCCAATAGATAGGCTCTCCATAATATTCTAAATATGAAATAATGCCTCTTCTAGGCGGATCAATGCCTATCCTTTCCCTAAGGGATCGGTACATATCCTCAATTAATGTCCCAAACATGGTAAGATCGATATTAAATGATAAGGAAGGCCCTATGATGCTATATTCCAAGTTTTAAGTCATTTAGAGTTCGTATGCTCAAGTTATGGGAAAATTACTTCACCTATCAAAATGGATCAATATAAAAGGCATCGTCCATATTTAGCTTTCACCATATGTTGCAACAATGATCGGTCAATAACTCAAAATATATAGATGCTATCAACATGAAACTTGGAGTTTAACCTAATTAGGACATGTGAAACACCCTATAGGGATCGCATGGCATTTGGAGCAAGTTAGAGGGATCGGTACTTATCCCTCTAAAGGGATCAACAGAAATCAAAATTCAAGCAACACTACTTTACGGAAAATGCGATCTCACAAACTGTACATCGGAATTGCATGAAATCTGGAGAGAAAGTAGCTGACATGATGGGGCATCCCTCAAAGTGATTGTAACCCTTTAGGATGCATTTATAGGGGTCAGTATCGATCCCTATCATGGTCCCCGATGGGCCTGCAAATTTTTGGGTCACCTCACCTTGGTCTCCTAAACCTTGTGCCAAATTTTGGTCCAATCCGTGCACGTCTTCCCCTATAAATATAGCAGGCATGGCATCAGAAAAGGGATCCTGTTTTCTCTACCAAGGCACTGCCATTTTATTCTTCACTTTTATACTAATGGATCCCAACTAATCCAAACATTCTTGTAATCATAATCAAGTGAAAGATCAATAAAAGTGTGAAGTGGGCGTAGACCAAGATTACTGAACCACTATAAAAATCTATGTGTTCATTTACTTTATTCTATTTTTCTTTTAGTTTCATTCTTTGTTTAATCTCCAGGAGATTCTATGGGTGTTAATGCCCATTTTAGGCGTAAATATAGAGTATTTAAATTAGATTTAAATGGATTAAATACTAATGGGTTTTGTAACGACCCAACATTTCGAACCTCGAATATTGACAATAATACATCTACGGTATTCATACACCAAGCATGCAAGTGCCGATAGGATAGATAGTTAGGGTAAAGTAAAAGAAGAAACAGAACAATAAAGAAAGAACACAATATCAAAATATCACAATGGAACAATACTATACAATATACATAAAAACAGTACAAAAGGTTACTCTAAAAGATAGAGTAATTTTAGAGTTACTTAAACTAAGTGAAAGTAATTATGCTCTGATACCAAATGAAAGTGATTATGTTGTAGGATCGTGTAATATGGATAAACTATTTGTGTGGAATAGTAATAAAGTAAGTAAAAAATTAAAGCAATAAAGTAAATGACACCAGAGATTTTTATACTGCTTCGAACTCCCATTCTACCTCCAGTCCCAGACTTCTAGAATTAAACTAGCAACCCTCGCTTAACCCAAAGAATAGGTTTACACCGCCTGAGTAACCGAACATGACTTCTACCACCTAAACAACTGAATATGACTTCTACCGCTTGAGCAATCGGACATGGCTTCTTTACAAATAACAAAAGCATCTGACTATAGTATGCTCTTTAAATAACACTGATGAGTCAGTTAAGTACAATCTTCCTATAAACTTCTCCTTTATGATATATAGTGTAATGTGCTTGAGAATTGTGGAAGTGTATGTATACAGTTTGAGTGCAGTTTGAAAATAGAGAATAAAAGATAAGAATTCAAAAATATTAACATCAATTAGATTATTTTTTTGTTGAATTCTGAAATATATTTATAGAGATTAAAAAGATGCAATCATTCATGAAAGATAACATTGAAAAGAAGCAGGTGAAACTGTAACGACCCAGAATTTCTGATCTCGAAAATTCTAGATAGTTGGGGAAAGAAGAAAGAGATAGAAGAAGAAGAAGTAGAAGAAGAAGAAGAAACACAACAAAGATTCTCACATTCGCAGTGGATCAAAATATGATATCAAATAATAACAGTTTACAAAATAATTCTGTATCTGTTAAATACATTTATAATATATCAGAGTTACACATATATACATACACTGGATATACACAATCATCATGTTTCAGATATACAACAATATAATATAGCGGAAACACTCCATATGTTCTTGCCGTCCAGCTCGCCTCCTGAGCTTCAGAACGTCCTTACCTAAAAATCTGTAATACTCAGTCTGACTCGAGCATTACATCAAAGTAACACCCGGGTTAGACTGGAAACCAGCGTGAGTAAACCCAACTAACATGGAATACCAAAGCGAACAACTTATATAAACCCGGGGGTAACTCATTTCAATTTACAAATTCACAAATTTGTTATAGACAATGCTTATTTCACACATCAATTTCTAAGTATCAAAACTTAGATTAAATGGTCCAATTCGCTTAAAACATTCCATTCCAGCCTATTGATTTCACATATCAAATCTATATAGAATTATTGTAGAATACAAATCGAAGTGGTTTCGGGTATTTTCTAATACCCGACTCCGGTCTCTTTGACTCCAATATCATCATTACCCAAGTTATTTAAATGAATTACAATTCAAACTTAATATACAGGTTGTCACTGTTTTAACCCAACATATTATATCACATAGCATCACACATCACATACCAGAGATATCAACGAATCTAAGGCATACAATATCATTCAATCATTCATAAGCAAGGTAAATCAATCTCACCATCTCGAATTATTCTAATTAACCATAATGGAACTAAATCAATTACCCTTAAATCCTGCTTATTAATTAATTACAAACCAATTAATTTATCATACAATAATTATCCATCTTAATTAATCATCCTTGATTAATTATACTATATTTGCATTAAGTAATTAATCTTTAATTAATCACATAGATTACTTATCCTTAACCATTCCCATAAATTAACCTTTAATTAATGACATTCACTAATGATTAGTAATTTATTTACTTCCATAAATCAACCTTAATTCACCACATACAGTAATTAACTATCCTTCAATTACTTACATTAATCAATCCTTTAGATTACTTACACTGAGTAATAAATCCTTAATTACTTCATTAATTTCTTCCATAGTGTAGTTTATCCTCTTTAATCATATTCCATAATTATTCATTAATCTCTTATACTAAGTATCCACTTAATTAAGTAATCAATACCTAATTCATAACATAAGAGATTTATTCTTAGTTAAGTAGAAATTAAATTTAAATTAATTACCTCAACGAAATATTCTTAATTCATTAATTAATTAATAATCCATTATAATTCATTAACTTAATTAATAACATTAATCAAATAATCTTATAAATTTCATTTAGTGATTAACCTTTTAGATTAACTTTCCAAATTATTAATCCCCAATCTTTCATAATTTTAATTAATTAAAATGAATTCTTCAATTAAATTTAACTTAATTACCTCATTTAACATTACTAGAAACATTTAGAAATCAATTCTTAAAATTTAAGATAAATAATTCATTCAAGTCAAAAATCTATTAACATTTAAATTTAACTTTTAAAATCTTGAAAAAACTTTAATTAACTTGTTTAAATAAAATTAAACAACTCACCATTTGAAACTTACTTAATTATTCCAACATCTCGTTACAATTTTTTTTTTTTCAAATTGTTTTATATGTTTAGAGATGATAAAATTCATTATTTAAAACTAAATTAAAGTTATTACTTTTTTTTAAAAAAAATCTATTAACTTATCCTTATTCAAACTTTTTACTAAAATACTTTCTGAAGATCATCTTTACAACAAAAACCAGACACCGTTTTTATTTAAATTTAATTTAAACTTCATTCATATACTTGAAAAAAATTAAAATCTGGAAATACTTAACAACTTAAACCCAAGAAAGATACAGTCTAAATCTGAGGCAAACTCGACTAACTCCTGATTAAAACTCGAGTCCATAACTCCTTGAATTCCTCGAGTCGTACACGGGAAAAATACGCGAAATCCCAAGCCATAACTCCTTCTCCAAACCCATAACTTCAGACAATCTCGATCCCTTCCGTGCACATGCACGTCTGGAAATCACGATGCCGATCGACTCTCTGGCCATCACCAAACCACAATCGACTCCTACGTTCGACATAACCCAGCCAAACTTCGAAAACGAACTCCAACCGAAATTCGAGCAATCACGACCAACTGAAACCAATGACACAGATTGGAAAACGCCCCTTCCCCGATGAACCAGACCTCGTTGAGCCTTGTCATCCAAATGCAAGCTTCGTCTCGAACCCCTAAATTCGTTCCCCCTCTCATGATCAATGCCGGCGCTCCCATATCACCATGATCACCTCATCAACATAACAGACCAAAAACTGGGCACAAACCCTACTACGACCCTTCCCATTAACCACGACCAACAGAAAAATCATCCTCCATTTTTCTCGAAGTTGACTACCTTTCAGCTAACTTTGATCACAACCTCGACACCAACTACCATGCCGATCACCAGAATTTGGTGATAATCCCAATTTCGATCAACCCAATATTTATCAAAAATTCAAGCTTTTAAAAAAAGGATTTTCATACTAAAATTCAAGTTTGATTACCATGAATCCATACATGCACTCAGATCATGAAATCGTTTCCATAGATTTTCGACCAATATTTGATTTCTTTAGAATTTTCCTGCTCCAGAGATAAATTATTGAATTTTAAACTTTGAAACCATTTTTAGAATTATTACTATGTTGTTATCATCAATTTTCATTTAAAGATCCCGGCTTAAAATTACTTATATTTGGAGATATGGATTTTTAAAAAGAAATCCAGGAATTGTAAACAATTGAGAACCAAAAAATACAACATATGTACAGGCATTTTTTTCAATTTAAATATCAATTCCAGACATATTCAAGCTAAAACATCTATGCAAACCATAACTATCACACACATTTCACATATATTTAAGCTTCATCCCAAATTTTAAACTATTTTTTTAAAAGAAAACAGGTTTACTCACCTTATCTCCTAGAACAGAGAACATTGGACAGTGTTTTGAAACCTGGAAAAATGCTTTTGATTTTTTGATCTGGAATTTTGAATTGTTGAAGTTGAATTTAATCTGATGTTAAGTCTTGCTTGTATTTTGAGTTAAGCTCTGATTTGCCTGAAACTTTTATCTCAGGTTGAAGATGCTTCAGTTTTTAATTTGTTTGATTTTTGTTCTTGTTTTTCTTTAGCTGGTTCTCCAGTTCGAATGCAAGACAAGGGCAGAGCCTTTTATAAAGAAATTGGAGGTGTATAGTGTAAGCTAAGGCTGATTTAACAAAAGGTGATTTACTTTTCATATGACTTGAATTAGATTTCTTTTTTTTTTCTTTATGCAGACTTGACTTTGATAATTTATTTTATGTGCTTAGATTTGATGTTTAATGTGTTTGCATTAAATGCTTGCCTCCCTTTTTGACTACAAATGTTTTCATATTGATATATGTATACATTCTTTGTTTGTATGTATACCTATATATACATCTATATAGTTATGTATATATTTATTTTCTTCTTATCTATTCTACTTCCATTGTACCATGCACATCTATGTTTACACTTATATATATTTAATATAGATTCGGGTATTAAATATCATAAAATTTATTTATTTGTTTAATAAAAGTTAATACCCCAATACTTAAATTCATTTAATCGTCCGATTAACATACGTCAAAATCCGTGTCATCACAGAAACTGTTAATTTGAAGATGTTTCTCTTCGATGAAGAGAAGTGGCTTTTCATAAAAAAATAGCTGTTGAAAGTATTCCGTCGATTGAAATAATTATTCAGCCTTCTGAATTTGGTAAAATTTGAAACCAACAAAGAAACGGGCTAATTTTAGCCTAATTCAGCAGGCTGAATGAAACCATTCAGCCGGCTGAAACTGCATAATAATTTATGCTTTGTTTCCACATTCAGCCATTTGAATGGTATTATTCAGCCGACGACTGAATTCTGTAAATAAAAAAAAGTTACCATAGCTCATTTGGTTATATCACTTGCCTTCTCAACTAGTGACCTTGGTTCGAGTCTTGCTCCATGCAATTTTTGAAAACTTAAATTTTCATTTAAAATATGAATGTATATGCATGTATACCCTTTTGAGAAAATTTTAACATTTGTAAACTCTAGACACGACACTCTATGACTAATAATACTTTGTTTTTCACCTTTGTCTTGTCTCTATCGTGTATATCTCTTCTTGTATCTCTATATACATACTTTCATCCTTTTTTGTACTGTGTATCTTCATTTTGAACGTATTTATTTGTCACTTTTTGATGCTCATGTACCTGCAAATTAGCTTAGAGATTCTTTAGCATAATTGTATAGTTGTTGTTATCAAAATCCAACAATTGAGGTTCTAACATTCTCCCCCCTTTTGATGATGACTACTATACAATTTTTTTAAAATATTCATTCTATATATATATAAAATTTAATATGTTTAAAGCTCCCCTTAAGTATAACATCTCCCTCTAAGTATAATATCTCCCTCTATTAATATGCATATGGATTTCTCCCCCTTTGTCATTATTAAAAAGAATAAGGGAATATGATAAATTTTATAAAATATTTTGTAAATAGCGAGATAAACTCAATATTAATTATGGAGAAAAATAAAATAAATTTTACCATATTTGCTGAAGTCCATATTTCATTATAAGCACGTTATTCTATTAAACATTTGAAACATCCTTTAAAATTTCAAAATCTATCATTTTCCTTTTGTTTCTCCAAGTACCTACAATAAATAATAATCATTTTCGGTACGTACTTACTATGTTAGGGTCCGGGGGGTTAGGTCCTGGAAAACGATACCCATTTGGGTGTGGTTGAACCTTTATAAATATAATTTTCATTATTAACTACCATATCAATATAATCATTAATGTATTTTTCTCTATTTTTATAATTAATAGGAACCCAAATACTTAGATAATTTTTATTCATATTTCCAGTCAATGATTTTGTACATCTAGAAAAACTACAAACATTATAGGTCATAGCAGTATTTGAATTTCTATAAAAATTGAATTTAGACTTTACTCGAAATTTAGTAATAGCACTAATATTTTTACTATACATAAAAGCATATCTAATGCTATTTCTATGATCAGTTTTATTATATCCTAAACCACTTTTATCATGCAAAGGTCTAGAACTAGATAAAATCATGTTTAAATCATTCTGACCTTTACTAAATTTGTGACTTCAGTGTTAAGTTTATCAAATTTAGCTTTAAAGTCACAATTATTATTTTCAAAAGAAATATTATTGTTTTTCGAAATATCAATTTGCTTGTTTAATTCAGAATTCTCCCTTTTAAACGTACAGTTCTCATTTTTGAGAAGAAAATATGAGATTCTGAATTATCTAAAGATGATTTTAATAAATCATTTTGTCTTTTCAAATCCGTAATTTTTTTTCGAAAAATTTTCTTTTTCTTTTTCAAATAAAGTATCTTGTTCATCTAGAAAATCTTTAAGAGCCTCAAAATTATTTTTCAAACACCAAGTTGATTTTCTAAATTTAATTTCACATTTTTCAATTTCTCATTTTCAAGTTCAACAGATTTCAGTTTTTCTAAAATAATAAAATTAAGCTTTGAAATCCTATCGCTTATACTAACTAATTCATTATTATCTTTTACTGAAATTTGTAAATCAGAAAGTACCTTTTTGTAGTCATCATTGGTGACTTTGACATGGATTTTGCTTGTTGTACTTCGATTGGATCTTTTTCTAGCCATTATTCTATGATGTTGTGACGAATGATACAATTGTAGGCTTTGATACCAAATAAGAGTAACTATGCTCTGATACCAAACGAAAGTGATCATACTATAGGATCGTGTAAAATGGATAAACTACTTGTGCGGAATAATAATAAAGTAAGTAAATAATTATAGCAGTAAAGTAAATAACACCAGAGATTTTTATACTAGTTCGAACTCCCATTCTACGTCCAGTCTCAGACTTCTTCTGGAATTAAACTAGCAACCCTCACTTAACCCGAAGGAATATGTTTACACTTCCTGAGCAACTGAACATGACTTCTACCGCCCAAGCAACCGAATAGAACTTCTACCGCCTGAGCAACCGAAAAAGACTTCTTTACAAATAACAAAAGTATCTGACTGTAGCATTCTCTTTAAATAGCACTTATAAGTTAATTAAGTACAATCTTCCTATAATCTTCTCCTTTATGATATATAGTGTAATGTGCTTGAGAATTGTGGAAGATAGAATGATCAACGATCAGAGAATGTATACAGTTTGAGTGCAGTTTGAAAATAGAGAATAAGAGATAAGAATTCAAGAATATTAACATTAGTTAGATTATTTTTTTGTTGAATCTGAAATCTATTTATAGAGATTAAAAAGTTGCAATCATTGATGAAAGATAACATTGAAAAGAAGCAGGTGAAACTATTGATTTGAAGATGTTTCTCTACGATGAAGAGAAGTATCTTTTCATAAAAAATAGCTATTGAAAATATTCAGCCGACTGAAATAATTATTCAGCCTTTTGAATTTGGTAAAATTCGAAATCAGCAAAGAAACAGGCTAATTTTGGCATAATTCAGTCGGCTGAATGAAACCATTCAGCCGGCTGAAACTGCATAATAATTTATGCTTTGTTTCAACATTCAGCCGTCTGAATGGTACTATTCAGCCAGCTGAATTTTATTAATAAACAAAAGTTACCATAGCTCATTTGGTTAGATCACTTGTCTTCTAAACTATTGACCCATGTTCGAGCCCCGCTCCATGCAATTTTTGAAAACTTAATTTTTCATTTAAAATATGAATGTACATATGTGTATACCATTTCGAGAAGATTTAAACATTTGGAAACTCTAGACACGACACTCTATGACTAATAATACTTTGTTTGTCACCTTCATCTTATCACTATCGTGTATATCTCTTCTTGTATCTCCATATACATACTTTCATCCTTTTTTGTACTATGTATCTTCTTTTTTAACGTATTAATTTGTCTCTTTTTGATGCTCATGTACCTGCGAATTAGCTTCGAGATTCTTTGGCATAATTGTATAGTTATTGTCATTAAAATCCAACAATTGAGGTTCTAACATTCTCCCCCTTTTTAATGATGACAACTATACAGTTTTTTATTACAAAATATTAATTCTATATATAAAAAAATATTAACATGTTTAAAGCTCCTCCTAAGTATAACAACTCCACCTAAGTATAATATCTCCCTCTAAGTATAATATCTCCCTCTATTAATATGCATATGAGTTTCTCCCCCTTTGTCATTAGCAAAAAGAATGAGGGAATATGATAAATTTTATAAAATGTCTTGTAAATAGCGGGATAAACTCAATATTAATTATGGACAAAAATAAAATAAATTTTACCATATTTGCTGAAGTCCATATATCATTGTAAGCACGTTATTCTATTAAATGTTTGGAACATCCTTTAAAATTCCAAAATCTACCATTTTCCTTTTGTTTCTCTGAGTACGTACAATAAATAATAATCATTTTTGGTACCCACTTACTATGTTAGGGTACGAGGGGTTAGGTCTTGGAAAACCATACCTATTTGGGTGTGGTTGAACCTTTATAATATAAATTTTCATTATTAACTACCATATCAAAATAATCATTAATGTATTGTTCTCTATTTTTCAAATTAACAGAAACCCAAATAATTAGATAATTTTTATTCATATTTTCGGTCAATGATTTTGTACTTCTAGAGAAATTAAAAATATTATCGGTCATAGCAGTATTTGAATTTCTATAAAAATTGGATTTAGACTTTACTCGAAATTTAGTACTAGCACGAATATTTTTACTATACATAAAAGCATATCTAGTGCTAATTCTACGTTTAGTTTTATGATATCCTAAACCACTTTTATCATATAAAGGTCTAGAACTAGATAAAATCATATTTAAATCATTTTGACCTTTATTAAATTTTGTGACTTCAGTGTTAAGTTTATCAAATTTAGCTTTAAAGTCACAATTATTATTTTCAAAAGAAATATTATTGTTTTTCGAAATATCAATTTGCTTGTTTAATTCAGATTTCTCCTTTTTTAACGTACAGTTCTCATTTTTGAGATAAAAAATTCGAGATTCTGAATCATCTAAAGATGATTATAATAAATCATTTTGTTTTTTCAAATCCTTAATTTCTTTTGCAAAATTTTCTTTTCTTTTTCAAATAAAATATTTTATTCATCTAGAAAATCTTTAAGAGCCTCAAAATTATTTTTCAAAATTCCAAGTTGATTTTCTAAATTTGATTTCTCATTTTTCAATTTCTCATTTTCAAGTTCAACAGATTTCATCTTTTGTAAAATAATAAAATTTAGCTTTGAAATCCTATCGCTTATACTAACCGATTCATTATTATTTTTTACTGAAATTTGTAAATCAAAAATACCTTTTTGTGGTCCTATTTGGTGGCTTTGGTAGGGATTTTGCTTGTTATATTTCGATTGGATCTTATCTGGCCATTATTCTACGATGTTGTGATGATCGATAGAAATGCAGGCTCTGATACCAAATGAAAGTAACTGTACTCCGATACCAAATGAAATTGACTATGCTGTAGGATCGTGTAATATGGATAAGCTACTTGTGCGGAATAATAATAAAGAAAGTAAATAATTAAAGCGATAAAGTAAATGACACAAGAGATTTTTATACTAGTTTGAACTCCCATTCTACATTCACTCCCAGACTCCTTCTGGAATTAAACTAGCAATGCTCACTTAACTCGAAGGAATAGGTTTACACCGCCTGAGAAACCAAATAGGACTTCTATTGCCTAAGCAACCGAATAGAACTTCTACTGCCCTAGCAACCAAACATGACTTCTTTATAAATAACAAAAGTATCTGACTATAGTATGCTATTTAAATAGCACTGATAAGTCAATTAAGTACAATCTTCCTATAATCTTCTTCTTTTTGATATATAGTATAATGTGCATGAGAATTGTGAAAGATAGAATGATCAACGATCGGAGAATGTATACAGTTTGTGTGTAGTTTGAAAATAGAGAATAAGAGATAAGAATTCAAGAATATTAACATCGGTTAGATTAATTGTTTATTGAATTCTGAAATCTATTTATAGAGATTAAAAAGTTGCAATCATTGATGAAAGGTAACATTGAAAAGAAGCAGGTGCAACTGTTGATTTGAAGATGTTTCTCTTCGATGAAGAGAAGTGTCTTTTCATAATAAAAATAGCCGTTGAAATATTCAGCCAGCTGAAAGAATTATTTAGACTTCTGACTTTGATAAAATTCGAAACCAGCAAAGAAAAGGCTAATTTTGGCCTAATTCAGCCGGCTGAATGAAATCATTTAAAATAATATATATAATCATTTAAAATAATATATATAATCATATCTTTTATATATATCAAATCATATTTGGAAATTAAAATTAAGATTTATTTATCAAAATAAACGTGTAGTAAAACTACTACAGTGGCCCTCCCACTTTAAACTCGAAAATGAATGTCGATGATGCATGCACTCATCACCGAAATTATTTTCCAGCGACAAAGAGGGAGTACGGAAACCATTCAGACGACTGAAACTACATAATAATTTATGCTTTATTTCAGCATTCAACCATCTAAATGGTATTATTCAGCCGGTGGAATTCTGTTGATAAACAAAAGTTACCATAGCTCATTTGGTTAGATCACTTGCCTTCTAAAATAGTGACCCGGGTTTGAGCCTTATCCATGCAACTTTTGAAAACTTTATTTTTCATTAAAAAAATGAATGTATACGTGTGTATACCATTTTGAGAAGCCTTAACATTTGTATACGTGTGTATACCATTTTGAGAAGCCTTAACATTTGTAAACTGTAGACACGACACTTTTTGACTAATAATACTTTGTTTGTCACCTTCGTCTTGTCTCTATCATATATATATCTCTTCTTGTCATATACATACTTTCATCCTTTTTTGTACTATGCATCTTCATTTTAAACGTATTTGTTTGTCTCTTTTTAATGCTCATGTACCTGCAAATTAGCTTAGATATTCTGTGGCATAATTCTATAGTTGTTGTCATTAAAATCCAACAATTGAAGTTCTAACACTAAGTACTACCATCAGCCTGGACAGTTGTAACTACCGACTATCACAATGCTAATACATGTATAATAACAGTGCAATGAAAATAGAAACAGATAGACAAACAGAAACCTCTAGCTTGTCTCCTGAACTCTGATGTGGCTGAAGTAAAACCATCTTTACTCTGTCTATTCGAAAGAGCACACAAGAAATTTTAGGCAAAAAAACCATGTGTCAGATATTAGTCTGGTATGAGGAATTTAAGATACATGAATACAAGTAACAGTAACTGTTGAGACCGTATGAATCATTGTAACAGTTTTCCCTTAAAAAAACCAAACCATTTATTGACTTAATATAGTGATATAATAGATAACGTCTAAGGTGTAGAATGTAAATCAAAAAATAGTTGTACTGCTTACATCTCACAATACAACAATATTAGAAGTACATCTAAAACCGCTAAGTCACTTTCGTATATGGATTTTCCATGGAGATCTCTTTGGTTAAGCCGAGTTAATGGATTTTGGATTAATGGATTTTGGCCCTCTATTAATATGCTTATGAGTTTCTCCCCCTTTGTCATTAGCAAAAAGAATGAGGGAATATGATAAATTTTATAAAATGTCTTGTAAATAGCGGGATAAATTCAATATTAATTATGGACAAAAATAAAATAAATTTTACCATATTTGCTGAAGTCCATATATCATTGTAAGCATGTTATTCTATTAAATGTTTGGAACATCCTTTAAAATTCCAAAATCTATCATTTTCCTTTTGTTTCTCTGAGTACCTATAATAAATAATAATCATTTTTGGTACCCACTTACTATGTTAGGGTACGAGGGGTTAGGTCTTGGAAAACCATACCTATTTGGGTATGGTTGAACCTTTATAAATATATTTTTCATTATTAACTATCATATCAAAATAATCATTAATTTATTGTTCTCTATTTTTCCAGTTAACAGAAACCCAAATAATTAGATAATTTTTATTCATATTTTCGGTCAATGATTTTGTACTTCTAGAGAAATTAAAAATATTATTGGTCATAGCAGTATTTGAATTTCTATAAAAATTGGATTTAGAGTTTACTCGAAATTTAGTACTAGCACGAATATTTTTACTATACATAAAAGCATATCTAGTGCTAATTCTACGTTTAGTTTTATTATATCCTAAACCACTTTTATCATATAAAGGTCTAGAACTAGATAAAATCATATTTAAATCATTTTGACCTTTATTAAATTTTGTGACTTCAGTGTTAAGTTTATCATATTTAGCTTTAAAGTCACAATTATTATTTTCAAAAGAAATATTATTGTTTTTTGAAATATCAATTTGCTTGTTTAATTCAGATTTCTCCTTTTTAACGTACAGTTCTCATTTTTGAGATAAAAAATTCGAGATTCTGAATCATCTAAAGATGATTATATTAAATCATTTTGTTTTTTCAAATCCTTAATTTCTTTTGAAAAAATTTCTTTTCTTTTTCAGATAAAGTATTTTATTCATCTAGAAAATCTTTAAGAGCCTCAAAATTATTTTTCAAAATACCAAGTTGATTTTCTAAATTTGATTTCTCATTTTTCAATTTCTAATTTTCAAGTTCAACTGATTTCATCTTTTGTAAAATAATAAAATTTAGCTTTGAAATCCTATCGCTTATACTAACTTATTCATTATTATTTTTTACTGAAATTTGTAAATCAAAAATACCTTTTTGTGGTCCTATTTGGTGGCTTCGATAGGGATTTTGCTTGTTATATTTCAATTGGATCTTATCTGGCCATTATTCTACGATGTTGTGATGATCGATAGAAATGCAGGCTCTGATACCAAATGAAAGTGACTATGCTGTAGGATCGTGTAATATGGATAAGCTACTTGTGCGGAATAATAATAAAGAAAGTAAATAATTAAAGCGGTAAAGTAAATGACACAAGAGATTTTTATACTAGTTTGAACTCCCATTCTACATTCACTTCCAGACTCCTTCTGGAATTAAACTAGCAACGCTCACTTAACTCGAAGGAATAGATTTACACCGCCTGAGCAACCAAATAGGACTTCTACTGCCTAAGCAACCGAATAGAACTTCTACTGCCCTAGCAACCAAACATGACTTCTTTATAAATAACAAAAGTATCTGACTATAGTATGCTATTTAAATAGCACTGATAAGTCAATTAAGTACAATCTTCCTATAATCTTCTTCTTTTTGATATATAGTATAATGTGCATGAGAATTGTGGAAGATAGAATGATCAACGATCATAGAATGTATACAGTTTGAGTGTAGTTTGAAAATAGAGAATAAGAGATAAGAATTCAAGAATATTAACATCGGTTAGATTAATTGTTTATTGAATTCTGAAATCTATTTATAGAGATTAAAAAGTTGCAATCATTGATGAAAGATAACAATGAAAAGAAGCAGGTGCAACTGTTGATTTGAAGATGTTTCTCTTCGATGAAGAGAAGTGTCTTTTCATAATAAAAATAGCCGCTGAAATATTCAGCCAGCTGAAAGAATTATTTAGACTTCTGACTTTGGTAATATTCGAAACCAACAAAGAAAAGGCTAATTTTGGCCTAATTCAGCCGGCTGAATGAAATCATTTAAAATAATATATATAATCATTTAAAATAATATATATAATCATATCTTTTATATATAACAAAACATATTTGGAAATTAAAATTAAGATTTATTTATCAAAATAAACGTGTAGTAAAACTACTACAGTGGCCCTCCCACTTTAAACTCGAAAATGAATGTCGATGATGCATGCACTCATCACCGAAATTATTTTCCAGCGACAGAGAGGGAGTATGGAAACCACTCAGACGACTGAAACTACATAATAATTTATGCTTTATTTTAGCATTCAACCGTCTAAATGGTATTATTCAGCCGGCGGAATTCTGTTGATAAACAAAAGTTACCATAGCTCATTTGGTTAGATCACTTGCCTTCTAAAATAGTGACCCGGGTTCGAGCCTTATCCATGCAACTTTTGAAAACTTGATTTTTCATTAAAAAATGAATGTATACGTGTGTATACCATTTGAGAAGCCTTAACATTTGTATTCGTGTGTATACCATTTTGAGAAGCCTTAACATTTTTAAACTGTAGACACGACACTTTATGACTAATAATACTTTGTTTGTCACCTTCGTCTTGTCTCTATCGTATATATCTCTTCTTGTCATATACATACTTTCATCCTTTTTTGTACTATGCATCTTCATTTTAAACGTATTTGTTTGTCTCTTTTTAATGCTCATGTACCTGCAAATTAGCTTAGATATTCCGTGGCATAATTCTATAGATGTTGTCATTAAAATCCAACAATTGAAGTTCTAACACTAAGTACTACCATCAGCCTGGACAGTTGTAACTACCGACTATCACAATGCTAATACATGTATAATAACAGTGCAATGAAAATAGAAACAGATAGACAAACAGAAACCTCCAGCTTGTCTCTTGAACTCTGATGTGGCTGAAGTAAAACCATCTTTACTCTGTCTATCCGAAAGAGCACACAAGAAATTTTGGGAAAAAAACCATGTGTCAGATATAAGTCTGGTATGAGGAATTTAAGATACATGAATACAAGTAACAGTAACTGTTGAGACCGTATGAATCATTGTAACAGTTTTTCCATTAAAATACCAAACCATTTATTAACTTAATATAGTGATATAATATATAACGTCTAAGGTGTAGAATGTAAATCAAAAAATAGTTGTACTGCTTACATCTCACAATACAACAATATTAGAAGTACATCTAAAACCGCTAAGTCACTTTCGTTATGGATATCTCTTTGGTTAAGCCGAATCCAACCTCGATGCACAAGGATCAGAAACTACCTTCCGAGCATCATTTATCTCTAGATAAAATATACCATATGGTAAACTCAACCGGCCCACGCCCTACCACATAGAACCAAGTATCGTCAACTCCCGTTGGCAATATCGATAATCATACTTTAGATATTGAGATGATATACTCCATTGTAGGTTAGCTAAATCCCAGGTTGTGCAACCTACTCGTCTTTAGCAATTTTCGATGTTACGGTTACATTCAATATCTCTCACACGAGTATTCATCAATTGAACAGAACACGAATCCTTTCCATTCATTCCATCACAAGTCGACTAACAAATGCTAATGCTAACCTCTTTTTTAGAATTAACTTAGGATAGATAATTCAACTCTATAGCATTAATCTGATATTTTAACGCTGACCTCTCCCTTATACTTAACCTTAGGATAGACAGTTCAACCCTATAACATTTTGCTTCATAACCATTTATAAAATGTAGACTCGTATACTAGTTTTGGAGTGGTATTTAGTAAGTAAAACACTTACCGATCCTAGTCTCTTTAAAACTAAATTGATGAATTTTTGGTAAACACAATTCTAGTTCTTTTAGAATCAAGGGTATAGTATATAAAGGAGTCCTTCGCGGGGGATCTCGTTTATATATAAGGTATCTCAAACGTATGAAGCTATGAAGCATCCATATACTCCCTAATTTAAACCGTCAAGTTCGATTAGTCGACTAATCAACTATCTAGTTCTAAAAATGATCGCTTATGGAAATCAAGTTTCATAATATACTTAACACGTTTTCAACTGTCTTTACTTACTGTCCCTCGATCAAGAGTGAAGCTGGTTGGTTACAATACTCTTGCTTCTAAACCCCACTCGAACATCCTTCTTAACTCTCACAAGTCATAGATAGACAAGTCTACATCGTGGCTTTTAGTATTAAGTATAGTTAATTACTTTCTATAAACAAGTAAACAAATCAAAACACGATTAAACCACTTAAGAATCTCTTAAACCTCTTTTATAAAACATTTACTCTTAATAATGATAAAGATGTATGTATAATTATTATTTATAAGAAAATATATTTAAAGACAATTTAAAATATATTATATTATAAAAGTTTTTTAATACTTCAATAAAATAACTAACTAATTTTCAAAAAACTATATATACTTAAAATACTTAAAATATGGTTTAAAATATTTATTTAAAATATTATTTAAAAATATCTATTTTATAATATTTATAAAAACTGCAAAAAACATGTTTTCTTATTTATAAAAATAAACCTCTTAATTTAATAATTCATTATAAATTATTTAAAATTAAATAAAAATTAAACCACTTTTAAAATACTCTAAAATATGTTATAAAAGACCTATAAAAAGATTGAAGAGAAATACTTAAGTTTAAAGTCATTTCAAAGCAACTTAAAGTCTCAAATAGAAACTACAGCTTTACAGAATGCTATAAAAAGTGATTTAGAGAAAAGACGCTTTTCTAAAGTGCTATAGCTCACTGTTATAAAAGGCTGTTAACTAGGCCAGCTTTGGTATCTAGAAAGTTTGATCGATTTTCGATATGATAACAAAATTTTAAGCATTCAATCATTTTACAGTATCTAATATACATAAGATACATCACAATCATGATAAGAAACCCCTAAGGATCTCTTTACAAAATTCATGGAAGATGCCAAACATAAGACATTTCCAAAGTGCTTCTATAGCGATTATCGCTACAAAACTACTTCCAAACTCAAGTCCAATTCAACTTATATTCAACCGTGTTATCCCGTCTTTTGGCAAGGCCATGACACCAAGGGCAGTCTGTCCCGAAAATCGGTTATTCGCAAGCTCACTATGGATATCGGTGAATTTTGTCCGAGTCTGGATCAAGCTACAATTGACAAGACACGACAATCAAAGCCATGAAAGCCAACGTTCCAAATTTCAAGTCAATCCGAGTTAGTACGCTCAAGTTATGATCGATACGAGTCAAGAAAATCAGCACAACCGTCTATTCGTATTGATCCTATTCTCATCCATCGGGCAACCAGAGGAACTCCTTCTTCGTATCGATCCCTCTTGCATCCATCAACTACGCATAGTTTGGAACCATCATATCGCATCGATCAGTTCATATCCATCAAGCATCCATCGATTCATATCCATCATGAATACTCTGCTTCGTATCCACTTGGCTTGGTTTTCCCGCGCATCCATCACATTTTCTCGGCTTCGCATCCATCACTCGGAGTCAATTCACATCGACTCCAATTGCGCAGTTCGTATCGATTGATTAACGGTCGATACGAATGGACCATCGAACGGTCGATATGAAGTAGTATCTTCTATTAATATGAAATAGCCTTCAGATATCGGTATGAATTGACACCCAGCCAATGATGCGAAGTAACCTAAGAACATCGATGCGAACGGAGCCACAAATGATCGATACGAAATAATTGCTTTCCATCGATACGAAATGAAACACAAACCATCGATGCAAATAAGGTGGAAGTCTTGGAATGACTTGGTCAACTCGGTATAAAAGGTGGATCGATCCGAAGAGTGCATGCCACGTCAACCAGCTAGTTCGTGCCTGGATCGATTTGAATAGATCGATACGAAGGCATCGATTCGAACGCGACAGCCTTCATAAAAATGCAAATTTGCATCGATCATAACTTGAGATCCACAAGTCCAAATGCTATGAAATTTTCATAAGAGCTTACGCACAACCCAAGGAAGGTCCATGCCAAGTTTCGACAAGATTGGATCAAATCTCGATCGATACGAAATTCGTTCATATTGATCACGGATCGAGCCGAAATTTCATGGGATCGATCGTGTAGGCCCACCCACATGCCAGAAAAAGTCTCTCGAGATCCGAGCGAGATATCAGCCTCCTACACCTATAAATAGAGCCCCAGGGCCTATAGGAAAGGGATCTTTTAGCTCTCTAACGTCCAGACTCTACCGTATTCAACTTTGCACTCCATTGCTACTGTTGTACTTGAATTTCAGAACTGTAATTCATTGTAATCCGCTGTAATCAATTCTAATCATCAAGAGAATATCAATAAAGTCATTAAACTTCATAGTGGACGTAGGCGATACGCCGAACCACTCTAAATTGCTTTGTTTCTATGCGTTTTCATACTTGTTTTTGGAGTGTTTGTTAGATAATCCATGTTTTAAATTTCTATTCTTCATTTTTATCTCTTTAAACACTTTCGAAGAGTGTTGTGCCCATTTTTGGTACAAACATTTTGGTGCTTTCGCTGAGAAAACACAGTTTTTCTCCTGCTCCTTAGATCTACTATCGATACCAGATTGCATAAATCCAAGAAGAAGATCCAGATTTCAAGTTTAGAATCCTTCCAACCTATTTAGATTTGCATAAAATCTAGGAATGGACTTCACTAATCGCCATGGTTAGCACAAGGACTGCCTCTGCTGCTGCGGACTATGAAGGACGGGATAGACAGAATCCCGTGTAATTGTCTCCATCCAATCCGAATGCTGCCGGACCTTCAGATCCATCAGGCCCGGTTACCAGACAAGAGTTCCAGATGCTGCTTCAGGAGTTGACCCAGAGTTGGCAACAATTAACCGAACATCTGCACGCCAATGCTGAGCTGACCAAGCAATTGAATCGCCAAAGGCACAGAAGATCCAGATGAGATCACGCCTCTTACTCATCCACTGAGAGTTCGGCCTCGTTTGACTTTCACAATTGATCTACACGTCTCCGGCTAGACGGGAGTTATACACAAGCCACCAAACATCAACCTATAATGACCGTTGGATAACTGAGAGTTGGCCTATCGGCCATCTTCCAGATCGGACCCTCCTCCCGGGGAGGTACCGTTCCTCATTACACCACAGACAACCACGCTACCACCGCCATGGTTGAACCAAGGGATGATGCCTGGAATCAGCCCGATCTAAACCATCATCAGCGTGGATGTACTCCTGAACCATACATCCCTGGAGACTTAGAGCCAAGGAGGCGAGACATAGACCATCAACAGCTCCCGGTCTAGTCTCGCATCATGGAACCCGACCACATTTGGCTCAACGTGCACAGAATGTACAGATGCCGGATATTCCCACTATGATTCAGCAGATGATTCCAGAAAGCCAAGGCATCACAAATGACGACTGGGGAATCTCCCGGAGTCAAACTTCCTTTATAGATGAGATACTTTATGCTGAACCTCCTCAGCGATTCAGAATGCCAGCTCTACGAGTCTATGAAGGAAGTTCTGATCCGAATCTACATATCTTGAAATACAAATGGCCGATGAATGTTGCGAGAGCTGATGATGCAGTGAAATGCCGTAATTTTCCTATTTCTTTAGAAGGCATTGCTACTATGTGGTTCACACGATTGCCACCTCGGTCCATTTCTTCCTTCGACCAATTGGCCACTAAGTTTGTAGAACAATTCCAAATGCATGTTGCAAGGCCAAAGGATGTTAATACTCTATCTAGCGTCACATAAGCTCCTGGAGTGACACTTAGATGCTACTTAGAGAGGTTTCATGCTGCATGGGCAGAGATAAACAATCCCAATGATAACTCTATCTTGATGGCATTGACTAAGGGGATTGACCCTGATTCCAAGTTTCGGAAATTGGTTGGTTGGGAAGCCTCCCGCGTCAATGGACCGTTTCTACTTCAAGGAAGCCCAGTTCTTAAGAAGGGAAGACGCGAAATAGTCTGAGAAGCAGGATGACGCAGGACCCAGTATGGAAGGGATACAAAATAATATTGCGGCTAAGCAGTCCGCGGAGAGCTCCGAAAAAATTAGTCAAATATTCAGAATAAACAAACTCAACAGAGGAATAATGCAATCAAAACAAAAAGCGAGATCAAAATCGTGGTCCGCGACGTAGGACTCCAATGTTCAATAATTACACTCCATTGAATACGTCGCTAGAAAATGTATATCTGTAAACCTGCAATACTACGCAGTACAAGAAGCCTGCTCCGAAGCCATCATCGGAGAGTCAGATCCAAACGGGGAAATTTTGTAGGTTTCATGAGAGTTATGGCCACAATACAAATGAGTGTCGTCATTCACAGGATCTTATTGAGAAGTTGATTAGAGAACGGAAGTTGGATCAGTTTGTACGGGTGCCGCAGTCAGGAGGTGCGGGCCCATCAAATCAGAATCGTGTACCAAACCAAGAAAGACAAAGGAACCTGATCATTTTGGCGGGAGGCTGGTTATAAATACAGTAAGTGGTGGTCCTTATCCAACAGACCGAAACTGAAGGGAAATGGAGTCGTATGCCAGCTCTATCAGGCATGCAGACTTCCAGTGTTGTAATAGTTGTGATGATGGGGCTTCGGCCAAGCAACAGAAGATGATGACCCATGACATCGTGTTTCGAAACATAGACGCTGATAAGGCCGAAGCCCCCACTATCGATCCACTGGTTATATCTGCTCAAGTTGGTCCTGCTTGGATGAAGAGGATCTTGGTTGACAGTGGAAGCTCCGTGAATATTTTGTTTAAGCGAGCTTATGATTTGATGAAGATGGAAGCCAAAGATTTGAAAACCTACCAATCTCGAATCCACGGCTTTAATGGAAGTGCTACAATACCCACTGGAGTGGTGGAACTGCCAGTGGAGTTGGAAGTTGGAGAACGCCGGAGAGTCCAGATACTGCAATTTTTTGTTTTGGACATAGACTCCCCTTATAATGCTTTCTTGGACAGATCGACCCTGGCTGAATTCAGGGCAGCTATTGCCCTATGGTGCTTGACTCTGAAATTCCCCACCGATCGTGGGGTCGAAGTCATTCAAGGAGATTAAGCTGCTGGACGAGCCTGTTATGTTGCAGAGCTGCGTGGGGCGCAGTGAAAGGAGAAAGGAAAGGGCGTAGAGGAATCTTTCTGCATCCGTTTTGCTGATAATTGACAATTGGTGCTTGGGCCCAGGCCCGGACACCCCAACCAATTCCAGAGGGATCTTGACCCGAGAGACACTGACAGTAAAGATGAAACTAAAGATAGTCAAGCTTCCCCAGCCGAACTGACGATCGATGTTCCAATCGATGATGATGAGGATGATTTAAAGATGATAAAGATTGGATCTCATTTAAGCCAGCATACGCAACAGAAATTGGTTGAATTTCTTTGGCCGAATCTCGATGTATTTTCCTGGAGCACTTTGACATGTGTGGGATCTCGTTGGACATTGTGACACCTTGAATATTGACTCGCGGTGTATCCCGGTCAAGCAGAAAAGGCATGGTATAGATCCAGAGAGATCTGCCGCCCTTAAATAAGTGGTCGATAAGTTGGAATCGAATGGCTTTATCCAAGATGCTTTATACCCGGGGTGGGTATCCAATCTCGCACTTGTTTGAAAGCCAAATGGGAAATGGAGAACGTGTGTTGATTACTCTGACCTAAACAAAGCTTACCCGAAAGACAGTTTTCCACTTCCTCGAGTTGTTCAGCTCGTAGATTCAATGGTTGGGCACGAGTTGTTATCTTTCATGGATGCTTATTCTGACTACAACCAAATACCCATGCTCTTACCCGACCAAGAACATGCCAGCTTCGTGACCGATCTGGGACTCTACTGCTATAGAGTCGTGCCCTTTGGACTCAAGAACGCCGGAGCAACGTATCAACGCCTAGTCAACTGGATGTTCGCCAACTAGATCGGAAAGACCATGGAGTATATGTGGACGACATGCTGGTAAAGTCGCGATTCTCCACTGATCATGTAAGAGACTTGGAATCAATGTTCAACATTCTTCGAGAATACATGATGAAGCTCAATCCGTTGAAATGTCATTTTGGAGTTGCAACCGAAAAGTTACTTGGGTTCATCGTCAACGCTCGAGGAATAGAAGCAAATCCCGAAAAGATCCGGGCCATCAGAAATCTCCAAACTCCAAGGACTATAAAGCAAGTCCAGAGCCTTAACGGGAAGGTAGCAGTATTGAGCAGGTTCATTTCAATCCGATAAGTGCATTCCCTTCTTCGATCTGATCCGAAAAGGAAAACGAAACTTTGAATGGACCACGGAGTGTGAAGGCGCATTCCGAGCATTGATTCAACATCTCTCCACACTGCCGATTTTGTCAAAGCCTATCGATTATGATCAATTGTACCTTTACCTGGCAATATCAAAAAACACGATCTGTGCTGCGTTAGTCCAGGAGGAAGACCGAGTGCAGAAACCGGTCTACTATGTTAGTAAACGGTTAACTGGAGCTGAGAGAAATTATCCAAAGCTAGAGAAATTGGCTTATTGTCTCGTTATTGCCTCAAGGAATCCCCGTCCATATTTCCAGGTTCATCCCATCACTGTTTATGCCGATCAGCCATTACGATAGGTCCTTACACGGCCTGAGACGTCTGGTAGGTTACTTAAATGGAACATTGAACTGAACCAGTTCGATGTTACCTATACTCCGAGGCGAGCTATTCAGGGACAAGTCCCAGCAGATTTCATAGCTGAATTTACTGTTCCAAAGGACTTGCCCGAGATCATTCAATCTCCTGAATACATCTAGAAGCTGCATACTGATGGTGCGCTCGGGTGCTGGGGTAGTACTTGAAACCCCTGAAGGCCGATCAATATGCCATGCCCTGAAATTTGATTTTCATGCTACTAATAATGAAGTTGCATATGAAACTTTGCTTGCTGGATTGAAGCTCATCCGCGATTTGAGAATTATTGCTATGGAAATTAATTTTGATTCGCAATTAGTCCTATGCTAGGTTCGGAGTGAATATCAAGACAAAGATCGAAGACTAGCTGCTTATCTAGCTCGAGTCCAAGGAATACTTGATCAATTTGATTATTATGCCATCTTCTACATACCCCGTAAGCGCAATCAAGACCAATTCATTGGCAAAGTTAGCCAGCATGGGTGAAGCACATCAGATGGGACTTGTTCTTGTTGAAATTTTATCCTCCCCAAGCATTGATCAGATGGAGATAGATTATGTCTTTGAAATCACTCCTAGTAAGGAGTTGTGGATGACTCCGTACCAAAATTACATCGAGCATGGAACACTGCCTTAGCGTAGGAGTGAGAAGAGACAGATTCTTCGGAAAGCCTCAAGGTTCACCATTCAAAATGGAGTCATGTATAGAAGAGGATATTCTGTTTCTCTCCTCCGATGTATCACGCATGATGAAATTAAATGAGTGTTACATAATGTAAGCGAAGGAGAATGTGGCGATCACACCGGGGGGCAAACTCTGGCTAAGAAAGTACTTCGATACAGATATTATTGGCCAACTGTAAACCATGACACAGTAGACTACGCCATAAAGTGTGATAGATGTTAAAAGCATGCTCGAATTCCTAGAGCCTCACCTACTGAGATAACCCAAATGGTCAGCCCATGGTCATTTGCAGTATGGGGCATTGATATCATTGGCTCTCTTCCTCTGGCCAAAGGTGGCACGAAGTATGCCATCGTCTTAGTTGACTACTTTACCAAGTGGGCCGAAGCCGAACCTCTTGCAACAATAACGATGAAGAAAGTGATCAACTTCGTAGTTCGCAACATTATCTGCCGATTTGGTCTCCTACATACCATCATCACTGATAACGGAGCCCAATTCAACAGTGTTGAATTCAAGGATTTCTTTCAACGATTCCATATCCATAAGAAATTCTCTGCAGTTGCACACCATCAAGCGAATGGCCAAGTTGAAGCTGTTAATAAGGTTATCAAGTCTATTCGGAAGAAGCGACTGGAAAAGGCCGAGGGCAAGTGGGTTGATGAACTTCCTATGGTTTTGTGGGCTTACCGGACAACCCACAAGTCCGCGACCGGACACACTCCATTCTTTCTATCCTATGGCTCAGAGGCTGTCATTCCAGTCGAGATGGAAGTATCTTCTCATCGTGTGACTTACTATGACCTAAAGACAAATGCCATATTACTTGCTGAATCGTTGGATTTGTTAGATGAGAAGCGTGAAGAGGCTGATTTGAGGGCAGCTGCATATCAAAGTCGAGTCGCCCGATTATACAATGCCAAGGTCTGACCACAAACCTTTGAACTCGACGATCTCGTCCTTAAGAGAATTTATCCGGCTCCTTTGCACATGAAAACAACTTGGGAAGGACCGTATGTGATTGTACGAAAACTCGGATATGACACGTTTAAGTTATCGAACGTTGACGGTCTTACTTTGCCGAGAGCCTGGAATAGCGAGAGTCCCCGTCGCTACTACACATAACAGGCTTTATTTATTTAGTTTATTCTTTCATTTGCAATTTTTTTCTGCATTTCGAAATGTGAATTTGTAATAAGGCAACTGACTCTGCCGTATTTTCTCATTTCAGCAATAAAATGCCATCTCTTCGAGCCAGAGCTGTGATTTATTGAATGTGACGTACAATATCACGATGCACAGAGAGCTAAATTCCATCATACGGTGGAATTTATTCAAATAGGGAGTGACTGTGATACGACCGGCCACTCGCTAAGTGAAACCCAAGCTCGGGGGCAGGTCACTACACTAAAGTCGAAAGAGAATTGAGATACGACAATCCTTTAACTAACCCCAAGCTCCTAGAGTGCGAATTGGAGTATAAAACTCATAAATGCGGTTCTGAAGAGGGTGGACCCGTCCACCTAACGACTTCAACCGTGTCTTAACTAAGTTCAAGGAGGATGGATCCGCCCATCTAACGACCTCACTTGTTAACTCGGGGTGGATGTGAATCGACCATCCACGATCCTGATAAATCCATCGTTCCCAGAGTGCGAACAAAATTCTAAAACCAAAACAGATGTGACTGACCATCTGTTGGTCAACTCCAAATTTCCAGAGTGCGAATTGGAGTATAAACATCAACTCTTGGTTCCCGGAATGCGAACCAGAGTGTAAACACCGACTCCAAATTCCCAAAGTGCAAATTGGAGTATAAACACCAAATCCAAGTTCCCGGAGTGAGAACTCGATTACAAACATCAATTATCTCCGGATTCCCAGAGTGCGAACCATCTTATCTATCACAAATAACTCTAAGCCCCCAGAGTGCGGTCAGAGTATAAACACAACACGAGTGCGAGCTACCACTCATTAACTAACCTAAGTCCCTAGAGCGTGGACACATTCTTGAAACTTAAACATGCGTGATCGACCGCCAAAGTTAAAATACAAGTCCCTGGAAAGCGGATGTGATCATTATTAAGTAAGCGAGTAGGATTCGACCACTCAACTGATGCCGTTGATAACATTGATTCGACGATGTTAAGCTCGGCAAATGTAAACAAAATGCAGTGGCTAGCTGATTTTTACAATTCATCCTCGAAACTGGGGGCAGGACTTAAGTGTCAACAATCAACTGAAGCAGTGCAATATCAAAGTTCAACATAATTTCCAGTTATGACTCATGTCTGTGACTTCTGCACTTGGACAATAAAAATAAATTTGGCTCAAAAGTTGAAACTCTACAAGTGCACTGGACTGAAATTCAAATACTGGAACACTTAAGTATAAAATACAGTAATAGAGTCAAAGCCAAGAACAAAATTTCATTTCAACTAAATGTAAATGAAACTCATGTACAAGTTTTTCAAAATTCCTACTATTAGGGACCGAACCTGCATCTATACACGGCCCACTAAAGGAAACCAAAAATAAGTTTCTATCTACCAAAAAATGCACCAAAGAGGCCCATTTACTCTTTCTTCTTCCTTGGCTTCTTCTTCAGCGTAGATTCGCTGGAGCCGCTAATGATTTTCCATTTTGAACTTTTGCCTTTTACCGGACGGTCTCCAGGCGGGAGCATGATCTCAATGTCCTCCTCCAAACTCGAATCTACAGGAACTCTTTTTGCACGTGGAGTCGGAGGGGTCAGATCTACTACAGAGGGCGGAATGGGCACACTGGTATCAACAATTGTACCACCAGGTGATATCATTGTCAACGGAGCCGGGCCAGGCGCCGCCATTCCACCTCCAAAACTGCCACCATGTGTCGCTGCCTCCAATTCAGCATTGATTTCGGCCAGTATCTCTTCTTCACGAATCGACTGAACTTCGCTGGGGGCAGCGGCGGTCTGCGTTAAAGAACTGGAAGCAGGCACAAGTCCACTTATGACAAATGGTAAGCCCGCAAAGGGGTCACTGTGTTGACCTAGGAGCTCATTCATCATTTTCTCATCGAAAGAAAGTGAGCTTCTCTGAATTCCATCGATCGGCACAGTCGCTGTCGTAGTAGTCACTTCAGTAATAATGGCCTCCTGCGCTTGGTGTAATTCTTGGGTTGTAGGAGGCGCTATCGGTGTAACTCCAGTCACTGGACAAAGAAGAAGAGAAATTGTTAGCAAATTCTTCAATAGAAGTTTCTTATTCCGAACGTACATGAGATTTGTTCAGAGTACCTTCCTCAGTTTGGCTCACGGATGGTTGAGCGGCTTCGAAGGTATGCTCTTTAATAGGGGATAGCTGCGGCTGTTCTGGATTATAAGCTGGGACAGACTGGGACTCACCACTGGTATAGGCTCGGATGAAGGTGGAGCAGTAATATCAAGGCTCGTAATGTTCGACACTTGAACCTTCCCCAATCTCTTGGTGCTGGGTGCTGAGTTTCTCCCTTGCGTGTGAGATCATTGACTCGTGGAGAATCTTCCTTTCATCCTCAGTCAGCACACGATTCTCGAGCTCGAACTCGTTAAATAATCCACCCAGATGCACCGCCTTCTCCTCCTCGACCAACTAGCTCCAGGCATTATAAAGTTGTGTAGAATAGTTCTCGAGCCAGGCCAAATTTCTATGTTTCAGCACATTAACATTATAGGTCACGAGAAGGTCTTCTATATCAACCTCCAGCCTTGATTCCTCCAT